>OX388039.1:16174275-18674275 GCA_947578705.1 Lacanobia wlatinum
CAGTATAAAAGTCTTCAATGTAATAATCAGTTCCATTACAATACTCATTCCGGAATCGCATTGGAAGATAAACAATAAACTCTTTAATAATATTAAAGAGTTAATTGTTCCTTTAATTCCCAGATTCGGTAATCTACTTGCACCTAGATTACCTTGGCTACTTTATTTTTGATTTCATGAAAAATTTTATCATCTGGAAATTGCATTATGTTCAAATGATTGATTGATTCGACTAATGGGGTTTTGTCACCTGTTAACTGCGGAATAATTGGTTTGGAAAGGTGTGACCAATGGCGATGTGGTAGTAGTGTTTAAATCTGCTTTTTTACGATCTTTGTAAAATACTTGGATATTCTTACTACTAGTAGAAGCCCTACTCTGCGTGGCACGGTGAGAACTAAAATGAAAGTTTATCTTTTGGTGAGTAAAATGTTTCAATAAAATTTGAGAAGATGTAAGTATCTTCTGGGGTTTTTAGATGATATAAAACGATCATTAAGATTTGCAAAAGATTGAAGATATTAAAGTTCAATTAATCATGGGCATCTTTGTTTTATATAGGAGGAACTTTGGCTGGATAATAATAGCGAACGTGCCGGTTTTAACAACGCTTACCGAGGTTGATTTGTGGATAGATGACCATTCCTTATATACTGCGACTCCTCTTAAAACTTGACATGCTTTCCGTTCTCGCAAAGCATGTCAAGCTTTAGGCAAAAACCAGAAAATAATGACGCCATTCTAGCATCATGTATGATCTAGTTAATGTGTGAAGAGGTCAGATATCCAGTCGCTCTATGTAACTTCGCTGTATGTACTTACTGATATCCAGCTGCATCCGGGTAGACTGAAAGAAAGTCTACCACCACATAGTTGGGAAAAAGGCCAGACAGATTGTTCATCCTTTTTTGTATATTATGCCAAACACCACTTAATGGACTAGAATAAATTAAATCGTATCGTAATATAAAAAATAAGAACATCGGTATAATTTACTTGCCCATATTTTCGGAATTAAGCATGCTAGTAGTCAGCAGCAGAATGTAATTCCTACATTAAAGTATCTTTTTTAAGTTGTCTTTCTTATTACTCCAGTTATTTCGGTTCTAATTCACTTTTTATATTCCAGTTTTGTTTCTACGTCAGTGTCGTCAGTAGCCCAGGCGATTTAAACAATTCGAAGTATCAAAATAGTCAATATGTGGCAAGCCATTTACACAATGACTTATCAAGCACTGCCAGAGAAGGCAACTCAAATAGTCTAAATCGCTACAATCTCGGAGAAAGAAATTCAAATCTCTTGACGACGAGAAATTATAATCTTGTACAAAATAATTTACTTAGAGAAGGTAACTCAAACAATTTAAATCTAGTGAACACAGAAAATTACTTGTTACCAAATGATTTACTACGGGAAGGGAACTCAAACTATTTAAATACGAAAAACAATAACCTTTTAAGATATAATTTACTTAATGTTGGCAGAGAAAGAAAGTCAAACAATTTGTATCGTTTGAATTTAGAAAAGTCTAATATAATGCCTGAAAACTTAGAAATCTTTGGTAAACAAGGAACCGCAAGCTCTGGCAATCCAGAATTAACCGATGTCCAATCAACCGACAGTGCAACTCTTTATAGCGACGATGACCTAGACGCTGTTATAGAAAAATATCTAGGAAATCCAGGCCTTGAACAAGATGGTGCATCAAAACCTTCGGATGTACCTCAATTTGAGAGCAGGTTTGGCTTTCCTGGATTTGGAGGCTTTGGCGGTGGTGGATTTGGTGGTGGTGCTGGCATCGGTGGTGGAATTAGTGCAGGCATTGGAATTAGTGCTGGTATTGGGGCTTCGATAGGGGCAGGGGCAGGGGCCTTTGGATATAGTGGTATGGGTGGACATGGCTTCGGTGGTGGAGGCTACGGATTCCCTGGAGCTGTGGGGTATGGATATCCAGGTTTTGGTTAATAAATTAATAGCAACAAAGCGTTTAAAAGTTTTATTTTTTGTATCCTTATCTCTTCCGTAAACAAAGTACTTCTATATTTCAGCAAACTTATGAACTACTTATTACTTTTCGCAAATGATTTTTCTTAATTTGAAAATATTGTCTTTCTTAAAATCTTCTCTTTGCAACACAACATTTTAACTTTTATAAGTTGAAGTGTAGGCAGTCACTTGTTGAGAAATGGGTAAAATATAGAAAAAGGTGTTAACTTATCAACAAAAATGCAATTAAATAAACAATGATAATTCAGTGCCTTTATTTTGCACAATTGCCTTATAATTATATATTTTTTAAACATATTATGAGAACAGCCAGTGGTCGTTTTTTTCTTTAATTACACAATGGAGTCAAACTTCTTTTTATATATAATAGTTAGCGTTGGACATAATCAAGAGGCTGGGTTTCTATTTGGGGGACAGGAATCATCTTCAATGAACTCAGATGACGTCGGAGTTGCTGTAACTCATTTATTAAGCTCCACATTGCTCAAAGGAGGGTCAGTATTCAATTCTAGCAACAGGTTAGTTAAGTCGCGCCTGTTTAGCGGAACGCTCTGCAGATTATTTGGATTTTGCTTGCTTTGAGGTAGACCTTCCAGATCACTAAGAAGTCGCCTGCTAGTCGGTAGATTCCCCAGGTTAGACGATAAGCCCTGCAGACTATTTGATGGGGCATTAAGACTGCTTAAGCTGCTATGGTCTCGCCTATATGATGGAGCGTCCAGATTGCTTAAGTTGCTTAAGTGTCGCCTATTCGAAGGGACGGCCAGAACACTTAAGCTACTTTGGTCTCGCCTATTCGATGGGACAGCCAGAACACTTAAGCTACTTTGGTCTCGCCTATTTGCTGGGACGGCCAGAACACTTAAGGAACTTTGGTCTCGCCTACTCGATTGGGCTTCCAGACTGCTTAAGCTGCTTAGATGTCGTCTATTTAATGGGGCTTCCAAACTGTTCAAGCTGCTTAAGTGCCGCCTATTTGATTGGGCTTCCAAATTGTTTAGGCTGCTTAAGTGTCGCCTATTCAATGAGGCTTCCAAACTGTTCAAGCTGCTTAAGTGCCGCCTATTTGATTGGGCTTCCAAATTGTTTAGGCTGCTTAAGTGTCGCCTATTTGATTGGGCTTCCAAACTGTTTAAGCTGCTTAAGTGTCGCCTATTCAATGGGGCTTCCAAACTGTTCAAGCTGCTTAAGTGTCGCCTATTTGAAGGGACTTCCAAACTGTTTAGGCTGCTTAAGTGTCGCCTACTCGATGGGGCTTCTAAACTGTTTGAGCTGCTTAAGTGTCGCCTATTTGATAGGGCTTCCAAAATGCTTAAGCTGCTTTGGTGTCCGCTATGTGGCGTTGCTTGACATACGAGTATAATCGCCAGGAAACACAACTGAAAAAGATTATTATAATTTAATATTTGGACCGAACTGCAATAATTATTCGAGTCAAATAATTTTGTAACACTTAAATGATTCAAAACTTTTTTATTTGAACAAGAGGCAATTTTTTTTTTGTGTATTATATGATTACTGAATGTAAAAAAATATACGTTTAGGTATCTACTTAAAAATCTTAGTTTCATTTATAAACAGACAGACGATGTATTAATGCTCACATGAGTATTGATACCTTGAATCATGGTGGGTCAGGAAGGGGGTGAGTAGATTAAGGTTCTATTACTTATACTACTAAAACTTGGATCCTAGTTATCTTAAAAATCGTTAATTTATTCATTTATTTTATATAAAATTCACTAAAGAGGTAATAGCACCTCCATTGGTGCATATAATCAACTTGTGTATTACTGATGGCTTATTTCCAGACAGGCTAAAAAAAGTTATCATAAAACCCTTGCATAAAAAAGATGACAAAAATAAATTAAAAAACTATAGACCTATTGCAAAAATACCAATTTTTTCAAAAATTATTGAGAAAGTCATCTATAATTCTCTTTACGCATATTTCGAAAAATATGAATTATTTTGCAAAGAACAAAAGGGGTTCCGTAGGAATACTACAGTTAATATGGCACTTTTTGACCTATTAAATAACATCATGTCTTCTGTAGATAAGAAAAATCCAGTATGTGCAGTTTATACTGATATGACTAAGGCTTTTGATTATGTGGACCATAAAATTCTGTTGCACAAGTTGCATTGTTATGGTGTAAGAGGAAACATCCTTCAGTTGATAGAATCGTACTTGACAGATAGACTGCAATGCGTAGAAGTTTCTAGAATATGTTCAAAGAGTAAGTTGGAGACAATATATGTATCTAAACCAAGGAAATTAAAACATGGTGTTCCACAAGGTAGCGTACTTGGACCGCCACTTTTTTTAATATATATCAACGATCTCCCAAAAGTAACAAATAACAAAATGGTTCTTTTTGCGGATGACAGTACAGCTGTAATTAAGTGTACAAATGAAAGTGATTACGAGCAAGACATAAATTCTACTTTAAAAAATATAATACATTGGTTACATAATAATCATTTAGTAATAAACCTAAAAAAGACAAAAATAATGCACTTTCATCAACGTAGTGAATACCCAAATGTTAGTGTTGATTACCAAGGCTGTAATATTGAGGAAGCAAATGAAGCTAAGTTCTTAGGTATAGTCATCGACAGCAAACTCACTTGGAAACCGCATATTGAAGTCCTTTGCAAAAAACTTAGTAAATCAGCATATGCACTTCTTCAACTTTCAAAAAAAGTCAATTGTCAGGCCCTTTTAACAGCCTACCATGGACTAGTTGCCTCTGTTCTGCGGTACGGTATTATTTTCTGGGGGCAGTCTACCGATAAGGAACTCGTATTTAGAATGCAAAAGAGATGTATAAGGTCAATGCTGGGTCTAAAAACAACAGATAGCTGTCTTCCCTATTTTAAATCTTTAAAAATTTTAACTTTTCCGTCCTTATATATCTTGGAAACAGCTTTGTTTGTAAAAAACAATCCACAATTATTTAAAAAACTGTCAGAAGTCAGAATAAATCCAATACGAACTCAATATTTAAACCAGGTATGTCATGTGAAATGTAAAACCGCGCTAATGAAGAAAAGTTTTTTTGGTATTGCCCCGCGCATTTATAATAAAGTACCAAATGTAATAAAAAACATGACTGTTATACAATTCAAAAGGGCACTAAACGATATATTAATCGAGAAAAGTTATTACGCAATTGACGACTTCCTTAATGATGAATCGCTGACTGATTAACTTATTTTATTATTTCATAGCTACTAAGTATCCTGATTCACATAATTTTGTTCTGATTGACTTACTTATTATTTTTTTGACATTATTGTGATATTTTTTTATTGTTTTTTGACACTTTTCTGATTTTTTATTGTTACTTGAACAAGACATTTATTTAATTCAATTTGACATTTTTTGATTCGACATGTATAATTTTGATAATTTTGACTAGTGTAACCAGTCTGACATTTTTCCGTTTTTTTTTTTTATTGTAATTTAAACATGACATTTATTTAACTAAAATTGACATTTATATTATTTTTCTGACATTTGTAATATTAATATTTTTTATTAGTGTAACCAGACATAATTTTTTCAGATTATTTTATTGTAAAGTAAAAATTACATAACTTAACTTTGATTTAATTTTTATATTGAATATATTAATTTTGAAATTGAATATTATTTGCATGCCATGCCACGGTAGAATATGGAGGACTTTACTATGTGTGTATAAAATAACATCTATGTAACTATTACCCATGTTTGCAAATAAATAAATGATTGATTGATTGATTGATTGATTAAAACTCTTCTAACCCTATATTCTGAGTTATTTCATCTACCTTAATTATTGACATTAATCGAAGGTTTTTACCGTCATCAGGGTGACTGAGTCGATTTAAGTGGTCCTCTCATGTACAAAAGTGGCGATCTGTCCTATACAAACGGCAGGACTGGGTCTATCCTTAAATTATAATATAATTATGACATATAGCTGGAAATTGTATTGAGTTTTTATTTACATTTTTTTTTTGACATTTTAATTTTTATACTATTTATTGACATTTTAATTTTTACACTATTTATTGACATTTTAATTTTTACACTATTTATTGACATTTTAATCTTTACACTATTTATTGACATTTTAATTTTTACACTTAAATTATAATTGTGACATTGAGTATTGCTGATGATTTTGTTTAGTTATTTGTATTGATGTTTTAATTTTTGTTTTTTGATTATGGTTGTGACATTTGATATTGCTGGAATTTGTATTGATCTGGTTATTGTTGACATTTTGATATTGATATGACTGTAATTTCTCAATTTGATTGTATAATAATAATGTCTAATGCATGCTAATTTTTCACCAATTGCAATGCTTGTAAAAGGCTACTAAGTCATAAGCACCTACTAACAAAACATAACATAACATCTTTGTACACTTGGTTCGCAATAAACTTTTTGACTTTGACTTTTTGACTTTGAAATTTCCTTTAAAAGGACATGGAATTGGTATACTTAGGTCTTATTCTGTTTTAGTCAAGCAACGCAGCTAATATGTTACATCATCGTCTGATTCGGCGATGAGATGTTACGACCTGCTATTATTTTTCTGCTGCCCTGTTATATCTAATGTTTATTATAAAGAGGAAATTTTATTTCTTATAATTAATACTATGTTTAAATAAAAACTATATACTAACTAAAAATAAAAAGCAAACCGACTTATTTGTTTGTAAATTCATACACTGTCGCTGAATGTCAAGGGCTACGTTCTATTACCGACACGGTTTTTGTGACATGGGCAAAACAAAAATAACCTAATGATTAGCTTTTTGGCGCAAAAATAAGATCTTCGATGAAATGCAATAAATATATTAACATTAATAAAAATATTGTTACTCACCGGATACAAAGCTTTCATTTTGCCGGTTGGTGTGGCTGCCCTAGATCAAATGATAAACTTCATGCCGTTTTATAGGCCATATTCAAAAGTAGAACTAACTCTAAATTAGTCAAGGTAGCCGACACAATACTCGTAACATGTCATCGGCAGCACACCAAATCAAAGACAATGAAACTTTTGTTTCTGAAAATGGGAAACGTGGATATTTCTATAATGAGCTTACCTATAAATTGAGCCGATGAGCCATGCTTTACTTTTTGTTCGACTGAGTTGCTTTGATGAAGTGAAAAACTCATTACCTACATTTGACCTACATTGATTTCGATGACCTGGTGAAGGTCGCGGGTAGCCGATGGATGCGAGACGCACAGAAACGGTCGTTGTGGCGACGCTTGGGGGAGGCCTATGTCCAGCAGTGGACGTCTTTCGGCTGATATGATGATGATGATGATGTATTTCTTTCAAAGATCCGGGACCCGGGTTCCTGAGAAATATCCCTGAAGTTAGAAAATAATTGTTAAATATCTTCAGTTACTGAGTAAGCGGAGATGTATCCGCCAGTAATGTTCAATTTACTTACTTACTTACTTTTCGGATCCAAAGATGAGGTAAACATAATGTTTACCTCATCTTTGGTTTCTTTTGTTTTCTTTTGTTTAAGGCTGCCCGTCCATTGTCGCGGAGCGAGGTAGCGGAGCGGAGAAACGGAGAAATTTTAATCAATGGGATTGCATAAAATCTCTGCTCCACGTGAGTAACTGAGTTTTAATGCAATTCCATTGGTTAAAATTTGGAGAGGCAGCCTTATTAGTTGTAAGTACTATCTGGTGCTCGCAATAATGTTGGAAATCATCTCAAGGGAACATACTTCCGAAATATACTTTTTAAACTATACGACGTGTAACAGAATAAACGCAATACTTGAAAAGGGGTCGTTATAATCATCATTATGAATAAATTTTACTATGGGACCAACAAGACCAAGAAGTCCAAATTATAATTATTTACTTCGCCCTAACTAGTTTATCAGTATTAATATTGGGGCATTTTGAAAAATGCCCCAATATTAATATTGCTAAGTAGCTTGTCATTTTTGCCCCAATATTAATAATAACCCAAATATTTATATTAATAATGACCCCAGTATTAATATTAACAATGACCCCAATATTAATATTAATAATGACACCAATATTAATATTAATAATGACCCCAATATTAATATTAATAAAGACCTCAATATTAATATTAATAATGACCCCAATATTAATATTAATAACGACCCCAATATTAATATTAATAATGACCTCAATATTTATATTTCTATGTAGCTTGTCATTATAAATTGGGGCATTATGAAAAATGCCCCAATTTATTATTAGGTCCATAACATATCAACTCAAAAATTGTCGTTCAAATCAAATGTGTCTAACAAAAAAAACCGGCCAAGTGCGAATCGGACTCTCACACGAAGGGTTCTGTACTATAAATCGAAAAGACCCGTTTCTTGTACTTTTTATTTTAAATTTAATTTGATTTTTATTAATTGTTGTTATAGTGGTATTAGAAGTAAAAACTCTGGGAAAATTTCAACTATCTGCCTATTATGTTCTCGAGATACTGCCCGCTGACAGACAGACGAATGGACGGAGGATTCCGTAAACTTCAACTGCAAAATAATATTTTAGAACACAGCTTCATACTCCATTTTATATTTTTATATTAAAATTAATAATTACCCCAATATTAATATTAATAATGACCTCAATATTTATATTACTATGTAGCTTGTCATTATAAATTGGGGCATTATGAAAAATGCCCCAATTTATTATTAGGTCCATAACATTAACAAAAATTGTCGTTTAAATCAAGTGTGTCTAACAAAAAAAAAAAACCGGCCAAGTGCGAATCGGACTCTCACACGAAGGGTTCTATACTATAAATCGAAAAGACACGTTTCTTGTACTTTTTATTTTAAATTAAATTTAATTTTTATGAATTGTTGTTATAGTGGTATTAGAAGTAAAAACTCTGGGAAAATTTCAACTATCTGCCTATTATGTTCTTGAGATACTGCCCGCTGGCAGACAGACGAATGGACGGAGGGCTTAGTAAAAACTAAAAATGTGGCGACATACTGCCCCCACACATTGTGCCTCTTTGGAATGTTTTATATAACAATCTGGACACACATGTTTTATTATTAGGTGCATGTGGCTATCATACCAATCCGTTTAACTTTTGCTTGAACGTTTTACCAACATACATCCATCTAGCTTAAACCCCAACAAACTTACACATTTATAATATAGTAAGATAGTCAGTTCGCATAATGTTAATTTAACCACTATAATAGTTCTGCAAAATAGGTTTACTCCCTCGTTGTTGAACTAAGTTCTGTCTTGCAACAGTTATGTTGTACTAATTACTTCCGACTATCTGCGAGTAGTTTAGCTAATCATACTGAATATTACTGAACGCGCAGGTAAGGAGAACGATTTTAACTATACTGTAGCAGCATCAAACTGAAGAATCGAAAGGAGACTGTTTTAATTTGTATGGGAAGTCGTATTTAAACCAATAGCGATACTTCAGTGGTATTTGTGTGGGGATTCCTCAACTATATCCTTGTAGAAAGGGGCATCAAAATCAAACCTGGCAGTTTTGAAAAAAATATACTTTATTCATATTTCTGGCTACATTTTCCAGGATCCCATCATCAGATCCTGATCTGGTGACCAAGGGAACACTGGGAAAGTTTTCTTTGTTACCAGATACCACCTTTCAAACAATAAATGAATTTTCTAAATCGGTCCTGCCGGCTTCGAGTAAGCGGTGAACATAAAAACTCAAAAAATGTAAAAAAGATTCCGACGAATCAAGGTCAATGTCAAATCTCTTCATGTGAGAATATTACTAATGTATGTGGACGAGCAGAAAAGAAGAGAGATAGCTCTAGTATCATAACATCAAGACTTTTGCCATCGAAATAGTAGGCTGAGCCGCAACAATCCCATACTTTACCAGCTGGACTGGCTATCGACGTCAATACTTCGGATTGGGCTAGAAAGTATGTTCTCAATAACTCACGCAAACGAATAATAATAACTAATAGTTTCAAATAGTAATAGGTGTAAACCTGGATATAAGAGAAAATACAAATAGTTAAGATAGAATCAATCCTAACGGTGGCTGGGAGTGCTCATGTGACAGCGGGGTGAGTGGTGGGTACTGCGAGGCGAAAAGTGAGTTTAACAGACATCATTCATATTGAATCGACTTGAATCATTGAAGCTATTCAAATGAAAGTAAAGTATGACTATTCACGTACTAATCCTATACCTAGTCCTGTATCCATCCATACGAATATTATAAATGCGAAAGTCTGTTTCTTATCTTTTCACGTTTTGACGGCAGACCAGATTTGGATGAATCTTGACACAAGGGTAGACCATATTCATCATGGCCATACTTTTATCTCAGGAGTACCTATGTATGTTCCATTGCGATAATTTACGACATTTACACGCTGATGCCGCTGGCAGAAGCTGTGACGTGCCAATGCCATCATGATTAAGCTGTGAAAAAGGGATAGTGTTATACTCTTGTAAAATTCCTCTCCCTCCCACACCATAGTCATGATCGTTTTAAGACGTCATAATTGGTACCCAGGTGTAATAATATCGTGTATACTTCGATAAGGTGAACGTTCGATGTTATCGCGTACTATTATATTTTGATGGTGTAGCGATGTTCAGATTAATAGGTTAGTTATATTGACGATAAGGGGTATCAAACGTCGTAGGTATGTGTATCTAAGTTGGGACAGAAGTAGTAGTACTGACTATTATTACTCGGAAATCCGTGTTAAGACCCGTGGGAATTAAATATATGAGAAGTATATATATACTAGTAGCAGTGCATTTGTGCAACGAAAATAAAAAATTAAAACTGCGAATCTAGTTAGGTGTTTATATTTTAGTAAGTATCTGTTTTATCATGCGTGTATGTTGTAACTTTGTTTTGCCATCATTTCAATTTGTGGCCTTGTATCGCAATGTTCCTCATTTTTAAGTTTTAGAGCCACAATTTTGTGGCTCGTAATAAAACCGTAAAATAAAATTCAAATATTTTAGGATTAAAAATATGTTGCTTAGTGGCTAAAGGCTTAACCTCATTGCAACAGGAATGAGATGAAAAACTATTGCCTACTTCAATTTGCGCAGCTGATTATACGCTTTTTCTGTCACGTTTAGGTATCTTGACCGATAGAATTGAAACTTGTATCGTACCTCCCGGGTTGCGGAATTTGTTAGAAAGAGTCACCGCGTCCCTGGAACGCAAAGGGCATTAGGAGGAACACGAATGGGTTTTAGTCGGTAAGATTCTGACACTCCCTTTCGCTCCGCACAGAGCGGAGTAATTTGATGATTTCCTATCCTTAAAAAAATCCAAATCTACCCCTGTCTATCATCTTCTTCTTATCGTGTGGGCGGTAAGGTCTAACGACCCCACACACCCTAGTGTCAAAGTTTCTAAACCGCCTTAAGGGCCTCTGACATGGTTTACCTGACGACCACCATTTGGCGGCCGGGACCACCGCCTTATACGTGCCTTCCGAAGCACGGAATCATCTTTTTATCAGACGATCAGGTGATTCAAGCCTGCAATGTCCTAACTAAACTGGAAACAACTTTACAAAGAATGCTTCCCGTGCGAATCGAACCCACGACCGCCGTGTCACAAGGCAAATACCTAAACCACTCGACCACGGAGGCAGTTACTCGACCACGGAAGCAGTTACTTTCACCTAAAACTACCTTACTAAATGTCGTTGGTTTTAGTAACTAGTTTTGGGTCATGGATACCCGAATTAAGGGAAATTGTGTTCTATTTTTTTATTCTAATGAATTACTCATTTACGTAAAATTATCACTAGGTACAACTTCAGCTATTATTGATACACATTACGTTGCTACCACTAAGTAACTTATTGTTATTATTATCACTCCGTTTTGAAACAAAAGTGAATTACCATTCAGATTGGCCATAAATATGCAAACGAAAAGCGTTGTCACCTTTGTCTAATCTTAAAACCCTGCTAATTCTCTAATAGCCCACGACTCCTGATTCCGCCTATAAATCCCGGATTTAATAACCATCGAGGGAGTAATTGCTAACGAACGAAGCCTAGCTACCGCCTGTTGTGCTATAGGTTCAGTTCTTAAAGTATCTAAAATAAGATTTAAGGACTCTATGGAATATTTAGTTTTTTCTTTAGGTGTTTCTTTTGAAGATGAAGATCTAATTTATTTATTTATTTATTTAGGATCTCCAACAAAGAATATACACAACTCATGGCTCTTAACTTACAAGTAATAAAAAGTATCTCGTATTTGTACACCTTCACTTATAGGAGACCACAGCATGCACAGTTAAAACTAGGCTAACAAAGTTACTTAATTACAAAGAAAAGGTAAAATGAATAAAAATAAAAAAGTAAAACAACAAAATGCACAGACAGTGTAAAAAGAATAAACACAATAAACAAATAAATCACATATACGTAATACAAAGGGCATTAAATTAATTCCTTCAAATAGGTTTTAAATATTGGCAAAGACCTACAGATGTCTAAATCTATCGTTTTAGCCAGAGCATTATATTGCCTACTCTAATGAAGAACTTACGAGTAACTGTCTAATCGATAAATCCCCCTCGATTGCACAATGCCTGATTGTAATGATGAAGAACATAAATTACTCAAAATGAAAAACAGACGGTAGTAAAAATCGCCATTGAAAAGGAAGGAAAAATGAATCAGTGTCAAAAAAACTATCCGATCAAATCAAAGCTAATTTCCAACGAACAATGACCACTGTTGTGTGCTTTACGGCTTTTTTTCTAATTTCCACTTGCTTTATACGAAAGTCGTAGCTGTTATTGTACTTTTGTGATTCTGAGCACGATCAGACCTCTTTATTAACTCTGTTGGGTAACTCAATTTGGCGTTGAAGGGATGACGAGAACCCCCCGTACGTGTTACGGCTACTGGTATATTACTGCGATGTGTATCCGTGAACAAAATCGAACAATCGCTGTGGCGACTTCGTTATTGGTATAAAGGTTCGCATAGACAGGCGCAAAGCGACAAAAAAGCAACGACTCATCAATTTTTTTTTTAAATTCTTCTACAGTTGTGGACAAATATAAAAGTGCCATCGTGAGGAAATCGCGGCAACGTTATTGGGTTGTTGTTGCATTGTCGCGTCGCAGCTGTCTATAAGAGTCTTAAAGCTGTGTTAAAACGAACGTAGATTTTGAGCAAGAGGCCAAAATTTCATTAGAATTTTGGTTTGTTTTAATCATATTTTGTCTTTAAAGACTTCAGAGATGTGTCTCATTAGACACGTGATCATTTTCATATTTTTGCCTTGATTTACTTTGGAATTTAGTATTAATAGACGAAGAAACACCACTACTTCCATTTAAACAGAACAATATTTTGTTCGAGAAGGGATACAATGTGCATTTGCTCATTTGGCCTCAACCAAGCTTAATATCAAGTTCACTGGCTTATTGAATTCACTAGAGCATGCGGATAAAATACGCTATTATTTATTTTCCACCTCTCCTTTTTTTCCTGCTAGCCAGTATCTTACTGTGTTGTGGAGGTTGGATTGGCAGCCTCTTCATGTATCTAAAACAGCGATGTTAAGCACCATTCAGTTAAACTGGAATTTGGGCCTAACATGCATTTTTAATAAAAGGCTAGGCAGATGATGATTACTTTTTTTAGGGTTCCAAACAAAATTCGGAACCCTTATAGGATTACTCGGGTGTCTGTCTGTCTGTCCGTCTGTCACAGCCAGTTTTATCCGGATCCACTGGACTGATTCTGTTCAAATTTGGTACACATATGGACTTCTGTGACCCAAACACGGACGCGTTACTTGATATGTCACACAATATTTTCGGAACCCTAAAAACAAACTACAAAACGGCTGAATTGAACATTTTAGAGTTCGGTAATAGCCCACAATTTACAAATATGACCGTAAGTATAAAACAACAATACATTTGATGTTGAAAATAATCATTCAATAGTTATTTTGTTTAAATAACTATTGAGACGTTTATTAGGAAATTGTAAAGAATTCAAATATCGGAACAGCTGTTATTTTATTAAACACTAGCGTTTGCCCGCGACTTTGTACGCGCATACCCCGTTTTTTCCCGTTCCCGTAAGAATTTCGAGAAATCCTCCTCTTAGTCATCCCCCACACTCCTCAAGGAACCTATATGCCAAATTTCAGCTACCTACGACCAGTAGGTTTGGCTTTGCGTTGTCTGTCAGTCACTCAGTAACGGAAGAGTTTGACTGTGGTTTGGAGGCTAAGCCACAGAAACAAATCCGCGAAAATATACTAACAAAATAACAGTACTATTATTGATAAATTTTTCAACGCTGTTCCGTGTGTAGAATTATATGGATAGATAATTTTGTTGATACTGGATTGGCCCTAATGTGCTCAGTGTGGAGCCAACACCGCCGGATGACGTTTAAGTAATGTTTGCTTCCACTAAAAGCTGGATCGTGCTCTACTACTACTTATTTATAGATATGTGTTTGTTAGCTAAGATAGGTTTATATATTGAGAGGAACTTCGGGAGGAACGTTCATTTTGAAATGCCTTCTATAGACCATTAACCGCCAAATTTTAACTTATTGAGGTACTTCTTTTGTAATTTGTGGTAAACAATCCTTACTAATATTACATATGAAATTGGCGTTTTGTCGTACTGGCCACTTTCATCTCAAGTATCTCTTTGGTTTGGAATTCCAATTTCAAATTTATACAGCTATTTACTCATGCTTTTGTGTTTCGAAAACCTTAATTCATTTGTTTTTTCCTGTTTTGGTTTTTTCTTTGTGCCAGTCAGTTTACAAAATTGAAAACTTGAAATATTGCGTTATTTACGAGTACGAGTTTCATCGTGGCACCTGTGCTGCAGAAACGGCTCGAAGGACTAATGATGTGTATGGTGACGGTGTCGCAAAAGAAAACACAGTGCGTTTTTGGTTCCAACGTTTTTGTTCTGGAAATTTCGACCTGCAGAACAAGCCCTGAGGACGGCCGAAGACCAAAGTTGATAATGAAGAATTGAAGGCTATTGTGGAAGCGGATCCACCGCAAACCACGTCTGAGTTAGCTGCAGGCTGCGGTGTTAGTGATAAAACTGTTTTAATCCACTTGAAGCAAATTGGTAAGGTGAAAAAGCTTGAAAGGTGGGTACCTCATGAATTAAGTGCAGCAAACCGACAAACGCGCGTCGACTGCTGCGTTACATTACTCAACCGGCACAATAATGAAGGGATTTTAAATCGAATCATTACCTATGATGAAAAGTGGATCCTGTACGACAATTGGAAACGCTCATCGCAATGGCTGAACCCTGGCAAACCAGCCAAATCCTGCCCCAAGCGAAAATTGACTCAAAAAAAATTACTAGTGAGCCTTTGGTGGACTAGTGCCGGTGTCGTTCATTACAGTTTTCTTAAATCTGGCCAGACGATTACGGCGGATGTCTTTTGTCAGCAACTGCAAACCATGATGGAAAATGGTAGCCGAGGCTGGTCAATCGCTTTAGGCCACTGCTGCTTCAGGACAACGCTAGACCACACACTGCACAACAGACGGCTACTTACTACTACTACATAAATTAGAGGAGCTTCAATTGGAATGTCTAAGACATCCACCATACTCCCCGGATCTTGCTCCACCAGATTACCATTTTTTTCGGAATTTGGATAACTTCTTGCAAGCGAAAAAATTCAACTCCGATGGGGCAGTCCAAAGCGCCTTCAAAGATTTTATTGATTCCCGTTCGAATGGTTTTATTAGTGAAGGGATCAATGAACTACCTATGAGATGGCAAAAGTGCATAGATAGCAATGGATACTTTGATTAACTAAATATATTATATTAAAAAAAATCGACTATGTGTTCTTCCCTTACAAAACGCCAATTTCATGTGTAATGACCTAATATTATAAATGCGAAAGTAACTCTGTCTGCCTAGCTGTCATGCTTTCACGCCAATACTACTGAACCGATTTAAATGAAATTTGGTACACAGATAGTCTAGAGCCTGAGAAAGAACATAGGCTACTTTTTATCCCGAATTGTTTACGGTTCCCGTGGGATAGATTTATTATTGTTATTTAGTGAGCAAGCGATTAACATGATTTAATGTATTGTAGTTGTTAGTGGGTCAGAAAATGACATAGGCTTATTTTTACACCTCGGGAAAAAGTACGGTTCCCGTGGGGTAAATCTGACACGACACGACACAACAAGAAACGACAAGACAAGACACTACAAGACAAAACACGACAAGACAAGACACGACGCGACAAGACATGACGCGACAAGACAAGGCACGACAAGCCAAGATACGACAAGACACGACACGACAGGACACGACAAGACACGACTCAACGCGACAAGACATGACAAGACAACCGACTTTCAAATAAAACATTACAAAGTGTTAAAATATCCGTGTTTTGGTATGCCTTTAAAACACGACAAGACACGGCAAGACACGACAAGATCCGATAAGACACGACAAGTCACGACACGACAACGACAAGGCAAGACAATACACAATAAGACACGACAAGCCACGACAAGACAAGCCACGACAAGACAAGACACGACAAGACAAGATACGACAAGACACAAAACGGCAGGACACGTGAAGACAACCGACTTTCAAATAAAAACAACAAATTATTGGTGTCATATCGGTGTTTTGGTATGCATTTAAAATTTAAAGAATTCCCTCTATTTCTCCAGGATTCCTTCATCAGATACTGACCTGTTGACCATGGGGCCATCTGGCCATCTGGCATGGGGTCGCATCATTATTTACCTCCACGAGAACACACGACGCATTTGCGTACGTTTCTGACTGACTGGGCCCGACCTGATTCCAGGTGCTTAAAACCGTAGATGATCTAGAACGAATAAGGCTATTTTTACATCTCGAGAAAAAGTACGGATCCCGTGGGTTAAATCTGACACGACATGACAAGATAGACAAGAGACGACACGACAAGACACGACACGACAAGACTCTACACGACACGACAAGACAAGATAAGACACGACAAGACGAGACACGAAACGACAAGACAAGATAAGACACGACAAGACGAGACACGACAAGATAAGAGACGACAAGACAAGACACGACAAGACAAGACACGACAAGACAAGATACGACAAGACACAACACGACACGATACGACACGACACGACTAGACACGACAAGACAACCGATTTCCAAATAAGAACATAGCAAAGTGATAAAATATCGGTGTTTTAGTATGCCTTTAAAATTTGAAGAGTTCCCTCTATTTCTACAGGATTCCATCATCAGATACTGACCTGATGACCATGGGGCCATGGGTCTCATCATTATTTACCTCCGCGAGAACACACGATGCATTTGCGTACGTTTCTGATTGACTGGGCCCCACCTGATTCCAGGTGCTTAAAACCGTAGATGATCTAGAACGAATAAGGCTATTTTTTACCTCGGGAAAAAGTACGGTTCCTGTGGGGTAAATCTGATGCGATACGAAAAGACGCGACAAGATAGATAAGAGACGAAACGACACGACACGACAAACATCTACACGACACGACAAAACAAGACAAGACACGACATCGACACGACAACAAACTACAAGACAAGACAAGACAAGACCTGACAAAACAAGACACAACAGGACAAGACAAGACAAGACACGACACGACACGATAAGACAAGATAAGACAAGATAAGACAAGATAAGACAAGACACGACTTGACAAGATACGACACGAAACGACACGAAACGACACGACAAGACATGAAATGACAGGACAAGACAAGACAAGACAAGTCACGACAATACACGACACGACACGACTGGACACTACAAGACACGACAAGAAAAGAAAAGACAAGACAAGACACGACACGACAAGTCAAGACACGACAAGGCACGACCCCCTCCAGCTTTAGGATAAATACAAGGACGCTTTAACAGAAGATACAGGGTTCGATGGCGCTCACAATGACCTGATTGATCATTAACAATGCTTTGGTATTGATGGAGGATAAAATGATTTCCATATCTGGAAAATTGCAGCGAAGAGGGGAATTGTCAAGCAATGTTGTAATGGAGATACACCTTTACACCGCGGTTTTAGAAGTGCATGTCAATGAAATGGCACCACGATTACTTCTCGAGCAGCGTCAAGTCTACAAAACGATTCTGCGCCGACGAAATAGTGGAAAAAGCTGTGGCTTCCTCGGGCATTGCTGCAACTTTGCTTAGCGATGGTCGGACTGCACATTCCGTTTTTAAGTTGCCGCTTAGTTTTGCTAGCAAAGATACCCCAACATGCAATATTATCAAAAACAGCGGCCGGGGAGTCCTTTTGCAGCAGTGCAAGCTCATAGTATTGGACGACTGCAGGATGTCACACTGGCATGCATTAGAGGAGTTGAACCGTATTTTTTTGCGAATAAGCTGCTGCATATTGGAAAAGGTCATCTGGAATTGCACACAGAAGAATTTTCCCATCCAGTGGCTACAGAAGATGAACTTATCATGCTCAGTTTTCCAAATTTTTAGATTAATATAAACAATGAAGACTGGTTGTGTGGGCAGGGCAAGGGCAAGGGCAGTGTAGTCGCCAAAGTAGGTCGCCTTAATACCGTTTAATTTTGTTTAGGAATTCTGCCACCCAAATTACAGTGCCCAAAAGAACACCTTTTATAGTCATCACCACATTGATTACCTTTTGATAGGGCGGTTCGTTCTTACACATTACAAATTTCCACGTGAACGAAGTTGCGGGCAACAGCTAGTAACAACCAAAAAATTCTTCTTAGTTTATTTTAGTACAGAAAATCTTTACGAAATACAATTTAAATATTATTTATTTTTTGTTTGTACACCTTTTTTTTGCACCTTAGCAGAAGGGAGTATCAGAATCTTGCTGACTAAAACCTTTCCGTGTTCCTCCTTGTGCCATTTGTGTTGCAGGGCCGCGGTGACTCTTTCGAACCAATTCCGCAATCCTGTTAGGCGCTGACTCTAGTGGGCCCTGGCTTCTTTGCTGACATCTCCTTCAGTATTTTACGTGGCTCAGAGAGTTTGGCTCAGAATCGGCACAAAAAGAAGAAGCCTGGAAAAATTTGCCTTTCCATATTAAGTACGCCTATTTATTATTTACCACTACTGTACATAAAGTTTAAATATAAGTTATTTATTTTATTTCAAAATTACAATCGTTTCTTCTTCAGGTGAACTAGTAAATGTTAAACATTTTTAAGGTGACGTCAGAGTAAATGAACTGTGTTACTCGTCCGCTTGATAAAACTGTGACCTGGAACTAAATTCCAGGTATTATTTAAACTGCCGAAAATATATGTTTTAAACCATGTTTATTTCAAAAACCTTTTCTAAAAGGTACACGCAAAGGGATCAAACCTTTTTTTCATGTTTGCAGTACAATATATTTTATACACTTAACATCTGTTCAGCGTCCATTTGTAAGAAGATACAGGCGAGCTCGCATTTATCTAATGGAAAGAAAAACGAAGTATGTTTTGGTTTAATAAATATATATTTTTGTAAGTACGAGGAAGCTATAAATCGATTAGGCAGGCTGGCTTTCGTCGGTGGACGTACTCTGAAATATTAGCTCTTGGTGCAAGATATGGGCATTGGCGATTTGAACTTGCACTTACAGCTAAAATTCACATCACGGAAAATGGAAACTCTGCATATTAAAAGGTACTAAAGAACAAGTTTTTGTTTTTATATCCAAATGTCAAATACCAGTCTTAGACACAAGACATGTTGCTGTACGAAAGAGTGATATAATATTTAAATCTAAATTAAAGTTAATAAATGCTATAAAGACTCGGATTGCCATCATCAACCCGTTGTGAAAAAGAAATGTTCGGGCGTTTTCGACAACCTTCGGCTGTCGTCGGGCATCAGCGGCGGGAGGCGCGTGCGCGCGCGTCTCATGACCTGGCGTCCTTATACTACGCTACTGGTCTCCAACGACGATACGCGTGCGCATTCACCAATATTGTACCTACTGGAGACTTCAATCAGTTTATACAGTCCACTGCTAATATTTAATCCTTAGATAGGTCCCTAAAAAGAGGAGCTATTATTTTTGTGTAGCTCCGTGTATCTCACTCAACGCAATCGTTGTAGCAGTACTCATGCTATAACAATTGCGTAGTAGGGGTAAAATAAAAGAGACTTATGAATTATTACACACTAGTGGACGTCACGCGGTTTCACCCGCGTAGTTCCCGTTCCCGTGGGAGTACGGGGATAATATATAGCCTATGTTACTCCCTGATAATGTAGCTATCCAATGCTAAAAGAGTTTTTCAAATCGGTCTAGTAGTTTCGGAGCCTATTCAATTCAAACAAACAAACAAACATACAAACAAACAAACAAATCTTTCCTGTTTATAATATTAGTGTAGATCATAATTAATGAAGATGCTCCAGGATTATTAATCTATTTTCTAACAGCCATGCAGATTTGATCCGCTAGTTCTTTTAGTTGCCACTCTTCCCAGCGGTAGGCGGTTTCACCACAGCTGATGAGTACTGGCGAGGCGGTTTGTCCATTTCCGATGCCGAGAGAGCGGGTCCGGTTTAGCGAAGTATTGATGACGTATTTTAGAACCGATTATGCTGATATAACAGACACTGATAAGGCAATCTTTGTTGTATGGATTCTTATTTGCTGTGAAACGAGACGACGACGACCATATTCCGATGTTTCTTAATGCATCCATTCCAATATTTTTGTAATATGTGAGTACCATGTACTTAGAAAATGAATAAGTCTACCTCTGCTGATAATATTACTATAAGTAGTATACTCTAGGTGCGTGGTCCTCAACTCCTCACATATATTATGAAATTTTTGTATACCAGATATTGTAAGACATTGATTTGAAGAAAATAATAATGGAGAGTCTTGACCATTCTTCTCCATAAGAATCTACCTTTCCGAATGGACAGTAGAGTCACTTTATTATTTTTATATATTATTTTGAATGTAAGTGAAGTTCAAAGTGCCGTTTAATGGCCTAATTGATAAACGTTTTGACTTTGACATCAAATATGCGCTTTATGTCTCATGAATCTGTAATTAGATCGTCCCTTCAATCCGAAATACTACAACGCCGTTTGGTTGCAGACATGCGAGTATGTATGAGGGTAGTTATTCTTTGGAAAGCTATTTCATAAAGCTGATGTCTACTTTTACTAAAGAGTTTAATCAGGGATAGCTGAAAGTAGATAGATGACATGCAAAAGAGGCTCCGTCAGATCGAAATGCAAACGTCTTGGTCTTTTATTTTTGACGATGCTTCTGGACTTCATCCATTATACATCTGTTCAAAATATAGTTAACCACTGGCTTTTGCTTGCGGCTTCGATAAATTTAAGTTTTATTTTCATAATCTTCTCCAGGGTTCAGGGTCATCTATCTTCGTATCGTATCAAAATTCATTATAATAAGTTCTGCGAGTTGTGAAAGCGTAGCAAAACAAATAAAAAGTAAAACTTTTTTTTTACTATTAATAGGCATACGTTTGACCACTATCTCACCTGATGTTAAGCGATGATGCGGTCGAAGATGGAACACGTTTGCCTAGAAGAAACGTATTCACTCTTGTCTTAAAGACTCCCAGGTTATAGCTAACTAGAAACACAGACTCTGGCAGGGAATTCCACTACTTAGCTGTTCGCACTACGAATTTACATATTACTTAAGATACATGCAGTCTATTACCAAAACTCGTAAGTTTCTCATTACTTAAACAGACATTTTGATTTCTCGCGTTTCGATTCTAGCAAATTGAGCTTAAAGGGTTGTAAGAAATACGTAAAGTGAAAAAGGCCCTTTTTTCAAATTCCTTCCGACTCTCCTCTGGCGTGTCCAATTCGTTGATGGAAAGTGGATTATTTTTAAAATGGAACTTTTGAATCGTAATGCAAAAAGAGTTAAAAGTTTCCTAAAATAGAAATGGAGAAAAGTTTTTTGGAGAAAAGTGTTGTTTATGCATTGCTTTGAGAACTGGAAGGATGTATTGAGTATTTTTTTGTCTATACTAATATTATAAAGAAGAAAGATTTGTTTGTTTGTTTGTTTGAATTGAATAGGCTCCGAAACTACTAAACCGATTTGCAGTGGATAGCTACATTATCAGGGAGTAACATAGGCTATATATTATCCCCGCACTCCCACGGGAACGGGAACTACGCGGGTGAAACCGCGTGGACGTCACGCGGTTTCACCCGCGTGACACTAGTGTTGAATATTCGTGTTGGTAAATAAGGATTAAATATGTAAGCATATAGACAGAGTTACCAGAAGTTTAACATCCAAATAAGTCACGCCAGGAAGAATATAAAATAATGAAAACTGGCCAAGTGCGAGTCATACTCGCGTGCAAAGGGTTCCGAACGAATTTCATATTGTTCAGAAAGCATTTTTTTTTTTAATTTTCTAGTTTGACCCGATACTAAAAATCTAATAATTTACGTAACGCGTCCGTATTTGGGTCACATAAGTCCATATGTGTACCAAATTTCAACAGAATCGGTCCAGTTAATCCGGAGAAAATTGGCTGTGGCTGTGACAGACAGACACCCGAGTGAGGGAGTAAGGGTTCCGTTTTTTGTTCGGATCCCTAAAAAAACATAAAATACAAAAATATATCACTACATGTCCATACACATATAAAGCTATTTTAGTTAGTAGCAAATCTAAAATTAGAATAACATAACAACAAGAACACCAGTTTAATCATTCCACAATTACATTACCCCAGCAAACCCATTTCACACAAAAGAAATTAATATATTCAGCAAACAGCGTACAAAGGGCTGCAAAGAAAACGCTGTAACGCTTTTATAGCGCTCCTTTATAACAATATCTACTACTTAACATAACGCTGCTACATTCAACGAGAAGAAATTAAACTGAACCCCCGGGATAATCCAGGGATCCCGGACCTGCACTAAGTACATACATTAGTATTAATTAATTTTGTAGAGCTTATAAACAGTGACCCATAAGAATAAACTTTTGCGGATTATTTATGAAGTGAGAGTGAAACTTGATGTTATCGTTAAAAACGCTGCCGTTAAAAACAAGGGTTGCGCTGCTTTAATTATTTAGGACGCAATTTTGGGAAAACCTATCAAGGTGAATGAGGAAGTTTGTTAATGTTAAGTGGGGGGTGGGGGTATTGTACCCTAGTGATGGTGAGTGCTTAGATCAGAAGAAAGAAAAGGGGATAAATAACTCAAGAGCAGTTTCTTATATTATTACGACAGTTCGGTTCACGTCTTACCTAGAAGTGACGTAACACGCCCCAACTCCTGAACTTTGACGCGTTTCATTTTTTGTATTTTGTAGGGCTCCGTACCCAAACGGTAACCAACGGAACCCTATTACTAAGCCTCGACTGTCCGTCTATTTGTCTGTCAGTGGGCTGTATCTCAAGAACTGTAATAGGTAAACAGTTGGAATGTTCACTGAATGGAATAGAATACTCTTTATTATGTACACCATGTAAGTTACAGAAAAGGCCGATGAGGAACATTACATAACATTACACTGAGTGTATATTTCTATTGCCGCTATAACAACACATATTCAAATTAAATTAAAAACTAATGGGGGCGCCCATACAAGGTAAGTATTTTTTCAGGTACGGAAACCTTCGTGTGAGAGTCGGACTCGCACCGATCAGATTTTTGTTGATTCTATAAAGTAAAAAATGCGTGTCCGATAGATATTATTTGATAATAATATATAGTCTAACTAACGAACGAAATAAAATCATATTTATTAATTAAATAAACATCCTTAGTGAACAATCATAAGCAGTGTGTTTCTGACACAGCTTATTGATTTTCCATATTACCGAGCGTCTTTTGTTCACGGTCTTTTTAACTTCATGTGCAAACAACATCCTCGCTTCTATTTTATCTTGCGAGAACAAAGTATTAAAAACAAACGTGTAAACCGGATCGGCAAACAGAAAGCGTTAGAACAAAATCCTTAATGTAATTTAAAGTTTGCTCGCAACGTTACCGCCACAGAGCTCGGAGATACCTTGGTGGCAACTGATAGAGACAGTATTCCAGGACTACTGGTTGTCGAGACCCAGCGTGCCCCATCTTCGACCACATCATCGCTTACCATCAGGTAAGATAGTGGTCAAACGTGTGCCTCATCATCATCATCATTTCAGCCGATCGCCGTCTACTGCTGAACGTAAGCCTCCCCCAAAGAGCGCCAACCATCCCGGTCCGGAGCAGTCCATATCCATCCGCTGCCAGCCACCTTCTTTAAATCATCGATCCATCGTGCCGCAGGGCGTCCCACACTACGTTTGCCCATACTCGGTCTCCACTCTAACACATGTTTGCTCCATCGACCATCTGTCCGTCTGCAGACATGGCCGGCCCACTTCCACTTCAGCATGCTGATTCTTCGCGCAATGTCAGTCTTCTTGTTCGCAATGTCGGACTTTAGTTCTCTGGCGAATGACTTCGTTACGAATTCTATCCACCAGAGAATTCCCGAGTATTGCTCTTTCCATTGCACGCTGAGCAACCTTGAATTTGTGGACTAGGCCTATGCTGAGTGTCCACGTTTCGGCTCCGTAAGTCATTACGCACTGGTTATAGACTCTGGTCTTAAGGGATTCTGGGTTCGACTATTCATAGATATCACGCAGCTTCCCAAATGACGCCCAGCACAAGCGAATTCTTCTGGTCGCCTCCTTCTCAAAGTTGTGGCGCCCAAGTTGTATAATTTGGCCTAGATATATGTATTCTTTCACAACCTCGAGGGTAGCGCCATTTACGATTACAGGTCTCGGGGTGACATGACCATTGTACATGACTTTGGTTTTGTCCAGATTCATCCCGAGACCCAACCACTGCAACTCCTGAGAGCCACAATCAACAGTGGCGTCTACCAGAAAGGCGCCGAGTCAATGAAGCTCGACGAGTCCCGGAAAAACGATTCAACTGACAACTGTTGTCTGTTCAAACGTGTCAGTCACCGATTATTCATAGAAATTCAAGGTCACTAACAATTTCAACTATTTTTATTTATAAGGCAACCTGTCATACTATTCCCAATCAGTGCAATTCCTAAACGCCAGAAGCAATACTGATCACCACTAGAAAAGTGCTGAGGTAATGAAGTTCGAAGAGTCTAGAGAAACGATTTATATTTAGGAATAAAAATATGCTCTCATGCGAGAATAAATATTTTTATTTGCGTTTTTTGTTGCTGCTGCCGTTGGCGCAAAGATTCCGCGCTCTGTGGTTTCTACAGCTGAGTTTTGTTCTCATTTCAATTGTCAACTTTGTTGGGGAAAAAACGTTATTGTTTACCTCCGGGGGTACCTTTTAGACGAGCCTAAAGTTCGCCATTGTCAGAACTGTCAAGAAGGAAACAAACTGCGGTTACGTCTCCAAAGTGAACAATTCCCTGAGTATTTGGACATTAGCTGGGCCTATGATGCCGCTCACAATGAAACTTTTTTTTTTTTTTTTTAAATAAAAACGTAGCTTGTGCTCCTTATGCCTCTGCAGGTAAATTTTGTTCGCAATTGATTCCATATTATAGCCCCACATATATGTCTAAGGCATTTTTTGTTCTCTATCTACATTAGGCACAATTAAGTCGGTATTTTCTTATTTATTTCGAAACGTGAGCTTTAAAATAACCCAGAGATTCAAAACCGGTTAATTAAGCTACTCATCATAAATATCGAATGCTAACTGACGTAACTTCCGGTTTCAACTTATATTTTCATGATGAAAGAATTGCATTTTATACAGACAATATTTGGTTATCTTTTCAGATTAGGAAATTTCTGGATCAATGTTAAGATATTGAGGGAAATAAGACAAAATTAAATACTAAACATAACCCTAAAATACGGCCTGGTTTCCCGCCAATTTCCCCAAGTTTGCCTATATTTGGAAAATACAAAAATATTCAGGGCTATTTACTGGCTGAAACCGAAATTAGTTTTCAAGTTTACTGACCCATTAAATTTAATAAGCGGGCCTTATCAAAACATAAGTTAATTAATTTTTTGATTGAATATTTTGAATATTTCGTGTTAGAATAATTCTAGCAAACGTTCGTGGAATGTTGATTATTTTGTTTTAGAAACAAAATCTATACTAATATTATAAAGCTAAAGTGTTGGTGTGTTGGTTTGGTTGGACGCGCTAATTTAAGGAACTACTGGTACGAATTGAATAATTATTTTAGTTCTTGTATAGTCCCTTTGTAGCGGAATGCATATAACATCACGCTACGAACAATAGAAGCGGAGCATTCATAAAAATGTGATACAGACAAAGATCGTGGGTCAGCTAGTAGACTTATAATTCAACTTTAATTAGTTTTCATTTGTTTATAAACTATGAGAGAATAAGCATTCAAAGTATGATAAATATTAAACAGGAGCACTTTCCGCACAGCATACGCAGTAGTCAAGCAATCTGCGAAGACAAAATGTGGATAATGGGACTGTGAACCGGTTGAATAAGTACTAAACTATAGTTCGAATACAACGATTCTAGATAGTAACTACTATCATTTTTACAACTCACGCTTTGGCCAAAAACAATCATTTAAATTAATATTTCTTGCAGGTTTTTAATTCGATAGTCAGCATTAATCTTGTTAGGATTTTAGTAAATTCATTACACAATTGTACCTAGTAGATGTAATAAATGCGTTTTACATTGTGATAAACGCATTTATTCTATCAACTACCGCCTGCTTGTTTGAATAATGTAACGGTCTGTGTGACTGTGCGCGTGAAAGTTGGCTGATTTAAACGAAGAACGGGCCGTGCGCAGGGTAGTTCAAGTCCGGTTAAGTAGTTGCAACCTTCCCAGGTTTGTAACTGCGAGTGGCCTTTGTCAAAAAAAAGTGCGCAGGGTAGTTGTTCCTGCGACGCCGAAGTTTAAACACCATAAAGTAATAAGCCGTTACTCTATTGGAGCAAGGTCAGGTCGGTTAATTTTATCTTTAATGTGCTGTTGGTTGTTAATATAATATAAATTTAACTTAAATGTAACTAGGCAACCTACTTTAAGGCTAAGATATATAATGTCATTTCTGGTGTTAATAATATCCTGTTCAATATTGTGTTTTAGTCTCCATTAAATGCTTGTGAGATTATTCATACTTTCATTCCATACATTACCTTACATGACCCAAAGCTATTTAATAGTTCAGTTCTTACTATAGGTACACTACCTCCCGTGACCTAAAGCTAATTAATAGTTCAAACTCTTACAATATGTAGTTAAGTAATAGAAGCGAACCTTTAATTTTACACATAATATTTGTTAACGATTTATATAATTTATTTCATTCAAAGTATTTTTCTGTAGTAGCAACATTTAAGATCTTGTTTTTGTACTGGCAACAAAAATGGACTGCTACCGGTCATTGTGGCGCCACTGCCGTAAACCGCCACTTTTAAATAACGCGCTCCGCGCTGTCCTGGCCAGTCCATTTTCGTCCGCCAAGAAGAAATCATCTGTAGGAATAAGTGCTGCTGTATTATCTTATAAATCAAAACTTGTATAAGCATATAATTGTAACAGTGTGATATTCAGTGTGATATTGGAGGACAAAGTATATTGAGTGAGTACCTTATTGAAACCGTTTTATTTTGGATTACCTTCCCCGCTAGAATACCCACACCAAGACGATTTTAACAAATCGTGAATAGAGATTACATTTCAGAAGTGGTATAAACGAATCGTGTTATCTAATGCATTCGTTTATCCTGCCCACGGATTTTATTTCTAAATTCTGTTTTTTTTTTCTCTTCTCTTCTTTTTGTAATAACCTACCTACGTGACCTCAAACATTTAAATACTTGTAACGTATTGTTAATGTTTGCACGGTTTGAA
Source organism: Lacanobia wlatinum (assembly GCA_947578705.1). Classification (NCBI taxonomy): domain Eukaryota; kingdom Metazoa; phylum Arthropoda; class Insecta; order Lepidoptera; family Noctuidae; genus Lacanobia; species Lacanobia wlatinum. Next base: position 16,202,261 of record OX388039.1, read on the forward strand.
GGATCAAATCTCGAATTTAATTGTGTAGTCTCTACAGTAGAATCTATGCGGGTATGGTGATGTGCAGAAAAGGTTTATTTGAATTTACTGGTTATGTTGTAATAATGATTGAAATATTTGTGTATCATGCAACAACACCACACGTACCTTGCCAGGGCTACACCCTGGAGGTGCAGCAACACCACACGTGCCTTGCCAGGGCTACACCCTGGAGGTGCAACACCACACGTGTCTTGCCAGGGCTACACCCTGGAGGTGCAACACCACACGTACCTTGCCAGGGCTCCACCCTGGAGGTGCAGCAACACCACACGTACCTTGCCAGGGCTACACCCTGGAGGTGCAGCAACACCACACGTGCCTTGCCAGGGCTACACCCTGGAGGTGCAACAACACCACACGTACCTTGCCAGGGCTACACCCTGGAGGTGCAACAACACCACACGTACCTTGCCAGGGCTACACCCTGGAGGTGCAACAACACCACACGTACCTTGCCAGGGCTACACCCTGGAGGTGCAACAACACCACACGTACCTTGCCAGGGCTACACCCTGGAGGTGCAACAACACCACACGTACCTTGCCAGGGCTACACCCTGGAGGTGCAACAACACCACACGTACCTTGCCAGGGCTACACCCTGGAGTTGCAACAACACCACACGTACCTTGCCAGGGCTACACCCTGGAGTTGCAACAACACCACACGTACCTTGCCAGGGCTACACCCTGGAGGTGCAACAACACCACACGTACCTTGCCAGGGCTACACTCTGGAGGTGCAACAACACCACACGTACCTTGCCAGGGCTACACTCTGGAGGTGCAACAACACCACACGTACCTTGCCAGGGCTACACTCTGGAGGTGCAACAACACCACACGTACCTTGCCAGGGCTACACCCTGGAGGTGCAGCGACACCACACGTACCTTGCCAGGGTTACACCCTGGAGGTGCAACAATGACTGAATGTTTTAGGGTTCATGACTATATATTAGTACATAAAATAAAATGTGCTTTGTTTCCTGCTTTATATTTTAATAGTTTAGATGTTTTTTTTAAGCGAAACAGTGCGCTATGCGATTTATTTTTCCCAAAATTGCAGAATGGATACTGCTCTGGATTATGCCGGACCTAACGCTTCGAAACATCCGACCGATTCCATACGTCGATCTCGGAGTCGTGAGAGGCGTCGGTCTTCGCAGCATTCATTGAGGCACCACAACCGGAGCATCTCGATGCGCCGCACTGGCGCTGACTGCCAGCCGTATGTTCGCCAAGTTCATACGCCAGGCAGGCAGAATGGTCACCGGTCTCACAGCCGTGATGGTCACCGGTCTTGCAGCCGCGCTCATCACCGATCTCGCAGCCGCGCTGATCACCGATCTCGCAGCCGCGCTGATCACCGATCTCGCAGCCGCGCTGATCACCGATATCACAGCCGTGCTGATCGGCCTCTCAACCGTGATGGTGATCGGTCTGGCGGCCACGATGGCCACATTTCTCGAAGCCCTGCTGTTGACCGGTCTCGAAGCCCTGCCGGCCACCGGTCATGCGGCCGTGCGAGCCGTCTGTCTCACCGACGTACGAGTCACCGATCGTGCAGCCGTGTGACAGACCGGTCGAGCGACTGCGTGAGGCGGTCGGCGCGAAGCCCGGCTGAGCACCGTCCACGAAGCCGTACAAGAATCAAGAACCCAGAACATGCCGAAGACATACGTGAGTGTCAATCATCTTCTAACGCTGCACAAGATAATCTTACACTACTGTTAAAGGCACTGAAATCGGCAGGCCGTACAGACTCTTTAGATAAGTTAGGCAATATACATAATACTATTCCTGAGTTCGATCCAAGTCGAAGAGAACAGACTATGAACATGTGGCTGCACAAGGTTAACGAATGTGCAACTATATATGGTTTTTCTGAAAAACAAATAATACATTTCGCCCTTCCTAAATTACGTGGGGTTGCACAGCGATGGTATGAAGGTCAATCGTCTGTTCTTTTCTCGTGGAAAGAATGGCAAACAAAGTTACAATCTGCATTCCCGTCCGAAGAAAACTATGGACAGACCCTATGTGACATGTTAGCAAAACGGGCTCGGTTTGGGGAATCTCTCGAAACTTATTTCTACGATAAATTGGCCATGGTAAATAGATGTGGTATAGTAGGAAGACGAGCAGTTGACTGTATACTTCACGGCATAGATGACCGATCTGTAAGGCTAGGAGCAGAAGCTGTGCAATATGATGACCCTGATAAACTCTTGTCGTATTTAAGAAGTGCAAGAAACATTAAACCTACTTCTGATCGTAGAACTGTATCTAGGGGTCACAATATTGGCAAAACTTCTGATCCCTCAATGAAAACTGGAAATAAAGGACAGCGTTGTTACAATTGTAAACAGGAAGGTCATTTGTCAAATAGATGTCCGTTACCCATAAAGAAATGTACTAAATGTACGAGAATAGGTCATGATGCGGATCAATGTTTTTCAAAATCTGGAACCGACAGTAAAAATATTAGTAAAATAGACGTTTCAAACCACAACAATATTGGTGATAAATATAACAAAATCGCATATATTAACAATGTCCCGTTTGACGCATTTATAGACTTCGGTAGCGAATGCTGTATGATTAGATTGACTGATTTTAAAAGAATAGGATATACTTTCGACATAGAAGCCTTACCAGAAGCCTTACCTCAACTTAGAGGATTTGGCAACTCTTTCGTTCAGGTCCTCGGAAAACGACGCGTTAAGATTATGGTCGACGAGGTTGAGGCGGAAGTAGAATTACTTGCGGTCCCTGACAAAGCCATGCACGTGCCCCTAATGATAGGCCAGACTTTTACAGAACAGCGTCATATAACTGTTTTCAAAACTTGTGATACATTAACTATGTTACAAACCACATATGATTTTGTTTTGAATCGCAAAATAGAGCTATTTTGTAAGAATGATGTCTCGGTCTCTGGCATCTCTTTAGTAGAGGTTTATACCGATCCTACTTTTGAAGGTGAACTGTATGTTGAAGGCGGGTTACGGCTTCAGTCAGACATTAGGTTTACCGTCTACTCGGGTCTATTTAGGTTGGCAGAGGGCGGCACTGGCCATTTAGTGTTGAATACCCCAAACAATAAAATGATTAAATTTAAAAGAGGGACTCTACTTGCACGAGGTCTTATCGCTAGGGAAGAAACTATCACAAATGTTGCCCAAGTGTCTAGAGTGGTAGGACAATCACGCCCATTCATTACAGCCGATGATGTAAATATTGGAAGTGACATCACTTCCGTTGAACAGAACCAGTTGTTGTCGTTGTTAAATGAATATAGGCAGTGTTTTGCTTTCGATATGACGGAACTAGGTACCACGTCCGTTGGAGAAATGTCTATAACGCTAAACGATAACGAACCTGTCGTGTATAGACCCTATAGGCTGGCTATCAAGGAGAAAGAGGTAGTAAGAGAGATGATCGGCGAACTTCTAAAGAACGACATAATTCGCCCCTCTACTTCTGCCTATGCGAGCCCGATAGTGTTAGTGCGCAAAAAGACAGGGGATTATCGTTTATGTATTGATTATCGAGCACTTAACAAACGTACGGTCAAGGAAAATTACCCGATGCCATTGATAGATGACCAGTTGGACGTTCTTGCGGGTCATCAATTTTATACGACACTTGATTTAGCATCAGGGTACTATCAGGTGCCCATACGTGAAGTGGACCGATATAAAACGGCTTTTCTCACCCCGGATGGGCACTTTGAATTTAACCGGATGCCTTTCGGTCTCGCAAACGCTCCAGCAACCTTTCAGAGGATCATGAATCAGGTATTAGGTTCTGCCCGACACAAAGAGGCTCTAGCGTATTTAGATGACGTCATAATCCCGGCCAAAAACTTCCCTGAGCCTGCATGTCTAGGCTAGGTTCTATTTTGAAACTTTTCTCGGACGCAGGGCTAACTCTCAAAATGTCAAAATGTCTGTTCTTTGGACATACGGTCGACTATCTAGGATTCGAGGTATCTAATGATGGAATTAGACCAGGATCTAGAAAGATAGAGGCAGTCGAAAAGTTCCCTGTGCCTAGAAATCAGCATAATGTGCGCCAGTTCTTGGGTCTAGCTAGCTTTTTCCGGCGATTTGTGCCAGGATTCTCGATTATTGCGAAGCCGCTGACGCACCTTCTTAAAAAGGACGTTACTTGGGTTTGGGGTCCCGAGCAAGAGTCGGCATTTAGGTCCTTGCAGCAAAAGTTGGTTGAAAAACCGACCTTGGCTCTATATGATCCTCAGGCTAAAACTGAGCTTCATACTGACGCATGCAAGGTAGGACTTGCAGGAATTTTACTACAACGAGGCAAAGACCAAGATCTAAGAGCAGTCGCATTCTTTAGTAGGCAAACTACTCCCGAGGAGCAAAACTACTCCTCGTACGATTTAGAAACTCTTGCAGTTGTATCAGCCCTCCAGAAATTTCGAGTTTATCTCATTGGTCTTAGTTTCAAAATAATAACGGATTGCAATTCTTTGCGAGCGACATTCCAAAAAAGAGACATGGTCCCGCGAGTAGCTCGATGGTGGGAGCAAATGCAAGAATTTAATTTTAGCATCGAATATAGGGCTGGTACAGCAATGGCACACGTAGATGCGCTTAGTCGCAATCCGGTTCCAAATTCGTCATCAGTAGGAGTATATAACATTTCTAACGTTTCTGAAACTGCCTGGCTGGTAACAGTGCAAAGCGCTGACTCTGAAGTTCAAAGGATTATCGGTATTCTCAAAGACCCTAATGCAAATGATGTCGTTGATATTAAAAATAACTATAAATTAAAAGGGGAAAAATTGTTTAGGATAACTCCTCAAGGGGATAGATGGGTAGTACCTAAGGGGGTTCGTTGGCAAATCGTCAAACAAAACCATGACGACATAGGCCACTTCTCCGTTGATAAAACTCTTGAGAAGGTCAAGACTGTGTTCTGGTTTCCCAAAATGCGATCATTTATAAAGAAGTACGTAAACTCTTGTTTAGAATGTGCATATTCTAAGGCATCGGGTGGTAAACAACCAGGATTCCTGCACCCAATTGAGAAAATTGATAATCCTTTTGACACGGTACACATAGATCACGTAGGCCCTTTTGTACGCAGTAGTAGAGGCAACATGCATATTCTTGTAATAATCGATGCTTACACTCGTTACATCTACTTGAAACCGGTACGAAATACAAAATCACATACGTCAATTAGAGTCTTGAAAGAATATTTTGGTATATTTGGCGTACCTAGAAGGTTGATTTCAGACAGAGGAACTTCATTTACTAGTTCGGCTTTTAAAAATTTCATGAATGAAAAAGGCATAAAACACGTCCTTAATGCGGTTGCCACTCCTCGTGCCAATGGGCAGGTGGAACGGTACAATAAAGTTATAGTTGACGCGTTAACTGCTAAATCTATTGGCACCCAGGATAACAAATGGGACGACCACCTGCCTGATGTACAGTGGGGTTTAAACAATACAATCAATAAAGGAATAAATCGCACACCTTCGGAGGTGTTATTCGGTATAAGACCCATTGGAAGTAGTGAGAGTAGAATTTTGTCTGAAATAGCCGAAGAAGTGACAGTCGATTTGAACGAAACTAGGTCAAAAATTAGGCAAGAAATAAATTCTCATGTTGAGTCATCTCAACATAGTCAAAAGGAAGCATATGACAAAAAGCGCAGCCAACCTATTAAGTTTCAAGTGGGGGATCTGGTGCGGATTGAGCGCCAAATACCGGCTACGGGACAAAGTAAAAAACTAGTACCTCGGTTTCAAGGTCCGTATAAGATCAGTGCCGTATTAGATTACGACCGCTTTCAAGTGGAAGATACGCCACTAACACGAAAAAATGGGAGACCGTTCTCCACAGTTGTAGCAATCGATAAAATTAAACCTTGGCTTAATTTTAAGAGACCTCACGAAGAGGGCATAGCTTCCTCCAGCGAATGTAGCGATTATGAATAGTTCTGAAAGTATGAATGAATTTTGATTGCCATATTTAATCAGGACATTTTTGAGATCTAATGAATAAGTTTCTAGTTATGACATTGAGGGTTTAGTAATCATATCGTTTATGGAGTCTGATCTTTTGAATTTATGATAAACTGTTATTAACTAGAGGCAGGACATTTGAGGGGCCTGTTGTTAACTAGAGGCAGGACATTTGAGGGGCCTGTTGTTAACTAGAGGCAGGACATTTGAGGGGCCTGTTGTTAACTAGAGGCAGGACATTTGAGGGGCCTGTTGTTAACTAGAGGCAGGACACTTGAGAGGCCTGTTGTTAACTAGAGGCAGGACATTTGAGGGGCCTGTTGTTAACTAGAGGCAGGACATTTGAGGGGCCTGTTGTTAACTAGAGGCAGGACATTTGAGGGGCCTGTTGTTAACTAGAGGCAGGACATTTGAGGGGCCTGTTGTTAACTAGAGGCAGGACATTTGAGGGGCCTGTTGTTAACTAGAGGCAGGACATTTGAGGGGCCTGTTGTTAACTAGAGGCAGGACATTTGAGGGGCCTGTTGTTAACTAGAGGCAGGACATTTGAGGGGCCTGTTGTTAACTAGAGGCAGGACATTTGAGGGGCCTGTTGTTAACTAGAGGCAGGACATTTGAGGGGCCTGTTGTTAACTAGAGACAGGACATTTGAGGGGCCTGTTGTTAACATATTGTAAACTAATCATTTTAGTACTAGCTGGTTTTTGTTTTATTTCTACGTTGAAAAATCTATGTACAATATTCGTTTATTTCTATCTTTGTTCCTGTTTTTGAATACAAATAAGCTAAGTAAAACATTTTGTAGTTTTGTACCTTTGTTAAAATAATGTTTACATTATTATTGTGCTTAACGTACGAGGTCGTACTTATTATACGGATGGCCGACTGTTAACGATTTATATAATTTATTTCATTCAAAGTATTTTTCTGTAGTAGCAACATTTAAGATCTTGTTTTTGTACTGGCAACAAAAATGGACTGCTACCGGTCATTGTGGCGCCACTGCCGTAAACCGCCACTTTTAAATAACGCGCTCCGCGCTGTCCTGGCCAGTCCATTTTCGTCCGCCAAGAAGAAATCATCTGTAGGAATAAGTGCTGCTGTATTATCTTATAAATCAAAACTTGTATAAGCATATAATTGTAACAGTGTGATATTGGAGGACAAAGTATATTGAGTGAGTACCTTATTGAAACCGTTTTATTTTGGATTACCTTCCCCGCTAGAATACCCACACCAAGACGATTTTAACAAATCGTGAATAGAGATTACATATTTTAAACTTCGTTTAACCCCTTATCTTTCTGTTAGCTTATTAATTATTAGATGTTTTATTCTTAATATTTTGTAGCTTGTTTATAATAATTATAGATCATTATGTACAATTATTATTATTTAAAGTCGGTCAATTATCTCTAGAAAACTAATAGGTCATGAGTATAGTTTGTTCTTTGAGTCACAGTGGCGCCCTCTCCATAAAAATTAGTAGTAGGGATTGTCTAGAGATGGTGGGGCGACAACGTACGTCGGATATGCATAAAGTCGTGAGCAGTTGAAGAGTGCGGACGCAATAAGTGTTAAATATATTGTACGGTATCCAACAATAAGTACAATAAAGAGTGATTATTAGCAATACGGTGTTTTACTTCTGAGACTATTCTTACAAACTCAGAAGGGGGATAAACAAAAATCAAAAGGATTTTTGCCACGCCACAAAAACGTAAGTAATTTTTTTTTTTCTATTTTTTTATCACGTTGCATTATTTAGTCGTTTTAACAGTATTTTGCAAGCACCATTATTAGCACGTTACCTACTTTAATAAAACCATATTTACATACATATTTATCACTACAATTTAAATAGGTGCACGTGGACTAGAAATTGACTTACTTGTTTTACTACCCATATAACTATGATCAAGTGATTGCGTGTATATTTTTTATATGAATTTACTTTATTTTTTGTATTTTAATATACAAATAGATTACTTGTTACCATAAACTAACATAAAAAAGACGCCCCTAAAATATAAAACTGTAAGCACAAGAGATAACGATAAACTTGTACATCCTGGTAAATACATTCCTATCAGTAGACTAAATAATATGTGTGACGGTTGTAAATTTCCTCTCTTCGGTTGTACATGTACCAAATTACCCTCGCTCTAGTTTCACATTATTCTCTCAACCGTCAAAAGGTTTGCATATAGAAAATCATCTGCGATTAATCGCACCTAGGAACATTAGTATATAAGTGTAATGTAAATTTAAATACGTCTGTTAACTACCACGTACACAATAAAGAATAAATATTATTAGTTGAATCAAAATAGTTATTCCAAATTTCTTGCACACATAAACAATATTTTTTTAATTTAATTATAATAATTTCCATTATCGTCTACAAATACACTGGTTCGTACATGAAAGTTATAAAACCAATAGCCAGAGATTCCAGAAACCTTTACATTGCGTTACGCCCATTCTCTATCAGGGTTTAGTAATACATTATTCATCATCAGTCAGTATCACTAACAAACTACAAAGAGTAGGTACTAATAATGAGATCGCTTGAAATATACTCCTGTTTAACATATTTAGTAACTTACTCAACAGTTAATGGTATCTATATGGTTTTAACAGCATTTTATTTCTATCTTTGATTAAAAGTGAATAATTTAATAACAATGAGCTACCAGCTTCGACAGTCCCAAAACATATTTTAATGGTTATTGTGTATTATAACTATGGATTATCCTAATGAAACTTAACTAGGTATTGTAAGTTTCATATAAAATGGAAACTAACTACGACCAAGGAGAACCTGAGTTAAGGGATCATGGTTCAAATGATATACACGACCAAGGAGCGCCCAGGTCACAGGGCCAGGGTTCTGATCGTCATGACCCAGGAGCGCCCAGGTCACAGGGCCGGGGTTCTGATCGTCATGACCCAGGAGCGCCCAGGTCACAGGGCCGGGGTTCTGATCGCCATGACCCAGGAGCGCCCAGGTCACAGGGCCGGGGTTCTGATCGCCATGACCCAGGAGCGCCCAGGTCACAGGGCCGGGGTTCTAATCGTCATGACCCAGGAGCGCCCAGGACACAGGGCCGGGGTTCTGATCGCCATGACCCAGGAGCGCCCAGGTCACAGGATCGGGGTTCTGATCGTCATGACCCAGGAGCGCCCTGGTCACAGGGCCGGGGTTCTAATCGCTATGACCCAGGAGCGCCCTGGTCACAGGGCCGGGGTTCTAATCGCCATGACCCAGGAGCGCCCAGGTCACAGGGCCGGGGTTTTAACTATGGTGACTCAGAAGGACACTGGTCTGAGAATGGACATCTCGAACGCAACAACCAGGTTAGCCCAATATTAACAACTGAAAGGTTTCGGGGCCGTGGAACGGCTGATCATTCGCTACGAAACCATGAACACAACGGCAACTACATCCCTGCGGTACGAAGTTGGTGCGAGGATTAACCGCAGACGACGGCGCAGTTCATCGTCCGAAGACTCTGGTGAGCATTATTATAATTCTGCTAAACGATTTAAACAATCTAGGGCTAGGGATCATGATTCGACTATACTCTATAAGTTTCTTGACATTTTAAAACGTATGAAAAATTCTGATAAACTTAACTCACTTTCGACAAAAATGTAATTCCTGATTTGACCCAATGTCTACGGAGCAGACTGTATTGACTTGGCTTATTAAAGTAGAGGAATGCGCTACCATTTATCAGTGGGACGATAAGGAAACTATTCACTACGCCCTTCCTAAGTTGATAGGTGTTGTTAAAACCTGGTATCAAGGCTTATCAACTGTCTTACTTTCGTGGACCGAATGGAAGAGAAAATTGATAGAATCGTTTCCCTGTCGTGAAGACTACGCTGAACTCCTTACGGAAATGTTATCCAAAAAGGCTCGCTACGGTGAGTCGCTAGAGCAATACTATAATGCGAAGATTAATTTGCTGAATAGGTGTGAGATACTTGGCAAACAAGCTGTAGATTGTATTGTTTATGGTGTCGAGGATCGTGCAATTAGGGTGGGTGCGCAAGCTGCCCAATTTCTTAAACCCGAACAGGTACTGGGGTACTTTAGGACCGTGAAAGTAGGGCAAAGTAGAGATCACCAAGACCATCCCCAACGCTCTCGTAATAATGACAAAAGACAGCCATTTTCCCGACAAAATACTACAAGAGATTATAGTAATGCTAACGTTAAATGTTTTAACTGTAACAAAATAGGGCACCGTAGTAATAAGTGCAATTAACCCGCCGTAAAATGTACCTATTGCGACAAAATGGGACATTTGTCAGAACAATGTTTTAAGAAATTAAATAAAATTCGAGAGAAGGACGATGCACACGTCTAAGAACGGCCAGAAAAACAAGTAACCGAATTACACGTGAACGATAGTAACGATAAATATATTTTAGATATCAAACTCAATAAAACAATTACCAAATGTCATATTGATCTAGGTAGTGTTCCCTAATTAAAATAAGCATAGCCAAAGAATTGAATCTTCGAATGTCTGGGTTTTTTTCGCCGTTTAATTAAGGACTACGCCCTTATTACATCTCCGCTGACAGATCTATTACGAAAGGACTCCGTATGGGTATGGCAAGATACACAAAAGTGCTTTCGATGGAGTTAAGACTCTTTTGACTCAGAGTTAGCATTATACGATCACAATGCCGAAACTCAACTACACACGGATGCATGCAAGGATGGCGTTGCAGGTATACTTCTTCAGGCAAATACAAATGGACTTTTTCCAGCCCCTATCTTATTTTAGTCGTAAGACTACACCTGACGAACGCAAGCTCCATTCACACGAATTAGTCTCATAGAAGATACCCCTTTAACACGTAAAAATGGTCGTATGTATGAAAATATTGTAGCTCTAGATAAAATTCAACCTTGGCTAAATTTTAATAGAAATCTTGATAGCGATACCGATGATGAAAGCTCTACCAGTGATAAAGAAGAGTAATGTATATGTGTAATCAGCTTGTATTATATCTATTTTTTATGTTGATTGTTAAAACCAATCACTCTATCTTTGATTTAGTTAAATCATTAAAATATAAAATATGTTAATTTGTTACTAGTACATAATTATTTTGTTACTCATACATAATGTTTCATTTCTAATAATATACATGGACATATTTTGCTAACATAATTTTGTTATATATACAACACACGGGGAGATATACATACGATCTATTCGCTGCGCCATAAAAATAAGTTAAATTTGCCTCCGTCCCGCCTTAAGTTACATGCTAATGGTCCATATTCTATGTCGGTTAAAATATATAATAAACTACCGGAAAACATAAAGCAAGAAAACAAAACTGGTTTTTTTTAAAAAAAAACTAAAACAATTCTTAATTGAAAAAAAAGCTATTACGCATAAGAAGAATACCTTACAGATAAATTTTAATAATAACAAGATATATATGGAAACTTAATAATAATAAATAAATGACATTCTATCTTATTAATAATAATAAATAAGTAAATGACATTCTATCCTATTAATAATAATAAACAAATAAATAATATAGTATTCTATTAATAATAATAATAAATAAATAATACACTATTCTAATAATAAAAACCAATATTAAATTAACAAATATACTAATTATTAATTTAAAAATAAATAGAAATTGCAAGGAAATAAACAATACAACAACTAAAAATGTTATTTAATCCAAAAATGGATATGTAGATAAAAATAATATGCATAAAATGTTCAATAATAGGCACAAGTTGGACAGGAAATATTAAACATTTATTTTACAAGAAAAATAATGTAAAGCGCTCTTCCTCTCTCCTAATTATTTAAAGTTTTGCTGTGCCCGACGGGGTCCATAATTGTTTCTATTTATTCATTTTACCACCTGTATGTGTACATTATGGATTGCAATAAACGATTTGAGATATACTTTTATTAAATTTGTATCTTGATTTCGATTTAGAAGGATCTCTTCTTTCCTTTACTTCATCAAAATAAATAACCCAAAGTAGCGACGGGACTCGCTACGAACAGGATGGCCGAGTTGTTAGCTTATTAATTATTAGATGTTTTATTCTTAATATTTTGTAGCTTGTTTATAATAATTATAGATCATTATGTACAATTATTATTATTTAAAGTCGGTCAATTATCTCTAGAAAACTAATAGGTCATGAGTATAGTTTGTTCTTTGAGTCACAGTGGCGCCCTCTCCATAAAAATTAGTAGTAGGGATTGTCTAGAGATGGTGGGGCGACAACGTACGTCGGATATGCATAAAGTCGTGAGCAGTTGAAGAGTGCGGACGCAATAAGTGTTAAATATATTGTACGGTATCCAACAATAAGTACAATAAAGAGTGATTATTAGCAATACGGTGTTTTACTTCTGAGACTATTCTTACATTTCCTTAGGTACCACAAATCAACCCATATTCATCCTAATGCTGGGGACACAGGCCTCCTCACTCTGAGGAAGAGTGGTCCTAATACATTAGCGGAATTTGTTCGAAAGAATCACCGCGGCCCTGCAAGTCTGCAACGAAAAGGGCAGTTGGAGGAATACTGATGAGTTTTATTTAGGCAGTAAGAGTATGACACTCTTAACGCCTCTCATAGCGGGAGGAGTCATTTGATGAATGAATCTAATGAATGAAAAAAATGAATGAATGAATGAGGAAATGCGGGCAGGTACACTTTGTAAGTAAAAAGTCATAATTCGAGGTTTTGCTCTCGCCTATTTCCTCTTCCAATTTTCGCCGGATTCAAAAGATATTTCAGAAACTGGGGGGTAGCCCCCCAGTGTCTGAAATATCTTCTCTCTAAGCCCGAAGTCCGTAGTTTCGGGCTTAGTTGCGGGCGTTTTCTACAACGTATCACCTAACCACTAAGAATTAATGACAACACGATTTCACTGTTACTGTCAAATCGTGCTGTCATTCATTCTTAGTTCGAGTTCGGGACTAATCGTAAGTCCGTAGGTGATACGGAGTAGAATAAGCCCGCAACTAAGCCCGAAACTACGGACTTCGGGCCTAGAGAGTAGCCCCCCTGAATAAGAAGGCTATATACTGTGTCCCTATGTTTTAATTTTTTCATTAATAGTTTCTAATTTGTACACTAGAGCTCTGTTGATAGCGGTTTATTGGACATTTTTGAGCATTTTCTGAGGGTTCTATTGCTTATACGGTTAAAAAACTGGCCAAGTGCACTAGCACTTGGCCAGTTTTTTAACCGTTTTTTAACCGGACTCGCTTGCAAAGGGTCCCAAACCAATTTAATTTTTTTAATATGTTATTTTCACATTATATACTGCTGATAGACTTTTCTGTAATCTTTAGAGATAGAACTATTATTTGCATTTTTTTTCAAAATTGTAGGTTCAGTAGTTTCGGAGATAAGGGGGGGGAATGGTAATTTTTGGTCTAATTTCTTGAATAACTTTAAAACTGTTTATTTTAAAATTATGAAAAAAATATAATTAAAACCCTCACAATAAGCCCTTTCATTTGATATGTCACATAATACAGTTTGAAAAACTTTTCTTTTTTATTTTCTAGTTGCACCCCCAAACGGTCACTTTTACCAAACGAAAATATTTATTTACATACGGAACGCGCTCGTGTTTGCGTTATAGAAGTTCATATGTGTACCAAATTTCAACAGAATCGGTCCTGTAGATCCGGAGAAAACTGGCTGTGACAGATGGACAGACAGACACCCGAGTGATCCTATAAGGGTTCCGTTTTTTACGGATGTTCGGAACCCTAACATATCATCAAAAAAGAAAACATTAGGACACAGTATATATCCTTCTTATTCAGTTTATGGAATAACTTTTAAATCGGTTCAATATTGTAGGAGGAAACAGGTGAGAGCCAAACCTCGAATTATGCCTTTTTACATACAAAGTCTCTCCGCCTGCGGTTCCTCTTTAAAAAAATCCTAATACTTGCCGGTTTTTTCATAATGCTGTATATTCAGTTTATATATAATTGTCGCCTAGACACTAAACGTAACATAATGCTTCAGTAAGTCCTTTATTAGCGCGCTTTATAATTATCCGGCGCCACGGTAACGGGACATCCCTAATAAGCACATGTGTGTATGTGCGTGACTGTTTCACGTAAGTACAGTTAGACAAACTATTTGGTATACAGGCAAATATACTGCTAATATTTCACTTTTTATGCGGAAATTTATAGTTTTAGGTCTGTTTTTCGGGTTTCGTACCTCAAAAGGAAAAAACTGCACCCTTATAGGATCATTTAGTTGTTCGTCCGTCCGTCTATCAAGACCCTTTATCTCGGGAAAGTGTGGAGGTATCGAGTTGAAATTAAAACCATATACTCAGGTCTGAGCTGTGAAAAATTAAACTTCTTAATTTAACGTGAAAAAAGATACTGCCGTTTATGCCGCAAAAACGTATATTTCGACACTCTCAAGGGAATCAAAATTTATAGGGTATTTTTCGTTGACCTCAAACTATGAAATTTGGTATTATCGTCTTATACTACAAGTATTGGGAAAAATCTGAAAACTTACATTTGTAATTAAATCATTAAAAATATAGTCTTTATTTAAAGTAATAAGCACCTACAAATTTGTACGGAACCCTCGCTGGGCAAGTCCGACTCGCACTTTTCCGTTTTTTCTTACTTGAGTTAAGTTGAAGCACAAAGTTCCAATAACTTTCCCACTCCTGAGATACCGGCCTTCTCTCTGTGTGTCTCTCACAGAGATGCCTTTATATATGCAGCCCAGTGACATTAGTCTAAAATAAATTCTATTTACTAGAGTGCAGTGGTGATGAAATAAATAACATTAGATGAAGTGTCTGCCTAGGTTAGAATCCACGACACTGCAACTGAGCCACCACTGCTGCTTCTGCTCGAAAAATAGCCTGTACACAAAATAGGTTATTCAACTATACTTTCCTTCTACCTCATTCAAGTTCATACTAGTGATTATAGAGTTCATTACATTGATGAGTTTACTTCGCGACTCCTGCAACACAGTTGATTCTAACTTTCAAGATTAAGTTTCCACTATGGGAGTTATAAGTTGGTGGTAGACTTTTAGACCTTGATTAAATGGATTGATGGAGGGAGTTTGTTGATATTTCTGTCTCGTATTTTCTATTGATAAACCAATAAACTACACATTAATATGATTGAGAGTGTGTACGGCTTAACGTGCTTTCCTCCGTGCCTCGGAAAGCACGTTGAACCATTGGTCTTGCTGGCTGTCATTTGTAGATCTTTGGCCGTCGTTACGGATTGTCAGAAGCCAGTAAGTCTGACTCCAGTCTTGCCAAGAACTACCATGTTACCCAGTTTATGGCTTATGGAGATCTGGTAGGTAGCTGTGTATGTGGTATTCAGCTGAATCCGGTTTAACTGGAAGCCGACCCCAAAATAGGCTAGGCAGATAATGATTAATACGATTGAGAGCCAGAAAATGGACGCCTTCGCCAAGGGTTCAATAAAATGCACAATTTTCAATTTTGAAACCATTCAACTAGAACAATGAATGTAACGCCACATGTTTCCTCTGGTTTTAGATATAAACAAAGTCAATTTCGTTTAAAACTGATTAGTGAATTAACCAGTTACCAGTCCTTTGTTAGAACTGGTAGTACTCTTAAAAGGCAATTTCAATAGCAACTAGGATTTCGTAATTTGAATTTGTAATAGAGGCGTCTTAAAACTGAAAACAATTGAATGCTTCAAAAGAGGTTTTCTCGCAAAGATCTTAAATCTTCCCAGAAAAGAATACAATATCTACATACATATATATAATATATACATATAATATAATATCAAGCAAGTACCGAATAAGGGCTATCGTGTTTGAATTCGCCGCTAGAGGCGCTAATGTAGCGTGAGGTTTAAAATGCCAAATTGCACTGTTGGTTGGCTTTTGACGCGAGTTTATTTACTTATTTGTTTTGATTTTTATTTTCCTTCTAACTTTGTTCACATGCGTAATAGCAACTTTATTGCTATGATTAAGAACCTAACTCGACAGTGGCGCCAACTGGTGAGTACAAAAACGGTAGCCCTCATTGTCCGAATATGGCAGAAAATTTTATGGTGTCAATTATTTAGAATTTCTGAGCTTATAGTAACTTTGTAGAAGTATGCTTGGGAAAGTCGTGATAAAAAGTGCGTCAAAAAGGAGTTCGGTAACTTTTGTTTTGCTGACTATACCGAACAAAAAAACTAGTAAAAAAAAGGCGACGAAACGGGAATGGATGTATGAACAAACGGGAAGTAGCCAGAAAACAAAAAACGACAAGCAGGCAGCTCTAACTTTCATATTTTTTTTTTCTTAAAGCCTGTTCCTGATAATAACAAACACATTAAAAAAAGTATTAGTAAAATCGGTACAGCTGTTCACACGTGATGCTATGACCAAGGAAAATAGGGATTCATTTTTATATATAAGATAAGATAGATGATGATAAACTTTCGTTTGCCTGAAAAATGAGTCTTCCAGTTTCCTTCAGCCCATTTTACTCGCGCAGTTGAGTAACAAAAAACGTCACCAAGAAACCTGAAGGCGCCTTTACGAAACCCTCAAACGAACCTGAGGAACTGTTTCGGGCAAGTTCAAAAATAAATTTAATGCTTACGCCGCCGGCATCGCAAAACGTTCCAAATAAATAACTGAAAACTTTTTCAATTTCATCCCACGATCCGCAAATTGTGTTTTGCGTCTGAGTAAATCGAAAAATGAATAACAAATTTTGCCTTCTATAATAATCAAGGTAGCGAAATTAATTGCGTTTAGAACACATTTCGCACTGTTATTGACTTCTATTTTGTTATTATTAAAGTTACATTCAAAGTCGGAAATAATTCGATTCGATTGAAAACAACAATTGGTTTGCCGTTGAAACCAATTTGCGTCAAACTCGATGTGATAAGGAATATCTCTCTTGGCGGCTACAATAGGTTGTCGGGGCTACAATTTGTAATATTGAACAATAATCAGGGATGGAAAACAATGTGGGCTTAATCGAACAAACAGTAGAGCGGGGAACAATGTCCAGTTTTACATATTCATCGGCTATTAATCCAATTTTCATTGGCGGTTTTCACTCGGCGAGTTGATTTTGGTTCATTTGTCACTTTTCACATGAATAATTTTCGGATCTTTGTTTAAACAGTGTTAGCACTTGTGTGTCGCTATTTTGTGTATTCTCTTTCATATCAACAACATTGTGTTTAATGATTCGATTTATTTATGTGTCGTGTGAGTTAAGTTGATGTGTTTTGTGCAAATTATTTAATTGCGATTTCCCGGAATTTTTAAAGATGATTTACGTTCGTTTATATGATATCATCATATCTATGATATGATATTCTTCTACACGCACTTGAATAAAACCCAGTTTAACAGCTTGGCATATGGAATTGACTGACGCAATGTAGTAGTTTTGCATGATTTACAGAAGTCGTTAACAATATTTGTACTTATGCAGCGAGATATTTGTCAAAAAATCAAGTTAAAAATATTGTTAATATAAAGTTTATCATTAGCTATCTCAATTTGAAAATATATTGTTTTCAACTAAAATGACGTAGAATAAAACATACTTATAAAGATAATCTAGACCGTCCATCAAGTTGATAAACATAGGTACCTCATATTCCACGACCTCGCTTCGACACCACATATTTTATACAAATATGTACACAAGCTAGTTCACTTGTTAAACGAGGGACACTATCATACCATTTTCATGTGTAAAATTGAATCTGCGTTATTATTAGACCACATACCTTATGTACCTACATTCTTCAAAAAATCTGACACCAGTCTCGCCAAAAGCATCGTGTAACCTAGTTAGTGCACTCACTGGGTTGTTGAGGTCAGAGGGCCAGGCACGAATATTTTGACGTTTAGTAACGATAGCGTGAATTTTTCATGTGAAAAACTACAACTCTACACAACTAGACATACACAATTTAAATCATTAAAAAATATGATTATAGTATCTAATTAAAATAAACATTATGCCATCATCATATCAGCCGTAAGACGTCCACTGCTGGACATAGGCCTCCCCCAAAATGGGGGGGGGGTTGCCATAATCGCCACGCTTGGCAGGCGGGTTGGCGATCGCAGTGTATGGTGTTGATTTTTACAGAGAACGCTGCTGCCCATTCTCTGGTGAGTCCCTTAGTCGCCTCTTACGACACCCACGGGCAGTGATGGGATGGTATTGTTCTTTTACGGCACCATACGGCAGCGGCCGACACCATACGGATTAAACATTATGTGCGAAACGAGTATTGTAGCTATGGTAAAATTTTACTATACGTCAAAAATATTCGTGCTAGGCCCTCAGATAGGAAGTCGCTTCACGTAAAATACTGCAGTCATCATCATCATTATATCAGCCGAAAGAAGTCTACTGCTGGATATAGGCCTCCCCCAGGTGTCGCCACTAATTAGTATTAAATACTGCAGTGCGATTCTGTAAACATGACGAAGTGAGCTGTCAATGCATGTAATCGATGGAATGACAGGTCACTTGGTGTTCACTTCACCCAAGCCTTTACTTCAGCATATTTACAAAATCGACTGGCTGGTATACAGCTAAACCCGGTTTAACTGAAAGCCGACCACAATATACATAGTTGGGAAAAGGCTAGGTAAAAGATGATGTTAGTTGAACCTAATATACATTTGATATGTCTAGAGCAAATGGTATAAAGTTGACAGCTTGTGGTGCATGTAATAAGAAGAGATGCAGCGATGACCATAACGTGACTCACATCACTCATAACATCACGTCCGTTATTGGTATTTTGGAGGGAATGCGGTACAGAGAGTAAAGTCCCGCACACCTCCATTGAAAAGGGAGGATCCTCCTACCAGACAATTGTGTCTGGTGTGGGCAACTGCCCGATAGTTAATATTCGGGCTGATGTATATGTTCAAATTGCACGGTAAACTCTGCTTGCGCGATGCATGATTTCGACGTAGTAGTTCGTTGCTGTTCGTTGCTTGTTCGTTAGTTGGATAGATGGCGTCGCGGTTCGGTTGTTTGCTATGTAGATTTGCTCCGTTGGTTTTTCTTGTGGCCATAACATTTGTGGTCATATTTTAATGCGTCAATTTTCAGAGTTCCGTACCCAAAGGGTAACCAACGGAACCCAATTGCTAAGCCTCTGCTGTCCGTCCGTCTGTCTGTCAGCAGGCTGTATTTCTCGAACCGTATTAGATAGTTCAAATTTTTTACAGAGTGTATTTCTGTTGCCGCTATAATAAAAAAAGTACGGAACCAATTGTGTGAGAGTCCGACTCGCACTTAGCCAGTTTTTCTTATTTTCTTTTTTCAACGTCCATAGTTTACCTAGTCTCTCTACATAATTATGTCTATCGCTATAATTATGAGACAGTAAAGTTAAATGAATTTCTGACACGCGACTCTTTCGATCACGGGTGATTACAATAATTAAGCGTTCATTACCGGCTTTTTAGGCAAGGACTCATGGACTGCAATTAAAACGGGAACTCTTGTGTGTTTTGTGAAAGATCGTGGCTATTATTTAAGTAGTGTCAAATAACAGTTCATGTGTACGGATATGTATTATTAAAAGACGGACGGGTAATTATTTACCTGGAAGCTATCATATTTTTATTGAAATTTATTTTTAACCCCCGACGCAAAAATGTCGGAGTGTTATAAGTTTGACGTGTCTGTGTGTATGTGTATGTGTCTGTGGCATCGTAGCTCCCGAACGGATAAACCGATTTTGTGTTTTTTGTTTGAAAGGTGAATTCGTTGGGAGTGTTCTTAGCTGTTTGGTGAAAATCGCTCCAAGATGACCGCCGCCACGAAATGGCGGATTACATATTTTTTCACAACTCGCTCAATATGGGTATCAAATGAAAGGGCTTGACTAGTAGGATACTAAACACGATAACAAATTTCAAATCCAAGATGGCCGCCACCACAAAATGGCGAATTACATTTTTTTTATTTCACAACTCCCTCAATATGGGTATCAAATGAAAGGGCTTGACTAGTAGAATAATGTAAACTTTATTGAATTTTGTGTTTGTATGAAAGTAATTGAGTCGTTTTGTATTCAATGTGTGTCTGTAGTTACGACACCACCAACATCATTGTTATTTGTATGCTCTCGAGTAAAATGTAGCGAACTGATCATCTTACTACAACATCCTATTGTATTGAAACCTACATTTACGAATAAATTTGATTTGATTTGAGCAGTGTCATGTTTTCACAGGCAACAAAAACATTACTTTTTATTATTAATAAAAAAAGAACTATCATATTTAATGTTACTTTTTCGCTACACAAAAACCTGAACCTTTTACTGACATAACCTCAGAATAATTCCTTAATCGCTGCCAGATCCTCGTTTAAAATAACCTTGAAGCAAAAAACGACTTCGCAGGGACCACAGGAATCATATCAAGCGAATAAAAGTCACATTTAGCCTATGAGTTTTTTGCTCAGACATTAGCCATTTGTATCTTTCAAAATTCAGGAGACACAATGCGGGCAAATCGTACTCGTTCTAGTTCGGGTTCTGATCAAATTGAAATTAAATCTCCTGGGTAGGAACAATTCCATAACTACAGAATGACGTATGTATATCATAAGAAGACAACTATCATTAGTATTTTTTTGCTACGCAATAAATATGGTGCTTTTTTAAATTACTTTTAGGCTTACCAGCGTTTGATTTTTTTTATTAGTTTTATTCTAATATTTAGCCTTTACCAGATATATAGTTGTTTTTTGACATGCCGTTTAGATTAGATGCCTAAACGCCAGCACGTGCTTTAGACAGTGGAGGAAGACTAGTTACAGTCTTCGGAAAAATTCCGTCTGTACCCTTATTTAGCTTCCTGTGGTTGGGCCACACCGTTGTTATATGACAAATGATTGGCATAAGTTAGAAAGATGTGATGCGGGTCTTTCTTTAGTTGCGTCTGCACAAAGTAGGTCGACGCATGAAGCCGACGTAAATTGTTATAAAATACCTTTTAAGTTTCATATGTATTTTTCTGTTATTTTTTGGAAAAAGGTAGGTAGGTTTTTTTTTATAAAGAAGGTCAAATTAAATTGCCAAAAATTCACAGGTTTAAATTGTTGTTTTATATATTTCACATAAGTTAAAGTAAGTTTAAAGTAAAAACCGGCCAAGTGCGAGTTGGACTCGCTTTAATAACTTCGGAGTAGAATTTTATAAATTATATCTACACTAATATTATAAAGAGGAAAGATTCGTTTGTTTGTTTGTTTGAATTGAATAGGCTCCGAAACTACTGGACCGATTTAAAAAATTCTTTTAGCATTGGATAGCTACATTATCAGGGAGTAACATAGACTATATATTATCCCCGTACTCCCACGGGAACAGGAACTACACGGGTGAAACCGCGTGACGTCCACTAGTAGACAATAGTTTTGAGACACTTACGATGAGCTCTATGGTTTGATACATTACACGATACAGTTGGAAAAGTATTTTTTTAAATTTTATTATTTTCCCTCTTAAAAGTGACCCCATTTTCAGTTTTTTTTTTTCGTTCCGCGTCCGTGTTAGGGTTGCAGACAATTTGGGTTTTCCCCTAAAAAAATTAGTTAAACACTCCTAAATGCGTTTAAAAATCTAGTAAAAACGCTATACCCTGCTGCAGCGTGGGACCAACTTTTTCCAACCAGTCTAAAACTATTCGACTGAGTAAAACGGGCTGCTTTTTATTTTGAAAGTTAGGTCACAGTGTATATGCACAGTTTAATATAAATGGAATTAGGAGTTTGAAAAATACCAAAATGTATACCGATTTAGAGCTTAGTTTTTGTATGAAAAAAAATAGTCACATGTTAGTGGGATTCGAGCAATAAAACCATATACTTCAAGGTTTTTCTGTTTTGTATAAGATTATTATGATAAAAGAATTTCAAATTATAGGCTTTGTATTTATTTGAAAAAAAAAATTGGGCACTATAAATTCTATTATATGATATGTCACATGACAATTTTGAAAACTTTTTAAAGTACCAAGTACTACAATACTCAAAATGTAACACATGAACAGTTAAACACGACAGTCAGTTTCGATGGATCGGCCAGAGATTGCGCTATGAAAAATGGAGAGACTGCATTTTTCCTGCAGAGGGTAATAACAAAGCAGGGAACAGGATAAGAAAATAATATAATTTAAACTATCTAATATTATGAAGAACTAGACACAACTGGTTTACGTTCGTTGTCTCTGGAAGTACACTGATCCTTGTGTTCTTTTCCTTTCCCTTTTTGTCCAGAAATTATGCACGCTTCTTGAAAGCTTGCTAAAGCCAGTTTCATGTAATTAAGATAGAAAATATATTTCACTTTTTTTTATTTGTGATGGGTTTGCTCTTGACTCTAGTCTCATCTAGGTCAGGGAAGACAGAGACAAAGTCTACGATGGAGCAAGCTTACCCAGAAGGAGCCTGTTCACTCTAACTTTGACGAGATTAGGGTTGTAAGCGTTTGGAATCACAGACGCAGGCAGAGAGTTCCACTCCTTTGTTGTGCGCATTAAAAAAGACGTTTGGAAACGCTTAGTGCGGATTGGTGGAATAGCAACAAGGTAGGGATGATAAGATGCAGTGCGTCTGGATATCCGATGGTAGAAGGGGGCCGGTGGGATGAGGTCGTGGAGTTTGCAGAAGTTTTCCCAGTTTCATCAAAAAGTGTACATTTTAGCATGTTATCTCACACGTGTTCTCTCATCGTTTCGCAAACAGTTGAAAACGTTGCCGTAATTAAAATTAAATTAGCTATCCGTCTAGCGCAACTGCTTCCAATTTTCGCGAAAGACTATCTTTCCGTACAGTTTAATAAACGAAGCCTTTCAGTGAACTTACTTCGATGCGAACCCCGCCTAATAATGAGCCACCGGAGAGTTCACCAAATTAATTTAAGCCCACTGCATCTTGCTGCGAAAACTGAGAGTAAGCTACTTGAAATATAATACTTAAACAACCAGGGACGAGGTGCTTGTAAATAATAGGCTCGGGCTTGGGTTTATATATTAATAGACAATTAATAATATATAAATAAAATGTATGTTTGTGAAAGTTCTGAACGATTTATATAAAATGTGATATAGATACCTAGATAATAATAAATTATAATGATGCTATAACATGTTATAATAACATATTATAATGATATATATATATACATATTATAATGCAATTTAATATACGTACTTACATAATCTTTCAGTTTTAAGTTATCTTGCCGTATAGTGTCGGCCGGTGCCGTATGGTGCCGTAAAAGAATAATACTATCCCATCACTTCCCGTAGGTGTCGTAAAAGGGGACTACGGGACTCACCAGAGAATGGGCAGCAGCGTTCTCTGTAAAACGCAACACTATACACTGCGATCGCCAACCCGCCTGCCAAGCGTGGCCATTATGACAAATCCCCCCTTTGGAGGAGGCCCATGTCCAGCAGTGGACGTCTTTCGGCTGATATGATGATGATGATGAAGTTATCTTGCTGTGCCCTAACAGAGACATGTACTTATTAGTTATAAGCAAAGCCTGTAACTGTGTACATTGTGCAATAAATAAATAGATACCTACAGGAATCGGTTCTAGCAAATTACTTTTTACGATTCCGTATGACCGTATTAAAAATCGGAATCCTTACGGAATCGCTCGTATATAATCGCTGTTTTTTTCTGACCTTGTTTTTATAGGGTTTCCCCCATAGATTGTGTTTCCCCTTTCATTTTTAATTTAATTTATTCTTGCGGTTTTAACGGCAATAGTATAAGCAGGAAGTATACTATCATAGTATTAAAATTAATCATATCCATGTGCATTAAAGACAGTTGTGATCAAATATCATTTTTATATCAGTTAGGAAGAATGATCAAAAGGCGAATAATGCTATAAAACGGTACGAATATAAAATAATAAGTAAGTTATTTCAACCGGAAAATACATTAGTTGTTCATTTTAATCTAAAACGAAAATTTACATCACATTTTATTCTCAATTTCAATAAAATGTTAACATGTTTCTTTTGATGAAATATAATTTGATTTTATGTTAAATCGTTACACATACGTCAGCTATTGTTTTAATATTTCTTTAGAGTTCCGTACCCGAAGAGTAACCAACGGAACCCTATTACTAAGCCTCCGCTGTCCGTCCGTCCGTCTCTCTGTCAAGAACCGTAATAGATAGAGAGTTAAAATTTTCACAGATTGTGTATTTCTATTGCCGCTATTACGACAATTAACAAACAATAAATATTGTATTTATTATCAAATAACTTTATTCAATTAAACTATACTAAATATATACACTTAAAATAAAATATCCTAACTAAAATAAGGCGTCAAAAAATGCGTCCGTTTCACTGTCCACTGGAAATGAGCCCAAAAGACTGGCGGCATTGCCACGTTGTATGGCAATGCTTATCCTCTGTCCGAGGTAAAAGCCAGCCCTCGGGTCATGCGAAGTGTCAATTAAGCGTTTAGAAAGATCTTTAAATAAGGCATGAGCACTCGGACCCCACAATAAATTATATGAAAAATTAAAGGTAATTAATTTAATTCAAGAACGATTTATGGTACGGAACTCTTTTTGAGATGCGTTTCTTTCCTTTGTTTGACGACTATCCATAAGTGGCGATGGTGCAAGCTTGCCTATAAGCAATCTACTCTTGAATTGGACCCCAAGGCTGACAGAAAACACAGACTCTGACAGGGAAGTCTACTTCTTAACTATAATACAATAACTCAATATTTCCCCAAAACGTTTTGTACGTATGCGGGATGCGTGATGATACGCAATATCCATACTAACATTATAAATGCGAAAGTAACTTTCTTTGTCTGTATGTCCTGTCTGTTTGTAACCTCTTTAGGTTTTAAAACGGCCGAACGGATTTGAGTGAAAGTTCGACTCACGGCCAGACCAGGTCCTGAGGCTCTAAACAAGTGACACTTAGCCAGCGATATCCTTTCATAGAGGATTGTGAAAAGGTTTGTCAAAATGCATGTGATTGACAAACGCTTTCGAAATGTCACGTGATCAATCCCTAAAATTTTGGCGTTTCGACAATCGCATTCGTTGATTTATGATATTTATTTTGCAAATAGGTAACAAGAAACTTTTTTTTTACTATTGATAGGCACCCGTTGACCACTATCTCATCTGATAGTAAGCAATGATGTAGTCGAAGATGAAGCACGCTTATCTAGAAGTAACCTATTCACTCTTGACTTAAAGACTCCCAGACTATAAGAAATTCTTTACCACGTCTATATTTTTTTTGAGAGTCCGGTGTGTCCTAGTTGACTGATAGAATAGTACTCTGTTTAGAGACCCTGGACACTTTCTATCGTGGAAGTATGTTCCATGATAGATGCTAGTAAAATATTATTTTAATCTTCACGAAAAGCGTGACACTCCTAGCTCCAAACGGATCAAACGGCTTCTTAGAATTTTCTAATGGAAAATCTAATGAGATATGAGTAGGTTTATTCGTGTTTAGTTGCTTCTTAGCTATAATAAATATAGTTTCAATACTCTTACTTCAGTGATATTATCAGAGGGTTGCTTGTTCGTTTATTATGTTTGTAAAAGTTTCCTCTTAAATTTTGTACACGATCGGCAATTTCGCAAAGATAAGTAAGAAAGAAAGAAAGAAAGAAAAATATTTATTTGGGACTCGCACAAGACATACATATCAATCAATACATAAAAGCGGCGTCTTAAAATTAATTTGTGCGAGGCCAAAAAGGTCCCTGTCTCAGCATATGCTGCGATATTTAAAAGTCAAGTACGCAGGGCTTTATAGTTCACTGTGTAGCAGTCTATGCGCAGGGCTGCGCTTGAGCACAAACTTGTACCAAACTGAAGGATTTAATTAATAGTGCCCTGCTTGTTCCGTCCAATGGGACGGCGGCAATTCGAAACGCAGGAGAGATTAGTGTTTTCGAGAAACGAGCGTGTCATATCAGTAACTTCCATACTCCAGCTCTTTTTGGCAAATAACAAGTTACTTGCAAACATTGTACGTTTTTGGGTAGATATAAGCAAAAAAAAAAAAAACAATGGCCTTAAAGAGAGCACGTGCAGACCGACAGAGTTGGTGAATTGGTTGTTTTTTGTCACTGACTTCCCAAGTTATCTACAGTTATTTTATACTTGTCGGTTGTATATTTTTGGGAAAAAGTTTTTTATTTTTCACTGTTCAGTAGTGATTCTCCACTATTTGCCGTTAAGGAGTTACTTTGTGTGTCTTTGCAGTCCAAGTCCATAGTTAAATGTCTTCTTTGCTTTGGGATTGACATAAACCTAACAATACCTATGTCACTTTACTAGATTCTATTGATTTCAATTTGAAGAGTTTTATTAGTCTTGGAAGGTTATCGTTCAATGCAAATGGAATATAGCTATAACTAAACCCAACGCAAAAAGAATCATCGAGATCGGTTAATAAACAATAAAGTTATGCTCGAATATATAACCCCAAAAACATGGAAATTCAGGTTGATTTGTATGTATCTGCTTACCCCTTCAAGCGTACCAGCGTGATGTTATGTTGTGAAATAGTGTAAGCAATAAACAGACATGCAATTTCAGCAATCCCGGGAGATCATCAGCTATCACTTATTGAAGAGTTCGGTTGTCTACCTCCGAAGTTTTGCATCAGATCTTCACCAAATTGAAATGGAACTAGTCCGGGGAAAATACTCTTCCAAACAAAAAAGAAAATTATTCAATAGGTTGAAAATTGGCGAAAATATCGCTGAACAGTTATTTTTCATCAGATCCTGACTTATAACTTCCATAATCAGCTCAGCAACATGAGATGATGATTACCAGGCACAAATATCTGAATTGCTTTAGAAAGTATATGAAAAACATTGTATACGTGCCTATAAAATTTGAGGGCTGCCCTCGATTTTTCTGAGATCCCGTCATCAGATTCGAACTTGGTGATAATGGGACCACCTCGAGAGTATAGGCTTTCAAATAAAAAAAAAGAATTATAATAATATTATGTAGTGTGGCATCTATCAATTGAGGTTGCTCAACCGTTTATTGAAACCAACGTCACAATCGTAAAATTATTCCGCCCGTGTCGAATGGCGATTTAGTTTTACCATGTATTACGCTACAACTAAATGGCTATTCGAAATCACTTATAATATTGCCTACAAATACTCGGGTGATCTCGGAAAATGGCACCAATAGTAGTTGAGCCCAACACCCGGACACAGCAGCAAATAAAATTAAAATGAAGTTCTACCTGCTGGTAAGTGGAATTCTAAATTTTAATAAGTATAAAAACATATTTGCAGGACAAAATAAAAAAACTAAACCACATATGAGTTCAGTGGGTATTATAGGGCAAAAAACATGCGCGCAGACAAAGAGGCATTTTTTGATCTTGTTCCTGACGGGATAAAAACCCGACACGACCAGGAAGAGGTTAGGCGCAGGACCAAAGGCTTTATGTAATTTCAGCTGCTACTAAGAAATGTCTAATATTTGTTTGAATAACAATCTATTCATCATCTTTACCTTTCAGTTGTGTCTCTCCGCTATAGTAACCCTGATGTGCCAAGCACATAATTCAAACCATCAGTTGAACAACCAAAGGCTATACTCGTATAGTAACTTGAACGCACAGCCCTTGCAGAATGCTCGAAGAACTTTCCCATTAGGAGGGTATGGTTATGGTGGACTGGGTGGTGGGGTTGGCGCTGGCATCAACGCAGGAATAAGCGGTGGTATTGGCGCCGGGATTGGTGCTGGGGTTGGCGCTGGCGGCTATGGCTATGGCGGGCTCGGCGGTGGAGCTTACGGTGGACCTTACGGTGGACCATACGGTGGAAATCCTTATTATGGTTAGGCAGGAATCATATAATTTGTCTTTTGAGGTTGGTCGTTTTTTTTGTCCACGAATGTGTTAAACCAAAATTATTTTGAAAAAGTATTCAACTAATAATATAATCCTTTTGTTTGCTAGAATAAAATGAAATATCAACCTATGAAACAATTTGACATCATTATTTTTAGAAAAAATAACTAGTAAATAAATTGACTTCTGAAACTCAACTGTTATTTCATTTACGACTCATGTAATGAAGTTGTAACTCACAATGATTGACCCCTTTGGTATCCTAGCAACAAACTATTTTACTAATGTCTCGTGTAATAAATATTATATCCCACTATGATTGAGTCTTAAGGTTACCCTAGTAAAAGCTGCTTTTGCCGTACAAAACTGACCAAGATAAGTCCTTATGGGTAACTCTTCAGAAAATCTCATGAATCTGGTAAGTTCGTCAATCAATTAATGCCTGCGCTTAATTTGTGTCTGTAAATATTAATATTCAGTTGCCAATTAGTCAGTTTAACTGGATTACGAGTTCTAGCGTTGGATAAGATGCTCTTCCTCATGAAATAAATAATTCATCTGCTAGCAAATCCTTTGTGATCGAAATGAAATTCATTACTCGTAAAAAATGTTGGAAAGACCTTTCTGCCTTGGAATGCTAAAATGCAGTACTAAATTAATGCAGTTGTAGATCTTAAGGCTCTTCAAAATTAAATGGCGGCTCTTTAAGCAGATAATGGAAAACAAACCAGTGGTAAATTTTACTGGCCACACAATATAATGTTAGGCACTTTGAATATTCAAAATTGGTGAATGTTTAAATGCATCGGTGTTTGTCACTATTCACCAATTTTCACGGTGAAAATTTAAAATCGTTTCAATACTTGCTACAAACTGTAAAAAACTACTTTAAGGCCGCCTGTCTATTGACGCGGAGCGAGGCAGCGGCATGGAGAAACGTAACAAAGTATTAAACAATTGTTGTCGGCACAGTTGGCGCTGTGGTTGAACGATCGGTTCTGTGCCGCGTGTCGTGGGTTCGATTCCCGTACGGAACAAATAATTGTATGGCCTACAGATAGTTGTTCCGGGTCTGGCTGTTTGTGTACGTGACTTTGTATGTTTGTAAACGCACACACACGATACAGGAGAAATTCCAAGTGTGGGGAAACGTCTTTTTTTAAAATTAATTGCACAAAATGTCTGTCACTCAAAATGTCAGTCATTATGTGCAATTTATAGTTACAGTTTGTAGCTACAGCACACTCGGCAGCCGAGCAACCGAAGCGAGATGTTGGTCATAGTTTTAACTTAACTTATAGGAGAGACGATTGTCGAGCAAGGAAACATTACGTTTTGCTAATCGCGATAAAATATATGATCCTCCCGACAGAATCACGACCACGGTGACAAATCTCAATGATTTTCCAAGTAAGCAGCTGATATTATAGTGCACAAGTGTTTGCGCGTACACAGATGTACTCTCCGTTCCTTTACTCTTCTCCTAGTCTGATGGGACGGCAATCCGCACGATAGGAAAGAGATGAGGCGAAGGTCCAACGGCTTAACGTCGCAAATAGGTTACATTTTAGGGAACCGATCACTTTTCCGATTTTTTTTTGTTCGAATTTGATTTTACCGAAAATTATTGACCGAGGTCTTATTTGCTATATGCATTATTTGGCATTTTATTAGATCATCGAAGTATCATGTGTCATGGGTATTATTTTTCCGAACAATTTTTCCTCGATTTACATAACTAACTTTTTGCTATTGGCCGAAGCCTCTTTTGAACTTTTTTCATATTTCCAAATGAATTATTTCCCATATTTTCACCACATCGAAACAACATGTACGGAATATTTATTACAAATATGTCACCGGTTAATTGGTAGCGAGCCTATAAATAGTAAAAAAAAACAAATTTAAATTTAAATAGTAGTCATAAAAAGTCGCAGTACATGCTGTACTACAAAATTTAGTGACAGAAACAATGCTTGCTGCATGTTTCTGTCAAACAAGCATGTAACATGCAAGCAATCATGCATGCCTGCTTGCATATTGCATGCTTGTTTACACGCTGCATGCGTGCTTGCATGCTTCCACATGCCTGCTTGCATGCTGCATACCTGCTTTCACGCTACATGCCTGCTTGCATGCTGCATGCTTGAAGCAAGCATCCTTGTTTGCATGCTTCTTACTGGGACCACTTAAAACCACTCGAACAAATGTTATTTCGGCTAAGTGTAACTTGAAACATCGAAGTGACGAAAAAAAACATATTGATAATAGGTCAATTGATACAGTGGCAGACGTGACATCGATGAAGTAAAAAAAATGAAACGATACGAGTTGAAAAGTTTTAGGTGAAATGAAATTCGGTCAAATGTTTTTCGAACTTATGATAGGTAACCAATATTTTACGATGTAACACAGTCATGCATAAACGGCTGACCAGATTGAAAAATCACGCTACAATCTCGCATTAATGGACAAAATATTGGGAGCAAACTTTTTAGCAATATATGCTATTAAAATAAGCCTAGTTTTTCACACCCTGAAAGATTTAAAATTAAATGAAAGTGGTGTTACTGGTTTTAATTGATGAATAACCTGTACAATACCTGCAAAACCGGAACCCGTAGGATTAAAGAAAATAATCCGATTTATGTAGCCTAACTCTTCCAGAGTCAGGACATGTGCCTAAAGTGGGAGCTAAAGGGTAAATCTTCATTGAACTAGAAAATGTATTTTAAAAATTAAAGTTTTCCATTGAGCCACTTATCTCTGCTGTTGAAAATTTTCGGAGAAACTCCTCTGGGCGGATATCCGACCCGTTCCGATAGCGCTCGTCGTTTTAAATCGACCCACTTCTGAAGCAGTCGTAAGTGATACCTGCCTGTGATAGTTTTCACTACGCTAGCATACATTAGGTCGTGCAGATCTAGCCCGTTTATGCAGGGTAAGATACCGATACGAGGTGTAAAAAAATCTTGGTTTTTATATTTATTAGTGGAGAATACTCGATAAAACCCAAAAATGGTGCTACCACGACATCATAAAGTCCATTATTCTTAAAGATTGGTGCCGATATGACTAAAATAGAGATTGTGGGTCTTGAATTTCCGCGGCCTTCACCAGGTCATCGGTCCACCTTCAAGGAAGTCTTTCAACACTCTAGAACCACTCGACCATATCAACTACCTATTCTGTGAGAAATTTGCCCTACCCACTGCCACTTAGGCTGCCTGTTCATTGTAGCGGAGCGAGGCAACGAAGCGGAGAAACGGAGAAATTATAACCAATGGAATTGCTTTAAAATATCCGCACCACGTTAGTCATTGAGATTTTATGCAATCCCAGAGAGCGACACCCTTAAGCGTGGCGATTCATTGGGCTATGTCAGTATCTTTGGTTCTCCTGCAGATATCTTCATTTCTGGTTCGATCATGCAAAAAAAAAACTTTGAGCATAGCCCTTTGAGTGTCTTAAAGCTTTCTGATGAGGCCCATTGTGAGCGAATACGTTTTAATTCCATCTGTCATCACTCATTGACTTTCGTCTTGAGACACTGTGGTATGTGAGACGAAAAGTTACAGGGCAGCTTCCCGAACGCTGTCCAGCCGGGCGCAACTGTCAACAAGCTCTCTCATGATAATTTAAAAATACGTCCACAGACATACAGGTGAACAAACAGAACGGAACCCTCGGTGCGCGAGTCTGACTCGCCCTTGACCGGGTTTTCCTTTTGAGGAACGGAACCCTAAAAACAACGTCTTCGAAGACCAGCTGAGGTCGGTCTTGTCTAACTAACAGAACCCTCATTCGATATGCAATGTTCAACTGACATAAAAAATAACTATGTGGGTCTTACTTGACTTTGTTTATGAATCGGTTTTACTGAATTGAAAGGTTTTAAATTTTTAAACATATTAATTAACAAACATGAATATTTATTTAAACTTTTATTGTAAACTGAACAACACTTATTGTAAGATGAAAAGTTGTTTTTAAAGTAGAAGTTAGCTGTAAGTACAACCTACGCTTAAAATCTCTCTAAAATTCAAATATTTTCAGTGTTTCAACTTCTCTACATAATCTGATTTTCCTACTTTAAAACTAGTACGCCTGTCCCACTTTTTATCCCAAACATACTTACAAATCAGTCGTGCAAAGGCCATCAAATGAATAAAGTAAAATTCGGTGGATAGTTGGGTCAGACGAATAGGCCCAGTCCACTAGTGCATGAATATTTAATGCTCTGGCATTCGGCATTCGGCCTCGTCCACGATGAGACACATTGACAGCAGTTATCTCGGCTAATACACATTTGAACGACATTTGCAAGTTAAATTTAGAGATACGTCAGACAGACGTGTATATAAAATGTATCGACATCTGTCTATTTATTAGACCGAAGCCTTTAATATGTGATTTGGTGACTAGAACTGGAAATGTGTTGGCATTTCGTGCTGAATTTATTGCCGTACCTGTGTTAAGTGTAGTAGCAACTGAGAGTAGTTTCAAGTTTTTTGTTGTTTGAGAGGTACAGCGAAACTTTTAGGGATCCTTTTGTTTTCATAATAGTAAAAACAAGACATATATTGAATCTATTACACATCCGTTGCGTCCTTTCTGGAAAAAGGCTTGGCTTTTTCTTTTTTTACACAAATAGATGTGGGTCATTGGTGAACGGTCTTTTTGGTGGGAGTCAAATTAATCGCCACGTTACTTGGCATTTTTTTGGGTGGTTATTTCAGCCAACAGCTGATCTAAAATGCGGCAGTCATGTCCGGCTCAATTCTGCTTAAAAAATTGCAGACTTCCGTACGGGCAACATCCGTTATATACCAAACAAGACATACTCTTAGTTGTAGTTCTTATTGTACTGTATGCTAATAACAAAATAATGGTACACTATATTTGGCCATAGTCCTGTCATTTTTTACCTGTAAAACCGACCGTGAAATTGGCGCTAACATAGATATCTCACTAAAATAATTCTTGAAGGAGACGTATTCACAGCAGAAGGTAACTTTGAGCTCAACATTCAGAACATACGAACACAGGATATGTTCATGTAACTTTCATTTTAAAAGAATTCCATGTAAAATTTATCCTACATAAATTAAAAAAAAAACTCCAGTTTATTGCTAAAATTGCGGTTTTGGCATATTTTCCGATTTCCAAATTGTTATGCCTGTTAGAGGGATATGTGCTGTTATTGTTAAAAATCAATATTAACCAAAATAAAAACGTTGCTGTGCCATTCATTTTTATATTTTTTATCATAAAATTTTCATAAATTCTGAATTGGCATCTTTCATATTAATTTACGCTTTCTCGTCAGTTTTTGGAGTACCGTACAAGATTTCGTCTACGGAACACTTTTTCTCGAAAGTAACATGCCATAAAAACTTTTCTGGTATTTCACTGTTTTTATTTATTTAACGTTCTGCTAATGTAACGCCTGATGTTACAGGTGCGCCTAACTGCGGTAGTTCTCTAAGGAGTAAGTTTTTGTTGGAAAATATTTTTAGTTCAACTGTAAAAATGTCCAGTTTTCAGTAAAGTTATAATTTTCTCGCTGAATTTCCACTGTTCAGTTTCGGTAAAACCTTTCATTTTTTCGAAGTACCCTCACTATTTTCATTTTCAATTTTCAGCGCAAGTTTTTTCTCATTGAACGATCTTTTTACGACAATGTCCCATTCCTATTAAGATAGGGATGAAACATCGTCACCGTTTGCTATTATATTTTTGCAAACTACGATACGATAACGTCACTACACGACACGACTGTGAAAAAATAAACATTTTAACAGAAGAAGGTATTCAGAGATTTTTTATTACTTTTAAGTTTTCAGATAGGTTTTTGAAAGTAATTCTTTGGTTACTGTGCCTTCTCTAAAGGTAAATAAGATACTAGAATCCATTTTAAAACATGGGTGGCCACCGAATGCTAGAAATCTCATTTGTATATACATTTTTTTAATTTGAAACTGTTTTTCAAGACCTTGTGATATGTCTACACTTGGAGTTGGTTTATTTTTTTTCTACACCGCGTATCGTGATCGAATCGTCTAGTCTAAAATTATAAAAGCGTCCTCACTATCGATGACAGTAATAGTATTCAACGATCATAATACTAGTATGAAGTCTCCTTATATCTATTTAGCCCCTATCTACCCTGTTAAGTAGTGCTCTCCCTATTACCCCATTTTTACCCTCGCAGATTACCCCCAGACAGTCAGATTATAGAGAAAAGCGAGCTTTGAATAGATGGTCTCGGTCTAAAGTATATAGATTATTATGGCAGCGGTTTTTACATGATAAGGAAGCTTCTTGCGAAAATGGCCCTGCAATAATGTTTTTTTTTTGTTAAATTGAAGAATCTATTTGAACACGGTGGTTATTTACGAAGTGTTGTAAAAGCCCTCCGGGTCTCAAGGTACTCAGGGTTGCTAAATTTATTCGAAAAAGTCACCACGTCCCTGAAACGCAAAGGGCATTAGGAGGAACACGGATGGATTTTAGTCAATAAGAGTTTGACACTCTCTTGCGTTCCGCCCAGAGCAGGTAGAGTCGTTTTGATGACTTAACAATTAACGTCCTTAAAAAAAAGCTGCTCAAGGTGCTCTTTATGAACAATAATAAAATTAATCGGATGATATAAACAGTAGCATTTTATTCGGGTGATACAAGTATTTCTAAATTAACTACTTACCTAAACATAAAAAAAAGAAAAAAAAATGGTATGGGATGGCATGGAGACATACGAGCCAAGCACTCACAAGCAAAATATCTGCTCCGCACAGAGCGGAAGAAGACATTTGATGATTTCCCACCTTACTTAAAAAAAAAGGTTCTCAATATACAATTTGTGAACATTAATAAAATTATTCCGATGATTTAATAGTAAGCTCTATTTCTTAATGAACTGCTTTTCTAAATATGAGATAGTGTTTCATAATTTGCCATTTAACTCGATTAATAAATATCCATGGAGACAAACAAGTAAAATATCTACAGTACAGTATCTACTTAAAAGCTAAGTTTAGCACTGCTTAACATTTTTATTGCTTTTTAATTGCGTTATTCCGAATAAAAAAACCGGCCAAGTGCGAGTCGAACTCTCACACGAAAGATTCCGTACCATAAACCGAAAAAAAAGACGGTTCTTGAGATACAGCCCGCTGACAGACAGACGGACGGACACATGGACAGCAGAGGCTTAGTAATATGGTTCCGTAGGTTACATTTTTAGGCACGGAACCCTTAGAAGAATTACTTAAGGCGATACAATAGTTTGTGCCTGAATCGATAAATTGAAACCGTAAATCAATAGCCTAATAAAGTACACTGGACAGTCAATTAATCTATTGAGTTCCACTTTCGGCACAGCAGATACTACCTACAACAAAGTTCAATTTACTCTAAACCTGTCTACTGCCACTACTGTCAAATACAGCGTGATAAAGTTCCAAGGCACAAACTGCCGAGTTTGTATCACGCAACTGATCGGTAACACTAAGCCGGCCCCACACGTTTGTGCCAACGTTGGCCACAACGTCACTCGACCTACGTGTGCATTGAGAAAGTAGCAATGTCGCCAAACACAGAGCACAAAATCACTGCCATTAGACGGCATTATCAAAATTTTCGATATAAACATGTAAGTAAGTGATTAATTGACGTATTTTTTGCCATTTCAAAACGATAAAAAGCCGGCCATTGCAAGTCGGACGGTTTATTGTACGAAGGGTTCCGTACAATAAACCTTATTTATTATTATTTGTTGTTATAGTGGCAATAGATCGGTAATCTGTGAAAATTTCAAGTGTCTACCTATTACGGTTCTTGAGATACAGCCCGCTGACAGACAGGCGGACGGCGGAGGCTTAGTAATAGGGTTCCGCTGATTACCCTTTCAAGAGTGGGGGCTAGTGGCGTCACATTTTAGTAAACGCAGTACTGTAATATGACGTCACGCGAGTTTTCAACGCACTGTATCGTCTTAATTTTTTGTTACGGTAAAAAAAATACGTGAACAATATTTTATGGAAATCAGTCTGACGGACTAATTAGTTTTTTCAAGAAAGAATTTCGGATTTCGGGGTATTTGAAGTGTGAAAATTTGCTTTAATACCAAATGAAAGGGTTTCAGGCTAAAATATAGTTTAAGAAGTACTTAGCTTCAAACTCTAAGTGCAACACAGTCACGAATATAAAATTGGCGTCCGGCGTTCCGTGCTCTGTGACAACAACATTCGCCAATCATTATCCACATCTCCAATATTGGGACCAAAGTGTTGGGCCGACGTAACACGCGCCGTGTTTGAACGATCGGTCAGTGCATAATCTTGTTGCATGAACAGGCAAATATAAACAGCACTGGAGGGCCGCTCTATTTCAGTAAATAAGTAAATTATTGTGATACGCCTTTATTCTCAGAATAGGTTGGCAAAGCCATAATTTACGCCGACTGTATTTACCCGATAGACGATAATATTGTCGGAATTTCAAATTGCTGGAACTGCCGATCCAGCCTACGCTTTGCTATTACAAACATAACAGATAACGCTTTTTCTTTCTTTTTTCTTTAGATATTATCTACACGCCTGTATTTATTGAAATATTGATAGAGGTGTACCTCCACACCACATATCGCTAGGTATGTCACTCCCATGTAGAAACGGTCATATTGACATATATTATACAAAAATATAACTACAATTTGTTTAGGTTTAAAAATCAAGTAATGATATGCATCTTTAACTTTGAAGATTTTCAATAATTTATAATTAATTGCATTGTATACTTATGAAATACACTATTCACATAATTATACAGAAACATACCTCTTTTACTACCCATACAGGTCGACGTCCGTATGCCACCGCAGGGATCCAGCCAAATATAATCGATGCATATTGAGCTGTTTTCCCATTTGTTGAAAACTTGAAGCGCACACTACACCATGGTTGTTCTTTTCTTTTTCATGTTTTGCTAACTACCTTCCTACGACTTAATGCCTATTCTTTCTACGGTAAAATTACTGAATTATTTTGAAATTAGGTACTGATAGTTTCATAATTTAATGAATAAAAAAAAATCGAATTTGAGCAAAATCCGAATCTGTGTAACTCCAATATTGTAAAGACCCAATAATAATTATGCCCGATACGTAGAGCACACTAATGAGGCAGTAGAAAGTAAATCCGTACTCATATTGTAACTGGGAAAGTTACTCTATCTGTATGTTGCCTTCCACATAGCCAAACGCGTTGCGATTAAACTGGTGTGCTAGGTCCTCTCCTGGATGAGAACATAAACTAATTAGGATACTTTATATACCGGGAGAATTTTCCTTTGAAATGATTACCGTCATTTACGCTGGCGAAACCGTAGGAAAATACTAGTTCGACTACACATAATGTCACAATATTTGAAAATAGGTCCAACATTGATCAACCGTACAATATAATTGCTACGAACTAATGAAATTATCCGTACTAATGTAATCAACCAATATTCTGAATATTTGCAATAATGAATACGTCACAGTTAATTGAAAGAGTGATAGCCAGCTAAACCTAATTCAATCAGGGAAAATTATTAGTAATTTTCCGATTCACGAACATACTTAATTGCTAATAATTCAATTACGTGGCAGTAATATTACAACTTGTACATTTCAAAAGAGGTACAGTCAACAAATCTATTTGGTATGCAGGCAGGTAACTTGCAACCACTTTTAAACAATGTTGGGAGTGTGCTGAGTAGACAATTATTGTACACCATACTCGTACGTACGTCATAAGCTTAAAAAGTTATAATGCACACATTAGAAACGAATATTGGCAGTGCAGTGTAAAAAAAATGTATTTTTGCCTGTATACCTAATAGCTTTGTTGACTGTACATAATTTAATGCATATTCTTTTAATTTATAACTTATTTTATTAATCAATATGATAAGCTAAATATAATTTATTTATATTAATTACAAATACACACCCTTTTGAGGCGTTGTTTTTAGAACTAATGCAACTATCTTGCCTGTCGATTTTCTATGTATTACATTTCGTTGGTATTACACATTTTAATTCCGCCAAGTCTGTTCCATCATCGGATTAC
The DNA here is from genome assembly GCA_947578705.1 of Lacanobia wlatinum. Taxonomy (NCBI): domain Eukaryota; kingdom Metazoa; phylum Arthropoda; class Insecta; order Lepidoptera; family Noctuidae; genus Lacanobia; species Lacanobia wlatinum. The sequence continues at coordinate 16,240,398 of OX388039.1, forward strand.
AAGAAGAACGGCGATGTGCCATCGGAACATGGTAGACATCGTTCTCATACGCACATAACGTTTTGGGGATACTTTCATGCTGCGCACAGCTAAGAAGTCAAAGTCTGTGTATCTTGGTAGCTAGAAACTAGAGGTATTTAAGACAAAACTCAATAGGTTACTTCTAGGCAGCGTGCTATATCGTTGAGAAAATCATCAGGTGAGGTAGTGGTCAAACGCGACTCTATCAATAATACGAGTAATAATTTTAAAAAGCTTATTTTGTCCATGTTTAAATTAATAAAATGTCAAACTGTGCGTAAGTTTGTTTAGCTCAACAGCTAAAGCTATAGATTAAGAAACATCTCTCACCTCCAAATTTCTGCTTCGGTAAAGTCTGGGCCTTAAAATAATTAGCAACACGGCTATTTGAGCCGTGTTGCTAGTTATTTTAACGCCCAGACTTTACCATACCTTTTAAAATAATAATTATAAGTTAATAATGATCGAAGTTTTATGAGATACCTACGAACCACTATACAATACGCACTCCAGTGTTTTACTAACGAACACCATCCTAACAAATATTACTAACTAACTTTCGCCCGCGACTTGGTACGCGTATATCCCATTTTTCCCGTTACCTTAAGAATTTCGGGAAATCCCTCCTCCCCACGGAACCTACATGCCAAATTTCAGCTTTCTACGATCAGTTTGCAGTTAGCAGTGATTAAGGATGTCAAAGTGAAATTTGTTTGTTAGACTTTCACACTTAAATCGCATTTTTTTAAATTATTTTTTTAAGACTTATTCTAAGAAAATATGTCAGCTTCGTTCAAATTTTGATGAATTTGGTTACAGAAATAGATGGAACCCTGGATAAATTAGTTATAAATTTCCTTTGCGAACATTTAAATACTTACGGGATTGAAGTTATGGGCAAAAGCTAGTTGCGTCATAATTTACCACCAATTAAAAGTAGCCACACAAAACACAACATCGTACAAAATACAAAGCCATTCACTGCTAAACATTCAGCCTGGTTTGAGTAAAAAAAGGCTCAACACAGGTCAAGGAAGTTCCGCGTTAATTATACGGAGGAAATTTAAAAATCCTACTTCCTACTAATATTTAAGCGTGAAAATTTGTTTGTTTGTCCATTTGCATGTTTGTTAATAATAATTTTTCATGTTCAGTACAATTTTCATTAATCTATTTTTTTTTTGTTCGTGAAATTTAAGAGTGTCTTTTAATGGTTTTAAGTTTTTGAATGATAGGTACTTGAAATAAAAAATATTTGACATTGATTTTAAACATGCCTTGACATCTAAATGGTTTGGGTATTATAGGTATTGGGTTCAAAATTGAACTGTAGACATAGGTCACTTTTGGTAATTAGGGTTCCGAAAAAAAAGGAAACCTTATAGTATCACTCGGGTGTCTGTCTGTCTGTCTGTCCGTCTATCACAGCCAGTTTTCTCCGGATCCACTGAACCGATTCTGTTGAAATTTGATACACATATGGACTTTTATGACCCAAATACGCGTTAAGTAAATTATTAAATTTTTAGTATGGGCGTCACATTTCCGGGTCAAACTAGAAAATAAAAAAATAGTTTTTTGAACAATATCGTGTGACATATCAAATGAAAGGGCTTACTGTGAGGGTTTTAATTATATTTTTTATAATTTTAAAATAAATTGCTTTGAAATTTTTCAAGAAATTAGACGAAAAATGACAATTCCCCCCTTATCTCCGAAACTGCTGAGCCTAAAATTTTGAAAAATATGAAGATAATAGATCTTTACCTAAATATTACAGGAAAACCTATTGGAAGACTGTAGTATTAAAATAACATGTTAAAAAAAAATTCGTTCGGAACCCTTTGCACGCGAGTCCGACTCGCACTTGGCCAGTTTTTTTTTTAGGATGGGAAATCATCAAATCCCTTCCGCTCTGGGCGGAGCGGATGGGAGTGTCGGACTCTTACTGACTAGAATCCATCCGTGTCACTGCAGCCCTGGAACGCACAAAGGCATTACTTTTAATGCCTTTTTGTGTTTCAGGGCTTCAGTGACTTTTTCGAACAAATTCGACCCTGTACTACCGCGATAATTTTTCGACCTTTTTACGTGCAAAACCAGTGACAAAAGCTAGTATATATTTTTAAAAGGAACGTTACTGCGGTACCAAATGTACAGATGGTGTGAAATTACGCGGTCTCCACCGCCAAAGAGTTATGTTGTATTTATTTTTCTCTGACATTGTAATTTTCGAGTTCTTTATGTGTAGCTTTTAATGACTTTGTTGTACGATTTAGTAGGTTTTATGTGTGGAGAGTAATTTTAATATAGATTCCTACTGTAGTGCGGTTGGTAGTCCAGCCGTCAAAAACGAACATAATTGTACCACAATAATGATACTGTATAAAATGCCTTTTTCAAACTAAAGTAGTAGGTAGCCATTAAGATAAATAGAATATTGTTAATGTAAGATGGGTTCATATCATCTTAATCATATCGTTGAATTGGCCATTTGATGAATTGGTTGGCCATTTCACATGCCACTTCATGAAATGACCACCTGAAACTTTTCCTGACATAACCCAACCTCAGCTACATCATGAAATAGCCAATTTCACGATATGTCTACGACACATACCCAAATACTGGTAATATTCGCACATGATTTGATAGTTTAGAGGATCAGTTATATCATAGATTAATAACATGTCAGTAATTATCAAAATTACCGACGTGTACGTCGGGAAATCATTATGTAGTCCCTTCGGACCATTAAATAAGAGTATGTTTTTGTCGAGCGGTCTGTAATGTGTCCTTTATATCTATGTTGTAATGTCGTGGTACCTAAAGCTCGAAGTCTCATAGAATAGAATATTAGTACTCTTTATCGAAAACCGTAAAAAAATACGATAGGAGCTTAAAAAGTGAAGGGTGTATAAATAGGCAGTCTTAGGTACAACTATAAGCGATCTTTTAAAAGAAACTTAGACACAATGCCTAAGCAATTGTGTGCTCTGATGACTCACGAATACAGTAGGGCTTAAGAGTATAGTATGACATTATATTAGCAGAGAGATATATGTATAGACATATGTATTTAAGTATGTAGGTATGTACATTGGATTCTACCCCCTATTGTGATCATCCGCCTTCAGTCAAAGTTTTTGTGGGAGAAAACTTTATTTATTGAAATTACCTGAACAAATGTACCTACATAATATATTGAAGATACCAAAACAATGCATCTAAATTAAATTAATTTACGGACACGACTCCAAAGTATCCCAAGTTTCACCCTAATAATAAGTTGTTCTTGTGTACAATCAAAAATAGGAAAAGTACATACAACTAGAAACAACTCACCATTAGAAAATACGCCTTAGGGATAAGTGCAACAACTATATAAGACTCAATTCTAGCAATGTCTCCAAGCTGTAATTGCTCTACAAAGACCTCTCCATGGACAGTTAACGATCTATCTTCCGGGAATAGTGCGACCACAGCGCTTGACGTTCTGATAAATAATTGGATATTATCTCTGTGTTGATAACAATACTGCAGCTGATGTTTAACCAGGATCTCTAGGATCCAAGACGAACGGCGATGCGCCACCGGTAAATGGTGGACATCCCACCCACACGCACAAAACGTTTTGTGAACACATTCATAGTGCGTACAGCTAAGGAGTGGAATTCCCTGCCGGAGTCTGTGTTTCCTGATAGCTACAACCTGGGAGTCTTTAAGTCAAGAGTGAATAAGTTACTTCTAGGTAAGCGTACTCCATCTTCGACCACATTATCGCTTACCAACAGGTGAGATAGTGGTCAAACGCGTGCCTATCAATAGTAAAAAAAAAGAAAAAAGATCTTCAGGCCTAGAAAATGTGACGAAATTTAACACGCAATGATGATCGGGCTTATACTCGACTGCGCGATACGAAGAGCGTAGTATGCGTATGAGCTTAAGTGTGTATGTTTGTTCTTTTATCGCGCTCTAGAAACCAAACGGGGTGACCGATTTTGATGATTCTCATGTCAGTCACAGTGACAGTTAAGTGGGGATAGACCACCTAACTATATGTCACTAATCGCCCACAGCAAGTTAGAAAACACGCTTTAAGAATAAGTGCAACAACTGTATAAGACTCCATTCGAGCAATGTCTCGTAACTAATTGCTCCACAAAGACCTCCATGGACAGTAAAGTTAACGATCTATCTTCCGGGAATACTGCAACCATAGCGCTTGACGTTCTGATGATTGGATATTATCTCTGTGTTGATAACAATAGTGCAGCTGATGTTTAGCCAATATCGCCGAGAATAATATGTTACAAAAATGTAAAACGCAATGATTATTGGGCTTATACTCGACTGCGCGAGGCAAAGAGGGTTATGTGTTTATAAGCCTTTGTAAGTACTTGTATGTTTATTCCTTTGTGGTGCTCTAACGCGTTTGGCTTTGACGATTCTTATGTCAATCGATACATAATTAGGTATGTCATACATGGTTATGTGGTGTATTAAAATAAAGTGAAATGAAATCAATTTTTATCTTTTTCCATTACAGCATTGCAGAAACGAGAGACGAATTAACAATTTTTTAATGCGTTTTAAGATGTAAGTGGTCGAACTTATCCTCCTAACCGAATCTGGCGAAAATTTATCTCGACGCAGAAGCTTTAAGTTCTTTCTGCGGGGTATAACAGCACCATCTTCACAACAATAGCCTGCTACCAAAAAAAAAGAAGAAATCAACAACATCTTACCTGACTAGAGAATCGAACCCAGAACTCCACGCTCAGTAAAGTGCGACCTACATACGTGGCAGTCATACTACGCGTGCAGTAAGTCCATTACGCGTCAAAGGCCATATCAAAAGTTTATGTTCATCAAAACGTCCACGCGCTGTATTTCATATCAAAATAATTGAGCCACAAAATTATACCTAAATATAATATTAACCCCGAATGCGTATTTACTCAGTAATTTCGGTAAGTATAGATTTTTGTCACAAAAAGCCTTCCAATAATTGTAGTGGCGACGAGATCGTTATCGTTGACGCCTTCCCACCAAAATTACTGAATTACATTTTGAAACTCCGACCTACATAAAAACTAACGTTTAACTTTCAAATAAAAAATAAACGCTATGATTATTCATGTTTCAAAGACTTTCTAAAGGATACTGTTTTATAAAATGCTGCAAGCAATTATGGCTACGTCGTAGTTACGAATTTAAAAATTCCAGTACAATGACTGCACAAAAGTGCAAAGAAAGCTCGCACAAAGAGATTTGAAAGCATCTGCAGCTTGGATACAGCTTTGGACTGCAAATTACAACTGAGATAAACAGTGGCTATGCGCCGAGGACAACCGACGCCGCTACGTCTCGCAGCTACGCGGCTACGCCAGTTCGTAGCGGCAGCACGTAGCGAGCGGACGCCCGTAGCCCGTCGTAGCGAGCGACTACGCCGGCGCGGCATGTACGAACCAGCCCAGTGCGTCCGCAAACATAAACAAATAGTGATATGAGTTGTGCGTCCCCGAGCCTAGTATTCCGACTAACTCTCCTCATATTAACTTTCATAGTGTCGTGTACATTCGTCGCCAGTGTGGTGTGGTTATTGCGAACGAGTGGCTCTTCTAGCCAATATGAGAATTATTACTTGTCGAGAATTAATATAAGCGCCGTTAAAAGCGACGGTAACAATATTTCGACGACACCGCCTGTGTCGGACCATTATAAAGACTTGATTAAAATAGAGATAGCCATGCGGCGGGTGGAGGAAAATAGTAGAAGATTAAAAGAGTATACGAAGTCGTTATTGTGGGATAATAAGGACAAGTCTTTGTGGTGTGTGTTATTTAAGGAGAATGGGAGGATGGAGAAGCCGTTGCGAGGCGGGAAGCATAGACATACGATTGATGAGGAATATATTCGAACATTGAGGGAACAGAAAATGAGAGAGGCTTTGATACATTTGAGGCACCATGGCGCGCACCACCGGCGGAGACCCGACGTGCTCCCAAACCTGCCCTACATCAAATAAATAACCGTTTATTGGACAACGTTTCGCGGAAATTGCTTCGGATTCTCTATGGAACTGTTTCCAACCAAAAATATAATATTTTCATTGAACTTGCTGTGCAGGAAAATGGTTCAAATGATTGTAACAATTCGTATAAAGTCCGATACAATTTCGGTTGTGTTAAGTGGAAACGATATTAATGATAGAATGTTGTAAATATTTTATACGTCGGTTTAATGTAAATGACTGTATTCAATGTGTAAATATTTAACGTTGAAATAAGTGTAAATATGATATGGCACAATTCAATAAATGTTTTCAGACAATATTTGAAAGTTATATCAGAAATGTTTGGGGATTCAATAAATTATCGTTTCCCTGTTAGAATTTTTAAAAGCTACAATTGTTTTGACTTCAAAAAATATATTGTGTTATTTTTGGGAGACTATACTTATCTTCTGTTGTTTTTCAAATATCCGGGAATTCAATAATAAGTATGTTTAACATAGGAAATATTTTGCTAAGATTAACACAAACCGATTGAATGTTATCACGATGTTTTAACAACATACATTTAACAGTACCGTTTCATGTCATTATTAAAAATCATAATTATCTGTATTTTTGATAATTATTTCAAATAGATGTTATCAATAGATGAAAATCTTTTTACAATTATATTGTCAATCGAACTGTATAAGTTGCCGTAAAATCTGTGATGTTAATAATTTCGGCCTAATTTAGGTATTTATTTTATAAATGTTGACTTTTTGTAATTAATTATGTTCTTTACGTAGTTTTATAAAATATCTATATTTGTATAACTTGTAGTCAAACAGACGAGGTCCTTGTAAATAGACTAATTTATTGTTTGTAGACCAAACTATGTATGTTTTATTTGACGGTGGCTTTTATGTTATATTATTATGTTTGCGAAACATACATATAAGATCTTTTTGGGCTTGGTATCTTGCTGACTGGTCTTGATTATTACACCACGGCATTAGCTAGTCACAACGATAAACGTATTGTTTACAGTAAAATCTTACATTCTAAGTCGTTTTTCCTCGACTACACCCTTAACCAAATTGACAGCTATGTAGCTTTTTATTCATAGATATTAATCGAGGAACTTTTTAGTTGTAATAGTGACTGAGTCAAGTAGAGTAAAGAAAGAAAAAAGACTTGGAGTATAAGGAGGTCACAAATAAAAATCTTGTATTGAAAAGCTCACTAACACAGCCCAACGCATATTATAATGAATCTGTCCGTACCGGTTTATATTGCCTAAAATGTCGGTGCTTTATATTCAAAAACTTTTGGTTTCAATGGGATCTCATTTTCAAAAGTTAATTGTATGAATCTATTTAATTTGTAAAACGATACGATTTAGCATTTCATTTGCTCAGTACTTTAACATTTCATCGTGTTCAAAGTATGAATAAAATGGTTTTTGTATGAAACTTCTGTTTTATTTGTGGCAAGTTTAATTTATGAGTGCCAAGATTAGGCGTGAATGAAAGGGGTGATTAAATAGTTACATATTTTCAAATCTTGCAATGTTTAAGGACCGAATTGTCTGTTAAAGTAATTTTAATCCACCACGATTATGAAAGTTGAAACTGGTTCAGTGACTTTGCTAACTCTTTGTAGATATGAAAGTTTCTGCTCACGGATTTTTAACGAAAAGACTACTCGCAGCTGTGGGTTCTTCTTTCTTAATTAAATAATTAAGAAATATTTAGCTTCTACTTTAAACTAATGCGCTTGGACAATAAGCTCAGTTCGATATTCAAACACACCCTGTTTGAATATCGAACTTAATGCCAAATCTACTATTTTTTTTAAAAAACATTCGCATCGCGTTCGGTCGCAATCTATCAAAAAAGTCTCAATTTCCAGGCATTTTTGACAGATTTTGACTGAGATACGAATGCGAACGTTACTTTAAAATAAGTAGAAGTGGTCCTCAGGACTGTGTCTACTTCTGAATTAAAAACTATAAGTGACTTGCCCACGTTCTTAAAATTATTTCTGTAACTCAACCCACCTAAAATTAAAAAAGTAAGCCTGGTATTTAATATTGCACAGGAATACCCGATCTATAATCAGTTAAAATATTCCTAAGCACGTGTAAAACTTTGTGGTATCACGGGAACGTGTAATGTCCAGTTGTAAGTTCCCACAATTATCACCGTCTGTCATGGACATTTGGTTCAAAGAAAAAATACTGGACTTGTGGAAAATAACTCAAATGAACGGGCGAATGTCTAACTTCCACGTAGTTTTTAATTTGATACCATTAAAACTTTGACGTTGAGGATTGCATTTATGGGTAAGTACGTTTGCTTAGTTTCAAAATGACCTATGCTAACGTTTTTAAATAGAAATAAACTGAGGGTTGATTTCTGAGAATTTGGAGTTAGGAGCTTTCATTTCATATACACTTGCAAGTCCTTACTCTTGGAATTAAAGAAACTGATTTTAATTAAACTTAATACGCATACATAAGATGTACCTAGTTCAAAAATAGGTATTTGAGAACTTTCACAAAAAACAGTTAGACAGTGAGAGAATATTATTAAGTTTTTGTCTCTTTTTCGAAAAAGTGCTTGACTGAACGCTCTTAAAAGTATCTTATTTCAATGCTAAACTTTGACTGATTTTGAGGCTAAAGTACATTTTGATAAAATTAATTCAGCACAATTTTTGAAAACTCCTCTAAAAAACTATGTTCCGTACTTAGGTACAGAAATACCCAAGACAAACCGGTCAAAAAAGATAATATAAACATTTATGTACGAACCCATACAAGGTTATACACTCCCGTATATTTTTATGACACTATACAGGGTGACTACACCGACATTCTTACCGGGTGTTATATCGGTGCGAGCATTAACCCCTAAAATAGATTATACTAAGGAAATGGTGATATTCACGCAGACTGTGACCGAATTTCCCGGAAGATTGTTATGGCTATAAGCTTTCTGCAGGAAATATAAGATTCATATCACCCTGCATACTGACACGGAAGTGAAAGTATGTATGTATAGTGCTTTTACGTCAGAGCGCAAATATTTCTGGTAGTAAGTAAAGATGAAGACAAGATAATGTCGACAGGGTAGTAGCTAAAAATAGGTCACACTTTACGTGGCTTCCATAAAAGATAGGGGAACAAAAATAGAAGAATATTACGCCAAAATTGAATAACTGAGCTTATTTTTAGGCTGTGCCAAAATTGTGGTGAAAAATGTCCAGAACATTTTCATTTTCGTGTGAATGGAATTATGCTGGGAAAATGTCTCCATTGCGTGGGATATTAATACTGTTATAACTGGCTGTACTAACTGAGCGTGGGAGAAGTATTTGAATGGCCAATATAGCTGCTTATTGTTATTCACGATTCAAATTTTTGCATTTGAATATTGCAGGGATAATACCCGCGAAATAAAAAAGCAGTGGGTGGGTCTTGCTTAACATTATATGCAACCATGTTCATTGTGAAAAATAAGTATACAAAAATATTTATTTCATCTCAAAAAATTGTGAGCATACATGAATTGTGGCAGTCCCAGTAAGTTACAATAGTACTTGTGTTGGGACTGTCACGCTCTTCCCTTAGTTGGCGGCTGTCCAATGTATATGCAAAATTTAAGTATGATTAATTCAGTCTATAAAAAGGCCTTGTCTACAGACGAATTTAGCTTTAACCTTAACTACTTGTATCCTACTAGCTTTGCCGGCGAATACGGTCGCAACAAAAAATACAATAACCGTTTCCTATATAATTCTGTACCAAAGTTCACTCAAATCGGTTCTGCTATTTAGGCGTGAAAGCGTAAAAGTAGAATACTGAAAACCTTATTGAATTACACCATGAATATACATAGTTACTTACCTCATCCATGCCAAAACATGACCCACCGCTCAAATTGTATTAATCCATTTTAAAAGAGGTTGAATTAAAATTCAGAGCCTATATTTTGCTTTGCTTTACCTACCACATATTCGCAAACTGACCCATTTGTTCAAAGGGCTAACTAGCGCTTCACAATTCGGTTGCTAAGCTTCACTCGTGGTTCGATAATCCTATGCAAATATTGAATTAAAGTGGCCTTAATACTCAAACTCTGGAAGTTTACACACTGTTGGGTTTTGCTTAATAGTGATCAATCAATAGTCCGTTATTGAGGGAGCTTAAATGGCCGTATGTACTCGTTGCTATTTTGATAGAGGCTTGCTTTATTGGTTTGGCTACTTGAACTTTTAGGGTTCCAACCTTCAAAAGAAAACTAAATCTTTAAGATCACGTTTTGATTGTATGTCATAGAATTTTTTAAGATATTCACATATTTTGCGGCTTATAACGAGTTCAGAATCATTTATAAAAACTTGAGAGTCCAAGTCAGTCAGTTAATAAAAAATAAATAATAATTTTTTGGTATTAACGTGATTTATATTTGAAAATTAAAAATAATTTCCACACTGGGAAATCAGCCTTGCTGCTTGGCTTATTTTGCATAGATATGAGAGAAAAAGTGTTATCAGTTACGATAAGCAAGATATTGTCGTGTTCTAACTGTCATTCCTTACCACACCTTCCCGTTGTATCGGAAACTAACGCCAACTCTTTTGAAATCAATGCCTATCGCTGCTACCATACAGTTCCACAGTTTACTCGTAACAGTAACATATTGGATTTATACTCAATAGTCGAGCATGAATAGTGGCAGCCTGCCAGCTAACTACGATCACAATATCCATTTCACGCAGTTGAGTCTGGCAGCACTGGCATGCCAAGTGCGGCGTGAAAGCCGAGTAGAGTCATATAAGTATTCAAACGGGGCATGACTTACATCAACTAGTCTAGCTTTTGATACTTGTGGAATTGAAGTTGTGGCTGAGTTCTGTCTTGGCCAATACAAAAACGTAGGTAGTCGCATCTTAGCATCTTTGAAAGCGCCATACCTCTTCTTCTTTCTCTCTTCTTCTTTCTCGTCGATTGACTCCTATTATATTCTGTCCGACGAGTATTGAGCAAGCTGTACACTGTACAGCTCTATCATTGGCCTCGTTCAAGTCTTAGATGGTGCATGTGGTTGTGTACGACGGGCAATTAAGAAGATGATGCCTGTCCTATAAGAATTAATGAAGATATTGCACACCAATACACGATACATAGGTGGTTTTGCAATAGTTCTTTGAAAGTTATTTGATAAATACTCCGAAATACTTCAATGTACGTCACGTTACTTGGTTACTACTTAAGTGCGTAAGACTCACGCTTGACTTATTTGATTGTACCGGTGCGAACCTTGACTAGCTAGCTAATGAGACTAGCTAATGTTAGCTTAAGCACATGAATTTGAGTAAAAAGGAAATATATGGGTCAGAGAATATTGCCTAAGTAATAATGATATCCTACAACCAGATCAAAATATTGTAGCGGCATCAATTCCGCCACAAGAAAAAAACAACGGAGCAAGTCAACAACGCAACAAAAAAACCGCGACGCCATCTATCCAACTAGCAGCGAACTACTACTTCGAAATCCTGCATCACGCAAGCAGAGTTTACCGTGAGATTTGAACATATACATCAGCCTGTATATCAACTATCGGGCAGTAGCCCGTCAGGCACAACAAACGCCTGGTTGGAGGATCCTCCCTTTTCAATGGGGGTTTGCGGGACTTTACTCTCTGTAGCGCTTACCCTCCATAATATCAAACTGTTTTAAAGAATAAACTTAAATATTTAAATACAACTCTGTTCTTGACATAGGTAATGTTTTTTAAAGAGAGAGAAAGAGAGGATATACGATGGAATTATTAATTCTATGGCAATGATGACGACTCACACCTCCACGCGAAACCATTAGCCCAATTGTAAATTTTGCTATTATTTATACTGCTTGTGTCTTTTCTAGTAATCATTTACGAGCAAGTACGTAGATACACGTAGCAATAATAATATGGTAATAACAACTGCTATGACTCAAGCTCAACTTAGACACGATTCGTTTGAGCTGTAAAGTTTTTAACGAGCTGTTACTCGTCGCTTTCAAGTTGTTGATAAAATATTCAAATGCAAAACTGTTTCGTTTAATGTATGCCTTTTCTTGATTCAATTCTAAGCTTCTATGTTGAAAAAAGCCCTCTATTGTCGAGCTCTGACTCAGCAAATAGGTTACGCGGCAATCCACTCAAAAGATGGTGGAGACGAATTAGATAAAACTAATAACCAATAGCCCAATGGTCCAGAGCTAATGTGGGCTACATTAGCTCTGGACCAAAACAAGTGGGATTCAGGAAGTAGGTATTATCTAGTCAACAGCTGGGCAAGGACCTCTTTTTGTCCAGCTGTGGGATGACACAGGCGATCGATCGATTGAATATGTCAATCCCTGGAATCAAATATAATGAAAGCTCACTTCATACAAACTTTCATCACGATGAGTTTTTACCAGCATAGACCGGCAGTAATGGGTAAAAATCAGTAAAAACGAAATCACGGTATTTGACACCTACGTTGTAAAAAGGTGAAAATAGAGTACTACACCTGTGCGGCGTACACTTTTTATGACGTAATCCCCTATAAACTGGGAAATCTCCCAACCCTAAGGACCTGAAAGCAGGATAAATATATTTTCATGGTCAATGCGGTCTGTATGAAGCTAATAATATGACTCCAGGGTCGTATAGTGCGGGCCTATTTTATGTGTTTTAATATTCATAAAAGTAACGAACAGATACACTTACGCACTTTAGTAGACGCGACCTAGTTAGAATGTGTGGTTCATAAAATCTTATACATACAGTTCCCTTTTTTTGAATATACTCGTTTTCGTGAAAAGGATAAGGAATAAACAAACCCCAACTTATATTAGGTTTACGAAACGAATAAAAATCTGAGATTTATGAGCTGAATAATGGTTCTTTGTTTTAATGCAAAATTGTTTAGTTTTGTTTTCAGTTACAAAAGCTAGATCTTGTCGTAAAAATAACTGTAAGCAACTTATTTTATTACATATCATTGCTTCTTACTGAAGATGTTAATAGAGCTAAAACTTTAAACAGATTATGGTCTTTGAACTTAAGATTCCGGGGTCTCGAGCTCCTGAGGCCTTCGACAAAATGTCATTCTATACAACACTAGTTCACTTTGTTTAGCTTTAGGCTTTGCTAAATTTCCAATCAATAGATATAAAAAAAATCGTTACTGATGGCTGACTGAGTAACCGAGTGACTGACAGGCAACGCACAGCCGACACTACTGGTCGTAAAAAGCTGAAATTTGGCATGCATGTTCCTTGGGGAGTGTAGCACTTAGATAGGATTTCCCGAAATTCCACGGGAACGAGGAAAACGGCATATGCGCATACGAGGTTGCGGGCAAAAATTACTGTTCTAATATGCGAGAAGAAGGCATCACCTACATACCAAAGAACCGTTATTTTAATAACACCTAATGGAAAATTTTGTCTCAATGTCTACTCAATATTCAATATACATAGCACTGTTAAGGTCCATAACGAGACAGTTGCGTGTGGCGGGCGTCGGGACAGGAGCAACAAAAATAATTGAATACATAATTGATTAATAGCCATTACAAAGTGACAGATATTGATTGCTATCGATGCGATGGTAAATGTTGGGTACTGTTGACTCTTTGGTTATGTTGTGGTCCTAGTACTTGCTTACATTTCTGTGATGGCTTTTTTAAGAAATACTTTAGTAAATTATTTTTTTCAATTCAAGATATTAAATTGTAGATGAAATTGTATCGTCTTTATGTAAAATGATAAAAAGAGAAATGTATAAAATCGTTGATTCAATGTAAAAATATCTTTAAATCAAACCTTTTAAAGGGTTTCTTAGATTAGAACGTGATGATTAGACAGTTGCCAGACAATAAGTTTATCGTGAATAATCTGAGAAAAAATGTATTCTTAGTTGTAGGTGTAGGCAGTAAGTAGGTTGTCGTCAAAAATCTTTTTAGTGAGTTTTTTTTTTTGTGTAATCATTACATCTTTTTTTTTAACTTGTGATGGGTTTGCTCTTGACTCTAGTCTAGGTCAGAGATTCCTCGTTTTTTTTTACTTGTGATGGGTTTGCTCTTGGCTCTAGTCTAGGTCAGAGATTCCTCGTAAGGTTTAGGCGTTTTTGGACAGTTTCCACAAATGAGCTTAAATCCATATTTCGGGTTGCTATTGAGAATTTCTTGATGGAAAACCGCGTTTACACATATTTCGCAAATTAAGATCATCAGCTAGCGTGAACGAAAACTCCCTGTTGGAGAGTGGCTGAGGTGAACTTACACATTGAAGTGTGTACCTACTAACTGTGAATTTATACGAAAGAGCGAAAATTCCAAATGTATTTTTATTACAACTACCACGAATGCCAAAAATAACAATGACAGTACCATAACAATCAATCCTAAACTTTTAGTCAACGCACGTACGAACTGGAAAAATATTCTAAATAAAAATACATTGGTTTTCATTTTGATTGCGCCTATTTTGACAGTTTATTTTGTAGATTTTTATTGTTTTTTTATTTGTTCGGAGGCATCTACGTCTGCACCTTGCAAAAAGGTGATCTTCTACTATTTTATATAATGTAAGCTTACATTACAAAAAATAGTTCGTGCTTAAACGAAACAAAAGAAAAATTAAAAACTGCAATGCTCGGCATTACTCGAGGAGATTATTTAATAATTCTTTATTGACATAATGAATACAATTTGGATTATAGGATTCTCTAGCACCTGCTCTAGTAAAAACTGTGTTGCAGGTGTTAGTGTCTTCCCTTAATAAAGTGACAGTAATCTTACGTCAGACAGAATAAATGAAAAGAATAGAAACAATTTTTTTTTTTGATTAGCCTAAAGTTAACCAGCTAACAAGCGTGCTGCCGTGTTTGTGTATGTGAGTGTTTGTGTGGGTGTGTTTGTGTATGTGTGGGTTTGTGTGGGTGTGTATATGGGTGTGTAAGTGTGTGGGTGTGCTGTGCAGAATGTGTTATGTTTTTATGATATTTTCTACATCATTATATTTAATTATAAGTTAAAATAAACTTTGATAAAATTCATCCAAATTAAAATAATCTCTTACACACCCACCTCAACAGAAAGCAGTCTTAAAAAAACCACGTCTCATACATTCTCTATTCATTTAATTCGCAAAGCTCTGAATATTTCTCAGTACATTGTACCTCCTCACCCTTTGTGTTGACTGTCAGTTAATGAAAATGTGCATGTTTAAAGTTTGCTAGAGCTCTTTAATCTACAACCACAGAGCTGCGAATAGTTTACTGTCAACAACTTAGTTGTTAGGTATATACAGTTTGTACAGTCGAGATGCTTATACCTTCGTTAGCTTTAAATTATTTTACGTAAAAAACGGAACCCTTATAGAATCACTCGGTGGTCTGGCTGGCTAGTTATTTGTCTGTCTGTGTGTCTATCTGTCACAGCCAATTTCTACTGGACATACTTTGTTGAAATTTGCTACACATATGAACCTGTGACCCAAACACGAACGCGTTACGCAAATAAAAAAACTTGAGAGGTGTCAAGGGACACCCGGATGGAACGAAGTTCCTTTCGATAAATTAGTGAAGGAATTGTAATTTTTTTTTTAAGTTATAATAATATAAATAAAAATTTAAAGAAAAATTAAAAATAATAATAATTAAAAAATAAAAAGAAAAATATTTTTTTTTATATTAACAAATATAATATAAACAGAAATAGAAAGACGAAACGAAAATAACTGGCTTGCTTTCTATGAGAGAGAAAGAGAGACAGACAGAGAAACATGCGCATGCCGCACGGCTTACAACTATAGCAAAAAGTGTCGTTATAACTTTTCGTATGAATTTTTCCGTTCCAATAACCTTTGAACATGGGGGTCACTTTTGGGGGACAAACCAGAAAACTTAAAAAAAAAGTTTTACAAACTACCGTGTGACACATCAAAGGGTTTAATGTGAACGTTTTATTTATATTTTTTACAAAAAGAACATTTTACATAAATGAGCTTCGTTCGGAACCCTTTGCAAGCGAGTCCAACTCGCACTTGGCCAGTTTTTTAACAAAGTAGATGCATGATATTTTTGGAGCTACGAAGCTGAGCATATGCAGAAAATTATATTGTATAACTTCAAAACAATCTTTAAAAGACACAAACTATTATTTAATTGATAGTGTTATTTTTTTAAGTAGTGCTTTCTGGAATATACACTTTGTGACATTTATACCAAGTCAGTAAAGGATCGCATCGTCAATGGAGCAAACAAAAACAGACCTTTTGTGACGAATCTGCTCTTACAGTGACTGTACCATTAGTGCAATAACCTTAGAATAGATTTAGCCTTGCATTTCAGTTGGTTTTCCAAAATATTTTTGGTCAAATTGGAATTAAAATGGTTTGGTGCTGAATAATTTAGATGCGATACATATTTCATCATAGCATCTCCGTAAATAAAAGGAGATGGCTCCTTTTATTCCTACTGGTTCCCACGATAAATATACAAAGTTATTATAAAATACAACACAAAAACAAGAAACAGCAACACACATACCCACACAATTACATTACACAACACATTATTTAACCCTACAAATGCAAACCGAAAAAAAATCAGCAATGAGCCATCAATTTCCATTTTCTGTATCTTAAAAAAAAATCTAAAAGCGTATAAAAATAGCGCGTTGACTCGCGAAATCGGCATTCCATTCAGTTGGGCACCTGTCATGGCGGAGATTGATTGCTTGCTATATTAAAAAGTAAATGAAGTACCTTTTAAACGCGCCACCTATTCGACAAGGATAAAGTGGATTTACAGCGTGACTTGATGGAAATGTCAAAAAAAATTAGTAGCTTTAGTTTTTGGGGCTGTTAGAAAAATTGACAAATTACTGTGGATTTTATTTAGGTATGCTAAAGACGACAAGGGGTAAAAGGTTAATAAAATTAGCTGCTACCTGTCTTCTTTGTGTAAAGAGAAGGATTTAAACAGTCTATGACACAATACTCTATAATATGTACAAAAAATAAGTTACAGATAAGAAAGACTAAGAAAATATTGCATAGGGTGACACGGTTTACAAAGGGTGTGTTGCGGTACGTATGTGTATTTAGATTTCAGTTTATATCATCGTTTATGAATGCTACTAGTGCTGTGTACAATTCTGAACATAAATCCATAGTTGGGTTTGGTTTTTAAGGTAAAATGCAATTTTGAAGATAAGCTTGTTTCTAAAATAATGTAGTCACACTGTCAAAATGATCATCCGACGAGGGCATTACCACCGTTCTATCTTGTTATTGTGGCACATGGTTACCACCAGGTGAGATAGTGGTCAAACGCGAGCATATCTATTAAAGTAATAAAATTATGTTGATATGCACATTCTACTTACAGGTATAAATAGCAAAAAGGCATCCCCATTCAATACTACAATGTAAGTCAATCCCTGATTACAATGAGATTGCATCAGTATAATAACGGATGCTTGTGCTTGCTCACCAGACCATAAACCTTTCCAAAGAAAAAAAGATCTTATTTCTCAGAAATAAGATGTCAATTTGATCTTATTTCTCAAATGCACGTTGCAGACAATAATTTAAGAAACTTGTTTATTTGTTCTGGCTGCAAAACAAAATATACAGCAATTTATAATAAAAGCCCATTAAAAAGATTGTTTCAAAGATAGCAGTTAATGTTTCAAAACATTTATAATTTGGCAACCCTAAGCCCATTTCGTTTATTGTAACGTTTGAAGCTGATATTAATAATTATTATACGTAGGTATTTTATACTCAGTGTTTCAAGTGGATAATTGGATGTTTAATATTTCATGACCTACGTTTATTTTCACTATTATTTTAGTCCAACACAAAGGTATTGTGTTTCATAAAATCATAACAAATGTACACAGGCTTTAAATACTTTGTTTTAAAGTCAAACACGTGATACTAATTACTAAGTAATTTAACTTGAACATCAAATGCATGAAATAAATGAATTTAGTTCTTGTTATTGTTGTTTTAATGAATATCATGTTCAAAACAAAACCTCAAAATTGGTTAATGAGTGTGATACGTAAACCTTTTGAGAGATAAATTCGAATTATCCTTGATGATATTTATTAAAAGTTTCTGGTGAAAACTCGTCGAGATAATCAACACATTGTTGAAAATATTATGATAAAAGATTAACTTTTGTGTTTAATTTTAAGGCTTTAATTTTATATTTAGGTAATGATAGCGAAGTTTTATTTTTCCAAAATTAACTCTACAACCACGGCCTTTTTTGTTCTTCATCAGGGTAGACACACTTTTACCTTGTTTTTCAACATATTCACCTAATATAAGTGAAGTAATATTGAAACCTAAGTACTCGTATACCCATCATCATCATCTTCCTGCCCTCATCCCATGTTACTTGGGGTCGGCGCAACACGTTTTTTTCTTCCATTCTGTTACTCGTATACTATATATAAAAAATCAACTATCAATTTTCGCTTTCGAATTAATTAAGGCACGTGGAAAAAGATATAATACAATCTAAACGAGAAAGACTCGCAGAAAAAGACAGTTTCTTTGTTAACTAATAAATAACTCCTTCAATCGATTCTGTACAGACGGGCGTTAGATCCTTTTACGTCCGACACACAAGGTATTCTATTCTGCCCAGAAAGCGAACAGATCCCACAGGAATTCTACCCACACGAAGTGGCAGGTATAAGCCAGCAGAATTTAAAACGAGAGAAAAAACATCGCAGTCGAACCATCCAAAGTACCTATCTAAACCCAACTCATTATCTGCCAAGATCCTCTTCAAAGTTAACAAAGATTGCGTCTAATCCAAAAGTTTGAATTGTAAAGTTTGTTTCAGTTAGCTGAAAATCTTTTTTGTTTAAAAATTCAATAGACAAGGAAAGGATTTTTAAAAAGAAGGCGTGCGCTTTGCATTTTTAAAGGCGGAATACTTGGCTCTGGAACATTATGACCTTTAAAAAATGTAACCATATGATTAGTTTAAATTGATACTGATTAGTTTATTCTTTATATGGACTTGAATTAAGAATCTGCTGATAAGGGTTCTATAATATAGTTACATAAAAAAACGGTGTTATTTGTTTAGACGAATACATGAACTGTTTAAAAAATGATTTGACTAATACATAGGTATGGTAGAAGAAAACAATTATCACCTTTACTAAAAATATAAGAGCCTAAAAACCGGAGCACTATCATTGTAGCGGCTAATGAAATAATGTGATAATAACTGAAAGGTTCAGGTGAGAATTAAAGTTATAATTAATCTAAAGCTCCTGTCGCTCAGTGTGTAAGTAAATTAATTAAGTAATAATATAATTTCCCTGCCGTGCTCTAGTGCCGCAAACGTGTTTTCCTTCGGTACGAGTAAGGATTTCAAGGTCGAATAAATTGTGAATTTCATGTTAGATATTTTCAGGTGCTGCCAATTACCGCATTTTACATGGAACTTAGACAGACTTCGCATTTGACACAACTTGCGTTGCCGGTTTTCTCTTAAGACGTTGTTCGTGTAATAGGCATATAGAATTTTCCCCGTGACTTTGTCCGTAGTCTATCCTGACGAGGTCTAAACAGAATCAAACAACAAAATACTAAGTTCAAAAACCAGCAAAATCAGATCATCAGTTAGATTTTAGAGGGTATGCGGTACAGAGAGTAAAGTCCCGCACACCTTAATTGAAAAGGGAGGATCCTCCTACCAGACAGTTGTTGTGTCTGGCGGGCAACTGCCCGATAGTTGATATTCGGGCTTATGTATATGTTCAAATCAGACGGTAAACTCTGCTTGCGCGATGCAGGATTTCGATGTAGTAGTTCGCTGATAGTTGGATAGATGGTGTCGCGGTTCTTTTTGTAGCGATGTAGATATCACACCATTGGTTTTGCTTGTAGCGGCATTGATGCCGCTATAAGATGTCACGTAATAAAACTAACTTTAAAATTAATAACGTACATTCGATGTTCCAAAAATATTTTATTACAAAAATAATGCTCAAATTTAACACATTAATGTTCCGTTACGAAAACTCCCCATGTTAAAGTTAGAAACACGAACCAAACACTGACTAATTGCGAACGAGTGCCGGGTTGTTTGTTTACTTATTGTTAGTTAAGCCAAATGATGAGATGTAATTCGTGAATTAGCTGCGTAATTATTTCGGCTGATTCTGAGAAGTAATTTCTTGGTAGTGTTAACCTTATTAATATTAACTTCAGATTTACCTTACTCGTAGCAAAACGTCTTAAGGCATCGTCTTGCTGACTGAGGGCGCCTTCCGGTTTTGCTGTACAAATGATCGCGACGATCGCATACTTGCGTGACCCAGGGTTGCGGAATTTGTTCAAAAGAGTCACCGTGGCCCTGGAACGCAAAAGGGCATTAGGAGGAACACGGATGGGTTTTAAGTCAGTAAGAGTCTGACACTCCACTCAAGGTGGACCGATGACCTGGTGAGTGTCGCGGGTAGCCGATGGATGCAAGACGCACAGGACCGACCGTTGTGGCGACGCTTGGGGGAGGCCTATGTCCAGCAGTGGACGTCTTTCGGCTGATATGATGATGACTCCGCTCACAGCGGAAGGAGTTATTTGATGATTTCTCATCCTCAAAAATGAAAATATTCCGTGATGATCGCTTTGAATTTCTTTGTTGGTCATTTTAGTTGGACGGGTAGCCAAAATCATCACATTTGCCAGACGGGAGGCCCGAGGCCAGTGGCGTAGCTAGTCTCAAAAGGGCCCTGTATTAAACATTTTGAGCGCTCCGTTTTTAGGGGTACCTACTTATGGTTTTTTAGGGTTCCGAACATCCGTAAGAAATGGAACCCTAATAGGATCACTCGGGTGTCTTTCTGTCTGTCTGTCCGTCTGCCACAGCCAGTTTTCTCCGGATCTACGGAATCGATTCTATTGAAATTTGGAACACATTTGGAATATTATGACCCAAATATAGACGTGTTACGTAAAGTATTAAATTTTGAGAATGGGGTCGCTTTTGGGGGTCAAACTTGAAAATTAAAAAAAAAAAGTTTTTTAAACTGTGTCGTGTGATATATCAAACGAAAAGGCTTAGGTGAGTTTTAAATATATTTTTTTTATAATTTTAAAAATAACAGTTTTGAAGCTATTTAAGCAAGAAATTAAATAAAAAATTACCATTCCATATCTCAGAAACCACTGAGCCTAAAATTTCGAATAAAATGCAGACCACCAGAATGCCTGAAGCAGGATGCAGAATAACCTAAAGATTACAGGAAACCCTACAAGAAGTCTATAGTGTTAAAACAACATGTTACAAAAATGGAATTGGTTCGGAACCCTTTGCACGCGAGTCCGACTCGCATGGTCAGTTTTTTAAAACAAAATAGGCCCTACTAGCTCAGAAGTGTCTCGGCTGGCCACGAAGGTAACGGCTTGACTAAATGTAGGAGTTTTCCGTCCACACGTCGGCGACCTACATCTCTCAGAGGATATTTTTCAGCAATAATAATAATAAAATGTAACTAATATGTAAATACAATGAATAAATGGAATAATAATAATAAGGACTATTATTGCCAATAAGCCGGATATAGTGGTGATAGACCGACTAGAGCGTCGCGCAATGATTGTTGATATAGCAGTCCCTCATGACGAGAACCTCGTGAAGTCCGAGAAAGATAAACAAACGAAGTATCTTGACTTGGCTCGCGAGGTTGTCGACATGTGGGCGACTATTGGCACAATGACTGAACACAGCAGTCATTGTGCCAATAGTCGTGACGGCCATTGGCATAGTTGCCAAGAGCCTCGACCAACATCTCAAGAGGCTCTCTTTGGGTAGCTGGATCAAGGGCTTGATCCAGAAAGCAGTACTCCTGGACACGGCGCGTATAGTGAGGAGGTTCCTCTCTCGGGAGCCCTGACCACCCGTAGCTTGGACCCTGTTCCCGATACCGGTGGGCTACTATATTTTATATTTTGAAATGTTTTTTTTAATTTTTCATAGAAATATTTAAAAATGTAAAGTTATATGTATTTAATTTAATAAATGGAATAATAATAATAATTCATTTAATTCGGAATAATGATGATGCTGAATAAGATGTCGTTAAATTACTATCTTATTACGTTTCCAGGTTAATAATAATGATGTAAACCTTGCCTTTATTCAGCAGTCACAGATGTATATTGTAGTCTACCCAAATTTTGTCTAGTATATATTTTATTTATTGGCCGATGAGATATTTGGCGATTAGGCTTGTCACACACCTCCCGTAATCAAGAATAATAAATATTGGTGGCAATATCAGCTAAGGCCATGTATCTCTTTTGTCGGTACAAGCTGCATAAGAATAAGTCAGGCTGTAGTGAATAAATTGCTTGTCAGCAAGATTGCGGGACCAACTACCAAAGGATTACCGTACGTAACTACAGGAGCAAAGCCCCAGAAGTTTAGTGAAACTCATGGAAATTAATAGAATATGCCATTTATGAAAAGGCCAACAGATGGCCTTGGTACTAACATTATAATAACGACTAGTTAGAATAACTGCACTTACAGTTAAACGATTTACCGATGAATCATTTCTTTGAAAGGAATCGCGTATTCACATGAACTACACCTTTATAAATTTCCCAGAAGCAATGTTCCAGGTTTTCTTTTCCAACGTTTAGTTAATGGAGGAAAATAAAGGTTTCACACTGTTTTACTTTCAAGGAAAAAAATCTTCTCACGTCCTTTCATTCCGTTCCGTTGGACAAAGGTGAGGTAGAATATAAAATCCTGGGGATTTATTTATTGACTTTAATAATGCCCAACATTCAAGGTAAATCTACGGATAATAGGGAGATAGATATAGAGGTGGGTGTATAGAAACCGGTGACGTAATAAGGATTAGGGATGCAACTCACCCTACACCGGTTTTAGCAGATTAGTTGCCTCAGTGGGGTGCTACTGAAAAGCGAGTTAGCTAAGGACATTAATGATGTCATGGTGCATTACAACGATGGATGTCACAAGTCATTGCATGTTTCACGGTTTGTTTGTAACAGGATCTATTAACAGTTTAATCTGTCACGATCCTCGCAAATTATTTTCAGCGAATCCTAGCCCCAAATAATCCGTTTTTTAGTTTATTTTTATTCGTTTTTTCTCAGCATTCTATATTAAATTAAGGATTGTTAAATACTTTTTTTTTTCATATTCCCATTTGGCACTATGCCACAAAATATTACGATAGCATTCCACATTAAAAAAAAACAAGCATTAATCGGTAACAAAATCATGATCCTTATAATAATATACAATTAGGTGAAGGTATGTTTTTTCCCCAAAAACAACTGAATTCAATATCCATTAATCCTCATACCCGTTTACACATCAATTCATATTCCGAAACAACACTCAACACTGTCCATCTATATTATTTTAGTGGGTAGTAGTACTATATTTATGTTATGTTGTCTGTACGTCAGGTGCACCTTTCCAAATTGCTAGTGAGCCTGCCTTCCTGTCCCAAATACGACTGTCAGACCCTTATCAACCTCTAATTATACATTACCGTCGTTTTCATTTGGACACTCCGATATTCTGGTGGATTTCTTTGGTGACAATTTACTGTGTGACGTCATTTCTTAGGTAGGGTCGGTTTTTACATGTTGAGTTTTGAAAATGTAATGGCCGAGTTTAATATTTATTTATGTGTGACTGTGTGTGTTTGGTGGTTGTCAATTGTGGATTGGAACACGTGTTAAAATGAGTAAACGATATTTTT
Organism: Lacanobia wlatinum; assembly: GCA_947578705.1. Classification (NCBI taxonomy): domain Eukaryota; kingdom Metazoa; phylum Arthropoda; class Insecta; order Lepidoptera; family Noctuidae; genus Lacanobia; species Lacanobia wlatinum. The sequence continues at coordinate 16,264,258 of OX388039.1, forward strand.
ATTAGGTAAGTTAATTGTTGGTAAGTACAGTTTTTTGAACTAAAAATAAAAACTGGCTACCCCGCGCCACTTCGTCTGTGTCAAAGTTTTCATTAATGCTCCGCTCTCATTGGTCGTTGCGTGATATTATATTTATAGCCTATATATAGCCTTCTTCGATAAATGGGCTATCTAGCACTAAAATAATTTTTCAATTCAAACTTTTAGTTCAATATTAGCGCGTTCAACCAATAAAGCAAACTCTTCAGCTTTTTAACCCCCGAGCAAAAACGACGGGTTGTTATAAGTTTGAAGTGTCTGTGTGTGTGTGTCTGTCTGTCTGTGGCATCGTAGCTCCCGAACGGGTGAACCGATTTTAATATTTTTTTTTTGTTTAAAAAGTGGTTTAGTCATGAGTGTTCTTAGCTATGTTTGATGAAAATCGGTCCAAGATGGCCGCCGCCACGAAATGGCGAGTTCCATTTTTTTTTCACAACTCTCTCATTATGGGTATCAAATGAAAGGACTTGACTGGTAGAATAATGTAAACTATATTGAAGTAGAGTTTAAAAAGCGTGAAATGGAAATTCAATTAAAACATTTAAAGACCCCCGACAAAAAAAAATCTTTAGAAAGTAAAAAAATAATTTCTATTGATCCTTTTAGTTTAATATAGGTAAGAGGTACGAAATCGTACCTATATTAAAAATGTTTTTTTACTTTTTTATGATTTTATTATGTAGGGGATTTTTAAAATTTTTAATTTAATTTCTTAAGATTAACTTAGTACAGAAGTAATGTGAAATTATATGTGAATATAATCGATCACTTAATAAATAAATTCCTCAAACTTTTTCCATCAATATATTGTTGTATAGTATAAAAATCAAACCAATGAACATTAAAATGATGACTAAGCACTAATTACAATAAAACTGAATTTTAATAGTCATAAATTCATGAAATATTATACTCGTTAGATCATAAAAAGTTATTAGATGTCGCACTTTTATGGACAACAGACTTTTTCGTTGGAAAGTCGTACAACAAAAAGCTGTTGCTTTTTACGATGAGTATAGTCTTAAAACAGAGTTATGATGTCATTAGTGTTCTATTATATCCTTGGAAATGAAATAATGTCTGGAAAATATTTTTATTTTGTATTAAGAAATTTTAATTTCAGAATCTAATTAGGTTTTGAATTGATTAATGTTTAGGCTGGGAAATTAAGAAAATATCTTTATTGTTGCTTGAATCATTTACTTTTTTGGCTAAGCTTGTGTTTATTTTTATTATTTTTAAATGGGTCCATAAAAAGTTAGGTAACAATACATTGATATATAAAAACTGGCCAAGTGCGAGTCGGACTCGCGTGCAAAGGGTTCCGAACGAATTTCATTTTTTTAACATGTTATTTTAACACTACAGACTTCTAATAGGTTTTCCTGTAATCTTTAGGTAAAGATCTATTATCTCCATTTTTTTTCAAAATTTTAGGCTCAGTAGTTTCTGAGATAAGGGGGGGGGAATGGTCATTTTTCGTCTAATTTCTTGAATAACTTCTAAATCATTCATTTTAAAATTATGAAAAAATTATAATTAAAACCTTTACAGTAAGCCCTTTCATTTGATATGTCACACGATATTGTTAAAAACTTTTTTTTGAAATTTTCTAGTTTGACCCCCAAAAGTGACCCCCATTCTAAAAATTATATAATTTACGTAACGCGTTCGTGTTTGGGTCACAGAAGTCCATATGTGTACCAAATTTCAACAGAATCGGTCTAGTGGATCCGGAGAAAACTGGCTGTGACAGACGGACAGATAGACAGACAGACAGACACCCGAGTGATCCTATAAGGGTTCCTTTTTTTTTCGGAACCCTAAAAAACCCAAGATACACACTCAGCATCTCAAAAACGTCCGCAAAAAACAAGCGCACAATGTATAATTGTGCGCTAGTTTCAAACAGTCTCGCATCGCTCGCCAAACTGCACTGCTTTGTAAAAACAACTTTAAGCGAAGCAATCCGTGTAAAGTTGAATTTGCTAAAAAACTTTGTTTATAGTATAACTACACACAACTCACACATGACACTTGATACATGTTAGTTTTTGATGATAGTTTCGAGTGTTGCATTTATTCGAGACTGTGCATCTTGGATTTTTTATATATCAATGTAACAACATTATTTAGTGCCACAAAAACAAACTGTATTTTCCAACACATGTGGAAGCCCCTTTATTACCCAACCGCGAACTGCACTTTCAAAATAAATAGATTTTCCCCACATCTCGCTTGAAATTAATTTATAATTCCCAGAAGGTAAAATTAAACTCCCTATATCTATCCTGACTACGACCGGTTCTCGGAAATTAGTCACTCGTTTATCACTTCTTGTGTAGGCGATGCGAAAATCTTCTAGAATTTTATTCATAAGCGGCTGAGTTTTACACAGGTCAAAATAATCTGACTATTGTAATCATCTTTATTAAAGAGCTATCATTTATATAATTTCTCGGTAGACATTATATTAATGATAGCTCTATAATCAGGAAATATCGTAAAACAGATTTTGCATTTAAACCTAGTTTTAAAATTAAAACCATCATTTAGAATAAATCCTTTGTAAATCAAAGCTATTATAAATAATAAGTAGTTATTCTGGGAAAAAATAAAAACGTAAGTATTTAGAAAGGGTTAATTGGATTTTTTAAACTGGTAGGTTAGAGTATACCAAATTAAAATTATTAAATTTCTCCATTCGCCAGTCTACTCAACTGCAAAATACACTTAAATTGTTTTTTTTTTTAATATTATATTTAGCTGTTCAATTTATCTTGTAAATCACAGTAGCTCTGAGCTACGGCAACTACACGTACTTACAAAAAACTAAAAATGTCATACAAAAATTGAAACCCACTTTTTCCCAATATGTGAGGTGTGAAAACCAATAGTACCAACCTTCAACATTCTCCTGGGAAATTCGTGAGACGCGCAGTCGTCGGTGCGTCGCCCGAGATTGCAGCTATTACTTCTAACACCCTCTGTTTGCCGCCAAATAGTTATGCCCTCCCCTAAATTATTAGCCCCAGGTATACACCTGAATGTATGTGGGTTACGCAGAGGGAATCGAAAAAATAGGGGACGGAAATTGGAGTTTACTAGACTGATATGTCTTCCACGCACTTATTACGCTCACTTTGTATTGATATAGCGTTTTAAATCATGATTGGCGGTTCTTGGGGTGGCTTTAAGTGCTCCTAATGCTCCAATGTTTTATTTTGTCTGCTTTATTGGTTTAAAAGGCACACCCAGTGTAGCTGGAGTGTACCTTGTGTTTATTTATCCGATTGTTTATTGCAAATTTTATGGCTCCTCACTTAGCTATTAGGTAACTATTTTATGTTATCTTCTAATTGATCCGCGCAACTTCGGCTGTCTCATTTTTCGTTAATGCTCTAGCCTATATCTTTCCTCGATAAATGAGTTATTCAATACTATTAATATTTTTCAATTCGAACCAGTAGTTCCTGAAATTAGCACGTTGAACCAAACAAACAAAGAAAGTCTTCAGCTTTTATTAAGTATAGATTTGCCCATCAATGGTAAGTCCGGAGCACCCTAGGCAGTTCACCATTCCATCACCTCATTAAATGACTTGGAAGAATGGCATATTCAATTCCATCATATCAAGCACGATAGTACAAGATTCAATCCTTTCGATCGACCGCTTGTATACTGCGGTCGAAGTATCAAAATGGTCGCTTACAAACTAGCTAAATACGAGCGAACATTGACTAACAAACCAGCTTACGAAAATCAAAAACGTAAAAAACCGGATCCAACTAACAGTCTGCCGCACAACTTCCGTCATTGATATGAAAAATAGGAAATGAGCGAAATGCTTTTCCTTTGATATTTATATTTGAATAAACGGTCGCTCGTTTGAAGTAACTGGATGCTAACAAGGTGACTTCGAAACGTGAGTAAGTAGTATCGTCTTAATAAAGATCTTTGACAACAATCTGTGTTACGGTATTATAGACTTTCTGGAATAATGGTAGGACTTATTGTTATTAGTACTTAAGAGCCGGTTTTTGAATTGAGTTTTTGAAATTGAAATCGTCTATAACGGTACTATGATGTACAATTTTGACATTGAAAAATACTCGAATTCAAATTCTGAATTCCGATATCGAGGGCTAGTAAACCAATCACTAGGTTTATTTTACGAAGAATAAAAATTAAGAGGATTTTCCGTTAAAAATTCATCCCATAACAGACTTGTGAAATGTGAAATATCAACGCAAGTAATCTGGCGTACCAAAAAAAAAACAAAATTGGCATATCCGAATATCGTATTACTATCGCGCCAATGCCTATTATACATAACAGCGATTCATGCATTCCACATAACTGCATCGCATGCGTCGAACATCCAGAAAATATACGGAATATTGCGTTTTATGCCCGCATCTCTATGAAACAGCTTTTATTTGTTGTTCACTAAAGATTCAATGGATTGTAAAGAACGCAATAGCGGTAAAACATTGCGATGGTCTCAATGCAGTACAGTATTTACAGTGGCCATTTTGAAATGAATTTCAACGGGACGGGGCTCGACGTAAAATCTCTTTAGAATGGTATTTGGTTTTTTGTTACTATTAACCGTCTGATAAATCTGATTTTTCAGCCGTCTGTCTGCGCAAATACGTAGGTTTTGTGTATACGGCCAACGGATGATGGATTTTTTGTCGTAGTCTGTACATTGCGGATTTATTAACTCTGTTTAATCTGCGCATGCATAAGGATTTTTTTCTTGTATTTTTTTTAACGTCGTTTGTGTTTTCAGTAACATATATTATGTTGGTACGTCATAATACATTTTCCTTCAAGGTACACACTGTTTCCCTTTAACACAAAATAGCGTTTGTACCTATTTTCTTTAAACAATCCTTTATAGTAAAATTATCTTCTTATGTTCTCAAAATTATCTAAAACAGTGTCCGTTTTTCCGATTAGTTCTTCTAAATCACGTAACTGATTTTGACGTATTGTTCAGTGATAGAATTAGAAATAACTGAGATAGTTTTTTCGTATAAATACTTATCACCCGTACGAAGCCGGCATGGATCACTAGTACACTATAATAAATCGTATTATGAAATAAAATAAAAAATCCTTTTTCGTACTAGTTCGTATTTCGAAAAATATAATTGGATTTAGTTTGGTGTGGAGCTTTTATTCAATTCATTTTAATTATTTACGTATTTTTTAAATTGTGCGTGAAAATATGTAATTGGAAAAAATACAAACCGCTGCGTAATTTCGATGAGACTGATCTATTTGGAACTTTATCTTCTTCTTTTTTTTAAACTGTTAGCTTTAAAACTGACCATGAAAATAAATTTGCAGAAAATGTGTAGTTAGTGTGTGTGTGGTAGTAACGTGTGTTAAAGAAGGTAGCTGGCAGCGGATGGATGCGGACTGCTCAAGACCGGGATGGTTTGCATTCAGCAGTAGACGGCGATTGGCTGAAATGATGTGTAGTTAGTAGAATTTTATCGAATCACCCTGCCTAGCCTTCCCAACTGTGATGTGGTTGACTTGAAGTCTAACCTGCATCTAGGACTTCCATAATCCAGTGGAACCTGGGTTACACGATAATCTCTTGATAAGACTGGTGTCAGATTTCCCGACTTCCGACTGCCTATAAGAACTGCCAAAATGTACAGATAACAGCCAGAACCGGGCGGGAAGTCGAAATTTGTTAAGGCCACCCGATCGAACGCGATCTACGATCAAAATCAATGATCAGGGTGTAACATGTTATGGTAGGCGCCAGATAAATGAACAATAACGGTAATAGACCCACATAAATTTATTGACTTTAATAATATCAAAAACAGAAGTAAAGACAAAAAGCTGTCCTGAAGCGAGTTCTATACGGGCTTTTACGTTCTCTTGTAATGAAAAACGGTTCACAATTTTATTGATTGTTTGGATATCTACCAAGAGATATTGGGGAAAGGTCAATGCACTTTATTGCAAGTTTATCTGGCGCCTACTACATCCAAAGCATGGAAAAATCCTCTTATGTGGAGGTAACATATGTGTAACCACGGAACAACTAAAAGCCTTGCACGAGTTCCTCGACAGAATTAAAACCATAACAACTTTATTTGTTTAACCGAACACACACATACCTTTAGTCCGTGATAAGCCTTGAAATACTTTCGTGTAAACCAACAATTTATGGCCTCATTAACGTGATGTACGCACAATAATAAACCATTATTTTCAGCTTAGTATTTCAGTACTAATTATTGTACCGTAAGGCTTACTAATTTTATTCCCACAAGGCAGATACAGCTCACGAACATATTGTATTGAGTTTGTATGTAAAGATATCTTGTCTTTTCAATATGAAACGAAGGCAGCAGGTGTTTTAATCTTTACATCGTAGATTGTAACGAAAAATCTTTACATATTATTATACATCAACTCGTGTGATTCAGAAAGTTAAGACATTTTTTGTTGGGATCATCATCATCATCATTTCAGCCCGAAGACGTCCACTACTGGACATAGACCTCCGCTAAGATGGGGGTTGCTTTAATCGCCACGCTTGGCAGACGGGTTGGCGATCGCAGTGTATGGTGTTGAGTTTTACAGAGAACGCTGCTGCCCATTCTCTAGCGAGTCCCTTAGTCGCCTCTTACGACACCCACGGGAAGTGATGGGATGGTATTATTCTTTTTTTTTGGGATTATGATGAGTAAAAAATGGCAGCTGTATGTAGTCATAGCTTTTTAGAAGAGGCACACTGTGTTTACCCCTATTATAAAAATATATTACACACGAGGAATACTATTAAGATTCCGTTTTTTCATACGGACTTTTGGAAACTAAAGATGAGTTTTTTTAGGTTTCTTTACTCAAAGGCTAACCAATGGACTCTTATTACTAAGTCGCCGATGTCCGTCCGTCCGACCGTCCGTTCGTCTGTCTGTCTGTCTGTCAGCGGGCTGTATCTCAAGAACCGTAACGGTTGAAAATTTTCACAGAGTGTATTTCTATTGCCTCTATAAGTAAAAAAAAATAAAAATTTAAAGGGTGATGATGTGGTATGAAGCGGTTTTTATTAATGTAGTTATTTATTAAATGGGACCTAGTCTAATTTTCTTTTCCTAGTGTATGTAAAGATACATGAGGAAAATAAATACTAAGCCTAACTATTGCAAAATAGAATACTGTACAGTTGCCTGTATGCAAGGTAATGGCTTCTACTCGTACAAAATAGAAAATCCACCGCAAATGCAACTGTAAGCCCTCTGATATTATTTCTTACTTTGGCACGATATGCTAGTTTTCTTTAATATTTTCCTCGGTTGCAGAACTGAACTAAATATATAAATAAATAAAAGAGCTAAGCGGAAACTAATTTTTAAACAGAAACATACACAAGCAGAAACCTATACCTTTTACACACGGTGTCTACATATCTTTTATACAACTCTCCTTTCGCAGGTATGCTGGAAGACATTTCTTTTGAAATAAGCATTACCTTTGTACCTATTTTTCTGTTTCCTTCTTTTTATCTTTCTATGTAATGTGTGTACATAAATTGTTAAGTAAATAAATAAATAAAAAAAAACCGGCAAAGTGTGAGTCGGACTCTCACACGAATTGTTCCGTACCATAAACCTTAATTTTTATTATTTGTTGTCATAGCGGCAATAGAAATAAAAAATCTGTGAAAATTTCAACTGTCTACCTATTACGGTTCTGGAGATACAGCCCGCTGACAGACAGACGGATGGACGGACGTACGGACGAACGGACAGACGGACAGCGGAGGCTTAGTAATAGGGTTCCGTTGGTTACCCTTTGGGTACGGAACCCTAAAAATATCCGATAATAAAGGTAGACTGTTTTTGTGAAATTTATTTTCATTTAGAAGTTTCGTCTTTTGTGAACGCACATACAAGTACTTATGTTCATAGCTGATCAACAGTTATTTGGTTTATTTAAGACTTTTATGAGGTTGGCAACTGTTTTGTGAGTGTTATGAATGCCCAGAGACTAAATGTAAGCATACTAAGTCGACATCATTAAATCACAATAATGATTGTATCTTATAAGTAACAGTTTATTGATGTCAAAATATAAATAAACAGTTTTAGTAACTGAAAACCTATGCCACAGCCATGTCACACCGATGGGGATTTACAAGCATATCCAATGATTAAAATCCTCCAACGAGAACGAACGTTTTAAATTAGTAATGCCTCCGAATACGGCACCATTAAAACCGCCATGAATGGCAATATGAATGAACACATCCCATAATACATTGGAACGCTCATATCTTTATCGAATATATGCAGTTCATCACCCACAAATCGGATTTACGCTATTGGCGCGTTAAGCCACGCTAATTTCGCCAATCGTTCGAAATTTCGTTGGTCCGCGATTTTACATTCGACCGGGAATAAATTCATTTAGCTTTGCATATTCAGAATAATATTTGGGAATATCTGGTGTTTTAATAGTTTTGCGGGGACGTTTAAAATAGCTCGATGGTATGAATATTTTTTGTAGTGCGAGGTTTTTAATTGAACTGTGCCTACGATTTTTTGGTAAAATTGTCACGGACACAATTAGTTAGGGGTCAGCCATGGTTGCGAAACCTGCCAGGGTTGTGGAATTTTTTGAAAGAGTTACAGTGGCCTTGGAACAAACAGGGCATTTTGAAGAAACACGGATTTTAATCAGGTCTCATAATCCCTCCCGCTCCGCCCACAGCGGTCGGAGTCATTTGATGACTACCATCCAAAAAAGGGAGTTTTGTTTTACTATCGATAGGCTCGCGTTTGACCACGATCTCACCTGATGGTAAGCGATGGTGTGGCCGAAGATGGAGCACGCCTGCCTAGAATTAACCTATTCACTGTTGACTTAAAAACTCCCAGGTTGTAGCTATCAGGAAACACAGACTCCGGCAGGGAATTCCACTCCATAGCCGTACGCACTATGAATGTGTTCCCAAAACGTTTGTGCGTGTGGGTGGGATGTCCACCATGTACCGGTGGCGCATCGCCCAGATATACCCAGACTTTTAAATCGATGAACCGACGTGAATATGTTCATGAATCTATACTATTTATTACAAATGCGAAAGTTTAGATGTTTGTAATTCAATCACGTCAGAACGGCTGGTAGATTATAGTCTGGAATAACACAAAGGATACGTTTCATCCCGGGAGTATGTGCCCTTGGGAAAATGGACATTAACACGGGCGGAGCCGCGGGTGGCAGCTAGTAGCAAATAATTTAAACATACATAGTTAAGTATTTATATGCACAAAAATAGGTTTACTACTTGCAGCAAAATAATTTTCCTGGAAGTAATTCCATAAAGGTGCAAAAAAATAATCCGATTTCACAAACCCATTTATACTATCTCTTTTGGGCAATAATAGCGAATTCCAATAAATCATTCACAATATTTTTATCTCTCCTTTGTGTATTGAGCTATATTATTTAACGTCATTCCGAAGTCAACGGCTTTTCATATAGGATATTGAAAAATGAAGTCTTTCAGTAAGTATAAATTATCCGCTTGGTATTCCGAAGATTAATGACTTTGGAATTTCTCTGAGGATGTGAAGTCGATGAAGCCATTTTTCCTGAGTCCACTGCCAGAAAATGACACAAAGATTAATGTTTGTTGGCACTTTAGAAAACGGCTAGGCGTGAACGATATGAAAAACTGTTTAATTCGATGCTGAATTTTTGTTTCATTTTTTTTTAAGTTTGTTCTGGGTTTTTTGTTATTGATGATTCATCGGAAATGAATGAATAAGATTTCTTTCCATGACTTTAAAACTTTGAGTCGAAATTATATCTAGACTCTCATAGGAAGTCTATTGTTCTAAAAAAAATAAGGCGCACAGACTCAAGGCAAAAACTGGCCACGAACGTTAATGAGTTCAATAGAAAAATACAATTGAATAAAAAAAAAAAAGTTTTAAGGTGACCTTAAGTTTTAATATAATTTAATTGTTGTTATTTTTTGTTTTGGTTAGAATAGAATTTCATCATCTGCCTAGCCATAAGCCAACAATATTGGGGTCGGTCTCCAGTCAAACTGGTTTCAGCTGAATACCAGTATTTTATGTGGAACGGTTGCCTACCTGACCTGAATAGAAATACACACTGCAAAAATTGTAACTGTCTAGGTACCTGATTGCTGCCTGGCCAGTCGCTGATAGTTAGGCTGATGGACGGAAGAGTTCAGGCAGGTTTCCTTTTGGTTACCCTAAGGTAAAGAACCCAAAAAGGTATAATAGGCAAATATGTGTAGGCGTTCTATATATCTACCTATAGACAAAACTGTTTTCTGTCTAGTGTCAGTCTCACTGATTTCGTCTATCAGATGTAGGCGTGGTTCGGTCCTGCAGGTCTAGCATAGCTCTCGTAAAATCGCTTAAATTCTAAATAACCTTTTAGTTCTACAAGTTCATTAATTTCTAACTCGACTAAGTGCTTGGTCATGTTTCTGAAACGACTACATTTTTCATTATTATTATTCGGTGTTGAATCTTGAAGCCTGTTTTAATATTAAAGTAACAATTATGGCTCAGAGAGTAATTTCGTGTTCACTAATTGTTCATTTATAATGTTGTAGACACTCGATTAATGATTGGCATTTATCTAATTTTAAGATCTGGAAAATGGACTGTTATTCATCTACGCTATATACAGCAATATTATAAAGAGGAAACATTTGTTTGTTTGAATTGAATAGCCTCCGAAACTACTGAATGGATTTGAAAAATTATTTCACTATTAGAATCCTACATTATTCCTGATGAACATAGGCTATAGAATATTTTCAAAAAATTTAGGGATCCGCATGAAAACATCGATAATGTAACCCAAGTTGTGAAAAAAAATACCAATGAAGATCCTTATATCGCGTAGGCTGTGGAAACTATTGACAATAGAGCAAAGTCATTTAGTACAGTTTTATAGAAAACATTAATATCTACAAAAAAGTCCGCAAGGGTATATATCTAACTATTATGGTTAAGTCACAATGACCGCTTTTTGTTCAAATTATTCAATCAAAACCCGGGTGAAATGGAATAGTTGTGATTTTCGTATCATGATATTAATCCTTTTCTATTTAAATTATTTAATATTTAAGGATGGTTATGTACATGTAAATTACACTTTAAATTATTCAAATCAAAATATTTAAATTATAAAAATACTCTAAATAAGAAAACTGTTGCGGGTGAGCGAACTGCCCTACGTTTAGTCTATTAATGAGTAATTTACACAAAACCCTTTAAGAGGGTAGATGGGAGATGAAGTTCGTGGAGTACCAACCCACGCGAACGAAGTCGCGGGCGAAGTCCTAGTAAATATTATAAACATATCATCGACGGTATGGAACCTGGATGAATCCTGGATATTTTTTGCTTAGGAGCGTGGAGATTGGCATATAAAAAGAGAGACCTATGCCCCATGTTGGGCGAAGTTGGACTGTCGATGCTTCATAATTTCCTGAGAAGATTTTCATATAACTTTGGCCAAAAATGTATTCTGGGAAAAAAACGGGACTCGATTCCAGTAATATACGAACTATTCACATAATGAATTTGTATGAAACCCTCGGTGAGCAAGTCAGACTTGCACTCATCCAGCTTTTAGGGTTCCGTGCCCAAAGAATAATCAACGGAACCCTATTACTAAGCCTCCGCAGTCCATCCGTCCGTACGTTCGTCTGTTTGTCAGCGGGCTGTCTCTCACATAACCGTAATAGGTTGACAGTTGAAATTTTCACAGTGTGTATTTCTGTTGCCGCAATAACAACAAATAATGATCTTTGGTCCAAATGTCTTTTATAATGCGCACAGCAAAGGAGTGGAAATCTCTGCCTGCGTCTGTGTTTCCAAACGCTTACAACACTAATCTCTTCAAAGTTTGAGTGCACAGGCTCCTTTTGGGTAAGCTCGCTCCATCGTAGACTTTGTCTCTGTCATCTCTGACCTAGACTAGAGTCTAGAGCAAACCCATCACAAATAAAAAACAAAAAAATAATAATAAAAATTAAAAGGCAAACAAAAAAATAGAGTGCGGGGCCGCCCCCGCACTCTATGCACCGAGACACGCAACTCTTGCGCATCGTTGCGTGAAAGCAGTAGGTGCGCACCTCCGCGAACATGCCCGAGGAGCTGCAAGCGCCCTGAAAGCGTTATTGAACTGGACGCGGAGGGCGCTGTATGCCACTCGAGTATTACTTTGCCCACAGGCTGTACGTGTAGAGCGTACAATAAGCTCTAAAGAGCATTCATTTTATAGCTCCGTCTCGCTCACTTATTAGGAACCATTTCCAGTACTCCTCATCACATGCCACATAAATCAAGAAATGGCCTCACCAACCATCAATAAATAGAGAAATTTAGAAGTTATCAACAAAACATTATAAACATTTAAGTACGTTGGAAATAAATTCTAATTCTAATTCTAATTCTAACAAGCTACTGTATTCATTCATGAAATGACATTAGTTCATGAAACTGTCAATTATATAGATACTTTATGAAATAACCGATTCTACGATCCAGCTACAACACAAGAAACTAAGTACTATACGACATAAAAGTAACTTTATAAAAATAAAATCTACCGGAGCAATACTTTTATAAATGGAACTGTTTCACAAATTGCTTCAATCTTTTCACTTCGTAAATAAATAAGTGCCTATAATGACTTTTCTTTATAGCCTCGCTTCAAGTGTACTCAGTTCATTATATAAAAAAATATTGAAAGCAATCTCTTGATATAAAATTTAGTGATTGAATCGACGTCGTCAAATCACTTTACCTTCCATCAAGGGTTTCGCAAAATCTTTTGATAAGATTTCCTTTATGACGTTATCTTATGGCGCAATTATAACGGGTTTGTTCAGTGTCTTTCCGAAATTGGTTTTCTACACTAATATTATAAAGAGGTAAGATTTGTTTGTTTGTTTCAAATGAATAGGCTCCGAAACTACTGGACCGATTTGAAAAATTCTTTCAGCAATGGATAGCTACATTATTAGGGAGTAACATAGGCTATATTTCATCCCCATACTCCCACGGGAACGGAAACTACACGGGTGAAACCGCGTGACGTCCACTTGTAGATAATAAGTTCTCTTAGCACAACTTTGAACATTTGATAAATATGTGATTCGTGCTCAGTTAAACTATTGTGATTTTTCAGTAATCAAAAGATCTGTATAAAATCCTTCCGTTACTGTTTGACTGACCGATTGAGTGACTGAAAGACAATGCACAACTGAAACTACTGGCCGTAGAAAGCTGAAATGGTATGTAGCTTCCGTAGGAAATTTAAATTTTCATGCCAAACTCCATAGGGGGGGAGCACGAGGAGAGGATTGCCCGAAATTATTACAGAACGGTTAAAAAGGATATATACGTACGAAGTCGCGGGCAAAAGCTAGCATTTTATTTAAGTCTGTTTCAATTAATGTTATTTTTGACATTGGTTCATACTTCAGAACCATTCGAACTTGACTGCTTGAAAAAAATTTGTTCTGCCCTTGGATAAAAGTCACTACAGTTTTTTCAATCATTATTCAAACAAATTCACAAAACTTTAAACACTCCCGAAGATTGGCTACCCCGAAAAACATTTCAACGCAAATAAATAAAGTAATTCTACGAAAATGTTTACGACACCGCCGCTTACGTCTGAAACGACAGACCATCATCACAAAATAGAAAGGCACAGAAGATTGGTTCCATATAAACGAAATAGGCGCACATATAGTCACGCTTAGGTTCAGCAGAGTGCACTCTCGCGTCTGGTACTTTTTTGGGGCAATCGTATGTGTACATATGTTATGGAGGAGGACAATAGACTCAAAATACGTACGGCTGTCACACGCCATTTACTGTGTATCTAGTTTTAGGATCACAATTAGACAGTATGATACTAACGCTGAGCTCTTTTAGCATGATTGGAATAAGTACTCATATATGTGACATGGCGCGAAGAACCACTTCTCTTAACAAATCACTTCGAATCTAATATGCTTCTGATTTGTATTCCTCTAAGTTTGTTTGGATGATTACTCCCAGAGTAGTTGAATAGGACAGTTTTAAAATTATTTTTTTCACGTTGGAACAAATTCGTTCACGTGTCCAAATCTGTTAACTTGTTTTCACTACTTTTACATTAATAGCCGTGTGAACGGAGTCACGGACATACTCTAGTCATACGTATGGCGATGATAACACGAGTCATGAGTGCACTCACTCATGACGTGACTAAGTGTACGCATATCTTCGCTTGTTGTAAGAAGCCGGCCTTCTGTTCCAATTTCTTCAGTGCCATCATGGCGGCTTGGGCCATATTCAATCAACCCCTTCGATGGTGATAAATGGAAAGCGTCACTCAGCTGATCGATGCGGCCTTTCATATACCGATGTCGACTTAATCCTTCGGTAATGTTCTCAGTATAAACTCGTCATTACCAGCTCGTAAACTATGAAGATTATTGATGTTGTGTAGTTCATTGGTTATGATAATTTATGGAATATTGATGCGAAGGAGTTTGAAAAAAAACATATTATGATATGATACTTTCAAAGTTAATAGGGAAAAACGGTTTGTGAAATTATTTCTTGTATCTTTCAATGGTTGAGTTTTGAAATTGAATTTTGAACTATTTTCGAATTAGCCTTGGATAGTTTTATTTTTTTATATTTTGTAACATAAATTGTTGATCATAGCAGTTTGCGCTATACTAACACTTTTAAATATACGAGAGCTCGTAATATTTTTATAATGACATTGATAAAATAATACTTTTGTTTAAAATTGTTAAACTTTCTCCATCATCTAATGGATTACGTAAATAGATAGATTTTAGGTTGCCAAAAATGTTGATCAATATTCATTATTCACGCCTGAATATTCTAAAATTTTAAGCTGTAGTTCTTTGTTATTAAAACAAACCTGTATACCATTATGTGGTGATTTGTACTATCTCGTTAGTGAAGTAAATAATGCATTAAGATAATCTAAAATTCATTAAAAACTACGTAGTGGCTTCAAGGAATGCAAATGGGTTATTTATTTTCTGAGTTATCTACTACAATTTAATGGCCACTTGAACTAAAACCACTAAATATTATCATCATCAAGGACGACACACTGCTGGATATAGGCTTCCCACAATAGTTGCAACGTCGACCGGTCTTGTGTGTCTTGCATCCAGCGGATTTTTTGAATTTATGACACGCTGCCGCTGACAGAATGTCACTTTAGCAGAATCAGTTCAGCATTAACATCACGCTACCCGTCACTGTAAAATTTTCCCAATCAACCTTGAACCATATGCGTTAGGGATACAGATGAAAATGAAATTTGACAGATGGTTGTGTGGTTAATATTATGATTCTGCTAAAGTGGTCTTTTTAGAACCGCAGGTCATCGGTCACTAAATATGCATATTAAGCTCTAAACGATTTAAATAATTCACATCAATTTGTGAGGCAAAGTGGGCCACAATGCCAAAGCTTCATTAAAATGTGTTTAGATTGAAATAAATTCTGTCTGGTTTTTTTTTTTATAGGTATTAAATGTGTGTTTTGGTTTATTATTTAGAAAGAAACCATCAATTGTTGCGTAATTGGTAAATTGGTCTGTACTTTTTTAGCAGATATCTATTGATATTCTGACTGTTTTATGTTTTTACCAGCGGCTTCGCCCGAGCATACTATTGGGTATAAAAAGTATCCTACGTCCCTTTCTAAGGTCTAATCTATCTTTGTATCACAGTTTAAAAAATGATTGAATTGGTGTACCACAGTTTAAAATTGATGTACCACAGTTTAAAATTGATGAAAATTGGTTTAGCGGATTAGGCATAACGACGTAAAAGCGTAACATACGGACAGATAATTATACTGACAGAGTTACTTTTGCGTTTCTAATATTCAGTATTTCGATACTGAATATTAGGTCTATATTAATGTATATCTATACTAATATATAAAGCTGAAGAGTTTGTTTGCTTGAACGCGCTAATCTCAGGAACAACTGATCCGATTTAAAAAATTCTTTCAGTGTAAGCCCATTTATCAAGGAAGGCTATAGGCTATGTATCATCACGCTAAGACCAATAGGAGCGGAGCAGACAAAGTTGCGCAACTAGTAAACGCAACTAGTACTAGTTGGGTCAACTAGTAGTATATATGTCACCGGAAAATTGCAGACTCCGCAAGATTGTAATAAATCTTTATAAGATTATGATTTCTCGATATATTATGAATAAACCGTGAATCCCACCCAAATTCAATAGTTTCCAATATGTCCGTCGCTTATTTAGAAAAAATATTTTACAATTACATGCTGTATTTTACAATTCTACGACGTTTGCAATTTTCCGGTGACATGTACATACACACAGTAGATACATATCAATCAAGATATATAAAATTCTTCCGTTACTGAGTGACTGACAGACAACGCACAGCCGAAACAACAAGTCGTAGAAAACGGAAATTTGGCAAGTAGGTTCCTTGGGGAGTGGAGGGAGACAATTTTCCGAAATTCCTACAGGAACGGAAGAAAACGGGATATGCGTGTATGCAGTTGCGGGCAAAAGCTAGTACAGTATAAAGTAAGCATTTCATTGATATTGAAATTACAGTTTTAAGTTTTCAACTTATGTGAGACAAAAAGTTTCTTTAAAAGGATTCCATTAGAATTTTTCTTAAGTGGTAAGTATTTTGGACCAAGAACAAAATTATTTAGCTAGGCAGATCATAAAACAACGAACGTTTTAAAAGCATTCAATTATTTTCGTTGTTTTCGTCGAGGATATAAATAATTTGGAAGTTAAACTGTGATTTGATACTTCACAAACACCGTTTAAGAAAAAGGGGAAACATTTATGTTTTTTGACATTCCATGACAAAGATTAAACGCCTTTTTGAGTGGTCCTGGAGTTTATTGCGATTACATTAACGGTATTTTTTTGTGTTTTGATCTTGTCTGTCTCATTGTAGGGAAATTCATTACAAGGTTTTTTATTATGGACAGGCTCACCTGATGGAAGCGACGTTGTGGTCGTAAATGGAATAGGCTCGCCTAGAAGTAAGTAATTTACTGTTGTTTTTTGTATTATTTGTTTATCCAAATGACTTAATCTATAGTTACTTGTTGTAAGAGGTTGTAATTTTCAGTGCTAATTCTACTATTATTTAAGCAAGTTGCATGTACTGGCATGCGAATGCGAACGTTGAAACACAATTTGTCCAAAATGTATGGAAATTGGCTTTTTTGGCAGATTGGGACGGAGATGCAAATGTGAACGTTGTTAGAATTGGTTCTCTGGACACTGCGAATTCCACCTCTTTCAGTGTATGAAGTAACAATACTCAATGTGAGTGCGGTGCTCCTGTTCAGAAGGTGAGCCACACGCTGGAGTGCCCCAAGTGCTCATACACCTGTACTTTGGGGGATTTAATGAATGCCACCGACGCTGCATTTAACATAGCCACCTACTGGGCCCAAAAAATCTAAGAAGTTAACCATCGACTCGAAAAGAAGAAGAAGAGTATGAAGTTTATATTTTTACCCTGAAACATCAGTAGTAGATGTCATTGCTGAAATGTCAAAAATCCTTATCGATTTGATAAACCATGAAGATTAAGTTCCCTCAAACGGAACCAACGCTATTAACAAAACTTGCAAAAAAAACCTTGTTGCAAAACACTGGTCTGTTAAAAAAACAAGAAAATGTTACGATGTTCTATGTAGAATAACAATATTGTTGTAAACAGAGCTAGTGTTGCAACCAAACAGTCATCCCTGTTCATTCCCCAAGGGAGAACAACAACTGTGAAAATAAATTATGTTAGGAATGAGTTTTTACCCGAACACTCGCGTTGAAGTATTCGAAAATATCACGTATTTTACAGTGGGGAAGCCAATTTAATTACTAATGTTATTTTGTGAAAGTTTACAGTAGTCGAGCTCGAGCAGCGACAAAAGTGGGTAAGCACAGTTAAATGTTTACAAGATATTTATAGATAGCCTCTGGGGGCTTTAGAATCATTCTGAGGCCACCACAGGCTAGCCCGGTTGAGTAGTAACCACCCTAAGCGAGGTGAACTACGAGTGGTCCCCGTCAAAAAAATAAAATATAGATAGCCTTTCATAGATAGATACGTTATCTTCTATCTCATATATATAAAAATGAATCCCTATTTCCCTTGGTCACGGCATCACGCGTGAACTGCTAGGCCAATTTCACTAATTCACTTTTTGTTGTGTTTGTTATCAGAAGAAGGTTCTTATGAAAGAAAAAATAAGAAAGTTGCCAGTCGACGGGAGCGAAGCGACGGGGGACAGCTAGAACCTTATAAAAACAAGTTTGCTAACAATTTATTGGATATGTTTCAAACATAACTAAACTATTGAAGATTTTGAAATTAAATCTAGGATTTTATCTAAAGTTTTTCAATAAAATTGAGTCATTTTTATTTATATTCTGAAATTAACTGCAAATCCTAGCATTAGAGACAGTATTAAGGGGCTATGCAAATAATAAGGCCGTTTTGAGAATTGTTTTTTCTCGTAAAGTACCTATAATAGGGATTAGATATTTCGGTTCATGTTTCTTGACTTTATGAACTACCTAAATTCTAAAGGAATACACGATACGAAGAAATTTTCTCGATAGAAAAAAATTGCAAAGTTCGGTCTGTCTTTTTGCCATTTTCATTTTCATGGCGAAATGCATTGTATTGATTCTATGAAAACAACTTTTAAACATAGAAAATAATCTTATCTAGCTAAATTCTTAATATATTTTGATTTCGTTATACTTTTATGTTATAAAATCCGAAAATTAATTTTGGCACTTACGTTATTTATTCCGTGCCGCCCTCATTCTATCGCCATCTCATCTTTTGCCTTTTAAAAGTATTTGCATCACTGTCGATTCAGATCAATTTAGATGGTCCGTGGGCCTTGTCAACGTAGCACCTATGTCACTTTTTTGCAGATCCGAGCTGTCAGATTTTCGTAATTTAAATATTTTTTTTACAATATTTTACATAGTTCAGCATTTTAAAGTTGTAATTTATTAAAATTCGTGCTATGAAATTATTTTCCCTGTAATTTTGTGACCTTGAACAATATATAATCGTAGTTATTTTCTGTTCGTGCCAACATTGAAATGATGTATAAAATGGTATGAAATAAAAGACTGAAACTAGATAAAGCACAACGTTTGGGAACATACCTGAACGCAACAAAGGATTCATATCACAGGAAATTAATAGTGGCTAATAACACCGGCAAATTATTATAAAATCATCACTTTCACTTCTGTGTATAGAACATCCACAAATATTGTTTTTCAGCCACGTAAAGTAATATAGCTATAGCATTTTTTTTTTCTGGACTGGAGTGTCTATTTTTATAGCTCTTATCTCAAAATTTATCTTAAGAAACAGGCTAAAATAAATTAATTTATTTCATGCTATGAAAGACGTCAAACATCAATATGTCATGTAATTAAACTTGCCAGTTTACGAAAAAAAATGAGTTTAGAAACTGGCTTTTGCCCGCGACTTCATCTGCGTGAATTTCAGAACTAGGTCAAGAGGGAAGTGAGAATAATTCAAAAAATGTAAAACGCATAATTATAAAGATAGGAATGAGGTCAGAGGCCTCCACACCTACTTTAAAAGAAATGAAGAGTAAATAAATAGTAGTCAGTTTTGAAAATTTTACTCCTTCATGATTCTGACCTCCTTGCAGTCTCTACTGCTCATAATTCTAGCCCCAAACCTACTTATTCGTGATTCTATAAGACATTGACGCCTTTATTTAGATGATTTGATGTTTATTATTTGATTTATAATGTTATTGCGGTACAGAATTAAAATACTAGTTCTAAAACCAATCAATAGGTATTAGTCCGGTCAAATTAGACCGAAAAATAGGAGTGAAGTTACAATAATCGCACCCAGCTCAAAATTGGTAGGATTGTTCAAAACACTATGATAAATGAAATCTAAAAAGGCCTCATCGATCCGATGCCTGGAAAAAAATTACTTGGGGTCAAAAGTCACAAAAACGTGTTTTTCGCGATTTTCAGCAAAACGGTATCTATCTATTAGGATTTGGTTTCCGCACTTGGTCCTGATGTTGGACCATTGTGCGTGAGCTAACCAGCCAACCTCCCTCCAGAAACAGTAGTGCTATTCTGTAACAACATTTTCGTATCTCGACAGTGAAATTCGAGGTGAGATTCAAATTAAGACCTTTATGTTGTGTGCAATAAAGCTCACTTGTGAGTTTTGTCACTGAGGTGAAGCTCGATATCGAAATAGTTACTTACAGAATAGACTAGCTGATTAGTTTTCCCGGTGTGTAAAAACATCTGTAAGCGAGTTCTGTGACCCTATTATTTGACTCCGTATTTCGGTAACGCCTATGCACTCAAGGAGTACGTGCGATACCGTTTCCTCCTCCTCCATGCATGCTCTGCATAAAGGACTGTCCGTAATAGCTATCGTGTGTGTTTGTTCAAGGATGGCATAGCCTCCCTGGACTGCCTGCTGCGGGGTGCTAAGGCCTACCAGTGTTCCGCTTGTTTGTGGGTGTGTTCTTGTAGCCATGTGCGCAGCTGGCCGAAGGGGAGTGGTACTATGGGTTCGGCTCCAACAGCCACAATATCAGATCCCCTCCTGGCCAGCTCATCGGCCGCGTCATTTTCTTGTGATCCGCTGTGTCTTTTTATCCACAGCAGCGTCACAGTGTTGCGGTTGGTCATCGTGATGCGTTCTAGCATTGTGGCATTCTTGTATGAGTTTCGAGGTGGTGTGATGCTTCCTTAGGAATTGAGGGACTGAAGCGCTGTCGGAGAGTATGCGAATGTGGGTGTCCGTGACTCCCCTGGCTTCTATGGCATAGACCGCCAGGATAAAGCCCACGCATTCCGCCTGATAGACGGTGTTGAGTTTACCTAGAGGTCTGGATATTCTGATGTTAAAGTCATTGGAGTAAACTCCAACTACGGTTCCGGTGCTTGTCTTTGATCCGTCAGTGTAGATTCTCAGCTCTTTGAGACCTGAGTGATCGCTCAAGGTGGTGTGGAAACGTGTGCATATTATGACGATTACAACTCTTCCAACTTTTTGAATCGATATATCTCAGAAACGGTGCCTCTTAGGAAAAAAGTATCTAGCCATTTTTATAGATAATTATTTATGTGATCTACAATTTTTGTCTGAACTAATTTTATGATAAAACTTACCGTTTTGCTGAAAATCGCGAGAAGCGTATCGTGTGTAAGGCCTCATCGATCGATCGTGATGATGCGTGCTAACGCGCTTTAAACGAAGTTTAGGCGCCGATGGTTAATTTTTGCATACAAAAATTTTGTAGCATTGTAATCGTTGACCTATTTGTATCGATACAAACGCGCTGATATGGCGATAGACGGTATAAAAGCGCTGCTGTCGCGCGTATGTATTTCTATATAGAAATCTCTGTGTTTTCACCAGACTCCTCAACAGTAGTAAAATGGAGTCTGACGAGACAGCACTGCTTACGCTGGCTTTATTACTGAAAGTATAAAAAATAAGCGACGTTATTGCTTTGACCCATTCACGAGCGAAAGAAGATTGAGTGATGGTCATTTTAATACAACTTTTAAAACATTGCCCAATCATAAAAGATGGGGGAAAAATTCGAACTGCTATCGGATGTAGTGTGACTGACAAGTAAACCATGCAGTGCCTCTCCCCCACACCTTTCTCCGACAATTAAGAGGGGACTCTAGTCGGTAACTCTTGGGCCTTACTCCATACAAACGTTTTTCGCTGCTATAGCTATGATTTTTTTTCCAAAAAATCTAGATCGAATCGAAAATCCAAAACTTAATTACTTAAAGATTTATGACTATCTAAAAACCCGAAAAAACAGCCCGTTTTTACCGCCATGTTCAGACGACTATCAGACTTTGATAAGTTTTTATCAAAATAGAAAATAATAGAAGCATAGATGTAGTCTTCTTCTAAATTTTGATAAGTACGTAATTTTTATAGTTCAGTCCAGTTTTGAAGAATAAAACAGCGGAATACAAAACTTCTTTTGGTCAAGGTTTTTTTAGGTAAAATCAGCCTCTGATGCAGTTGTCGTTTTCGCACTTTACTTGACAGGGCACAGTGCGACGCATCGGCAATAGTTTCTTTAAATACCTATTTATCAAATTCCTCGGGACTAGAGTCCCCTCTTAATAAACAAACTCGATACACACGTACTTTGAATGCGCTTGTCGCGCGCGTTTGTATCGCTTTGTACGCACATTTGAATCGATGCAAATGCGACGATCTGCTTTTTGGTCCTTTTACCTATAACGCCGTGGACCCGCGTTCGCAAAACGTGCGTCGTCGGAGCAGTAAAAATACGCCGTGTGCATAGGCTCTTACATTATTACATACCATCAGCGATGAATATGATTTGGAAGTTCTTCAATTGTATTAGAACTTTTGAATGAAGTTAATGTAATGATCAATGTCTTGAAAACTCTCAAAAACAAAATGGCGGCCTTTGAACTGCAATCCTTGGCCTTAGCTTGGTGGCAAAATAAAGTTGAACATCCAATTTGACCACTCTATATAACACGAATGAAACATTGAGAAGATCTTGGCTAAAGAATAACAGCCGCACGGGTCGATCTTCAAGGTAAAGCAACGCTTGCCAAGGTTAGTCTGTGGTTGGGTGACCATCTTAACACACCGAGTTCCCTCCATGCCTCGGAAAGCACGTTAAGCCGTTGGTCTCGGCTGTCATTTGTAGATCTTTGGCAGTCAGAAGCCAATAAACTTGACTCCTGTCGTGTCAAGAAGTTCCGTGTTACCCAGTTAATGGGTTGAGGACGTGGAGGTCTGGTAGGCAGCCGCTCTACGTAAAATACGTATTCAGCTTAATCGGGTTTGACTGGAAGCCGACCAGAATATAGTTGGGTGTAGTTGTAGGCAGATGATGATATAACACGAATAACTTTACTATTTGTCTACTTTGAATATTTATTTTATTCTTTCTTTAAAAAGGTTGTTAATAAGAGTATCGATATATGTTAATATAATTTGCTTGCGAGTAACCCTCAATTATTTGGCGGTTTGAATTAGTTGATGGGGTGCCGCTATATTCGATTTTTTAAACTTTTGATGCGGGAGTACGAGGAGAGTGTGCGGTGCGCTCGGGGAGAGGGATGCTAAATCGCGCCACGAAATTATTTACTTAGGCTCTTAACCGTAGTAGCTTTACAATAAAAAGACGTTCATCTGTTTACCTCTTCTAGAAATTGATATGACACCCTTGGAAGTGAAGCTTTGTAGAGAAATGTAATGATATGAGATTCGGTAGAAAGAACATAGGTAGTAATGTAATGTCTGAAACATACATTTTACTTTACCTGGTACTCGTAGTAGAGTACAGTAGGGACTCCATTTTCCGCACTTAAACTCTCATTCGGTCCGTTGTGCGTAGGTGTCCTGGCTAAGTTAGCCAGACTACCTCCGCCCAGAAGCACAGAAATTTCCTGGGAGCTCACAGACTTTGCGGAGCGACCTCACTGTTCCGAGCATTTGTTCACGTTGGGTAACCACGGCTTTTCATTCCAGGAAGACGTGACGGCTTTGGCGTCAAAGCAGCTCCTGCAGAGTGGGCTGTTCGTGACGGCTATGTTAAAGATATGTTTATTTAGAGGGCAATTGCCCGTGATGGTCCCTATTATTATTCTGAGGTTATTGCTACTTAGACTGAGTAGTTGTTTCGTTAGTCGTGAATGCAGACTTGGCATTGCCATTTTTGACTGCATGCAGTCTGTAGTAGGTACTTTACCTGGTATCTAGGATATGTTTTTTGCTGTATCCCACATTCATTGATTTTGATACACCACGTATCTCGTAATTAACGAAATTGTAATTTAAACAATTATATTTATTATCATACAGCTGGTTATGAGAGCATGTTATTTTCACATAACCCGAAATTATTTCATTTAAATACGTTGGTAAACATTATATCCGTACAGGAAGTATCATATGAGAGTAATTGCGTCGGTTGCAATCGTTTGCGCTTAATAAAGACGGCTACACTTTTAATTAAGCCAAATATTTAAATTAACAACGTAACAAAATATCCATTAAAAGTCCCAGCTCCCTTCGTTACCCCACCAACACGGAGTCGTACAATAAATATCTTTTAAGTCGTCTTTAACTGGGTAATTGTATTCTTTTCTGAAAACAAGGGAATGCAATTTTCAGGGCAGCGTTATGCATATAATTACATTTTTTGTACCGGTATTTTTTCTGAGTGAAAATGCCGTACTTAGCGAAAAGATTTAATAAGTTTCAGGCTGACATTAAAAATATTTCAGCGTTAGTTTCAGCCTTCTACTCTCGGGTTAAATGATAATTGTTTAAAAATGTGACAAGATTTTTTGCTTTAATTTCAGAAGGACGGAAGCTAATTAGCCGGTGGCCGTTTTGTAATTACGCCATCCAGTGAAGTCTAGTTTGTCATTTCGAATATAATTACATTTTTCTCGCATATGGTATAGTCGAACATGCGCTTCTCATTTGGTTCCTGCAGAGCATTGCGTTCAGTTGCCGTAAGATGAATACTTTACAGATCAATTTCGATCATTGTTTAATAAATCTGCAGACCCTGTTCTCAACTATGTTCGGGGCAGCTTAAAGTAGGGTTATGCAGACTAATCAGGGTAATACGCGGATACCGCACAATCTCAGCTGAAGCGGCGTTTGCATTGGCAGGAACACCCCCCTGGGATCTGGAGGCGCGAGTGCTTGCCGAAGTTTACCAACAAAGTGTGGAAGTTCGGGCGGAGAGCGGCAATGGTCCGCTGCCTGAAGTGATGATGAGGTGGCGGAGAGAGGCGCAGGCTGCTATCGTGAGGCAATGGGCGGAGAGGCTGGAGACGCCTAGTGCTGGACACTGGACTGTTGGGGCTATCCAGCCAATTCTAGAGGAGTGGGTACGGAGGCGACACGGGACGTTGTCCTTCCGTTTAGTGCAGGTTTTGTCGGCGCATGGCTGTTTTGGCAAATACTTGCATACAGTGGCAAGACGGGAGGCGACTCCCATGTGTCATCAGTGCGGCTGTAGCCAGGACACGGCTGTTCACACTCTCGTGGAGTGCCCAGCCTGGGAAGCGCAGCGCCGTGTTCTGGTGGCAGAAATTGGGGAAGATTTGTCACTGCCGGTCGTTGTCAGGGGTATGGTCGGCAGTGAAACGGTATGGGAGGCGGTTGCGTCTTTTTGCGAGGACGTGATCTCGCAGAAGGAAGCGGCGGAGCGGGCCAGGGAGGAAGACTCTCTCGCTGACCCGATTCGTCGAAGAAGGACAGGACGGCGCAGGCGGCGGAATGCCGACTTGATGCCGCCATAAGAGGGGCCTGCAGACGATAGATCGGGGACTCTATCGTCCACGCTGTAAGGTCCCTGGAGTCGTGGTGATGTCCCAGTGTATCCGGACATCGCTGAAGGAAGAGGAAGCCCGGAGGCGGGCATAGAAGAGGGAGCCCAGAAGTGGGCTACGCTAGATGGGTCGCGAATGTCATGCATAGCAGTTCTCGCCACCCATCCATCAAGGCGAAAGTAGGTGCACAGGCGAAGTTTTTAGTGGGTGCAAGTCCCACATAACCACGCCGTCTCCCCGGATGACGTGGTATGCGATAGGCATTTTCTTCGCCAAAAAAAAAAAAAAAAAAAAAAAGGGTTATGCAGACTAGTACCAGTATTGTACATGAAGTGATTGCCTATCTGAACTCAACAACCCAGTAACTGGGTAACGCTTCAAATCCAATGAGAGAGTCCGAATATAACACTGGACGAACTAAAACTATTATCTCTCTGGTAAACACCAATTTCATAAAATCACCGATAACACTAATAGCAAAAGAACACAGACACAATGTAATCCAGAAAACAGAAACAAAATCAGCGAACACATATCAAACTCTCAGCACGTATTCCTAAGGAAAAAACAATCAGTAAAGAGCAAATTAAGCTCACACTCATCAACCGCATTCCTATCAGCGTTCATAGCCGGCTGACGTTGATTTGTTTCTGTGTTGTCCAATCGAGGTGGTAAATCGTAATTACGGCTTGACGCAGGTCTGACATGCCAGCAACTGACTGACGTACTGGAATTACGTGCAAGTTTTACTTGCTTAGATAGTCTGTGATGTTTACTTGTTTGTCTTTGAAGGGAAAGAGCAAAAAGGTGGTGTGAAGAAAGACGTTTTTCACGCGGGTGATTAAAAGGTGTGATGCATGCGGTGGATTAGAAAGAGATGGCTGTGCGAGAGAAAATGAAAAAGCTTGGCCTGGGGCTTATGACGATGATTGTCTACTACTAAGACATAATAGAAACATGACTTGGCAAGACAGCTGGATATATAGATATTTGAAATGAAGAAAAGCCAGTGAAGGGTTATGGTTGCAATAAATAATGTGGAAAAGCGATTTAATGATTTTATGAATCTTGATGGATATTATCTATGGTTACGGGTCATGATCAGTAATAACATTCCATCGAAACGAAAAAAGACAGTTCTATAAATATTTTCATCAACTTTCTGTAAAACGAAATCAAAATACACGAAATTTGTAAATCAACTAGCAATAGAACCATCCTTTGATTAAAGTACGGAAAATGTGCAATGAACCCAATCATAAATGGCGGGAGTGTGAACTTTGTAGCCACAGACACTTCACAGACTGTCTTGAAGTTTTCCATTTGTCTAATTACCTTGGCTGTAGTTTGACCGCAATACTAGCTTTCAAATCAAAATCCATCATAGTTAGTGAAGGGTGAAACCTTGTGTTTAACTATTTAGGAATATCATTTGAGAAAGTTTTGTTCTACAAGACGTTGTTGGAAGTTTCTAGGTCAATTTGGGGCTAGGTTTTGCACGAGGTTTAGAACGAAGTCTCGAGACAAGTTTTGACTGTAAAATATAAAGGTTTTAATTAATTGTTGTTATCAGGGTACACTACATTAATACGAAAAACTTTACTCCGACAGTCACAAATACGAATTTCAAAATACCGATTTTCATAATTCCGAATGGTACAAAATTCCCAATATAACAACTCCGATTTATCATTCATCCTTTTTTTATAATTCCGACAATATTCCTTATCAATATTCCTAATGTTTATAATTACTATTATTGAAATACCGAGTTTCAATAGATCGAATAACAAAAAGTCCGACTTAATGATAATTTGAAACTTCAAAAATACGAATTCCGATTATTAAAATACCTATCTATTGAATTCCGAAACGAAAAACGCTTTTTAAAACTGAATAGCAATCCAAATAAACACAATTGCTCATCAGAACAAAGTGTAATATTACATGAACATAATGCAGCATGCAAGCAAGCATGCAGCACGCATGCAGCATGCAAGCAAGCATTCAGCAAGCAAGCAAGCATGCAGCATGCAAGCAAGCAATCATTATGCAAGCAAGCAATCACTATGCAAGCAAGCAATCATTATGCAAGCAAGCATGCATTATGCAAGCAAGCAATCATTATGCAAGCAAGCATGCAGTATGCAAGCGAGTATGCAACATGCAGCAGGCATGGTTTCTGTCACGGCTCCGGTGCTACGGGGGTCCGGCGGTCCCCCGCGAACTTATCGTCGTAGATGGTTTTAACATTCACCACCGCAACTTCTGCTTGCTGCCCGGCTTCGCCGGCCAGCCTCAGCCGCGGCGGCGGGCGTTATAACCTCCTCAGTTCGCGGGCCGCCTCGCCCCTCCGCGCCTGCGCGGGCTTAAATTACACTCTAGGGGTAGGGCACATAAGACTACGTGGAGTCGGTTTTACAGCGATTCGTTTCTGTCACTTACTTTTGTAGACAGTACTAGTGTAAGACAGTATTTTAATGTAAGATTCAAAATGCTTAAAAATATTCGTTAGGTATATTAAATATGTAACTAACTGAATATTATACTGATTGAATCTAAATCTGAATCTTAATTTTAGCAGCATATTCGAAGAATTGAAAATCGAAATTTCGTTTTTCGGACCGAGAACCCATCGAGCATTTGATTCTTCGGACGTATGAAAATCGGAAAACAAATAAATCGCATTTACGACTTTCGGTAAAATAAGTTTCGTGATTTTTGATAATAGACATTATTAATCTTAGGTATTTTGAAATTCGGACTTTTGAAAATCGGAATATCGAAATTCGGAATAAAATATTTAGGAGTATTTGGGTGTTCCCTTGTTATCAACATAGGAATTGGAGTGAGAAGGAAATTTAGCATATAGGTTCCTTGGGGAGTTAAAGGAAGCACTAAGAGATAATTTTCAGAAATTCCTACGGGAACGGGAAAAGACGGGACAAGCGCGTACGAAATCGCGGGCAATAACTACTTCATTGTTAAGAAGGCCGGTCTCGGATTGAGCATGTAGCGGTACAAGAAAAACCAACGGAGCAAATCTACATCGCAACAAAAAGAACCGCAACGCCGTCTATCCAACTAGCAGCGAACTACTACGTCAAAATCCCGCATCGCGCAATTAGAGTTTGCTGTGCGATTTGAACATATACATCAGCCCGAATATCAACTATCGGGCAGGTCCACACCGGACACAACAAACGTCCGGTGGAGGATCCTCCCTTTTCAATGGAGGTTTGCGGGACTTTACTCTCTATACCGCATACCTCTAAAAGCATCTGCCTGGATGTGTTAGATGACGCTAAGATTGTAAGAGAGTCTATTCAGCTATTTAAAGCAATAGATACAACAACGATGTTCAATGTAAGAAACTTCTAACTGTTAAATTTGTACTCAAGTGATACTGCTCATGTTTTGTTACATTAAAATCAGTTTACGACGTACAAAGTTATCAAGGCACTTAAGCATTTCCCAAAAGTTCTATCAAATCCCAGAGCGTCGAGTTTGAAAGGAAAACCAAATTATTCAACAAAAAGCAGTCAACTCAGTACGTTTAAACGTTTCTTGAAAATAACTGTTGACATGGTCCACTTTGACAGTTTCAACGAATTGTTCAAAACGTCTTTCATAGCATAGCACAGAAGGTCGGTTCTAAACACATAATAAAGCATTACGAGTACCTACCAAGATGGCAACATTTAGAGAATTTACTATTAATCACAGTATCACTAAAAGTGCCTTGAGCGAAATTTGTATTTCATAGATTTTCAAAGCATTATTTTCTAAACCTCATTTTTTTCGTCATGGTCATCATAATCATATCAGCCTGAAACGATATACTGCCGGGTTTAGGGTCATTTTCTTTCTGCCATGTTTCATAGTTTGTGTCCCTCATCCAGGTGTTCACAGCGAGCATAGTGATATTATCAATCCAACGGTTTTCGACGTTGTTGGTTTCATAGTGTGATTAAACAGTTACACATCTCAACACTTGGTTCGTAGGAAAAGTGTATCTTTGCAATGGACCTACGTGAAGCATATCTTTGACTAGTATGTCTGGATCTCGAAAAAGTAACCGCGGCCTTGGAACACAAAGGGCGTTTGGGGAACATGGGTGGGTTTTACTTGACTAAAAAGTTTTTAGTCAATAAGAGTCTGACACACCCTTCCGCTCCACCTAGAGGGAAAGGAGTCATTTGATGATTTCCCATAAAAAGTAGGTTGACAAAAACAAAAATGTGATGCTTGCATTTTCGCTTGTCATTTAAATCTGACCTTCTGTACCTATGCCGTGCATCTGTAACTTTGTGCTCGTCGCAAAACCTTTTGTGTAAGACGTTCGTTGATATAAAGGATATTGTTATCTCTTGTTCGCTTAGTGCCTACCTTTGTAGTGTTTACCGTGTTTCTAAGCGTTCAGTTTTCATTCCAGTAAAGTGTGTACTCAATGGATTCTATCTATATAGGTCAATGGAAAATTGGAGGCCGTTTCCAATCGAAATGAAGATTGTATTTCTTATTTGCGTCAGACATTTCTTAGAAATATTTTCTGATATTGTTGGGTCATTTGGAATTCATAACTATTTGGTTTAGATTGAAAACTATTTATATAAGTAGCATTTTTCCGTATTTATCTCTCGTTATATTTTTTAGGGCGGTCAAATTAGAAATAATTTGCCAAAAGCGATGGCATTAAAATAAGGGCTTAGGAGCTGTCAGTTAAAATTTTTTGGTCTTGTTGGTAACGAGTTTACGATTTAATCATTTAAAGCTGATGTAGGGTACAAATGTAGTTAGAAGATTTTATATCTTGCTTAACTTTGGATCAAAACACATACCTATACATGATAAAAAAGGCGCGCATGGTTGCGGTATGGCGTCGTGTAAACGTGTTTTCACCTTAAGTCGTAAATAAACACACTGAATCTAGAGCCAGTTCCTAAATTTTTGTCCTGTGCTTAGAATGAGATGTACAATAAAGTATATTAAAAACAAAAGATACTTCATAAGCAAGGCATATTCAAAAGCAAGTTAACAATAACCGTCTAAATGCCCAGTACTTAATAGATATGCCAGTTTCAGGGACGCTCTCGGTCCAGTTAAGTCTAGGAATTTCGATGTTTGAGATTCTCTCCAATAGATGGGTTGTTCCGAACTTTCGTACCACTAAACTATTAGCTTATAACTTGTACTTATAGTCCATTGCGAATTATTGACTTAGGACTTGGTTAATCAATAGTAGGTTTAATGTATTTACAAAATTGTGTATTTTGTAGGTTATGTAAAGGAAGTAGGTACTGTAACAACGTTGGAGCGCGGTTTTATTAAATGATATATTTATTTCAATTTGCTATAGGACATAATTCTGTTAGTTGAATCATATATATTTACACAAAATAGAATGAGAAAATTGCTTATGACTGGTCAGTCGTTCTACTAATTTCTTTCATAGAGTTTGAAATAGTGTTCGTGTGTTTTTAATCATAATGCACCATTGAGTTTATAAACTCCTAGAGCGGTCCTGATGAAAGAGGGTGAGTCTAAGCACTGACAAATTAAGCCTAAAAGGTTGACAAATAAGAGGAATGTAGCTATAGCCGTTTTTCGGAAAATAACTATATATATTTTGTAAAAAATTGCAATCCGGTTGCGGACTTTGCATCTAGCTAATTTACTAATTTAAAGGATAGTTCCATGCTTGAATAAATCAGAAATTCTGTTAAACCACATTAATGTGAATTTCCAGGTCCAACTGGTTTTGAAAGGTTAACTGATTTGAAGATTTTCTGCAATTTCTTCTCATTAGCACTTCAAAGTCTGAAGTGCGGGTCTAAAACAAATCTTCTTCTTTTCGTGTCTATGGTTAACTTCTTGCAAAATTTGGGTGACGAATTGTCTCAGCTACCGTGGTCCTACCTTCATTTACTCCTCTTTATACTGTAGAAACATCATGAACCAAGCATGAATCAAAATGGAACAGACAGATAATTACAACAGCAATTTTCATAAATCAATTAACAGTACCGGAGCTCATATAGAAGCTTTATTTCGTGGCACTCAATATATTTCATTAAGGATTTAAATGTAGTCTGAACAAGCCTTTACATAATTGAGGGCCAGTACTGTAATGTTCGATCATTTCCAACGAATTGATTCCCTTGGGACCGATTGAAACCTCAGAACAGTTATTGAGTCTGTTTAATTACAAGTTTTGGTTATAAATGTTTGATAAAGTTTCGGTCTGAATTCTCTTGATAGATTAAATAAGACTGAATGACGTAGTTGCTGATCGATTTAGTTCTACGCATTAGTTTGAATATTATTTTTTTAAACAT
This sequence comes from Lacanobia wlatinum, assembly GCA_947578705.1. Classification (NCBI taxonomy): domain Eukaryota; kingdom Metazoa; phylum Arthropoda; class Insecta; order Lepidoptera; family Noctuidae; genus Lacanobia; species Lacanobia wlatinum. Next base: position 16,296,139 of record OX388039.1, read on the forward strand.
TTATTAACAAATAAAAAAAACGAAGTTCGTTGATGTTTTTTTTGTGTTTGGAATAAAGCAAAAAAAAACGGCGCTTTTTCTACATGATGTTTGTACCAACTCAAATAAATTGACAGAGCAAAAGGCTTTTAATAAACATCAAAGTTCTCCAAAGAACTGTTTTATGTATAATGACGAGGCCAAACAATTATGCAGAAAGGTTAGTAAAAGTAAAATAATCAGAATCATAATTTTACCGATTTTTTTGTGCGAGTCGCACTCACCCACCGAGGGTTCCGTACAAATTTGTAGGTACATATCATAAATAGTTCAGGAATTGAGTGTCGCAGTTTTTTCCTAGCTTTTCAGATTTTTCCCTATACTAGTAGTAAGATGGTATTATTTGCCAAATTTCATAGTGCTAGGTCAACGGAAAATACCATATAAATTTTAATTCCCTTGAGAGTGTCGAAATATAAATTTTTTGCAGCATAAACGGCCGTATATTTTTTTACGTTAACTCAGAAGTCTGATTTTTGTACAGCTTCAGGTGACTGAAGCCCTGATTGAGTATTTGGTTTTAATTTCAACTTGATACCTCCACGCGTTCCCGAGATAATAGGTCTTGACATTCAGACGGACGGACGGACGGACAACAAAGTGATCCTATAAGGGTTCCGTTTTTTCCTTTTGAGGTACGGAACCTTAAAAATTAATAAGTCTTAGCGCAGATCCCAGTCAACTCAAACATAAAACAAGATTCTATCCAGCCCAATATCGTCTATTTACCTCCCTAATAGGATACTTCAAAAATCTAATCCCATCTCCCAGATTTTCGATAATGGCACAACAAGCCATTACGGTCTAACGACTAAACAGCAATACGAATAAATACTCATTTAGAGTACCAAAGAGAGGTATTTACTTCTATTGGGAGTTGGGCATTGCGGCTAGAATAGGCTCTTTTATTGGCCCATCGGGGCTCTTCGGCATCTATCGGAGACTCTCGGAGGCTTTCGGAAGCTGTCGGAGCTCTTCGGCTTTTGCGTATAAACAATGTTCCTTTGTTACGGTACTGTTAAGCAAGTTATTTATGTGATGAACATGACACGGGAGAAATGTGGGGTGCTGGCCGAGCAGATTTGTGATGTATGGGCTCGCAGGAGATTGGTTTCCAATTGTATGGGAGTTTTGGACGTATAGATGTGATATTGTTTAGATTTAGAGTGTCTTGACTAAGCTTCGAGTTTCTTTCAGCTGATAAAGTTGTAAATTAGGAACCATAGATAATATGACAAAACAAAAAAAAACATATTCTTCATAAAATGCATGAACATAAAATGTTAAGTATAGAGAATTATTAACCTAATTGTTTAACGAAACAAATTCCAATTCTGAAAACGACAGCGCCCATAAATTGTGTTTAACTCACGTTTTTCACGAAACATTGCGAAATAAATATCATATTTTATTCCGTACATTATTACCCTTTCGCTGGTACGTCACATTCGTCGAATTCCCGCCATGACCTACATAGTAATAATTTAATACACATACATACATAAAGGGCTTGCATAAGCAATACACACTTGTATTCATTTGCATCGGAAATGTTTTTCTTTCGGTCTCAATTTTTTTTTCGGGTCAGAAGAAGCAAATACTTATCATAAAGTTGTAAATTACAAAGATGTACATTTTTTTTTGTCAGTCTGCAGAAAGCAATCTCTAGAAGTACTTACTGCTTACGACAATAATTCTTAAACTGGCAGAAGCTATCTCTAACTGCCAATTCTCATGCAATTGCCTATCTTTGCGATAGGCCACGGAAATAAATCGCGGAATAAGAAAGTGTTTATTATAAAACTCTTCATAAAATCACATTTGCGCCATCACCTCCAAACCTCACTAACAAACATCTTGTGTATGAATAAAATTAGTCACAAAATGTACATTTCTGTCAAGATATGATCATATTTGCATCAACTTCATTAGGTTCACAAACAATCCGCTACCTTTGTCCGCGCGACTGTGATACATGTCTGGGGACATAGATCGTGGGAACAAAAGAGATGTGACATGAAAGTAAATGGCTTGTGATAAATTACTGCAGGATGTTGTGTCTTAGCCATTGTTGACGTGTGATAGGACCTCTTAAATACACTTTTACACAATTGCTGCATCTAAAAGCATGCCATTTTGCACACGGCTCTCATTATATTCTGGAAGAGAACACTAAAAAAGGAATTTTGAAAATCCATAATCCTTCCTTCTGAATTTCGGCCACGGTGGTTTACCTTAATAGAGATTAGCCATGCATGCAGGAGTCATTATAGTGCACAAGTGCGTGCGCAAACAGGTGCAATTTTCTCCGATTTTGTCCAATGGGATAGCAATCCGACAGGACTTCCGATTTTGTCCAATGGGATAGTAATCCGACAGGACTTGGCGTGCCCGGTTCGGTCATGTCCACGAGCTTTACGTACTTACCGAAACCCTGGGGTATCCGCGCATTCAATTTCTAGTGATATTTTATCCCTATTGAACTTTATAAACGATATGGTCTTTTAAAAGATTTTACAAACACAGGGGAAAAGAAGAGAAAATGAATGAATGATGGAAACTGTCCATCAGTTTCAATAAGCTCGCGCCTTCTATAGGGAAAAATGGTTTCCGAAATCTGGACCACATAGTCCATTTTTCTATAATCTAAGTGAACTGCACGGTGCGGTGCCAGGTGAAGAGCTACTCGTAGACCACATAAATACGAATGTAGTCACAGTAACTGAGATAGTTAAATAACAATGGGTATATCAAGCTGTTTACGTAATGCTACGAAATTGGAACTAGCAGTAGTTTTGAATGAAATATTAATAATTATTTATGTGCTTTTTACTTGAAACGTGAAGTTTATTATGGTATGATAATGATATGTATATCTTCACCTTCATTATATATATAATGATATATATATATAATGAAGTTGAAGTCGAAAATTTATTGAAAAAATATGAAGGAGCAGGCAGCCATCTACAAATTGCAAGTTATTTGGAAGGGAACTTTTATTGTTCTCTTTTGAGTCAGAAATACTGTTTTTAGGGTTCCGAACAAAAAACGGAACCCTTATAGGATCACTCGGGTGTCTGTCTGTCTGTCTGTCCGTCTAACACAGCCAGTTTTCTCCGGATCCACGGGACTAATTCTGTTAAAATTTGGTACACATATGAAGTCACTTTTGGGCGTCAAACTAGAAAATTAAAAATAAGTTTTTTGAGCAATATTGTGTGACATATCAAATTAAAGGGCTTACTATAAGGGTTTTAAATACATATATTTCATAATTATAAAATAAATGGTTTTGAAGTTATTCGAGAAATTAGACGAAAAATTACCATTCCCCCACCTTATCTCCGAAACTACTACGCCTAAAATAAAAAAAAAATGGAGATAATAGATCTTTACCTATATATTACAGGAAAATCTATAAGAAGACAATAGTGCTTAAATAACACGTTAAAAAAATGAAATTCGTTCGGATCCATTTGCACGCGAGTCCGACACGCACTTGGCCAGTTTTTCTTCAAATGTCGTATATTACGCACTAGTTTTTGCCCGTGACTTCGTACGCGCATATCCTGTTTGTTTCCCGCACCGGTAGGAATTTCGGAGAATCCTCTCTTAGTGCTCCCCTACACTCCCCAAGGAACCTACATGCCAAATTTCAGCTTTCTACACGGCTGTGCATTGTCACTTACTCAGTAATATTATTTTTTTATATATATTGATTTTGTTTAAATATAGACTGTCATGCTTATGTTTGACTACATTACACTAAAGAATCTTTAGGTACCTCAAAGATAATCCAAAGTATTTTTGTGAATCCCACGAATTGGTGTCTATTTTATCTATATTTACATGTTCCTTGAGACATAAAGACAAATAGTAGTGAAAGCAATAAAATACGATCCTATACTCAAACAAAAACCTACATAATACACATAGCGGATAACTCCCAGATTGTTTTATTTACAAAAGATCAAGACATTTTTGTGAAGAAAATATCTTTGTCAAATAAATCTGAGCTCGGTTCAGAACCACAGTCAGGATTTTGTTACTATTTTTGTTTGAGAAGTTAGTGAAACATAAATGTTATGTACATTGAAACAAGTTATTTGGTAAACAAGAAGAAATACTCACCTGTTCGCCAAAATTCATTTTTAATTGTGTGCATCATCATCGTCCATTCTTTGATACCTTGTTAGTTATGATAGGCACAACAGAATTTTAATTGCATACTCCCATGTCAACTATCACGCTACATTTGCACACACTAATCTTTTCTCTTTCTTTCCTCACTAAATATTTTTGTGCCACATACAAAAAGAGTGATTTATAAGAAAAGACCACTAAAAATGTTCACTCATAAGCAGTTTCAAGTAAGTAGTCAGTATACCAAATAGCTGGTCCTACTGTACACGGTGTGATGTTCCACGTCTGTTGGGAGCTATAAACCACGGAGATACGTTTCGCGGCGACAGACTGTGTTATCGAAATTTTACATTCGTAATAAAATACCAGGGGATTCTAAGTTTCGCGCGAAATAATATGGTGCGAGATTATAATGTTGTAGGATAATAAGTGTCACCGTGTGTTAATAAATTGACAACGTTCTTATGTTTATGGATAATGAACGGTATACATCCGTTACCATGCATAAGATCTTCTGTATGAAGGAATTATTTCATTGGGGTTGGTTTTTATATAAAGAATGGCATAGCAGCACGAATAAAAGTTCACCCCAACCATCCTGATGTTGAACAACTCTGGTTGGGCCTTACGGTAAATAAAAAGAAATTGCTCATTGGAACTGCATACCGTCCCCCATGGTTGGATTTAGAGCTCTTTCTTGAGGGCCTAACTGCCAGTATCAGTTGCCTAGCCCCTTTTGATAATTTAATACTGCTAGGTGACCTTAATGTCAACATGTTAGATGTGGGCAGCTCAAAAACGAAACAGCTTTTGGAATTTTTTAGCTATTTGAATGTTAAACAGTTAGTCCAAACACCTACACACTTTGTGGGTGACAGCAGCTCACTTATTGATTTAATATGCTCAGACGCCACTATCCGTAATCTCGTGGTGCATCACAGTAGGGATCTTGGTCATCACTCCTTCATCTCTTGTGAGACTATATTTAAGAAGGATAAGCTTAAGCCAAGATTAATAGTGTATCGCCCACTCAGAGACATATTGGAGGATCATTTTGACACCGATCTGAGAATGATACCATGGTCAAGTGTTGGAGCCATGAACGATGTGAATCTAATGGTTCAAACATTTAACACGTTTATTATACAGCTCTTCGACCTCCATGCTCCTATTAAGGAAAAGACATTTAAAAATCGCCTTACACCCTGGATAACTGACAACATTCGCCTTATGTTCAAACTTAGGGATGAAGCTAGGAAGGCATCTCGTGAATCAAGAGACAGAGCATATTATCTGGACCTTAAGCGTCAAGCCGCCATGGCACTCAGTGCCGAGAAAAGGGCTTATTTTACTAAAAGCATCAATGAGCAAATTAAGGACCCAAAACTGCTGTGGCGTAATTTAAAATCAGATGTGCTTCCAGACCATAAGCAAAGATTGCTGCCTGGTCATTTTGACAATCCAGAAAATATTAACGCATCATTTCTGGATGTCCCAGGTAGTAGTCTTCCAAATGTTTCACAACTTTCCTACTTTGACTCTCACATACATAGTTCTGCCAAATTCTCCCTTTCAACAACCAATCAGGAGTCAGTGTTGAAAGTTATTAGGAGTTTAGGGTCTAATGCGCAGGGTGTGGACGGGATAAGTCTTGAAATGATATCACTCACATTGCCTCAAACACTGCAAGCTATCACAGACATTATCAACCAGTCTATCCTTACAAGCACATTCCCTGAAATCTGGCGATGCGCGGTTGTGCGCCCTATTCCTAAAAATAATAACCCGGTTGACACGAAGGATCTGAGGCCAATTAGTATTTTACCCTGCCTATCAAAGATCCTGGAACGTGTAATATACTCGCAAGTTATTGAATACTTGGAAAGTAATGGCATTCTCCCAGACCTTCAGTCTGGTTTTCGAAAGGGAAGGGGTACTGCGACAGCTCTAGCTGACGTTGTGGGAAATATCCTGGAGGCACGTGACAGGGGTGAGGGAACAATTCTAGCCCTACTGGATTTTTCCCGGGCTTTTGACGCTATTAATACTACTTTGCTACTGTCAAAGTTAGCTTACTACGGCTTTGATGGTAGCACTGTGGAGTGGTTTCGAAGTTATTTGACTGGAAGATCGCAATACGTTGAAATCAGTAGGGAGGATGGATCCACTTTGTTTTCTTCCCCCCTCCACGTGTCACGAGGAGTGCCACAGGGATCAATTTTGGGCCCTTTATTGTACATATTATACAGTGCTGATATCATAAAATCATTTTTGCACTGCAGGTACCACATGTACGCTGATGATATCCAGTTGTATGTTTCATTTAAGGCTCATGACACATCCTCGGCAGTGAAGAAGATGAATGAAGACTTGCAAAGAGTGGTTTCATGGTCAGAGGAAAACTCTCTGGTTCTGAACCCTCTTAAATCTAAATTCATAGTGCTAGGCACTAAGAAGCAGATCTCTGCAATAATATCAGCCAAACCAGAAATAATGATCAAGGGCGAGATTATTGACAGAGTGGAGCATGCATGCAACCTTGGGCTGCTTATGGATCCAGAGTTGCACTTTGAAGCCCATATAACCAATGTCCTGAGAAATTGTTTTTACAGGTTGAAGGTTTTATACGGGATTCGTAAATACCTGAGCCTACCTGTGCGGAAACAACTCGTTGATAGTCTCATACTTTCTAAACTAAACTACTGCGACATAGTGTATGGCCCATGCCTACTCAGCAGAACGGAAAGAGTGATTCAACGAATTCAAAATGCTTGTGTGCGTTTCTGTGTTACTGTACCACGTAGGAGCCACATAACTCCTTACATAAATCAGATTGGGTTGCTAAAGATGGCTGCCAGGAGGAAGCTTCATTTAGCCAACTTAATGTTTGGTATAACTACGTCCATGAAACCACACTATTTGTATGAGAAGCTAACTTGGAAACAAAGCTACTTAAAGAACAATCTTCGATCCATGGTTAATCCGCTGACTGTGCCAATGCACAAAACTGCTTTTTTCAGAGGGTGCTTCAGGTTTGCAGCCACGCATTGTTGGAATGATCTCCCACCACCAATGAAACGCCTGAAAACATTACAGTGTTTCAAGTACCAATTTAAGAAGTTACTTATGCTTCAACAACTGTCATCTTGAGTTTTCTTTTTTTTGTGTTGCTACACTGTACTGTACCTCGGGGTCATGGCTATCACACTTGGGCTGGGATCTCCAATGGTGCGGGCTATTTAAATCCTGAGGTTCCACTTTCCTTTCCTTTGATTCGTTTCGTTCCTTGTTTCGGTGCTTTTACTTTCTCTTTGAATGGTATTTACCTCACACCTGTAATAGTTTAGTAAATTTATTTGAATTGATCTGACATAAATATACAATAACTACATTGACTTATTTACACTATTTTAATCTTTTATTTATACGTTTGCAATTTCAATTGTTCACTTATGATGATCCAATATGATTAATAAAATAATTACTAACCTACATATCCATGATAGTTTAAACTTATTAGCAGAGGATCCTCGTTAGGTACTACTTGACTTAATAACGATATTCCCCTTTTGCTCGGTTTGGGTTCTCTTTTGAGCGTGTTTGTCATCTATGAACATAGTTATTTACGCCCCTATCACATAATACACACCAAAATGACTCACAAATAACACTATCCAACACACAATCTAACAACACTGAACACATAACAAAACTCACTTTAAATACAATATACTCTTACTCTGTGATAGCGAAAACAATATTACGTGTATTGCGCAAGTCAAGAACATTATTGCATAATAATGTTAATTACGCATTCCTTCGTTTGGCAGCCATATTGTTGGCGTGCGCATTGCATGGATTATTGGTTTTTAGTTTTTGTTGTCTTTGGTGCGCACAGATAACATAGCTATTTTTTTAGAGTTGTGCGCGCCACTGTTAGTCGGCCTCATTCCACCGTCTGCACAATAGACTTGCCATCTCTCTACCGTCTTATTTATTATATTTTACCCTTATGACTTTATTTTTCTGTTTATTTGTCCCGTTTAATTACTTTTTATGCTGCTCCGATCGACGTCATACTCAACGCCGGCTGTCGCTGAAAACCAGCGCTGTGGCTCTGTCTCGCACACGGGTCCTAGCATCATGCTGAGCGATGGCCGTTTTGCGCGAATGTGACGCATATCTTCCCAACTGTTATAAAATTGTAATTTTGTTTTATTTAATTTTAATTTTTTTGGTATGCGTCATGCTTGGCGCAAATAAACGCTTTTTCTTTTCTTTCTTCTTCTTTCTTTCATTCTGCAAGCAATTGTTCTGTTGTGTTCATCAGTCACATGAACTTCACGATTATTTGATAAGTAGCTCATATTTATAACGACGACCCACCGACACACCTTTGTTAGAGTTGAACATCGACATTTTTGGACACCAATAGGTATTATGTATGTCGACGGCGTCTACGAAAGTAGAAATGATACAAACTTTCTGTACCTACATAGTTATAACAAATATTTTACCGCGAAATTCCAACAAAGACGCCCCACGTAACCCTACATTTATTGTTCAAGAACAAATACAAAGTAAACATATTGAGCGATATTTTGTCTCGTTGGAGGCAGATGGATGTATGAGGACATTAGCAAGCCTCGGGAAAGCAGCAGCAATTTATAGACGCATAAATATATCGGACAGAAAGCGATGGATGTGTTTGTAACAAAGCACTAGTTGATGTCTATTGCTCGAATGTGCAGTGATCTGTGGGTTAGTTGAAACGGTAATGGGGTAGGTTGAATCAAATTACTTGTAGTTTGCTATCTTGTATTCTGCTGTAAACAGACGATAGATTTTTTCTATTCTTTCTGTTTCTTCTGTCTATGAGCTATTGTTGAAGTGATATTTATCATCGGCAATAGCAATTATCGAGTGGGTTGATCAAATTAATCGTGGTTTGTTATCAAGCATTCTACTGTAGCTAGACCACGGTTTCTTCTGTTCTTTCTGTTTTTAAATACTTATTCTGGACTCTCGATAAAGTGATATCGGCGACAACAATAATGTCGAAATGTTATAATGTAAGAGATGAAACCGGGTGACATTTCGGTAGCACACTTCGAAATTTTTGCCAATTGTTATCGCTCACATCATGTCACTTCGTCTGGACCCTTTACCTTTAAAAATACATACAAAGGCAACTATGGAATATCGTCAAAGGGCTAGGCATCCCAATTGCTGATAATATACGAACAGATATTTGGAGGCTGACATGATTGTGCGTAGATATTAAAGGTACCTGTAACCCAAATTATATCGAACACTTTAGAGACATCACTTGTGGGTGGCACGTAGCCCTTCAAACCTCTTCAAGGGCAGATCTAATTTCTTTTCAATAATCGAGATAACGTTTAGATGTCTTCATGTCACATACCTCAGTAAAGTTGACCTCCAAGTGGTAAGTTTTATTTATTTTTACATTTTCATTGACGCTATATGTAGAACGACAACAATAAAGCCGCGTATCCACTAGGCAACATTGACGCGTGACTTGATGCACAACATGTTGCTCATCATGTTTAAAGGTAACGAGCAACTCTTATTCAGTAACGTTTTGATGTTGCGCGCCAGCTGTCGCTGTTGTGCAACGTTGCCGATCAGGTTGAGTGTCACGTGTCGCGCGTCAAATGTTGCCTAGTGGATACGTAGCTTAAGGGTTTCAAAAAAAAAAAAATACGCCACCAGTTGGCGCCACATAGCTGCATAGGCGAGAGGTCCTCTTCATAGAAAAAGTGACTTTTACGTAAACATGACGTGGATGTTAATTTAACAAATGTCAGAAAACATTAGAGTTTTGGCAGATGCCTGTAACTGAAGCCTCAATGCTGCCACCTGGTGCTCGTCATTACAAGTAACTCTCATTGAACACAAAAAGCTTTTAAGCCAAATAAAACTGATTCAGCAATCATCATTAATTAATTTATGGAGTAACTAATGGAAAATCGCACAGGACCGTTAGTTGTGGCAACACTTGTGGGAGAGAGGCTTATGTCGAGCAGTGGACGTCTTTCGGCTGATATGATGATGATGATGATGATGTAATGAAAATGATGATTTTATTGATGATAACGTTGAAGTATTTATGAAATTTTTTTAACATTATCACGTCCCAGGTGAACAACTACAATGTAACAAGTTCCAAGAACAATTTGTATGCAACCATAAACCTAAACATTTTGTTACTCTTAGTATGATCTCCAGTAGTAAACTGGACCGTATCCCCACGAGTTTAGTTATGCGAATCTAAATAACTTAGTTTACGACTTAGTATAGATTTATTATACACGCTAATTTTATTAATGACCGCTTTGGGGTCGTTTGTCTGAAGAGAAGATGACCCTTCTACGTTATCATGTTTGGAGTTTATTACTTTGTTATGTATGGTTTCCTTATCTTAGTTTTAATAGACCTTTAGAAGTATTTTACGGTATTTATGAGATCGATATATCTCGGGAAGATAAGTAGTTTTTAGGTATTGTTACCTTTTCATTTGTTACGATGAACTTATGGGTGTTATTCCCCGGCGTAGTCTTTGTTTCCTGATCGCTTTTACCTGGGAGTCTTTAAGTCAAGGGTTACTTTTAGGCAAGCATGTCCCATTGTCGCTGTGTAACCACATCATGGCTTTCCATCAGGTAAGATTGTGATCAAACGCGAGCCTATCAATAATAAAAAAAAAATTATTGTATAACATAACAACTTATACACAGTTATAATAAAGTTCATGAACAAAGGCGAGCTTTACTTAAAGTTGTTATTTTTTGTTTAGGAAACCTTTGAAAGGTAAAGACAGATTACAAAATTTCAAGATTTTATTTAATTCTTAGTATTTATGACAGTTTAAGGAAATAAAAATCGACATTTTCGGTGTACCTTCAATGTATACCTGCAAAAATATGGTTGGCTCATATCGATATCGAGAATCAGATTCGCTATAATCATCGATAAGTCTACTTATCGAGAAGCTGTCACTAATTATGGACAACTTAAACAAAAAATAACTTGGAACATAACCGAAAAGTAACCAACCAAACTAATCTCAACAAAAACAAAAATCTAGTTTGACAACCGCGTATATTATCTTGTTGTTGTGCCGGAATATTTCAAATTGCTACCCTAGCAACAGCGTAGCTTTGACATGCTCATCACAAACAAGATGCGACAAAGGAATAGTTAACGAATATTTACTTTACCCGCGTAGTGTCGTACTCGCGTAGTAGCGTGGAAGCGTATGAGTAGAGACTCCCTACAACTTCGCTTGCTTAGCTCGCGTACTCGCGTGTCGGTGCAATATGAAATCGTATGAGGTGATGGAAATTATTTGAAATATTATTAGCTTAATTATGTGTTAGGTCTGGTTTAAGTGTTTGTTTATGCGGATGAGGTTTCTATAATTAATTATTTGGCTTTGTTTGTTGAAGATTGACAATATGATCTGAGGGCTAGTTCTACTATTTTTTTAAGCAACATTCACGTTCGCATATATCAGTCGCAATATATGTCCAAAATGAAAGGAAATGAAAGGGTTTTTCGAGAGTTTGTATGTATTTATAATTGTTTGGCTCGCTCTGCGGCCTGAACGGCTCGATGGATTTTTGCTTGAGAGGTGTCGTTAGATTTGTCTTGATTGCGAGGTTGACACTGGGTGGGTACATAAAAATTAAAATGGCCGATTTTTGGCACCTTATTATTATGCGTTCAAAAAATTTTTAATTTTCAAAACCTATCGAGTGTGGTATCAAGATAAAGGGCTCGAGGAGACGATTTCAGAAATGTTATTCACTAAAATGTAGTAAATAAAAAAATGTCTTTGTCGAAAAACCCGACCACTAAAAACGACTAAAAAGTTCGAAACAAGTCGCTTTCCAAGCAGTCAGATGCAGTTCAATCACTGATCTGATGCCACCAACTGCATCTGGCTGCTTGAAAAACGCCTTGTTTCGAACTTTTTAGTCGTTTTTAGCAGTGGGGTTGCTGGGGAGTTTGTTGGCCACTTCTTCTCCACAGCTAAAACACTAGGAAGTGGTGACGGGCGGGCGTTTTGGGGGACTGTCTATTTGTAAACGTTGACGTTCAAAAAGTGCTGGTACTCAGCCTAATTTGAATAAATGACTTTTGATTTTGATTTTTTTGATTTGATTTTTGACGTAGTCAATTTTTTTTTATAAAGTTTGCAATGTTGATCGAAAATTTGTAGAAGTAGCTCTCTGATTTCTGCTTTAGATAATCGTCATTGACAGCAATAGGTTTTGTGTCCTTTTTTCAGGGCAAGCCATTTCCTATTTAGAGCCGGTTTTTGTATGGAGTATTTTGTTGGAGTTAAGAACGTGTCAAACCATATTGCAATGCCAAAGTTGGGTGAACGTAGAGTTTGTGAAATACTCACCTTGAAATTCTTCATTAATACATAAATTAGGGGTTAGACTAACTCAACTTTATCGATATCATCATCATATCAGCCGAAAATCTTCCACTGGTGGACATAGGTCTCCCCCAACAAACGGTCCTGTGAGTCTTGCATCCATCGGCTACCCGCGATCCTCATTAGGTCATCGGTCCACCTTGTGGAAGGCCTTCCAACGCAGCGTCTTCCGGTACGCGGTCGACACTCCAGAACTTATTGGCCCCATCGACCATCTATTCTGCGAGCAATGTGCCCATCAGCCTTCCCTCCTTTCTGTCCTTCTTAACATTACTATAATCATCTTCAACTTTATGAACGTTGGAGACCGAAAATGAGAAGACTAAGATAGACAGTGATAATGGCAGTTTTATAAACTTATTTATGTAAGAATCGTAGCAGTTGGCTTTCTACAGCTCCAGTCCACCTCTATTGGAAGAAGGCATGAGTTTATGTATGTATATTTACATCGATCAATATTATATTTAATTATTCTATCTAGATAAATAGGCGAGTATAGTGAAAAAGTTTGTGAAAAGTAAAGATGACGACGACGACGACGACGACGTTGATGGTGGTGGTGAGTTTGTGAAGTAAAGTAAGTTTGTGTGTGTAAGTTTGTGATAAGGAAAATTATAAATAACTTTTTGTTTAGTTCACCATGCCTACTCATACTTCCTCCGCTTTGACATAAACTCGAATTTTTTACTAAATACAAAGGACGACAGTCATTTTAAGTTTTTTCATTCATCAAACATTAGGCATCAATGAAATCCGTATGAGTTTGGGAAATAAGGTCAAAGCAGAGATTTGTACTAATAATTGGAAATTGCACTAATACTAATAAAATTGATGGTAGAATATGGTAACCAACCCCTGATAGACTTTATAAAAATGCGCCACTCCTACAGAAATCCCAGAATGCTCATACTATTCAATAGCCACCTGAACAAATTGAATAATTTCAAAAACATGGCTGCCACAAATTCTATATTTAAAATTCTGCACGCGTTAGATACTCCTTCTAACATGCACCTTCTGACTTCCCAGAGTTACGGTTCACAGATTTGTTTCCCCTCTATATCGTCACGTACGACATTCGTACGAGGATTATCTTGTTTGTACTGGATCTCTTAAAGGAGTATGGAAAGGCCTATTTCGGGAAAGGCGCCTCTGTTGTAAGTAATCCTTACTTCGAAGAGATTGTGCTTTTTATTTCATGTGGCCCGTTTTGTGTGAAATTCAATAAGGTTTTTGTACTGTTAGTAGCGTAGGGAGTTTATTTCAAGAAAGTAAAAATGGTATTTCTGTTGCTTAGGAACATTGATCCAGTTTTTTTTTTTGAGGAAAATAAGCGTGGCTGTTACGCAAAATATAAAAATGATTGACGAAAATAAAACCAACCAACCAGTCTCTCCACCAAAATCTACTATACTAAAATTTCCAAAATGAACCGAACCAAGTTAGTCAAAAATATTTAACGCTGGAAAACCAAAAGTTCTAAGCTTTGTTACAATCCCGGCAAAACAAAAGGTACAAATCGTACCCTGGAAATTGTGTCGGAAACAGAATCAGATATCAATCGACTCAACTGGGCTCTTCTATGTCCAGTTTGAAATGTTTGGCAGCGTCAAAGTGATAGTTTAGAACATGCTTAGTAGTATCTACTTACACACAAACAGACCAGCTCTCTTCAAACATGATACGTATGAGGGATGAATGTCATTTGAGTGATCTCGTACTGGGCGTATGTCCAGCCTTTGCATTGACGTCACGATGACGCAACGTTTGCGGCGCGTTTATTTTGTGTTTATGCGGCGTATACGAACTCGTTTCACATCAAAGTGATCGTTCAGAAAATTGTGTAGTATCTACTAACACAGACACAACAACATAACGCTCTATAGCTTTATGCATTATAATATTTTATGACGTATGGGGGAGCACATTTATTTGTGCGGTTTCGTACTAGTTCTGGCGTTCGTTCTGAATAATTCTACCTCTGCTTTTGCACCATAATCAAAATCAAAGTAATCTTTATTCACTTTATGCTAAGGTTGCATTTTGGTGGGTTACTGTGAACGGACAGTTTGCATACCGCTTACGTTACCCTCACGATAATACAACGTTAGCGTAGCGCCCACGCAGCGTGTACGATTTTCACTGTTTTGTCAGTTTTGATCATATTTTGAGTATACCAGGTAACAGATTGTATTAGGTAACCGATGATATTCGATCGTTTCTTGTGTAATGAAATTAATAATGGATCTTAGTAAAGACGATCTTGTGTTGGGTAGCTTACAGTGTAAAATTTAATTAACTGGTATCAATAGCTACCTAACCTTTCCTTACATTGGAGAGAGCTCAGAGAGCAATCTTAAAGGTGTCCTCATTCCTGCCTTACCGCTATCCCACAGTGCTCCTATACAAGGAGGCTAAGGTGTTGACAGTGCGTCAACTTTTTATCTTGCACATCATACTGAAACAGCACTCACTACTCACCTATCATCCCACAGCCTCACACAGCAAAAGACGGTACAACCCCGTAGATCGACATCTCACACACCACTCTACTACCCAATTTTCAAAGCGTTTCTTTTGCCACCTGGGTGGTTTTCTATACAACAAAATAAACAGGATAACACCCATAGTTAACCTCACTACGGCTATGTGCAGGAAAAAAGTTACTGCCCTACTACAACAACTAAATTACGAGGATACTGAAAAATTACTAACCCATATGGTGTAATCTCGTCGCTGTAACAATAACCTTACCAAATACAAATCCTTTTTTTTTTCATTATTAGTCTAGTCTCAAAAATCCTTTAAGTGTATTACTTACCAAAGTTTCGTTATTCTAATACTACACAGTCACTTAATATTACAATAACACTGTCATTTAGACAGGATCGCCAAAAAAAAAAAAAACGCGCCCAGCGCGCGCACACACACCCACAGCCACACGCGCACCCACACCCACACGCGCACCCACACCCACACGCACCCACAACACTCACTTACACACACAATTAACCTAACTAACAAAAGTTTATGGCTAGAAATTCCACTTGAGCCACTAATCCTATAATGTTAATTCCTTTGTTTTTTCATCTTTTAAGTTGTCAGTGTACAAGTACATAACAAAATAAATTGTATCATTCTGTAAAAGGGCGGAGACCTGGTGTCCTGAAATACAGGCCTAGAGCTTAGTTTAGGCACCAGTCTCCCACAATATTAGAAGTGTTGTCTGACTGATACCATGTAATATGTATGTTGTAATATTGTGGTGAGAAAATAAATTATTATTATTATTATTACATATATTGAAATAATTAATTGATCTGTTTTATACCAACTAGATTACAAATGTTATTGACAAATTCCATTTCGAAAATACTGTCATTGTTAGGAAACAATAATTTATTTCTTGATTAGGTACCAGCTATCTTTTCTCCGTATAGGTACGAAATTTTTCTTTAGAAAACCCGAACGACCTACAAACAGGCAGTTACTAGACCAAATCTAAGAAAAACGTAGAACCTTTATATTGTTCCTAGTATGTTATATTGTGACATTTCTGCCAATGCAAGTTAAACGTGTGTGCCATGTTCTGCACGATCTGATAAATAGGTCAGTGTTTCCTTGAGTAATGGCTAGGTTACAGAGTGCGAGCTGCTATCTAGACAGTAGACAGATACTCGTATGCCAGTAGCTCGACTCGCCTTAGCTGTCATCACGATTAAAGTAGCTGCCCAGTCTCTTACGAGGCGCAGCAAACAAAAAATAACAACTGCCAGGCTGAAACTGGCGTGCTACTGCCGAACGTATCCAAACGATGTGAGAGATGTCTGAGCTGCTGCCATGTGCGAGTTACTGTCAGGCGAGCCGGCGAGTAAAAACAAAATATGTTGAAGTAACTCGGATGCGAGCTACTATCCAACTCGCACGTGGCATTAACTCGTAAGATAGGTCCATATGATGCGAATTAATGCACTGCAGCTACTCGGTAGGCTAACTTGCACATTAGCTCGCTCTGTGTAAACTAGACATTAGTGTCGGATATCTTGATATTCACGGTTGATGATCAAAGGTTTTGATGAGTTTTTTATTAGAGACACAAAACACAAAAATACTGAGTTAAACTAATTTAAATTTACTTCATTAATAATATATATGAATTACAATACTAAAATGTTTCCGAATTATATTTTTAATTACTGCACCGAACTTCGATTGAGCCTCTATTTTCACAGAAATAAATTCAAAAAATATTAATTTAAATAATGCTATTTACAAATTGAAGTGTCTTTTTCTGTGAGGCTCAATCATTCAGGACTAATTCATATCTATTCGAGAGTGATAAGGTTTGCTAACACTCAGAGGTGTTAATTTGTTACCCCGGCTTGCTTTGGCTGGCTGCTCATGCGTTTGCTTGGTATCAAAGCGGGGCTCAGTCGTTGTCATGGCAACGGTTGAGACTCGAGACGCCCCGTAATGACCATCGTCTGAGCTGCAGATGTCGTGTTGTAATTGCTGCAATGTACCTAGGTATCGAACAAAGTACTAGAACTATCTATACATAATGTTCCATTTTCGGCAAGTGTAGTTGGTCGATATTCTGGATTTAAAGGAGATAATTATTTCATGGTAGGTTAGATTTTAGTCTCTCTCTTATAGAATACAATGATTTAAAATTATAGTGTTTGTTTCCCCCGATAACTTTGAACAATTTTATTTATGGGACAACAAACGTGTAATAATAAGTAAACATTATAGGTTAAAACTTAATAATAGAGGTGACAAATACACTACTCATAACGTTATCCACATGTACTACCCAGATCTACTAGATGTTAGAAAGAACGAATATAAATATTAAAAAAGTAAACATTACTTAATTATTGGGGTTCTGATCACTTAAAATAGTTACAATTTCTTTTCTAAACATAATGATAGCTTTGCTGAGAAACATAATATTAGTTTAGGTGACTGTCTATTGTAGGTGTCAACCAATCGACACAACGGTGAGCGTACGCCTGAGTTGGTTCTACAGAGTAGTTTCAAACAAGTGTCTTGAGCGAACTTCTCGACCATGTACGGTACGAGAGATCAGATAGCACAAACTGTTCACTAGATCAGTACAGTCGACTTTATTATGACTTTATACTAAATATGGCCATCATCTCAAGTAGAGTGCGTCTGGACTTTAGAGTAATAAGGTCATATTTTTGTAGTGATAAAAGATAGGAAATTTTCTTTTTAAAGCATTTAAAGTGCATTTCACGTAGGAATTTGCGTGGGACCAATTCAATATATAAATATACTTTTTATAGTAAGGTTCCCAAATAGGTACAGCGTGTTCCTATTGCGGTCGTATTATTGACTAATGCAGATATAAGTAGGTGGCGGGCGGTGGAATTCTCTTGATGTTCTCATTCCAAAACCCAACATTTTAAATGCCTTACTGACTATATTGTCTATATGAGCATCAAGGTGAAGTTTTGAATTTTTCTGCACGCCTGGATCACGAAGAGAATAAACTTTGTTCAGTGGAGTGTTTCCGAAAGAATAATGGAATTTCGTCACGTTTTTCTTTTTTGTAAAAGTATTGCAATGGCATTTAGCTATACTTAGGTAGAGTTCGTTAATAGAAAAGTAGTCCAAAAAGCAGTCAAGGTCACTTTGAAATTCTAAACAGTCGGATAGATGGCTGATGTTTTTATAAATCGTCAAATCGTCTGCATACAGGAGGAACTTAGAAATTGTAAAACATTATTTTACGTCGTTAAAGAATAGAATGAACAATAAGGGACCTAAAATTAAGCCATGAGGAACTCCGGAAGTAACCTTAACCATACGAGACTCATATCTATTGATAACGACTTTCTGGGTCCTATTGTTGACATATGATACAAACCAACGCAACAAATTTCCTCTGATACCATTGAATTCAATTTGGTCAAGAAGTAATCTGTGATCGACTTTATCGAAGGCCTTTTAGAGGTCAATATAGACCACATCAATTTGCTGTCTACTATCAATACCTACAAATAGATGTTTTGTAAAAACAAGTAGGCTACTTACACAGGAACCCAGGACCCTTAACGAACCCATGTTGTTTTTTTATTAAGACGCTATAAAGAATAGGGTAGATCAAATCAAATCAAATCAATGTGATCTCTATGGAGAAGAACGTGTAAGAAAATCCACGGACACTCTTTTAAAAAATAATAAATTGTTACAAATTTTTGTTTACATCAAGTTGAAATTAAACAAACATGTGAGAACGATGTAAAAGACGAGCAGGATAAAAGCGTCAGGAAAAAGGAACAATTCAAAGAAATATTTAAAATAAACCATGGCAACTGAGAAATATCCAGTCCCAACTGATCTCATTGTACACCAGTCTTTCAAAAAGTTTGGATAGCCCTGACAACAAAGAGATGGGCGATATGTGAAAACGTCACTCTTAGAGCCACATTTATGAACTGGAACGATGTTCGCTTGTTTCCATACATCAGGGAAAACTGACTGACTGACTTTTATTAAATAGTATGAAGAGTGGGAAGCTCAGTGTGTCACGTGTTTTTAGGGTTCCGAAAAAAAACGGAACCCTTATAGAATCACTCAAGTGTCTGTCTGTCTGTCATAGCCAGTTTTCTCCGGATCCACTGAACCGATTCTGTTGAAATTTGGTACACATATGGATTTCTATGACCCAAACACGGACGCGTTACGTAAAATATAAAATTTTTAGTTTGGGGGTCACTTTTGGGGGCCAAACTAGAAAATTAAAAAAAAAAGATTTTTGAACATTATGGTGTGACATATCTTATGAAAGGGCTTACTGTGAGGGTTTTAATTATATGTTTTTCATAATTTTAAAATAAATGGTTTAGAAGTTATTTAAGAAATAAGACGAAAAATGACCATGATCTCCGAAACTACTGAGCATCTTTACCTAAAGATTACAGAAAAACCTATTAGAAGTCTGTAGTGTTAAAATAACATGTTAATTTTTGAACTCTTTGCACGCGAGTCCGACTCGCACTTGGCCAGTTTTTTTTTAAAGGTTAAAGGAACAGCATCTGGCCCAGGTCCCTTGGAAGCATCCAGTGACTGTAGTTCTTTTCGTATTTTTTGTAATGAAAAGTACAGATTACAAATATTTATATCACTATCAGGATTGGCGCGTGGATTCGCATACCTTTGAAGTATGATCAAAAGAAGAAGGTTAATACTGATTACTGATTGAAAAAAAATAGAGAATAGATTACAAGTGGAAACAGGGTCATCTGAGTACTGTTGGAAATAGTGAACTGAAGCTGGAATACTATTAGTGGAGTTAAGACTAGAAAAATTTCACTAAAATGTCTTAACATTTTTGCCGACGCTGTCCTCTACACTATTCATATATTTTTTAAACATTCGTCCGCCTTCTTTTTGTATTTAGAACTATAAATAGAAAATAGTTCATAGTCTTTAGTGTTTCCATATTTTTTCCACTTAACCCATGCGCGAGATTTATTTTTGAATATATGCAAAAGAGATTTAGTGAACCAGCATGGGAATTTCAAACTATCAGGTTTGTGGGTGGGGGGGTATGTAATTTAATGATTTTATAATTTTTTTCATAAAAATTTTAACTGCTTGATCGTGGTGTAAATCCTCAAGTAAATTGTTCCAGTCTACAGTTTCAATGTCAGTATTGAATCTTAGAATGATTCGATTTGTTATAATTCAGTTTTTTAAGATATTTATGTTTCGGTACCTGTGTTGGTTTTCTAAATGGTATTTGTACGGAAAAGCGAGGATGTTGAGTATCTATTAGCAAGAGTAAGATGCTAGGATTATGAGCAACAGTACATGTATTACAGAAGAAAATATCTAAAATCTGCCCATTACAGTTAGTAGGCATGTGACTGAACTTTATAATCATTGTAACCATTATGTTGTTATTAATGTCAACGACAGTCTAAAAGAGTGACCCAAGGATTTTTCGTAAAGGAATCCCTAATTTACTACGGAAATCCAAAAATTTACAAATATATATTGCATTAAAGTTAAGGAGGGGATGCTGGTGACGTCACTTTGTAAGTAAAAAGTGTACTTCATTATTTATTACGTGACAAAAGAAAAAGTCTTGTCCCAATATTTTTGGTAATCTAACGGAATTGATTTTACAGGAAAATACCCTACCTATTCCTCACAATGCTGGATAAAATAACAAGCCGTAAGGTAAAATCCAACTCAGGCTATTAATTTGTAGGTTGTACCAAACATACCTTGGATGAAATACAAGTTGTTTTTCTTTGCTTACATAAAAGTTAGACAAACAACCAAAGAAAAGCGAATCTGGAATGTAATCTAATTATATCGAGTACCCAAAAGTAACAAGCTGAACATGGGAACGCTGAGCCTTGTTCGGTATCCAATTGGACCCCTTAAATGAGTTTCATAAAGTTGGGACCTTAATCGTGTTTTTGCGACCTAAAACTTTTGCCTTTGGACTTCCATACAACGAGAGTGGTCGTTCGCATTTGTTTTATGTTGTTGAATACTATTCAAACCGAAGATCAAAACAAAAGCATACCGACTCCACTGAACTGGACTGCACTGCATCTTTCATTGTGTGGACTTTGAAGAGTTCCTTTAAATCTACGTAGTTGGTATTGCTCTATAGTAAGTTAAAACTCGGTTTGGTTTCATTTCTGCTACTGCTGCATTATCCCACGTTGCTGTGTAAAATTCCTTCTCTTTGACTTTTAAGTATTTTTCGTGGACCAATCCATAGGGGTTGGCCCACAAAAAATACTTAAATGTCTGCCAGCTCCTATGACGTATCGTTGCTACCATAAATCTTGTGTGAAAAAGTGATAGCGTTATTTGTCCTGTATGGCTTCGCCTCACTCTCACATCGGAATCATGATGGCATTGACACGTCATAGTAGGGGGGTATTGAACATGTTATTGTGGGCCAAGTGTAACTTGTTACTTACGTATAACTACATAGGAGGAAGACAACAAGAGGGAGGGAGGAGGGCAACACACACCCACGCGTGATGCGCTTTGAGAGACGGGCGTTTTCGGGGACTGATATCAGCCCTCGAGATTACACGTCCCGTGTCACAGAGCGCATCGACTTCCTGAAGCAGAAAGTTTGTGCATGGGCAAACCGTATTCGGAGGTATAAGCGGCGGGTTGACCGATACTCGCAAAACCGCATGTTCCAGAGCGATGAGAGGTGGGTGTACAGAGCTTGGGAGCGACCTGAACAAAGTGTGATGGACGTGTGCCGCCCGGATGACATTGCCACGAGTACATTCTGGCGAAACATCTGGTCGGTGCCTGTCTGTCATGCCGAGGGTGGCTGGATGCGCGATGTCGAGCGCGTGTGTGAAGCTATACCACAAATGGAGGAAATTACCATGACTCCACTAGATGTAGCCAGAGCAGTCCGTCCATTACCGAACTGGAAGTCTCCGGGACCGGACGGACTGCATAACTTCTGGCTTAAATGGTATAGCAGCTCACACGCGCTCCTGGCATCTCAATTCCAGTCATCCTTAGAGTCTGGGTCGCTACCACAGTTTCTAACAACTGGCGTTACCCACCTGCTCCATAAGACTGGTAGTCCCGCGGAAAGACCAATTACTTGTTTGTCGACGGTCTATAAACTTCTTACATCCATCCTGAGAGTAAAGATCAATGAGCACATTGAGACTAACTCAATTATGTCTGCCTCTCAGAATGGATGTAGGAAGGGGTCCCGCGGCACTAAGGAGCTTCTCCTCATAGACATGGCCATAAGTCAACAGGTTCGTCGATCCCGCAAGGATCTGTCGACATGTTGGATAGACTACAAGAAGGATAGACTACAACTCCAACACCTTCATGAGCCATGTATGTGGCACAGATGCCACATACATGGCTCATGAAGGTGTTGGAGTTGTACAAAATAGATGCAACTCTACGCACCTTCCTTGAGTCATGTATGAGGCAATGGAAAACAGTCCTTCGCTATCGACCCTATCTCCGACGCTATGTCGACCGATTCAGGGGAATGATGAGCCTGTATGGATTAAACGGGGAATATTTCAGGGCGACAGTTTGAGTCCGCTTTGGTTTTGCCTGGCTCTGAATCCTCTAAGCACATTGCTGGAGGATTCAGGTCTGGGCTATCGGTTGAGAAGAGGTAGTCAGGCCATATCTCACCTTCTTTACATGGATGATCTGAAACTCTTTGCCCCCAACAATTCGCGACTGATGGAGCTACTGAAGGTAACTGAAACCTTCAGTATTGCCATCAGGATGGAATTTGGTGTGGACAAATGTGCAGTCATGCATGTAAAGAAAGGGGAGATTATGGAATCTGAGGGAATTCAACTCTCGGATTCCATACAGGTTAGATCCCTCAGCTCGACCGAAACCTACAAGTATTTGGGTATGTCAGAAGCATTGGGCATTAATGTTGCTAACATGAAGCAATCATTGAAAGAGCGATTCTTTGGTCGCCTGAAAAAGGTTTTGAATAGCCTTTTGTCGGGCGGAAATAAGGTGCGCGCCTTCAACGGTTGGGTCATGCCAGTATTAATGTACTCTTTCGGCATACTCAAATGGACTCAAACCGAACTCGACGCCCTGGATAGGAGAGTCCGCACACTGTTGACCGCAAATCGGATGCATCACCCACGATCGTCGGTGATGAGACTGTACATCCCGCGGAAGTGTGGAGGTCGAGGCTTTTTAAACGCCAAGACTCTCCACAACCGCGAGATGTGCAGTCTCAGAGAATATTTTCTCAAAGCTGATGTGGGTATGCACCGAGATGTGGTCACAGTGGACAAGGGACTCACCCCGTTGTCCATGGCTAAAGAGAACTGGCGCAAAACTGTGATACTTACCACAGATGACCGCATGGAGGTATGGAAAGGCAAGGAGCTTCACGGGCGCTTCTATCGGGCTCTTCATGGGTCCGATGTAGATTTTTTAGCGTTCGTGGCCTGGCTACGTTTCAGTGATCTCTTCGGGGAAACTGAAGGTTTTGTCTGTGCGATTATGGACGAAGTTATCTTGACGAATAACTACCGGAGGCATATTATAAAGGACGGGACAGTGGACGTGTGTCGGGCAAGCCACCGTCCGGGTGAGTCCATCAGACATATTATCTCCGGTTGTTCTCGTCTGGCTAACGGCGAGTACTTGCACAGGCACAACCAAGTGGCCAGGATTATCCATCAGCAACTTGCTTTGAAATACAAACTTGTAGATTCTGAGGTACCATATTACAAGTATGTGCCCGACCCAGTTCTCGAAAATGACCATGTCACGTTGTACTGGGATCGGTCTATCATCACTGATAGGACTATTGTAGCCAATAAGCCTGATATAGTGGTGATAGACCGATTAGCGCGCCGCACAATGATAATTGATGTTACCATCCCGCATGACGAGAACCTCGTGAAGGCTGAGAAAGAGAAGCAAATCAAGTATCTCGACTTAGCTCACGAGGTTGTCGACATGTGGAATGTGGACTCAGCTGTCATTGTGCCGATAGTCGTTACGGCCAATGGCCTGATGGCAAAAAGCTTCGACGACCATCTGTCGAAGCTGGCGTTACGCGGTTGGATTAAGGGCCTGATACAGAAGGCAGTATACTCCTCGATACGGCTCGTATTGTGAGGAGGTTCCTTTCTCTGGAGCCCTAACCACCGGTAGCTTGGACCCTGCTCCCGACACCGGCGGACTACTATTTTTTATATTTTTTAATGTTTTTTTTTTATAATGTGTTGTTTTTAAGAAATATTTAAAAATGTAAATTAGTATGTAAGGATAACAAATAAAGAGAATAATAATATCTTTATTCGTTCAAAAATTAGTTCAATACATATACAACATATTATTTCAGCAGATTTAAACACTAGAAAAACAATATATCTCTGGCCCCCACACTAGGATTCCCTGTGTCGTGGGGGTCCAGTCCTTCCGTACGATTAAAAGAATACCTATAAAAGTAATGCATTTGTTGTATAATCATCAAACTATTATTAGTTTCTTTGTAAGACATCTAAAAAGAAAGAAAATTTACAAAACAAAAGTAATGATAACAAAATAAAATACTACTTAAATGAAAAAAAAGGAAAGAAAACTAAAAAAAAATAGAAGGGCATGTATGCGAGGGTGTGTTATGGTGTGTTCATATGTGTGTGCGTGAGTGCGCTTGCGTTTGTGTGTGCTTATATACGAGTGTGTATTAGTCAGTATAAGTGCGAATTCGTGTGCGTGTGATATTAAAAAACACTGTTGAAGAGGTTTTCGGTAAGGGCATAGTTTTTGGGTTTTAGCCATTTCTGGATGGTGGTTTTGAGGCGGAATAATGTCAGGTTAAGTATTGTATTATTAGTTTTAAAGAATTTATTGTATAGATATGGTCCCATAAAAGTAAAAGATTGACGAGCAAAAGCAGAACGAGCTCTCGGAATATCCCACTTAAGAGTTCTGTAAGAGGTACGCGCTGTGGTCTTTGCAAGTTTATGAAAGCGGAGAAGTAGGGAGGTAATGTAAAGCTGTCTCACGCTAAGGAGGTTACATTCAGAGTACAGTGCATTAGTAGAATAACGCCAGGGTTTTTTAAATGCTATTTTTAAAATAGCTCGCTGAGCGCGTTCGAGCTTGAGAAGGTAGGTCTTTTTCGATGCTCCCCAAGCAATGATACAGTAACCCAAGATGGATTGACAGAGGCAAAAATATACGGCTCGAATAAGTCGCGGTTCTGCCACAGACCTAATTTTTTTAAATATGTGAGCTAGCTTCCTTACGCGTTTCGTAACTGCATCGATATGTGATTTCCACGAGAGGTGTTCGTCGATCATTATGCCTAAGTATTTTATGCACGAAACTTGGTCAATAGTCGGGCATTGGCATTGCAGTGAAGTTGTATGCTTGGCAGACTCACATGTGTGCAGTTTAACGTTCAGAGCTTGCTTTGGAGCGGACCTTTTGCTTATACTTAAGGCTATGTATCATGGTAAGGTTGATTTACTTTTTTACTCGCTAAGCAACAAAATTATTTGGCGAAAATTGTTTGGTATCTCAAAAGTATTGGAAATACTGTACTTTAATTAAATAACTTAACTACAAATATTTTCTGTGTAGGTATTCATCGTCTTTCTTACAAACAAGTTTTCTAGAAAATTCTAATTGAAAGGAATTCTAGAATAGTTTCAATTGAATACACGTTTCTATGAATTTGAGTAATTCTTAACCTTCGTCAGGAGTAGGTAGAATCGCTTTATATTTTCCAGATACGTACCGACTTATACTTATATTACTAGAATTTCTTTTTACGGCCTTGAAAGCCTTAAACCACCTTGTTTGAAAAGTACATTTACTTCAATAGACTTTCATATTCTTTTTTTTTCGTATTCAAATTATACTTGTGTGATAAAGTGCTCTTAAAACTATACTAATAAGTAGTTGTTGAGACTGGAGTAGATAACTATAACAATAAATTATTTAAAACATAAAAAGTAATAATACCTACTGTCTACAGAAACAAGGACAAGCAACTCAAATAAATATACCGGACAGTTATAAAACTCTTCATATAAATTCGAGCAGCCATAGTTGTGTTCCTGTGAAGTTCTCCGAGCTGTGATACGTCGGGACAAAGGAATAGCTAACGAACGTTTGCTATTCCGCACTGTCAGCGGAACCTATCGACCTATATTTCTAAGAATGGCACTAACAAGACAAGAAAAAAGCGTATTGTTTC
Source organism: Lacanobia wlatinum (assembly GCA_947578705.1). Lineage (NCBI taxonomy): Eukaryota > Metazoa > Arthropoda > Insecta > Lepidoptera > Noctuidae > Lacanobia > Lacanobia wlatinum. Next base: position 16,322,550 of record OX388039.1, read on the forward strand.
GTCCCATAAATAGAGGGACTCTTTAAGGTTAATTTTAAATTACAATGAAGATTTTTCTTAATAATTATAATATTGCAATATAATTCTTATTACTGCGGTACTCATCTGTTTACTGCAGAACATTGGCTAGTTACTCATAAGGGTCATTGACCGGTCATATGCGTCTCACATCACGGCGTATTCCCGTGGCTTTTACCAGGTCATCGGACAACCCCGTGGAAGGCTGTCCAACGCTGAGTCTTCCGGTAACCGGTCGTCGCTCCAGAACTTTTCGCCCTCATCGACCATTGGTTCTGCGAACAATGTGCCCAGTACGTCTACCATGAGTTTACCAATCTATACTCGCTAGCGACTGTAGTTAAAAACATATATGTAAACCTTTAAAAAACAAGTTTCTAATTAATTTTTAATTTTTTGAGTTGTTAACTAAAGTTTTACTTGCAACTTGCTTGCTTGCTGGTTAACAACTTAAACAAATAAATTAGAAACTTGTTTTTTAAAAGTTTTCATACATTTTTTTAACTACATTTGCTAGCGAGTGTAGATTGATAAAACTTATGGTAGACGTACTGCTCGCAGCCTAGTGCTGTATATCGATTCTTCCACCCTGGAAATCCTGTCATTCACCTCGATCAAGTCCGGAATGTGCACATTTTTTTGCTCATAAATACAATCTTCATCCTTTTCTCAATATGTCCAGTCTAGCTTTCAAGCTGACATTACTGTGCCAACTGTCAAAGAGTACTGTCATTGTCTGGCCGTAAATACATTGGATTTAAATTCGATTTATCTTTTACATCAATGACACAGTCATTACGTTGCACTTTGTGGTAATTTGTTAATTGTAGTTAAGCCTGATTGCATGCTAGCATTAGTATGCATGGTTGGATCCTGGCCAGAGCCTTATCTTTGATCTAGAGTTGGCCAAACAATCGGATCGAAATAGAAGGACGGGTCAAAGGTATCGATCGCATCAGAAACATAAACGAGAGAGAACGCCAAGTTCTTTCTAACAGCTTGACTGATTAAAGAAATGAGATCTAATTGAATACCAAGCTCCCTCGAAGTTCCTTAAATTATAGCTCAAGAACGTTCTTCAGTTGCTTTAAAATATTTGTATGTTTTTGCCACTGAATATCTCAGAAAATTTCCGCATTAATAACTTTGTCTTCTATCTAACCGTTAAATGAAAAATAATTTATCTTTAACAGGCTACTTCCACGCCAGTTTTAAATTATTCTATGGCAACTAGAAGTAGTCTAGACTTTTGATAAGTAAATGAGTCAGTGACAATTTTTTTTTTTTGGCTTTTATTATTTCCAGATTGGTAAGAGGTTTTATTAAAATTTGGGATTCGGTAATTAGAAAGGAGTTTCACTAGATACGTAAAATGCTAGTGAGTAGATCAAACAGATATGTCGTGTCATCGTGTGTAGCCCCTATACTTCGCGAACTTGGCTGACACACTGCCGTGAGTCTAGTTTACAAAAGGAATCTATACTAATTGCGATAAAACTTTAATGATAGGGTATAGTGATGGTCATTATACCTGAAACTCAACATGCTCAAACATTTCTCGTCTAACGACCGAGTGGTTCATGTAAAGTTCAAAACAGTGATCGCTCGAAGTGCGGAGGTAACGAGTCATTTGGACTAACAATTAATGTTATCAAGGGAGAAATTACAACTACAATGTGTTGTTCTACTTCAGCCTCACACAAGGACATTAAGTAGAGGTATTTTAGACAAAGCTGTGAAACTGTGGCTAAGAAAGGTATCGATTCTATTTCTCAACGGCAAAAAGAACCAGTTTTCATCCATTCATTCAGGGTAAAGGGCATAGAACCATTGTGGCATAGCCCCCCTGCTACCATTCTATTTTGTTTCAAAGTTGCGTTGCACGATCGAACATGCATATTGATAGGTAGGACCCTTCAACAAACAAAAAAATGTTTGGAACTTGGTGCCCTAAAGTGTTACATTGCCGAGATATTTCGAGGTGAAGTCACCATGTGAGAACAATGAAAATGATTAAAACTGAAATTATCACGTGCATTAATTTTCCCCCACAAAGTTTTACTACTCAAGTCTTATTACTTAAGTCTTGTGAACTAAAAAAGTTCGCTGAACCCGGTTTACCTGTCTCCATGCTTCTGTGAACATTAAAACTAACTCAAAGGTCAAAGATTTTTTATAAAGCCCGAATAAACCCAATGATTACTTTAGAAAGACAGAATAAACTCGTTATTTGACCGTTTGGATTCGAAAATAAAGTAAAGGGTAGAAGCGAACGGACTTCGGAACAATATCCGGAACGCATGAAAACAATTTGATTTCATTAGTTTCGAACTATTGCTAGTGATATTAGAATCTGTTATGGGTATAGGTTTGTTTGTGGAAGTTTTGGAATAAATGGAATCCATTTTGGGCAATGGCATGGACTGAAGACAAAGTTTTATTAAATATTTGCGTGCTCCTAAAACTCAATGCTTCTGATGCTATTCTGTTGAGCTCATTTTGACCATTTATGAGACCGCAAAAATAGGCTCAAGACCGAAGTTCAGTGGGTCAAAATGCCACTTTAGTAGAATCATCCTGCACATCAAGCTATCCGAAACTGACAAATTTCCCTAATCAACCTTGAACCTAATGCTTTAGAAATAAAGGTGACAATGAAATTTGTCAGTTTATTGTATGACTAGCTGTTGCCCGCGAATTTGCTCGCGTGCTAATTTTTAATGTTAACTGGGATGAACGCTCACACTGTTCATCCCAGTTCCAGTCTACACCTTATCGCAACAGTCTGTGTAAGGGTACTAACATAGAACTGAAATTTTGAATAAACTTTGAATAACAATTCACTATACCTATAAAGGAACGTAACTCGCTAATATTATTGGGAGCTTCTAGTTTACTTATTAATAAGTCACTTAATCAACCAAGAAAACACATTTTTCTTGCTTTAGCTTTAGCCCACTCTCAGATAGCCGCTGTAAGACTTGTTCGAGCGCGTGTAAATGCTCGCTTTTATTTTTTCCGCTAATTATGACGTCATCGAGAAACACTTGTACATTCGGTAAATTGCCCAATAAATTCGTCATTATACGTTAGAAAATACCTACACTTGACAACAAACCGTAAACTAACCTATTATACTGTAATAGACCCCGATGTGTATTGATAACCTGGTTGTACGCACGTGAAAGGTCAATTTTACTAAAGTACTGTGCCCCATTTAGGTCTACCAGTACATCTTCAATCTTAGGAAGTGGGTATCGATCGATCAGCAAGGCGGGATTCAGAGTAACCTTATAGTCTGCACAAATCCGCAACGTACCGTCTGCTTTAGTCACCGGTACCAAAGGTGAGGCCCAGTCGGAGCAGTCGACGGGCTCGATGACGCCGTCGCGCAGCATGCCATCAAACTCAGCGTCGATGCGCTCGCTCAGCGCGTATGGTACGGGCCGCGCGCGCTGGAACACCGGCGTCGCCCCCGGGCGCACTCACAGCGTTGCCTTGCCGCCCCTGTACCGACCCAGTCCGCCGCTGAATAACTCCTTATACATAGATAAGAATAAGTACTAACGTATCCTTATATCTGTCGAGAATATTTTTAATTCCTTCATTAATTTGCACAAAATTCATGGTATTCATGCTTTTGTGGGTACATGTAAGCACTAGTATTTTTATTTGTAGGTCTGCTAACCATTGCCTTCCTATTAAAGATGTAGTACCGTTTTTTATTACAAACTATTCTAGATGTTTTTCCTGCCCTTAGAATCGAACTCGTGGGCGCATTATTCCTAAAGGTTTTATTTTAGTACCATCATAAAATTTTAAAATTGTATCATCATTCATAAGAATATGATGTGAAAAATAACGTTCATAGGTACAATTATTTATGCATGAAATCGCCGTCCCTGTGTCTACCTCCATTTTTATCACAATATCGTCTATTAAAATAGGCAAACTTACGGGCTTTTAATTATTGAGTCTAATAGTTGTTGTTTTAATAGTTGACTTTCTTCGATGTCCACCACGTCGGACTCACTGACGACCTCCTTTTTTTTTAAGGATGGGAAATCATCAAATGACTTCTCCCGCTCTGAGTGAAGCAGAAGGGGGTGTCAGACTCTTACTGACTAAAACCCATCCGTGTTCCTCCTAATGCCCTTTGCGTTCCAGTGCCGCGGTGACTCTTTCAAACAGATTCCGCAACCCCGGCAGGTACTGGCCCTAGCGGGCCCCGTCTTCAATGCTGACAGCTCTTTGAGGCGCGCGTGGAACACAGCGCGCCGTCGACTTGGGCCTGGTTCTGATCGGACGGTGAGCCACCCAGTCCTCGTCGTCCGCAGGCCCGTGCCTACGGTGGCTGGGAATCGCCCTGCGACTCCCGACGCCCGGGCCGTCTTCTCCTGTTGCGGTGGCTGGGGCGCGAGGTTTCCCTCTCTCTCACGCGTTCGGCCTCCTCCTTTGCTAGCATTACTGTTTTTTTTTTACTATGTATAGGCATACGTTTGACCACAATCTCACCTGATGGTAAGCGATGATGTGGTCGAAGATGGAGCACGTTTGCCTAGAAGCAACCTATTCACTCTTGTCTTAAAGACTCCCAGGTTGTAGCTATCTGGAAACACAGACTCTGGCAGAAAGAGGTGACCTTAAAAATTAATCGGTTTCAGTTGTCACGATTCATTTTTTATTTAGGACCGGTCTTCACCCGACTTTAGATCTGTAGCTTTAATTCCTATGAAAATGGGTCAGTAGGTCACCTTTATACAGGATTGGCGACCAGCCAGAGACTTTAAAAGCGAATAGTGAATAACTCAAAACCTCCTCTGTAACCTTGTGAGTGATGATGAAAACTCGCACTAACCATAAACTAATAGGGTAACGGAACACCCAAATGGGATGCTGAAAATGTTTTAAGGCTTGTATAGATGCCAATGACCTTGTGCATATAAATGGAGCAAACTACTCCTCTACGCGCCACTCCGCTACCCGAATTTTTAATTTATTATAAAAAATAACACATATTTTAAAAAAGTAACAAAACCAAATTATTTTCTTTTGTATTGCAAAGCAGTAGATATTTTTTTTTTTACTTTTGTTACAAAATGAAGGAGTAAAATGGTTTCATCTTAACAATTTGGAGGTGATTTGGTGACTTTATTTTCTTATTATGTGATACCGATACATAAACTCTGGCTAAACTAAATTACGTACCATATCATGTAGATTAGTATCTACCTATTTTTTTCAGATGTAATTTCTCAGTAAATGCCGACGAAAAGTTGCTTCATCTACACTCTGTTTTTAAGCATTTCTCGAGAGAGCAGCCTTAGAGTCTCAGTTTCGAGGCAGAGGTCAACTCAAGCTGCTTCATTTTACATCAAAGGTACAAAAGCTAGAAATGAAACGACCATCAAAGAGTTCAAATGTATGGACATTTTGGGGCTCACTCTCCATTTTGAAACATGGGAGGATGCCTTTATGTTTCTAATTGTGTCTATACGAGATAAGTAATGGTTTTGATTCATATCTTGATAATTCATTATTTTTAGCGCTAAGCTCATATCTGATTTGCTACTAGTAGGAGGTTGATGATGAACGCCTTAATACTACACTGTACTTTATACTACACTAGCTTCTATCTCTTTGTCAAATTTGGTCAAGACCCGTCCAGCCGTTCCGGCGTAATTGGGTAACAAACATCCATCCAAACTTACACAACCGTAGTAAGATTTTTCATTGCTACGAAGCGACTTTTTCATTTATTCTCTTTCAATTTCCTGTTTTTGTTTGTGCAAAATATCGAAACCCACTTTTGTACATCTTGCAGTAACATGTGTACGTACATGTCAGCATGAAAATTGTTAAAATGTAAGTTTACAAACTTCAGAAATCCTGTTCTACATGCTACTAGCATCATAACTCATAAGTCAAGAGGATAGTACGAGTATACACATTCATAATTTTGAATAATGTTGCAACATTTCACAAAGAGAAACTGTAGTACCGAACTGGAGTGTAGCCCAGGTTTTGAATGACCGCGTACGTTTCAAATGCGAGCCTGCTTTAGTGGCCAGTCTGACATTGGGGATGAGTTTTAGATGTCCCTACTCCAATTTGTTCGGTAGGTGGGTCTTGTTTTGATTAGGGTTTTACAGTATTGAACTTTGAAAAGTGTTTTTGTAGAACATAATGTTACAAAAACTTTTTCAAACAGATTCACCTGGAAACTTTTACTAGATGTCTTTTCACGTACCTAGGAAATCTGACTTGTAAAATGATATCAGTAGAGGTCTATAAGTTTTATAATGATATGTTGAAGGTTGTTGTAATAGTAGAAATCATTATGAATCAAAATTTCAAAAGAACAGTTAGTTAAAACATAAAAGATTGAAAGAAATGTAATCATTCAAAATCAACTACTCGCAAAATATACCCAATACACACCTCATGGCAATAGGTTGTATTCCCTGCCCAATCAAGGGGGTCCAAACGCCTCCTGCCGTAAGCTTTACGCAGGATCGTGCGGTCCATGGCCCTTTATGGGGCGCCGGTGTGTGCGCCTACTTTGTGTAAGCGACCTGCTCGTTACCTCAACGCGTCCCAGAGGGTCATGGCCATCCAGTTGGCCCAGGGATACTGCACGGTCTCTAACGAGGCGGCGAGCCTCTTTGCCGGACTGCCGCCATGGGATCGAGAGCGCCTCCACGCGCTCATTTACGAATGGCGCGTGGAGGCGCAACACCGGGGTGAGACTCCTCTGCTACGGCAAATCGCAGCTCGGCGGACGGAGCTCCGGCAGGATTTCATGGCGGTATGGAGACAGCGGCTGTCGCAACCCAGTGCTGGGCACGCCACAATACAGGTGCTAAGTCCCTTCTTTGAGGAGTGGCGAGAGCGGTGCCACGGCGTCCTCACCTTCTGCAACAGAAGAAGGTGAGGACGCCTTAAAGAGCTGTCAGCATAGAAGACGGGGCCCGCTAGGGCCAGTGCATGCCAGGGTTGCGAAATTTGTTCGAACGAGTCATCGCGGCCCAGGTACGTAAAGGGTATTAGGGTTTTAGTCAGTGAGAGTTTGACACTCCCTTCTGCTTCACCCAGAATGGAAGAAGTCATTGATGAAATCCCACACTTAAGAAAAATTGCTACTTAAAAATTCTATATGGAAAAACTCAGTAACACTTTGCCCGACCTTGTTGTACTTCTAACTACTGCTAAGCATGATGACCAATGAGGTAGACCAAATACCAAAACACACCCAATAATAATGTATCCAATAGGATTTTCTCTACAAATCGCATTGCAATATTGGAATCACAAGCACCACTAATGTGTAATAATGTAATATGCTAACTGCGAACTTGGAATACAAATTGCTAGCATGTGCGCCGATGCCTGCATTAGTTCTTCAGTAATACGTAGTTTGAGAAATGTAGCTCGCTGAAACTCCAATTACTGAGAATTTGAAAGGATTTCATATTGAAGAGAAGTGTTAGTAGTGTTTTGACAACTTAAATCGGGTATTTTTGTATCGCTGGTTCGTTTAATAAACTTCCTGTTGCTTGCGCTATTGCTTGAGCCCAATACTGGTATTTAGCTTACTCTGGAAGCCGACTTCAACTGTGATGGGAAAAGGCGAGGTAGATGATGATATTGCCTTAAGTAAAGTAGGTCGCCAATGCGCCATCAACGGAATTTTTCAGTTCTTTAAAAGTGCATTTTAACAACAAAGTTTGTCCTTCAACATTATTTATTAGTCTTCAAAGCAATGTGAGGAGATTTTATAGTTTATGAACGTCAGAAGTTAAATGTGTAGTCGGAAAAAAATGGCTAATCAACTTTGTAGGGAAACTTGGTGCGCGAGTCAGACTCTCACTTATCCGGTTTTTTTTTACAAAAACCTGGAACTCTAGTAGTACTGGTACCCTCGAATAACCTACTAAAAGTAGTTAATCATAATACAGTCTGTTTTTTTCCCGCATTATTGGCTTCATGCCAGTTTTCTGTCTTGCCAGTCCGAACCGACTATGTTGGAAATCGTACCGGAATCACGCTGCGATTTTTATCTTACCGCTTAAACACTGCCAAAAATATTTCCCCTTCTTCGCCAACGTTTTGTTTTCGGTGTGTTGCAAGTTTATTTAGTTAAAACAAGAATATTCGAACCTCTCCCTTGTCAATTAAAAATTAAAAGTCAGTTAAAAATTATATTCTTTTTTTGTTTCTAGATGGTATACGAGCAAGCGGCTCTTATTTCATATGGGTGATATACTATACGCGTATCATTCGGGCTGGTTCGAGACAGCGCGTAGGAAGAATGTCTAGAAGGATTTGGGAGGGGCTAATGGACAGAAACAAATAAATTAAAAATAATGGTATAAACTGTTTACTTTAACGTGCAATAACTGTAACGAAGATAACTATGTTCGTTATAGTTATTGCACGTTAAAGTGCACGAGCAATGTGTTACAGTAGAGACAAAAAGCTTAAAAATGAGATGCCTAGCTAGCTTTATTGTATGAACATAATATACGTCCATGGGCGTGGATCTGCAAACATGTGCTCGATTAACAATATGAAGCAAGAACTTTCCCCTTCAGAGGTTTAGACCCTCTACACCACATTGCATCATTATACATACCAGTCTCTTTGTTACCCATTAAGGTTACAATCAATATTTCCATTATCCTTCAGAAACCCAATAATGCCTTACAATATACCGTAACACGAGCACTCGAAGCCTTCAGATCAAGCCTTTGTTTAATAATGGAAACTATATCTATGGCTATATGTATAACAGTTGCTATGGGCTACATCAGCGGTACTCAAACCGGTTGTTGGTGAGAGCTTTTAAACTCGATCGTGAAAATGCAAACAGAGTATAAATTCGAAAAACAATAAAATTGCAGTCTTTTTAAAATATAAATTCGAAAAAACATTCGCAGTTTTATTTTACTGTGGCTGAAGTTATAAAATGTTCGTGTTTTTAGGTAGATTAAATCGTTGTACTATACTATAAAACCATGTAAATTGACTTTCGTGTTATCTTTCATAGTGGTAAGTTGGAATTCGATCACTTGCTGCCTGAATTTTTATTAACTTGCTCTCATGCACATTATACATCTTTATACAGCAAAAAACAAAGTCGCTTTCCGCATCCTGTACGTCTACCATGAGTTTTATCAATATCTACTCACTAGCGACTGTAGTTATAAAATGACTGAAAACTTAAAAAAAAAACAAGTTTCTAATTTATTTGTTTTAGTTTTCAAGTAACTAATAAGCAAGTTACAAGTAAAACTTCAGTTAACAACTAAAAAAAAAAATTATAAACTTGTTTTTTAAAGTTTTCTTAATTTTTTTTTAACTACAGTCGCTTGCGCTTATATTTTTTAAATTACGCAACGGATTTTAATGCGGGTTTCGGGTTAATAGTGTACTGAACTCTATTGGGGCACTGCAAGTTACATAATTGTTTGTTTTGCGGTTAAGATTGTAGATTTACATCAAGGATGCAATTAAGAAATGATTACAAGAATATAGAGAGTATTTTGAGCTCGATCGCTGACACTATAAGTTTGAGTACCCCTGGGCTTCAAGGGCTGGAATGTTGGAGACTCGTGGGATGAGGGTTGTCACGACAACCTGATAATAACAGAGGCGATTCGTGATTAGATATTAATAAAGAGTTTAAATTGAAGGTCTTTTGTGACGGGTTAGTGAGGATGACGAAGTTATTCTTGCGTTTTAACATATTTGAATAATACCAAGGAAATAATTCCCTAAATTTACGTACGGGAAGTACCAACTTTGCAGAAAAAAAAAGGCATTCATTTGTTATGTCAACTGTATTGGTGTATGTCATAGTTTTTTAGTTTAAGTACTGAACATATTTGGCCACTGTAAGTACAGTAAATAGCTGTTTCTCTAAATACATACTTTTATTAATATAAAAAGTGGAACGAATTTTTTTAAAATGTTATTTAAACTTGTTATAATGGGCACTTTTGCCATTGACAGCGATGTGGATTATTTTTTTGATGCCCAATGATTAATTTTGTTTTTATACGCGTTTGTACATAATTTCTTGATATTTAGTGATGAAGACTTAATTCTTATTTTAAAAACTTGTTATTCAGCCTTTATATAAGTTTTCCTGTAATATATAGGTAAAGATCTATTATCTCCATTTTTTCCAAGATTTTAGGGTCAGTACACAAAACCATTAATTTTAAAATTATGAATTAAATATAAGTAAAACCCTAACAGTAAGCTCTTTCATTTGAGATGTCACTCTATATTGTTCAAAAAACTTTTAATTTTCTAGTTTGATCCACAAAAGTGACCCCCATACTAAAAATTTAATTATTTACGTAACACGTCGGTGTTTGGTTCACATAAGACCATATGTGTACCAAATTTCTACAGAATCGGTCCAGTGGATCCGGAAAAAACTGGCTATGGCAGACGGAGAGACAGACAGACACCCGGGTGATCCTTTTTTTTTCGGAAACCAAATAATGCGTTTGGATGGATGTTTACTACTCAATCTCGTCAGCACAGCTGAACGGATCTTGATGAATTTTAGCACAGACGTCGATTATAGTCTGGAAGAACAGACGTGCGGGCGGCAGCTAGTAGTACAATATAACAAAGAAACTATCTACCGCGTCTTTACTCTTCCAAACCACGAAACACATTTTCATTTAGTATTCACAAATAGAAACAACAATAAACGAGGAAAGTTTGTATTTATAATTTGCACCCGTGTGAAGCTACGCGGGTTGCTAATTATAAATGAAATAAATCACGGAACTGCGATAGTAAAAGCTTTGATTTTTCACAAAAAGTATTCTGAAAAAAAAAAAACGGGCTAAGTGCGAGTCGAACTTGCACACGAAGGGATCCGTACCATAAACCTTAATTTTTATTATTTGTTGTTATAGCGGCATTAGCAATACACAATTTGTGAAAATTTCAACTGTCTACCTATAACAGTTCTTGAGATACATCCCGCTGACAGACAGACGGACGGAAATAGAGATCAAAATTAATGATATCAAAAAAATGAGAAGACTTTCACTATGATCGTTCTCAAGAAGAACGATATTTTTTCATATTCATGAACACTATTTTTCATAACAATCTTGATACTAGACACAATAAATTGTTATTTCTAGTTCGCTCATAATAATAATTCAAATATCAAATATATCTCCCAGCATAAATTATTACATATTCACTTTATATCTAAGGCTTAGTGATGACAGACGTAAATAAATAATATGAATGTGTATTTCATACAAAATATTGCGGCGACGCGCGATGCATTGTGGTTGACATTAATCGTATAATATTTTTTATCGTATTTCATCCAATACAACATTTAAAATCAGTTTGGTGCTTTATTTTATTTTTAAACCAACGAATCACTATTACAGTATGCAAGTTTTAAAACTACAACATTAAGAAGGAACAGGCTCCTTCTGGGTAAGCTCGCTACATCGTCGACTTTACCTCTATCATCTCTGACCTAGACTATAGTCCCCGTCACGAGAAGCTATAAACTTTGTAAATAAAAACTTCTATTAAGGGGATACCTTTAGAATAAGGCCGTTTTTCGTTTTAACGTATCTTGTTAGGTACTTCGAACAGGAATGTGAGATTACGGTATATGCTTTTTGACTTTATGATCTAGTATCCAACTGAAGGAATACACGATACGAAGAAATTTTCTCGATAGAAAAAAATCACAAAGTTCGAAATATCTTTTTACTTTTTTTAGCTACAAGACGCAACGCTTTAGATTGATCCTATGAAAATAACTTTATAGCATATAAAATAACCTTATCGAGGTTTCAACTGAACAGATTTCGATATAATAATACTTTTATGTTATCAAATCCGAAAATTTATTTTGGCACTTACGTTTTTTTATTCCGAGCTACACTCTTATTATCTTCATCTCATCTTTTGCCTTGCAAAAGTATTTGCATCTCTCTCATTTGTTCAGTTCTTCAGATGCTCCGTGGAGCTCTTGCTGGCAGGACCTGTATCACTTTTCTGCAAATCGGAGCTGTCAGATCTTCGTAATTTCAAAATATTTTTTTACAGTAAATGCTAATCGTTTAGCCGTTTATAAATAAATTTAGTGTTAAAAAATGTCTGCACCATGTGAATGTGTATTTTTATGACCTTGAACAATATAAAACGCAATATTTTTCTATCCACACTAATTTTTGAATTATGTATAAAATTGGTATGAAATAAAAGAGCAAAACCAAATTAAGTACAACGTCGTTGGGACTTCTTACCTGAAGGCGACAATGGACTCGTTTACCAGGAAATTAATAGCAACGGCTTGAAGAAAATAACGTCTCCAAGTCATCACCTTTACTTGTACATACGTACTGTATCCTCCAATGTTCTCATCTCACAAAGCAATATTGGGTAAACATTATGTTTTCTACATTGGAGTGTCTGTTTATACAGCGTTATTCTTACATTTTAACTCAAGACACACGCTAAAATAAATGTTTTCATTTTAGGATTGAAATACGTCAAACATCAATGTGTCAAGAATGTGTTAAATGTCAAAGGCAACAAGCCTAGGGAAAATTATGGAGTCGCGTTTGAATTGTGAAAAATGTGTTTAGTAAATACTAGCTTTTTACCCCGACTTTTCTGCGTGGGTTTTAGAAGTACCTAGCAGAAATAAATGAAAAATATTTAATCCTACTAATGTTATAAATCTAAATCAATATGATGTTGTAATAGTTGTTAGGCCAATTTTAATTTATCATAATACTGGGCTCTTGATATTTTGTGACTCTTTATCCCTCATCATTTCAGCCTTAAGTTCATCTCGTACCACAGACATTTTTTTGTAAAAATAAAATATTAGCAAGTTCAATTTAATTGACAATGACGTAATTTCAAAGCCTTAAGTTAGTTATGACGCATTTTCAACGTCTCATTAGATATATCGCCAATAAAACAGTATGTAAATCAAGCCTTCTCATAAAGTCGGCGAAAAAATTATACATTATTTTTTAATTTTTACCTTCCAAATTTGTTAATAACGCTTACTTTCTTTCGCTTTTACGACAATAAACATTACAAACATCAGAATAAGATTAACATTTTCCCGCCATTCCAACCTATCAAAAGTCTTGGTAGGTATAGTTTACGAAGACAAAAACAGTACAATACAATATCAGCGTTTTACCTGAAATAAAACGCATATTAAAATACTTACCCCACTGGAAGCTTTCTTATGAGATCTGTTTGTTATCGCCTGGTGTTATACTGTAGGCCAATGTCATAAAGCAAGAAAGAAGAGAGATAGAAGAGAATTTAAACAAAGTTGTAATTAATAATTTATGCATTTATTTAAATAAACGTGTAAAGCAATTCAATGAAAGTACATAGATAAGTGTACTTTCTAGAAACTTTATCTATAACTACTATGTGTAACTCAGAAATATAATTAACACTTTTTAATAAGAAATTATAAATTGTATTCATAAACAACCAATTTAAGAATATCTGTTCTCGGTAAACAACATTTTTATTTAGCAATGTTAATCAATTGGATTGAACAATTGTGTGACGTTTTGTGAATCAGTACTTCTCATTATTTCTCGTCTATAAAACTGCTGGAATGTATTAGCTGAACGCCAATTTCCACGTGCCAAGATTTCGTCGAGAGGATAATTTTGAAACCAGCTTTTGGAGGCTGCAGCAGACCGGGTGCTACCTGGTGTGGCTGCAATGCCAGCTTCCCGAAACAGGGTCTTTACCCATCCTGTAATGGCTGTACGTGAAGCAGGTTTAGCCACACCTCTAATCGTAATAAATAAATTAGTTGATTTTGCCGCTATACGTCTGTCGTTTAATAATGCTATAGTTTTTCCTGTCCAGTATATAGGGTTAAGGTTAGAACTATCGGTATTTAAAAGCAATTCCCAGCCGGATTGCCTATCAGTGCTGTCAGTTTTGGAGCCAAACTGAGGCCAAAATATTATACTGCTATCAGATCTTATGCAATGATTAGGATCGATATTAAGTAGAGTTAGATCGTGTATTCGCCTACCAGAGCAAAGCAACAACAAAATTCCGGTATGACGTGATGTTTGAAATAGATTATTTGAATTAATTGTGTAATTATTCAAAAATTAAATTAATTTATCAATATCCCAAACTGGAGGCTTTGTGACCTTTGGATTTTTAAGGGCAATAGATTTTAAAACATGTCTTACTAGAACGTGAGAACTTAACTGACTTGAAGTTTCAGCGTTACATAGTGTAGAAATGACCGATTTATGTAAAAGTATTGAATTTTACGACAACTTATCAATTAAATATAAATCACATAAAAACTGCGCTAATTGTGAACCAGTGGGATTCATTAAGTCAAGGTTTTTATAACGGCACCACGACGTTCAGCGCTTCCAGGCTACTTCGTAGGTTTTTAGTGTAGATTTTCGCTAAGAATTCTTAAGCAGTGATAGTTTTGAGCGTTCCACGTCTTTATCGCGTCGGACCACCTCCACACTTCCAAACATCGAGGACAATGTTCTCGACCTGCGGTGGTGGGAGTCCCGTCGACGTGTCTATTAGGTATCTCTGTAGGTTTCTCAGATTTAAAGGAGCTGCGAGCGCTCGGGCTTTGAGATCGGCACGCCAGAATACCCTCTCTTATCGAGATACTACTAATAGGAATATTCCTATCGACTGTTTTAAGTGAGACAGGACTTTGGGGACTAGGAAAGGTGGTGGGAATATCAATGCGAGCTCGTAATTCCATGGGGCACTGAGGCATCGTGGAACAGAGCTTGAGGATCTCTCAGATCTAGGGACACGTAATTGTACACTACGTGAGCAGTCGCCGAGGCAAATAGATCTACTATTGGGGTTCCCCATTTTGCAAACACTGTTTCAACACAAGTCGGTAGTAACTGCCATTCTGGAGGTTGGCGAAGGCGCGATAAATGGTCCTCATAATTGTTGTATTTGCCTGGAATGAAGTGTATGCTGAAGTGTATCTGATGTTGGTCAAACAAATTCAGAATTCGATAGGTTATTTCCAACAGGGATAATGTGCTCGTACGTCCTTCCTTTCGTAAGTAGGTGACCGCAGTTCTGTTGTCGCTTTGAATGAGGAGCGAACATTGATGAAGCCAATGAACTTGGTTCTGAAGAGCATATAAAATTGCTAGCACTTCTTTTTCATTGCAATGCAGCGTTTTCTCTTCTTGCGACCAAGTTCCTGACAGAGCTAAATTGTTCAGTTGTGCCCCCCGCGGTTGACCCGACGCATCTGTCGTCAGAAAATTTATTCGAGGAGGGTACTGAAGGGGTGTTGACCTTTGACAATTTTGGGCCCACCAGTTTAGTTCCTCTAAGACACCTTGTGGTAGTGGGTAGGTCTTTGATGGCAGGACTGGCAGCGAATTTACGAACATTAGTAACTGTCGATGATAGAGCCGACACCGAAGGATAACAAAACTGGCAAAATTTATAAGTCCCACTATTTT
Organism: Lacanobia wlatinum; assembly: GCA_947578705.1. Lineage (NCBI taxonomy): Eukaryota > Metazoa > Arthropoda > Insecta > Lepidoptera > Noctuidae > Lacanobia > Lacanobia wlatinum. Next base: position 16,338,101 of record OX388039.1, read on the forward strand.
CTGCAACTCCTTTAAAGTTAACCGCTCTTATTCGCCTGATTTATCCTGATAGCCTGATTTATCTTTGTAATGATGTCCTGAATATTTTCTTTTGGTAGGATTTTTTTATTTTCCCATGGATTCTATAGTATCCCTAAATAAATTATCTTTTGAGGAGAAACAACAGATTTTATGCAATTTCCTGTCCACCCCAGTTTTTGTAATATTTGTACAGTTATTTGACATGCTCGCGAAGCGTGTGAACAAAAATGGCGTGCCACTTTTTTACGAAAACTAAAAGCTATCCGCAACCACCAGGTGGTGCCACTGAGCCGGAAGTAAAGAGGGGTAAAAGTACGAAAACTGGTAAGAAATCGATGGGAAACGGAAATGCCATCTCATATGAAAGCTTCCAGTCGACGGTCAAGTAGTTTAATACAAGTATTTTTTCATTATTTGGTATAAGTCTTGAAGATGTTCCGTGGATGAAACAACAATCAGGATGAAACTATTTACTAATTAGCAATATGGGCCTGAGGATGGAACCAGGGTTATCCTATAGCCCCGGATTTGGAATGCCGCATATAATAGCAGCGGTGCTCATGTATACTTCCGATGGAACTTTACTGAAAGGGTCATTGCATCACATTTAGGGTCTCATATCAACCGAAAGACGTCCACTGATGGACATAGGCCTCCCCCAAAAGGGAGGGGGGGGTTGCCATAATCGCCACGCTTGGTAGGCGGGTTGGCGATCGCAATGTATGGTTGAGTTTTACAGAGAACGCTGCTGCCCATTCTCTGGCGAGTCCCTTAGTCGCCTCTTACGACACCCATGGGAAGTGATGGGATGGTATTATTCTTTTACGGCACCATACGGCACCGGCCGACACCATACGGCATTTAGGGTCTAATACTGATTAACTATTACCAGCAGTGGACGTCTTTCGGCTGATATGATGATGATGATGATGACTGGTTAACTAGGTATTGAACTCAACTAATATGATAAAGAGTTAAAAACATATGTTTTTTCTTTATTTGTGATGGGTTTGCTCTTGACTCTAGTCTAGGTCAGAGATGATCGAGACAAAGTCTACGATGGAGCGAGCTTACCCAGAAGGAGCCTGTTCACTCTAACTTTGAAGAGATTAGGGTTGTAAGCGTTTGGAAACACGGACGCAGGCAGAGAGTTCCACGCCTTTGCTGTGCGCATTATAAAAGACGTTTGGAAACGCTTAGTGCGAGTTGGTGTAACAGCAACAAGGTAGGGATGGTAAGATGCAGTGCGTCTGGATGTCTGATGGTAGAAGGGGGCCGGTGGGATGAGGTCGTGGAGTTCTTGGGCACACTCACCGAAGTACAATCTGTAGAAGACCGACAAGCAGGCAATCTTACGGCGATGAGCCAAGCTATGCAGCTTGGCATCCACCAATTTTACGTCACCGATGAGCCTCTTAGCTCTGCGTTCCACCGAGTCAAGCGCGGCAAGCTGATACTTATGTGAGCCATCCCAAAGGTGGCTGCAATACTCCATGGAGGATCGGACTTGCGCTTTATATAGGGTTAAAAGATGTCCAGACCTGAAGTATCGCTTCACTCTATTTATGATGCCCAGTTTTTTGGCAGCGGTTTGGGCTTTGTACACGATGGTGGCGCCGAAGTTGAGACTGGATGTCAACTCCATGCCTAGGAGCTCGATGTTTACAGGACGTTCGATTTATTTTCACTGATACAAAACAATCTCCGGAAAATGCACGGTTTCTGTGGAAAAGGCTACGTGAGTAAAGCCACGCGAAAAAAAAACAAATTGACTACTTATCTTTTTATTCGTTTTCATAACTTGTGTACATATTTCAATTAGATTAAAATATAACTTTTATACAACTGGTCCACTCCATACCTTCCGTATGCTTAAAAGTCTCTAGTACTATCTCTATCGCACAATTATGGCCATGTTCTTAAATAGTCAACTGAATTAGTAGTTTTCAAAATAATTTGGGGCCATACAAAACATGATATAATATACCAACGATTGTAAAAAATGAGTATTAAAACAAATCAATATTTTTCGTCGCTCGATATTTTATTAAATTGTATTTTATCTACGTCTAAAATCACTGTTTATAAGAGTGCTGATTTGTGTTAATATTTTGACAGAAGAAGTTTATGAAGTTTGCGTGCGGGCAACACTGAATCAGTTGGCGGTTTGAATTAATTTCATGTTGTGGCGCTAGGTTCGATATTTCGGACTTTGCACATGGAAGCATGCGGGGACTGCGCGATGCCAGGAGATGAAATCGGTGCTTTTGAGCTATCATTTATTTTAAAGATACGGCCTTAAGTTATGTAGTGACAACGAATAATTCCAAATTCAATCAACTCAAAGTAGAGTACTACGTCGAATTATATTTAATCGATATAAAGCGCTGTCGTCTAATGTTTTGTGGTACTGGAACGCGTCTGACTCATGAAACAAACATTTGAAACAATTGAATGCGTGTTTACAAAATTTATAGCTTCTCGTGGCGTGGACTATAGAGTCAAGAGCAAACCCACATCAGTCATTTGGGGCTCAAAAACAGGGCTGTTACTTTCTGATTAATTTCGTTGCGGGATCCAAGGCATTTGAACAGTTTCTGCGGGACTCGTCGAGCTTCATTGCCTCGGCGTTTTAGTGGTGGTCGTCACTATTAATTCTGGCGTTCAGGAGTTGCAGTGGTTAGGAATAGTGTGGCGGGCCTATTCTTTTTTCAAATGTTCATTTTACCACCGCGTATCACCTCCGCGCCCTCAAGTCTCCTCACTTACCTGCGCCAGTCGGGTAATTAAACCTGTAATTCGGTGGCATCTTCAATGGCGGATGGCCTCTCCCTTGCTTTAGTCCTGGGAGGTCCAGGATCACACGGCGTGTTTTTTGGCATTTAACAAAAAAAAGAAATCATTAGCAATCTGTCAAAAAAGCCTCAATTTCCATACATTATGGACAGATTGCTACTGGCATGCGCATGCAAACGTTGCCGTTGCTTATAATTAGTAGACAGATAACCAAGTCGAACTGACAACTGCTTTCAACTTACGTCAATGTCAAAACTGTTAGTACCCAGGACCCAGGCCCAAGCAAAACCTACATGAGTGAAGCTGCAATAAGAACTTGTTTAGCATAACATGTGTGCGTCAGTTACAGGTTTGATCTAGCATTTTCTTTGACGTCAGAAATGTCTGCTTCTCTTATAACAGCTTTAATATTTCATAATAGAACTTCAGTTACGAAGAGCTGTTCGAAAAATACATTTATACAGGTTAAGTAGTGTATTGAGTGATATTATTTCTTTAAGGTATTTTAGATTCGAAAAACGTTATGCAAAGAAAACGGATTATTCTTACCTTTCCTTATCAAAGCACTAGTTGACCCGCGCAACTTCGTCTTCCTCGCTCCTATTGCTCTTAGCGATGATGATCTATTCCTCGATAAATGGACTATCTAACACTGAAAGATTTTTTCAAATCGAACCAGAAGTTCCTGAGATTAGCGCGTTCAAGCAAACAAACAAACAAACTCTTCAGCTTTATATATTAGAATTATATAATAGATATTTGGCGACTCTTACATCTATTTTGAATCTGCAAAAACCCTTAAAAGAGGTGCCATTTTAGTCATCTTCACAAAGGCGGGCCACTTAATATACCCGACATAAACTACTTCTATAAAAATAAATAATGCATTAGAATTATGAAACACCCTGCTAATAATGTTTTGCGTATAAAAACAATGTCGCCGTTTCATTCCGCTCTGTTTTAATACGTTCTCGTTTTGTATCATGGTTCCACTGTGAAAGGGAAATACTTCCTCCTTCTACAATCAAATATTTTTGATCTTTATAACATGAATGTTAAAGTTCAAATTAATACAAAATATTTGTGATTATTTTGTTCTTCTTGTGCTTTAACAAAAATTTTGTGAGAAAATAATTTGCGAAATTTTTCGTAAACTTTTTATTTCCTTTGTTTTGCCTGCTATACTTGATTCTTGCTACGTCTGAAAGAAAGTGTACTGAGATACCTCGAGGTCTACAAATCTGTATGTATAGAGGGTGTCCCAGAACTCAACGTCAAGCCGAAACGGGGTGACAGGATTGATCATAACCATCACGAGAAAAATCTGAAAAAAAAAATCTATCCCATGCAGTTTGAAAATTATGGGCATTTTAAGAAAAACCTAGAAATTTGATCAAACTGTACCATTTTTCGGTTATTGTGGTTATTTTTTTTATTTTTGTTCATTTGAACTTTGGAAACGTAATCCTAAATAACATTTCTAGAATCCCAATAAAAATAATGACACAATTGCCTCAAGTTTCCGAGAATTGAGACTATTTGTTAAACTACCAATTTAAAATTTTCAAGATTCGTCGACTTTGACAGGCCCGCCCTCCTTTAAAAAAATGTACTATAGTGCCTTGGCAAGTGGCATTAAATGTTGGCGCATTTAATCAGAATTCTAAAATGGTACAATAGTTTTTAGTTCCATACAATAAAAAAGAGTAAAAAAGGTATCTCTCGAAGATATGCCCGATTAATAATTACACGGTTAGTTGATATAAGATGTACCCATAAATTTAAGGTTTAAAGTTAAAAAAAATAGCTTTGGTGATCGATCGAGAACAGAGTGCCAATTCTACTATTTTTCGCATCTCAGTCGCAATTTGTCAAAAAAGCCTCAATTTCCATACATTTTTGACAGATTGCAACTGGCATGCCAATACAAACGTTGATGTAAACTTACTGCCAAAATTAATAATCAATCCGTAATCCAAGACAGAAATCTATCGCAGGTATATCTATGGATCGATCTCCAATCCAAGTCCCAATATCGAAAAAGGCGATCCTTCCGTTGGCTCAATCCGCAGATATCTGGAAATCCATTCCCTGTTGCTCATTCTGTTTTATACAATCCCTTATTAACATAAAAATCGTTAATTTATACATAAAATAAAATAAAAAAGTAAGTGGAATTGGCTCTCTGGTGTTTTCAATGTAGTATCGCGGTTGGCATTATTCATCAATTAAAAAAAATAATATATTTTTATATTTTTCGTCAATGATTTCTAAATATTATAAAATAAAGTTGCAATTTTTGTCTGTCTGTATGTGCGCTGATTAATTAACGTTATCTACGGTTTCTAACTTTGTCCAGAAATTGTCTTACGAAAAGTGCATTTCAATAGTAGGCGTAGCAGAATTTTAATAATCTTATATGTAGAGCGAAGCCGCAGGAAATCGCTTGGGAAAACCAAAAATATTTTTTTTTAACTACAAGAAATAAATGTTATTTCTGATTCTAACACAATAATAAGCTTTTAGTAGGTACCTGCCTACGCTGTAAAAATATCCACTTACGTGGGTGTACTTGTCTATAATTTATATTACAAAAATACTTGTGTTATCTTTTGCGAAAAAATACACACAAAAAAACGTTGTTCTCTAGACCCGCATGAAATTTTCGTTTATTTTATCTTCAGAGCTGCCTCTCACAGATTCACGCCCTATGTAAGAAAATTAAGATAGATTGCAGATAAATCTGACCATTACAAAAAGCTGAAGATTGTCGCGTGCTCACATATGAACACTATCAGTGATATGATTTTCAAAGGCCGAATGATAACTTACCCGAACTTAATATCACATAATATCATAGGCTATAAAATTGAAATCCCTCAATATAATATGTCCTAAATCCGTTTGTCATAAATATTACAATCAATAATATACAAAAGACATAAAACCGTTTTCAATAAAAGTTATAAGTCCTAAATTTAAAATACATAATGTTTATTTGGAAGTACAGGGAGATTTATTTACGTTAAATTACTTTCGTAGATAATCTATTTAAATAACAAACTATTTACACTTATAATACAAAATAAAACTATATGGCGTCAAAAAATTCGTCCGCATCGCTGTCGAGTGGAAGTGAGTCCAAAAGACTGGCGGCATTGCCACGTTGTATGGCAATGCTTATCCTCTGTCCGAGGTAAAAGCCAGCCCTTGGGTCACGCGAAGTGTCAACTAAACGTTTAGCTAGTTCTTTAAATAAAACGTGATACTTCAGGCCTGGACAGCTTTTAACCCTGTATAAAGCGCAAGTCCGATCCTGCATGGAGTATTGTAGCCACCTTTGGGATGGCTCAGCTAAGTATCAGCTTGCCGCGCTTGACTCGGTGGAACGCAGAGCTAAGAGGCTAATCGGTGACGTAAAACTGGTGGATGCCAAGCTGCATAGCTTGGCTCATCGCCGTAAGGTTGCCTGCTTGTCGGTCTTCTACAGATTGTACTTCGGTGAGTGTGCCCAAGAACTCCACGACCTCATCCCACCGGCCCCCTTCTACCATCGGACATCCAGACGCACTGCATCTTACCATCCCTATCTTGTTGCTATTCCACCAACTCGCACTAAGCGTTTCCAAACGTCTTTTATAATGCGCACAGCAAAGGAGTGGAACTCTCTGCCTGCGTCCGTGTTTCCAAACGCTTACAACCCTAATCTCTTCAAAGTTAGAGTGAACAGGCTCCTTCTGGGTAAGCTCGCTTCATCGTAGACTTTGTCTCGGTCGTCTTTGACCTAGACTGGAGTCAAGAGCAAACCCATCACAAACAAAAAAAAAAAAACGTGAGCACTCGGACCCTACGGTCCAAGAGTTTCAACCCCAAACGGCTTAAAAATATAATTGCCAACAAGGCTACTATATTTCCGCCGTTTGAGGTTCTCAGCAGCCGCAGCGGCAGAACCAGCACAGCACGACGAGCTAGGAAGATGGGATGGCGCAAGAGTATCGACACAAGTAGCGTCCCACACTAAAGGCCTACCCATCTTCCAAGGAAATAAAGACAAGCCGTCGGGTCGCTTGCCATCGTCGCATGCCAGGCCAATGGGTTCTAGTACGGCTGGAACGCCGACGGCGACAAGAGCGCGTCGGATAATGTCGTTGATGTTTGCGTGCCGTGCTATGCGACCCGCACTTCGACTGCACGACAGGCCGTGGTGCCCGAGGCTGTTGACAGCTTCGCCACAGTGACAGCGATGAGGAGAACAACAGGATGCGCCTAAGCGAAGGGAAGCAGCGAGGCGGAAAGTATTACGTCGAACAAGGTGCCTATGTTCGACGACGGTAGTGCGTGAAGCCAGAGGTCCGACTCCCACTCACCCACAGCCAGCAGGGGCGCACGCTCCGCAGAAGTAGCAGCAGAGGCAATAAGGTTCTTCTGAACTTCTCTGCAGAGCGGCTCATCCCACCGTCTCTGGTATGATGGGTTGTCGGGTAAATTTTCATTCAGGCAAGCGAGTCTCCAGGCAGTTATAGCATCGGTAAAGCACGGCACATCAAAATCAATCAGTGTGGAATGTTTATTTATAACTAGCTGACCCGCGCAACTTCGTCTGCGTCACAATTTTCATCTATAATATAACTCCTACCCTACTCCTATCCTACTCCTACCCTACTCCTACCCTACTCCTACCCTACTCCTACCCTACTCCTACCCTACTCCTACCCTACTCCTACCCTACTCCTACCCTACTCCTACCCTACTCCTACCCTACTCCTACCCTACTCCTACCCTACTCCTACCCTACTCCTACCCTACTCCTACCCTACTCCTACCCTACTCCTACCCTACTCCTACCCTACTCCTACCCTACTCCTACCCTACTCCTACCCTACTCCTACCCTACTTCTACCCTACTCCTACCCTACTCCTACCCTACTCCTACCCTACTCCTACCCTACTCCTACCCTACTCCTACCCTACTCCTACCCTACTCCTACCCTACTCCTACCCTACTCCTACCCTACTCCTACCCTACTCCTACCCTACTCCTACCCTACTCCTACCCTACTCCTACCCTACTCCTACCCTACTCCTACCCTACTCCTACCCTACTCCTACCCTACTCCTACCCTACTCCTACCCTACATACCTACATTGTTTAAACAACAGTGACTGCTTGTAATTCAATATGAACTTTATACAATAGCAATAAAGCTCGTTTTAGTTAAACGTTTGTATGGGAAAAAGAAAAGGGCTGTTTTTAGGGTTTTTGCGGCAACTATTCGAATTTTTCTCGCCGTAAAAACCATCTTTGAACTTCAAAGAACATTTAAAAAAAAAATTGGCCAAATTGGTCGAAGCGTTGTTGAGTTATGCGCTTACCAACACATTTTGCGATTCATTTTTATATTATAGATAATAATATTCTTAGAACAAATTTGTATAACAGTGTTTTTGCTATGAACTTCTCTCAGGCGTTACGTAGATACGAGCGGGCATATTTTTTCTTCTACCGACTTGTTTTGAGATAGTTCAATTGTTATGTACTTCTGTTGAGTAGCAGCATAAAAGAGTTTTTGTATGGTTTTTGTTCTATAATATACTAGTATCAAAAATAAATTATTTTAAATGCAGCAATGCGAACTTTTAAAGACTGACAAGGGTGGCATAAAATTAAATTGTGATGGCTTTACTTACGACAAAAATCTATTTTAGAACGAAAAATATTACTGGGTGTGTAAAAAGTACAAAAATATACAATATAAGTGTAATGTACGAGTGGTTTTTGAAAACAAGCAAGCATGCAGCATGCAAGCAAGCATGTAGCATGCAGCATGCAAGTAAGCACACAGCATGCAGCATGCAAGCAAGCACGCAGCATGCAGCATGCAAGCAAGCACGCAGTATGCAGCATGCAAGCAAGCACGCAGCATACAAGCAAGCTTACAACATGCAGCAAGCATGGTTTCTGTCACGGCTCCGGCGCTGCGGGGCTCCGACGGTCCCACGCAAGTTTATCGTCGCAGATGGGTTTAACGCACACCGCCGCGGCTGAGGCTGGCTGGCGAAGCCGGCCAGCAAGCCGAAGCGTCTGTTACAACCACCTACTCCTCAACTCGCGGACCGCCTCGCCTCTCCGCGCCTACGTGATTTTAAATTACACTCTAGGCGTAGGGCCGACAAGGCAGCGTGGAATCGTATTTACAGCAATTCGTTTCGGTCACTAAAACCTAATTTTTAGCAAATGTATGTGTGTGTTTAGGACTAAAAAGTTTATTATAAATGAACATTCGGAATAAAACACATGGTTTAACACAATACTTAGGACATATGACTTTAGGTCATGTAAAATTAGGAGATTCAATTATTATAGTACTCGATATTATGACAGAACTTTTAGAACTAAAGATTATTATGATAAACAAAATTTCGGGATTTTGAACATTATGGTTACTGAAGTTTATAGCAAACGTGTTATGGATAATCATTTTCGGACAAACAATTTTAGGAGAAGAAAGGGAGTAAATAAAAAATATATTTGGTAATCGTAGCCATTGATAGAATGTGGCTTTGTCTAGGTCCTATTGTCGATAGTGTTTTTAATATTTTGTTATTAATTAGGGGATATTTCTGGGTCTGGGTGCTTGTTTTTATTGTTGATGCTACAACCTGAGGTCTTTACGTGAAGAGTGAACAAGTTACTTCTGAGCAACTATCGTAGACCACATCGTCGCTTTTCATCGGGTGAGATTGTGTTCAAACGCAAGTTTATCAATAATAAAAAAAACATTGGAGCTCTGAAAAATATGTCAGTAAATTCTGTGAAGCCATTGTTACCTATGGGAAGAATAATTCGTTAGGAGCATGTTGCCTTGCAAGCTAGGGAATCCCCAGGATGTGTGATTCACATTTGCAATAAGCCCAAATATTATGCACGAAACCATATTGCAAAAATGTTTATACAAACCCGCTAATTACATTTCTTTATGAGTTACTAAGCTAACTAACTCAGTTTTTCAAAGCTTGTCTCCATCTCATGAGATCCCACTTTATTAAGACTTTCGTCCGTCAAAAGGTCACACAGTTGATTCATAATTCATAAGTCTGCAGAACAGATTAGACTTAAGTAATGGTCCCAAAGAGCCAAGTATTAAGAAAAATTGTCTCGTAAAAGATGTAATTTACTTAATATTTTTATGAGCTTTCATTAAATTCTTTTGGGTGCTCTATCATTACATAAGAAGCCATTCAGAAAGTTGTGTGTGTTTGATTTTATACGGACAATAGCTCTTGAATCTGTCAACACATCCTACTGCTTAAGCTACACATTAATGTGTTTCCTGATAGCTACAACCTGGGAGTCTTTAAATTAAGAGTTAATAAGTTAGTTCTAGGCAAGCGTGCTCCCTCTTCGAACACATCATCGCTTACCATCAGGTGAGATAGTGGTCAAACGCGTGCCTATCAATAGTAAAAAAAAAGTACAAAGTCAAAAAGCATAGGAAAAGACAGGATAAGTATAGGAAGATTGAAACTTTTGAAAGTCTAATACTAACCAAAACCCTATTTTAATTTTGAACAGCTGAATGGCTGCGCTCAAAGCTGTCCACAATCTTGTTCAGTTTCCCATTTCCTTGAAGACAAAATGAGCATCTACTTTATGTATTCCATGTTATACCGACATTGTCGTCGTAGATAATGTGATGTGTGCCAATGTCGTGATACATACTAAACCGTTTGTTTAGCTTTCGATCAATATTGTCGATGGAATTACGGGTACATCTCATGTTATGGGTACAACACTATATCTTCTATATGTGTAAGTATGTTATTGTTATCTTGTTCGGGGATATTTCTGGGATGGCTTTTGATAAGCATTCTTGAAATTTTGTTCATTTTCTTCTTATATGGGGAGAAATTATTAAACAGATTGGTAAATTGATCACCGCTGTTATGAATATTTATCCCAAAGTATTATCTCGTTCAAGAATGACGCGAAATATTTTGGGTTCTGTTTTTTCTATGTCTGATAAGTTATCGGAAGACAGTCACTACCCAATTGAATAATCTTTTACCAGGTACTGTTAAATTTAAAGCTGATCCGAAACCATCTCTAAGTTTCCATAATCGGGCAAAAATCAAAGCCTACTTATCATTCTATACACAATATCAAAGTACCACTCTGGAATAATCTCATATGCGCAGCAAAACGGAAGAAAACACAATCAGACCCACCTAATTTAACGTGCTCTAATGCGATGAATATTCTAGCCATGTATAAGTAGGAGCGAACAAAAATATTCAAATACTGGCTGAAACCACAGGAATCTTGATAAGGTGAAACAGAGTTGAAAGGATTAAGAATGACAAAGGTGGTGTTAATGAAAAAGTGGTCATATTTTTTTTAACTTAGAGGGATCGACTATAAAACACCGGAAATGGGATTTTAGTCCAACATTATTTTAATCATCTTCTGTTTGAACTGATTAATTACTACTGGATGAGAAAAGGGAGACCTAGATATACATCCTGTAACAGAATAAACGCAATGCCTCATAAGGGGTCATTGAACTCATCATTATGAACAACTTTCACTATGGGACCAACACAGAAATCGTGAAAAAAAACACCGGTAGCACTCCGGGAGTGCCGGCAGAAGTGAAAACATGTAAATAATACATCCTTACTGTCGCGGTCACATCATAGACAAACCACCGACAACAAAATAAACAAAAAGACACTGACGTGTGGCCGCGACAGCGACTGCCAGTGACAGATGTCAATCTTGACACAGTTCCTGACATAAACAAAACGAACCATAAAAACAACAAAAAATAACGTTGTGTTTAATAATAAGTACAAAAATACTATCATTTATGAGGTAGAATACAATGTTTATTTATTGCGCTATCGTACACAAATATGACAATTTACATGTTATTATTCATAATATTATATCGTTATTTATTTATATATTACATTAATTTTTATCTCTTAGAAAAATCAACTTTCATCCATAATTTCGTAATTCCGTAATTTCGTATCCTTGGATACGCGTGGCACGCTGTACATAAACACAGACGGACATTCGCGCAAGTGCCCTGTGCCGCCTAAGCGGAGCAGCACACTCGTGCACGGTAGAAAGAGTGGGAGATACTAGTTCCTCTCCCTTCCCCTCGATCTTACGCTTTTTCGCATCACGTGACCCTGACGCGAGTTTAAGATTTTATACCCATTACAGAAAAGTGCTCAACGCCGCTAAAGAAGTTTTCACTTAAAAAAAATCGACTCTCCCATACATTTATGAGCGCATAACTCGACAAAATGTACTGAACAGCTGATTTTTTTTTCGCGATTTCGGGATTGGTCCTAAAGTAAAAGTTGTTCATAATGATGAGTACAATGACCCCTAAAGAGGTATTGGGTTTATTCTGTTACACGTTGTATAAAAATTGTCTATGCTAATGTTATAAAGAGGAAATATTTTTTTTGTTTGTACCGAATAGGTTCCGAAACTGCTGGACCGATTTGAACTATTTTCCACAGAAGTAACATAGACTATAATTTATTTTCGAAAAAATAAAGATCCCTACGAAAATTGTAACACTAAACCCGCGCGAACGAAGTCGCGAGGAAAGTGCTAGTAGAAAATAAAAAGGCGAAATGCTTAAATTACAGAGCCATCTAAGGATAATGGCTGCACAAAAGTAGAAGGAAAAACAAGAAACAGAAAGAAGCTGGCCATGTTCTTGAATTTCCTGTAATGCTTTTTACTACAACTATGACAGGAATAACATCATATGTCATCTTTCATCTTGCGCCGCATGCCTTATTACCTGTTTATGTGGAACCTAATGATCGCATCAGTGGTTGCCATTGCCGTGAAAAAAAAAAAAGAATTAAGAATAAACTATTTTTTTTCATAGACCAGCAAAGAAAAAGAAGGAATTACTGTCGTAAAATCGTAACTCATTTTTATTTTTTTTCGGCTACGTTTATTTTATATCTCGACGTAGCCTCTGCCGTTTAAAACGCATGTATGCAATCCATCGTATCACTGCGGTTTTCCCATTTGTTTCCTTAGGGACTCACGCTATTGTGACGCAGGCTTTGCGTATGTGCCTTCTATTTACTTATTTAGATTTCTGTGGTCTGAACGCATAAAAGCCTATACGGACTCAAAGTCAACATTCGTTAGGGATCTGTGTATGTCATCTTTGACAAACGTGACCAGCTTAGATGATGTGAATGTTGGTAACAGAAATGAGAACAGTTCCTTCACTACTCGAGTTAGAAATATATTGGATGTATTGATTAAAGCATGTCAATATGTTATAGTGGTCACGTTTAGATAAGGCGCACAAATTAAGGAATAAATAATAATTTTAAGGTACTCAAAAAAAAAAAACATTAAATAAAAATCAAGTATGTTAGTGACGAACGTGACGAACATTAGGTACTGACGGAGCATCGTATCACTATAGACAAACATTACAGTAAGTTACTGAACAGTTGTTTTCCATTATATTTGACTAGTATCTGTTATGTGATGTGCAATAAAATATTATAACATAATATAACAACAACAAAAAAAAAAAACGCCTAACAAAAAAAACTTCACCTATGTTTTCACGGTGAGATGTTAGAGGATCGCACTTCTGTCTTATGGCGGAACAGTTTTTACGAACACCGTGCACAACAAGAACATACATTGTAGTTATTAGACTTGTGATAAAATCATTAGTTTAGAAATACATTTCGTTTTGAGTAATAAAGTACAGCAGAAGTAAACTTAAGGTAAACATAAAAGTGTAGGTAATTGATTTCTGTCTTAATGTAGGAAGTTCTTAAAATGGACATGATATACGCAACATTTTCCATGCTTTATTTGTATACAATATATTTTCAACCTCAATATTATACTATTACGGTATCTATTTCGTGCATTGGTTTGAAGCGCATAAAACTTTTCAACTTTATCTCTAGATGTTGGCATCAAGTCCCAGGTATACGTGACCAACGAAGCATTGCAGCTATAAAAGGGAAAGGTTCTGCTAACATCACGTCGGTCACGATACGTTACAGTAATCTAGTGTCTTAAAACTTAGAATGTTTCCGTATTGTTGTAATTACGATTTTGAACACTTTCTCTTCTCGTATGCGTTAATTTTGAGTGAGTGTATTAGATTAAGCATTTAATAAAATAATAGTCATCAGACTATTTATTTTATTGAAATACTTCGACTGCGCGAAGTTTAATCACAATCAAAATATATAGCCTATGCTACTCAGGATTAACTACTGGTGAAAAAATTTACAAAATCGGTTGAGTAGTTTTCCAGAGATAATATTAGTGTAGGTAGTTAATACTGTTTTCATACTAATTACTAGCACTTTCATTATTGTTCCGACCAGTCTAGAACAGGTGACGCAAAATTGAAAATGTGACATCATTCGTAGATAGAGATTCGTCTTTATCTCTACTGTTCGCGACGGTATCGTCACAATACGTTTATATTACTCGCGTACATACGAGCTTATGTAATAAAAATAGATTAGTTATAATTTAAGCAATTTGTAATCAAAATTAAATTCATATTTTGTTGTCGTTCTCCCCAGACACATAACACGGTAATGGGGTGGATAGACAAACCACAATTTACAGACACCTTCCTTTACTAAACATACAGAAAATCTAGGTATTTAGGCTTTAGATAATCGGCACTAGAAAGCTAGCACTGAGCTCTCTCTAGACATGTAAACATCTTTATGGTCAGACAAGGCATAAAGCCATAATTTAGAAAAATGTAAAAACACAGATTTTTTCCCCTTCCGGGTTTCTGACCTTATAGTACTTCCACCCTTAGAGGGGTGGCTTTGTAAGTTGTGTATCTAGATAGAGAGATGATGCACCTACCGTAAGATATATTGCCCAACAGCCCTTAGGACACAGTATTTCGGGAAGTCAACCCTTAATAGTAAACAAGTGCATACTTGTAGATAATTTCGATAGTTAAATGCAACAAGCCCCTAAAGGGGTAGGGTTGAAGGGTTGATTTTCACCACATTCGACGGGGAATTTCGAGGGCTTTACAGATAAGTGCATCAACCCCTATCGAGACATAGAATAGACCTAGATATAGCCAGGAATGTACCATAGTCAAAGTTAAACTCACAGTTAAAAATAAACTAAAACAGTTAGCGGTTTATGGGCCTCGTTACGGTAAAGTAACATAGTACAATAGTAAATAGATCAAAAATAGGAATCCGTAGTCATTGGCAAGAAGAAATATAGAACTTTTAACTAAATAATAAAGTAGTCGCGAAAAGTATCCCTTAAACCGCTAGCTGCAGTGTTAAAACAATCAATTATGCATCTTCATTTATTCCCTGGTAAGCAAACATCCCTAACCCCAATCTATCCCGAAGACAGCAAGTACGAATAGCAAGAAATAAGAACGTTACACGTGTGGCACAGAGACCTCAGTATACAGGTACAGGACGTCAGCGCGGCTGGACGCAGTTGGGTGGTCACAGTTCACATCGAAGGAATAGAAGGAGGATAGACCTGCCCCAAACACACCCTCGTTCCAGCCGATCACGCCCGTCTGGTACATCTACAAAGTTCATTCTGTTCTCAAGCACTCGCAAATATAAATAAAGAAATAAATCTGGACTCTAAGACTTTAGTTTCATGTCTTGCTTTCCTATTTTATTCAAATGCAACATTTCCGAGAACATAAGCGTTACTCACACTCACAGTTCCGGGTCGCATATAAAGTAGGTCACAATTCATAAGCGCACAGCATAATAATAAACAGTGCACCCAAAACACAACATTTTTGCTCCAAATATAGCAGCAGAAACAAAGACAGTTATGCCCATTGTAGCATACAAAGTCGCAAGCTGTGTGAAGACTTGTTGCATGAAGTAACCGAGGCACATTGCAAAATGTAAGTCTAAAATGCACAGGTAACTGGTTTCTACGTACGGAATAATTCAAAGGATGCATCTAACTTCTCCGAAGTATCGAAGTTTATTCCACC
Source organism: Lacanobia wlatinum (assembly GCA_947578705.1). Classification (NCBI taxonomy): domain Eukaryota; kingdom Metazoa; phylum Arthropoda; class Insecta; order Lepidoptera; family Noctuidae; genus Lacanobia; species Lacanobia wlatinum. The sequence continues at coordinate 16,353,955 of OX388039.1, forward strand.
ATTCGATATTGAAATATTGTATCTTCTATTGGAAGTACGGCCAATTTAAAGTTTTGAATAAGTAGCCAGTTCTGTGAATAATTTGTATGGAGCGGAGTTTACATATTGCTTAAATTGCATGTTTTGATATACGAACTTTGTCGGAAATAGTCTTGTTGTGACGTAGGTTTCATGGACACGGATATTAGTTATTAACTTATACCTAGTTATTGTTTGACCACAAGCTAGCAATTGATCGATTTTTTTTACCCCCTTTCATATTTTAACCACAATTTTTGACTATTCTTAAAGCATGTTATTAATCTGTGGTTTACTCAATGTTAACCACAGATTAATAACATGCCCTTAAGAATATAACAAAAAACTTAATTTGGAAAGAAAAGATGAGTCAATTTCATAATGATCAAATTCGAAAAAGGAGATGTTCCAAATTGTATGGAGCCTGGGCCAGGTCCTTGTACACTCAACTGTCCAAATTCTTTAAAATGACTTTGTTTGCTGGTAAAACACAAAAAATTACACTTAAAATTGCAACACGCAACAAAAACCCGTCATGGCGGTAAACTGTCATTTTGATTGATTAATGACATTTGACATTTATTTCTGATATGTTTATTTACCGACAACGAGAAGAAAATGACTGAAGTGACATTTTTATGACAGCTGACAGTTATCTTTCTATGATCTATGGTTTACTGTCATTGTTTTTAAGCACAGAGTAACGAAATCGGTGCGACGCCATGTTGAAAATCGATAAAAGTAATTTATAAACATCAATTAACTACCGCAACAGTAAACATTAAATGAATTTACTGTATTTTTCCCGAATTCTACAAATTTTTCTATTTTTTATGAGTAGTGTTCATAGATCTGGCCCATTTTGAGACATTTCATTTCTTAAATTTCGGTCGTTTGAAATAATACTAGATACGTCTACTTTAACGTACTAAATTAAAAGAAAACGTTTCAAACAACGGTTTTAAATTATTCGAAATCAATTCAGTAGTTCCCGCGTCTAAAGAACAATGGCACAAACTTTCGCTCTTCATGGTATCAGGTTTTCTTCATTCGGTGCCTCCTCAACTAACTGCTGACAGTTTCCGAACTTCAGCGAGAAACTTCCTTAATTTCTCGTCTTTAAGTTTGTCTTAGTTATTGCGCTGTACAATTTAATCAGAATTCCGGTGATACATTTTGGCGTGATTTTAATTTGGTAAAATATAGTCTATTATTTTTTTATATAGTCTATAATTTGTCTATAAAATATAGTCTATAAGTTAAAAGGGAATCGCTTGTCTTGGTATGGTCATATGAAGAGGAGGGATGAAACACATGTAACTAAAAGAGTCATCATAATCTGCCTAGCCTTTTCCCAACCATCTTGGGGTCGGCTTCCAGTCAAACCGGATTCAGCTGTATAACAGTATTTTATATGGAGCGGCTGCCTACCAGACCTCCACAACCTATTAACTAGGTAACACGGCACTTTGTGGCAAGACTGGAGTCAGACTTACTGGCTTCTGACTATCCGTAACGACTACCAGAGATCTATAAATGACAGCTAAGACCAACGGCTTAACGTGCTTTCCAAGGCACGGAGGAAACTCGATATGTTATGACGGTCACCCATCCATAGCCAACCTAACTTGTGATGTAACTAAAAGAGTAATGAATATAAATGTGGATGGAGAAGGAGAGGAAGGCCAAAGAAAAGATAGATGGATTGTGTGAGGAGCAATATGAAAGGAAAGGGACTTAGTGATAGCTTGACGGCAGATACGGCAGATTGGAAGAAAAAAAAACGTGTTGCGCCGACCCCCAGTAACATGGGATAAAGGAAGGAAGATGATGTAGTCTATAATTTTATAAATTCTCGTACCCAACTGCTTCCGGCTAGATTGGAAGCTGAACTGTAACTCGGTGGGGTGTGCTCAAGCACACTCCTTACCATGCAATAGTAAATTTAGAAGGTATATAAAATTAGGGAATAATACAATCAAACAAGTACCATTCTAAATAATTACAGTTTATTTAATAAAAAGCACTAAGCAGGTACTAAAAAGGTTTTTCAGTATTTCTACCTAGTCCCTAACCTTGAAGCGACTACTATAACGAGGTGCACTGCGAATATGGTGTTCCATGCCGAGGCGTTACAGTGGGAACATGTGCATGAGAAAAGTATATAAAACTCAGGGTCGCTTGTGCGGATCCGTGAGTTGTAGCTCAATCGTATATTAAAGAATAATCCAGTTATGCTCGGCGCTGAAAATAACCTAAATAGACTCTAACTTTAGAGACACAACCTACATTTAGCAACCGTTTAATAACTGATCTACCTATTTATCTGACCATAAGGTAAGGGAATCAGAATTCGCAGGGCAATGGTTGGGATATTTTTATTACATGCGTCTTGGTTAACAGCCTCGGTTGCGATCGGGACAAAATGATGTTGCGTTTTCGACCTGGAATTACTCAATAGCTCCTGCTGTTGCATGGGCCTAATAACGTAGTTGGGACGGTGCCGAAGAAGGTGATTCATCGGAGAAGGAACATAATAACAGTTATAACATATTATTTTACTATAGGATTGGTAGAAAGATGTTGATTGATTTTATTATTTTTTATCGGCGGGCTTTTAAATCCACTAGTTATGAATAAAACGTTACTTCTTGTAGAATAAGTTTAGTAAGTATGTACCAATAGCTACAATCTTATTTCATTCTAGTTCAATTTTAATCTATGATGACTAGAAACTGACTAGAAGTTAAAACCACCTTAAGATTAGCCCCTCTCAGCTCTGTGCCATAGCCATTTACATCAAACTGCAAACAAACGTATGATTCTCCGTTTCCTTTATCAATCATCTGGGGTTGACGTGACAAATATACCTCCTCTCGAGGGCTGATGCCTGATGTATGTGAGCGTGCGTCAGAGATATGCCAATGTCACGTGCAAGCTTGTAACATGGGTTTAGACATAGAATAATAATGTGTAGATGTGTACTTCGCCTCTTAAGAGCAGGAAACGCTATTAATCAACAATTTCTGCCTGTGGGACATGTTAAGCGGTATCAAGGTTGCATCATAGCTAGTGGGCAAGTTTTTTTTTAGTTTGAGGCTTGTAGTTTGTTACTGTATTACCTTGAAAAGCAATGATGTGGTTGAAAACCCTGCACGTTTTTCGAGTAATTGCTTTTTTCTCGAGACATAAGCCTGTTGTCACTAGTATTTCTTCTCATTTTTGGCGTTTTGCTCTTGGCAGAGCGGTCGTGGTCACGTCAAGGCTTCTACATCAGTTGTAGAGGCAAACGCAGCTCTTCAGTCTGTCTGGCGCAGTCAGATACGCGGCTTCGCACTGCGGATTTCACTTGGTCAGCCCAGTAGCCAATAAGTGACCTGGTTCGCGATTTGGTACCAGAACCAACTTAATGGATGCCTGAATATTGTTGCGATTTTGGATATTTAGCTCAATTTTATCGTTAATTACGCGTGTAAGCAAAACAGGCGTTGAAATTTTGGTTTACAACTATCGTGAAAGTGCTCCGCGTTTGATCGTCGAACAAATGAACAAACATGGATTGGGCGAGCATGAGCCGTAGCAAGATGATGGGAACTATAAAGTTCCCATCTAGATTATTAGTTAGACTAGCTGATCCGCGCAACTTCGTCTGCGTCACATTTTTCATTAATGCCCCGTTTCTATTGCTCGTAGCGTGATGTTATATGCCTTCCTCGATAAATGGGCTATCCAACACTAAAATAATTTTTCAATGCGAGTTATTGAGATTAGCGCATACAACCAAAGAAACAATTAAACACTCTTGAGCTTTATAATATCAGTATAAGTAGTGTTTACAACAATTTCGCTTCTATACGATTCTCACTCTATGGGTAACATCTCTATGACTAATGATTATTGTTGTTCTATGTATACGGGTTGAATTAGAGCAATTGTAGTTGCGGTTGAGCGCTGGATTGATGTTCGATTTGGGTGGCATGTGGTTTGTACTGTATGCGATTATTGTGTCGGTGAATTATCCAGGAATTTAAGGGGTGTTGGCAGAGAATGAGACTGATTGATTGAAGATGTTTTGAAACTTATGAAAATTTGCGAAGCAGTGATTTACGGTTTTGAACAGACTTATCATCATTTGGCACAAATGGCTCTAGACAAAGTGCCGTTCTGTTAGCTATAGCGATCGTCGAAATGCTATAATGTAAAGGATTGATCACGTGACATTTCGACAGTCTTTGTCATACCAGACTTTTTCAATCGCCTTCTCCATGCTACCGCTGACAGAATGTTAATTGTCCTGTGTTAATACGAGTTTAAATAACAAATGTTTCATTCAAAATGAGCATGGGTTTCATACAAAATAATAAATATAAGTAAGCCTGTTATTATTCCTCATTTTTCCATGCAGTTTTACAACTTATTAGATTATCGTGCAACAAGTTATAATATTATTAAATTCGATTTATAAATAAAAACTTATTTTAATTTTTAATTAATTTGATTCCCATTTTTTATTACTATATTTTTTAAACCCCGACGCAAAAACGACGGGGTGTTATAAGTTTGACGTGTCTGAGTGTGTGTGTGTCTGTCTGTGGCATCGTAGCTCCCGAACGGATGAACCGATTTTGATTTTGATTTTTTTGTTTGAAAGGTGAATTAGTCGGGAGTGTTCTAACTATGTTTGATGAAAATCGGTTCAAAATGGCCGCCGCCACAAAATGGCGGATGACATATTTTTTCTCAACTGCCTCAATATGAGTATCAAATAAAAGGGCTTAACTATTACAATACTATACAATATACCAATTTTAAATCCAAGATGGCCGCCACCACAAAATGGCGAATTACTTTTTTTTTCACAACTCTCTCAATATGGGTATCAAATGAAAGGGCTTGACTTGTAGACTAATGTACACTATATTGAAAGGGAATGAGGAGTATTAAGTAGTGAAATGAAAATTAGATAGTTAAAAAAGCATGAAATAAAATCTAAATTTAAAATTTAAAAAACACCCTACAAAAAAACCTTTAAAAAGTTATTTTTAACTTTTTAAAGGTTTTTTGTCGGGGGTTCTTTAATGATGATGATGATTTATTTTGAATGAGAACCCCTCTGTTGGGGGCGAGGCCTCCTCCATCTTTATACTTTGTTTTCTATCTCTCGCTTTTATTTGCCATTTATCTCCTGCTATATCTTTGGTATCGTCGCCATTCTCTTCGTCTTTATTTTTCGCTTGGGACCATCTCATACTACGGCACGACTCGTCCACCTCGGTCATCTTCAATTCCAGCTAGATTTCTCGCAACCGGTTAACTCGAACTCGATAACTCTGGAAGGTGCAAAGAGATCTCAGGTTACCGGCGTAGTACTAAAAATAAGAAGCGATAGAAGCGTGGAGTGTAAAGTATAGTAACAACAAAATCCTATAATACAATGCAATTTCTTGAACCGACCAAAACCGTTTCAATATTTACTATCAAATAATAAACAATAAGAGCATTCTGGCAGTAACTGAAACAATGTTACCTCTAGTATTTATCTGCAACCGTTGTTTTAACCAACGGGATTGTGTACCAGCATTTGTCGAAATTCATTAAACATTCGCTCGAAATATTACAATTCGGAATAACATGGAGATCGCTTCTACAGATAACATAACTTCATGTGTAACGTTACGTTTACGATACAAAAGCTGGTGAAATATTTAACACCGTTAATTTATTCTAGGGCATTGTTGTGTATGGGTTTATGAATCATAAAATGGAAAGTTATATTTTTGAGGTTCAACAACCTCGGGTTAGGAAAATAAATGAAGGGCTTTTTCAAACCTACACGTGTATTTTATGGGTCGTAGTAAAAATATTTTAATAAGCCAATCAATAATTAAAAGTTGTAGCAGTAATAATTCTTCCGCTCACGGCCTCAACAAGATCACAACATCACCTAATAAGGTGAATAGGAATTTACAAAATAAAGATTAAAATTGACTACATGGAACTCTTCCTTTGCTACCTATTGTCTAAAATGTCTCAATTTACCAATCTAGAATTACCGCTGTATAGAAAAATTAAAAACAAACTCAAGTGATGCGCTGCAATGCTGCGATTGGCTATTGTTTCATTCTTAGCATTCTGGCCTCTTTTGGTCGGTACCAAGTGCCCTGACCTTTCAGTGACCAATAATAATATCCCAATTGAACTAAGCTATAATTTGCTCTTACCAAAATTATTTACATTAAATATTTGCACAGACGGTATCATTACCAGATCAAGTAAATGCGATTCAGATTCTGTGTTAATCAATAAATCCACTTAGTTGATAAAATATGCAAACCATTTGAATTGAAAATAGCTATCGTTTGATTAAATACTCTAGCTAACTCTATAAGTAGACTGAGAGTACTGAAACCGAGTTAAGGGCCCATTTACACGTAAATATATCTTTGTTTTACTGATCATATTTTTTAAAGATTTGTGTTAATAATGCTACGGCCATACTACCGCAATATGGCAATAATTATGGCCATTATTAAAACAAAACCAACTGAAAAACAACAATTATGGCCATAATTATTCCCATATTACGGTGGTGTGGCCGTAGCACAAATGGGCTATAGTCGACATTATATTGTATTAGCGATAACAATTTTCAATAAGTTCGTAATGGATTGACATGTACAACTACAATCTAACGAAATCACCACCACATCATCGTTTACCATCAGGTGAGATAATGGTCACTAGAAACAAGCCAAAAGCAAACATTTTTTACTTTTTGTCAATCTAAAAAGTAAAAAATGTTTGCTTTTGACTTGTTTTTTGTACTTTGTATCGGCTTTCTCTTATCTCAATTCATTTTAGAAGACACTGGAGGAAGCAAGGAGCCTCGAAGCCTGGCAACCGATCTTTCCAAGGGGTAGCGTATTTCTGAGATGTAGCTGAATTCAGTTATGCTGAAATACAACCCTGACGTAGTTAGGAACGGGCTAGGCAGATGATGAAGTCACATTTTCTTTATCTTTAAGTCTCTATTATGACTAATATGACATTTAACGCTCATTTTCAGAAAAGACAGAGAGCGAGATTCTCTATCCGTGTAAACAAGTCATAAATATTCTAGCAATCTTCAATTAAAATTAGTATTTGGTCAATATAACCAAGAACCAAGCTGTGGGAAGAACATGATTCCCCACCACCTGGCTACATGCAGCCCCAGGAATATCTGCCACCTGGACATGATCTGCAGTGGCCTATTTGGAAGGCACTGAACCGATTGCGTACTCAGGTAGGCCGCTGCATACACAATCTGGCGAAATGGGGATTCAGAGACCCGTCGGATACTCAATGTGAGTGCGGTGCTCCTGTTTAGAACATGAGCCACACGTTGGAGTACCCCAATTGCCCATACACCTGTACTATGGGGGATTTCATGAATGCCACCGAAGCTGCAATTAACGTAGCCACACACTGGGCCCAAAAAATCTAAAAAGTTAACCAACGACTCGAAAAGAAGAAGTCAATATAACATTCTGTTTATGAGACAATTTCATTTGATTATTAATTCATTAATTTGTAAGAGTTCACTATACTGTTCCAATGAACTTGAAGAGTTATTACCTATATAGCTCTTCAGTTTGATGAGAAGGTTGGCCTAGATGCTGATCAATGACTTGTCTTTTGTGGCATGGCAGGTGGGTTCAATTCTAGCACGGATAAATGTAAGGCCTATTAACTTCACTAATTTTTCAATTGAATACGTTATCGTTACTCCAGAATCTTTCAGCCCATTGGCATTCCTGTCTGGGTCGGTAACTCCGTTCAGCTAATAATCTACTTTAATAATATTAAATCATTTCACACAACCTGCAACTAATATTATTATAACAATAATTGCACCTATCAACTTTGAGCAAATACACTGTGGTTCAAAGCAATGGACTCCATTCTGCAAATGATCGGCCATGCGATATCTAATTGTATGCGACAAATGTAGTTTAATTTGCAGTAACTGTCACGAGATGGGACTCGTGTAATGCAAACCTGGTATCTGTGATTTAACAGGAGAACGTGGGTCTATTATTGTGCACCTACGTGTAAATGTTAGCGTACTGAGATTGTTAAAATAATGCGTTTTCTTGGCGAATGGATGATCATGGAATGGGTCTATTGCGATTATCATTGGCTCTTGGTAAAAGTAGGTAAATCAATGTTGAATTATTTTCAATGAGCTCGTTAAAGCAAATATTTTTATCGGTCGTTTATATGTCCGTTAAAGCTATTTGTCATAACTCCATTTGCTGGTTTATGGTTAACGGGCAGATAAGCGACCGATAAAGTACCTCAGAAACCGGGCATCATGTCAACAGAACAAAAAAACAAAATAACAATAAATAATTGACAATTCGATTGAGTCGAGTGGAGGAAATGACTTAAAACATCAAAAGGTAAGCGTATCTAATAAGTGACGATTAGCGTAGGTATTATAAACATATTGGTAGGCTATGTAATATGAGACGTTCCGATTCTTGACATACCCTGAGTTCTTAATAATCATCAGCCTATGCAGAATTATGAATAGAGAACCTATATTGGTACCTCATATTCTAATTCGATCCCTACGCCAACTCTAGACATACACATTCTTCAATTTGTAGGTAATCCACTAACCTCAATCCTAAGCCACTGTCATCAATCTAAGGCCATACCAATGTACATAGTAGTAGGTTATTCTGTATATACAGATTAACCATTGATTAAGTGGCTACGTATACCAAGTACACATACTTAATCAAATTCAATTATCGAAGCGAACGCTAGGTATTCGATTTAGAGACATCACATCACTGCTAAATCCTATTATGATAAGTCATATCAATGGATTGCTGACGGTAGCTTGAGTAAAGCCTCACACAACCTGAATGAAAACAAGCGAAAACCACATTTAGTTTTTAGCCTTGTCCATTAATAAGAAAAGCTGTGATTTGACTTCAGATTAACTTGTCAGCCATTTGATTAGGTCTTAGGCAGGACGTAACAAAGAAGAATTGTCAGTCTTCAAAGCAAGACATCTAGGAATCGTCTAAGAAAGGTTGTTCGTGGGCAAATAGGTTTAGGAAAACGTTTAGGAAAAGTCTGGCTTCTGAGTTGACCAAATGATTGAGCTCTTTGGGCCAATAGATATTCACAGTTTGTTTAATTATTGCACTTCCTTGGGTCTTCTACAGTCATCATCATCATCAAATCAGCCAAAAGACGTGCTGGACATAGGCCTCCCCCAAGTGTCGCCACAACCACCAGTCCTGTGCGTCTCGCATCCATCGGCTACCCGTAACCCTCACCCAATCATCCACCTAGTCGGAGGCCTTTCAACGCTGGAAAGCAATACAATACCAAATCCTAATCTATAGATAAACATCGGGCATTGCTGTGTGCAAGTGGTTCAGTCACTGTCTCTTGGGTCTAATGTGTAGGCAACGAGTTTATGGTTCGGAACAAATATAATATCTATGTTCGGAACCCATTGCATGGGAGTCCGGTGCTTATACCAACTCCTGTTTCACCCGTCACTGACCCCGATTTCACCTGGTAAGTAAGTCATGAATGTCTTAAGCGTCAACCTAAATCTTAAAACTATAGTTTACATCCTAAGAGATTCCTTAACTTGCTTAGAATTTAAGTTCTAAGCAGAAATCTGGTGTAAGCTTTGAAGATTGTTAGGTCTCGTTCTAAGAATGCAGCTTTAACTCCTTAAGTATAACGAACCTCATAATGAACACGAGCCAAGAGTGTGGAGTAAGAATAATAGGTAGGATAGGAGTAGCTCGACGAAGTTAAACTCCATATTTAACGAAAATGGGTTTGTGCAGTGTATGTGTTAGTGTGACCAAACGAGCACGAATACGCGAGCAACGAGCGGTTCGTTGCTCGTTTCGGTTGCTCCGCCCGCTGTCGGATTTTTGGCAAATTCCTTTGATTGTGACGGTTCAGTCAGTACGCCACGACAAGTCGTCAAGAGCGCATACGCGTCGATTTTAAGCTACATCGTGTTTATTTTTTGGGTTCCGAACAAAAAACGGAACCCTTATAGGATCACTCGGGTGTCTGTCTGTCTGTCCGTCTATCACAGCCACTTTTCTCCGGATCCACTGGACCGATTCTGTTGAAATTTAGTAAACATATGGACTTCTGTGTCCCAGACACGGACGCGTTACGTAAATCATTATAATATTTTTAGTATGGAGGTCACTTTTGGGGGTCTAACTAGAAAATAAAAAAAGAAAATTGAAAAATATCGTGTGATATATCAAATGAAAGGGCTCACTGTGAAGGTTTTAGTTATATTCTTTTTTAATTAATAAAAAAATTAATGGTTTTGAAGTTATTTAAGAAATTGGACAAAAAATGACCATCCCGCCATTATCTCCGAAACTAATGAGCCTAAAATTTTGAAAAAAAAAATGGACACTATGGATCTTTACCTTTACATTACAAGAAAATCTAAAAGAATTTGTAGGAATGTTACGCATTCCACAGTGATGACACAATAAAATGTATGTAAGCGATAGCTCGACGGTGTCCAGTCGTGCACTAGCGAGGCATTAGGGAACATGTGTTATAATACGCCCCTTTGTAATCAAATGTGTTAGTGTAATTCATGGACATTATAGTATACTATTTCGACTCAGAAGTATTTCATTTATATTCCCTGGAGAGGAAAAGAGAACCCTAAAAATTCTATAGTGTTAAAATAACATGTAAAAAAAAAAATTCGTTCGGAACCCTTTGCACGCGAGTCCGACTCGCACTTGGTCAGCTTTTTTGTTGTAAAACACTGAATGAGATGAAGAAACAAATCCCTGATTTTAATGGAAAAACATAGAAAAGAATCAGTTTTTTTAACCCTGGCTGTACCAGAATCTTTTATTAAATTAAAAAATGAAGATGCTCGAGTCAGATTGGCTTCATTTTTCGACAATCGAACAGCAGATTATAAGAAGAAAGTACCTATTACTAGCTTTTGCTCGCGGGTTTCTTCGCTTTAAAATACATTTTGTCAAGAAAAAAAAAATCCATAACCGTCTCCAGGTTCCCGTCCATCTCTGTGTCTAAATCAGTTCAGCGATTTATGCGTGAATGCGTCACAAACAACCTCACTTTCCCATTTATAACATTAGTTGGGATCTTTTTACAATTTCTTCCCAAAACACGTTGTAGCATAGGTAACCTACTCGTACTTTCGAACATTTCTTTTCCATGCTTTAGAAATCATGTTCCTCTTTTTTTACTCCTTCGGCTCTAGGCGAAGCAGAAGGAAGTGTCAGACTCTTACTGACTAAAACCCACCCTTGTTCCTCAAATTGCCTTTTGTGTTCCAAGGCCGCGGTGACACTTTCGAACACATTTCACAACCCTGGCAGGATATTCTCTGACGGCCCTGTCTTTCGCATTTCTTGAGCAGAATCTATAAGCGAACTTATATATTTACCATTTTCATATCAAAATAGCTTCCATATACAAGCTAATGGCACATCATCAACTTGGTATAATCTTAGTACTGATAGAAGTACGTGCGCCAATCACGGTAATTGATATACAAATTAGTTAATACGCTCTCTGCATTAAGTATGAATTAGTGAGCAAGATTGTTTACATAATGTAGCGCTAATAATTGTTAGAGCTGATTGATAAGAGGCCGACATGAATACACAATATGCTGGATAATGTTTGTGTAGTTACAGAGGCCTCTTCAGATTTACAGAAAAGTGAGATTGGATAATCTCGCTCATTTGCTGCGTCTAACTGGTTTATTTTTTTAAATGGGAAATCATCAATTGACTCCTTTCGCTCTAGACGGGGTGGAAGGGAGTGTCAGGCTCTTGCTGACTAAAACCCATCCGTGTTCCTCCTAATGCCATGTGTGTTCCTGGGCCGCGGTAACTCTTTCGAACAAATTCCGCAACTCTAGACACCAATGAGTGTAAGTAGTATCTTTACAAAGTTTATTATACAGGGTTTTATAAAATAAAGAAAATTAAACTCAAATAACCTTTTCTTTGCTTAGTTAAAACAGAGAATTGGTGCTCATTAACAAATTAACGACTTTTTACAGTTTAAAAAAAATAGCTGATTTTTCAGAATCGGGTAGCGAAACCTTGATATTCGTTTGTGTCTTATAATCTGAATTATTCCTGAACCTAAAGTTAGTCACCAATTTTGTAATACGTAGATAAATACATACATTTAAAATGTGAGTCTTTATTTCGTCTTTCTGAGCAGCACCCCTAAATTCATTTATGAATTTTATAGTGAGGTGAAAAAATACAGCAGTGCAATTATGCATAGATCTCACCTTGTAGGTTTGGGTGAAGTGGTTACGAAGTGAGCTGTGAACCCATGTAATCAAGATGGAATGAAAGTTCACTTCGCACGGTGAGTGGTTTACAGCATCGACCGGCTGTTCAATTTTCGACAACTCTTACGGAAATTTTCAAGTTACTAAATATTGGCTTATAAAGCATTTTTTCAAGCATAGAAATGAGAATAAGCATGAAAAGGGTAACGAAAGACAGCCGTCTTAAGTTAAATCGCAAATAATAGTAACTTTTTGCAGATAGGCTTGACATTTCTCTGTTTAATCTTGTCACTATTCACATTATATTATCACTGTGTAAGAAGCCTACACACATTACCGTTAATAGTACCTTTCTATCCAATAATATCGTATTACGAACCGCCCACGATTAATTTTCAGCTAAAGGTTAGCTACGAATGACATTAACCGGTGACGTATTGATGTCATAAAGTAGTCCCACGCAATGAGTGAGTTCGCTTTGTTTGCAGTAGTTTATTGTAACAACAACTATTTACAGAATGCTAGAGTTGGTGAGTAACCTGAAATATCTTGGCTCAATCCTACTATTTCCTCCTAATATTATAAATGCGAAAGTTTGTGAGGCTGGATGGATGTTTGTTACTCTTTCACGTCAGAACGCCTGAAAGGATCGTGGGGCCGTTCAAGTATTACGTAAGCACCAATGGGGGGTGGGGGGTCTTTACCATGCTTATTTTTGATGACATGGGGGACGAGGGGGTTTATATGATGATTACGTCAGCAATATTGACTTCCCTTTTTGTTTGAAAATCTTAGTAGATTTTAATTTGACATAATTATGGCTTGTTAGTTGTTTTTACATTCACACGATGGTCAGTAAGAAATAACAGAAGTGGGGGAAATAGGTCTCGCGCAAGTAAAAACTATACCAATGCTTACGTTACGTAATCATAGATAAGAGCTTTGATTACTATTCATGAAATTTGGCAAAGAGTTAGATTATAGTCTGTAATAACACATTTATTTTATTTGATTAATATTAGGAAAACTTACAGCTAAACATAACACTAATAAACATTTGAACAAAATAAGGCCAATTACAAGCTTTCACGTGTAATAGATAAATAATATTATGAAATAGATAGTAGACTACATATATAGGTATAAGTTAAAACAGCAAATAGACTAGTTATCCTTGAAGAAGCTATCAGATAACATTTTTTTTGTTATTTAGCAACACTAGTATAGAAAATGTCGATATCAACTTCCCGGCAGGTTGGGTTGTATATACGACACGCCCTCACCATGTACGAATTCCGTCTGTACGCAGTGGCCACCACAGGGGTGTGCAATAATTGAGGTCTACGTAAAAACACAGACGGCACTCGCAGATCGATTTTGTGTAACAATTCCGTAACACCAGTTTTACCGTTGGCAATTTTAAATAGAAACACAAGATCGGATATTTTTTTTTTATCATGGGAGTATGTTCCCTAGTTATCACGCGGGCGAAGCCGCTGGCAGAAGCTAGTATTATATAACTTTGGTTTCGTGATCGCGGCTGCCGAGTGTGGAAGTTCTGGGCTCGATTCCGAGGTCGGCCAGAAAATGTCATCGGGTTTTTCCATTAGGAATCCCTCGGTGGGAGCTCGGGGTTTGAAAGTTGTAGGTGTGACGCTCTCAATTCCTAAGTCGAACACCTAATCTCTTCCCGGTTGTATCGGATTGCCGTTCAATAGATAATGAGAGTACCTAAAGGAACAGAAATTTCACCTGTATTTGCGCACATAATTGTGCACTACAATATCACCTGCATGGTCACTATTAGCTAAATTTGTTAGGGGATCGTTTGGATCAAAATCTATTTTTTTATTATTGATAGAATAGAATAGAATAGAATAATCGTTTATTTGCACAGAAAGCAGGTACAATATACAGATATTATTATTAGGGGAGCCATATACTTTCTACCTTGACTAAGGCATGCAAAAAGTAATATAAAGCTAATAAATTCAATTAAACAATACAACCACAACACTACAAGCATAATTCAAGCATATTGATAAAATAAGTCATTAATTAAATTCACAAATAAAAAGATATTACTTACGAAAAATGCCAGTGAATATCCATAACATTCATTATACAGGTCAGAGTCAATAGCATCTTAGGTTATGGTTCGATAAACTTTACGACTTTGTTTCATAACATCATTTTTATGTTGCTCTTCTGGTCTCATATACCAAAATGATCCTTACTACACATCAACATTCTCTAGGTAACTTAAACATTGTTACTACTTTTGCCACCAACTTTACACCTAATTATGAACCCAACTTTTCCAAACTCCGGTTTTAATTTATTTTAAATATGTCGCTAGCCTACTCAATCAAAATTCGGAGCTCATAAATCATCAATAGAAATAAGGTGACATATTTTTAAATTGTTACACTTTATATTCGTGTCACGCAAACAGAATTGCCTTAGAATTTCGATGAGGTTGTCGCCAAAACGTTTTTTCATTTCATCAGAAATAAATTACCAACATGTATTGATAAGTATTGATACAGAATAAAAAACAAATGCTTAAAAAACCGGCCAAGAACGAGTCGGACGCTCACACGCAGGGTTCCGTAACATAAACCGAAAAAACGCATTTCTCGAATGGCCCCCTTTAATTTTGAATTTTTAATATCTGTTGTTGTAGTGGAAATAGAAATACACAACCTGTAAAAATTTCAACTGCCTACCTATTACGGTTCTTGAGATATAGGTCGCTGGTAGACAGATGGCAGACGGACAGGAGAGGATAGAGTTCCGTTGGTTACCCTTCGTATATAGAACCTTAAAAAATTAAAGAAATAATAAGCTGCACACTTTTTTTCTGCCATAGCGTGGTAAACAAGCAGGCAGCCTACTTTATTGTAAACGCTCCCTATGGATTGCGATTCAGGCTGCGCTGAAAAAAAAATAGTTTAAGCAACTTCCTGTACACGGATAGCTTCGCCGAGGCAGGCCTAGAAAGAGAGCAGACAACCTGGACGCGTACCGAGTAAGGTCATAGCACACATATCGTCACCGTATCAACCCGAGTCGTGCAGTATTCTTTAAGAAATTCCCTATTGCAACGCACACTAATCGGAATCGTAATCTAATCGCCTCGCTTCGGGACAAGCTCACGGACTGCGGTGCGGTGCGTGGTTAACGAGCAGTTTCTGCGCTTACGGCTCGTCGACCCCGCGCTTACGGCTAGTTGTGCCCGCGCTTACGTCTCTCCGTGCTCACTCAGTCTCACCTCCCCCGCAGCCTGCCTGCAGCACACTACTGTTGCCAAAAATGGGTGGTCGATGAGCCGTAAGTGCAGCGTCGTCTAGCCGTAGCCGAGTCGACTTACCGAAGCTGCTGATCCGCTTCGGTTTTTGACGAGTTGATAACTGTGGTACTTTTAGCTGGTGCGTGTACGAATTGGCGTGGGAATAGATTTCCTGGAAGAACTTTGGTTTTGCCCAGCAAAGGGACAGTATGGGCTGTATAAAAAAGAAAAACAACTTCGTAGATTGACATGAATGGCGTGCGTTAAAAGAGGCTTATGTCAGCAGTGAACTACTGGGTCACTTGTATAATAATGGTAATAAAGCCACTTTTAGCAAATACCATAAAAGGTTGTTTAGCAACTATCAAAAACAAGTCTTTTTATTTCTCATGAAAAAAACACGGATATTCGTTGAGTAAATTACAAAACAAAAAAAAAAACTGTTGAAACAGTAGTTATCACGTCGTTAAGAAAAAATATGTTTTGTTGAACTGCAATTAAGCGCAATTGCAAGCGTCCCCTGAGCTCCAATTGCTTCACAATTTATGTTAATGTATTAAACATATAGGCGTTACAAAATGTTCCATATATTCCATACCCGACTATACATATTGTACTGTAAAACTCAAAAAGAGACATAATTTGTAGTCAGTACCCCTTCGGTTTTGAGTGTCGAAAATTATGCAATTAGAACGCATTACCGGCATAAAATATCCTATATCCTTCCAGGCCTTGGGTTTTTTTTTTGGACGGGACCACTTGCAGTTCACCTCTCTACGGGTGGTTACTGCTCAACCGGGCTAGCCTTTGGTGACCTCAGATATGACTCTAAAGCCCCCAGCCAAGGCAAACAAATACTTAAACCTACAACTCTGCTCGCTGGGGGCACCCCCTGTGGGGTACGGGCCTCGGCTCAGCGGCATCGTTATCGGGAGGGCAGCAAGGGACAGGCTGGGTCATGACAATATTATTTAGGGAGTTTAAAGCTAATGGCTCAGCGGCGCGGGCTGGCTCTTTAGGCAAAAGACGGGGAGCAATAACAACATTGCTATTATTACTACTGGGCGGCGAGGCCGGAAGGTGGCGGGTCGCGGTTTGTGTGCTTGTTTCAGAGTACTGGTTTCCCTACAGCTCTCTTGGACAAGGGTAATTGGGTCATCAGGTTCTAAGTAGGGTGTGCCGCGGACGGCGGATCCTACTGATCTGGGAGGGAGCGTATCGGGTAGCCGATGCGATTAATGGGTTCTGGTGTTTTTCAGCAGATTCGATGAAACGCTTTGTGAGGCGTTTCATGAACTGCTTGATGGTCGGGACTTTGAGATTGACATGGAGTCGCTCATTCCTAACGAACCACGGGGCACCCGTGGCTTTTCGGAGAAAACGGTTTTGGAGGGACTGCAACCTATGGATCCGGTATGACTTTACGTGGGCGGATGTAGCACACGCATAAGTCATGATGGGGCGAATGCAAGTGGTGTAAATGCGCAGCTTGCATTTCAGGGACAGTTTGTCCAGGCCTTGGGTTATCCGTGCTCTGTTCAAATACTTTTGTTATGCTACGGAATGTAATTCCTTGGAGTTTTTTTTTTTTGTGGGGAAATCCTCAAATGATCCTTGTCTAGGAAGACGGAGTGTTTTGTCGGACTCTTACCGACTAAACCCGACATTTCCTGCTGTTACCATAAGTCGGGGGCTCGGGACACAATAATATTCACACGCATCCGTGACTGGTATCAGCCCGCGGGCTCCATTACTTAGTGTGGCCGATTGCTCGACCACACACGCTAAAACTGTGCACCACGTTCGTCTTTCTGATCTACAACCTGAGGGTCTTCAAGTCAAGAGTGAATAGGTTACTTCTAAGCAAGTGTGCTCCATCGTCGACCACATCATCACAGGTGAGATTGTGGTCAAACGCGAACCTATTAATAATAAAAACTGGCCAAGTGCGAGTCGGACATGCGTGCAAAGAGTTCCGAATGAATTTTATTTTTTTAACATATTATTTTAACACTATAGACTTCTTATAATCTATAGGTGAAGATATACTATCACCATTTTTTTCAAAATTTTAGGCTCTGTTTTTTCGGAGATAAGGTGGGTAATGGTTATTTTTCGTCTAATTTCTTGAATAACTTCAAAACCATTTATTTCAAAATTATCAAAAAAATATAATTAAAACCCTCACAGTAAGCTCTTTCATTTGATATGTCACACGATATTGTTCAAATCACCATTTTTTAATAATTTTCTAGTTTGTGACCCAAAAGTGACCCCTATACTAAAAATTTAAGAATTTACGTAACGCGTCCGTGTTTGGGTCACAGAAGTCCATATGTGTACCAAATTTCAACAAAATCGGTCCAGTGTATCCGGAGAAAACTGGCTGTGTCATACGGATAGACAGACAGACAAACATCCGAGTGATCCTATAAGGGTTCCGCTTTTTGTTCGGAACCCTAAAAAACAAGAACTATTACCGAGGCTGCATGTTCCTAATCTTGTGTTAACAGATCAGTGAGATGTGTACAGTACCTCTATTATTGATACACTTCTTAACAATAAAAAATATTATTTTCTACCGTCAGAACCAAAGCTCCATCCTTGGACACTACAATGCATTGTCTCCGTTACACATCAAGCAATTTAGCTCAACGTCAGTTTAACAAAATGATGGCCTCCATTCAGCGTCGCCACCTGCAGATGGCATAGCGGCTTGACGTTGCCTACTCATTCGCCTAGAATTAATTCCAGCAGAATTAATTTTGAGTACCTCCACCGCTTTATAGGTAACAGTTTGTTCTTATTACGTACCCACAACGGTTATAACAGCGTCTGAGACGGAATTAAACTGGCCCCTATTGTTGTGAACTACTATTTTGTCTGGAATCTGCGGCAAAAATTGAGCTTATTTCTTTAGAAATTCTGGACGGTCCTTTGTGGGATTTTCGACAGGATCAGCAATATAATGCTTTGAAACAATTATTAGATTTATTGTATATTTGTTTAATGTGCCTAGGTAATGGAACCCACAAATCTGACCAACAGTCTGACCAATGGGGTATCGTATTATTCAGTAATTGGGTGGTGGTAATGCGAAAGTCAGATAGGCAGTCGTCTTTGATTCTTACATGCAATAACATAATATAAAATCATGACTATATTTCCCGAAAGGTTTAAGTCCTGTGTAATTGGAGGGTATTCGATGGAAAATCGCTGTATTACTTTGCCGTACACACCAATCGAACCCAGAATCTCATCTTGGGTCGTAACGCTAAGACCATCGATGCAGCAATTTGTTGTAACACGACCTTGGGAACTCTTTATGCCATAATGATGAACATAATGTGTAAAAGCGAGCAAAGGAATCAATAAAATATTATTAGCATACACTTTTCCTTAACGGGAATTGAAACATAAAATGTTGTTGCCACTTAAGGGCCCGGTAGCATTACCTCGGGATGCCTTTTGGGAAAATTTCATACTTTTAAAGAATGGGAAATTCCGTCGTCATCGATGAAGTAGTCTAAAAACACTTGGCTTTTCTATAATTTTGCTTTTTGGCCAATTCAGTATCTAACTGAAAATTGTATGAATCAAGGAATGAAAAAAAAAAAAAAATACATACGATGTCCTAGACGCACGTCCCTACACATAGGGCTTGTCTATGGTGGAGGTACTCGACAGGATGCAAGGTATCTTCCCTATGTTCATCTGCCGCGATCGAGTAAATGCCAAAAACCCATTGGCCTCCCCTGAATTTGGATTGGATCACATTATTTTATTATTCCTTCTGAGCTTATTTTCTATCTCATGGTCATGAAGGAGATGTAATAATTATGATACAGAGTTTATTGTGTTTAATACAATTAAACTAACACCCTCTTGTGAGTGTTTTATTGTATTAGTGTGAGGAACTGCTGTGGAAACTGCAATCTATTTCCAAGTCGAGTGAAGTGTAATTGAGGTTTCCCGTCAGGAAGTTTCCAGTAACCTGGAAACAGGATTTTTGGTTCCGTTTGTTGGAAATAGGCTCGTTCCTGGGCAGAATGTGCGTGTACTTTAAGTACACATCTACCTAAGGCAATTGTTTCACCGCCGAAGATCAGCGAGAAGCAAGTTAAGCTAGAAATTACACACGAGTTGGCGAGCAACGAGAAGCGAGTGTGTGATTCCGATAGATTTGTCGCTCGGCTATAAGCTAGTACTATTTTGTAACGAATGATTATTCGCACGCCGTATGGTGTCGGCCGGTGCCGTATGGTGCCGTAAAAGAATAATACCATCCCATCACTTCCCGTCGGTGTCGTAAGAGGCGACTAAGGGACTCGCCGGAGAATGGGCAGCAGCGTTCTCTGTAAAAATCAAATTCATACACTGCGATCGCCAACCCGCCTGCCAAGCGTGGCGATTATGCCCCCCCCCCTTTTGGAGGAGGCCTATGTCCACCAGTGGACGTCTTTTGGCTGATATGATGATGATTACTCGTAGCACTCGCTCCGTTGGTCTCTCGGCGTGAGTTCTGACCACCAACCGAGCATCATCTTTATGCTATACTAGCTTTTGCCCGCGACTTCGTACGCGCGTATCCCGTTTTTCCCGTTCCCGTAGGAATTATAGGAAATCCTCTCTTAGTGATCCCTTACACTCTCCAAGGAACCTTCACGCCAAATTTCAGCTTTCTACGACCAGTGGTTTCGGCTGTGCGTTGTCTGTCAGTCACTCAATCAGTCAGTAACGGAAGTATTTTATACATTAGGATAGCTCTTGTCGTTGCGACAAACTAGTGGTAAAAGAGTTCTTGCCGGCAGTGTGAACAGCCAGCTATCGACTATAAAAATATATGTCCCTTTCATTCACGCGGGATCCCTCAGCGAGAAAATCGTCGATAATTAATCGCATCTATCTCGGCAGTGAGACAAGCGGCAAAATCTGGCGCACAGTTATGTTATGGGTTGTTAAAATATCAACACACACACACACACACACATACACTCATACACTCTGTCTCTTTTTATTAATAAAAATCTTAAGTAATCAATTATATTGTTCTATTTTTGAAAACATTTTAATAAACTGAAGGTTAACTTTAAATCGGGCAGTCGGCGTCGCAGATTCAATATTAAATTAAGCCCGAGTCAGGGGGACGATCAATCGTGTCTCCCGAGATTATGAAACTGAGAAGAAGCCAATTAATTATGTGAAGACGCCGTTCTTGAGAAAACTATTTAGCGCTTTACCTATAGGAAAATATATTTTTAGAGAAAATTAAAATACGTAATAAAGTTGTAAGAAATAAGTTGGGACAGATTGTTTTTGTTTAATTCTGGCTTTGCTCGCGTTAAAGTACCCTTTAACTGTCGCCAGGGCCCCTCTATATTTATAGCGAAATTCATTAGTTCGATGATTTAGGTGTGAAAGCATATCAAACAAAATACAAATTTTCTGATTTATAATAAAACTAAGAATTTCTTACGCCTATCATTAGTTGGGCTGATAACGGTGCCTCTCCATTACAGCGAAGCGAGGCAGCGGAGTGGAGAAACGGAGAAATTTTAACCAATGGAATTGCATAAAATCTCCGTACTTCGTGAGTCAATTTCATTTTGACTGACATGATTTGTTAAAATTTCCCCGCTCCATTGTAATAGACAAGCACGCTAAGAGTACATTTCACCTTTCCATCAGCCAGTCAAATCAAATCCGAGCGAAAGATTACAAGTGCGGGGAAATGCAATCGAATCGCGTACATTAATTAGGAATGCTAATTGATCGTCCCACCAATCCGATCGCGTATGAATTTAGATTGCCCGTACTCTTGTACCTCGTGATTATAAACACAATCTTCGTCTGTTATCTTTTGCATTAGCACTAAAACTAACACACTAGCTCTAACCCCTACCTTCACCTATTTCTGAAGGTAAATAAGAGTTAAATCAAGATACCTAAGCAAACAATTGAAGGTTACATACGCTGCTTGCGTACATAAACTGAATGCAATAACAATCCTCTGTGGATTTTGAAGGCAACTATTATTGTACAATATTCTTGGGTTCGTCAGAATGGGTAAGCAAATTTTTATTATATATAATAAAGGCTACATCAGCAATAACCAGTATCTATAACAAAAGTTGTAGGGAATAAGAAAACTGGTTTATTAGAAAATCTGATTCAGGGGCGGATCCAGGATTGTCATTTGGGGGGCTTTTTTTTACTTTGATAGGCACGCGTTTGACCTGTTGGTAAGCGATGATGTGGTCGACGATGGATGGCTTGACCTCGCTGAGGGTATATTTTAGCAAAGTAAACACTAAAAAAAGCACGGAACATTTTATTTTGTTTAGCGCAATACAGGCATCCTTGAATTACTTTTCGTTAAGTCTTCATTGACTTCGTTAGGTAGTAGACTACCAAAGATATCTCGGATTTTGGGGGGCTTCCCACCCCTCTGGATCCACCCTTGCTTCATAGGTACTCTTGAGTCGAATAGATTATCTGTCTAAAAAAAATACAGTACCCTACCACCAATATTGACCCCATATCTTGTCCAAATAAGCGGCTTATAACCCAGTATCCACATAATATTATCCTTTAATTTCCACCCCTCATAAAACTGAAAAAAGTAACCATCTCCCATGTATCTTGCTGCAAACATCGTTTCAATTTTGTTACCACACCTCTGAAGGGAGATAGGCGGTTCAAAGTTTAGCATTACAGACGTGATACGTTCCCATACATTGTGAGTTATCATAACGTTGTACAAACTTGAACACTGACAGCAATTTGCCTGTTACATGAATGTTTCTCGTGTTGACAAGGACTCCCATTTCATATTCAAACTGGAATGGGCTTCGTGTTTGTTGGGCTCCAATTTGTGAGTGGAGGTTTTGTAATGTAGGGTATGTTAGTTGGTTCGACCATTAGGAGATTCTACGCCCATGGCTGATCCATGGCTATCCCGCTGTAATTGTCTGCCATGGCTGAAATTTGGTAAGGAGGACTATGATAAGAAAGTGATCATCAAACGATACTTCAGTTTCTAACAAAGGCTAGGCAGAGATTTCACGTCAGACATCATTAGGAAGAAAAGTATGATTTAGAACGCTAAAGCATACTTTTCTTCCTAAGGATGTAGATATGAATTTATCTCAACGAAACCCGACTATAACCCGTTAGTTATAGTTAATTATCCAGACGTACTACGATGTGTACCACTGGACCGTTTCACTTGCCGTAACAAGCCTGACTGCTGAGCCAGGGGTTCTGGTTTCGATTCCCATGTCGGCAAAATGTTATTTGGACTTTCCACCAGGATTTCTCGATGGCAGTTTGGAAGTTGACCGTGTGCCTCGTGCCCTGTGCCTCGTAATGCATGGTTAGCTTGACTTGCGCCTGATCTTTCTACGGTCATCTCGGAATATTCTCTCATCGAACTATGACAATGATGGAAGAGAGTGCACCGTCCTGTTTGTTTTTTACAAAACTTTGCCCCACACTAGGAATTTCTCCTGTATCGTGGATGCGTTTACACACACATAAACTCACATACATAAACAGCCAGACCCGGAACAACTATCTGTAGGCCATACAAATATTTGTTCCGTGCGCCAACCGTGTCGTCAGTGTCGTATTTGCGCGCACAATTGTACCTGTAATTTAATTAACATACAGCAGATTTGAAAGATTCCTCTGTACCTATTCTGAGCCTAACTAAACATATTACCAGAGAAAAGGAAATTAGATTTCTTTTTCCTAGCTAGATAATAAATTACTTTGCCCGCCTATGTAGGCCTTACTAAGATAAACGTTGATACATGTGTTTTATCTGAATATTGACAGCTTGTAATAATATTGGCTAGAAGAAAAAAGCTTTGCGGTATCGGGTAAGTGATTACGCGATATACTATTAGACGTTTAGGATATATTTACTATCTATCTATTTCTGTCTGGCCATCTATTAATATAAAGATAGAGAGCAAATTTTGTGTTTCTGTCAATGTATATTGTAATGCACCTTATTGGTTGCATTGACCAGTCGATAAAGCTTTGGGGAACTTAATAAAAAGATGATTAGAATTTAGAATAGATTCGAACGACGTAAAAATATAACTTGTTTTAGAATGACAGAACTGTAAAAGCTTTCATCTGAGCAAGTGCTCAATATAATTATCCTTTGAATCCAATCCTTGTTTGATTTCACGTAGTTTCCAGTGACGCTGCTGAGGAAGTAACCAGCAGTATCACAATATGGAGGGTAATCTCCGGGGCTAATGCACCTATTTTCAAAAATCTTTCATCGTTTATATGTTACGTTACTTCATATGTTCAAAAAGAAGTGTTTACTAATTTTAGGCAAGTTGCTGCATATTTTATCGATGTTCTAATATTGATAAGTGTGCGAAATTATAGGTACAATACATATACTCTTATAGCAAATTCACACGCAACAAAATGTTACGTAACAAGTTACATCCCAACATCAAAAGAGTAGTCAAATTTTAAATAAATCAGCAGCTGTGAAAAGCGAGTCTTCGTTTGCGAGCCAAGAAATAATGAAGCGCATTCCAGCGCTGCCTCCCGTAATGAGTTGTCAAACGTCTGTGCCCCCGGGACTCGCTTTAAAAACGTAATTTGTATCTTATGTTTAATTGAAGTTATGAACTGCTAGACCAATTGAAAATCGTCGACGAGAAGCTTTTTTCTGTAGTCATGATGTTAGTGTAAAAGCCAGCGCTTTTTGTAAAAAAGGAGTCTTTATTTCAGTAAACTTTTTGCCCTCGTTTTGATATAGGTTTGTTGCCATTTAGACGGTGAAGGAAAATAATATACAAGTACCTACGTGAGCTTTGACGTGGGTCAACTTCTAAGACTAGATTTATACTAGGTACACCTAATGGTTTATTCTAAGATATATTACAGAGCCAAAGCAAAGTTCACAATGAGACAGAAATGGATTTTTCTATTCAATTCGTACAAAAAAGATTTACAAAGGAAAAACGCTGCCAAATTGTGTGCCAACAATTCTCATTTGCACCCTTCCGCCAAATTCACGATATTTTAAACAAAAAAGCAAAACATAATAAAAGATTTGAATAAATTCGTATTTTGTGTGTGTATAGAATTATTGTATGATGAAAATTTGCAAGCGGGCGCTAACGTAATAAATTTCATGCTCTCATAATTCTGTGGCGTGATTTACAGGGTGATTTTCAGCGACACAGCCCCAACGTTTTTGTACAATATGCCAATTAAACCTCGGGCAGTACATTATTTAACAGAAAGTCATTATATTGAGACAATTATGACGATGTTTATATTGATTAAAATGGTTATGGGAGCTTGTAAAATTTTAAAATGATGTTGCTTAATTAACTTCGACGTTTTTGATGGAGTTTAATTTCATTTGGTGTTGTTTTTTGGAGCAGATATATCAGTTAAAGCCTCATTTTATTTGTGGTAATGAACTAATGACACGACGTAGTGGCCTGGTTCTTTGAAAGTGCCAAGGTATATGTATTTTCTTGGCACGTGGCAAGTAAATAAAAAAGAACGTTTCTTGGCTGTCTCCAGGAACCCCTCGCATGCCCGAGGCGCAAGTGTAAATAAATATGTATGCAAACACTGCAAACTCATCAAACGGAACGAGCCGAAAGTTCAAAAAGCTTTGCAAATGAAGTCTCAACGAAGAATAGTTTTCAAAGGAATATTTTGCTTTGTCCCGCTTCCCATTTCCGATATTTTCTATCGTACGCTTAAAGTTTAATGGTTTGTGTGGGAGATCGATTGCAGCGTCAATATATTTTTATTTGTGCACACAATTTTCAGTTCGTTTGCTCCGTACTGCGGTCTGAAGAAAGTAAACAAGTTGGGTTGGTTGGTAAAGTTTGAATCGCTGATATGTACCCATTGTTACGTCACACACGGTGCGCGCTACATCGACTGCGAAAGTCAATCTTACGTTTCATGTGTTACGGTAACCTTTTTAAGTAAATTGTGTAAATGTGAATATTGGTGCTGATAAAATCGGGGTTTTCCGATAAGGTTGAATGTTTTTGGATTTTTGTTGAAAATATTTTCACTGAATACAAGTAAATGTTGAGCATTTGTAAGGCTTTTTCAACGCTTGATATTTGTATAAAATACTAGCGAACGTCACGCAGTTTCACCCGCGTAGTTTCCGTGGGAGAATGGGGATAAAATATAGCCTATGTTACTCTCTGATAATGTAGCTATCCATTGCTGAAAGAATTTTTTAAATCGGTTCAGTAAATTTTAAGTTTAATTGTTACATACAAAAATACAAATCTTTCTTCTTTATAATATTATAGTATAGATTAGTATACCTAGATATAGATAGGTGGTTGTTTGTTGTTTGTTTGTTTGTGGTTGACTGATGGTTGTTTGCTACGATTTATAATGTTAAACGAATGAACTCGACTGATTGATAATGGTCGTTGAGCGGTATTATCGCTTGATTATTATTGATTTTGCTATAGTCAATATAGCTATTTACATACATTATGTCGATATTTTATTGACACATCTATACTAATATATAAAGCTGAAGAGTTTGTTTGTTTGTTTGCTTTAACGCGCTAATCTCAGGAACTACTGGTCCGATTTGAAAAATTCTTTCAGTGTTGGATAGCCCATTTATCGAGGAAGGCTATAGGCTATATATCGTCACGCTAAGACCAATAGGAGCGGAGCAGTAATGAAAATTGTGACGCAGACGAAGTTGCGCGGGTCAGCTAGTTTTTCAAGATATCTCCGACTACTCTTTCATATAACACGTAGGTCCCAGGACATCATCTCTCTCAACTGTTTCTTTATGGGTGCCTGTTCATTACAGCGGAGAGAGTCAGCGGAGTGGAGAAACGGAGCAATTTGAACCAATGGAATTGCATAAAATCGCCGCACCACGTGAGTCATTGACAATTTGACTGACCAATGGAATTGCATAAAATGTCAGTGACTGATCTTTTAAATAATTCCATTGTTTAATATGTCTCCGTTTCTCCGCTCCGCTGTATATGAAATAAAACTCATAAGATTGCCAGAAGTCAGGAAATCTGACACCAGGCTTGCCAAGAAGTATCGTGTTACCCAGAGAGATCTGATAGGCAGCCGCTCCACGTAAAATACTGGGATTCAGCTGAATCCGGTTTGAGTCAGAGCTTCCCCCAATAAAGTTGGGAAAATACGAGGCAGATGATGATAAAATAAAACTCATACCCAGAAAATATGTGTATACTTATTTATATCGTACAAAGTTCATTTAAATACAACAACGATAGTGTCAAAAACAATAATAACTATGGAAGATTTGGAGTGAATTCTAATGCTAAAAGACTACACTAAACTACAGAATGATGGAGTAAACTTTATAGTAACATTGTTTTGATATTAATTTAACATAAACTTACTATGTAATACGTTTTTAATAAGGTAGGTAGGGAAGAGAGGGGTTAGTTGTAACAGTGGTAAGAATTAACTTACTTAAATACACCATGTACAATAATCGTAACAGGGATACTCTGTTAAAGTTTCTATTTCTAGGGTAACATTTTATTTGTTCAAAAATTTGACCAGTACGTGAACAACCAGCAATTAAGTTAGAAGAGTATAATGTTCAATTTCTTTTATGAACCTAACACTAATTTCACTCGTTATCAATATTATTTTCGTAAAAAAGAAATGATTTAAATAAATCTTAACCGGACACAAATAGTTATGGCAAGGTGAGATAAAAAATATAAATTCATCTAAGTACCTCGCTCATATTATTTGTGTCTCAACTTCCAAAGAAACGTTACCCGTGGGAAATTACAATAACTCAACCGCGTTAGGCGATTTAATAATAAGAAGTTTAGGATGGGTGTACAACCAGCGATTTGCAGAAAAAAGGTGATACACAGTTGGCTTATACTTCCATCAAAGCTGGTTCACTTTACGGTGGGACAGTACTTTTGCATTTTTGAAATTGTATCTCCTAGCTTCGGCCAGAAAAAAATATTGAAAAATCCCTGAAGTGAGTAACATAGCTGACATTAGGTATAAATAACTAAAGTAGGTATTGCCTTCAAAGCAACCGTACTATGACGTACCAACGCCGTCCTGATTCCGTTGTGAGAGACGGATGGAGCTATACAGGACGAATAGCATTAGCGCTTTATCATAACGGATTCATGAAGATAACTGCAATAACGGTCACTGACCTACATATATTTATTAACTTTATTAATATCACGAACAGAAATAAAGGCATAAAGCTGTCCTCTAGTAATGAAAAACTGTTCATATTTATCGTTCGGGTATCTACGAAAGGCTATTAGACAAAGGTATGTACTTTATTGCAAGTTTATCTAGCGCCTACCATAGTAGGAGGTCTGAAATTTGTCTAATAGCATCTGTTTCCTAGCACCATAGCTTAACAATTTATAATAGGGGTAATAAATTTTAAATTTCAAAGAAAGGCTGAATCAAGTTACATTTCACTAGTTGTACTTACACCCTTACAAAATACGTTTTTACATTTGGTTTAATGCATAAATTAGTGTTGTAAACTTTAGTATGTATGTATTAAGTGGTGGGTAGGTAAGTATGTAGATATTAATAATGTCCTTATTCGTCCTTGCGGTCATCGTTGTGAAGGAGGATGATACTCTCACTGGGCGTAGGGGTGTCAAAAATCGGCAGGTTTTCTACCTCACCTGGAAATTAGATAAAATAATAAATTTAGGTTTACCTACAACAGTGAAAAACTAACGTATTATATAAAAGTTTACCCACAACACTGAAAACTAAAGTTTTTATAAGTTGGTGAGTATGTTTTTGAAATCGCCATTTTGAAAATAGAGCAATTTTTTGTTTTTTTTTTTTTGTTGAAATTAAATATTTTTAATAACGTACTAAAATGCAAGTTTATGCAAGAAAATACGACATGATATTATACTATGATCTCCAAATAAAAATTCAATTAAAAGTTTTGTAAATTGGTCTGATTAAAAAACAAATACAATGACCCAATAATTTTAATCTAATATAATAGAGCCTCATACTCACATTACTATCTGAGTAAAGCGGTGTAAATAATTTTGAATTTTGGCTTATGTGTCGTTGTATGTAAACCACCATTTTTCTACAAAACGCATATCTAAATTTGGATTAGTTGTTCTAGACTATGTAATCTTAGTCACGCAATAAATTCACCCATTTAATGCCGCTAGATTTTCAATACTTTAAATTAGATAAACATAGTAACAACCACTTGGATTAATTTTGAGCCTTGCAAATTCAAAGTCTAACTTATCGAAATCAAAAGTCACTTATTCAAACTAGGCTGAAAATCATCACTTTTTGGACATCAAATATTTGCATAACGATAGTCCCCTAAACGCCCCTGTCACCACTTCCTAGTATTTTAGCTGAAAAGAAGAAGTGGTCCATCAAGATATTTTGCATTTTTGTTTGATTCAGTACTGAACATATCTCGAGACATGGATTGGGTAATAAAAGATCTTTTTTAAAATTCTTACCAATTCTGACAATAAAGTTGACGGATTCATCTTCGTCTAACATAGAGAACACGTTTTCTACGGGAATGTACACGTTCTGGGTGTGCTCCAGGAAGTCTGCATCCTTTTCGCACTTGCAGGGCCGTCTGGAATGTGAGAGTGGTGAATTTAACAGTAATAAATAATTTTATTATTAGTTAGCCGTATGGTGTCGGCCGGTGCCGTATGGTGTCGTAAAAGAATAAAACCATCCCATCACTTCCCGTGGGTGTCGTAAGAGGCGACTAAGGGACCCGCTAGAGAATGGGCAGCAGCCTTCTCTGTAAAACTCAACACCATACACTGCAATCGCCAACCCGCCTGCCAAACGTGGCGATTATGGCAAACCCCCCATCTTGGGGGAGGCCTCTGTCCAGCAGTGGACGTGTTTCGGCTGATATGATGAGGATGATAATGATGATGATTAGTCAAAGAAACAACCGGTATATCCAATCCATATCCTTCCTCAAAAGAGAATAAGAAGAACAATTCTGAACCAGAACATTAGAAGTATATCAAAAAATATATCAGGATTTCACACTATACTCGCCAGAACAAAGATCGTGTGGGACATTATTACGTTGACCGAATGTTGGCTTCCTAATACAAACTACATTCCAGACCTTCAAGACTACAATTATTTCAAAACTAATAACAACTTAACACAGAACGAGGGTGTAGTTGTATATGTAAATAAAAAAATTACAGTTTCCGTTGAAGAGCCCTCAATCTTGGAAGCCAACAGTCTACTAATAAAAATCGACTCCAACACCATCCTTATAGCAATATATCGTCCGCCGGGATATAAAGATATTTATCCATTTCTTGATTCACTTAATTTGCTCTTGACAAATATAACACACTATAAAAATATAATTGTCACTGGTGACATAAATATAAACATTCACGGACAATGTCTTAACTCTGCCTCACAGAGCTACCTTAACCTGCTAGCCTCGCATGGACTTCTGCCTGCCCATTCACTCCCTACGCGTCTCCAGGCTTGCCTTGACCATGTTATTTTAAAATCCACTCTGCCTGCTTTCACCTACGTGGCTCACTCTGCACTGACTGATCACGAAACTGTGCTGTTCTTCCTAGTGAAAAAAAGCTCTAAACCTGTTATAAAACAAACAGCTACCCGTATTAATCATGATCAGCTTAAAGCAGAGTTAAAGCAACTTAATTTTGATCAAGTATATTGCACGCAAAATCCTCATGAGGCAGCAGAGCGTATGATTGACATAATTAAACAGGCAATTGAGGCTAGTTCCAAAACCGTCAAAATACCTAACAGGAAAAAAATCATAAAACCATGGCTCACTCCGGGCCTTCTACGATGTGTCCGACATAGAGATAGTCTACATAAAAAATTAAAAAAGTCACCTGATAATGCAATTCTAAAAACATCCTTTACTAGATATAGAAACTACTGTAACAAGCTTTTGAATACGTTAAAAAAAGACTATGAGAGGAAAGAAATAAGCGATGCTGGTAATAACACAAAAAAAATCTGGGAAGCAATAAACTCGATTACAAATAGAATCAAAAAGAAAGACAACGCATCAGATTTATTAAATTTGTATGCTACCCCTCAGGAGTCGGTTAACATAGCCAATAAATACTTCGCAGAAATCGGCAAAAATCTCGCTGAAAAGATTTCTAACAGGTCATCTAATAACGCACATAATCCCGTCAATCAAGAGGTCGCACAATCTATGGTTCTTCTGCCCACTGATGATGAAGAAGTTACCGGATTGATTATGTCCCTACGTAGCGACACTGCTGCGGGGTGGGACAAAATAACAAGCGGCCTCCTAAAAAAACACATAGACATTGTTGTACCACCCCTCACGTATATCTGCAACCTAGCACTTTCATCTGGGCAATTTCCCAAATCTTTTAAAAAAGCTATAATACATCCAATCTTCAAGGGTGGGGACAGAGGCCGTGTCAACAACTATAGACCCATAGCAGTACTTCCTATTTTATCCAAGATACTGGAGCGGATCATGAACAATAGGCTCGTGGATTACTTGGAGAAGTTTAACATCCTTTCACCCTCACAATATGGTTTCAGGGCGGGTAAATCCACGGCTGATGCAGTTCATGATCTGACTAATTATGTCATCACAAACTTGGATGATGGACAGAAGGTTTTAGGCATTTTCCTTGATCTCGCCAAAGCTTTTGACACGGTGTCTGTCCCTACTCTGATTCGCAAGATGGAAGGCATAGGAATCAGAGATGTTCAACTCAAACTCTTCGAGGACTACCTGAGTGAGCGTACCCAGTGCGTTAAGATAGGTGAAACCATCAGTAACGAACGTACTGTCACCTACGGTGTGCCACAGGGTAGCGTAATCGCCCCGACACTCTTCCTTATTTACATTAATGAGCTGGGTATGCTCACTCTTCCCAAAGGCAAAATTATAACCTTCGCTGACGATACTGCCCTTCTCTTCAGCGCTAGCACATGGCATGATGTATACAAGCAAGCTCAGTCGGGTTTCGAAATCGTGACGGAGTGGTTGCGTAACAATTTTCTGACCCTAAACGCGGAAAAAACCGTATACATACCCTTCTTTCTGAAAAATATTGCGTCAACCACACACATGAACTCGTCATATTTTATAGTAGCCCACACATGTTCCGAACAAAATATATATAATTGCACCTGCACCACTCGCATTCAGAAAACAGATAGTGTAAAGTACCTAGGAGTAATAATAGATAGCAACCTTAACTTCAAAAAGCATATCAATACCCTTAGCAGTAGGTTACGCAAACTTATATATGTCTTCAAGACCCTAAGACACGTGGCAGACGAGAAGCTAAGGAAATCGGTTTACTTGGCTCTCGCCCAGTCCCTACTAACCTACTGCATAACGTCCTGGGGTGGTGCTACAAAAAACACTATGTTAGAGCTTGAACGAGCACAGAGAGCCATTCTGAAAGTATCTCTATTCCGACCTTTCCGATACCCAACGGTTAAGCTGTACACGGAAGCAAAAGTGTTAACTGTTCGTCAGCTGTTCATATTGCAAACGGTTATAAAACAGCATGGCCTCACTACCTTCAAGCACTCACTCTCCCACAGAAGTAGACGATTCGATCCCATAGTCCACCATCACATCCGGTTCTCGACAACTTCCTCCCATCGATTCTTTTGCTACCTGGGTTGCTTTCTTTATAATAAAATAAATAAGAAACTCCCAATTTATAATCTCGCCAAAACCAAATGCAAAATTAAACTAGGCAGCTGGCTCCAGGAATTAAATTACGAAGAAACAGAAAAACTACTTGATGTCCCAAAATAAACAATTTAGCACATTCTATTACAACCCCCCCCCCCCAACACACACTACTCCGACACATACATCCACACACACACCTTACTCACTCACAGATACACAATATTACCTACTAAACCTACTAACACCAATAAATTCTAATTTCTTTTTTTTATATTTTATTAGTAATCATATAAACCTTTGTTTTGTTATAAATTCTTACTGCACTTGTTATTGTACTGTACAACACATACAAATGAAAACATTACCCAAGGGGTGGAGACCTGGTGTCCTGAAATACAGACCTCAAGTCTAGTTTAGGTACCAGTCTCCCACAGTATATTGTTGCTGTAACGTATTTTTGTATTGATACCTCTCTAATGTACCTATATTGTGGTGAGAAATAAATCATTTATTATTATTATTATTATTATTATTATTATTATTATTATTAATTCTCGTATTGGATGCGGTTACATTCGCATTGCTGTTATAAACTGGCAAAACACCAGTTTTTGACGTTGATTGTCGTTGAGATGATAATGATTGCGACTTGAATTTAAACGCCCTTTAAGTCCGAGGGATTGGTCCTAAGGTCTCATCAAAGAGGGCCCAAAAGCAATAAGGACGAAATATAAAAATAAAGGACCATTCATATTTATTGTCGTAACAGCCGATGACGTCCACTGCTGGACATAGGCCTCCTCCAAAGGAGGGGTTTGCCATAATCGCCACGATTGGCAGGCGGGTTGGCGATCGCAGTGTACGGTGTTGCTTTTACAGAGAACGGTAATGCCCATTCTCTGGCGAGTCCCTTAGTCTCCTCTTACGACACCCACGGGAAGTGATGGGATGGTATTATTCTTTTACGGCACCATACGGCACCGGCCGACACCATGCGGTGGATATTTATTTATTGAGGCAGTATTTATACAGCAAGTCTCAAAATTTACCTTAAGTTATTCAATACGTCTACCACGAGTTTTACTCGCTAGCGACTGTAGTTAAAAATATGTAAGAAAACTTAAAAAAAAAACAAGTTTATGATTTATTTTTTAGTTGTTAACTAAAGCCTTACTTGCAACTTGTTTGCTTGTTAGTAAAAATTTAAAAAAATAATTTAGACACTTATTTTTTTAAAGTTTTCATACATTTTTTTTAACTAACTGTAGTTAAAAAAATGTATGAGAACTTAAAAAAACGTTTCTAATTCTTTTTTAAGTTTTAAATTTGCTAGCGAGTATAGGTAGATTGATAAAACTAATGATAGACGTGCAGTGCATTAGTGTTAAATACCGTACTGCACAATATCGTCCATATTGCATGGTTCTATTTTTAGTACATTAGACAATGCAATTGTGCATGGTCTGTCAGTCAGTAATATTACTATAGAACGTTTTAATAGGTGTCTATAGATGAAATATCAGTACACTAGGTCGATATTGTTTTGATGGCAATGACGCATCTCGAAATAATTGGTAAGCGAAATAGCGGATGTTCGAGCAGTTAATGTGAGTAACACTTGAAATCGTATCCAACATAAATGTTTATGATTGTAATAGCATTTGTTGATACACAAACACACGGATGTGGAACAATAGTTATATTATCTGAATGCAAAACTAAAACTAGTGTGTGGGATTCGATCACGACTTGGGTATCGAAACATTTTGGGATTCACATCATTGCAAGAGAGCTTTTTTATGTTTGGCCTCTCGCAGGTCAACCTAAGAGGTTGTCGGCTGCTTAACCGGACTTTCCTGTGGTGGTCTTAATATAAATATTAAAGCCTCCAGTCAGGGCTTATTTTAAACTTACAAACTAAGCTACTACACCCCCTGTGGGATACGGACCTCGGCTTAGGGCGTCGCTGGGGGGAGGACAGCTAGGGACGGGCTGGATCGAACATTGATTATTTAGGGCGAATTTAAAACTACAGGCTCAGCGGCACGGGCTGCCTCGAGCAAAGGTCGGGGTGGACATTGAAGGGAAGATCGCGACGGGCCTCGGCGGCGAGGGCGAAAGGACGATGGTCTTGTTTTGAATGTGCTAGTTCCTTTACGACTTTCTTGTAGAAGTGGTAGAGTCATCGGGAATGGTTAAGGTGTGCCTCGGACGGCGGATCTTTGAGATGCGGGAGGGTTCGTGTCGGGTGGCCGATTCGATAAGGGGGTTGCGGTGTTTGACAGATTGCAAGAAAGCCCAGAAATCATGTCATAATTCTCTTGCCCTTAATCCAATTAACTTGGGGTTGGAGCAATATTTTTTCTTCTACCATATCTCAATAAGTAGTCCCCGACTCATATAACCAACCACATTCCTACGCAAAGCCATCGATTTAATGACTATAACATATGCGACTTCAGTTATGTATTGGCGGCCGCCATTTTGTTTTTATTTTTCAAAATTCATAAAACCTATGTCGCACTGAGTTTTTTTTTTATTTGTTATGGGTTTGCTCTTGACTCTAGTCTAGGTCAGAGATGACAGAGACAAAGTCTACGATGGAGCGAGCTTACCCAGAAGGAGCCTGTACACTCTTACTTTGAAAAGATTAGGGTTGTAAGCGTTTGGAAACACAGACGCAGGCAGAGAGTTCCACTCCTTTGCTGTGCGCATTATAAAAGACGTTTGGAAGCGCTTAGTGCGAATTGGTGAAATAGCAACAAGGTAGGGATGGTAAGATGCAGTGCGTCTGGATGTCCGATGGTAGAAGGGGGCCGGTGGGATGAGGTCGTGGAGTTCTTGGGCACACTCACCGAAGTACAATCTGTAGAATACCGACAAGCAGGCAACCTTACGGCGATGAGCCAAGCTATGTAGCTTGGCTCATCAAACAATCAAAAAATCTAACAATAATAAAAATATGGCAAAAACTGAATTTTAATCTTAATTTAATTTGTTCAATCTATCCAGCTGAAAAGCTATAATACAGCATGCTTGAAAAATAGCCATAGGTACAAACATACTTTAAAATATTTTTTTTTACGAAGTCTAAAATGTCTGTATTACCATTATAATAAGGTTGTAAAATTATCAACGGTGACAGAAGTTATTTAAATGATCAAAGACTATATATACGTGCGATCATGAACCCATTTTCGTTATTTACTCTTTCAACCAAATGTGGCTCAAAAATATTAGGTACGATTTTCACAAAATCTCATAAGACGGAACATAATAAACACAAGCAAAATTATTTATATTCAACCTACGCCGTGCTGAAGAAAAATCTCTGAATGTTTTATAACCAGACAAAACAATTTATAACGCTTGTAAGAAACATTTTTCGTACAATAGAATTTTATTTATGCCGCATGTATGGTAATCTAACAAATTGTGGCGAAAGGTAGAAAATTATATTAAACCTGGTTTCTTCAAGACAAAATGTGTGAAACTTTTCATCTAAATCATAATATTTGAAGAGGAAAGATTTTAACGATTACGATTGAAGTAAAATTAATTAAAAAAAAAACCATAATTTTTAACCGACTTCCGAAAACGGAGGAGGTTTTCAATTCGGTGGGTATTTTTTTTCTGCTTTAAATTTCCAGTATTTGACTAAGATCACGCCAGATGGAAAACTAAAAATGAAGTATTTTTTTTATTTTTTTTTATTTGTGATTTCTAGTTCCAAACAATGGAACAAGCGTGCCTAGAAGTTCTCTGTTCACTGATTTTGAAGGTTGATAGTAATAAGCACTTTCACCATTTGCCAAAATATAGTGTATTTTTTCTAACATCAAGTCAGACAAATTCACAATAATAATGATGGTAACTCTAAACGTCGGAACTATGAAAGAGTAAGTGTTTGATCACCCTTACTCCCAATCCTTTTCACTCCTTTGTTAGTTTATAATCTATCTCTACAATTGTCTTATTTTAAACTAGCTTCTGCCAGCGGCTTCGTCCGCGTGGTCCCTAGGGAACATAGTCCCGAGATAAAAAGTAGCCTATGTCCTTTCTCAGGCTCTAGACTATCTGTGTACCAAATTTCATTTAAATCGGTTCAGTAATTTTGGCGTGAAAGCGCGACAGACAGACAGACAGACAGAGTTACTTTCGCATTTATGATATTAGTAAGGATTAGCGGAATATAATTTTTGTCTATGTTCTGTTCCGGGACATAGTCTTCCAGTGTGCCAAGTTTCATCCAAATCAGCTATGACGTCAAGGGGTGAAGAGAGAAAACTAATAAACAAACTCACTTCAGCTTTAAAATATTTTCAAATCAAATCAAATCAAATCGTATATTTCAAATAAACCATTTACAGGCACTTTTGAATTGTCAAGGTCGGTCAGTCCAACAAGATGAAGCTATTTGCACGTTCCAAAGCGTAGATCTCTATGGAGAAGAACGTGCAAGAAACTCCACGGACACTCTTTTAAAAAATAATAAATTGTTACAAGTTTTTGTTTACATCAAGTTGAAATTATACAAACATGTGAGAACGATGTAAAAGACGAGCAGGATAAAAGCGTCCGGGAAAAAAAGGAACAATTCAAAGAAATATTTAAAATAAACCATGGCAACTGAGAAATGACCAGTCCCAACTGACAGCGCCCGTTCACGAACATGACGCATGCGCTAGCACCATTCGGCTCAACCATTTTGAAGGGAGCCAAATGATCCAACGCATACGCCACCATCAGCCAGACTTTTGTGTGAGCATGACACTCCCAACCGCCAGGGTACATTCAAGTCAAAAACAAACTTAAAACTGATAGCTATAGCTTAAGTTTAAGGTACATAGTACTCACACATGTGCCGTTATTTATTAGTATGGATGACTAATATTTTAAATCTGAAGAGATTTTTGTTTGGTCGAAAGCTCTACTCTCAGGAACTACTGTTTTAATTGAAAAATCCTTTTAGTGTTGGATAGCCCACTTATCAAGGAAGGCTAGATAGGCTATATTACATCACGCTACGACCAATAAAAGCATTAATGAAAAATATGACGCAGTCGAAGTTGCGCGGATCAGCTGGTTTATAATATTAGTTAGTTAGAATACTTGCCTGTAAACAATCCTTTTGCTTGGTAAGTTCGGCAGGAAAATGTCGACTTCAAAGTAATACTTCTCAGCGTGGTCATCGTTCACGAGGACGGTCCACATCATTCTTCCTGAAAGTAAATAAAAATAATATTAGACTTGACATTATTATTTTATGGATGTAAGCGGGAACATAAATAGGTAGTTGTTTCTTGAGGCGGGTTTAGACTATCATTCACAATCACTTTTGTTTTTTTTTTTCATAACAGTCAACTATAAATTGGCCTACCTTAGATTCTAGAAATAATTATAATTTACCAACGTAATAAACAGTCAAACGAAACCAAGTTACTAGACGTACAACATTCCTTGTTTTTATGACCGCTACTAAAGTGCCCCAGAAGCTCAGACACAGTCTGTAATTCTAGACACAATTATACTAAGCTGTTTTTTCAGCCATTGCGACCCCTGTGCAAGAAGCCAGACGTTTCATGGTTCTGGCTTCTTTATATTGCCAGTGAATATGCAATACCTTCTAAGCTATTAGTGGAACATTTTTATTTTATCTAGCTTCATGGAAGTTTCACGAGTTTAAAAAAAACTAAAATAAACTGTTAAAACTAAAATTTAACCACCATACAGCTGATAGTATGGGAGGTAGCGTTGCATTTTAAGTAGTGTTTTTAATCCGATCGCCTGGCAACATATTCTATAGATCTCGAATGACCACTGTTTTTAACTCATTATAATGTCTTCTATCCAAAAAAAAAAGGTTTCAGCCGGCGAACTATGGTTTTATTTTTTTTACAATTTTCGTAACCAACCATACCCAAACCCACCGCTAACGGAGCAGCTGACCACCAGTTAATATATAAGCCATACCAGATCAACTATCCATGTCAATATCAGCCGGCTTACTATGACTTTTTTATTTGCAACGCTACCTCCCATACTATGATGATAAAGGCCTATGAGTGCGTTGTCGTTATGTGAATAGCGATTCATAAATATTCAGAGCAAAATAAGCTTTCAAGTCATGCGTAGGGATAGATACGGCATTCACTGCATGCATGCATCTTCCATTTTTAACCGACTTGCAAAAAAGGAGGAGGTTCTCAATTCGGCGGGTATTTTTTTTATGTATGTACACCGATTACTTTGAGGTTTCACATCCGATTTGTGTGATTCTTTTTTAGTTCGATGCGGCATACTTTCTTTCCCGTAAGATTTAATGCCGATTGGTTCAGTAGTTTTTATTTTATGAGCATTTTTGCTTATTTCAATTTCTGCGTAGATGAAGACGTCGTCCAAGTATCACCACTTAAAAGTGAAAAATAAAAATCTTTATTACAAAAAAAAAATAACCGACTTCCAAAAAATACTAGAAAGTATAAAATAATCTTAATTTCGGAAGTCGGTGTTTTTGGTTTTGTATCTTCGTTTTTTAACATCTATCGATTGTATTACTAAGACAAAATCATTTCGCGCGGGAAAACAACCATTACAATTTCACGGTATATTTATGGAAAGGGAACTAATATTCTCAGGAAAGTTTTCAATGAGGACAATTTATTATTCAAATAACAAAAATCTAGGTACGATTATAAAAATATTAGAGATCATGAGATAACTACAATATCTAAGCACCTATTTCAGAATTTAATTCAGATTCTTGCTCAACCATTGTTCTACAAACCGACCTTTCTAGAAAACACAGACATACTGCTTAGTTTCACGTAACATGTGTGTATATCCTTGTCTAGATCAGTAATGCTAACGGATGGACGTGATTTGCGCTGACCCACTTCGATTGTTTGAGATAACGCGACCTGATAGAGTTATCTAGACAACAGATTTCTTGGTCAAGTGCTTATCAAATCAATTATGCACTTGACATTGTGAGTAGGTAATTTCATTTACGCATTATGTACTATCAATTTATCATATCACGCCTGTATGCCCGAAGGGGTGAGGCAAATGTACTTACTACACTCACGTTTTCGCTTTTTTATGTTTTTAAGATCCTAGAAGAAAGGTGCGACGCGACATTTCCACATTTTTTTTATCAGGAATTATTGTGAAATTACTTTATAAATATCATTTTTAGGGTTCCGAACAAAAAACGGAACCCTTATAGGATCACTCGGGTGTCTGTCTGTCCGTCTGTCACAGCCATTTTTCTCCGGATCCACTGGACCGATTCTGTTGAAATTTGGTACTCACATGGACTTTTGTGACCCAAACACGAACGTGTTATGTAAATTATTAAATTTTTAGTATGGGTGTCACTTTTGGGGGTCAAACTAGAAAATTAAAAAAAAAAAATTTTTGAACAATACCATGTGACACATCAAATGAAAGGGCTTACTATGAGGGTTTTAATTATATTTTTAATAATTTAAAAATAAATGGTTAAGAAGTTATTTAAGAAATTAGGCGAAAAATTACTATTTTTCGCCTAATTTCTGAGACGAAAATTTTGAAAAAAATGGAGATAATAGATCTTTACCTAAAGATTACAGGAAAACTTATAAGAAGTCTGTAGTAAGAAAATAACATGTTCAAAAAATGAAATTGGTTCGGAACCCCGCGCGTGTCCGACTCGCACTTCGACAGTTTTTTTATATGAGAATGCCAATTCTACTTGTTTTCAAGCAACGTTCGTATTCACATGTCAATCACAATCTGTAAAAAATGCGACGCACCTGTTTGAGGAAGCCTTTAGGCTGCGTTTCCACAGAGATGTCTGAGGAAGCGTAGCGAAGGATGTGTTTGTTGAGAATCAATAGAACCGCTTCAATTACCTAGCCTCGCTCAGCGCAAACGCACATCTCTGGTGGGAAAGCCTTATCGTGTCCTGCCAGGGTTGTGGAATTTGTTCGAAAGAAAGAAAAGAAAAAGAAAAAGCGTTTATTTGCGCCAAGAGTCACCGCGTCCCTGGAACGCAAAGGGCACTAGGAGGAACACGGATGGGTTTTAGTCAGTAAGATTCTGACACTTCCTTCTGCTCCGCCCAGAGCGGTAGGAGTCATTTGATGATTTCCCATGCTTAAAAAAAAGTCTTAGCGCGTGGGTGGTAAACCTATTTGCATAGCACAGATTATTATAGAATCCTCTTTCACTTAATTAAGTTATTAACCTAACAGTTCATTTGTACAGGTCAACCATTAACGCCGCTTAGGGAAGCCATACACTGGACAGTTTAAACTACTGCTTTAAATATTTTATTAGCGTTTTTCATTAGACGCTACGACGCTGGAAAACGTAATTTTATTTTCGTACATAAAATAAGCCCCTTAGAAGGTTTATATCCTACTCTGATCAAATATTATTTCTTAGAAATGTTCAACCAACAGATTGGTAGGTTGAGCACTTCTTATACAAAAAGGTTATCGCTAGAGGTAATCTTTATGACATTAATTTCGATTTGAAATATGATTTATTTGTTTATTGTACCTTTTAATTTTTTTATTTTAAACCTAAAGAATAATGCTTTGTTGCATTAGGCTGCCTATATACCACTACTGTGCATAAAGATTAAGTCAATAAAAATTATGAGGGCCTGAGGGGCAATTTCCATGTTTTTAGAAACATTTGCATCCTAATTTCACTCACGTTCGAAAATTTTCTGTTATTTCAATACATATCAATAAGTTTTTGACATTGATTTTCACAGATATGAGATTGCGACTTGGATTTGAGGTAGGTACGAAAATAAATCATTCTTTTGACAAGTTTTGTGCTATATTGGCTACTAGCTTTTGCCAGCGGCTTCGCCCGCGTGGTCCCTAGGGAACATACTCCCGGGATAAAAGTAGCCTTTGTCCTTTCTCAGGCTCTAGACTATCTGTGTACCAAATTTCATTTAAATCTGTTCAGTAGTTTTGGCGTGAAAGTGCGACAGACACACAGAGTTACTTTCGCATTTATAATATAAGTGAGGATACGTGCTTTTAGCATACCATGAACATGTACAAGCTACAAATATATCTTCCATCTGGCAAAAAGCACGTTCCCTCTCTAAAATCTCAAAGGAAATCGCGCTTCATCCTTTATTTTATTACAATAATATCCTTACCTCCTCTTTTATCATAAATCTGGTACACATTGAATATTCGCTCATAGCACCGCAGCAGAAAGTAGTTGAGCACCGGTTCGGTTCTCTTCGCGTCCCAGCGATTCTTCACCGTGATGAATGGAAGTTCTGTGACCTTCTCACTGTGTTCCATGAAACAATGATCCATCCAGTCACCAGCACGCCCTTTCCATTTACAGTCCCCTGGAATTACGAGTTTTTTAGGAAAGGAAAAAGAAAAATTTTCATTGTGTTCTTGGGGATAGATAGCTGTGTCGGTTTTGGTGGATGTTAAAATAGGTGGATGCATGGTTAGCCTTTGTTTGAAATGCGATTTTGTGGTTTGGATCTAGAATCTACTGTATCCACTAAAGATAGTTTTTAGGGTTCCGAAAAAAAAGGAACCCTTATAGGATCACTCGGGTGTCTGTCTGTCTGTCTGTCTGTCTGTCTGTCTGTCTGTCCGTCTCTCACAGCCAGTTTTCTCCGGATCCACTGGACCGATTCTGTTGAAATTTGGTACACATATGGACTTCTGTGACCCAAACACGGACGCGTTACGTAAATCATTAAATTTTTAGTATGGGGTCACTTTTGGGGGTCAAACTAGAAAATTAAAAAAAAAAGTTTTTTGAACAATATCGTGTGACATATCAAATAAAAGAGCTTACTATGAGGGATTTAATTATATTTTTTTCATAATTTTAATATAAATGGTATTGAAGTTATTCAAGAAATTAGACGAAAAATGACCGTTCCCCCCCCCTTATCTCCGAAACTACTGAGTCTAAAATTTTGAAAAAAATGGAGATAATAGATCTTTGCCTAAAAATTACAGGAAAACCTATTAGAAGTCTGTAGTGTAAAAATAACATGTTAAAAAAATTAAATTCGTTCGGAACCCTTTGCACGCGAGTCCGACTCGCACTTGGCCAGTTTTTTTTTTATTTTGCAAATAGGAACGACACTGTCTCTGAAGTTCAACATTTTAAATATTTTATTTAACGTATACTTAACACGACACGATTTTCGTTTCAACAGTTTACAGTCGTTGCCCATGAAGAAAAACCAGCCCAAACCAACCAGTAAATAATTCTATGGTTACTCATAAAAATAATTAGGTTTTAAAATGTTTTCATATACCTAACATGTTGATAGGTAGGTCTTTGTCATCAGAACACCATTTAATCTACTAATTATCCTAATATACTAAATCTAATCAGTCCATCATCTTATCAACCTACTGGTTTTTGCCTATACGATAATTGTGGGTTTATAAGAACATTAGCATTTTTCCATGGCTTTGGTCCATATCATTCCACAAGCCGCTGATTTTTTCCAAAATATAAAAAGTAGCAAAAGAATTTTCGTAATATTAAATTCTACATACAAATAGCCTTTCCACTATATTATAATCAGATTTTAAAATATCTTTTTTCAAACTTGTAATTTATTTCTATTAGAAAATATAAAGCCCAAAACATTAATGCTATTTCCTTTATTTACGTTACATCACGCCTAAAAACTAATGTGGTGACGCATTCCACTTCGTATCCAAGACACGAACCATTTAGAACTCGTCACTAACTCGAAGGGACGTTTTCCCATGACGTTTTCCTTAAAGAAAAACTGTATTATACTCACAGACGAAGAGAGGTAAATAAAATGGTCGTGTTTATGTCATGGGGTTAGCAACCTTAAGGATATTGAGCGTTCCAATGAGGGCAATTTTTTGCGTTGTGAAAGAAATTCTTTATCGATCTCTTTGTGACTTGACGCAGTTCTTTTTTCTAACAATCAAATATGTAACAATGATTTATCTATTAATTAAGTAATAGTAACAAATTAGGTACCGCGGGTAGGTAGACCACGTCGGTCTGAACAGGCCTTAACGTAGGCTCTATCTCTAGAAATACTGATTTGGTTACCAAAATTCTCTGACGGTAAGTTATTGGATAAATCCACGGTTTTAGTGAGTAAGGCCTCTTGGCCTCGGTTCTTCTTTTTGCCACCAGAAGAAGAACTATCAAGAAGGTTGGAAGTTATTGAACTCAAGCGTACATGATTACGCTAAATAGTTATTCAAGGCTCAAGTTTTAGTTACCATAGACAGACAACAAAAGAAGCAAAGAACCAGAAAACTAATAGCTTCTTCTTATGACCGAGTTATTTGCGAGCGCTAAGGACATAATGTCTCCACCAACGGGCGTGAGAAAGTGCCTTGTCTTGTCTATGAAAAGTGAAAGACGTCATAAACTTGACTGTTGTACTTGTCTGCATAGTACATAATGTCCACAAACTGCTACAAAGTATTTAATCTATCTACAATAGGAAATTGACTGCCCCGTATCTGGAATTAAATATTATCGATATGTCGTGAATTAAACGCAAGTCAAGTGATACTATGATGACAACTGTAACTTGCCCCAAAAATATCCAGATCGTACAGCACCAATTTATGTCACAATCGATTACTAACTCCTAAACTTGTTGCGTTATTGTTCTAAAAAGTTACCGCGGCGCTGGAGCGCAAAGGGTACCTATTTGATGAAACGCAGGTGGGATTTAGTCGGTAAGAGTCTGACACTCCCTCCCGCTCCGTCCTGAGCTGGAAAGTAATTTGATGATTACATTTAAAAAACAAGATCATAAACTCACCATAAACTCTAGCCATGAAGCAGTCGATGATGCGGAACTGGCAATGGGCATAGTGCTTGTCAAGCTGCGTGAGCACTGCATGC
Organism: Lacanobia wlatinum; assembly: GCA_947578705.1. Classification (NCBI taxonomy): domain Eukaryota; kingdom Metazoa; phylum Arthropoda; class Insecta; order Lepidoptera; family Noctuidae; genus Lacanobia; species Lacanobia wlatinum. The sequence continues at coordinate 16,398,277 of OX388039.1, forward strand.
TTCGGGCAGCCGGCGTTTGTGCACGGGAATAGCACCTTGTTGGCCAATGACTCGAGAGCTGCCGATCTAGTGAGGGAGAACTCTTTCTGAAAGTGGAAAGAAATATTTTGGAAAAAAATATTAACCACTGCTTTTTCAAGAAAATAAATAAAGTAGGTGTTTTATTTACCACAGGCCTGCATGGGGACTTATAAAACAACAGAAACTACTGTAACTCTTTTAAAAATTGATGAAGTTTTACAATGTATCTATATGTGAAGGGTGAAAGATCTTGTTTTGTGTGCAAAAAAATATTTGCCATCATGGCTGGCACCCCATTTAACAACAAAAAGCTAGTTATCTGATAGATTTTACCGTTTAAAGGTTGTTACAAAAAAATATAAAAACGTAATATTTCGGTACAAAAAAATAGACATGAAACATGGAAATTCGAACTATGTGTTCCATGTGTGAATGCTACACATCTGTTATTCGGTGGTATTCGGTCGAATTCCTCGGTCACCAAAAAAGTAGGCCATACAACATCTATAATTTGTCGGCTCCGGCTACCGTCCGGTTCTGTGTCGGTTTGTGCATGTAGGTCGTATGCAAAGGGATTAGCTAGACCTATGTTCCAGCAGCGTCAGTTGCACACGTAAAGGTTGATGAGAGACTTTTCGGCGCAAGGCTTTTCTTTTTTGCTACAGCCTTGTTAGTAACGAAACTTCAGTCTGTGTATCTATCTATGTATGTGAAAATTCTAAAGACCAGCCAAAATTGGTATCCAAAACGATTACCTTGCTTGTGAGGAAAACTCTACATTGGCGATGGTTGTAATATGTTAAATGATATTGAGTAGTTTGAAAATAACACTTCTACACACATTGATATATAAAAAACCCAAGATACACACTCAGCATCTCAAAAACGTCCGCAAAAACAAGCGCAATATAAATTGTGCGCTAGTTCAAACAGTCTCGCATCGCTCGCCATACTGCACTGCTTTGTAAAAACAACTTTAAGCGATCTGTGTAAGGTTAAATTTGCAAAAAAAGTTGATTATAGTATAACTACACACAATTCACACATGACACTTGATACATGTCAGTTTTTGACGACAGTTTAGAGTGTTGCATTTGTTCGAGACTGTGCATCTTGGGTTTTTTATATATCAATGTTTACACATCAATCTTTTTGTCGAGTTTAACCTAAATGAGGCCGGTGTTTTGTCACAAACACCAAAACAAATTCAGAGGTTAGTCTCGTTTAAAGTCCAAACAATATTGGTCAAATCATATGATAATTATGTAGGTTTAATGTCTGAGGTGTCTTTTGAGGACAGCTCAATACTCTCTCACTGTTTGAACAGTAGTGCTATTCTGTAACAACATTTTCGTATCTCGACAGTGAAATCCGAGGTGAGTTTCAAATTAAGACCTTTATGTTGTATGCAATAAAGCTCATTTCGTGAGTTTTATCACTCAGGTGAAGCTCGATATCGAAATAGTTGTTTACAGAATAGACTAGCTGGTCCACTCAAACCGAATGGACCCGTTCAGACAGTGGGCCTTTCCAGACGGTGGACGTATTAAAAACGCAAAATAATGTTCAATACAAAAATCTTTAGAAAGCCATTCAATTTCGCACCGACGGCTAAAAAAACTGCGTCGCTACTGAGGAGAGTGAGGGACAGTCAAAACATTATCCTAAAAACTGTAGTCGAGAGCTTCGGCTCTACGATTGTACAGCAGTTTGTGCGGAGGTTGGTTTTTACTAACACTAAGATAGTTATTTTTGCATGTTACTAACACTTTGTGGATATTTGTGTCCGAAATAAAGCTTTTGTATTGTATCTATGGATTTGTCCCGTTTTATTTTTACCTACAAAACTAACTTCAAATAGCACAAATTTTTCAAGAGGCAATCAAAATGTTCTGGTATTAATAACTTGAACTAGAAATAATTTCAAAGCATTCTTATGAAATGCTGGACATTTAATAGAAACAATGTCATTCAGGTATTTAAATACAAAGCTGCACGAAAGAATGCCTTAGTCGTAATCAATTACTCAGGCGTTTATAAAGTTCAGAATAGAAAAGAATAGAATACTCTTTATTATTATGTCTACCATTTAAGTTACAGAAAAGATAGATGAGAAACATAACATAGGGTGACACAATGGGCGGTCTTATCGCTAAAAGCGATCTCTAAAGAAAAGCAGAGTAGATTTTTTTTTTAATTTGAGATTGATTGGTTAAACACCACAGATGTGATAGGTATCGATATTTTTTTGTGACTAATTAGTCCACCAGAAGCTCTAGACAAGTAATATCCTGTCAGTGGTAACGAGGTGAAGGCGATTGACAAAACGTCAAACATTTAGCTCTACTATCAGGGAAGAACGCTACATTAGCAGGAAGAAACATAGGCTATTTATTTAAAAAAAAAACTTAGAGATCCTTAAGAAAATTTCAATAACCCAAGCTATAAAAACTAGGTATATTATTATTATTTTGTGATGGGTTTGCTCTTGACTCTAGTTTGGGTCAGAGATGACAGAAACAAAGTCTACATAAATTATAAAGCAGAAGAGTTAGTTTTTTTGGTTCATCTCAGGAACTATGGGTTCGAAGTGAAAAATTATTTTGTTGTTGGATAGCCCATCCATTGAGGAAGGCTATAGGCTGTACAACATCACGCTATGACCAATAGGAACGGAGCATTAAGAGGGGACTCGGGTCGGTAACTCTTGGGCCTTTCTCCATATAAACGCATTCCGCTGTTTTCTTCGTGGATAATGCTGCAAGAGCAATGATTTTTTTTTCCAAAAAATAATACGTGCCTCTATCATTTTCTTTTTCCCAAAACATAATTACTTAAAGAATTATGACCATCCAAAAACCCGAAAAGATAGCCCGTTTTTACCGCCATTTTAGAGGAATAGAAAATAATAGAAGCATAGATATAGTCTTTTTTTTTAATTTCGATATTTAATTTTTTTAGATCAATCCAGTTTTGAAGAAGAAAAACAGCGGAATACAAAACGTCTTTTAGTCAAGGCTTTTATAAGTAAAAATCTGCCTGAGCTGCAGTTGTCGCTTTCGCATTTTACTTGATCATAATAATATGTGCCTCTATCATTTTTTTCCCAAAACATAATTACTTAAAGAATTAAGACAATCCAAAAACCCGAAAAAACAGCCCGTTTTTACCGCCATGTTCAGAGGACTGTCAGACAAAATAAAAAATAATAGAAGCATAGATATAGTCTTTTTTAAATTTTGATATTTAATTTTTTCAGATCAATCCAGTTTTGAAGAAGAAAAACAGCGGAATACAAAACGTCTTTTAGTCAAGGCTTTATTATATATTTTCATAGGTAAAAATCTGCCTGAGCTGCTATTTTTCAAATTCCTCGGGACAAGAGTCCCCTCTTAATGAAAAATTTGACGCAGATGAAGTTGCGCGGGTCGGCTAGTCACTAATATTTAATTTTAGAATGACACTTTATGTAAAACCCTTTGTAGTTCGAAAAGATTTTAATTATTTATCTGCTATTGCATGACAATGAACGATAAAATATGATAATTACGCCAGCACACATTCTCATTTGCCGCTAACATTGAAGCTGCTAAAACTAGTCTATGGCTGTTCAAACCTATTATTGTTATAAGTATGTCACAAATGAGTAATAATTCTCTTATTAAAAGGATCCATGTTATTGTTATGTTCTATAAACTGGCATTTCCCAACGGCTTTGTTCCTGTAGCCTACCCCGCCGTAACTGTATTTTTTTAGTATAAAAACTAGCCTTTATATCTCAGCGACAGAATATGTTACTATCAGTGATAGATTTTTTGTAGCCGTATTAGTAATTTCTAAGATTACCTTTCAAAAATACACACACACACAAACAAACACACACACATACACAATCAAACACAACACATTTAAACAATCAAATAATTTTAACTCTTTATTATAGGTACCTTTTAGATAAAAAGACGGGGAAGTATGTACCTATATATATGATACTGTCAAGTTTAACAGAATCACTTATGAATCCTATTGTCCGTGGGATTTTAGATATAAAAATCTAACCATATGATTATTTTTAATACACTTCTAATTAGTTTTATAAGAATTAGTCTTTCTGAATTTTTATTTTGGACTTTTTTTTTGGGTATGTATGTGCCCGGGGCCCCAGAGGGCAGCAAATACTTAAATTAATTTTTAAATGTATCTAACATAGTTTTTAAATCTTACTACTAACAATATTATGGACCAATTATGTCTGAAGTAAAAAGATTTTTTTTTAAACACCTGACATTTTTTTTCTGTGAATTCTTCATAGTCTAATAGAAAATCCTCTATTTCAATTTTACCAGTTACAGGCAGTTTTTGCGCGACAAGAGCAGCAAGTTTTTCTGCAGCAAAACACACTCACTGACCCTTTCTCCGGCGCGGCAGATGCATGTTACAACTGTCGTACTATTATCTACCTAAATAATGTGATTATTTTTCTGAAGACATCCATCCATAGGAAAGAGTTTTAAATAAAAAGAGATTTTGCTTAGCAACTACTTTTTCTTTTGTAACAAGAGCTTTTGACATATTAATATTGTTATGTTATCCTCATTGCTCTCAGTTTTTCTATAGTATATAGATAGTCTCGTTAGTATTATTTATAGAAAAACTTATTTTATTAAGAAATACTTAGCCGCATAGTTTTACTTTTCCTTTGTTTTGAGTAAAGTTGGTGAGTAACGTTGGTTTACATATCGGTTTTATAGGGAATGTAATCTTCAATTAAATGTTTGACCTGAAAATCGCCTAAACAGGCAAAAAACACAGGATTGATAGTTATACCTAACTTTATATTAAGAAAAAAAATATACAGAACCGTCGTTCTAGCTTTGGAGGCATTTGATTTTTCAGGCGTATGAACGAACAAACCGATGATGCTGAAAGCATATTTTGCTTTGAGTAAAGGTAAAAATCAACTGGGGCACTAAAACACTGGTCTCAATTTCGATTGCAACCATTAATTTGTAAACAGGATGTTTTTTATCTACGCTGTTTAGAGCGTATTGTCAGTCGGTTTATGCATGCAGTCTGTGGGTCAACTATACGCAGAGGGCATACAGCGCTCTGCGAGTCCAATATAATAATGCGTTTAGGGTATTGATGGGGTTGCCGCGCTACTGTAGTGCATCCGGCATGTTCGCGGAGGTGGAGATTGATCGTTTTCACGCAATCATGCGCAAGCGATGCGCTGGCACCATGCGCCGGGTACGCGCCAGCCCCAACAGCATCCTTAGAGCTATAGCGGACAGGTGGGACAGCCCCATACTGGAGCATTGGATAGGCCTACATGTAACTGTGGTGTAGGTAGGTAAATATGTTAATTATGATAGTTATGTTAAAGTTAGATAGAATGTAAGTACTAACACTAGTTTCTAAGTTTTTGAAAACTAAGCAAAATATGGACTCTGTCTGAAATACAAGATTTTTATTTTATTTTTTATTAAAATGGATATTTTATTTCTCACTTGTCACTTTAAAACTAGATACGTAGATATACTCTTTATTGTACACCATAATGAATAAAAGAATGAAGAAAAGAAAGGTCTTAAGAAATAACTAGCTGACCCGCATAAATTCGTCTGCGTCATTTTTTTCATGAATGGTCCGCTCCTATTGGAAATTTTTGTTTTCAATCTAAACCAGTAGTTCCTGAGATTAACGCGTTCAACCAAACAAACCCTTCAGCTTTGTAATGTTAGTATAAATAGGGTGGAGCAATAGGTGTTTTTTTTTCTCTGTAAGCGACAACTTTTGCATCTGATTACAATCATAATGAAAAATGGAATTCTATCTAACGGTAACAATCCACCATTTCACTCTCACTGCCACTTTAACAATCTATTGCTTCTATTAATTGTAATTTTGTTTTATTTAATTTTTATTTTTTGGTATGCGTCATGCTTGGCGCAAATAAACGCTTTTTCTTTCTTTCTTTCTTTCTTTCTTCTTTACTGTGAGGCAACTCTCAAGCTGCGTGTACATTACAACTTGCGGTCCTCTACATTGATATTCAGACCACACAAGCCACCATTTTAACCATCTATTTGATGGTTCGTGACCCAAAAACTCAAACTCAAGATACAATATAAATTAAAGGATACCTTTAATTTATATTGTATCTTGAGTTTGAGTTTTTGGATCATCAAAAAATCATTTAAAAAGTATCTTTGCGACAATAATATAATAATTATTATCAATTATAACATCGATAATAATGTCGCAGTGTGATAACAGGGACCGAGATTTTCCTATATTACATGAATATCTACACCGTTGATAACATTGCTAAGGGATTAGGTAGAAATATATGTGTGATGAGCCATCGCACTATCGGAGCGTCCGTTTTTTATGTTCAAGGGCACGGTTTGATAGCCTGATTAAGACAACGATAATAATTATAGATATTTTCCTTTTGTTTCATTCAAAAATATATCCACAAATATCTCACAAAGAAATATCCAATGCAACTGATATTGTATATAGGTATAGTAATTTTCTAAGAATATATTATAGTTAAACATGCTGGCCTAGTATAATTCTGGTTATAACCAATCCTATTAATGTTATGTCCGTTCGTGATGTTCATCATATTAAATTCTGTTTGTGACTTTTGGCACACCTAGATCGTACGTGCCTAGGTGTGACTAGGTGGTGGAAAGACCAAAAGTAACGAATGCTATGTGGGATACATTATTTTAGATGTAAATTTGAAATTATTGAAGTACGGAAATAGAACTTGCAGCACATTAACAGGTGTATTTGAAGTGCAACGATAAAATTAGATATTAACTGATAACATCTTACCCCAGTCGATGCCAAATTACAACTATACTGCAACTAATACACTGGAACTATTTACGTATATGATTGTAAAGTGTATACTGCCACAACTCTGAGGTTTGTAGCACAAGATCTTTTGGTTAAGACCTATCTAGACAAAACTGCTATTAATCAGCAAAGCAATTGTTGAAATGCCAAAATAATTCAGGGATTGATTACGTGGCATTTCCACAGGGTTCATCAATTCCATACAATTTTGACGTTTTGAAAATCGCCACGTTACCGACAGCATTACACTTGTCTAGAGCCTCAGCAGTGATCAAAAATATCAAAAGCCCTTACCTTACAAATATGACACTGGAAGCTCTTCTCGAAGCAGCGGCCGCAAAGACTATGACCATCCACACAGAGGTGGATGGGCGGCCTCATGTACGTGTTACATTTGGTACACGTCAGTTCCTTGATGAGGCCCTCGTAGTGATCCGTCTCGAGCAACGTGCTTAGGACTACTGCAAATTAAGACAGTCGTACAGTTATTAGGAGGAACTATTTTACCTAACTAGACGCAAAGAATAAGGATCACGGTCCATACAAAATTATCCCACGTCCTATGATAAACACTAGTTAAAGTATTAGCCAAGTGTTTCTTACCATTAAAGAATATTCGTTTCTAAAAATTCTAAATGTAACCCTTATTTTATCGGAAAGAAATTGACAAATTATCACTTCCCCAACAATTTTCCACATAATTTAATTTGCCAAATTATTAATTACAAATAAACCCTTCACAAATAATCGTAACGCAAACCTGATGTTTGGTAAGTGAACGTTATAGCAATAACCTTACTTATCACCTAGTACTTTTACCAATTTTAATGTAGTCAAATATTTCAGTTGGTAAAACATATTGTACGCAAAATAAAATAAGCCAAATATTTAGTATCGTCATTTTTCAATTTACCGTTTCAAGTCTTTATGTTAGTTGCAGAGAATATACAACAATGTATTTTGTAATGTTTGTTGTTTTGACGCTCAATGTCATGCAACATGCAAGCGAGCATGCAACATGCAGCAAGCATGGTTTTTGTCACGGCTCCGGCGCTGCGGGGCTCCGGTGATCCCACGCGACCTTATGGTTGCAGATGGTTTAACGCTCACCACCTCCTCCTCAACTCGCCGGCTAGCCTCGCCCCTCCGCGCCTACGCGATTCTAAATTACACTTTAGGGGTAGGGCAGACAAGACTACGTGAAGTTGGATTTACAGCAATTCGTATCTGTCACTAAAACCTATTTTTTAGCAAATTATACAGGGTTATTTTAAAACACCAACTTTTACTTTGAGACCAACCCTAAAAACTTTTCGGGGTTGATCTCAAAGTAAAAGTTTTTTTTTATAATGTGTACATTCACTGCCTAACAGGTTGTTGGTGTTTTACAAATAAACTTGTTTAATTCTCAAAAAATCTTATTGTTACCTTTATATTTTTTATCATAACAAATAGTTTGACTAGATGCTACCGTCTCATGATTGTTTGCTGTAATAAATCATTTGATTAAAGACCAAATGCCTTAATGACATCACCCTTATTAATATTCTGCCGAGTAAAAATTTGACCTAATGAAAATGTGCTTTCTAAAATCATTCCAAAGATTACATTGGTATAAAAAAGGTTGCTAAAATTGTTTGGGTACTAAAATTTTCTCATTTCTTTTGATAAAACGGCAGGATCTGAAATGTACTGCCCCTGAACGAATTTTAATAACATTTTTAAAATATTGACAGTGTTTCTATCTTTTTTTTAGATTCATCTCGTTGCTGTTGGATGTGGGGTAATTTTGATCCTTCTTCTTTATGGTGATGATTTACACGTAGGCGGCGAGATGGGTAGACCCTATTGTATCTATCGCGGGTAGAATCTGCATAAGCCTGGCACAGGAACATAGGGATTGGTAAAGAAAAGAGCCTATGCTCAGCAGTGGATGATGTTGGAATGTGGGTGATAATGATGATACGTAAATTTTAGACTACATGGGAAATAGTTAAGTACATTTTTTATTTATTTATTGGTCTATCTACAATTTTGTTAAACTGTTTATAACACAAGCAATATAATACAAGCACAGTGTACAATATGATACGATAGACACAGCATGCAATATAAAGACAGTCAAATTATTGCATTCAGTCGTGAATAACGCTTGTTGCAATTCCTTAGGCGAAAAACCTATAAACCTTTAAGACAGCTCAGACACGTCTGGTGAAGAATGGCGAGGAAAACCTAGTTCGAATGACAGGTAAAGGGAGACACAATGAACAGTGAAGAATAACAAACTCGTCGTTACGGTAAATTATTTTAAAATTATTCGAAAATTTATTAGCAGTTCAACCAGATTTGTATTCATAATAAATGAGCATTTGAAAATTTAACCCTCTGCAAACGTTGGATATAGTCAAACATCAAAGACTTTCTGCGAATGTTTTTCTGCTCCACTTAAATGAATTACTGGGCACAGTGAATTCCAAAAAATATGGCTTGTTTACTTTGCTCCACTCCTCCAGAGGGCGGCTAGAGGCGGAATTGTTCTGTTTAACCCCAAACAGAACAATTCATAATTTGATGGTCAACAATATTGAATGGCAAAAACCGGTCAATTGTGAGCCGGACTTGCGCATAAAGGGTTCCGTTCCGTACCATCGAACGAAATTTAATACTATGTGTTTTTTAAATATTTTTGTTAATTTATTATTTGTTGTTTTAGCGGCCACAGAAATACATACTCTATGAAAATTTCAACTGTCTACCTATTACGGTTCATGAGATACAGCCCGCTGACAGACAGATGAACGGACAACGGCGAATTAGTAATATCGTCCCGTTGGCCTTTGGGTACGGAACCCAAAAACGAGCTATTTTAGCTGGCTGTTGACTAGGTATAATTAACAGAGTGCCTACATATAGCCATTCATGTGAGAGTTAATTTGCTTTAAGAAATTATTGGCTTTCGGGAACTGAACACAAGAGAATATTGCATTGCATTGTGCAAACTGCAGGCTGTAAACCCCGTTTGTTACACGAGCATTGCATTGTGTTGCTATCCTGTTCTGTATTTCGTAATACTTGTGTCGTCACTCAGCATACACTAAGCATACGCTAGCAAGCGTGTGTTTGCTGTAAAATAACAGATTGGTTTGGGTAAAATACTATTTCTTTATTTTGTTTGGCACCTAGCTGCTTACAGCGGCTTCGCCCGCTATATAATTGGAAAGACAAGGATACATCCCTTTTTGGAATATATCCTTGTCTTTCCAAATTTTTCATACTTTCGGGATTGAAAAAAATATAATCCAGGACATACATGGGTAGGTACCGGAGTACCAATTTAAGTTTTATCCAAATTCGTTCAACGTTAAGACGTGAAAAGCAAAGCTAACAGACGAACAGATTTGTTTTCATATGTATAACGTTACATACAGTAATATTGTATAGTGCTAGCTGACCCGCGCAACTTCGTCTGCGGCACATTTTTCATTAATGCTCCACTCTTATTGGTTGTAGCGTGATGTTATATAGCCTATAGCCTTCATCGATAAATGGACTATCCAACACTAAAACAATTTATCAATATGAACCAGTAGTCCCTGAGATTAGCGTGATCAACCAAACAAACAAACAAAATCTTCAGCTTTATAAAATTATACTAGTTGACCCGCGCAACTTCGTCTGCTCCGCTTCTATTGGTCTTAGCATGATGATATATATAGTCTATAGCCTTCCTCGATAAATGGTCTAACTAACACTGTAAGAATTTTTCAAATCGGACCAGTACCTAGTTCTTGAGATTAGCGCGTTCAAGCAAGCAGACAAACAAACAAATTCTTCAGCTTAATATATTAGTATAGATATAAATATATTAGAGATTGATGTGTGAGCTAAGATGCTAATGTCAACAAAAGGAGAACTATGAGGTAAGTTTATCTACACAACCCAGGGTTTGTTGCTACAGTAACACACTAGCGAGATTTGGAACGAAACCCTGTTAGCGTAAATAAACTTTTTTCTTTCTTTCTTTCTGTTGTTCATTCTTTAAACTCCGACTTTTACGTTAGTCTAACCAACGCCTGCCGGGGTTGCGGAATTTATTCGAAAGAGTCACCGCGGCCCTGGAACGCAAAGGGCATTAGGAGGACCACGGATGGGTTTTAGTCAGTAAGAGTCTGACACTCCCTTCTGCTTCACACAGAGCGGGAGGAGTCATTTGATGATTTCCCATCCTTAAAAAAAAGTCTAACCAACGCCCATTCACAAATCTACACCCAGACATATAGGTAACTTAGGTCATATTGACAATCATAACAACAAAAATTCAAACAGATTTACTAGAATCCGAAATGATACATTACATAGTTTCCAATGGAAATCCGAAAATAAACATAGGTAACTGGATATTCTGTCGATTCGAATAAACGAAGCCGAGCAGAAAATTACGAGCATTTATTAGAAAGACATTCCTCTCACAATGATTTATTTAGCCTCACGATCGAATTGTGTATGATCATAAAAATATGAGAAGAAGAATTGAAATAGTAATCAAGAAACTCGTAGGGTTCATTATGACCCGGATCATGGGTCATATAACTATATGAAAATGGAATAACGCTGATACTTAATGCCAGTCACTAATTATATTCCTGGCAAACAAAGAATTCATCGTTATTGATCGAAATATTATAAACGAAACGCAGATGGTGTGCATATATTAGTAGTATCCCATTTATTTAATACGGTATAATAACATTCACAAGGAAAACAGATCGAATAAAAATATGGATGGAAAAATGTGCATTTACATTTCCATGTTTACTTTCGTTTACAGAAATCCAATTGATATTTTAATGCACATATCGACTTATACGCTTATTGGCTTCTGTATTGAAGCTGATAAATATGATAATTACAATTCCTAGTTAAATTACACCAACCAACCAAATTTATATCCCTCATTGAAATGGTAGTATCTGAAGCATGAAACGACTTGAGAACTATTAATAAATAGCTGTCAAGGAGTTAATACTTAGAAGTTAATTTAAACTTAATTTACGTAATTAAACGACAACTTGGCAGAATATCACAGGAATATTTTGAACTAGATAGATAGTATTTATAGTATCCGAGCGTAATAATTAGAAAGACAGATGCGAGAGTTTGTTGTTAGAAGTTCAAGGTTTCAAGAGCAGACGAAAATAATAAGCCCAGACAATACCGAAAAACTGGATCTTGTTTTACCTTACTTTGTTGTACAATGGAATAAAACACAAGCTATCATCGAGAATAATAACATAGGTAATGAATAATATGATATGTAAAGAGAAAAACCTTCAGCTAATACCCGTCAAAACTGTGCAAAAAAGCAACACTTTTCTACACACGTCAAATATACAAAATCACTTCACAAATCGAACACCACGGAATAACAGTAACGTAATCATCAAAGCACTTATAACAGCACATTACAACGCTACTAATAATAAACACTAACTTTTTCTTCCCGCCGGCGACGATGTGGATGACATTCTGAAAATAACGCTGAACGCCACAACAAACGTAACTAGTTCGCGTCCAATACACTTTTATACTTCGTAAACACTTTTTGATTCACGCGGACTGGTGTAAACCGATTAGAACGCAACCGTTTAGCCATTTTCTTTGATAAGACAAGTGGTATCTGAAGCGTGATTGTGGTAAGTCGGTTTGTTGTTGGCGACACTGAACAAGTCTATATTTATGCGGCAAGGTCGCTACTAAGGGCCGCAGTGGCGAGTACGGCTGACCAACTGCGCTTCGGCTAGTCGCACATCCATATATACGCTATGTTTAGGTGAAACTTTTACTGAATTCAGTGCTACTTTTGTGGTATGGTTTAATTTTATGAAGTTTAGGTTTAATCGTGATTGTCTGTGATTAGTACCCAGAGATCTTTTATTGATGTCATGTTATTGGTTTTTACAAATAAACGTTACTTTCTCGAATGTGCAATTTCACAGACACGTTATGCTGGTAATTCCACAATTCATGTATTCAGTTATAGTTGCAAAAGCTAGTTCCATTCAGCTCTAACAAGCTCCATTCTTTACATTTGAACCGAAACGGTCTTTAGTCCGAACAAATCATGCTAGTTCAGTTTAAAGTTGTGAGGATGGGCGACTACGTTTAAATTAACGAAATGGACACGTCAGTTCGCAAAGCACTTCATTTCCACCGTGTGTGAGTCCGTGACGCATGTAATGCTCCAAATTATGTAGTGTTGGTATTACGCAGCTATCGATATAACACGGATACCTATACCCTGATACGCCTTATCGATATACTGCATTGAATGTACGCAAACCAATTATCGCATTACCTGATTATGTATTTTTAATTTATTTGTTCCTATGACTCGTTGAAAAACACTTTACACTATTCACACTTTATTGTCTTCACAAATTATTCACTCAGATCGATATATTTGGAAACCGATCACAGACAACTGTGTTGTTGGACTGATCGCATAACGTGACTGACTGCCAAAATTATTATACAATATTATTTACTGTATAAGCTTTTAAATTTAGTTTACATCGCCTTAAAATAGCTATAATATTTGAAATGCTCGAATATGAATTAAATATTCTTGAATTAATGACATGAAAATTATATGAATGCGTTTGTAAATGTCGCAGACGAGCACGACGTGATAATGCGGCAACGCGTGTTCATAAAAAATATTTTTAATAATTTATAAAAAAAAAATTACTGAAAATTGAAACTAAAGAAAAAATGAGACAAAGCTTTTCATTATAATTAAAAACTTTACGTACAATAGTAACATAGACGGACTAAATACAAAATGGCATTTTCTACCAGTCTGCCTTTGAATTAAAAAGACCATTGATTCGTAATATTTTTTTTTATGAAAACGCGTTGTCGCATCGCTGTAGCATTGTCGCTTGGACTTCAATATTAATGAATTGATCACGAGATGTATGCACTATTTTTTCCTGCCCAATCCCTTCGGAGTTTACTGCAGCTGTTGTGGTGCATGATGCGTTTCTTGATGCCAAGAACAGAAATTTACCAAGCATCGGGGGTTTTATGACCCTCAGCAATGAGGTATACGACATGAAGATGAGGACGAGGAGGTTATGATACGTGAATAAAAATAAAAAAATTACCTGTAGAACCTAAGGGCTCTCCCATAGTTTGCACACTTCCTTTATTAACTACTTTAACTTATTTGATAATCACTTTTTATTTTAATCGTGGTTAACAGGTAGTCGTCTGGTCAGTGTTGCCTGCCTACTCAATGACAATAAGGTAGATAAACGTAATACTTTTGTTATATGTCCTCGATTTAAGTAATTAGATGACGTGATTACCGCAGTATTATATAGAGCAATTCTTAGATAACATGAAAATATTAATCTTCATAAAAAATCTTATCTGACAATATTTATATCTGAAATAATACATTCAATGATTTGGTACCCATAATTATTATTTTATTTTGTCTTCCTGCGTCATGCAATAAACAAAAAGATTCATTCGAATTGAGAACCACTTCTATTTTTTTTAAATAGTTTAAAAACTTTTTAATGAAGTTAAAAAAAACATCGATTTTAGATTTATTTTCATGATTATTAACAACCCTACTACTCTACTACTGAGAATCTCTTCCTTTTTTATATCAAGCTTTCCTTTTCATAATAGAGAGTTCTAAATAAAATCAATGGATAGAATAGAAAAACACTTGATTCTGACTAAAATATCGGCATAGTCCTATCTGCGAATCTTTGGAAAAACAAACGACTTCTTCAGAGAGGATATTTATTCTATAAAGTACCTATGATATCTCGCTACTAGAACATGAAGTCAAGAGAAAAATTGATAGGCACGTAGAAAAGCGATCTTTTTCTAGCTCGTGTGATAGTGGATAGGCCCTGTCCAGAGTAAACGCACAATGGCTTCTCATACAGATACATCAGAGACAGGAATACAGACTTAAGATTATTTTTTTTAATTCATTTTAATTGATGTCAAAATTGTACTTTTCATTGTATTCTAAATATTCTAATTGTATTGTCTGGTCTTGGACTTTATTTAGTTATTAATTGTATTTGAAGCGTGGCGATTATGGTAAACCCCCCCATTCTTGGGGGAGGCTAGCAGTGGACGTCATTCGGCTGATATGATGACGATGAATTCTGTTTTAATTGTATTTCGTGTTGTTTCTAATTTTATTCAAATTGTTTTGAAATTGTATTTAATTGAATTTGTACTTGTATTTTCAATTTAATTGTAATTGTATTTTTAAATTCTATTTTAATTGATTTCATATTTTAATTGTATTTTTGTGGTAGTAACATCGCATTGGCATTCACAAGTCTGCTGGAAAAAATTTCTGAGGAATTAAGCAGTACCTTTGTGCTCTTTTCTATGTTAAAAATTATCTTTATAAGTATATTGTGTGTACATAAATAAATAAATAAATAATAGCTGTTAAGGTGTTATTTACAGTACTTTATATAAATAAATATAAAAAAAATAAGGACCATTAATCTGTCATGGCTTTTTCCCAACTATATTGGGGTCGGCTTCCAGTCCAACCGGATGTAACAGCTGAGTTAACGTGTTTTCCAAGGCGCAGAGAAAACTTAGTAACTAACGGATGGTCACCCATCAACGGCACAACCTCGGCAAGCATTGCTCGATCGACCCGTCCGACTGTTCATATTCAACTAGGAGCTAATACAGAAATAGCGACGCCCTCTCAAATTATACGACAAAATTAAAACTAAGTTTCTTTGAAAAAAAATCTTCAGTAAAACACTTGTATTAAATTTAAAGCTTTCGATTAATTTAGATAAAGGTCATAATTTATAAGATAATTACTCCAACTGTAGGTAAATGTTCAATTCTAATAGAGTAATCAGATAACTGTAATTGGCTTCGTTAACAAAATATTGGTATGCTTTGATTAGGTTTACATTCGTACCTAAGCTAATAGCAATCATCTATATACTAAAATATAAAGCTGAAGAGTTTGTTTGTTTGTTTGTTTGTTTGCTTGAACGCGCTAATCTCAGGAACCACTGGTCCGATTTGAAAAATTCTTTCAGTGTTAGATAGTCCATTTATCGAGGAAGGCTATAGGCTATATATCATCACGCTAAGACCAATAGGAGCGGAGCAGTAATGAAAATTGTGACGCAGACGACGTTGCGCGGGTCAGCTAGTGTAAAATATATTTATTGTTAACTTCATATATCTCTTGGTATATAAAATACTGATTGCTAAAGTTAATACTTACTTTGCAAAATTTAAGCTTTCGGGATAACGATATTTATTTCAAAGAAAATAATTGGAAAAGGCAACCACTACAATTTATTTTATAACGCTATTTTTTATATTTCTATGTAAATTACCTACATATGTCAAGATAATCCCACTAAAATAAAGAATAATAATGCCTTGTTTTTTAGAACAGCTTACCGTACGTGTTTCAATACGACCCCTAAGTGGTGACTACGCGACCACCACGGGGTTTATAAATGACGACTACCTACGTGGCCACTATGAGGCCACGGTGATGACAACATGACCTCTATGTGGTTACTACGTGGCCTCTATGCGGGGAATGAAATGAATCCTATCTATATTTTTTATTTTAATATGAAAGTGAGTTTGTTTGATATGCTCTCACACTTAAATCACTGAACCAATTCTGCAGTGTGACTATAAATATCTCATGAACATGAAGTGAGCTATTAATCCAATGTTAATAGAATAGACCGCCTTATGAAGTTTGGTACAGGGATACATGGAAATGGGATCCCCTCAATGATTATAGGCACTTTTATTTGCAAAATTCTATAGTAACGCGAGGGAAACCGCGGGCAACTAGTAATTGATATAAACACACTACTAAATAAGGAAAAGAATACACGTCTTGCCCTACTAACAAACAAATAGTTGTACGCACTACACTGAAAATAAATAAACGTTAATTCTGTCACTCAACAGCCAACAACAGTGTTACATTTCACATTTAGTCCCGTTCTATTCAGAGACGGTCCCCTAATTGGACGGTTTCAACTCCATCAGACCCAAACAGCGTAAATGTACCTACATTTTAAATTGCTAATTTTGGTGCAGTGGGTACATACGTGTATTGAAAATGGGTCGTATGTAGGTCGTATGAATTACGCCGTAAATTGGTAAATTGTATGAGTTCATGGTGATGTTAGTGCGAGGCTCGCTTATGGCGATACCTATTTAAAACCTACGACCGATGATGCTTGAGAAACTTCCAAATTGCAACTAAAACCGTAAATGTTACTTTTTTTAAAAACGTGTCATATTTTTTTTTATTTGTGATGGGTTTGCTCTTGACTCTAGTCTAGGTCAGAGATGACAAAGACAAAGTCTACGATTTTTTATTTGTTCTTAATACAAATGTGACAGACTGTCACAAAACAATACTGAGAGAACACGAGAACACTACGTTTATAAATAAAAAGAGTTTTTAACCCAGAAAACCAGTAAAATCAAACCAAGAGTTCATTCAATCTTTGGAAATAAATTGACGTATAGACTACATGCACTAAAAGGACAAAAGATCAGTAGCTTGGGCCCATATTCTATGTCGACTCCAGCTTGAATTAACGATAGTTATTAAATAACATATATTAAGCTACTAAAAACATAAAGGTCACATTGACCTTCCAATCTTAATAAGAAACCACGGAATTCAGTAAAACCGCCCTGCAATTTGACCTTTTACCTCTCATCCTTAATTTAAATACCAAATTAAGCCATGCCCAACTGAATTACAGTTTAACCCTACAATAAATTATTACTTGTAATTCGTGCCTGTCCGTATCAATCAGACAAAAGCCGGTCAGTTCTAATTGGGGTACAAATGTCCAGTCATTTCTCTTATTGGATGCCCTTTACTAATTTCACGGGTATAGGCGAAGACGCTCTAAATAGTTTTATCAAATAGGCGCCTACTGTTTGGTATTTGGGGCAATTAAGTGTCAATCAATCAATGTATTGTAGTTTATATTTGGTTGGTATTTCTAATAGTTGTTTATTATGATTGAAGTTAGTGTTTACCATGCTAATTGTTTATTTGTTTATTATATTTAAAGGCATTACGGTATCTCTGTCAAACACGGCCATGTTGCTTGGGTTTTTCGGGCGAGGAGTTTAAAACAAATGAACGTTTTTATAAACAGTCATAAAATTTACTGATCCGAATAAGTTATAGAAAAAAATAAACAACACGTTCCATCAAGCACGTGTGATCCAATCATCATAAGTCGTACTGTATTCCTCTTCAACTTTTACTTATATAACTCAAACCAACATCGTCCTTTCTTGACCATTTTGACCAGTCTTTTTTCATATTGGCGGGAACCCCATTACTTGGTGATACGTCAAGTTGACATCTGTCAGATTCGTTCTTAATTCAACTGGCTAAATATGTTCGTTTCGACGTCAATTCTTGAGAGTGCACATATTATTTTTAGTGCATAAACCTGCAAACCTGCAATACACCTATTCGTTTGGTGCCATTTCTACAAAACCAAAGATTTTTTGTACAAGTACAGTAACTGTACGTGTATCTAAAGTCCATTCAATTCAGAATTTCTTTAAGATCAAGGTAATAAATAACCCGTTGGGAGATACCTATCGAATTTGAATTTAATTTCACTGATTATAAAACCAGTGAACTTAGAAAATCACTTTGAAATAATTATCCTTGTTAGCCAGCTATCGATGACTACCATTTAGAAATGCAAAACTAGTGGAGCTGGGAATATATTTTTCCATTTTATACAGGAAAAATGCCAATTATTTTCTCTCGAGCCAAAGGCTTGTCAAAGACCGGAAAGGAATCGGATTTAAAACCTTTGTAGTTGCACTAATTTGATGGCATGATTTGGAGAGGAAATACGAATGTGTACTTTAAAAAAATAAAATTCTCATTACGAAAATTTCTGTTGCTTACTAAAGTTTATTTTGCTGGTTTTCGTAGGCATCTTAAGAAGCCAGCATTTTCACACTTTTGTAAACTTTTTAGGGTTCCGTACCCGAACGATAACTAACGGAATCCTATTACTAAGCCTTCGCTGTCCGTCCGTCCGTCTGTCTGTCAGCGGGCTGTACCTATCTCAAGAACCGTAATGAGAAGACAGTTGAAATTGCTGCTATAACAAAGTTAAAAATGTCACTAAATTAAAAATTAAACGTGGTTCCCATACCCACTCAAGCGTCCACAGTGAGTGTAGTCACCACAAAAATTCTTGCCTATACTGTCCATGGTGACTACAATCACCGAACGACATCGTTCAATTTAAACGTGTACAGTGCTAAATTAGCTCTTAATAATACAGTAGAAAATTTTAGATGGCGCTATATGAAGTTTGTCATCCGTGAGAGTGAATTTTATCAGTGCAGTGGCAACAAAATATTCAGAAAAAAAAAATGCGAAAATGACAGTTCGCCATTTTTGTTCGTAAACTGTTAAAGTGTGTGGAGATGGAACAAAAATGTGCTAAGTTTTCTGTTCTTATACGTTATTTCTAATGTTGTTGCATATCAAATTAATTGTGAAGACATATTCTTTACGAAATTTGTATCATTACAACAATTCCAGAACGTTTATATATAATAATGGAGCTGCAAAAGTTATATAGTTATATGATCCCTACGCGATCATCGTTTGATGACTAACGTAGTTTAAAATGTATTCTTATTGGTTATTTTTGTTATATAAATTCCAAATATAAGAGAATGCTTCACTATTATCACGTTAATAGCCTTTTACAAAGAAAATATGATGAAATGTGTCTAGAAATGATTAAAACGCAACTCGTTATCCATCATTTGAATGCTCAGGAATGCAGTCCCCGTGGCTTTGTTTATATTTTTTAACACAGAAAGCTAACTATTAATATTAAAATATTGGTACGATTTTAAAGGGTATATTATGTACTATTATAGTATGCAAAAATATTCCCGGTAACTATTATACTTTTCTTGTAAAAGTCGAAACAAAAAATAAAAACGATATTTTTTTTTCGTTATTCTCAACTTGAAGCTTTATTTTCATCCTATATTATTAATTTGAGAAATTTACTTTAACTACATTAGTTCTGGATCTTTTTAGCTTTCTGTGAGTATTTTTAATTCGAATGTAGCTATGGTAGTTTTTTAGTAGTAATCGATTTTGTTAAAAGAAATTCGCGCGCTCGTAAAAATAAATGACATTTAATGCACGGACAGGTGGGACGAGAGTCGCTCGCGCAGCTGGACGCTTGAGTGGATACAAGAAACGTGTTTTTTTTCGCCTTATGATGTGGAACCCTTCGTGTGAGAGTCCGACTCGCTTTTGGCTGGTTTTTTGTTGCAATAAGTGTTTCGAAAAAATAAGTTATTATTAAATAAGGCAAATATAATTTAAAACTAATAAAATATAATGCATAAAAGCAAAAAAGAAAAAAAATTAACTGGCATACATTCTTTGGCTAAAACAGGCCAACTTTTATATCTAACTCCATCATCAATCTGCATCCATCATCAATCTGAAGTCGTTGAAAATTTACAGCCTATCCTGAGGCTGGACCAGTAACTTTTCGCTTTACCTCTTCATAAATGCTTAAATTTAATTATCCTACCTTCACCTACCCTTTAAAGATGTCAGTTTGAGCAGCGGTTTTTTACGTACCTAACTTTGTAATGTTCAAAGGTTTTACAGCATTTTCACACCGAGCTTAATAAAAAATAAAATTTTAAAGTTAATTGACGACAAACAGCCTTCTGCGAGCGTTTCCGTCGTCAAGTTTACGTTTTACTCCCTTTCATTTTGTGCCTTCATAAAGTTATTTTGCAACAAAAATATTTTATTAACACATCTTTGAGTTGATATTTTCATCACAAGTAAGAATGCATTGTATAAAACCTTTTTAATATATTTTTTATTATTTGCGTAAAGCGTGTTACCCATGAATTGTATTGTGTCGTCCCATCGGTATAAAATTGACGACTTTAATCAAATATTTAATTTCCTATAAGACTCCTTATTCCAAAATCTTCATTTTGCTCACCTTTGTTACTTAGCGAATTCTTGGGATTATTTTATGCCTTTTTATATGTTTATTGTCTATCAGTGAACGAATCTAAGATTTTTATTTAATAGTTGTAATTAGATTTTGATGTGAATTTTAAAGATTTGAATGTGTTTAAAGTTAAGATCCAATAGCTGTGGTGGTAGGGGCTTTAAGTTCGTTATAGAGCTGACAACTCAACAATTTTCACAGTACATAAAGCTAAACTGAATGTAGGCTAAGGAATGCTATCGGCTCGGCTGTTAACATCTACATGGGAAGGCAATATGTTGTATATTGGAAATTCTTCCCCTCCGTTAATACCAGGCGATGGTGTAAGCCTCATAAGCCTTGGGCAGAATGTTGTGATAAAGTGGAATCGATGTTTCATGCGGAAATCGATGGCGTAAGATGTTTAGAGCAAAATAAAAATATACTTGAGGAATAAGGAATCCAATTTTAAATAAAACAAAGTTATTTTTATTTCATAAGCAATACGCCACCGCGGCTCCACACTCATTATTCAATAAAAATATGTATACTTAAGCAGTTGAAAAATTATGATAAAAGAGTTATTTCTTACTTTTTATTTCACAAATTAATTGTTTGACTTTTGGTAAGAGTTATTCATATTTCAGAGAAAATGCATAACATATAACACCAATGAATATATATTTAAAGGCACTTTCAAATTTACAAAATTTCAATTTTATTTTTACACTACCACGGTGTGAACAAACAAAAATGATCAATAAAACGTTACATTTTTTACCTATATACATGTATAATAGGTACAGTCAGACGAATCAATAGCATTCCATTAGATCAGCACATACCGAATGCAGTAGCGCAACCGAAACGACCGAACGTGCTAAAATTTCTTTTTAAAAAAATATTCGCATCCCACTACGGTTTTGACCGTTAAAATACGCTGAATTCAGATTGGATGCCAATCACGATTTTTGTTAAAAAAAATATGTAAATAGTCATGGTAGAAGAAAGCCAGGTTTCTATTTTATTGAAATATATTCAATAAAAATAGGGCCTTTAAACTATTAAGTGATAAAAAGCAGAATTCAAGTTGAATGCCGATCAACTATAATGTAATAAATTTAAAAAGTTATTGTTTAAAATGAAAGGCTAAGTCAAACTCTTAAAATAAAAAGAAGAAGAAGAAGTATTAAATATTAGTGGACGTCACGCGGTTTAACCCCCGCGTAGTTCCCGTCCCCGTGGGAGTACGGGGATAATATATATGCCTATGTTACTCCCTGATAATGTAGCTATCCAATGCTAAAAGAATTTTTCAAATCGGTCCACCAGTTTCGTAGCCTATTCAATTCAAACAAACAAACAAACATTAGTGTAGATAATAAAAGGTCCCTTTAAAAAAAAAGACATTACAGTAATACAAGGTGCCTTAACAGAATGTCTGAGTAACCTAATTTAAGATTCTAAACAAGGCTAAATACTCTTGTTTAAGTTTTAAGAACCTTTAAGTTCACAAATGAAATAGTTCCAAGAATATATTCAAAAGCTCCTAGATCTAAGTTCAAAAGATGTTTTGGAAAAAAAATAGAATATAATAAGGTTGGAACAGAAGTCGTTCGGGGGATTTGGAAGATCACCATAAATCATCCGAAAAGACCTTTTTTAAACCCTCATTAAAATGCCAAGTATAAGGGCTGAATCATAAAAACGACTTGAAAATAAATTTCGTCTTGTAAAAAGGCTGGAGACTGAATATAATGGTAGAATGTCTGACATATCTTGTAGTACCTAAGTAAGAAAATTAGCTTTTGGTTATATAGCCTTGCCAGATAATATAGAAAATCCTATTTGCCAAGACTCTAATCAAAAATGGGATAACAGTAGATTCGTTATTTATAATTGTTCATTATTTTCTGATAAAAAAAATGTTAGTTAGGTACCTAAAAACTGTTTATTTGAACATACATTTTGTGTTATGTAACATTGATTTTGGATGATTGACATTTTTCATCAACATAATTATAGACATTTCTATAGTGCCCATTTTATTAAGTTCAATTTAAAACAGAGCTAAAGTATTGGAATCAAGTAACTGCAAAATTATTCTGAGTTGTTTAAAAAAATATTATTCGAATCGAACTTTTGGGGTGCCTTCCTTTTGTTTGAATTTCTTCTTTGTGTAAGAAATTCACGAAATATGCAAAGGTGAAACTTTGGGACAGTTATCAAATCTTCGTAAGTAGTTGTTACATTTGATTAAAAAATATGTTTGCGTTGTCAGACTATTCCAAAATAGTGATATAATCACAAATAGCACTATAAAATCTATACTAGACTAGGAATATAGTTTAAATAAACTAATTTTCTGACTGTTAAATTATTAATTAATTTTAGAGGCGGAGAACTTTAAAATGAAATAAAACTGAACTTTAAATAATATGCATGAAATTGGCTTTATTTGAGAGATGATTTTATGACATTAATGTGGCAGACATGTGGTTTTAGCAGGACGCGATACCATTAATTTACTGAAAGAAACGTTTGACGAACGATTAATTTCACAAAATGGACCTGTTAACAGGCCACCTCGTTCATGTGATTTGACGCGTTTATATTATTTTCTCTAGGGATATGTAAAGTCGCAAGTCTACGCCGACAAACGACAAACAATTGTGCACTTAGAAGCCAACATTCGATGCGTCATTGCTGAAATATAGCCCGATTCACTGAGAAGAGTATGTGAAAATTGGACATCTAGATTACACCATGTACGCGCGAGAGGAACACCCAAATACTCCGAAATATTTTATTCCGAATTTTGATATTCCGATTTTCAAAAGTCAGAATTTAATAATACCTAAGAATTATAAAAAAAAAAAAGCCACAAATCACGAAACTTAATTTACCGAAAGTTGTAAATGCGACTGGTTTGTTTTCCGATTTTCATACGTCCGAAGAACCAAATGCTCGATGGCTTTCCGATCCGAAAAACGACATTACGATTTTCAATACTTCGAATAAACTGCTAAAATTAAGATTCTGATTTGGATTCAATCACTACAAATATTCAGTTAGTTACATAATATAATATCCAAAGATATTTTAACTATTTTCGAAATAACTACGGTCAAAAGATCTACTGTTTAATATCCCGAACGAATATTTTTAAGTATTTTGAACCTAAAATTAAAATATTGTCTTAAACAGTCAATAAGTTTTGCTACAAAAGTAAGTGCCATGTAAAACCACAGACAGCACGTAGTCTTGTCTGCCCTACCCCTAGAGTGTAATTTAAGCACGCGTAGGCGCGGAGGGGCGAGGCGGCCCGCGTTTTCGCGAGGGACCGCCGGAGTCTCGCAGCGCCGGAGTCGTGACAGAAACAATGCCTGCTGCATGTCTCATGCTCGCTTGCATACTGCATGCTTGCTTGCATAATGCATGCTTCCTTGCATGCTGCATGCTTGCTTGCTTGCTTGCATGATTGCTTGCATGTTCATGTAATATTATACTTTGTTCTGACGAGCAATTGTGTTGTATTGCTATTCAGTTTTACAAGGCGTTTTTTTTATTTCAGATTTTTAATTAATAGGTATTTTAATAATCTGAATTCGTATTTTTGATGTTTTGAATTATCATTAAGTCGGACGGAAATATTAGGAATATTGATATGTCGGAATTATAAAAAAAGGATGAAAGATAAATCGGAGTTGTTATATTAGGAATTTTGAACCATTCGGAATTATGAAAATCGATATTTAAAAATTCGTATTTGTGACTGTCGGGATAAAGTTTTTCGTATTAATTTTGTGTACCCATGTGCGAGCCGCGGCGGCCACTGGCCTGAAATAATATTCAAACATTATTGTCATTAAATCATCTCTCAAATAAAGCCAATTTCATGCATATTATAACTATTTTTCTGTTATTTATTTCAATTTTAAGTTCTCCGCCTCTAAAAAAACACCCATTACAAACAAAGTAGTAGTCTTACTTCTTATTTTTTTTTTTCAATTTTACCAACCTGTCAAACAAACATGCCTCAGCTTCAATGCCAATGACAAATTATTCATTTCAGATAGACTAAAAGAGCATTATGCATCTATCTTGCATCTTTACTTAAATTCTTTTAGATAATACAGTTATGGTTTTACCCTGTGGTTATTAACTAACGAGCACTCTCCAAGTAATTAATTATGCAGGTAATCATTTTTGTAATTAAAGTTAAAGTTTTCGAATGAAAAATAAATAAAATATAACACAATACAACAAATTATAATTATTCTGTTCTACTAACTACCTGATTAAAAAACTGGCCAAGTGCGAGTCAGACTCGCGTGCCAGTTCCGAACGAATTTTATTTTTTTAACATGTTATTTTAACAATATAGACTTTTTTAAGGTTTTCCTGTAATTTATAAGTAATGATCTATTATCTCCATTTTTTACAAAATTTTAGGATCAGTACTTTCGGAGATAAGGGGGTAATGGTCATTTTTCGCCTTTTATCTTGAATAACTTCAAAACCATTTATTTTAAAATTATGAAAAAAATATAATTAAAAACCTTCACAGTAAGCCATTTCATTTGATATTTCACACCATATTATTCAAAAACCTTTTTTTTAAATTTTCTACTTGTCCCCCAAAAGTGACACCCATACTAAAAAATTAATAACGCGTAATTTACGTAACGCGTCCGTATTTGGGTCTCAGAATTCCATATGTGTATCAAATTTCAACAGAATCGGCCCAGTGGATCCGGAGAAAACTGGCTGTGATAGACGGACAGACAGACAGACAGACACCCTAGTGATCCTATAAGGGTTCCGTGTTTTGTTCGGAACCTTAAAATTATCGTTATTGAATTTGGTACTCAATCAATAACCTCACACATTCTGTTTACTAGTTGATAGTAATTACTATAAAATGCATCACCACAAGCAATTTCTCTAACAGCTTATAAAATTAAATTTACTCCAGCTTGCTACTCCCCATTATGTCCCTTGAGCCTTTTGTATGTCGCTCGTACTATACTCGATCTACATGAAAACTTTAAACGAGCATTGACCTCTTATGTATTTAATGAATATTTTTAGGGATCCGTACTCAACGAAAGCCTTTTACTAAGCAGCTGCCGTGCGTTCTCCCATCTATCTTTCTGTCAGCTGGCTGAATCTCAAGAACCGTAATAGGCAGATAATTGAAGTTTTCACAGAGTCTGAATTTCTATTGCCGCTATAACAAAAAATAATAAAAATTAAATGCTTTTAAAAATTAAAGGGGCTCCCATACAAGAAACGTATTTTTTACTCGTTTATAGTATTAGTAGGTAAGATTAAATTGGTATACGAAGACGATTACAGTACATGCTTTTACAATTCTTTTAGTTTTTGTATTTACCCAATTTATCAGGCTTTGGCTTTAATACTATTTATTATTCTATCACTCAGTTAGCAGATTAGTGAGCACTTTTATATCGCGAATTAGTTGATTATATAACCAGTAATTAATAAAGGTTGTCTCGGGGTAACGGCCACAACGTTAACTATACAGGTTGATTTTTTAAAGGCTGGCTGGGAATATATAGTTTTCCAAAATCCAATGATGCAGTTTTAGTTTTCATAAAAATCGGTTCGAAACTTCTTTCAGTTTTTTCTAGCTAATCCTCGTAGTTTCGGATTTGGCCATCCACATACACTTTAAAAATTCACCCTGTATAAATCTTTATATTTCTAAACTGATAAATCCTTACTTTAATATCATAAATGCGAAAGTAACTCTGTCTGTCTGTCGGTCTGTCTGTCTGTCGCTCTTTCACGCCAATACTACTGAACCGATTTAAATTAAATTTGGTACACAGATAGTCTAGAGCCTGAGAAAGGACATAGGCTACTTTCATCCCGGGAATATGTTCCTTGGGGATCACGCGGGCGAAGCCGCTGGCAGAAGCTAGTAAAATATAAAGGTAAAATTTATCAGTAGCTTGTTAATAAATTATGTTAGTAAATAGCTGTCTGTGAAATTACTGATCCAAAGTCAAATAAACCTTTCTGTTTTAGAAAACTGCGATATCACTGACTATCAAAAGTTTTTATTTAACTCGAAAAAATGTATCTATCTTTTAAAATAGGCTACGAGAGAGAACCCGCGGTAAAAGCTCTGATATAAAAATTAAACGATAAAATAATTTAAAACTAAATCAGGTGTCTGAATACAGTTTGCTTATTCTTCGAAAACCAACTAGACTGTTTCATTTAAAAGTATTTAATAAAATGCAAACAAATAAACATCGTATTGCATTTAATTAAAATTTCGTTAGTAATGGTTTTAAAACGGTGTCTTAAAGTTCAATTACTCAGCTTATAACTGAAGATAAAATTTTACGAGCCCTATAGTAAACAAACAATTACGAAGTTTAATCTGTTTCTAATAGGTTTAACAGTCTTATTATTTTCTTATTAAAAGAGAAATCTTAGTTTTGTTCTGTTTGACATTTCTTTTGGATTCCATAGAGTGTCAACGTCTCATATGATAGATTTCTTAGATGGTTAACATTGCCCATGGACATGTGCAATGTCCAATGTCATGGAATGGTAACATTTTCATCATCATCCACAGCCCTACTTGACCAACGGTTAAGCATAAGCCTCTCTTTTCTTGTACCAATTCTCACGTTCCTGTGCCAGCCTCATCTAGGTTCTTCCCTAGTGATCTAGTGATGGCATTAATTTCGTCTGTCTATCTCACCACCGTACGACCAATATTTCTTCTTCCAGTCTTTGAAAGCCACTCGGTCACCGCATTTCTTCGCCTATCATCACCGCATCATACCAAATGTGCTGCCAGCTGGGCAGCACACTCGCCATTTGAGTTCCATTATTCACAAACCCTCGTACGTCAATGAATCACTTAGAATTATAAACAAGTTTCAAATTCTGAAAATAATAATAGGCGAAATATACATAAATAATACGTCAAAATTACAACTGTGACAAACAGGTGGACTTTTCGAACTCTCCTCGTTACACTCCATTTCTTCATAATCTGTGCACAAAATAAGAGACGGACGGCAAGCAATGCTGTTTTGCTTGCAGTGTTGTGAATGAGCATTTTATTCGCTTTAAATCCTAATTTCGTAGACTGTTTAAAAACCATTTTAAAAAGCTTAATGTTGGTGTGCGTTATATTAAACTTTTTGTACTCGCGTTTATTAATTTTGGTCTGCTGCATAATTTTATTGGGTACTTTGTTTCTCTCGTAATAACTGAAATTACACTTTTTTGAATATATGAATTTCAAGTAAATTTTCTCTTAGTAACTAGTAGTAGCTTTTTACCATCTATATTGGACATTCAACTTGTGTAATTTATCTTATTTCAGATTATCCCGAAAACACATCAATTCTACAATATACTATGAGGATTTACTTGGAAAAAAGTTCAATACATAGTAATTTTACAAACGAATGCTCTTATACCCTAGTCTAAAAAGTATTAGTCAGAAAAAGGATTTTAAGGGTGAGCCTGGAGTAAACCCTACTTATCTGTCTGGACAAGAAGTTCATCGATAAGTGTTTGGGTCTCGCTGCGAAAGCATTTATTCAGAAAATAATAAAATATTTTTATTTTTTTAATTGAAAAGTAGGTATTATGCACTTTTAGTGAATTTCATTAATTCTTGTGTGTTTTAGTGAATTTCATTGATCTTAGTGGTTCCTTGAGGAGTGTTGGGGAGCACTAAGAGGATTTCCTGAAATTCCTATGGGAACAAGAAAAATCAGGATAATTATGCTTGTATGAAGTCACGGGAAAAAGCTAGGTTAATTCTAAAATCATACAGAAGGCCAGTTTTCGTAAATAAAAATCAAATTCAAGTCACAATATCGTTTCAGTGACAATCAATATAAAAAAATTGTCAAAATGCAAGGAAATATGATTTGTTTTTGACAGTTGTGACAAACTGTGAGCGGGAAATGCCCAGATTTCCATTGAGAAAAAATTGTCACTAACTCCTTATATTGCTCGTCCAGGTGTTTCCTATGACTTCCCGAGTCGATGTCATCGTTTCCTTTGACCTGAAACCTCAAAAGATTTAATTTGATTAACCAAATAAATAGAAAAATACTGAACTCTACAAATGAATGAAAATGTCAGATGGTACTCATTATCGAATATCAATCATATTCATAAAATTCTTTGAACTCTTTAGCTCAGCTGTTAAACAGATTTTATTTTGTCTATAAACAATTTGGCTTGTCAATTGTTAAACATGAGCTAAACAGTTCAAAGATTATCATAAACTAGCTGAAACGCGCAATTTCTTCTTCGTCACATTTTTTACTAGTGCTCCGCTAATATTGGCCGTAGCGTGATGTTATATAGCCTATAGCCTTCTTCGATAAATAGGCTTCCAACAATAAAATAATTTTTAAATTCGAACCTGTGCTTCCTAAGACACATTCAACCAAACAAACAAACTCTTCAGCTTTATAATACATATTATAGTATAGATACGGATTAGACGAGTATGTGTATAGGCGTGCTTCATAGCATCCCTCTTAGCAACTGGCAAGATCTGTTGCCACCCTATAATCTCCTTTGTAGCCAACAAACAAATATTTAGTATCCATCCGTGATATAACCGTGTCTGCCAGCATTTAATGGGCAAACAGCCGCTACTTAGCAACAACAGATAAACAAAGTAAATATTATTCCTAAGTTATGCCACTGACATTTAAATTTAGGTGACACGTGACAACATCGTGTATAATTCGCTTATCACTTGTTTTTGTACTTCAAATGACGGGTTAAGGCATGTATCCAACACGCGAGACAAAGTCCGTATGTGTTTTATTCCGTTTAGATGTTCATTTTATGTGTGTGGCCTTTGACTTTTTCTTCGAAAGCTTATCTACATGTATCTTAGAAATGATTAATAGCTTTTGTTTAGTTATCTAACAGATTAAATGGGATTGACACGTGCATAGAATGAAGTTTTGTGTCATAATACATGTCACTTTATTTAACTTGATGATTACTTAATGATGTTTTCTCGTCATGATGGATGAGAAGTGGATGACTAACCACTAAAATAGTTGTAACTGTAGCTATAGTAAATAAGCTTGAATCGTCTCACCCAAAAGTTGAATGACTTCCAGCCCGAGAAAGCCGGGTTTTGAAAAGGATACAGCACCGTGGACCAATATATACACCCTTAGGTAAATAAACGTAAAGACCGAGGAATACTATCAGCCTCTGTGCCTAGCGTATGTGGACTACGAGAAAACCTTCGACACCCGCGAGACTTGGGCTGTCCTGGGGTCCATGCAGAGATGTCTCATCGACTGCCGCTACGTCGAGGCGATGAGATGTCTGCATAAAGCTGCTACAATGACCGTCTAAATACAAGAACAGAGCACAAAACCAATCCAACTGCGTCGAATTTTTTGTCGTAAATACTAAACCGCTCTACCACATTCCTTACAATGGTCACGATTTTGCGCCTCTTCTTTCCAATTCTTAAGGAAGGTATCCAGGTCGTCCCACCATCTTTGTTGCGATCTACCTCGGCCCCGTGTTGCTGTCTCAGGGCACCAGTCTTGTATTTTACGGGCCCACAGCTTGTCCTGCCCAGTCCCATTTAAGGCTAACTGTTCACTGAAGCGGATAGGAGAGGAGCGGAGAAATATTAACCAATGGAATTGTACAAAATCTCCGCTCCGCGTCAGTCACTGAGATTTTATGCAATTCCATTGGTTAATATTTCTCCGCTCCAGTGGACAGTCGGTCGTAGTTGGGCAGCCTTTTGTGCCACATCAACCTTATTTGCTTTGTTTATCTTAACAGGTTGAAAATGCACGGTTATGGGATTTTCATTTCATGAAAAAAAAAACCTCTTAGGACTCTTTCGGCTTAGGATTGTAACCATGCCAACAGAACTAAGCCCATATTGCAACATTTCATGTCTACATTTGGTTGGCGTTAATCCTGGCTTTTAGAAGGGTCCATCTTTTCATTTTATTTGTACACTAGAGGACGTCACGCGGTTTCACCCGCGTAGTTCCCGTTTCCGTGGGAGTACGGGGATAATATATTACTATGTTACTCCCTGATAATGTAGCTATCCAACGCTACAAGATTTTTTCAAATCAGTCCAGTAGTTTCGGAGCCTATTCAATTCAAACAAACAAATCTTTCTTCTTTATAATACTAGTGTAGTGTGACGTCGCATTTAATTGATAACAATGTGATTTAAAGTTGGATATGACAAAATGGTTAGAGCCGAATTATTATAGATTTTTAGTCGATTCCAATACGGGCAATAGTCTATGGTGAGAAAGATGCTTTATGGTGCATTTTCGGGATATGTAGTTTTTTGAGATTCGAACGAGCAAGCCGGTAGGACGCATTCCGTCGAATCCAACTTGAGAAATAAGATCATAGCAAGTGCTTTTGGGGTCTCGACATAGCAAGAACCCCTTTGCTTGCAACCGGCACAGACGAATTGAGTAGCCGCTTATTAAACGCAGGCGATATCCCCGGATTTGTACTGGTAAGCAGCCACGCGGTTGGATTTTCTTTGTTCCCATGAAGGTTGAGTTTCATTCCTAATTAAGGGGGATATTATTTCAGGTCTGGCTCTTTCAGCTAGCCTAAAGGCGGACGTAGTTAGACGACACGTCGTGTGCAGACGCGTGTTGGTCGTTAGCAACGGTGTGACGGCGTGGGCCGTGAGACAGACTCTGCTGCAGTAAGTCGCATATACCTCAACTTCGTCCCATCGGAGCCGTAACCAGGTACCGACGTCGTTCGTTCAATTGCTCCGGACCTGTGTCCAGTATCCCGTAGGTCTCTCTTCGTGAGGGGGTCAACGCTTTATAGCGTTGCCCGATGCCAAGGGAATTTGTTCCGCTAACTAGAGTTGTAGAGCTAACTAGAGTACTAGAGTTAACTAGAGAGAACTAGAGTTAACTAGGGAATCTATAATCACAATATATTTGACTAGCTCTGCTAGTTCATTATGGTTTAACGGTCTGTCTAATCACGTTATTCAATTATTGAGAGACAGATTGATTTATTATGTTCACGTTCATACAAAGTGTTGAACGGTTGCTAAATGTTATTGTTGCTAGTAACTCTAAAGTTAGAGTTTACTGAGATTATTTTCTACACCCAGCTTGACTGGATTATTGTTTGTTACGATTGAGCTACCAGTTGCTAGCGGTTCATCTCACGGATCTTCACAAACGACCCTGAGTTTTGTATACTTTTCTCATGCACATGTTCCCACTGTAGCACCACGGAACGGAGACGTGGATCGCTGCAGGTGGAACACCGTGCCTTAATTGGGGGTTAGGGACTAGTTTGTAAGTCTACTAAACAAGTGTTTTAGCTGTAAGTACCTACTTAGTGCTTATACCTAAATGGAGATTGTTTAAATGGTACCTACTTGTTTAATTACATTTTATTTCCCTAAATTCATAAACCCTCTAAATTTACTATAACACGGGTAGGAGTGTTCGAGCAACTGCTTGATGACATCATCAGGATTAGTTGGTAGTTACTAAATAAAATTAGTGAAGTATGTTCTAGTCAAGAGTGAATAACAAATTTCTATGCAAGCGTGCTCCGTCGTCTAGAACCACAATCATAACCGATTACTAATAGGTGAAGTAATGCTAAAACGTGAACCTGACCACACTAATATTATAAATGTCAAAATAGCTCAGTCTGTCTGTTACGTCTTCAGGTCTGAACGGCTGAACGGATTTGGATGAAACTTGTCACGCAGTTTTAATTTTTAGGGTTCTGTACCCAAAGGGTAACCAACAGAACTCTATTACTAAGCCTCCGCTGTCCGTCCGTTCGTCCGTCCGTTCGTCCGTCCGTCCGTCCGTCCGTCCGTCTGTCTGTCAGCGGCCTGTATCTCAAGAACTGTAATAGGTAGACAGCTGACAGTTTCACAGATTGTGTATTTCTATTGCCGCTATAACAACAAATAACAAAAATGAAGGTTTATGGTACGGAACGCTTTGTGTGCGAGTCCGACTCGCACTTGACCGGTTTTTTTTTAATATCACGTGGGCGAAGCCGTTGGCAAAAATTACTCAATAATTAAAGTAAAACTTATTTTTCTTCAATATTTCAATAGACATAAACAGATCCCCACACACATTCACCCATTCTCTATTACATAGGAGTTTAATTGTTATTCTGTACCATGTCTCTTCTTCTTAGAATATACATGTATAAAAGCAAATCTAATCTGTTAACAAGTACTTACAATAAGTTGGCACAGTCCGCAGATGTATAATCCCTATTTTTATGAAACCTAACAGCTGAAAACTGTCTCTTAAAATACAGGTTATGCTAGTTTGAGAGGCAGGGCTCACAATATCTGTATACAGGCTTCTGTAGAGTATTTAGCATCTTGCTAATTAATCAGTGTATACTAATGTATGTTTTATTTGTGACAATAAACTTATTATTATTATTATATTACAGGAGTGTATAACATTAGTAGTGTTTCAAGAAGATAAATATGCATACGCACAGCAGTGAAACATCGTAAAAATATTATACTAACTTTACTGTTGTCATTATTCGTAACGATTGTGCAGTGAAACGTCCCCCTAAAATAACAGATGCTGATTTGTCAGTGACAATGAACTATGACATAGGTTGAGATATCTTCAATATAACATTAAGTATTTGAACGCCTATTTGAACACATTTTATTTTGAAATATACATTGCTTAGAAATAATATTGAAGGCATAAAACAAATAATATTTCACTACTTTATGTAGCCCTTTCCTGATATGATGGACTTGTTATCGCGTAATGTGCTTACCTTTC
Organism: Lacanobia wlatinum; assembly: GCA_947578705.1. Classification (NCBI taxonomy): domain Eukaryota; kingdom Metazoa; phylum Arthropoda; class Insecta; order Lepidoptera; family Noctuidae; genus Lacanobia; species Lacanobia wlatinum. The sequence continues at coordinate 16,432,121 of OX388039.1, forward strand.
AAAATTTCAAATCACTAACCTACAATGACCTGCAGAGCAAGTCAGCAATAAAACTCAGATTCGAAATTATAAACAAGTGGCATCCCGCTCGTGTACAACATAATTATATGCATAACTACAAAGTATAATAACATAACTAATTGTTATAATTATTTCGATGTCTGTTGGTTTCTTTAGATACAATCGTACTTAAAGTACGTAGTAAATTTTATTAATGTGTGACTATTTTAGCTGATATAGCCCAAACAATCTACGAACTTAAGTTCAGTGGAGCAGGCGCATTGCTCGCAAAACATATGATCGGCGGTGCCGAAATGCTCTGCAGTGCTGGTGTGAAAAAATAACCTAATGAGGGCGCGGGAATCTCGCACTGAACAGTCGTTATGACTTACCAACGAAAAGAAGCGGCCAGCGATATGTGATAGAGAAAGGCGAAACCAAGGACGGGAGTTGTCAAGAACTGTACACATGTAACTGTTCTTCAGTTTGGCTTCATTAGGATTTTCCCCAGAAGTAATTAAATTAATCTAAATTATATTTAGTAATAACGATAATGTGAATGTGTAACTTAGTTCTTGGAAAGGTTAACGAGATAATTCCCAGGCTTTGTAGTATGACATTTAATTAACAGAACGAATGGCATATCTAATTTAATTTTCAGTTTTAGCTAAAAATAAGGCCATAAAAATGGTTGAAGTAAGACAAATGAATGCACTGCAGCGAAGCTCAACAAGCTTGTAGTCATAATACGAAAAACAAATTACCTTATATACAAACTGAACTCAAACACAGAACAGATAGTTGATGGGGTCGAAACGTTCTGGAGTGGCGACTGCGGACTGGAAAGCACAGAGCGTTCAAATTCATTCCACAAGTTAGACCGATGACCTGGTGAAGGCACAGGCATCTGCTGGATGCGAGACGCACAATACCGGCTGATGTGTCTAGCAGAGGACGTCTTTCGTCTGAAATAACAATAAACCCTTACAATTCACAGCTCCTTCTGAGTAAGCTCGCTCCATCGTAGACTTTGTGTCTGTCATCTCTGACCTAAGACTAGAGTCAAGAGCAAACCCATCACAAATAAAATAAAGAAATCTTACATGGGAGTATCAATCTTACAACCTTTCCGGTAAAACTTATTCACCCAACCAGCTCCAAACATTTCAGTATCACTACGAAAGCAAACACCCGCAACACTATATTTAATCAAAACGACACAACATCTTCTTGGTTTCCGCCACGCTATTCATATCATACCACCCACTACCTGTACCCTACAACAGCTAGCAATTCCTCATCCCGTCATACACATCGTATAGCGTTTATCTAAGAGGTGCATGTATGTCGGGGTGAATATATTGCCGCTCTACATCAACGGCTGCCGACATTCGTGACACTTGCGACACTCGCGACACTGTACTGGTGATATAAAGTGCTGTGTCGTTATTGTTTTGGAAAGGCACTGTGTTGTTTTTGATTTTGTCTTTTTCAAAGCGTTTTAAACCCCGACCAAAAAGAGGAGTGTGTTTGTATGTGGCACCGTAACTCTTAAACGGGTGAATCGATTTGTATGCGGTTTTTAATGATAGTGATAATTTATTTGTGAGCATTTGGTACATTAAGGTCTTAATATTAATCAGTTTCGCATACACTACCGTTGCCGGTGTAGAAATATTAAATTAAGTTACAAGTCAAAGTGGCCACGTTCGAGGCCGCAACAATATAAGTTCAGTACAGTTTGTGATCGAAACGATGCGTAGAAAATATATCCCCATTATTACTTCTTTTGTTCTTTGCTTATCTTGCAATCCGTTTTCAAAAACTATGAGCAGACGAGTTGAAGGAGTATTTTGGCAGGCAAGAGCTTTTCCCCATCAGGAAGAACTCTCTCAATATCAACAACCCTCTCTACAAATTATCCAGTTGTAGGATCTTGCGTCTTTTGAGCCTGTTGACACAATTTGGTATTTTGAGTTGGGCGGCCAATTGGTTGGGATGTCTCTCCAGTCTGGACTTATATTTTTTAGAGAACACCTTTTTTCTTCCTTAACTGTGTTCATGTTTAGATGTTCGTGTACTTCAGTGTTCTTAATGAACCATAGAGCATTTGATATTTTTTTTAAGATGTTATTTTGAGTTCTCTGAATCATGTTGATGTTTGAATCACACGCGGAGCCCCACAGTTGAATGCCGTAAGTCCAGATAGGTTTTAATATGGTCTTACAGATCAGCACTTAATTGTCTATGGACAGTCTTGAATTTCTCCCGTGAAGCCAGTACATGCCTTTGTACATAATGTCGAGCTCCTTCCGTTTTGTTACAATGTGCCTTCTCCATGTCAGTTGCTGGTCCAGGTGCACACCTGGGTAGGTATTTGACGCAGTCAATTTGCGGAAGTTGATTAGGACCAATTTTAACCGGTGGACATTGCTGGTATCAAAGGGTAAAGGCGACCTGGACAGACTTTGTTGTGTTGGCATGAATCCTCCATTTGACAAGCCAGTGATGAATTTCATCTAGGCATTCCTGTAGTTTCTGCGACACTTTTTTAGGACAATCACTACATGCCAGGACTGCGGTGTCATCTGCTTAGGTAGCTAGCAATCCACTCCAGGGGTTTGCGGTAGGTCTGTCGTGAAAGTAGTGTATAAAACTGGTACAAGAACAGAACTCCTGCTAGTATGTCTTGGAAACTAAAAATGTTGTCATCATCTTTTACTTGAAAGATTATATGATTATATTGGATAGATAAGATGCCAGGATATTGTAATAGGAGTGTGACAAGTGTGATTTGATTTTGCTCAGTAGTCCCTTATGCCATACTCTGTCGAAGGTCTGTTGTATGTCGAGGAAGACTGAGGTATTGTTTAGTCTCTAGAGCATTTTTAATGACGCGGCATCCTCTGTGACTAGGTTCCGGTTTGTTTGGGACGAAAACTTTCGCGAGGTGTTCAGCGACGGCATTTGCTTTCTCCAGGTTTGTTCTAGCCCATCGTCTTCCTTCTAGTCTTATCGGTGGTTTTGGATATTTTGGCTGATTTTTGCTTTTGCATACCTTCCAGAGTGAATAAGCAGTTGCGCTGGTTGCAGACAGGGATTGCAAATATGCTTCTACAGTAGCATTCTCTGCATCTTTGATAGCTTACCTGAGGTCCACTATAGCCTTATTTTTGCTTTTTGAAGATCATCAGCTCTTTTCTAGTTGATGAAGAGTTTTAAGCAACTCCTATAAGTTTGATCGATTCGAAATTTGGTATATTGTTTGGTATATTGTCACTGATTTTGCAAGAATATGGTATTATTGACCTGATGCTGCAGCATGATCGGAGGTCTGCATACAGCAGAGATTTCTTATTTGATCTCACTGGAATGGTTTCAATAAAAGTATTATAGGTAGATTAGTAACTCTAATGCTGCAGCATGACCTGAAATCTGCAAAATACCAGAATCCTAACTTACTAACAGCAGACCTTTCTTTTTTTATTAATTTAAATGGTCGAAATGAATAGGTTATAGATAGATTGTGATCAGGGTCTGATGGCACTCCCGCTAATATTCCGAGGCGAAGAAGCGTGGCCCAAAGAATCGTACCTGTATAAAACAAAAAGAATCAATTCATTATCTTTTAAAAGTGTTTTTATCGGGGGTTTTTAAATTTTTGGTGGAAATGAGAGGTTGCTTGGGACAGTGCTTCAACATTTTTACACCTATTCCTTATTTCCATGTTATTTTAAACATGTGAACCTACAGTCAAAATGATAATAGAAAATGATGATGACAGCGAGATTGTACCTAGTCATGTTATTTTATATCCAGTTATTTTGCGTTTCATAGACATATATTGCCAATTCCCCCAAAACATATCCTACACGAACGAAGAGAGTTGTGGTTCATCAATTGATGTGACGCAAAATTTTCTTGTCGAATGATCAAAAATCTAAGGGGTGAAATAGATTTATTGGTACCTCATATTACATAGGGGTGAAGACATTTGACAGGTGGTAAAACTCCCTTTTCATATACACACATAAGATATGTCGTTATGTTTGTGATGTATCGATATTTTGTAAATAGTAGGAATATTGATTAGGTCATCTTGTGATATTTTACGATTATAGCCTCTCAGAAATAAATAAAAAAACTTTATAACAAATATTTTTTGTTTGCTATTTTTCCAAAAAAAAAAGGAACATAAATTTACTCACTGACAATGCACCGCCTATATGCTGGGTCTAAAAGCATGAAGTTTTGCTTTGAAATGTAACAAACATGAGCATTAAGGAAACATTCTATTGAATTAGTTAAATTTTATATCGAAGGTCTTTTGGCAAGGGGACATATCGTCGACTTGTATTTAAATATTAGTCACTACACTAGATTATAACGCCGACGGAGACAGTTATATCCCCTATTGCCGATCATAAAAAGGAAATCCATTAAAGTACGTAAATGAATTCAACGCCTCTGGAACCATAAAGCTTAGTTTAGACTACAAAAGACATTGCGACACAAGTTTCAACGCCTCTGGAACCATAAAGCTTAGTTTAGACTACAAAAGACATTGCGACACAAGTTTCAACGCCTCTGGAACCATAAAGCTTAGTTAAACAATAGTCGAACAAAAAACAAGTGTCAAATGTAAGTCTCTTCACAGTTATGTCCGCTGATCCGACACTAATTTACGTGTCACAATTACAGATACCAGTGGTGAGCACTGGTATCTGTAATTGTGACACGTAAATAGATACTCGGTGTGTATATCACCGGAAAATTGCAAACGACGCAAGATTGTAAAATATCGCGTGAAATTGTAAACAACTTTTTTTTTAATAATACGCTGATATATTTATTGGAAACTATTGAATTTTGATGGGATTTATTGTAAACAAAACGATTTTTTCATAATATAGCGTGGAATTATAATCTAATAAATATGGAGTATGCAATTTTCCGGTGACATACTTTGAGTGTACGGTGTATAGTGTCGTAGTCTATTCTAGGCTTTAGTCATTTAAAAGTATATTCAATTACTGTGGTGTTCACGACCCCATCGTCTGCCAACACCATAATAACCCCTTGCCATAAAGGTGATTACTACTTCCGTGAGAAAGCAAGCAACTGCCCCTTTGTATTTTTTCCATTCGTGGAAAAATATTAATACACTTGTTTATTTGTAAGGAGTACGTGAAGATAAAAATATTTTTATTCTGCTATAAATATTACACAGACACTTTATTTTTAGTAAACAAGGAAGTTTCCAATGGTTGCCTGGTAAATATGGTTTTTCCTATGTGTGAACTATGTGTTATCTTTTCTGACTGTGCCCGAATTGTAATAATTTTTTGGCTGTTAGCTGGAAATTAATCAAACGTCCAATGTCGCTAAACTAGCGCTTGAAATTGGGTATGCAACGAAACTTCTCCGAAATGAATATAGAGGGTCCTTGCATCCACTTGAATATCCGCTTGTGCAAGGTTTGGGAAGAGGTATACCAAGGAACATGGGCTTTCGCTTGGTAAACCTCCGTCACTGTGGTTTTGCCACGTTAAACTTCGAATCAAGTGATATTTTTGGATATAACCGGGAGTAATTAAACAAGGCCCTACATATTAACCCATTCACTAAAAATGAAGTTAAAAAGAAAATAAACACCTGGCTACAAACAGTGGATTACATACAGACAGAAAAAATCATAGCATAAACCATGCAATTTGCAGGTCCCATTATAAACATGCCCGATAAACACACACACACACACACATACATACACACATACACCCTCACACTTACACCTCAAGCAGGTATTGTATAATTTAAAATTGTTTAAATTTTATTGCATAAAATCTGTATAAAACTACTGGGAGAAGACACTGATTCCTGTAACACAGGTTACAACCTAGCGCAGGAGTCAGGGTTTCCATATATTAATGTAACATACTTTTATGTCAATAAATATTATTATTATTATTATTTAAGGCATGTCTTGTACAATCTCGGGACCCTGAGGTCCCGGTCCTTTGGTAGGCGTACGAGGGGCCGAAGTCAACTCGCCCCGTTAGACATTTCTAATGGAATGGGGCACCAACCGACGATTATCCCTATATGCACTATCAAAGTATACCTAAGGACAATCCCCGGTAGGTGCAAAACTATTGCATAATATGGAAACAAAAGGTGACAGGCTATGGGTTTGGGTGGTTTAGTGGATTCATTAACGTATACTATGAAAGAACTATTGGCCCCTGCCTGACCACTGAAAATATACACGGCTTTAAAATGGCAGGGGGTGACTTGCACACTCAATAAATGGGCCCCCGAAAACGGTCGCTAGCACAAAGTGACGTAGCTCCAAGGAGGCAACATATCCTGAGGTGCTAGAGGAGTGGAGAGGTATACCACGGCTATCAGGACAATCCCGGAAGTACGGTCAAGATCCCTACCAGCATCTTACTGGATTATACATCCTTCTCCCGAGCACGTTTGCTCTTGCGAACCTCCATTCAGACCGGCCGATTAAGGCAAGAAAGAGGTGGGAGCTCTGTTCCTCGTCAGTGTTCACTCCAGCCAGCCAATAAAGGCAAGCCGGAGATGAAGAACAAGACTTCTCCCGGGAGATCAGGTCCGTGGGGTCGCTACTGCCCAACAGTTCGCCACAAAACTGCCTTGCGGATTGTATTTCTCTTTGTCTGGCCCCTCACCCTAAGTATGAGTACCTGAGGTTCATTGGGGCACGCAAGCCCCACCACGACGTCAACGTAGAGATACGGCGGTGGGGTATTATTATTATTATTATTATTATTAGTTAAAAATCTCCTTTACAGTTTACTTCCCTAAAGGTTTTACTACACCTGCATTCTACTTAATTATTCTTTAGTCGTATATAATAGGAAGCCAGCTTATTGCCATCAATCGGGTACTATTCCGGCTTTAAAGCTGTTCAACGATCTGGAAACCAAATTTTCTGCCACTAGACCAACGAGCAGTCAAACGAAGAAATCTTCTTTTTCTCTGTCTTTAAAGCAGCTACCGACGAAAAAAGTAACATCGATTTGATTTGAATCTTAAAATACACTGCTGGCAATTAGAACAATGGAAAGTCACAAATCAAGATGCATTCCACAACTCCTTGTCATGTCAACTTGCGAACTATTCCTGTATGTCCTTCATTTCTAATAATTGCGCCTGCTAATTATAATAGCTCCCGATTGCGTCCATTATAGGATAATAATACATTGTTATCTCAACAAGTCTAGACAGGGGATGAATGTATATTTATGACGTGGCTCCGTTTGGCTATTTCGATTCTAAAGTGATTATTTATTTATTGGTTTTATTGGACTACTAAAATAGGACAAAAAACTTACGCTTAAAATTATAAAGACCGTTTCGGTACAAACTAACCCTATTATCGACAGCCACTGAATATTTTTTCTACGAGCATTTATTTATTCTACTTTAGTATTTATAGTCTCAAAGTGTAAATGGATATATTCAATTGGACATCATTATTCTGGTAAAAAAAAGGTCAAACGAAGACGATCAGTTTTTAAATAGCTGTATTGAGGACACAAACAAAAAGAACAGAATGTCTTGACCTTCTAAATAAAATAATTTGAAAATACAGGACCAAGAAAAGCAAACCTTTTAAGTCAAAAAAGAAGACGAAAACTCAGAAATAGTCTACTAACATTAATCTTTCTATTTGATTTTTGAGTCTTGTTTCAAGTCAGTTACTCTTTAGTCAAATTACATAACGAATCCTTTGATATTTAGCTCAGTTTAACATCGTAGTTTTAAAATCTGATTAAAATGTCAAAGGTGCTAACGAGTCTTCACTCCTAGGCTCCAACTAAAATAGTCAGGAAACTAAAAATGAAAAAGCTCTGCCATCAGACGCTCATTTTACTAATGAACTAACAGTTTGTCAAATCAAGACGGTAAATATTATTACTTTAGCTTTGTTTACTCCCTCGTATGACACTCGACATAATTTCAAATTATGTACACAGACAAATTTACTCGCGAGTAATCAGGGTCCGTTGTACCAACCACGAATTTCTAAAAACAACTCGTTATCTAAATTCTATAAATATCAAATCGTTACAGACTTGTCTTGATACCGAGGGCTCTCCGACTTGTTGTTTTGAACTTTTGTATGTTCTGTTGTCACCGTTGACACAGGTTATCGAATCTATTTATTCAGAGACATCGACTATATCGTACTCTAGACGGAAGCGCCAGTTTCTCCCCCGCCAGACAGCAGATACGACCTAAACTCCGCACAAAATGATCCCTCCGAACGTAAAAATCTGTATGGTGATTTACGTTGTATTTTTGGTCTCGAAAATTGTTTACGGAAATGAAACGGATTTGAGGAACCCCCTTTCCATGAATACGATGTTAAAAGACATGTGCAGCAGAAAATTGTCAGAAATGATCTTCCAAATTTGTTCGGGAAATCGGCAGATTAGTGATGTACCGTCTGACAGGCTTTCGAAAGTCAGGGCGAAGAGAGCAGCTCTATTATTCAAGAGAGTGAAGAGGCAGATTGTGGACGAGTGTTGCGAAAATTCGTGTACTGTGTCGCAACTTATCGAATATTGCCCGGATACTTGGTGAGCGCGCGAAAATACTTCAGACTTATCAGTGAAATGAAAGTGTTAATGATTGTCAAGCTTCCACGTGGAGTGACGTAAACAGCTAAATCGATAATTTGCAATGTGAACATTATCGGTGACCCTATGTTGTGCAAATTTTCCTCTGTGCACAATCAGTGGGGTCATCAGAACAATGTGACTGTAAGTGCCCGTGTGCAGAGGGGTCCTAACCAAAGGGTTATCAAAGGAACGTGGAGTTGGAAAGCTTATGTAAAGAAACGATAATTCTTCGGGATTGCACGTGAAGAGCTTTTAGAGAGCGTTACATCGGAATCTCGCTATTCGAAACACGCGACTGGGGCGGATTTAGCCCGGAGAGGATTTTTGGTACATACGCTTTGAGTTTAAGTGGAAAAGTATACGACTTGTGTTTTTAATCCTGTAGGAGGCTTAGCTGTATTTTTATTTCTCTGTTACCTAACTCCGTCCAAAAATAAGCCTCAAAAAAGTTTGCTAAATATTTTAACCTTTAATTAATATAATCTTTATTTACTCTGTAAACACATATTTTAGTGTATTTGATTTATATTGGGGTGCACATATTCTATAGACCAATCTATTTCATATTAAGTTCTACAAACTCCTTTTTAAATGATTGCAATTTATTAGCTTTAGAAATACTTAGTGAGAGGAAGTCAAATGTTGAATACTTCTTTTGAGACATAGTACACTTCGAAGTGAAATGAGAAAACTTTAGAATTTTCGATATTTGCATTTCTCGTTTTAAATGGTAATGAATGAAAAAAAAAATATTTGAAAAATTGAGTCATTTCTGATCAGATTTGTTTTATATTCTCAATCAAAGCACTGAGTTATTTATTATTTAAAAGAAACTGTATACAAAATATTTTACTGTGTATAACTTTTTACCTTCTACGTATCTATTTATTTAAGTCAATTACCATTTTTATAAAAAAAAAACATCCGTTAATGAGGGTAAGATCTCAAAAAGATTCCACGACAGTATCTTGGGGTTATTAATTTACGAGATAAACTATAATTACAACAACAATATTATGACTAAACAAGTGAGTAATTTGCTACGATATAAATCCTTGTACGTCCTGGATAATGTGTCAACTATACTTGGATGTATATATGTAATATTTGCCCTACATTTTGCATTTGTCTTGTTTACAACGTTTATTTATAGTTGACCGAATTTCATCAGAGTGTTCTAAAAGAGTTGAGACACACATAATTATAGTAATGTTCAAGATAACGATATGTAAAAACAATATTATGGAGTACTGATGGTAAATTTATAAATTATCTACATTACAAATTGATTTATTGATGTCTTTATAGCAATTGGTAATTGTAGAAAGTATGTCAACGGTTAAGGAATAAGAGAGGTCCTTCACTGAAAGAAAATTCGGGATACTTATCAAATTGTGGACCATAAAACTCTATGTCATACAAAATAAAGTACAAATTCTATTGTAACCTATAGTGTCTTTAAGGTCTAAAATACAAATGGTCACTCAAAAATCAAATTACTTGAATAAAATTACTTGGGTTGGTGGCGCTGGATTGAAATTATCTCGGATTTTAAATATAACTATCTTCTAAAATTCAAAATGTAACTATAATTAGTGTGTATGTAATTATTATCTTCCAAAACGAGCCTTTGTTAATCATTATGTAACTAATAATTTATTTACTAAACAATACATTGTAACTCATTGTATTTTTCTTTATTTACTTAACCTGTATCCTACTTAACTACATATACCGAAACAAAAGCCTATGAATTATTAAGATTAATTGTATAGTTGGCAACAATGAATGGGCCTGTCAATTCCACACACGCCACTTTGACCTTTATACCCAGTACCGCAATACGTTATTGAAACGAAAAAGGGATACCTAAATCGTCTAAGATAGCACACTGTGTGTCTTCGTGTACAGATTTTTATCACTTCCCATATATTGGAGTGGTGTCCCTATTATATCCGTATCCGTATTCTAGGTCATGCATCGTAGTAGAGAGTCGTCTAATAGGCCTCTAATTTGATTTGCGTGCAGAATGGCTGCCCGATAAAGCGCTTAGCTGTGGCAAAATGGGATTTATGGTATGGATAACTCCAGCAAAAAGGGCTCGAATAAATCTTCGCCCTAACTTAATAAAGTCTCCGTTGACGGCTTTATCTGAAGCTGTGACCACGAACAGACTTTTTTGAATAAAGTAGTATCGTATTTTTACCGAGAGAAACGGGATTTTCTGATATCAGTTATTTGGACAGTTTTACTTTCACTTCACTTATTTTTCGACACAATGGAAATTCGGAAACGGTTTTGTGAAGCTCGTCATTCTTATTTTATACTTTGTTCAAATTTATCTACAAAAATGAGTAGTTAGAGTCTAGGTTTTCAAAATGAAAGGGTAACACGATGTGAGATAGCCCCGTAGTATTTTATACATCGATTCCTTTTCACCTTTTAAAACATTGAGCTAAGATAGAAGTGTTTCATGGCATAGAGGGGCAACCTGTGCAATTGGTTGGCTACTACAGGTGCATTGCCATCTTTTTCGAGTAAGGCACACTGTTTTGTTTGAAGTATAAAAGGACCTTAGGTTGACCCATTCCATATTTAAAGAAACAATAGTTGATAACGAGTTGTGTGGGAGAACAATCTATTATAGCTTGTAGCAACATGTAATGAAAATGAAACATCAGCCACCGAAACATCAATACTTTTCACTATTTTGTAGGAATATTTTAAAACATTGCTACAACTATTAAAAAATAATTTCTTACTTTGAGATCTAACATTTACTTTACCGCTTCGGTGACGTATCGAATCCGAGTTTTTTCTCACGGAATCAAATTCAAATGCAATCATAGTATCCACGTATTCGTTTTCCGATGCGTCTGTGACTGCAATTGGATATTTCCAATATATGCCTTGAGGCGAGACATAGGAATCTCATATCCTATACGTCAGGAGGGAAAATCTTTTGAAAACGACATTGGTTTACAAATTTCTTGCTCGTAAAACGTATTGCACCTAAACATTATCTGAAAAATAGATTAAAACGATTATGTTTTCTCCGAATTATGAATAAGAGTATAAAAAGACATTGAAGGGAAGAAATATCTAAATGGACGAATTTTTTGATGCTATAGTTTTGTTTGTTGCAAGTTAAGTGTAGGTATTTGTTAATTTTAATGAACTATTACTAGGACGAATATTTCTTTCTTTGTTAGGTTTTCACAGACTTTTTTTGGGCGTACAAAAAAAAGTGTGCGAAAAATTAATAAAAAACACTAGCGCATTTTTGATAGCAAAAACGCGGTGTCTGCAAAGCCTATATAAATTATTACGATGGAAAAATATCTGGTAATTTTTGTTATTAAATAACAAAAGTTATGTACAGTCAACAAAGCTTGGGTATGCAGGCAACTAACTTGCAACTACTCTTAAACAATGTTGTGAGTGTGCTGAGTAGACAATTATTGTACAACACATTCGTAAGTATTTCAAAAGCTTAAAAAATTATAGTGCACACATTAGAAATAAACATTGGCAGTGCTGTGGGAAACTTAATATTTTTGCCTGTATACCGAATAGCTTTGTTGACTGTACATCCGATTTGGTTACCCTGAGCTTTAAATTTAGTAAACAATTTTTTATTTACACAATAAAATCGGATCTGATTCGCTGAATGGAATAATTGGTCCCATGTAAAGGTAAAGTAATCAAGGTACTGGTAGTCCAATATTACGCCAGCCGTCAATCCGTATGTCTAAATGATTGCAGATGAAACATTCACATGAATAATGGGTACTATTTGAAGTGAATTTCACCATAAAATGCATCAATTTATTATCTGCCTTTTCATAAATAGGTTGGGTGCAGGTTTCAGTCTAACTAGATATTACATCAGTAGTTTACGACTGGGTATTACGTTACCTCTTGGCAAGATTGTTGACTTTTTCTGCCTTCTGACCACCGGTAAACGTAATGCTTGCCATATAGTCTAGATCATCTCAAAATACAACTCTGAACTAGACCAAAATCATAATTAGCGTAGGTACTCACAGAAAACATGAAGCTGTACATTCATAAAGAGACAAAATTGCGCCCAGACAAAAATAGAAGCTGGAATTAAAATCTGCCTCGTTAAAGGGGACTTGGTAAATTAGTCCCATTCATCCGCATAGCGATAATCTGCGGGCGACGCATAGTTGATGAAGCGATGTACCACAGCCTCATCTCAGTGGATATGGAACTAATATCGGTCAGGCTGGAAATAATTTTCATGTATGATTAGTCTTTTGAGGAGTTCTGGAAAAAGGAATGTGATATGCAAAATAAGATTATGCTGGGAGAGAGCGAATTTCCTGGTAAATGGATTAAAATGAGATAGATTATTTATCTGTGATGTAGGTAGTAGAACAGGCTAAGATATGAAGGCGTTTTTAATTCTTTAAGTGTGGGTTTACTAATACCACACTCATACCATTTGCCTAATCTTTTGGAAAATACATGCGTGATGTCGTGTTGTGTATGGTACATTCCCAACTTTAATTTTATAGTAAAGATGGACTCTATTTTAGGCTCCTATTTTGAATTAAGGCTAGTTAAAAAAAATCGGCCATGTGCGAGTCGGACTCTCACACGAAAGGGTCCGTACCATAACCTTAATTTTTAATTGGTTTTATAGCGGCAATAGTAATACACAATCTGTGAAAATTTCAATTATCTACATATTACGGTTCTTGAGATACAGCCCGCTGACAGACTAACGAACGGACGGACGGACGGACAGCGGAGGCTTAGTAATAGGGTTCCGTTGGTGACTCTTTCGAAAATCGGCCAAGTACGAGCCAGTCTCACGCACAAAAGCTTCCGAACGAAACATATTTTTACAAAATATGTTTTTTTGTAACCTTTGAATTCTTTTTACCGGTGAATTTGTTGTTTTCCTGAAATCTGAGTAAATAATTTAAACTTAATTTTATTTTTAACTCGCTTTTGCCCGCGACTTCGTACACGCATGTCCCGTATTTTCCCATTCCCGTTTAGTCTTTAGCCTTAGAAGTTGCAGAGACTAACAAACTCATCAGCTTTTTAATAATAGTATATAGTTGTGGGCTCATTAGTTTCGGAGATAAGGGTCCCGAATGGTCAATTAATATTCATTTCACAGTCACTTCACAGTTATTTATTACAAATTATGTTTAAAATATTTTGGAAGAAATTCTTTCTTCCCTTTTTCAATACAATGCAAGCAGCACTTCTAGGTGTAAATAAGCCAGTAATTTAGAAGTATACCTACCCATCAAATACGTCGTCTTACCCTACGCGTTAATTAGCAGACATTGCCGAACCAAATGATGAGAATAGCAAAGGAATTCATATCGCGCTAAGATCGAATTTCTCGTATATTGGAATCAGTCGATTTGCTAACGACAGTGTTGGTAATTGGTTACCTCCTTTGTTCCCAATATTAGTTTAGTTCAAATATTAGTCGTTTGAGTTTGATTTGCATCTTTAGCCAAGTCCAAAGGTACTCATGATAGTGAGACTAGTGTTGTTAGGTTATTGGTATAAAAATAGCTTTAGTATGCTTGCTGACCAGTACTAAAATATTACATTCGGACCAGTAGTTACTGATATGAGCGCGTTCAAGCAAACAAACTCTTCAGTAAAAGGGCCAATTCCATTGATATATAAAAACCCAAGATACAACTTAGCATCTCAAATAACCGCATAAAACAAGCGCACATTTAAAATTGTGCGCTAGTTTCAAACAGTCTCGCATCGCTCAATTTTTAAACAACTTTCGCATGTCAGTCGCAAACTATCAAAAAGCCTGAATTTTCAAAAATTTTTGACAGAGTGTGACTGAAATGCGAATGCGGAATGCAGAAGTGGTTTGAAAATTAATAGTATTCAGTTCCTTGATCTAACTGAAATAAAAAATAGCATTATTGCACCTTTTGTTTTAAGGATGGCAAATCATCAAATGACTCCTCCCGCTCTGAGTGAAGCAGGAGGGAGTGTCAGACTCTTACTCACTAAAACCCATCCGTGTTTCTCCTAGTGCCCTTTGCGTTCCAGGGCCGCGGTGACTCTTTCGATTAAATCCCGTAACCCCGGCAGGCATTGGCCCTAGCGGGCCCCAGCATTATTGCACCTGCGATTCTGTTTTAGGTATCCTATCTAAAGTTTAAACTACCTAGATAAAAGTAAAATATAAAATTGGCAGCACTAAATTCAGTGCTTCTTTTAAGTACCTATATAATGGACAATGGGTAGAGCTCGGTTAATGGAAACCCATTAATTTAGCGTACGTGGTCTGGGCGGCCACCTATCAGGAATTCGAAGTTTAGCCAATGAAATTTATTTAGCCAAAAATAATCTGAAATTATTTTGAATCCGAAAAGTTTTATTTTCGTTAACAGGAAGAGTTGAGTCGTAACTAATTTATTGAAACACTAGCTTTTGCCAGCGGCTTCAACCGCGTGATTATTGAAAATGAACCCTGGGGAACATACTCCCGGAATAGAAAGTATCCGCACGTCCTAATCATGGACGTGATCTACTCATGAACTAAGTTTCATCCAAATCAGTTCAGCCGTTAAAACGTGAAGAGCTAAGAAACAGAAAAACAGAGTTACTTGTGGGTTCCGGGAACGCTAATGGTTTTGGCTCAAAATGTAGATATCTTAAAAAACGAAGATAAAAAAGTGGGTCTATTTTATTACCCAACCCGTATGTTACTATCTTATTGGGTGATGCGGAAAACCTTTACGTCTAGGCCTAGATACACGCCAAAAAAGATAATAGAGAAAGAATTGAGCGATGGCGTGTCAAACACACATTACAGAGGCTGAACATTTTTCTTATAAACCCAAGAACATCCTAGGCCGTAAGTAATCACTATGTTAGTCCCTAAATATAGCCCAACAGCCAAAGATAGATCGATGAAATGACAGGCTGAAAGAAAAACGTTGAAATAAAACGGACGGAAAATCGGCACAGGGACCGAATGAATGAAGGCTGAACGGAATGAACGGAAGGAACTAAAGCCGGGGGAAAACGGTGCAATGCAACAGCCGCACAGAGCAACCCAAGGCGAGGCCGGATATGACGAAATATGAGTAAAGGGTAGCTGTATATTGTTTTTGAGAACAATTTCATAGAACTCGAAGCGTAAAAAAATTTAAAGGAGCTCGCTTTGTTTTTATAAAAGACTAGCGACCCGCCCTGGCTTCGCTCGGGACCAATTTAGAACAAAAAAAGTTCGCTAACTGTAAAATTATTTTGTAACGCGGGTGCCTTTATTTTACGATTATTCCATTTTTTTTGGGTGGTTAAATTTAAATGTAGTTTTAAAGATCTAAGCATACATAGGGACAGACAGACAGCGAGAAGCGACTTTGTTTTATACTATGTAGTAAATTGGTTCTTGATTTTAACGCGCTTTAGTTTAGGCTACATGACTGTTACCTATTGACTAAAATTATTATAAAACTAGCTGACTCGTGCCCACTTCGTTGGGCGGTATTTTTCTGGTTAATATATAGCCTATGACACTCACAAATAATGTAGCTTTCTATTGGCAAGAGGCTTTTCGAAATCGGTTCTGTAGATCCAGAGATTACCCCCTACAACCTCACAAACTCACAACATCACAAACTTTACTTATTTATAATATTTGTATAGACTAGCTTCAGCTGTAAGAAAGAAAAAAGTAGTCTATTTCAGGACATAGTCTACCCATGTGCCAGTTTCATCCAAATCCGTTCAGCCGTTTAGAAGTAAAAAAGGCAGACAGTCAGAGTTATTTTTGTTCTATTAAATCAAGTACGTAAGGATAAGCCTAAAAAGCAGTAGTATGACTGGAATAAAAACTTTATTGCTCGGTAAATACCTCTGAAAAACGTCAATTAATCCTCGCACTGGACCTTAGCTAAGTCAAAGATATCTTAAAAGACTTTGAACCACTTTGAACTGTTAGTATCTTCTGAAGTAAAAAAGTGCTTTAGATTTTTATTTTCAATAAAATAGTCTCTATCTTAAATACGTTACTTCTATTGGAAGAATTTTCATGATCGTTAATCTTACTGAGCTGGATTAACCAGTTTTCTTGAAAGTAAAGTGCTTAATTATACTATATTTATTATTTTTATTTTATTATACTTTTATTATTTTTTAGTACTTAATTTATATCAAGCAGTGTAAAGGTCGTCCCACATCTAAACGACTAGACACCAACTTGTATGATTGTTGACTCTGTGCCTATACTTTGACTCAAATTGTCACGTAGAATTGAAAGTAATTCTCGCCAGTTACTGGAATTAAAATATCAACTTGTTATAAATTATTCGCTAGTGAAGTTGGAAAAGGGAGAGGGGGCCAGCAGTGGGATCAAATAGGCTAGTAAGATATTAAAACGATAAAAATAACTGGTTGTAGAAAATTCATATACAATCACGGCTAGATTTCCAAGACAGAGAGATTTGGAAACGAAAGGGGAGGCCTCTGTCCAGTGGGACGCAAGTGCAGCTAACAAAAATAAAAAAAAACGACTTTAGGTTTTAGTGTAGGTTAAACTATGTACGTCTTGACTTGATCATACGTTACTGTCGTCTTGACTACTTCAAGCCAACTTGCAAGCCACTTGTAGGTTCCACATTGAATAAATGTTGACCCAACGTTGACAATAAAGCTGTTGGAAAAGCCTGAACGGTCTGATTATAATATAAACTAACTTTTGCCCGCGATTCGTACGCGCATATCCCATTTTTTCTCGTTCCCGTAGGAATTTCAGGAAATCCTGTCTTGTGCTCCCCTGCGGAGTGTAGGGAAGCTTCATGCCAAATTTCAGCTTTCTAGAACCAGTAGTTTCGGCTGTGCGTTGTCTGTCAGTCACACAGTCACTTAATCACTCAGTCACTCAATCAGTCAGTAACGGAAGAATATATTGATTAATTAAATATTAACGAAGCGTTGTAAATTTGCGCATTCATTGATACGTGGTGGCCAAATTGAAGAATCTTTGACGCTTACTCGAAAGATTTAGAATTGCAACGATGTTAAAGGTGACAAGTTGATATAGTGTGTTGGGACATTAACAATTAAAGTACGGATAATCAGTTAAAAGCAAGGCGTGTCTGGATTAAGGCTTTGAATAATCGCAGCAGGTGAGAAGTGCTTTAAGCTATGTACGTGCTCATAATGAGGCTTTTAGGTCAAATATTAAACTGGGGCTTGAGCTGAATTGAATCTGTGTAAGTAGGGCAATTATCTCTGGGGAAGGATGTTAAATTTTTTAAAAGAGTTATTATTATTTAAATCCCTTTCAAAAAAGGTAACATCCTTTATTATTTAGTAGGATAATGTTTATTTTGTGCGAGAAATGATGAAATTTCCAGTTTGAAAGAATATTAATTTTATTTCTACTGTTGATATTTTTATCAGAACTCAGCGATAGCTTACGAAAACATTGTTAAAATGTAACTTCATAACAAAATAAACTGATATGTAATAATAGTAAACAATTTTAAACCGGACTTTTACTCGCGATAAAAAAATACAATACAATATATTTAGATATGTATTATTTTTACACGAACAGATTTTTATTCCGCTATTTTTAACAGAGTATGTTCTGGCGGGCAGTGATTAAAATCAGTCATCACGAAGTTTGTAATGACACCTGAGCCAAAAACATGTAGTTCTGCTCCAAAAAAACTGGCCAAGTGCGAGTCGGACTCGCGTGCAAAGGGTTCCGAACCAATTTCAATTTTTAACCTGTTATTTTAACATCACAGAATTGTTATAGGTTTTCCTGTCTTTAGGTTATCTGCATTTTTTTAAAAATGTTTTTTTTTTTTTTTTTTTTTTTTTTTTCAACACATTTTAGTAAATTTTACAGATAAATATGACACTTGTCCGAAACCTTTAAAGGTTTATGTGACAAAGTGGAGTAAGCAGGTTCGCTACACAGCATGTTACATAACACAGGGAAACATAAGTTTACCTACGTACTTAAGTGATATCACCAGTAAAGTAATACTTTTTTAAGTTAACTTTACATTTTTTATATGTACTAGTAACAATATTTTTGACTACATTTTTGGGAATATTGTTTAGGGTATCAGGTAGAATATATTTCCACGTTCTCATGCCATACACATTTGCAGTTGTAGGTAGTTTGTATGTGGGCAGGTAATCAACATTACGTAGCTGTTTTGGTCTAATGTTTAAAGTTAAGGAACTAATATTATTAAATTTATCCAAAATAATTGCCGACCTGAATTTATCAAAGACCGACATAACTTTACAATATTTAAATAATCCATACTCATCATCTTTACATTTGAGTCTAATATTCTTTGGCACAATAGTCTTAAGTATAGTTATTTGCAATCTATATATTTTATCTATATAAGTTTTATAGGAACGTCCGTAACTAGTTAGCCCATAGCTTATGACTGAATCCGCCAGAGCGAGATACAGCATGCGAAGCGTGTGAAAGGGAAGTTTATATTTGAGGATAGCTAATATGGCGTTAATAGATCTAAGTTTGTTACTAACATTTTCAATGTGCGGTCCCCAATTAAAATGCTTATCTATAATAAGGCCTAGATAAGTATGCTGGTCGACAGCCTCTAGCGTAGGGCACGCACACATGCATGCAGTGGGCCCGCGATGCAGGCACTGGTGATCATGCGCAGTTATCGTAGGTACGTGACTAATCTTCATATAAGGAGAATGTATATGGATAATCTTTGTTTTACTAGCGTTGATAACCAGACCTGCATCGTGTGCCCATTTACACAGGTCATCAAATAAACGTTGCATCGCTGTTTGAGCCTCAAAAATGTTTTTATGATGGGTTACCAAACACGTATCATCGGCAAACTGGTATACGGACTCCTCTGGAATAATATTACACATGTCATTTACATATAATAAATACTCTGTTGGGCCAATTATTGATCCTTGAGCTGTGCCCATTTCAGTAGGTATTTTTTCACTAAGGTAATTGCCTAAACGAACTACAGTATGACGACTTTTATGGTAATTTTTAAACCATTTCAAAAGAGGACCCCGTATACCACCCTGTTCGAGTCTACTGAATAAAGTTTTATACCGCAGAGTATCAAATGCTTTGCTGAAGTCGATGAGCGCAATAAGCACCTGTTCGCGAGCGCCCAGGTGCTTATTGACCTCATCCGAAAAAGCAGACAATAGCTGCGAAGTGTTACGACCTTTCTGGAACCCAAACTGTTTATTGTTTATAATATCATTGCTAGACAAAAAAGTATTAATTTCATTACCTAAATACCTTTCCACTATTTTTTCTATGCTAGGTAGAATAGTAATAGGCCTATAGTTATTTATATCGTTGTATGGACCTTTCTTGTGTATGGGTCTAATTATGCCAGTCTTTAATTCATCAGGATAGGATGACGTGGAAATACATAAGTTTATTAGATGAGTAATGACAGGTGTTATTTCGGAATTTATACACTGCAGGTCACTCACTCGAATACAATCTATACCCGGACTCTTTTTCTTATTTAAATGACTAATTATTTTAAAAACAATATCATCGGTAACTTTTTTAAATCTCATAGACACATTAGACACTTTTTGGGAGAAAGTGTCCCGCAGAAGAGGTATCTCACAATTTTTACAAATTTTATTGATGTTGTCTTCAAAACCATGAGCAAACTTGTTACTTAAGGAACTAAAGTCTTCATTAAAATGCTTTTTAATTACATCATCCACCGCATTACACATCCTCCCACATAAATTGTTAATTATTTGCCATATTTTTCTAGTATTTCTAAAGTTTTCTGACACCTCTTTCCTAATTGAGTCATTTTTAATTTTAGATATATATTTATTTGTTTTATTTCTGTACCTGTTATACAATAATCTATTATTTACATTATTTTCATCTTGTTTCCATATCTCAAATAACTCGAGCTTTTTTTTTACACATATGTCGCATTCTATCATTAATCCAAGTACTAACATGCCTTTTACCTAAATTAATTTGGGTTTGTATTTTACATTTTTCATATATTTCACAAAAATTTGTTGTAATAAATTTTAACACTTCAGTGGGAGTTTCAAAATCTAACGCAGACTTCCAATTTATGTTACTCAACTCAGCTCGTACTTTATCTTTATCTAGCTTAGTTATAGTCTTACAATGATTGCCAGTAGGCCGCGTATTGTGAACAAGTGTTAAACCCGTTATATAATGGTCAGCTATTTTATAGTTAATTACAGATGAGTACACCGCCTTATAATTCATTAAACGTGCAAAAATATGATCAATACAGGACTTAGTTAATGAGTTACCTTTTGTTTCGACGCGCGTGTGCTGCGTTAGGCTCAGTAGTTTCGGAGTTAATGTGGGGTAATCATTTTTGAATAACTTCAAAACTCTTTATTTTAAACGTCCGTGAAATTCGGTCCAGTAGATCCTTAGAAAACTGGCTGTGACAGACGGACAGACAGACACCCTAGTGTTCTTATAAGGGTTCCGTTTTTTACAGATGTTCGGAACACTAAAAATCTTTCGAACTCACTTCGTTGGCTTTTCCACCACATAGATATTTTTTTTTGCATTCTTAAGCTTTTCTACTAAGTTTGGATATTTTAAGTTTCTTTTGACCATTCACGAAAATAGGGCTTTATTTTCGTGAATGGTCAAAAGAAAGCCTAAAATATCCAAAGGGGTAAATAATACGCCAGTGCTTTGAGTCTTAAAAATAAATCCCAAGAACGATAAGGATATTTTTTAGAATTTTGTTTGTCAAAAATATCAAAATAATGCTGTTAAATTCACACTTCAACTTCTTCTGTTAAAGCTCACTTTAGTTTGTTAGTAAACTCGGACTTCTGTTTTTCTTTAATATACACTGGACCGCAAAAAAAAGGGTGGGTCGGTTAGAAAATCTTCAATATCTTCAAAAGTACCTGACCTAGCTTCATGAAATGAAGACTACATTAAAGAATATTTAATGCCACATAAAATAACATATAAAACCTTTTTAATTGATTTTTGATAATTAATTAAAAAACTGAAAATGTAAAATAATGGTCGTGTTTGAATTTAGTTCCAAAAAATTTAAATCTATTGTTTCGCGTTTGTTTTGGTTTTGCAATAAATATGGTGTCTCTGCCTTATAAATTTTAATATTTTGAAATCATCATGTCATTAACAGAATTTACCAGGATCTTGACAATGCTTGAAGATGGGAACAGTCAGCGAAATACAGCGAGAACTGTCGGTGTGACTCTTTCTACAGTTCAGCGAGTACTTTAGCGTTTCCATGAAACTGGATCCATTTTCGAAAACCAGGAACAGGCCGAACAAGGTGCATGACGGCGCAAGAGGATCGCTATATTTGAGAAATCGCTTTCTTAAGGCTGTTGAAGTAAAGAATCATCATTTACGAGCTGGAGGAAACAATCTGATTACGGATACAGTAAGGCGGCGTTTGGCTGAAGCAAATTTAAAGCCATTAAGACCTGTAAATGGCCCAAATCTAGAAAGAAACCACAGAAACTCAAGGTTGAGTTATGGTAGGGTAACCAACCCTTTTTCTTTGCAGTCCAGTGTAGTGTAGACATACTGTTTTGTACGTATACTTCGTATTGATTATTTTCTGGGTTTTAACGCCTATTTACTTTAAAATCTTATTTAAGTAGGTACCAGCTGCTGCTTATCATCCCCTGTAATTGAGGAAAATTGACAAGAAAATGGTTGGGCGCAGGGTTATCAATCCGCACACTAGACCCAGTGATCTATTGTTATGATCTGCAGATTTTAGGAGGAAAACCACAAGCTTTATTAAAAATTAATTGCTTTATAGGCCTATCTACGCATCAGCATTTTTTTCAGGGGTTTTATAAGTTAAGGACATTGTGAAATATTTTACGATAGAGATTTTGGAAGGAGACAGAAGAGGCCTCGCCCGCGTGGTCCCTAGGGATCATACTCCTGGGATAAAAAGTAGCCTATGTCCTTTCTCAGGCTCTAGACTATCTGTGTACCAATTTCATTTAAATCGGTTCAGTAGTTTTGGCGTGGAAGCGTGACAGACAGACAGACAGAGTTACTTTCGTAATTAGTAAGAATTTGGAAGAACCTCGTTTGATCACTGATATTATATTCTGTTTGCGATGTCTCATTGCCTGATGCATCGCAGTGCTTTAGGCACGGCATGGAACAACGTAATCCCATCGGCCACACGGTTTGTATTTCATGTCTATGCCATACTCATAATAAGTTTAAGTAGAAAATGGCTCACAATACCTCCTTGTTGGAAAAGCCTGCCCTTTTTCATAGTACACGAAAGGTTATACAGTATCGTCTCATACTCGATACATATTTTATTTACGTTGACGATCAACATTATCATAACCGTTTCTCTCCCAGTAATAGTGAGAAAATGAAATTCTATTTACACAATAAAGACCCTATATAAATGTTATGTATATTTATCGCTGGAACAGTCACCGGCGTCGCGTAATGTAAAGTTATGGCGCCCATAGGAACTCCTGTTGTAAACATGTGCTGCAAAACACCGTTATTTATGTATCTACGGTTTTTCGGTATGGTTTTGATGTTGTTGAAGTTTCGTTTTGCTTTGTTAACAAAATAGTTTGCTTTGGAGTTGTGGGGGAGGCCTGAAAGTGGAAAGTATTGCGGGCTTGAATAGAATAGATGTGTGTATAGCATTGTTGTTGAGTTAGCCATTTCATAATGCTGATCTTTAGGCACCCCGACACGGATAGGTTAGATACCTGCAGTCAAGAATAAGAGCCAGGCGCAGTAGGGTTTCGTCGCGTCGTCGAGGTTACATTGCATGAAGTGGCCAACAATTATGTGAAATGGCCGGCTGCTTCATGAAATGGCCAATTTTACGATATGACTGCGACATACTATTAATAAGTCACAAAGAAATTATGAACTTCGTTGATGAATCGAGCAGAATCAAAATTGAATACTTTTCAATAAATGCATTCATCGTTTTTGATGCTTGATAAAATCATAGATGCAACATAAAATAGTAGATTATGCAACGAGGGGATAGAGCAGTGTCTTATGTCACGGGCGTTAAATTGAATTCCGAACGCAATGAAGGATTCGGGAGTTAATACAAGAATCCTGAATGCAGTGAGGGATTCGAGCTAGCCCAAAGCAAAGACACCTGTATCCCCGAGGAGGATTCTCTACTTTTCACACCTACTGCGAGAAAATTGTTCGCAAGTCATGAAGAGGGATGGGATTCCGTCGGTTTTAAAGTTGAGTTCCAAATTCAAATCACATTATTGACCTTCGGGCAATAATATTGTACAGAATTTCATTATGACCCGCTGGGCAATAACGACAAACTTTAGGTTGAGTTTGCATGACATAGAATGAGACGTTTTCTTGCAGGTGGTGTGAAAATTATTTTTCATGGTCAGAAGATTGTGACATATGAGGTTGTATGGGATACGAACCTTATGCTTGCAGGAAATGCTCCAGTCTGCTTTTGAAGGGTCCGGTCGTGTAAATTACGAAGATTTCATTTTTATTAAAAAATTATTTATGTGTTCGTCGATTGAAAATGGCCGTAGTCCCAGGTTGTTATAGTACCACAATATTATTGTGCTTGCACAAATTATCAAGACGCTAAGAATACTTCCTCAAGCAACTTGTTTATGTATACTTGCGAAGCTTGGAGTAATGAGATTTAAGTTATTTTGACCGTTATCTGACCTCATATTATAAGTAAGAACTTTATTTTTCACCCGCAATCTATTTAAATCCACAGCTGCAGCTAATTTCTACGGCCGCATGTGTTGTATTGTTCGGAAAAGATTATCTAAACTAATATTATAAAGAAAGATTTGATTTTTAGGGTTCTATATCCAAAGGGTAAACAACGAAACTCTATTACTAAGCCACCGCCGTCCGTCCGTCCGTCTGTCTGTCAGAGAGCTGTATCTCAAGAACCGTTGTAATTTTCACAAATTGTGTATTTCTATTGACGCTATAACACCAAATAATAAAAATTAAGGTTTATGGCACGGAACCATGCGTGTAAGAAAATTGCAGCGCGGACGAAGTCGCGGGCGAAGTGCTAGTTTTAAATACAATTAATTATAACCGCATCCTTTCACCTAATGTACTACAAAGTGATTTATCTAAATTGTTGTTTTGTTAAATTTATTCACAAATTGATCAGTAATTATTGTCTGCCTCGAGTCTAGCAGTGACTGCAAATGATGAGGTTCTGGGTACGATTTGCATATTGGGCAAAATCGTATTATTGAATTACGTATTTGTATTCCTTTCGACAGTTGACAACTCTACGAACTGTAGTAGCCCAAAGTCTGTAGAAGAATAGAGGCGTTTAAGTTTTATTCCAGCCCAAAAATATTCACAAACATGTTTTGAAACTTTTTCAAGATATTACCAGTAATGCGTATAGTTTTTCTATCAGTTTGGTTTCACGGCCTTTCGATAGTGATTCAGAACTATGCTTACGTAGAAATAAAACAAAGATCAGAGTCTCATCACGTCGCGAGGGATTGAAAGTTAGAGCAATAACCTTCTAGAGAACGTTTACATTGTTGGCAACACTTGTGTGAAAAGAAAATTATAGGCACAGCTGAAAAAATTGCGATGATATTGTTATGTGTTTGCGTAGTTAGTGGTATTGAGAATGACTGAATTGAATTTAAGTGACCTTTTTAGGATAAAATAGAATTTTGCCGTTCAGCAAGCTGACGTTGTTTTGCTACAGAGCGTGCCAAAGTAAATGATTAAATAAAGATAAATTATTCGTTATTTATTGAAAATAAGTAAAAGTATTACCTTATTTTGCTTCTTCCCTGTCAAATTCATCCAAAGATTTTCTTTTCAGAAGACTGCTTAATAATACGCCCTACAATTTTAAGTCCTTATTGTAATTTGTCATGATGTAAAATAAAAAACCGGCCAAGTGCGAGTCGGACTCGTCCACCGAGGGTTCCGTAATTTGTAGCTACAAATTACTTTTAATAAAGACTATATTTTTTATGATTTAATTACAATTAATGTGTAGTTTTCAGACATTTCCCTATACTTGTAGTATAAGACGGTATTACTTGCCAAATGTATAGTTCTAGATTAACGGGAAATACCCTATACGTTTTGATACCCTTGAGAGTGTTGAAATATACGTTTTTTGCGGCATTGACGACCGTATCTTTTTTTTACGTTCACTAAGAAGTTTGATTTGCTGCTAGGCCTGAGTATTATTTCAACTCGATACCTCTACGCGTACCCAAGATAATCGGTCTTGACAGATAGACGGACGGACAACAAAGTGTATAAGAGTTCCGTTTTTATCCTTTTGAGGTACGTAACCCTAATGTATAACCGAATAATTTCTTCAAATTAAATAAAAAGCGCCATAAAACTCGACATAGGTATCAACTTTCCCAGCATTAACTTACACGCATGAAGAGGCATGTAAGTTGTTTTACCCCAAGTTTAACCCAAAAGTCGTAGGCAAAAGTTGGCTACAAATAAATAAAAAAGAGATGTCCAGTGCAAATAAGCCGAGGTTTTAACACACCGACATGTCCTTTAATTCTAAAGTTTGTGTTTGTTTCGGTAGCCCGCAGAGGATTGAGTCTCCGAAACTTTTTACGGGACTTTAAAAACTTTTTTTTGCTACGTGATCACTCGGCCAGCGGTGAAAACTTATGTGGGTAGCCCAAAAAGAGAATTATTTTAGTTTGAAAAGAACGCGAATTTATAGTGGTGGAAAAATTTCCAACCTACTCGTGAGTTCGTGCAAATGGAATCGAGAAAAGTTTTTTATAGAGCACTATTTTGTACTTCTATCGTCGACATTTTTAACTTTTATTTTTATAATATAGACCGAAATAAAACAACATTTAATACCACTAAATAACTCAGTCAGCTTTTCATAAAACTGCTGAAAAAACACGAAGTATCATAAATATCTCTAACTTGACGTGCTGACTCAACTTTTTTTCCAGCAAGTTGTGTTATTACTTCATTCGCTCTTTATATTCATTCGACGATCCCGCTTAGAGGGCTACATTATTGGCATCGATATAACACGAAACATCCCGCATGTCATTTCGTTGCCTCCAGGCGCAAGAAATTGCATGAAATACATCTATGATACTCAACCAGGATCTCAAGACCTGTCGCGTCCCCCTCTAGTAAAGTAATTCAGCTATTGTGAGGGGTATCGAGGTGTGAAATAAGAGGTCTGGTGGTGGTGGTCACGTTGTGCTATTCGTGTGTGCTTCGTGCACCCCTACAGGGCATATTGAACGCAATCTGTGATACCTGACGTGGCTGGGAATTTCATTATAGTCTATTGACTGCTCATGACGATGTCTAGATTGAAGTGTAGCATTATTGTTTGCAGCAAATAGGAGATGCGTGTCGCAGTATACGCTTTTGGAGATTACGTGCTATGGGTCTAGTGCAAGCCGTAAGCATAAGCTTTGTTGACGTCGAGAAGGCGAGAGAGCACGTTCGGTTACTAAATAAACCATTTTATTAGAGTCGTAGGTCCTGTTATTCCTTGCCGTAATACGAAGGCGTTTCGTTTAAATAAGTTGATACTAATGCCATCTATCGGTGGCGCTATGAATGATAACGAATAATTAGTATTATGTTTAATCAGTGGACATAGATTGATACGTATAGCTATGAATTATCTACTAACTTTTTAACCGAATTCCAAAAAAGGAGGAGGTTCTCAATTTTGCGGGTATTTGTTTTTATGTATGTACACCGATTACTCCGAGGTTTCTAATCCGATTTCTGTGATTCTTTTTTTAGTTCGATGCAGTATACTTGCCATTTGGTCCCATAAAAGTTTGATTTAGTTGGGTTCAGCAGTTTTTATTTTATGAGCATTTTTGCTTATTTCAATTTCTGCGTTGACGAAGACGTCGTCCAAGTATCACCACTTAAAAGTGAAAAATAAAAAACTTTTCACAAAAAAATATAACCGACTTCCAAACAAAACACTACAAAGAATAAAATAACCTTAATTTCGGAAGTCGGTGTTTTTGGTTTTATTCTTTGGTTTTTAACACCGACTTCCGAAATTAAGGTTATTTTATTCTTTGTAGTGTTTTGTTTAGAAGTCGGTTATATTTTTCTGTAAAAAAATTTTCTTCATAACAATTTTGTCTTTAAATGGAAAGTTTTAATAAAAGTACCGGTCTCTGTTGCCATACCTACAATCCTAAAACAGAATACACATTAACATATACTATTTTTACCTAGCACAAAAAAATCATTCAATCACACATAACAAACTACTATTTTTGACAAACTCCACCATACGGGTGGGCACACTGAAACAAACAAACCAGAATTGAACAAAGCAAGTTACCAAATTACATACTCAGATTACAACGAAATCCCCAAACAATATCCGGGGAGTCATGTCAACAAACGACTCGTTATAGAAGTATATACCTACGAACATCCGTAGGTAGGGAAACTGCACCCTTAGGGGACATGAAACGGCATTTTCATTGATTCCCACTGCGGTCATTGTCCCGCAATAGACGACTACCACTAACATTTACCGCTGCATAATTTTACTGCTATTTTATAACTTGCATTTTTATTCTTTGGGGGAATGATAAATCTTTGTTTATTGGTTTTGTGGGACTGTATGTTTGTTAACACGTATAGCCTGCGGTGTAAATGAAAGTAATTAGATAGGAGTCTATATCTAGAAGAAAAGCCAAGGGATAATGACTGTCAAAAGTCCACCAGTCTTAATTATTTATTGGTCATCTTCAGTTTCTATAGAGCCAATTTTCAACATTAGGTGCCTACTTAAACATATATTTTTTATATGAGAAAAACTTTTTCATAGGGTGCTGACATTTTCCATAGTCATCATCACGAGGCAATAAATTACGTCAGTATTTTCTAATGGGCAATATTTTTCCGGAAAAACCCGAGCAATACCGGGGCGGCTT
The DNA here is from genome assembly GCA_947578705.1 of Lacanobia wlatinum. Lineage (NCBI taxonomy): Eukaryota > Metazoa > Arthropoda > Insecta > Lepidoptera > Noctuidae > Lacanobia > Lacanobia wlatinum. The sequence goes on from OX388039.1 coordinate 16,460,794, forward strand.
GCTAGTGGTAGATAAATATTTTATGGACAATTTGTGGCCATAAAACTTCGTAACAGAAGTTGGAGTTTGTCGTTTAAGTGTCTACAGTCAATTTTACTTACCATTTTATACGTTTCTTTTTTAACAACATAATTTTAAAATTGTTGCGAGTTCGACGAATCCATACTTTCATTATATTCGTAAAAATACGCATATACATTGCAGCTCGTAAAATTGCAAACAGTAAAGAATACACTAGCATGTAGTGTGACTATGTAGTGAGGATTTGTAATACTGGAGAGAACAACGCACTATGATCACTCTCGCTAAGGCTGCGTTTCCATCAGGGATGTAACTCGCTCCGCATCCTCGGATGCGAAGCGAGGGATGTGTTTGTTACGGAACAAAAGAATCGCTTTATTAAACTAGCCTCGCCTAGTGCAAGCGATTGGTTCTTAAGAGAGCTATTAAAATTTTTCCTGGATTTGAGCGTTCGACTCGAGTTTTGATGTGTGATTCTGATTATGGTTTAGAAATAGCCAAAAATTTATTATGGCCAAGAAATTTTGATTCTTTTTCTTGGGAGTGCTTTAAATAAATTTTTTAATTTGTGTACATAAATTAGTAAAAACCTTGTCTCTGCAAAGCATATTTCATAAAATTTTACTTTAAGCATCTTTTGATGCTTTGTTACATTGAAGATATAATACTTTAATCATTAATAACAATGCTTATGGTACAACTGTATCATCTACTTTGGCATGCTTCATTCAATTTATTATGTTTCATACAGTAATACACCAAAAATAGTTCCATAAATCAAAGAGTTACTGATAATTATTCGACCAAAATTATATTTTTTATCTATGAAAATATAATCCAAATTCAAACAAAAAGTAACTAATAACAAAGGTTACTATGGTACCTTGCTTGAAAAAAAAAACTGTCAATTTAAATGTTAATTAATAATTTTGAACAATTGTTGTATGCAGTGCTTCATTCACTATAAATCTCGGGAAACGCGGTCTGTAGCTTTAGTCTGCGCCAAGCGCTCGATTTTGTAATAGCGCCCTTAACAAACACATCCCTCGCTACGAATTCTCGCACATCTCTGGTGTTAATGCAGCCTTATACCCACATTAACAAAGATACTAAGTAGCTTTATTTTATTTTAAAATGACACCATTATGTCCTCTACATGTAAGGGTCTATTGAATCGATAGACCATGTCACCACCAATCATCAGTGCAAGGGCTGAGCCTCCAATACTCTGATCATCAATCTGCTTGCTAGCGTCGTAATTACCCCTGGGAAGGTTTGAAATAACCATCTATGGGATGGAAACCGTCTCCAACAATACGGTCTTTGCTTCAATACTACATTGCTAGCAAGTCGTTTTTAATGAGAAAAATTCTACAATTCAGTTGAATGAAAAATGAAATAAAAGAACAGTGACGTTTTAACCTGACAACATCAACACCAAACCAATATACCATTATTTTTTGCCATTATTTCCTCCACATGTATATGTCTATTTATCGATAGACCAGAATATCACCATCAACTCTTGCACTGAGCGTATTATACTTCGATCATCAATCTGCTTGCTGGCGACGTAATTACCCCTGGGAAGGTTCGATATAGCCATCTATGGATGGAAACCGTCTCCAACAATAGTCGGTCTATGCTTCAATAATATGTATTACAAACGACATATACGAGTATATGGGGTCAGATAAATAAACACTTTAATATAAAATCCTAACTAATATTTAAAATGCGAGAATGAGTTTGTTTGTAATGCTTTCACGCCTAAATCACTGAACCGATTTTGATGAATTTTTGTACGTTGATAGATCGTTCTCCGAAGGCAGTTATAGGCTACTTTGACGTTTACAAATGCGCTAAAAAATATAGTTGAAATAATGGAACTATGACGGTTTTTAAAACACAATACATAATACATACTAAAAAAATCTAACCACATCAATACTGAACAAATCATCCTATTGTTTGCGACAAGATCGAAAATCAATTAGTAAAAATAATTTAGAAATGAAAGCCTATTTAGTGTCCAGTCGACCTTAAGTTATTTTAACCGCCTCAAAAATGTTCTTTCATACAAACGAACGAACTAAAAATAACTTTTCATTACTCATACTCAGAAAGTAGGCCTGAAGTTGCCTGAGGAGCGGGTTGAAAGTATTACTTTTCAGCCCTAGGGAGAATCGTTTTCAACTCACAGCCGTCAAATTATAAAAAAAATTGTTGAACATTTCTATTGAACCATGTCCCAACATTCTATACAGCCAGTCAATTACAGCGCGATGTAAAATTGAAATAACAAAAAGATAAGTATTAACTAAAGATTATATTTTAAAATGAGTTTATTATAATTTACTTTTAACTATTTTTAAACAACAAAAATATTTATCATTTTTGCAATGATGAAAATGTAAAACAATATCTGAATAGCTGGCCGGACCACAGAAAAAAAAACAAAAGAGGCGAGAAAGCGGCAGTCCGATCTTCATTTGTTTTTCGAATTGTAAATTTTTGTTCATACTTTTTACATATAGCAGAGTTACTAACACGATGAGTTCATCAGATTCAGATATGGATTTTTTCTTTAGCTAATTCGTGTTTTTATTTTTACTTTCCTTGTATTCGTAATGAAAAGCACAGTGTTTACCTCGGGTGAAAGACTTATTTAGTCCCTCGAACTATTGGCGCCCTCGCTGCGTTCGGGCACCAAACGCCGTCTCGGGACTAAATCAGTTACTTTCACCCTAAGATAACAATGTACTATTCCTAAACGATGTTTTATTAAAGAAGAAAATCTTCATTTAATTGAAGTAAGTATTCTTGTAAACACTCGATAAAGTGTTGAGCAACCGCTTTCAACTTTACTCAATTAATCCTTTGGGCTCAAGCTCCCCGAGCTGTTATTACAACTATTAAGCACAAAGAAACTATTGAAACTGAGTTTCAATAGAAGGAAACTTCCATTCAACATGATTGCTTCCGGCCAAACCGTTTATTGTAAAAATTAATAGTTGGAAACTTCGACGGTAAGCGTCCGGTAAGTTTTGGATTTAATTTCAGGTAATTTTGTTATATCTTTCTGCTATTTTAAATAAGGGTAGTTTCAGAACTTCTCAGGCATTTAGTTTTAGTGGAGTTTGTGAATTTCAGTTCCTATGTTTTCCTCATTTGATTACATCCATATTTATTTTCAGAAATGAATCAAGTAGTTTAGGGAAACAACGATCTTCTATAATGATTAGCCGAAAGATGTTCTGTGGCCTTTCTCGAGAAATCATGTATTGCATCTCGTCCGCACAGCGTTCCAACTAGTATGGCTTAAAAATCCCATGTTCAGCAGTACTAAGACTATAAAAGTTTTAGTAATGCTAAACATTACAAGGCTACTCACCACTCACTGTGTGGAAGATATTGTGGCAACCATTATCTCTACCAAAGAAGGAGAAGGCATCATGTGTCTCTCGGGGTCGCACGACTGCCGACTTCTAAATAAATCACCTCTATTTCACACGAGCTTCTGGTGAAACCTATCCTCGGAACTACGGGAACATATTCCCGGGACGAAAAGTATGCTAAGTGTATTCCAGCACATGGTCTACTTGTGTGCCAAGTTTTATTCAATTCCGTTCAGCCGCTAAGACGAAAAGGGTTAGTAAACAGATAGACAGACAGGTAGAAAGGAGTTAATTTCGCAATTATAATATCAAGTAAAGTAAACGAGTAGGTCAAATAACTCAACTTCTTGGTGATTGTCCTGCCCCGGTTCAAGAACCCCCGGCAAACGTATTTACGAGCAATGTAAACAAACCATTACTGTATCAGTAAATTACCTTCCCGTTAGTAGTAAGACTCAATTGAGAGTAGTTTTATTGCAATCGTCTGAGGGGTGCTTTGCAATCTTGGAATTCCAAAACATTAGATATGTGAGGGAAAGCAAATGGTTTTAACTTTGTCTCAGTGGAAAGTTTCTGAATTAAAACCATTGTTTACAGGAGGTATAGGTAATATTAGGTATCCTTGCCAGGCTTTTATAGGGTTCCGAACAAAAAACGGAACCCCTATAGAATACTGGGGTGTCTGTCCGTCTGTCTGTTCGTCTGTCACTGCCAGTTTTCTCCGGATCCACTAGACTGATTCTGTTGAAATTTGGTACAGATATGGACTTTTGTGACCCAAACATGGACGTGTTACGTAAATCATTTTTTTTTTAGTATGGGGTTCACTTTTGGGGGTCAAACTAGAAAATTAAAAAAAAGTATTTTGAACAATATCGTGTGACACATCAAATGAAAGGGCTTACTGTGAGGGTTTTGATTATATTGTTTTTCATAATTTTAAAATAAACTGTTTTGAATTTATTTAAGAGATTAGGCGAAAAATGACCTTTATATCCGAAACTACTGAGATAGATCTTAACCTAAAGATTGCAGGAAAACCTATAAGAAGTCTGTAGGGTTAAATAACATGTTAAAAAAAATTAAATTGGTTCGTAACCCTTTGCACGCGAGTCCGACTCGCATTTGGCCAGTTTTTTGGATGGGAAATGATCAAATGATTTCTCCCGGTCTGGACGGAGTCGGAGGGAGTGTCAAACTCGTACTGACTAAAACCCACCTTGTTCCTTTAAGTGCTCTTTGCTTTAAAGGCCTTCGGTAACTTTTTCGAACATTTCCGCATCCCTATAATTTCCTCAACCCTGGATATTTATGCAAGGCTAAGACTGCAAAAATGTAGAACCCTGGAAACATCCAATATGTTGGTTCATATAAGCTCAGGATCGAGTTGTGTGGAAAGGGCGGCCAGTGTCCGATATCAGGACACGGGTTCAATTATTATTATACGGGATTGATACTTCTATTAATAGAGTCGATTATTATTAATCATAGTGCAGAAATCCAACGTTACGCGGTGTTCCCAGGCAGTCACCCATACAAGTACTGACAGCGTGCGATGTTGTTAGCTTCGGTAATCGGACAAGAACCGGTGTCTTCAACGTGTAATGGTGAAATTACCAAAAAGTATAATACTATACAGATGGATGCGGACTGCTCAAGGCCGGGATGTTTGGCGCTCTTTGGGGAAGGCTTACATTCAGCAGTGGACGGCAATTGGCTGATACGATAATGATGATGGTGATGATGATGATGGTGATGATAATGATGATGATGAATTTATATATAAAAATCTCGTGTCACAATGTTTGTTATTGAACTCCTTCGAAACGGCTTGACCGATTTTTATGTTTTTTTTTTTCGTGTATATTTGGTAGGTATGAGAGAGATTTTTTTAATATATGACAAAACAACATGTGCCAATTCAGCTAGTAATACTATAACTATTTATTTAACACTAAGTTAGAAATAGAAAGAAAAATAACAGAGAAATACAAAAACATTCAAAACTTTTCCAAAGTGTTTATTTTATTGAAAAACATCGAACACACTGGAACACACCAATCAAAAGAAAACAAGCTAACACACACTTCTTAGAACCAGACATTTTCAAAACAAAACATTGAAAGATAATCTTCGACCGTGTGAGCTTTTGCCAAGCCTTGATTAAAAGTCTTAGTTTTCAAGAAAGCCGGGCTAAACAAGAAAATGTTTACTTTCCACTCACTGCAGCTTCAAAGAAGTTGCTAATAACTCTATTACTAAGTTTCTAACACCACTCTGCAGTGTTCGTGCGTCGTATTGCTGGACAAAGGAGATTTACAGCTGTAGTGGCTATACCAGCCAATGTGTTAACGTGATAAATTCTCGAAAATGTGCGAAGTGGCCGATAAAGTACACTTGAGAAGAAAATAACACGAGTGAGTTGGGGGTGAGATTGTTCGTTATTTTTATATTAAGTACGTATGTAATATAAGAAAACGCTGTATGAGTTTGATTGATAGTAGTTTACAGAATACAATCGTTATTTATAATGATGTCTTGAATACATTGTTGTTTATAAATGGGGTTAATAGTCAGTGCTATTAGAGAAACAAAAGAACGTAACAGACCCAGACAGAGATAGCGGGATGAGGTGGATTCCTTTCTTGAAGTATTGGCCAGAATTCTAATTGGAGAAAAATTGGCAAAAGGCAAGGGTGGCCTTCAAACTCAATATATTCGGGTCTAATGTCAAATCCATGCTGCTCTATAAAAAACGTCCACGGCGTTGACTATGTCATCTAGTGTCGCATATTCTAAATTTAAAGGGTCAGAATATTTGGCATTGACGCTTTTGTGCTGCCACTTGCGGTTCTTGCACGCTCAGTTTAAGGCAATTCGCACACTGCACCGTGTGCGTAATCTTACGTTGCTTGAAAGTATCTCTGTTTGTATTGAAAACACACATAGTGCAACACACTGAAAACGCATTCGCCACGCACCCCGCAGCGTGTAGCGGGGCAGTGTGTGAATCGCTTAAGGGAACGTGCGCGAAGTAGACTGTGCCATCTAGCGTTGCCATTTCGAATTTTATAGGTGAAATATACTTGACAGTGACATTTCTGTTTCTGCGCTTTCCCTATGGGTGCAAAACGTGAAAAGTTACAAAGGACAGCTCACGTCAAATCCAGGTCTTGTCAACCGATGTCTTCGTCGCATACTCGGAATTTACTGGCCCGGGACCATTTCTAACGAAGAGCTGTTGGAGAAATTCCACGATAGCCCCATCGACCACCAAATCAAGCACCGTAAGTGGAGGTGGATTGGTCACACGCTCTGGAGGGATCCCGATCACATGCTCAAACAGACTATGGACTGGAATACTCAAGGAAGAAGGAAGAAGGAAGCGTGGCCGTCCTCGTCAAACCTGGCGAGGCACCGTGTTCACAGAAGCGACGAGCATCAGAATGACGTGGAAGATGTTCGCGATGGAAGATTACTATGGATGCCCTCTGCCCCAGCTAGGGGATATAGGATCATTATTCGAGTGTGGTCTTTGCCCTGCAGTGAGATACGACCGGATCATTAATAAAATTTAAGTTAAACTTCAGAATAGGCTTTAGTTTCATAGGATAAAAATATTGATTTCTTCTCTGCAACTAGCTTTAGTAGCTGAGAAGAAATCTAATTAATGATATTTTCACGTCATGATGGGTGAGAAGTGGATGACTGTTAATAGTTGTCAAAAAATAGAAGGCCCGTTTTGACAGCAGGATACAACATTGCTTTACTAGTAAGTATGAAAGAGACATAAAAATAAATCTCTTTCGCACTTACTGGTAAAGCAATCTTCTATCCCTCTCTAATCAGCTGTAAAATCGGACTTATTATATTTTGGTCACTTTAGTAACAACGCCAACACTGCGACGGCGACGTACCTTTCAACGCGTAAGGCATTCCATAAGGTGGACCAATGACCCATTGTTGTAATGATGAGTAATAATAATTGAAAAAGCCTCATGCTGTGAATTATTTAGATTGTAATGATATGAATGCATCATTCCCGTAATAAAAGTATTCAGATTGACTTTTACGACATAACACATAAAAGTGTACCATTATCGTTATTTCTCGCCCCAAATGTAACGGCGGAGTTTTCTCTGCTTTAGTTCACTGTGTCAAGGTCGCCATTTTGAATTCTCTTGAGCCAATATTTGTGCGACGAGAGTGAATAAGCTTCAGGTGACTTGAGTCTGTGTTATACCTAGCAAAATATTAATGAAATTTGAAGATTCGTAAGAAGTGAATAATGTAGAAATACAAAAATACAGAGTATGTTTATGTGTGTAATTTTTTTATACCGTAAAAAAATACAGATTTATTACTTTTTATGTACTTATTCTAGTATCTGCATTGTTTAAAAATATTTCTCCTATTTTTATTACTTTCTTTTTTTATAGGTGTGGTCCATATTTGGCACTTCATTTTAAATTAATTACTTTTCTTGTATATAGATACTATATATTTACGTGTGTAACCGCATGTCATAGTTATAACTATGATAGCTATTAAAAGAATTATGTTGTATCAATAAGTAATATCTTATGAATAAGAACTATCGTGATATGACTTTAAGTATGGTAAATGCCAGATAAACTTGTATTAAAGAACATTGATCTTTCCCTTATATCCCTTCGTCGATACCCGACTGATAAGAACGTTTTTAATTACAAGGGAACGTAAAGAATCACGATAGAAGTCGATTCAAAACAGCATTATGTCCTTATTTATTTTTTTGATACAAAGAAAGTCTATAATTTTTTGTGGGTCAGTGACCGTAATTGCACATTTATCTGGCCGTAAAAATTTTAACAGTGAAGTTCCTACTACGTCCACCAGCCACCACTTGTAAAAGGATCCACAAAGTAGACTTCGCAAGAGAGGGTTAACTTGACTATGACCAAGTTTGACGAAAAACTAACTTTTCTTTGTAAGTCAAATGCGGCCAGAAAATTGAGGCGGCTTTAGACAACTAAATTCAGCGGCACGAAAAAGTTTCAAACAAGAATATAACAGTATGCACATAAAATGTAATTTTAACAAGTCCTATTAAAGTTTTCGACGTTTGGTATAATTTTAACATTTTGAAAAGGTCAAAATTAAATATGCATTAAAGTTGAGAAGCAAGAAGAGTTGCGATACTTTTTACCTAAAGGCGTGTTATCAATGAGTTGGCCCCGAATAAGCTTACAATATTTAAGCAGAGAAACTTTGAAAGCCTTACCGTGTCTATCTCTATATTGAGTTTACATGTGGATCCCAAAAATCTATCCACCGTAGCAAATATTTGCTGCCTTTTTTTTTTTTTTAAGGATGGGAAATCATCAAATGACTCCTTCCGCTCTGGGTGAAGTAGAAGGGAGTATCAGACTCTTACTGACTAAAACCCATCCGTGTTCCTCCTAATGCCCTTTGCGTTCCAGGGCCGCGGTGACTCTTTCGAATAAATCCCGCAACCCCGGCAGGAATATATTTGCTGCCTGAGATCCTATTATTTTCCTCATTACTACAAAACGAGTATTATTTTTATGGTCGTGGATAACGATATCGTTTAATAATAAGTTGCTGATTTGAGTATTGTAGTACTAAGGTAGTGGTAAACGTCGTGACGTCAATAGTAATGGCGGCACGTGGACAGAATCGTGTTGAAGAGTGAGGACTTTGCCGAACACACTTTTGCTCGAGACGCCAACCAGGACACTCCTCCAGAACGAGACTGTCGGTTTAGCTCAGGTTTACCTATTTGTTTTATGATCACAGTTAATAAAGTAAGGTTAGTACTGTATTGAATGTTATTATTGTACAATAAACCCGATACCACCGAACACAAACGATGATGGCGCTGTCGCTCAGCCGGCGCTGACACCGCGGTCATGTATAAGTATTTTATTTGCTAGCAACACACCACTGGCTACCCCTCTTAGAATTTAAGCTCATTCAAATGGAGTATAATTAACATCGCTGTCAGCAATAGCACCGCCATTGTACCCCTAAAGTATCTATACTATTACTACTAATATATAAAGCTGAAGAGTTTGTTTGTTTGTTTGCTTGAACGCGCTAATCTCAGGAACTACGGATCCGATTTGCTAAATTCTTTCAGTGTTAAATAGCCCATTTATCGAGGAAGGCTATATATCATCACGACACTAAGACCAATAGGACCGGAGCAGTAATGAAAATTGTGACGCAGACGAAGTTGCGCGGGTCAGCCAGTTAAAAAATAATTCTAAAACAATTTTAGTGTACAATCCAGTATTTAAGTATCTATCTATTCAAAAATACTCATCGGCTGACTCTAACATTTTCTCGTAAAAGAAAAACCCTGGCACACTCAAAATAGTTTTAATGGTAGTCCTAACAATGTACAAAAGATTTCTCAAGATGTTAACACTTTCGATTCAGTTAGTCAAGGGAGGGTACAATTCACTCCCAGATGGAGAGGAAACTTTGCACTCTCGACTTCCCTCTCTGGCCGTAATGACTGAAGTTTTGTGTTTTTCTTGTCGTTGGCTCTTTACGACGATTTACTAAAACCCTGTTTTTTTGGTGCCGAAAACTTTAAAGCCTTTGTAAAAAAATAATTGTTTTAAGGTGGAGAAGGCAGAGTGCCAGGAGTTAATTAGGTCATTAGATTTGTCGCGAACGATTTTTTTTTTTCTAAATTATGTGCCTTAATTTTGAAGTGTGTCTTCTCTTGTAAGTAAACAAAGGCTGAATCCGCATTACCGATTGAAATATCATAATCCAATTATTTACGCGACGATGGGAAAAGGCCAGATGGGATGACCATAATGCCTTGGAAGGTGGGTAGGCCTTTGTTGTGGGATGCAACATGTGTCGATACCCTTGCACCATCCCATCTTCTTAGCACGGCGGGCTGTGCTGGAGCGGCTGCTGTAGGTGCAGAAAACCTCAAACGGCGCAAATATAACAACTTAATAGGGAGTTACATATTTGAGCCGTTTGGCGTTGAAACACTAGGCCCATGGGGTCCGAGTGCGCATCGAGTCTTTGGTCAAACACGATTTTACATTATATCACCACATACCATCGATTCCATCTCCCAAATCACTTACTGCTATATGAGTAATGAAGACTAAGCAACTACGACGACTAAGCAAGAAAGACCATGTCCTGGACTGGACTTAATAGGTATACGATAGTTTTCATCCCGAAAGTTAGAATTTACTTTCAGGATAAAAATTATCCGCGTGAAGGAAGAAAATTATACCAAGGGATTATTTTAAGGGCGCCATTGTCTGCAAAAAAGACGTATTTATTATGTATGTTAAAACTTATTCTAAAAGCTATAAAATACATAAAAACAGGCCAAGTGCAAGTCGGACTTGCCCACCGAGGGTTCCGTACATATTTGTAGCTACAAATTACTTTAAATAAAGACTATATTTTTTATGATTTTATTACAAACTAGTGGACGTCACGCGGTTTCACTCGCGTAGTTCCCGTTCCCGTGGGAATACGGGGATAATATATAGCCTATGTTACTCCCTGATAATGTAGCTATCCAATGCTAAAAGAATTTTTCAAATCGGTCCAGTAGTTTCGGAGCAAATTCAAACAAACAAACAAATCTTTCCTCTTTATAATAGTAGTGTAGATAAATAAATAAATATATATTATATATAAGTGTAGATGTATAGTTTTCAGACTTTCCCTAAACTTTTAGTATAAGACGGTATTACAAGCCAAATTTCATTGTTCTAGGTCAACGGGAAATACCCTATACATTTTGATTTCCTTGAGAGTGTCGATAAGTGAGAGTGTAATATACGTTTTTGGCGGCATTAACGACCGTATCTTTTTTTACTTTATCATAGAAGTTTGATTTTTTCACAGCTGCAAGGGGCCATAGACCTAAGTTTATGATTTTAAGTTCAACTCGATACCTCCACGCGTTCCCGAAATAAACGGTCTTGACAGACAGACGGACGGACAACAAACAAAGTGATCCTATAAGGGTTCCGTTTTTTTCCTTCTGTGGTACGAAACCCTAAAAATACGTTAATGACAATTAATCCTTAGGTTAGTTGTCATTTATCTGGCACTACAAAAAACTGGCCAAGTGCGAGTCCGACTCGCGTGCAAAGGGTTCCGAACCAATTTCATTTTATAACATGTTTTATTTTAACAGCAATTTCTTGAATAACTTCTAAACTATTTGTGTAAAATTATGGAAAAAATATAATTAAAACCCTCACAATAAGTCCTTTCATTTAATATATCACACGATACAGTCATTGATATATAATAAACCCAAGATACACATTCAGCATCTCAAAAACGTCCGCAAAAAATAAGCGCAATATGTATAATTATGCGCAAGTTTCAAACAATCTCGCATCGCTCGCCATATTGCACTGCTTTGTTATAACAACTTAAAGCGATCCGTGTAAGGTTGAATTTGCAAAAAACATTGCGCATCACTCGCCATACTGAACTGCTCTGTAAAAACAACTTTAAGCGATCCGTGTAAGGTTGAAATTGCAAAAAAAAAATGTTTATAGTATAACTACACACAACTCACACATGACACTTGATACATGTCAGTTTTTGACAACAGTTTCGAGTGTTGCATTTGTTCGAGACTGTGCATCTTGGGTTTTTTTATATATCAATGGATACAGTTTAAAAATTTCTAGTTTAACCCCAAAAAGTGACCCCAGACTCAAAATTTATTCATTTATGTAATGTGTCCGTGTTTGTTCCAAATTTCAACAGAATCAGTCGAGTAGATCAGAGAAAACTGGCTGTGACAGAAGGACAGACACCCGAGTGATCCTATAAGGGTTCCGTTTCTTACGGATGTTCGGAACCCTAACAATATTATTAAAAAGCCATTTCCCGACCGGAATAAACGCTCATTGAAAAATTAAAAACCCAATATTTGCAGATTTTCATATGAAAACTTCCGGAATGTCTGCTTTTTTTGTAAAATCGAACAAGTGATGCGAAAGTAACAATAAAATGTAGGCTTACTCAATTTGAGGGTTGGCCAACGCATTTACGGTTGGATGAACCCGAGGACCAGCCCTAGTAGTAAATAACTAAACGCAGGGTTCTACGACAAAAAATTCATGCATGGCCCCAAACTTTGAACCTTAACCTGTGGTTCCAGCTGAAGCTACGCTTGAAGACTATCGCTGCTTGAAGCTCCGTGTTTTAATTTATTGTTCTGTCAGGTGGCAAACCAATTATTTTGGTGACGTTTTATGTATCTACAAGTTCACAGCGGCTAAAAGTGTTCAACAATATGAACAACTTTTACAAGTCCCGAAATCGAAAATGATTTGAAGCTGTCCGAATTGTATTGTGGTGTAAGCACATAAATGTGCTAAGCAGCTGGTTGATTTTTTCCTGTTTCATAGTAAATTTGTTCTCATTGACGGGCAGTCACTCGACGTAAAATATTGGTATTCAGCTGAATTTGGTTTGACTGGAAGCCGACTCCAATATAGTTTGGACAAAGCTAGTCAGATGATGAGTTAGTTAGTGAGCTAGATGTTCTCGTAGTAAAATTTGTGTAGTGTGGTGCAAAAGTAAATTAAATTGCACTATAAGCATTTCAGTTTCATCAGCCTTTCAGTTTCACTCCTTTTAGATCACGGGCATCATAAATGAACACGACTTCCACAATTTCGTAATCCAAAACTCAGTAACCCCCCTATCTTCAACCGCGTCACTTCGCCCGCATCACTCGCCAAAAGTGGAAACTACCCGCTGCCGAGTCAAGTGGAATGGAACTACGCCAAAAGGACTTGCTTGCGTTGGAGGCCCGGCCTTAGTGTGGCCTCCTAGCGTAGCCAGTGCGTTGTGGGATTTGATTTATTCCTATTCAGCCCTCAAGTGGGACTTTTGAACTCCACCGCTTGACCATTGCTTGTGGGAAAGGGTACCGTAAATTATGTTCGGCACTTTGTTGTGCAAGTTGATTATTCAAGGCCCACAGGCTGTGCTGGGACAAGTATTTTATTTTTTATTCGTAAATATTTTTGCATAGCATTTTCGTGGATGATTAACGAGCCTTCCGGGCTTTTGAGTTTTTTTCTAGTTTATTTTGTGTAGCGTGTGTTGTGGACCGGTCTAGAAGTTTGCCAAGCTTTTTTCAATATTTATGCTGGAGTGGGATTTGGTTTGAAAATAAGTTTGTTGAAACAATACTGGCTGCTGTGACTTTTGATCCCCATATTCTACTCCAGTGGTGGATACAAAATGCCTGTACTAGAGGTATGCGACTAAGAGTATAGGTTCATAAGCACGTTTCTTTTTCAGTCAAGTATGTTTGTATAGATTCAACATTACTATTGAAACTCAAATTAACATTTCACCAACTATACAAACAAACAAACAACTTAATAGTTTCATGTGACCCTTTAATCTAATTTTTCATACTACCAACGATAATGGTCTCTCGGTGGAAGTAGACAGTTATATATAGTTACTTCGACCCCTAATGGACTTAACCAGAGAACTATAAATTCCAACCGCCCCTTTCTAAAAGGATAATCACACAGACAACTCAGAAGCAAATGGGAATTTAGGGCTCCCTGGGCGGAGGCCTAATTGACAAAACATACTCGATTACAGCTCGTCCCTCCAAGTTGGTAGTGAAAACAAATTGGTGTGCCAATGACTTTTGTAACAAAATTAATTAGGGACCGCGTGATTCGAAATGTTTTTTGTGACGGTTCGACGCTGGTGGCCTGGTACTCGGGCAGGCGTGACTCGGTATTCGGGAAGTGATTTTGCGGTTGAAAAAATAAGTTTTCGTTTTAAGGGTGGAAAAAGGTGGATAATATAGACTATGGGTTGGTATAGATAGTTATTTTTTGTAACACCTGTCAGGATCCGTAAGGACCGATTGGGGCCAAATCGTCCCAACCGTCAGAATCCGTAAGGCCCTATTGGGGCCAAGCCGACTCGCGCGGTGTAAACGTTACTTGTATGCGTCTTGCGGATTACTTTTTTATATTTTTTTATTATTTCCCCAATTAGTAAACAGACAAAAGGTAAGGTGGCTTATCAAACTTAAGAATTATGTGGTTCCTCAGAGGCAAAGAGATAAAATGATAAAATGGTATGCTAGCGGACATGTGCCATCCATTTATTTATTTTATGATCAACATCTATCATAAACTGTTAGATAATGTTATATAAATTCAAGTTGTTTAAACTTAACAGACAGTTGTGTTGCTGGGGAGTTTGTTGGCCACTTCTTCTTCCCAGCTAAAACACTAGGAAGTGGTGACGGGCTGGGCGATTTGGGGGACTGTCTTCATGTAAATTTTGACGTTCAAAAAGTGCTGATTTTCAGCCTAATTTGAATAAATGCCTTTTGATTTTGATTTTGCAATTCTTGCATTTGTAAGGAACGTCTCATTCGCGTCATAGTCGCTATCTGTCAAAAATACCTCTAAAATCGACTTTGTCAAGTTTTTGGCATTGACTGTCGATGAGTATTGCGACTTGAATATGACCGTTTTCAAAGTATGAGAACTGGCGTTCTGATCCAATGTAAGTATGTAGTGTCTTGAACTTTCTGAAAAGTTAAGAGTTAAAGTTATTTCTAGTTCATAGAAAGCCTACTAAACTGTTGAATTGCATTGAGAGTAAGATTATTTGAAACTATTACATGGAGTTAATGGACAATAGGTACTTCCTAAATCCATACTTTACTTCTACGGAAAGTTTCGGTTTTTAAATTATATATATAACTTCCTGTTCAGACAGTAAACGCTAACAAAATCACAACAAACTTAGCTGTTATCTTATGAAACTTTAATATTGATACGAAAATCAAGTAGTCCATTTTGAGATCTTGCCTATTAAGTTTGTAAAGAATAACTAGGTCAGTAACTACCTAAAATATGTAAAAAAAAAGTTAGTAAAAAGGTTGTTTACACTGGCCGACACGATCGCTACTCGATCAATCATAAAAATATAGGCGGAAAGTTTGGACATTAACTTTTTTAGAGTTCTGAACATCCGTAAAAAACGGAACCCTTATAGGATATACACTCGGGTGTGTGTCTGTCTGTCCGTCTGTCACAGCCGGTTTTCTCCGGATCTACTAGACTGATTCTGTTGAAATTTGGTATACATATGGACTTTTGTGACCCAAATACGGACGTTTTACGGAAATAAATAAATTTTTAGCATGAGAGTCACTTTTGGAGGTCAAACAAGAAAATAAAAAAAAATGTTTTTCGAACTGTATCTTGTGACATATGAAATGAAAGGGCTTACTGTGAGGGTTTTAATTATATATATTTTTTATAATACTTACTTAATATTATAAATGCAAAAGTAACTCTGTCTGTCTATCTGTCTGTCGCGCTTTCACGCCATAACTACTGAACCGATTTAAATGAAATTTGGTACACAGGTAGTCTAGAGTCTGAGAAAGGACATAGAATACTTTTAGTTCCGGAAGTATATTCCCTAGGGACCACGCGGGCGAAGCCGCTTGCAGAAGCTAGTTTTAAAATAAACAGTTTTAAAGTTATTCAAGAAATTAGACCAAAATGACCCTTCCCCCCTTATCTCCGGAACTAAGGAGCCTAAAATTTTGAAAAAAATTGAGGTAATAGTTCTATACCTAAAGGTTACAGAGATAACAAAGATTAAGAAAACCTATAAGAAGTTTATAGTCATAAAATGACATTCAAAAAAAAATGAAATTGCTTCGGAACCCTTTGCACGCGAGTCCGACTCGGACTTGGCCAGTTTTTTTTCAGTGACATGAAAAGACTTACTTGTTTTATATATTATAACTATTATATAATATTTTGCGAGGAGTTCCATTTGCCTAGGGTCGACTTTGCTTAGAATGTCAAAAAAAAACAACTCACTTTTGACAAATCACTTGTTTCATATTTTGTCGTGAAGTACGTTTTTAGTATGGATTTGAATGGATATAGGCGTAGAAAAGTATGTATTCTGTGAAAGATGTAAAGAGGGAATGCGGTTCAGAGAGTAAAGACGCGCAAACCTTCATAGTAAAAGGAGAATCTTACGACGGTTGCTGTCTGGTGGGCAACTGCCTGAAAGTTGATATTTGGACTATTGTATATGTTTGGGATCGATAACGTTGCGGTACTTGTGCCCAACAATTTCGCTTCATGAGTTTTTCTTGTCATAGTGTAGCGGCATCAATCCGCTATAGATGATAGAGCAAGAAAAGAGGTGACTAATTAGATGATGGTGGTAGAATATGGTAGAAGACATACTACACCAATCCCAGGTAAATAAGGATAAATTCAGAAGTATTGACATATTTCAAAACATAGTCAAACTTTTTGTCCTTCGTGTTATTCTTAGTTGTAATGTATTAAGTTAGGAAAATTTTTGGGCTTCAAGGAAAAAGTCATCAAAATATATCTGTGCAATATGTTAACCATAATATTTTTTGTAGAAAGTGGAATAAGGCGAGGCGCAAGATTAACCTTCTTACCGAGTAGGTCACGTTGATACCGACCAGATGGTTTTCCTTATGCGTTTCTGATTTCTTAGAACCACACTTAATGATATTATGTTTCCTTGAATATATTTTGGTGACAAAACTGAAGCGTTTTCGTTCCCTTAATCTGTTTGTTGAAACTATTGGAGATATTGACAGATAAGACCTGAGTCTTGTCCTGCAAGCTACAACCTGGGTATCTTTAAGTCATGAGTGAATGGATTACTTTTAAGCAAGCGTGCTCTAAGGCAAGATCATCGCTTACCTTTACTGATTAATTGAGTGATTGAGTGCTTGAGTACTGAGTGATTGAGTACTTTTAGCTGTGCGTTGCCTGTAAGTCGCTCAGTCGAGCGACTTACAGGCAACGCACAGCTAAAAGTACTGGTCGTAGAAAGCTGAAAATTGGCATGAAGCCTCCTTACACTCCATAGGGGAACACAAAGAGAAGATTTCCCGTAATTCTTACGAAAACGGGATATGCGTGTACAAAGTCGAGGGCAAAAGTTAGTGAAAATAAAATTTAAATTTAGCTCAGCAGTGTTACTATTAAATCATTCCGTAGTTGTGGGGTATTAAATCACCAGAATTTTCTTTAAACATTTTGTAATTTTATTTTTTTCCTCTATTTAATTCAAGAAAGCCAAGAATTTAACAAAATATCCTAGAATATTACTTTAACCTTTTTTTAATAATTATAGCCATCAATAAATAAGCTGAACGAAAAAATAAGAAACATCGTGTTCTGTTGGCTGATATAAAGATTGATAACGAAAGTAATATTTTATTAAGAAAGACGTTAAAAATGGTTGGAGGGTAGACTAAGTTCATCGATTCATCAACAAATCTTTTCCAATGGTCTGGATTTATATAATGTTTGAAATATGAAGACTGTAATGGGCAAAGAAATCTAAGTAATCACTTAGTTGGACGATGAAATCTTTATATTTGAAAGAATTAGTATAGTAGAAAATTGTAGGGTGAGGATTCGAAGATTATAATGACGCGTGGTTTTTTTTCGCAATAATGTAATTGGTGGTAACATTTTTTTTTCTTTACTTACTTTACTCATAAATAACACCTTGTTCGTGTTGCATTAAATTACAATTACCTCAAATTCTCAATTTAGGTACCGAGTGCAACAGCAGCTACCCACTCAGCCACCAAATATTCTACCATAAGTACCCATAGCAAAATATCGTTTTTCAAGCAGTTAAAAAACTTTATTCCACATAATACCCAGCGCAGTTTTAGCAATATGACTTTCGTCGAGAACTTGTCTACAACATAGAAGATTCCCATCTCCACGAAGTTCCAAACTAACTATTTAATAAACATCAATTAAGCACACAAACAAATGTACCCACATCAAACTGAGTAACAGTACTTGAGGACTATCGTCGCTCCACCCGTAAACTTGTTTCATTTAATACGGAACTTGTTTAAGCTGCAAACTCATACACACTAAACACTCAACTTAATACTGCAAAAGTTTATCAAGCAAACAATACTGCAGGGTACAATGCGACTGAATCGATGCAAAAAGTAGTTGTCGATAGTAATAATGGGGGAGAGTTGGTAAATGGATCATAATGAACTGGACAAGAAATACAATGGATTTCCTCGAGCTCGTATTTAGCTGCATCTGAAAGTCATAAATAATGTCTCCTATTGCATTTAATAAGTATTTAAGAACTTCTCAACTTCAAATTTACAACTGAGAGACCGGGCGCATGCTACCCACAGCAGCAGCTTCGCCACCAACTACTGCAATTTGGACCAGTGGTTCAAACCTAAAAGTTATTTTTGGACAACTTTCTATTGCCCTTAAGTTGATTCTTGTACTCTTTTTGTCCCGAATATAACATGTTTATTTTTGCTTTATAGAACTCTTCTAAACTCAGATGCACAAAATTCTGCAGTGACTCCGTAATACCTATTATTGCTGTGCTTGCCAAGATTTTTTGTACAAATTATAGCTTAGTATGTATGGTACAGAAGGTGGGCCGAGGAAATGGTGAGACCCAAGGGAGTGCGATGCATTTGAGAAGACTAGTCCATGTCGCGACTTTTGGGGGTATCCTTTGTCCAGCAGCGAATGTGTTTCTCAAACTCCCATCAAGATCGGAAACTCTACACTCGAAGGTAGACGAGTACGTCTACCTAGGACAGCCGGTCCAGCTAAGTAGGGCCAACTTCGAGAAAGAGGTCAACCGTCGAATCCGACTCGGCTGGGCAGCGTTCGGGAAGTTGCGCGGTATCTTCTCGTCCCACATAACACAGTGTCTCAAGACGAAAGTCTATGATCAGTGCGTATTGCCAGTGATGACATACGGAACTGAAATGTGGTCGCTTACAATGGGCCTCATCATAAGGCTCAAAGTCACTCAAAGGGCAATGGAGAGGGCAATGCTTGGAGTTTCCTTGCGCGATCGAATCAGGTATGACGATATCCACAAGAGAACCAAGATTACCGACATAGCCCGAAGGATCGCCAAACTAAAGTGGCAGTGGGCAGGGCACATTGCTCGCAGAACAGATGGTCGATGGCGCCGAAAAGTTCTGGAGTGGCGACCGCGTACCGGAAGACGTAACGTTGGAAGGCCTCCCACAACGTGGACCGATGACCTGGTGAAGGTCGCGGGTAGCCGATGGATGCGAGACGCACAGGACCGGTCGTTGTGGCAATGCTTGGGGAGGCTTATGTCCAGCAGTGGACGTCTTTCGGCTGATACGATGATGATGATGATGGATGTGTCTCAGTTGAAAATATTATGCATTGTCGAATGACATCATAATGATTCTTTTTGATGTTACTGTTTCCTTTGAAATCTCATTTTACTTACCGTTTTGCAACAGTAAACGATACGCTCGTAGAAATAACTAGAAGTTATCACTCCGTCGAACTTGTAAAGAGTTTGTATAGACAGCTTTTGCTACCGACTTTACTCTCGGGTTTATGGTGGAAATAAAAATGAAAGGACGTTTTACAGGTTTTAATTTAGAGACCGTACAATGGGTCGAAGTGCCAGTCATGTTGGATATTAACTGCTGGGGTATTATGAACTGCGAGGCGTTTACGAGGTACCTACGATGACTATTAACTAAGGTAGGAGAGAGGTAAGTTATTGCTTTGTTAATTTATTAAACAGTTTGTTTATTAGGGTGTTCCGTACATAAATATCAACAAACAATTTTAAAACAGAAGCTTAAAAAGCTATGGTCTTTGATTGGTTTTTGTCAACTTAAAATGTTATTTATTGATATTTAAATCAGGACAAATATCCCATAGGGTTTGTTAGTAAAAACTTAAACTATGTTAGTATAATACACAAACATAGATACAGATACAATACAAACAACACACAACTAGTCAACTACCATAGTCTGGGCGCACTTGGCAACGACACATGTACAGCGCCCCATCAAGTCAGCCCCTCAGTCTTTAGAAATTTGTTTTTGCTTTTATTTTGTGATCGATTATTATTTTTCAAAAGTGTTATTTTCCACTTTCTATTCTTTTTATGCATGGAATATTAGTGGTTTTGAAAACACTTAATCAATTTCTTCAATTAATTCAGCTCCATTCTAAAAGACTCAGCATAAAAACCGATCAACCGATTTTGTCGCTATAGCTGCTAAATATTTTATCGACTTTGTCCGCCAAAAATCAATTTAAGACAAGGAACTTAAAAGAAGGGGTCGCTTGCTCGCTTATCTATCGTTGGCAGCTGTGCTGAACAACCCAACGGACTGAGGGCCCAATGTTTTTATTAATTTCGAATTTTTGTCTCTCCTCGCCTTGTTTTTCTTGAGATCAGGACGAATATTATTAAGGGATGTTAAGTGGGAGAATATTTACGTTTTTATCAAGAGGAAATTGGAAGCATTTGTGTGTGAAATAATTCTGTTAGCTTCTATTGGTTTCTTTTGTCACCCTTATGTGAGTATGAATTATAGACATCAGTACGTCTACCATAAGTTTTATCAATATACTAGCTTTTGCCCGCGACTTCGTACGCGTATATCCCGTAGGAATTTCCCATATAGCCTATAGCCTTCCTCGACAAATAGGCTATCTAACACTGAAAAAAAATTTCAAATCGGATCAGTAGTTCCTGAGATTAACGCGTTCAAGCAAACAAACAAACAAACAAACTCTTCAGCTTTATATATTAGTTATTTAAAAAAAATATATATGAACACCTTGAAAAACCAAGTTTCTAATTTATTTTTCAGTATGTTAACTAAAGTTTTACTTACAACTTGCTTGCTTGTTAGTTAACAACTTAAACAAATAAATTGGAAACTTGTTTTTTTTTTAAGTTTTCATACATTTTTTTAACTCCATGTAAAATACTGGTATTCAGCTAAATCTGGCTTGACTGGAAGCCGACCCCAATGTAGTTGGGAAAAGGCTAGGCAGATGAAGATACATTTTTTAACTACAGTCGCTAGCGAGTGTAGATTGATAAAAACTTATGGTAGACGTACTGAGCGTCAATTTCACTATATTAGCAACGTTCACATTCGCACTTCAGTCGCAATCTGCCAAAAATGTATGTAAATTAAAGCTTTTTCGACAGAATGCGACTGAGATGCGAATGCAAACATTGCTGAAGAATTAGTAGAATTGTCCCTCATAAAGTTTGGCCTATTTGTGTAACTAAAGTTGAAAAGATAGAGTTTTAACAGAATATTAGTTTAAGAGGAAATGCTGGCGGAGAGACTTTGTATGTAAAAAGTCATAATTCGAGGTTTGGCTCTCGACTGTTTTCTCCTCCGATATTGAAACGACTTAAGAAATATTTCACAAACTGAATAAGAAGGATATATACTGTGTTTATGTGTCTATGTTATTTTATTTTTTTGATGATTTATTAACCGTATAAGCACTAGAACCCTCACAAAATTCTCAAAATTGTCCGATAAATCGCTGTCAACAGAGCCCTAGTGTACAAATTTGGCAACTATTAATCAAAAAAGGAAAACATAAAAACAGTATATATCCTTTTTAATCAGTTTGTGAAATATCTTTTAAATCGGTTCAATATTGGAGGATACAACAGTCGAGAGCCAAACCTCGAATTATGACTTGTTACATACAAAGTCTCTCCGCCAGCATTTCCTCTTAAGATTATGATTTCTATGCATGTTGGATAATAAAAATACAAACGTGTTTACTATCGAAGAATTTTCGTTCGTTCTATTGCACATAATTATACCGTGTCTCAATTATCTGGCTTTCCTGGTCCATCTTTTCTAATGAGCAAAATTACCTTATCTTTTTACAAAAGTAAACAAGATAAACCATCAGCCCTCAGTAAGATCATTCATTGATCGCGCTATATTAATATCTCTTTGTCTATCGATAAATAAATCCATACTTCCATACTAATATTATAAATGCGAAAGTAACTATGTCGCGCTTTCACGCCAAAACTAATGAACCGATTTAAATGAAATTTGGTACAGAGATAGTCTATATCCTGAGAAAGGACATGTGCCCCTTTTTATCCCGGGAGTATGTTCCCTAGGGACTACGCGGGTGAAACCGCTGGCAGAAGTTAGTAAATAATAAAGAGGATTTAATATGCTACTCCTACGTATGCATAAATAAACTAAATCGGTCATTGACCGATTATACCGGGCTTGTTATGTTTCAAAAATACATTGAAAGCTTTGACGCACTTCGGCATATTTATTAAACAAACAAAATTGGAATCTATAGGATTTATTTTATATGTAACGTAAACTTACCCAAGTTTTTTTATTTATAAATGCCAGGAAAAGTATATTTTCAGAATGTTGCTGTTATTCGGCTAGATTTTGGAAAGTTTTTTACTTTTTTAAGGTTCCGTACCCAAAAGGTAACCAACGAAACCCTATTACTAAACCTCCGCTGTCCGTCCGTCCGTATTTTTGTCAGCGGGCTGTAGGTATCTCAAGAACCGTATTAGACAGACAGTTGAAATTATCACAGTGTGTATTTATATTGCTGCTATAACAACAATAAATAAAAATTAAATTAGAAATCAAAGAGACTCCCTTACAAGAAACATGTTTTTTTTTGGTTTCTGACTAAAACCACCCCGGTGTTCTATCTCCCACCTACGCCGGGGATCACGGGAACCCACCTTTGCGGGCCACCTCAGTAGCGTACCTAACCTAACCGGATCCGATATCAGAGTCTAACCGGTATTTGTTAGTTATTATTCCAGCATTATTTCTATAAATAAAACTGCATTTACTTTATCATACCAAATCGCCTGACAGCCGACGGCTGTCTCTCGCATTCAATTGTTTTTTGGAAGCTTGAATGCTGTAAGGTGCAGCAGGCAACGGACACCGATTATAATCCGTCAGTTAAAATAATTGTAAATAACTAGATATTTAAGAGTGAGCATTAAACATCCTCGTCCAATCTTTTTTAAGTTATTTTAAAGTTGGAGTGAACAGGTTCTTTCTGGGTAAGCTTTCTTCATCGTAGACTTTGTCACTGTCATCTCTGACCTAGACTACAGTCAAGAGCAAACCCAAAAATAAATAAAAATCCTCATCTGCACTAAACTCCATTACTTTATGTCCCAGTAAAACGTACTTTATGTAAATACACTACATTTTGTATCACATAACGGTCAGAAATGCAAGCGAACGTCCGAATTTCCTCACGTCGCATTTTCTCGAAATCGGATCACTGCTCACCGATTCAGTACTTTGCGATAACTCATTCGACATTCGATTCAATTCGATAAATCCACAATAGTCGCATGGATTGTCTAACTAGTGGTAATGCTATTGATGTTGCATCGAAACATGGCAAAAGCTTTGTGTTGCCGCCGTAGGCATAACATGACATTTGTCGGGTTTATGAGTATCTGACCATGACAATTTGATTGGTTTTCGAACAGAGTTCTGTCAAAATGTAGCCCGACTAACTTCGGTTAGGTTACAATGAAAAGCTACCGTGATTTTAGGGTTCTGAAAAAAAAAACGGAACCCTTATAGGATCACTCGGGTGTCTGTCCGTGTATCTGTCTGTCTGTCCGTCTGTCACAGCCAGTTTTCTCCGGATCTACTGGACCAATTCTGTTGAAATTTGGGACACATCGCACCTTGAATACAAAAGTGGCGTTATACAAAGTTTTAATTTTTCAGTATGACCATTTAAAGTTTTTAACGCTGCATTTTTGTCAATATCTTAGCAAATAACTGGAATAAAAGAATGCAATTAATTTCATTTATCAGTTTGACTATCTTATTTGAGCTATGTACTGAAAACAAGCCAGTAAATTATGAAGTTATTTAGAAAACATGGTTTTAAAAAAAAGTTCCGCATAGTGCCACTTTTGTTTTGCGTAAACCTACCCGTTTTAGAATAATTACCCAAAGATTAATAACATTTTGCCATTGTGCCATTTTTGTAGTTATTGCTTTAGTAGAAATATTAGTTTGAATTACGATAAAACGACACTATGACATAAAATGCCACTTTTTTACTCACCGCAGCGTGTGTCCACTCCGAATGCTTGTCTTCAACTGATATAGTGTCACCTTATGAATTACTACTTTGTCATTTATCCAAAAGTAAAAAATGGCACTAGCGGCCTCTAGGGAAAAGTATTGAAACTATAATAGTGTCAGTTTTTGCATTATAAGCGCTTTCTTTCAAGGAATCTAGATATCGTTGTAACTCAACATTGCCGTCTTCGGTATAGTGCCACTTTTGTTTTCAAGGTGCGACATATGATTTTTGTGACCCAAATACGGACGCGTTATGTAAATCATTAAATTTTTCACTTTTGGGGGACAAACTAAAAAAAAAACGAAAAAATGTTTTTTGAAAATTATCGTGTGATATATCAAATAAAAGGGCTTACTGTGAGAGTTTTAATTATATTTTTTTTTCATAATTTTAAAATAAATGGTTTTTAAGTTATTCAAGAAATTAGACGAACAATGACCATACCTTTACCTATAGATTACAGGAAAACCTAAAAGAAGTCTATAGTGTTAAAATAACATGTTAAAAAAATGAAATTCGTACGGAACCCTTTATACGCGACTCCGACTTGTACTTGGCTAGTTTTTTTTTTATTTGGGGACTTTCCTTGACTTAGGCCGACTTGCACAAACCAGAGTTACCTAAGTATTAACTCCAAGTTAGTTTTAACCCGGGGTCTTTATGTATACTATACATTATTTGTTATTTAACTTCATTTTATAGCAACTAACGTTGACATAGAAGATAGCTCTGGCTTAAAAAAAAAAAAAGATAAATGGGCTTACTCTTGACCGCAATCACGCCTGATGGAAAGCGATAAATGAGGTCTATGATGGAGCGCGCATGCCCAGAAGATGCCTGTTCACTCTTGCTTTGAAGGCAGATGGGTTATAAGTGGACGGGAACACAGACGCTGGTAGAGAGTTCCACATTTTGACTGAGCGCATAATCAATGTGCTCCACATTGATGAAGCGCTGGGTACGACTAGTCGGGATATCGACCAAGTACGGATGGTACCCTGCAGTACGTCTGGTATTCCGGTGGTAAAAGGGCGATGGTGTGATCAGGTCGTGGAGTTCCTGCGCACACTCACTAAAGTACAGTCTGTAGAAGACCAACAGGCAGGCAACACTACGCCGATGAACTAGGCTGTGAAACTGAGCCACCAACGTCTCGTCACCTATAAGCCTTTTTGCTCTGCAGTCCACCGAGTCTAATGCTGCAAGCTGGTATTTTGCTGTGCCATCCCCTAAGTGATTTATACAAGCGGGTCTGAATCATTTTATCAACGAGTTTCATTTGTTAAGAAATGGTACTTTAGCCAATAAGGGCTGATTTTTCTACCGTTAAATAATTTTAGTTGAGAGATATACATACCCCACACCTATATGACGGCTTGATATATTTTCGATACAAAAGCAAATCAATCAGTAACGAGAAGTCCATGACCATAAAAAAATATTCATATACAATAAGCTTGCACGATCAAAACTCAACCTTACCATAAAGAATTAAAGTCGTAGTAAGCTCAAATGTCCAAGTATAAAAGCGCCTGCAAACAATGTGATATTAGGTACAACTAGAGTAAAACAATGTTACAAAGATATCGACAGGGGCTTTAAACTTCGACCCCTCGGAACAATAAAACTAAAGATATTGCAGAATGTTACCTTGGGGGAACGTTTTATTTTACTGTAAGTGCTTGATTATTCAAATCAATACTTACTTAGTATCTTTCTTTTACAAAGTCGCTTTTTATTTTATACTTTTTAGGGTTCCGTACCGTACCGTAACCAACGGAACCCTGTTACTAAGCCACCGCTGTCCGTCCGTCTGTTTTTCTGTCATTAGGCTGTATTTCAAGAACCGCAATTGGTAGACAGTTTAAATATTCAGAGTGTGTATTTCTATTGCCGCTAAAACAACAAATAATAGAAATTAAATGAAATAAAAAATTAAAGGGGCTCCCGTACACGAACACTTTTTTTTTTTTCGGTTTATAGTAGGTCGTGTGAAAGTCTGACTCGCAGGTTTTGTACAATTTTTATAATTTAAGAACTTGAATCATTTCGGGAACCTTTAAAATTGTAACTCTGCACAGCCAAAGACGGTACTCTATGTGCTGTGTCTTTGAAAGTGAAAAATATTGTTTAAACGAATCACTTCACTAGAATAAATTATAAGACTGAAATAATCTTGACTGATAGGTTTAAATAACATAACGTCCTCATAAGGTAAAAAGTGGTATTATCCTACAGCAAAAACACATAAAAGAGCAGGTCATAAGTATATTACGTTTGGGGTCGACGTAAATCTTCTTCGATAGCGAGATAGTGGCGTGAAAATATGTCTGCTTCATTTTGTAGTGGGTGAACCTCTGCGGTTCCCTCTCCCCCTCCATTACTTACGCACCTTGAGCCTCGGGAACATTGAGTCCTGAAGAATAAACTTCAAAACTTTTACAATAAAAATGTCTAAGACACTAATTTTTGCTAAAAACTTTTTCAGCCGGCAATAATTCATGATAATAGTCCCCAATAAAGTTTCCATGAAAACGGTAAAATAAAACTTATACCAACGTTCGCATTTCAAACGAACAAGAAATTATTCCACGTTTCCGAATAAACGTTCATAATGTTGTCTCTAGTAATAATGAATACCTAAAACAATTTCATTTTCACTCTCTCGGTTTTCAGACATCGAAAATGACAGTTTAATCGCTGTCATACAACATTGCGGTTTAATTACACGATCCGACCCGCGTCGCAAAGTGTTTAAGTATAGCTGTCACATCCAAATAAAACGCCCTTTCCCACATCCAAGAGGAAAAGTCATTGGGGAAATTCGTGGGGTGCGACGCACCGGCGTGTTTTCACTCCAGCCAGTGCCGTTTTCGCCGACGCCGCGAGAGGGCGCCGTCCGCGCTCCGCTCCGACCACGTGACTTGTTGCTCGAAACACAACCCCGACGCTCGCACACAAACAAACATGCATCCCGATGCAACGTGACGTGTTTATTATGATACCGACAACCTACAACTCACTGACATGAATTTCATCGCCAAACCCCTCTACAACCATGCCAGACTCCTCATGCTATTAAGTTTCGTGCTCGCGATATTGCTTACCGGTGTATTTCTCCGCACAAAAAATAAGCAACCACAAATCACAAGTTTGGACGAAATTCAAGAGCTCGAGGACAGCACTGAATACGAGTCTATGATAAATTCGAGCGCAACGGAGCCGAGGAAAACGCGAAGAAAAGAATACCTGTACCGCCTTTTGACAAATACGACCCGTTCCCTCATACAAATGGAAATAAAAGCTAGGAGACTGGAGGAAAATATGCGTAGGATTAAGGAGAAGACTGCAGATTTATTGTGGAAGAACAAGGACAAAGCTTTGTGGCATATTCTGTTCAAGAATATAAGCAGACATATTTCAATCCGACATGAATTCCACCAGCACGCGAGCTTGAGACGAATTATGCAGGACAGTAATACGCATTCACATAACAGGAAGACGGGACGGAGAAAACTTTTATTGCGTAGACGAAAATAAATGCATCGATAGTTGCTAAGTTTACTGATAGACGTTTGTATACAAGTTACGTGGAAGACTTTTTAAATTCTGAACTGACAATAAGCGTATTTTAAGTCGTATTGTGTTTCGAAGTGCGATTGGAAGCGGAGTGCAAGGCGTTTGTATCGCAGAGCACGTATGTACGATGTGTCTGTCTTATTTCTTCATGTAGCATTTTATTTTGTGGAGCTATATCTTCGCCTTGCAGGTTCTTAACGACGTTACGCTCACAGAATGATATTATTGCTCACATTTTATTCGCAGGACCATTCCGTTTTGTCTTATGGTTGGCTCAGGTATCTTGATTAATGGCGTTCTTGATGATTTCGTTGGAGATAAAAAAGGAAATTCGGATGTTTTCCGGGGAGCAGGCTGACGAAGCTAATTTTACTTTGACAAGATTAATTGGAGGAGTTACATTTTGTTTTCACTTAATGCTTTTTTAAAGCGGTGTTTTAGGAAGACGGGCTGAAATTATTTACCTGGAAAATTAATATCCATTTTTTTTTTGGTTTTATAACTGAAGTTTCATAGTATATTTTGCTATGGAACATCTTTTTAAAGAGATTATTTAATTTTCTAGAACACTGATCTAAATAATGTTATTGAGGAAATTATTTACTTGCTACTTGCTTTTACTGCTTAATAGGGATTTTTGTGAATACGTGTACAGAGTGGAAGAAAAATAGAATAGAATAAAAAAAATGCAAAAATGCTATCTAAAGACGAAGAACAACCACGACAGTTTGTTTGAATTCTTAAACATCGAACTGTCGCTTTTTTGTAATTTACGCAACCATTTCAAACCATATTTGTTAAAATTAAGTTTTCTTATTAATTCCTTAATCTTATTCAAGAATTTATTTCACTCCATTGCTGAAGCTTTACAAGTTCATTATATTTGCTGTTTGATATATTTATTGTTATAACTTGTCGTATGTTTTATTAAATCGAGATTACTTTCATGAATAACGTTAAAAGCTTTTATGTTCATATGAATAGGCATCAGTTATACGCTTTCTCTCAATTTATTCGTATTTATGTTTACTTAAATGGTTTTGTTATAATGAAAAGGGTTTTGAGGTTCATTATATTAAGCTTTGTTGAATATATTGGTATAACACAAATTCAATTTAGCGTATTATTTATTTTTTATCCATTTGGTTTGATATTTATTAACTTTATAGTAAACTTCTGCCCACGGCTTTGTATTTTTATACAATCGTTTTATATTTTTGCACGAAACTTTAATATTTTTTTCTAAAATAAAAGTAGCTTAAGTTACTCTTCATAACATCAGCTATCTGCCAGCGATCCGGCTTATCTACGAAACGATTGGTCCAGTCGTTTCGTAGATGAGCCAGAACAAATAGATTAATAAAAAAAATATTTTATACATTATTAAAAACATTTTTTTTTGATCTTACAAAAAGAAATTTTAATTTTATTTAGTATAGATTTACTTTCCTACAAGACAAGTATCATCATGGTCATCATTTCTGCCGAATAATGTCCACTGCTGAACATAGACTTACCACAAATGTCGCCACATCGACCGCTCATATGCTTGTCACAGTAAAAAGTATCCTGTGTTAATCTTATGCTATGTGCAATCCTAATTCGTTTACTTGTTTATGCGTAATTGAGTTACAAACTTCTGAACAAAGGCTTTTGTTAAAATTACTTATGATGTATGTTTAGGAGCGAAACAAATATGAATCAGCTACATGCATAGCAACACAATCGTGAAATTCATTATCACAATATACAAGTCAAGTTCAATGTGACTGTTCCCAATAATACGAATGTTTTGAATACCCAAACACTTAAATGTCAAATCATTCGGTGATGCTAACCGGTACATCTTATTCACAACGCTCAAGGAGTTTGAAAGAGACAGCTATATCTATCAGTTATCATCAAGTTTTGTATGCGTACTTTATTTACTTCGACTAGTTGTTCCACTATCATAAGTGTGGCCAGCTGTCGGTTCGCCAGTGTTAAAAATATGTCGTGTTGTAAGTACTATATTTTTCTCTTGTATATTAACTTTAGTTTTAAAAGGTTACTCAAGTTCACCTTTGTTCTTATCTTATTCTGTTTTAGTTTCAGAATTTGTTCTTAGTACTCGTACATCCATTTCATTATCAAGGTTGTGTTTGTTTAGATTCATGTGTTTTATAAATAGACTCCTTTTAGTTCTGGTGTGGATATTATTGCATCTTTATTTATTATTAAACCATCACTATACGGAAGTGTCTGCAAAATTTTCTATAGGATGAAGTTGGTATGAACATTTGTGTAATAATGTGTTTATTGTTTCTTAATTTATCTTCTCTAAGAATACACGTGTGCATAGTTGTTTACCTGGATATTACCTAGTTTATGTGTGTTCAAGAATGGACTGGTTATTAGCTATAGTGAAACGTAGTAATAAAGAGATTGTTTTTATCGTAGAACGATAAAAGGTGTATCTTTAGTCGGTCTGTTAGCATCAGAGTACTGGGGTAAGAAATATGGGGTTTCACGCTTGCACTCACAATCCTAATGGAAAATAGCGATGCGGATAATTGCACAACTTACTGTAAGGGTATTTCAAGGAGTGCACAATGAAATGATCAATAGTTTCCATTAGTAATGCTGGCGAAGTAAGACTAAACTATCATCTAAGAAAGAGATACTTTCTTGAAACTATGAGTATGTTGAGACATACTAACAAACAGATCATGTCTTACCAAATATTTGGCCCTCATTAATTCGTAAATTGATGCAGCAATTACAACTGCACCATCTAAACATTGTTTATTTATTTAACACTTTACGCACACAAATGTACAGCTGTGGACTTAATGCTCTCGATCGAGTTTGGTGATAGGTGCAATATGGAGACTAAAAACGCGATTGATATTTACTTAAATACAAACATTTAAATAAATTATTATATATTTAAACTATATATACAATATAAATGTTTTAAAATACGAATATACTTAAACAATTATGAATAGATAATTGGAAAATATTAGCGCTATAATGATACTACTGCCAAATTCTCTTTAACTTGGAAGATAAATCGGTTGTACGATGCAAGTAATTTCTTACATCAATATCAATAATTCCAAAAGCAAGAACCTTTAATCGTGTAAATAAGGTTTTATTTATTAATTAATTAAAACTTTATGCACAATTAAAAACACTGTACAAAGGTGGGCTTAATGCCTTAGGCATAACACCACCCACCACATATTTTACCGATTAAAAAAAAGAGAAAGATTTTCAATTCCTCGGTATCCTTTAAAAGCCAATATGCTCCCAAGTCGTGTTCCACACGGCTGCTCCTACATCGTTATTTGTCAGCTCTTTAACAAACTTATTCGTCCGTATCACATGATAAGCGAAATAAAAGACCGGTAAAAGGTCATGGTATGAAAAAAGTGTCAGAAACATCAAGCGGGTTGCAATTTATCATTCCAGGCTCGCCCGAGGCGTGCCCTCAAAGCGCCTTAAACGAGGTCCCTCAAACGAACCCTAGTGATTTTAATCTCACTGTTTAGATAAAGCTTCTTTTTGTGGATAGAAAAATTTCAAGAAGTCCTTTGAATATTAAACTCGGTATGGATTTAAAATTTTCAAAGCTAAGGAAATAAGAGGAGAAGAACGATGAAGGTACTTGTTTTAATTTTTGAACGGTCTCGATATAATCTTAAGTGGGTTCCTAATAGGATTGAGGAGCTGTTGTTTTAATATCCTTTGTTGCCTTTCACACGAAATTGATTTATTCATAAATCCATAAACGATTCTTGTTCGTCACTTAATCTAATATTTGATGAAAAAAACGTCCTCGAAACGAATTTAGAGGTTGAATAAGACAAATAGGACATGCGTAGTTCTTAGATTAAAAGTTATTTTAGGTAACAAGATTACGGGCATTATTATTCCAGACGTAACAGCGGCATGTTCGAGCTTTGTATTTCGGAACATAAACCACACTACTTCTTCTTCTTCGTGTCACTGGCATGACAGTAGACAGTAGGCCTACCAAGGTTGCGGAATTTGTTCAAAAGAGTCACCGCGGCCCTGGAACGTAGAGGGAGGAACATGGATGGGTTTTAGTCTGACACTCCTGAAGGCGTCATTCAATGATTTCACATTCTTAAAAAAAAAAGTTGATCAACTTTGCCAGTCCTGTGGCGTCGTCCGTGGTACCGCAGGGGTTGCTTTGACTGCATGTAATGAGTCATACTATGGTAAGGTATACCTCTAATGACCTGTAATTATAATATTTATTTATTTGTATATTTTTTATACTTTATGCACAAAAAAAAAAACAGAGGCGGACTTAATGTAATTAAAGTGATGAGTACATAAAATCATGTAAAACCATAATTTACCTAATTATACCAATTAGCTAACACCAAACGGGATAATTATGACTTCATTGTCTGATAATAGTTACTCATTATATAAGCTATGAATCCCAAATTAAGTAATTCCTTTAACAGAACATAAATCACTTAATTTCACTCCAATGTGCGTCTATTCCTAAAACTATGCAAGGATTTTTTTAGTAAATATGGTTTTGTTTCTTTTTTATATAAACATATTATTATTGATTATTTTTTTCATCTAATTTTAATTTTACTGATCGATATTTAAATACTTTGTTATGTTTGTATTGTTTTTATTTAATTTTTACATTTTGCTATTGTTGAATCATTAATCTGAAGTGACATTGAATAATATTCTGTATCCATCTAATGATAATATAATCACTACTATGATTTTTGACTCTCTGTTCGTGTTGGTAGGAAGTTACTATAAGCGCAGAGATTAATTGAAATTAAATAAATAAATAATATTATAGGTCAGGATCACATTATAGGTTCTATAACATTGACAATCAAGTACATAGTCTTATATTATTACGTATTCCTAGTCCATCGCTATTGCATTAGGAATACAATCAGTGTGCCAGACGGTCGTTAAATATATTGTCTGCATTACGGCTAAGCTGTTAATTACAAGGTCATTTTTATATGCGTCTGCAATCTATACAAATAGTATAATGCTGAAGAGTTTGTTTGTTTGGTTGAACGCGTTAATCTCAGGAATCACATATTTGAATTGAAAAAAATATATTTGTATTGGATAATCCATTTATCGAGGAAGGCTACATAACATATATCACGCTATGAAAAGAAGGGGCGGACCATTAATGAAAAATCTGACGTGGACGAAGTTGCGCGGGTCAGCTAGTGTATCAATATAGCAATATATTACACACGACTGCTGCGTCGCCACTCCCTTTTTTGAACTTTTGGCTGGACACGCTGCCGCGTGTCTAGATTACGTGTTTTGTTTTTAAAAAAGGCACTCGTAGCAACAAAAATACTTATGTAATATTGTTTTTTTATCAAATCTGAATCAAGTATAAAAAAATAATCTGATAAACATAAACACCCACATATCAGCTGCAATCATTTGCTGTCTGAGAGCCAATTCTACTCTGCACTTCAGAAAACCTACTAAAATGCCACTTGTAGGCATCTTCTAGGCCCAACGCATTAAATTGGATATTATATCATAACAAAGTACATTTACCATTGGTTAAATAAGAAGAACTATTTCGAAGCTAAGTCTTCATCACTTTGTTATTTATTTATTATATACTTTACTAGCTTCTGCCCGCGACTTCTTCTGCGTAGACTTTAGAGCTGGTGGGTAACTTCTTTGTCTCATAATATGAGAATGAAGATCCCATCCTCGTTCTCATCCTTACAGATACATCTTCATGATCATGGATGGTATCCTGATTCATGACAGTTTGTGAGTCTTTGCTGTTCGTACATTCAGCCCCAGAATTACTTCGACATGTTTCTTGGTCTCCTGGTACTTGTGAATCTTTAGCGCTCATAATTCCAACTCGGAAAAAGCTTCGACATGTTTCTGATCTCCTGGTACTTTTGAATCTGAAGTTCTAAGGCAGCAGCGGCTCTGGATTTCCACTTCCTCAGTTACCATTAAGCCATGTAAGTTACCGAGATAAAAAGTAACCTATGTGTTATTCCAGGATGTGAATTACATGTGTGCCAAATGTCATCCAAATCCCTTTAGCCGTTTTTGGGTGATTGAGCCACAAACATACAAACATCTTCACGTTAATAACTTTAGTAGGATTGTATATCTCACTACCACAAGAAAAACTTATGTTCGTTAAAATGTAACTATAAGGTCTTATCCGACATCAAGTCTCACTTACTTCACTCCATTCCACATAAATTCTGAATTAACATTTATTTTTAATCGCTGAAAGCCTTAGAGTACACCACCTGCATTTCCTTTTCCAATAAACCGTAATTCCAGTAATAGCTCTCTATTTTATCGACACAAGCACTAATATAAATTAAAAGAAAAAAAGTAGGTAGGTACTTCAAGATCGCGTGACATTGATACGAGCAGACCTGAAAGAAAAATGCCGTAATCGGATCGAGGGGAGATAACTTGTTTATGCAACAGGCAATTAATGTAATAAATAAAGGGTGTTTTGAAAAAGAAGATAGAATAACGTTTCACGTACTTTAATTGGACTGTTCTACTTTTTGTTATTACCCGACTGCCCCAGAACGAGGGCAACGTTTTTCGAGTGTATGTATGTCTATTTTTTTGGCATGTCCTGTAGCTTAAACGGATGGATCGAATTTAACAAATGGGGTGTCAGAAGATACGTGTTAAGTGCCGATACACACACAAAATGGCGACTGACATAATTAGAGAGTAATAATTTTTATTAGCCGACTAGCATTTCGCCCGCGACTTCGTTCGCGCAGATTTAGTTGGTAGTCCACGATCTTCATATCTCCTCTAACCTCTTAATAGGGTAATGTGTAAATTACTTATTGATAGACTAAATGAAGGGCAATTCGCTCAAACTGCCATATTTTTCTTCCTTAGAGCATTTTTATGCTCGTCGTAACTTTTAAATGAAAGGTCCGATTTGAATAATTTATAGTGTAATTTACATGTACATAACCAATCTTAATTATCAAACAATTTAATTGGATAAGGATTGAATATCATGATACCAAAATCACCACTATTCCATTCCACCCGGGTTTTGTTGAATAATTTGAACAAAAAGCGGTCATTGTGACCTAACCATGATAGTTAGATATTATATCCTTGCGGACTTTTTGTAGATATTGATGTTTTCTATAAAACTGTAGTACATCACTTTGCTCTATTGTCAATAGTTTCCGCAGCGTCGGTATACGATATAAGGATTTTTTTTGTATTTTTTTCACACCTTGGGTTACATTATCGAAGTTTTCATACGGATCCCTAACTTTTTTGAAAATGTTCTATAGCCTATTCAGGATAATGTAGTATGGTAATGGTGAAAGAATTTTTAAAATCGGTCCAGTAGTTTCGGAGCCTATCCATTTCAAACAAAAAACAAATCTTTCCTCTTTATAATATTAGTGTAGATGTAGACTATGGCGGAGGGTTATGTGGTTGACCGGTAGGTATGTATCATAACTTCCAAACCACTTTTCGTAATTAGGCAAAAAAGGTATCGTTGGAAGCGTCTTGATTGTCCGCTGGTTATAGGCTATTCATTCAATTGAACGTGGAAGTGACATGTTTATATGTTGCGGCCAGGTTTTTGATATTACATCATTATAAATGCTAGATGTGGAAATCAATATCTCCATTTGGATGTTCCGAGGGCCAGCGG
The DNA here is from genome assembly GCA_947578705.1 of Lacanobia wlatinum. NCBI lineage: Eukaryota > Metazoa > Arthropoda > Insecta > Lepidoptera > Noctuidae > Lacanobia > Lacanobia wlatinum. Next base: position 16,496,553 of record OX388039.1, read on the forward strand.
GCTGTATCTCAAAAACCGTAATAAGTAGACAGTTGAAATATTCACAGATTATGTATTTCTGTAGCCGCTATAACAACAAATAATAAAAATAAGGTTTGTGGCACGGAACTCTTCATGTGCGAGTCCGACTCGCATTTGGCGTTTTAATTTTTTTTTTCTTTTTTAAAAATACGTTGCCCCACACTAGGAATAGCCTATATTCAAAATTCAATTAAGTTAATGATACTGTAACGTTACTATACGTTAAAACATTTGTGCTAGGCCCTCTGATGTTTAATTTACGCCCTTATGAAACACATCTCACAGATTTGGAGTCAATTTGGAGCACAGGCATACCATGGTCTGGGTTAGGAATAAATGTTTTGTCGATATATTGACCAAGAACTTGGGATATTATTATTCCGCCTGTACAATCCCGTGGGATATTTTTCATTTTGACATGGACAAAGCCAGTAGCATAAGCTAGTTTTAAATATACGAGTCTCTTTCAAATTGGACGCTTTGAATTGGTTGCATTTGGAATACGTGCTATGAATAGCCTCGATTTCCTTTTGCTAAAATCCGGATCCAAGAACATATTTTTTTTTATATTATAGTTTTTCTTGTTATTTACAAATACGATAGGTGAGAATTTTGCTTCAATAAATTAACAATACAATTTTTACAAACTATTTTTTTTTAATTTGTGATGAGTTGTTAGCATACATTTAAACGTGAATTTAATATTCACGTTTAAATGTATGCTAACAACTAAATTAGTTTTATCGTCACGTATTAGGTACTAAGTAGGTCTGTACTATTTATCTACTACTAACAAGCTATGCTATAAGCTATATCTACTACTAATTTGTAGCCAAAACAATGGGTTATTGATGTGATTAAACCGAACAAAGGAGTAATTTATATGCAAGCATTACCTGACGTGATTACCAAAACGGCGAGGGGTGGCATCCCTCCGTGTTTGTCCGCTACCCTCGTTTACGCAGGAAAAAATAACGGTTATACCTATCGACGATTCATACGAATTGACAGTTCTCTTTTTGAAAGAAAATTGGGCTCCCCAAAATAAATATTTGGAGGGAAAAGTCGGGATATTGATTTTTATTATTTGGTTTATAAATGCATTTGTAATTTTAGGGATCAGCTTTATTAGACACTAGCTTTAGCCCGCGACTTCGTACGCGCATAGCCCATCTGTTCCCGTTCCCGTAGGAATTTCAGGAAATCGTCTCTTCGTACTCCCCTATACTCTCCAAGGAACCTATAGGGCAAATTTCAGCTTTCTACGACCAGCAGTTTCGGCTGTCCGTTGTCTGTCAGTCACTCACTCAGTAACAGAAGAATTTTATATTATTAGGCATGTTATATTTTTTTTAAGGTTTTCCGAACTGAAAAATATTGGATTCGAATATCGAGCCATGATTTTTGTGTTGCAAGGAAAGCAAACCTTCAGTAGCTGAAACTAGTCTGGCCAATAACTCAAATAAATAATGAAGTAGTCTGGCGACTTTTCAGCCTCAAAACGTTTTGCATATAAAAGGCTAGGAGAGCCGCAATTAGTTCCTGCTTGTTTCTGGGTACGATACTGAATCTAAAACCGACCGCATATTTTCCATTTTATGCATTCACAAAAATTTTGTTTTACACCTGATCGTCTGTGATTTTAGCGCTTATTTTTCATGAGCGGACACATGGTCACATTTATTCTAATAATTTATCTTTTACGTTTTAAAAATATACTAAAAATAAAACAACAATATAATATATATATATATATATATATATATATATATATTATATAATATGTAAAACAACTACTGTTTGTTAGTCTCGGAAAAACTCGAAAATAGCTTAACCCATTTGAATATTTTTTTCGTTGTTTTGTTTTCCACAATCCTGGGGTGTTTTAGGAAAAAGAGAGAAAGAGTCGTAACAAACAAATCAATTTACCATCGTACGAAGTTCATCAAGGTCATGTAGAATAAATAAGTGTGACTATGCCATTATGAAATGTTTCATTGAATGTACGTAATTTATTTTTATTCCACTGCATACTACCATTTTCAACACTATTATTTTTCTTGCAAAATTTATTTATATATTAAAACTTTATGCACAAGTAAAAAAACACTGTACAAAGGCGGACTTAATGCAAAAAAATATTTCTTAGTTCTGTTTCAATTTCTAAAAGAAATTATCAACGCGTTACAAATTAAACTAAAATAAAGTGATACGATTAGCTGTTAAAAAATCATTCGACCAATCACAGTAGCTCTGTCAGTTGATTTTACCTAATAATTTTAATATACATTTTCGTTCTAGAAACACAGCTCTGCCGAAGCCTCTGCTTAATAGATGTTGTTTATTATTTATTTTCTTTAAACAAAAATACACTACAACAGGCTGTTCTTCTTTCTCCAGGTAAACGTGGACCAGGCTACGCGTCTCCTTTAGACGCCTTCAAGAATGGGCCCAGAGAAGAGCTTCTTTACGTGGTCTGTGTCCAACCGGACCAAACTAAGCAAGACTATTTAGCCACGGTTGACGTGGACCCCAAATCACCGACTTATAGCCAGGTTAGTATGAGAATGTATATGTTTGTATGGTCGACAAATGAGCAAATTATGGAAGCAACTAGCACTCCAAGTTTTTTGGCCACGAGACGTGTTCTGAATATTCAAGTCTTTGACGCGCTTCAGACTAATAAATCATTCATTTTACCCGACTGCAGATACAGGGTAATATTTTTTTCGAAACTTCTTATGTAATGTTTCATAGTGCAGCAAGCTTATTTAGCTCAGTCATGGCATCACCAGTTAGTATTAGTGAACAAAAATAGCAGTTACTGCCAATTTTACATTGATTTCGGTAGTTTCAATAAAAGCCACCAGGCTAGCATAAGTTTGCTGCTATATTAATATAAATGATAAAAGCCGGGATTTTTCGAAAAAATATAAAAATCCTGTTGAGTTATATTTTTCCTGTGTTACAAACTTACGGTATGTCCATATCGTAAAGCTAATGACACTAGCACATAACGAAAGGCAGCCCCCTTTCTCCCGTGGGCATCGTAAAATGCTGTGACAGTATTAACGAAAGTGTAGGGGTTGCAGCATATTGCAGATTTTAGCTAATAACAAAACACGTTCGCCAATCCATTAGCTAAGCGTAGCTAAGCTTAGAGTCTATGCACAGTTGCACACGGCGTATTTTTAACGCGCCGACGACGCGCGTGCTGCTGGGGCTTCCACGGTTCTGTAGCGCGTCGGGCATGTTTGCTGAGGCAGGCATAGATAGTTTTGAGGCTATCATGCGCAAAAGGGCGGCCTCCTTGATGCGTAGGATACGTGGGAGTCCCAACAGCATCCTAAGCGTTATTGCTGAAAGGCCGGACTGCCCTTTCCTGGCGCACTGGTCCCGTAGGCATGCCTGCTGGCCCGGTGCAAAGGGAAAGTTTATGAACTAAACTTTTTTGATTAATTTATTTTGTTTAAGGTTACTAACATAGTTGTAAGTTTTTCTGTTACTAACTCATTATGATTTTTATTTATGTCCGAAATAAATGATTATTATTATTAGTACTGTCTGCGTCTGAATTTCGTCTGAAAAGTTAAGAGCGCAAAGGCCCGTAGGGCATGACAATGACAAGTTGGATCAAAACTGAAGCCATTTGGTTTAAGCCAAGAACACATCACCACGTCCCTGAATATCATTCTAGTTCCATATAGCCACCGATACCGATATAAAGGTATCGGAAAGATTTAATTGATTACTGTAACCCTAATACCCGAACCTTTTAATATCTATGGGATAATTATAATACAGGTAAACCCGGAAAGGGACGAAATAGGGATGTGAAATTATAGGGTTCAAGGGAACCTCCCAGTAGCATTTTAATCGGATCCCAATACGACTGGGATGGATTCTGACTAGCTCATTTATTTAGTGGTTACAGGCTACAACTGAGAGTCGGTTTGGGAAGTTCTTAGTAGCAATGTGCACGACATAGTAGGGATGTGTGATCGGCGAATCTAAATATTGAAACCCCAAATGAACCCCGTACAGAAGTTACATCAGAACGAGCGGAATATTGGCGTCGGTATATTCGCCACCATACACCACCTGCGCTCCAAAAGGGGAATTAGACTTTGACTAAAAAGGCTGCCAATCCTCAATGAGGATGGGCGAGTCACGTCGGCTGGGAAAAAGTCTACACGCAATGGGTGCCAGAGAAATTGCCGGCGTCGCTGAAGCCGGCTCAGAAAGTAGTGGTGAGATGACCTAGACCCTCACTATATCGTAGCGCAAGAAAAGAGTGTAAAAAAAGAAATGGAAAATCTATTGCCCAGCAGTAAGATACTATCCATCCATACTAATATTATAAATGCGAAAGTAGCCGTAGCTGTCGGTCTGTCTGTCTATCGCACTTTCACGCCAAAACTACTGAACCGATTTAAATGAAATTTGGTACAGAGATAGTCTAGGCTTTTTATCCCGGGAGTATGTTCCCTAGGGACCACGCGGGCGAAGCTGCTGGCAGAAGCTAGTAAGCTAATAAAAAAAAACGCATCTGCCCACCTCTTTCAAAATGCAGGCCTGATTTCTTGAAAGGAGTGGGCACTGCTACAATTTCGTGATAACGATAAAATCCTCACTGGATGAAGACAGACAGAGAGGTTATAAATCCACTTGGGATATATTTCTTATTCGGACCTAAGAATTTACGATCTAGGAACATAATGGAAAGTGGAAAGGTTCGGGTTTATTGAGGCATATATCAGTTATACTTGTGAATAACAGGTACTTTTCATGTTCACTGCACTACGCTTGAGAATAGGTTTTATAAAGATTATGGTCATCGTAACGTGAATGCCTTACTACTCTGAAGTTGAAGATTGCTTGTAAATCATACAACGACACTATTTTTGCGTATGTGACAAACATACCAAACCTTAGTTAGGTATAAAACTATTTCTATTGTTTAAATTACGAAATTGAATACACATATGAATAATATACGAAAATTTCCTCCAGTTTGGTGTTAGAGGTACATATTAAAATATACCTCATTTCGAAAAGCAAAAAAATACTCCGTTAATCTGGCTATACCGGTGGATTAAGAACAAAAGTTTTAAATATTTCACGTTCAATATTCGGCTTATCCTATGAGAGTTTCATGTCAATCAAGATAAATCTTTTACTATGTGTGTATAAAAGTTGGAATATTTTATGATTTCCTAACGAAATGAGGAAAAAAGCATTTTAACACTTAATGATTGTATTGTTTCTATAAATTAAGAATGAGAGATTCTAAACCTAACAAGATCTTAATGTATAATTTCCACATGATGGATTATTTTGTTTATTTTATCATGCAACTATTTATGCAGATCTTAATTCTTTCAATTGGACGTAATTATGATGATATTTCATACACAAGCGGCAAATGAAGCAATAATTATAATAGTACGATTCAATTCCCCATGACCATCCAAGAGAAATATCTTTCCACATTTCCGAATACCAACGAAAATTATCCACGCAAAAACGTTATCCGAACCCATCTCAACAAGCCGTTCAGAAAATAATTACGTCTCCGAAAGCTGTCCGCACACGACACAATTTCCCGGAAAAAGACGAGATACGGGCAATATTCCCGACAAGAAAATAGCAATTACGCACTACTTTTGTATTAGCGAATAAAACCTTACATCCAGCCATTTAGTCGGGCAATGTCGCAGGGCAATAACGTACCAGTAATCCCGGGATTTCAGGGTTCAGTAGGAAGTATTATTGTGTACTTTGCCATTGCAATACCGGGACTAAATTAACAAGCGGAATGCAATATATTGCCCGGGATTTGTTGCTCGGATTATGGGATTCCTTTTAGATGTTCTAAAGTTTTTTTTTACTTTGTGATTAAAAGGAAGACTGATGTTTAGTATTAGATTTATTTTAAAACGTAGAGCATCTTGTTATTTACAATAAAATGCTAGATGTTATTCTGTTTTGTTTAATAAAGAATTTAAATATTGTTTTTACTTCGTTGAAAAATTGCGGAAAATAGACATTGTTTTCCGAAACGTTGTTTTGTAATAACATTGCTTCTGAGAATTGTTTTCTAGAAGATTCTGACTTATTTACAATTAGGTTATTTATTAAAACGCAAGTATTATAAAATAATACTAGAATTTGCCCGCGACTTCGTACGCTCATATGCCGTTTTTTCTCTATACCGTAGGAATTTCGAGAAACGCTCTCTTAGTGCTTCCCTACACTACCCAAGGAACCTACATGCCAATGCAATTGCAGTTTCTACGACCAGAAGTTTCGGCTGTGCGTTGTCTGTCAGTCACCAGTTACGAAGGAATTTTATATATTAGAATTAGTGAGAATGGTAATTCTAATTTTATTTAAAGCCTAGGTTTGTAAATAGATACGAAGTTTTCAAGGTTAGTTTGTGCTTCGCAGATTAATTGACTCAGGTAACTAGTAACTCTAAAAACTCCTAAACCGATTTTAATAAAACTTGCACTGTTCCCTAAGTCACAGATAATATAATACTAGCGTACAGATGCCTCATCTCATACAAAGAAACGCGACCGCCGTAAAAAAATAATTCAGACGAATTATCTTGGTTTTGAGTCCACGTGCTAGATGGTGTTAGCAGCGACAACTTGCAAGCGCGATTTCCTCGAATTCCAACTAATAGATGGCGTTGAAAGCGTATTGTAGGTACTGTATTGTTTGTCGCTTGTCCACTTGACCTTGAAGCTGACGTCGTCGTTACGAGAATAATGTAGAGATTTCAACAAATATTTAAAATGACTCGAATATTTACTCAAAATAGTGAAAACATCGTATAAAATTTGACAAGTTACTTTTATTATTCAAACCAAATAGATTAGATAAAATTAGATAAAACTCTGTAAAGTGCCTATAAACCGGTCAAGTGTGAGTCGGACTCTCACACGAAAATACGTTTCTTGAATGGGAGCTCCCTTTAGTTTTTTGGGAAATTGTAAATTCGACAATAAGTTACTTTTATTTTTAAAACCAAATAGATTGGATAGAATAAATGAAAATCTGTAAATACCTATAGATTTTAGTAAAGATACTTCAAAGTATGAAACCGGGCAAGTGCGAGTCGGACTCTTATACGAAGGTTTCCGTACCATAACCCGAAAATAACCGTTTCTTGTGTGGGAACCCCCATTTTTAGGGTTCCGAAAAAAAAGGAACCCTTATAGGATCACTCGGGTGTCTGTCTGTCTGTTCGTCTGTCACAGCCAGTTTTCTCCGGATCCACTGGACCGATTCTGTTAAAATTTGGTACACATATGGACTTCTTACGACACGGACGCGTTACGTAAACTATAATTTTTTTAGTATGGATGTCACTTTTGGGGTCAAACTAGAAAATTAAAAAAAAATAAGTTTTTTGAACAATATCGTGTGGCATATCAAATGAAAGGGCTTACTATGAGGGTTTTAAATATATTTTTTTCATAATTTTAAAATAAACGGTTTTGAAGTTATTCAAGAAATTAGACGAAAAATTTCCATTTCCCCCCCTTATCTCCGAAACTACTGAGCCTAAAATTTTGAAAAAAATGGAGATAATAGATCTTTCCCTAAAAATTACAGGAAAACCTATTAGAAGTCGGTAGTGTTAAAATAGCATGTTTAAAAAATAATTTCGTTCGGAATCCTTTCCACGCGAGTCCGACTCGCACTTGGCCATTTTTTTGTATTAGCGGCAATAGATACACATTCTGTGAATAATTCAACTGTCTACCTATCACGGTTCTTACACTGAAATCGCAAAAAAAAACATCTTCGCCCCCATTCTTTTCTGTGCGCATAACTAGACAAAATGTACTGAACAGCTGTTTTTTTTTCGCGATTTCGTGATTGGTCCCATAGTAAAAGTTGTTCATAATGATGAGTACAATGACCCCTTAAGAGGTATTGCGTTTATTCTGTTACACGTTGTAAATACGAATATTTTTGTTCCTTAATTTATCACTGCAACTGTATGTAGGTAGGTAGGTAGCATCCCTTCAATGTTACGGAGGTGGATTTATCAGCACTTAAGTCGGGATCGGAGTTTTTAAATTTGGTGTGCCATATTATTCGTAGTAGCCTAGACGGAGACCCCACTACGGGTTCTACTGCTACTGCTAGCTAGGCCACAGATACTATACCTAATACCTAGGCCTATCTCAATCCTTTCAACGTTTGCTAAAGTGTTTGAATCTCTGCTCTGCCCGTATTTCCAAAACCATCTAAAATTATTCGTTAGCGATCATCAGCACGGTTTTGTTGGATCACGATCTACAAGTTCTAATCTGGTCCCTTTCACGGAACTTTTGATTGAAGCTGTTGACTCTGGTCACCAAGCTGATGTCATTTATACTGACTTCAGCAAGGCCTTTGATAAAGTTTCTCATAAAATCTTATCTTGTAAGTTGCGTGCATATGGTATCACTGGTGGCTTGCTTGAATGGGTGATTTCATACTTGAGAGATCTTTTTTTTTTGTGGTAAACGGTTATCAATCTAACGTATATAACATCTCATCAGGAGTCCCACAGGGCTCGCATCTGGGTCCAATATTGTTCAACTATTTTGTTAACGACATTCCCAACTGTCTACGGCACTCTAAAATTTTTATGTATGCGGATGACTTGAAGTTTCTTAGATTTGTTGAATCTAACAGAGACGCTTCACTTTTACAGACTGACCTTAATACTTTAATTCAATGGTGTAAAATTAATGAAATGTACTTGAACTCGGAGAAATGTTACCATGTTAAATATACAAGAAAAAGTAATCCCATAAAGACAGAGTATTTCATAAATGAGGACAAAGTTAACGAAGTGGACACTATACGTGATCTTGGAGTTTTGTTTGATCAAAAGCTAACATTTGCACCACACCTGGATCACATTTCTAAAAAAGCATCAAGGATGATGGGTTTTGTTATAAGACAGTGTAAAGGTTTTCGTCAAATTAAAACTAAAATCTTGCTTTATCAGAGTTTAGTACGTAGCATATTAGAATATTGCAGTGTGGTGTGGCGACCACACTACGCTACAAATAGTTTGCGTCTAGAACGAGTTCAGAAACGCTTCGTTTGGCATCTGACTTTTTCTTCGGGGATAATTAAGAAAGTACGTTCTTACAGAGAAAGATTGAAATTCTTCAACATGCACACCTTGGAAGAACGAAGATGTTTGAACGACGCAATTTTTGCTACCAAAATCTTGAAGGGAAGAATCGACTCACCGCCGCTGCTCGCTCTCATCAACTTTCGAGCTCCGTTGAGGATTCCGCGCAAACCTATTACTCCATTTCGTCCTCCAATGAGAAGAACGGTGTTAGGATCTAACTCTCCATGTGCTAGGTTTTGTAGGGTTTTGAATAGTTGCAGTGATGTGGTTGATTTTCACTTTGATTCTCTCAACAAGCTAAAATTTGACTTTTTAAGATGTTTACCAGATTTAATGTAACAGTTTTTAGGACTGTTGTGTACGTTACCTTTCAAAGACATTATGCTTTTAATGTTTTGCATGTAAAGCACTTATACAATATGTAATTTTATTAGTAATAATAATATTATTATATTATTATTAATTACTTATCATGGTTTTCTTTTTGTTCATGTGGTGTTTACCTATAAGTAATTGTTGCACTGTGTAGAGTTTTAACGCATGTATTATTTTTGTTTGTAGATTAGTGTAAACAATTGTTGGTAGACCTAATAAATAAAAATAAAAAAATAAAATAAAATAATACTGGACTTGACCTTGAAGCTTGCGTTGTCACAAATTTTCTTATATGCCTACTTTGTGGTGATTATTCGGTTGTGCTAGTACCTATAGGTAATTATTATAGGTAGTGCTCCTGACCCGTTTCGGCCATAGCGGCCAATCTGAACGCGTTGCGGGCGAGACAAATAATGCACAAGCACACACAGCGACTTTAGTCAGTGGCTCAGCGCGTCCATTTTGAAATGCGCGTAGATACCTACAAACGCGAGACTGAGCTGCCCTCCGTAATCCCGCGCGCGCGCGGCTCTCCGCCGTGACGTCGAAGACAGTAGGGATAGCATCATTACCGTTGCGTTTACACCTATTAATTATTGTTATTTTCATCGAAATCGAATTGTTCCATTTAAGTTCAAATTATTCACATTAAATTTACTTAATTGTTTAAATTATTTGAATACTTATTCAACTTAATGAAACAATTAAATTAGGTACATAACCTTACTCGATTCTTAAGTTAAAAAAAACGTAAAATTAATAGGTACCTACATTAGGTATTAATATTGAATCTTTATTTCAGTTTGGGATTCCTAGCACTGATTTGCTATTCTACTATAATAATCTTTCTATGATTGAGATTAGTGTTTATTATGAATGTTTCCTTGAAAATAGATCGCGATATAATTGTTTATAAAGATTTGAATAGCTAAATATGTTAAATATTGTGTTGGTAAATGCAAGAAAACTAATACAGATTCATACATTTCGATTTGATAATAAACCTACATGTACATGTTTAAAAAATAAACAAAATAATAATTTTCGTAAAAGAATATGAAATGGTAAGAAAAATTTTTTTGCACACTGCACTTTGCACAAACGTCATTCGAGGCAGTTACCAAGCAACTCGCCCGAGTAGTAGTATTTAATTTTATGAATGAGTTGAATAGCAAACTCTAATATTTCGAACAGCGCCATCTATTGCTACATAATGTACGGATTTTAAATGATTCGTTCCAATAATCTTCCAAACTTGAGTAAGAAGCCCATTATTCCATAATTTAGGGCTAAGGGGAGGTTATTAAATAAGAACATACTATTCTAAAGACCATTAAAAAGAAAAAAAAATATTTTTACACAAACTTCAATAAAAATCGATACATGTCACGCCATCTATTATTATTTATTAGAACTAAATTTTCTTTCTTCGTGTTGGGACCCCATGCCTAAGTTAAACTATACCCAGTCGAACTAAAACAGAATTTCTGAAATCCCACTTATAGTTTTTGAAATATGCGCGGACAAACAAACATACACTTATGAAATTTGGCACACATGTTTAGAAGCTGGTATAGACTAACATATACAAAAACTGTGCAATTCTGACTATACTACATACATACTATACTACCTCCTTTTTTGAAGTCGGTTAAAAAAAGTTAAAATAATCAAAACAATAGCTCGAAATTCATTATTTTTGTTTTTTACACAAAACAAATTGTTAAACGGAGTATTTATAAACTGAATACTCTCATATCAAAAGTTTTACTGCTAAGCCGATATAGTCCAGTAACTTTATACATCAGTTTGCGTCAAATCCGGTAGTTCTGATTTTTTGCACATTTATTTAAGATGTTGGCCCAATGAATAATCCAAGTTTGTGACCTCGAGCGCCGAACGCAATTTTGTCAAAAATAGAAAAAACCACTTACACAAATTTAGTCCACTTTAAAAACTTTTTAAGAAGGTACTAACAAAAACTAGTCCTTTAGAGTTATAATCGCCAAAATCTGAAAAAGATCAGAATTTTTCGCGGTTTTTCGTTTTTTTTTGTAAAATTTGCGTTCGTTCTTGGATTATTCATTGGGCCAACATCATAAAAAAGTCTGCAGAAAATCAGAATGATCGGATTTGACGCTAACTATCCCGTACTTTTAGGCGACAAGGTTACTGGACTAATAACTGAAAATACCAAAAAAATATTCCGGTATTATTTTAACAATTCTAAATTCAGTATTCCAGTTATTTAACAGAATATTCTAAACCCCTGACTGGTTACAGGTGATTGCACGTACCCACACCGGTAGCGTGGGCGACGAGCTCCATCATAGCGGCTGGAACGTTTGCTCCAGTTGTCATGACGACCCCTCGCTCAAACGGGACCTCCTTATCCTGCCTGCTTTGAAATCTGCGAAGGTTTTCGTCGTGGATGTTGGCTCAGACCCGAGGAAGCCAAAGATGCATAAAGTAAGTGGGAAAGGATAATTTTTGCTAAAATCTTTTTTTTTTGTTTTACATGACGGATTCGGATTGTCTGAAAAAATATACCGATGCACAAAGCGGGTTGGCAAACTCAGTTTTATTTTCAGAATTTCAAGGCTATAATTCCACAAGCTTACAGACTAAAATGTGATGAGCAATGTGGAAAATAAAAATCTTTTGGCACTGAAATAAATATTTAAAATTATTAATTGGGCCTGTAATGAAAAAATAAATTTTGAGGACTTTTCTTCTAAAATACTAAGTGCTTATCTGAAATTACTAAAATTATTAATTTTATTGGGCCAGTAATAAAAAATAATAATTTGAGGACTTTTCTACATCTTGTAAAAAACCAAGCGTTTATCTGAAATTACATTTAATTAACCTTTTCCAGACGCGTTCAAGTATAAAAGCCTAAATGGAGATAAAAATTACTCGTCTATATTAATTAAGTACTTTACTACTTTCCTAAATCTGTAAGCATTGTTATAATTACATTTAATTAATTCTGTCATTTGGTGATGTTAACAAATGAATTAAATGAGAGAGAAACCTTTTAGTAGCAAGCTTTAGTTGGATCGGGCGAAAAGCAAAGAAGATTTCCAGATTATAGTTGATATAATCTCCAAGAGCACAGACAGTTACTTTTACAATCGATGGCCATAAGCAGAGAGAGAAGATACCAAACTTCAAACTCACAATGACATGATACTTGACATTGACAGATGTGACAACATTGTATTCGTTTACAAAGAAAGCTCCAATAGCTTTTGCCAGCACTTTGGCTGATGTAAATTTAGCCATACTATTACTATTTTGTATAAACAACCACTATTCAAATTATAATTTTGAAGCCTTATTTATATTAGTTAAAACTTGGTCTTACGAGTGTTTCGCTCAAGACAGAGAGGTATGTAAGGAGAAAAAGAAAGCTGTTCCCCAACACTTGTACACAATTGTAGGTTAACAAAAAATAGGTCGATTCAAAATCCAGCATCTTTACATTGTTTGATCTATCTTATTAATCTATCTTTATCTAAATAACTATGTTTTAATTTCAAGACATCTACAAACTTTAAAGATCTCAGCATTTTATTTGCTCTCTCATTTTCATAAAAATATCAGAAAATTGAAAAACATTTCAACCTCCGCCGTTACACATAATATTCCAAAGAACATTTTAGTCTTTCCCCAAGCACTAGTCTAGTCTAAGTTTACCTATAAAAGCAGTAAAAGTCCAACCCACGTTCAGCTAGTTTACTTTGCCCTCATCTCCTTACAGCGTTATGACCCTAATTGCCTTGATTGATACTTCAACTACACAACCACGGGAAAATTACCAACTCAGTGCTTATTATTTTTTGAGTGCTTCGCAAATATGATCTTTCAGACTGAGTTTAATGGGTTGTAGTTTAGATTGAAATTTGCGTGCGAAACATTCAGCCTTGCCTCGGTCTGAAGCAGAGACTTCTATTCTATTCTACTAATATTATAAATGCGAAAGTTTGTGAGAATGGATGTGTGACGTCAGAAAGCCTGAAAGGATATTCATGAAATTTGGCACAGAGGTAAATTATAGTCTGGAATAACACAGGCTATTTTCATCTCGGAAATATGTTCCCAAGGGATCACGCGGGCGAAACCGCTGGCAGAAGCAAGTCTTCCATATTTGCAGTTAGCCAATTTAAGTTTTATAATGATCTTTCGGCTCTTATCACAATTTATTTAGGGTCGACCCAGGATGTCTTCATCTTCCATACATTTTCATTTGGGACCATTTCAATAGTCACATTATTTTCACACAAATATCTATAATAAATGCACAATATCAACTTTAATTTTGAGAAAGCTAAAATAATCGGAAAAAATATTAGTCTATTTTTTTGTTTTGAACTCCTTAACTTCTAGATATTTACAGGCAGGTAATAATATTGTAATTTAATTTTTTTAAATTTATATCATACCCGCTGCTCACAAAACGGTGAAGAAAAACATGGCCAAGACATGATGTGTTAAAAAACGACGTGTAGTAAACGCAATATCTCTTTAGGGGTCATTGTACTCATTATTATGAACAACTTTTGCTATGGGACCAATCGCGAAATCGCGAAAAAAAAATCAGCTGATCAGTACATTTTGTCGAGTTATGCGCACATAAATATATGGGGGAGTCGATTTTTTTTCCCGATTTCAGTGTTGGTCCCATAGTGAAAGTTGTTCATAATTATGAGTACAATGACCCCATAAGAGGTATTGCGTTTATCTTTACAGGTTGTAAACTATCAATACACTACCCAAAAGAATGGTTGTCTATCCGCAAAGTATCCATTTCCCTCGGAGCAGTAAATAAACTCGCTTGCCAATACCTCCACAGTATACGTTTAACAATGGTTGCAAAGGTAGAGAAGAGCTTAGAGAACACAAGTGTGGATAAACAACAAGTTTGTGGAACTGGGCCAAGAGTTAGGAGGAATAAAGTTGATTTAGTTTGTGTTCGAATGATTTGATTCGTACTGCGCTAAGGCTCATTTGAATTCGGTTACTGCTAGTTTGAAGATGATAAAGAATTTCTCTTTTTTCTACTCTCAAAATTACTAAAGAAAACAACGTAAGGGAATCGGCAGTTCATCTCAATCAGAATCAACATTTTAAAGATATGCGACATCCATCGACCCGCAATCAGCCTTCTCCGTGCTTCAGTTTCTAGCCTGAAAATAATTCAGTAGGTAATTGTTTTTTGACATAAAAAAACTAACTGGCCAAGTGCGAGTCGGACTCGCTTGCAAACGTTTCCGAATGAATCTCATTTTTTTAACATGTAATTTTAACACTTTAGACTCTTTATAGGTTTTCCTGTAATCTATAGGTAAAGATCTATTATCTCCATTTTTTCAAAATTTTAGGCTCAGTAGTTTCGGAGATAAGGGGGGGGGGGATGGTCATTTTTCGTCTATTTTCTTGAATAATTTCAAAACCATTTATTTTAAAAATATATATAATTAAAACCCTCACAGTAAGTCCTTTCATTTGATGTGCCACATGATATTGTTCAATAAACTTTTTTTTTAATTTTCTACATTGACCCCCAAAAGTGACCTCGATACTAAAAATTTAATAATTTACGTAACGCTTCTGTATTTAAGTAATAGAAGTCCGTAAGTGTACCAAATTTCAACAGAATCAGTCCAGTGGATCCGGAGAAAACTGGCTGTGACAGACGGACAGACAGACAGACAGACACCCAAGTGATCCTATAAGGGTTCCGTTTTTGGGTCTGAACCCTAAAAAGAGTGAAGAGTATGTTGAGAGGATGAATGAAAAGCGACTAACAAAATACATTAATTACAAGGCCGACGTAAGTGGAAACGATGTAATCTTATTGGTAAAAATCTTCAGAGAGGCTAGGTGGGTAACCTATTAGTCCTAATACCTTACTCACCTAGCCTTGCTCACAACTTATGTGCGTGTATGACCAGATTTATGAACGTAATTCAAGCAAACGGAGTATTTAAGGAACATAGCAGTATAATAATAGCATTGTTTCTGCCTACACCCATGAGAAAAAAGCGTGAGTTAAAGTGTTTATGTATGCCTATCTAAATACATCCCAAAGTCCATATCCACGAACACTGTTAATTTAAGCAGAGTGCACACATGTTAGGGTGATTAAGGCATCTATCTCCCCATCGATAAATCAATACCGGACCCAATTTACGGTCTATGCAGGATTCCTGAACGTTCGTCGATCGTAATTTAAATTCTCACACGGAGCACTTATCCGTGTTTTTTCTAGATTGTTTGTTAGATTTATAGCCCAATTTTACGATCTGCTTGGCATCCAAGCGGCCGCGTCCAAGATTGAAGAGTAAACAATTTGTTTTGGTCCTTAAAAATGCAGTCGCGGTCGTACGAACTTCGGAAGTTTGGACGTGCTTTACTGAAATGGTAGAGCCTGGTCATAAAACTGATTTTTTATGTCAACAGATCTGGGAAAGTTTTTTAATTCTTAGCGCTTTATGTTTCGAATTTTCCGAGGCAACTACGACTTTATTGCGAGAGCGTAAAAACTGAAACAAACGGCCGTTCCCAAAGTAAATTGTTGTTTTTACGCTGAATGCAGATTTACGAATCAGTTTATTGGGAGAAATTGAATCAGGAAAAAGAGGCTGTCGTTCAATCCGGTTGATTGAATTTGTTTGATTTTCTTGAGTGATAATGAACAGAATCGTGAAAGCATAACTGCTGAAACCGTGTTGATTGTTTTTTACGTCAATGATGCAATTTGCTTTTAACTTAAAAGGAAATGCTGGCGGCGAGACTGTGTATGTAAAAAGTCATAATTCAAGGTTTGGCTCTCGACTGTTTTCTCCTCCAATATTGGACCGATTTAAGAGATATTTCACAAACTGAATAAGAAGGATATGTTCTATGCCCTTATGTCTTTTTTGATAATTAATTAACCGTATAAGCACTAGAACTCTCACAAAATGCTCAAAATTGTCCGATAAATCGCTGTCAACAGAGCCCTAGTGTACAAATTTGGCAACCATTAATTAAAAAAGGAAAACATAGAAACACAATATATATCCTTTTTATTCAGTTTGTGAAATATCTCTTATATCGGTCCAATATTGGAGGAGAAAACAGTCGAGAGCCAAACCTTGAATTATGACTTTTTACATACAAAGGCTCGCCGCCAGCATTTCCTCTTAACACATTTACCAAAATGTTTTAAAAGCTCTATTAAATATACTGTGATTTACATACTTGTTTGTATATTTCATCCTTTATTGCCCCACTGCTAGGTTAAGGACTGCCTCATAAGTTTCCAAAGTATTGGGCTAAATACAAAGAACTTTGAAAGACCTTCTTTGTCAACTCCGTCAACAACGAGTTTAAATCTTCACGCTAGCGTTTTTTTGGCCTGCCTGACAAAAAAACGATTAAAAAAATACGGCCTTCTCTATATCGTAAAATCAATACGACCTCAAAATGTACTAAACGATTATGAAGCCCGAATACTAAAAGTTCCTTTCAAAAACATAAATTGGATGATCCGTTTTACGTGAACTCAATCCTTAAAAATCATAACAAATCCAAGCTCAAATAAAAATAAACAATATCAAAACTTATTTTCTACTCAGTACAGAACTTAACTTGCTACAGAATAAAATGCTTCACTACATTATTAAAATGCAATTTTATTTAATATAACCTCGCTTGAAGTAAGCGTCGGGTAAATAAAAACGCCAATTTCTTCGTAAATTGCATATTATATCATCTTGCTTGCTTCAAAGGGATTCTTGGTTCCATGAAATACCTACCCTACGTTATGTACATATTTTGTTTTTATTAAAAAAATGTGAAGTCAATATTTATTTTCTTGGAATAGGGTAAATAAATTAATATAGCTGTTTGAAGCCAGTAAAGCTTAGGATTTGGGTTATAAAAGTGTAGGAGGGTAGCAAAACCTCATTTTGAAGATCGGATCTCCAATCGAAAAGTCTTCAGTCCGAACTCAACTGAATAATATTGTGGAAACCTCTCTCAGTTTACGCAAAGATTTTCATGAAACGTCCATATTTTCATGAAAATATTTGCGTAAAGTTCAGCTTTTTATTTTTATTTTTTGGAGCTGATACTATTATTAAAAAAGTATGCTGTAGTTCATGATGAACAAAAACTAAATACAATTACCGGAAGCTCAAGATACACAATTGGTAATAATACTCGTTGAAAAACACAATACAAATGAACAAGCATAATCAACTAAACAACCTCAATTGGGGAGGAAGCTATTATTCCATTTAACGCTATAGCCTCCGGTCACCGAAACTTTCCCCTTAAATAATCTCCCATCTCCATCGATCATTGCCCACAACCTTGCCCACCATAATTATTGCTCGCTAGTTGGGAAAATTTCGCCACATAGTTCGATGGCGAAATTTTCCCAACTAGCTATCTCGAACTCATACCGAATCTGTCGTTAAACTTGCAACATTCCAACTAGAGCCAGACAGTTCGCGAACTTGTTATATTGGCTGTTAGACCTTTGCTTGTCCTTTTCACAACACTTTGTACTCAGGATTTGGGGGATATTAAGTAGTAAAAACATAACATGATTTCCACGTAGGAGCTGAAGTTCTATGAATGTTTGCAGTGTTCTAGCAATACACTCAGATACTCGTTTAATACATGAATCCGAATCCATTATGTTTTAACGCAACTTTAAAATGTTATCTATAATAAGAATTCCAGCAAATGGGCTCTATGAAAATTGTGCAAAATTTTTGATTATAAAATGTAGGTACAAAGCAAACACCTAAAGGTACTTCGCCTAAAAGTTTACTCTGAAAAAGCCAACTTAAATGTAAATCCCTTACTATCAGCGAAACTGCTAAAGACCTCATTCTCTCAGCTCCCTTATATAGAGGGTTCATAGCGAAAATCTCATTACCAGGTAATCGACGGCTCCAAGATGAGGTCATTCAACTGCAGTTACCCGCACACGACGCACTGCCTGGCAACTGGCGAAATCATGATTTCGACGATGGGAGATAAAGACGAAAACGGAAAAGGGGATTTTGTGCTCATCGATTCGAAGACTTTGGAAATGACAGGTGAATTGTGAACGCGCCTTTACACAGTTTCAGCAGAGGGGAGAGACTTAATAGGCGCCATATTGAAAACAGAAACGTAAATCGTACGCTTATTTTTTAGGATCGTGGACGAAGGGAAATAAATTCGCTAAGTTTGGTTACGATTTCTGGTACCAGCCTTATCACGATGTGATGTTTTCTACTGAGTGGGGCACTCCTAAACGGTTCAAGACGTAAGTATGTTAAATTGCATGAATTCAATGGTTTTATCAATTCGGTATTCACGTCTTGAATGTTGTCACTTAACGGTCACTGATAAATCTCCAAATACACAACATCACATTTTCTTTTTCAACATACTTAATTGAATTTAACTAGTCGTCAAGTGTCTTTTAGAATAACAACCTACTTGAATCTATTATATTCACGCTCAACTAAACCTTTATGGGCCGTTCCGACAAATACGTTGTAACGCAAAATACTACAGGAGTTATTCATTTGAATATAATCTCATCCTTTATGAAGATTAGACCTAATAAAGTTATTTTTGCTGAAGCTTCATCTACGGCTTTGTTTTATATTTTATTCAAATCTCTTTTGTTAGTGATTCATCGCTCAGGTCGCTTTAGGTTTTTTTAGGGTGGTCTCTTTAGCGAAATTATCTTTACCTCCATCAGCCCGTCACTAGCAGTTTTCGTCGTCAGACTTTTCTTCTTGTAAATTAGAAAAACCAAGAATTGATGATCGCAAATACTTTTCTTCAGTGTTTGAGACACTAAAATAAAACAACAGTTTTTTTACTTTGTATTCAAGTAGCAGGCTTATAATGAGTTTTAAATTTTCTATAAAATGTGCCAACCAACCAAAAAGACTGTTCACAAATTAACTCCGTTTCTCCCCAGTGGTTTCCACGACGAAGACGTAGTAAACAAGGATCACTACGGAACCTCGTTGAATATTTATAAATGGTCAACGCACGAACTGCAGCAAGTCATAGATTTGGGCCCCGAAGGCTGCGCTCCCCTCGAGGTCAGATTTCTCCATGATCCCAAATCCGCGCAGGGATTTGTTGGGTGTGCGGTGAACGCAAACGTTTACAGGTACGATATTTGCTGGGATTTTAGCTATTGCAACCTTGTGATAGTTTTGAACCTTTTCTTTGTTATTGCGTAAATTTCATTTGGGGTTCTATTCCCATTTGAAGCGATACAGATTCAGATTCATTTAGATTGATATATTGAAAACATCTGCATGGTGCCATTTTAGCCGTCTTACGAAGGCAGTCCAGTTCATCAATCCAATTGTAGTAGTTCGATAGATGAACCGGGGTGCCGTCGCTGGTACACATTCATTAAAAAAGAAGATATTTATGAACATTTGCATTTCATAAAAATGAAAAAAAAAGTATTCATCATCATGACGTAGTTTGAAACATCCAGGAACGAGTGCAGTCCGAGCCTTGTGTTCCAAGGATGCGAGGAATAGAACGGTGACATTTTTTGATACGTGAACATTATTAACAAGGTGTTTCATAATCCTAATGCATTATTAAATTTCTGTTGTAACTATTACCTTAATGAATTATTTTTAAAAAAAATCGCGGCTGGAGGTAGTTTATGTCGGGTACATCAAGTGGGCCGCCTGTGTAAGGTGACTAAAATGGCACCTTGTATAATGTCGGATTAAGTCATACATTTTACGTTACGTTAGCATTGATATTTAAAAAACCCAAGACGCACAGTCTCGAACAAATGCAACACTCGAAACTGTCTTCAAAAACTGACATGTATCAAGTGTCATGTATGAGTTGTGTGTAGTTATACTATAAACAATTTTTTGCAAATTCAACCTTACACGGATCGCTTAAAGTTGTTTTTACAAAGCAGTGTAGTATGGCGAGCGATGCGAGACTGTCTGAAACTAGCGCACAATTTTAAATTGTGCGTTTGTTTTATGCGGACGTTTTTGAGATGCTGAGTATGTATCTTGGGTTTTTATATATCAATGTACGCTAGGGATAAACTGCCTCAAAAGAGCTAAGTAACTAAAGAAGTAGACCAAAAGGAAACGAAAGATTGTGAATGTTGCACAGCGACTAAAGGGAATAACTAAGTAAAAGCTTTCAATTAACTTTATTTAGGTTCTACAAAACATCAGACGGAACATGGAAAGCCGATAAAGTCATCGACATACCAGCGAAAAAAGTTTGCAAAGATGGCGTTGAGTCCGAGATTAACGGTAACTTTTCTGTTTTTCTTTTGTTTTATTTTTCTCCAGTTACCCAATATTTACTTTCGAATAAATGTTTTGTTTCGGTTCATAAAACTTCGAAAATACACAAGTTTCTGCGTACATTTTATTCTTCTAACCTGCCTCAGTCATTCATAAAATTCAAGCTGCTGAAAAATTGCGCTTTCCACCGCTCCAAATCATAAATCTAAGTGATCCACACGTACAAATTTTATGAAGTCTAAAACTTTTCTGGCTGCAATCCAGTCTTGATATTTCAGCAGAATAAAATATTTTTATTATATTCTTGTTTTAGGTTTATTGGGAGATATTATTATATCTTTGGATGATAAATATTTGTATGGATCTTGTTGGTTGCATGGTGAAGTGAGGCAATATGATATTTCGGATCCTGAAAATCCAAAATTGACTGCTAAAGTCCACCTTGGAGGTGTGATTGCTTCCGACCCTGAAACTAAACTGATCGAAGACAGAGAGTCGAAGGTAAGATACACACACACATACACACTCGGCGTTTTTCCCCGAAGAGTAAGGCAGAGGTGTAAATACCATACCACACTTATATTTCACCAGTTATGCTTAACTTAAAGTCCCATGTTAAAGGGGACGAACTCATTGCTATCAAATTCTGACTCCGAGCTGCTACTGAAAAAATCCAGACGGAAAAGCCAAAAACACTTTCCCGACCCAGAACCCGAACTCAGGGTACATCTCAGCAGTAACACTTGCGTCCACTAGAACAGTGAGACATTCGAGAAATTCCTTTATTCCAATTGTAATAGTTGAAATTAACGCCTCGTGACTTCACACAATTACATTTTCGCTCCGTCATTCTTTTCATTTACAGTTTTTACCCTCTGATGTTTGCTAAATTACTTTTCAACGTTTGTTCCATTTGTGAAATGTTTCTGTGTCGTCGATGTTTTTAATTGTATTAATATCATTTCAGTCATTTTTGTTATTGCTATAAAGTGCTGTATAATTTTTTGTTTACATTAATTTTACTCAGTTTTTAATAAAAGGCGTGTTTTTAATAAAACTTTGTGCAAACTCATACGGTTACTGATAAAGTTATCACTGGTGTTGTTTACATAGCTATCATGTATAACGAAATTAATTTCATGTAATTTGTAATTACATCATATTGATTTACTTTTTATAGGTAATTATACAACCTGAGCTGGTCACAATAAAAGGCAAGAAATTACAAGGATCTCCTCAAATGCTGCAACTTTCCCTTGATGGAAAGCGTCTGTATGTCTCATCGTCCCTATTCTCTCCATGGGACAAACAGTTTTACCCAAATATGACTAAAGAGGTAAGACCCTTATTTCAGTTTTATTACAAATACTTTTTTATTAAAACGTTCATCCTCACATCACGTAAGTATTTGCTTACCTTTTGTTTTATTAACTTGATGTGTGTTCTTTGAATAGCAAGCACCCGTCTTGAAAACTAAAACAAAATTCACATCACCCTAATATTTTGCATGCTTGAAACAACCCTTTGGCTAAAAATATTCCTCGAGATTCTAACTACAAAATTCTTAAACACATAGCGGATCCCAAAAATGTTGAGTCCGGAGACTTTATTAAAAGTCACACGAGCAAGTATGTGGAGGCTGTAGACAAAGTATTTTATTAGGTTACGTCCACTTTCACCCCAGAAAACCGCAATAAACAGCCCTTACCTCTTATATCAAAACCTTCGACCTCCGTCTTATTTACGTCCACGCCCTTTATGCAATGTTCTACAAAAATAAAGTTATTTTTGTGAGATACATTTTGTGAGATATGTCACCTGGGATTGATGAATAATTCATGAGCCACGTCGCATATTTTGTCATACAAATAACTGACAGCCGCTGTATTTTTAAACCAAGTTGTACGAACTTGCCTTTTTGCTTTAATATTAAATTACACAGGCTTGAATCATATTTTATGGGATGAATATCATTTTTGGATTAATAATGAAAGAAGTTTATTGTTAATTATGCAT
The DNA here is from genome assembly GCA_947578705.1 of Lacanobia wlatinum. Taxonomy (NCBI): domain Eukaryota; kingdom Metazoa; phylum Arthropoda; class Insecta; order Lepidoptera; family Noctuidae; genus Lacanobia; species Lacanobia wlatinum. The sequence continues at coordinate 16,519,434 of OX388039.1, forward strand.
TTTGGTGGTATCATTTATTTAATGGAACATGTTTATTTAAAGAGTAGCTTGAAACGCGATTTATTAAAGTTTAAAATAAATACTGAAACTTAATTAATTTTAATTTTCATATCCAGTTCACTATCTACTTCATACAAAGCTTGTACGTTTATAACATTTGTTCCCGTCTGTCTTTCAAAAAAAAAAAACAAAGCATTTCAACTTCATTCCCACCAATATTTTTTACAAACGAACGGATCCAAAAATTATTTTTCTGCTGAATCCCGCAAAATTCAAATATACTTGTATTGTATCGCCAGGGTGGGTGGATAGTAAAGTTGGACGTGGACACTGTGAATGGAGGCATGAAGTTGGATCCGGATTTCCTTGTTCACTTCGGGAACGAACCGGATGGTCCTGCCCTGCCGCATGAAATGAGGTACGAACTTTTTAAAGTTAAACCTGAATGAAATTTTGTATCAATAGGCGTCGTGATATGTTTGGTTTTAAGTTTAGTTTGGTGTTCGGATTTTAGTTTTTGTTTCGCTTCGATTTTAACACATTTTTTTAGTTTTCTAAAAGTTCATTAATATTGTGAAAATTAGTGTCGTTTACACTGTTTTAGGTTCAGGTTTTAGAAATTGTTTTTGCTCTGTCTGTCTAAAAGTTCGTGTAGTAGTTTAAAGACAGTTAATTTTTAGTTAGAAGTTACATATTTTGAATACTGTTATTAAGATTTAATGTAATTAATTTCTTTAGTAACTTTCCAGTCACATCTCTACACAACTTCAATGAGCATGTCTAATAATATGAATTCTTATGAAAGTTTTTCCCTTCTCGTGTAGATATTTTTGTCATGTGCTTATAAGTATGTTTGACCTACAGCAAATAAAAAAATAAAAAATATATTTCTCAGATACCCAGGTGGAGACTGCACTTCTGACATCTGGCTGGCCGAAGACTAAATGCTCTGAAATAACTGCTTAATAACATGTGCCAATATTTTTGTATGCGTGTTAAATAACAATAATATTTCATATTATACTATCTACGATTTTTCATATAAAAATACATTAGTAAGGCATAATTTTATTCTGTTTAGGCAACGACATAATAAACGATAATATTGTAAAATTGTATTTTGTATAAAACAAACGTAATGCTTTTAGGTAGGTATTAATAAAATGTATATCAAATATATTTGTTGTTTTATTGCAAAACAATAACACTACGTTTCATGTTTCGTAACCTGTTTTGACAAGAGATATGACAATAAGCTTATACAGTTGAATAAATACTACTTCCTTTTCTTCTAAAATAACCGATTTAGTTCAACGTTCACTTGTTGCAAAAGCTAATACGTTTATTTGGTAATGGTCTTTATCGTCATAATTGGATAAATTTATTTTTATTTATCTAAATTTATTTGGGACCTACGCAATTAACCTTCTTCTTCCATGGTTCTCATCATTTTTTATCATCATAAGCAACTAAACACCATCAACAATTCGTTGACGCTACCAAGTACAACAATTCAGGCATATTTTCCATTCAATTACGCGAATTTCACCAACACAGGGGACCATTGCATCGCGGTGGTCGAATTAGCAACTTTTCCATGTAATTGTAGGCAGGAATCCAGGGAATACAGTTAACTGTCCCATCGTGTTTAATGTTCCAGTGAATATGCATTCAAACGTGCTGTTTAGTGGGCTGTTTGAAACTGCATGTTTAGTCGAATCATATTTAGGTGTGAGTGTACTATTAATCGACAAATACGAATAATGAAACTACTAGTTGGTGGCATCAGTTGTGCTCGCATCGGGCACTGGTTTGTTTCCTTTTTTGTTTTGTTATTACATGATGAATCAAATCTCGATCTTGATCTCGCCTGATGAGAAGCGATAGATGAGTAGACGATGAAATGATCTGACCCCAGAACATGTCAGCTCAATCTTACATCGAAAGCTTATAGACTAATATTTGTCTAAAAACGAGATAAGATTATGTTTATTCATTTCTTATACACTAAACTAACAACAAACTAAAATATAGCATAAAAATGTTATGTGCCCAAGAGACTGGCGGCATTGCCACGTTGAATGGCAAAGCTTAGCCTCTGGCCAAAGTAAAAGTCAGTTCTTGGATCACAGGAAGTGTCAACCACCCGTTTCGAAATTTCTTTGAAAATATTTGTTGATGTTAATATTCGAGATTTAAGTATGTGTGCCGATCTTTTTTAAATCATCTGACGTTATCCATAATTTTTTTATGAGATAAGATTATTCAGATTTGGGTGACTCATCATATAACATTGACTGTGGGAAGGGTAAACATTTTTGCCAAAATAAACTGATATTGCTATCAGTTACGTTTTTATATAGAATATTCGCTAGACTTTTTGATAAGTGCAACGTTTACATTTCGTTAAATTTCGTACCTATGTCCATTCAGTATATATATTTTGCAAATGTGGATAAAAGATTTGTTTTTTTGTTGATGTAATAGTGCTCATTCATAGTGCGTACAGCTAAGGAGTGGAATTCCCTGCCAGAGTCTGTGTTTCCAGATAGCTACAACCTGGGAGTCTTTAAGACAAGAGTGAATAGGTTGCTTCTAGGCAAACGTGTTCCATCTTCGACCGCATCATCGCTTACCATCAGGTGAGATTGTGGTCAAACGTATGCCCATATATAGTAAAAAAAAAAATGTAAAAAAAAAACAAACAAATTGCTCCCTAGTAAAACAGCGTTTAATGGGGTCCCTAGATATTTCCAGTGAATACGCTTTATCTGAAGTTACCATAGTCTGATACCTCTTTGAATTTAATTTATCGTAAAAGTGTAGGAAATGAGCAAAGGCAATGTTATGAGGTATAAACTAATTTAATAAAACAAGACAAATATGTAACACGGTATGACAGCTGTAAACGGACGACCTGTGACAGATAAAGAGCCTTTTCTTTTCTCTTTATAAATTATGTACAATGGAGTATTTGCTTAGAACCTAAGCGTAGGCGTTCACTCTTCTAACAAAACAGCTATACACTTTTACAAGATAAATATATCCCATAAATAAGTTAGCACAATAGCTACTATTTTCGTGTGTTCGAAAAAGATAAAGCAGGATATTTATTTTATAGCAGAGCACTAAAAGAGACGTGCGGTATCGTAGTTTACATATTGTCCCCCAAACGACCCGATACGAAATTTATTTCTAACCCTAAACAATATTAAGGCACCTGATCTTGATAGGGACCAATATTGAAAAGCCGGTATAAAAATGATGTAGTGTAAATCGGTTTTGTTTCCAATAACACCGATGCTACCGTTCAAAATCGAGATCTAGGAAAACGTTTTTGGAATACTTTCAATATGCGTACATATGTAAAGCTACGTAGTAGAATGCCTTGCCGGAGTGTGTTTCGTATAGCTTAACCTGTTAGTTAGAGACTACTTTTAGGCACACACAATGCGGGGCAGTGGCGGTGGAAGAACCACTCTACCGATTGCTATCAGATGACATTCCTAGTGGATAAACGTGATCCTAAAAATAAAAAGTAACACGTTTCGATCAGAAAATTTGTTTGCTCATGAAGAAATAGTAGGTATCTAATAATAAAGTGTTCAAAATAAATCTTTCCTACCTTATTTGTCTGTATGTATGTATTTTTTGTCTGCAATAATTAATTCAAGTATGCATTTTCTTCACTGAGCCAGTAATCAAAATCCCTAATGACCTCTTGTTTCGTTTTCCAAAACATGCAACTGTTTTAATTCAAGTGGTTCCAATTTTTCGCTAATACCAAAGGCAAAATAAGCGCCGTTTCAAACTTTCTCTACCTTATATTGTAACACATATTTAGTTAAAATAACTCCAGAAAATTTCAACACAACGGGAAAATGTGCTTGCAACGTTAAAAAAAATCACTTTATTTGTAGGTTAATGCAAAATATTACAGTATTAGACTGTCAATACGAATGTTAATCTGAATCTGTTTCTTTAGAATAAATAAACCAAAAAAAAACATATTAGGAAATACGCTAGTAGATAATTTCATCAGTTTACGGTTGTCGAAATGAATAAGGAAGACTATTTTATTTAAATCCATACTAATATTATAAAGGGAAAATAACGCGGTATGTCTATTACGGCTGACCGAATTTCGATGAAATTTGGTATAGACATAGATTAGACCTTGGAGAAGGACCGGCTTTTTTAAATTTTGGAACGGGTTATTCTGAGTTCTGACTTTCACGTGAAACATAACATAAAGAAACCTAAGTGCCTGAACCAGAACTTCAACTCAGAAATTTAATAACTCAATTCCTAAACAGCAACAAGAAAGCGCTGCCGTTTGAAAACTTTTCAAACGCCATTACTTTTTCATCAATTGCCTTCTTAATTACACTTTCTGGGGCTTAAAAAGACCATTACTGAGGTTTATAGTCCTGTGCAGACCCAAATTCTAATCTTAACACACCAATCGATGGAAATGGAACAAAATAGAGATTGCTTTCAGGATAATGAAGGAGCTTAAAAGGGTCCAGAAATGTCCATGCAGCATTAGCCGTGATCATTATTGGTGTTAGAAAAAATATGGGTGAGGATTCCAGATATTATGCGTAAGGTGGGGTTAGAGTTTCGTACTAAACGATTAATAAAACCAGAAGCAAGAGTGTTGATTTCTGCAAATTGAGATATCAGTATCGATTAACTAATTATTTAAATACATACGAGTATTAAACACAGTTCTGTTAAAATTCATGTCTTTTCGATTTTATAGAAACTTCAACACCGCATTAAACACATTAACGGGATTTTTTCAAGGATAAGTATATTTAGTCATGCCAGGTAGCTTATTATCTTTTTTAATAGCTATCTTCAAAAAAAAAATCTCTGTATAACAAGCTCAGTAGAATAGAATAGAACATATTTTTTATTTATTCGAGTAACACGACTCAACTGTTAGTAAAACTTAAGACAAAGTTAGTAAACCCTGATACAAACAAAACAACACAACAAATAATGGTGGATCACTGCTGCGACAAACCATGCGTGATTCCACAACAGTGACCCACATAAATACAGTCCAAGCGACTAGCAATCATGCTTAGGATAATAATATAGGTAATTTTGAAGTAAACACGTTTGATAAAGTTACAAGTCAAACGTAAAATGTCATGATTGTTTATATCCAAATATATCGCTAAAAGATCGCTTTTAGCGATAAGGCCGCCCATTGTGTCACCCTATGTAATGTTTTCTTCATCTATTTTTTTCTGTAACTTATATGGTGTACATAATAAAGAGTATTCTATTCTATTCTTCCGTAACTGACTGATTGAGTAACAGACAACGCACAGCCGAAACTACTGGTCGTAGAAACCTGAAATTTGGCATGTGGCTTGCTTACGCTCCGTAGGGGTGCACTAAGAGAGGATTTCCCGAAATTCCTACGGGAGCGGGGGAAAAAAAGGGGATATGCGCTTACGAAGTTGCGAGCGAAAGCTAGTTGTGTTTATATTATTATATTCATCTGGTATTCAGAAGGTTAGTGATTAGTTTCGTACGTGACATAAGGTGTGCGTTACGTGTGAATGGGTAATTATGGCTTTAAGAGGTGCCAATGTAGTTTTATTGCCTAGGGCAGCCGGATTAGATTGTTATATTGCTTTAAGTAAGTTCAAATGGTTGTGTGATCCTGGCGAATCACACTTGAAGGGCGTTAGGAGGGTGAGTGTCTTTCGTGATATAGTTTTGGTGTAAAATATATTTTACCTAATTATGAGGGGGGACAATGTCAGTGTTATATTTACATAATATGTCAGTCAAACGATATTGAAAATTTTGAAACAAAGATAACTTTTTGTTTTCACCTTAGCCTTTTATAATAAACCCTTCTTAAATATATGATAGAAAAGAAGAAGTAAAATTTTTTGGTTTTTTTTTAAGGGAAAAAAATCACTTGAAGTTATTTTAGAAATCTTATTACTGTTTTTGAGACGGGCTACGAGATTTATGTCGCGGGAAAAAAACTAGTTTAATAACAGCATACTAGTTCTTCGAACCTATTTCATTATTTTCTCGCCAGTAGTCAAAGGAACTTTTTATACAATCTTTTATACCATCTGGCTTTCAAGCACAACGATACAGCAGTTTTTAATGCTTCAAAGGAGTTAATTTTCCTTTTGCTCCGTCTTTAATAAAATATACCAGCTTTAAACAGAAAATGTTTAAAGTACTTAGCTTATCTGATTACGAAAAGTATAAAATGATTATTAAACAGACTTGGTTTAGCACACAACTGATCAAGTTAATCTAGATGAAGCCGGTGTTTCCTAGCTGAATATTTTAAGAGGGGACTCTAGTCCCGAGGACTTTGAAAAATAGGTATTTGAAGAAATTATTGCCTGCTGTCGCGCTGCGCCCTATCAAGCAAAGTGCGAAAGCGACAACTGCAGCAGAGGCTGATTTTAACTATAAAACTTTGACCGAAAGACGTTTTCTATTCCGCTGTTTTCTTCATCAAAACTGGACTGATCTATAAAATTGTATATCTAAATTTAGAGAGACTATATCAATGCCCCTATTATTTTCTATTTTGTTAAAAACTTATCAAATTTGCCTGATAGTCGTCTGAACACGGCGGTAAAAACGGGCTGCTTTTTCGGGTTTTTGGATTGTCATAATTATTTAAGTAATTATGTTTTAGAAAAGAGAAAATGATAGAGGCACTTATTAATTTGATCTTAATTTTTTGGGATATTTTTTTTTGACTTCCGTACAATTATTGATCAAAATGGATGGACGCTTTGCTAGGATGTCGCCATATATAGGGTGGTACGCTACTACGATACAGTTCATCGAACTGTGCTTGTAGCTTCGCGTAGCTACGCCCTGCTACGCTTGGCTACGCACTGCTACGGTAAACTACGCACCGCTACGTGCTGCACTTCTTCAATGTATTAGAAACAGCCTACAGTATTGTCTTCAGCGACAATGCTACGAACAAATCTGAAACACAATGCTGCAGCTTATTTGAATGGGTATGACAGTATCATTGTAGTGCAAACCCAAACAAACCTTCCTACAAAGAATTATAAGAGCTACAACTGCAGTGGTTTGAAAGCTTCACTTCAATGATGCATTCGACCGTATTAGCGGTTTACTTTCTTCTGCATTACAAATATTTAGTTAATTTACAAACGAATACAATAAACGAATATTTAAATGAATATAATAATCACATATTGTGTAACGGGAAAGTACCCAAAACACTGGCAGTATTATAACGTTGAACGCATTGATATATAAAAAAACCCAAGATGCACAGTCTCGAACAAATGCAACACTCGAAACCGTCGCCAAAAACTGACATGTATCAAGTGTCATGTGAGAGTTGTGTGTAGTTTTACAATAAACAATTTTTTTTGCAAATTCAACCTTACACGGATCGCTTAAAGTTGTTTTTACAAAGCAGTGAACTATGGCGAGCGATGCGAGACTGTTTGAAACTTGCGCACAATTATACATATTGCGCTTGTTTTTTGCGGACGTTTTTGAGATGCTGAGTGTGTATCTTGGGTTTTTTATATACCAATGTTTGAACGGCAATGTAGATTCTTTGGCCGAAATAAATACCAGTCCTCACAGTCACGTGAAGAGTCAACTAACCTCTTTAGCATTTCTGTAATCTGAAACTAAAAAATATCAAATTTTCTGTCTCACTACATTCTAAAAATATCAAACTTGTACAAACCGTTCCCACTTATTGAACTCCGTTCTAATTCCAAGTATGGCTGGGGCTTTTTCCAACACAGAAACCCAATTACCTCTAGCCTGACCTAAGGATTTAACCTCAGAAGCTGTACCGAGAAGCCGTGCGACGATTACCAGATCAATGAGGCGTTTGGTCTTTAATAGGACCTTAACTTTTACGAGCCAGAGGCTTCCGATACTAAAAGAAAAAATGTTAAGGCTTATATTGATTAAAGTAAGTAGGTATAGGGAGCTGTGGTGCCTCGTAATGAAAGTACGCTAGATATGACAATATAACTGCGTCGCAGGGATAGGCAGAAGAGTTTTTAAACAATAAATAATATTAATTACAATCATTATTGCATTTCAGACAGATTGACCTTCAAAATTTTCATTTTTAGGGTCTCGTTCCTATTATGTAACCAACGGAATCCTATAAGCCTCCGCTGTTCATCCGTCCGTCTGTCTATCAGCGGGCTGTATCTCAAGAACCGTAATAGGTAAATAGTTGAAATTCTTACAAAGTTTGTTTTTATATTGCTGCTATATCAACAAATAATAAAATCAAACTAAAATTAAAGGGGGCTTACAAAAAACGTTCGGTTTACGGTACGGAACCCTTCGTATGAGAGTCCGACTCGCACTTGGCCGGTTTTTATTCACTTGTAACTTTAATAACTGAATTACACTTTGCTCGATCCGAGAATCGAACCCATGATATGCTCCTTCTATTAGGTAAGCATGTCGCTACCTTCAATAATTGATCAATTTTATCCTCTAAACTTCATATCCGTATAGAACAGTTATTCCAATGAGACATTTCAATGAATCATGATTCCATTGTGAGAGAGAGACGGAGCTATTCAGTACAAATAGCTCTATCCCATTTTCTTTTCGGATCCATGATTGCAATGACACATCATAGTAGACCCACAAGGCTGTCACTGTTTTAAAATAATATTAGTTTATTGAACACACAACATTATTATTAGTATACTTCACATGTTATTCACGTGTTGCACGTTAAGCTGTTGTCCCGGCTGTCATTTGTAGATCTTTGGCAGTCGTTGCGGATTATCAGAAGCCAATCTGACAGTCCCACCATCCCGGCAATCTGATACCAGTCTGGCCAAGAAGTACCATGTTACCCAGCTAATGGGACTTGGGGGTCTGGTCAGGCAGCCGCTCCATTTGGTCCGGTTTGACTGAAAGCTGACCCCAATATAGATGGAAAAAGGCTGGGCAGATTCATCATCATCATCATCATATCAGCCGAAAGACGTCCACTGCTGGACATAGGCCTCCCCCAAGCTTCGCCGCAACGACCGGTCCTGTGCGTCTCGCATCCATCGGCTACCCGCGACCTTCACCAGGTCATGGGTCCACCTTGTGGGAGGCCTTCCAACGTTACGTCTTCCGGTACGCGGTAGCCACTCCAGAACTTTTCGGCCCCATCGACCATCTGTTCTGCGAGCAATGTGCCCTGCCCACTGCCACTTCACATGAATGTCAGGTCCTATATCTACCTAAAATATATTATGCTAGGTTCATATATAACTTACTCAAAGATTCACTTCATCAAGAATTTCAATTGCATATAATTTACAGCGAAGTCTGAACAATGTGTTGAACAAGGGATTCAACAGTAACTTATAATTACAGACGCGCGTTGTCACGTACACACATATTCAGTGATTTGAATTCTCAGAACAACTTTACAAATTTGAATACAGTTAGTATAATAATGTTGAAGTGTTTTATAAGTTTTCGATTGCTACATGTTACTATGTTTCATTTAAATTACATTGGAGTTAACGTCATGACGAGATTTATGTTTCATTCAAATAGAACATACATACCTAAAACTGAATCAATCAATAAATATAAAATTCTTCCGTTACTGATGAGTGACTGACTGAGTGACTGAACATTGGAAACTATTGGTTGTAGGATGCTGAAGTTTGGCATGTAGGTTCCTTTAAGTGTAGGGGAGCACCAAGAGAGTCAAAAGCTAGTAAATAACATAAAAGTAAATTTTCCCCTGGCTTCGATCCTATGACCTACAGAAACCGAGCATTTTTTGGGATAACAGTAGACGGTCAGAGACAATGCAGTTTTATAACAGTAAAAGATGTTATGTAATCGAATGTATACTTCTAGAGATTACCTTCTGCCAATTATTTGGCAGCGAATCCACCCACAAGCAATTCGCATGCATGTTTAATAACATTGCGTGGCAAGATCGAGGCCAGGGTTGCGGAATTGATTCGAAAGAGTCACCGCGGCCTTGGAACGCAATTGCACTAAGAGGAACACGGATGGGTGCTATTTTAAGAGGGGACTCTAGTCCCGAGGAATTTGAAAAATAGGTATTTGAAGAAATTATTGCCTGCTGTCGCGCTGCGCCCTATCAAGCAAAGTGCGAAAGCGACAACTGCAGCAGAGGCTGATTTTAACTATAAAACTTTGACCGAAAGACGTTTTCTATTCCGCTGTTTTCTTCATCAAAACTGGACTGATCTATAAAATTGTATATCTAAATTTAGAGAGACTATATCAATGCCCCTATTATTTTCTATTTTGTTAAAAACTTATCAAATTTGCCTGATAGTCGTCTGAACACGGCGGTAAAAACGGGCTGCTTTTTCGGGTTTTTGGATTGTCATAATTATTTAAGTAATTATGTTTTAGAAAAGAGAAAATGATAGAGGCACTTATTAATTTGATCTTAATTTTTTGGGATTTTTTTTTTTGACTTCCGTACAATTATTGATCAAAATGGATGGACGCTTTGCTAGGATGTCGCCATATATAGGGTGGTACGCTACTACGATACAGTTCATCGAACTGTGCTTGTAGCTTCGCGTAGCTACGCCCTGCTACGCTTGGCTACGCACTGCTACGGTAAACTACGCACCGCTACGTGCTGCACTTCTTCAATGTATTAGAAACAGCCTACAGTATTATCTTCAGCGACAATGCTACGAACAAATCTGAAACACAATGCTGCAGCTTATTTGAATGGGTATGACAGTATCATTGTAGTGCAAACCCAAACAAACCTTCCTACAAAGAATTATAAGAGCTACAACTGCAGTGGTTTGAAAGCTTCACTTCAATGATGCATTCGACCGTATTAGCGGTTTACTTTCTTCTGCATTACAAATATTTAGTTAATTTACAAACGAATACAATAAACGAATATTTAAATGAATATAATAATCACATATTGTGTAACGGGAAAGTACCCAAAACACTGGCAGTATTATAACGTTGAACGCATTGATATATAAAAAAACCCAAGATGCACAGTCTCGAACAAATGCAACACTCGAAACCGTCGCCAAAAACTGACATGTATCAAGTGTCATGTGAGAGTTGTGTGTAGTTTTACAATAAACAATTTTTTTTGCAAATTCAACCTTACACGGATCGCTTAAAGTTGTTTTTACAAAGCAGTGAACTATGGCGAGCGATGCGAGACTGTTTGAAACTTGCGCACAATTATACATATTGCGCTTGTTTTTTGCGGACGTTTTTGAGATGCTGAGTGTGTATCTTGGGTTTTTTATATACCAATGTTTGAACGGCAATGTAGATTCTTTGGCCGAAATAAATACCAGTCCTCACAGTCACGTGAAGAGTCAACTAACCTCTTTAGCATTTCTGTAATCTGAAACTAAAAAATATCAAATTTTCTGTCTCACTACATTCTAAAAATATCAAACTTGTACAAACCGTTCCCACTTATTGAACTCCGTTCTAATTCCAAGTATGGCTGGGGCTTTTTCCAACACAGAAACCCAATTACCTCTAGCCTGACCTAAGGATTTAACCTCAGAAGCTGTACCGAGAAGCCGTGCGACGATTACCAGATCAATGAGGCGTTTGGTCTTTAATAGGACCTTAACTTTTACGAGCCAGAGGCTTCCGATACTAAAAGAAAAAATGTTAAGGCTTATATTGATTAAAGTAAGTAGGTATAGGGAGCTGTGGTGCCTCGTAATGAAAGTACGCTAGATATGACAATATAACTGCGTCGCAGGGATAGGCAGAAGAGTTTTTAAACAATAAATAATATTAATTACAATCATTATTGCATTTCAGACAGATTGACCTTCAAAATTTTCATTTTTAGGGTCTCGTTCCTATTATGTAACCAACGGAATCCTATAAGCCTCCGCTGTTCATCCGTCCGTCTGTCTATCAGCGGGCTGTATCTCAAGAACCGTAATAGGTAAATAGTTGAAATTCTTACAAAGTTTGTTTTTATATTGCTGCTATATCAACAAATAATAAAATCAAACTAAAATTAAAGGGGGCTTACAAAAAACGTTCGGTTTACGGTACGGAACCCTTCGTATGAGAGTCCGACTCGCACTTGGCCGGTTTTTATTCACTTGTAACTTTAATAACTGAATTACACTTTGCTCGATCCGAGAATCGAACCCATGATATGCTCCTTCTATTAGGTAAGCATGTCGCTACCTTCAATAATTGATCAATTTTATCCTCTAAACTTCATATCCGTATAGAACAGTTATTCCAATGAGACATTTCAATGAATCATGATTCCATTGTGAGAGAGAGACGGAGCTATTCAGTACAAATAGCTCTATCCCATTTTCTTTTCGGATCCATGATTGCAATGACACATCATAGTAGACCCACAAGGCTGTCACTGTTTTAAAATAATATTAGTTTATTGAACACACAACATTATTATTAGTATACTTCACATGTTATTCACGTGTTGCACGTTAAGCTGTTGTCCCGGCTGTCATTTGTAGATCTTTGGCAGTCGTTGCGGATTATCAGAAGCCAATCTGACAGTCCCACCATCCCGGCAATCTGATACCAGTCTGGCCAAGAAGTACCATGTTACCCAGCTAATGGGACTTGGGGGTCTGGTCAGGCAGCCGCTCCATTTGGTCCGGTTTGACTGAAAGCTGACCCCAATATAGATGGAAAAAGGCTGGGCAGATTCATCATCATCATCATCATATCAGCCGAAAGACGTCCACTGCTGGACATAGGCCTCCCCCAAGCTTCGCCGCAACGACCGGTCCTGTGCGTCTCGCATCCATCGGCTACCCGCGACCTTCACCAGGTCATGGGTCCACCTTGTGGGAGGCCTTCCAACGTTACGTCTTCCGGTACGCGGTAGCCACTCCAGAACTTTTCGGCCCCATCGACCATCTGTTCTGCGAGCAATGTGCCCTGCCCACTGCCACTTCACATGAATGTCAGGTCCTATATCTACCTAAAATATATTATGCTAGGTTCATATATAACTTACTCAAAGATTCACTTCATCAAGAATTTCAATTGCATATAATTTACAGCGAAGTCTGAACAATGTGTTGAACAAGGGATTCAACAGTAACTTATAATTACAGACGCGCGTTGTCACGTACACACATATTCAGTGATTTGAATTCTCAGAACAACTTTACAAAAGACAATGTCCAAATTCGCCCTGTGAAGCAAAAGTATCGGACATACACGATAATTCATGTTCTATTTTATTATATCAGTTGCAAATACTTTTATAACACGGACTAGCTGCAAGCCAAAATGAACATTTAAAAGTATTTTCGCGATTAATAGCATGAATCGCCGCCATCTTCACCAAACGTCATGTCATGTCAAAAAGATTAGGGATGCCCAATCGATTGTAATCAATCGATTTAATTTTTAAAGAACTGTAGTGTAATTATTTTTAATGTGAATCATATTCTGAATTTATTTCGAATAAAGAGCAAACAGAAGATACAATAAAATCATTCAATTACCATTCCAAATATTATTCCCTAAATGTATACTTAATTTAAATAAACCTACTGAGTATAGGTACTTTGTGCATGAGGTCATACTCGATTTTAAATAGATAGTACGAATAATGCTGAAGTGATCAAAACCTTCGTATTTCATCATGATCATTATTCAGGGTTTTCTTATGATCGTTTAAGAAAGTGTGTGGTTTACTTCTAACTAAACGATTAGGTATTTACGACAATTAATATAAAAATAACTCTCCTTTTGGGCTTCGCCGCAATCGGATAAAAATACTTATCGTTACTGAATACATTAAGTAGGTAGGTACTATAAATGTTTTTGTTATGTTATACAAATGTTATTAAGTATTAATATTATAAAAAGTATCGGAGAGTGTTTTTATGAGTAAAGTAGGACATTGTCATCCTTGTAACAAAATCTTAGGGAATATCGATAAATTGTATCGTATTTTTACACACACTCCTATTTTTGACGTCACTAAATTGTCACTTGACTGTCTGTCACCCACCTCCATCTGTGCTTTCACTGTTTATATTAGCGTCGCTTGCTCTTTGTAATTGTGTCGGTGTGTTTTGGTGACTTTCGGGACTACTAATATTCCGTCTTGGCTATTATAATGGACTCTGATTGCTTTCGAAAACGACTTACCTGGCTGTGATTTTCGGAGTACCGCTCAAACGATAACTTGGCAGTCATAAATGGACTAACGCATACGCTATGGAAAGTGTATTTTGTGTAAATTGCGGCTCTGCTAGTGGTTCCATGTTGTTGGAAGATGAACAGATTCGTCATTGAGTACAACAATGGACTGCACCTCTTTTGGTAATTACATTTTTACTTTGTTTGCACATATATTATTTTTTGTTGTACCTATATTATTCTGTTTGCGATTTCTCTGACTTTTTTTGTACTAATAAGTTTCTATACTTGACCTTACGCATTATGTTTGCAATTATCGTTTTCACAAAAAAAAAGAAACAATTTATAAAGTATTTTGGTATATTCATTATAATAGAAACAATCTGATAGGTAAATACTCTATAAAAATACAATTGAACTAAGTATGTTTTTTTTTAGGTTCAAGCTCATGATCTCATGTGCACCAGTTGTTGGACAAGAGCTCAAGAGATGACTAACACTTCAGTAACAAGTAATGTTGGTAGAAACTGTGCACTCTGCAATAGAATGTTGGCACCTCGGGCACACTCACATCATCTGATTGCTCTGAGAACTGACACTCAACATAATGTGAATATCAGAAATATCATCATAGAAAGACTTATGCCATTGGAGGTACTATTTTATATATATTATTATTGGGCCATTTTTGACATTGGATTTGCAGTGGGTGCCATTGATCTGACTTGCTATTTTCTTGTTTAAGATACGTGCATCACATTATATTTGCCATCCTTGTTGGCAAATATGTGATCCTGCTGCCAGGCATTATTCAGCACCATCTTCATCAAGGGATACTCCTACAACAAGCAATCATCCGGGTTGTGCCAATTGTGGTATTCATTTCAATAGACAAAGACGGCATATTCTCCATAATGAAGCCATTCTTGTGCAATTACAGCAATGAGTTGCACCACAAATAGTAAGCTTTAACTTCCATTTGTAACTATTTATATTTATAATGGCTCTGTATAGAAGAGGAAATATAAAATAAATAATGTTTATTACAGGTGACTGCAAATGATTACATATGCGATGATTGTCATACATTATTTGATAATAGAGTTACCACAACATCACAAGATTTGCAAGAAGTACCAATGGTTGGTCATCAAAATGATCAACGTGTGCTATGTGGTTGTTCACTGGCACGAATACAATGTTACTCCATACAAGCAGAAAGTATCAGCCACATTTTAGATATTTTTGTGAAATTGAGTTCAACCCTGAGAGGTGAGAGACTTTTTTGATTGGTTAACTATTGCAAGAAATTAGGCTATGGTAAACATCAGATACCCATGCACTAACGGTCATTGACCCTCATACATTTATTGACTTTCCAAAAAACAAAAACAGTAATAAAGCTGTCCTGAATCAACTTCTATCGTGATCCTTTAGGTTTTCTAGTAATGAAAAACAGTTCATAATTTATTGTTTGAGTATCCATGAAGGGATATTAGGGAAAAGTCTGTGTACTTTATTGTATGTTTATCTGGTGCCGACCATAGTATGCTTAAACTTGCCTGATGTACTATTTTGTTTAGCTAATAGACCTTTCTGGTCAGTTATAGTCATACAACATTTGTAGTGTAAACTGTTTTATTTATTGTACTATAAATGCAATGTGTAACCAACAATTTTTTTTTTGTTGTAGATTCAGCCATCGGATTTGAATGAACTACAATTAAATAATTCCGAAACCATATGGGAATTACGAGGCAAAATTCACAGCCGCCATATCAGCAACAAAACATATTTTGTTTACATAGTAATTGATTCAGCTCAAATTGGTCGACAAGCAATCATACAATATTGCTGTAATTGCAGCGCAGCACCCGATGGATCACGCCCATGTTGTGACCATTATTTGGTATTAAAGCTATGCGAGACATCAAAATAATATCGACCCCTGCACAGTTTCTAGACTATATTTTAATTGCCAATTTAGATGAACAATAAACGTGAAATTAAAATCTGTGTTTTATTTCTTATTCAAACATAATCAGTAAGTTAAAGTAGGATTGTAGTTTTAACACAAATTACCGGCTACCTAATTGGTAAGGCTGGTTTCATAGTCACGCGTTTGAACAGCGCGCAATGTTTTATATAACACAAACAAACAATACACAAACATTTAATCTCACTCCAAAACCAATGCTAAGAATACAGGTATCCACTATCTACCTAGTATGTTAATTAGATTCTATGCATTTAAACGTTGCACTCACCTATTTACTTACACTTAGGCTTTAGAAAAAAAAAACTGCAAAGGTACCTAATTATTTAGGTAGGTACTCAAAATAGCTGAATGTATTATGATTTTGTTAATAAGTTTCTTAAAGATCACTCGGAGCTATGAAAAACTATATCTAATATTCGTTGTTATGGTTAGATTATAACCTCAAAATCTGATACTTTTTTGGACATATATCTTTTCTGCAGCTAGTCCGCTATGAAAATAAGATCTTATAGGAGTTTACTAATGATCAACAATACAACACATAATTTTTCGATGCTCCTGGCTCCAGGGCGAACAATGTATGGGGGCAGAGCAATCTCCTTTGAATACAGTTAGTATAATAATGTTGAAGTGTTTTATAAGTTTTCGATTGCTACATGTTACTATGTTTCATTTAAATTACATTGGAGTTAACGTCATGACGAGATTTATGTTTCATTCAAATAGAACATACATACCTAAAACTGAATCAATCAATAAATATAAAATTCTTCCGTTACTGATGAGTGACTGACTGAGTGACTGAACATTGGAAACTATTGGTTGTAGGATGCTGAAGTTTGGCATGTAGGTTCCTTTAAGTGTAGGGGAGCACCAAGAGAGTCAAAAGCTAGTAAATAACATAAAAGTAAATTTTCCCCTGGCTTCGATCCTATGACCTACAGAAACCGAGCATTTTTTGGGATAACAGTAGACGGTCAGAGACAATGCAGTTTTATAACAGTAAAAGATGTTATGTAATCGAATGTATACTTCTAGAGATTACCTTCTGCCAATTATTTGGCAGCGAATCCACCCACAAGCAATTCGCATGCATGTTTAATAACATTGCGTGGCAAGATCGAGGCCAGGGTTGCGGAATTGATTCGAAAGAGTCACCGCGGCCTTGGAACGCAATTGCACTAAGAGGAACACGGATGGGTGCTATTTTAAGAGGGGACTCTAGTCCCGAGGAATTTGAAAAATAGGTATTTGAAGAAATTATTGCCTGCTGTCGCGCTGCGCCCTATCAAGCAAAGTGCGAAAGCGACAACTGCAGCAGAGGCTGATTTTAACTATAAAACTTTGACCGAAAGACGTTTTCTATTCCGCTGTTTTCTTCATCAAAACTGGACTGATCTATAAAATTGTATATCTAAATTTAGAGAGACTATATCAATGCCCCTATTATTTTCTATTTTGTTAAAAACTTATCAAATTTGCCTGATAGTCGTCTGAACACGGCGGTAAAAACGGGCTGCTTTTTCGAGTTTTTGGATTGTCATAATTATTTAAGTAATTATGTTTTAGAAAAGAGAAAATGATAGAGGCACTTATTAATTTGATCTTAATTTTTTGGGTTTTTTTTTTTTTGACTTCCGTACAATTATTGATCAAAATGGATGGACGCTTTGCTAGGATGTCGCCATATATAGGGTGGTACGCTACTACGATACAGTTCATCGAACTGTGCTTGTAGCTTCGCGTAGCTACGCCCTGCTACGCTTGGCTACGCACTGCTACGGTAAACTACGCACCGCTACGTGCTGCACTTCTTCAATGTATTAGAAACAGCCTACAGTATTATCTTCAGCGACAATGCTACGAACAAATCTGAAACACAATGCTGCAGCTTATTTGAATGGGTATGACAGTATCATTGTAGTGCAAACCCAAACAAACCTTCCTACAAAGAATTATAAGAGCTACAACTGCAGTGGTTTGAAAGCTTCACTTCAATGATGCATTCGACCGTATTAGCGGTTTACTTTCTTCTGCATTACAAATATTTAGTTAATTTACAAACGAATACAATAAACGAATATTTAAATGAATATAATAATCACATATTGTGTAACGGGAAAGTACCCAAAACACTGGCAGTATTATAACGTTGAACGCATTGATATATAAAAAAACCCAAGATGCACAGTCTCGAACAAATTCAACACTCGAAACCGTCGCCAAAAACTGACATGTATCAAGTGTCATGTGAGAGTTGTGTGTAGTTTTACAATAAACAATTTTTTTTGCAAATTCAACCTTACACGGATCGCTTAAAGTTGTTTTTACAAAGCAGTGAACTATGGCGAGCGATGCGAGACTGTTTGAAACTTGCGCACAATTATACATATTGCGCTTGTTTTTTGCGGACGTTTTTGAGATGCTGAGTGTGTATCTTGGGTTTTTTATATACCAATGTTTGAACGGCAATGTAGATTCTTTGGCCGAAATAAATACCAGTCCTCACAGTCACGTGAAGAGTCAACTAACCTCTTTAGCATTTCTGTAATCTGAAACTAAAAAATATCAAATTTTCTGTCTCACTACATTCTAAAAATATCAAACTTGTACAAACCGTTCCCACTTATTGAACTCCGTTCTAATTCCAAGTATGGCTGGGGCTTTTTCCAACACAGAAACCCAATTACCTCTAGCCTGACCTAAGGATTTAACCTCAGAAGCTGTACCGAGAAGCCGTGCGACGATTACCAGATCAATGAGGCGTTTGGTCTTTAATAGGACCTTAACTTTTACGAGCCAGAGGCTTCCGATACTAAAAGAAAAAATGTTAAGGCTTATATTGATTAAAGTAAGTAGGTATAGGGAGCTGTGGTGCCTCGTAATGAAAGTACGCTAGATATGACAATATAACTGCGTCGCAGGGATAGGCAGAAGAGTTTTTAAACAATAAATAATATTAATTACAATCATTATTGCATTTCAGACAGATTGACCTTCAAAATTTTCATTTTTAGGGTCTCGTTCCTATTATGTAACCAACGGAATCCTATAAGCCTCCGCTGTTCATCCGTCCGTCTGTCTATCAGCGGGCTGTATCTCAAGAACCGTAATAGGTAAATAGTTGAAATTCTTACAAAGTTTGTTTTTATATTGCTGCTATATCAACAAATAATAAAATCAAACTAAAATTAAAGGGGGCTTACAAAAAACGTTCGGTTTACGGTACGGAACCCTTCGTATGAGAGTCCGACTCGCACTTGGCCGGTTTTTATTCACTTGTAACTTTAATAACTGAATTACACTTTGCTCGATCCGAGAATCGAACCCATGATATGCTCCTTCTATTAGGTAAGCATGTCGCTACCTTCAATAATTGATCAATTTTATCCTCTAAACTTCATATCCGTATAGAACAGTTATTCCAATGAGACATTTCAATGAATCATGATTCCATTGTGAGAGAGAGACGGAGCTATTCAGTACAAATAGCTCTATCCCATTTTCTTTTCGGATCCATGATTGCAATGACACATCATAGTAGACCCACAAGGCTGTCACTGTTTTAAAATAATATTAGTTTATTGAACACACAACATTATTATTAGTATACTTCACATGTTATTCACGTGTTGCACGTTAAGCTGTTGTCCCGGCTGTCATTTGTAGATCTTTGGCAGTCGTTGCGGATTATCAGAAGCCAATCTGACAGTCCCACCATCCCGGCAATCTGATACCAGTCTGGCCAAGAAGTACCATGTTACCCAGCTAATGGGACTTGGGGGTCTGGTCAGGCAGCCGCTCCATTTGGTCCGGTTTGACTGAAAGCTGACCCCAATATAGATGGAAAAAGGCTGGGCAGATTCATCATCATCATCATCATATCAGCCGAAAGACGTCCACTGCTGGACATAGGCCTCCCCCAAGCTTCGCCGCAACGACCGGTCCTGTGCGTCTCGCATCCATCGGCTACCCGCGACCTTCACCAGGTCATGGGTCCACCTTGTGGGAGGCCTTCCAACGTTACGTCTTCCGGTACGCGGTAGCCACTCCAGAACTTTTCGGCCCCATCGACCATCTGTTCTGCGAGCAATGTGCCCTGCCCACTGCCACTTCACATGAATGTCAGGTCCTATATCTACCTAAAATATATTATGCTAGGTTCATATATAACTTACTCAAAGATTCACTTCATCAAGAATTTCAATTGCATATAATTTACAGCGAAGTCTGAACAATGTGTTGAACAAGGGATTCAACAGTAACTTATAATTACAGACGCGCGTTGTCACGTACACACATATTCAGTGATTTGAATTCTCAGAACAACTTTACAAATTTGAATACAGTTAGTATAATAATGTTGAAGTGTTTTATAAGTTTTCGATTGCTACATGTTACTATGTTTCATTTAAATTACATTGGAGTTAACGTCATGACGAGATTTATGTTTCATTCAAATAGAACATACATACCTAAAACTGAATCAATCAATAAATATAAAATTCTTCCGTTACTGATGAGTGACTGACTGAGTGACTGAACATTGGAAACTATTGGTTGTAGGATGCTGAAGTTTGGCATGTAGGTTCCTTTAAGTGTAGGGGAGCACCAAGAGAGTCAAAAGCTAGTAAATAACATAAAAGTAAATTTTCCCCTGGCTTCGATCCTATGACCTACAGAAACCGAGCATTTTTTGGGATAACAGTAGACGGTCAGAGACAATGCAGTTTTATAACAGTAAAAGATGTTATGTAATCGAATGTATACTTCTAGAGATTACCTTCTGCCAATTATTTGGCAGCGAATCCACCCACAAGCAATTCGCATGCATGTTTAATAACATTGCGTGGCAAGATCGAGGCCAGGGTTGCGGAATTGATTCGAAAGAGTCACCGCGGCCTTGGAACGCAATTGCACTAAGAGGAACACGGATGGGTGCTAGTCAGTAAGAGTCTGACACTCCCTTCTGCTCCTCCCGGAGCGAGAAGAGTCATTTGATGATTTCCCATCCTTAAAAAAGGCGGCAAAATCAAGCAATTGATTTCTTTATACCTTCGTAACCCGCAATGTAAAGCAACTTGCATACGAGCTGGGCCCCAAGTCTGCTATTACAATAGTGTCAGAATGGTCTCACAATGGTCGATTTTGACAAGTTTGGTAATCTGCTAATATAAAAGCGTCATTATTACTTTCCAATGGTCAACCACTGACACTCCATTGAAAGAAATGGCAGAGAATGGTAATCTCGTACAAAATGACAAATGAATAAATAATATTTAAAAACATATATAAAAGAAACCTGGCATAACTTGTCAAAATCGACCATTATGAAATCATTATGAGACCATTCTGACACTATTGTAATGGTAGACTTGGGGCCCTGGGTGCGAACGTAGACGTGATCACTCCACTGGCTTTCCCAATATTGCGTGAACCACTAAGGACCCAGAAAATATGAATAGAGAAAAGACAAGTATGAAGTAAATACACTACCCCAAAATGAAAACTCGCTACCAATGCTAGTTAAATATTGAAGTGCACTGTCTCAACACATAAACAAGATTGCTCGTAGTTCTCGAGATGAAATCAAAATTTACGAAAATAAAATATAAACTCGCAGAAAACTGAGCAACTTTACAGCGGAACTCAAAATAAGTCCGTCTGTAAATTCGTTTTATTGCGTTATCGTAGTGAAACTAAAGAAATTGAGTTATGACACTGCAGAAAGATTTATGATGACGCCTTATGGCATCCTCGTTTTAAGTCTAGTTATAAAAAACCGGCCAAATGCGATTCAGACTCGTACAGGAAGGGTTCCGTACCATAACCCGTAAAAATCATGCTTTTGAATGGGAGCTCTTTAACTTTATTTTTTAGTGGCAATCGAAATTTCAGCTATCAAATTATAACAGTTTAGGAAAGAGCCCACTAGAAGACAAACGGACGGACAGCGGAGGCTTAGCGCCGCTCCTGTCCCCGCAGCTCCTCCCCGCAGCGCTGCCCGACCGACGCGACCGTGCCTTTAATGGAAACAGACCGGGCTGATGATGACGGCTTCGCGACGGTACAAAGGAGGAAGCGCCGGCAGAGTAGCTGTAAGAACCGCTGCGGCAAGGCTCCTACGGAGCCAAACGAAAAACTGCGTGCTGCGAAGCCGAATACCCCGGTGTACATTTCCCGTCTCCACTACACCACTGACGCGGAAGACATCGTGAAGTATGTGCGCCACAGGCTGAAATACGCGCCGAGGGTGCACCTGCTGGAGTCGCATCGGAACGTCAATTTTAAGGCGTTTGTGGTGCGCATACCAACATGCTACCTACCTCAGGTGAAGGAGGAAAGCTTTTGGCCTCAGGATGTGGTTTTCCGCCGCTTTCGCGGACAAGTGCCACCGGAACGCACACGGACATAGTGCAATTAAGTGATATTAATACAGTTTTAAGTTTGTTTTACTAACACAAATGTAATTATATTTATTCTTAGGTTAAGGTATTTATCTATGGGTCTTTGTTACCTGAAAATAAATGGTTTATTATTTTTATTAATACTAGGGTTCATTCGGCTACTCTTCGTGCACGGAACCTTAGAAACTGACCTAATTCCACCAGTCTTAATCCTTTGCGTTGCTTATTTTGAATAAGTTATTCAGATTTAATGGCCCTGAAATATCTCTAAATCTTGAGATAGCAGTAAAATAAATTATAGACTGAGGAAGAGTGCTCCTCCATTTTGTTTATCTACAATAACAGATTACTTGTTATTCATTTCTTTGAGTAAAAATAAAACAAAATGTTTCTTAGCTGACGGATTTCTTTTGAGATCATTAGTGTTTAATTTTCTTTGTTGTTGTATACTACTAGTTTCAAGTAGTTTAAAAATGTATAATTAGTTCTTAAATACTCCTTTTTAAAGGATGGGAAATCATCAAATGACTCCTCCCGCTCTGGGCGGAGGAGAAGGTAGTAGGTAGACTCTTACTAACTAAAACCCACCCGTGTTTTTAATGCTCTTTGCGTACATGGGCTGCGATGACTCTTTCGAACAAATTTCGCATTTTTCAGCTAAGGAGTGGAATTACCTGCTGGAGTCTGTGTTTCCTGATACCCACAACCTGGGAGTCTTTAAGTCAAGAGTGAATAGGTTACTTCTAGGCAAGCGTGCTCCATCTTCGACCACATCATCGCTACCTATCAAAACGCGTACCTATCAAAAGTTAAAAAAAAAAACTAGCAAATACCCTTACAGTATTAATCATACTGCAACAAAACCTTTATTATTTTTAGCAATCTCATAAATCTAACGCACAGCTATATAAATTAAATGCAGCAGCTAAATTTTCATTTATTTAACGTAGTTTAATATCATGCTAAACTCATAACGAAAGCACGTAGTACCCACCAAAATAGTTTCATATTTTCCATGTTAATTTTATCGTTTTCATTTATAACTCAAAACAGTAATTTTAATAATAGTTTAACGTGAAAAATCTGCAATTGTTGCTGAAAACAAATATTCAAAACATTTACATCAGAAAATAGATCCGAGACATTTCGAAAACGTCCACCCTTTAAACTGCCTCAAATTATAGCGGCAACGTCCTAGATTTCGGACATTAGGAAGCAAATAACTCTTGGGGAACGTCCCATGTCGTCCATAAGACGTTTCCTTGCGTATTTCACATAGCCAGGGCCCCATCCGTCTCCCAATATGTTCCCGTAATGTTACGAGTTGCGTAATTTGATTCTGCTGAAATACTAACAGAGAAAATTCGCGACGGAAGATAAATGGTACAGATGAGGGGGAGCTCTAAACACATTTGTATCATTGTCGCCGTGTCTCCTATCTTATAATCACATAGTGATATTGTCGACCTGTTGAACGGTAGTGCCTTATTTAGACGGTAGTATGTGTACTAGATTAAATTTTCAATTA
Source organism: Lacanobia wlatinum (assembly GCA_947578705.1). Classification (NCBI taxonomy): domain Eukaryota; kingdom Metazoa; phylum Arthropoda; class Insecta; order Lepidoptera; family Noctuidae; genus Lacanobia; species Lacanobia wlatinum. Next base: position 16,543,546 of record OX388039.1, read on the forward strand.
CGCGAGGTGCTCATAACGGTTTATTATAATGTGTTGAGTCTAATGAGATCGGTCTCCTAGTTTTGGAACGGGGATAAGGTTTACACTGAAAGTCTCAGGAACTAACATACAGAGTATATTGAATGATATAATGTGATTATAAGCATGATTTAATATTGTCGTTATACAACCAAAGGTTTTAAGTAAATGTTGTCAATATTATTGTTCTTCGGAATGAAACCGGGTGAAATGTTTTTCTTTTTTTTTTGTTGATAGGCTCGCGTTGGACCAAAATGTCTATATCTCTCACATGATAGAAGTAACCTTATCACTCTTGACGTGCTTAGACCACATCATCATCATCTGCCTAGCCTTTTCCCAACTATATTGGAAAAACTTAGTGCTTAGACCACATATTGTAGCTAATTTATAAGTAAATTATAAGTAGATTCAGTCCATCCAAACAGGATCATGTACTCATTTTGTGAAGGCATATCTGTAATGTATTATTACATAGTTAAAACTTTATTTTATTAGTCATGTACAAGTCGCAAGTAAACCTTTTTCTGTTTTTTTTTTTGTGCAATGAATAAGTAAAGTAAAATATAAAGTATGCATTTCTGACTATAACAGCAGTAGGGGTTGCTACCCCTAAGCCTTAAGTCTTCCCAGACACGTCCAATCTTTTATGAAGCAATAGATTACATTGAAATTGCTTGTAAACAGCTTACGGACGAAGGCTATTCTCAGACTAGTTTATGTCGGAAAACAGTCTTTATTACTTGTATAGAGACTAAGCTTTTTGATCTTCTATTATTTTATGAGCTTTCTGTTTTGGTCTGAGGACCAATTCGCATCTTATTCGCAATCTGACATAAAGTCTCAATTTTCATACATAAAAGACAGATTGCGACGTAGATACGAATGCGAAAGTTGCTTGAAAATGAGTAAAATTGGCACTGGTTTGAATAAAATAATCCTTATTTTACTCAAATCTTATATTATTATAATAATATTTATAAAATGGTTTGTCCTGACTGACTTCTAGCGCACAACCAAAATGATTAAATCTAGAAAGCCGAGGAATATAAATATAGTCCGTAATGTGAGGATTCGTTACAGAAATGATTTTTGCACAAATTTAAGGGTAACTTTCTATGAAAGTCTGCGAATTTCAATACGGTTTTCAATAATATTATAAAGTATGTAATTTGCAATGTCAGGGCATTTGCTTGTATTGCATTCGATTTAAAAGTGTATTATTATTTGTATCTAAAGGATAATCCCTGAAAGTAGAGATCCGAATAAGAAAATTCTAACACTGGTAGATGTTGATAAATTTAGAAAAAATATAGGCATAGGAGCATTAGGCTGTCAGGCTAAAATGGAATTGGACATGTTTTGTCAGCAACATACACAGTGACTGCTGGGCAAAAGCCTCCACAATGTGGGTGTTTGAGGATGGACGGTGCCGCTGAGGATACGAAGGGCTGACGATACGACCGCTTACTGCAAGGGCTTGTTCGATAATGTCTTGGGAAAAGAATACCTAGAAGGATTTGGCGAAAGCTTTTACCCAGCAGTGAGACGCTATGGGCTGAATAACAAAAAAACGGGACAAGTGCGAGTTGGACTCGCCCACCGAGGGTTCCTTACAAATGTTAACTATGATTTTATAACAAATGTATAGCTTTCAGATTTTTACCTATACGTGTAGTATAAGATGGTATTATTTGCCAAATTTCAGAGTTCTAGGTCAACGGAAAATATCTTATAAAATTTTGATTCCCGTTTCAAAATATTTGTTTTTTGGAGCATAAACGGCCGTATATTTTTTTTACATTAACTTAGAAGTTTGATTTTTTTTACAGCTTCAGGAGACTGTAGACCTGAGTATATGGTTTTAATTTCAACTCGATCCCTTCAAGCGTTCCCGAGATAAAGGGTCTTGACAGATAGACGGACGGACGCCGTTCCGTTTTTTCATTGTGAGAAATACCCTAAAGATAATGACAAGAATATTTTTCAAACAAGCTCTATTGTATATCTGCTGAAGAAATTAATTCATTACATAAGAACAGTCTCTTCACTTAACGAGGGAATCCTTGAAGGTTAAAATAGACTTTTAATTATGATTTCACATTATACGCTTACAGAATAAGATGATCTTACAGCATTAATTAATTTTCCTTTGTATGTGTTTATGTACTTTGAAGGTAAGTACAATGAAAAGTTGTGAGGTTTGACTTCTTGTACATGTTGACGTCTTAGTGGTTTTATGAATGGCGTGTCTAATTTTGTGTACTAAAGCGAATGATACGTTATATTAATTAAAAATAAACTTGTTTGTTTTTAATACGTTCCTGCAGTTACCAAAAAAACCATTTTGAGCATAATATTTCTCTTTGCTAACATAATATTAAGGACTTATAATACTATCGTTGGGACTTTAATGATTTTTTATTACAAATGCACAAATACTTACACTATACTTACACCAAACTAAGATATAGCATCAAAAAATTCGTCCTCAACGCCGTCAGCTGGTAATAGCCCAAGAGACTGGCGACATTGCCACGTTGAATGGCAATGCTTAGTGTTGGCTCAAAGTAAAAGCCAGCTCTTGAATCGTTATGGAATTTTAGATTTAGGTCTTCAATTTTTGTATGCATGCTTATTATTGCATATGTCTGTTTTGTGTGACAGTAAATACATTTTCTTTGTTTCTTATCTTCTTCTAATAGCTTCGATAAGTAAATAGAAGGAAAAACTGGACAGTACCATAACCTGAAAGAATAATGTTCCTTGTAGGTATGGGGCCCTCTTTTATTTTTAGTTTTGTTTCATTTTTAGGGTTCCGAACAAAAAACGGAACCCTTATAGGCCCACTCGGGTGTCTGTCTGTCCGTCTGTCACAGCCAGTTTTCTCCGGATCCACTGGACCGATTCTGTTGAAATTTGGTACACTTATGCACTTTTGTGACCCAAACACGGACGTGTTACGTAAATTACAATTTTTTTTTTGGGGTTAAACTAGAAAATTAAAAAAATGATTTTTGAATATTATCTTGTGACATATCAAATGAAAGGGCTTACTGTGAGAGTTTTAAATATATTTTTTCATAATTTTAAAATAAATGGTTTTGAAGTTATTCAAGAAATTAGACGAAAAATGACCATTGCCCTCCTTATCTACGAAACTACAGAACCAAAAATTAAAAAAAAAATGGAGATAATTGATATGACCTATAGATTGCAGGAAAATGTATGAGAAGTCAATAATAATAAAATAACATGTTAAAAGAAATTAAATTCGATCGGAACCCTTTGCACGCGAGTCCGACTCGCACTTGGCCAGTTTTTATAATTTGTTGTTATAGCAGCAATAGAAATTCAGTCTTTGAAAATTTCAACGATCTGCCTATTACGGTTTATGAAATACAGAAAGTGTATTGATAAAGTTTATAAAGAACAAACTTACCTACCTATATTCAAATAAGTAAAGGCTGCCATCGAAAAAACGCTGAACCGAACGTATAAAGCTTTTTCATAGAAAAGGGTAAGTATATCGATTCAAAACATCTAATACCCTTCTTTGGTAAAAAACAGGACAATTCCCAATACACTGTTTGCATTTTCACACGCGGCGTTTTTAGTGATAGGTACTGTTAAACGTTTTCTCCAGTCCTTCAAAACATTTTCCCCTGACGACGTAATTTTAACGTTCTCTTTTAGAGTATAAGATTGAAAATTCACCGTCTCAGTTCTAAGATAAGGTTTTTTGATGTGAAAGAGGTATCAAAGGGGGTTCGCTTAACAATAGGAGAGGCGTGTATTGAATGTCACATTTTGTATAGGTGACACAAGTTGCAAGAAAGTGGCTGAAAAGCTGTTGTATTATAAGGCTGCAGCCGTTTAAAGGGTGTGATCGAGTTTGTATACTCTGGGGCGGTTTAGTGAAATAGAAAATGATGTTGCGTTATATCTTGTTTTTGGTGTAACGTATAACGGCACGGTGGTTTACTTACGTTATGTGGTTATTTGAAGGCAGTTCCCGCCTGTTGATAACACAAAAGTTGCGCAGAAAGGCGCGACGCAAGAATGAGGCAACTAAATTCTATACAAAATATTACAAGCATTTTCAAATCGTCGTGACTCACCTGTCTGTTGGAACTTTCATGAAAATTCAAAAAAATAAATTCTATAATTATTTAATTATTCAAAAACATGGGTATTGCAAATGTGTAATATAATGTAGTCAAAACCAATATGGAAGTTCTCCGAACTCCACAATAATAATAACTCAAAATATTTAACTTTAAGAATTTGGTACTTACCTACCTATTTATACGTGGTATGTCGTGGGCCGAAAAAATCGTTGGAAACGAAAATTTTCACTAAATAATCATGTCTATAAACAGTTGTTTCACTCCAAATTACTAACTGAAACATATACAACTAGTATCTACAAAATATTATTAAAATAATCATGGTAAAAACTCACCAAACATTTTTGTTGTTACCTAAAAAAAACGCCCACTTGATTGGCTATTGGCTTCAACGCGAGTTCGATTTCCGCACTGAACAAATATGTACTTATTTAAATTGCGTCCAGACAGTTTTTAGGGTTCCGAACAAAAAACGGAACCCTTGTAGGATCACTCGGGTGTCTGTCTGTCCGTCTGTCACAGCCTGTTTTCTCCGGATCCACTGGATCGACTATGTTGACATTTGGTACACACATGGATTTCTGTGACCTAAACACAGACGTGTTACGTAAATTATTAAATATTTAGTATGGGGTCACTTTTGGGAGTCAAACTAGAAAATTTAAAATAATAAGATTTTTTAATAATATCGTGTGACATATCAAATGAAGGGGCTTACTGTAAGGGTTTTAATGATATTATTTTCATAATTTTAAAATAAATGGTTTTGAAGTTTTTCAAGAAATTAGACGAAAAATGACCATTCCCCCCTTATCTCCGAAACTAGGGAGGCTAAAATTTTGAAAAAAAAAAATGGAGATAATAGATCTTTAAATTACAGGAAAACCTATAAGAAGTCTATAGTGTTAAAATAGGATGATAAAAATAAAATCGTTCGGAACCCTTTGCACGCGAGTACGACTCGCACTTGGCCAGTTTTTATTCTAGTTTCCAGTGTTTGAGTATGTGATAGTTACATGTTTGTCTCTCTTGATAAGAAAGATATCCTAAACGGAGAAGGCAGTCATACCTCAATACATCTCTCTAGCCTTTTCTTTAGTATGTTGGAGTTGGCTTCCCGTCTGACTGGATTCAGCTGAATACCAGTATTTTAATATTTGACATGGAGCGACGGCTCATCTGATCTCCAGAACCTAGTAACTGGGTAACACGATGCCCTTTGGCAAACCTGGTGTTAGATTTTTTGGCTACTGACTACCACTAACGACTCTCGCCAAAGACTTACATATTATGATAGGCGGGACCAACGGCTTAAGAGGGGACTCTAGCTCCGAAGTATTAGAAAAGTAGGTATTTGACGAAACTATTGACGATGCCGTCGCGCTGCGCCCTGTCAAGTAAAGTGCGAAAGCGACAACTGCAGCTCAGGCTGATTTTACCTATGAAAAACCTTGACAAAAAAACGTTTTGCATTCCGCTGTTTTCTTCTTCAAAACGTGACTGATCTAAAAAATCATAAATCAAAATTTATAGGTAGACTATATATATATGCTTCTTTTATTTTGTTAAAAACTTATCATTTTTTTCTGTCATCTGAACATGGCGGCAAAAACGGGCTGTTTTGTCGGGTTTTTGAATTGTCATAATTCTTTTAGTATTTTTTTTACTATTAATAGGCATACGTTTGACCACTATCTCACCTGATGGTAAGCAATGATGCGGTCGAAGATGGTACACGCTTGCCCAGAAGTAACCTATTCACCCTTGTCTTAAAGACTCCCAGGTTGTAGCTGGCAGGAAATTCCACTCCTTAGCTGTACGCAATAGGAACGTGTTCCCAAAACGTTTTGTGCGTGTGGGTGGGAAATTATGTTTTGGAAAAAATAAAATTATAAGGGCATTTATACGACCTAAATTTTTTGGAAAAAAGTCATTGCTCTAGAAGCATTATTATCCACGAAGAAAACAGCGGAATACGTTTGTATGGAGAAAGGCACAATTGAGTTCCCTCTTAACGTGCTTTCTGAAGCAAGGACGAGTTGGTACCTCTATGTAATTAATAATGATATATTTATTTTCTCGCCACAACACACATTAGATATAAGGTTTCTAAGGAACAATAGTACACAGTAAGTATATTGTGGGTGACTGGTACCTAAACTAGGCTTGGGGCCTAGGTATATTTCAGAACACCAGGTTTCCACCCCTTAGGTGATACAACATTCTTAATTTTTTATTTATTTAGCAGACAGTGGTCGCGAATAATTTAATAATAACTTAAGATTTAATTTCAATATATATATCTATAGTGTTAGGGTGCTTACATAAAGATACAGGTTTCCGGTGCAGGCAGGTCTGTGCGGACCGGTACCGATCGGTGCAGGTATAATATTCCCAGGTTGTCTTATGCGCTCATTTATAAAGAAACAGGTTTAAACTTGTCGGTGCCGACCAGTACCGACTACCTGGACCCAGCCATATGTTCGACGAACTGGAGGAAATAGTTGTCAATAAGGATTGTTTTACCTGTTTCTTTATGCTGGATAATACTGCACCGATCGGTACCGACCCGCACAGGGTTGTCTGTGTCGGAAACCTGTTTCTTTATGTAAGCACCCTTAGTATGGTTAGTATAGTGTGGGGATGAAGGAAAGTGTAGTGTAGGTTGAGTGTATGTTTATGTAGTGAGTGAAGAAGTAGAATTATCTGTTTCTTGGATAAATTCAATATTGATGAATATATTACAGTTAAATTAATAATTAAATTATGTAATTTATGATTACCCATCCATTGACCTGGGCAAGAGCTGCTTAAACTCAAAGTTAAACTGTATCTATTATTATTTAGCCACAAACTTCTTTTGTTTGTATCAGATACATATTTGTACGTATATAGAAAATCCTGACATTACAGAAATCACTCAATACAAAATCTGATGAGATTATAAAAATAACCGGCACTCCATTAAAAAGTCAATAAGATACATCCTACTTCGCAAAATGAAATCAGGATATTGATACGCACACATGCAAAGCGTAACGGAACAATAATACACGATATAATACGCACACATGCGTAATACTGCCAATGTATTTAATACGCACAAACTCGTAAGGCTGCCTATACATTGCAGCGGTGAAGAGCGAGCGAAGCGTGGTGGTACTTATAGCGGATTCGAGTGTCCTTGCAAGAGTGACAAGGCATTCAAAGCTGAGACAGATCTGCATGTCGGAATTGCACTACAATGTAATGGCTTCAGGCCAGTTCCAATGTCGGACTACAAGACGTGCGACAGCTATGCGCCATTGGTATACAGTAGACATACCTCCAATATGCACAAAACGTTTTGAGAATAAATTCATTATGCGTACGGCTAAGCAGTGTAAGTCCCTGCCGAAGTATGTGTTCTCAAATAGTGGGACAACCTCTGGGTCAACCGGGCTCTTTAGTTCAAAACTGAATAATTTACTTACACTACGCACCGTTTGGAATGCCATACGACAATTACATCAACGGAGTTAAATAAATATAATGAAAAGTATTCCAAAAATGATTTGTGAATATAGTTATAGAAAGTAAAAACATGCATTTGACGACAGTCCATCAGGTACACATATTAAATAAAATAAAAACTTACTGTAAGTATAGTATCGTATAGATAACAGATATTATTCGAGCTCTGCACCTCTCCGATCGAATGTAAAGGCAGCATAATATTTAGACTGCGTATGTATTATATACGCACACAAGCGTACTATTGCGTATGTATTTTATCCGCACAGTCTAAACGACTGGACCGATTTGTACTAATGGTGCGTCATTGTGATCCGAATAGTGTTACATGGTATTGTCGTTACTGCGGTCGCGTATCCAATCGATGGGTTGTGGCTTTAATGGTTACTAATTGTGATGTAATTAACGTTGACACAGTTTTATAAATGTAAAATAAGAAAACGCTAAACATAATATTGAAACAAAAACTTGTTGAATAAAGCTACTAGGGTTTTAAGGTCGCAATAACACCAGCAAACAACTTTTATACAAGTTGCATTACATTGTGGGCTACCGAGGTATAATGTGATCAATATTTTGATTGATTCCCACACTGCAATTAAATTTGCATGCGATTTTCTTGCAAAATTCAGTCCAAGACTGACGTGTCGCGCCTGTCACTTTTATGTAATTCGACAATTCAATTATATATATTATTCAAAATATTTGATGAAAACCAATTTAGTTTTTATTTCTTCAAGTAAAGAAGAAGAAGAATTAAGAATATTTGACGATAGTGTATAAAAAGGATATAACAAATAAATAATAAGAATAATAACTGTCACTCTTCTTCATCTAAGGTCCCCCAAACTAAAACAGCAACGCTTGCCAGTTTAATGTACCTACGAAGATACTCCTCTCAAACGCACGGAATCTTTCTTCAAGCATTTACTTGAAACAACGGCTGGAACAGCGTTTAGCACTCATGGTACCTACTCCTTAATACTGTCTGCAAACGCAGTTTACTTCTCAAACATGGCGCCCAATTCCGAACGAAAGTTAAACTTTATACTGTTGAAATGTACGTAACTACGTAAATATATTGCACTTGATGTCTCTGCATCACCCAAATGTTGACTCATCATCATCATAATCAGTTCAGGTGACACGATGGCTGGACATAGGCCTCCCTGCCCCATTGACGGATACTGTCCGATTCTTCGGGCTATGTTGAATAGTATAAAAAACCGGCCAAGTGCGAGCCGAACTCTCACACGAAGGGTTCCGTACCATTAACCGAAAAAAACACGTTTCTTGTGTGGGAGCCCCCTTTATTTCTTAGTTTTATTTTATTTGTATCATTTGTTGTTATAGTAGCAATAGAAATACACACTCTGTGAAAATTTCAACCATCTACCTATTACTGTTCTTGAGATACAGCCCACTGACAGACGGATGGACGGCCGGACGGACGGACAGCGGAGTACGGACCCATAAAAACCGAATGCCTGAATAATAAAACTTATTTAGTTTACGAGATGACTAACAAAATAAGCACCAAAACCTACCCAAGCATATCAAGCAACAAAACAAATGAAACACAGTACACAAGCCTCTATTTATGTACGACAATACACAACAAACAAACACAAATTCTGTACATCTAATTCAATTCGCACCTCGCAGCTATTCCCTTATAATCCGACGCCCGTTTAATATTCGACCCGTTCCGGGTCTAAATGGTAATGAGTTACCCAGTTTTAGCTAAATGAAGATTCTGTTTATACGATAGTAATCCGGGTAATCTACCGATCTAGCGACTAGCTATTGAAAACGCGTTAATTCTTCAACAGGACGCGACGCTGATAAGCATGATGTCAACCCGGAAAAACGAAAAAACCTAGTTTAAAAAAAACCTATATTCATGGGGGATCCTGTCGCTCAATTTGTAACCATGAATCCAGAACACGATTTTATACGCCAGTGGTATTTTTTTCAGTTTTTCCACATTTTCACTTTATACTGACTTGTGTCTTTTCTTTTTAAATTGTGTGTAATTTTAACCTTCTTACTATTAAACTGTGGTTTTTTAGAATTTGAATTGGACGTTTAATTGTAATAACTCAAAATCCAAATTAAATAGAAATTGAACTCATAATTTTGAACAAACTGATATTTATGGGAATGCGACGGAATAGAAATACACAAAAAAATCACATTTCTCCAAAATATCGAACGTATACGTTGTCACAGTATTGCACATAAGCGTTCGTGTGCGAGACTAGGTACCTATCGATTTATAGAAGCCGGGTAAATTAAATGCGTTGCTACTCAGGTGTCGGAAGATGGAGAAAATTGTGTTCGGAGCGTTGTCGGGATTTAGTTGTCTAGCGTGTATTGGGTAATTAGTTTGTCTTTCCAATTAGGGGTTTGCTGCCGCTGTAGAAGTTTTAATTTCAATGTTTGTATTTGCGTCTCTGTGTAAGTGAACATTGCTGTGACAGTGTGCGATTAAAATAAAAAAAAACGATCGTTTTGGGTCAAGACTATTAAAAAGCTTCCGTTTTTCGGTTAAGAGTTGTGTATTTTTATCTATCTTTTTTTATTTTGGACAAGCGGAGCCGACTATTCTGCAAATGTCTATTGGAAAAGCAAGATTACATATTATTAATTTAAAACCTTACTTAAAATTATATATTTAGAACGGGATAGCAACTGTATACACGTAGAAAATCTTTGACAGATACAGTTGAATTAATTGGTTTAGTTCTTGGTATATTTTTATTACAAACATCTTAGCATAATGTCGCCTTGATAGGATGTTTCTAACGTGACAACTCGCCACGAAGCTTCCCAAGCACGAAGAGCGAATTCCTACACCACAAGCTATAGAACATAAAATATCATTGATCTTTCAACAATTTCAGTCTTTTCAACAAACTTTTGTTGCTTTGCTATTTATGAACACTCAACGATCCTTTGATATTTTTCTATCATCACAATAATTTTGTATTTTATTTTTAGAAAAGATTGTTCATCGCCAGAATGGGTTTTCGAGTGGGTAAATAAGAAATTATTGAATGGGAACTGGGACTTATACAACTTACGCTTATTTATTTTTCGAGTAGGTACCTTCTAGCATATTCAGGTTCTCACTCGGAAACATACACAATACACCAACTTTCAGCGCCCCGCAATTAAAGCGAGTAACTTCCCCATCAGAACGCATCGTGTTAAAGCGTAAATCGCTTCACTTTCTGCTGTAAAGCGTAAAATAAATTAGTTGTGTACAAAATTTTTCCGCCAAAGGATTTTAATGAATTTTTAAAACGGTTCCGGGGCCCGTATCGCACCGACAACTTTAATTAAAAATCCTGGAGGCGTAAAAACGGCGACGATTTCAAAATAACTGGTAGGAAAAGCGAGGAATGATTCCGTTTAGTTTTGTTTCGTTTCAGCAGATGTTGTGGCGTTCCGTTTCGATACTGCACGTATTTCTAAAAAGTTGAAACCGATATCTGGGCGTGGATTTGGTATTTGGCGAGAGCGGTTGAATTTTTCGAACCTTCCAATGGCAAAATATAATGGTCAACATGGCCGGCTTTTTCACTCTGTTTATGAAAAAAAACTTTGAAAGCTACAGAAAACATGTCGGAATACGCTTTTTACCAATACTGTTGCAAATATGCCTTAAAATGTCTCAACGATTTTCAAAACACGATTAAGCATTCTAAAGCATTCTCACTATTACATATCTGTCAACACGAGATAGCACTCTGCACGAAATCGGAAACTTAAATACCTACGTATCCACTTCCATCAAACTCGAATCGAACGTAGCAATTCGAGAACTCTTCGAGACGTAAATTGACGATATTATGTCGTAATCGAAGTAAGGAATTGCCGCTAAAAGTGGAACTAATGTAAATGTAGATTTTCAAGGATTCTCTTTACCCTTAATGCAGGTGCATTAGCCGAGATCACCGCATGCCTCCCCCTCAGATATAGTGTAACGTTCATCTTAATTAGATGGGTTTATAGGCAGGATTAACTGTCCCCTTTTAATCTTCAGATGAAAGCTGATGGAAAGCTTTTTGTGGAACCCAAGAGAAACGCAATTACGTACCTATTAAGTATTAATAGCTATGATGTATAATAGAAAGGGTTAAGCGATTTTATAGGCTTCATATCAGATCTTAACCCTAGTAATGACGGTAGGGAACAAACGTTATCGTTGTCGAAATTTAAATTATTTTGTTCATTTATTCATGGCATTAAATTAACTCCAAAAAGGTTCTGATTTCAAAGAGCCCTTCTATCAAGATAAACATTTTTTGACGAGAAAAACTTGGTACGTGAGACAGGAAGTTAGGGAGCGACTTGAAAATGGAACGGAAATAGTGAAACGGAAATGACTTCATTCCGATTCCAAGGAGCCTCGTGTTGTTTGTGAATTGGCACCTCGATAGGTGTGTTTTAAAAGGGGGAGCTTGGTTTAAAGAAAAAGTTTTTAAGCAGAGTTTTGTAAGTTAAATTAAGGGAGGAACTTTTTGAATCTTGATGTTCACCAACCAAAGTTAATTTAATAATCAGAAAATGAATTTTTAAAAGATTACGAAACGTGAAACGTGGATCATTGAGGTAGGAAAAAATTTAAGACTGCCAGGCTGAAATGAAATTTGATGGGTCACGTTTGCCAGATACTCTGTGACCGCTGGTCTCCACATAGAGGGGGCCCGAGAATGGACACCACCACCGAAGTACGTCTAAGAAGTGGAGGCGAGTCGACCGACAAGCTGACTGAAAGTGCTTATTCGATGTGGCTCGGGAAAGGAACACCTGGAAAAAGGAAGCCTTTTCCCAGCAGTACTTATAGCAAAGTATAGTAGGCTGAATAAAAATATAAATAATATAGACTTTTCACTGTCGTAAAACTGAATATTTAAATGCCCTTCATATTCATAGAAGGCAGCAGAATAAATAATAATCACACTTTGGCTTCTTCAATACTCAATCATTTATTTCATTAAATAATGTATGCGTGTTAAAATTAGTTTTTACAACATTTTTCTTCTTCCTCCATCATTGGTTCATATTTTTAATTTAATAAAAACCGGCCACGTGCAAGTCGGACTCACATGATGGGTTCTGTATCATGAAACTAAAAAAAAACGTTTCTTGCATGGGAACCCCTTTTTTATGGATGGGAAATCATCAAATGACTCCTCCCGCTCTGGGTGAAGCAGAAGGGAGTGTCAGACTCTTACTGACTAAAGCTCATCCGTGTTCCTCCTAATACCCTTTGTGTTCCAGAGCTGCGGTGACTCTTTCGAACAGATTCCGCAACCCCGGCAGGCACTAGCCCTAGCGAGCCCCGTCTTCTATGCTGAAAGCTCTTTGAGGCGCGCGTGGAACACAGCGCGCCGTCGACCCGGGCCTGGTTCTGATCGGACGGCGAGCCACCCAATGCTCGCCATCCGCAGGCCCGCGCCTACAGTGGCCGGGAATCGTCCTGCGACTCCCGAAGCCCGGGGCGTCTTCTCCTGTTGCGGCGGCTGGGGCGTGAGGTTTCCCTCTCTCTCACGCGTTTGGCCTCCTCCTTCGCTAGCATTACTGCTTCGCAGAAAGAGGTTACCGCTTCCCATACCTCCTCGCTCCGGACCATGGATTGAACCAGGGCCGGACGTGAGAGGTCGCTGCCGCCGATCGCCTCAACGAGGACACAGCGGTGCTCCGCTTTTTAATTTTTAATTGAATTTAACTCCAGGTAAATTAAATTTTTAGTTATTTAAAATCATTACTAAAAATACATTCTGTGTTTGGGGTATAATATGTAGGTAAAGGTTTAAATAGGTACCTAGCACCAATACTTGGAACTTTACGTATGTATCTATACTAAATTTCTGCTTTACTTATATCACTATCCCTTCTTACCAAACAATTAAGCAATAAATTGTGGCTTAAGGTCTCATTTACGCACTTAACTCTAAGGCAGGTAATCTTATCTTAGTTAACGACAGACGAAGAATAAGTTAGTGGACTTGCTAAGCACTAAGAGGGTAATTAAATATAGTAAAGATTGTTAAAATCCTAAGAGTTGAGCTCCTTAGAGTTCTGAATTAAACTATACGATTACTGACAAATGTTTGCAATGTCTGGGCAAGTCCACTCATGCTGTGTGGTGCTTTCCTGAAAAATGATATCTTAACCAACGTGCGCCACCAAGCGAACACAACGGGCATCGCATCAGGCAACAGCGACGTGGAACCGAGTGCGGCGGGGGGGCCCGCGCTCGCGCCCTTAATTTTTTCTCAGCGACGAAATAAACCGCTTCACATCGGCAACCGATGGCTATACAATATCCACTATATTTCTATACTATACTAGGCTCTACTATACTATACTAAGCTAAACTATACAATACTAGAATATATCGAAACCATTGTAATATACGCATTAAAATCTCAGTTCTTCATCATCAAGTTTTTTCGTCAAAAACTAACATCCTCATCACGACGACCGACCACCTCCTGCACAAATTTGAAGCTTCTACGTCTGTTAGAAGTGCCTTAGAGTTTTGATGATCGGTCAGTCAGTGAGTGACAAAATTAAGAAACTTTGACTAGTTATAATTATATTTTTTTATTTTTTTATTTGTGGTGGGTTTGCTCTTGACTCTAGTCTAGGTCAGAGATGACAGAGACAAAGTCTACGATGGAGCGCGCTTACCCAGAAGGAGCCTGTTCACTCTAACTTTGAAGAGATTAGGGTTGTAAGCGTTTGGAAACACAGACGCAGGCAGAGAGTTCCACTCCTTTGCTGTGCGCATTATAAAAGACGTTTGGAAACGCTTAGTGCGAATTGGTGGAATAGTAACAAGGTAGGGATGGTAAGATGCAGTGTGTCTGGATGTCCGATGGTAGAAGGGGGCCGGTGGGATGAGGTCGTGGAGTTCTTGGACACACTCACCGAAGTACAATCTGTAGAAGACCGACAAGCAGGCAACCTTACGGCGATGAGCCAAGCTTGGCATCCACCAGTTTTTCGTCATCGATGAGCCTCTTAGCTCTGCGTTCCACTGAGTCAAGCGCGGCAAGCTGATACTTAGCAGAGCCATCCCAAAGGTAGCTACAATACTCCATGCCAGATCGGACTTGCACTTTATATGGGGTTAAAAGCTGTCCAGGCCTGAAGTATCGCTTCACCCTATTTAGGATGCCCAGCTTTTTGGCAGCGGTTTGGGCTTTGTACTCGATGGTGGCGCCGAAGTTGAGACTGGATGTCAACTCCATGCCTAGGAGCTCGAGCCGATCAGTCACAGGAACAGATGCACCCGGAAAAGTAGGAGTTTGGTCAAAACGACTCCTTTTTGCGGTAAAAAGACACGCCTGTGTTTTGGTGGCGTTAAAAGTGACCACATTGTCATAACCCCACTGGTCAAATTTATTCGCTCTACCATGGCCTCGCTCAAGGAACGAACTTCATCCCCGCTGGTTGTTGCGCTGGACAAGTATCTCTCTGAAACCGTACTGTCATCTGCGTACCCAACAAGACCAAGCTGAAGTAGGTCATTGATGTGCAGCAGGAAAAGAGTTGCAGAGAGAACAGACCCCTGAGGAACTCCGGCATCAATAGCCATGAGGTCCGAGGAGCAGCCGTCAACGACTACTCGAAACTACTGGTTCAAATTGAATGAAATATACCGTATTTACTTTAAAAGAGACTTTGACTTTTAAGATTGTTTCAGTTTTGAAGTGAAAACTTCTTTAGCGGCGTTGAGCACTTTTTCTGTAATGGGTATAAAATCTTAAACTCGCGTCAGGGTCACGTGACCTCATCGCAAAAAGCGTAAGACGGACTCGCGTCAGGGTCACGTGATGCGAAAAAGCGTAAGATCGAGGGGAAGGGAGAGGAACTAGTATCTCCCACTCTTTCTACCGTGCCTGAGTGTGCTGCTCCGCTTAGGCGGCACAGGGCGCTTGCGCGAATGTCCGTCTGTGTTTATGTACAGCGTGCCACGCGTATCCAAGGATACGAAATTACGGAATTACGAAATTATGGATGAAAGTTGATTTTTCTAAGAGATAAAAATTAATGTAATATATAAATAAATAACGATATAATATTATGAATAATAACATGTAAATTGTCATATTTGTGTACGATAGCGCAATAAATAAACATTGTATTCTACCTCATAAATGATAATATTTTTGTACTTATAATTAAACACAACGTTATTTTTTGTTGTTTTTATGGTTCGTTTTGTTTATGTCAGGAACTGTGTCAAGATTGACATCTGTCACTGACAGTCGCTGTCGCGGCCACACGTCAGTGTCTTTTTGTTTATTTTGTTGTCGGTGGTTTGTCTATGATGTGACCGCGACAGTAAGGATGTATTATTTACATGTTTTCACTTCTGCCGGCACTCCCGGAGTGCTACCGGTGTTTTTTTCTCCTCAGAACAGTCAGTGAGGAAACAACGGTTTCATCTAGGTTGAATTGACGAAAAAAAATTTACGTGTAAAAATGATATTTTTACCTATTTATAAATAATATAGTGTTACTTAGAAAATAAACATAGTTTAGAGATAGGATATTTGCAGTTGAAGAGGAAGATAGCCTTACCTAAATATTAAAAATAACAAACCGATCAAACATGATAATTATCACTAATCGACGACCAATGCGAAATTCTGAAATCGCTTATGGTAAACTAACTGGTGGCCGTGGCTACGTCCGCGTATTATTAGTACTTCCCTCTTTTTACCGCAGCCTGTCTTTATTCTGATGTTTGATAATACTGCCCCGCTGAAAGGATGCACATCATTTATGCATTCATTTCATAAAATCAATCAACACGCATTTTATTAAACATCCCGCATAGTCATACCTTCCGTTTAATTCCGTACCATTTAATTCCGCCAAGCCCGTTCCATCATCGGACCACAAGACGAACGGCGATGCGTGGGTGGACATCCCACCCACACGCACAAAACGTTTTGGGAACACATTCATAGTGCCTTCAGCTAAGGAGTGGAATTCCCTACCAGAGTCTGTGTTTCTGGATAGCTACAACCTGGGAGTCTTTAAGACAAGAGTGAATATGTTGCTTCTAGGCAAACGTGCTCCATCTTCGACCGCATCATCGCTTACCATCAGGTGAAATAGTGGTCAAACGTATGCCTATATATAGTAAAAAAAAACCAACCTAGGTAGATATGAGGGCTGTTTGCCGAAATCCGAAGGCTCCCATCTGCAACCTGAAAGCCTTGTTATATAGTATGTAAAGATAAGCAAATAGTACAAAACAGCATACACATAACACAGTTTACAAAGTAAATATTTACCTGAAACTAAAGTTAATTTCAGCATTAATTGTAGGGCCATAAACCTGTTTACAGAGAGTTGTTACCCGTAACGTATGGGAGGGGTACCGTTGCGTGAACCAACATTGTCGGTCCTTTATGGTTATCCCATAGAGCAAATAGTGTTCCGTTACCTTTTGTGAAAGGCATATTTGATGAAATGTTGTTGCTCTGAATTTACATAATTTTATGGGGTGCAACTGGGCGAGATGATAATTTTATGGGTTTTATGGTGATTACGAATACTTTATGAGGATAAAGGGTTTGCTCTGTAAATACTTTGTGAAATTGTTGGCCTCCTAAGGTTTTTCAGAGCCTGAAATCGGGATTATTCTGACTGGAAACGTGTCACAGGTGCCAAAATAAGTGCTGAATTATCAAAACATATAGGAGTTTTCTAAATGAGAATGGACAAACAGAACCTTCATTCATTTTTGTCACCTTAAATTCTCATCGAATACTAATACTTTCATACCATCCTTAATCCCTAAATTATTACCAAACATACACACTGCGCTAATTAAGAAATTTTCCTCAATTTTCGGCCTAAATTCAGCGGAAAACTCAAATATATACAACTTCCTTGATTAACATCCCGCAGTTATATGAAAATATATACTTATTGCCGCAAAGGGCACCGGTGGATGCCCTCAAGCATAGAAAACGTAACTACAGAGAGTCATCTCCATACAATGAACGTAATCGCACGCACACATAGACACGCTTCACGTACAGCGAGTGCAAGCGCACTTGTGACTGTCATTTGTTTAAAATCTACGTATTACGCGCCTATGTGTGCGTGCACCTATTTTCTCTCTTTGTATGGAGTCTGTCTTCTGTGTATATCTATTTGATACCTCAAGGGTACTGTTAGAGAAATTGACGCGAAACAGCGGAGGGTAATGAGGTTAGACCTGCGATGTGCGATGTATGCGGTTTCTTCAAGTCGTTGTATGAAAATTGGAACACAGTTTGTAGCGGAAAATTAGTTTTGGTCATATTTTCGGTTGCTATGCTGGTAGGGCGGGATGGGACTGCTTATTTACATTTCGAGAGAAGTAATCTTGTTGCATACTAGGCTTGCTCAGGGTTTCACTTGTATACTAAGGACATTAATTGTTTAACTGCGCTCGGATAAAAGTCTTTTTCAGACTTGTCTGAAGCTATGTTGCTGGTTAATGAATACGTTCCCGTAGATGTAGTGAAAAAAGTGACAAACAAATCAGCAGATTTCGTATATCGATTTCTATCAAAAATTCTTGTCCTGGTGCACATATGTACGTACATCGCTACACACATTCAAATTGCAGGAAAGGTTTTTTTACTTTTTTATCTTCACATAGTCCGTAAAGGCAAAGGAATCCAAGTGGACGTTACGAGCAGATGATACGTTTTTTGCATATTGGAACTGTTCCAAGACATTTGAGAAGTTTTATCACTCTTTACTTTGGCTTTCCTTAAACCTCTTTTAGTGAGGGATGCAAAGAACACTATCAGTAGTAGAAATCTTACAAAAGAAACTTAGATGCCATTTTTTTAAATAGCAATTACAGAAGCATTAATAATCTGCGTCATTATCAGTATTATTTCAGCCGAAGACGTCCACTGCTGCACATAGGCGTCTCCCTAGTGTTAGTACATTGACTGGTTCTGTGCTGATCGCATCCAGCGACCTTCACAAGGTCATCAGTACACCTAGTGGGAGGCTTTCAAAGGCTGCGTACAGTCAAGAATTGATACGATTATTTAATTTTTACTTAATTACACCATTTTTATTAAAAACTAGTTGACCCGCGCAACTTCGTCTGCTCCGCTCCTATTGGTCTTAGCGTGATTATATATAGTCAATAACCTTGCTCAATAAATGGGCTATCTATGACTGAAAGATTTTTTCAAATCGGACCTGTATTTCCTGAGATTAGCGCTTTCAAGCAAACAAACAAAACAAACTCTTCAGCTTTATGTATTAAGTATAGATAATATAATATAGCCTTTCTCAATAAATGGGCTATCTAACACTGAAAGAATATTTAAAATCGGACTAGTATTTCCTGAGATAAACGCGTTCAAGCAAACAAATAAACAAACTCTTCAGCTTTTCGACAATTTGAAAATATGTCATGCGCCTCTTTTACAGGCAGGAATGCTTTTTAAAAATGTCTTTTTGTTTCATGATAGCACACTACAGAACTGACCTAGATAGAAGCAGTCCTAAGATTTTTAATACAAAAGAAAACGGAAAGTCTTGAAGAGAGAAGAGGCCTTAAAAATAACAGCTAACTAAAAATAGACCCACTTAGGGATTGAAGTTTAAAATATCCCTAAAGTCAAAATAAAAAGTCCTACGTGATCTTCAAACAAAGCCTGAATGTTCAGGAAGCGTCCAAATCTACAAACGGAAAATAAATAAGCGAACAAGATTGTAATCCTCTACATTTTCTTGTTATGAAAAAGCCACAGAGAGGAAGATTAATTCCTTTGTAACTCACCCGAACAATCGCACGTGGTCGCTTGATTACAACACAAAGATGCTGATTACAACCATGAAAACCTATTATAAATAAATTCACGAAAGGAGTCTCATTGAAATTCAAAATAAAACCAAAAGATTGTTCGAGAAGAATCTGAGATTAAAATTCCACCCTTTATTTTTGGGAGTCAATAGATTGAAATGAAAGCCAGAAATCAAAGGATCCGGCCTATTTATACAGGAATTCGATAAAGATTTTGCAGGAAATTTATATTTAAAGAGCGGGAATTAATGGCTTTGTAGACACGTTCGATTTCAGACGCTCATTTAGGTTTTAGGGCTTGTTTATTCGTTTTATTTTTATTTTTTATTGTTGATAGGTTCAAGCTAATCTGATGGAAGACTATGATGTGATCGACAATCGAGCACGCTTGCCTAGAAGTAACATATTCTCTCTGGATTTAAAGACCCCTAAGATTTAAGTGTGTGTGTGTATGTGTGTGTGCAAAATAATAGAGATACCCAGAGGAAATATTAAATTTAACTCCTCTAACGTTATTGTTGAAGATGTAACGAAAACATTAACAATAGCTGAAATTAATTAATAAGCTAGGGGTGAAAGTAATTCAAACAGTCTGTTAATAGCTTTATTTTCATAAAATAATAGGGGAGAAAGATACGTTTGCAAACATTTCTTAGAATAATTTGTTTTTAAACAACTTTCACTTATTGTAGATCTTAGGTGGTACTACATATAAGTATAATTATATACTAGATATAAAGAAAAAAATATGAAATATCACTAAACAGATGTGCATATAAATGACAAACTTATTAGCTAACAAAATGTTAGTACATACAAAATTAATATACCTACTTATATTACGTACCTAACAGAAAAAAAAAATGGCGAAACAAAACTTAGTCGACCGATGTACGATGTGAATGTGACAAGAAGTCTCTGATACTCAGCATGATGCTGTGCCATGGGGAACTCACAACATGACACCGATTTTCAGATATTACCTTTAAAATGGCAAACCAAACACACCTTTACGTACGCACATATAAACTGCGAAATATATCTGCTTACAAATACCACACATAAACAAGTCAACACATTAACACCTAAATAAAATATAGCACTCCGCCAAAATCCGAAGCAGCTAGGGGGCTATCCACACAGCCACTGTCTATTTAAAATAGCATTTTGAATTATTCACGTCCCACGCCCCTGACGAAGGGGTTGATTATATCCCCTACGCACTGGATCAGGAAGGGAAACCCAGCCTTAGGTTTGCGCAAAAGAAAAAATGAGTATCTGACATGTGGCGTGACTTCGCATAAATTATTATGCGAACGTTATAAAATTATGCAAGTTATTTCTAGATTTATTCATTGGGATTTTGTGGTGGCACGGTGTGTGGGATTGATTAAATTAGGCTTTCAAAGGGTAGAGTTATATTTTTAGATATCATCTCACATGTAATAATCTGCCTACTCTTTCACCACACAGTACAATCTTATTCGATTTTTCTATTAATTAATTACTGAACAAGATTAAATCCTTTTTGAAACTGTGACGCAAAACGTAAAGGGAAAAGTTCCATAAAGTCGCTCGCTTTCTATGTAAAGAGTTAACAGTTCTTCCAATCACAATTTTCAATACGAATTAAACAAATCTCGCGTTTCCTATTAAAACATCTTTTGAAAACCAGGTTTTCAATTACGACGTTCTTAATTAATTTAATTCAGCATCAAATTATTACTGAATAATTTACAGCTACCACGTTTTACTTCACAGCAGTTGGAATTCTCAGATAGTGTAGATATTTGATTGAAATGGCAAAATTGCTGCCATTAGGGTACCTGAGATATGATCGCTGGAACGTTGATCCCTTGGTCTGAATACCTCGACAGTGGCCAGTATATCCGGACAGGCGGCGAAATACGGAACTAAATTGAAATGTTCTGAATCCGACTGAGTATTGGCGTTCTTCTTTACAGGCAGCGCCCCCATGAACTGACAAGATTAAATTGGTCGCCTTGCAGTCGTATCTTGATTGGAACTATTGTTCATTTCAAGGGATTTATGGCTGATTCGTATGTGATAAATACGTGGAGGTAGTTTAGAATGCATGGGGAGTGATGGGGTCTTCCTTGATTGCTGTTAAATTGCTTAGGAGAATTAACCATTAGGGAGTTTGCTGTATGCAAGTGGGAGCTTATGCGTGTAATAATTTTCGAACTTTTGTGTCCCTGAACAGAAGCTTAGCTGAATATTTTGTACGTCTGCTTTGTTTTTTTTTTTGTGTAAAGATAAGATTATACCTATTTTCTTTCCACTAATCATAACGTCGTGTTGTGGCTAATGACAACACATTATGAAACATACTAAGTTACACCCACACTTTCTTATAAGTTGTACAGACATGTACAAAATCGCTAAATAAATTAATAGTCAACTTAGATATTATTCTAATTACTTTAATTACGGAGGGTTCTTAAAAAGCATTTTTGACGTAGTAAAATTACCTTATAAAAGTCCATTTTAAAATAATTACGAACACTGTAGCAATGCAATTAAGTTAAAATAAAAAAGTGAAAATAATTAGTGTCTCCGCTTCCTCAGGTAAGGAGTGGCTCGTAATTTATGAGACGGCTCGAAAATAAGTCCCTTCAAGTTGTGCCATAATGTACCTTATGTTAACTTTTATTTTCCTTACGGTCTTATTTATGTTGAGAAGTTTGTGTCTCCGTAGCCTAGTTTTAGGTGTTTATGTTTCTTAATTCGGTACATAACAAAAAGGTGGGAAATTATTTTACGATGTTTTTCTGTTTGGGAGAATTTTTCGGGTTTTCCAGCTGTGTTGCGAAACTTAAAGTTTGCCCCTTTCATCTTCATTAACACTTAAACTCAAAAGTTCCTTTTAAGTTTTCATAAAATACGCGTCGCAGATGTGTGTTTTATTGCCTTTATCATTTTCAAGCGAAATAAAAGCTGACTTCAACAAATGTATTTTTCATGTATAATAAATAAAGCTAGAAGCTGGGAAGGTTTTAGCTTTTGACGGTTAATTTTATATGTGTGTTTCTCAGGTTTGACCTACATAAAAGGAGAATTTCCGTTTGCATATAAATAAGTAACCCTCGTCAGGATAAGACGGACGGTGTGCTGAAGCCGCTTTCTCTTTCCATAATATTTAATACAATTTTTCCCTCAATTCCCCGGAATTATCCTCGCTATGTTTTTCGGATTTGATTTTTGTGTGAGACAAAAATATTGTAAAAATTTTTTTAACACTTTTGGATGTGAATGTCCCATTATTGGCTTTTAATTTAGATACTATTTAGAAGTTATTTTTTTATTAGTGAAGGCGTTCCGTAATTGGACAATAATGTTCCATCAATATGTAATGTATATCAAAAGTAGATTCCGAAGTAGACGAGAAAAGTCTTTTACATTTTATTGATATTATAAATAATTGGGTATCCTTAAGTGGTACGTTTTGTGAGTGGAACCTAACGAGCACTCAAGTTTTTTATGAAGCCATCTTCAACCCTAATATACCATTGCTATAATATTGGAAAACCATTGCATTAAAATAATTATGGTAGTTGAGAATTTAATATCTGCGTATATTAAAAGTAAAAGTAGTATAAGAGATGGACCGTTACTGTTTTACTAAAAAAAAAACAAGAACCATTTTACAACAAATCTAGTGTCCAGGTTACTGTCATTGACGTGTGAAGTCATGATGATTCCGCTGCGAGAGAGAGATGGAGCTACATTGAACGAATAGCACTATCCTTTTTTCACAACGGGTTCATGATGACAATAACAAGTCATAATAATGGTGTGCATCACTTAAAAGAATATCTCTAAATCTTTATTTGCCAGCAACTATCTAATACTTATGTATAAGAAAAATATTGTCTCACCAGATCCGGCTATCAAATAAAACCGATAATCACATAAACACATTTTTATTTCATACCTCAAACCTAATCTTACATCTGACCCTAAAATGCATAAATAACAGTTTTCACCGAATTGCCAACTTTATATTCACCGAAACTACCCACGGGGTACTTTATAGCGATTTACTGATGTTTGGGCCACATCGACCGGCTGTCTTGAAAAATGGACGGCCATGCATTAGCGGACGGGGGGTTAAAACGCTTAGTTCGTCGTTCCCGGCTTGGGGTGATTTTATTTTGATGGTAGGTATATTGGTGCCAGATCAGGTTTAGTTGAGCTGTAAATTGAAAGTGTGCTGGTTTAGAGTTCTAGTGCTTCTTGTTTTCATTTCAATGAAAATGATTGACTGTGAAGTATTTTTCTTATTTCATAAAACATTTATTTTCTCAAATGGAAAAATAGCTAACTGCCTACAGGGGCATGTAAGGAATGAAAAGGGTATGCAACTTTAAAACACAGCTTACATAAAATGTTTAATATACAGACTTCACGTGCCACATGTAATGTGCTACCTTTTTCATCAGTCATTTTCGGCTATAATTGTAGCAGCAATTAAAAATTTACTACAAAAAAAGCAATGGTGATTGTTGAAATCCTAAAAGATTTATGGGATTGAAAAAAAAACGCATTTTTCGCACGTTTTTGAAAGATTGAGACTGAGATGCGAATGCGAACATTGCGTTTGTATTGAAAATTAGTAGGATTGTCACTCTGGAGCCTGTTTAATAAAACCACCGGTGACCGTTGACAAGAGACAATCTGCAAATTCGACAATTTTATAAGTTTACTAGCTGACTCGGTAAACTTCGTTTTGCCATATAAAAAAAAATAGCCTACGACTTATTCTCAATCTACTGAATATACGCACAAAATTTCATGAAAATTGGTCGCGCCGTTTCGGAGGAGTTCGGTAATAAACACCGTGACACGAGATTTTTATATAATAGAAGATTAAATTTCATACATTCTCAACTTTATTAAATTAGACTTTTCCGCGAAATTGTGACATTTATGCAAGTTTTTGACAAATTTTTCGCATTGTCAGTTATATTAAAAAGAGCCCAAAGGCCCTAGACAAAGAGGCATTTTATTAGCAAATGCGATTGTCGAAATGCCACATGCACACATTTTTAACAATTGCCTTCGCCACGCTTCCGCTGACAGAATGTCACTACATAGAGCCTCTATAGTAGACGTCAGATACCCGTACAATAGCGGTCATTGACCCACATACATTGACTTTCTTAATATCAAAACCAGAAATAATTACTAAAAACCGTACTGAATCGACTTCTGTCGTGATCCTTTACATTCTTTAGTAATGAAAAACGGTTCATAATTTATTGTTCGAGTATGTACGAAGGGATATTAGGGAAAGTTCAATGTATTTTATTGCATGTTTATCTGGCGCCTACCATAACTCACCTATTGTGACATAAACAACTGTAGGATACTGAAAAAGAAAACTTTTAGTATTACTATTACAGCAAATGATAACGTATTTCCGTAAACCATTCATAATCCCATCAAAAAGTATCTAAGCATATTCATATCCCATACATAACACTTTTCCCTATCATCCTTTGTGAATAGAAAAAAAGCTATTCAATACAGCCCGAGAATGGCTACACGGCTACGCCTATTTTTTGCTGATGGCAATACCGACCGACAATTGCTTTGTGTTGCTATCAAAAGAAAAATAGCAGGCCCCTAGATTGCTTTCAAGCCCTTGAGGTAGTCTGATGGGACGTTATTTACATCCCATTGGAAAAAACTTTCTCCTTTTTATTTAACCAGCCAGGGACGCGTGAAAGAATTGTGTTTATTTATTTCTTTGGCAATAGTTTTTGTTTACTGAGGAGAATTTATGCGGTTCTAGGAAACAATGTAACGTTTGCTGAAATACCTTTTTATTGGGAAATAAAGAGTATCTGGGTATTGAAAGAGGTTAGCGTTTACTTTGATGTGGATACCATAGAAACGTTTTTTTTTTCGTTGTATAAATCTTTTTGGTGTCGTTTGAACATAAGAAACATTAGATGAATGTTTTATTCTTTTTGCGTTAAACGAGTATCGGAGCTGTTTATCAAATTAATTTAAATGGTCAATTTTCACAGCAACCGAGGCGGAATAGATAACCGAGCCGACAGAGAGGCCGGTATGCAACCGAAACACTGAAAAATGTGTTGATAATATATTTTCACACTTTTTTCGTATTTTAAAAAGAATATGCTTGAACAATTTTTAACTATGTCATCGACAGTGCATCATATCCAAGAAAATAAATATAATTTTGAAACAAGTTAATTGATGGATGGTTGCCAGTGAAAGCTTATTGATATTAATACCAGCAACATAAAATTCACAAATTGTTATTATTTTCCCATTCATTTTCACATCAACCAAACTCATCTTAAGCTCAATAAAAAGCCTATGACTTCGTTCGTATTTTATTTCATCATGACACCGTACATTTTATGCACACCCCAATAACCATCCACCATAAAAAACATACACAAAATAAATTCAGACGTAAAAGCTAAATAAGCCAATAAAGTGGTTTAATAAGCACGCATTTACGCTGTGGACATCTTTTTTGGACGACATCAGTGATATTTACTTTACGAGGGAGTCGTAAAAGGCAAATTTCATCGGGTCCAGTGTCCTTAGCGTGTTTTATAGTGACGTATGGGCGGTCACGTGCGGAACCAAACGAATTCGTATGGAACCTCTTGAGGGTTCGTTGGAATTGCTAAATAGGTGGTGGGGACTGTTCTTCTATTAATTATTTAAGGTTCGAAAGAAACTGCTGAGCTAGTCTACTTGTCACAAGCGGTGCAACTAAGTATGTTGTCCTTGGTTCAATTTCCGTGTCAGCAAAAGTGTTATTGGGTTTTTTCATCTGGAACTTCTCAGTAGCAGTCCAGTGTTCAGATTTGTGACCGGTTGATGGCATTAGGCTTGCCCCCATTATGAGTCTAAATAATAACTGTCGAAAATTGAATTTTCTATAGCTCCACCTTTACCTGACCTTGGTTTTAAGTCATTTTACAATAGACTCTGAAGAAAAGACGCAAAATAATGCTAGCGTTTGGGATGATTTACATAGTCCCTGTTACGTAGTCTCAACCTTAATCCAACCCTCAAGTATGTATTAGGGGGGCATTCAAGACCCCGACACATCGAAGGGGTTTAAGATTGGAAAAATGCGGTGCATTGCAATGATAAGGGGGGTGAAGCAATTGAAACCACAATTTACAGGCTTACCTGCACCACACTGAAGGTTCGGAAACTATTTTTAGGTACTCTCCCCCTAAAAAAATAGATGCTGTTGATAATAATTTATATGATACATGAAAAAGTACTTAAAGAACAAAAATAATTTCTAAACAATGCCTGTCTTCAAACTGTCACACTATAGTTTATTCTAAGCGAATTAATGTGAACATTTAGGTTTGTTTGGTTTTAATTTAAAAGTTTGCTCTTAAAACACATCAGCTCAAACATTTTATCTAAAAGTGAACCTGTCCCTTTTGGGAATCTGAGATAATTATTTTAAACCACTCACAGCGTAGTTTTAGGAGCTTTTAATGGAATAAAAGCAGTTTGAATTTTTTCCGCCGTTCTCGGGACAGGAAATGGGTTAAAATAATAAACCTTGCTGAAATGTTTTTGCATCGCGTTTTAGGGTTTATCCAATTTTTTGGGTATAAATCTTTTTTGTTGAATTTTTTGAACTCTGTTTTCAACGTATTTGTGTGACTTTAACTCAGCTTAGTAACTTATCCGATATTGGTATTGCCCTGCCTCACTCCGCATTCCAACCTGCATCCGACAGGACACCCGCCCACTTTACATAATTGTATTGGTTGTTATACCAATCATTCAGCATGGTAATGAGATCGCTTGGAAGGTTAACATTTGTCAGTTTTCTTAGAGAGGTCCAGAAAACATGGATAGGAGTTTTGCTACTTGTTTAAAAAAAATAACAAATAAACTAAACTAAGAACAACTGATTATGAATCAGAAAAGACAAATGAGTGAATATATTGGTGTGAGATGCTAAGCTACTTTTACTCGTTCTACCGATATGATATTTTGGTATACGATGTAGTGCCGTTTAGATGAGTGTAGATCATATGTGGATGGATGAAGACGGAGAGGAAGGCCAAAAAAAGATAGATGGATTGTGTGAGGAGCAATATGAAAGAAAAGGGAGTTAGTGATAGCGTGACGGCTGATAGGACAGAATGAAAGGAAAAAATATGTTGCGCCGACCCCGAGTAATATTATTCGGGGTCGGCGCAACCCATTTGGTTTTAACCAAACCTATGGTCTTATCATCTTTCTGCCCTTACTCCATGTGGAGTAAGGGCAGAAAGATGATAAGACCATAGGTTTTCTAGTAGTACCATAGGTAAATTAAGTTTAAAAAGCATTTCTAAAATAAAAATTAAATTAAAGATTTAGAAAACCCCGACAAAAAAGGTAAAAAATAATACGTGTTGATCCATTTTTTGTGGGGAGTTTTTTAAATTTTTAATTTAATTTTTTTTTTATTTGTCACACACAGGTTTTTGAGATACAGCCCGCTGACGGACAGACGGACGGACGGATGGACGGACTGACGGACGGACAGCGGAGGCTTAGTAATAGGGTTCCGTTGGTTACCCTTTGGGTACCAAACCCTAATAATGACCACCACATAAAACTAAAGATTACTCATTTTAGTACTTTAAATTTAACTTAATTTAAAATAGAAGATCCGAAATCGCTAATGCTTATTATTTTTTTTAGTAAGTATTTTGAAATTCAGATTTTATCGCAAAGTAATAAAAGATAAAAAAACAGAAACAAGAATTAACAATAGTGACCGAAAAGGTTAACCCCCCCCCCATCACGAAGAAATTCGCCAGTAAAATCGGATGTTTTATTGAGGATCCTTAACTGAAAAACATAGATGATTATCTCTCCCTGCGCCGATTCAAACACATGCCATGACACGAATCTCGTATCTTTAAATTAACTTTTATACCTTTTTAGAAAGCTTACAGAATATTCAAGTTGTTTTAGTTATTTGTATGATTAAGTCCATAGAAGTTTTTGAACGAGATAACATTTTTGAAGAGTAAAATGAAAATATTGGTTAGAAATTATTCTTAAATCACACACTCATTTTAATAATTTTGTGGAATTAAATACTTTTAATAATGTTCATAGCTTAATTGAAGTACCAGCTATAATATCATATTCTAATGGTACCCATCCCCCCTGCAATGCCCCCCTATCAGCACCTGATGGGTATACGTCGAATTACAAGTAACCCTATATAACAAACAAATTCTTCGCAACGTTTAGCATGAGAGTCACAGAAACAATTCTTCACACTTCACTTAAAATTCCAATTATAACTCTATACGGGATGAGTAAAGGGAGTACATACTGCAGACAGTTGCCATGGTTACCGTAGGCACTTAGACAAGGGGAGGCTCAATATGAACTGCACCATTTGAATTTCAAGTGCTATGCAAAGCGAATCCGTTCTGAGGATCCGTTGAGATCGCTTTAATGTGCTTTGGTAAACACGGATATTATTGTCTCACTCGAATACCAATTGTTCTTGGTGGCTTCGGACTTAAGTCGACAGAAGAAGAGAGGTGGAAATGCAGAAAGAGGCTACTTTTAAGGAACGAGTGGTCACAATCTTCGAGAGCAGACCGAAATGGGTAAATAGTTTTATAGAAATGGGACACGGGTTACGAAGAGCGTGCGTATCCTTTCTCCTTCTGTGTCAAATCCATGCAAAAGTGGTCTGTAAATAATTGATTTAAGCCTCCCGACTTTAGACCGCCCAATTGCTACCCTATTATTATTTTAAGCTGTGTTTATTGTATTTTTATGGTGTACAATTAAGATGAATATTTTAGTTATAGTAATATGATTTTGGGTTTCCGTCTAGACATTTAGGTACCTAATTGAATAAGAACAGGCACCAAGATCCAACAGCAAAAATGGTTATAGAAATGACACTAATGACACTTAAAGAACTCCTTCATATCAATAAAACAATACTAAAACACAAGTGCCTGAATTACACTGTAAACAATATGAAGTAAAACTACCATCACAATGCAAATTCCAGCTGTAATTGATCATTACGTCGCGAACGCTCCGCAAACAATTGGAAGAGGATCTATTTCAGTCGCAGAGCAAAGAATTCTCTAGAGACGGCCCTGTAGAAATACTACATCTACTTAAGTTACCACAGATCTGATTCTGAAAATGATTGAACAACTGATTGAAAGCTACATCTTTACTGAATGTCATGGACCATAGACGTCTTTTGTCCTGGGTCATGGTAGCGCAGCCGCGGGAAAAAAACCTCTTACCGTGCAAGCATAGGTGCAGTGAACATGAAATGATCTGTCAATCCATACAAACAAGACGGAATGGCAGTTCATAGCCAAAGTAAAAATAATTATGGACCGTTAATTTCTATGAGTAATCGGTGACATGCACCGACAGGCTTGGTTTGTATGAGAAGTTTTGACAGTACCGACTTTGACAGCTGCCACTGATTCTCCTCCCTAATCTATGGTCTCAGCACGTTACGCTGACACAGACAGAAACAAACGAATAGATCCTGGAATTGTACTTCACCGCTTTATTATGACGTTAATTGTTGTTTTTGTTTCTTTTAATTGTATTGTTTTGTAAGATTGTTTTCTGTTGTGAGTCAATCATCTTTTTCGAATGTAGAACGAGCTGTGAATTTATTTTTTGAAGCATTATCTGTATAGTAGAATAAGACCTTCCAATTTTTGCATGCAATTGTTGCTTTGGGCACAATTGCTATCTATATAAATTATATCAATATCAATCCACCCTCGTATTTTAATACTTACCTACTTTTTACTACATTTGGACTGCCAAATCCCATAAAATGGTAAATATGCCAACTGTCTCGTACAAAGGAAAAATGAAACAAAGCTCAAGGGATACGAAAACAATAGAGAAGGTTTATTTGGACCTAAACAAATACTACCATTTGTAACTAAGCAAACATGTGTTACCAAAAATTACGGGCAAACGTAACTTGTAACAAACGTAGGACAAAAGTAGTAAATGCTTTCTTTTCCAAATTTTCTGACTCGTTGACGTATGAAATAAGCTCTGTCCGTTTAAATATTAATATTGTCTTCAACCGACCATGTAGTTTGCTTTTGTCTTCGTTCGTGACTAAGATATAATATTGGCTGAGATGCGAGAGAACGTATCCATATGTATCGATAAATAAATATTTGGGAGCGTATGTATTATCAAAGTGCCAATTCTACAAATTTTTATGCAATGTTAGCATTCGCATGTCAGTGCCAAAAATGTATGGAAAATAAGGCTTTTTTGACAGAATGCGATACAGATTTGAATGCAGGTGTAATGACATTGAATTGGCCCTGTGTATTCAATGTCATTACAGCTGACCTGTCTCGTTAAGGTTTCGATTGTAAATATGATTCTTTCAGAGATGTTTTTGAAATGGGCTTTTGGACTGCGGAGGAGTTGTTTCGCAATTTAAGTTTTGGTATCAGTCAGTCAGTCATAACAGCCTAAGACGTCAACTGCTGGACATAGGCCTCCCCCCAAGGGGGAAGTTTGCCATAATGCCATAAGGCGGGTTGGCGATCGCAGTGTATGGTGTTGTGTTTTACAG
The DNA here is from genome assembly GCA_947578705.1 of Lacanobia wlatinum. Taxonomy (NCBI): domain Eukaryota; kingdom Metazoa; phylum Arthropoda; class Insecta; order Lepidoptera; family Noctuidae; genus Lacanobia; species Lacanobia wlatinum. The sequence continues at coordinate 16,574,717 of OX388039.1, forward strand.
AGAACGCTGCTGCCCATTCTCTGGTGAATCCCTTAGTCGCCTCTTATGACACCCACGGAAAGTGATGGGATGGTATTATTCTTTTACGGCACCATACGGCACCATACGGCACCGGCCGACACCATGCGGCGGCAGTTTTGGTATATACTGGGTGAATTTTTAAAGTGGAGCAAATCTAAAACTACTGCTATTCTTCATAGTTTACGATGTGGCCGTCGAAGCCCACTTAAAAAAAAAAACTGGCCAAGTGCGAGTCGGACTCGCGTGCAAAGGGTTCCAAACGAATTTTATTTTTTTAACATGTTATTTTAACACTATAGACTTCTTATAGGTTTTCCTGTAATTTACAGGTAAAGATCTATTATTTACATTTTCTTTTTTAATTTTATGCTCGGTAGTTTCGGAGATAGAGGGGGGAATGGTCATTCTTCGTCTAATTTCTTTAATAACTCCAAAACCATTTATTTTAAAATTATGAAAAAAAATCTAACTAAAACCCTCACAGTAAGCTATAGTATAAGTTTATTTGATACTAGTGGACGCCACGCGGTTTTACTCGCGTAGTGCCCGTTCCCGTGGGAGTACGGGGATAAAATATAGCCTATGTTACTCCCTGATAATGTAGCTATCCATTGCTGAAAGATTTTTTTAAATCGGTCCAGTAGTTTTGGAGCCTATTCATTTCAAACAAACAAACAAATCTTTCTTCTTTATAATATTAGTGTAGAAGTGTAGATATCACACGTCCAAAAATCTTTTATTTTAATTTTCTAGTTTGACCCCCAAAAGTGAACCCTATACTAAAAATTTAATGATTTACGTAACGCATCCGTGTTTGGATCACAAAAGTCCATATGTGTACCAAATTTCAACAGAATCGGTCGAGTGGATCCGGCGAAAACTGGCTGTGACAGACGGACAGACAGACAGACAGACACCCGAGTGATCCTATAAGGGTTCCGTTTTTTGTTCGGAACCCTAAAAATCACCATGTAAACTTACAATTACATACTATTTCCCACTGTAAAATTGCGTTGGGCACTCAGCGCAGCTGAGTATCAATGTAAAAAATTTCGTTATTTCACAAGTACTAAAATCCTTCATTAATCTTGTTGTTTCAAAAAACTGGCCAAGTGCGAGTCGGACTCGCGTGCAAAGGGTTCCGAACGAATTTAATTTTTTTGACATGTTATTTTAACACTACAGACTTCTAATAGGTTTTCCTGTAAACTTTAGGTAAAGATCTATTATCGCCATTTTTTTCAAAATTTTAGGCTCAGTAGTTTCGGAGATAAGGGGGGGGAATGGTCATTTTTCGTCTAATTTCTTGAATAACTTCAAAACCATTTATTTTAAAATTATGAAAAAAATATAATTAAAACCCTCACAGCAAGCCCTTTCATTTGATATGTCACACGATATTGTTCAAAATACTCTTTTTTTAATTTTCTAGTTTGACCCCCAAAAGTGACCCCCATACTAAAAAAAAAATAATTTACGTAACGCGTTCGTATTTGGGTCACAGAAGTCCATATGCGTACCAAATTTCAACAGAATCGGTCCAGTGGATCCGGAGAAAACTGGCTGTGATAGACGGACAGACAGACAGACAGACAGACAGACAGACAGACACCCGAGTGATCCTAAAAGGGTTCCTTTTTTTTTCGGAACCCTAAAAAGCGAATTAATGATTTCGCTTTGTTATACGAAGACAATATATCTGATAGTTCCACTTCAATCTCCGTAATCATACCACTTCAATATGCAAATGACTATCAAGTTGATGACAATAGCGCACTAATAGATTAATCGCTGCGCGACACGAAGCTACAAAGCGACAAATTCAATGTCGAATCCAAATCAATTAACTAGAACCAATTTGGGAGAAGTTGGACGATGCAATTAGAGATGTCGGGTTGTCGGGCTATCTGACCGAAGTAAGACTGGTCCGATGTTAACGACGTACAGACTGTCCGTAATGATTTCCATTTGTTAACCGGCTATAGTTCACTCAACTTTGATACAGTTGGCGTAGCTATATTTTGGAGCAATGCTTTTTATTCATAATGTTATGAGAGGAGGAAGGATCAGTGTCTGTTACTGTCCGTGTTAGTTACTTGACTCACAAGGTTTAAAATATTTCAATCTATTAATTTAATGTTTGGAAAATATTTAAGTTTTCTTATGAAAGGTTAAGTTAACAAATCATATAAAATAAAAATACTAAACTTCTTTTCCAATATTAGATTTCTATTTTCATACTTTGCGAGGATTTAAAACTTTCCATCCCTCTTCCTTTATTTTCGTCTATTTTAATAAATTCTCTTTGCAACTCCCTCACAAAAGGTTCCTACGCCTCTCTCTGAATAAGGTTTCCCATCGAAAATACAATCCTTCAAGGAGACAGAAACAAGAACAGTAAAACCTAAATCTTTACCAATTTTCTGAGAGGCGACAGCTGAAAACAAACTTGTGCATAGCTTTGGTACTTTCATAACTGTGGTCCTTGGCTTCAGAAACGCGTACTTTGGCCCTAGATCTTGAACAGTCATTGGGGCAAAAGGACCATTCTTTAACTTCTTAGCTGCCTCTATCGATGTTTTACATAACAATTTAGCAAGCCCGTTGCGTCTGTGTTGACGGTGGGTCCCAAGAAACATTAATTCGCACCAGCAATCGGCACCGTACCTGAAATAACGATTGTATACCTTACTGTAACTATATTTAAGTTTAAAATAGAAATCAACAGTATTATAGTCTTAAGTATAAGGAAATAGCTAAGCAAATGATAGAACAAAGAAGAGTGCCATCAATTGAAGAAAACCCAAACAGCAGAAAGCGTTTTCCTTCCGTATTTTGAATGACGATGTCTTACCTCTTAGCGAAATCGCATTTCGTATCAAACTCAACCATCAAATCTACTAAGGCACGAGACGATGGTTGTTTGCAGCGCTCTTCTGAAAATATTTCGAAAAACGACTTCTCCGTAGAATTTGAAGGCGCTTCTTGAAAATGACAATAACTTAACTTATAATCATGAAGACGATATTAATCTATGATAGTTTTGTGTTTCAAGACCCTGAGGTAGGTCGGCGATAAGACAAGATATGATAACTACTATTATAAAAATGCTACATCATAAAAGATAGCAATACCGAATTTGATATTACCAAATGTTATGTTTTTATCTTCATTGTTTGCATTATCTTCTTTTGTAATCAAATCTTTATTGTTTTGTCACAGTTATCTTTTTAATGTAATTTCTTTATTATTTTCATAAAATGCATTCGTTTTAAGATATTATTATACAATAATATTACATTACTGATCGCGATAAGTATAATTCAACGTTTATGGACGTAATTTATTGTTTTGTTTATTTTAATACAAAATTTTCATGTACCCTAAGAAAGAACATAATGGTTTTTAACAAAAAAAAAGATAAATAAAAAAGTAACCTGCAGTTTATTAAAAACAACCGAAACTACTTCTCCGCTCTCAACAGCGACCGCAACCAATGACAAGCCATCTAATGCTGCGTCTGCGCAAAGTTCCAGCAACTCTTCCCTAGCTAAGGGATTCTTGTTAACTTCTGTACCGTTACAGACGGGTTCGTCTTGGAAAAAATGGTCTTCCATCACCTGGGAAAAGGAGAAATCAAAATTGTAAAGTAAAATAATCGTAAGTAAATCGTAATAATAATTGTTTTACTAAAAATCATCTACTAAAAACTCACTTTTAAGGCTCCTGGCATAGTAGCAGCTGACAGAGATTCTACTCTGTATTTACCTAAAACAATGACTAATTTTATCACGTTTACGTTAGCATCTAGGCAAGTCAAATATGAATGAAATCTAATAACAATAGCATGGAAAAAAATGGCCAGGTGCGGGTTGGACTCGCGTGCAAAGGGTTCCGAATGGAATTATTTTTTTTATTTGTTATTTTACCACTATATACTTCTTATAGGTTTTTCTGTAATCTATAGGTAAAGATCTTTTATCCCCATTTTTTTAATTTTTAGACTCATTAGTTTCGGAGATAAGGGGGGGGGGGGAATGTTGATTTTTTGTCTAATTTCTAGAATAACTTCAAAATCATTTATTTTAAAATAATGAAAAAAATATAATTAAAACCCTCAAAGTAAGCCCTTTTATTTGATAAGTCAAACAATATTATTTAAAAACTATTTCTTTAATTTTCTTGTTTGACCCCCAAAAGTGACTCCCATAGGTACTCAAAATTTTATGTTTTACGTAACGCGTCCGTATTTGGGTCACAGAATTCTATATGTGTACCAAATTTCAACAGAATCGGTCCATTGGATCCGGGGAAAACTGGCTGTGATAGACGGACAGACAGACAGACACCCGAGTGATCCAATAAGGGTTCCGTTTTTTGTTCGGAACCCTAAAAACGAAAATATGTACATAATTATTAATAGGCACCTTGTTCGACGATACTATACTTTCCGCCTTGCTGCTTCCCTTCACTTAGGCGCATCATGTGGTTCTCCTCATCGCTGTTCCGATAAAAAAACGGAACCCTTATAGGATCACTCGGGTGTCTGTCTGTCCGTCTGTCACTGCCAGTTTTCTCCGGATCCACTGAACAAATTCTGTTGAAATTTGGTACACTTATGGACTTCTGTGATTCAAACACAGACGCGTTACTTAAATCATTATTTTTTTAGTATGGGAATTATTAAAAAACAGTTTTTTGATCAACATCGTAAATATATCAAATGAAAGGGCTTACTGTGAGGGTTTTAATTATATCTTTTTCATAATTTTAAAAGAAATGTTTTTGAAGTTATTGAAGAAATTAGACGAAAAATGACCATTGGGGGAATGGTCATTTTTCGTCTAATTTCTTCAATAACTTCAAAAACATTTCTTTTCGCATCTTATCTCCAAAACTACTGAGCCTAAAATTTTGAAAAAAATAATGATAATAGATCATTATCTACAGATTACAGGAAAACCTATAAGAAGTCTATAGTGTTAAGATAAAATGTTAAAAAAAAAATTCGTTCGAAACCCTTTGCACGCGAGTCCGACTCGCACTTGGCCTTTTTTATTTTAAGTGTATATATTTTGTTTTATTAAAGAGTGTATAAAGAAATAAGTAATTAAAAATTATTATCTTATTAGAATTTTATAAAACCTTGTAACTTTATCCCCTTGTTTTTTACGAAAATCATTTTTTGAATATATACGATATCTTTTCTTGAGATAAAATAACTCATCAATAAATCTAATATATAAAAATCTCGTGTCACGGCGTTTGTTACCAAATCAGAAACGGCTCGACCAAATTTCATGAAATTTTGTGTATATTCGGTAGATATGAGAATATGATAGGGTATTTTATTTGTTTGGCAAAACAACGTTTGCGAGTCAGCTGGTATATATATATAAAATTCCTCTGTTACTGACTGACAGACAACGCACAGCCGAAACTACTGGTCGTAGAAATCTGTTATTTTTGTAGGTTCCTAGGATCCTTTCTTAGTGCTTCCCAACACTCCATCGGGGAATCTTGCCAAAGGGTACCGTATTACCCAGTTACTGGGTTGCGAAGGTGAGATAGGTAATTACCTATCTCACCTCCGCAGCAGTACTTCACATGAGCAACTGCTCATGTGAAATACTGCTGCATCCGAATGAACGAAGCCGACCGCAACCTAGTTGGTATAAAGTTGGCGGATGTCAGTCTTTGAGTTTTAGGATCAGAGATTATGAAGTATATTTTAAACAGAATGCCTGTTAGACCCACGATCTACAATTCGTTAATTATTACCACTAGATCAGCCACTAGCAACTTGTATTCCGATTTTAAAAAAATAGCTTGGCGATAGTTATGAGGCATAGGGTACCACTCAATTTACTTTTCAAAAAGTTGTTGCAAGCATTGTAACATTATAAAATCTTGCGACATGGCAACTTACCGTCAACTGTAGTAAGCCACTGCATTTTATACATCACCAATAAATAAAAAAGAAGTGTTGACGTCCTCAGCGCAACATTGCAAGTGTCAACTATCTGCACTTTATAGAGGTACTATATAATGCTGCCGCCAATCTATATACTGCATATTATAGATAATAAAGAAAACAACGTACAAAATTTTGCCCTAGTAAATACTCCCAGTTTTTCCTCAAACTAGCATTCCGGAATTGGGTTACCCTTGTTTACCTCGAAAAGAAATTGACAAGTTATCACTTCCCAAATAATTTTCCGTAAAATTTAATTTGCCAAATTATTACTTACCAATAAACTATTCACAAATAATTGTAACGCAAACCTAATTTTTGGCAAGTGAATATTTAAACAATAATTTTCTTTACAACTAGTTCTTTTACCAATTTTAATGAAGTCTATTTCAGTCATTCAGTTGGTAAAACATATTTTACGCAAAATAAAATAAGCCAAATATTTCTTTCAGGCATGATCACGTAGATACGAGTTATACAACGTGTTGATTTGCATCCTAGTCAAATTCAAGGACGTAATTATGCTAAGGATTCTCGACCCAAATCGACAATAAAATGGGTAGGTATTTTTTTAATTTAATTTTTTGATTTACGGAAATCCGTAAGTGTAAACCAGCCGCGGCCCGTCTGTTACTAGCCTTATAACCGCGCTTTCACACACAAACAAACGCAAACAATACATACACAACGCATACGCGCAACGATCATTCGATAAATTCGTAGGTAATCAATCGCACCCCAATCACGGTACGGGGATTCTCCCGCGCAAGTATCTAGCCACGCCCCCGGCCCCCGTGGCCCCGGAACTAACAGTGTGTTTGATGTCGCCGAAGCGGGCGCGCGTTTGCGAATTATGCAAGATGACGGACAATTATTCAAAGTCGAGATGGTGGAGATGGTCCGCCTGTATGCCATCAGTGGAGACAGCCTACGTGGAGCCAACCGGATATTCACGGAAATGTTTCCCGATTGGGAACCCCCATCACAGAGCGTCATGCTGGCTGCTACGCAGGGACTGTGGGATCATCGGCAGTTTGACGTTCCCCGGCATGCTCATGCTCGCGGCAGCGTAGGCCTGCCTGTCGCCTTGCAGGAAGACATCCTGGAATACTTCCAGCGAGACCCACGGGCAAGCACGCGGGAGGCTGGTCAACACTTAGGAGTGCACCACACCACAGTGTGGCGTCTACTGAAACGTGAACTTCAACACCCGTTCCACTACCGCAAGGCACAACCTCTACTTCCAGCAGGATGGCGCTCCCTCTCACTATGGTCGGCAAGTACGCGAGTACTTGACCGAAAAGTTGGTGACCACTCGATCGGTCGCGGAGGACCTGTGGCCTGGCCATAATTGGGTATCATTGAAAACGGGAAGGAGTTTCCTGCCTGCACAAGTTCTATATAATAATAATGATAGAAGGGGCTCTAAAATAAAAAATCTTGATTTTTATGTTATAAAGTTTAATATAAAATATACTAGACTAGACGAAATAAAAAGAACATAATATATAGAATAATTACCCTTTGTTGGGATACAATTCTCCTCTCTGAAAGAGAGAGATTATTTAAAACACAAACTGAGTTTAAAGACCTAGGTTTCTCTCTTCCAATATTCTACTTAATAATACTAAATCTTCAACGCAGCCCCTTCACAAGTGGTCATCGCGCCTATTCGTTCAGAACACCGTATCTCATCGTAAACGAAATCTACAAAAGAGAAGGTCATAATTACGTTGAAACCCAAATTATGTCCAATTCTCTTCGAGCCTACAGCTGACCACAACGCAGTACATAACTGTGGTGCCTTCGTGACTGGTTTCCTTGGCTTCATGAACGCGTAATTTGGTCCTAGATCCGCAATAGTCAGTGGGGCAGTAGGACCATCCTTGAATTTCTTCGACAGTTCCACAGCTGTCCTGACAAGCAACTTTGCTAGACCTTTCAGTCTATGTTGAGGTAAAGTTCCCAGGAACATTATTTCACAGCAGCAATCGACACCATACCTGAAAAAGTTGGTAAAATTATTTTACTCCTCATACTCGGAAAGTAGACCTAAAGTTGCCTGAGGAACGGGTTGAAAGTATTACTTTTTAGCTCTAGGGAGAATTGTTTTCAACTGACAGCCGTCAAATAAAAAAAAAATTGTTTTATTTTCACATTTCTATAGAAACATGTCCCAACTTTCTATATGTTGAGTTACTTTCATCCCTAGGATAACAATGTACTGTTGTACTTGCTTTGTCTCGACATGCATCGTAAGGGCTTGAAGGATTCTTAACAGTAAACGCAAAAGAAAAAAGATCTAACGAGCAAGATCTTATGAATAGCAATCTTCATCTACCTTTTAAGTAAGTCCTGTCGGAGACGCAAATAGGATGTCCGTCAGACGAGTCATACCTGTCTTACCCAGGGTTTACCCTAGAGCACCACTTTAGACCACGCGCGGGCGTATGTGTGTACGCCCGGGACGACATCTGCTATCGGCGTCTCCGCAACCTTGAAGAGTCCAGGTTCTCAACGCTGTGGGTTATAGTGGACACCGGCCTGGACAAAATTGTTTACGCCTGTGTCTACCGTTCGCACAGCAGTGATTTGGAGACAACTGGGCTCATACAGCACCTGAGTGAGGCGGCGGATGCAGCTCAGCAGCGATACCCTTCTGCCCAATTAGTGTTACTGGGGGACTTCAACGCCCACCATCAGGAGTGGCTCTTCCCATACCAGTGCACAGACCATGCTGGACGAGAGACGCCAAAGCTAGCGCTAGTGTTAAATCTAACCCAGCTGGTTCAGGTTGCTTTATAAGTGGAGGCGATTGGAATGCAAAGCACTCTTTCTGGGGTTCTAGACTTATAACTACTAGAGGCAGACAGCTCTACCAAGCTGTGAGTGATCTTAATCTTGATTGTTTATCCACTGGTGAACCTACCTACTGGCCGACTGACCCACAAAAAACTCCTGACCTATTAGATTTCTTCATTTCAAAAAACGTATCAATTAATAACATCAATATGGAATCAGACTTAGATCTAACCTCAGACCACTCTGCAGTTATTCTTAATTTGAATAATAAGATAATACTTACAGAAAGACTACCCAAAATCCACAATAAGAAAACCAACTGGAGAAAGTATCAGGATATCATCACAGCAGAGAGTCAGCTTACAATCTCTCTGAAAACCACAGAAGAGGTAGAACAGGCTATAGAAGGATTAAATAAATTGATACATGACGCGGCAAACAGGTCCACACCTCAAAACAGAGCGGGAAGCGCAAAAGAACATGTGTACCCAGCATCAATCAAAGACTGTATAGCGGAAAGACGTAGACTTCGCTCTGTATGGCAAAACACCCATTATCCTAGAGACAAGGCTGCCTTTAATAAAGCCTCACAACTACTAAAGGCACAAATAAAGGAATGGAAAAATGAGAACTTGCAATCATATCTGGCAAAACTGACACATACCAGTGCCACAAACTATTCCTTGTGGAAGGCTACAAAAAACCTAAAGCGCCCTCAACAACAAGTAACACCATTAAAAACACAATCAGGGACCTGGGCCCGCTCTGACAGTGAAAAAGCTAACACGTATGCCAATCATCTACATAAAGTTTTTGAACCACTTCCTAGCAGCAATCAACAGCTAGACAATGAAATACACAAATATCTCACTTCTCCTAATCAGATGTCACTGCCTTTGAAGCATGTTACACCACAAGAAGTAAGGCGCGAAATCCTAAAACTCAAGGAAGGCAAGTGCCCCGGCTACGATCTTATTGACGCTACTTTGTTGAAGCAACTTCCAAAAAAGGGGCTACTGCTTATACTAATTATCTTCAACGCGTGTCTGAGATTGTCCTTCTACCCAAGCCAGTGGAAGATTGCCCAAGTAATAATGATACTGAAACCAGGCAAAGCACCTCAAGATGTAGCATCATACAGACCCATTAGTCTCCTTCCGGTAATTGGAAAACTTCTGGAAAAGGTCATATTGAATAGAATGAGAGAACATCTAGCAGAGATAATACCAACTCACCAGTTTGGCTTTAGGGAGGGCCATGGTACAATCGAGCAAGTGCATCGGCTAGTTGATGTTATTGGTAGAGCGCTGGAAGACAAACAATATTGTAGCGCAGTCTTTCTAGACATTAGCCAAGCATTCGACAAAGTTTGGCATAATGGGCTGCTCTTCAAAATCAAAAGAACGCTTCCACATTCCTTCTTCCCATTATTAAAATCTCACCTCGAAAATAGATGCTACGAAGTAAAATATAATTCCGACGAATCTCAAATGCATGAAATTAAGTCTGGAGTACCACAGGGTAGCATACTGGGAACAGTTCTCTATCTTATATTCACAGCAGATTTACCCACTCATGCTTCGACCACTACCGCCACATATGCAGATGACACCGCAATCCTATCAACACATGAGAATCACGAGGCTGCATCCGAAATGCTCCAACAACACCTGACTCTGATTGAAACATGGCTGCAGCAGTGGCGTATTAAAGCCAATACAGATAAGTCGGTTCAAGTAACCTTCACACTCAGAAGGAAAACCTGTCCACCTGTAAAACTTGGCAATACTGAAATCCCACATTCAGATGACGCCAAGTACTTAGGTATGCACCTTGATCGACGCCTAACCTGGCGCAAACACATATGGACCAAAAGGAAACAATTAGACTGCAAACTTCGAAGCATGTATTGGCTCACTGGTCGTAAGTCACAACTGACAGAAGCCAGTAAAATGGCTATCTATAAGGTTATACTGAAGCCTGTATGGACTTATGGCATACAGTTATGGGGAACAGCAAGTCATAGTAACGTTGAAATACTGGAAAGGTTTCAAAGTAAAACAATGAGAGCCATGTTTAATATTCCACCGTACATAAACAATCGATATGTAAACCTAGATTTGAATCTGCGAACAGTGAAAGAAGAAATAGAGTCATACAGCAATAATTATCAAAATAGACTAGACCAACATGTTAATCAACTGGCTGCTGAATTGAGAGGAGAGGGCAGTGTGAGATTCTCTCGACTGAAGAGAAATAGTATACCAGATTTAGCTATGAGATCTGCGGACAGAAGATGAGCATGGCATCAATGGGTGCTCAGCTCAGCTGAAGATAATAATCCCGATGAAAATCTGACACCATATTAGATTATTGTTCCTTGGAAACAGATTGCTAAGTAGCAGGATATAAAAAAAAAAAACAAAAAAAAAAAGCTGGTTCAGGAGACAACGAGGATGCCGGATGTTGATTCACACACTGCCAATTGCTTGGAACTTTTGCTGACAACAGATCCAGATCGCTACTCGGTGACGATTTCTTCACCACTGGGTAGGTCGAACCACTGTCTGGTGAAGTCTGTGTCCGTCTACTCCCCGCCCGATCCTAGCCCTAGAGGCACCCGGTGGGTATGGCGATACAGGTCAGTAGATTGGGATGGCATGCGATCTTTCTTCGCATGTTATCCTTGGCAGCCTACTTGCTTTTCTTCGACTGATGCTTCGACGTGCGCGGACGCCGTAACGGATGTGTTGCGGAGGGGAATGGAGTACTACATTCCGTTTTCTGCCGTAACAATGTTTGGAGAAGCTCGTCTATGGTTTGGTGCCGAGTGCAATCGCGCAGATGCGCTTAAGCACGCGGCGCACCTAGCATGGGTCGACGCTCGTACGCGCAGAGCAAATGACGTAAGTCAGAAGAAGAGAGCCTTCAACAGGGCTGCGAAGTCCTGCAAGAAGGTGTTGCGGAGGGCTCGGTTTGACCACATTAGCCGAATAGGGAACAAACTTTCTTCATAACCAGGTAGTAAGGCTTTTTGGTTCCTGGCTAAGTCGGTCGAATCGAACTTCTGCCGCCCCTCATTACCACCACTGCTGAGACCAGACGGGACGCTGGCCCACTCCGCTGAGGGGAAAGCGAACTTGTTTGCTTCTTTGTTTGCGGAATCTTCACGTCTGGATCCTGGTGGCGCGGAGCCCCCTTCTTCTCCTGCTGGATGCGAGTCGAGTATGTCGAACATTCGCATTCATCAGAAGGACGTCCGTAGGGTACTGCGTAACCTAGACGTGAACAAAACTAGTGGCCCCGACGGGATACCAGCAATTGTTCTTAGGACTTGTGCGCCTGAGTTGTCTCCGATCTTGATACGCCTATTTCGCCTTTCGTTTGAGACTGGAAAAGTGCCGAAGGCTTGAAAGCAAGCTAACGTGCAGCCCGTGCCCAAGAAGGGTAGTCGAGCTGACCCGTCAAATTATAGACCCATCTCGGCAACGTCCATACTCTGTAAGAGTATGGAACGTGTGCTGAATCATAAGCTCCTGGCATACCTAGAAGAGAATGATATTTTTAGAGAACGACAATACAGGTTTAGCCGCAGCATTCACATCTGGAGTGAGGCCATAGAGAGGCACGGTGAGGCACTAGCGGTCTCCCTTGACATCTCGAAGGCCTTCGACAGGGTCTGGCACGATAGCCTTATTAGTTAGCTTCCTTCCTTCGAGCTGCCCGCCGAATTGTGTGATTGGATCGCGGATTTCCTGAGGGATCGGTCTATCCGAGTGGTCATTGATGGCTGCTCGTCTGGACTGCTGGATATTAATGCCGGGGTTCCTCAGGGGTCGGTGCTTTCGGCAACACTGTTTTTGCTGAATATTAATGATCTGCTTAAACCCGGAACCTATGGGTATGCAGACGACAGCACTGTTGCTGAGAGATACGTGCCCGACGCACGCGCTTGAAGTTATCCTTACGGGCTGTCTCTGAATGGGGCGATGCCAATCTGGTCAAGTTCAATGCTGCTAAGACCCAAGCGTGTCTTTTTCCGCTAAAAGGAGGCAATCCCACCCTTTTTTTTACCGAGGGGAAATTCTCATGGATGTCCTCTGCCCTGGGGCGGGCAGAGGGATCTGTCAGACTCTTACTGACTAAAACCACCCCGGTGTTCCATCTCTCACCCACGCCGGGGATCGCGGGAACTTGCGACTTCCGTAATCCCCGGCTGGTGCCGGCCCGTCACTGCGGGCAGCGGGGGGAGTGAGATGTTTGACTCACCCCGCGACGACAAACAAGGGCGCACGGGAACACCACGCGCGCCGTGTGCCGCGCCGTGTCCTCCTGACAGTCGACACAGTGGTAACACCGAGCGTCCGGCTCCCTGCCTATGCGACACAGAAACCTCCCGAAGCAGCCCGAGTGAGAAATGCCCCGAGAGGACCTGCGTCACACGAAATGACAGGGAGCCATGCCTTCTGCCGAGCCACATGTCGAGCATTGGCCGGATAGCCTCGATAGTGACGAGGCCGGCGTAAGGGCGTGAGAGCCTGTACCGCCATTCCGCCACCAGGACCTCGCGCAGCTGTAACCGACGCAGGTCAATGTGCCGCTGCATCAGTCGCTCGCCGCGCGCCCGCGCGTCCTCACGCCACTGATGCAGAGACGCAAGGACTTTTGCCTCCAGGTCCCAGGGCGGAGATCCGGCCAGAACGCAAGCCGCTTCGTAGGAGATCGTGCGATAGCCCCTGATGATTCTGACGGCCATCACCCTCTGTGGCTTCCACAGAGCAGTGATGGTGCTGGCCATCAGGTCAGCCGCCCAGATCGGGGCCCCATACAGGGCCATCGATCGCACGATCCACACATCCCCCAGATTGGGAAGCAGCGTTGACAGCGCCCCAGCCGCGCCCAACAACTTGGGCGCCAGCCGCCGGAAGTGGGGGCCGAAATCCCAACGGCTGTCGAGGACCAATCCCAGGTACTTCATGGTGGACTCGACAGCGATACGGGCCCCCCAACAACTATGTGCGATCCCGGTGGCGGCGCCCGCCGGGGGCCATGAAAGGCTATGGCCTCCGACTTGTTGAGGGCCACCTCCAGGCCAAGCGCCGTATGCGGCTGTGAGACCGCGGCTGTCGCCAGTGACGCTGCCTCCCTGTACGAGCTCCCCCAGGCAGTGACCAGTGTGTCGTCAGCGTACAAGTCAGGTCCACTCCCAGCGGGAGCTCGCCCCTCAACACCTAGTCGTACCCGACGTTCCATAGGAGCAGGCCCACGACCGAACCCTGTGGAACACCGCACGACATGGGGTGCTGATGTCTGCCATCACGTCCCAGATAGGTGACACACCTCTCCGCCAAATAAGCCCCAATAATGCGGCGGAGGTAGGGAGGCACTCGATGATAGCGCAGTGCCTCTCGAATACAACTCCAGGGCAGGGTGTTGAAGGCGTTGGAGATGTCCAAGGACACCGCCAACATCACCCCGCCCCGGGACACCGCTTCCTCCGCCAGGACTCACACCCGCGATATCACAGTGATAGTGGAGCTCCCATGCCGAAACCCGAACTGGCATTCGGCCAGGTCCGGCCCTTCTCCGCAAAAGTGGCTGACGAGGCGGGCTGCGATTATCCGCTCGAATAGCTTTCCCACCTCGTCCAGCAGCACTATGGGCCGATACGCGAACGGCGAGTCTGCAGGGCGCCCCGCTTTTCTGAGCAGGACCAGACGACAAGATTTCCAGACGACAGACTCAACTCAAACTCAAACTCAAATCGTATATTTCAAATAAACCATTTACAGGCACTTTGAATTGTCAGGTTCGGTCGGTCCAAAAAGATGAAGCTATTTGCACGTTCCAAAGCGTAGATCTCTATGGACAAGAACGTGCAAGAAACTCCACGGACACTCTTTTAAACCATGTGATGTATTACAAAATCCTGTTAACATTTTCTTTGATTGCTTCTATATATGAGGACAATGCAAAGAACAAGAAAATTAATAAACAATTCAAAATGTAGATACAGATAAAAATAAGCCAGTGGCAAGTAAGAGATGACCAGTCTCAACTGACGGCGCCCGTTCACGAACATGACGCGTGCATCAGCACCATCTAACTCAACCATTTTGAAGGGAACCAAATGATCCAAAACACGAGCCACCATCAGCAAAAACCTTTGTGTGAGCATGACAAGCTCTCAACTGCCACGCTCGTTCATGTCAAACTAATTTAATAACAAAATATATTACTAATTACATATGTAAATGGCTCCATAGTGCTCACATTTACAAAAAAAAAAAATATGCTTCTACATTATACAAAACTATGGTTTTCAAGTAACTAAGAGATGAGACTTACTTTGCTAATAACAATATTGCAAAGAAATAATAAATTATAGTAGGTATAGGAGAACAAAAAAAGGGGAAGCATTTCTTTCAATTATCAACCTAACTAGTGGACCCATGCGGCTGTGGCTGTGGAGCAGGACCAGCATTTAGCCAAGCATTTTTATCAAGGACATAATCTTCCAGTTTATAATATGCTTGTCTACATAGTGTGCGTTTTATACATGTTTTAAATTTTCTCTCATTCAGTTCAAAAATATCAAGTTGTATTTTATTATAAAATTTAACACATTACCCCATAAAAGAAGTGTGTACTGAACGGGAAACTAGCCCTGCTCCATGACCACGACCGACTTGAGCTTCTTGGTGTTACGTTAACATCTACCCTCAATTTTGGCCCTTTCATAGAGGCAAAAGCTCAAGTGGCTGCAAAGAAGTTGGGGATCCTAGCAAAAGTGAGACGATACTTCACGCCGGAACAGCTGCTCAAACTCTATCAAGCGCAAGTTCGATCATGTTTGGAGTACTGCTCTCATCTTTGTGACGGATCTGCCAGATAGCTTGATGCCCTTGAGTCAATTGAGAAACGAGCCAAGAGTATTATCGACAATTATAGGCTCGTCGCGACGAAGCTCCAAAGTCTTGAGCATCGACGACGAGTTGCTGGCCTGTCGGTTTTCTACCGGTTGCATTTTGGGGAATGTGCGACGGAATTGCATAATTTAATTCCGCCAAGCCTGTTCCATCATCGGACCAAAAGACGAACGGCGATGCGCCACCGGTACATGGTGGACATCCCACCCACACGCACAAAACGTTTTGGGAACACATTCATAGTGCGTACAGCTAAATAATAATAATAATGGCTTTGGCTTTTTAAACGCCAAGACTCTCCACAACCGCGAGATGTGCAGTCTCAGAGATTATTTTCTCAAAGCTGAAGTGGGTAATCACCGAGATGTGGTCACAGTAGACAAGGGACTCACCCCGTTGTCCATGGCTAAAGAGAACCGGCGCAACCCTGTGATACTTACCACAGATGACCGCAAGGAAGTATGGAAAGGCAAGGAGCTTCACGGGCGCTTCTATCGGGCTCTTCATGGGTCCGATGTAGATTTTTCAGCGTCCGTGGCCTGGCTACATATCAGTGATCTTTTCGGGGAAACTGAAGGTTTTGTCTGTGCGATTATGGACGAAGTTATCTTGACGAATAACTATCGGAGGCATATTATGAAGGACGGGACAGTGGACGTGTGTCGGGCATGCCACCGTGCACCGTCCGGGTGAGTCCATCAGACATATTATCTCCGGTTGTTCTCGTCTGGCTAACGGCGAGTACTTGCACAGGCACAACCAAGTGGCCAGGATTATCCATCAGCAACTTGCTTTGAAATACAAACTTGTGGATTCTGAGGTACCGTATTACAAGTATGTGCCCGACCCAGTTCTCGAAAATGACCATGTCACGTTGTACCAGGATCGGTCTATCATCACTGATAGGACTATTGTTGCCAATAAGCCTGATTTAGCGGTGATAGACCGATTAGCGCGCCGTACAATGATAAATGATGTTACCATCCCGCATGACGAGAACCTTGTGAAGGCTGAGAAAGAGAAACAAATCAAGTATCTCGACTTAGCTCACGAGGTTGTCGACATGTGGAATGTAGACACAGCTGTCATTGTGCCGATTGTCGTTACGGCCAATGGCCTGATGGCCAAAAGCTTCGACGACCATCTGTCGAAGCTGGCGTTACGCGGTTGGATAAAGGGCCTGATACAGAAGGCAGTACTCCTCGATACGGCTCGTATTGTGAGGAGGTTCCTTTCTCTGGAGCCCTAACCACCGGTAGCTTGGACCTTGCTTCCGACACCGGCGGACTACTATTTTTTTTATATTTTTAAATGTTTTTAAAACGTGTTGTTTTTAAGAAATATTTAAAAATGTAAATTAAATACCTTACAAAATAACATATATATAACTAGCTGACCCGCACAACTTCGTCTGCGTCATAAATTGTAATTATTTACGACATCACATTAGAAACCTCAAAAATAACAGTATTTCTCCACTATTTAATGTATGTACATATACACCTTCCTTTTCAATCACTCTATCTATTAAAAAAAACCGCATCAAAATCCGTTGCGTAGTTTTAAAGATTTAAGCATACATAGGGATATAGGGACAGAGAAAGCGACTTTGTTTTATATTATGTAGTGAAGAAGATTAAGAGTTTTGCTACATTGTGAAAGATTCGACCTTTTTCTAGAAGACATTTTTAAATTAGCGAGACAGCAATAAAACGAATAAACTGAAGGAATACGGACAGCGGTGGCTTTTTAATAAATAGGGTTCCGTTAGCAACCTTGGTACGGAACCCTAAAAATCGACTTGGTTCGCACGAATCAAAATCGTACGCGAAGGCTTAAATAATAGGGTCCCATTAGCAACTTTGGTACGGAACCCCATAATTTGCCTTGGCTCGCAAATCGAACCGTCTGATACTTCGCACGAATCAGTGGGACTACTCTCTACACCCGAACTCCGTAGTTTTAGGCTTAGTTGCAGGCATATTCTACTCCGTATCACCTAACCACTGAGAACTAATGATAACACGATTTGACAGTTACTGCCAAATCGTGTTGTCATTAATTCTTAGTTCGGGTTCGGAACTAATCGTTAGTCCGTAGGTGATACGGAGTAAAATACGCCCGCAACTAAGCTCGAAACTACGGACTTCGGGTTTAGAGAGTAGCCCCCCTGATCCCTGATCCGCAAGTCCAACCGTCTAGTACTTCGCAAAACTAAATCAGTATAAGACTCTACGATAAATCCTCCTAATATTATAAATGTGAAAGTTTGTATGTTTGTATGTTTGTATGTTTGTATGTTTGTATGTTTGTATGTTTGTATGTTTGTATGTTTGTATGTTTGTATGTTTGTATGTTTGTATGTTTGTATGTTTGTATGTTTGTATGTTTGTATGTTTGTATGTTTGTATGTTTGTATGTTCGTATGTTTGTATGTTTGTATGTTTGTATGTTTGTATGTTTGTATGTTTGTATGTTTGTTGTTTGTGCCTCAATCAGGCAAAAATGACTGAAGGGATTTGGATGAAATTTGGCACACATATAGTTCAAATCCTGGAATCAAACATAGGCTACTTTTTATCCCGGTAAAAGGCATGGCTTAATGGAGACTGAGGAGGAAGTAGAAACCCAGCGCTTCTGCTGCCTTAGTACTTCAGATTCAAAACTACCAGGAGAACGGAAACATGTCGTAGTATTTCCAGGGCTGAAATTTGGAGTGCTAAAGATTCACAAGTACCAGGAGAACAGAACGATGTTAAAGTATTTTTGGGATAGATTATTTCTTATGTTTTTTTTTAACCGTCGAACTGAAATAAATATGTTGGAGTTTTTACCGGGCTAGAATTGTAAACGCTATAGATTCACATGTGACAGGAGACCAGAAACATGTTGAAGTATTACTTTGGCTGAAATTATGAGCGCTAAAGATTTATAAGTACCAGGAGACCATAAACATGTCGAAGTATTTTCGAAGCGTGAATTGTGAGTGGTTTGCATTTAAAAATACCAGGAGAACCATATCGAAGTTTCTTCTGGGATTTAAAAAATCGTGTGAGGTCATTCTCCAGCGGAAAATCTTAAAACCGCAATTCAGAAAAACGCGTCATCAGTGCAACGCCATCTATCGACCATGTAAACTGACAAAATATTTGGCAGCGGAAGACGTTAAATAAGAAGCGCCCGTATGTAACGATAAATAACGTTATATTAAAATGAATACTATTATTTTGCTACGTCTACGTATTAAAAGTTTCACAAATAATCAATGTGTTTTGGTGTAACTTTCATGCATTTTATGGTTTCTCAATAGATGGCGCTCTGACTGATCAGAATACATTAGGAAGGTTCTTACTAAACTAAAAATTCAGTATATTTTGGTTTTGTGGATCGATTGTAACGATTAATAACGAAAAGATAGAAAAATGATTACTTTTATTTTGCCACGTATTAAAAGTTTCTCAAATAACTCAACAATTTTGAATGCTTTCGTGCATTTTATTTTTCTCAATAGATGGCACTCTGACTCATCAGAATACATTAGGAAGTTTCTTCCTAAATTTAAAAAATCAATATCTTTTGATTTTGTGGGTCGATTTTGATGAAATAAACGCTAAATGTTACTCGGGCTATCACTTAATATTTTTAATTACTTAGATTTGGAATCCAATCTGTGGTTTATGCGTGATGCTCCCACAAACGGACAAAAATTTCAAAAATTGCATTTTTGTGTTTCATATCTTTTTCCTGTAATTTTCATGCAAAAATATTCAATGTACAGACACGGTTAGTCTACGATTTTATGATATGTATAGATAATATACAGATTGTGTTAGTAGATAAAAACTTAAAACCTATGTTAGTAAAAACACTTCACTTCACTTAGCACTACATCATTGTTCGTTCTGGTGGCAATTGTCCGCGGAAGCGACGGAACACCACGTCCTGCGGCCAAAAGTCAACCTTCATGACGAGGTGCAGAAAACATGTTGGTACGCGCACCACAAACGCCTTGAAGTTAACGTTGCGATTCCAACAGCTGCACCCTCGGCGCGTACTTGATCTTTTTATTTTTTTGAGCTAAGGAGTGGAATTCCCTGCCGGAGTCTGTGTTTCCTGATAGCTAGAACCTGGGAGTCTTTAAGTCAAGAGTGAATAGGTTACTTCTAGGCAAGCTTGCTCCATCTTCGACCACATCATTGCTTACCAACAGGTGAGATAATGGTCAAACGCGTGCCTATCAATAGTAAAAAAATAAGTGGAGACTCGCTCGACATCTACAAAAACCCCTCATCCCCCCATAAAAAATAACAAAATGTAGTTCTCAAACATAGGCAGGCGAAATCAAAGTGTGTGCCTACACAATTTGAACAGTTCCCTCGACTTCTCCAGGATCTCATCACGAGATCCTGACCTGATAACCATGGGACCACCGAAGAATTTTCCAAATCGGTCCAGACGCCTTTGAGTAAAAGTCAGTTTTTGAAGAGTAAGCGGCGAACGTACGTCAAAACAGACTCCGACGAATTGAAAACCTGCTCCTTTCTTAATCGGTTATAAATAACTTTCAAAACCAGGTAATTATTGTAAGTAGTAGGATTGCCAGAAATAAATGGTCGTCTATCTATGTACCTTCCAAAATAATTGCATTTTTCATTAATTTCGATCATGAACTCCATCATGTTTCGGGACGCTAGTCGTTTGCAGCGCTCTTCGGTAAATACTTCGAAAAATGACTTTTCCGTTGATCCTGGCGTTGGGGCTTCCTGGAATGTCAAAGATACCACCATTAGGTAACTCTAACCAACTATATGCATTTAAAACAAAAAGTCTTAACTAAGTACACTTTAAAATATGTCGGCAAAATATTCCTCCGCATTGCAGTCGACGGCGACAAAAGCAAGTCGTTGATGTTTACATGTTGCGCTAAGTGACCCGCACTTCATTTGCACATCAGGTCGTAGTGCCCAAGGTGCTTGACAATTTTACCACAGTGGCAAGGATGACAAGAGCATCAGGAAGCACCTACGCAAAGGGAAACAGCGAGGCAGAAAGAAGTATCGTCGAGTTCGATGTCAAAAAGGGCTAGGTACCTGTAAAGCAGACTTGTGGAGTCTTGTCCGCTTCGACACAAGATTTTGACAGATAATTCATTGAAAACTACACCTATATTGCTCGAATTTGCAAAAGGCGTACTTAGTGTAGAAAACAAGGATGGCATAACATTACCTACACGTGAAGTCTTTCTGAAAGACTTCAAGACTTTTTTGTGACTTCAATTCTGGCTGAATAGAGTTAGTTGCTAGATACACTACCTATTGTCTTTCAGTCTTCAATGCTCAAGTTGAATAGATATCGACAAAATCGAGTACGTGTAGGGTATACAGGAGTAAATGAAGTGTAATGGTAGGATTTAGGAGTACTGAAATGAAAGAAATAGGCTTCACAAAAATTATTATTATTCAGCTTCGGTTCTGGCTCTGGCTCCGTCTGCTGCTCAATATTTTGCTGCATGTTATGCATTGCAACTCTCTTGAGTCTCAGCCAACAGGGATGACAAACATGGTCTGATGAAGTTGTCTGAAACAACCAACAAGTACCTAAATAAAAACATTGTTACAAAACAATATTAGATTGCAGTGATGAATTCACTAACATTGATAAGAATACAAACCAAAGCATATAATAAAAAATCATAATTACCTGCCGTGGAGCAATTCTATTTTCAAGTTCAATATGTATTGCTTGTTGCAACTGAGATGGATTCCCTCTCACAATAACGTCACATATACGGTTCCTGAAAGAACTTTCACAAAGTATACAAACATGCATGTGACCACGCAAAGATGACGCACCAGGTTCGTTAGCTAGTCCCGAGTTAATATGCTGTAATGCCGATTGTTTACAGGCATCACATATGTAATCTTCTTCAGTGATCTAAAATAAGAATTAAGAGTTATATTATGATGTATGATTGTGTGTAATGGTTTTGTTAGTGTACTAAGTAGGAATGTAAATACTTACTATTATTGAAGGATTCCACTCGCAGATCGTAGAAATTACTCTCGTGTCAAGCCCAAAGACGAGATGGCGGCAAAGTGTATCAATGCGTATGTTACAATTAAAAAAATAGCAATCGCAGGGCCAATTGTGGCGTCTGCATGATGTCTCTCAAAAATATCCAAGAAGCAAAATCGGTGTCCAGAAATCAAAAGCACAGAGTAATCGTCACAAGCGTACTTATCAGTCCGTATAACAATGCCAAGGTCAAACAACAGAAGACAATCCCAAATAGTACAGCGCGTATCACAATTCACAACAAACGAAGCGAATGAGATGCGGATGCGGTATGATTGCCGGGTGTCAATCAATGGCACACACACCACAGATTCTGTAATTTGTCGATGACAAATTACGTTTCATTGTACCTACGTAATTTATCTAAACGCTTTCAATTAATTATCTTTTATGACAAAGATCCAATGCATAATAAATCAGCATAGTAGTGATATGGTGTCTAAATATTAATTAAATTAAATAATAGTTAACAACTTTTCAGAAAAAAAATAATATTAATAGTTTATGAATAACAAGTCATTTCATACGCGAAATGAATCGTCAATAGGTGCGTTCTGAAACTATAATTCGAAAACTAATTTAGAAAAACAAACAAAAACTAAAATAAGGATAACTTTTTTTTTGTGGCGACTTAAAAAGATATTTCTTGTGTTTTTATGACCTTAAAAAATAAGGGTATTTTTCATATATACAGCATCGTTCTACACTATCACTTCACACTATCGTTTCGTCGCCAGGTACGTTTTGGCCAACCTTCTTTGAATAGGGACTACTCACATTTATTCAGCTCCATTCGCGTTTCGCTGAACGATTCTGGTCACACTTATACAGCTCTGCTTCTATCAGCCGCGTACAGCGGCGTAAGAATGAGAAAGGTGCTGAATACGCGGCAAAGACGGTAAGATGTCCGTGACTACCGCAGGACCACCGCCGCCAATCGCTTCAATATTTGGTAAATAATTAGTACTCAATTGGTACTAATTATAAGTACTCGAACAAAAAAATTGGTACCTTCGGTAGTTTTCGAGAAAATCGACTTTGAAGGTGGTCTGGCGGAAGTCACGCTTTTTATTCATTTAGTATTGTGCTCTGAAAATGGACATTTCTATGTGCGTATTTTATAGGTTGGCTTTTTGCAGAAGAAATAGATAAAATTAAACGTAAAAAAATTAAAACGCAAACGACACTGGATCGACCCAGTACAGGTACAGTCCAAGAACTAGATCGAAGGATTGAGAATTTATCTCTCTCTGACAATTCTACGGACTTTAGATCGATAAAACTAGAAGTATAATTCACAATTTAAGAGAAATATTTTTTCTTGGCAATATTTTTGGACTATACCTACCTTAAAAATTGAACTCACTGTATTTTCTAAACTAAGACCCGAATAAACCTGTTAAATAAAACTAATTAGCGACTATTGATAGAGAAAACAGATCTTCGCTAGATGCCCTAGCTTTTGAGATTCAAATAGACCAAGCTGAGTAGGCGCACCCCAGATCGGCCACCTATAAACTCTTATAACTTTTGAACCAGTGATCGTTAATATTGGTACTTTGCGACAAATTAGCGACATTTTTTTATTATCATAATTAAAATCCCTGATGATGGCCATGCCAGTGTCAGTCACACAAGGAGTCGAGCACCATCCGTGTGCCACGCTGCTCCGCCGCGTAAGGCCGCGTACGACGCTGAAAGCGGTGGAACAGCGCTGAACTCCATACAAAGCACTCGCATGATAAAAACACATTTGTCCTCATTTTATACTTGTTTGCCGAGAAAGCTGAAAAAACGCGGAAAGCTGAATGGATGCGGACGCATCTCCATACAAAATCGTTGTTTTCTATGGGCAAAAGCTGAATAGAGCTGAAAAGGTGTGAGTACTCCCTTAATATGCAGTCTGCTAGTTCATTTTTATTGTAGTACATCAAAAACAAGTCATAAACTTTAAAGGACCTTTATAACTATTTATTTACTGACAGAAAACGCACAACCTAAACTGCTTGTTTTGAGAGTTTGCAATGCATAAGAGTTCCTTATATTACGCAAGAGAGGCAGACCCCTAGATTTAAAAAACTATGAAACGCTTCTTTTTTTCACATGTTCTATATCTTGTACATGTATTATAAAGCTGACAATTTTTTTTGGTTGAACTTTCTAATCTCAGGAACTACTGGTTGGAATCAAAACATTATTTTAGTGTTGGATAGCCCATTTATCGAGGAAGGCTATATAACAACACGCTCGCACTACGACCAATAAAGCATTATTGAAAAATGTGAGGCAGTCGAATTGGCGCAGGTCAGCTAGTTGCGATATAAACAGTACCAACCTGCAATTTACAAAAAACGCTTGCGACAACTTCTTCGGTATCAGTTGTGACTGCTACCAGTGACAGGCCGTCCAGAGCTGCGTCTGCGCATAGTTCTAACATCTCTTCTACTGCTAAAGGATCTTTGTTCACCCCTGTTCCAATACACGCGACTTCATGAGGAATACAACCTTCTCTGGTCACCTGGAACAAAAGTTTCAATCAAACTCAAAGCATTTATTTACACTTTTGAACTACTTTGCAATGCCACTTTTGAATTGTCAAGCAGTCGATTTGTCAGAAAGATGAAACTAATGCGCGTTTTCTGGAAAATTAATACCAGTTGGAGCCACTTTGACAAGACGTCTTTCACTTTGAAAATATTACGACTTATGACAACAACACGACATTCTTATTATTTAGATTTTAGTAATTTTTAACTTTTTTATTTTTATTTTTTTAATTTCTCTACCTAGCCTTTTCCCAACTAAATCGGGGTCGGCTTGCAGTCAAACCAGATGCAGCTGAATACCAGTATTTTACGTAGAGCGGCTGCCTACCAGACCTACACAACCCATTAACTGGGTAACAGGTAGTGACCGACAAAAATGTCGGTTTCGGTTTTGGCCAGTTTCGGCCAAAAAATCTAGTTTTGGCTTTAGTTTCGGTTTCGGCCACAATATAGCCGAAACTTTCGGCCCCGCCGAAACTAGAGTGTTCGTGAATTTTCGTGCGTCGTTCGGTAAACTTCGCAGCTAACTCGTGCCTGCTCGACGGCGCGGCCCCGGCTCAGTTCGCCGCCGTCCATTTAATCGTGAATTTAGGTTATGTTTTTCGATTGAGTAAGTATTTATTTTGTTTTTATTAGTACTTTGTTTCATTCTCATTAAATTATCTAAACTTATTATTATTAAACATTATTTTTTTGAGTTTTATTTTTAAACGACTAATAATAGTGGTTATATTGGTTTTAGTTTAACTTGAATTTGCATGCATATTAGTATATATAAGTCTTAAAATTATTGTGAGCTCAATAAGAAGAATAAATTCAATTGAGAGTCTATAGCTAGATGTAGTATACATATATGTCAAACTTAATGTTGCTTTTTGTAAAGTTTAAGTATTTACTTCCAATTAATGATTAATGATAAGACTGATTATATACCTACATTGTCCTAGAGTGATTATTGTGATAACTTGATAATAAAAATGGTGAATAAAAATCTCCAAAAATAAGTATTAGATTTATCTTTAAAATATTGCGAACACAACGTATTACTAGTTAATTATGTAGTATATGTGTAAAGCACTCTAACTGAAAGTTGTTTCTTTTCTTTAACCGACTTCCAAAAAAAGGAGGAGGTACTCAATTCGGCGGGTTGTTTTTTTAAGTTTACTTCCAACAGTAAGTCTTGTATATTCATGACAAAAAAATATATATTTGTTACGACTTTAATGCTTGTTTTTTTATTCACAGTTGAATAGTGTAAATAAAAACACTATTCAACTGTGTTTTTATATATATATATAATTTTCAAAAAATTAAAAGAAAAATCAGCAAATAATCGCAATTTAATAAAAAAATCGTAAAATAATTAAATACGTTTCGGTTTCGGTTTCGGCCGAAACAGAGAGCAAGGCCGAAAGTTCGATTTCGGTTTCGGCTGAAAAACCAGTTTCGGTCAGACACTAGTAACAGGGTACTCCTAGGCAAGAGTAGTGTCAGATTTTCTGGCTTCTGACAATTCGTAACGACTGCTAAAGATCTACAAATGGCCAACACTACCACTACAGCCGGGACCAAGGGCTTAACGTACTTTCCGAGGCACGGAGGAGTTTCGGTATGTTGAGATGGTCACTCAAACCAACCTCAGCAAGCGTTGCTTGACCTTGAAATCGACCCGTGCGGCTGGTTTTATTTAGCCACGAGCTCCTCAAGTAACGTTTAACTTATGGTGGAAAATATTAACACTTTTACAAGTTCCTAGACCGGATGCCTCAGTGCACGTCACCAAAAAACTAAAAAAATATCTAAAAAGTTATGTCCATAAATCTGTATGAATATAAAACAGTGCGTTACCAAAAACTTACTTTTAAAGCACCAGCAAAATTAGCAGCCGAAATAGATTCGATGCGGTATTTTCCTAAAAATAAAAAATAAAATTACACATTAAAAATGCAAATTGACAGTGAAGCCGACCTCAATATGATTGGGAAAAGTTGAGATTGGTCTAAGCTTCAATGCCACATAAATATCAGCTGATCAAAAATGTATATTTATGTTTTTTAGGGTTCCGAACAAAAACTTAACCCGTATAGGATCACTCGGGTGTCTGTCTGCCTGTCCGTCTGTCACAGCCAGTTTTCTCCGGATCCACTAAACCGTTACGTAAATCATTAAATATTTAGTGTGGGGGTCACTTTTGGGGGTCAAACTAGAAAATTAAAAAAAAAGTTGAATATGACGTGTGACATATCAAATAAAAGGGCTTAGTGTGAGGGTTTGAATTATATTTTTTCGATCATCGCTTACCATCAGTTGAGATATCAAACCCACTATCTCAACTGATGGTAAGCGATGATGATGTGGTCTAAGATGGAGCTCGCTTGCCTAGAAGTAATCTATTCACTCTTGACTTAAAGACTCGCAGACTGCGGCAGGAAATTCCACTCCTTAGCTGTACACACTATGAATGTGTTTCCAAAACGTTTTGTGCACATGCACAAAACATGTCAAAATACATCCCACCCACATGGGACACAGGAATGTCTACCATGTACCGGTAGCGCATCACCGTTCGTCTTGTGGCCCGATGATGGGACGGGCTTGGCGGAATTAAATTATGCAATTCCGTCGCACATGCCCCAAAATGCAACCGGTAGAAAACCGACAGGCTAGCAACCCGGCGTCGAGGCTCAAGACTTTGGACCTTCGACTCGACAAGCCTATCATTGCCGGTGATCCTCTTGGCTCGTAATGTTTTTGTTCTCAATGTGAACAAAAACATTACTCTTCTCGAGAAGTCAGGTATAAATAAATAATGTAAGTATGCGGTGTTCAAAAATTAGTCGCAAGTTCCAACATATTAATTATCTTGTTCGTTTGTTTATAGATTGTCTTGTTCGTCTTTATAAGCATAAGGGTAAATAAAAACTAGGCATATCAGAAGTTCTGATATGGCGGATTTATGATAACATTAATTCCGATTCAGCTCACGTCAGTAAATCCTAAGGATTAAGTTTACAAACAAAACCTAAGATTGACCAATTTCTACTCTATCTGTATTTTCACAGAAACAATGGTATTGGTAAGAAGTGTCGATAGAATAAAAATAGATGAATAACTTTTCGAACTGAACCCTAACCTACTTTTAGTCTGAATTATAAACAAGAACCCTGAGATTTTTAACGAAATAAAGTACAGTAAAGTATAACAACATCATAAGACTTTATTCCTACTTACAATAAATATATTGATCTTACCGTCGTTTGTAGTATGCCACACCATTTTAAAAAATTAGAAAAATTAAAATAAACCAAAAGATTAAATTGCACGCCACGGTCCGAACTCTGCAAGTCTGAAAGAAATACGAATGACAACAATGACTGTCATTCCTTATGTAGACTCGGCGACGTTAATCTACATAACATACACAATAAAACACAGTTATATAAAAAGTAGCACTTCTCCCGCGACTTTGTACGCGGGGGTTCAGTATTGCAATTTTCGTAGGGAACTCTATTTTTTTCTAGTTATAATAATAATAATCATTTTCAAATCATTTTCATTTTTAAATCAGGCAACTGAGGCCCATAGATACAATACACAAAATTATCTTAAACAATAATAAACTAATACATATTATAGCAAAAACCTTATTAAAACTATAACTAAACAAGAAACGTTGTCGGCGTCGTGTTTCGCTGCGTGTTGTAAATATAGCCTATGAAACTCACAAATAACATAGCTAAGATTATAGCTATTGGTAAGAATTTTCATAATTGGTTCAGCAGATCCAGAGCTATCCGTAGCACTGCAGCCGGTCTATTCTGTCGACATCTCACCGTGTACACTTAGGTGGAGTGAACGACAAGTGAGCTGTCATTCCATCTTGTTTGTATGGTTTGACAGCTCACTTCGAGATCACTTCACCCACGCCTTCACTTCGACATGTTTACAGAATCGACCGGCTGGTACTGACACATTGCCGTGGAAACTGTTGATGGAATTTTTAAGCGCCTTCATTTATGTCACTATTATTTTTTACATCGATAATATAATTTATGTAGGTACAAGTTTTATATAAAATCAAACTTAATGCCTATCGAATTGTGGATAAAATAATCATGAATGCAAATGATTTAATCGGTGATACAAAATTAACAGTAGTTAAAACAACCTAACGATGACTTTAAGCCAGTACCATTTTAGTGACACATCCGTCAAGTAAGATGAATGCTTACTTGCCAATCTATACATAATACCAAATGTACGATCCTAATCAATATATTAATAAATATTTGCCGGCCACATCAAGCTTGTGCATAAGCTGGGACAGTTAAAGTCAATGGTGACTGTGGTACAACCTCAAAAATAAAACGCATTCTATAAAAATATCCTAGCTTGTGGCGTTAGCTTACTAGCTTATAGCCCAGAAATTATGCAAGTTCTGAATACATGAAGCCAGAGTTCACAGCTTGCTAGTTAACTTACATACAGCTTACTATATTTAGCTTGAGAAACTAGCCTCGTGTAACCCCATAACAGAGTAAGTATGTTAAAGGGTATGTTTTGTCAACAAAAGAGCTTTTTAACTGGAATATCTTTGATTTCTGATTTACAAGAACAGTACATACAAACAGACCTATACATAGACAGAAGAGAAAACTACTCAGATATTCAAACACTATTTCTAAAACTACATACTACAATAAAGTTTGTTCTGCTATTGTTCTTTCTGTTTAGACGTATTTTGATGCAATCGCTAATGTTTATGATTGTACCCAATGCATAATATATAATGTCAATGTGACACAAGCGATCACAATATTCAACAAAGACAATGATAATGAACGACATCCCATTTTCCAGACCAATGTTACAAATGCAAAAGTAATGGTCAGTCTGTTAGTTTGTTTTTTACAATTTCTCATATTAACGGCTGTTGAATTTAGTTAAAACGTAGCACAAGGCCTGACAATGTCCTATTTTAGTTAACGTAACGGTTAGTCGGTCGTGGAAATCAAATAGGGGAACGTGCAGGAACTTCTTTCTTCAGATAGGGAAAGTAGCAGCATAGAAATGTCATAATCATAATCAAGTATTTTTACTTCTTAGTTTCGAAATTGCAACGCTAGATGACACAGTCTACTCCATGCACGTTCCCCTAAACGTAGCGTGCAGTAACTATAGGTGGCAGCACAGAAGCGTTGAGAAAGGGCTAGACAGATTGATTAGTTATAGTAACCGACTTAGTTCTGAGGAACAAAGATGAGAAAAAAAAATCGTCGTAATTGAAAACCACATTTTAAGGGTTCCGACCCTCTATACGGAAAAATGGAACACTTATAGGACCACTCCGTTGTCCGTCCGTCACAACCGATTTTCTGCGAATCTACTAGACCGATTAAGTTGAAATCTGGTACACATATATATATATTAAATAATCTTCAGTGACCCAATGCGGACGTGTGTTGAAAATAAATAAATTTTGAAAATTTGGTCACTTTTTGAGGGAAAACCAGTAAACTTAAAAAAAATATTTTCCGACTGTAATACTATGTGACATATCAAATGAAAGGGAGCGTATTGTGAGGGTTTCATAATTTTCTATACTAATATATAAAGCTGAAGAGTTTGTTTGTTTGTTTGCTTGAACGCGCTAATCTCAGGAACTACTGGTCCGATTTGAAAAATTCTTTCATTGTTAGATAGCCCATTTATCGAGGAAGGCTATAAGCTACATATCATCACGCTAAGACCAATAGGAGCGGAGCAGTAATGAAAATTGTGACGTAGACGAAGTTGCGCGGGTCAGCTAAAGTACGGCCAACGAGAAGCGATACCAAATGTAAACAAAACACATGCAAGGTCATTGGGAATAGCAGGGGTGCGTAACTTTTTTTGGAGAAGTAAAATCTGTTGATTTATCTCTCGACGTACTTGGTTGTGGCTCCATCATTAACCACTCTTAATAAAAACAAACAATGATCAACAAAAAATAACTTAAACAAGAAATAATTAAATAAACAACAAAATAATAACAAAACTTTAACAAATAACTTGTATCACCACGAGCGCGTTTCGAAACAGAATGAATCTAAAATGGCCGCCCGAATTGTTGGCGAACCCGTCTTGACGTTGTCATGTTTTTGTCGGGAGAACGAGACATTACGACAAAGGCACAAGATGGAAAGAGATAGATATTAGATTGTCAACGCCGCAGTTGTTTTTTAGGTTAATGACCTTTCGTATCGCTTCTCGTTGGCCGTACTTTAGTATCTTTATAATTTTAAAATTTTGAGAAATTAGATGAAAAATGACCATTCCCCCCTTATCTCCGAAACCAGCGAGTATAAAATTTTGAAAAAAAGTGCACATAGTTTTTAGCATATAGATTACAGGAAAACCTATAAGAAGTCTATGGTTTGTAAGTAACATGTTACAAAAATGAGATTTGTTCGGAACCCTTTGCATGCGAGTCGGTCACGCAGTGTGTCTTTTTAAAAACTCGGTTATAAAGGTTATATCTCAAAATATAAGATTTCAGGAAGTATAAACTAAGAATTTTACAAGTAGGTTTCATTTCAGGGTCATTGATTGATCCACAATTTCACATAATTGTGAATCAATCAATTCATGATTGGGAAAAATGTTAGAGCCTCGTCTTTAATTGTATAACGACAATTAAAGTTCTTCTAAATTAAAATTGAAAAGTTGGGTCATGAAACCTTAGAATTAAAAAACTAAGTATTTTTCCTTTGCGTCAATGTCGCTGACTAAAAGAAAGATACAAAGTATATGAGTGTGTTTTTGTACGTGTGCATATTTATTATGAATATTAATTAACACTGCTAATGTAAAAAAGAAAACAATTTGTTTTACAATGTATATTGAACAATGACAAACTTTGAACTGTCCTGACTGACAGTATTATAAGTAAGGTAAATCTATTAACATAACAATTTATATCTACTAAATCTAGGTATATAACACTGTATAATTGCAAAATACGTAAGACTACAATATATCTTGAGAGCTTGTAAACTCTCGATAAATTGTCTATAATCTCTCGAAGTCATTCCGAAAAACTGTGAACTAGCACATAAAATAGCAACCAATCAGAGCACAAGTCTACAAGAAATAAGGCTCTCATTGGTCTGTTCAGATGTGACGTCACATAAACACCATAGAGTTACGAATTAAATAGACCTCCCGTTGTCCGATGTTGGTTGGGTTTACTTTGGGTGTGTAATGTTAGGTATAACTAATTTCCAGTGACATATACATAGTGTATATACAAAAATAAAATACACTAGGCGTCGAAGTATTCATCCACATAACCGTCATCCAGAAACGTGCCCAGAAGACTGGCTCAATTGAAAATTGTTGATTTGATTTTATTTAAATAATTATTATATTGTTCAGCAAGGCAGCGTAGTTGCGTAAAATGTGTCGGCGGAATTCGGTCTCATTTTGCGTCGCCGTTAGGCACAAACTAGACTTTAGTATGAAACCGAATGCAGCGTAAATTCCGCCGACTCATTTTACACGACTCACAAAGTCACAATTCACAAAATTACGTTCATTTGTCTTCACCCTTCGTTCGTTCGATTAGAAGATACGGCAAACAAGGGTCGTACGCGCATTCTGCGGCTTGTGGTGGTTCTAGGTACTACGTAATTAATCTTATTAATAACTAGCTGACCCGTGTCCACTTCAGTGGGCGGTATTTTTCGGGTTAATATGACACTAACAAATAATGTGACTTTCTCTTGGTAAAAGAATTTTCAAAATTGGTTCAATAGATCCAGAAATTACCCCTTACAACCTCAAAAACTCACAAACTTTACATCTTTATAATATTGTTAAAAGTAACAGATAACATTATAAGTATCAAGTATCTATAGATTTCAGTACAATCGAAAGTGTTATTACATAGGTGAAATTAAAACATTGTCTCCGAAAATATGTCGGTTTTTAAGACTTTGTAGCTTGTACCTGTTCAAAAAATCACTGTGAGATGCGTAAGTGCGACAATTTTCAGCCTTTTTGCTATCTTTTATTAGGTGCATTGATATATAAAAAACCCAAGATGCACAGTCTCGAACAAATGCAACACTCGAAACTGTCGTCAAAACTAACATGTATCAAGTGTCATGTGTGAGTTGTGTGTA
The DNA here is from genome assembly GCA_947578705.1 of Lacanobia wlatinum. Lineage (NCBI taxonomy): Eukaryota > Metazoa > Arthropoda > Insecta > Lepidoptera > Noctuidae > Lacanobia > Lacanobia wlatinum. Next base: position 16,607,229 of record OX388039.1, read on the forward strand.
GTTATACTATAAACAATTTTTTGCAAATTCAACCTTACACGGATCGCTTAAAGTTGTTTTAACAAAGCAGTGCAGTATGGCGAGCGATGCGAGACTGTTGAAACTAGCGCACAATTTTAAATTATGCGCTTGTTTTATGCGGACGTTTTTGAGATGCTGAATGTGTATCTTGGGTTTTTATATATCAATGATTAGGTGCTTATGAATATTGGCAGTGGTAACTAAAAAGACACGACAAATGTTTTTTTTTTAATTTAATGTTATAAACTAAGACAAACCTAATGATCACAAATAATTAAATCCTAAACATAAAACAATTAAAACGTAAATCAAGTCACCAAAAGAAAACACTTCAAGTACGTCGAAGCCATAAATTTCACCACATCTCTTTGAGCCGACTGCTGACCACAAGGCGGTGCAAAGCTGAGGTGGCTTCGTGACTACTTTCCTTGGCTTCATGAACGCGTAGTTTGGTCCCAGGTCTGCTACAGTTAGAGGAGCAATAGGACATTCCTTGAATTTCTTTGCTAGTTCGGTAGCGGTTTTGATAAGCAACTTTGCAAGACCTTGTTGTCTATGTTGAGGCTTGGTACCCAGGAACATTATTTCACAGAGGCAGTCAACACCATACCTGAAAGTAATATGGGATTCAGTTTGCTTTTCTTAAATTTCTTTTCCAAGCTTCTGATTTTTACAAAAATGCAAGGCTCTCCATTTAATTTTTTTTTAAATAAAATCAATTTTAAAAAGAAAGATCAATGGTATATAACAAGAGCTGTTAATTATTAGATCAAGAAAGAAATAGTCATACAGGGTGGACTTTTGTAATGCCACCTGAAGGGAAAGTACTCTTAATACTGTAGATAGACAATTTTACTCAAAGAAAACTTTCCTTTATTTTTATCCTTTGATTGTTATTAAAGGTTACTAGAAATTAATTCGTTAGAAGAACATATTTGTGTATTCAAGAAAATGGACCCTATTTCGAGCAAGTAATTAGTTAGTTTACCATTTTTTGTAAATAATTTAAGATTTTATGGTTTTCCTTTCATTTGATTTTTCCTTAAAATTGACCTTAACGTATTTTTATTGCATCGATTGCAATAAAAGTACAGGGTGTGATTTCAAAGATTTTAGTTGGATCGATTCCCGGGTGTGGCAAGCAAATTTTCTAAAATCTTCGAATGCAGTTTTCTTTTTTTTTCAAAAACAAAGGAATAAAATTTTCTATCTACAGTATTAGAGTATTTTCCCTTCAGGTGGCATTACAAAATTCCCCCATGTATAAAAAATATACCTTTCAAAATAATTGCACTTTGCATCAAGTTCAACTATGAACTCCATCATGGCTTGAGATGACGGCCTTTTGCAGCGCTCTTCGGTGAATTTTTCGAAAACGAAACGTAAAAGATACACACATTTAATGAATATCGCGATCGTCATGATTGTTCTTTAGCCATCGGCTCGGCCCTTCTCATAGCAAAATATCAGCACCGTGTAAGATCGCCTGTTAAGAAGAATCGTAGGATCTTTTTCATTTAAAGAAGAAAGCTGAAATGTTTCTCATTCCTGTCAATTCGCCTATCCCTACAGTTATTTCAATTAGAACATTTCAATGTGTTGTTTAATGGCAGGAATAGGTATGATGGTGTATTTTCTAAATGATGATTCGGTGTTTGATAAACCTAACGATGCTAAACAAGTGATAAAGTTCTAGTAGCCCCTGTCCATTTAAATCCCAGTACATGTGCAGATAGTTGACTGTTAGGCGTCCACGATCTAAGTACAATACATTAGTGAATGGTAAAGTGTCTAATTGCAGTTGGTACTTTGTTTTACTTTTCTGACGGATCACTGATACAGATCATATCAGTGAAGTCATGTGACGACAAACCTCGGAATAAAAACGACGCAGCAGTTTGTGATATCATCAATTTATCAACATTTGACAATCCCTCCAACTATATCTTATCCAGAAGAATATTATTACAAATCCGTCAAATCATATCTTATGTGGTAACTTCGTATTCTTTATCAAAGGCGGTAACCAACATACTGTTTAATTTATATTTTAAAATTTTAGTGTCTTTACAAAATATTTTAAATTTATTTCATATGCAAACCTGTTCTTATGCTTAAATATTTGAAAGTCAGCATAATGTTACGATGGCTACTTGACCAGGGCGCACCAACCGAAAATAATTATTAAAGTGAACACTAACCTGCAATTTAGAGAAAACAGTTGCGACCACATCTCCAGTATCAGTAGCGACTGCTACCAATGACACACCGTCCAGTGCTGCGTCTGCGCATAGTTCTAACATCTCTTCTGCAGCTAAGGGATCTTTGTTCACTTCTAATCCAACACACGCGGCTTCATGTGTCACAAAACAAAATTGTAATTTCATTGAATACAAAAACTTTTTTACAAAAAATGTTTCCGACTTCCAAAACAAAACACTACAAAATATAAAATAACTTTAGTTTCGGAAGTCGGTAAACTTTTTAGTGGTACCTGCGTACCCACCCATTCACAGCGTACCGGCGTGATGTTATGTTATGAAAATAAAACTTACTAAGTGCTTTCGGTGTAAAGGTCTCGTCAATACGAATGAAATAAGCCCAAACACTTGGTAGTTCCTACATTCCGATGTGGAGTTCCCTTGACTCTCAGTCGTCTCCGTCATCAGGTCTGATCCAAACTTTCATTATTTTGTAGTATCACCCGATATACACACGAATATTAAGTTTTTACTAGATACGTGCCTACAACTTTTGAGAGTTGCCGTCGATTTCTCAGGGTTTCCATCATTAGATCCTGACTTGGTGGCAATGGGACCATCTCAAAAGCATACCCTTTCATATAAAAGAAGATTCATCGAAATCGGATCATAAACGACGAAGTTATCCGCGAACACACATAAAAAAAATATATAGATATTTACGCTGTCGAATTGAGAACCACCTTCTTTTTTAGAAGTCGGTTAATAAAGAAGTGGAAAGCGCTGCGCAAAATAAAATCATGAAAACCACTATCACTACATACTATAAAACAAAGTCGCTTCCCGCTGTCTGTCCCTATGTATGCTTAGATCTTTAAAAAACTACGCAACGGATTTTGATGCAGGTTTTTTAATAGATAGAGTGATTCAAGAGGAAGGTTTTTATGTCTTAGACACATTGTAATTAAGTTTTTGATTGGAGAGACAAATCAATATTTCGTGATCAAGTCATCAAAAATATCGATTTCCGGGAGCTTTCATGGCGTACGATGGCTAAGCCTTAAGAGATATAAGATAATTATGTTCTAAAGAATTGTAGTTTTTGTAAAAAGCTAGAGAAAAGTCCGCGATGGCATGTGTCTATCTCCTGAGGTAGACTCACAGTAACTATTTTTATCTTTTAATATTTTATTAAAACTGTGACATAATTTGAAAAGCCGTTTTCCCCTATTCAGTATTAATCACTATCCAAATAAGTGTATTCTTTTTCTTGACAATTGAATAAAGATTAAAAAGTTTCTGTACAGTATATTATTTAAATGAATAATTTAGAAGATATCACAGATTTAAAATAACGCGCGACTGAAAATATCATTCTCAGCAAAACATAAATGGCGCCGCGGTGTAACAGTTGGTCACTTTAACTATTTTCATATAATTTTCATCTTTTAAGTTTTGCGTAAAAAGTAATGCATTATTTTAGAAGCTTATTTAAGGTGTAAGTGTGTATTTATATATATTATCTATTATCAATATGTATCTTAGAACGAATTTACCCTTATATATATATTTAAAATATATCTTAGGAGTTATCGCAACTGCCGGGGTCGCAGGTCTATCTAAACAGGGTGCCAGGGCCCTGAAACGCAAAGAGCAACCGAAAGAACAGGGTGGTTTTTAGTCAGTAACTCTGACAGTCCCTTTAGCTCCACCCAGGGCGGGAGGACTCATTTGATAATTTTACCACCCCCAAAAAAAAATGGAATTATCGTAAAATAAAGGCAACTGCGTTACAAAATAATTTTACGGTGAGCGCACTTCTTTTTTGATCTAAATTGGTCCCAGGCGAAGCCGGGGCCGGTCGCTAGTTTCCTATATTTATAAACTTACTCTACAACGATATCAACAAAGATTATGATATTTTTAGTGTCACAATGTATTCATCGTCATTATTGTCATCACCATCTTCATCCTATGATGACGATTTACGATTTCATTCTAATTTATGACGACTGATATTATTCTCAGTCGTCACAAATGTGAAAGAAACTCGAATACAATAATTTCAAGTAAACTTCTCGTCACACATACCACAGTATCTCAAGACAAAAGTTTATGATCGGTGCGTATTGCCAGTGCAATATATGGAACTGAAACGTGACCGCTCACAATGGGCCTCATCAGAAGGCTCAAAGTCACTCAAAGGGCAATGGAGAGGGCAATGCTTGGAGTTTCCTTGAGTGATCGAATCAGGAATGATGATATCCGCAAGAGAATTAAGGTTACCAACATAGCCCGAAAGATCGCCAAACTAAAGCAGTAGTGAGCAGGGCACATTTCTCGCAGAACAGATGGTCGATGGGCCCGAAAAGTTCTGGAGTGGCGACCGCATACCGGAAGACGCAACGTTAGAAGGCCTCCCATAAGGTGGACCGATGACCTGATGAAGGTCGCGGGTAGCCGATGGATGCGAGACGCGCAGGACCGGTCGTTGTGGCGACGCTTGGGGTAGGCCTATGTCCAGCAGTGGACGTCTTTCGGCTGATATGATGATGATGATGAAGTTAACATTTACTTACCCGCTTTTAGGCATTTTATTAATAGAGTTTTTTTATTGAAACCGATTTAATTGTAACACATGGTTGTAGAATCATAATATGTGACCCGGTCATACTGCTGGAAGCGGTCTTAATCATAATTAAATAAAAGCGGCCAAGTGCGAGTCGGACTCACCCATGAAGGGTTCCGTAACAGTAAGTAACATAATATAAAAGTTCTTGTAGTTCGTTGTAACTTTATAATTATTATTTACTTAGGCATCTATTATAGATTTATTATTAGAAAATAATGGTTCACGGTTTATGCTTTAGGTTTATGTTCATGAAATAAAATGTTATTTTTTTATGTTTGAGTTGATTGAATGAAAGGTAAATTGCGGTCTACGATTTATGACGTATTAAAAAAAACTACTAACTAGATCTCGTTCAAACCAATTTTCGGTGGAAGTTTGCATGGTAATGTACATCATATATTTTTTTTAGTTTTATCATTCTCTTATTTTAGAAGTTACATGTTTGGGGACACATTTTACCACTTTGTAAGTGTCTCTCGCGCAAACTATTCAGTTTAGAAAAAAAATATATTAAAAAACTCAATATCATTTTTGAAGACCTATCCTATCCATAGAAACCACACGTATGGGTTCGATAAAAAAAAATTGAGTTTCAGTTCTAAGAATGGGGAACCCCCAATTTTTTTTTTCTATTTTGTGTGAAAATCTTAATGCGGTTCACAGTATACATCTACCTACCAAGTTTCAAAAGTATACTTCTTATAGTTTCGGAAAAAAAGTGGCTGTCACATAGACGGATAGACAAACAGACAGACATGACGAATCCATAAGGATTCCGTTTTTTGCCATTTGGCTGCGGAACCCTAAAAACAACTCACCGTCTTTTGTTGCATACCACGCCATTTTTATTATGAGAAAATAATTTAAGCAATCGTAAAGTATTAAATGAGACGCACTAAACTGTCATTCTTTGACATGCTAGCAGATAGTTCCACAAAGAGTTTTAGTAATATTTTTATGCTGTTATGGAACAGATTTAGTGCAATAGCCAATAATTGGCGATACATCTGCTTTGCGATTCAGCGTTTTAATAGATTTTGCAGCTCTCAAGAAGCTTCCTCGACATTTTTTTTTTATCACGTCCAATATTCCTTCATAATTTTGTCAAAAAGTAGTAGTCACAAAAAAAACAACAAAACACAATTAAACCACTTTTATTCCATGTGCTTTGTATCCCCTAAAATTTACTAGCGGAATCTATGAATATTTTTGGTTGGCTGAGATAATAATTAATAAGTAGGTAAGTTTGGATTATCAAAACAAAAATTCATCATTCTGATATCAGCATTGACAAAAATTTAATGATATGACCACCTGCGGGTATTTTTGCTGTGTAATTGTAATTACCTAATTATTACAGTGAGTGTCGTCATGAATGACAATTTTATTAAACCGATAACTGACATATGTGGCCCGTCACAATAAAACTTGTCCTTGACAAATCCGCATTATTGACTTCATTATTACAGTGATTGTCGTCATAAATGTCCATTTCATTGACATCTGTCACTCGTCACAACAGTATAATAAATGCAGTAGGTATATATTTACAGTGACATTGTTTTTGTTCAGATAAAATTTATTCCTAAAACATCTGCATTTGCGAGCAAAGAGCTCATTCCCTGTTCAAAAATAGCTTGAATTTTGAAAGTCGTAGTTCCGGGTGTGGTTTCTTCGGGTTTTGACATCGACTTCCTTAATGTAAATTATTTTGTACTTTTTTTTAAATTATTTTGTGTTTTTTTTTTTCCAAATACAACCGATTCCTTCAATTGTGTTTTTTTGTATTCAAGTTTTTAATTTTTTAATGCTGCTTGTGTCTACCCCCAAAAATTAAAACTAGATAGTAAGCAAATACATCCTCAGTCAATATAGTCAATGAAACTTCAGAAGGGTCTGGCAAAAATATAAATAATGGGTACGTATTTGAATATCGAAGATTAAAATACCTACGCTTAAAATACCAACGTTCAAAACATCGAAAATTTAAATATCGATTATATCAAAATATCGAAAATTGTTATACCTACGCTTAAAACGTCGAAGTTAGAAATACCGAGTGATTAAAATATCGAATGATTTAAAATATCGAATGACATTATACCTAAGTTTAAAATATCAACATTTAATACATCTAAGTTCATAATATCAACATTTAATACATCTAAGCTCATAATATATACGTTAATTACCTACTAGTTGAAATACCGAAGAATTTTTTAAACAGGCTGTACGACTGGATTCATAAACTAGCGGACGTCACGCGGTTTCACCCACGCAGTTCCCGTTCTCGTAGGAGTACGGTGATAAAATATAGCCTATGTTACTTCGTGATAATTTAGCTATCCATTGCTGAAAGAATTTTTCAAATCGATCCAGTAGTTTCGCAGCCTATTCATTTCAAACAGAAAAACAAATCTTTCCTCCTTATTATATTAGTGTAGATGTAGATGTAGCTAGAGTAGAAATTGTCACACTCTGCAAACGCGTTGCTATTAGTCATTGGTCTGTCTACTGCAAAAGTTTAACGAAATGCTTAGAGAATATTATCATGTCGGAACACGGATTAAAAGCATGCAGTGTGCCAGCGAGCGTGCAACATGCAGCAAGCATGGATTCTGTCACGGCTCCGCCGCTGTGGGGCTCCGGCAGTCCCACGCGAGCTTATCGTCGCAGATGGTTTAAACGCTCACCACCGCACCACCTGCTAACCACCAAAGGCACGTAAATGTAAATAATGTATGTATTAAATGTGGAAAATTAACACATTTTTATAAGTAGGTATTTTAATTTTCGATGTTCAAATATGGACTCACCGATATTTAGGACGTTCAATACTCTGTACTTCGATATTTAGGAAATTTCATGTACCTTTTGTAGATATTTCAATTGAAGATATTGTGGACGTAGGTTATTTAACCATTCGATGATAAAAACATTCGTTATTTTAATTTTCGGTTTTACAGTTGTTCGATATTTCAATTTTCGATGTTTTGAACATTGATATTTTAAGCGTAGTGTATTTTAATTTTCGATATTCAAATACGTACCCATAAATAATATGTAAAAATGTGTATTGCTTTGGAACAGCACACATGTTAGCTCCCTTCTAAGGCAGAAAAAGTACGAAGTTGAATTCTGAAAAGAATACAGATCCTTTCCGGATTCGATCCGTGTATAATTTTTTTTTTTTCGGTATTATTAATTTCATCGTCATCATATCAGTCGAAAGACGTCTACTGCTGGACATAGGCCTCCCCCAACTGTCACCACATCAATCAGTCCTGTGCGTCTCGCGTCCATCGGCTACCCGTAACCCTCACCAGGTCATTGGTTCACCTTGTGGGAGGCCTTCCAACGTTGCGTGTTCCGTACGCGGTCGCCACTCCAGAACTTTTCGGCCCCGAAAACTTCGAACTTTATAGAAAAGTTCTTGAATAATAATAATAATGTATTTATTGTTTCACAAACTAGGTGACATACATGCTTAGTACAAATTTATGAGCTAGAATGAAAAGATGATGTACTGCTGGTACTTAAAAAAGGAAACCCTGAGCTATAAGTACCAGCTGCCTTTAAGTGACACAATGAAAGCAGTTCATAATATTACATGCAAACATGTGAGATGAAATTGCCGAGACAATAATAATATATTTAATTAATAATATGGAAAACAGAATTTCTAAAGAGTGGAATCACTGAAACTAGTAGTAAACTAAGCTTGTGTTAGTGTGTATGAGTTGCGTGTGTGTATGTGTATAGGTGTATGTGTGCGTGTGTATATGTGTTTGTTATTTAACTGGATGTAGGAGATTCTCTGTTTCATAATAGGTAAGTTTAAGAAGCCAATCAATCACAGGTTTTTAACAGTCATGTTTATGTTTAGGATTAATATTTAATAACTTGTTTGCCTTGGCATACAAAAATCGTTCGAGGAAACTGAAAAATCTCTGACTGAAGGAAGTCCTGAGAGTGACACCCAAAGGAAGTTTAAGCCTACGAGTAGAGTGATTTTGGGAGTTTATAGAAACAAGTCCGCCATTTGTGTTTAATGAATGTTGCCTTAGAATAATTTGAAGAATAAAGAGTTGATGCACCGTGAAAACCTCACAGTACTCATAGAGTTCCTTGGTAGGGTAACGAAAAGGTTTAGAGGTACATACTTTTAACACTGCTCTCTGCGCGCGTTCAAGAACTATCAAATTAGTCTTACAGGCACCGCCCCATGAGGAAACACAATAACTAATCAAAGTAAACCATCTTTAAAATCTTAGGGTCCGCGACGTGTCTCAGATGTTTGAAAATATAGATTAGTTTCCGGATTCGCCCTGTCAATAGTTTAATATGCGGTACAAAACTTAGTCTTTCGTCTAGGATCACTCATAGATATTTGACAGTAGGTGCATTTTGAAGTTTTGGGCAGTTGCATATAACTGAAGTATTCGCTGTGTGATTATGAGCGGTAATGTAAAATTTGCTTTTGTCGAATTTTTGTGCGTTTTTTTAATGTTGAATACTAGGTACTTGGTTTTTTCTACATTAAGTGACAGGGTATTATCGGATAGTCATTTAGTTATTTTATCAAATCCCACTTGTGCTGCGTTACAAACTTTCTCCCAAGTGTCCCCTGTGAAAATAATTGCTGTATCATCTGCGAAAGCCAGAAGTTTGCCGTTTGCGATGTCTAATTTGCAAATTTCATTAAGGTATACCAAGAAGAGCGTAGGTCCAAGGATGCTCCCTCGCGGAACGCCGTTCGTACTTATGAGAAGATCTTTACTTATATGCTCGCTTTTTACGCACCGTGTTCGATCAGTCAGATAACTTTGAAACAGCTTCAGCTGTTTGTCTCTGATACCAATCTTCTCAAATTTTAGAATGAGTTTGGGGATGGAGACCGTGTCGAAAGCTTTAGCCAAATCCAGGAATAATGCCAAACATTTGTTGTTCCTGTCCAAGGCAATCCATATTGGTTTTTCGAAAGAATATTGTGAGCTTCAAGGTATTTATTTAGGCGATTGTTCATGATTCTCTCCAAGATCTTTGACAAGGACGGCAAGACGGATATGGGCCTATAGTTACCGACACGATCTGCATCTCCAGACTTATATATGGGATGAATCAGAGCCTTCTTTAGCAAGTCCGGAAAGACTCTACTAGATATACACAAATTGATTATGTATGTTAATGGTGGTACTAAAATGTTCTTATATTGCTTTAGCAGGCTAAATGAAATACCGTCAATACCAACCGCACAGTCGGAGCGCAAGGATAATACCATTTGCTCAACTTCTTGCTCATCGGTTTCCAGGAATACAAAAGAATCCAGTGAAGATGCTGTCTGTGGTTCAGTGTGAGAACTCAGGTTATTAAAAGTTGAATTTGCAACTTTGTCTGCCAGCTCTTTCCCGATATTGGCAAAAAATGAATTAACTTCATTAATAGACTCGTCAACAGATCTTTTAATTTTTAGTAAACTACAAGCGGATGTTTTAGATTTTGTAGTATGAGTAACTTAATTTATAACTTTCGACATTTTTTTGGGATTAGACCTGGCTTTGTGTAGTTCGTCTTTCTAATATTGTCTTTTAAGGGTTTTTAGAATAGAATTGCAGTAATTGCGGTATCTTTTAAATGTAGTCCTGATGATTTCGTTATTGGGGTCATTTTTCATTTTTAAATACATCCGGTCCCTATTTCTCATGCATCTTAGGATGCCTGGAGTAATCCATGGTTTAATAATTCTCAAGCGATGAGGCACAGCAACACACTTAGAACTAATTTTAAGGCTCTGGTTAGTGAATTTACGAAGTATTCCAGGGCAACATTTGCATTTGTACATACATAAATATAAGTAAAGTTCGTATTTTTGATTTGGGTTTCTAATTTATTATAATCAATTTTGGTCTTCGTGGCTAGAGGTATATCCACTTTAACTTTGTCAAGTGAAAGTAATACAGCATTATGGTCAGTGACCACAAAGTCAATAACTATAGTAGTAGCTTCAAATTTAGTTTTAAGTAAGATATGATCGAGGCAAGTTTTACCGTGCGTAACCAGAGTGTGTGCTGGTAAAAGACCATGACTAGCAGCTAGAGTCAGATAATCCGGAGTTTTGGTATCCATATAACCATCTGCAATATCTATATTTATATCGCCAATGATAATTATATTACTAAATGACGAATTTGTACCTGATCCATGGAAGACAGAAAATTAGATATTTCTTTAAATAACGGTGGCCTATACAATGCAAAGACACAGGTGTCTTGTCTTATTCTTATTTCAATACAGTTTGCGTCTGTAAAATTTGGTTCGATTATTGTTATATTAGTGATACTACTTCGAATGTAAACCACAACTCCATCATTTTTGTACAATCTTTTTGTAGTTAAATACGAATTAAATCCGTCCAGTGAGGGTATATTTGGGTTGCATGATAGCCAGTACTCTGTGAGGATAAGTATATCCTGAGAGATAGACATTCTGGACAATAATGTTAATAGACATTTGTCGAAATAGTTTGAATATTTTGAGTTAGAATTTTAAGAGATCTTGGGGTAACTATACTTTTACAATCTTCAGGCTAGCATCTATGAGAATCCGAAATTCTAAGGTCGTCTATATTATTTGTATGATTGTCTAGCCTATCGAATTTTGTGATTTATGGAATAATTGATCATTATGGTAGCCAGTTTTTGCTTGCGCAAAGTATTGTTGCATACTAAACTTGTTCATTAACTACATAATGTTTAAATTGAGAACGCTTATAAAACACGTCATTGGCAAAAAAAAAAACAAAGACTGAATATGGACTTTTGTTATATTTTGATAGGTGCTTATGAATATTGACAGTGGTAATTAAAATGAAACTACATATGTTTTTTTAAAAACTAATCACAGACAGTTAAATCTTAAACGTAAAACAAAAGTATGGGTTATCTATTTTAAATCCTCAACGCAGCCCCTTCACAAGTGGTCACAGCGCCTATTCTGTCAGAACAAGGCTTTCCATCGTAAATCAAGTCACCAAAGGAAAACACTTCAAGTACGTCGAAGCCATAAATTTCTCCACATCTCTTTGAGCCGACTGCTGACCACAAGGCGGTGCAAAGCTGAGGTGGCTTCGTGACTACTTTTCTTGGCTTCATGAACGCGTAGTTTGGTCCCAGGTCTGCTACAGTTAGAGGAGCAATAGGACCTTCTCTAAATTTCTTCGCTAGTTCGATAGCTGTTTTGACAAGCAACTTTGCAAGACCTTGTTGTCTATGTTGAGGTTTGGTACCCAGGAACATTATTTCACAGAGGCAGTCAACACCATACCTGAAAGTAATATAAGATTTAGTTTGCTTTTCTTAGCTTTCTTTTCCAAGTTTCTAAATTTTTCCAATGCAAGGCACTCCTTTTAATTAAAATCAATTTAAAAATAAACAATGTATATTACAAGAGTTCATTTCTAGATCAAGAAAGAAATGGTCATATAATATACCTTTCAAAATAATTGCACTTTGCGTCGAGTTCGACCATGAACTCCATCATGGCCTTAGATGACGGCCTTTTGCAGCGCTCTTCGGTGAATATTTCGAAAAATGACTTTTCTATTGAACCTGGCGTTGGCTTCTCCTGAAACGTTAATGTTACATGAATATATTTATATGAATATCGTCATGATTGTTCTTTAGCCATCGGCTCGGCCCTTCTAATAGCAAAATATCAGCACCGCGTAAATTCACGTGTTGAGAAGAATCGTAGGATAATTTATCATTTCAAGAAGAAAGCTGAAATGTTTCTCAATCCTGTCAATTCGACTATCCGTACAGTTATTTAACTAGAACATTTCAATATGTTTTTGATGGCAGGAGTAGGTATGTTGGTGTGTTTTCTAAATGATGATTCGGTGTTTGATAAACCGAACGATGCTAAACAAGTGATAAAGTTCTAATAGTCCATTAAAAATCCCTGTACAGATGCAGATAGTTGGCTGTTAGGCGTCCACAATCTAAGTACAATACATTCGTTCATGGCACCGTGTCTAATTGCAGTTGGTACTTTGTTATACTTTTCTAACGGATCACTGATACAGCATCATACCAGTGAAGTCATGTGACAACAAACCTCGTAATTAAAATTAAGCAGCAGTTTGTGATATCGTCAATTTATCAACATTTGACAAACCCTCTAACTACATTTATCTTATCAAACCTTCACAGAATTTTATTATAAATCCGTAAAATCATTTCTAATGTGGTATCTTCGTATTTTTTATCAAAAGCGGTAACCAACATACTGTTTAACTTATATTTTAAAATCTTACTTTCTTTACAATATATTTCATATGCAAAACTCTTCTTAATCTTAAATATTTGAAAGTCAGCATAGTGTTACGAAGGCTACTTGACCAGAGTGCACCAACCGAAAATAATTGTGAAAGTGAATATTACTAACCTGCAATTTACAGAAAACAGTTGCGGCCACATCTCCAGTGTCAGTAGCGACTGCTACCAATGACAGACCGTCCAGTGCTGCGTCTGCGCATAGTTCTAACATCTCTTCTGCAGCTAAGGGATCTTTGTTCACTTCTAATCCAACACACGCGGCTTCATGTGGAATAAAGCCTTCTCTGAGCACCTGGAGCATTTAAGAATATAATAAATTGATAATGTTCAACAATTTATGATTTTAGATTATTCTGAAGCGGTTGGTAAAATCGATGCGTACCTGTAAAGAACCCGGAAACGTAGCAGCTGAAATCGATTCGATTCTGTACTTTCCTGAAAAAAAAAAAATTGTAATTTCATTGTTTACAAAAAAAAAGCGAAAAGCGCTGGGCAAAATAAAATAATAAAAATTTCTTATATTTGCAAACTTATTTTACCTCTAATTATGAGATTATTATCGTTTGACACGAAAGACATCAACAAAAATTATGACATTTTTGGTATCACAATGTCAATCAATCGTCATTATTGTATTCATCACGTAAATCGTCATCTTATGATGACGTAAATCGTCATCTTATGATGACGATTTACGATTTGATTCTAATTTATGACGACTGATATTATTCTGTCATCACAAACATACGAAACTCGAATATTATAACTTTTTAACTGTAAACTAGTTAATTTGGTAAATAAAAAAGTGGTTGTAGAATCATAATATGTGACCCCTTCATACTGTTTGAAGCGGTCTAAATCATAATTAAAAAACAACTCACCGTCTTTTGTTGTATACCACGTCATTTTTATTATGAAAAAATAATTTAGATAATCGTAAAGTAAAGGGTTAAATGCGACACTCCGAACTGTCGAGAGTACCAACTGTGAATGACTGACTGAATCTTTGACTGAGGTTTTTAAGCCGACTCTAATCTTTATCTGTTACCGTATCTAATGAGTTGACATATTTAAATTTAGCTACTGTCTAAATCCGAATATCAGCATAAAATTGTAGGAATAAGTTCAAACTGCAAATGATAGTAGTAAGGATGAGTAGGTAAGGATTATCGAAATAAAATTCATCAAATCATTCAGTCAAAACTACATCAAAATTATTATAATATCAGCATTGATAAAAATTTATGAAACGAACTGCTGCAGAATATTTATGTTGTGTAATTGTAATTACCTAATAATTACAGTGAGTGTCGTCATAAATGACGATTTATTGAAACGATAACTGACATCAGTAACCCGTCAAAATAGAGTAATATAAGCAGTGTCAATTTACAGTGTCATTGCCTCCGTCCAGATAAAGTTTATCCCTAACACATCCGCATTATAATATAATATCCGTATTACATTGAGTGTCGTCATAAATGACAATTTTACTAAAGTAATAACTGGCATCAGAGAACCGTCACAATAGTATAATAAACGCAGTGTTGATACTCCTCCGATTATCAATTTACAGTGTCATCGCCTTTGTTCAGATAAAAAATATCCCTGACAACTCCGCATTAATTGTATTTACCTAATTATTACAATGAGTGTCGTCATATATGACTATTTTATTTAAATAATAACGGACATCAGGACCCTTCATAAAATATAGTATAATAGAAGCAGCGTCAATTTTACGGAGTGATTGCCTATCTTCAGATAAAAGTTATTCCTGACACATCCGCATAAATTGTTATTATCTAATTATTATATTGAGTGTCGTCATAAATGTCAATTTTACTAAACTAATAACTGACATCACAGAACCGTCACAATAGTATTATAAACGAAGTGTTGATACTCCTCCGAGTATCAATTTACAGTGTCATTGCCTTCGTTCAGATAAAAGATATCCCTGACACTCCGCATTACTTGTATTTACCTAATTATTACAATGAGTGTCGTCATATATGACTATTTTATTTAAATGATAACTGATATCAGTGATCCTTCACAAATAGTATAGTAAAAGCAGCGTCAATTTTACAGAGTCATTGCCTCTGTTCAGATAAAAGTTATCCCTGACACATCCGCATTAATTGTAATTACCTAATTATTACAGTGAGTGTCGTCATAAATGACTATTTCATTACACCGAAAACTGACATCAGAGAACCGTCACAGTAGTATAATAAACGCAGTGTTGATACTTCTCCGAGTGTCAACTTAGTGTCATTGCCTTTGTTCAGATGAAATGTTTATTTTGAGAATGAGAATGACACGTATAGCAATTCTTAAAGAAAGGTTATTTGTGTTAGGTATTATCTTCCCTCCATATCTTATTAAATATTGATCCTTTCGAAAAAGTGTACATAATCTTTAATATATAATATTTGATGTAAATTACACATGTTTTAAGACCATTTTTTGCCATAGGCCACCGTTTACGAAAAACTAAAAAAGGGGTTCCTTTTTCACGACTGCCTAAAAAAGGAATGTTATGTTTTCAGGGTTCATGTATGTATGTATGTATGTATGTATGTATGTATGTTTGTGAGTTTCTTTATTCCATCGTAACTCCTAAACGCCTTAACTGATTTCGATGTATGTGGTATCGCTAGAAGCGTCGCGTTATCCCGAGTAACATAGGCTAGTCAAAACTGAAAAAAATAATAATGGGGGAGCCATGGATCATAAAAAAAAACGGAAATATATTTTTATTTTCATGAAAATTTGCTGACCTATACTATCATCATCTAGAGCTTGCTTAGTACATAACAAAAATATATAAAAGTAGTATTCAATATGCACTCGTTCCCTAATAATGAAAATTTAAAAAAAAAATTTAGGACAGCCAAGAAATTTTAGTATCATTGTGGTACCAATCAAAAATCGATTTAGTTTCGCATTACTTATTCAATCAAAATATCGTTTTATCACTAAAAGGTATAAAATAAAAAACAAATAATTAAAAAAATAAAAAACACGCCTGCCATGTCCAAAAATGAACTAAAAAATTAAAAACAAACATTGGCCCAAATATTTAAAACTGAAAAACAACTTTTTTATTGCAGTGGGGGGACAGTAGGTACTCTGTAACATTTATTTAATGGTCCCCCGACTGCAATAAAAAAGTTGTTTTTCAGTTTTAAATATTTAGGCCAATGCTTGTTTTTAATTTTTTCGTTCATTTTTGGACATTGCAAGCGTGTTTTTTAATTTTTTAATTATTTTACCCTTTCACGCCCTAGCTTCACCCCCATCCATAAGTACATTTAGTATGTTGTTTGAGGCACCTTTACCCACAACTATACCAAAATTCGCTTACACACGAATTATTTCCCCTATTTTTCCTTCGCTGGGATAGTTATATTCGTAGTGTTCTCTCAGAAAGCCGCTTCTACTTAGCTTTCAACTTTTCACCCTGGTATCTAGGCACCTAGTTATAACCATACCTAGGGTGAAAAGTTTACTTTCCCGAATAAAAAGAAGATCTCCCTATATTAGGAAAAGAAAACTTTTCTTCTTGTATAATGTCAAATTCTAAAAGTGGGTGGTACTGACCGGAGCATCGAAGCGTAATGTAACATTTTATAAAGCGAGCATACGTGTAGTCAGTACGTACGAACAAAGAGTAACTTATACCGTAACTATTTAATTTATGCAACAGAATCGCCCACTCAAATTCCGCCACTTAAATTCTTCGCACAGGCAAATACATCGCTGATGCACTGGACAGGGGCCATAGCGTCGCCATGATGTCGACGGATCTCAGCAAAGCTTTCGATTCAATCAATCACGGGGGACTCTGTCGAAAGTTGATCGACACTGGAGCACGGAATAACATCGTTAAGATGGCCAAGAACTATTTGAGCGATAGAACAACAAGGGGTAGCTTCAGAACCACTTTGGGAACGGATAAGCGTGTGCCACACGGAGTGCCCCAGGGATAAATACTTGGTCTGCCAATCTTCAACCTCTATGTGGCTGACCTACCAAATGAAAGAATAGCAGGTCAAATGCTGTCACAGTACGCCAACGATCTGTGTATCCTTAACGCAGCTGAAAGACCGGACCACGCTACATGCCGAGCAGAGTGGGCCGCCACCGATATAAGCGACTATTATGAGAAATGGGGCATCAAATACAATGTCGACAAGACAGAATGTATCTTGTTCTCTTTCAAGAGACTGGACAAACTGGACAAAAGGCTCTCGATGAATAAACATGCCAAAGAAAAAATTGCAAATGCCAAGAGAGTCAAAGGAGCGCTATACCCAATTATCGGCTACCGCTCCAAGCTAAGCGTTGACGCCAAGCTGTTAGTCATTCAAGCATGTTTACTTCCAGTGTTAGACTACGGCGTAATACAACTACTACCGTGGTACAGCAAATCAAACCTGCTCATAATTGAGAGACAATATAAAATGGCATTGTAGAGTGCCGCACAGTTACCCAGATGCACCGATACCGATCTACTCTGGGAAATACTACAATAAGACCCGTGGCACATTCGTGCGCAGGATCTCCACGGTGACATGATAGAACGTCTCAAATCTGTGTCCATTGAGGGGTTGTATTACAACAAGAGAAATAAAAGTATTCTGATTCTGATTGGCTGCAAATGGTACATAACGGCCTGTAACACCGGTCAGTCAGTACCGAGTCGGTACTGACTTACCGACCTTTTTGTGAACTTGGGCTGGACAGGAAAGTATTTGGATTACCATTGTTGCGCAACTTTGTGTCCATGTATGCTATGTGTTTTTAGCATTTGATATTGCCTGTAAAAATGTTGCACACAAAACTGATTCCTGAGCTACATATACTTATTATGTTTCAAGTAAGGAAACTTTTAAAATACGTCATTGGCTAAAAAAAAAAAGTCTAAGTCAGTCAGTCGGTCGGTCTCTTGGTATCTTTTAACGGGTGCTTATAAATATTGACAGTAGTACATTAAATGAAACTATGTTTTTTTTTAATATTAAAAGTTATATTTAACAAAGCCAAACATAACTGATCATAAACAATTCAATCCTAAATGTAAACTTATAACAAAAGTTCGGGTTTTTATTTTAAATCCTCAACGCAGCCCCTTCACAAGTGGTCACAGCGCCTATTCTGTCAGAACAAGGTTTTCCATCGTAAATCAAATCACCAAAAGAAAACACTTCAAGAACGTCGAAGCCATAAATTTCTCCACATCTCTTTGAGCCGACTGCTGACCACAAGGCGGTACAAAGCTGAGGTGGCTTCGTGACTACTTTCCTTGGCTTCATGAACGCGTAATTTGGTCCCAGGTCTGCTACAGTTAGAGGAGCAATAGGACCTTCCCTGAATTTCTTCGCTAGCTCGATAGCTGTTTTGACAAGCAACTTTGCAAGACCTTGTTGTCTATGTTGAGGTTTGGTACCCAGAAACATTATTTCACAGAGGCAGTCAACACCATACCTGAAAATAAAATAAGATTTAGTTTGCTTTATTAACCTGTCTAGCCAGATGGTCTCAATGGCGGTGTCTCCTTTTGCTAGAATTGAATGAAAAAACAGGAGTAGCGATTTCTGATTTTCGTTGAGTTTAATACAATAAAAAATGGTCGTATAATATACCTTTCAAAATAATTGCACTTTGCGTCGAGTTCGACCATGAACTCCATCATGGCCTTAGATGACGGCCTTTTGCAGCGCTCTTCGGTGAATATTTCGAAAAATGACTTTTCTGATGAACCTGGAGTTGGCTTCTCCTGAAACGTAAAAGATACACACATTTTATGAATATCGTCATAATTGTTCTATAGGAATCGGCTCGGCCCTTCTAATGGCGAAAGGTCAGCACCACGTATCATCCCTGTTGAGAAGAATCGTAGGATCTTTGTCATTTCAAGAAAAATGTTGAAATGTTTCACATTCCTGTCAATTCGCCTATCCCTACATTTATATCTACTAGAATATCTCAATAGTTTGTTTAATGGCAGACATAGGTATGATGATGTTTTTAACTTTGAATTTGGAAGTCGGTGTATACGAAGAAACAATAAAAAAAAATCGACTTCCAAATTCAAAGTTATTTTTGATTTTATTATTATTTTTTGCGTTTCAGTTTTTTCGAAGGTTTAACTTTTTTGTTAAAAAGGTTTTTTTCTAACGGTATATTCGTTTTTTTCTTTAAGCGATACTAATCTAGTGATAAAGTTTTAGTGGCCCCTGGCCCTGGCGCTCAATGCTGTAATCAGAATCCCTGTCCATTTCATTCCCAAATACGGATGTAGATAGTTATCTGATAGACGCCCACGTTCGAACACATAACTATGTACATCCGTGCGTGATACTGTATCTACATAGTAACAACAGACACTTTGTTACACTTTTCTGACGGATTACTGATAAAGCAACATTTTTGTGAAGTCACGTGACGGTAAACCTCGTAATAAAAATTACATAGCAGATTGTGATATCATCAGTTTTATCATAACATTTGACAAACCTTCCAACTTCTATCTTATCTAACCCACTTCAAAATATTATTACAAATCCGTGAAGTTATTTTCACGCGATAACAAAAATGTAGTTTAACCTATATTTTAGAATATTTGTTTATTTCTAAAGAACACATTTTTCATATGCAATCTTTTCTCATATTCATCTTCCCCATAGCTAAAATACTTGTTAATCACAAAGATGATAATGAGGCTGCTAGACCAGTGTGCACCAACCAAAATTTTTAATGTGTCCACGCTCGTAATAGATATTTTAAGTCACTTCTGTGGAATAAAATTGCCAATTTGAATTTTACCAACCTGCAATTTACAGAAAACAGTTGCGGCCACCTCTCCAGTGTCAGTAGCGACTGCTACCAATGACAGACCGTCCAGTGCTGCGTCGGCGCATAGTTCTAACATCTCTTCTGCAGCTAAGGGATCCTTGTTCACCTCTAATCCAACACATGCGGCTTCATGTGGAATGAAGCCTTCTCTTAGAACCTGAAGCAAGAAAAAAATTCAATAGGTATATCGTTAACTAGTACATGTCACGCGGTTTCACCCGCGTAGTTCCCGTTCCCGTGGGAGTATGGGGATAAAATATAGCCTATGTTACTCCCTGATAATGTAGCTATCCATTGCTGAAAGAATTTTAGAAATCGGTCCCGTAGTTTCGGAGCCTATTCATTTCAAACAAACAAACAAATCTTTCTTCTTTATAATATTAGTATATATGATCAAAAATTTAGGATTGTAGATTATTCAAAAGCAGTTGGTCAACTTAAGACTTACCTGTAATGAACCAGGAAAAGTAGCAGCTGACATTGATTCGATTCTGTATTTTCCTGAAAAAAGTAATAAAAATTTTATTTGGACACCAAGTCGGAAAAAGTCGGGTAAAATAAAATTGACACAAAAGTTTAATGGGGGTTGTTAAACTTTGTCATCGTATTGGTTAGGTAGTACAGTCATTTAAGCAAAAATGGGTCAAGTTCGGAATGAGTTTATCACTCATAAGCTGGAATCTCGGAAATACATTTTGGTGATCTAAAAGTTGTGTCAATAATCTTATAAAATGTTGCGTCTGCGAAAAACCGCGATTCCACAAAAATCGGTTTTTCACGATTAGGTCCATCGTTTTGTATATCTCTATAATGATTTTAAAATTTATGATGTAAGTTGTAGATCGTTAAATTTGCAACAATTATAGCTTTGAACATTTTTTTCATTATAAAAATGAAAAAAACATTTTTTTCATGCACTCAACCGTTTTATAAAAAGAGGGTGGTGAGCGCGCAGCGCCATATTTTAATATATGGTCAACCGTGAATTTCGGTGAATTATGAGTGTTTTAAGTGTAATTTTTTTTATTTATTAATTTTATATTGTATTTAATAACATAATATATCTAATATAAATAATAAAAATCAGCCGTCAACCCAAGCTAGGTATGCGTGTGTTAAACATACTAAAACTACTCTGTCACACACATTTTTTAGTAAGAAAATAAGTGAGGTCTGTTTCTGGGACCTAAGTTCATGAATTTTTTTTATAGGGCCGTAAACATGTCTAGTCTTTATTGGAACAACTATAACTGTGACAAAATTAATTGGTTATTAATAAACTGGTGATAGAAACATAAATTATATGTTATCCCGGTATTATCGACTGCTTAAAGTAGTCTATAAAATAATAAAAAAAATAATCACTTACCGTTTTCTGTAGTATACCACGCCATTTTTATTTAGAGAAAACAATTTGAACAATCGTAAAAAGGACAAAATGCGATACTCCGAACTGCAGAGAGTACCAACTGTGAATGACTGACCGAATGTTTGTATGCGGGTTATATGCCGACTCTAATCTTTATCTACTAACGTATCTAATGAGTTGACATATTTAGAATACACGTATGTGTACAAATAATTTTGCCAGCAAAGTGCGAGTCGGTTACAAAACGAGGGTTCCGTACGAGGAAGATCAGTTGAAAAATTGGTCCTCACTTTGTTATGGATATTCTGGTGGCTTTGCTATGAATAATTTTATTTTTTTTCGATTTCACCAGAATATCCTAAAAAAAAATATCATTAGCAAAGCCCAGAAAGGGAGTACCCTTTCTGGGCTTTGCTATGAAATTTTTTTTTTTTCGATTTCACCAAAATATCCATAACAAAGTGAGGACCAATTTTTCAACTGATCTGATGTTTTAATTTTATTGTTTTTTTTTTGAGTGGCCTCATTTTACTTTAGATAAGCCCGTTTTGAACTTGATCTTGTCTTATGGTAAGTGATAAATCAAATCAATGTGAAGGCGAGCGAGTCCAGAAAATTCCTCTTCATTCTTTGATTTGAAGGCGAACATGTTATTGGTATTAGAAAACAGAAATGCTTGCAGATAGTTCCACAAAGAGTTTTAGTAACGTTTCCATGCTGCCATGTAAAAGAGTTAGTACGATTTAGCTAATTGGCGGTACATCTTCTTTCTGTTTTCTTGTTTCATCTGTTTTTTACATTCAGGTAAATTTCTTTTCTACTAACATTTCTTCATCATCTTGTCAAAAAGTCATGTGACTCAAACAAACCAATTTTAATTCCATCTGCTACGTATCCCCAAAAAATTAGTGGCGGTATCTATGTATAAATATTTTTAGTAGGCTGAGATAATATTGAATAAGTAGGATGTCAGATAATTTTTAATGTAGATGTAAGGATTATCAAAACAAAAATTCATCAAAGCGTAATTATTGTGATATCAGTAGGTATTGATAAAATCAGTACCATCAGTTAGAGAAATTATGCAGTGTAATTGTAATTACCTAATTATTACAGTGAGTTTCGTCATAAATGAGTATTTTATTAAAACGATACCTGACAACAGTGACCCACTGTGTGTTACAATAGTCACGATAGTATGTATAAAGGCAGTGTTGATACTCCTCCGAGTATCAATTAAGATGAAACGCGGGCAGATAGAATTTGTGTGTAAAAGGCCATAATTCAAGGTTTGGCTTTCGCCTGATCTTATCGGCCCATATTGGGGGCCGATAAGATATTTTATGAACTGAATAAAAAGGATATATACTGTGTCTCTATGTTTTCCTTTTTGATGATATATTAAACGTATAAGCACTAATACCCTCAAGAAATGCTCAAAATTGTCCGATAAACCCTTTCAAAAGATCTCTATTGTACAAATTTGGCAACTATTAATGAAAAAAACAAAACATAAGGACAAAGTATATATCCTTCTTTTTCAGTTTGTGAAATATCTTTTAAATCGGTCTAACATTGAAGGAGAAAGTCTATCCGCCCGCGCTTCCTCTTAACAATGTCATTGCCTTTGTCCAGATAAATTTATCCCAGACCCATTCACATTTGCGAGCAAAGAGCTCAGTCACTGTTTATTTTGCGATAGGCTTTGGAAGCCACAAGTGACATCAAATCATCAATGAACCATAGTTTTATGATTTACGTGGTACTATATTTTTAATAACTTTACACACTAAGTGTGTAAATACTAATTCTTCTTACTTAATAGACAGATGTGTTGCTGGGGAGTTTGTTGCATCACTTTTTCCCAGCTGGAAACTAGTAACAGACGTTTTGGAGGACCGTCTTTTGTGAACGTTGACGTTCATAAATTGCGTGTAATCTGCCTAATTTGATTAAATGAGTTTTGATTTATTTACTTTACCTTCTAAAATTCGTTAAAAATATGAACCACTTCGATCAATCTACCTCACCTTTTTTCCAGTCCTATTTTGAATTCGGCCTCCAGTCTAACCGTCTCCACCAGTATTTAACATCGAGATACTGCCTAGCTAGTCACCACAATCTACTAACTGTAACCGGTCTTAACCCCTGCTAATACCGGTCAGATTTTCTAGCTTCCCCCGATGACTTGCTCATATATACATATGACAGCTGAGGCCAACGGCTTAACTTGCTTCCCAATGTACGGCCATTTTGTCGCCCATTACATACAGAGTCCCATAACGGTCCAAAGACCCACCTCGGCAAACGTTGCTTAACCTTGGAGCTCGGCCCATGAGGCTGGTATTACTTAACGAACTCCAGCTCCGCGCGGATCAGCTATTGTTTTGTATCATTGATTGGCAATTTGTATTTTATCAAGCCGATAAAATGGGTCATTCGGATTCCCACTTAACAAAGTTTCAAGAACAAGCTCTGTGTCAGGTATAAAATTCCCGTTTTACATTTAAAGAACCCTAAAAGAATACTAACAGACAAAATATTACCAACCCACGTGTAACAATATTATGTATTACTTTGTTATCATAACGATTTCTCATGATTAGATTAGTAGTTATTTCTGTGTTTTGTTATGAGTTATGATTATGACTATTACATTTTAGCCATTTTGAGAGTCATTGCTTATCTAGGAAAGTTTTATTTTACTCCACAGCTAAATTGTCATTATTTCTATAATGAGTGGTTGCGTTTGTATGCCTTTGCAGTCCAAGTACAGACAAGCTCATAGTTAAATATATACTTTGATTTGGGATTGAAATAAACCTAACAATATCTCACTTTACTAGATTTTATTGATTTTAAGGCTGCCCTCTCGAGAAATGCTTAAAAACAGCGTGCAGATGAAGCAACTTTTCGTCGGCATTTACTGAGAAATTACATCTGAAAAAAATAGGTAATACATGACATCATACGTAATTTGGTTTAGCCAGAATTCATGTATCGGTATCACAAAATAAGAAAAAAATCACCATATCACCTTCAAATCCTTGAGAACCATTTTACTCCATCATTTTTTAACAAAAGTCAAAACAAAAAAAATCTACTTTTTTGCAAAACAAACGAAAATAATTTGTTGTTGATAATTTTTTAAAACATGTGTTATTTTTTTATAATAAATTTAAAATGCGGGTAGTGGAGTGGCGTATGGAGGAATAGTCAGCTCCGTTTATTTACACAAGGTCATTGGCATGTATACAAGCCTTAAGTAGAGGAGGTCACTGGTTTATCTTTGAAGTTCAAGGTCTAATGCAAATGCAATATAGCTATAACTAAACCCAATGGAAATAAAATCATCAAGATCGGTTCATTATCAATAAAGTTATACCCGAATAGATAACCCCACAACATGGTAATTGAACATAATTGGTGAGATAAAAGTGAACCAGGGCGGACTGTTTGTTTGATTGCGTACCCCTACACAGCGTACCGGCGTGATGTTATGTTATGAACTGGTGTAAACAATAAACAGACATGCGATTTCAGCAATCCCGGGAGTTTTACTATCATTTATTGAAGAACTCCGTTGCCTAACTCCGAAGTTCTTCATTAGATATTCACCAAATTGAAATGGGACTAGTCCGGGAAAGTACTGTTCCAAACAAATAAAAACCGGCCAAGTACGAGTCGGACTCTCACAAGAAGGGTTCCGTATCATAAACCGAAAAAAAAACTCGTTTTTTGTATGGGAAATCCCTTAAATATTTAATTAAATTGATTATTTATTATTATAGCGGCAATACAAATACACACTCTATAAAAAATTCAATTGTCGACCTATTACCTTCTTGAGATACAGCCTGATCGACGGACGGACGGACAGATGGACGGACAGCGGAGTCTTAGTAATGGGGTTCCGTTTCATTGCGAACCTTCCCTTTTTTTGAAGTCGGTTAAAAAACAGTAGTCTTAGGATGTCTGTCCGTTGCGAGCGAGCAAGGTAGTGGATCGAAGAAACGGAGAAATTTTGACAATGTTAACAATGGAATTGCACAAAATCTCCGTACCACGTGAGTCACTGACATGATTGGTTAATATTTCTCCGTTTCTCCGCTCCGCTGCCTCGCACCGCGCAAATGGACAGGCACCCTTATTCTTTGATTAATATCTAGTTAGTACCTGACGGTATGTTAATAACAAAGGAAAGGTGTTCAAAAGGTGCAGAACATTATTTTAGGGAACTTCAATAAAATAAGCCACATATTATTATCTGTTTCAACATATAAATTTGTAAAATATTAGATCTTTCAGCATCGTAATAGTCGCTCTACAGTCATTTCTTATCATTGTTTTATTTTATTGTGAGTATATAAAATATACAGAGTGTAAAGAGGTTTTGCATTGTACCCATTAAATTATGATCCACCGAACTGAACCATACTCACGAAAAAATTAACCGCCCATAAATTATGTTTGCATAATTCGACGACATTACTGTTGACTTTTGTCGCGATTTCTGTGTTAGTGCTGTAGTAAGAGTTGTTCATAATGAGGCCTTTATTTGTTACAACGTAAGTATTTTTTGAAGTTAATCAATTTTTATAGCAGCAGCTTCAGCAAAAACCTCTCCTCCTAACCTCTCCGCATAAGACTTTCCACTATAGTAAAAATCGTTGAAAGACACCCTTAGTCCTACGTCAAAATTTAAAACCTTTCCTATTTTCTGAGTCGGTTCCGCTGTCCACAGCGCTTGACATATCTTTGGGACCTTAGCTACAGGTTTTCTGGGTGCCATATTTGAATAGCTTGGGCCCAGGTCTTGTACTGTCATTTGGGAAACTGGACCGTTTTTCAGCTTTTTTCCTAACTCAATTGATGTTCTGCATAGGATTGTGCCTAGTTGGTGAAACCTGTGCTCGCGAAGCGTTGCTAAGAACATTATTTCGAGACTGCAGTCGACGTTGTACCTGAAAAGAGAAGAAAATAATATAATATCGTTTGTTATATAAAAAGGGTCACATATACATTAAAATAACTTACATTTAATTTTTAAGAAAACAATAGCTAATTTGCCTGAACTAGGATGAACCTGTGCTTGAGGCTGGAAAGTCTACAATGTCATTCCGTCTCTTATTAGTATTTTCTGTGTTGTATGAAAGCATAGTGTGCTGTTTTAATACCAAGTGCATAATGAAAAGCTGGCGAACGTTAGTACGTTGCAGGATTTGTATAGATTTGTGGGATAGAGAAAGGGATGGAAATTTGATACTTTTAAAATAGCTCTCTGAGCTCTTTCAAGCGGGAGTAAGTGGGTTTTGGGTGCTCCACCCTATGAAATGATACAGTACTGGATTACAGATGGACCAAGAACCAAATAAACTTGTGTGATTAGTTTTGAATCCGCAATCGTCCGCAGTTTTTTAAAGACATAGATTAATTTGCGCACTCTTTTAACCAGACTTTCAATATGTGGTCTAAAAGAGAGCGTTTCATCTATTATAACTGCGAGATATTTAACATTGCATGTTTGGAGGTTAAATGGACAATCGCATGTACTGATTGGGTGAGATCCACATTTATGGGTAAACAGGTTAGGATTAGTAACGTTAAATAATTTAACGTTACTAATCCTAACCTGTTTACCCATAAATGTGGATCTCTTTAATACTCTTTCGTTACCTCGTTGTTCTTCTCGCTCTCCTCCTCTCCTATCTATTTGCCCTCGTTCTATCAGGTTCTTTTCTAAAAATACAACTTCAAATTTCTACTGTTTACTACAAAATTGACAACTTTCAGGTTCATATATTTTTTCATGTTTTAATTTTTGTCTTTCTATGAGAGCAAAATCTCTATCAATGGGCATCATTGAATGCCCAGGAATTGGATAATGTACAGAAATTGTTTCAAATAAGCCTTTCACACACAACTGATCGAAATACGTAAAAATAAATCTGTTTTTATTTTGACTGAAACAATCATCACAAAATATTTCTAAATGGGTCTGATCTGGGTTTTTATGGTGTAAAAAATAATCATCCAAAGCAGTAATTACTTCGTTCGGCCCTTTATGGGCATAATTTTCCGTAAACAGTAGTAGCTGAGTTTTCTTTTAAGTTATGTATACCAAAATTATGAAGCCATAATTGCCTGAGATAATATTCATCAGTTACATTAGTGACCGGCAATGGCAGATTCTTTTGAAAATCAAAGCAAATAGATAATTTGTTTTTGTTCATATTTTTGTCTTCCTTTTCTGAACTACTATACTTTTTCAAAAATACTTCGGCTTTGCGCAAGTGCAACTCACGTGCAGATTTTAAACTTGCAACTTTATCCTTGTCTTTCATAAGTTCTGCAGATTGAATATCTACTTGAAATTTTTCACAAGTGCTACATATATCTTTACGAGGAACTGCGAACGAAATATTAAAATCTGTATTAAAAATTTCTCGAAATTTTTCATAAGTGACTGATACATCTAAATCTGTATTCTGTTTTAGAAAATCGCGGTGAAGTGTAGCAATATTAAGATGAGAATCAACATAGACCCTATGTTTGCTAGAAGATCGAGAGTAGTGCGACGCTCTTGAGGGGATATTTTCTATAAATGAATGAATTCTTTTAATTACTGCCTCAGTGTATATTATCTTGCTTGAGCCACGTCCTCGACCATCAGTAATATCTTTTTCAAAATGCTGTACTTTGCATTTTAATCGGTCTCTCTTTATTCCATGTACAGCTAAAAAGGCCTGCTGACATAATTCGATCTTCTTACCCTTTAAAGTAACATAGTACTTAAATACTCGCCGATTTCTAGCATTGCTTGTGACTTCAGTACGAGGTCGGAATCTAGTTGGTACTATTTCTTCAAGACAGCCCTGTAAATATATATTTTGTTGCGAGTGATTTTCCAAGTTAACAAATTTTTTATTTATTGCCACCATGATTTTTCTCGTTAACTTATCTTTACACTTACAGCGACAGTCATATATTTCACGTAATGTGTGGTCCTGTAATTTTCTTTTTCTTGTTATATTTTTTTCCCACTTTTCTGGCTTTGCAACTCTTTTCTTTCCTTTCTTGATAATTTCTTTTTCTTCTACCTCTGATGCTTCTGAATCTGTTTCAAAATTTCCAGTTTCGCAGTTCAATCTTATTTTTTTTCTATCAGTAATATTTTAACGGTGATATCAGAGTCAGTAACTAGGTCCTCTTCAATAATTTGCAACGGTTCAACAAGGCTTTCAGAAGGTCTAGACTGAGATAGGGAATTAAGTTCGACATCCGATGCTCCAATTTGATCTTCTTCCATGTGTGGCGTACTATAAGAACACGAAGGCGAAGGATCTGTATATATATCTATATTTGTGGCTGAACATGCTCCTGACAATTTTAATTTCTTGTCCGCATCATTAATTCTAAAATTTTCTGGAGTCCATTCCTCATCAGAAGAAACCTCGTTAAACAATCCAGACTCTTGTATAAGTCTGAAATATTATTACTAATTTAAAGAAATTTGCAATAGAAAGCCAAACCCATATGTTTTTCGCGCATATTACGAACTTACCTTGATAATTTGTCCTCAGGATCCATAATAATAATTATGTTTCACTATTATTCGTAATACTTTGGCACCAATAAGTTTACAACACGGAAAGAGGGTAATAATTCAAAAGTTTTCATTTAATACCTCAGAGAGAAAAATAAAAAACGATCAACAAGTTTAAACCTGCATCATAATGTTGCAAGATTTTGAAATATTAATTTTGATTTTAATTTAGTCCTTTTTCGGTAAAAACTTATGGACTAAGGGATTTATAGGACTTGGGGATTTTTGGAACTGAAAGTATCGTTAATTTTAATTTTTATAGTTTTTAAAAACCCACTTAGGGATATCATAACAAAAAAATTGTTGGACGTATCGATAGAGAAAAAACGCCCGATCAACCTGTGTTAGTAGTGTAAAAAATCCCTAACTAGGACTTAGGGATTTTTCGAATTGGGGCACCCAATTGAAGCTTGCGCAAGGAAAAGTGAATATATTTTGTCTTGGCAGCATTTAATGTTAGTAAATTGATTTGAAGCCAATTAGTCACAGTATTGAAACACAATTGAGCGTGTTCGTATAATTCTTTACTGGCTTTAGCGGTAAATACAAAGGCCGTGTCATCAGCGTATGAAACAATTTTGCCATGTTTAATGTTTAAATTGAAATAAAAAAAAATTAAATCATGAATATAAACCAGAAGAAAAAGTGTTGGGCCCAGAATACTGCCCTGAGGAACACCAAAACCAGTATGTTTTGGTCATCGCTCGTGATATTGTCTATTTTAATACATTGATATGTATCGTCTAGGTAGTCAGCAAATAGTTTCAGCGGCGTTCCCCTAATTCCCAAGGCCTCTAATTTCGTAAGGAGCATAGGAGCAGAAACTGTGTCAAAGGCTTTTTCTAAATCAAGGAATACCCCAGGATCTGGTTTTTCTTGCCAAGTTCCACTGAGACATAATCGGTCAGGTGGTGCACCGCATCGGCTGCGGATAATTTGGCTCTAAAACCAAATTGCGCAGATGATAATAAATTATTTTTTCTAAATAGTTAACTAGCCTAAAATACTAGAAAAATTGTCAATAGCATGACAATTTTTCTAGTATTTTAGATATTGAAGCGAGTAATGATATTGGCCTAAAATTATTAACTAAATTTTTATTCCCAGATTTAAAGATAGGGATTACAACTGCTTTTTTTAAGCATCTAGAAAAAATTCCTTCGGAAAAACCGACCAAATATGTGTTTAATGTCATCATAAAGTGTGACAGGTGTAACATCGTAATCGATGAAATGTTATCTTTCATCCAGAACAAAGTGTCTGTTGTTGACGAAGAAACTTTAGTGCGTATCTGTCTCATCATTCACAAGTGATGAAATAAAAAAATCTAAATCACTTCTATTCGATGCCATTCCTTCAAATCTGCATAAGTACGGAAAAACAAAGGCAAGAACAAAGGAATTTATTTGGCGGATATCATTAATTTGTTCAAATCTGCTGAGCCGGACGATATTCCTGTGTTTGTGGCCCGAAGGATTGAAAAGTTGCCGCCTATTACGTTTGACATTCATACAAAATCTTTCCAAAGCTTCGTACAATCTAAGTGTGTACGAAGCTTTTGAAAGATTTTGTATGAATGCAATCAGCAATTGACGAAATTAAAACCACCTATGCGACCTTAGATGAGGTGAAAGAGCTGAGATCGGAATTATTTCAAATCAGAAACGACTCGTTTCCACCTGCATTACCACCGCTGCGAACCGCGGTGCCTGGTTTCTGGATACCGGGCCGATGGGGCTATCGCACCTGCATAATTCCTTACTCAATGAGATAAAGCGTAACACAGTGGCGAATGGTAGTGACTTGCATAAGAGAACTCCTCAATCCAGAAAAATTATGCAGATACAAGAAAAACAAAATAAAAATTAGTCATGTACGCGGCGGTCATCAGCTGTTGGTGACAGCGGTGCGGTGACTCGAGTGCGGCGAGCCGAGTGTATGTGAAACTGGTTTGGCGATGACTGAGGGCTTGGGTCAGACTACGAGTACAAATGAAGCACATCAGTTGATTGCTACGATCAACACGAACGCTACTCCGTGCAATGTAAACAACTATGACGATGGATGGCAAAAAGTGTCGTATCGTAGAAAGCACCCTAAATATTGGTACATGAGCAACAGATGTGGATTGTCGATTTAAAGCAGCAGAAAGGAAAGTATCAGTATTTATCACTAATATTCATAGTGAAACGACCGAAGGCGAAATAATTAATTATATTTGCTCAAAGACACAAGAAACGGTGTCTTTAGAGAAAATACTGATGAAGAAAGAAAGGAGTACTGCCTACAAATTCTGGGTTTCCGAGTCTAAGTTACCATCTTATCTCGACGAGAATTTATGGCCCCGAGGCATAGTATTTAGACGCTTTGTCAATTTTAAGCGCCGAAAGTCGAACGGATCTTTATCTGCTGACGGTTTAAATAAAAACATTAATGGATAGACCATTTCGTTGTGCGATTTGAACACATACATCAGCCCAAATATTAACTATGGGGCAGTAGCCCGCCAGGCACAACAGCCGCCTGGTCGGAGGATTCTCCCTTTAGGTGTGCGGGACTTTACTCTCTGTACCGCATACCTCCAAAAAGCGATTTGGATCTGCTGCACCATATGGTTTATTTTTCAACGAACTTGTAAGCTATTGTGCTGAGCAGTGTTGGTTATGTGTTGATGTGGAAATACTAGGTATCGACTCAGATACGTTTACCTTTATTAGTGACGTGTATGGGTCGTGCAGTTGGTTGGACCACTGCGTAGTATCTCAGGCTGCTAAGCAATCTATTTCGAACGTGTATGTGGATTATGAGCGGGGCTCACCGGCTGGCCAGAACAACATTTATTGAATACTCGCTATGCGGCTAATCTAAGTGCGGGGAAATATATCGCAAAATGTGTGAAAGCAGACGGGTGTTCAAATCTAGGCTTAAATGATGCCAAGATCATCAGGACCAATTGAAAATGGACATCCTTGCTGTGAAGCACTCGAACGGAGACTTTCGTGGTTTTTAGCAGGCTACCAAGAAGGCAAATTTAAGACCTGGCCAACCGGTGAGTGTCGATGGGGTTAGTGAACTGAAAGACAGCTAATTTATTTATGTTTTACTTTTCTGTGAAGCCTCTGTTCGAAAGGCAAAATCAGGTGGTCAATACTGCAAAGCCGGTGGGAGTGATGGAGACAAGGATTTTGGCCAGAGAGGTGGATAAAATCATCAAACACATGACCAGAGGCAAGTCTCCTAGGCACGATGGCCTCAGTATTGAACACCTGCAGTTTGCCGGCCAACATGTGTCTAGGGTGGTAGCTGTGTTCTACTCGTTATGCCTGAGCTATTCTTACCTGCCGTACGACTTCATGAGAACGGTAGTAGTGCCTATTTTAAAGAATAAAACCGGTGATTTTGCCGATAAAACTAACTACAGGCCGATCTCTCTTGCTACTGTAATAGCAAAGGTGTTTGACGGTTTGCTTAGACACAGTTAAATAGTCACGTGTCACTGCACGATAACCGGTTGGGGTTTAGGCCCAAATTATATACAGAGAGTGCAATACTGTGTTTCAAGCATGCTGTCCGATACTACATGGATCGCAAAACACCAGTTTATGCGTGTTTCCTCGACCTGTCAAGGGCCTTTGACCTGGTTTCGTATGATGTATTGTGGCGAAAGCTTAAGGGCATAAATATGCCACATGAACTTGTTACCATCCTCAAGTATTGATACGAACACCAGGTTAACAGTGTCAGATGGGCGGGCACATTATCGGTGCCTTACAAGCTTGAATGTGGAGTGAGACAAGGTGGGTTAACATCACCCACACTTTTCAATCTTTACATGGATGCACTCATCGTTGCGCTCAGTAGTTGTATGTTGGATGCTATATTGATGATGTGTCAAATCAAATCAAATCGTATATTTCAAATAAACCATTTACAGGCACTTTTGAATTGTCAAGGTCGGTCAGTCCAACAAGATGAAGCTATT
This sequence comes from Lacanobia wlatinum, assembly GCA_947578705.1. Classification (NCBI taxonomy): domain Eukaryota; kingdom Metazoa; phylum Arthropoda; class Insecta; order Lepidoptera; family Noctuidae; genus Lacanobia; species Lacanobia wlatinum. The sequence goes on from OX388039.1 coordinate 16,640,243, forward strand.
TGCACGTTCCAAAGCGTAGATCTCTATGGAGAAGAACGTGCAAGAAACTCCACGGACACTCTTTTAAAAAATAATAAATTGTTACAAATTTTTGTTTACAAGTTGAAATTATACAAACATGTGAAAACGATGTAAAAGACGAGCAGGATAAAAGAGTTCGGGAAAAAAAGGAACAATTCAAAGAAATATTTAAAATAAACCATGGCAACTGAGAAATGACCAGTCCCAACTGACAGCGTCCGTTCACGAACATGACGCATGCGCTAGCACCATTCGGCTCAACCATTTTGAAGGGAGCCAAATGATCCAACGCATACGCCACCATCAGCCAGACTTTTGTGTGAGCATGACACTCCCAACCGCCAGGGTACATTCAAGTCAAAAACAAACCTAAAACTGATAGCTATAGCTTAAGTTTAAGGTACACAGTACTCACACATGTGCCGTTAAAATGGATGAAATTATACATTGCTAAATAAAATTGAGTCTATACAATGCAAATATTGTTTTTTTTTTTACAATCTTCAGCCGGTCCAACAATGTTTCCAAATGTTAACAGATTATTTTGTGCGCCCTAGTGGCTGTGGAGCCGGACCAGCATTCAGCCAAGCATTTTTATCTTCAATATAATCCCCCAACTTATAATATGCTTGCCTGCATAGTGTGCGTTTAATACAAGATTTAAATTTTGTCTCATTAAGTTCTAATATATGGGGAGGTATCTTATTATAACATTTTAAACAGTACCCCATAAAAGATGAGGCAACTTTAGCCAGTCTGAAACCTGGTTGAACTAATTGATCCCTATTTCTAGTACCATAATTATGTCTGTCGCCTCTTTTACTAAAAAGATGTAAATTCTTTCTGACATACATGATGTTTTCGTAAATGTATTGACAAGGTACCGTCATGATGTTAATATTCTTAAACAGTTCCCTTAGAGAATCGCGCCGGCGGAGATTGTATATCGCTTTGATGGCTCTTTTCTGCAGAGTAAAAATAGACTCAATGTCTGCAGCCCGTCCCCATAGTAAAATACCGTAAGACATGATACTGTGAAAGTAACTAAAATAGACCAGTCTCGCGGTATCGACATCCGTTAGTTGGCGGATTTTCCTAACAGCATAAGCTGCTGAACTTAGCCGTCCAGAAAGAGATGTTATATGAGGGCCCCATTGTAGCCTTGGGTCAAGCGTAATTCCCAGGAAAACCGTTTTATCGACAAATTCTAGTTTTTCCCTGTTCAATACTATGTCACAATCACTGATTTTGACATTGGGTAAAGAAAATCTTATACATTTCGTTTTCTTTTCATTCAAAACCAAATTATTCGCCGTGAACCAATTTTGGACTTGCATTAGGGCATTATTTATGATATCAACATTGTCTGTCTGTCTATTTATCTTCAAAATTAAGGAGGTATCGTCGGCAAACAGCACCATATCAAGTTTTTGTTGCAATAAATAGGGTAAATCATTGATATATACCAAAAACAAGAAAGGACCCAAAATCGAGCCCTGGGGAACGCCCATTATCACGTTTAATCCCGACGAATTGACACCGTTTATTTGAACCAATTGCCGTCTATCATTCAAATAAGATTTGACCAAGTTTAACGCTGTTTTGACCAGTCCGTAATGCCCGAGCTTCAGGAGTAATGTATCGTGATCAACGCAATCAAACGCCTTCGAGATATCACAAAAGACACCTATGGCATCCTGTGCGTCCTCCCACGCATTAAAGATGTGCTTTAGTAAGGTAACACCAGCGTCAGTTGTACAACGTCCCTTGGTGAAACCATACTGTTTATCATGAAAGATGTTATTCGTGTTAAAATGATTAAGCATCTGATTTAGCATCACTTTTTCAAATACCTTACTAAACACTGGCAACACAGATACTGGTCTATAATTATTTGTGTCTTTACTATCCCCAGATTTAAAAAGTGGTATCACCTTACTGAATTTCATTAGGTCCGGAAAGACTCCTTGATCCACACACAAGTTAAATATTACAGCTAAGTACGGCGCTACAGTCTCGATGATTGAGGTACAAACTTTGATAGACAATCCCCATAGATCTTCGGTCAATTTAATTTTGATTTGTTTAATAGCTTTTATTACTACTATGGGGTTTATATGTTTAAAATTAAATTCAGTCGGGCTGGCTGAAACGTTCGCCTGTAATAAATCAAAAGCAAGTGAAGGCGAGGAATTTAAGGCTTCAGTAGTTTTAATAGGGATACTCGTAAAGAAATTTACAAATTCTTGAGCAACTTGTTTGTTATCGCTAATAAGTCCATGAGAAGTCTCCAATCCGTAATCAGTGTTATGTCTTTTGTTCCTATTTGTTTCATTGTTTATAATTTTCCAAACCGTCTTTATTTTATTGTCTGCTGTTTTTACCTTATTACTTATATATAAAGCCTTAGCTACCTTACAAGTGTTTTTATAAATCTTAACGTTTCTATTAATCTTACTCACAAGTGTTTTTATAAATCTTCGAGTAGGCAGCTACATACTTATTAAAAGACTCAGTGTTAATAAAAGGCTTAAGGCCATACAACTCATAAAGTCTTTCCCTACTTTTTCGGAGTCCTTTAGTTGCCCAGTCACTAAATAAAAACTTAGGGCAGATAGTTTTAGTTTTCTTTTTAAAAGTATTATTGAATTCGGTTTGGACTAAAGAAAAAAAATCTGTATACAAAATATTAGCATTATTCATTGTAAAGTTCCAATCATTTAACTTCCCGATTAAAGTGCGGTTAAATTTATTTAAATTACCGGATGTTATTGGTCTAGTTTGTATTTGCACTTGTTGAATTGGAATGTTGGACTCAAAAGATACCAGTAGCCCACTGTGATCAGAAGGAAGGCAATTCACAATGGCTTTCTCTAAGTAGTTGCCACAACAAAAAATATTATCAATACATGTAGCAGTAGTTGTAGTTGTACGGGTTGGTTCTATGAACACATTAGACAAATTGAATGATTTAAAGAGATTTAATAATCTACAGCTATCTGAATTGTTTTCTAAGATATTAATATTAAAATCTCCACAGATGATTACTAGTTTATTACCAGTTGCAAGTTTTGCCAATACATCTTCCATCACTGACTCAAATATAGCGTAGTTCAGATAATTAAGGGGTCTGTAAACGCACACTATGACATGATTATCTAGCTCAACACAGGACAGCTCAATGCTATGTTCAACAGACAAGTTAACTATGTCTTTACGGGTTTTAAATTTAATACATTTTTTTACTAATATTAGTGAACCCCCACGTAGCATTGTCTTTCGGTTAAAAGAACTTCCCACACTATAATTCTCGTAATTAATCAACATTTCAAAATCCTTTAACCCATGCTCAGTGAAACAAATAATGTCAAACATTGTTTTTTCTAAAAATAACTCTATTTCCAGCTGTTTTGAAGAAAAGCCTTGAATATTCTGATAGAATAATTTAAAGGATTTCTGCTTAGCCCCTTTATTAAAATTAGCTATGCGAGAGCAAGAAGATACCTGGTTCATAGTAGAATTGGTAGATGTAACTATACTGTTATTGGTATCCTCTGTTGTCGTACAAATCAGTTTAAAGGAACATCCGGAGCGAGCCCCACGACTCCCATGCCATCACTAGGCACCAAGATCCTGCTACTTGTTGACCCCAAATTAAAAGAATTGTCCAAAGTGACACATGGATTCTCCTTCGTACAGGTGTGTGTAAACAATCTGAACGCGTCGGTTCGTGGATTACGCAAGCTGTTGAAAATATCTGAAGAGTACGCTGGCAGCCATGGCCTTATGTATAATGTTGTTAAGAGCCAATACATGGTCTTTCAGGGAGGCGCCAAATGCCCACAAAATGTGCCCTCTATTCGTCGGAATGATGTGCCATTGCAACGGGTGAACAAATTTAAATACTTGGGGCACTGGATAACGGCTGACCTGAAGGACCATGTCGACATTGAGCGGGAGCGAAGGGCACTGTCTAAGAGAGCAAATATGATAGCCCGTAGGTTTACACGGTGTTCAAATCAAGTAAAGATAACACTTTTCAAAGCTTTCTGTACTTCTCTATACAAGTGCAGCCTATGGGCATCTTACTCACAATCTGCTTACGGTGCCCTTCGTGTCCAGTATAACAACTCGTTTAGGGAAGTATTGAGGCTACCCCGCTTCTGTAGCGCCTCAGGTATGTTTGCGGATGCGCGCACCGACTGTTTCCACGCAACCATGCGCAAGCGGTGCGCATCCTTGGTGCGCAGGGTGCGAGCTAGCTCCAACACTCTCCTGGCTATGATTGGCAAGCGTTTTGATTGTCCCTACATTGGGCACTGTTTTGGCAGGCATGTCTTGGCAGTATAATTTGTCAAGTTTGAATTTCTGTTCCATACAATGTATTTTTATCAATTCTGTATTTTGGTGTTCTTATTATTTATTTTATTTTATTACCTAATTTATTGTACCTAGTTGACATTTTAAAGTTCTTTCTGACATGTAGTGTAGTTGACATTTAATAGTTTTTCTTTATTTTAATTTGATATTTACTTTTGGCTTTTTAAATTAATTTGAATGTGATTTATGATAAATTAATAATTTTATGTTACTCTATTAATTGAATATCTATGCATACTTACCTGAAAATATAAATGTTTTTTTTTTGAGGAGGTACCAGGATATGCTTGTATTGTTTATGGATGTAAAATGTTAAACCTCTGAACGCCCGTAAGCCCCAATTGGAGTCAAATGGTATGGTCTTTCTTTTGTCTTGCGTGCTCGGTGCTAAGTATTTAATAAATGAAATATTCAAAAATATTAGCAGATTTTTTTCCAATGACATGAGTTTACCTGTAGTTAAAACAAAATTCAATGAATAAATAGCGTTAAGGTTCTAGCTGCCTTGGCGACAGACATATATTATCCAGAAAGTATAAGTATTTTCGTTTATAACTCTTGCCCTAACAAATAAAAACTTTGATTTCCTATAGCCGTATCGTACACACTTACATAAATAACAAATTCTCAGCAACAAGATAGTTTCAAGAAAGACAATAGCGACCTTAATGGATCTCTACTGGCAATCAGACTAAAGTTCTTTGTTAGTATTCTGGAGCTGTATAAAATAAGGAGTCAATAGTTACTCCAGAAACAATTTAATGTAACTGGCATTTGAACTTTAAAACAAAAGATATTATAGCTCTCGGATGAAAATTATTACACCATTTATTTGCTATTAACACGTTGTAATCCAGATTTATTTCCATTCACCATTTCACGCTGATTTCAGAACCGAGCATTAGTTTCAGTGTGGGAATTGTTATGGTTATTAAGTTATTTCTTTAGGTACTGAATTTGTGGACACAAATTTTGGCGCACTAACTCCCTCTTAATTAAAAGAAAAACAAACACACATCAAAGGATATTATTGGCTTTTGAAAATTCATTGAAATAATCACAGACACCAATCAAATGATAATGGTATTTATTTTGTAAGTAGGTTAAACATAACACGTCTATTATGGTAATTTTAAGCTAATGAAGCCGGTGTTTCCAAGCTGACTACCCTAAGAAGAAACACCGAAACAAAATTAGAGGTAACCACCGGAACCCTATTGATCAACGCTGTCCTTCTGTCTGCCTGTGGGGTATCTCATATATTATTTACTAGCTTCTGCCAGCGGCTTCGCCCGCGTGGTCCCTAGGGAACATACTCCCGGGATAAAAAGAAGCCTATGTCCTTTCTCAGGTTCTAGACTACCTCTGTACCAAATTTCATTTAAATCGGTTCAGTAGTTTTGGCGTGAAAGCGAGACAGACAGACAGAGTTACTTTCGCATTTATAATATTAGTAAGGAAGTAAGGATTACATCTACACTAAAATTATAAAGAGGAAAGTTTTGTTTGTTTGTTTGTTTGAAATGAATAGGCTCCGAAACTACTTTCACCATTAGAATCCTATATTATCTCTGATGAACATAGACTATATTATATTTTCAAAAAAATGAGAGATCCTTAAGAAAATTGCAATGATGTAACCCAAAGTTGCAAAATTTTACCTATAAAATTCATTATTTGGCGTGCGCTGAGAAAACTGTAGATGATACATAAAAATAATGTACTACATAATTGAAGTACTCATTATTCTCTATAAAAAAGTCCGCAACGGTATATGTCTAACTATTATGGTTAAGTCGCAATTACCGCTTTTTATTCATTCAAAACCCTTGACATATTTTGTTTTGGGCTCAATAGGCTAAACAGGCATAAGGTTAACGCTTCAAGCAACAACTGCCGAAATCGGTCTGTGGATGGGTGATCATCCGTTACATCCCGTGACAGATCTTTCATAGTCCCAGGCCTAACCATATCTCACACCAGTCTTTTCATTGTTACCCAGTTACTGGGTTTTGGGGAAGAGATATGTGGTAGACTATTTATTTATTTAAAATAATGTAAATAACACATTAAGAGCAGTAACGCTAATCCGATGTTACTACCACAATTGCGATTTAAATACAATAAAAAAAAAACAAAATACGCAATTTAAAAGAATAAAAGAAAAACTGGCCAAGTGCGAGTCGGACTCGCGTGCAAAGGGTTCCAAACGAATTTAATTTTTTTAACAGTTTATTTTAAAACTACATACTTCTAATAGGTTTTCCTGTAATCTTTAGGTAAGGATCTATTATCTCCATTTTTTTTTAAATTTTAGGCTCAGTAGTTTCGGAGATAAGGGGGTGGGGGAATGGTAATTTTTCGTCCAATTTCTTGAATAACTTCTAAATCATTTATTTTAAAATTATGAAAAAAAAAATACAATTAAAACCCTCACAGTAAGCCCTTTCATTTGATATGTCACACGATATTGTTCAAAAAACTTTTTTTTATTTTCTGGTTTGACCCCCAAAAGTGACACCCATACTCAAAATTTAATGATTTACGTAACGCGTCCGTGTTTGGGTTATAGTAGTTATAGAAGTCCATATTTGTACCAAATTTCAACAGAATCGGTCCAGTGGATCCGGAGAAAACTGGCTGTGACAGATGGACAGACAAACAGACATCCGAGTGATCCTATACGGGTTCCTTTTTTTTTCGGAACCCTAAAAATAATTACAATGAAATTAAAAATACACTTAAACATTCAATAAAAATACAATTAGACTGTCGACCCCAGCATAACCAGGAAAAGGAAGATTAATGATAACTACGAGTTTATGCTAGACAAAACAGTTCTTTCATTGGCCTACCTGAACAATATTATATCCCATTTTTTCCGTTCCCACTCCCCAAGGAACCTACATGCCAAATTTCAGCTTTCAAAAACAAGTAATTTCAGCTGTGCGTTGTCTGTCAGTCACTCAGTCAGTAACGGAAGAATTTTCTACACCGTGTTATACTAGTCGTTTTACAAAGGCGGTCCACTTAATGTACCCGACATAAATTACCTCGAAGCGCAATATTTTTTAAATTAATTTATTAAGATTCAAATAATACAATACAAATATATAAAGCATTAGAATTATGAAACACCCTATTAATAATGTTTACGTATTGAAACAATGTCGCCGTTCCATTCCGCGCCGTCATTGGAACACAAGGCTCAAACTGTGCTCGCTCCTGGATGTTTTAAACTTCGTAATGCTTCATACGTGAATACTATTTTCATTTTTTAATTAATCAGTTTTTCGTTAATATCATTATTTTTAACCCACTTCCAAAAAGGAGGAGGTTCTCAATTCGGCGGGTATTTTTTTATGTGTTTACACCGATTACTCCGAGGTTTCTGATCAGATTTCTGTGATTCTTTTTAGTTCGATGCAGTATACTTGCCATTTGGTCCCATAAAATTTGATTCGGTTTGGTTCAGTAGTTTTTATTTTATGAGCATTTTTTCTTATTTCAATTTCTGCGTTGACGAAGACGTCGTCCAAGTATCACCACATAAAAGTGAAAAAAAAAAACAAAAAAATATAACCCACTTCCAAACAAATAATAAAATAACCTTAATTTCGGAAGTCAGTGTATGTTTGGAAGTCGGTTATATTTTAATGTAAAAAGTTAGATAAAGTGGGCTGCCTTTATAAGATGAAACGACTAAAGTGGCATCGTGTGTAATTAAGATTGATGTAAAACAGTTTGTCCATTAACAACGAATGAACGCATCGATTAATATGTCTACCAGGGGCCCTAGACAAAATGCAATTCTATTAGCGACTGCGATTGTCGAAATTCCAAAATGTATGGGATTGAACACGTGACATTTCGACAGCTTTTGTCAATCCCATACATTTTTGACATTTTGACAATCGCCTTCGTCACGCCACCGCTGAAAGAATGTCACTTGTCTAGAGCCTCAGTGTACCTTGTGATCATTAATAGCCTTGTGTGATCGACTGTACGATAGGTTAGTACATACGTGTGTGCCATTAACTTGGCAATGACAATGAGACTGGCATCCGTGACATGTTTATGTTAGAAGTCAACATAAACACTTAACGTATCGTAACGTTAGTTGTAGTAAAGTCAATATTAATCACAATCATCATTTATTGCATTCATCTAGTTTACAAGTTGTTACGTTACAAGTTTAGTAAGTATAGGTATAGGTTTCATACTTGAACCCTGCTAGGGCACAGCAATATGCGGTCACCTCCTTCTGGGAAGCAGTAATGCTAGCAAAGGAGGAGGCTAAACGTGTGAGAGAGAGGGAAACCTCAGGCCCCGGCTGCCGCAACAGAGGAAGAAGCCCCGGGCGTCGGGAGTTGCAGGACGATTCCCGACACGACGCGATAGGCCAGACGCGGGCCTGCGAATGGCGAGCATTGGGTGGCTCGCTGTTCGATCAGAACCAGGCCCGGGTCGACGGCGCGTTGTGTTCCACGCGCGCCTCAAAAAGATGTCAGCATAGACGAAAGGGTCTGCTAGGGCCAGTGCCTGCCAGGGTTACCGAATTTGATCGAAAATGTCACCGCGGCCCTGAAACGCAAAGGGCACTAGGAGGAACACGGATGGGTTTTAGTCAGTAAGAGTCTGACACTCCCTTCTGCTTCGCCCAGAGCGGGAGGAGTCATTTGATGATTTCCCATCGATAAAAAAGGTACCAGATGAAATACACCCATTTTGGTATCGATTTTTTCTAATGACTCCAACTATGTAGGTAACACCTCATTTATAAATGAAGGCAATTTTTTTATGAACTTTTCCCCACACTAAGAATTTCTCCTGTATCGTGGGTGCGTTTACAAACATATAAATTCAGAAACACTTAGTAATATGTTTCCGTTGATTGCCCTTTGGGTACGGAACCCTAAAAAAATGACTAAGAACTGGTCAAAAACAAGAAGTAAGTTAATAAAGAAAGTTAAGTTAACACTGCCAAAAAAGGAAAATAAACATGTTCTATTGGGGCTCGTAAAACCACAATATGCACAAGACTTGCCGGTTTCATTATGTCAAACAAGATTACCAGAATTAATGAGACTCTTGCATTATGGTAGCTGTAATACGGGAGATGAATTTACTGAAAGCCTCACAGTTTTACGTTTAGCCGTAAAGTCGTAGAATTATACTTACACAAGTATTATTAACATTAGAAGATGATGAGAGGGAGCCGTATTAAGAAAATTTCAGAGATATTCCAGTCCCCTACCAAAAAGACTAGCAAAAGAAGATCAGAATCTGATACACGAAATACCTTTTATTAAAGCTTAACACAAGAATGCTCTTCACCACCAAAGGCTCATGTTAAATAAACTTTCGAGTCTAGAAATCTTGATGCAAGTTTGATGCAAGTAAGCTATCGCAAGTCTGAGTAAAGTTTAGACTCTCTTTGTAATGAAATAAAAGTCAATGCTAGTCCTTACTTCTCAAAAAAATTACACCTGCCATCCACTTCTGCCATCCACTCTATGAGAGCTCGCGACGATGGCTGAGTACAGCGTTCCTCAGCAAATATCTCGAAGAATGGCTTCTCTGATGAATCTGATGTTGCTTCCTGAAATAATTAAGTGAGTTTCTTTGGTACTCTTGTTGCCACTGTAGTCTTTGTATTGTCTGCTTTATTGTATTAATTAACCAACTTCCAAAAAAGGAGGAGGTTTTCAATAAATTGGTACCTTTTTTACATTACATTTTATTTTTTACATAAAATTATGGTCAATTTTCAAAGACATAAATTTTTAGTATAGTGCACTACTTCAATTACAGGTCTCTGCTTGCTTTTGCAACTAAGTTAACTGAAACTAAAATATTATAATAGAACCTCTAACATACATATGTAGTTATTAAGTCTAATGCAGACATGGCATATGATTATACTAGTTGACCCGCGCAACTTCGTCTGCTCCGCTCCTATTGGTCTTAGCGTGATGATGTATATATATATATAGCCTATATCCTTCCTCGATAAATGGGCTATCTAACACTGAAAGATTTTTTCAAATCGGACCACTATTTTCTGAGATTAGCGCGTTCAAGCAAACAAACAAACTCACTCTATATATTAGTACTAGCTGACCCGCGCAACTTCGTCTGCGTCACAATTTTCATTACTGCTCCGGTCCTATTGGTCTCAGCGTGATGATATATAGCCTATAGCCTTCCTCGATAAATGAGCTATCCAACACTGAAAGAATTTTTCAAATCGGACCAGTAGTTCCTGAGATTAGCGCGTTCAAGCAAACAAACAAACAAACAAACTCTTCAGCTTTATATATTAGTATAGAAGATATAGATGTAAGAAAACTTTAAAAATATAATAACACAATTTCAAACAAGCCTTTAAAAATACTTTCACATGCGAGTATTTACAAAATCTTTGGAAATATTAACTTAAACTGAAATACAGACATTTTAATTTACTTTTTCTTTTTTTAAATGACTTTGCCCAGTTTGGTATTTGGTATAGTATGGTAACGTTTTTTGATCTTCCTATTGTTCTCCCTATTTTTATATCTTCCTAATTTTTCATGCTGAAAGAATATTTTACCTTCAAGTGTCTCGTGTCCGTACAAATCGATACTCGAGAGTCGCGGAAACGAATTAAAATAACAAAGTAGTCGCTTAACATTCATTACTTTTGTTAATTAGTGACAAGCGGAATAATGAGGTTTGGAGTTTTCCATGAAAATAAAAAAGTCAATAAGTAAGCTAAAATTATGTTAAATCTTATCTTCTGAATTATTCATTCATTTATGAGAGCTTGTAACTGAAGCTACTGTTTTATTAATGTTTTTTTGTAAAGGATAAGAAAAATAATACAGCGAGCTGCGAGGCTACCTATTTTAAAATAACCTATTCGAACTGTTTAGTTTCCAAACTAATTTATTTCGACTGTGAATATAAATGAAAGTTTAACTTTAAGTTAATTAATTTTGTTAGTTTGCTACAGACTCAAACTTCTTTTTTTCATGTAAAAATGCAGGATTACAAACCTGCAATTTATTAAAAGCTGCTGAAACAACTGCTCCAGTATCAGTAGCGACTGCTACCAGCGACACTCCATCCAATGCTGCGTCAGCGCATAGCTCTAACAGTTCTTCTGCAGCCACTGGGTTTTTGTTCACTTCTGTGCCAATGCACACTGATTCATCTTGACAGAAGGCTTCTCTTATCACCTAGAACATTAATATGATACTAAAACCTCTTGAATGTTTAATGTAATTAGGTGTTGCTTTACGGAAATAGATTTAAGGTGAGAAGTTACAAGTATCAATTTTGCCAAAAATTTGATCCAGGCCAGGATCGTGGAAAGGCATGGATCGTATATGGGTTTAATTGCATTTTATTTGCTGCGTCTTTTGCATTTGTATTTTTTTTTGTGGATTTAATGGGAAATGCTGCAAAAAGAATACTAGTGCCAACGTATGATATGTATAATGTTATTGCCCGCGCCGCCGCCGCGTCGCTCCTTGCCCGCTGAGTTCGTGTCCGCGGCCTGAGCGTCATTTACAAGCGTAGTGTTGAGTACTCTTTAAGCGGATAAAAGTATCATTGCAAGTAGACGGCGAGCAGAGACTACGAGGAGGGATGCAGACTACTAATACTGTTTATTTGGAAAATAATAATAATAATAAATCTTTATTTCTCCCAGAAAAGCACAAACATAACATTGAACAAGAAAGCATGGCTTAGTATAAGTGATTACAGTAAAAAGACCCTGACTTCTAAACTAGGTAAAAACCTGTATCTTAGAAGTCAGTGTACCTTCAAAATTATGCATGGATATAAGCCTTATTATGCCTAGATTGGACACAATGAATAACAAAGTAAAAGAGGACAAAAAACAGTGCAATTTAAGCTGGTTCATAGGGAAATATAATTTAAATATTTATATTTAGGTTAGATTTCCCCTTGAGGTATAGCTTCTTACATATAATTCAATTTCTCTATATTAAACAAGATCAAAAAGTTTTAAAGGACGACTTTTTCGTAAAACACTGTTAATTAAAATTAACTGCTACAAGATCAGGACTAGTTAAAATAAAAAAAAATACATATTTATTTCTATATTCATCTACTTAATCTACGTTTCAAAACCGAGCAAGCAACTTTGAACAATTTTTTCCTACATTCGTCGAACTAGAAAATGAAACAGCGATTTTTTTCCATTGTTTGATGTCCTATTTGTGCAGGAACTGAAATATTTCCCAACAACGTCGAGAAAGGCTTAAATGGAGCTTCGGAACAAAAGTAAATAGTCTTATTGTATTTACGGAAAATACTCACTTTTAATGCACCAGGGAAAGTAGCAGCTGACAGAGATTCTATTCTGTATTTTCCTGGAAACAAGAGCAAATGCATTCCGTTACAAAAATATAGTACTTTTTCACCTATTAAAGATTTTGTCGTCTTTTGTTCCGTCACAAAGGAAACGTATCTTTCTAGGTAGTGCAGGTGCCAAAGGAAGTTGAGTATGCAACACATGAGGACCGTATTCTGTACATAGTTTTGTATACAGGAAAGCTTACAGATTATGATTCTGAATTTTGTCAGGAGGTTTGTTTATCCATCTATTTATTTATCCCCTTAGGCGAATGATCTGAACAAATGCTTTGAAACGAATTCAATGATCGTTTTAGTGGCAATATCCAAGGGCAAGGCAAGGTCCTCATTTTTTTTTTCAGACTCATCTTCATCTAGCGGTCGGTTTCTTAAGTGTCAAAAGATTGTTTTAGTATCGGGAAGCTAGCTTCCAAAGTGTGAGAAACTACGATTGGATTTTATATATTTCGGTTTTAAAAAGGCATTCACATTGAAAGAGATAGACTTCGGTGTAGATAAGCTTGGACCTTATCTTATTGAATTCATTATTGTTTGCACATTCGGTTATGGTGTTGTGTGTGTACATAATAATTATGTATTATTCTTAGGTACTGGTTACCTATCCAAATCGTATCGTAAACCGGAAAAATAAAGTTTTTTAAGGTTCCGAAAAAAAAACGGAACCCTTATAGGATCACTCGGGTGTCTCTCTGTCCGTCTGTCACAGCCAGTTTTCTCCGGATCAATTGGACCGATTCTGTTGAAATTTGGTACACATATAGACTTCTATGACCCAAACACGGACGCGTTACGTAAATCATTAAATTTTTAGTATGGGGGTCACTTTTGGAGTCAAACTAGAAAATTAAAAAAAAAAAACAAAATTTTTAACAATATCGTGTGACATATCAAATATATATAATTAATTAATAATTTAATTATATTTTTTTCATAATTTTCAAATAAATGGTTTAGAACTTATTCAAGAAATTAGACGAAAACTGACCATCCCCCCTTTATCTCCGTAAATACTGAGCCTAAAATTTTGAAAAAAATGGAGATAATAGATCTTTACCTAAAGATTACAGGAAAACCTATTAGAAGTCTGTAGTGTTAAAATAACATGTTAAAAAAAAATCGTTCGGAACCCTTTGCACGCGAGTCGACACTTGTTGTTTAATACAATTAATTGTTGGTACTTTGAAATTTTGGTTTTATTTTTATACTTGTTGTGATAGCGGCAATTCAGATATTATGGCGGCAATAGATACACATGTACATACCCAGTGATAATTCCAACTGTTTATTTATCACGGGTCATAAGATACCCACTGGCATATAGACAGACGGACAGCAATAGGGTTCCGTTGGTTACTCTTCCAGTAACGGAACAAAAAAGGGTAGAACATTCGAAATAAAAACCACTGAAAAAAAATAAACTAAAGGGAAAAGTAAACTGCTATGTATGTCTATAACAAGGTATCTATAGACCACGGTATAAAGTGCTACGTTTGCTTTGCGCGGATAGTTTCCAAATCCTGAAAACTGTAACATTGTCGTTCCGTATATCCGCAAAAAAGACAAAAAGCAGAACGGATTCCAGGAATGTCCGATTTTAGCGTTCCTTTTTAAAACCGACAGTTTTCTATGAATACAAGCTTTTTTGGACATGAATGTGTGGGAATGTTTTGGACAAGAAGATTTATACTTTATCGTACTATATTTTTGATAAAGAATCGACCTTATCGATCATTATTAATGTGGTAATCCTATTTAAACTCCAATCATTTTAGTGAACACATATAAGATAAGACTGTTTTGATTTTATTTAACTAAATAAGATATTATAATCTTATCCTTTAGGCAACCCCATCTGTGTTTACTACGCTTGAACATTTAAAAGGAAAGAGCAAGTAAGTATAAACCACAAAAATCTTGCAACGAAACTTCAGAATATTAGCATGACACAGTTTTATTCATTTTTTTACACGAGTGCGAATGGTTATAAGTTTACTATTGAAACCGGTTTTGCTAACAGCGGCAACACGTACTTACATTTTTGTAACATTCATATTCATTTCACAAATGAGGGAATCACAAATAAATTACACCACTTACCGTCTTCCGTGGTCAGCCACTCCATTTTCAAAATATAAACAAAACAATATCAAACACAAGCGTCAAAAAATATTATGAATATAGAACGTGCGCACGCGCCGGTGCCTCGTAATCAACTGATATTAGTAATCTATGGATGCCACTATGGCATAATAGCATAGTCACTTGTGTTTGTGTGCTAAGTGAGACATTCATGCCTCTCTGTGAGTGAACTCGCGAGTATGACCTTCATCTCACATAAACGTTAAAGATATTTTGAAGTGAAGTATTTTCTTATATTAAATAGTTTATTTTTTTTTTTAAATAAAACAGTGCAAGAATTATTGTAGCCCATATTTTTTTTTACCATACAAAGAACAATATGCAGAATGAGCACTTTCTTTCACTTTCTATTTTAAAATGAAGATCCAAATAATCTCAACATTTTATTCTATGGCAGCATTACTCTAATGAATCAAAAAAAAAAGTTACAGCGGTTCCAAAAGTCTAATATTTACAGTTACAAATGCTAATGTTATGATCAAATGATCATCATCATCATATCGGCCTGCAGACGTCCATTGCTAGACATAGCCCTCCCCGAGTACCGCCACAACAACCAGTCCTGTGCATGTCGCCCGGCTACCCGCGACCCTCACCAGATGTTCTAGACAAGTGGCATAATGTCAGCAGTAGGGTGGGGAAGGCGATTGTCGAAACTTCAAAAATGTATGGGATTGTCAATCGCTGTCGAAATGTCTTATTGATTAATTCCCTACATTTTTGGATTTCGACAGTCGCATTTCCTAAATGGCGCATTGTCTAAAGGCTCTAATTCACCTTGTGGCATTTCAACGTTGCGTCTTCAGGTACGCGGTCGCCACTCCAGAACTTTTCAGCCACATCGACCATCTGTTCTGCGAGCAATGTGCACTGGCCACTGCTACTTCAGTTTGGCAATCTTTCGGGCTATGTCAGTAACCTTGGCACTCTTACGGATATCAGCATTCCTGATTCGATCACGCAAAGAAACTCCAAGAATTGTCCTCTCCATTGCTCTTTGGGTGACTTGAAGCCTTTTGATTAGGCCCATTGTGAGCGACCGTTTCGATTCCACAAGTCTTCACTGGCAACACACTCTGGTCACAGACTTTCGTCTGGAGACACTGTGGTATGTGAGCGCAACTTCCCGAACGCCACCCAGCCGAGTTGGATTCAACGGTTGACCTCTATGTTTGTCTCAGGTAGACGTACTCGTCTACAACTTCGAGTGTAGAATCTCCGATTTTGAAATTAATGAGTGGGTGCTACATGGGTATATACAATGACCTTGGTTTTTTCCATTCTCATTTTAAGACCCGCTCTACTTATGTCATCGAACAATGAACGTAGGTCTTCATCATTGGAGGTCTATGTCCTCGGCAAAACAAAGGTGGCTGATGTACTCGCCATTGACATTTATGCTTAGTCTTCTCCAACCCAAAACCTTGAACACATCCTCCATTACGGCCGTGAACACTTTCGGAGAAATAACGTCTCCCTGCCTTACATCCCGCTGCAGAAAAGTAGGCTCCGAGGTCTGGTCCTGAAATCGGACTGACTAAGTTGCGTTTTCATACAAACACTTTCTTGATGTACCGATAATAATCGATTTGGCACCGTTGGAAAGACTGCAGCACAGCCCAAGTCTCGATCGAATCGAAAGCTTTCTCGTAGTCTACAAACGCTAAGCAGAGTGGCAGATTATACTCTTCGGTCTTCTGTGTAACCTGCCGCAGCGTATATATTGTTACGAGCTTGGGGTTCGTCACAATAAAAACAGCCGATTAAACAACCAAAACTGACACTTTAATTTATAACACTAATTAGCACTTTAAAACACACTAATTATAAAACACAATCGCACTACTGAACACTTCACTTCACTATAATTCGCAGTTGAAGATCGCTCTCGAAGTTATCGTTTGTATCGCCAATTCAATACTGACTGCCGTCGCCAGATGTCCGCCCTTTATATACCGACAGTCATTTCCAGAACCCTCCTGTATGGAAATCTCTGGAAAGTTCGGGCACACACAGGTCCCGTCAAAACATCGAGAATGTTCTAGCACGTAAATGTCTGCTACTGGATACTAGATGGCGCCAGCAGCATGCCAGTGTCTGCTACTTGATACTAGATGGCAGCACGTAAATGTTTGGTTGGTTTCCGCTACCTGAAACTAGATGGCGTTAACAGCACGCAAATGCCGCCATGTACCCAACATTAATTCTGGCGCGTAACACTGTCCCCTCCTAAGACATGCTCGTCCCGAGCATTATCGGCGACATAATAACGCGCCAGTCGATCCACGTGGACGATTTTAGGAGCACTTCTTGTACCTTTTTGTATACGGTAGGTCACGTCGTTGATTTTTGTCACAATCCGGTACGGCCCGTCCCATTTAGCTTGAAGCTTAGGAGATTTCCCTTTACTGCGAACTAGATTGTGCAACCACACTAGTGAACCTTCATCGAACCCTTTATTGTTCATTTTGCGGTCATAACGGGTTTTCATCTTGTCAGACATTTGCTGGCCCGATTCTCTGACGTGCTCATAAATGTCATTCATTTTGTTCCGCAAGTCGTTCGCATAATCAGTTATACTACGTGGGGCATCAGGTGGCATTCCAGTGATCAGGTCTGCCGGCAGCCGTAATTCTCTACCAAAGTTTGCGAAAGCTGGTGTCACTGATGTGCTTTCGTGAACAGCACTTCGGTATGACAACAAAAACGGTTGTATATGCTTGTCCCAATCGCGTTGCCGATTTTCCACAACTTTTGCCTAGTATCTCTCCAATGTCTGATTGAATCGTTCCACCATTCCATCCGATTATGGGTGGTAAGAAGTTGTTCTCGTTTTATGAGTACCCATAACTCGGCAAGTTTCTTGGAATATCTGTGACTCAAAATTCCTTCCTTGATCGCTGTGAATCTTCAAGGGTACTCCAAAACGACAGAAAACTTCATGAACCAGTTTATCTGCAACTGTTTAAGCTTCTTGATTTGGAATGGCGAAGACTTCCGGCCACTTAGTGAAGTAATCCATTACAACCATGAAATACTTGTTACCACTATCACTTTCC
Organism: Lacanobia wlatinum; assembly: GCA_947578705.1. NCBI lineage: Eukaryota > Metazoa > Arthropoda > Insecta > Lepidoptera > Noctuidae > Lacanobia > Lacanobia wlatinum. Next base: position 16,658,233 of record OX388039.1, read on the forward strand.
GAAAATGGTCCCGCAACATCCAGGGCTATCCTCTCCCATGGTGCACCAACATTGTACAATTTCAATGCACCTCTGCTACGAGTCTGAGGTCCTTTTACAGCCGCACAACTTGTACATTTCCGACACCAGTCCTTGACATCGTCACGACAATGGACCCAGTAAAACCGTTCCCGTATTTTCAGTAGAGTGCGTTTAACTCCCATATGGCCTCCTGAACAACCATCATGGTATAGCTGTAAAACATCCGGTACCTAAACTTTAGGGACAACCATTTGCAAATGACAGTTGTCTCCCCGAACATTTTCCCATCTACGGCACAGTACTCCATCCTGAATCACTAAGCTGTCCCATTGGGCCCAATAGCTTTTTGTGATCGAACTCATCGCTGAGACATCACTCCATGTGGGCTTAGGAGCACTGGCCTTTATCCACTCCAGAATCGGCTTGATGTCCGAATCTTCGTGCTAAGCATGTTGTAGGCTTTCCTTCCACTCGTTGCTGAGGTCTGTCTTGAGCATCCTCACAAGTATGACTTCTTTACCCTCTTGCCTAGTACAATGCTTGCAGTCTTCAGGGCAAGGTCTTCTTGACAGTGCATCAGCGTTGCCATGAGATTTTCCGCTGCGATGTTCTACCACAAAGTCGTATTCCTGCAGTAGTTCAATCCATCTCGCAACATGTCCTTCTGGATTTTTGAACTGCAATAGCCATTTCAGCGCAGCATGGTCAGTTCGTAGGTGAAATTTCCGCACCAGTAGATATTTGCTAAAATGTTGCAATGACTTTACCACAGCAAGCAATTCCCGTCTCGTGACACAATAATTCCTCTCTGGTTTCGACAGTGACTTGCTGAAGTACGCAATCACAACCTCTTGATCGCCATTCCGCTGAGATAACACACCGCCAAGTCCGATATCACTTGCGTCTGTGTCAACTATAAATTCCTTGCTGATATCAGGATACCCCAAAATAGGTGTTTTGCACAGACGGTCCTTTAGCTCCTGGAAAGCGATGTCGCAACTTTCATCAAAACAAAAATGTCGCTTTTCCTCGGTTAGCTTGTGCAGGGGTTTGGCTATTTCTGCAAAGTTCTTGACAAAACGCCTATAATAGGAGCACAAACCTAAAAATGCTCTGACCTGCGTCTTGTCTTTTGGAATTGGCCAATCCTTGACAGCGGCGATTTTTTCTGGATCCGTGCGGATACCTTCTTCCGACACAACATAACCCAAAAAGCTAACTTGCCGTTTGAAAAATGAACACATTTTTGGACTCAACTTGAGGTTGGCACTCTGGATCTTCATGAGCACGCGTTCCAGGTTTTGAAGATGTTCTTCGAACGTACGGCCTACGATGATGATGTCATTCAAGTAGACAAGGCAGGCATCACCAATCAACCCGGTTAGTACCAGTTCCATCAATCTTTCAAACGTTTTCGGAGCGTTACACAATCCAAATGGCATAACTTTAAACTGCCACAGACCCTTTCCTGTCGAGAATGCAGTCTTCTCCTTGTCCTTAGGGTCGATTTCTACTTGCCAGTAGCCACTTTTTAGATCTAACGTGCTAAACCACTTTACTCCAGTAAGCATGTCCAGCGTGTCATCAATTCTTAGCAAGGGATAGCTGTCTTTCTTCGTAACGTCGTTCAGACGACGATAATCAATACAAAACCGCATGCTGCCGTCCTTCTTTCTTACCAGCACTACAGGCGAACAGCACGGACTGGATGAAGGTTCTATAACACCATCCTTCACCATTCCCTCAATCATGGTTTCCACTTCCTTTTCACGTGCTACCGGTAATCTTCTTGGCCGTTGACGGATAGGCAATTCTTCTCCTGTGTTTATTTTGTGTTGAACTAAGCCAGTCTTTCCGATGTCAGCATCGTTCGAAGAGAAAACATCGGCGTACTTAAGTAACATCCTATTTGCGTTGACCATTTCATTTTGAGACAGAGCGCTGCGACAGTCTTCTAAAAGTGTAGTCACTCTCGTTTGTGCATCCTTGCTGAGGGTCCCAGTTGATAGATATCGGCATCGACGCAACCAATCCACTTCCTCGCAGGTACCCATCAGTGTGCCCTTTTTTATCACCTGTTCCTTGTCACAAAGGTTCAGCACACCCCTGAGATGTCGGTGGCTCTGACCAATGTTCGTGCCACTTTCCATGGAAGGTCATTGTCAACCCTTTCCACGAGTACGCAACGATGAGTCTGCCCAGGATTCCGAGGAAGACTAACCGGCACAACCGTTTCCGATCTCGGAGGAAGAACAATCTTCTTTAGGTTGTACACATTTCCAGGTAAAGCCCCTTCCATGAAAAGTTCCTTTTGTCCACATTTCATAAATCCTTGATTAACGTCGATCTCACAACGATTCTTCCTCATAAAGTCTAAGCCCAGGATGCAATCGTCCATTATATCGGCCACAACAACATTATGCAGGTAGATTTTGTTGCCTAGCTTCAACTCCATCTCTCTTTCTCCTCGGACGGGTATGCGCTGACCGGTGGCTGTTACCAAATTTATACGCTCTCGGTTGTATGCAGAGTCCCCAAGGAACCGACTTATAATTTGGGAACTGACAACCGTACGAGAAGCTCCAAATGAGATCGAAATCCTTGGGGCTCCTTGAACATCAGCCAGCACCCGCCCCGCAGTCCTGGCTTTTACTCGTTTCCCTGCTGTTGCTGGGCGGTGCTATTAGCCGCCCTGCCCTCTGGAGATCGGCTACCTTCCCCTTCTGCAGTTCGCTTAGGGCAACTGGATCGAAGGTGGCCCCTTTCACCACAGCCGTAGCACCTAGGGCTGTATCCTTTTAAGCGATCGCGAACTGTAACCGCTGCAACCTCCCTGACGCGGTGGGAACGATGATCTTGCCGCACAGCTTCCACCTCCAGTGCATGGGCCAAGGCGTCCTTAAGCGTCCCGTGGTGCCCGAGCCTCACTGCAGCCCTAACCTCAAGGTCGCGGATGCCGTCGATGAATGCCTGCACCAGGTTCCCTTCAATGACCGCTGGTGCAGACTGGTATGCTTTTCGCACCAGCTTCTCCACTTCCAGGGCCCACTGCTGCAGGTTCTCACCGCTGCGTTGCACGCGATCCCTTAACTGCGCACGAAACACGTGCTCCAGATGAGCATCGCCATACCTGGCTTCCAACGCCTCAAGCAGCTGCTCGTAAGTCACCTCCTTACCGAGAGCTTCCAGGACAGTTAAGGCCTGGTCGCGCAGGCCTAGGGTGAGGGCAGTCATGGCCTGATTTTTACTCCACCCGTTCGCCTTCATGACCGCCTCAAACTGAATCTTGTAGGCCGACCAAGAAGACGTCCCATCGAATGGCGGCACTTTGAACCCACGGGGCGAAGGTGTAGTGGCTGCTGAAGTAGCAATCCCATCTCCAAGTTTAAGGTTGCCCAACTCCTTCTTCATATCAGCAATGACGTCATCAAACTTGCTGATCCTGGTTTCAGCGTCTGACAAGCGGTTGTCATGCTGAGCAACCTTATCCTTCACCTCCTTCATGTCTTTCCTGAAGGACGCGTGAAGTTCCTTCATGAGGAGCATCTGTTCTTCCTGGCAGCGCGCCTGCTCCTCCTTGTCAAGCTTGAGCTGCTCTTCCAAACGATGGGCCTGTTCCTCCTGTCGTCGGGCCTGCTCCTCCTGTCGTCGGGCCTGATCCTCCTGTCGTCGGGCCTGCTCCTCCTGTCGTCGGGCCTGCTCCGCCTTGTCGTGCTGCAACTGTTCTTCCAACCGACAGGCCTGTTCCTCCTGTCGGCGGGCCTATTCCTCCTGTCGGCGAGCCTGTTCCTGCAGCTTCATCATCAGAGCAGCAAAGTCTGGTGGTGGTGATGCCGGAGCTACTGTGGACGGGCCGGCCTCCATGGTCGGTAGCTGACCTGTCGACGTCTGCGGCGTTGTACCACCAAAACGCCTCTGGTCCGTCTCCTGCTGGCGTTGACTACGGGTACGGATACCCTCCGTGTCGTCCTTTGGCAGAATCGGCATGATTATCCACTATTCTGACACCAATTGTTACGAGCTTGGGGTTCGTCACAATAAAAACAGCCGATTAAACAACCAAAACTGACACTTTAATTTATAACACTAATTAGCACTTTAAAACACACTAATTTTAAAACACAATCGCACTACTGAACACTTCACTTCACTATAATTCGCAGTTGAAGATCGCTCTCGAAGTTATCGTTTGTATCGCCAATTCAATACTGACTGCCGTCGCCAGATGTCCGCCCTTTATATACCGACAGTCATTTCCAGAACCCTCCTGTATGGAAACCTCTGGAAAGTTAATAATAATCGTTTATTTAATTAAAAAAGGGGCACATTTACAATAAAATAAATCTTAAACTTTTTAGAACACAGTAGCTAATTTGCCTGAACTAGGATGGACCTGTGCTTCAGGCTAGTAAGTGCTTATACATACATTTTATCTTAAAATAATAAACTAACAACGAGTCAAATCAATTGACTATAATAAAAACTTAAATTAGAGGACACATCATAATTTATTTACAGACAAAAAGAAGATCTTCTGTCTCTACGTAAGAGATACTAAGCAAATATTGCACAATTGTTTTTTTACAGCTATAATAATTTAACTTGTAGATACTTAGTTTTCTATTTAATCGATTGTACAGAAATGGACCTAAAAATGTAAAAAATCTTTTTACAAACACATACTTTGAAACCGCATTTGAATCACATACAATATCATTCCGTCTCTTATTTGTATTTTCGGTGGTATAAGAAAGCATGGTGTGCTGTTTTAATACCAAATGCATAATGAAAAGCTGGCGAACAGTTAGTACGTTGCAGGATTTGTATAGGAGATCTGTGGGATAGAGAAAGGGATGGAAATTGGCTACTTTTAAAATAGCTCTCTGAGCTCTCTCAAGAGGGAGTAAGTGAGTTTTGTGTGCTCCACCCCATGAAGTGATACAATACTGAATTACAGATTGACCTAGGGCCAAATAAACTTGCGTGATTAATTTTGAATCTGCAATCGTCCGCAGTTTTTTAAAAACATATATTAATTTACGTACTCTTTTAACCAGACTTTCGATGTGTGGTCTAAAAGAGAGTGTTTCGTCTATAATAACTCCGAGATATTTAAGTAATTTTATTTATAGAGTTCGGGCACACACAGGTCCCGTCAAGACATCGAGAATGTTCTAGCACGTAAATGTCTGCTACTGGATACTAGATGGCGCCAGCAGCATGCCAGTGTTTGCTACTTGATACTAGATGGCAGCACGTAAATGTTTGGTTGGTTTCCGCTACCTGAAACTAGATGGCGTTAACAGCACGCAAATGCCGCCATGTACCCAACATTAATTCTGGCGCGTAACAATATGTAGGCTACGATGCTGAAGCCTTTTCGTAATCCGGCTTGTTCGGGAAGCTGGAATTCGTCCTCGGTATAGTGCCAATCTAGTCGGGTCGTTAGATAGATTCGTAACTGTTTTAGACATTGGCGTGTATAACTTTCCATACAATGTCTCGATCTCCCTCAGAAGCTCGGATTTGACGGATATGGTTTTGCCATCGTCGGTCTTTAACTTCGTAAGCAGGCTTTACGCAAAAGACAGATCTCTTGCAAAGGCCTTGACGACATATACCAAGATACAGATCAACTCCAATGTTCGGGGAATTAACGCTATCCGGGCATATTATTGCTCAAGCTTAACTGGAATGAGGACTGTTGGAGCATGCGCCCATGACAACAGTATTATATGGTACTTTGGTATTGGAAGGCATGTCGCTCCCGCAAGCGATAATACTCATTAAGACAATTCTTTAGTATATTCTAGTAAGAACCAACTCCTAACCTTTCACATTCTGAGAATGGGACAGTAATCACCTGATTAATCATGATTATGTTATAGTTTTGTAAATAAAGATGTTTCATTTTCAAAGGTATTTTTCTACTACAAACCTATCCCAATACCGAAATGAAGAATTGAATATTTTTACACCAATAATTCAAGTCCAAGGCGACACATAAAAGAGAAAAACGCATTTTGACTGACAACATGTAGATACAATTAGGTTATTAAATGTAATTATTGAACTTTTGGAACCGCTGTAAATTTTTTTTTATTCATTAGAGTATTGCTGCCATAGAATAAAATGTTGAGATTATTCGGATCTTCATTTAAAGGTAGGTAAAAAAGTGCTACAATGCTGGGTTCACGATCCATATAAAGTTACCCATTATTCTTTTAATTGACAATTCTGTTAACGTCAGAATTTTCGTTATGAAAAAAACGGTTCAAGTGCCAGTGAGACTCGCACACGACAAATTACCTACGCACACTCTGGCAACCGAATAGGACTAAGTGTTTGCTAAAATGCAGGTGAAGCAGCACAGTACAGATTTTGCAGGTTAGGCAAACATAGGCATCTGCGTCGCACGTGCCTGCGCAGTACGCAGCTTTCACAAAATCTGCTCTACCTTGCGTCACCTGCGTCTCAGCATAGGTACGCTTAGTATTAACCATATTTCTTATATGGCAGCAATATCAGTACACACACTCACACCCAAGCGACGCAAGCCCACTCACAACTCACATAAAAGCGGTCCAGGCCTGAAACGATACTTCAGGCCTGGACCGCTTTTAACCCTATATAAAGCGCAAGTCCGATTGTCGCGCTTGACTCGGTGGAACGCAGAGCTAAGAGGCTCATCGGTGACGTAAAACTGGTGGATGCCAAGCTGCATAGCTTGGCTCATCGTCGTAAGGTTGCCTGCTTGTCGGTCTTCTACAGATTGTACTTCGGTGAGTGTGCCCAAGAACTCCACGACGTCATCCCACCGGCCCCCTTCTACCATCGGACATCCAGATGCATCTTACCATCCCTACCTTGTTCCTATTTCACCAACTCGCACTAAGCGTTTCCAAACGTCTTTTATAATGCGCACAGCAAAGGAGTGGAACTCTCTGCCTGCGTCCGTGTTTCCAAACGCTTACAACCCTAATCTCTTCAAAGTTAGAGTGAACAGGCTCCTTCTGGGTAAGCTCGCTCTATCGTAGACTTTGTCTCGGTCATCTCTGACCTAGACTAGAGTCAAGAGCAAACCCACCACAAATAAAAAAAAACACTCTTTGGAATAAAGTAAATATCTTCCTAATGTGATTCATTTACTATTTAAACATTTTTTTTCAACTAAAATAATTAAAATATATAAAGGTATATTGACTGCTGTAACTACGTTACGTTACTTTATATTTGTAATACACTTTTATGTACCCTTCTAAAATATGACATCATTAAGTTCTCAAAAGAGTTATTTATCTTAGCGATACCCGAGAAAATCCTTAAGCATATTTTTATCCATTCTATGAATTTATCCTGAGCTAGAATAAATTAAATTTTGTCTCGTTTAATCATAATCTCTGTTTCTGACAACTTATTTAATACACGGCCGATTAATTTACTAGAATACAAAAGAGAATAAGACGAAAATATCAAACACAAAGATATCAGGGAGAAAATCTTCATGAAAAAACGACCTCAATTCAAAAACACCGAAGGCGATTCTTTCACAAATATAATCAGCTTTCAGCGTGAAATTTATTATTTTGAAGAATTACTTTATAAAGTACGGATGGCTATTGTGATTATTTTTATATTTTCAAAACGTTTCTGGCTTCTGGGCATAATTTAATACCATTGTGATTATTTTAGGCACTGAACGTCTCCTCCAATGAACGTGCCCAAGCACGCCGCGGCAGTGGCGTAAAAAGCCTATAAAATTCTCGTTCTATTTATTATTATTATATTACTAGCTCACACTGTCACATTGCTGGGCTAAAGTCATTCCTTCCAATGGCCACGATTTCTCGATTCTTCCTTCCATTTCTTAAGGAAGCTATCCAGGTCATCCCACTATGTCCTTTGCGGTCTGCCTCGATCCTGAGTATTACAGGCCCACATCTTGTCTGACATGCAGCAGACATGTTCTGCCCAGTTCTAATTGAGTTGGGTAGCTTTTTGAGCCACATCAATGATTTTCATTTTGGAACGCTTTTGTGTTTCGAACGTGGTCTGTTTAACACTCGTTTCACTATTTTTTTTTTTGTTAAAATCCGTCTTTAATAATGAAAACAGCAGCAGGAAACGTTCTTCATTGGTATACATTCAGTATACATGTAAACTCCCAGTTACTTTCGGTCTACGGAGGTCTGTACCTCATTTAGTATTCAGAAAAACGTCACGTTTACGACCTACCAGCCACACATTTTATCTTGGCGGCCAACTTGAAATATTTCTCTGTAGCCTAAGTCAGTGAGGCCAAATTTATCACTGCCTGTAAAATATAGAGTAAGGTACGGTACTGTTTCATACTATATCTCACGGGTTTAGCTCAAGTAGGGACAAAGCTATTTCTATTTCGTTTTTTGAGGTCTATTATACTGAATCAGTACTATGCTATTATACTAAAACATGCATTTTTTTAATAAAACTGCAATCTTCACCATCTCTCTCTATAATTGTCCTTGTCCCATGTTACTTTAGCTTGGCACGACTATTTTTCTTATTTTATTCTCCCCTGTTATAAGTAAAGCTATCATTGACTCCCTTTTCTTTCATGTCATTTCAAACACACTCATCCACTTTTTTTTTATCTTCCTTTAAGATTGACGGAACCCTTCATGTGCAAGTCCGACTTGCACTTGGCCGGTTTTTTTCATAATCATACTTAATTTTTCCCGGGGCTTCGCTCACGTTTCAGTAGCTTGTAAACTTCTCCAGGGTCACATCCGTCTCTGTTCCAAAATTCATGAAAATCGTGACTAACAAATTCACTTTCGCATTTATAATATGTACATATCTATTAGTTAGGATTTTTGAATAGAATAGAATAGTTCTTTATAAGCACAGAAAGTAGGTACAAGCTCCAGATTTTAAGTTTATAATGATCCTTATACTAACCTTAACTTATCATCATCACAAAACTATTCCCCTTAATTCATTCCAAGAGTTTCACACAAGACATTGCTAACATTCGAATAAAGTTAAAGCTGAAACACTTGAACAGCTTCAGCGCTATGACGAGTCAGGTTCTAGCAATACAGCTGATTCAGCTGAAAGCAATCAGCAAGCGGGCCACGCGAATGAAATTCAATTTCTCAAGTGCTAACAGCCATCGTGGCTATAAAGTGTTCACATTTAACTAGAAGATATTCTATAGCCCTCTCACAGTAGTTTGAAGAGCTTTTTACATTTCCTGCGGACGTAATAAAGGGTGATAGATTTCGAGTAGTCAAGTCTAGTCGACGAGATTCGGAATTTTCATACCGATATTATCTGCATCGGATTGCTTGGTCTCAATACTATCGTACGTATTTTGAATACTAAGAAACGTGAAATATAAGCTGGAAAGTTTTGACGGGACTTTGTAAAGATCAAAGAATGACACGGAGTCAAATTGTGTGAGGTATCCTTGTCAAAATTGGTTTTGCAGATGCTTAAATGTTTTTAAAAATTACTTTATGTGGAATTAATGCTACACAAATAACATTCAGTATTTATTTTGTCCACAAAAATAAAACCGATGACAAACACCCCAACACAGCATTTTCCTCTTTAACATCAACTGACCAAATGAAAATGTTGTCATTGTTAAAAACTCATACAACCTTCTGGGCAATAAAAACGTCTGTGAAATCATTGTGTTGCCCGTCACGAGCCAACTTAATGAAACACATCAGCCTGCGAGAGGTACGAATCACGAATTCTAGACACGAACCAACCTTGTTAACTGTACGACTGTCAGCCCACTTCATTTCCCAAAGAAAATTGCGTAGATAATGTACGTTTTACGATAGATTAAGAAAAACAATTTATTTAATATTTTTAGCTGCTTTTTTTTCTAGTTTTAATAGGTAGTTGTTTAATAGGTAGTTGTTTTTCTATTGATAAAGGTGATACATACTACTTATTGACAGTATACAATACTTAGCATACGTGTCATGAAAGTGACTTGACGCACGTCAGTGTAAATTATATTTATTCGGTTTTGATTTCAGTTTATTATCAACTAGTGGACGTCACGCGGTTTCACCCGCGTAGTTCCCGTTCCCGTGGGAATACGGGGATAATATATAGCCTATGTTACTCCCTGATAATGTAGCTATCCAATGCTAAAACAATTTCAAATCGGTCCAGTAGTTTCGGAGCCTATTCAATTCAAACAAACAAACAAACATACAAACAAACAAACAAATCTTTCCTCTTTATAATATTAGTGTAGATTGATCAAGCCAGAGCAAATAACGTTACAAAGAAACATTGACAGGTGATGTACAGGTGAGGAGATGTCGTTTCCATATTTCCCGGCAATCTCGTATTGATACGAGATTGCCGGGAAATATGGAAACGACAGAACTTAAAAGGCATACCTAGTATGCATCCAACGGGCTCTCGCTGTCCTCACCAGCCATCCGATGCAAAAAAAAAATACTCATAGATATTTATTACAATAATGAAAACCAACAAAAAAAAAACTAGCCAAGTGCGAGTCAGACTCGCGTGCAGAGGGTTCCGAACCAATTTAATTTTTTAACAATTTTATTTTAACACTGCAGACTTTTTATAGGTTTTTCTGTAATATTTAGGTATAGAACTATAATCTGCATTGTTTTCAAAATTTTAGGGTCAGTAGTTTCGGAGACAAGGGGGGAATGGTCATTTTTGGCCTATTGTCTTGAATAACTTCAAAACTATTTATTTTAAAATTATGAAAAAATGTATTTAAAATTCTTACAGTAAGTCTTTTCATTTTATGTATCACACAATAGTAGTAGTACAATAGTTTAAAAAACTTTTTTATTTTATTTTCTAGTTTGACCCCCAAAAGTGACCCCCATGCTAAGAATTTCTTTATTTAATTCATATGTATACCAAATTTCAACAGAATCGGTCTAGTAGATCCGGAGAAAACTGGCTGTCACAGACGGACAGACAGACAGACAGACAGACCGACAAACAGACAGACAGACACCCGAGTAATCCTATAAGGGATGCGTTTTTTACGGATGCTCGGAACCCTAAAAATAGTACATTTGTTTATTTTATATTTTAAGGAACCGGCTCCTCTCGATTTATACCAATTAACTTTATTTTGGACCCTTGTTACTGTCTGAATTGTTTTTGTCATTAACCCTTAACAATTACTTAAGAGGCTTAAGGCTATCTTATACTATATAGGGAGTTTATTTGTCATCCAATTAAAATGTTTGTTAGCCTCTGGCATTACTTAGCTGTAAATAATCAACTACTTCATTCTATTTATTAAAGTCTAGCTTTTCCCCGCGATTTCGTACGCGCACATCCCGTTTTTCCCCGTTTAGGTAGGAATTTCGGGAAATCTTCTCTTAGTTCCCCTACGTAGTGTAGAGAAGCTATATGCCAAATTTTAGCTTTCTACGTAGGCTACGTGTACGTTGTCTGTTAGTCATTCGCATTCAGTGACAAAATAATTTTGTATATTAGGATTTAAGAAAATAAATGAATATAAGTGTTATTCATAAATTCATTATTTTCGAATTCCAAATTATGTTCTCAAACTCCAAAATAATCCAATATTTCTCCAAACTAATTATTTCTGCGAACCAAACAGAATATTCGTGAAAGAAAACCTCCTGAAAAGTTTTTCCCTGAAAAGCTTCCATTCGGACGGGATTCGAAGCGCGAGACTAAAGGAATCGAATTGATCCTAGTAATTGATTTAGTTAGCTATGTCCACAGACCTCAGAATTACCGCAAGTATTAGCTGAAGAATAATGGTGATTATCTTTATTAATATAATAAAGCTGAAGAGTATATTTGTTTGAACGCGCTAATCTCTGTAACTACCAGTCGATTTTTTTTTTATATATCATAGCCATATTCATGAGGAAGGCTAGGCTATACGGGAACGGAATAAAAACGGGATATTCGTAAAACAAATAAAACTGTCAGCAGTAGCGTGGCGAAGGCGAATGTCTAAATATAAAAAATGTACGGGATTGAAAAACGCTTTAAAAATGCCACGTGATCAATCCCTTAAGGATAGACATGTTTCCTCAGAAAAAAATAATAGACGGTCAATAATGATCCAAATGATTCAAAATCAAGAGAAGTAATGAACCGTCCACACGATTCAGACTTCCATAAGTTTCTATGGAATTTTGACTAGGTACAACAAAATATGTGCAGACAAATGTCGATGTGATTGAAGTAGTATTTTTTTTTGTTCAGTACTAGCTGATGCCCGCGGTTTCGCCCGCGTGGATGTCGGTTATCGCGACCAAAAGTAATCATTAAATTTTTATCCTGTTCCCGCAACCCATGGGGACATCTTCAACAAATATCATTATATTTTAGCCAATGTATACAAAAACTTGACAAATTTTATATTTGACCCTTCCTCGAGAACCACTCTATCCATTGGTGAAAACAGCATGAAAATCTGTGCAGTAGTTTTTGAGCTTATCGCGAACAGACCGACAGACAGACGCGGCGGAGGACTTTGTTTTACGAGAAATGTGACTATTCCTAAGTTACCCCAGGCTGATAAAATTTTAGTTTTTTTTTAAATATGTAGTGATAGTGATTCAAAGTTTGTTTAGACAAAAGCATCTGTTCAAGGTCTTCCAAGCCGAGGATTTACAGAATTGTAATGGGCCTTCAGTTTTTTTTTCAGTAATCGATGCTGTAGGAGTGGAGAAGAATTTGTCCCTTTAAATAGCTTTACCAATCTGACGAAGAAGATTAATAAACGCTGACACTCACTGCCTCGCAAGGTTTCTGTATTGATACAATATCGTCGTAAGATGGCCACTGCGGCGTTTTGTTGTTCTGTGGCTATGTCCTTCTCGATATTCTATCGTAGAGCAGAGGTCTCTGTCCGATATGTTTGCTTTCGAAATCTAATTTATTTTATACTTTTCTTAGTTTTTCTTTACATTTTGCGTTGTTTATAACATGTTGTTATCCATTACCGACTATTGCATTAAGTGTTTGTGTAAATTTTTTGTTGAGTAGTTTCTTTGTAAAATGTTATTTAATCTTTACAAGAAATTAAAATTTTGATAAACGATCGAGTAGGCAAATGATATAAATAAGTTTTTTATATATATATTGATAATTATTATATTAAATGTACGTCAAACCCAAACCAAAACTTATTACTTACATAAAATTCCCCTGTAAGTCATCAATTTTATTTGATAGCCGTAATAACAGTATAAAATGCCATCAGCATATTCAGAATAGCTATCAGGTACCAAATTGATTTCTTACAAGACTAACTCATGTAAACCACGCGTGCCTCATACATTTTAATCGCGACGACAACGCCTCAAACTTTCAACCAACTTTAACGCTTAAAAGCAGTTTCCTAACGCTCAATTTCCCATACATACACAACATTAAACGAAATAGTCCAAACACAGCTTTCATCGCAGTAAAATTTTATGCAAATACTGTGCAGAATTTATACGGTTGATATGCCCAATTACTCTCTTAGGCACTTTAAAGTACCGTGGAATCGTCGCTTTTAAAGGTTTTTTTCGTAAATGGCATTTTATCCGTCAAAATAAGTAAAAAAGTGCCGGCAGACGTGAGAACTCGGCAGTGTTTAGAACAGACTCGGGGCTAATTTCGTTGACTTCCCTTTGTATTCGTGTTTCCATTTTCTGCGTCGAGTATCTAACACTTGGCTCGTTTAAGGAACATTGTTGCTTATTAACTTTGTCGAGTTTTGTTATAAAGGCGACATTTTTTCCTTTGCCCATAGAATATGAATGTATTTCTATTGCTATTTTCTTTGTACTCTGGGATTTGAAAAGCTCACAACATTTTTTGCACATGGTTCCTTACCCGAAAGGTAACCATCGGAACCCTATTACTAAGCCTCCGCTGTCCGTTCGTCTGTCTGTCAGCGGGCTGTATCTTAAGAACCACAATAGTTAGACAGTTGAATTTTTTACATATTGTGTATTCCTACCATAAAGAAAAAATACAAAAAAAATATTTTGAAAAAAAAAAAAATTGGAGTCTCTCATACAACAAACGTGTATTTTTCGGTTTATGGAATGGAAACCGTCATGTGATAGTCCGGCTCGCACTTGGCCGGTTTTTTAATGTAATTAACATTGAGGTAACATGACTATTTAGTTCCTGAATTTCTTTAACGTCAGCACTCGCCTGCTAGACAGGTACGTAAAGAAACAATAGAGGCAATCCATTTGAAGCCACACTCTATTACAACCTTTTTACTGACAGACGCTGGATTATGGATTGATACTGAATTGCTATTGCCATAGAAAACTCACTATTATTGTTCAATAGATAGTAAAAAAAAATTCAAGTACTTACGTAGGTACTCTTAACTACAAATTTATTACTTGTGGAACAAAACAACATTTTTTTTTACTATAGATAGAGGCATACGTTTGACCACTATCTCACCTGATGGTAAGCGACGATGCGGTCGAAGATGGAACGTATGTATGCCTAGAAGCAGAGTCTGTGTTTCCAGATAGCAGTTGTAGCTATCTGGAAACACAGACTCTGGCAGGGAATTCCGCTCCTTAGCTGTAGGCACTATGAATGTGTTTCCAAAACGTTTTGTGCGTGTGGGTGGGATGTCCACCATGTACATTTTTGGAACGAAACAACGTTTTAGGAACTATCGTTATCATCATCATCTATCGGTCCTTATCGTATGTTACTTGGGGTGGGCGCAATGTATATTTTTCTTCCATTATGTTCTGTCAGCCGTCACGCTATCATTAACTCCCTTTTCTTTCATTTCACTCCTCACTCGTTCTCGTTGTTTTTGTGGGAAAAAATGCTACAATTTTTTTGGGTTCCGTAGTAAAAAACAAGCAACCTTTATATTTTCGTCAAGTCCGTCCCCGGTTTACTCAAAGACTCAGAGGTTCTTGCTGACTAACTGGATGAATAAAAATTCTTTATAATTTATTATATGCTATTTTATTTTTCTTATGGCCGACGGAACGGGTAAATAAGAAACCCTACACTGTTCGTGGCCCGACGCACATTTGGCAGATTTTTATGTCATTTTCCAATATCTCCCAATAGGTACAGTCGACACAAAGTTATCAACACATACATGTTAACACAAAACATCCAATACAATACCACCAAACCCATACATCACAAGCTTTACAGTCCACACTAGACCGATGGGGTTCATTTGTAATAATTCATAAATAATAATGGTCAGCCGATTAGCACTGCGGCAAGCCTTTTATGGAGGCCTGCAGTGGCACGGGACATTAATTCCTGGGCACACAGGAATGACGTATGCGTCTAGCCGCTTCGATCCTTCAGTAACGCGATATGGCCGTATCAGTGTCACGTAGGCTTAATTTGGCTATGTAATCATTTTCCAGCGCCTATGAGTAGTGCCGTTACTCAGTGTACGTAAAACATGGGAGCGGTATTAGCGAATGGTTTGTTCTAGTAGATAGATAGCGTGGTTTAATAGTGTATTTCAAGAGGTATGTCCAAGACTACTGCCTAAAAATGAGACATGGATCCATCAAAACAAAAGGTGACGTTTAGGTACCCATATAGTTTGACTCTTCAAAATCTAAGTTGTCTTACAGCCAAGATTCTATTAATTAGTCTTTTGCCGAATAATCAGGAGCAGTGTGCAGACATCCCTGAAACCACTCACTAAAATTATAAAAGCAATAAAGTAAAAAACGACGCTTCCACTTTCACAATACTCTGAAAGAATTTACTTACTTACACTCAGCATAACGTAAAGAGGAAACAGCGTTTACTTAATTAACAAAACGCAAAAAAAAGAAAATACAAATCGCGAACACGGGTTGAGCATAAAAAATCGTCCTTCATTACCGTTACATACGTTTTCTTTTAGGAGTCACTCGAAGGCACTCTCAATTTTCTAGTCTAAAAAGCAACAAATGAGTCTTATAAAGGTACATCCTTGCTTCAAAATTTAGACCATAACCACCCTTATGGTTGCTTACACAGGTATATAATTCCCGTAACATTTCTGTTAGAGTTGAGTCCTTTCGTGAATGAGGTGAGTACTCGAGACAGTAGGCCCTCAGTCTGAGTTGCGGTCTAGGAATTAATGTGGCGTCTCTAAAACGTAGCACGCACCTCTAGCGTGCATGTTTTTCCCTTTGTCTCATAGAAAACAATGTCTGTGGCGGTGAAGAGACGAGACTTGCTTTGTGGGTGACGATGCAAATAGCTCATGATATGGTTTTAGGACTAAAAGGCTCTGGTGCGTCTTCTCTTCGTGTGCAGTGACGTTTTCGGTTTCAAGATATCATTGTTTAGGTTCCTTTAGTCGTTTTACATTTACTTGCACTATTATTTTATTTTTAATCATGTTTTATAGGTACTTCGAATATGACCTCATATTTTTTTTTTACCGATATGAAGGAAACACGCTCATTCCTTTTCTTCACCTGTATATTTTACATAATGGTGATATTTTATACTCGAATATTGAAAGTGTTAATTGGTTTGTGAAACCTTTTTTATATTATAATCTTCCATTAATTAAATAATCTGCATACATATTCGTAATACAGGTAAAAGACGTAAGCAGTCCACACGCTCTAACAAAGAGTCATCATTATCTACCACCATGATAACAATGAAGAAAAAACCGATCAAGAGCAAGTCGGACTCGCGTGCAAACGGTTCCGAACAATTTTTTTTTATCATGTTATTTTAACACTATAGACTTCTTATAGATTTTCCTGTAATCGATAGGTAAAGATCTATTACCTACATTTTTTCAAAATTTTAGGCTCAGTAGTTTCGGAGATAAGGGCATGGTAATTTTTCGTCTAATTTCTGGAAAAACTTCAAAACTATTTATTTTTAAATCATGAAAAAATATATAATTAAACCCCTCACAATAAGCCCTTTCATTTGATATGTCACACGATATTGTTCAAATCTTTAATTTTCTAGTTTGACCTCCAAAAGTGACCCCCATACTACGGACCCGGAGAAAACTGGCTGTGACAGACGGACAGATAGACAGATAGACACTCGAGTGATCCTATAAGGATTCCGTAGAAAGATAAAATTAATAATCACAAAATCCATTATGAAAATATTTACAGAGAATCCTCATTGACATAATGACATTCAATATGTCATCGAAACATCATGAATAATGGATGTTAATGGCGAAAATTTGCCGGGAGCACTCGATCGTGAAATCGCATTCACACTGGAGCCATTAATCGAACATGTCTTCGAAGGCTTTCGTCCAAATCCGACATTTTTGTAAGAATTGTACCATTAGGCTTTCCATCGTCTTTTGTTACAATTATTTTTTACATAAGAATTTTTATTTAATTTGTCTGAGTATTATGTTTATTTGACATATTGTGTATCGATCATTTGTTTACTAACAAAATCTCAAAACTTTTAGTTTTCGTGTAGAAGCATAATAATAATTACAAATGATAATTTCTGTTTTGTTTTAATTTTCCCTTTCTTCTGAAATGTCAGCTTCGTAGGTATCTACAGGGTGTCCCAGGACTTTGCCACGTGGAGGGAAAGTACTTTAAATACTGTAGATAAAAAAAATACTGAATGATGAACACTTCATTTTTATTTTATAAACAATATTAACTGTATTCAGAGAATCTTAAATAATCGCCTGTCTGAACCGATAATAGAACCCGTTAAAAATGAATAAACAAACTTGTTTTTTAACTGTATCATTATTACTATTTATTTGTTTATTTTAAATAGCATATAAAAAAGGAAGACCATGAAATTTAATATTAATCGGATTGACATAAAGAGCTCTTGTTGTATATACCTATATTGGTATTCATGTTTAATTTTTTAACTTGCGCTGGCTAAGAAGGTTCTAAAAATGTCATTGTTTTAAAAGCTGATTTCGATTGTAAGATAGAAAGTAAATGATATTTCTAGGATTTTCGTCCGAACAAATGGCTTAACGTTGTAAACATTTATTAATAAAAATAACTTGGTAATTTAAAAGATATAAGATATTTTATTTGGAAAGACGGTTAAATTATTGAAAACCAGTACTATAATTGTTTCGTTTTAGCAGTCAATGTCATAAGCGGTCATTGTCCTTTCCCTAATTATTTATCTTCAGATAGAACTTTATTACAATCAACCCTACTTATATCGTTTTTTTACTATTACACTAAAAAACTTAAAAATCACTATCGATATCAGTTCAATACGGCTTGAGGTCTGTTTGTTTTTTTTAATAAAATTCTAATTAAATCTAGGTCAGTGAACTCCATTGCTTAGCTAAAAAAATAACTAAATGTTGCTACTGCTTCAGCGTAACGTATTCATTCATAATTTTTTACATACGAATTCATACATATTTGTAATTAATAAAAAACACGAGGACGTGGTAACGGGCAGGGCGTCTCTGGGGGACTGTCTTCTTGTAAACGTTGGCATTCAAAAAGTGCTGGCACTCAGCCTTATTTGAATAAAACTACAGAGCACTTCACATACATTTATTTATCGGTCGATAACCTCTTTCAAATGTTTCAGGGCTTCATCCAATGCTACGTACACTTCTTGAGTATTCGGTCTGGCCTCCAGAGATGCTGTGGGACTTCTAATCATCGATTTGTGAAGATAACTTTGTGTTAATGGGCAGAACACATCCGGGTTCATTGATTCCGACTTGGACTTTCCCGTGAGATAGCTCATTAGGATCCCGATGAGGAGGACTGAGACGGCTCCGGCAAAGGGGCAGTAAGTGAAGGAGATTCGGAAGAGAGATTGTAAAGGCTTCGTTGGGAACTGGTTCCTGAAAAGAAGTAAAAAAATATTTAAATTGCATTTGTTTCTCTCCTAAGCCTGTCTACAAAGCGTAGCGTTTTCGGCTTTGCTACGTTAGCTCCGTTACATAGGTAAAATATTTATGTGATTTTGGTTCAGTAGATATTTTTAGTGGTTTTGCAATAACAACGGTCATCTCTTCAATGATTTTACTATTTGGTCAAAAGCGTTTTATGTAGGTACAGTCAACAAAGCTATTCGGTATGCAGGCAGCTAACTTGCAACTGCTTTTAAACAATGTTGTGTGTGTGCTGAGTAGACAATTATTTTACAACAGACTGGTAAGTATGTCATAAGCTTAAAAAGTTATAAGTACCTACTTTCCACATTAGAAATAAACCAGATCCTTATTCTGGCATTATTTTACTCCGGATGTTTTAAAACGTAAACTGATTTGTTTACATTTTAAAACTTCCGGAGTCTGGAAAAAGTTTCAGTTTACAATTTAAAACTTTAAAGAATTGTGCATTATGAAAAAACTTTCAACTCATAGAATAGTCCAAGACACTGGCAGTTTAAAAAAAGGACTTCTACGAAGAAAAGCCATAAAAGAACAGGGAATCGAGTAATAGTAATATGGGTAAAGTTTTAATAAGGGGGGAATAAACGTGAGTCAGCCCGCATCCAACTTACAGGCGAAGATTAAAACTTCTCCTTAGGTACGGTCAACACACATTTGAACTAGGAAAACCAACCCTATCACTATGAAATAGAGGCGCTGTCTTTGTCAAATTGTTCTGTATACGTGTGATGGACCGTACCTCAAACCGAGTGTGAAGTCGGTTCTAATAAAACCGTTCTTATGTCATAAAGTTGGTGATATGGTTTTTATTTCAGTGCTTAATTGGGGGACTGTAACTTTCGTAATGATCTTCTTTCGTAACGGCATAAACTATCATGGACCAATGAATGCTAGTCAGCAAGATCGTAGCAGAGGTTACTGCCGAGGATTTACAGTATGAAGCTAGGTACATTTCAGTATCGACTGTGAGAATTTGATTATAGACGTTCGTTGATACTTTTTCACGAATCGAACGTCCATATCTATAAAAATGGAAACTTTGTTGAATCACTTGTGTATCTATTTGTCACAGCCAATTTGCTTCAAAATGTACGGTACACATAAATGAACTTTCGTAACTCAAACCCGGACGCATAAAGTTAATAAATAATGTAGCGTTCTTTCAAGGGACAAAGAAGAAACAGGGAAGAAACCTTTAAAAAAAAAAACAAACTGTACCGTGTGACATATTAAAAAAAAAACGGTCAAGAGCGAGTCCAACTCGCGCACCGAGGTTTCCGTACCACTATATAAAACATAAAATGTTTTTTAAATTTTCATCGGCGAAGCCTCTACTCGTCAGAGAATTTTAACACTGCGGTGTACATTGCAGTTTTAGATCACCATCTTTTGACCGCTAGTGGAACTAATGTAATTTTCATCGATGATTTCTGAAAAAGTGTGCTATTTAGAGACATCGTTTTATTTTTCCTGTAATCTTTACATAAACTGCTATCGTTTTATTTTTCCTGTAATCTTTGCTTAACTTCGGAGATAAGGGGGAGGGAATGGTAACATTTGTCATATTTTTCGTCAAAAGACGAAAAAAGCGGCTTAAAAAAATGTTTTTTTTTTAATGTGCACGTAGCGCTCTTTTATACCCCATATTAGCTCCCCTTTGAGTTTTTAAGAACCCCTTTCAATCGCTTTTATTTTTATTTCTTTCTTATTTGCAAAATAGTTGAACAAATGACATCTAAAACTATTCCAAATTTCAAGTTGATAGCATTAGTAGTTCCTGAGATATCAAGCTGTGACAGACAGATACTTAGTCACACCATTAAGGGTTCCTTTTTACCATATTGGTACGGAACCCTAAAAATATGAATTTTGACCATTCCGCCCCCCTTCTATTTAAATATTAGGGAGTTTTGAAGACGTTGCAATTACACCAACGCGTTGGTGTAATTTAAACTTATAGGTAGATACTATAGTGTCATTAATTAGAGAAAATATATTAATTTTATAAGAAGCTGTAATCAATTGAATTGGCCTATTAGCTTGAAACGCAGCTTACGCACTAACTGTACCTACTATGGATTGGCAACCTCAACCATTCATTACTGATGCATTGTCAGCCTTGATACTAATCCCTGTATCATCTTAGGCCCCTGCTCCATTACACAGATTGGACAGTGCAAGATAATAGTGAGTTACTACGTTTCAGTAATCACTTAATCAGTTAAAAATAAGGCGCCAAAAAAAAATGCGAGCCTGTAGGCCCCAATCTGCATACTGTTTCCCACAATTATTACAAACAAATATCATTTTTATAAAATTTTGGGGTTTTTTTTTGTGTTGCTGATACACGTTGGGATTTGTCATTGCAGTATTTTGGCTTTACAATGCGTCTATACCGACACGACTGCAATAAAGTTTGCCCACTTGCATCAAAATTCACTGAGATAGATAGAATCATATTTTATTTCTTTGTATGTGAGTACATACCTATTGAAAGTACTTAGTGTACCCACATTAGGCACGCCAGTTACAGCTGACACAACATCCAAAAACACACCATAATGTAATAATTCGGTTTAAAAATCTCTATTTTCAATACTTACGCGGCATTGGGAGTTACAGTGCTTATGTTGGCCAGTACATGGGTGTAATTAGCTTTCCCACAGCCTGAAGTGGCCAGTGGTTTACCCTGAAAGGTCAGTGCCCCAGTGGCGAGGGCATTTTCTGCACCGATGAGCAGCCAACCGCAGAGGATCAAACTTAATAAACAACCGCTTAGAGCGCCCTGAAATATAATGAAAAGCAACGAAATTTAGATTTGTATGAAAAATAATTAGATTTTTTCTCCAGCGGATTATAATCCTTTCCTAAAAACAGCGCCATCTATGTCGCGAACAAAGGAACTGTTTAAAGCAGAGTCCTCTGCTACAAATAAAGTGAACTGATATAACTTGAAGGGGCCGAGAGATACCACTGCATTGTAGGTACTACAAATCTTGTTAGCAGTTCAAACTAACATCAACAGAGGGCTCTAATAACATTTGTGTTAAACTTTATCTTGAAACTTTTTTTTATATCATCGCTTCTAAGTAAGATACTGGTCAAAAGCGAGCCTATCAACAATAATAAAAAATCTTATACTGTGTTTAATGTACATTTTTGTCTCTTAAAAGATACAGAGGTAATTATAACTTACAGAACAATTGGCTCTCGAGGATACGATCCCAAGAGTGAACAACCCAAGCAGAGTTCCAGCTGTGACTCCAGTTACTCCAGAAGCAACGTGCTGCAGACGATCCAGTTCTTTTGCAAACCATACAACTGAACCACAGTATATACCGACTAGTACGCAGAGACACTGGAAGGATAACCAATTATAAGATAGATTTCAGTAAAACAGATCAACTTTACCTATTCCCACCGTTTCAATTTGGGTGGTACTCATCATCATCATCATATCAGCCGAAAGACGTCCACTGCTGGACCTGGGCCTCCCCCAAAAGGAGGGGGGGGTTGCCATAATCGCCACGTTTGGCAGGCGGTTTGGCGATCGCAGTGTATGGTGTTGAGTTTTACAGAGAACGCTGCTGCCCATTCTCTGGCCAGTCCCTTAATCGCCTCTTACGACACCCACGAGAAGTGATGGGATGGATCTACTCGTTTTGGTACTCACGACGACATTTTATGCTTAACGTTTCAGTAAAATCTGACCTCTCATGGTACATTGGTAAAGTCTATACAACAAGAAGTTATCTTTCTCAAAATGCTCCTTTGCTTGTCGTCGTCGGTATTATAGTCTGTAGGACTACAAAACCTAGTAGGTGATTCGGAACAAATAGGACAGCGGAAGTCACTCAAGAGGGTCCCGGGAACCCATGATCAATTCTTATCAGTATTTTTCTAACAATGTTCAATATGGTCAAAACTTACTTTCATAATCCTGCAACATGCATTTTCATTGGTATTTTGAGGCATCCATGGTCTAATAAATTCTTCGAACAGTACTCCAGCAATAGAATTTATTAATGAAGCTATGCAGCTGTAACAAGTAACATCTGAACGGTAAATTAATATAAACTTTAGAAGAATGAGAATAAAAACCGTTTTACTAAAAAATTCAGGTGTCTCACCCAGTAGTTGCGCTGAAAATGGAAATGATGAAAATGCCGCAGATACCGGGAAACATCAGTGATAAGTTGTTAAGAAAGTGAGGAACGAGCTGTAAGAGAACAAACAAGTATCGGTTGATTAGATGAAAATATACACATGATTACATAAAAAAATCTGTTTGTGATCTTCAAAAATTGGTAGAGGTTTCTCAGTCATATATATTAATTAGATATCTATTAGGCGACTATATACTATACTATTCACCACTCTTAAAAACGATTTTTCACAGATTTCATGATATAATTAAACCATTTTTAGAATCGATACTCGTATAACTCAGAAAAAAATTACCTGTTCATGTTTCTTTATCTGTCCTGTAAGCAACGGATCGCATCCTGCAAACCATGCATACAATGCCAATCCGAGGAAGCATGACAGTAGCTTCATAAGTATCACTCCAACGCATGATATCGTCAAACAAATCCTAGCTTGACTTATTGTAGGGACCGCTAGAAGCTTCTGTAACGTAGACTGGCTTAGGGCAATCTTCCATAGCCAGTTTGTTGATAAAGCTAAAGTTACTGCGAAAAAGGACGTGTGGTGAGCTAGCTCGGGATCTGGGCTAAAAGAATTAAATGGATCACATATAATGAAGTTGGTAGAATCCTCACAGCGTTAATTCGTTGGTTTCGTTCTCTCTTAATAACGCTGTAAATTTTATTTATGTGTATGTATGTATCTATGTATTTATGGTTGTATTTTTTTCTGTCTCTGTTTTATCTTTTCTATAATTTGCACCTGCCATATTTTCTCTGCACCACCCTAAGGTCGACTGGTAGAAAATGCCTAAGGCATTAAGTCCGCCTTTGTACAGTGTTTTTTGCTTGTGCATAAAGTTTTAATAAATAAATAATTTATTTAAACTTTATGCACAATTATTCATTGGCAGCCTTAATGCAACAAGGCATTCTCTTCCAGTCAACCTTTTGGAACAATTATATAGTGACAGATCTTAAAGGATCAGGTAACTAAGTTAGGAATACAGTTACTTTGGAATCGAAACTACAGGATTCAAATGGATCAAAAGTCTGACCTCTTATAAAAATGTGTTGGTTACGGAAAGAAACACTGTTTTACGGTATGTTTGTGCTACCTACATCAAGGCAATGCAATGGCTTTTTTCCAAGCACGTCTGTAATTTATCGATTCCTTCTTTTTGATTTTCTTCGTTCAAAGCAAGCGATAAATTCTTTTTTTTTTTCAGGTTTTAATTTATGATCTGGACTATATTTGTTCTATTTTTAATTTTACTGCTTCTTTACAAAAGCAAAGCAGACAAGATAAAAAATTATAATTCAACTCTATCATTCGATCACTAGCCGCGTTACAAGCAATTAGTTCGTAGGTATAAGATTTAGGGCGCCTTCAAATTAGCCGCAAAGTGCCACGCTGCAACCGCTAGGTTCAAGCATCATAGTGTTGTACATTTAGTTTCACGATGGACTCTGACGACCATCTGACGACGAAAAACTGCTGTTAGTGTTACTATTAAAACGAACAAAGATTTTGGAAAAAAAAGAAACCTAAGAAAATGTTGCTGTTATTTTGTATAAGTCAACGAACTGAATTTCATAAAATAAAAGGCTAACTGTGACCAACAGAATTACTTACGATTATCAATAAAACAATTCTACGAATTACTTCCCCGTTTAGAACCTTATATTGGAAAACAAATACATCCTTCGAAATACTATTTGTTTTGAAGAAAGACGCTTTAAAACACTCGCTGACTTAGAATCCTATATCGCTGGACGACTCTCGACCTCATCGATAAATTCTTCTACCTGATTTTCGTTCACGTTTAGACTTGAACAAAAACTACGTGCGCATCATCACTAGTCGATCAATGACATAATACGCTGCAGCCGCGCTGCCACCGCGCGGCTCTTTGTGGCAAATTTGAAGGCGCCCTTAGAAAAAAAAACTTACTCATACAGCACTAATCTACCACCATGACTAGCAATCTCCCACATCCTTTTGAATCCCATGGGTAATAGTGCCAAACCACTTGGCAATGCGGTACCAGCTAAGGCCAAGAACGTAGTCATGATACCAATGGACACAATAGCTCGTAGGCCACCAACTGCACTGAACGTTGCGCATACGACGCATAACACAGCTGTTACTCGGCCCGCTATTGGATTTGTTACTGAAAATAATGCAAACAGTGTAAATAAAGTTGAATGTTGGTTGAAACCGGTATGATTGGGATTCGAACGTCTACCTATGCTGCAGACTTGCAAAGCTGCGTAATCTTCATACAGTTGAATAGGCAGATATTCATTCTATTTAAGTGATACAAAGTATCTGAAACAGTTAATCCTATTGCCCGAGATACAATCGTCCCTTTTTTAGCTTGCTGATTTCAGGAAATCAATAGAAAAGGAACAAGTCAAAAGCAAAAACCAGGTTTATTGATTAATTACTGTTTTGCAGTCAGTGATTTCTGTATCTCGATTTATGAAAGTAATCTAAGTCGTTCAAGTTTTATAGTAAAAGTCTTAATCTGCTTACCTAATCTGAAAGCCATGAGTGGTACATAAGGCACAATAGGGAGCAGCATCAGTTTGCTAACGACGAAGAGAACCGCAGCGATTGTCCGTGTATGTGTAGAAAACCTTATCTCTAAGTACTCGAAGCTAGACGATAACTGTAGTTTGTGGAACACTGGAAACATTCAAGAGGGGTTGTTATTCTATGTAGTTTTGCTTTTTGAACATTGACTGCAATATTTGTTTTTTTGATGCATAACTTTTTTGCAAGTGTATGATCTATAATGCCTGGTTTGGTATAATTAGCTGCTACCATGGCTATTTTTTAGCAGGTTCCACGGTTGTGAACTTGTAACGTGGTTTTACTGTTGTTTTTTGTTGATCATTCGCCCAAAACTCATCATCATCATCATATCAGCCGAAAGACTTCTACTGCTGGACATAGGCCTTCCCCAAGCGTCGACACAACGACCGGTCCTATGCGTCTCGCATCCATCGGCTAACGCGACCTTCACCAGATCATTGGTCTACCTTGTGGGAGGCCTTCCAATGTTGCGTCTTCCGGTACGCGGTTGCCACTCCAGAACTTTTCGGCCCCATCGACCATCTGTTCTGATGCCCAAAACTATGATTTTGATCATAGTCACCCGTCGATTATTTTCCTTATCGCACTTTACGACATCATCTGGCATGATTTAATCGCATGCCCATATTTGAATTAGTACTTCACTACTAAGCCATAAGTAAATGCCAATAAAGAAGAGATAGTACTTACCAGGTAAGTAAATGACAGCTGTAAGGAAAGTGACTATGATAAGAGAGAGAGCTGAAGCCCAGTACTGCGTGCCTCTGAGGTATATTTCTACAGGAACACCGAGTAGAGTGATGCTTGTCAAATGGCTAGAACAAAATAATGTAATAGGTTATGTGGTAATAATAACGTACACTCGTAGGTTAGTTTCTTCGATAAATATACGTAATAATTAGACGATAGAAGAGTAAGTTAACATAATATAGGGCGAGCAACAGATGAAACATGTCATTGAATGGACTTTACAAAAACTCGAGTAGTAGAAACTGTATTTCACAGTACCATCGTAGTGGATGATATGAACATGGTTGTAGACAATCTGTTTTTTTTTACTATTTATAGGCTCGCGTTTGACCACTATCTCACCTGATGGTAAGCGATGATGTGGTCGAAGATGGAGCACGCTTGCCTAGAAGTAACCTATTCACTCTTGACTTAAATACTCCCAGGTTATAGCTACCAGGAAACACAGACTTCGGCAGGGAATTCCACTCCTTAGCTGCACGCACTATGAATGTGTTCCCAAAACGTTTTGTGCGCGTGGGTGGGATGTCCACCATGTACCGGCGGCGCATCGCCGTTCGTCTTGTGGTCCGATGATGGAACGGGCTTGGCGGAATCAAATTATGCAATTCCGTCTCACATTCCCCAAAATGCAACCGGTAGAAAACCGACAGGCAAGCAACGCGTCGTCGATGCTCAAGACTTTGGAGCTTCGTCGCGACGAGCCTATCATCGCCGATGATCCTCTTGGCTCGTTTCTCAATTGACTCAAGGGCATCAAGCTGGTATCTGGCAACTCCGTCCCAAAGATGAGAGCAGTACTCCATACATGATCGAACTTGTGCTTGATAGAGTTTGAGCAGCTGTTCCGGCGTAAAGTACCGTCTCACCTTTGCTAAGATCCCCAACTTCTTTGCAGCCACTTGACCTTTTGCCTCTATGAAAGGGCCAAAATTGAGGGTAGATGTTAATGTAACCCCAAGAAGCACAAGTTGGTCGGTTATCGGCACGGTTGCATCTCGGAAAGAAAGGGTAATGCAGACAAAGAGAAAATATCGCAATACAAATTGTGTGGCCTTTAGCTATGGCCAAATAATGATTTCGTTAAAAAAATCACATGAGTAGGAATTCTACAGCAACAGGATCACGACGGTAAGTGCAAGCAGACTAGTGGAAAGTCACATGCACGAGATGCGATAACTTTGTTTGTTGGAGTAGAAATCCATACTATCCATTGTGTTCTGTTGTAATTGTAAATGTTGTTAGAAGCAGATAAGATGTAAGCGTCATTCATTCAGTAGCACAGATATTTACCATCGTGATAAATACGTAAAATATGTCTAACTATTGCTAAGAAACGGTGGATGATGTTAGATCGTGTGGGTCATCTCAATAGTGACCCTCTAGCCATATGGCTTGGTATCGACGAAGAAAACATGGTACGTCGACCCCAAATATATTGGGCTAAATGTATGATTGAAAATTTGGTAAACAGGGGGGCTACTCTCTAACGAAATCCGTAGTTTCGGGCTTAGTTGCGGGCGGGCATTTTCTACTCCGTATCACCTAACCACTGAGAACTAATGATAACACGATTTGACAGTTACTGTGAAATCGTGTTGTCATTCATTCTCAGTTCGGGTTCGGGACTAATCGTAAGTCTGTAGGTGATACGGAGTAGAATACGCCCGCCCGCAACTAAGCCCGAAACTACGGATTTCGTTAGAGAGTAGCCCCCCAGGATCGTATGATAGTGATTCGATGGATTATACGACGGACTGTTAGGGTGCGTTTTTACCAGAGATGTGATGATAATGCATCATTTACCTAGCCTCGCTCAGCGCAAGCGATTCTATTGGTTTTTAACAGACTTCCAAAAACTCTGAGGTTCTCAATTCGGTGGGTATCTTTTTTGTTTTTTTTTTTATCTATGTACACCGATTACTCCGAGGTTTCTGATCCGATTTTTGTGATTCTTTTTTTTGTTCGATGTGGTATACTTGCCATTTGGTCCCGTAAAAAAATGATTTTGTTTGGTTCAGTATTTTTTTATTTTATGAGCATTTTTGTTTAAAGCGAAAAATAAAAAACTTTTTACAAAAAAATATAGATAAATATAAAAATATATAGTCGGTGTTTTTGGTTTTGTTTCTTTGTTTTTTAACACCGACTTCCGAAATTAAGGTTATTTTATACTTTGTAGTGTTTTGTTTGGAAGTCGGTTATATTTTTTTGTAAAAAGTTTTTTTAACAAACACCTCCCTTGCTACCCATCCTCGCACAATTCTGGTGGAAACGCAGCCTAAATCTTTTGAGCAAAAAGAAACTCGAAACGAAATAGATCTACAACAATGTCACCCAGGTAACATCACATCGGCATCGTCAAAAATATGGGAGATAGAATATAGCAACAAACTTTGCTCACTAATTTTCGGGTACGACTAAGCCTCCGCTGTCCGTCTGTCCGTTTCTAAAACTGAAACCTAGCTAGATCGATTTATTGCACCCGAAACCCCCTGCATACTAAATTTCATGAAAATAATTGGAGCCGTTTCCGAGATTCAGATTATATCTTCTAATCTAATATATAAAAATCTCGTGTCACGGTGTTTGTTACCGAACTCCTCCGAATCGGCTCAACAGATTTCCATGAAATTTTGTGTGTACATTCGGTAGGTATGAGAATAGGTGGTAGGGTATTTTTTTTTTGTATGGCAAAACAACGTTTGCCCAGTCAGCTAGTATATGTACATATAAACAAGAATTGCTTGTTTAAAGGTATTAGATAGACTAAATTTAAAATTAAAGAGGGCTTCTATACAACACACGTGTTTTTTCGGTTCCGGAAAATATGGAATCCTTCGTGTGAGAGACTGGCCGAACTCGACTCGTTCTTGTCTGGTTTTTATTTTCTGTTTTGTGCTCCAAAATTACTTTAAAAGTTACCCATACCCAAAATGTATTTATTTACGAGTCGCATCCGTGTTTGTGTCACAGAAGTCACGATATTATGGCAGGCACTGTGTTTTTTCCCAATTTCAAAATGTATTTTTCATAACCTTATGATGACATAATGTGGTTTATCATGGAACACACTTGCCAAAACCTCATAATATCGTTACTTGCGACTTACATACTCCCAGGCTTTAGTCATCAGGAAATACAAAATTATTCAATTAATGAAATGCAAAAATCACTCACCTCGCAATAAGGGCCAGAGTAATCGAAATAACAGACATATTCTTCCCACCAAACAGAAACCCGGCAACCGTATTATACTTCCTATTAATAACATTATAATACACAATAATTCCTATTATAACACCTAATATGATACCGAATAAACAATACTCAGCCACATTGAAATAAATCGGAGACACGGGAACCACGGTCCTGACTTTCACCATTTTGAACGTGTTTCAAGTGTTGAATACGTCTCGCAAATAGCAAGTGTTCCTATCAGAGCGTCTCTTCTAACAATAATAAGAGATATTAAAGATAAAACTGGATTTGACTTCAATCTTTCAGCAAATACAAGAGCGAACTGTTCTGCGACTGTTTACAGTTTATGCGCCAATTGTGTGGAGTTCTATTTTCTAACTGGTTGTTTGATTTGGTATGCATAATGGTAATGTTGTGCCTATTACCATATCGTGACTTCTGTAAATCTTGGATATGGTTATTTTTTTAAAAATATCTTTGGAGCACAAAACACAAAAACAATAAACTGCCAAGTGCGAGTCGGATTCGCATGCAAAGGGTTCCGAACGAATTTTTTTTTTTAATAAGTTATTTCACCACTATAGACTTTTTATAGGTTTTCCTGTAATCTGTAGGTAAAGATCTATTATCTCCATTATTTTCAAAATTTTAGGCTCAGTAGTTTCGGAGGTAAAGGGGGAGGAATGGTCATATTTCGTCTAATTTCTTGAATAACTTCAAAACTATTTATTGTAAAATTATGAAAAAAATATAATTAAAACCCTCACAGTAAGTCCTTTCATTTGATATGTTAGACGATATTGTTCAAATTCCAGGTTCCGTTTTTTGTACGGAACCCTAAAAAAAACTGTGTTGTGACTTATTTTGAAACAAAAATATACCTTTCTTTTTTCATCAAAGCTACCGGAAAATGTTTTATTGCTTATAAAGAACATGTTTGTAAGCATTTACGTTGGTGCAGGTGTAATACTTGTAACCGATATTGGATGTGAATTTGGTCTGCTCAGTAATGGTTTCGACATCCATATTATTCACTTATCTGTAGCAGTGGGTACAAATAAAATATATTTCAAGTCTTCTTTTTGAGGAAGTTGAAGATTTGAATACACGGTAAATCTATTCTAGACGCTATACCCGAAAAATGTCATGACGTTAATACCTCGCAGCCGTGATGTCGCAAACAGTTTTGGTTTTTGTTTTTGTTAATGTTTTACTAACTTAGTTTGTAAGTATATTGTTACTGAGTCTTGGTACTTGAAATAAATGTTTATTGATTAAACCTAGTCTGAGGCGCAGACGCACCTTTGTTATGTCACATTACTTTGCACCCGGCTCTTGATACAATACTTCATGAGCCTGTAATTTCAACGACCTTTTAATCCAAATATTAGCAGCAGCCTATAACGTTCCCACTTTTGGGACGCAGGCTTCTCTTTGAGAGAAACTAGGCCGTTATCCTCCCTTCTGGTCTAGAGTCATGATTATGTCCGTGGACATAATCCACAAACTAGTAGGGATGTACTAGTTTGATTATTATTATGAAACATCTCAGTTGCACCTGCTGAAATTAAAAATAAATTATGAGCAATAAAATCTTCCTACAAATGTACAATCAACAAAAGAGAGGGGTTACTTTGTGGATAAGGAATTATACATGTCTGCACTACACAGGAGGTCAGGCACGGCTTAGGTCGGATATAGGCCCGAGACGCCAGCGCGCCACAGAGCTCAAGAGAAACTGCAGTGGCCGTATATGAATAACTAGCTGACTCGCGCAACTTCGTCTGCGTCACAATTTTCATTACTGTTCCGCTCCTATTGGTCTTATCGTGATGATATAGCCTATAGCCTTCCTCGATAAATGGGCTATCTAAAACTGAAAGAATCTTTCAAATCGGACTAGTAGTTCCTGAGATTAGCGCGTTCAAGCAAGCAAACAAACAAACAAACAAACTCTTCAGCTTTATACAGGTGACGGCGCTACGTCATCGTACGGTTGTACACGGCACGTGCACCGGACCGATCAGGCGATGTCGCCATCCCCACCTCCCCCACTACTCGACTTGTTTGTGCTCGGACGTAAAAGGAGACCGCGCGGAGCGATCGGGGCATTCTATTCTAGACCTCGGTCCGATACACATGTTGTCATAGCGCCTAGATTTGCTAATATCGTGTTAAAACCTTTTAGTTAATAATTATGATATGATAATTAATTGAGTTCACAGTTATTATAAATTAAGTGAGTTAATCGAATAAAATTGATTAATAAGTAAACTACCTACTTTTTACTTTAAAATATCCAATCCTGATAATACGCCTATATCAGAATTGGGACGTAACTCAAAGGGCCCACATGGAGATTCGTGACAATGCTAGTGAAATATGTGGCGGTTACGTTTTGAAATGTATTGTCAGTGATAGTGAAAATTGCGGTTTGTTTTTAAAACGCATGCGTTTATCCAGACGCTAAAAACTTGATGTGTGCCGTGAAGTGTCGTGAAGTTAAATCCGATAGGCCGAAGTTCGACACACGATCATAGTGTGTCACCGTGGTGGTATGTTTTGTCGAGGATGCAGTGATGTGCAGAGCAGTTTATTGTTTTACCATATGGCGCTGAAGAGCTTTGCGCCGAATTCCTTTTCGACGAGTTTTATGCGGCTACCCTCATCAACCTGAACTAAACCAGTTCCGTCCGGAGGCAAGCAACTTCACAACAGCTGGTCAGGTCAAGGAGAGGAGTGTGAATTTATATGAAGATTTCTACGCCAATCTGGTGAGTCGTTTAAACTTTTTAATTGCTGTAGAGCTGCTTTTTATTTTGTTTACGAGTGTTCATTTTTATGATGTGGAGGCTGACTTACAAAAGGCAACGCCTTTATGGATGGCAATTATCGATGTTTGATAATTGGCCTGTCGCTTTATCTTAGAGTGAAGCTATTAATATTAATAGCATAAGTGTTGCTGATTAAGCGATAGCATTTTCAATAATACTTCTTCTTTTCGATTCAATCGTTAACTTTTTTATTGTTTTAGACCAGCAGGTAGTTACGTTAATTGCAGCAACAGTGGCATTCATTAGATACTCCAAATTACAGGAGAATGGGCACTTGGGGCACTGTAACATATGGCTCGTGCTCTGAAAACGGGCACTGCACTCACGTTGGGTATACAACAGATCATTACATCCTCATTTCGCCAAGTTGTGTTTGCAGCGGCCTACCTGGGTGCGCAAATTGCGCTGGCGCGCGATTTAACGCTTTCCAAAGGCCATTGCGATTCACGACCAGGGGCAATTGCTCTTTGGGTTTTATGAAGTCGTGAGGTGGTGGATACTTCTCTTCCCACAGTCTGCTTCTCCCTTTAGATGGCATATCCAGGATCGTAGATAGAAGGAAGCTCTTGCGACTTTTTAGTCTTCCCGAAGTTGGCATGTGGCCATACAGGGATGTCGGGAATCGGTTTTCTGATCCTTCGAACAGCAGGAGGTGCGATGCCTGCAAGTGGGTAGAGTTTGTTTTGTGGAGTCTATTTTAATCAGCCTGATATTATCTGACACGTGTCGTTTAGGGCAATGTCTACTTTCCGAGAAAGAGCAGGTCGGTGCCACACTGTGCAAGCAAACACGCCAGCAGAAAAAATAGGGACATGCCGGTTGTACGGAGAACATCGGGTGCCGCTCCCCAATTGATGGAAATTAGGTGACGGAGCAAGTTATTCCGGGTTTTGACGGAGCTAAGTATTGTAACAGTTTGACTTTTACGCTTAGGCCATATCTAACGTAACACCGAGATATTTTGGATTCGAGTAGTGTTGGACCTTGGCTCTACGCCATGTGATGTTAAGCATTCGATTTGCGGGCCTATAGCATAGATGGAAGGCGCACGACTGTCTCTTAGATGGGTTCGGCCGTAGAGCGTTGCGGTCACACTAATCTCGCAGTACACTGAGTGCCATTGTACATTTATGCTCCACGTCCATAAAAGTCGCTGCTTGGTTTGCTTGGGCCAGGTAATCCGCGTACAAGAACCGCTCCGTGTGTTAGGTGGAAGGCGGTTCGTTCGCGTAGATGTTAAAAAAAGCGTCGGCGCCAACACACTGCCCTAAGGGAGACCATTCTTTTGCCGTCGCTATCTACTCTTGGTGAATTGGAAGCACATACCTGGAAGTGGCGGTTGCACAGGAGTTCGCTTGAAATGGGCACAAAGCCTTGGTCATTGGTCAAATAATGCTGATGAAGCGATATTATTCTGCTATCGCTGATCGAGTCATGCAGTGAAATACCAGAGAGCTTTTATTTTTTTGGACATAAGAGCGATTTAGTTACCTAACACTTTATTTTGAATATTTTGATTTTATATCACCATTCATAGGCATAGGCCGCTTTCTTGTGCCAATGGTCCGATAAAATTTAGATTTTTATTTACTTTGATACTGTGACTACTACACTTACCTGAAACCTTTTGGCCCACCACAGCTTTTATTGGACTTGTACTATCGTAGCGTTTTTCGGTTTCAGACATCGTATCATGGTGTATAAAGCCAGCAGGAGGCTAGCGGTTGCAACTGCAACTTCTGAGCGGTTCTGAGCGTGATAGACCGAAGGTTGGCAAACAGTTGGCAAACTGCAGTAGCCAAGTATCATGTCAACATCTGTGGGGTTAAGAGCGTTCAAGGCCGACTGGAATACTTGGTGAGTCGCTCAAGTTTTATTTGAATAGCAAACGAAGCTTTAAAGGGGTTGATACCAATTCGGTGGTTGCATTGATAGTGCTAGGTAATTTTGACATAGTTAGCACAAAGCGAGTACTTAAGAGAGTTTCCCATTGGCGGTAATAGTGTCAAAATTTTATTCAGTGTGAGCTTTAGGTTTAGTTATCGCATAGCAAGTACCACAAGGTCATGTTTCAACTTAAACGTTTTTTTTTTGTGAAAATTTGGATCTACGCTTTCGTATTAGCGTACGGAGGCAGTTTGCCATACATAACATCAGTATCATGAATAGCAATTTGATTTTAATGACATTGATAAAAGCTTTAAAGGTACAGAGAATTCTGAGCTATTACAAGTTCTAAATAGATTTTCCATTTTGTGCAAATTAATACGGGTGAGATTATAATAACATTGATTCGAACCGCACAGCGCAGCGATTATTTTGATGATTGTAGATTAACGTAAAGTAATTCGTGAGTGCTCACATGAACGTTAGATGCAGAAAATATCAGTAATGACGTGACGGCGAATAATAATGAAGAACTTGTTCATGAAACTTCCCATAAAAATAAAGTTTTAAGTGGTACTATTTTAGGGCTCACACTTTAAAAAAAAATGCCGACTCTCTTACTTAAAAAGCCAGTAGCAGTAGTTAACTTAATAGATCATGTAGGTACATCATTGGAAGGGTTTTTGGATCCTAAACCAATTAACGTTGTGACAAGTGCTTTAAATTCATAGAGAAAATTGATTCAATAGAACAAGGACAAATCACGAGTTAATTTATTATTATATTAGCTACAGGGACCAGTTTAGTCCGGCCTAGCAAATCTAGGAACAGTTTAAATTAAAGATACGTCACGGTTGGCGCAGTACTTGGGCGCTTGGCTGCTGCGCTGCGTGACGTAGGTTCGATTTCCGCACGGAACAAATATTTGTATGGCCTACAGATAGTTGTTCCGGGTCTGGTCTGTGCGAGTGAGTTTGTATGTTTGTGAACTCACCCACAAAACAGGATAGATTCCTAGTGCGGGGCAGCGTTTAAAAGGAAAGAAAAAAAAAAGAAAAACAAGGAACGAAAAAAGAATTAAAAGAGCTTGAAGAGTCTTCCATGGCCGGACCAAGCAGTAATAATCCTGAAGGGCTAGTTAAACCGAACCGGGAGATTTTAACACTGAAGGGTCGTTAGAACCGGACCAGTAGTTACAAATCTGAAGGGTCGTTAGAACCGGACCAGTAGTTACAAATCTGAAGGGTCTTTAGACCGGACCAGAAAATTATAACTCTGAAGGGTCATCAGACTGGACCAGTAGTATAATTCTGAAGGGTCATAGGACCGGACCAGAAGATATTACTCTGAAGGGTCATCAGACTGGACCAGTAGTATAATTCTGAAGGGTCATAGGACCGGACCAGAAGTTATTACTCTGAAGGGTCTTAGGACCGGACCAGAAGATGTTACTCTGAAGGGTCTTAGGACCGGACCAGAAGATTATTACTCTGAAGGGTCGTAGGACCGGACCAGACCATGAGATAAGATTTTAATGTCAGGATGAACGAACAGTAAAATTGTGGTTCTCATTAAAGATACCTAAGTGCTTCTAAAGTGCGCGTCCGAGGACGTACGCACGTCAGAATGGCCGTGACGGCGCTACGTCATCGTACGGTTGTACACGGCACGTGCACCGGACCGATCAGGCGATGTCGCCATCCCCACCTCCCGCACTACTCGACTTGTTTGTGCTCGGACGTAAAAGGAGACCGCGCGGAGCGATCGGGGCATTCTATTCTAGACCTCGGTCCGATACACGTGTTGTCATAGCGCCTAGATTTGCTAATATCGTGTTAAAACCTTTTAGTTAATAATTATGATATGATAATTAATTGAGTTCACAGTTATTATAAATTAAGTGAGTTATTCGAATAAAATTGATTAATAAGTAAACTGCCTACTTTTTACTTTAAAATATCCAATCCTGATAATACGCCTATACAGGGTTATTTGTAAAATACCAACAACCTCTTAGACAGTGAAAGTATACATGATTATAAACAACTTTTACTTTGAAACCAACCCTGAAAACACGAAAAAAAATACCAGCTGTTTCAAACATTTTTATTGGCTAAATATTGCATTTTGTATGAATCAGCTGATATTTGTTTCGTGTTTTTGGGGTCGTTCTCAAAGTAAAAGTTGTTTATAATCATGTTTACTTTCACTGCTTAAGAGGTTGTTGGTGTTTTACAAATAACCCTGTATATTAGTATACATATAGATGTCGGTCGGGGCCAAAACATTGGCCGATTGAAGCGTAATAAAATGCGTAAACACTCCATCGCGAGCGTCCTAAGGGTTTTGGGCAGACCCCACCGACCGTAAGTACGTTAAAAGTTCTCCCATGCAACCCCGAGTTATTCATAAATGTCGCTATAACTATAAGTCATTAGTGACAGTCAAAATCATGACACTGAAACGGTGACTTATTAAAATGGAGACTGCTACCTTAACAGTTATCGCTTTTGTTGACTGTACCTGACTAGGCATTTATTGTATCACTATCAAAGTATTTTACAATGTTATACACACAGGCGTTCAATTACCCGCAGACGTTATATCTCTCAGTAAATAACGAAGGCAAATAATACTTTAAGTTGATAAAATAGTAAACGAACAATAACTCAATAACTGGTGATAAAACTCATTATTTTTGAGTTGTACTCATTATACTCGGGATTTGTAGATAATGAATTGTTTGGATTGTATTTTAGTGTGACAAAATAGGGTTACAGGTTCAAGACCTTGCAAGTAGGTACACAAGTAATGCGACATTGTTGTATACAAGGTGTTTCAGAAGAGCGCAGTCATATTCAAAGGTTATATGTATAACAGCCTGTGGATAGGTACCTATTTTTTTTGATCTTGTTCATCGTTTATTATTTTAAAATTCATGCTTTGATGGTCACAACAACAACAATGAGACAACTTCCCAATGACAAACTTTTTGTTATGTATCTACTTTAATGTTTTATTAGTTTGAGAAATGCTCTTCAAATATTTAATTAATTCAGAAATGGTGAGCGAGAAACTTCGACTTCTCATCTAAGAAACAAAATTAAAATCATTCATAAAACTGTAAATCTTTATTATAGACAACGCCATCTAGTAGTTAGCAGCGGAACTATCAATCTGAGTTGTAGCTCCAAGAGTACCATGATTCGTAGCGTAGGGCTACGCGGCTACGCGGCTACGAGTGCCTCGTAAGGCGAAGGGTATACGACTACGGAGTGCTACGACCAAAAACTTGAAGCAACAATATCGAGATGGCGCAATTTTAAGCCCTATGGTTTTTCACATATGAAAAGTCGCTTTCTGTTTTTTTATACCGTCAGTAGGTACCTTTTAGTTTCATTAAAGGCTGGCTTTTCAATAGTCAGACAATTGTTGACTCAAGAATAAATACGGCCAATTAACATAATTATTATTTTATTTTTAAGCAAAGCTTGAACCACCGTGTTATTATTATATCTAACTATTGAAAAATCGGCCATGTATCGGTCTGTGTATTCGTTTCAACTTCAGAAACTACTTATTAAATTTTGATACGGTTTTCGCACTACATAGTTTTCGCTGGTGGAGGATGACAGATACCTACCTACTGACTGAAATAAATATTTATCTAGATTCTTCATAGGTTGTAAGTTATTACTGGTTTCTACGATTACACTAGTAATTTCTTGCAACACAAAATATTAAAACTTGAAATGTAAACTAATGACTTTAACAATACTTTACGAATTATATAACTAATAAACCTAACTATGTATACATGAATATACAAAAACAAATACACTCGGGCGTCGAAGAATTCCTCCGCATCGCTGTCATACGGAAACGTGTCCAGAAGACTGGCAGCATTGCCACGTTGAATGGCAATACTAATTCTTTGAGCAAAGAACGAGCCAGCCCTCTGATCACGCAGTGTCGATCAGCCGGCGAGAAATGTCCTTAAAAGGGAGCACTCGGACGCCATGATCGTAGCGTTTTGACCCCAAACGGCTCAAAACTGTAAATACCAATAAGGTTACTGTATTTGACTATTGTAAATTTACCTATTGCTTATGACTGTTATGTCACGCATATTATTTACATAAATCGATTTATTGTTAAAGTATTTAAACGTTTAATTTACAGTTTAAGTATAAGAATCAAGTAATCGACTCACTAACCCATCTTTCCCTTTGAAAACGACTCTGAAGCAAAACTTCACTACTTACTTATAGCATTCAATAATCAAATGAAAATTAATAGGAATGATTTCTGAGTAAAAATATCATTCTATTAAGTCCGTCAGTTAGATTAGTATCGAAAAATATTTGATTCGTATTTTTTGCTTAATCGAATCAATAAAAATTGACGAAGTTAAAACGTATTAAGGATCAGGAGTGGGAGCTTGTGACGTCACTATTTGGTAAAAAAGCGTACTAAAATGTAACATCACACGAGTTTTCAACGCACCGTATCATCTTAATTTCTTGTTTAGGTACGTGAAAAAGTAAAAAAATACGTATCCAATATTTTTCAATCCCTAATCGAACTAACGAACTAATTTGATTTTTTTAGCCATCAACCCTATTGCTGGTTTTCATTCGATATTCACTCCTCACTGGACCCTAACACACAATCTATTCTCTATACTATTATTATAAAGAGGTAAAGTTTGTCAGTTTGTGATGTTGTGAGTTTGTGAGGTTGTAGGGGGTAATCTCTGGATCTACTGAACCGATTTTGAAAATTCTTTTATCAAGAGAAAGCTACGAGTATCATAGGCTATATTTTAACCCGAAAGATACCGCCCAACGAAGTGGGCACGGGTCAGCTAGTCATATATATAAACGTAACTTTTCTTTCACATATTCAGCTGGACATCTGAATGCCACCAACAGATCGCGGAATTTGTTCGAATGAGTCACTGCGGCCCTGAAACGCTACGGGCATTAGGTGGAACATGGATGATTTTAGTCAGTAAGTCTGACACTCTCTTCCACTCCCAGAGCGGAGAGTCATTTGCTGATTTGCCATCCCTAAAAAAAAGAGATCCAGGGAGTATCAGCGTCAAGTAAATTTGCCTCACTGCCTGATACATCCTAAGCTGGAGTCCCATTTGGTACAATCTTGAAGCGCACACCGCACCATGGTTTTTTTTTGTTTTTTTTTTTTATAACTATTTGTAACATATTGTCACTTTCTGTAAATACATCAACGCATTGGCCTTTATGATCGTTTGCTTAAAACTCTATACAGCGAGCTTATTTAAAAAAAAAGATCAAACCGTTGAACCAATGAAAAGTTCAAAAACTGATTAACAGCTTGTAAATCAAAAATCTGTATAGAACATTTTAATGAAGAATCTGCTAATCAGTGTTGAAACTTTTTATTTCTAAATACCTAAGGTTCTTTACTATCATTTGGTCTTTAAATCTAATATTAAAGACGGTTTTCTCAATTGAGTATTTTGAGTTGAAAATGTATTTTTGAATTTTTTCCCTTTTAGGATTAATACTCAAATTCGAATGGGTGTTTGATTTTTAAATCGAAGGTCAGGCTACCCTTTTAAAGCTACGGCGACGACGCAGGCAAAACAGGATACAAACGCCAGTATTAATCCCATACCTCCTTTAAGCTTCATCATCTAACTCAATGTAAAGATCGTCCCACTTATCTATAGACATTTCCTACTTACTATATCACCTAGTTTTATGTGAAAAGGTGGGGGAGGGGATATTATTATGGATGGGGGACGCTCTTACCAACATTAGAATATTACTCTCACACCTGCCCCTCAAGACCTCTAGCCCTGTGAAGGTGTCATCCGTAAATACAGTTTTTGCATAGTTTTATGGGTGTCAGGAGGTTTCTTTGGATGCTGATTTTAGGAAGTAATTTATGGTAATGTGTAAACTATATGTAACAATTTGTGCTGCAGTCAAGTTTTGTTTACCTACCAGTTTTACACTCGGCTTTGTCTGGGTAAAATTATTATGAACACAAAGATAGAAAATTTTAAGATTTCCCTTTTCTAGAAAGGAAAAAAATCACTTTCTCTGTAAACTTTTTTCGAGAAAGATCTCGACAAACTTTTTAGACCTAAACATTCAGACCTAGTTTCATTTAAATAGATTCATTTATGTCAAAGAACAAGAACATGCAAGTTTCTATGAAATACCGTGTAGTGTAAAGGACGTCTTATTTGTGTCATTTTTAGTTCAGTGGGTCTAAAAAGGCCACTTTAGCAGAATCAGAAAGCAAATCACGCTACCCGTCACTGTCAAATTTTCCCAATCAATCTTAAACCTAATGCGTTATCGATAAAGATGAATATGACATTTGACAGATTGTTGCGTAAGTAACATTATGATTCTAATATGATTCTCCTAAAGTAGCCCTTTTAGCCCCCCAGGAAGTTTGAATACATTCGCTACAAGCCAACCTCTTAGTCCTTCTAGTTTGTATTAATTTTAACATAACATAAAAATCCAGCTTTCCTAAAACTCAGAAGAAATCGTTCACCTTATAGGCAGGAAACTATTACGTTTCTAGTGCTCCC
Source organism: Lacanobia wlatinum (assembly GCA_947578705.1). Lineage (NCBI taxonomy): Eukaryota > Metazoa > Arthropoda > Insecta > Lepidoptera > Noctuidae > Lacanobia > Lacanobia wlatinum. The sequence goes on from OX388039.1 coordinate 16,699,154, forward strand.
GGTCAGTCTTATTATATTTTCAGTAACGAAGTCTGTGTGTGAACTAAGTATTCTCTAATAAATTCTCCATATGTTTTTTTTTTCTTTTAAAAAGTTTTATATGTTTCGCAACTTTCTAACTATAATGATTTTCTGTTACTCTTTATTCCAAACAAGCATAAAAGCAAAATAATTTCTCTTTGTATGTATTTCAAACTTATACTAATAACATGGAATACATCAGAGGCAGAATAAACAGACAACATCACTCTGGAGCTTGTTAAAAACTTTTGATGAGAGTACCATTAACTACGAGTAACCATTGAGCAATTTCTACACGACTGTACGTTCTATAAATTCTCACCACGTACATACGAATACACAAATCATCTAATACACAATATCGCAAATATTTCTTGTCCAGAACACTGGGTGACACGGGGCGCCCGAACAAACGGAAGTTTGAGGGGGCGGGCAGAGGGGGACACAACCGAGGAAACGCTAGACAAGGACAGAAATACACATTTGAATTACGAACGAACAGTACGGCGCTAAAGAAAAATTAAATTATATTTCCCAATGGTGTCAGCCAGTTATTAAGTGGCCAGACGCCATTTTGAATTATTATATTTTTTATTTCTTTTTCCCAGGTTTCCCTTTTGTACGAGGAATTCCTTTTATTTGGAATAGTTGTGGGAGCGGATTGCAAATGGATTCAGCTGAAATGTGTTGGAGCTGTAAATCAATGGCTGTACTTTATGGGACGTTTGGGATCATTATACCTTAATAAACCTTAGTTTTATAAATAAATCTCTTTGGTTGGTAAGTTACTTTGGAGAAAAACATATATGAGAGGATTTATGATCCATTTAGTAATTACGGATAGTTTTTCCATCTCAATCTTCATTTCAACTTTTTTTTATCTTGTTGTAGTGGTAAACGAGTGTAATGCATTTTTAAGGGATGTCTACCTTGCGAAAACAAAGACTTATAGTGATTCTGATCATTATGAACACACTTCTACTTCATTATTTATTTACCCCACATTGCCTCACGAGAACAAACAAATTTACTTTGGTGTCCTAATCCCATTGGTATGTCAGCATGTTCCTCTTACTACAGCAAATCCACAAAATTGCCTCACTTCAGAACTCCTAACACTTAAAAATATATTCAAAGAAACTCATTACACCCTTATATTCAAAACTCTAAGCTCCACATTTAAAACCCTATTCACGTATTTCAAAACTTAGGGGAGGTTGAGGTACACATCTATCTCAAGACTCCCGAAAATTGCAACATAGTGGGTAGGAAAACCTTTCAAAGCTTTGCATTTTTCCCGCGGTCCGAGTTTGTGCCTCAGGCGAGAAAATTATAAAAGAAAAGGGGAGAATGGGACAAAGCGACGCAGCCTCTACACGCGTGATTGCACTTCCCAAAGGGCAGACGAAGAGATGCTATTAATTTTATCGGGCCTGTATTTAAAGTGAGCTTTTTTTGTGTTTTCTACTGGTTTTATGTTCTTTGATGTCGGGCAGATTACTTGGTTCAGATTATACGCTGTTCTTTTGAGTTTTAGCCGTTAGGTAAGGTTAGGTTAGTCCACGACTCAAGCTAATGGGCAGCAGTATCTCCTAAGACAACCACTTCTGCTGTTAAATGAAACATCTAAATCTGATTCCTGGGTTCCCGGTTTTAAAGCAGACCTTTTTGATACGTAATAAACTAGTAATCGTTTATACGTAGATAACTAAAAACAACCCGGTGATCAACATCAGCACACGGAACTCGTGACCTTTTAAGAGGCGACCCCACCAAGCATGTTCATTTATATACTATCCTAGCTTCTGCCAGCGGCTTCGCCCGCGTGGTCCCTAGGGAACATACTCCTGGGATAAAATGTAGCCTTTCTCAGGCTCTAGACTATCTCTGTACCAAATTTCATTTAAATCGGTTCAGTAGTTTTGGGTGAAAGCGCGACAGACAGACAGACAGAGTTACTTTCGCATTTATAATATTAGTAATGATTGAACTGAAATAAGTCTTTTGAAAACATTATGAAGATAATTCAGTTATTTTAGAAGATGATAGATTTTCCATACTAACTTTAATTGGTTATACTATTATATACCGTTCAGTTTAATCTAAAATGCCCACTAAAACAAAAGAATCAGCAATAACCTCTCTATATCATTACAGTAAAATTACATTATGACACTAACAATAATAACTCGATTGCCAACCAACTTACCGACCAGAAAAAGGGCAATTCCACAAAGAATGGTACTTTAATCAAACGTTTAGGGTTGAAGCTTAAAATAATCTCAAGAGGAGTTACACTGGGCCCGGGGCGTATGATAAACCGGCGATAACCGGATATGAGAACGAATGAACGAATGAATTGCTCGCTTGAAGCTACGTTTTTTGCGTGCTTCTGTAGTTTTTAGGATCCCATCTTTGTGGTGGTTGACTTCGGGAGGGGACGTACGAGAAATGGCGATTAACATGTTTGGGTGGATGGCTGCGTTCGGAGTAGGTATAACAGGGGTTATCGATAATAAATGATAAGGCATGGCTTCTTTTCTCGACTTAGTAAGGCAATGAATGATAGGCACTGACTATTTATTTTGACCAAATAGGTATTATACGATGCATCTTCTTTTTCTTAGCCCTTATCTCACAGCACAAGACGTTCTGTCAAGGGTTTTTGGGACTCCTTTCACAATACATAATTCCCAATTTATTAAATTAATACTTTGTGTTTACAGTTCCGACATTCATGATAAAATCTGTTGAAGATGTCGACTGGGTATTCATAAAACCTAGACTTACTTATCTACCCCATTATAGCATCAAAATCCCAATCATCAATTGCTACATTTAGCCCAAAATTGCGCACACAATCATACAGAGCCGTAACCTAACCCTACACTCCCTTGACGATACAATTGATCCCAATAAAGAAACAAATGCAAATCGAACGTCCCCCCCCAACACCCCCCTCCTTCATTTAAAGAGGACACGTTATCATGATATGCTTTCTTCTCTGCTAACGTTACGAGTACTTCCCTTTCTAAGGGGTGTCATTAACATAAATTTTACGCTTTCCCAGATAAGCTTGGACTGCTGCCCGGCCCTCCTATTAGGTCCTTTCTTTTGGCTAAATTTACGCGATATTATTACTTATGTTATGAGGAAGTACTACAGTATTTTTGGTGTTATTGCCTATAGTAAGTTAGCTGTAGATCGAGATATGTTGGCAGTTACGATGAATTTTATTGCGATAGATGCTACTGATGTCGGTTGCAATTGCTTTTGCGTTCAATTAAAAATCCTTCTGGACCTGCATAGTTGAGTTTACAATAATCCCATTGCTGAGACGTAGACCTTCCCGCTGTTAGAAAACCAACTCTCAGCCCAAACCAATAAACCACCACGCGTATCCAATGCGAGTAAGTGGATGGTGACATCCTATAACCGACCATCAGAATCACCGAGAACCAAAAACTCGAAAACAAGTAATAGTTTAAGAATTTTCAGTTCAAAACCCATAACGTTCAACTCATAATGGTAGACGTTAAAATTGGGTTACCAGTAGCTACTGCTACAAAAAAGTAAAACTTTAAGAAAGGTTACTTTCTACTGTAACCCCCGATTTCTGAATTAAGCATTCGAATGTAACTATTTCTCAAACTCTACTTAAGCCAAACAATACTGTTAAAATTTGCCAAAGTAGAGTAAGAGGCGTTTTTAACTTAATTCAGAAAGCCCACCCTATGCCATTTCTCAAGTCAAAAAGTTAACCCTATGTTTTAAATTTAGACAGGGTTAACTTTTTGTAAGTAAGGGATTCCTGCTTTAACCTACATTCTGTTCACCTTCACCTCTCTTTTACAATACTGTCATACTCATTTCCATATACCACGAATTGTAACAAAACAAACCTCTTCACTATTCCTTTGTTTTCCCATCCCATCATAGCACGACAACACTACTCCGATTACTCCCAACACATAACAATTTTCATTCCACACATTTCGTTTGAATTAGGCATAGTAATACCACGTCTCTTGCACGCCTTCAAAGTCGGGAACGAATAGAAAAATGGCTGGAGGCACACGACACCGGAATATATTACGTAATCGCACTCTAGTTTTGTATGTGAGGTAACACATAAATGTGTTGGTAGTGCTACGATCTCCGAAGTCTGATAAATAGCGAACCCAAAAATATTTTTGTTCTGAAAATCGCTAAATAAATTGAATTGGGCACGACTTCGGGCGCCGGGTGTCGAGGTGTTAACTTACAATAGGCTTATGACTACGAGTTGAATTTGGAAGTTGATAGTAACCGTTTTACTTTGATGTGAATTGGTAGTGATGGTGAAGAAATTTTATTTCCATAAGTAGTTCAAAGACAATCTGCATAGTTTTTCTGTGTAGCTCTACTCTTGAGATATGTTTTACTACACTGGCTTATTTTTTCCTTCTTCAAACAAAACGAAGGATAAATCAGAATTTGTTCCAATAGCTGCTAAGTACAACATCGTTATGCCGTATGGTGTCGGCCGGTGCCATGTGGTGCCGTAAAAGAATAATACCACCCCGTGGGTGTCGTAAGAGGCGACTAAGGGACTCACCAGAGAATGGACAGCAGCGTTCTCTGAAAAACGCAACACCATACACTGCGATCGCCAACCCAGCCAAGCGTGGCGATTATGGCAAACCCCCCCTATTGGAAACGCCTATGTTCAGCAGTGGACGTCTTTCGGCTGTTATGATGATGACAACTTCGTAAGAATCTATTCAAAAACTTCTTAAGAGCTTCTTAAATCCTCAATAATAATATCAGCGGGTCTAAAATGCCACTTTAGTGGAATCACATTAGAATCATAATATTAATCATACTACAATCTGTCGAATTTACTTTTTCATCTTTATCGCTAAAGCATTAGGTTCAAGGTTGATTGGGAATTTTTTACGTTACGGGTAGTTTGAATTGCTGGCTGATTTTACTAAAGTGGCCTTTTTAGACCCGCTGATTCCCATTTCCAGGACCTTCAGAAAATTAATATTACTTTCTTATTTAACCCTTTCGGTATACAATTTATCCCGGCCTAATTGAATCCAATATAAATATTTTCCCTAATCATTAAGGGTCCAACGAAGAGCCACGATCAACCGGCCGGCTTAATCATGCTCGAGGTACCAGAAAACGATGGGTATATTTGAGCTATATTTTTTTAATAGGTATGAACAGTATGCACTAGCCCTAAGCTTCTTACTAACTAACCATCATAAAAGTCCCCAAACACACTTCACGAAATACAGTCACGCACACAAAGGAACAAAAACAATAGCGACACACGCACACATAGATACGCCCGCTCTACCTTTTAGTGTCAAAAGTGTGAGAATATGGGTAAACAAATCCTCCAATTTCCATCACATTTATTCGAGGCGTTGCTCTGACGTCATCCCCCCTCCCCCCACCTGATAGAGAGGAACATGTAATTTCTTTTGTAGATAGTGTGAACCGACACACCCTATTGGCTGCGATGCGGTGTAGTGATAGCAAAATTTCGTCAACAGTAGGGACGCGGAGCCAATTTTCCAATAATACTATTAAAGTGTGTGAGTATGGAGATGATGTAGGTATAGCAATGTTAGGGTTTAGAAATTGATTGTAAAGGCTGGGACAAGCGTAATCTAGTGGTATTTCATTAGATTACACTTTGCTACTGCTAGTCCTAAAGTCACCAAAATCTAAGAAGTCCGATTTGACAGCTGAGTAGAGAGGGATAGAAGATTGCTTTACCATTAAGTGCGAAACAGTTATTTTTGTCTCTTTCATACTTACTAGTAAAGCAATGTTGTATCCTGCTGTCAAAACGGGCCTTTTATTTTTTGACAACTATACTATTGGTTTACAGTAAATAATCTGGAATTACGTCTCATTTATAGGACAGAAGAGCATCTACAATTAAAACTAAACTGCGAAAGTTTAGATGTTTGTTTGTTACTTAATCACATCAGAACGGCGGAACGGATCGTGATGAAATTTGGCGCAGAGGTAGATTGTACTCTGGAATAACTCATTGGATACGTTTTATTGCAGGGTTATCCCTTGGGATAATTTTCGATTTTCACGCGGGCGGAGCCGCGGGCGGCAGCTTGTAACTCATAATGAATTACTGTAAACAGATTTTTTTTACAGATTATCAAGAGATATCGCTTCTAACGCGATGATTATTGCTGTTTTGTTATGGAAGGGAAAAGATGGACTATTTACACTTTGAAGAAGTTTTTGAGCACCTCTTTTCTGGGCTGAAAGAATTTTTAACCAACTCTGGGCAGTCAACCCAGACTGCCCAGGGTTGGTCAAAAACTCTATACTCGTGTCTCTCCATTGTGCACAGGCCCAGTTGGAAAAGGAACAGTACGTATGAAGATAGCACAATTTTTAACCAGACCGTCCCGCGAGAGAAACCTAGTTTGTCATACTTCAGACAAATAGATTTGGTACTACAACCGAGTAAATAGAACTCAGCGTATCTTTTGTACAAAGTTTGAAGTATACTTGTAAAAGCTTCCTCTAATCAATAACAAGTTAAATTTTCAGTTCTATTGCTGTTTTGTAATCAGTTTTATGGTATCTAGTTCTATATATTTCAGTGATGACTATTATTTATAATAATTCTTATTCAAATCCAATTCAATTCAATTCTAATTCCTTTTTTTATCTTATTTTTTATTCTTATTCTACTTTTTTTTTTGTTTATTTCTATTGATTATAATACAAAGAAAGACTTCCACTGCTGGATATACGCCTTTAACATGCGTCACCACAACGACCGGTCCGGTGCGCATCTTGCAACCAGCAGACTCCAAAAACCCTTGCTCGAATTTCAGTCCACCGTTTCGGAAGCCTTCTAACGCTGAGTCTTTCAGTACGTATGAAATATTCGATTCTAGGGAAGAATTTGTGAGAACAAAAAAAGACCTAACTAAATACTGCATGTAAAAAGCAACCCTGGTAATCCATGTTCGTTCTCTTCTTCATTGTATGAGAGAATACGATTGCCCTGCAGTGGAACAATTCAGGCTGTTATCACTATTAGATGCAATTGGGTGAGTCACGCAGCCCCATGCACTGTTATAAGGACGCACGCACTGACACTCATGTGTAAATCGTAGATTTCCTGCACTTTCTATTTTTCCGGAATGTCCTCGATGATGTCGCCAGACCGATAGTTGCATCCCTCACATGCCACCTTTGGATCTTGGTAATTCCTGGTTCAATGATGATCGCCACGAAATATGTCTTGTCAATTACTCCCTCATCCAAGACTGATGGCACTTTTTGTACAGCCTGTATAACATATAGGCAACTCCAAGAAGTAACCGCGTAAATATGATCATAACCACAATGCTTATTGTGGATAAAGTAAATTTGAACTCCTCTATCGTGGCTGAATGGTAGCTTCCAAAGACACTGTTCTGATTTACGAAAACCTCTTCGTTTTGCACTTTTGATTGACACATGATGATGCACCAGGCTGCAGGCAGTCCAGGGAGGCTAAGCCATCCCTAAACAGGAAACTGACCAGACGCCTTTTGTGACTGGATAGGGGTAGCCTGCGAATGGTGGCGGGGACTATCACCGGGCACTGCTCACTGAACAAACACTTACACATGATAGGTATTACGGACAGTCCTTTATGCAGAGCATGCATGGAGGAGGAGGAGGAAACGGTATCGCACGTACTCCTTGAGTGCACAGGCGTTACCGAAATATGGAGTCAAACAATAGGGACACAGAACTCGCTTACAGATGTACTCAACACACCAGGAAAACTGATCTGTTTCTGGAGGGAGGTTAGCTGGTTGGAGTGACGGCCGCCATGGTTCACGCACAATGGTCCAACATCAGGACTAAGTGCGGAAACCAAATCCTAATAGATGGATAGATAGACACATGATGATTGACAAATGTTCGCTCAGGTGGCAGGATCGCCATATAAGGACGGACTTTAAGGAGAATGAAGCATCTCAGATGCCGAGTAAATGCTGAGCATAATTGGTGTAATGATACGTCTTATATGTACTCACACAGGTGGAATATAATATACTTATCTTCTACATCACACAATGAGTATTGGGCAACTGTCCCTACAAAATCGATGCCCGAAGACGGGCTAGAAAGAATTGAGATACGACCAGGTGGCCTAAAATGGCCACTTTAGCAGAATCATATTAGAACCATATTATTAACCACACAACAATCTGTCAAATTTCATTTTCATCTTTATCACTAACGCATTAGGTTCAAGGTTGATTGGGAAAGTTTGACAGTGACGGATAGCGTGATGTGGTTTCTGACTCTGCTAAAGTGGCCTTTTTAGACCCCCAGGACATTTTCCGTAAGTACTGGTACAAATCACAATTAATTAAGTCTTTACCAAAATCTTGCTAAGCTACCACCAAGCCATTGTCTCTTTCCCAAAGAAAATATTTCAAAAAGCATTTCATTTTGTACACGTGTCACATTCATTTTCGATTTGTTACCAAACCCAATATCCTGGCGTCGATATTTATTTAACATATCATATCAGCATTAGCTTGATATATAGGCTTTGATCCTTCGTTGGACTCAGGGCAGCCCTCTATGATTTATGCCTACATTAGCGCATTGCAAAGGAATTGGTGACGTCACGTTGCTAGAAAATATTGTGTTTATTTTTTAAGGATGGAATGTTCAGTAATAGGGTTTGGATGAAATAGTTTTGTGTATGTTAGTTAGAAAATAATCTGAAAGTGAAGAATACATAATAAATAAAGTAGACCTTCAAAAGATTATGTCACTCATACATTTTTACCTAAATTAAATTAAGGTAATCAAATCTACAATTACCAATTTTGCTTTAGGCTCTTAGTTTTGAGAAGGCATTAAGGAGAAAGTTTACAGCTTTAAGAAGCTTATAAAATACCCAATTTATTAATTAGCTACTGGCTTGTATAAAATGTGAACCTGTGAAAAATAACTTTCATGTAAGTAGTTTAGTAGTGTCAATCATACCAAACTACGTTAGAAAATGAACTTCCCCGAACAATTATTAGATGTTGTTCCCACGTCCATACACAAACCAAATATACAAACACTGACTCCCTATCCTACCTATATATATCTTCCAAAAAAACACCAAACACGAAAGTAATATTCAAATGAAACTACCCACATATACACACATAAGAAAACTATCAGCATAGTGTTGAGTGCCTACAACGCATCGCGACGAATTTTCTAATCGTGTCCACACGGGACGGGAAAACATCATATTTCACCGGGCCCGGGGGTGAGACGGGGTGAAGTGAGGGGGTAGGGGGTAGGGCGACGGAGATGAGTTTTTTACGCATTATTGCTACACACGGAACCAAAATTGAACCCCTACGCAACACTAATAAATTCTAATTTCGATTATTTGTGACACTTTATGTTGATGACTTTGTGTGATGAAAATTGAGTTTTCTGGACTTGGTTTGTTATTCATAAAGGTATATGTGGATGCTCTAAATATTTTTCATGATTTTTCAGTAACTATAGTGTCATTATTTTGCACTTTCGCTTGATATTGCAGTAAGCTACTGATAACTTACATCACTGAGCGTTTAAGCTACATAAGTTTGACTAGAAGATGATGCTTTGTTGCATTAAGTCCGCGTATGTGTGTACGTAAAGTTTAAATAAACAGAAATCGGTCATTAAAAACTACGCAAACGATTTTCCATTCTCAGCAGTCCAAAACTACAAAACCAAATAACATGACAAGACAAAAGTAATTGTCGTCATGTGCATACCAACATCCAAATCAAACTACCAACCAACACTCGACAAACTAGCTGTAACTATCCTGAAAACTTGTAGTATGCTCACCGGAGGAAATGTTAAGAAACAAATCCGACTTTTAATATTTAATCATATTGTTCATGCAAAAGTTTGTGAGGATGAATGGGTGGATGGATGGATGTTTGTTACTCTTACGTCAGAACGCCTGAAAGGTTTTTCATGAAATTTGGTACAGAGGTAAATTATAGTCTGGAATAACACAGAAACTACTTTTAATCCTGGGAGTATGTTCTCTAGAGATAACGCGGGCGAAGCCGCTGGCACAAGCTAGTGTTTAAATAAATATGAAGTGATTATTTTCCATTTTCACCAGTTCAAAATTACGTCACACAACAACCAAAACAATTGCCATCACGTGCATAACAACATCCGAATCAAACTACCAAGCAACACTCGACAAACTAGCTGTAACTATCCTGAAAACTTGTAGTATGCTCACCGGAGGAAATGTTAACAAACAAATTGGAAATAGTCCGGGAGATAGCAACGTTCCTAATACCCAACTTCATTTCAGAGGCACGAGCTCCTGATCGAACGAAAACATTGTTGTGTGCCCTTATCGTTACCGTATATGTACTGGAAATGACTCTTGGGCGACTGAAATTGGTAGGCGTAGAAGTGGGATTCTGAGGGCCTAGCACATTGATATTGTATAAAAAACCCAAGATACACACTCAGCATCTCAAAAACGTCCGCAAAAAACAATCGCATAATGTATAATTGTGCGCAAGTTTCAAACAGTCTCGCATCGCTCGCCATACTGCACTGCTTTGTAAAAACAACTTTAAGCGATCCGTGTAAGGTTGATTTGCAAAAAAAATTGCGCATCACTCGCCATACTGTCCTGCTTTGTAAAAACAACTTTAAGCGATCCGTGTAAGGTTGAATTTGCAAAAAAAAATGTTTATAGTATAACACAACTCACACATGACACTTGATACATGTCAGTTTTTGATGACAGTTTTGAGTGTTGCATGTGTTCGAGACTGTGCATCTTGGGTTTTTTATATATCAATGGCCTAGCACGAATATTTTTGACGTACAGTAACGTTGACGTAAGTGATTTTTGAATATAAAAAACTACAATCCCGTAGTATTTTGGTTTAATTTTATGCGATATAGACAATTTGTATCGTACAAAAATATGAATATAGTATCCAATTCAAAAAAATATTATGTGCGAAACGAGTATTATAGTCATAGTAAAATTTTACGTTACGTTATGTAAAATTATTCATGCTAAGCCCTCAAGTAGTGGCTTGTTATCAGCGGTATGATATAAGTGCTGACGTTATGATGATGATGATTGATGATAATAGAATTTTTGTCTGGATAGTTTTTTTTTAAGGATTGGAAATCATCAAATGACTCCTTCCGCTCTGGGCTGAGCGGAAGGGAGTGTCAGACTCTTATTTAATAAAACTGATATATGTTCCTCCCAATGCTCTTTGTGTTCTAGGGCCGCGGTGAAATTCTACAACCCTAGCTGGCCTGGCTAGCTAGTTTTTAATTTTCCCCATGGTATACCAGCGCAATAAACCTTTCATAAAATGATGAAAACCACGTTTTTTAGGGTTCTGAACCCAAACAGTAACTATTGTTCAGCCTCTGCTATCCGTCCCTACGTATATCTGTTTGTCATCGGAGCGTTTCTCCTGAACTGCAATAGGTAGTCAATTGCAATTTTCCCAGAGTCTTTTAATTGTTGCTCTAACAAGAAGGAATAAGAATTATTTTTCGGTTTAAGGTATGGAATCCTTCGTATGCGAGTCCGACTCGCATTTGACCGGTTTTTCTGGCATCTTATTTTTTTCTGGTATCCTCCGTATTGTAATTAGAATATCAAATTAAATTTAAAACTAGAGGCCCTGCCTATCTACAAGACTAGCTCTTAGCCGGTTTTTTTACTATTAGTACTGTCACACTCACCCAGTGACATATTTCTGTCATCTCCATTTTCGTTAAATCTGTGTTCCGCACGATTTTCTAACATGCAGGCTGGAGGTGTATTTTTATTAATAAAGAGCTTATACTGAACGCCTCTTCAGCAAAAGCTTTTAAGCGCTTCAGCGTTCAGCGAACGTTTTCAGCGTGTTTGATAAACAGATGCTGCTATTAACTTGTACTGATAGAAATATAAGGAAATTACTGGGAGTTTAAAATATTCAGCGATGTTACGTTTGCTATCAGGCAAAAATGTGAAATATTGTTAAAATATTATTTGATTAATTATTTTCTGTAAAGGTAGGAATCTGTTAGGAGCCTGAACCACAGGGTCGGACCATATTCCGACGTTTCGATAGGTTTATGTCTGGTAATGGCTTTCTTTCTATAATGATAATAGGAATGAAATGAAATGATTTATTTCCAGATTAACATCCAATTAAATAGGTATAAAAATGTATCGATAACAATAACAATCAATCAATAAATTTAGAAGCCGCGACTTATTTTATCGGCGTATGGTATGGTAGGAATAATCTCCAAGATTTTCATTTTGTAAAAATCTATATTTTTCTGACTTATTCTGACTTGAAAATAAAGTTAATTTCTTAGCAGGGAGTAAAAAAGAAGCTATGTCTCTTTAAATAATCGTTGTGTTGTGTACATCACAAATACATGTTTAACAACCTGCCAGTGTTGCGGAATTTGTTCGAAAGAGTCACCGCGGCCTGTAACGCAAAGAGCATTAGAGATGCGGATGTGTTTTAGTCAGCAAGACACAAGGAGTGCCTTGCTGACTAAAACACTTCTCCGCCCAGAGCGGGAGGAGTCGTTTGTTGATTTCCCATCACTAAAAAAAAATAACAAAATTAAAAACATAAAGCACTAATAAACAAAAAAAAAACAATAATTCGCCAATTAAAACACAAAGAAAAAAAATTACAAAGACATTACCACACCGTTTCATCTGATGACGTCATGTATTTAACACGTCAGCGCATTCGCGTAGTGAACGGGTAATGTACGCGTCACTAATCATCGCTGGATCAGCGCTAATTCCCCGGGTAACAAGCGCCGGCCAGTATGCAAAGCTGTCGGACAAACATCTAGTTTGCTATTAGTCTTTTACGTTGAGGTACGAAATTTTTGATGTGGTAAATCCATAGATACCTAATTTCAGACACGGATGAACTTTTCATCTGAGGACTGCAATAGCTTGGATATATGATATATTGATAATACATATCATAGCCCTTAACCGTAAAAATAGACCGTAACATTTTATTGTCATATTTTAGAAAGAACGAAAGAAGCTTTTGTTGCCAACACTGAGCAGCCATGATATTAACAACACAACTACAATTTCATCTATAAAAAACCGGATTTCAGTACGGCTAAAGGAGCGAGCTCAGCACATGTTCAACAATGTGCAGCATAGCCACACCCCTGGTCGATGCTGATTCAAAGCCTGTTCCACTTTATAAAATTCAATTATTAGCTTTTTATCGCGGCTTTCAATCAAAAGAAGAATTTTCAACAACGGATTTATACTTCCCGAGATTATACCTTACATACAATTTTACTGCTTTATGCGAGTATATCACCAGATATCCACTGCTGGTCATGGGCCTCCCCGAAGGTTCACTCATAGGCCAGTCCTGCAGTGCGATTCTGTAAACATATCGAAGTGAACACTTGGGCGAAGTGAACGACAGGTGAGCTGTCAAACCATACAAACAAGATGGCGTGACAACTCACTTGTCGTTCACTCCACTTATGTGGTCACGGTGAGATGTCGACAGAATCGACCGGCTGTTCGTCTCGTGGCCAGCAAACTTTTGCAGCCTTTAACAGCCGGTCGATTCTGTGAACATGTCGAAGTGAAGGCTTGGGTGAAGTGAGCTGTCATGCCATATAAATTACTTGGATTAACATGTTTACAGAATCGCACTACTGATCACCAATCCGACACCTTTCGGCCCCAGCAACTTAAGTTTAGCGATTTATTGGGCTAAGTCGGCAACCATGGTTCTCCAGCGGATAATTTCATTTCATACAAGTATTTCGTTTAGATATTTGGCTTATTTGGTTTAGTTTTGAAAATACGCAGGCTGCAATATGTAACTTGGTTTGAAATGCAGATCATGTACTAAAACAATGATACAGAGGCCTGAAAACAGCAAAGTTGGATTTTCAGATCATTTTCATTTTAAACAACTAATTCTTAAAATATTTTACCATATCCACTAAATCATGCTCCACGTCCCACATCCAACGTAAGGGGGAGTGTCCACTGTCCACCGCGACGTTGATGTATCATGTCGGATCAACGTACGGGCAAGCGCGTCTGTCCTCCACCTAATCTCCATACATTATGGCCGTGGATATTGTTCAAATAAATGGTGCTTGAGACTTAAGTTTTGACAGTAGCCGGTAGGGTTGTCTGTTTGTGTTGATTTTACTAGATTTTTAAAAGAGATTACATTATGAGCGATTGGGAACTTGTTTTTTGTTTAAAAACACGTGTTGTTTGGACATTATTTGAATATGGATGATTTAGTAAGCTCATAATCCCGTTTGTTAGAATGATGCTGTAAGGTATGGTATGACAGTTAGCTATACATTGATGATGTATTAAACATCAAACAGAGACAAACGGACGAGTAACTGTCTTTTAGAATAATGTTACGTTACGATGTCAATGCTTCTTTTTATTCGAAAATCACCCATTAAGCATAGATTCTTTCTTCTTTTTCTTTAGTCTTTTTGTGAGGCTTTTAAAGGTGGCAACTATCATACCTGATAAAAACCTTCTGAAAATTCCAATGCCTCTTGTTCAGTGTTTCGGATATTTTTTTTAGATTTTCAGCCCCTAATTTCAAAAGTAATAAAACAAATGAATAAAAAAGGAAGCCACCTAACTAACAAATTTGACACTTAACGAACCAACATCCCGTCTTAAAAGGCAAAACAAAGATTGTTTTCAACAATTGAATTGTAAAAATGATTCAAATAGTAGTTGTAATACAAAAGTAACGAGCGGGCGGCGGCGCGGGCGCAACGTATGGAGATTAATTTGCGCTCGACGCCCCCACTGACCGCGCCTCAGCCTCCCACAGCGGTAGCATAGTATGGATATACCCGGCTTAATATCTGTACTTTGTAATGGCTGATAAAATTTCGTTTTTGTAGTCATTCATATATTAGTCTTAACGTAGGTAACCAACATACACCAAATCCAACATTAAAAAATATCTTTTCTTTTCCGAAAACCGATGAATACTTATCGAAAAGTTACTTGAATGAATGTATTTCTGGCTAGATAAATAGACTTAGGGTTTTTGTTCAGAATCAGGAAATCTGACACGAAGTTGGTAATAAATTGGCACTTTTCGGCCAATTTATTCAAAACCTTAATCAATCAACATAATAAATAAAATTCTTCCGTTCCTGAGTGACTGACTGACATACAACGCACAGCCAAAACTACTGGTCGTAGAAAGCTAAAATTTGGCGTATAGGTTCCTTGGAGAGTGTAGGGAGCACTAAGAGAGGACTTCTCGAAATTCCTACTGGAACGGGAAAAATGGGGTATTTACGTACGAAGTCGCGGGCAAAAACTAATGAGTAATAAACACCTAGACCTCCCTTTTCAACCTCCTCAACCATCAATTGGTGAAAACCATAGAAATCCGTTCAATAGTTCTTGTGTTTATCTCGTTCAGACAGATAGATAGAAGCGGGGGCTTCACCTTATAATATGTGGTGATTTTTATGAATATATGGCAGCGTTTACAAAAACAAATTTGAGTTAACCACATTGTAATAGAGTCTTCATGTCCACGTTATGACAACGTGCTTGCTTAACAAACGAACAACCCCATCCCTCGCTACCCTTGTAGCAGTCTTGGTAGGTATATAAGGTAAGGAACGGAGTAATTTACTACGAACGACGCTTCTTGATACTTGTAATAAATAAAAATAATGATAACGATGTGATCTATCTATGCACAATCTTTTTACACAGCTTTAATTAATAAAATCTTTGACAAACTAAAACACTGAGGATGCTCAGTAGTAGTCATTGTAAAGATACTATGGTGTGTGTGTGCTGTGTGTGGTTGTTGTATTGGTTTGTATAGATGTTGAACAGACTTTATAGTTACGAGTATACTTCTAGAGCGGCCACCGCAAGCTGGGAGATGCTGCGTTGGAGGGCCTCCCAAAAGTTGGACTGATAGCCTGGTGAGACCGCGGGAATGCGTTAGTTGCGAGACGCACAGGACCAGTCGATGTGGCGACACTTAGGGTAGACCAATGTCCAGCATGTCCAAATTGTGATGATGTAATTCATAACTTCATAACGTCTGTGTTTCTTTGGGTAGCAACATTTGTTTCTGTTTTATTTTATTATCTCTACACGTAATTATTATTTTTTTCTCTTTCAGAAAGATAAGAATCCAAGAGCTCAAAAGAAATTTTCCACCAACAAAATCTAATGTTATCACAGCTTCAAAATTACAACCTAATAAGTATCAAACCTCCTCGCTCGCGCTACAGTCTGAGTGTCGAAGATAAGGCAGGCTGGGCGAACTATTAACAACTACGTCTGCTGAATATGAACCCGGCGCCACAGCCAACAGCGGCCATTTAATGAATATTTGATCCCTATTGCACTGGTCGCATCGGCCTGGACACATTCGAATCAATTGTACAATGTTTCATACAGCAAACGGATGGAATAACAAAGATGGCGGCGGAAAATTTAAATGAAATTTGTTCATTTTTGGTAAGCTGTGATTTTCTCGTTGTAGAATGTATAGTTTACTCAATGTTTTTAGGTTCTAGTCAAAATAGGTATAGGTGCCACAGCCAATGGAGACCATTTAATGAATATTTGATTCCTATTGCACACGTCGCATAGGCCTAGACACATTCGAATCAATTGTATAATGTTTCATGTAACAAACGGATGGAGTAACAAAGATGGCGGCGGAAAATTTAAATGAAATCTGTCCATTTTCGGTAAGCGGTGAATTTCTCCTTGTAGAATGTATAGTTTACTCAATGTTTTTAGGTTCTAGTCAAAATAGGTATAGGTGCCACAGCCAATGGAGACCATTTAATGAATATTTGATTCCTATTGCACAGGTCACATAGGCCTAGACGCATTCGAATCAATTGTATAATGTTTCATATAACAAACGGATGGAGTAACAAATTTAGGTTTTCTTTCTTTCCGATTTTCTTCTTGTGCAATATTACGCACTTAAATAAGAAATCTTGACTAATAGACAAAGAAGACAGTAGGATGTCAGAGGACCTAGCTAGAATGTTTTTAACGTAAAGTAAAATTTTACTATAACACTCATCTCATACATAACATTTATTTAAATTGGATACTATATTCGTAGTTTTGTATGATACAAATCGTGTATGTCGCATAAAATTAAACCAAAAAATTAGGGGGTCGCAGTATTTTTATTTCTATTAAGAGAGTTTTGTCGCTTAGCAACTTTAAAAGCAGGTGTTCAAAGAGTTTCATGACAACTTCAGAAGTTATATTTTCTTTAACCACAATTGGAACCGCAAAGCAAAATTTCAAGTATTATTAATTCCTCTGTCCGAAATATAATTGTTCGAAAAATATCTTTGAATGCTTTTGGAATTCTTCTTTTTCAATGTGTAAATACATAACATACCTACCTCCAGCCAGGGTTGCGGAATTTGTTCGAAGGAGTCACCGCAGCCCTGGAATGCAAAGGGCATTAGGAGGAACACGGATGGGTTTTAGTCAGTAAGAGTCTGACACTCCCTTCTGCTCCGCCCAGAGCAGGAGGAGTGAATTAAAGATTTCCCATCATCAAAAAAGAAAAAGTACATAAGTCTTCATTCTTAAATATAATAATTTATGGATATTAAAACTACATCTACTTTTGCTGTTACCAGTCAGATATATCTAAAAAATTACCACAACATTAGAAATATCTGAATTCACGTGTTACCGTTATAACATCGTTCTTTAATGATTCGTAGAATTCAAGTAGATTTTCCTTCGTTGCATGAATCTTACGAGTCACTGAATGATATTTACAATAGCCATCTAATTCATAAAACACCACCACAGTGACACCATATTCCGAATTTGAATATTGTCTTAGAAAAAAAGTCATGAGAAATGAAGTAAAACATTTAACAGGTTAGAAAATGATTTCATGCATTTACTATGTGACGTACTTTATGCTCCTTCCTTTTACCCCACAATCCTAAGCCCGACTGCATACGTCTCCAATCTCAGCACAGACACAACAAAGAAAGAAAAAAACTCATAAAAGCAGATCGCAAATGAGAAAACCTCTCGAGACGAAAACGACTCGCTGAAAGTTTCAGACGTCGATACCAACCGGTACATAATTAGCTGTTTAACTTTTCCATTCATAAAAAAATATACTTAAAGTAAATTAACATAAAATTCAAACAGAACAACTCATTACATTATAATAAGTTTACGTAGTAACAAAAAAAATTGCAAAAAAAAAACTTTCATAATAAGCGAAAATACTCGTACCTTCAAAGACTAACCTATTTGAAGCGAATTACGCGCCTAATCCAATATTTGTTCGAGAAGAAAGCAAGAGTAAAAAAAAAATTCGGCCCAATTAGCGTGCGACCCGTTTCTAAGAGAAAAACGAAATTGCTACGTAAAAAGTCGTAACTCAATTACTGCGATGAACCGCTGTCGCAATAAGGCGTTCGTTAGCAGGGTTGAGACTAAAGTTGGAGCATGCGCCATGACCCGAGGTCGATAATGAGGGAGACCTCTCGCTCTGGAGCCTCAACATCACACATCCTCACAATTTAACGTTTACGTATTTACATACTCTCCCACATATGCATATTCACCCTATAACTAGGGTTGCCAGGTGGGACTTTGAAATTTGGCGACTGGTTGTAGAGTTTTTGTACAGTCGTGGTCAGTGCACATTTTGTAACTCCTACGCATTGTCAAGATGCGCACTGATATCTTTTCTTCTTAACATTACACAAAAAAACAACTAAAATCAGCGTTTTTATTAAAAACTTGTGAAATACAGACAAATAAGATAATATTATTTCTTCGACCAGGACAATCCTAGATTAGATTTTCGGACAGAACGAGCAGAAATGTGAAATTTAAGTGAGTCGTGATGATGTGTCAATGTATAAAAATAGAAATATACTTATGTCAAATATATTTTTAGCGATTAAGTAAACCAACTGATGCAGAGCCGAAACTTATTAAAAGTTGGCGGACAATATCTCTACCACGTTCAGCAAGCGCATTTTTTTTTTTCAAAATACACGCTCTCTATCCTCCATCTGCCAGCCCTATATCCACCACTATGACGTATATGCACCGTACGCACACATACACAACACATATTTGCACACAAGCGCCAAGATCTTGGAATTTGTTTAACTCAAGTAATGGCGTCTTACATTGACATTAGTTTGTCGAAAGATATTTATGTGACTTGAATGTTTAGTTGAATAAGGGGTTAAGTTTATGGTCCCCCATTGTTGTAACTTTTCTAGTTTTTTCTACGTATTTTATGAGATAAATCGTGTGATGTATGGAATCTGCAGGATTGATGGTGTAACGAATAAAGACATTGTCATAAATATATTTGGTATTTGGGAAAGTATTTTTTCTGTTGTTACCTTTATCGTTATTTTCCTGTTAGGAGTGAATGGATCTTCAAATTCTTTAACATCAGAGATAATAATGACATTATTGTCTATTTATAAACTATGGGTAACTAACTAGCTAGTTCATTTTCAGTAGTATTCGAAAAATCTTCTTTTTGCGACACTTTCTAATTTTTTTCCAAATGTCAATTTCTCTTTGTTACAAAACATATTCACAACTCACATATTGATAAAACTCAATATATTATAAAAACAACGTTAGAAGATAACCTGATAAGTCTATACAGTGCCCAAAAAGACATTTTTCAATCTCAATAAAAATAATAATCCCATTAATTAAAAAATAATAACTCTAATTTATTACCAAAACAACTCGCGCCATCCACTCAAATCAGACACACATAAACATAACATCTAAAATTGGTAAGTTCAGTGGGAGCCATAACTCTCGTCTCACGTCGCAATATAATTAAAATCACGACTGTCCCGTGGTCCTCCGTGGAAGAAAGTGCCCCCCTCCCACCACCCCATACCTCCCCGAGAAAAGGGGGAGGGAGCCGGGCGATTCACATTAATATTCCCCACTTTTATCTCTATATGCAAACTGGCAGCTAAAAGTTGGTCCGTTCATTGTGACCGGTTGATTCTTCCTAGTTGAATGATTGTGCTGTTCCAATGTTCACGGGATGAGAAAGTTTTTGTTCAGCTATTATATAGCTCTGCAGAATTCTTTTGTAGGTTTGATTTTCTTGTTTCATTATGAGCTCTGTAAAAGTTCTCGGTTTTGATTGCGGATAGTTTTTAATATTAAAGCGTTTCCCTGCGGTATTGCTGGACAAAGTTTCTTACCAAGATATTTTTCTAACAAGAACCTTCTACTGCTTCATATCTCAAGAATAAAGGCACTTACACACATTTAATCGTCCATTTGCAAAAGCTCCAAAAGTAATCTCGGGAAAAAATCGTAAAAGCAGAATTTTAAATTACTGCTGTAAATGACTGTACCACCATCAATTAAAGAAAACGTCGGCGCAACGGACCGTAAAAAGTAATTCAGCCGAATCTAAAAACATAACGCCCATTTCGCAACTCTGATTGCTCTCAGCAAATGAGAACGTTTCACAATCGTGGAAAATTTTAATTAAATTACTAACAGAAATTTCTTTGACGACAGAATAATGCCGCTAAATACAAAATCCCATTGGTCATCTTGGCGAAAGGAAGAGCGGGTCGTTCTAATTACAAATAATCAAGCTTTCCGATTGGCGGGTGCGATCCCCTCTTGTGTTTGTTCTCGGTGGTGGGCGTGGCATTTCTCGCTCGCTCTTTTAATTAGTGTAAGGAGTAAATTGCTTGCGAGAGAGAGCACTGGCGCTAGTTTTGTTCGGGCGCCATCTCTTATTGGATGCTGTAACTAGTGGGGGGTAGGGAGAAAGGGGGAATAGTGTTACGTAGTTAATATAAGGAAAACACGTACGGCAAGCTTTGTAAGGGAAATGGCTCGGTTGACATTTTCAGAGTTGATAGTTGCACGCTTCTGAGTTAAATCGTTTGTTGATATGTGACATGAGAATAACGATATAAAACACGGGAATAGAAGATAAATGGGTGACTGTATCAGTTTTTTTCCGGTACCTGAAAAACATCGTTTATATTCAATTATATGTGTCAGGTGTTAGATATGTTGATTTATATAGACTTGGAAACACAACATTGAAACCTCACTTTCTTTTACTTCTATATAAAACACTAGTGGACGTCACGCGGTTTTACCCGCGTAGTTCCCGTTCCCGTGGGAGTACGGGGATAAAATATAGCCTATGTTACTCCCTGATAATGTAGCTATCCATTGCTGAAACAATTTTTCAAATCGGTCCAGTAGTTTCGGAGCCTATTAATTTCAAACAAACAAATCTTTCCTCTTTATAATATTAGTGTAGATTTGCATACAATATCCTACGCCAAATGAGCCATCACAATACCTTCGTTCCGCATTCATCAATAAGGAAGTACGGAAAATCTGCATCATTGTTGAAACAATAAGAAGCAACTGAGTCTCGAACCACCTTCGGTGTATCATCGACGCCCGTTTGCTTTTTTATTGCAGCTACCTCACCCCCCATTCCTCTCCCCCCCTACCCCACGACGCAGCATTTCCAAGCCATTTAATATTAATGTGCATTTTCGTGGAGAGGAGAGATTCGTATAAAGCCCCAGTCTGCGATACACTACTATGGGGAAGTCGGGCTAGAATGGACAATACGTTTAAATTTTAATTATGCAAGCACTTGGAAGAAACAATTTTGCCTTTTATGGCTGAAATAAGAATTAGCTGGCAAGTTTATTTTATGATGTTTATAGTTTGTTGTTTGTGTTTTAAATTATTTGTCTGCTTTGTAAGTAAATTGCTTTTAGATGTAGATTCTGTAGCTAGAAATTATTAACACAAACCTGCTACATAGAGTTTTTGCTGACAAGTTTTGTATGCAACTCGTAGTGTATACTGTCTTAATAATCATTTTTCGATAAGAAAATGATTTTCCTCGAAATTTTATTATTCCTATTTTAAAAGTGAACCAAAAGCCACCGTCCACCCAAAACTCGAAACAACAATAACAGAAAAATAACCAGTAAATCAAAGTGGCTATTTCACACTGCTCTCCCCGCTATGTAGAGTTGCAGAGCTCCAAGCCAGCCTTACTCTGGATTTATTACTCGTAGTTAAAAGTAGTTCGTAAGGCCAACAGTAGTTCCAAACAGCCATTTCCAATAGATAAAGCTTCGAGACAGATTCCAAATACATTAGGCGGTGACGCAAGAAGGGGTGCGACTATTAAAAATTCCACAGAACCGACGTATCGTCGTGTATTTTCGGTCGAAACTCGTGAGTCGAGTGCATGACACGTTTATTAGAAAATTTCCTCTCCCCTGACATGATTTTGTGAAGGTTTTATGTAAGTAGGTATCAGCATAAAGCTGGTGTTAGTAAAATAAAGATGTCATGTAGTGTTGGGAATTTTAAGGTAAAGGCATAAGTAGCTAAGCTTCAAGCAAACTACTAAAGTTTAAAGGGCCCGTATTTTTGATGGTTGGTGATAACGGTTAAAAAAAGAATATTTACTGTTATAGGGCATTCCGTACCCGAAGGGCAACCAACGGAACTCACGGAACTCTATTACTAAGCCTCCGCTGTCCGTCCGTCCGCCTGTCTGTCAGCCGGCTGTATCTCAAGAACCGTAATAGGCAAACAGTTGTAATTTTCAGTGTATTTATATTGCCGCTATAGCAAAAAAAAAATTAAAATTAAAGAAGGCTCCCATACAAGAAACGCGTTTTTAGGGTTCCGAACAAAAAATAAAACCCTTGTAGGATCACTCGGGTGTCTGTCTGTCCGTCTGTCACAGCCAGTGAGTGCCTATTGCCGCTCTATCACCAAAAATTAAAAATTAAATTAAATTAATAATTATAGGGGGTTCGGGGCTCCCATACAAGAAACATATCTTTTCGGTTTATGTTACGGAACCCAAAAAGTATTGGACACGTTTTTTTTTCTTTTTTCACGTACTTACTTAAACTGAAACTGTAAACGATACAGTGCGTTGAAATCTCGTGTGACGCCACTTTCCGATACACTTTTTGCCGGATAGTGCCGTCACTAGCCCTCTCTCCTAATCTTTGATGCGTTTTTCTTCGTCAATTTTTATTGATTTGCTAAAACAAACAATACCAAATCCAATATTTATCGATAATCTAGGTAACTGACGAACTAATTTTTTTTTTAAACACCCTTATTGCAGTGTCTAAAAATAAAGCAAATGCCATAAAATATTTTCGCTGTTAAGAGATTACCTACTAATTTTGGGAGGAAAATTACGAAAAATACTTAATGTTTTCCTCGTCCTCGGAAAAATGCTTTGGAAAACTTAATTGAGTAATCAGTACAATAAAAGTGATTTACGTCAGGTCTTTTGAATTCATTTGGTTACTATTTATTTATTTATTTATACACTTCTCATATTATTCGCGTAGTTATTTGCCTTATTACTAAACTAGCATTTACCCATGATTTCGTTCGCATGATAATTAAAGATATTCCAGGGGAACATATTCCCGGTATGGAAAGTACCTTGTCCTAATCCAGAACTTACTGCTGTGTCCCAAGTTTTATCGAATTCCGTTTAGCCGTTAAGTCGTGAAGTGGTACGTATTATTAGTTATAATTACTAGATGTGTTGCTGGGGAGTTTGTTGGCCACTTCTTCTCCACAGCTAAAACACTAGGAAGTGGTGACGGGCGGGCGTTTTGGGGGACTGTCTTTTGTAAAACTTGACGTTCAAAAAGTGCTGGCTCTCAGCCTAATTTGAATAAACGACTTTTGATTTTGATTTAGTCATTTCTAACAAAATAAAATAATAATATAAATAAAAAAAAATTGAAATAATAAGTTGACAAAAAGGGTACAAATGGTTCAATAGTATATATTACGGTCCTAGTATTAGTAAAAACTAAAGGAGCACAGTCAAAATTGATCCTAAATCAGGACCAATTTTGACTACGCTTCTTTAGTTTTTACATACAAAAATTAAACGCTCCACACAATATTCATTTCCAACTACCCGACTTCCGAAACATATACTTACTAAAGTACTTATCTATTGGGGAGAGAGGGGTGACAATGGTCTCGAAGGCGAATCGTAATTCCTATTTTACAAATGGTCCACGATTTATACGACACCTCCGTGATTATTCGCAGTACCACAATAAATTACCTGAGTTTGGTCCAAAGAGGATTTTATTTTTGGATTTATAACCGCCATTTTGTAATTCGGTAGCCTGATGAGGGTTGGTACAGATGGTTCTTGTAATATTAATTAGATATAAATTATGAGAAATTCTGTCTTTGTATTTCGAATTTGGGTCTGAACAATTATAGATACTTGTAGTAAAATGGAATTAGATTTAAGATTTATGAGGCAACGGAGACTTAGTAAAAAAATCAGCTGTTACGTATATTTTGTCTCAATATACAAACAAATGTGTGGTTGATTTTTTTCGCGATTCTAACGTTGGCCCCATAGATATGAGAAGTTGTTCACAATGATGCGTAAAATGCCCCATTTTTCTTGTATTATTTCTGTTACATCCTGAATTACCTACTCACTCCCGGTGCCTGAAAAGAATAGTAATCAACGCGTCCCACAATTACAAAAACACTAGAGGAAGTAAGAGGTACGCTTAGCTGTTTAGACGATTCAAATAATAATAATAAAAACAAAATTGCGATAATTTTCGATCTAGGAACTGTGTCTTGGTGTTTATAACATGATAAAAAAGGAGTTAGGCGTTATGGGCTTTTCTTCACCAAACCCTGGCAGTCTATATTTCCCTACAATCACCTAACACAAACATTCATATCAGAGAGCTGATGAAGCAAAGCCCCTTCTCTGCTTATGTAGGTGACCTTACCTTTCATCGAGAATGATAAAACCTCTAATAGAAAGAATTCAAAGAATCTATCGATAAAAATATTTTCAATACTAATTCAACTGGTTAAGATATTCCGATCAAACTAATTCTCGTATCTAATCATCGCATGCTTAAGATATTATTTATCGATATCTTAAAACCTTTCAAAATATTTACTATGTTAATTAATTATTTGACTAGCGACAAATATGTGAGCAATGGCCGTCATTCGAGCCATGTGGTCAAGTCGAAAAGCTATTTTATTGCTTCCTGTCAACATTGAATAAATTTACCTTTTTTTTGGAATTTTGATGTAGTTAATTCTTATACTTAGTTGCTTACTTTCTTTTTCTTGTTATCGTATGTCAGCTGGTTTGTAAATTGTTGGGCTACCTCCTTTTCTGGTAGTGAGGGAGACTACTGTATAATTATCAACTTGATGAGTAATAAGCAGCATTAAAGAAAGAAAAAAGCTTTTGTCACGAGATAAGTGCTGCCATCTAAGGATGTTAATAATGTAAAAATAAATATATAAAGATAGTAAAAATTAGCAATGCGTACGTTGTTTTTAATTTTATTGATTGGCAGTGAAAGACCATGCACCGGTAAGAGATAAAATGTGACATTATGTGCAAGAGAACTAGGACGTAGTAGGCGCAAACGTTAACTTTATCAACTTTTTCGTGCTAAACAAAACGTCTGGTTGCAAGCTGAAAGAAACTGGGTGACAAGAAATCAGCTGTTCAGTACATTTATGTTCGCATAACCCTGAAATAGGGAAACAGCTGATTTTATTCCGCGATTTCAGCGATAGTCCTTTGACGGAATGTGTTCATATTCGATATTAATAAGATTGTACTTACACACACTAAAAAGTGATCCTGCATGAATACAAAACATCAACTGATAATTTTGACATCAATCAATTTGCCTAAATATTTCCCAACTAAGTGGGGACGGCTTCTTGCAGGGGTGTAGCTCCATACCTGTATTTAACACGGTGCTTTTGCTTTCTAACCTCCGAACCCCAGTAACAGCGTGATAACGTTAGGCAAGACTAGGATTACATTTTAACCGACTTCCAAACCAAAAAAGGAGAAGGTTCTCAATTCGGTGAGTATTTTTTTTATGTATGTACACCGATTACTCCGAGGTTTCTGATCCGATTTCTGTGATTATTTTTTAATTCGATGCAGTATACTTGCCATTTGGTTTCGTAAAAATTTGATTCAGTTTGGTTCAGTAGTTTTTATATTATGAACATTTTTGCTTATTTCAAGTTCTGCGTAGACGAAGACTTCGTCCAAGTATCGCCACTTAAAAGTTATAAAAAATGTGTTAAAAAATAAAAACAAAGAAACGAAACCAAAAACACCGACATCCGAAATTAAGGTTATTGTATACTTTGTGGTGTTTTGTTTGGAAGTCGGTTGTATTTTTTTTGTAAAAAGATAATTCCAGCATCTGTCTACCGGTAGGCTATCAAAGATCTATAAATGACAGCCAAGGGAAAACGGCATAACGTTCTCCTAACGTCAAACCTGAAAAATATCTAAACACTGTTTAAACCGTTTCCCATCAATATTTTAATCTCACACAAACACAAAACAGTTCAGTAGTCCGCCCAATCGACATTCCGTACTCATTGGAGCAAACTTCCTCGAATTAACATAAGCGTTTAACATGAACAAATAGATGTACCGATAAGCACGATAGCCACGTAATGTAAGCTATTCATTACTGTAATTAACACTTCGGTCTATAAATTAAGAGGGAAGTCTGCCGTGACGGCCGCGCCTTGTACGATGTGCATTTTTTTGCTATCGCGACGGACATTTTAAGTGTTCTATGCATCATTTGGAGCTTTAAATTTGGAAGATTTCTTGGTTATCGATTGGATTTCAATAAAATATTTGGTTAATGTTTTACGTTTTTTTTACTGGAGGAGCTCATAGCTAAATTATATCTTGCAGATGGGTGACCAGACCATTTATTACATGCTGAGACCCCTCAATGTAAGATAGGAGTCAGCAAAATCTGACACTGGTTTTACCACGAAGAATCATGTTTTTTTTACTATTGATAGGCACGCGTTTGTCCACTATCTCACCTGATGGTAAACGATGATGTGGTCGAAGATGGAGCACGCTTGCCTAGAAATAACCTATTCACTCTTGTCTTAAAGACTCCAAGGTTGTAGCTATCAGGAAACACAGACTCCAGCAGGGAATTTCACTCCTTAGCTGGTCGCACTATGAATGTGTTCCCAAAACGTTTTGTGCGCCTGGCTGGGATGTTACCCAGAAACTGGTTTATGGATTTCACATTGGCGGTCGATCCATTTAAAATACTGGTATTTAGATGCCTAGGCTGTATCTGATAATACCGAATGCGGCGGAAAAGGCGCGGCAGATTGGTATCACCCATTTAAGTGACATCTATCAGGCAGTGTCGTTGGTGTATAGAAATAGTTTGAACTTATTTTTCAATTGTTCAGTATTCAATGATGATGCTAATCTGAAACAAAAATCGATTGTAGCTTAGGATTGTTACCAATTCTTTATATTGAATGGTCAGGTTTTTCCAAAAATACTATCCTCTGTAGCAGGAACAAAATCTTTTAGATTCTGTGAAGTGTATGTATGAAAAAATAAAATAGGTAACTTTAAAAGCTCGTGGAAAAAGTATAACAGCCGCACAGGTCGAACTTCAAGGTTAAGCAATACTTACCGAGGTTGATCTGTAGATGAGTGACCATCTTTGCAGTTGTAGCAAAGAAGTCAAAATAACGCTTTTTAAAGCTTATTGTCAAGTGTTTTACACGTGCAGCCTGTGGACCAACTATACTCAGCGGGCTATCAGCGCCCTACGGGTCCAGTATAATTATGGATTCAGGATGTTGATGGGGCTGCCCCGTTTCTGCAGTGCATCAGGTGTGTTTGCACAAGCACACGTCGATGGCTTCCACGCCATCGTCAGACAGAAATCTGCCTCTTTGCTTTGCAGAGTGCGGGTCAGCTCCAACTCCATCCTGAAGACGCGGGGAGGTACGACTCTCCTTTGTTAGGGGATGTTGTTCGAAGATGTATCTCGAACAACATCCTTGTCTCTAAATAGATTTATAACTTTACTAACATAGGAATAAGTTGTCTTTTTGTTTACTAACCTATATGGATGCTGCTTATCCGAATTAAAGATTATTTTATTTTATTTTTATTTTTTTTAACATAGGTACAGTACGTCTACCATGATTTTTATCAATCTATACTCGCTAGCGACTGTAGTTAAAATGTATGAAAACTATTAAAAAGCACTTTTCTAATTTATTTGTTTAAGTTGTTAACTAACAAGCAAGCAAGTTGCAAGTAAAACTTTAGTTAACAACTAAAAAAAAAAAATTAGAAACTTGTTTTTTTGAAGTTTTCATACATTTTTTTATCTACAACTAGTGGACGTCACGCGGTTTCACCCGCGTAGTTCCCGTTCCCGTAGGAGCATGGGGATAAAATGCCTATGTTACTCCCTGATAATGTAGCTATCCATTGCTGAAAGAATTTTTCAAATCGGTTCAGTAGTTTCGGAGCCTATTCAATTCAAACACACAAACAAATCTTTCCTCTTTATAATATTAGTGTAGATGTAGATAGCTAGCGAGTATAGATTGATAAAACTCATGGTAGACGTACAGAGAATCCTCCAAGCCTCGGAAAGCACGTTAAGCCGTTGGTTCCGGCTGTCATCTGTAGATCTTTAGCTATCGTTACGGATTGTCAGAGGCAAGAAAATCTAACTCCAGTCTTGCCAAGGAGTACCGTGTTACCCAGTTAATGGGTGTGTGGAAATCTGGTAGGCAGCCGCTCCACGTAAAATACAGGTATTCATCTGAATTCAGTTTGACTGGAAGCGGAGCCTAATATAGTTCGAGAGAGTCTAGGCAAATGATATTCTGTTCTTAATGCCAGCATAATTTTAGTTGATTGAAACACAAAGATATAAAGAGCACGAGCACGAGTTACAAAGATGCATGACTAGATACAATAATAGGTACAATTATCACTTATTTAAAAATAAACCTTGTAATTTTATGATACCATACAATTACCATTCAATTAAAGCCATAAAAACAGTAAAAAGCCAATGTAAATGAATCATGATTTTAAATACAGTGATGAAACTTATCTATCCCGATGTTTATCTAACTGAGTTATAGTTAACTAAACGGCAATTACACGCCAATTAACTGCCTATGTTTTATGTTAATTAAATGCACCCTCACGTTACATTAACTATCATTTTAAACCTTCTTGTTAACCATTAAGTACTGTTTAAAGTCAATGAATAATTATCACTTTTAAGTCTTCAAGAAAAATAGCGTGTTAAAAAACCGTGGTGAATATTTTATGAAAGCCAGTTTTTAATAAACATTGTAATATTATTATGACGGATATTACATTAATTTTCTACTAATATCACATTTAATTTTTGAGGCAATAACGTTTCAAATTAATGAGCTAAATTAGAATAAGGTTAAAAGCTTAGGTTTTATGTGTTTTTAATTTAAAATAACGTTAAAATTCATTTGACACTTTCACTTTGACGTTTCTTTAAAAATATTAGCTTATTAATGTTTTATCCCATATTTACTGCACAGCCTTATTATAAAACACGACATATTGTTGAATATTTATTGAAATACCTACAGAGCTCTTAAAATTATGAAAAAAACTCATTTGTTATGCCTTTTTTTACATTATTCGTTGAAGTAAAAATTATTGTGTCAAGGTACAGTCAGGGCCTTTTGTAAGTCTCAAAAATAAAAGTCGGATACTTTATTAAAACGATTTGTCATCAACTCGGCAGCGCCTAAAAGAACCGATATTGATGAAACTGCACAGTTTTTTATTACAAGCGAAGGATTAATAGTTGACAGGAAGACTCGGCTCGCATAAATATCTCATTAGGCAAAGATTTATTACTTAAGCAGTCACGAAACTCTAAAAAAAGTTTGGAAGAAAACGGTTTTGATAATTACTTGTCAACATGCGATTGTCTATTTGGAGCTCAATGTTGGTTAATTTGCTTTTTTTATTTCGAGTAATATATCATTTTGTTAATGACACCTAAATGAAGAGTGATCACGAACGAAATCCACAAATTTTACTAACAAACTTGCTGTAATAAATTTGAAAATTAAGTATTTTTTACAGTTGTGTAAACGAGTTTGGCCAACAAAATTATCTGTATTTGTGTTGGAGTTCAAGCCTCGGATATTGCGTAAATTTTGTGTTTGCTGTTTAGAATGATTTTTTTTTACTATTTATAGGCTTGACCACTATCTTGACCACGCCGGTAAGCGATGATGCGGTCGATTACTAACGAATTATTTTTTAGAGACACCTACAACAATAACTCATCTAACTACATATTTTAATGCTAATGCTTTTGCCCTAGCTTCGCTTACGTTAAAGTAGCCTATAACCGAATCTAGGGTAACACAATTTCGCATTTATAATATCACTTAGAATTATCACAGGATTCAGTTGCACATGATGTATCTTCTTTAGCCTTCAATACTACGCATGTTTAGTTCAAAAATTCAAACAATAATGAAATTATTTTTTCCTTTTACACTAACACTAGTGATCCCTAGGGAACATACTCCTGGGACTAAAAGCCTATGTGTAGCCTATGTGTTATTCCAGACTATAATCTACCTCTGTGCCAAATTTCATTAAGATACTTTCAGGCGTTCTGACGTGAAAGAGTAACAAACATCCATCCAGCCTCACAAACTTTTGCATATATCATATTATTATACTAGCTGACCCGCGCAACTTCGTCTGCGTCACATTTTCATTACTGCTCCGCTCCTATTGGTCTTAGCGTGATGATATATAGCCTATAGCCTTCCTCAATAAGTGGGCTATCTAACACTGAAATAATTTTTTAAATCGGACCAGTAGTTCCTGAGATTAGCGCGTTCAAGCAAACAAACAAACTTTTGAGCTTTATATATTAGTATAGAAGTATAGATAAATATAATAAGTAGGATATGTAGGATTATTAGGAAGTAGTATTAAAACGTAACTTTTACTCTTAAAAACAAAAAGACAAATCAACAGCTGTTTGACATGATCACAAAGTAAAAAAATATATATTTATAAAAAAGCGCAGCTATTAAAATTCGTTCCCCGATTGTACCGATAAGCAAACACTGTTCAGGAAAGGTGACATTCGGTAAGCATAAAAGTCTAAAGGAATCGGTGTGCGTCCTAATAATTTATCGACAGTTTGACCTCGCTTCATTTACATTAAACAAATTGTTAATTTTTTGATAGTTATCATCCGGAACAGATGGTCGGAACCAAGGATTTGTAACCCAATGGAATTTGAACTGTAAACTCTCACAATTTGAGTTGAGTTTTGAGTGTTGTAGGACAAAATTCTTTAAAGTGTTTTTTATGTTTACGCCGTAATAATTGTGGAAGGTAAGCATGGCATGTGCCGTGGTTATGAGACAGGTTGACCACATGTGGCGCAATCTGCTAAGTATTTTATCGTACATTTTAGATTATAATTTGACGCGTATCGTTTAACTTAATGAAATTTGTTTTGTGGCCATACGATTTTCTGGACTGGAAACTCTGGCAATATAACTTAGCATCGGATGTATTTAAAATATGAAATTTGATATGTACGTGAGTATTGTTCAAGTTATCAAGGTTTATCGAACCAGTTTTATGACTGTACCTTAAACCTTTGTACATTGGTCCGTAAAAATAATCTTTTAGTATTTGAATTTCATCCTTATAAATAGGTTTAGGCCTCACAAAGCTTCTTAGGTAGGTTCTTTTGGAATGTTAGTGATTTTTATCGAGTTGAAAACTATTGATCTACAAATTCTTGAGTAACTTGTTTGACTATCTTAAAGACCTGAACCTGATGTGTCTACTAATTGTTGCTACGGCTGGTCGTTTTTATTTTGTTTGTGGTTTTAAATTGGACATACTCATAGAACGACCTAATGAGCAAGTATCTCCTTTAAAAAATACAGTAAGGAATTGAATGAACGTAACAAGAATCTGTAAAGGCAAACACACACACGCAGTGTGCAATCCTGTCGTTCTCAATGGTCCGAATGCCTTACTTTTTACACTAAAAGGCTCTAAAATCGACGTTATTTATGAAATTATTAAACATTAAAACGCACACGTGCGTCATAAACAACGGCCATGTGTAAGGCGTCCCATGTGTCCGGACTAAAGTGCGACATTTATTCGCGCGAACCATTACCGAGCGCCACCGAAAGTGCCATTAACATAAAAGAACGAAAAGAGAAACTACTTTCAAACTCAATATCAGAATCTTTTGTGTAGCAAATCTACTCTCCAAGCCCTCAGTTGGCGGCCATCCGTTAACACATTGATTATACATCAAGGAAAATAAAAAGGAAATAGCACCACGAAAAAAGCCGCCGTAACGATTTCAATCAGACAAAACGTTTTGCGTTTTTATGGTGGCACGCCATCGGCGACTATCTCGTTCCGAAACAGATTATTTCTCATTTGATTTATGGCGGTTGAATCTTCCAACGATATTATGTTTTGGTCATCCATTCGATTCCTATTTGAATGCTGAACGCCGAATGGGGTGGTATGAGACGGGGTGGCACTCGTACTATATTAATCTCAAATCCATTTGTTGTAATCTGCATTCGATAGTGATGCTCTATTCAGTAGCGTTAGGGTTGAAAGTCGCGTTCATTGTTCGCATGAGTTAGGACAGTTCAGAGATCGCCTACCGATAGAGGTGAGAGATGAAACAGTAGCATCGAATTCATTTCGCCGATGTATAATTCCGTCTCTTTCTTACGCCCTGCGGGAGACTGGGCCCTAGTATGTATCAGATTTGGGTTTTATCGTTTTATTGCTTATTCTTTTTAGATTTTCAGCGGCGAAGGCATATCATTTTGTTTTTAATACGAGGCATAAATAACCGCACAACCAGCCAGTGACTTAAAGTAATGGCGCGTTTAGGAAAATATGCGGAAGTGAGCACTATTTCTTATGTTGCAATAAAGAAGATTTGATGCACATTTTATTGTAATTGAATGTTAATAACATTAAAATTGTTTTTATTGTTCAAATATGTAAATTATGGTTTCACGTGAGAACCTTTCAAGGATAATTAATATTCTTTCAAAATAACGGTTTTCTTGTTGCTGAGACATTCAAAAACAGCCTTCAATTCAAGAAATTGGCCTCGGAGAACGTCAATCATAGATTAAACTTCTTATGAATTGCCGCTCAATTTCTCCGGAGTGATTTTAAAGAGCGGAGGGGTGATTTCCTTGAGTAAGTATTTTGCAGCGAAATATTTTGTCGTCGGTTTGCCGCATCTGGCGAAGGTCCAGTAGTCTGATGACAGCTTATGAATATTTTTGGCAAAATTCTTCGCTTTTCCATTGAATTTATTCTTCTTGTTTAACTTTTTGTTCCAAATTAAACTTCTCACATTGTGCCATGCCATACTTTACAGTCTTGAAACGTCAATAAAAGTATTTATCTAACATAAATTGTGCAGCATTATGGTCGGTCGGACACTATTTGCGCTTATATGTCTAAATCTTTATGTCATCTTAAGAAAACGATAAAATACCTCCATTTATTTGCAGGTAACCTTTCTCACCCTGAGCTTACGTTAGCTAACAATAGGCGATAGTTCCTACTACTCAATAATAGATGCCGCTAGGTGGTGCAGCGGCCACTGTCCCGTAGTGCCACCCCTCGCCGCATGGGGCGCCACGATCGCCCATTGTTCGGGCCCTAGCATCAAACAGAGTTCGATAACGCATAAATTCAACGGGTCTCGAATCTTTTGTTTTATCTCAGTAACGTATGGACACTGCGAAGTGAGTCCGTATGATGTTTTGTTATTTGTTTTGGATTTATTAATGAAATATGTCGCTTGGTGCACACAACCGCGGCTTTATTTTATTATTTTAGTTACCATTTGTTATCACGACTTTATCTGCCGTATAGAACAGGGATGCATCGAAAAGTAAATTATGAATGTATTGTTCGGGTCAGATGTCTTTAGTGAGGAACAATAGGAACGAATAATTTTTGTTTTCGGTAATAAATTTTATATGAACAAACACTTTTATATCCGACATCGTTTTAAGAACTCCCGACAGAGATCTTACGTCAATTACTCATTTAATAACAGGATAGCCAACGAATATGCATTTTGAATTTGTGTAGTGCAATCCAATCAAAATCAAAATAATGCCCAAAACATCAATACCTAATTCACTTAAGTATTGTCAATCTCTTCCATTTTCCGAATGAGGTTCAAAGAAAATTAACATCTTTACTTCATGTTATAACAAACCATTAATAAATAGAAAAAGCCGTCTATTCCATTTTTCACAGTTCCATTTCTAATGATGTTAGTAGGGTTTTTTTTTTATATATGTGATGGGTTTGCTCTTGACTCTAGTCTAGGTCAGAGATGACCGAGACAAAGTCTACGATGGAGCGAGCTTACCCAGAAGGAGCCTGTTCACTCTAACTTTGAAGAGATTAGGGTTGTAAGCGTTTGGAAACACGGACGCAGGCAGAGAGTTCCACTCCTTTGCTGTGCGCATTATAAAAGACGTTTGGAAATGCTTAGTGCGAGTTGGTGGAATAGCAACAAGGTAGGGATGGTAAGATGCAGTGCGTCTGGATGTCCGATGGTAGAAGGGGGCCGGTGGGATGAGGTCGTGGAGTTCTTGGGCACACTCACCGAAGTACAATCTGTAGAAGACCGACAAGCAGGCAACTTTACGGCGATGAGCCAAGCTATGCAGCTTGGCATCCACCAGTTTTACGTCACCGATGAGCCTCCAAGGGTTCAAATGGATTAGTATGCTTATTGTGTATTGTTAGTATGGTTAGTCTTCTTTCTTTGAAATATGGACCTCTTAATGGGTAGAGGCCTCCTCCAGCTTTTTCCACAAATCCCTGTCCTTGCCTATATATATCCAGTTCTTTCCTGACACCTGGGTAATGTCATCAGCCCACCGTCTTATAGATCTACCAGCTTTCCTCTTTCCCTGTAGACCTTTCCATCGTAACAACAAATTATTAATAGGTACCTATGAATTTTATCATTAACACTTAGTGCCAAGCACTCAACATATGGATCAAACAATAATTCGTTCGTGTGCCCACAACCCATATCTGAGTCGTCGTTTTAAGTAGCTATAGATGACTTGTGTTCATGCGCGGGTTGTGGGCACACGAACGAATTATTTTTCGACCCATAAGTTGATTGCTTGGTACTAAAATTGTTAACCCTTACCCCATTCAACGTCTTCTGAACTGTAACCTTACCTGCTACATTTTTCATTTTCATCATCACGACGTCATAAACTTTCACGACTTTCATTTCCTCTTTAATTTTAAAAGGTGTCGTTAATCCATCGATATTAAAAACAGTGCAAACATCGCAATCTTCCTCAATCTTACTTACTTCCCGACTCTCACTCCAGAGGGGAAGAACTAATGAACCGAAGAAAACTTTTGCTATTTACAAAGAACTTCGTCATTTCGTCTTGAGCGGTACGTGAATTAAAACTTAAACCTTTGAAAGGAAGTTTGTCTAAAATATTGACTGAGATTTCATAACTGTTTTGTGTCTGAAGGATTTGGGCGGTGTTAATACTCCTTCGATAGTAAATTTTATCTTTGAGGGCGGGCTGTCAATTCGGTTTTGTTTTTTTCCCTTAAATTCGCATGGAAAGCTCCATGCGAATATAAGAGTGCAGGTCTAATTGACAAGTTGCTCTACCTAAACAAAACATGCAAAAAAAATATTCAGACGAAAGAACCTCCGCACTTTTAGGGTTCCGTACCCTTAGAGTAACCAACGGAACTCTATTATAACCCTCCGCTGTCCTGCCGTCTGTCCGTCTATGCATCCGTCCGTCTGTCTGTCAGCGGACTGTATCTCAAGAACCGTAATAGGTAGACAGTTGAAAATTTCACAGTGTGTATTTCTATTGCCGCTATAGCAAAAAAAAAATAATACCCATAAAAGAAACGTATTTTTAGGGTTCCGAACAAAAAACGGAACCCTTGTAGGATCACTCGGGTGTCTGTCTGTTTGTATATTTGTCACAGCCAGTTTTCTCCGGATCCACTGGACCAATTCTGTTGAAATTTGGTACACATATGAACTTCTGTGACCCAAACACGGACGCGTTACGTAAATCATATTTTTTTTTGTATGGGGGTCACTTTTGGGGGTCAAACTAGAAAATTCAAAAAAAAGTTTTTTGAACAATATCGTGTTATATATCAAATGAAAGGGCTTACTGTGAGGGTTTTGATTATATTTTTTTACCATAACTTTAAAATAAATGGTTTTGAAGTTACTCAAATTAGATGGAAAATTACCATTCCCCCCCTTATCTCCGAAACTACTGAGCCTAAAATTTTGAAAAAAAATGGGGTTAATAGATCTTTATCTAAAGATTTCAGGAAAACCTATAAGAAGTCTGTAGTGTTAAAATAACATGTAAAAAAAAAAATTCGTTCGGAACTCTTTGCACGCAAGTCCGACTCGCACTTGGCTAGTTTTTTTTTTATTTTATGGTACGGAATCATTCGTGTGAGAGTCTGACTCGCGCTTGGCCGGTTTATTATTGCCGGTAAGAACATTTTGGAAAGAGACTAGGATGAAAGATTCAAATTAAAGCCAAGTAGTATCATAACAGATGATCAGTGATTTATTAGATTTGATTGTCAAAAAACCACTTGATTTTAGCCTACATCTTACTCTGTCAGTTTTCGAAATAGCTTGGGATCACATCTGGATCACAAGGTCGAAAGATATCTAACCCCTTAAGCAATAGCTCATACCACTTCAATCATGCAAATGCCGTCATCGTATTCATGAAAACACATTCCTACACAGACATCAAGAATGGACATTTACTTTCACTATTTCAGAAGTACAAGAAAAATATAGAAAAACATGAGAAAGGTAGCTTTTTCCCGCGACTTCGCCAGAGTGATTTTTTTTCACTATATGCCAACAGGAATTAGGTCCTCATCATAATCATCATATCAGCCAATTGCCGTCCACTGCTGAATGTAAGCTTTTCCCTAAAGAGCGCCAACCATCCCGGTCCTGAGCAGTCCGCATCCATCTACTGCCAGCCACCTTCTTCAAATCATCGATCAAGCGCGACACGATGGATCGAATTAGGTCCTACCGACGTGAAAATATCCTATGTCCTTCAAGTTATGGTGTATCTGGCTAGTTTCAGCCAAATCTATGGCCAAATCTCTTCAGTTATTATGGTTTGATTTATTTACAAACCTCGGAGTTTTGTAAATAAATCAATCAACAATCAACATGCAGATTTTCATAATATTTATATACTAGTTGACCCGCGCAACTTCGTCTGCTCCGCTCCTATTGGTCTTAGCGTGATGATATATATATATATTTATATATATGCTTATAGCCTTCCTCGATAATTGGACTATCTAACACTGAAAGAATGTTCAAATCGGACCAGTAGTTCCTGAGATTAGCGCGTTCAAGCAAGCCAACAAACAAATAAACAAACTCTTCAGCTTTATAATTATACTAGCTGACCCGCGCAACTTCGTTTGCGTTACAATTTCCATTACTGCTCCGCTCCTATTGGTCGTAGCGTAATGATATATAGCCTATAGCCTTCCTCGATAAATGGGCTATCTAACACTGAAAGAATTTTTCAAATCGGACCAGCAGGTCTTGAGATTAGCGCGTTCAAGCAAACAAACAAACAAACTCTTCAGCTTTATATATTAGTATAGATATATATTTTTTACTTTTTTACTTCTGTGAATACAGTCTTTTTACATAATACAAAGGGTACTAATGATATTTTAAACAAAATCATAATACAACTAACAAATATATTGCGAGTGGACATTCGTCACGCGCCCCAACCCTTCCCTGCGGGAGTGGGTCGAAAATGCCCGCTGTGCTAAATCCAAATGAACGTAATAATTGACGCTGCCCACTCAACGACGACCTTTGAGCATGTTTGACACGGGCTAGGACAGAATGGCGTGGAGATTTGTTCAAATATTGTATTAGCGGCATTATTTCTTGTGTTGGTTATATCTAACAAGTTGTTTTTGTGTGTGTTGTTGTTTATTTCCAGATTTTTAATTATACACAGTGAAGGTCCTACAATATAACGGAAAAAAATGTTTCAATGCAGTAATGAATCAGTTCTAAATTTTTTTGGAACAGTTAACGGAACAACGGGCTTCATCTTGGCAAAATAATAAATAATAACTCATAACAAAACAGTCCCTTTGACATAACATTGGCAGCTTTAATGAATGCCAAAGTGTTAATTTCTTCGTGTTAAATCAAGATAATATAAATGCCAAAAAACGCTTAATGACCTAGTATTAATTACCAAAAGCATAATCATAAATCAGAAGTGAAAACTTATTCAACCCTACCATAAGATCTTAATACCCAACTATGATTAAGACCCGTAAAATACTAAAACACGTCCTCTAAAATCTGTTCCAACCCGCCCCTATACTAACAAGCGGGGGTGACATAATCGGAGAAACAAATCTGGCTACTGGTGCTGCATATAAATGATGATGATTAATTTGTTCTTCGCAAATGACAAGAAGGGTTAAAAGGCAAGGGTAGGGCGTAATTTTGCCACTTGTACCAAATATCCCCGGTATGCAGGAGTGGGGTTGAATTTGCGCAGTTTAATTTCCAGTACCGTACTTTTGTACTTTCTGATTGCCTTTGTGGATCCTTCGAGTTTGATGGAGAGATATTTCCGACTCCAGAGCTGTATTAATTACGATTGTGATAGAATTCGGGATGGCAGCCGTTTCGTAACAATGGTAATACAAAGTTTCGTTGTCTTTGATCCCGAAAATGGGGTTGATTTTATTGTGATTTAAGAATTTGGTAATTCGATGATTGGGTTCATGTAATTTGTGGTATTAAACCACTTTAAGCATTCTTTGGGACGATTTTTTCAAAATTAGGAAATAATGTTCAGGATATAATTTTGATGTTTTTACCTTGTACTTTTCAAACTGTAACTGAATTTGATTGTTAAAACTATGTTTGTACGAGACTCGCAACACTTAGAGGAAAGCCGGTTACATTTATCTGAACAACCAGAGTAACACTCAGATCACACAGGCTCTTCACCTGTCATCGAAGTTTTAACCCTAATAACGCCTTACACGTGGCCATCACTTCACACGTGCCTTTTGCTCACAATACATTATACCAAAACAAATAAATTGAAGATTGAATTCACCACGCCCATCACGGTCTAAAAGCGTAGGCAATCCTTTAACATCGATCGTCCCCAGTCAGCGGTTCGCGAGACATTTGCAATATTCTTAAAAACATTTGGGTCCCGTCGGCTATCGAGTCGCACCCGACATCATATAGGAAAAGAATTTGCAATTTGTATAATAAGTTTCACTCTGTACCGCTTTGAGACCGCCGTCAGCTTTTTAGGGTTAAGTGGGGAGGTGAAAATTAGGCAATTGTGAATTAGTTTATTATTATTTAGTATTTATGAGTGATGCCATGTCGCACTTATCATTCCGGTTTTGAATCGAGAGTTCTCTCTCATGGCTTCCATGAAATTGTGGATTCGATTTTCTGTCTTGAACTATTTTTGTAATATTTACATTTCAAAGGTTCCTTGCTGAATCATCTTAGCTTTTGCCTTCATAATGAGCATTTCGCCTTATAATTTTAGTTGTACAAATGTCTGCTGAATACATTATAATATGGCCAGTTTCAGGGCATTTGAAAGTTTCATCGTTTACGAATGTTCTGCAGCTGAAACACAAAATAAGATTGGAAATCATTGCCTTAAACAATTTTACTTTAAAATTAGCACATACTATTTACATACTTCACACAAAATACAATAAAACAGCTAGGTCAAATACTCTACATACTCTCGCATATCCAATGTTGTTTTCAATAGGAATTCCTTACAGTTGTATTTAAGGTTGAATCTGATAGCACCCACACTCTACGTAGGAGCTACCCGATAATGTTAACGATAGACAGGGCTCTCGTCTGCTTTGACTGATTCTGATCATATTAGTTTATTTTATTTTGGTATAAGGGTACATTGTTCAGACGTGTATGAAAAGATTTTCCTCAAGTGGATGCCATATTAAGATTGTAGATACCTATCTGTCTACGTATCTGTCTGATTCAGAGGCAGGTAGTACGTAAAAATTAAGTAAAATCAAACTTTAATATTACTGAGTTGCAAACGATGATTTCCGTAAGGGAAAAATCCGGATTTTCACCCACATTTTTAGGAGAAACAAATATTAATTTTCAGTTTTGTAGTTTTTTTTTTAATTTTTAACAGACGGGGTCATTTGTTAAATTTCAAAAGAATATTCTGCTGCATATTTTTTGTTCTGGCAAGAGAATTTCTCGCATTAAAATCCGAAACTCTTGCGCAATAAAACGGTTCCGCCCAAATGTTATCTCCAAAAAAATCAGGGAAATACAGTGACACAGGAAGTGTGACCTTTTGAAGAAAACTAGACAAAAATGACGCGCATATTATTATTTTAAAAGGTGGGTAGTTGAGACAAGATCATGTGGAGTCGCTACTAAGAACCCGACTGCGTCTGCCCACACACGGCAATTAAGATAAAACGGTGCAACGAACATCTTCATATAATAATGTTTATGAAACTACTATTTTTTTGCTATTGTTACTCGTTGGGTAATGACTCGTTTATATGGAGTGGTTTCGGGAAAACTCTTCTTTGTTTCGGTACTACCTCTTTTTAAACGATTTTGTGGCTGTCTGGATTATTGACATCGACTAGGTATACCTAATTATTTTATTAAATACATGTCAAAGATACAGATACTTGTTCCGGGTCTGGCTGTTTGTGTATGTGAGTTTGTATGTTTGTGAACACACCCACGATACAGGAGAAATTCCTAGTGTGGAGCAAAGTTTTTTTTTTAAAAAAAAAGGTATCGCTATCACCTGCCAGGGTTGCAGAATTTGTTCGAAAAAGTCCTCGCAGCCCTGGAAAGCAAAGGGCATTAGGAGGAACACGGATGGGTGTTATTCAGAAAGAGTATGATACTCCCTTCCGCTTCGCCCAGAGCGAAAGCATTCAGAGCGGAGTCATTTGATGATATTACATATTAAAAACAAGATATCGCTGTCAGGGATAAGACCGCCATTTTACCCATAAATTAAGTTTGTATAATAGTGTTGTGTAACTTTTTTTGGTGTACAATAAAGAATATTGTATGCAAAATGTGAAGTAAAAACTGAGAGACGCGTTTCTTTAAAGATCCTGAAACCCACCCTTACACCCGTAAAGGACGGGTGCTATCAAATGGTTTTTGTATCTACTCCAGACGGAACACTAGACGTTCCTAATTCTGCTGTATCAATGTTTGTTCTATAAAATATTTTTTTAATTGTTAATTTTTAAATTTTTTAAATTTCAAGTCTTAAATTATTGAAGAGTTGAAATTGCTTATATTATTGCAATTGCAGGAAATTATCTCTGAGAGTACTGATCTGTTTACGAGACATACGAAAATGCATTTACTCTTCTTCTTATCAAGTTGTTTGGGTTATTCCTCAGATTGTTTGGGAACAATAAGTATCTACGTTAATTGCAGTGTTATTGGCATTTATTACGTGCTCCAAAGTACAGGTTTCTAAGGTCCAAGGTACAGGAGTATTTGGGGCTCTTCAACGTGTGGCTCACGTTCTGATTCTGAACAGGGGAATTGCATTCACATTGAGTATCTGACGGGTAGTCACCTAAGCTGTCTTCATTCAATGATAGAATGCTACTCTGTAGCTGAGTGACAATTTTTTTTTATTCTATAAAAGTGGACAGGAGCGAAACTGTGGAAAAAAGCTAGTATTCCTAATAGTAACTAGCTTTTACCCGCGACTTCGTACGCGCATTTTCCGTTCCCGTAAGAATTTTGGGAAATCCTGTCTTAGTGGTGCTCTATTGAATCTGTAGGTAAACTGGTCGTAGATAGCTGAAATTTGGCATGTAGCTTCCCTAAGCTACATGCCAAATTTCTGCTTTGTAGTTTCGGCTGTGCGTTGTCTGTCAGTCACTTATTCACTCAATCACTCCGTAACGGAAGAATTTTATATATTACTAGCTGACTCGACAAACGTTGTTTTTCCATACAAAAAAATACCCTACCACATATTCTCATACCTACCAAATATACATACAAAATTTCATGAAAATCGATCGAGACGTTTCGGAGGAGTTCGGTAACAAACACCATGACACGAGATTTTAATATATTAGATAGGTATTGAAATGCTTATGATTTAGCTGTTAACTAATTAATAAAAGCCAGAGTTATCTCTAATAACTTATTATAAGTTATCGCTAAATTATCTGGCAATTTATGGTATCAGATTTACCTCAAATAAACTGGCTATTAGGTAAACAAGAACAAAGCATCAACATAAGTTCATAACTAGAATAATAAGTAGAAGGTAACTTTAACGAGCCAACTCATCATAACACATGTCTTAAACTACCGTCACCTCAACCGATCGTTATCTGCTCATCTTCCACTAACCCAAAAAAACCTTCGTTAAAACTAGTGCACGTGCGCGCCATAGCACGGACTTATTACTGCATAGATAAAAATCGCCTTAATTTTACAAGAAACTGGTAAACCTTTGTTTAAGTTAACCGGGCTCTGTTGTAACGGCCTCTTTAGTATTAGCGACACGCCCGCTACCGGTTATTCCGGCGTTTTTTGTTCTAAAACCATACCTAGTTGGTAGGGTTGAACGTGGATGGATAGAAGGTATTGTTTACTGCAGTGCGATTCTGTAAACATGTCGAATTGAAGGCTTGGGTGAAGTGATCACGAAGTGAGCTGTCAATCCATGTAATCAAGATGAAATGACAGCTCACTTCGTGATCACTTCACCCAAGCCTTCACTTCGACATGTTTACAGAATCGACCGGCTGTTGTCTGGTGCTTAGGTGAAACAAATCGAGAGATGACTTGTGGGGGTTAACTTTTCTGCAGTTTTGACCTCTTTTATTTCACTTTGTAAATCTAGTGTTATTCTGTGAACTTTCACAAACACTCATTTAATTTCACATAGGTACGCAAACGTCCGAAACAATTGTAATTATTAATTAATAAATAATATTATAAAGAGGAAAGATTTGTTTGTTTGTTTGAATTGAATAGGCTCCAAAACTACTGGACCGATTTGAAAAATTCTTTTAGCATTGGATAGCTACACTATCAGGGAGTAACATAGGCTATATATTATCCCCGTACTCCCACGGGAACGGGAACTACGCGGGTGAAACCGCATGACGTCCACTAGTCATTAATAATTACATTTTGTTCCAATACATGTCTGACGAGTTTTGTAACTATTTCTGTTGTAAGTGCAATAAGGTGTTGCGGGATTTGTTTGAAAGAGTCACCGCGACCATGGAACGCAAAAAGCATTAGAAGGAACACGGATTGGGTTTAATCATCAAGGCTACACTCACTTGCGCTCCACCCAGAGCGGAAGGAGTCATTTGATGATTTTTTATCATAAAAATAATTATAATAATAATAATTGTCCCCAATCATTGTACTGATAGTCGTGACAGCCAACGGCTTAATAGCCACGAGCCTCGGCCAATACCTCAGGACGCCCTCGTTAGGCAGCTGGATCAAGGGCTTGATTCAGAAAGCGGTACTTCTGGACACGGCTCGTATTTTTAGAAGGTTCCTCTCTCTGGAGCCCTTTTTATATTCCCATTTTTTATATTTTTTATTTTTTAAATGTTTAAAAATATAATTTATAGGAATTTAAGTGAATAAAGGAGATAATAATTCATTAAAAAAATAATATAATGAAGTTTATTCTATCTATGTTTAGCAATTTTCATATGCCGAACGTTAAAAAAAGGAAACGACTTTAGAAGCTGCAAACTACTTGTCAAAATTAATTCGATATTGCTTTATTTTAAAAAAATCATCCCAGGTAGGTAGATTGTTATTGTAATGGGAAAAATTCATACCTTTATCTAATGAAAATGTTTTTAAATAGCGGCCTGTAAAAAGGTGTTAAAAAAAAAACAAAGAAACAAAACCAAAAACACCGATTTCCGAAATTAAGGTTATTTTATTCTTTGTAGTGTTTGGTTTGGAAGTCGGTTATAT
The DNA here is from genome assembly GCA_947578705.1 of Lacanobia wlatinum. NCBI lineage: Eukaryota > Metazoa > Arthropoda > Insecta > Lepidoptera > Noctuidae > Lacanobia > Lacanobia wlatinum. The sequence goes on from OX388039.1 coordinate 16,743,416, forward strand.
TTTTTTGTAAAAAGTTTTTTTTCCAGTTTTAAGTGGTGATACTTGGACGACGACTTCGTCAACGCAGAAATTTAAATAAGCAAAAATGCTCGTAAAATAAAAACTGCTAAATATTTTTGATTATAAAATAAAATAAAAACTCTTACATGCCACCCCTAATTCTTCGTTTAATTGTTACGACTCAGCTATCATGAATATCATCTTAGACTTCATGGGAACTCGGTTCCGCCATTTTTCGACTTTTGTCGGTACAATACGAAGGCACGTCGTGTTTTCTCAGTAATGAATGAGATAATGTGTAGCACGCACAGCCCTCTCGTTTTTCTTACATTTTTACATCATTATAGTGTTTATTGTCATTTTTAATGTTAACACGAATGTTCTTAATGACTTTAACTGTCTTAAAACGGTAATTTCTTGAGAAATGTCCTGCTTTTTGCTTTGTTTTGTTTTTCAGCGCCATGTTTGACGTCATTACGACAATTTTACACGCAGTTTTGACAACAGCACCGTTAGTATTTTAGGACCAATTTAACAATACAAAAAATACTATCTTCTTTGTTTGTATTTCTGGCGTTAGATGCTATTTCTAAAACGTCATAAACTACAGGTTTATTTGAGCTTACAGCATGGAAAAAAATAACAAATTGTCACCTAAAACGGAGATTATTCCTGATTCTTTCTTGGTTACTTTTGGAAAGAAGTTCCTTATCGCGCGTTGCGAAAGGGAGCTAGACGGAAAAAATTAAGACTAAAAGTTGTAACGATACTTTTTGCTATAGTTGTAAGCCGTGCGGCGTGCGCGTGTTTCTCTCTCTGTCTCTCTCTCTCTCTCATAGAAAGCAAGCCAGTTATTTTGACAAGTCAATTATTACTAAAATTGAGCCTACTGATTAAGTTTATATTACATTATATTTGTTAATAATAAAAAATATTATTATAACTTAAAAAAAAAAAATACAATTCCTTCACTAATTAATCGAAAGGAACTTCGTTCCATCCGGGTGTCCCTTGACACCTCTCAAGTTTTTTTTTCTACGTTTTACGACATTATTCTCTTTTGTGTTATTCTCTTTCAGACATACGTTGTTTTAGTGTATAGGTACATTTCATAAATGATACCCTATAAATAGCCTACTGCTCTTTCCCTATTAAATTCGGATTAATATTTTTATTTTTTATTGATTATGTGCCATTTAGTTCCTATACCTCTAAAATGGTCCTGATGAAAGTGAAATATTATAGACAATAGTAACTCAATGAGCTAAAATCGTAAAATCCCGCAACAATGGCTATTCAAACTGAGACTCAAAAATCTCCAAAACATTCATAGATCTGGAATTAGTAATGGGACCATCACAAATTCGCCAGATCGCCACTAAATGAACAGACACAGTACTGCCGTGAAACAGAAGTTAAATTTGCGTATTCATAACTGTAAGATGGCCGTTTGTTACACCGAAGCGAACCTACCAAAATGAAGAGTGCAAAATGGAGAACGAAATCAAAGAATAAACAAAAATGTTGAATCACATTTTGTTTCACTTCGGTCATAAAATGATGAAGCTTACCTCAATGTGAAGCCATACCTTTGCTGTCATGATTATGGAAAATTCTGAAATTAAAATTCTAAAAATTTTTCAGGGAGTCCTAATAAAGAACCGAATTTGGTAGAAATAATGGTCTGTCTATCATTATTACAGAGTTTTCTGAAATTTGACTATTGTATCAAACAGATTTCATATGTGAAATGTCTGAGCAACAACTGCGGTCAATTACAACCATTACGTAAAACACACCTACAGAAAAACGGTATTTCGTAGTTTAATCCTTACTATAAATGCGAAAGTGAATTTGTTTGTATGTGACGCTTTAACGTCTAAATCCCTTAATCGAGTTTGATGAATTTGGGTACAACCAGGGACGAAACCATTGAGACGAATATGGGCTCCTCTTTTTTGCAAAAACCTATACTTACGCGAGCAATTTGGCTGGTAAAAGCTAGTGATTCAATATTGTCATCTAAACTAATAATCTTCTTCGTTGTCACTCGAGTTCGCAGTCGTCCAAGAAATACAACTACAAAATCTTTTATGTCACATAGACCAGTTACAGGCAGTTTTGAATTGTTACGGTCCATCAGTCAAATAGATAAAACTAATTCTGCCGCGCTAGCGACCAGAGCAGTAAGTTATTCTGCAGCAAAACACACTCACCGACCCTATCTCCAGCGCGGCAGTTGTTCGTTCTAAAGAGTACGATCCTATGGAGAAGAATGTGCAAGAAACTCCAGCTATTGTACTGGAGTTACCTACACATTACACTACAGTGTAACAGAGGCCCAATATAATGAGTTGCGCCGACGTGCTCGGTCGGGTTCCACCATTCGGAGCGTATTCACCCGTATTCATATTCATTAGGGCGCGAAGGGCCCGCTTGATTGCACAAAGAGCCGACTAATTTGCTCCCGCGACTCCGTCCGCACTAGGCTTAATTTATTTACGGGTTGTTAGCAGCAATGTACTTGTGAGGTATTTGCTTGTGTTTTGTTTTAGGGGTTTTGAAGGGTGGAATGATGAAGATGTTAAGAATGTAATGTGTTTAATTAGATCACAAAGAGTTGCACAAAGTAATTCTGCCTTGTCTTTTCCCAACTATTATGGGGGTGTCTTTCAGTTCTTTAACATAGAGCTGCAGCAGGAAATCATCAAATGACTCCTCCCGCTCTGGACGAAGCAGGAGGGAGTGTCAGACTCTTACTGACTAAAACCCATCCGTGTTCCTCCTAATGCCCTTTGCGTTCCAGGGCCATGGTGACTCTTTCGAACAAATTCCCCAGTCCCCGCAGGCATTGGCCCTAGCGGGCCCCTTTTTCTATGCTGACAGCTCTTTCAGGCGCGCGTGAAAAACAGCGCGCCGTCGACCCGGGCCTGGTTCTGATCAGTAGGTGAGCCACCCAGCCTATCTGACCCCTACAACCCAGTATCTTATTACAGGATACCTCGTGGCAAGGCTGGTGTCAGAGTTTTGGGTCTTTGACAACCTTTATGGCTTTTTGAAATCGGTATAGGAGTTTTTGAATTAAAACGTAACAAACAAAAAATCAAATCTTTCCTCTTTATAATATTAGTTGTCTAGATTGGTATACGGCTACGGGATTGAAGCAGATTAGATTCATCATTCTCATATTCTACACCCAATTAATTTAGAGTTAGCAATAATGTAATATAAAATAAGCATAATGTCTTCTTTAATATACCTCTATTCTGCGAAACCTCAAAAGTCACCATCTTTCACACAAACCGTACATCGCTTCCTTGGTTTCAAATTGAATTATAACATTTTCAGCAGCATATTCATAAGTATTGCTAAGTAAACGTGTCTCAACTGATACAGATAGTATCAACACCCCATCAATTTAAAACAATGCTCTAGTGAAGAATTTTTTTTTTTTTACTATGATAGGCACGCGTTTGACCACTATCTCACCTGATGGTAAGCGATGATGTGGTCGAAGATGGAGCACGCTTGCCTAGAAGTAACCTATTCACTCTTGACTTAAAGACTCCTAGGTTGTAGCTATCAGGAAACACAGACTCCGGCAGGGAATTCCACTCCTTAGCTGTACGCACTATGAATGTGTTCCCAAAACGTTTTGTGCGCCTGGGTGGGATGTCCACCGTGTACCGGTGGCGCATCGCCGTTCGTCTTGTGGTCCGATGATGGAACGGGCTTGGTGGAATTAAAATATGCAATTCCGTCGCATATTCCCCAAAATGCAACCGGTAGAAAACCGACAGGCTAGCAACTCGTCGTCGATGCTCAAGACTTTGGAGCTTCGTAGCGACGAGCCTATCATTTCCGATGATCCTCTTGGCTCGTTTCTTAATTGACTCAAGGGCATCAAGCTGGTATCTGGCAGATCCGTCCCAAAGATGAGAGCAGTACTCCATACATGATCGAACTTGCGCTTGGTAGAGTTTGAGCAGCTGTTCCGGCTTTTATAAGAGCAGAATCCTTAAATTAAAAAAAAAAAACTTGAGGGTGGAGACCCGGATGGAACGAAGTTCCTTTCGATTAATTAGCGAAGGAAAAATGTTTTTTTTTTTAAGTTATAATAATATTTTGTTAAATAATTAACAAAGATAATGTAATATAAACTTAATCAGTAGGCTCAATTTTAGTAATAATTGGCTTGTCAAAATAACTGGCTTGCTTTCTGTGAGAGAGAGAGACAGACAGAGAAACACGCGCACGTCGCACGGCTTACAACTACAGCAAAAAGTGTCGTTACAAATTTTGGTCTTAATTATTTCCGTCTAGCCCCCTTTCGCAACACGCGATAAGGAACTTCGTTCCAAATAGAACCTAAAAATTCAGTCACAAAATCAAACAAATCTAATCAATGAAATATCAACCTTAACAGACTCAATGACGATACAAAGCCCATTCACAGATACCAAAACCTTCAGTCACAGTCATCCACGTAAAATTCCCACATCACTTTACCTATTAGCATGATAGCGACTATCAACGATTGTGTTTATGCTAATACGAAATACTCAACTATAGCCATAGCCAACTATACCCAACCATAGTTGGTACGAACGCATTGTCGAATCAATAGCCATTTTGAAGCACGCTCAGTTACGGGCGGATCGACTTAATTATTGAATTAGCATTTAAATTATTTCGGGAACCGTTCATTTGTAACTAATACAAATAGCGAGCCGCATGAATAATGTTGGGGCAAGGAGGTACGAAGTTCGTGAGGTCACAAAGTCGGATGTGTTGGTCGGGTGCTGAAAGGAGCAAAAAGGTGCTGCAAATCAAATATTTTAAGAGAAATAACTTACAGAATGGAATAAATGGGTACCTATTTTGCCTGAGTAAAAACAATCACCATAATTCTAGAGAAAAAGACCGAATGATAAAAAAGGCCAAACTACATTTATGTACCTTCAAAAAGCTATTCAACAACAGTAAACTAGCCACATTTTTATTGGTATTTAGAAACCGCTTATAAAAATCGTTCCTAATGTGAAAATCTTCGGAAACTACAATTATTAGGTAAAAATGATAACCCTTGAGTTCCACTAATCATTGCAGATGATCATAGACTGACAGACAGAGAATACCGTGTACCACTACATGGTACATTAAGTATTAATAAATACCTATGGCAAAAACTGGCCAAGTGCGAGCCGAACTCGCGCGCAAAGGGTTCCGAACGAATTTTTTTTTTAACATGTTATTTTAACACTACAGACTTCTAATAGGTTTTCCTGTAATCTTTAGGTAAAGATCAAAACCATTTATTTTAAAATTATGAAATCATTTGATATATCACACGATATTGTTCAAAACGCTTTTTTTTTAATTTTCTAGTTTGGCCCCCAAAAGTGACACCCATACTAAAAAATTAATAAATTATAACGCGTCCGTGTTTGGGTCATAGAAGTCCATATGTTTTCCAAATTTCAACAGAATTGGTCCAGTGGATCCGGAGAAAACTGGCTGTGACAGACGGATAGACAGACAGACAGACGGATAGACAGACAGACAGACAGACGCCCGAGTGATCCTATAAGGGTTCCGTTTTTTTTCGGAACCCTAAAAATGATAACCCTTGAGTTCCACTAATCATTGCAGATGATCATAGACTGACTGACTGGTAGAGAATACCGTGTGCGTATATGATACATTAAGTATTAATAAATACCTATAACAAAAAACGAAATACGACAAAGAAGACGAAAGTTCCCCAACCTCAGGTAGACGTTGTTGCCTACGTGAAACATGTCACATCCAAAAATTTCTAATTCGTTGTTCTAAGCCCATGACGCACGAATACGTGCCGCCTTGCTGACGCGAATATTAAGTGCTATGTACTACTTTTATGTAAAAATAGGCTTAATAAGTTACTCAAATTCGTCGAAAAAAAAATGTTTTTAAGTATTTTATATTCCTCCACCGGAGACATTAACATAGGATGCGTGGTTTCGACGTTAAATTGACTGTAATAAGCTGATTAGAAGTATTATTATATTTTAATTTTTCCTTTATGTATCAATTACTAGTGGTTCACTACTTATGGTTGTTTATATCATCGTGTGGGGAAATAATTGTCTCTTTAGCTACGCACTTATTTGGGTACGAAACGCAAACAGAATATCTTTTACATTTTTGGTAGTGTGCGATGTGATGAATACGATATTATTTTAAATGCCGAAGATAACAGAGCTAAATTTACTTACTGTGTTTGAATTCGGTAGTTAAATTATTGAAAAACAAAAATATGTCACCAATGTAGTTGTCTACTACTGTTACATCTTTCCATCAGGTGAGATTATAAATATAAGTGATAATTATCAATAATTAAAAAAAATCGTCATGTATAACCTACAGCTGGACCGAAGGACCGGGTTCCCAAAGATTATCACATCTTCTCTAAGCTGCTGGACAAAAGCCTCTTAAATTACACACGTCTATGCTCAAGCCTGGACTACTCACTTGCTACTGATCGTTGCTTAACATAACCAAACTTTGAGTAACCTTTCAACTGCCATTTTATTTTTCCTTACACGCTACGAAAACTCCTAATAACAATACCAATTTACGCACAAGATAAAAATCCACTACGCAAATGTGCACCTACCGAAAAAACCTTCACCAGTTCCTCTCCATCATCTATTGCATTGTTTTCCTCTACCCAACAGACAGCTACACGAAATCGTATTTCAATAACAAATAAACAGATGGGTTGTCACAGGTCGTCACGAAGCATTAAAATCGGTGTTCCGATGCCATGAGTCATTAATTCCTATGTTTATTGGTCCATGATGCACGAACCTTAAGTAGTAGTTGTGTTTATTGTCTGGATGTCCGCAGTTTTGGCTTAGGTGTTTAATTTGTGGGTATCGTTTTTGAGTTAAAAATTAACGATGCTGTAAAGTCTGTTTTAGGTTTTGAAAACATGGAAAGGGCGTCCTTTCTATGACTACAAGATGCTGAATGTCATCTGGTTGCATAAAATGCTTCCTGGTAGCTACCAGAGAGTCTGTAAGCACAAGGACACAAGGGCACATAACTCGACGTATTTGGCGCAGCCGCGGGGCACACATTGTTAGTTTTTTTTTAAATTAATTTTCATTTCCTCATATTGTTGCCTACATTGTGTGATTCCGTGTGTGCCAAATAAAGTAGTTTTCTTTCTTTTTCTTTCTTTCTAAAAGTGAATATTTACTTCCAGGCAAGCGTGTCTCGTCGGCAGTCATATCACCACTTTCCATCATGAGAGATTGGTGTCAAACGCCAACCTATCAAAAATAAAGCAGCTTACCCGTACAGCTTCCAGTTTCGTTCAGCTTACTTCATAGCTTCGCTACGGATCCTCCCCCTGTCAAGTGCTTTGATCAGAAGTTCACACATTTTTTAGAGAGTGACTTAGCAAGAAGCCGATCCTCTTTAAATCTTAATATTTGTGTGGGAGACACTGCTTGCGGTATTTTGATTTGTATGACTTTGAAAGAAAACAAAGTCGTTAGTGACTTGTTAAATTGTTGACGCTGATTATATTTATTGTTTGATGATGAACGCTGTTGGCCATTTTGTCTGAGGTATTTTAAATAAAAATACTTGAGTCAGTATGATCAACAGCCATATCTACTTCTCTTGAACCACTATCTGATAATTAATCATCACCAAAATTCAAGCAAGCAAACCGAGCACATTGCAAGGAACCTAAGTACCCATTCTGCCCAATAAGGGTAACTTCAAACGGCTCTTCACACTCAATTCCTTTGGTCGGGTGGCGAACGCGTGGCGTATGTTACAACTTTAACTTGCGTTTAATTTTAAACTGAGATTAGCGAAACCGCTTGCCTTAATTGTAACGGTAGGAATCCTTTGTACCATACGGCTGAATTATAACGAAGAATGAGAGGGGATGAACTTTTTAATTAGTTAAGGGATGGGTTATCGGAATTGGATCATGTGTGGTGTTAGAAAATATTCGCAGCATTTGATCTATTTTGAACTCGACTGAAGAGTTAATCACGATGAAATCCCGTCAAGGTTTGTTTAGGATTGTTTAGTATATACCTAACTATTGTTTTGTATTGTTACCTAATCGTGAAACACTGCTCCTTTGACTGCATATAGGTTAAAATCTACGGAAACATGAAGGATTTCACTTATTTTGCAACAAAAAATAAAATCCGAAACATTTTTTTTTTCACTGTTGGTAGGCACGCGCTTGACCACCATCTCACCTGATAGTAAGCGATGATGTGGTCGAATATGGAGCACGCTTACCTAGAAGTAACCTATTCACTCTTGACTTAATTACTCCCAGGTTGTAGCTATCAGGAAACACAGACTCCGGCAGGGAATTCCACTCCTTAGCTGCACGCACTATGAATGTGTTCCCAAAACGTTTTGTGCGCGTGGGTGGGATGTCCACCATGTACCGGTGGCGCATCGCCGTTCGTCTTTTCGAACATTCGAATTTTAAGTAATTTACCTACTGGTACAAGAAAAAGCAATTGACTTCGTATCATTTTAGTTTGATAAAGGATAAAATTCCTTATTTTTGGGATAGGTCATCAACAAAATCATTGCTCTTCCCACAAGAAGCTTCCATCTACTCACCAACAGATGGCGCTACCAACAACTATCAACCAATTGTCCTAAAAAAACAAAATGACATCACAGTTCTGCAATCTTATTACAAGTACCTTCAACAATTATTTAAGCACATGATAATATTTCCCGTGCGAAAAAAGGCTTGCAGCTATATTTTTAATGCATTCCTCGAGAAGGAGCGGTCGCGTGGGTAGAATCACAATTAGGTATGAGTCTGATACTAAAACCATGTTAATCTGATGTTGGTACAACAGAGATAAATGTATTTTTGTTTTATTTTTGTGTGAGAGGTGTTGAAACGTTGCTTTTACGGAGTAATGAGGTAATCGAAGGATCTGTGAGAAGCCTCGTCTCATCAAAGATTGTGGGTAGACCAACGACGAGTATGAATACAAATTGTATGTTTGTCGTATAATTCAATAGTACTGCACCTGTTATTGGTCACATAAAAAATATCTATCTATAGCCCAACTTAGCCAGAACACACTAGCGCAACGGACCGAATGGGAGCCTAAGTGCGGATAACGGAGTCTCTACTCTATCCATTGCGGGGGTAGACTTCTTTTCTGGTTGGTATACCCATGGCCAACTTTATGTAGCCCTATCGCGTGTTAACAACCCTAGGAATTTTAGTGTACAGAAGTTTCTCATTGCGAAAAACTAGGGCTAGACGGCATTTTGAAAAGAAGAGATGTTACAGCTAGTGCCTTGCGTAGCAGTCTACACGAGATATTATGTCAGATGTACCTGTATTAACAGCTGGTCTATTCTATAAACGTAAACGTAAACGTCATACAGTGTGTGTCGGTGTTTGAAGTGAACTGTCATTCCGTCTTGTTTGTAAAGCCGGAGTTACATTATTGTGTTGTGTCGTATCTTGGCGCCTTGCGATGGAGTTCATTGGCTACAACACTCGTTGCGATATGACGTAGGCTTGAATAGCGTCGTTTAATTGGTGTATCCCGCGCCACGACACACTCCGACACGTTAATGTAAACCTAGCTTTAGGATTGACAGCGCACTTGATGTTTACTTCACCTAAGCCTACACGGTGAAATGTTTACAGAATCGCACTGCAGATCATTGCGTGAAAGTATGTAGCTTTCACAAGGACAACCTGTAACAGAATAAACCCAATACATCTTAAGGGGTAATTGTACTCATCATTATGAACAAGTTTCACTATGGGTCCAACTCTGAAATCGCGAAAAAAAAAATCGACTCCCCCATACATTTCTGTATGCCTAACTCGATAAAATGTACTGAACAGCCATTGATATAAAAAACCCTCTATACACACTCAGCATCTCAAAAACGTCCGCGAAAAACAATCGCAACATGTTTAAATTATTGTGCGCTAGTTTCAAACAGTCTCGGATCGCTCGCCACATTGCACTGCTTTGTAAAAACAACTGTAAGCGATCCGTGTAAGGTTGAATTTGCAAACAAAATTGTTTATAGTATAACTACACACAACTCACACATGACACTTGATACATTTTAGTTTTTGCCGACAGTTTCGAGTGTTGCATTTGTTCGAGACTGTGCATCTTGGGTTTTTTAATATATCAATGTGAACAGCTGATTTTTTTTCGCGATTTCTGGATTGGCCCCATAGTAAAAGTTGTTCATAATGATAAGTACATCCACCCATTCTGTAACACGCTGTATATTATTTTCAGTTGCCATTTGTCTTTAATTTAATTGCAATTAATTCTTTTGAATATTTTCTAACCAGTTACTCATGTAACATGTTCTAAACGATTAAGAAATTTTATGAATAAGACTAAGTATAAAACTACCAGCAACCAAGCACTTAACTGCCTACATACTCAACATTAAAGGCCCCGAATCCTCAGATGACGCAGGTGTAGGTATAAAGTTGGTCACGTGTTCATTGTTCAGATGCCGCCGTAATGAAATAATTCGTGGGGATGCGCCTGCGCAGCGATCGGGCAGATAAGGAGATGCGTGCGTTGATGTGACGCCAGATGGGTTGTTTTGGTGTGATGTGATTTATTTAAGTTAAAATTTGAGACGTAGGCAGATACATTTAATTTTAAATGAACTGTATTGTAGGCTGCCTAGTGTTTTTTAGGGTTCCGTACTCAAAGGGTAACCAACGGAACCTTATTACTAAGCCTCCGCTGTCCGTCCGCTCGTCCGTCTGTCTGTCAGCGGGCTGTATCTCAAGAACCGTAATAGGTAGACAGTTGAAATTTTCACAGAGTGTGTATTTCTAATGCCGCTACCCCTTGCTGCCTTGCTGCCCTTCGTGTGAGAGTCCGACTCGCACTTGGCGGGTTTTTTAACTATATTCGGGTCGGCTTCCAGTCTAATTGGAAGTAGCTGTGTACCAGTATTTTAAATGCCTGCATATCATATAATAATTTTTAAACAACGTTCACATTCACATCTCTGTCACAATCTCCCAGGGGCCCGGGGGGGGGGGGTAGGGGTAAAAAGGCCACTATAGAAGAATCATATTAGAATCATAATATTAATCACACAACAATCTGTAAAATTTTATTTTAATCTTTATCGCTAACACGTTAGGTTCAAAGTTGATTGGGAAAATTTGATAGTGACGAGTAAGCGTGATGTGCTTTCTGATTGTGCTAAAGTGGCCTTTTTTGACCCGCAGAACACCTCTTATGTCCCTACACTTTGACAGACTGCGAAAGTTGCTTAAAAAACTGGTCAAGTGCGAGTCGGACTTGCGTGCAAAGGGTTCCGAACCAATTTCATTTTTTTAACATGTTATTTTAACACAACAGACTTCTTATAGGTTTTCCTGTAATCTTTAGGTAGGTATAGAACTTCTATCTGTATTTTTTTCAAAATTTTAGTATCAGTAGTTTCGGAGATAAGGGTGGGGGAGAATGGTCATTTTTGGTCTAATTTCTTGAATAACTTCAAAACCATTTATTTTAAAATTATTAAAAAATATAATTAAACTCCTCACAGTAAGCCCTTTCATTTGATATGTCACACGACACAGTTTGAAAAACATTATTTTTCATTTTATAGTTTGACCCCCAAAAGTGACACCCATACTAAAAAGTTATTTATTTACGTAACACGTGCGTATTTAGTCACAGAAGTCCACATGTATACCAAATTTCAACAGAATCGGTCCAGTAGATCCGGAGAAAACAGGCTGTGACAGACGGACAGACAGACAGACACCCGAGTGATCCTATAAGGGTTCCGTTTTTAAGGATGTTCGGAACCCTAAAAATTAGTAGAATTACCTCTCTTCCCTACAAGCCAGTTACTGGGTAACACGATGCCCCTTGACAAGACTGACTGTCAGATTTTCTGGCTTCTGACTCTTCGTAATGATCGCTGTCAATGATCTTCGAATGACAGCCGGTAACATCGGCGTAACGTGCTTTTCGAGGCACAAAGTAACAAAGAATCAGAAGGTTACATTAAATTCACCTTTAGAGAATTTGTGGAACGTAATAACACTTTTAATAACCCTAACTATAATTCTAGTACATAAATAGCCATTCACAAACCATATAAGACGTGGTCTAAGTAAAAACTGGTGGAGCATCCCAACCACGCATATAATTTTAATGAATGAGCGTAGGCAAAAGGCAACGCTCCAGACTTAATAAAATTGTCATAAAGGTACGATACAAAAAAAAAAGAAAACAAAAAATAATACCGGCCAGTAAAAAAAACAACTTACAGAAAAAGTCAACGTACTTCATTGTTAGGAAGCTGGTGTAAAATGAGAAGTAAACTCATATTTTTTTCTTGTTTACGACATGTAAGAGAGTCGACTACTGTATAAAGTACAAGATCTATGATATTTTTAACTTTTTCTGATTACGGTTTTGAATAACAATGTTTGATATTTTCTTTATTTTGAAGGTTATGTCCGTTGGCTTGATTAACTGCTTGGTCTCACGGAAATTCTGTTTTTATGACAAATTATTTGTTTATTCGATATAATATTATAAATCATTGATGTCATGTTGTACAAGACTTTTTTATTGAACGGAAACATTTTGCGTATTTTTGTTTCTCTCTGGAATTAGAATATGTCTGATGACTATATTTTAAACACGCATCATCAAAACGTCACAAACAAAACTGAAAATTAAGAGGGTACTCAAAACTAATCCTAAAATCAAAGTCAAAATGTTTATTTTAATACCATTATTAAAAGGCACATTTTATGGTCAAAATTAACATTAAAAAAAAAGTAACGTGTGTCACTTCGCTAAAGTAGATTCTTATAGAGAAGAACGAAGGAACTCCATAGTTACTCTTTTGAAATAAAAGTTTTACAATCTTCCAGCTTTGTCTTAGTCTCCCACTAAACACGAGCCAACGTCCAATCTACAAACATTACAAGGGAATGAAACCTCAAAACTAAATTACAGAAACTCAATAATGGACTGTACAAGCAATCTTTGAAATCACAAATCAAGTTGTAAGCCGAACGCTTTCACGAACACCGTAGGCGGTTCACTAGTCGCTTCCAGCCATTACTAATGACATACGGACCGGTAGAACGGACAGCCCAACAGCTAACTCGTGACGAGTGCCTAGAGCAGCTAGTGGAGATATCCGTTACAGAATATAGTTCGTTTAGTCGTGATAGGTAGCGCTGGTAATGTGCTGATTTGTTTGTGGAGGTTGCTGGCGGTTTTCGAATGGCGTGTCTGTATTTTCTTTTTTTTAAATAATTTTAGGATCTATTATCATGAGCAAAGAGTTTAACTGTCTCCTAACCATGATTGTCTTGTGACTTAGGAGACATCCTTTTCGAGGAGCAGAAAATAATCATTTTCCTTAAATTGTTGACAAAGTACAGTCATCTTTATGTTATAATAGTTATGTCCCCAGAATCAAGACCATTCCCTTGAAAAATAAATAACAATCAAGCTTGAAACTTTTACAGCATCATAAATTTTCTCCTATTAGTGAAGTACTAACGTTTAATCAACAAGTTTATAGTCTCCCAGTTCAGTTTATTGTGGCAGGTCCTTCACAGATTGACTATGTTAAAATAAGTGGTAATTTTATTTAAAAAATATATTCTGTTGATATTATGTCAGAAAATTATAACAATTGGATGGATCAAGCCATGCCATTTTAAAAAACACGATTGAGGAGTTCAATGGAAACATGAAGTATTTCTGTGTTAAATTATATTTATAACTGTTAATCGATATAGTCATTAAATTCAAAGATCTTTTGAGGAAAAAACGTCACAGATTAGTGTTGTATGTCTTATGGTCAAGTTTTTGTACATTTTAGATAACATTTAGAAATATGATAATAAGATCATATTTCTATCTCTATCATGATCCATCATCACTGTGGATTCAACACTGGAAGTGTCAACTTCCAGTGTTGTTACTTAACCAAAAACATTTTGTTCTCTAATCGTACCATCCGTGTGTACTCGATATTACGAACAGCTTCGAACTGTCAAAATAGCTAAAATATACGCCGTTTTATTAACACCGGACACAACAATTGCTGGGCAAAGTGTGAGATTCCTTACTCCTCTAGTTTATTGGACGGGGGACGGTGCGTGGGCTTGACGTAGACTCTCGGTGGTCCTATATTTCCATACTAATTATTATCGAGCTCCAACAGAAGTTGGTAGTTTTCGGGTTCTGTCGCATAAGGTTGTTGGTTTGTGTAGTAGATGTCATGTAGTGTGAGAAGTGTAACCAGTTTATGAGATGATATAAGTTAGATATTATTGAAAGGTTTTTTTTGGCAGAATTTAGGGCCGGTTTCGGAATTGAGAATTTGAAGTTAAAAACGAGTCATGTGTCTTCTGAAATGCCGAACTTTGACTAATTTTCAAGCCAAATTATGGTTTATGAAATATAATTTCAAATTCTAAATCCAGAAATCGGAGGAGTGAATTTAAATCGAATGATATAAAAGCGACAGCAATCTTAAAATAAAAAACCGGTATGGAGCGAGTCGCACTCGCGCACCGAGGGTTCCGTGCTATCATATAAAATGTGTTTTTTTTTTAACTTCATTGGCAAGGTCTATTTTCGTCAAAGTTTAATATACGTAGTACGGTGTATACTGCAGTTTAGTTCAGCGCCGTCTCTGGACTGATAGTGAAAATAATGTAATTTTTGTTAATGACTTCTGAAAAAGTGCTATTTAGAGACATCGTTTTATTTTTCCTGTAATCTTTACATAAACTTATATCACATAGAATAATTTCAAATTTTTCTCTATGCAAACTATGGAGTTAAGGGAAGGAATGGTCTAATTGCTTACATTTGTCGACAAAAGTCAAAAACTATGCGGCCTAAAAAACATTATTTTTTGAGTTTGTGCAAATAGCGCTCTTTCATATGATACATGCACTTCGAATTTTTAAGAAACAATTTTTGTCGCTCTTGCAAAAGAAAAATATACATTTTTGTTTCTTTCTTTTTTGCAAAATAGTAGAACAAACGTCATCTAAAACTATTCCAAATTACAAGTTGATAGCATTAGTAGTTCTTGAGATATCCAGCTGTGACAGACGGACAGACTTAGTCACACCATAAGGGTTCCTTTTTACCATTTTGGTACGGAACCCTAAAAATGAAAAAAATTGTATTTATCGAGACAGCCTTTTAAAAATAAAGAGTTTAAAAATAACTGATATTTTAAATTACATAGCGTTATATTTAAGTACTAAAACTAAATTAAATAGAAACCGTTTTTCAGTCGTCATGACATTCATTTTCCGTTTCGAACCCAGCTTTTAGTAAACTGAGGAGTTCTCGTTCCTGTGTCTCTCGTAGCATTTCCAATACTTCTGGAGTTGGTGTTTTGACTTCCAAGTTACTTTTTGGAGTGAGGCCTAGGGTGGTGAAGGCCCTGCGAACTTGCCCGGCAGTCATCCAGCCTCGGTTACAGGGATCAAAGCTTTTGATAACTGCTTCTAAATGCCTACAATGTAAAAAAAAAAATTTGTATGTTTTTTTTTTCATAATTATGGTTTTCATTTTTCCTTTGGTGATTTTTTTCCTTGACTTGAATGACATACGTTTAAATAAGGGCATTACAACATAGGAAGTCGTTGGAATTCAGCTTTAAGATGTGATACGAGTGTTAATTTTCAATGATCAGCCATTTTTTTTCAAGCATGAAGCTGCCTGTGCAGCGGATATTTAATGCAATTCCATTGGTTAATATCTCTTCGCTTCATTGGACACTCAGCCTAATAATGCCAAATAATGACCCGATTTACGTAAAAATACTCCCAAAAACAAAAATAAAATAATCAGCGAACATTTTTGCTCGCATAACTCGGCGAAATGTTAATAATTACTATTTCTGGCCATTCTATTTCTTCGGCAAATCATTATTATATTCTAGTCTAAACTGTCCCACTGTTGGGCACAGGCCCCCACTCCTTGAATTGTTCCCGATTTTGTGCCACATCCTACCAATTCATAAGGAAAACATCCAAGTCCCCCCCCATCTCCTTTGCGGTCTACCGCGGCCCCGTTTTTTCTCGCGGTTTCTAAAGGGCTCCAAAGGTGATTATGATTTCATAGCAACAAATATTAACAACCATACTCACCTTTCTTCAAACAATACGGGGGCAAGACCATGACCCGAACGGAAAATCATACATTGATCCAGTAGTTCTGCTGCATACAGTGCCACATTTCGGGGATTGTTGCAAATTATTTTAGTTAAAATAAATCTGGAAAAAAATAAAGAATTTTTTTTTTATCTCCCCTTAAAAGTAACACACTACATTATTAATCAGTAAAAGAAGAATATACGAACGATAAAAACCGGGCATTTTCTACATTGTTTTGCACAAATCAAAGAATTGTTTGCAGAACAAATCTTGAAATCAATACTCAATTCTTTGTTGCATTCCACAATGTACATGCTTAGGTGGAAGGTGAAAATTTAATGAGACACAATTGTGGACCCTGTTGGGCACAGCAAAAGACAAATAATAAAGGATAAAAAGGACTTATAGACCAACTTATTCTAAATACAATTAAATTAAACATACACAATACAAACAATTTAATCAATGATGACTAGACTGTGTGGGGACTGTGTGTGGTGTGTATGGAGGTCGCTAAAACTTATTGCTCACACAATGAGAAGAAGAGAGACTGTAGGAGATGATGCGGCAAGAAATTGGATGTTAAACTTAGGGCTATCGCGTTTGAATTCGCCACTAGAGGCACTAGTATAACGTGAGGTTTTAAATGTCAAATTTCACTGTTGTTTGGTTACTGACGCGAGTTTATTTACTTATTTGTTTTGATTTTTTTTTATTTTACTTCTAACTTGCAATGCTTGGAGTTTCCTTGCGTGATCGAATCAGGAATGATGATATCCGCAAGAGAACCAAGGTTACCGATATAGCCCGAAGGATCGCCAAACTAAAGTGGCAGTGGGCAGGGCACATTGCTCGCAGAACAGATAGTCGATGAGGCCGAAAAGTTCTGGAGTGGCGACCGCGTACCGAAAGACGTTGCATAAAATGAGTCGGCGGAATTCGGTTTCATACAAAAGTCCAACTCATTTTGCGTCGCCGTGTGGCACAAACAGAACTTTAGTATGAAACCGAATGCAGCGTAAATTCCGCCGACTCATTTCACACCTCACAAAATTACGTTTGTTTAGCCTTACCCTTAGCTTAGTCGGTGAGAGCTTTACAGAATCGCACTGCAGGCCCTTTTAACTTCCATCGGCCATCCGATCCAGACTATCGTCGTGTAGCTTAGCACAGTTAAATAGCTTAGCTCAGTAAATGAATTTATCACAAAATAATTCTTACCTCATGAGCTCAGGAATACGTCGCTCTCTTAAATAAGTCTCTATTGCGACACAGTGTGAAAGTATTCTTTGTTTTCGTCTCGATACGGTAGTATCTTCTAAAGAATCACCGTTGCTTAATAAACAAGCACACACAGATATAAGTTCAGAATCTAATGCTGTTGGTACTGTGGAAATACCACTGATTTTCCGTATAAATTTAACATCTGTTTCTGGTTCCACCGTATAGGTTCCCAGATCCTCTGTTTCCTGAGTTACCGTAAAGGTTAGCTGGTCCTCGTTTTTCTGTTCATTCGTTTGTTCCATTATGGTGTGAATGAATATTTAATTTCAATGTGAAATATACAATGTATTCTAAATGAAAAAAGCCCCCTTTCTCGATTCTGTTACAAAAATATTATTTTTGACGCCGTCATTATGTTATTTTTAAATGCTTGTCAGGATTTTTTTTCTTTATATAATCTCTATTTGGTCATGAACAAAGGAGATCTTAACCACAGGATAGAACAGTATGTAAGTAAAACAAGACATTTTATTTCCTCAACTAGAGGTAGATAGAATTGATTAAGAATTCTGAGGATTTGTGATACCTGAACGATGAAAGTTAGTCTCTTTGTCTTTATTAAATCAATCTGCCTAGCCTATTCCCAACTGCGTAGAGATCGGTTTTCTCACATATCACATAATAATAATAATAATCTCCACTCCTCTAGCACCTCAGGATATGTTGCCCCCTTGGCGCTACGTCACTTTGTGCTAGCGACCGTTTTCGGGGGGGGGGGCATTTATTGAGTATGCAAGTCACCCCCTGCCATTTTAAAGCCGCTATAATTATCAGTGGTCAGGCAGGGGCCAATAGTTCTTCCATAGTAAACGATTATCAGTCCACTAAACCACCCAAGCCCATAGTTTAATCTTTTGTTTCCATATTTTGCAATAGTCCTGCTCCAATCGGGGATCATCACTTTCACAGTGCATACAGGGATAATCGTTGGTTGGTGCCCCATTCCATTTGAAATGTCTAACAGGGCCTCGGCGAGTTGGCTTCGGCTCCTCGTACGCCTATCAAAGGACCGGGTCTACAGGGACCCGAGAAAGTGAAAAACAAAAAAATAATAATATTAATATATAATAATAATACTAATATATATATAAATACTAATATTTTTATATTTGTAAATGTATTTTTTAATTTTTTTTTTTAATATATTTAAAAATCCACTGCTGGACATAGGCCTCCCCCAAGCGTCGGGCGACGCGTCGCCACAACGACCGGTCCTGTGCGTCTCGCATCTTTCGGCTGATATGATGATATTTAAAAATCTAATCTTTATGTACAGAAAAATAAATAAACGAAATAATAATAATAACTTATAAACTAATATTTAAGGAAACAATTACAGTTATGACAATATTCATTTGTGGGAGACTGGTGCCTAAACTAAGCCGTGGCTTGTATTTCAGGACACCAGGGACTTTCCTCTACAGGCAAGATGGACAAACAATGCTTCAAAATTTAGTTTTGACGTTAAAACAATTTTTGAAAGAAAAAAAACAAAATGAAAGAAAATTAATAAAATATCTATTTGTATGAATTGTTGTGGAGTTACAGGTACGTGTTGGATATAGGTGAGGGGTATGTATATTGTGCTTGTCTGTGATGTGTGTGCGTGTATTTATGTAATTAGTGTTGAGAGGGAGAGAAGCTATGTGAGTGGGTTACGTCTAACCAGATGAAAAAAAAAGAGCTTGACTGATGACTGCCTGCCAGATCTCCACAACCCAGTTACTGGGTAAGACGACACTCCTTAGCAAGACTGGTGTCGCCGCTGGGTTGCCTGTTTGTCGGTCTTCTACAGATTGTACTTCAGTTAGTGTGCCCAAAACTCCACAAACTCATCCCACCGGCCTCCTTCTACCATAGGACATTTGTACCTACTGCTAGTTACCATCCCTACCTTGTTGTTATTCCACCAATTCACACTAAGCGTTCCCAAACGTCTTTTATAATGCGCACAGCAACGGAATAGAACTCTTTGCCTGCGTCTGTGTTTTCGAACGCATACAACCCTAATCTCTTCAAAGTTAGAGTGAACAGGCTCCTTCTGGGTAAGCTCGCTCCATCTTCGTCTTTCTCTCTGTCATCTCTGACCTAGACTAGAGTCAAAAGCAAACCTATTTAAAAAAAAAACATTGATAAGAACGAAAACTAACAAGGAATAATAACTATAAATATCAATAAAAATATATCAAT
This sequence comes from Lacanobia wlatinum, assembly GCA_947578705.1. Classification (NCBI taxonomy): domain Eukaryota; kingdom Metazoa; phylum Arthropoda; class Insecta; order Lepidoptera; family Noctuidae; genus Lacanobia; species Lacanobia wlatinum. Next base: position 16,763,118 of record OX388039.1, read on the forward strand.
CAATTGTTGCCTAGCTAAAGCTTTAATTATTCCAATTATTGTCGGGTAGTGATACCAATTATTATCGGCTGATACCAATAATTGTCGGTGACAACTGGCAGGCATCCTTGGCTAGTCATTAAGCCTGCCAATAGATATATTGATTGGTGCTGATTGTTCGTTCGTATGTGCGTATGTAGGGGTCGTTTGCATGAATCTCTGCCGGTTTTAATGGACAATCTCGATTAATTGTACAGAGTAGTGTCTGGGATTTTGTTTGCTGTTGTTTATTATTTTGGTAAAAAAGGAATAAGAACAGAACGTTAGAAGGCCTCCCACAAGGTGGACCGATGACCTGGTGCGGGTCGCGGGTAGCCGATGGATGCGAGACGCACAGGACCGTTTGTCGAGCAGTGGACATCTGTCGGCAATCTGTGGGCAAATTCTTCGTGTTTCACATATAATAGCAATGCCTTTTATTTTGATAACAATATTCATTACGTAATTTACGTTGACGAGTAGACGAATTTTTCAACACACAAAGCAATTAACAAGCAATTTTGCTAAAAATTTAAGAACGATCCAAGAAGATGTTTTTCTTATACTTTACTCTAAACATTATCAGAACCTGAATCATTCGAGATGTCGTTTAAAATAAAAAATACATTTCGTTTTACTGAACTTAATAAGATTTCGCTTCATTTAATTGAACGATAAACTTAGCACAATATTTTAATCTACATTATACGATTATTTGTTTGTCCACATTGTTTAGTGCCAATTACCGTTACCAGACATGGCCGCTTGTTTTTAAATGTGACCTTATTCCATTCCGAGAATTATTATAATAAACTTACTGGGCGACACCTATCAAACTTAACTAGTACTTATTACCAAATACGGCAACAGTTTCCCATAAATATTCTTAATTTACGCATCCATATTTAAAAGTGCGACAGAACTGAGAAACATACGCACTTTAATGGCGTACTGTGAATATTAAAATACACCTTTTAAGTTATCACAAAAACACTTCCATAAAATGTGGGACAATGTCTTCTAAAGTCAATAAATGCCACCGAATTAATTATCTTGTACGTGCTAAAATCCAAAATGGCCGCCTGTGAAAGTTTGACTACTCTGTGCAATTAGTGTTCGCTTACAAATTGTCCGTTCGGTCGTCATGGCAAGTGCTTCAAATTGCGGATAATTGATCGCCAATGAGTCCACTAACTCACATGACTGTGGCAAATAATGAGCAATGTCATCTGTGACAATTGACCACCTCTGTTTCATGTGTTCACCTATGTTTTGTGATGTGTTAATGAATGTGGATGAAAAAGGAAATTGATGTCAAAACTAGTTAATAGGAGGTTGGTCAATGACGGTGTGAAACACAATGGGATAACATGAACACAATACGAAATAACTGTAGTGATTATTTTTAGGCTAGCAAAACATAATCATTGAAACTGATTCATTCATGGCCCAATTCATTTTTGTTTGCTGAAAAATGAACAACAGCTTTCTTTCCCGATTTGAGTTGACATTTAAACAAAATCTGCTAAGGACAACTCCTAAATAAGGGTCCTGGAATTGGTCAGTAATATTGAGATCACCCTGGACTCTCGGTTACTGAGTATGGCAGTTACATGGGATTTTTACATGCTTGACGAAATGGGAGAGATTCGATGAGTCATAACATGTTTATGTATGTATGGATGTTAAATCTGTCTTAGACTCAGGCCCTTATACAATAAGTGGGACACTCTGACGTCAGAACAAAGTTTGACGTCACGATCTAAATTGGCTAATAAGCCTACATCCTTATTGATGTCTGTCTGAGTGAACTGATATAACATCACAAAATAACGTTAAGAAATCTTTTTCATAACCCCGTTTCAAGGTCGAAAAAATAATAACCTAGTATTTGTCTTTAACCAATTTTCCTAAATACATGTTTGTTCGAGATTTTTCTTTAGCTAATCGTAACAAGGTTATCAAACAAATTATGAGGTAATTCGGTAAATGTCTAGACTGGGGCATATTGATTGTAATAGGAATTATAATATTAAAGTACCTATCCAGTGTCGTTGACCTTGACTAAATAAGTATTAAGTAAATGTTAAAGTTCGTTCACATAATTATGATTACTGGACCAGTTACAATGGTATCAAGATAATTGTTTTTTTTTTCAAAGTTCATTGACACCAATTGTAATACTTCCGGAAGTATCTACTATAATTATAATTAAACAATTTGTTTTGTGACAAGTTATAGGATCTGCTGGTCTTTTATGTCAACATCTCACCGTCAAAACTCAGGTGGAGTGAGCGAGAGTGAACTGTCTGAGTGTCTGTGTTCCACCTTGACTAGGTACATGGATTTACAGCTCACTTCGTGATCACTCCACCCAAGCCTTCACTTCGACATGTTTACAGAATCGCACTACTGTGATTCCATCTTGTTTGTATAGATTGACAGTTCACTTCACTTAAGTTTACACGCTGAAATATTGACAGAATCGAACTGCTGTCTTCTTGGTGTTGTGGTCGCAGGTGCGACTACCGACCAGTGCCTGCCAGGGCCCCAGTGCCCTGGCAGGCCCCACCGCGGCTTTGGAATGCAAAAGGAATAAGGAGGAACACGAATGGGTTTTAGTCAGTAAGAGTCTGACACTCCCTTCAGGTGCGACTACTGAGCGTGACGTCCTGAGTTCGAGCTCCAGGTAAGGCAAAGAATCACACCCATCAGGAATTTCTTACGTGAATAAGCAGTTGCTGAATATTTTCATTTAGCCCGCAAAAGCTTGATTTCGTACGAGTCTTGTTAAAATTAATAAAGATGACAGAATGTGTAAGAAAAAGGAGTGAGTATTTCACAGCTTAGTGTAAATTGACACTAAAGGTCCATCATAACATTTCAGCCGCTTATGTACTCGGTAGGTATTGCGATATTTGAAATTACACATACAAACAATAATTGGGTACATCAGTTCACCAATACCCAATGCAGGAGCTTGTGGCTAAATAATAACAATAATATTGGTTGATCTCAAAGGTTAAGCGACGTTTGCTGAAGTCGGACCTTGGATCGTCGACCTTTTTACCTTGCCTCGAAAAGCACGTTGAGGTGTTGGTCGCTTGTCATTTGTAGATTTTTCACAGTCGTTACAGATATACAGGGTGACATTTTAAAGTGTGCGTGGATTGGCAAATCCAGAACTATGAGGAACAGCAAAAAAACACTGAAAAAAGACTCGAGCCCGATTTTGTTTTTATTTTGATGAGGATTGCGCATGAAATCAGCATGTATGCTGAAAAGTTGGCGGTTTCAGACCATTTTAGTCAAGATGATTCCACCTTCAAATAATAGATAAATCTGCCAAGCCTTTTTCAATCTGTGTTGGGATTTGCTTCCAGCCTAACTCGATGCAGCCGAATACCAGTATTTTACATGACGCGAGTGCCTGTCTGACCTCTACAACCCAGTAACAGGGTAACACGTAGGAGTAGAATACCCTGCCAGAATCTGTGTTTCCTTATAGCCAGTGGCGTAGCTTCTCAAAGGGGCCCTGTATCAAACATTTTTGGGGGGCCCGTTTTTAGGGGTACTGTTTTTTTTAACAAAATAGGCTAAGCTAGCTAGCTAGCTAAGGACTGTCTTGGCAGGCCACGAAGGAGACGGCGGAATAAAATGCTTTGCGTGCACATGTCGGGGCCCTCGTAGCCTGGGAGGCCCGTTTCTTTGATACGACTGATACGGCTATAGCTACGCCCCTGCTTATAACTATAACCGGGGAGTCTTTAAGAGGAAATGCTGGCGGAGGGACTTTGTATGTAAAAAGTCATAATTCGAGGTTTGGCTCTCGACTGTTTTCTCCTCCAATATTGAACCGATTTAAAGATATTTCACAAACCGAATAAGAAGAATACATGCTGTGTCCCTATGTTTTCCTTTTTTGATTAATAGTTGCCAAATTTGTACACTAGGACTCTGTTGACAGCGATTTTTCGGACAATTTTGAGCATTTTGTGAGAGTTCTAGTCCTTACACGGTTAATAAATCATCAAAAAGAAAAGCATATAGACACAGTTTATATCTTTCTTATTCAGTTTGCGTAATACCTCATACATCGGTTCAATATTGGAGGAGAAAACAGTCGAGAGCCAAACCTCGAATTATGACTTTTTACATACAAAGTCTCTCCGACAGCATTTCTTCTTAAGTCAAGAGTGAATAGGTTACTTCTAGGCAAACGAGCTCCATCTTCAACCACATCATTGCTAAGGTACTGTCAGGTGAGATAGTAGTCAAATGCGTGCCTATCAATAGTAAAACAAAAACACTGGTCCTTGGCAAGACAGTACCAGATTTTGGCTTCTAACTAACCTAACTACTGCTAAAGATGTTTAAATGACAGCCGATCCAAGGATTAAGAGCATAGGTTAATCATTTCTGACAGTTCGAAAGGCGTGGCTTAGCATCCCTCTCCCCGAGCGCACCGCACACTCTCCTCGTACTCCCGCATCGAAAGTTCAAAAAGTCGAATCTAGCAACACCCCGTCCACTAATTCAAACCGCCAAATGATTCAGGGTTGCTTGCAAGCAAATTATATTAACATATATCGATACTCTTAATAACAACCTTTTAAAGATAGAATAAAATAAATATTCAAAGTAGACTATTTGTCTACTCATAAAGTTATTCGTGTTATATCATCATCTGGCTAGCACTATCCCAACTATATTCTGAATACATATTTTACGTAGAGCGGCTACCTACCAGACCTCCTCGTCCACAACCCAGTAACTGGGTAACACGGAACTTCTTGTCAACGCAGGAGTCAGGTTTATAGGCTTCTGATTGCCAAAGATCTACAAATGACAGCCTAGACCAACGTCTTAACGTGCTTTCCGAGGCATGGAGGAAACTCGGTGTGTTAAGATGGTCACCCAACCACAGACCAACCTTGGCAAGCGTTGCTTTACCTTGAAGATCGACCCGTACGGCTGTTATTCTTTAGCCACAAGCTCCTACATTCGTGTTATATTAGGTGGTCAAATCGGATGATCAGCTTTATTTTGCCACCAAGCTAAGGCCAAGGACTGCAGTTTAAAGGCCGCCATTTTGTTTTGGAGAGTTTTCAAGACATTGATCATTGCATTAACTTCATTCGGAAGTTCTAATATAATTGCAGAACTTCCAAATCATATTCATTGCTGATGGTATGTAATAATGTAAGAGCCTATGCACACGGCGTATTTTTACGGTGCCGACGACGCACATTTTGCGATCGCGGGCTCATGGCGCTATAGATAAAAAAAAAAACAAAAAGCAGATTGTCGCATTTGTATCGAATCAAACGCGCGTACAAATCGATGAAAACGCGTGTGTCAAGCGCATCCAAAGTTCGTGTGTATCGAGTTTGTTTATAAAATTGTCGAAGAAAAGTGTGGGGGAGGGGCACTGCATAGTTCACTTGTCACTCACACGACATACGATAGCAGTTCGAATTTTTCTCCCATCTTTCATGTTTGAGCAATGTTTTAAAAGTTGTATTAAAATGACCATCACTCAATTTTCTTTCGCTCGTGAATGGGTTTATCTAATAATGTCGCTTATTTCTTTATACTATCAATAATAAAGCCAGCGTAAGTAGTGCTGTCTCGTCAGACTTCATTTTACTGCTGTTGTGGAGTCTGGTGAAAACACTGAGATTTCTATATAAAAATACATACGTGCGACTGCAGCATTTTAACACCGCCTATCGCCGTATCAGCGCGTTTGTATCGATACAAATAGGTCTACAATTACAGCGCCACTACATTTTTATTCGTATGAAAAAACTATCTGCGCCTCATCTTCGTTTAAAGGGCGTCAGCGCGCATCTTCACGTCACATCATGCACGTCGTCGGCGCGTTAAAAAACACCGTGTGTAAAAAGGCCTTAGGCCGCGGTCACGAACTCAACGGCGTGGCGGACGGCGCGGGCAGTTACATTATACATCTCTGCATTTGACGCGACCAGCGCTGCAGCGGCGCGATCAAGTGCGGCCTTAAAGTCTTTCAACTTTATTGATACAGGTTCAATGGACGGACTGCTTTGGAAGCACCAGGATGACCGCGGTTTTGACAACACTGTAGGTAAAGATTATAACATCGCAGACTTGCAGCAGAAGCTGAACGGCCTACTTAATTCTTCTTTACACATCGGTCATCGGACTCCAATAACCTTCATTAACATCAGAATATCCAGACCGCTAGGTGAACTCAGCACCGTCTACCAGGCGGAATGCGTGGGCTTTATCCTGGCGGTCCATGCCCACATTCGCATACTCTCCGACAGCGCCTCAGTCCTTCAATCCCTAAGGAAGCATCACAGCACCTCGAAACTCATACAAGAATGCCACAATGCACTAGAATGCATCACGGTGACCAACCGCAACACTGTGACGCTGCAGTGAATAAAAGGACAAAGCGGATCACTAGGAAATGACGCGGCCGATGAGCTGGGCAGAAAGGGGTCCGAACTGTTGTCTGTTGGACCCGAACCCATAGTATCCCCTTCGTCCAGCTGCGCACATGGCTACAAATACACGCCCACAAACAAGCGGAACGCTGGTGGGCCTTGGCACCCGGCTGCAGGCAATCCAGGGCGGCTATGTCATCCCTAAACTGGAAACTGACCAGGCACCTTTTGCGACTGGATAGGGGCAGCCTGCGGTTGGTGACGGGGACCATCAAGGGGCACACCATAGATATTACGGACAGTCTTTTATGCAGAGCATGCATGGAGGAGGAGAAAACGATATTGCACGTACTCCTTGAGTGCACAGGCGTTACCGAAATACGGAGTCAAAAAATAGGGTCACAGAATTCACTTGCAGATATTTTGAAAAAACCGGGAAAACTAATCTGGAGGGAGGTTGGCTAGTTGGAGTAACGACCGCCATGGCTCACGCACAATGGTCCAACATCAGGACTAAGTGCGGAAACCAAATCCTAATAGATAGATAGATACCGTTTTGCTGTTAATCGCGAAAAACACGTTTTTGTGACCTATGACCCCAAGTAATTATTTTCCAGGTATCGGATCGATAAGGACTTTTTAGATTTCATTTATGATAGTGTTTTGAACAATCCTACCAATTTTGAGCTAGGTGCGAATTATTGTAACTTCACTCCTATGTTTTGGTCTAATTTAACCTTACTAATACCTATTATTTGGTTTTGAAAATTAATATTTTAATTCTGTACCGCAATAACATTTTAAATCAAATAATAAACATCAAACCATCTAATTAAAGGCTGATGCCTTTAATTCTAGCAGAATCACGAATAAGTATGTTTGGGGCTAAAATTATGAGCAATAGAGACTGCAAACTACAAGGTCAGAATCATGAAGGAGTATAATTACCGGGACTAACAACTAATAATTTACTCTTCATTTCATTTTGGTTTTGAGGCCACTGACCTCATTTATCTCTTCATGACTATGGGTTATACATTTATTTAATTATTCTCACTTCCCTAGTTCTAAAATGTACGCAGATGAGACCAATTTCTAAGCTCAATTTTTTTCGTAAGCTGGTTAGTTTAATTACTTGACATATTGATGTTTGACATATTTCAAAGTATGAATAAATTTTATTTTAACCTGTTTCTTGAGATAAAATGTGATATAAAATCTATAAAAAACAGACACTCCTGTCTAGAGAAAAAAAAATCTTTTGCTATATTTTTTTACGTGAGGGAAAAATAATGTTTGTGGATTTTCTATACACAGGAAGTGAAAGTGATGATTTTATCATGATTTGCCGGTGTTATTAGCCACTATTAATTTCCTGTGATATGAAAATCCTTTGTTGCGTTCAGGTATGTTCCCAAATGTTGTGCTTTAGGTACTTTTAATCTTTTATTTCATAACATTTTTATTGATAATTTCAATGTTGGTACGAATATAAAATGACTACGATTGTATACTGTCCAAGGTCACAAAAATACACACTCACACGGTGGAAATAATTTTATATCACTAAGTTTTACAAATAACAACTTTAAGCTGCTGGTCTATGTAAAATATTGTTAAAAAAAAATACGAAAATCTGAAAGCTCTGATCTGCAAAAAAAAGTAACACAGGTATTACCTGTGTCACTTTTTTTGCAGATCAGTCCTACCTCGACCAGGCCCACGGACCCTCTGAATTGATCTGAATAGACAGTGATGCAAATACTTTTAAAAGGTAAAAATAAAAAACCTTTTTACAAAAAAATATAACCGACTTCCAAACAAAACACTACAAAGAATTAGGTAACCTTAATTTCGGAAGTCGGTGTTTTTGGTTTTGTTTCTTTGTTTTTTAACACCGACTTCCGAAATTAAGGTTATTGTATTCTTTGCAGTATTTTGTTTGGAAGTCGGTTATATTTTTTCGTAAAACGTTTTTTATTTTTCACTTTTAAGTGGTGATACTTGGACGACGGCTTCGTCAACGCAGAAATTGAAATAAGCATAAATGCTCATAAAATAAAAACTACTGAACCAAACTGAATCAAATTTTTAAGGTAGGTACCAAATAGCAAGTATATTGCATCGAACAAAAAAATATCACAGAAATCGGATCAGAAACCTCGGAGTAATCGGTGTACAACGTGAAAAAAAAAAAACAAAAAAAACCCACCGATTTGAGAACCTCCTCCTTTTTTGAAAGTCGGTTAAAAAAAGAGATGGCGATAGAATGAGGGTGGCTCGGAATAAATAACGTAAGTACCAAAAGTAAATTTCGGATTTTATAACATAAAAGCATTATGAAATCAAAACCTGTTGTGAATTTAGCTAGATAAGATTATTTTCTATGTTTACAAGCAGTTTTCATAACATCAATCTAATGCATTACATCATGAAAATGAAAATGGCAAAAAGACAGATTCAACTTTGTAATTTTTATCTATCGAAAAAAATTCTTCGCATCGTGTATTCCTTTAGAATTTAGGTGGATCTTATAGTCAAGAAACATAAACCAATTATCAAATCATTATTACACGTGCTTTACGAGAAAAAAAATACAAAACGGCCTTATGATTCGCTTATCGCCTTAAAACGAGCATCATTTTTTTCAAGTCTCGATATGAAATAGATGATCACCCAACAAAGGATCAACCTCGGCCAACGTTGCCTTAACCTTCAAACAAATCCCAATAAAAAAATAATTACCCACAAATACGCAAATCATAAACCTAGAAATCTAATTTCGCTGGAATGATGCCATAAAGGCGCATAATCGTTCCATAACGTCCGGCATTCAATACTAACGCCTAAGTAATGAAACAGGGGCTTATGTTTATTATATTATTTTACGCCGAAAAAATTACTAATGTTATGAAAAAATACCCGGTTTCTGGACGCCCCATCAATTTAGATTAGTGAAGTAATAGCCTGGTGTAGTCACTTAGCTAGGTAGCCACCCCCGTACCAAGGAAATCTATGTAAAAGTTGTGCTATAAGAAAATTTCAAGCCTATTATGAGTTGCCGTGGCGTACGTCTTTGAGGGAGTGAGAGGTCTTGATACTTGTTTTGTATTCATAATTTATGATCACTTCTCATCAATTGAAAAAGTAAAGATAAGCCGTCCGAACATTGAATTTTTCTTTTACGCGTTTAATAAATTCTGTATATAAAATACTGTATTGGGGCCGTATTCGCGGACGACTATTTTCAAATATAGTCAAACCCGTGGCGACTTCGCTTCAGTCTAATGTGATCTGTAGGGCCAAATTGTAGCGTCAGAAATACGCACGGTCTGCGTTGTCCCTACTATATGAGTCATTTTAACTTCCTTATTTTTATTTTCTCTAAAACAAAAGTAACCTTTTAATTGTTCTTGATAATTGTCACTGTAGATTACCTAGTCACTAAAATTTCTATAGTCATTAACGATCAGACATTACACTAATCCTAATTTACAGAGGCATATAGATCCGAAAATAGTGTTTCGAACTAGAAATCGCATAGTTGCTCACACAACACCTGAGCAGAGCTCCTACCCTTGCTGGAACTAAGTTTTATCAGCATAACATTTAGGAGAACATTGTCATCCATGGTATAGTCTGCCTATGCGATAAAGTTTGACGATGATGATATTATTTTCTTATTTATTTATTATTATAACCAACTTGAATTAACAGTTAAATCACACAAACAAGTTAATGGTCAGTACAAAACAAAATTGAAATACTATTGAAAAAAAAAAGAAAAATAGTAATTACAAATGTCATTGAATCATAATACAAACATCAATAAACAGTCAAAATAAACGATAATAATAAATCAAAAGTAAACAATTATTAGAAACCAAATTGAATGAGAATTAAATAAGAAAATAAATTAAAACAATCAAAAATAAAATAGAAATTTCGATTCTCCTGTCATTTTCTCAAAATACCAAAACTAAAAATCGTCGTACACTAATATGCACAATGAAGCTAATACGGTAGAGGTTAATTTCTGTACGGTGGGCCTCCGATAGCCTTGGTTAATAAATTAGTGAGCCCCACGCTCCCTCGTTACTTACCATGCATTATAACTTGGTCGCTTTCTCATTACTTCTAATGTACCACTTATGAATTAGAAACAATCACGTTCTAATATAAAGAATATTAAAGCCTTCTGGTTGTTTTTGTTTCTTCATACTTTTAATGGCAGTAAAATTCCTTATTTCCAAAATAGGGATTTGACCAATTTTTTCTCTCACTTTATCACTTTATTTATCATCATCATTATTTTGCACTTGTTCGAATTTATTGAGTGTCGGTGCAATACGTTCGCTTCTTCATCGGTACTTCTCTTATTAGTAGTCACCCCCTTTCGAGTCATTATCATCTTTCACACAGCCTATAGGTACATTGATTATTTTGTCTTTTCTTACTCATACAGCCAAAAGTAACATCCTTCCTAATATATAAAATTCTTCCATTACTGAGTGAGTGAGTGACTGACAGACAACGCACAGCCGAAACTACTGGTCTTAGAAAGCTGAAATTTGGCATGTAGGTTCCTTGGAGAGTGAAAAGGAGAACTTAGAGAGGATTTCCCGAAATTTTTACGGGAAAAAGCAAAAACGGGATATGTGCGTACGAAATCGCGGGCGAAAGCTAGTTGTCTATTATGGTTTTTAATTGCATCCATTTGGACTTGAAACCAACCCCAATATAGTTGGGAACGACTTTGCAGATTGACTGGTTCAGAAAGATGTGCAGTAAATCCCATTTATTTTAATAATTCAGTCATTTATCAGTCTAATAAATCTTTACAGGAGCTTAACATTAACTTTAACGATCGCAGCGTTGGACATAGGCTTCTCCTAAGCTGGGACATCCGCTCATCCCCCTACTCAACCCAGTTCTTGTCTGTCACCTTTACAATTTAACTAGCCGAGTCCTCAACTTTGCCTGCATGAAAAGTGTTTTACAGTGGAACGTACTATCAACCCGTGTGCTAAAATACCATTCAAATTGGTTTAACCGTTGAAGCTATCACTTCCCCCTCGACCCCTAAATGTGCTTACGCAGACATTGTCACCGCTTGCAAACCTGCTGAGTCGCAAAATTCGCAGGCGATCATAACGAAGGGGGGTAAACAGAGCCGCTTTCATCCAACGCGGGTTCGAAACAGCGGGTTCCGGACAAGGAGACGTGTGACAAGGATGGCTTCATCAAGGTGGAGAAGAGAAAGAAGAAGAAGCATGCTTGTCGGGACCAGTGCGGCACCGCACTGGCAGGACCAAACATGCTGCTGCGTCCAGCAATACCTGCGACGCTCCGTATGTGTCCCGGCTATATCACTCCACGAAGGTTGAGGAGAACTTGGAGTACATGAGAGTGAAGACCAACTGGACTTTGAGGGTCGAAAAGTTGGAGTCGCAACACAAACTTCAAGTCGTTTGTCGTGCGGGTTCCAACTCACCATCTCGAGATGTTCCTCAAAGCAGAGTTTTGGCCGAAAGGTGTCGTTTTGTGACATTTCCGCGGCCAGATGCGTGACACCAGTCAGCGAAACCCGACGCCGTAATTTCGTGTGCAGTAGTTTATAGTGTTAATCAGTATTGCAATATGCATTAATTAATTTATAGCTGTTATTGTTTTATGTTTATGTATTTTATTTATGAGCCATAGATGCCTGAAATAAAGGATTAAATTAATTAATTATGTATAGGAATTAATCCTACCAAAATTTGAAAATTGGTTTAGTGTTATCTATATCTACACAAATATTATAAAGATGAAAAGTTTGTGAGTTTGTGATGCTGTTTGTGGGTCCCTGGATCTTCTGAACCGATTTTGAAAATTCTTTTACCAATAGAAAGCCACGTTATTTTTTATTGACATAGGCTATATATTAACCCTAAAATACCGCCCAAGGAAGTAAGCACGGGACAGCTAGTAATGATCATAAATTCGGACGGTTCCAAAAAAAAAGTAAATTGGCATTAGAATATGAATATTGAATCTTCATAAAACCTAGGCATTAAATCTCCCTTTAGATGTTTTAGTCCTTAACGGATATACTAAATCGTACACAGTAATGCGTCGAAAGGCGTTAAAGTCAAATATGGTCATTTATTGCCCAGTTGTCTTCTCATTCAGTCGTTAGTCTACAAAGATTTATTGGGCAATAGTTACGCGCCTACAGACGTTTGCACCCCTTCACTGGTAGCAGCAATTACAATAAATTCTATCACTGTTTAGTGTTTAGTTGTGACTTCATTAGAAACTGATTTACTGGGATTGTTCATTATTTTACATGTGGATTTTGAAATGAAGGGATAGATTGTACTTTATGAATAGGTTAACTTTGCTTAATTCAATGGTTCACAACAATAGTGTGTAACTTCAGGGATTACTCACGCTCGAACGTCGACAATAAACCATTCTGCATGTTATTTTAGTGTAATATCCGCAAGAGAACCAAGGTTACCGACATAGCCCGAAGAATCGCCAAACTGAAGTGGCAGTGGGCAGGACACACTGCTCGCAAACAGATGGTCGATGGAGCAAAAAAGTCCTGGAGTGGCGACCGCATAACGAAGACGCAGCGTTGGAAGGCCTCTCAAAAGGTGGATCGATGACCTGGTGAGAGTTGCGAGTAGCTGTAGATGCGAGACGCACTGGACCGATTGTTGTGGCGACGCTTGGGGGAGGCCTATGTCCAGCAGTGGACGTCTTTCGGCTGATATAATGATGATGATGAATAATTGGGATAAGAGGAAGAGGATGGTGATGAATAATTGGGATAAGAGAAAGAGGATGATGATGAATAATTGGGATAAGAGGAAGAGGATGATGATTAATAATTGGGATAAGAGGAAGAGGATGATGATTAATAATTGGGATAAGAGGAAGAGGATGATGATGAATAATTGGGATAAGAGGAAGAGGATGATGATTAATAATTGGGATAAGAGGAAGAGGATGATGATGAATAATTGGGATAAGAGGAAGAGGATGATGATTAATAATTGGGATAAGAGGAAGAGGATGATGATTAATAATTGGGATAAGAGGAAGAGGATGATGATGAATACTTGGGATAAGAGGAAGAGGATGATGATGAATAATTGGGATAAGAGGAAGAGGATGATGATGAATAATTGGGATAAGAGGAAGAGGATGATGATGAATAATTGGGATAAGAGGAAAAGGATGATGATGAATAATTGGGATAAGAGGAAGAAGATGATGATGATTGCTTGCTAAATCGATCGATTTGGCAATAAGTTATTTGATATCACAATCCATGAGCAGTGAGCAGTAGGAACAGATAAAAGTGATTATTTAAGAGAAGTTTTTCAAATTATTTATTTCATCAAAAACTGTTACAATATTTAGGTATAACACTGGATCCCACACTAAAATAAGTGTTTCCAAAGTAAGGATTCTAGGGGGAAAGAAAATACCTGACGATTCCCAAGGACATCTTTCCAAACAGCAACAAAACAAACAGTCAAATCAAATCAAATCAAATCAAATCAAATCAAAACGTATATTTCAAATAAACCATTTAGATGAAGCTGTTTGCACGTTCCAAAGCGTAGATCTCTATGGAGAAGAACGTGCAACAAACTCCACGGACACTCTTTTAAAAAATAATAAATTGTTACAAATTTTTGTTTACATCAAGTTGAAATTATACAAACATGTGAGAAAGATGTAAAAGACGAGCAGGATAAAAGCGTCCGAGAAAAAAGGAACAATTCAAAGAAATATTTAAAATAAACCATGGCAACTGAGAAACCATTCGGCTCAACCATTTTGAAGGGAGCCAAATGATCCAACGCATACGCCACCATCAGCCAGACTTTTGTGTGAGCATGACACTCCCAACCGCCAGGGTACATTCAAATCAAAAATAAACCTAAAATGATAGCTATAGCTTAAGTTTAAGGTACACAGTACTCACACATGTGCCGTTAAAATGGATGAAATTATACATTGCTAAATAAATTGAGTCTATACAACGCAAAAATTGTTTTTTTACAATCTTCAGCCGGTCCAACAATGTTTCCAAATGCTAACAGATTATTTTGTGCGCCCTAGTGGCTGTGGAGCCGGACCAGCACTCATCCAAGCAATTTTATCTTCAATATAATCCCCCAACTTATAATATGCTTGCCTGCATAGTGTGCGTTTAATACAAGATTTAAATTTTGTCTCATTAAGTTCTAATATATGGGGAGGTATCTTATTATAACAGTATTATTAAACCGGCCGACGGACATTTCCAATATTAACAATACGATTTTCATGACAACTGCAACACAGGTTGTCAATTATACCCATGAACAAACAACCGTTTAACTGCAATATCAAAGTAAAGAAAAAAATTGCCATAAGTAGGTAGCAATTACAAATTGGTCATAACGACCCTAGTTAGGTAGTCACAAACGACTCAGAATAATAATTCTTAATACGACATTGATTAGCTTGTACCCAAGAAAATCGAGCTGCACAGACATAATGACAATTTAAAGACTTAAAGGTCCATTTTATTATCATATTGTATGATTCTTGTGGAACTATTAGCCCTTATGACAATAGCATAATGATACGGTAACACGCAAACCATTTTTCTTATCGAAGCTAGCGGCAAATATTAGTTTTTACAACGCCAAACAGGTTTTTTTTTTAAGTTGGCAACATTTTATTTAATGTTGGTAATAAAAGGCTGTACCGAAAAAATGTAATGGAGCCGACAGCTGTCAAAGTGGCGCTAGTAGCGCACAGACCAATAACAAAGCAGTTTTTGATGAAAAGATGGGTAAATACTTAGGTAAATGATTACTTTCAGTTTGATTAGATCGTCAATAACTATTTCCAATTATTTGTACAATCCCAAACCTACCTGCATCACATAACCTATAATGTATGATAATGCGAATTCGATTCTATAAACCTTAAAATAAATCAGACTGCCTATAATACACAAACAAACGAACAAATGAATCTTTAAGACTGGAATCAGCTTTCACTTGCCAAAATTTTCTAAGAGGTTTTATTTCATTTCGTCTGTTAAAATACACGGTGGCATTTTAATCAACTTACAGAGGCAGCCCACCTCATATATCCAATAACTACTACAGATTCATTTAAAAAGGTTTTATTTAAAAATAAATATGATTCAGAATCATGACTCATGACGTAGTTTGAAACATCCAGGAGCGAGCGCAGTCCGAGCCTTGTATTCCAAGGATGGCGCGGAATGAACGGCTACATTGTTTTAATACATAAATATTATTAATAGGGTGTTTCATAATTCTATTGCATTACTTATTTTTACTGTACCTAATATTTAATGACTTTTTTTTAATAATTTCGCCTAGAGGTAGTTAATATCGGGTACATTAAGTGGGCCGCCTTTGTAAGACGACAAAAATGGCATCGTGTACATTTTACTATAAATTAGGGCCCGCTTTTACATTTAATCCCATGTACTTTTAGTGTTTATCATATTTACTTCAATCAATCTTTGAATTAGAATTAAATCTAGCTTTCCGCAATAACTTAGTTTTTGTGAATACTAAACAACAAGAATATGTAATTTGGTGTATCAACCATTTCGTAAGATAACATTTTTTACGTCTAAAATATCCCAACATTTAAATCAGCCAAAACCAATCACTATAATTAACCATTGCGTAACCAAGTCAATACGAGTAATGTAAAAGTTAAATACTTACACCAAAAATGTTCAATTTCACGTCGAATTAACAGAAAGCGTCACAAAAACGGTGTCATAAAAAATATATATCGCCATGTCTGTCGCAACAACTTTGTCAATCAAAACTATCGTTACACTTAGGGTCCATACTCACGGCTGACTTGGGTCGATTCGTTACAATTTGTGATTCCTTATGACCATGAATGTGTTTCCTATGGTAAGGGACATTCTCATTTTCTCCTTCTGCATCATTTATATTTCTATAGTTTACAACCAAAGGACCAATTCTACTATTTAAGCAAAATTCGCATTTGCATCTCAGTTGCAATCTGTCAACAATGTATAAAAAGTTAGGATATTTTGAGATGCGAAAGCAAAAGTTGTTTAAAAATAGTAGAAAAGCCATTCAGGTTTAAATATGGCATCCCGTTCACCTTCGTATTGGAAGATTCTCAGGAGGCACATTTGCAATTGCGTAAGAATATAATCATACTTCAGTAAGCTTAAATATTTAAAAGGGATCTTATTATTTAGCACAGCACAGCAGACAGATGAAGTTTTGGCCAAATTTAACGGCCAATGTCCGACTACAGAAACCTGGGCTCTCGGCTATCCAAGGAAGAATGTACGGAACTAAGAAAATGTCAGAAGACATAGGCGGTCTATATCCAGTAGGGGGTGATTCCAGATTGAAATGATGGGCGACGATAGTTGCTTCTAATTTTCTCCTGCAGAATGTATTATTTCTGCCAGGGTCGTAAAATTTGTTCGAAAGGGTCACCGCGGACCTGGAACGCAAAATGTATCAAAAGGAATACGGATGGGTTTTAGTAAGTATCTGACACTCCCTTGCGCTCCGTTCAGAGCAAGAGGAGTCATTTGATGATTTCCCATCCTTAAAAAAACATAAATATATTATGTAGCGGGAAACAAAATCATTCACCCAGTCGTCTGTCCAAACCCTTACAATTTAACACATCAAACACAATACGAATTTACCATCCCTAGCCAAAGTTCTCGTACGATAGTTGGATCATTACAAAAACTCGTATCAAATGAAGAAACAGCCTATTCGGCATTTTTTATTGTTTATTACAGGCAACTTTTAATTCGGCCAAGTTTCCGATGCGTGATTCGGTGTCGTTAGTTTTTTCAACTTTTTTTTTATTGGAGTTCAGCTTCGTGTCTCTTAGTTAATGTGCCCTATTAGATAGGCTGTGGACATGGCCCGTGTGACACGGCCTTTAGAGTTAATCAGTTTATTTTGTAGTGGAAAAGTAAATAAAGGGGTTGTGTGTTAATTTTATGGTGGCTCGAAGTTGGGGCGCTTCTGTTTTGGTTTGAGAATGAAAACAAACATAGGTTTTTTTTACTCTTTGTTTCCTACGAAATTGTGTGTCTATGCGCAGGTAGGGTTTGATTGTTCTAGGTTTTTGTTATTTTTAGGGTAGCGTACCTCAAAAGGAAAATACGGAACCCTTATAAGATCACTTTGTTGTCCGTCCGTCTATCTGTCAAGACCCTTTATCTCGGGAACGCGTAAAGGTATCGAGTTGAAATTAAAACCATATACTCACATCTACGGTGCCTTGAAGCTGTGAAAAAATCAAAGGTCTAAGTTAACGTTATAAAGATACAGCCGTTTATGCAGCAAAAAACGTATATTTCGACATTCTCAAGGGAACCAAAATGTATAGGGTATTTCCCGTTGACCTAAAACTATGAAATTTGGCAATTAAGACGACGGTCTTAATTGCCAAATTTCATAGTTTTTATACTACAAATGTACGAAAAAGTCTGAAAAGTATATATTTAATCATAAAAAATAGAGTATTCCTCATCACGAATATGAACGTCCACACATTGCGAAGCATGCGATGAGCGCCCGTGCGCTGCGCATGCCTCGCAATGTCCACCTTTCGGCTGGTGCTATGGATGCATTTTATTTCCACCAATCATATTCATCAGTCCACATAGCGTAGCACTGGTGGAAACGGATTCAACTGAGCTACGTTTTTTTGTATGGTAGGATGCGTGCTGTGGATGCATGCTATGGATGCGAGCTATGGATATCGCACGGCTACATAGCTTAGCATCAGTGGAAACGGTTACATAGTTTCGTAGCTTAGCTTTTACATTCGCAGCATAGTTGCATAGCACTTTTCTGGCGAAAAAGCACCCTAATACTGGTATCCAAATGCATCAGACTGGAAACCGACTTAAATATAATTGGGAAAAAGCTAGGTGAGCAGATTGAGAGGTGTCTAATCGAAAAAACTGTCTTACGGTAACAAACTATCAAATATATTGTGATCAAGTCTAAAGATTTTAATTCCTTCAAAAGGGAATCCTGCTTAACAGTCTGTCTGAGTCTGTAGTCATTTTTATGGCTCCGTGCCCGAAGAATTACTAACAGAACCCTATTACTAAGCATCCGTATTTTTGACGGCACGGTTGGCGCAGTGGTTGAGCGATTGACTGCTGCGCTGCGTGTCGCGGGTTCGATTCCCGCACGGAACAAATATTTGTATGGCCTACAGATAGTTGTTCCGGGCCTGGCTGTTTGTGTATGTGAGTTTGTATGTTTGTGAAAGCACCCACGATACAGGAGAAATTCCTAGTGCGGGACAACGTTTAAAAAAAAATATTTAGGTAGACAGTTGAAATTTTCATTGTGTATTTCTATTGCCGCTATAACAAGAAATAAGAAAAAATATTTAAAAACCGACCAAGTGCGAGTCGGACTCTCACACGGTTCCGTACCATAAACCTTATTTTTTATTATTTGTTGTTATAGCGGCTATAGAAATACATAATCTGTGAAAATTTCAACTGTCTACCTATTACGGTTCTTGGGATACAGCCCGCTGACAGACAGACGGATGGACGGACAGCGCTTTGGGTACGGAACCCTAAAAATTAAGGGTAGCTCCCATACAAGAAATGTGTTTTTTTTTTCGGTTTATGGAACCCTTCGTGTGAGAGTCCGACTCGCACTTGGTCGGTTTATAAATAAAAGATATTTAGTCAGGTTGAAGTTTCGTGAAATAATTTATGACTAATGCCAAAGTCGTTTTGGTTTTTCATTTACCTTTCCCTCATCTATTTTAATTCGATTTTCAATCGTTTCAGTTATAAATCGTTTTTACGACAAAAAATCTAGGGCTGATTGAAAAACAATAAAACGCGATGTAATATTAAATGGGACGATGGTAGCTAAATGAGTACTAAATGCTTAGCCTTGAATGAAAATTGACTTTTCCTTGTATTTTTAAATAAATATGATCGGTACAGTTCGAACATAATGACTTGAATAAACCTCATTTTGAGGTCGATGATCGGTGACTTTAAGTAGGTCCAAGCTACATTGTTAGTAAGCATTTTGGTACAACACAATTCTCTATGTATAGGTCGATTATGAATTGGAAATATCAAGGCACCTTAGAAACCAAGAAAAAAGCATCCACAATCACCGAGATGATGGTAAGTCCTGTCTCTAACAGATCATGACCATGGCCAGCCAATGAAGTGTTTAGCAGAGAATCAGCCACCAGTTTCTGATTCTGTGGTGGGATATGTACCCTTTAAACGACTATATTGAGTCTACAGAATGGGTAGGTACCATTTTTACCTAACTACGATCTCCATATTCGATCTTCGATTTTTTCTTTCTTTCTTCTTCTTTTTTTTTCATCTGCGATCTTTTTATTTATTTTTATTTTCTTTATTTAGGTAACCAACGGCAATACTTAAAATATATAACAGACTAGTGGACGTCACGCGGTTTCACCCGCGTAGTTCCCGTTCCCGTGGGAGGACGGGGATAAAATATAGGCTATGTTACTCCCTGATAATGTAGCTATCCATTGCTGAAAGAATTTTTCAAATCGGTCCTGTAGTTTCGGAGCCTATTCATTTCAAACAAACAAACAAATCTTTCCTCTTTATAATATTAGTGTAGATTATTCGTATAACAGTATTGTATGGCTAATAATAGGTTTCCCTCTGTAACTGGGATTCTTTATACAAACGGACGGACTAACAGGATACAATAAAAAACTGGCCAAGTGCGAGTCGGACTCGCGTGCAAAGGGTTCCGAACGAATTTAATTTTTTTTAACATGTTATTTTATCGCTACAGACTTCTAATAGGTTTTCCTGTAACCTTTAGGTAAAGATCTATTATCTCCATTTTTTTTCAAAATTTTAGGCTCATTAGTTTCGGAGATAAGGGGGGGGGAATGGTCATTTTTCGTCTAATTTCTTGAATAACTTCTAAACCATTAATTTTAAAATTATGAAAAAAATATAATTAAAACCCTCACAGTAAGCCCTTTCATTTGATATGTCACACGAAATTGTTCAAAAAACTATTTTTTTAATTTTCTAGTTTGACCCCCAAAAGTGACCCCCATACTAAAAATTTAATAATTTACGTAACGCGTCCGTGTTTGGGTCATAGAAGTCCATATGTGTACCACATTTCAACAGGATCGGTCCAGTGGATCCGGAGAAAACAGGCTGTGACAGACGGACAGACAGACAGACAGACAGACAGACAGACAGACAGACAGACAGACAGACAGACAGACAGACAGACACCCGAGTGATCCTATAAGGGTTCCTTTTTTTTTCGGAACCCTAAAAATAATAATAACAAAATTACTTTTTTAAGTTACTTACTTTAAGTTTAAAATGTTGAAAAAGTTATATTTAAACAAGAGAGACTAAAAGATTGGTTGTCATTTGCCTTCGCTTATAGTTTTTATTATTTGTTTTCTAAATAATGTTTTACTATAGTGAAATATATCAACTTGAGAGAAGTTTGTGTTATAAACTCGAGCGATACGTATCATTACACAATTTTTGGCATAATTCTTTCTTTCTTTCTCACATAAAGAGACAAAAAAAAAGAAAATCCAGCAGTTCAACAGAAAATGCTGATGACGCTCATTTATTATATGCCTAGTCTTTCCCAAACTTTGTTGGATAAGCTTCCCGTCAGAATGTTCACAACCCAGTTACTGTTGTCAAAATTTGACTGCCAGTAACGTTACTCTTATCTCTGAAAATACTGAGCCTAAAATTAAAAAATTGCTTATAATAATTCTTTACCTACAGATTGCAGAAAAACCTCAACCTTGTTGCTATTCCACCAATTCGCATCAAACGTCTTTTATAATGCGCACAGCAAAGGAGTGGAACTCTCTGCCTGCGTCTGTGTTTCCAAACGCTTACAACCCTAATCTCTTCAAAGTTAGAGTGAACAGGCTCCTTCTGGGTAAGCTCGCTCCATCGTAGACTTTGTCTCTGTCTTCTCTGACCTAGACTAGAGTCAAGAGCAAACCCATCACAAATAAAAAAAAAACACCGGTAGCACTCCGGGAGTGCCGGCAGAAGTGAAAACATGTAAATAATACATCCTTACTGTCGCGGTCACATCATAGACAAACCACCGACAACAAAATAAACAAAAAGACACTGACGTGTGGCCGCGACAGCGACTGTCAGTGACAGATGTCAATCTTGACACAGTTCCTGACATAAACAAAACGAACCATAAAAACAACAAAAAATAACGTTGTGTTTAATTATAAGTACACTAATACTATCATTTATGAGGTAGAATACAATGTTTATTTATTGCGCTATCGTACACAAATATGACAATTTACATGTTATTATTCATAATATTATATCGTTATTTATTTATATATTACATTAATTTTTATCTCTTAGAAAAATCAACTTTCATCCATAATTTTGTAATTCCGTAATTTCGTATCCTTGGATACGCGTGGCACGCTGTACATAAACACAGACGGACATTCGCGCAAGCGCCATGTGCCGCCTAAGCGGAGCAGCACACTCAGGCACGGTAGAAAGAGTGGGAGATACTAGTTCCTCTCCCTTCCCCTCGATCTTACGCTTTTTCGCATCACGTGACCCTGACGCGAGCCGTCTTACGCTTTTTGCGATTAGGTCACGTGACCCTGACGCGAGTTTAAGATTTTATACCCATTACAGAAAAAGTGCTCAACGCCGCTAAAGAAGTTTTCACTTCAAAAAAACAAAAACCTCAATAAAAAATCTATAGTGTTAAAATAACATGTTAAAAAATTAAATTGGTTCACTTAGCCAGATTTTCAAACGTACTCCAACTAAAACGAAATCTTTAAAATAGAAACTCAAACATATTTTCCCCTCCTATCAATTCCACGTAAAGTCTTGTTTAGCTGAACAAACACACGGAAATTTGTACTAAGCAGTGAGTTGGCAATTTCATTGTGTGCCCAAGAATTATGATGTATGAGAAATCGGCATTTGCAAATCGTTTAACTGATACTAAGGAAATTGCGGACAATTTCGCGTAATAGGCTTTCATGCGGGAATAACGATTGACTAAGTGTATGGATTTTGTATAAATTATTACTTACATGAAGATACCTATTAGGGTAGAAATTTGAATGAAATTACTGTGATTTTCGATTTCACTTTTTGTGGAGGGCAGGTTTTCATATTTTAGTTTTTATTTCAGGTTTTCAATAGTTAGGTACTAGGATTTACCAGCTGAACTAGTTGTTTTAAGTAACTTGCCTATACATTAGGGCAGAAATATCAAACAGATTAGAGAGGGATGGCAACGAACACATAACTAATAAATATGAATACTAGGAAACCAATCTTACGCAAGAAATTTACGAAAACAAAAGTATCTACAGAAAATCGAAAGCATAACTTCCACATTCATCTCTAATTCTCGACTACGACATAACAATTTATTCTCTCCCCCTTTACAAAATGTTCTTCAGCATAATCGCCAGAACATCCACAAAACCGTAGCCATCTAAATCACAATTTTCATAACGACCCATTTAATACTATTTCATAGTTAACTAACTCAGTCGCTTATAATAAAACCGTAAGCCAACGTCAAGTAGTCGACGACAAAACGACAGTGTAAAAGCAAATTGATTTGGCATTCCGATGATAATTCGACACAACTGGCGAATTTCTAAGCTCGGTGAAACGCTCTTTTATCTAGGAAATGTTCAATTGTCTGTTTATTTGCACTTTGTTGTAATTTTTGAGTCGATTAGATTGGGTTTATGTGGTTTAGTAGTTGTTTTGTAGTGTGTGCGTGTTGTGGTGCTCAAGTGCGGTAAAAATGGCGTCTGCGAGAAAGGATTTGGCAGAATTTTTCGATGAACTTCTGTAGACTCAAAACACTTTATTTATGTACACGCAAAATTATAAACATAGAGAAGACCACAAAGGTACTTCTTATTTGTTATCTTTTTCCAGCTGACCTAAGAAGAGTATGATGAGAATTCGTACTGGAAAATCTTTTCAAGGTATGGTATTGCTCGAATGGCTCGTTCTTTCACGAAGAAAGAATGCTGCTTAAAATCAAACAGTGGTTAACTCGAAGGTGAATCTGAGTGCCAATTCTACTAAATATCAAGCAACGTGCGTATTCGCTTCTAAGTCGCAATCTGTTAAAAATGTCGGGAAATTGAGGCTTTTTTTTCAAATTGCGACTGAGTTGCGAATGTGAACGTTGTTTAAACAATAATATCTAGAATTGGCCTTAAGATGTAACCACATTATTTTCACCGAAATCCTTAACAGCCCAGTAAAAGTTGAACTGAAATTGGATTGGTTAACGAAAATATTGAGTCCAATTTAAATTAAATATGATTTCCGCCATATTTAACTATGGTTTAAAGAAGTAAACAAAACAAATATATTTATAAAACAATGCCAATATAGCTGGTAATGCTTATTAGGTTTCTTGAGGACAGCTGCGAATGCTAAATAAGAAATAGACCAAATAGATTGGTTTCTGATTGAAAGGTTAAGGTTTTAGGGGCCCGTAAACTATGAGTCAACTAACACCGGTTTCTACAATAGAAAGAGACGAATGAAAAATGTTAAGGCAGATAGGGCATTGACGGCTAACCTACCTATAAAAGGAGAACGCTGATTGCTGTGGTAGGTGAACTAACGATTCACCTCCTTCTGCGAAGCAGTAATGCTAGCGAAGGAGGAAGCTAAACGCGTGAGAGAGAGGGAAACCTCACGCCCCAGCCGCCGCAACAGAAGAAGACGCCCCGAGCGTCGTGTGTCGCACAGGCGATTCTCGGCCACCGTAGGCGCGGGCAAGCGGACGGCGAGCATGGGGTGGCTCGCCGTCTGATCAGAACCTGGCCCGGGTCGACGGCGCGCTGTGTTACACGTGCGCCTCAAAGAGCTGTCAGCATATAAGACGGGGCCCGTTAGGGCTAGTGCCTGCTGGGGCTGCGGACTTTGTTCGAAAGAGTCACCGTGGCCCTGAACGCAAAGGGCACTAGGAGAAACACGGATGGGTTTTAGTCAGTAAGAGTCTGACACTCCCTTCTGCTCCGTTCAGAGCGGGAGGAGTCATTTGATGATTTCCCATCCTTAAAAAAAAGTGATCTAATGATCATCGACAGTATAAGGATTGACTATCTCCGGTATAAGGGCGGCCGAATCTTAGCACTTACCTGCTTAGCTGTGTACATAGGTCTCTATAAAAAAAGTAAAGTATTCCTTCAGTCATTTGCTCCGAGGTAATGAGCCCGACTTAACCTTTTTATCTCATAATAACCTATTCTCCCTCTATCTGTAAAGATCTTTGCAGCAAGTCAGTCATCTTGGTGTTCAGGTTCAGGTTACCTCACTTGGTGGCTTACGACCCTAAAGTCTTATAGCTTCCATATTATTATAATTCTTTTTTCCAGGATGCCAATGCTGCACTTTGCTGCCGTATGGTGTCGCCCGGTACCGTATGGTGCCGTAAAAGAATAATACCATCCCATCACTTCCCGTGGGTGTTGTAAGAGGCGACTAAGGGACTCACCAGAGAATGGGCAGCAGCGTTTTCTGTAAAACGCAATACCATCCATACACTGCGATCGCCAACCCGCCTGCCAAGCGTGGCGATTATGGCAAACCCCCTCACTTTGGGGGCCTATGTCCAGCAGTGGACGTCTTTCGGCTGTTATGATGATGATGATGAATGCTGCACTGTTTAGAGTCAGATATTTCTAAGTCTTTATAGCCTTTTTAAAGTGGTGTTAGGTTGAATGACCTGGTGAGGCCTGCGGAAATTAGCTGGCCTATGTCTACCAGTGGACGTCTTTTGACTTAAATGATAATAATGGATAGATCCATAAAAGCTGTATACGCGCAAAAGTCCTTAAGCTTGAAGAAGTAGTCTGGAGGGCAATAAGAATATCGTTATTTAGTTTATTAAAACCCCGCAAATCCTTATGAAACAGTTAGTGCTAAAATATATTTAAATGGTTACTAATGTAATCAGCTCGCGGGAAGGAAAGGTCTACTAGTTAATAACGGTAAGGAAATTATTACCGTTTATAACATTACTATGGATATAATTTCTCGTCTAGTTTGCAGTTGCCAATGATCATTGCTTAGCAATAGATAAGATTTATCTTGCCATTGCTTTTTACTCTAATTTAAGAATAGAGTAGCAGTACAGAGCAAAGTTTGTTAGCATGTTTGCTGAACTGGCATTTTTATGAACACTTCAGCCGGTCCTCTAAAAATGGTTTCATCTTTATGCCCATTGTAGCAGCCAGACTTTTTGACCATAATTATTGCTGACAGCGATAACATTGTTCGAAAAGTTATATTTAAGGGATTGCGCTCAAACATATTTCCATACTTTTAACTTCTTTTCAAGACGATCAGTATCGGCGTAAGAAATTTTCATTTGCCCACAAATATTATTGTGGTCGTAGTTAAAAGCAAGAAAAAATAATATTATCCTACATCTTAAATTTGATACCTTATAATCATAGATAATAAGGAATAATTTTATTTCAGCCAGCATAATGTTATGATTAATGTTTCCTCGCTAACGCGTTAAGCGCCATCTTATGCAAATACAGAACTAGCCACCATTGCTAAAACTAGTTCAACTTAGGATTTATAGGAGCATGGCTAAGCCAGATTAAATTCTAGCTTACAACCAGTATAAAGGTGATACCTTATCGTGAACTGAAACTTAATGAGTTTTCGACACAATTTCTATAATATTCTAGGTATATTATAATCTGTCTAGAAGATAGTCATAGGATTGAAGAAGTAAGATTCTTTTCAATCAGTTCGTTCGTTCGTGCCTTCAATCTAAAGTACTTAATATAACAAGAGGTAAATAGTTTGTTTGTTTGTTTTTATGTTTGCAAATGGTAATCTCGTATAGGTATAATTCGATTAATGCCCGTAGGTACTTCATCGGTCGTTGAACTGTCCGATAACTACTAACCAACCAATGGAGTTATGAAAAATAGCGTTAACGGACAGATAAACAAACGATATAAAGCTCAGAAACTGGGCATTAAAGAAATATTTTACAGATTGAAAGCTACACTTTCACTGAGTGCAAAAGTTACATTTTCTCCCGAAAATTGTACGATTTCTGTAGGATAGACAACAGAAGCAAAGTCACGGGAAAAAGGCAGTACTTATTATAAGTAATACCTATTACATTTGAGTGACTGTGAGGTAATGGAAAGATAAGACCCGCAGAATACAGCCTACGAATGCGTTGCTTATTAAAATCGATTGATATTAAACAGCCCATTACGATTACACGGACAATTTGCATGATTCTAATAGCCTAAAGGTTTTAGACAGAAGTGCAAACATTTCTAATTGCGGTGGCTAATAACAATTTGTATAGTTTTGAGTCAGAATGGTTGTTGTTATCTGATATTGTAGTATCTACTTTGATGTAATAGGCTTTATGGCTCGAGTATGGTTGAGGTTAGTCCGGTTTTAACACTTCGGTTGAATGAGTCCTAGACATTTTTTGTTTTATTATTTACCTACCTAGAGGAAATATATGTACCCGGTTATTTTGTATTGGTAAGAGAAAGATTTGATAAATCTAATACAAAAAAATCTCGTGTCACAGTGTTTGTTATTGAACTCCTCCGAAACGGCTTGACCGATTTTTATGTATATTTGTTAGGTTTATAAATACGTCGTAGGCTATTTTTTTTTCAGCAAGTAAATTATAAAATTATAAAAGATTGCTATTTTAGGCATATGAGTACACTTTGAAAAAAAAAACCTTTTCTCTATTGTATTGTAGGCTTCCTGTCAAACCGTATCCAGAGGAATACTAATACCTATCTTACATGAATCGATAGCATATTCCTATGTCCTTCAAAACACAGTAACACGGTATCCTTTGTTGAGACTGAATGTCAGACAAAAATAGGAAAAGACCGTAGGTATCAGGAATTTAAGTTCTAATAGCAAGTCTAAAAAGACCGTAGGTATCAGGAATTTAAGTTCTAACAGCAGGTCTAAAAAGGCGACTTTAGCAGAATCAGAAAGCAAATCACGCTACCCGTCACTGTCAAATTTTCCCAAATAACCTTGAACATAATTCGTTAGCGATAAAGATGAAAATGAAATATAAAAAATTGTTGCGTGATTAATATTATGATTCCAAATATGATTCTCCTAAAGTGGTCTTTTTAGCCCCCCAGAACCTAGATAGGCTTATGTCGAGAAGAACAACCGCCCTGGCATAGCTTGGGACTAGAGAGGCTTCTCTAGAGATGAGGACCGGGATTTGTGGCGTAGCTTGAGCCTAGAGATGCCTCTTTAGAAAGGAAGACCAGGATTTGTGGCGTAGCTTGAAACTAGAGAGGCCTCTGTATAAAGGGGGACCGGGATTCGTGGCGTAACTTGAGCCTAGAGAGGCCTCTGTACAGAGGAGAACCGGAATTTGTGGCGTAGCTTGAGCCTAGAGAGGCCTCTGTAGAGAGGAGGACCGGGATTTGTGACGTAGCTTGAACCTAGAGAGGCCTCTGTACAGAGGAGAACCGGGATTTGTGGCGTAGCTTGAGCCTAGAGAGGCCTCTGTAGAGAGGAGGACCGGGATTTGTGGCGTAGCTTGAGCCTAGAGAGGCCTCTGTAGAGAGGAGGACCGGGATTTATGGCGTAGCTTGAGCCTAGAGAGAACTCTGTAGAGAGGAGGAACAGGTTTGTGGCGTAGCTTGAGACTAGAGAGAACTCTGTAGAGAGGAGGACCAGGATTTGTGGCGTAGCTTGAGACTAGAGAGACCTCTGTAGAGAGGAGGACCGTGTCTTGTGGCTTACCTTGAACCTAGAAAACTTCAGTGCTTTTTTGGCGATTCTGGCTTTCAAAAGTCGTAGCGGTTGGGAATAGTGGGGCCACTTGACGACTCTACTGGCATAAAAAGTATTGTCTTTACAACGTTGATCTTTAAGTTGTTTTGTGGTTAACCACATACATGCTACATATAAGTTACTTGTTAGTACTATTAATTGTTTCCTTTATCAAAACAAATAAATAAAAACTTGAAAACGATGCAGAAATATTATTTACTTTTGCATACGGAACCGCTTGATACATCTATAAAATTGGAATCACATATCGTGATTGCTACTTAAAAATGGAATGTCGCCGGTTGCAGGAAATCAAATTGAAATTGTATATATGTTGGTGAAAATGTCGCTTCAAGGAGCCAAGCGATTCTCAACACCATTTTATTACAAATAAATACGATTCTAGATTAAATTCGATGCATTATAATATCAATCGAAGATCTATCTTTGGAGCGTTAATAGAAATGTGAGGGTGGAATGTGCCGAAGCATGCGTCTGTATGATTTAAATAAACTTAAGTAAATTGCATAGATATACTCGAGGACTTGAGTTTCGATTTTCTAGAAATTACTTCACTTCGCAAGAGTTTTCTTGGGGAATTTAATATTCAAATTTCGAAATCATGCGGAAAATAAAGTAGGGGGCGACAAAAAGGTCGTACCTACCAGCTAAAGAAAGTAACAAAGCATTATTCAACTGCAAAAGCCTACTAAACGAGCTGCAGTAATTTTCCCATAAAAAGCTACCAATTGGAAAATACAAAACTTCAAAACATTTACACCGAAAACCATTCACGGAGTCAAACCACCTACTCCTATACTCTCAGGTAGGTACAGTCATATCCAAACATAAGTGCATACGTCGACGTCGTCGGCACATCGACGTAGACCTCTGAATTACCTCCCCGATTGGCTTCGAAATATGAATGGTAAATTGGATGGCACCGTGGCCCCCACATGCCAGCTTTATGCCCGTATGTACTGAACAATGCTTAAGAATATTCCATGAATGCAAAATAAGCAGCTAACAGCGAAAACGTATTGTCTTTGTTCGTGTTTTCTATGATTATGTCATACTTTTTATTATTGAGTTAGAAATTTTTCATGCTGACTGTATTTTAGTGGGGATTGGTTTTTTGAATCTGGGTCACATGTTTGTTGACACCTGTGATGTAACTTTGCCGTTTAATCGTTTCAAAAACGATCCGAAAAAGTAAATTATGAGTTTCATAACAGAATATTCG
Source organism: Lacanobia wlatinum (assembly GCA_947578705.1). Taxonomy (NCBI): domain Eukaryota; kingdom Metazoa; phylum Arthropoda; class Insecta; order Lepidoptera; family Noctuidae; genus Lacanobia; species Lacanobia wlatinum. The sequence goes on from OX388039.1 coordinate 16,792,753, forward strand.
GTAGAAACATTTATCTATTGATGTATACCAAAAGCTATTTTAAAATAGCTACTAAGTAAGGCCCTTTCTTTATGATATAATAACAGTATAATCATAAACCCATAAACAACTGCGTAACGTTTTATAACTGTCCTCAAAGATACACATCACACCTATTTTTTGTTTACCCTCCGAAAACTTACATAATAATCCAAAACAGTCCTTCAAAAAGTTATAAACCTCCCAATAAAACCATTATAAAGACAGTTATCAAACTACAATAATAATTACGAACAAAAAAGTGACAGGAACACTACTGAATATACCTACTACGAGCAAAACGCCGCGTGGCAAAACTGGCTAACTTTTAAAACGTTATATGGCCGGTAATAAAACGTTCGTTCCGTACGAGCACAATACTTGCAGAAATATTTTTGAATACGGAATTAGGTTTGCCAAAAGCGCGGGGAGCAGATAAGGCAGAAAAAAAAAACAAATTTGTAACGGGTAAAGTTTTTGGAGGCGGAATGTCTCCCTTGGGTGCTGAATCTTCGTCGGCGTGGCTCGTAAAACGCGGGACGTGGGCAAGCGGGCAAATTTGTCCTGAGAGCGACCTATGACGTTTTGATGGAACGCTCCCCGACTGATTTCCCACACCCTAGATTCATATTCATAACGATACCTCCGCCAACAGTGACATATTTGACCCCGAACATATCTAGGTCACCCTATCGATACGTGACGAATCACGCGAAATTGATTCGTTAATAAGTAATCTAACTTGCAACTCTCAAACAAAACAGCTTGTTAAAAATATCATTAAAACTAAAACTATTTCGAACTCGTGTTCGCTGCGAATGTCCTTTGCATGATGATCGCCTCTTCAAAAGAATGGCACCCGTGTCTAAGCTATCTTGTAGGAATTTTAAATTGGACGAATCGCTCAAATGTAAATGGTTTTCCTTTATACCCCATCCTCTCGGGCTGCCCACCCCCGTCTATTGCGCGCCTAGAGGCGACTGGCATACCAACACACACGCACACACCTATGTGAAAGCCTACGTCGTATTTCACCAATGGATTTGGATCTCCTTGTTTGCATACGTCATCCGCGCAACCGTCTCATTTGCATAGCGTAGGGGCAGGGGAGTGGGTCAGCTTATATTGGTATCGTTAAGCTGACACTAACACACGCAAAGCTCACACATGCTTACATCTCATCTCGACATACAACTAGGAGTAATGCGAGTGTGAATACGTAAATACGCGTCGGAATCGCGAGTTCAAAAACGCGAAACGCAATATGTCTTCATAGTAAAAGGTGTAGGGAATCTTTTTAAGGGACTCTAACAAAAGAGCGGGAGACGTTATCAGGGAAGGAGATCTCATGTTTTTGATGTGTTCTCTAAATATGTGGGATATTATGTAGTCGCGAAAATGTTATTTCAAGTACCTACTTGACGTTTATTCCCGGATATAGCATAAACTGAAATCAATTTTATTGTACAGCGATTTAAGTTGTTTTTAATTTAATCCTGTAATAAGTTTTCCTGTTATCTATAAGTAAAGGAGAAGATTAGTCTGGTCAATTAAATAAACCATTAAGAGCTGATTTTTCAATAGTCACATAAAATTAACTGGAGAATTAAAAAAGCTGTTTGACATTATTTTCTATACGAAGGCTTTTAAAACGCCATTTTATTTCCTGAGGTAAAAGTTATCCGACTATTGAAAAATCAGCCCAAAATTAAGCTCACACTTGATACATCGACTGTTAGAAAATGCCTAAGGCATTAAGTCCGCCTTTGTACATTGTTTTTTACTTGTGCATAAAGTTTTAATAAATAAATCAAATTTACTTAAAATTGTGCCGACGACAATTCAGTTAAAACTCAATTAAAACCAAATCAAATAATCACTGCGTAGAAAACGGACTTACTTGGCCCATCATGTGACTTTTACTTCAAATAATGGTACCTAAAGGCGAGCCAGGTAAACTCAATTAAAACCAAATCAAATGACCACTAGGTACATACTAAAACAGTACTTACATGGCCCATCGTGTGAGTTAGCAATAAAACATGTTCTTAGCTTCATTCACCTTTCTATTTTCCAATCATCGGCTATCGAGTTGAATGGTCAGGGATCGTAAACAGTTTAATGTGTGGGAGAGGTTGGCTAGTTGGCTAATTAATTAAAGAAGCCATCGTATTATCGTTACCCACCCCTGCTTGATAAGCGGGCGATGTATGGGGATAGGCTTGTCTGAGACACTAACTGGTCTCGAGTTTATAATGGTTGCTGTAAAATGTAGAGTTTTTAATGCTTTTTTGTTCAGTTTATACCTATGTATGTCATGTATTTGAAGCAAATGGCTTCAAATACATGACATACATTGCCTATATTGACTTTTTTTTAGTGTGTCATAAAATAACACTGATAATAAGTGAGGCAACTTGGCTTCTTTAGTAAATTAGTATTAATTTTGTAACAGAATGTCTTTGTTAAAAAAAAAACTAAAATTGAGTACTTTATTTTTAAATACACTAAGCATAAATCACGTAATGTTTTGTTTATTTACTTTCTTGATGCGAGTCACGACAACCGCTCTCAACTCTGCTATTCAACGCTAGATGGCGTTACGTGTCTTCGCCCGCAAGGCCGTTTTATGAAATTATTTAATTTTCTAACACCGTTCACAGTTTTCTCATTACACTTATAAATATAGAAAATGCTATTTTCTTTTCCTCTCCCGAAGCGGGGAACTCTTCAGTTTAATGAACAAAGTTGTAGCTCCGTACTTTTCCATTTAAAACTTTTCATATTGATTTCAAAGTTTATTTTTTATAACAATGAACTTGATTCTAGAATAATGAGTTCGATCGAACTGTTTAATTGAATCAGTTGCCAATAAGACTTGTTTGTTCGTCGACTTTGTTGTTTTAAAAGTCGCTTATGAATTTAGATATTTTAAATGTACCTATTATTGAAAACTAGGCCCACCTTTTAGGAATTGCGAAAAGTGATTGCCAATTTTGAAAGACGATAATACTTTTTAGTTGATTGTTTAAATATAATATAAACATAAAGTTATATCTGACTTAACTTTTATTTGAATCACATATCATGGGCACTTTCAGCCCCTGAATTCTGTTTAGCCAATGGAAAACATGGATACTTTTTGGTAGTGTATAAAATTATCTTGCCCTACATTAAGTTATGCATTTAGTTTCGCCAAGGTTTTGACTTTTTCATTATCATTATTGTAAACTTAATAATATTGAAGACTTCGTGCTTAGCAGTATCAATCAAATAATGTACAAAAAACGATTCAAGAAAAACTTGTAAGAAAATTTAAATTTTCAACATAAGTTTAAGCGTCAAAAGAACGAGATATTAAATTAATAAAATTAACCCTAAGAAGTATTATTCTCCAAGTAGAACGTGCACAGTAATTACTTGAACGTTAAAACAATCTTGATACGGACTACCAGGCACCCATAACATACCAGGAGAAAACAAAAGCACAACGATTCAGGAAAATCTTCAAGTTCCCTTAACGGCCAACAGTTCCCCAAGAGGAAGTGGTAGGAACGCATTAATTTAATTTTATGGTTTTTGTGTCTGTCACATAACTAGCTGGTTGTGATTTGTGAGCTCTTTAACGAGGAGGGCTTAATAAGTGGGACGGTGGCTTAATTCTAGTTACCTATGGTTGTTTTTATTGTAAAAGTTTTTGCTAAATTCCGTCAGATACATTAAAAAAAAAATTGGACACGTATTTTTTCTTTTTTCACGTAAACAAAATATGAAGATGATACAGAGCGTTGAAAACACGCGTGACGTCAAGTCGCTGGTAAAAATTGTAGTGACGACACGCGTGTTTTGAACGCACTGTATCGTCTCCATCTTTTGTTTACCTACGTGAAATAAGAAAAAATACGTGTCGAATATTTTTAGGAAATCTATCTGACGCAATAATTAGATTTTTTTAGTAAATTACTCTATTGTCAAGAGGACAATTTTGAGTATGAATATGGATGGTTACGAGGGTAGTAGGCCAAAGAAACTATTGATGGATCTTGTGAGAATTGAGCAATGATATACTTAGAAAGGGTATCTACTGAGATGACGACTAACAGAGAAGTGCGGATGAATATATATGTAGGCCGTTTTTTTACAATTGATAGGCATACATTTGACCAGTATCTTACCTAATGGTAGATAAGCGATGATGCGGTCGAAGATGGAACACGGTTGCCGAGAAGTAACCTATTTACTCTTGACTGAAAGACTCCCAGGTTGTAGCTATAAATTAATATTTCAAATAAATTAAGACAAAGGGAAGAGAATAATAGTAGTTCATAATATTGAGAGCTTGTCAAATGCTCTTGCATGTCAAATTGAAGTAGGTAGTTTTTATTTATATTTTATTACATACTATCTTACTACCTGGCAAAGACCGCCCCTAAATCTTAGCAAAAATTCTAGTACCTAGTTAGATCTAAAGCATATGTTGGTAAGTTATAAGTTTACTTTAAAAAACATAACATCAAGAAGGAGTTACCACTTCTTGAAGTATGTTTCTAAAATAAACGTAAGATTTGCAGCGTTTAGTTTAATATCTGCTTACCCTTGGAAGGGGATAGCCAGGTGTTGAGTATTTTTCATGATTGTTAATATATAATTAAAAAGACAATAGTTGTATTCAAGGTAAATAAAGAAGAGCTCCATTAATTTAAAACAGGTAGGGTGTTTACGGAACTTTGTCAATAGATGGCGTTACAAGTCAAGCCGTACGTTACTCAATAAGGAAAAGTTTATTTCGAGTCTTCGTAATAAAAATCTTCTTTTTTACGTTTTATCATTTTTTCTTCAGAATTTTTGACACTGGAGAAGAATTGAAAAGTACTACTCCTACATGGAATGGGCAGCAGCGTTCTCTGTGAAACGCAACACCACCAAGGTTTTAACTAAACATGCATAACCATCATTTAAATTTTATACCCTAGCTTTTATCTCTGCCATTATTGTAAAATTGTCAGTCCTACTGTTCTCTGCCACAAGAGGTCCAGCCATAGTTTTCCCAGTACCTACCATATTGCACTGAAAAGTACTACATTCTCCCCTTCAATGGTAACCCTACGAAGAGTCGTATAACAGTGCTAAAAGATAGTAGGGTACAGACGTAAAGGGACAGCCCATTAAAGTACGCTGAGAGCAAATCAGAAAGCACCTCATGTGGGTGCTTTATCGTCAAACAAAATGCTTAGTCGCGACAACAATGAACTTGTGAAGATGGGTAAAGTTCGTGAATAAATGATGGGTCGTTGCTACATCGCCCACTGATGCAGTTGACTGAGCTTTTAATAAAACGGGCTTTAAACAAAATCTGCTCGTATGCCGATGATGATTCATTATCATAATCATATCAGCCGAAAGACGTCCACTGCTGGACATAGGCCTCCCCCAATTGGGAGGGGGTTTGCCATAATCGCCACGCTTGGCAGGCGGGTTGGCGATCGCAGTGTATGGTGTTGAGTTTTTCAAAGAACGCTGCTGCCCATTCTCTGGCGAGTCCCTTAGTCGCCTCTTACGACACCTACGGGAAGTGATGGGATGGTATTATTATTTTACGGCACCATTCGGCACCGGCCGACACCATGCGGCAATAATGATTATGGTAGTTGGATTGTGTAAAAGATGCTATTGTAAGAATTAATGTGATTGATGAGATGCTGGCAAATAGAAATATATGAAATACAACTCAACACAAAATACTCTAGGAAGGACAGAAGGATGAAATCTTAATAAAATATAAATAACGAGTCATTTTAGCTTAATTCAAATTAGGCTGAGAGTCAAGACTTTTTGAACGTCAAAGTTTACTTAAAGACTCCCAACGGCGAACGAAACGAATGATAAACTCGCCAGCAAGACATCTGGGGCACTACTCTCTAAGCTCGAAGTCCGTAGTTTCGGGCTTAGTTGCGGGCGTATTCTACTCCTTATCACCTACAAACTTACGATTAGTCCCGAACCCGAACTAAGAGTGAATAACAACACAATTTTATACTAACTGTCAAATCGTGTTGTCATTAATTCTTAGTGGTTAGGTAGTACGGAGTAAAATACGCCCACAACTAAGGCCGAAACTACGGACTTTGGGCTTAGGGAGTAGCCCCCCTGATTCTGTCTGTTAAAATTAAATTAGAAGAACTTTAATTTATACAATAACATGCAAAGATGATGGCGAATAAGTCAATGTAAACACTGACTTATTCATCCAACCGTCTACATATAAAAGTTCTCTTTTTCTGACTCTTCCTTATCAGCGAACTTTAACAAGGTAAATACTTTATTCAACTCGTTCCAAACCCAGTAATAAGATTCAAATAAAATCCCAAATTCGTCATGATAAAAATATTCATTAAAACGTCAAAACAAAAATTAATCGGAACTCGATCACCCAATCTTCTCATCACAGATATCGTGAACATTGACACTGAATCATTCCTTTAAACATTCCAACAGAACATTAAACAACAAGAACGAGGCAACAGTACACCCATCTCTTTCACACCTCTTGTTTCTTACTACACCCATTTATCACTATTTGAATAAATTCAATATGTACATTGAATTGCGTGTAATTAATGGTTTTATTCGTTTAGCACTTAAAACGCTTTAAGGGCGAGGTGTCCAAACATTTGGCGTCCCTTTCCATAAAGGAAGGAAGAAAGGGATGGGCGCTCGCGCAAGAACACCCGCTGGTTTAGATCATTAATATTGATTTGTGGTCAATCAAAGCTCTGGAGGATTTCACTTTTAATGTTATTATTTTTTGTCCTACGCCTTTGATGGTATGGATTTAAGTATCCTTCGTTAGCCGGAGGTAGTTTTTGTTAGTCTCAAGTTTTGTCGCTAAAATTATTATAAGTATTTCACATGTCAATTGGCTCAATCGCATGGTTCATGATTAGAATTTGTTATTAATGTTATACAATCGAATTATTCATTTTATTTTCTTGTCTAAAACGGTTGTAGTCCTTTTGATATAACGGTGCATTTGGCTGTCCTTGGTAAAACGTTTTAAATTCAGTTAATTAATATACAAAGATCTACAGTTACAGCCAATGACACTATTGATACAAAATAATTACAAATGCATATGTATTTAAGATTCTGATGTAATAAAATTAACATATACCTATTCATCACGAATGCAAATTAACTTGACAATTAATCATTGCACAGAACCTGCTTATAATATTCAAGTTCAATATCAACGTTAAAATTAGAAACAATTGTACAATCGAGAACAAAAGTGCTACAAGCACTAGTCAATAATATTAAGTGTGGAGTTCTTATACCCACTTAAACAACAAAGCGTAATGATTCCACTCGACAAATAAAGGAGAGTACAGTCACTAGTGATGTCTACTTCTCTGGCGGAATTCCGGGATTGAGATTTTAGATGGTGCAGTTTTACGAATTCCCCTTTTCTGTTCTTACCGATTTAAATGCCTCTCTAGTTTATTTCAAATGTGTTGACAATGGTGATCAAAATTAGTAACAAATAGTTTTCACGAATGTTTGAAGCAAAAGTCTTCGACCTAAAGTTAAATTAAAAACTTTGTTAAAAATTTGACTAAACGACGCGGATCCGGGAAGTAGTGTAAGAAACAACTGATTAAAAAAATGAATGTACAGACACTTTCTTGGCAAACTTATCTCATGTCTCATACCGGAACCCAACAGTTCCAATCTTGGAATGAACTAACACAACACTAGTACAGTCATACACAGCGGTGAGCAATGACCGCGGCCGACAATCATTAACAATGCAGTGTCTTATCTAACTGAATATAATTAATGAAACCACCACTCGCTGTGAATGTACCATACACTTATTGGCACGTGAAGCCCTTTGTGATTGTTGATAATAATTGTGGTGATTTGGATTAATGGTTAATTGGTGATTATGGCTTTTAGGGACGAAGGGACAGTTCTTGATTGGTAGAAAATTATGATTTTTAGACACATTAGAAATAGGGCACTGTCCTTGTCATGTTTTGTGTAAATGAAGTTGAGAGGAGAACAATGGATAGTAAGGATCATCGAAAACGAATTAATTTAGGTATAAGATAACCTGGACCGGTCAATCTAACGACGGTTGAGGGAGGCTCATGAACGTCCAGCAGAAGACGTATTTCGGCTATAATGATGGCAACAACATACACACGTACCCGATGTAATATATTAAGTACCATTAATATATTTTCAGGTCCATTTATGTACAATAGATTAAACAGAAAAATAAGTTATCCATAAGTTAAATTATTATAGCCGTAAAAAAACAATTGTGCAATATTTACCAAGCAAATCTAACGTAGAGACAGAAGTACATCTTTTTGTCTGTAAATAAATCATGATTTGTGTACTTTAATTTAAGTTTTTGTAATAGTCAATTGATTAATTTTGTTATTTTATTATTTTAAGTTAAAATGTATGTATAAGCACTTTCAATCCTGAAGCACAGGTTCATCCTAGTTTAGGCAAATTAGCAACTGTGTTCTAAAAAGTGTAATATATATCTTACTGTAAATGTGCCCTTTTAAAAAAAAAAGCGATATTAAACGTAATATCTGATTTATGTTTTTTTTTTTTGGATCTTTGCAATGTTGGTCACAGAATTTAACATGAAAATCACTACAGCAATAGAAACGAAAATTGATCGAGAATTCGTAGTACTCAACTAGGTACTCAGTTATTGAAATTCCCATCACACCGTGTCAAATGGTTAGTACCATTTGCCGTACAGACAATCAAAATAATAAACCCATAAATCCGGCCGCTACCTTTACCAAAACAGTTACATAAACATTAAAACAATTCATTACTAAAATTAATAACTACGAACCAAGACCTCACGACTGCCTGCATTTAATACATTGCCCTTTATAGGCTTAAAACCTTGAGCTATGGGGTGCTAACTATTATTTGAAGATGAATAATGAAGGAGAATCATTGGAATTATGAGGTTGCACATTCCTTTGACCTTCGTGATGGCGATTCGTTGTGTTTACTTATATTCCTTGATGGATGATCGTAGTTTTGCAGTTTCGCGTTTTGAGGAATGGACTCATGTAGATCTTAATAATGTTTGTTTTGTGTGGGAATGAAAGGGGATAAAAATAGCAGGGAATGGCAATGATATTGATGATGGTGTGAATTTCTTTCGCATTGTTTTTTATGATGCAATGAATTAGTCTGATCTTAGAATGAAAGGTTTCGTGATGGTGTTTGAAGATGACAGAACTGTCAACTCAAAATTTTAGTGTCTTAGAACCGGACAAAATTCATCATCTGCCTTTCCCAACTACATATATTGGGGTCGGCTTCCAGTCAAACCGAATTCAGCTGAATACCGAATGAACCAGTATTTTACTTGGACCGGCTGCCTACCAGACCTCCACAATCTATTAACTGGGTAACACGATACTTCTTGGCAAGACCGGAGTCCGATCTACTGGCTTCTGACAATCCGTAACGACTGCCAAAGATCTACAAATGATAGCCGGGACCCGTCGGTCCCGGCTGTCGGCGTTAAACCGTTGCTTTACGTGCTTTCCGAGGCACGGAGGAAACTCGGTACATTAAGATGGTCACCCATCCACAGACCAGGCTTGGCAAGCGTTCCTTAACTTTGAAGATCGACCCGTGCGGCTGATATTATTTAGCCATGAGCTTCTCTGATAACCTCTAATAACCGGACAAAATTATAAAGATCTTAAAACAAATCAAAATAGGCAATTTTAACCACCATAACTAAGACAAGACAAAGAAACAAAAAAAAAACTTTTGTCAAAGTAAGTAAAATCAATTCAACAAAATTAACTCTTCAAAATTGCAGATCATTAAAAGCGAAAAAGATCCTGCGCACTCGCAAGCAAGCTATAAACTCCGTCAAGATTTAGTTAGCACGAATATTTCATAGCTTAAATCAATTACAGCGACATTTTAGAAGTTTGCTCGAACAATGGACATGAATCGGGTTCCTTATCACGTTCAGATATAATTAATGGAGCTTAGAACATTACACAATTAGAAACTATAAACTTTGATGTATTGTTGCATTATTTTACATAAATTAATACGTTTACTTGTTGAAAATCGTTGCGACAGCAGTTATTTATTGCGTTGACGTAATACTGTGTGAATTAGCACCTTTGTAAGTGGTATTTACTGGTCAGTTTTGGAGTTGCAACCAGTAGTTTGTAAGGATTCATAATACTTGTAATTTCGATTCTAGTTGTAGACGAAAATAAAACTAGGCCATCTTTTAAAACCTAGTTTTCAGTTCGTTTGCCAAGCCAACATGAGGCTAAAGAGAAATCACATCGATTGTCCAAAAGTCAGAATGAACATTAGGAGAGGTATATCATTTCAACAGCGCATGTCAATCCCATTCATGTTTGGTTCTAAGAAAAACGTTGTAACTGATGGAAAGATCACCTTTACTTCCGTGCAATCCTCTCGTGAATCAGTGGTCCTTTTTTAACTCTTGTGCGTCTATCAGTTTTCTCACATTATATCATCATCATCATCATGTCAGCCGTAGGACTTCCAATGCTGGACATAGGCCACCCCCAAGTTTCGTCACAACCACCGGTCCTGTGCGTCTCGCATCCATCGGCTTCCTGCGACCCTCATTAGGTCATCGGTCCGCCTTGTGGGAGACCTTCCAACGTTGCGTCTTCCAGTACGTGGTCGCCACTCCAGAACTTTTCGGCCTCATCGACCATCTGTTCTGCGAGCGATGTGCCCTGCCCTCTGCCACTTCAGTTTAGCGATCCTTCGGGCCACTTCGGTAACCTTGGTTCTCTTGCGGATATCATCATTCCTGTACCAATCACGATTTATTGTATATGTTACTACTTAATCCTGTAACCAAAAAGTATACTTCAGTCTTTAAATGTCACTCTCCTTCTCATGAATTCTCATGTTGATAAGTATCTGATACGTCATTGATATCGTACTGATTCATATTCATGTCATTGACATTTATAATTACAGAGCACTTTAATTGGTATCGCTTTTCGAGATAAATCTTGTCATTTGTTTCAATAACTTTAAGTTATTCAGTACATTTCGAGCCACTTGATTGCGAAGAATCGAAATTATTCTTCATTCGATGTCTGATGTTCTCATTAATTTTATTGATCACCTATTTTCGATTTGCTTTGATTAAATTCTGGTGATAAAGGACAGACTTACTAAACGTCATAAATTCATCTGTAGGATCTATCTCACTGAACAAGGTTTACATAAAACAAAGTTTTCTTTCTTGTTTATTTTTATTTCATGAAGAGCCAGCTCTAGACCTCAAGGTCTAGAGATGACGAGTTCGAACTCGCCTAATGAAAAGCTATGGGTGAGTTATATAAATAAGCCCAGAAGATGCATGTTTACTCTTGCTTTGAGGCTGACGGGGTAAAGGGAACACAGATAGGTACTGCCTGGGAATCTTTACAGTTAGAATAGCCTGATGGTTATAATGGGATGCTTGGTTGCAAATATATTACTTTCTAAAAGGTATCATATAAACTGAAACATTTACAATTGAAAAGATACCATTAACCTGCACATTTAAAAGCTTATCTTTCAATTTGAGTCCATTCACACCAAAGTCATACACAACCGCCAGCAATTCAAAGAATCGAGTACAATAGTATGGACATCTCAGATCTTTATCTATATAAAATTCACTTTTTGCCATCACAATAATGCGTTGATAAATTCCCGCATCTGCACATAAGGCCAGGTACCCACTTTTAAAAACATAATTAATCATTATATTTTGTTTGACTACGGTTGACAGCAAAAATTAATTAACATTCCTTGTAAAAAATACAAAAAGGCCAATCAGGTGTCTCCGTGAGGGTACGCCTACATTCATTCAATTTATTTTGTGCACAGACAAAGATTATTACGCAGAGACACCTAATTTTATTTTGATGTCCAGACAAGATGATCTTTTGAATTAACAATCAAATCAAATCAATCATAATCCCTTAATTTCAAATAGACTTGTAACGGGTACACGGGTACGGGTAATGTGACATTAGGATGTGTGGGGTCGTTAGACCTTACTGCCCACACGATAAGAAGAAGAAGAAGAACGATAACTTTTGAATTGTCAAGGTCTGTCAGTCCAATAGATGATACGAGCAGCAAGAATGTTCCTCAGTAAAACACTCTCGCCGACTTTATCTCCAGCGCGCTGGAGAGATATGTTCATAAAACTGTTAATTTATTCCGCTTATAACCGCAAAAAAAAGTTAGACTGATAAAGATTTCATTGGTATATCTTTTCAGGGCGATCCCCTGTCTCCTTTGAAATTGTCTTATATTAATCACTACTACTACGTTCAAACGAACTAAAGTAAGTTTGCTTTTGCAGTACCTAACAAATTGTAACTTAAATCTGAGATTCTAACATGAATCGATCCCTGAGGGGGGACTTAGATTTATGTTAAAATGTGTAAGATCAAGGCCACTGCAATCAACACCCCTTAAGCCTTCAACCATCACTGCTTACTCATGCCTTCTACACACATTTCTTCACCAACACCTAACCTTAAAACCATCACTCCCCACAAAGGCAATAGGCAAAAAAGCCCACTAACCATCAACCAGGTGTCATATCTGCCACAAAAATCTCTGTCCACTTGCATCTGTTATCTACAACAAGTTCAGTAGCCGATCGCTCGCTCGGCCGTTAGTAATTTGACAGTTCAGATGACAGATTACAACAAGCTTCGGAGACCACCAGGGCTTTGTCGCTTCACTCCATCAAGTATCGTTTTTGTTTATGAGACAACACTGGCCCCTAATTGGGGCTCCAGTGCTACCAACTTGATTGTGCTGGATCACTGGATTGTTTTAATGAATGAGGTGAATTTTAATTAGTGTTTTTATATGTGGAAGGTTTAGTCTTCGATCATTTATGACGTTTGGATGGTGGAGGATGTGAGTAAAAATTATTTTTGGCTCAAGCTCTGTCTTCTTAAGGTTTATTAAAATCCCTATAGGTATTGAATGTATAAACCTATCTATCTGCCTATCTACATTATTTTTAACGGGGGAAATTTTTCATGGAAGTCCGCCCTGGGGCGGGTCTATCAGACTCTTACTGACTAAAACCTACGCCGGGGAACGCAGGAACTTACACAACTTCCGTAATCACCGGCTGGTCTGCCTATTTACTGCCCCAACTAGGTTGGGGTCTAGTTCCATTCCAACGGGATGTAGCTGCATACTAGTATTTTATATGGAACCACGGCCTATCTGACCTCCACAACCTAGCAACTGGTTAACATGTAACCCCTTGGTAATTTTAAACCTACTCTTCAATTCTTAGCTGAATTTGTTTCTACTTCTCTATTTGTTTCTAATCTGTTAAGCCTTTTTCCAACTATGTTAAGGTCGACTTGCAGCCTAACAGGATGCAGCTGTGTACTAGTATTTTACACGGAACCTTACCATGGAACCTGGCCTTTCTGACCTCCAATACCCAGTCAGGGGGTGTTACTATATTCAGGCGATCTAATCTACACAAAATAATTATCAAGGGAACCGATATCGGTTCAAACCAGTTGTCCAACCAATGCTAGTTTGAGTAATTCAATATAATAATCTCTATGTACCAATAAAGCATAACAATATTACTGAAATCTCGATCTTATCTATTACATGAGTAGTTAATTGATGAATGAATAAGCTGACACGCCCACACTCACATTCTACGTCTGGCTGTTGATTCAATATGGAAAATTTCGTAATCGTTGTCACTCGCTGATTTGTATGATTAACATTATTGTTCAGAATGGAGGAGCATGTTTTCCTTTAATTTTCCAAATCAAAAGTCTATTCACAAACAATTGCGGGGTGGTGAAGAAGGTATATCGACCATAATGTCTATTGATCATAATAATCTGAAACTACTGGATGATAAGGTAGGTTTTGCACATGTGTTGGGTGTATGTTATAGCATGGATTGACCACCTAAGTTAGCCCAATGGAATCGACAACTGGACATAGGTGGACCTCATCAAAGCCGCGCCGGAATATCCAGTCTTCTATATTTTGCTGCAAGTCGGTCCATGACACCTTTTTTTGATCGTCGGTCCGTCTAAAGAACTAGGCATGCCAATACGTGGTCCCCATCCTGGGACACGTCTTCTTTAGCGGCCGATAAACATGGCCGGCCTACTGCCACTTCAGCTTGCTTACTCTGCAAGCTACAGCGGTGACAACAACATCATATTGACACAACCTGGCGCCATAAAAAGGTTGAAGTGGCTCACTCTGATGAGTCAGTCTCTGATTAGCTGCTGACTACTCAGATGACATAACCTCTTTACTATCTCTTGCGGCGTCTTCTTGAGAACCGAAAGTGTGGTTTTCAAAGATCCAACCTTAATCAACAAAACATTGAAATCGAACTATACCTTACACAGGTCAGGTACTCAAAAACTTTCAAATATTTAATAACGAGAGTACTCACGGGCGGTCTTTCGTCAAATACAACAAAAGTACTTGTCTTTCACAATACATTTCTAGTAAACGTCTGGTATTTAAATATAAATCGAAAGAGCGGAACACAATGGTGTAATCGATAATTGAATTCAGCATTGATGAACTTTACACCGCTCGACCTTAAACGTGACAGATTAGAATGGAATCCATGCTGAGATGTATAAAGAGTTGATATAACGCTGCATTTGATTTGACACGGTTACGCATTTTTGGTCAGTCGGGTAAATCAGATTTGTGAATAACAGTATTGCCATTCTTTGATTTAATTTCGTCAGTCGATCTCTACTGTCAATGTCCGTTTTCTCTGATAATTTTTTTTTGTGAAAATTGTATTTTTTAGGTAAAACTTAGTTATTGCTAATGTGTCAATGTCTCTGTTTCTAGCAAACCTACTCATTTCGTTTCATCTTAAAGTATATAAACACGCCAGTGCGCCCACACCAAACGCCAAACGCCAAACGTCACGTGAGGCCGCAGTTATGTTAAGGGTGTGACTGTACATGAAAGTATATGACAAATTAAAGGGCCTACTCAGACCTAACAGCCTAACAGTCCCTAAGACCCTAAGCCCTACAGTCCTGACCTACCATATACCTAGTACCTACGGGATAAATAAACATATAGATAAGTTCGGGGCCTGCACCATGCGACCTAAGGTTACAGACGGATAGTGGGCAGGATTTCCAGGTTTGGGAAGGTTACACTCACTGCCAGTCATGCAGTCTCACAAGACAGATCAGACACCATGCTTGGTAGCGCATCTTCCATAATTGACTTTACCATTTGAGTCAGCGTGTTCACTTCATAACTGATTCTAAACAAGTCGAATACTTACTGTCTTATTAAGTAATACTCTCATTTTAAATGTCAAAATTTTCTCTTCGTACGAAAAAACCCACCCATCCTGTATCACCAGCTCTATATCCATATCATTACATGTCAGATTAAGCAAGTCACCGTCTGTCGTCATACTTAATGCCAATTAAAAGATTTAAAATTGTGGATCTTTGTTTGATTCGTACTAATATCGAATGCTTTCTGACAGGCTATGCTAACGACTTTTTGTTTCCTCTTAGGCAGTGACTCAGAATAATTATAGGAAGTATATTATTATGTGCAGTGCATTTATTAGTTGGGTTAATTGTTGATTGTCGCCTTTTGACAAAGGAAAAGTACCGTTTCTTCCCCACCTATTAAAAGTGACTAAGTCTTGAGAAATGATGTCAGCCGGAAGGGCAGCTTGAAGACTCTCTGGGTGCTAATAAAAAATTCGCTCACGATTCGGTTTTTCTGTTTTAGAAACTGTGGCATTTTCCCGGTCATCGGTTGAAAGTTAAGAAGGAAAATATACTTAATTTTATTTTCCCCACAGTACTTGTCATTCGATATAACACGCTACCCAGTATACAAGGGTTATGATTGACTACGAGATGAAACAATGATAGTATTATACTTAATAGGTTGGTACATTAGCATGTCACTTTTGGCCGTAATTCAAAAAGCAAACTCACTGTTGTGTACGGGCCATTGGTTTATGGAATGAAATGATCGCCATAATACTAAATGACTGTTGTATTAATCAGTCATTTAACCATTCACAGAACCTAACGCGTTCTGGACAATTTCTCACATGAATTTATAATTTACTAGCACTTCGCCCGCGACTTCGTTCGCACGGGTTTAGTTGGTACTCCACGATCTTCATCTCCCCTCTACCTTCGGATAAATTATTTATCAATAGACTAAACGTAGGGCAGTTCGCTCAAACCGAACTTTTTCTTACTTAGAGTATTTTTATACCCGTCGTAACTTTGAAACGAAAGGTCCAATTTGAATAATTTCAAGTATAATTTACATCTACATAACCAACCTTAATTATTAAACAATTTAAATAGATCAGGATTAACATCATGCCACTAAAATCACTACTATTCCATTTCACCCGGGTTTTGATTGAATATTTTTTTTTTTGCTATATATAGTATGCACGTAATGCATGCACGTTTCACCACAATCTCACCTAATGGTGAGCGATGATGCGGTCGAAGATGGAGCACGTTTGCCTAGAAGCAACCTATTCACTCTTGTCTTAAAGACTCCTAGGTTGTAACAAAAGCGGTCATAGTGACTTAACCATAATGGTTAGATACATACCCTTACAGACTTTTTTGTAGATATTGATGTCTTCTATAAAACTGTAGTTCATTACTTTGCTCTATTGTCAATAGTTTCCGCAGCGTACGCGATGTAAGGATTTTTTTGGTAATTTTTTCACACCTTGGGTAAAAATATACTATAGCCTATGTCCATTAGGGATAATGTAGGATTCTAATGGTGAAAGAATTTTTCAAATCGATCCAGTAGTTTCGGAGCCTATTCATTTCAAACAAACAAACAAATCTTTCCTCTTTATAATATTAGTGTAGATTATATTTTGCGATAATTTTTGTTTTATAGGCTATCTTACTAAGCCTATGTGATTGTTGCCTTAATTTAATGTCAATTGTTTTTTGTCATCCTTCTACTATTGTTTGCTAATTATTCATTTTTATCATACCCGTGTATGACAGATTGGTTTTACCTTGATCATAAAGTGGTATGTAAACTAGGTAGGTACCTATTAGTAGGAGTGATTAAACAATTTAAGTGTTTCTAATGAGACGGATACACTTTTTGTTTGAGTTTATTGTTTGTTGATCTAAGTTTTGTAGCATATGCATAATAGTGGTAGAAAAAACTGTACTGCATAACTAATACATCATTTGGATAGATCATGTGTGAAGTCTTGACGAGTTTAGCACGAAACTAACAGCAGAAATCAGTACTGATTTTCTCTTACAATCTTGGCAAAGTGTCATCATTGCACTAATCACAATACGGTACGTTCGCAATCCTTTTATTCAGGCATGTCTCTCAAATTCAGAATTTAGTTGTCAAAATTCAGTGTCGATAAAATATTATAAAAACTTTTCTACAAAAAAATACGACCGACTGCCAAAAAACACAACACAATTTCGGAAGTCGGTGTTTTTGGATGTTTTTTAACACCGACTTGTGAAATTAAAGTTATTTTATACTTTGTAGGTTTTTGGAAGTCGGTTGTATTTTTTTGTAAAAAAGTTTAAATTTTTTACCCACAGCGTACCGGCGGGGTGATGTGTTATGAACTGGTGTAAACAATAGACAGACATGCGATTTCAACAATCCCGGTCCATTTGCTATCATTTATTGAGGATTTCTAGAGCCTATTTCCGAAGTTCTTCATAAATAAAATAGGACCACTCCGAGAAAGTACACTTCTAAAAACTACCCCAATCGCTTCAAGTTTGCCTATAAAATTTGAAGATTCCCTTCTATTTCTCCAGGACCCCATCATCAGATCTTCACTTGATAATCATGGGACCACCTGGAAAGTCTACCCTTTCAAACAAAAAAAAAAATTTCCAAATCGGTACAAGCATTTTCGAGTAATCGGGGAAAATACATTTAAAAAAAGGTTCCGACGGATTGAGAACCTCCTTCTATTTTTAAGGTCAGTTAAAACAATTTCCATGGATTTTCTTTGCCATTCTTCTGCATGAAGACTTAGTTTTGGAACAGACAATTAGCCCTCTGATTAATTTGCCAAGCATATTGGAACAAATACCTTCTTGTCTGATTGTGCTTCTTATATAAAACCCTGTCCTTACACACCATGTTAATTCTAATGAATACAATTTTTCCGTTACTAGTGACTGGCATAGTGACTGACAGACAACACACAGCCAAAACTACTGGTCGTAGAAAACTGAAATTTGGCATGTAGCTTCCCTATACTTCGTAGAGGAGCACTATGGGAGGATTTCCCGAAATTCTTACGAGAACGGGAAAAATACGGGATATGCGCGTACGAAGTTGCAGGCAAAAGCTGGTAAGCACATAATTCACCTAAGGATTATTTTCAGAGATAAAGAAACAGATAAATCTAGTCTGCTTTTAAAAGTGATAAAAATAAGGTCGTTAATCCATTGACTACAAATGGTGTAGTAACGTATGCTTTGAACGAGTGCTAGCTACGATTTTCTTGGGTAAATGAGTATTTGATACATTCCATTTTTATTACTTTTGGGGGATCTGTGGACATGCATACATATGTAAGCAGGTGTAATACTTGAATACTTTTATGTCAAGAC
Organism: Lacanobia wlatinum; assembly: GCA_947578705.1. Lineage (NCBI taxonomy): Eukaryota > Metazoa > Arthropoda > Insecta > Lepidoptera > Noctuidae > Lacanobia > Lacanobia wlatinum. Next base: position 16,811,508 of record OX388039.1, read on the forward strand.
TACAGGACCCAAAAAGTAACCAACGGAACCCTATTACTAAGCCTCCGCTGCTCATCCGTCCGTCCTTCCGTCCGTCCGTCTGTCTGTCAGCACGCTGTATCTCAAGAACCGTAATAGTGTGTATTTCTGTTGCCGCTATAGCAACAAATAATAAAAATTAAATAAAATTAAAGGGGAATTAATTAATTAATTAATTTTATTTAACTATACAAGAAACGTGTTTTTTTAGGTTTATCGTACGGAACCTTTCGTGTGTGAATCCGACTGGCACTTGGCCGGTTTTTTTTTTTCGTCATCTTAAGTGGATCAACTTTGGGGAATTGGACTAATTATAGTATAACTATAGAGCACAGCAACAGCGACAAACAAGCAGAAACAGTCGGCGGGTGCACCGTGTTTTACAAATGTTTTTTTATTTTTATAAATCAATTTATTGAACTCTTTTGCGGGTTTGTTTTAATCGCGAACCTACGTGTGTCATCTTCCACTTCTTCACTATTAGATGATAAAACTTTTAAAGGCTTGCCTCACCTAGCACAAGATTATTATTTATCAATTTCTTATATTTAAAATTCTTCCGTTACTGACTGACTGATTGAGTGACTGAGTGACTGACGGACAACGAACAGCCGAAACTTGGTATGTAGCTTCCCTACACTCAGTAGGGAAGCACTAAGAGAGGATTTCCCGAAATTCCTACGGGAACGGGAAAAAACGGGATTTGCGCGCACGACGACGCTGGTAAAATCTAGTAATATATAAAATCCTTCCGTTACTGAGTGATTGAGAGACCGAGTGAGTGACTAACAGACAACGCACAGTCAAATGTACAGGTCGTAGAAAGCTGAAATTTAGCATATAGCTTCCATACACTCCGTGGAGAAGTACTACAAGAGGATTCACTGAAATTCTTACGGGAACGGGAACAAAGTCTGTAATCAATCAAATAAAACTTCAGATAATAATAAGAACTAAAACGGTCAAGATATTATTAAACTCAGCCTTCGTAGTTCATCAATCCGCTACCTGGAAATACGCAATTAATATAACACACACAATGGAAGCGAAACATAATATCTTTGGCACGAACTTAAAGGATTAATTGGTGCTCAGCATCAGAAATACTAAGGATGTGTCCTTAGTTGTGTACGTACATGTGTATTATTTATATTTATTTATATATACTTCATTGTACACCAAAATCAAAATACATTAGGAAATCTTAAACTAAAAAATATACAAATGGCGGCCTTATCGCATTCCGCGATCTCTTCCAGGCAACCTGGATAGGGATAGCCTGGACACGAAATGGAGGTGCACTTGGTGCAAATATAAAGTTAACAATTTTTTAGAAAAAAAAAACAATACAATATACTAAAATAGATACACAAATACATACATATTAAATATGCATATTAAAAAGAAAATAAATGACAATATACATACACATGTGACATATGTATAAACATTAATTTAAGAGATTCAAGACTTCAAGAGTTTATTGGAGCAGAAACGGAGAAAAGCTTGATCATATGGTTAAAAGTGGTTGTACTTAAGCAATAGGAAAGAAAGGAAAATTTAAACATGGACCTAAAAAAATGCTACAAGTGACAATGTTATGGAGAAGAATTATTTGTTTTAGTATTGAATCTGGTGGAGATGGAATAAGAGGAAAGAAATTGAGTTTTAATCATGACGTAAATTGATCATGTCGTGGAAAAACATAAATAAATGTCTATAGTACATAATCAAAAGACACAACAACAGATAAATTAAAATAAGCACAAAAACAAACAAACTGCAGTATAGCCTCACTATTTAAAAACCTTTCCTTGAGCACGTAAACATCTATATATAATAGCAACTTCAAAATAACGACTGACATTTCGTTGAAAGATTTAGAGGGAGATTTTTAATTATATTTACACGTAATATGACGTAAAACGCATTTTTGATGACGCAAGTGTCCGTGTAATGATTGGTACAGACATGCTACTTTCAGCATCAGCAATTCAGCTACTGGTGACTGCAGAGTTGCTGCCTAACTAATCTTAAGCAGAATGCTATGAAAATTTGCTAAGTTTAGCAACGTAAACCCTAACTTTCAGAGGCTACAGTATGCGTATTCCTGCAAAAATGACGTAAATTAAAGTGAAGCACGATCTGAGTGAACAGATCACCCAAATCGAACTTGTGCCTTAACTTTAACCTCCAAATGCATAAAAACCAAATTTGATATTTAGTTAAAGCTATGCTTTAACCACCAGATGCAGATTCAAAAACCCAAATTCAATACAGCTAAGAGAAAAAAAAGGAATGTAACTTTGATGAAGCACTAAAATCGCCAATTGTTGATACTAAGCGTATCGCGTGTGCACAAGACATTACCATCGAACCATCCGGCTTTACCCATTAATTTATTAAAAGAGATATTTCTGGCTTCCTGCCTGTATTACATAAGTACGCAATACGCATGTGATTAGCAGTTTCACGTATTTTTGTACAAACATTAATATAAGTACGGCACGGCTGTTATTTCTCATCCTGTATTTTTTACTCTAAATAATCTTGTAATGAGTTCGGTGATATATTGAGTTATTTATACTTGGCGTTAATAAAATTTATTGTCAAGACTAGGATAAAATCCAATGAGCTCATTTGCAGACGGTTACAAATTAATCATGTTCTAAAGTGATTCATTGTTTATGCTTTTAACACAGTTTCATGGAAAATGGAGCGTAAAATAAAATTAGATTAGGAAGTTACTAATCACGTACAAGACTGGAAGACTTGTTAATTATAAATAGGAATTACATGTACGATATTTCTTCAGTGCATTGAAAAATCGGATAAATGACATTAATTTTGCATATAGGTTACAAATATCTCTTTTGCACGTTTTGCACGCATTTGCACGTCAATCTTTTTTAGCAAATTGAACTAGATGAAACTGGTATTTTTCAGCTGACTAACCAGATAAGAAAAATTGAAACAAAATCAAAGAGCAGTCACATAGTAAGGTAAAGAAATGGCCGATGATGACCCCATATGTTTAAAAACATAACACTCCTTTTTGTAGGCAGTCGTGTAAAAAGTGTCCTCCTATCTCATTGGTAATGATTAGCCCCTAACAAAAAACCTATTCAGGTTTACATTTCCACAACAACACCAAAGCGGCAAAAATATGGTCCATGGCTGACAGCCCATCTCAAGCAAAACGTATCTTTAGCATCATCACTCGTGAAGGCCACAATATAACCAAAAAAACAAACTTTTGAACATAACAAAGAAACCTCACTACATTGTTCACATCTCGAATAACCCTAAAGAATTGTCCAAGCGATCGATTGCGCCGCCAATTAATAAGTCGTGATCATAAATTGATATTAAGATTCTTTGAATTAGTCACTGCCATCTTGATTGTCCGTCGTGTCGTGTATTGTGTTTGTTTGTGTGTACCTCTATTATGCTTTAGAGCTCTTGGTTCATTAGCGTATCGAGTAGATATGGAGCAAGAATTTTAGAATTAAATAGTAGGTTATTAATTTATTGTTTGCTATTGATTTTTTGTGGGTCAATGACTTTAATGTTATTTATGATGTAACTAATAAGGAAACAATTGGCGATCGATTCTACTGTACTGGTACTGTTTTAACCTTTAAAATTATTATTTTTGAGTCGGTGGTTAATTTCTCTCCTCTTTAGATAATTTGGGCCCATTAGGTTGCTATTTTTTTACGTTATTACAACATCGGTGGCATTTATTTAATCACCCAAAGTACAGGTGCATGTGGGGGAGTCTAACATGTGACTAATATTTTGAAATTAAGACGTAATTAATCCTTTGAGTTTTTAATTTGGCAAAAGTGAAAAAATGAAGACGTTAGTAGGTCCAAAAATAATTTTGTATTTCAAAATCAAAATAATGAAAAGAATCTTTACGTCATTTACCAAAGTAGTTATAATTTTTCCTTTAGACGCTAAAACCAAGTTAGTACCTAATGAAAAGGCGTGAGAATTCCCCACATAGAGAATATGGAAAAGAATAATTTAAACTTAACTAATAACTTGAAGACCAATCACACAGTCGCACTCGCCCATTAACACTAGATGCTCAATTACCAACACTACACAAATGACTCTATTCATTAATATTTTGAAGCGCAAACTTAAATATTTCCCACGGGCAACGACGAAAGGCGAACATTAGCCGAATGTTGAGATACAGAATAGAGATAGAAGGTCCAACCCAATCGACAAAGAATTTCTACACTAAAATGGTAAAGGGCAGGATGGATTGCCAATGACGCCTAAAGGTTCTGGAATAGGAGCAGCTTTCGAATACCTCCCATAACATGGAATGATGACTTAAGAGGAAACGCTGGCGGCGAGCATTGTATATAAAAAGTCATAATTCGAGGTTTGGCTCTCGACTGTTTTCTCCTCCAATATTGGACCGATTTAAGAGATATTTCACAAACGGAATAAGAAGGATATATTCTGTGTCCCTATGTTTCCTTTTTGATGATTAATTAACCATATTAGCACTAAAACTCATACAAAATGCTCAAAATTGTCCGATAAATAGCTGTCAACAGAACCCTAGTGTACAAATTTGGCAACCATTAATGAAAAAAAAAAACATAGAGACACAGTATACATCCTTCTTATTCAGTTTGTGAAATATCTCTTATATCGGTCCAATATTGGAGGAGAAAACAGTCGAGAGCCAAACCTCGAATTATGACTTAATACATACAAATTCTCGCCGCCAGCTGAGAGCTGAGGAAATTCGTTAGATGCGACAATCACAGGGCCGGTTGATATGGCGACGCTTGCGAGAGGCCAATGATGATCATTCGATATGGGTGGCACATATCGCTGGACTGTAGAAATCAAAGAATCAAGCTTCTATACCCATTTTCTATACTTTAGTTTCACTCTATTTAAATATTTAGCTACCGTTTTGAGATCATAAATCATTTTGTCAGTACAGGGGTAATTATCGCAATTGTTCTGGAGTAGGAGCAGCTTTGGAATACCTCCCATAACATGGAATGATAACCTGAGGAAATTCGTTAGATGCGACAATCGCTGGGCCGGTTGATATGGCGACGCTTGAAAGAGGCCAATGATGATAATTCGATATGGGTGGCACATATCGCTGGACTGTAGAAATCCAAGAATCAACCTTCTATACCCATTTCCTATACTGTAGTTTCACTCTATTTAGATATTTAGCTACCGTTTTGAGATAATAAATCATTTTGTCGGTACAGGGGTAATTATCGCAATTAAGGTTAAGCAACGATTAGCTTTGTTCTTCAAGAGGAAACGTGGGACCGAGATGTGTCGGTGAATCACTGGTCTCGGAATTTTCGAGATGAATGAAGAATTTCTGAAGACCATTGTTACTTTGTGTTTGAACATTACTTCTGAGATTTCGGACTTGAGTCGAGTTAAAAAGACGTTAATGTCAGGTATCGCTAACAAGCAATTGATAAATCATTCACACTTTACCAGTTACAAAATTCTTTCTTTGTGTTTATTTGCCCAAGGGAAATGTGTATGGTAGCTACAGTATCACATGGTTGTGTATGAAGAATCGAATACAAGTTTAAAGTTGCAGGCCGATTCTCAGCGATTTTGTCATTTGGCACGCTAACTCAGAAAACTGTTTTATACCTACTTTTCAATGCATGCAGACTTTTTACAACATTATTTCTTAATGTCAAAATAACATTTTTCTCTTCATAATTAAATTCAGTCTTTTTTCTGAATTCCAAACCAAAAAGTAAAGTAAACAATCAAATACTAAAGAAAATTCAAGGTTTACACTACGCTATCAACAATAACGAAGACAATTTACACGTGCCTATTTCCAAAATAGCAAATGGCGTCTCTAGAAATACCTTTGAATACTACATACTTAATCTTAAAGATAATGCGTGGTTTATTTTTAACAAAACTTATCTAAGAGTTGATGCACGAAAACATGATAGGTATTGGCTTAATCAATAATATGAAATCTACGCTGTATCATATGACTTTATAATTTGTAAACACGAAAATACTTAGTGATTTTAAATGGAAAAGCTAAATGTGTGATGGTTTGTAGACTTATTTTGAGAGATCAATATTTTTTTTGCAAATATCATCTTGACGCCTTAAATAGAATGGGTCTCGTGATTAAAATATTGATGGTAAAACCATTTTTTTTTTTTGTAGCTGCGGACTATCCTTTCATCTTCAAGCATATTATGTGAAACTCCAAAAGAGTTTAATTTATAACTCAAGTAGTAGTTGAAGAACATGAGCACAATGCGCACATAAAACACCAAAAATGAAAACAAATACTAGGCTCTTCCATTTGTCAATCGATAAAGTAATAAAAATCTAATTTATTTCACGATAATATTGTTGAAAATTCCCAAGTCATATTTCAAATTGTTAATAATGAGCCCGGTACCTGACGGTTTGAGATCGCGCTAAGACTTCGATCTAAAGAGGCTGCATTTGCATAAAATCATTAGTAAGCACAATGGTGTGCGGGCAGGGACACGGCCCGAGAGACACCTCACAGTTGCTCTTAAATATCCCACCAACATCAACAAACACAAATCACATACTGTCCATTACCTGTTCGCAAACACCCATAAAAATTTCATCAGAACCAATACAGTAATGGATAGCGCACAACAGAAAGTTGACGTGTATTGATGCGTCGTAAGAATAGCACGGCACGGGCTACGAGCCGCCTCTCGAATATGATTTATCATCGTTCATTAGGCGAGTTTGTCCGCAGCGACAACAGATGGAGCTGATAGCACTTGGCAGGGTGGCCGGCTTGTTATTATTTTTATTACCAGTTTTCAAAGAATAATACTTGAGGAATGCATCTCTTAATGAACTTCCACCCTTTTTGGGATCGACATGATGGATAGAATTAATGTCGCCTTCCATTGTTGATTGGAGACACTTTCAATGGTTTGGGACACGTCTACTTTGATTATGTCGCATTGATTTCGGGATTGATACCTAAAATGGATTTCTGAGAAGGGCTTAATGGTTGTTTTTGCTACCGTGATGTATCGATCATTATGAAATCTCACGAAGGTGTTCTGACTAATGATGTTTACAACGGTATTTACTTTATCTAATGTTTCAATAAAGAATGCCTTTTATTCAAACATAAATCATCCAAAATTACTCTTCATCAAAATTTAAAAAAGCATCTCCAATATTTAATTCAAACAGCGACAACCCTAAACAGCAGTAAACATTTTCATAGTCACTCACAATGCTCTCACTAAATCCTCTTACCATTTAAATCTCTCTGAGCACGCGCAGTGCAAACAGTGACAATTCTTAAAACTGCATCTTTAACACCGTCGTCAGTCGTGTTCGGAGCGTAATTAAAGGTCCGAAGGGAATTTGCATTCGTTTCTGAGAGCTCGTAGTGTAGAAAAAAAAGTTGTTAATTAGCATATTGTATTTTGAAATGTGACGGTTTGCAAGCAGAGTTTCATGCCCCTCAGCGGTGGGCTTGAGTCTCGGATTTTTATGAGTCTCACCACGTGTGGACGTGTCTTGATTCAGCTTGTCTTGAATAAAATCTTGGTTATTGGTTTTAATTAGTTTGTTAATGCCTGTGTTTACAGGTTGTGTATTTGTGGTCGAAATTTATACTGTTATTTTAAACGCAGTTAGGAAGTTTTACTTCAACATTTCTGTATCAAGACTATAATTAGTCCTCAAGATAAGAGTAACATATATAGAGGGCAAACTTTTTGATTCTCATTGCTTCCTTATAAAATCAGTCATGGCCACATATCAAAGTCAACTAGAAACTAAACATTGACCTGCCAATAAACCACAAATTACTAACCCAGTCTTATCCACACTAACCTGCCGTCTAAGTCAATCGTGATAGCTTTAGTTTTGTGTCTCTGTTTTAATTAATTTGATTCACGAAGTCGCCACTTCGGGTGTCACGACAAGATGCTTTGAGAGTACTGACTGACATACTTCAAAATGTCACCAAATCATTGGGATTATCTGCGATCGCTACCGGTAGCCTACCCTTTTGACCGTCATTGTCTAGAGGATTGTGTGTCTAATTCCACATGAGGAATTAGGTCCTGATGCAAAAGATAAACTTAACGAGAAACGTGTTGAAGGTATTAAGTAATGTTTTTAGATGGTTCTAAGTACTGTTTATAGAAGAGGGAAGATTAAAATACATGATTCTGTGCTGTGCTACAAGGACTTATTTTGGGGCCACTGTTTTTTTTATATATTTTGTTTGAACAATAAGCGATAATTTCATATTAAGTTGATTGATTACACCAACATTGTCTTCCAAAGTCTACTTAGAATCCACATCGTACTTCAATTACAAATCTACTTGCCATTCATGTTGATTATGATACCCTCCCCCTTTGGTAGGACCAATGCATAACTAAGCGGGTTTCGATTGCAAATTACTAGACATTGATTAGACGGACTGGAAGCAATTGGTTTGGTACCCAATCATACTACCTTTGATTCCATTAAAACCTTTGGTACATCTGATTTTTTTAATATCAAAACATTGTATAGTGTTAGTGTCAATTTCATTTTTTTTAGGTGTTGCTGGTTTTTTAAAGACGTGGGTTGTACTCATTACAAAAATCATCCTTTTGAATCGTATCTACGGTAGGCGCCAGATTAACTTGCAATAAAGTACATTGACCTTTCCCTAATATCCCTTCGTAGATCTCGAACAATAAATTATGAACCGTTTTTCATTACTAGGGAACATAAAGAATCGCGATAGAAGTCGATTCAAGACAGCTTTATGTCTTTATTTCCGTTTTTGATATTAAGAATGTCAATAAATGTATGTGGATCAATGAATATTGCACATTTATTTGGCATCTACCATATCATAGAAGTGGATAGTTATAGGTTACTATATCGCTATGTCATCATCTGTTTTGTTCTTGACATGACATTTGTCGTTGCCATAATCAAAATCATCGTGAATACGTAATAACTATTGCAGCACAAATTAAATCGTATCGGAGTGTGAGAACCACGGGTATCACGATTGCACGGATTTGGGTGATGTCGCAATGTTCCAATTAGGTGCTCATTTGTGTCAGTCGTGCATTGTTGCCATTCATTGGCGGCGAACAATCGACTCATTGTGAATGTGTTTACCTATTAGTTTTCAAAATCACTAGGTTTTGTTCTGTTTTATGCTTACTCATTTTATTGCGTGGAATTAGTTTTTAGTTCTGAAACTAGGGTGTGTGGGGTTGTTAGACTTTACTGCCCACACGATAAGAAGAAGAAGAAGTTTAAATTCGATTCTCTAAAGACTGTTGATTTTGTTGAGGGTAACACGAACAGTGCTGGATATTGCTAAATAGTTCAGATGCTAAAATCAGTCTAGATTCTTATCCCTTCTTTTGTATTTACCCATCTATTTCATATTAATACTATTTTTTGGATTTTCGATAGCGTGTTATGCAATGCTAATCCGCAATTTACAATGTACGCATAAGTAGTTGGTAAAAATGTTAGTTTGCACTTTCATATTTAGCATATTATATCTAATAGAGTAGGTTTTCACGATTCTTCACACAAACATTTCAACAATACTACTAAATTGCGAGTGTTCTCAGTTAAAGCTTAAAATTATTTTCTCAGTGATACTGTGGGAAAAGTTGAATTTGATAACCTAAAGAGGATTGACACCCGATACATGAGCCATTCTCACTGTCCCAAATATGTATAGGACCATTTAACGAGACTGCCTCAAAATGCACGAGTATTATTTAACTACAGATTCAATAGATTCAATCAGTGATACAACGATTAACATAGTACACACCCATCGTACTAAGCCAGGCGGGGTAGTGACACAATGGACTGTATGCCACAACATCATCAAACAATTTCAAAATCTGATCCTATGCATAACGAATGGAGTTGATAAATAGTTTGAATTAACCGATCTAATACGGGTCACCCACAACACGGTGACTCGACGGAATATCGACTAGTAATGATAATTGAACTGGCAAACACCCAGGCTGGACTATCAGAACCATCTATTGAGAAACGACGCTGGAAACTATATGACTTGCGCTATTGTATTTATGATTGTTTTTTTATTTTATTTCTTGTCTTCGGACACAATCTTTAGCGTTCTGATTAACTCGAAGCTTTACCGCTGTGAATTGTTTCAAACAGCCCGTTAGAATATTGAATTATGTGCATCTATGAGTAAGGATCGAGAAAATCAATGAGATTTCACGTCTTGCTCAACGTTTTATATTTGGGTATTACCGTTACTGTTTTTTTTTTCTGAAAATGAAGGGAATTTTCCTTAATCTAAACTTGATAAGAATTTCAATGATACAGGAAGACACAGCGGTCCATTAAAGACACATACTCACTAAGCAATGAGGACAATTTAAAAATTAAATACCGACGAATTTCCCGCTTCTGAATCTATTGGAATTTTCCATTAGTTAAAATGTATGACATGTTTCAGTCACGGGTTGTATATTAAAATGATAAAACTTAACACTATGGTCACCTGGAGGCGATACGGGCAGACGAGATTGTTACCATAGCGAGTAGAACCTAGATGAGGCTGGTATAGTCACGTAGGGATTGACACAAGAAAAAAGAGAGACGTGTGCTCAAGAGTTAGATACTTGCTGGAGCATCAAGCTCAAATGTGCCCTTTTTTTCACTGATATATTTAAATATTTTATTTTTTTGTTGAGTGTTCGCTTCAAATTCACCTTGGCTATTTCCTTCGTATCTCGGGTTTTTTTAATTTGTGATGGGTTTGCTCTTGACTCTAGTCTAGGTCAGAGATGACAGGGACAAAGTCTGCGATGGAACGAGCTTACCCAGAAGGAGCCTGTGCACTCTAACTTTGAAGAGATTAGGGTTGTAAGCGTTTGGAAACACAGACGCAAGCAGAGAGTTCCACTCCTTTGCTGTGCGCATTATAAAAGACGTTTGGAAACGCTTAGTGCGAATTGGTGGAATAACAACAAGGTAGGGATGGTAAGATGCAGTGCGATGGATGTCCGATGATAGACGGGGGCCGGTGGGATGAGGTCATGGAGCTCTTGGGCACACTCACCGAAGTACAATCTGTAGAAGACCGACAAGTAGGCAACCTAACGGCGATGAGCCAAGCTATGTAGCTTGGCATCCACCAGTTTTACGTCACGAATAAGCCTCTTAGCTCTGCGTTCCACCGAGTCAAGCACGGCAAGCTGATACTTAGCTGAGCCATCCCAAAGGTGGCTACAATACTCCATGCAGGATCGGACTTTTGCTTTCTATAGGCTTAAAAGCTGTCCAGGACTGAAGTATCGCTTCACCCTATTTAGGATGCCCAGCTTTTTGGCCGAGGTTAGGGCTTTTTACTCTCTTTGGTCTCTCTAACAAGCTGCAATGAGTTTGCCAATTTGGTTTCCACACTCGTCAGCTCCAATCAATAATTCAATCCCATTAAACCAATACCTGCCATAAATATTAATCGATGAACTCATAATAACAATTTTGAATGTCAGTGTAACTGTCTATTCCAACTAAACCATTACCAAGTTGGAATGTTTATACACTACTCTTAAAATAAAATTAATTCAAAAGTTTGACACATTGTCTGTTTCTTCTTTTTCATTCAAGGTAACATAAGCATAGTTACAGTTTAATGTTATCTCTGTTACAATCATAACAACTTCAAACTGGTTAGACTTGACCATGGTCGTTCCTGCATTGTCATAAGGGATTCTCTAATTGAATTTTGGTAATAAAGAGAAACAATGCGGTTTATTTTAATATAGATTAACGACCGATGACTTGACACCTCGCACTCAAATCCGAAGCCGGTTGCTGATTTACAAAGTTACTGTTACCGTTCCTGAAATCAAAATCACATGAATAATAGACCTTAAGTCTTAAAGATTTAGTATCTTTTACGGTAAAATTATGTTTGTCAAAATCATAGATGTGTTTCTCTGAATTAAAATTAGTTCGAAAAATATTAATATGTATTAGTGTCAACCTTTTTACGTTATTGGTTATTGGTTCATTGTTGGGTTATGGTAATTTTCTGTGTGATATATTTGTTTTGTTTGATAAAGATCTGGTATATAATAAAACCAACGCCATCTACTGTCTTCAATGCCTTGTGTAGGATGTGCGAGTTAAACATCAACATTGGAATACATAATTGTATACTTGTGAAGATGGAAGAAAAAGACACGGTGCGCTGACCCCAAATGAATTGCGAGCCTAAATAAGGGCAAGAGGATTTTGGGGAATGTGCGACGGAATTGCATAATTTGGTTCCGCCTAGCCCGTTCCATCATCGGACCACAAGACGAACGGCGATGCGCCACCGGTACATGGTGGACATCCCACCCATGCGCACAAAACGTTTTGGGAACACATTCATAGTGCGTGCAGCTAAGGAGTGAAATTCCCTGCCGGAGTCTGTGTTTCCTGATAGCTATAACCTGGGAGTATTTAAGTCAAGAGTGAATAGGTTACTTCTAGGCAAGCGTGCTCCATCTTCGACCACATCATCGCTTACCATGAGATAGTGGTCAAACGCGAGCCTATAAATAGTAAAAAATGGATGAAAATTAATTCAGTGATTCATTTAAATACTTACCTATTTATTTCTGTCAATTTAAGTCAAAAGTAAAATAAACACTCGACTGCAGTCTCACATGAACGCAAACTCTTAAATGTATTGTGACACACAATTAAAAATAAATTACAGTATAAGATTCTACCATCAGTCATGTTGATATACGTTCGCGTTTAATACTTGCAAGTGACCAATAAAATCGTTCAATAAATACATCTGGTCTTATTGTTGGAGTTGTTTCGGCACTTTTACAATAGTCGGACTTACCGAAATACGATTGTCAGGCTTCACTACGTTTCAGATTTGAAAGGCATTAACAAGAAAGCAAGGAAATTGGAAAACAAAATTGATTTTAGGGTAAAGCATTTCCTAAAATCAATTTCATACAAATAAAGTTTTAATGAGAGTAATATGAGTACTAACAACAGATTTGAATGTCCATACATGATGAAAAATAACAAAAACTATCAAGACTCAATCCAGCCTTCATTATTTTGCACTAGCTGCCGCCCGCGATTCTGCCTGACTGAATGTCGAAAATTATGCCAAGGGAACATATTCCCGGAATAAATAGTTTCATTTGTGTTATTCCAGATTAGCATCTACCTCTGCGCCAAATTTCACCAAGATCCGTTCAGCCGTTCTGACTTAATTCCATCAAAACTTTCTCATTTATAATATTAAAGTAAAAAAGTATAAATTTATAAGTGACGTGTTCACATGGAAATCTGACCTGGTTAATAAAGGTCTCTGGTATCTGCTGGATGCTAGAAACACAGTACCAGTTAAGAGGGAACTCTATTGGGCCTTCCTCCATACAAACGCATTCCGCTGTTTTCTTCATGGATAATGCGTCTTTTTTTCCAAAAAATCTAGGTGTAATTAATACATGCCCTTATCATTTTCCTTTTTCTGAAACATAATTACTAAAAGAATTATGACAATCCAAAAACCCGAAAAACCAGCCCGTTTTTACCGCCATGTTCAGGCGACTATCAGACAAATTTGATAAGTTTTAAACAAAATAGAAAATTATAAGAAGCACAGAACATAGTCCTCTAAATTTTGACATATAGTTTTTTTTATCATTCCAATTTTGAAGAAGAAAACAGCAGAGTACAAAACGTTTTAGGTCAAGGTTTTTATAAGTAAAATCAGCCTGAGCTGCAGTTGCTTTACTTGATAGGGCGTAACGCGACGGCATCGGCAATAGTATCTTCAAATACCTATTTTTCAAATTCCTCGAGACTAGAGTCCCCTCTTAATAAAATACTGCTTGGCAGAGGTCTGCTTCCAGCAGTGGACGCTTTTCGGCTGAAAATGATGGCAATGATTGACGACACTTTATCGTTTCCATCTTGTGCCTTTTTTTAACGAATGACACTTGGACTTTATTTATTTTCTTTAACAATCACAGCAATTTAAATCTTCATTTCAAATTGAACTTCACGCGCCTCTACAAAGGTAATTTTACCAATCTGCCTGTCACTCAAAAACAAAGTCTCTTTAATAAAAACAATGCTTTATTTTGTTTTAAACCCATCAGCTCTTAAAGGGTTATTAAGTTATGACTTGTTGCACTTCACTTTTATAATTTTATGATGTGATATAATAATATATCTCAGTATCTTTCTCGTTTCATTCCTGTTTTATGTAGATTTTTTTCTCGAATGGTAGATGATTGTTACATTTAACTTCGTCTTTATGGTCCTTAGAAGCCATTTATCTGCAAAATCACTCGCAAACTGAAACAATTAAGAAGACGCTTATAATATCTGAGCCAGTTCACTTTTTCACAAAAATATCACCTATCACAGTTTCTTGAAAACGCCCGGTTGGTAAAATGCTAACGCATATCTTCTGTGAACTGATAATAAACATCGTATTTTATTCAATTTTTTGCATAACAACAAGGAAATCTCAGAACCATAAATAAATTTGAAAACAAGATTCGATTTCAATTTACTTACGCAACCAATTGCCATCAATTTTATTGTACAGAAAAGCCAATCGATTCACAAGTGCGCACACTTAACCTCCCTTACATTGCAAGTTGCTTTCTTATTAAAATAATCATAAAACACTAAGAGAGACTTTCTCAAAACCTACGCAGTGTGAGGTCGATGCCTTAGTGAGGGGAATGCGGATCTCATCGGTCCATCGATGTCGATTGTTTTAATTGTTTCGAGATGAGACCGAGGAGCGGCCGTGTCAATGAGAGGTCAACTAACGACGTGATTAGTATTTCAAATCGAGAACTCGATTCTGCTTAATTTGAATCGATGTTTTATCGATACGTCGTTCAGTCACGAGTTTTGTTTGTGCTAATTATGTAAATGTTCGTTTTAATTGCGATAAATTATAAAGAGAAAATGTTTTATCTGTTTTGGGATAAATGTTTATTATAGTGCTGACGTGTTGGCGGTTAGTAAACTCTTACAGTTTGTAGATAACCTCTGATTCTTTCACATTAGTAAAACAATGTATTGCCCAATAAAAAGGTTATTAGCTCACCTTGGAGCTATAATGAACTTATCTGAGCTGAGACCAGTCCGAATTTTATGTTGTTATTAACATTTTAACTATTTCGTGAAAAAAAAAAAAACAAAGTAAAAGTCATTTGGGTTCGTAAAATTCCAACCTTTTCATTCACAAAACGAAATTGAATTAAGAATGAAAATTACTTACGGCGCAGTGACATTTGCTGAAATCCAATACTTTTTGTGTAAATACGAAATAATTGCCCACAGCATTAAAAAGTACTTATGCTCCGTGTTTATATTAAACCTCAGCATTTTTAGTTTGTTTAAAATTAAAAGTCGGTCCAAAAAATAACACTTGTTCAATCGATATCACACAATAAAGGATAGGGCTGCCTCTAATTAATTCAAAATGGAGCCCAAAATTTAAATATTGGGAAATTATTGAAAAAATAATTATTTAGTGTGTAATTGTTTATTTTATATGAATAATATTGTAATGAGCGATGAGTGAGGTTCTATTACAAAAAAAAAAACATTATTTGCTTATCGATTAAAAAAAGTCTTCATTAAATAATAAAAGGGTCTGAAAAAAAAAATTGTTTTTTTTTTGTTTTCACAATTTTAATTTTTACTCGAACATATTTAAATCAGTGTCAACCTTACTAAATCCTAACTAAAATTCCCGCCTACATTTTAATAAGTGGCGTTTGAGTGTTTAATAAAAACGGATTGTCCTCAGGAGATGGCAGGGTATAAATAAAAACATGTTCACATGCTCGCTACAACTTGCTTAGGCGACATTACGTTTTGGAAAATCGTTAGCGACGCCTACGAAAACATTTTATTTGTACTTCGGAAGTTTTAGAGTTGGTCCCTTGAGGAGTTTATGAATGAAACTGTGGCAGACTGCAAATTGAGGTTGCATGAAATCAAATAACATGCATAATTTCGACGATGTTCTTGTTCATTGAAATTAATCATGTAAATTCTTATAGACTTGCATATTTATGAATGAAATCATTTTGAAATGTTATATATTATTTATTATGATTGCGCGATATTGTAAAACTGATCACTCGGAGAAGTGTGTTACAAAATTTCGCAAGATAAGTTGACTTGAATGTAATATCAAAACTGCAACTATAGAAAGAATCCCATCAGTTTTAAATTCATTAAAAAAAACCATTTGCTTTATAGAAACTTAAACCTGTGACCACAACAGCCTGCATTGCAAATAAGCCTACGCGATGAAACTAACATAATTATTATACAATCCCAAGAACCAAAACACGTTACAAATAATTTAAACCAAGCGCAGACCGCACACACTATTAAAGAAAGATGTCGCCTCTATAACTTCCGAACACTAGAATCCCGTATCTCGAGTATAAGCCGTCTCCTCACTTATCCGAAACACCACACCCCGAATGCACTTAATGTACAAAATATTGTAATGTTATTATTATTTCATATGATAACCCGAAGCCTTGCCTTTTCAATACCGGATAAAATAATTTCAATAGAAATGTATGCCTGGGTGGAGATAATCTCAGAAGGCAGATAGGACGGGTATGCACCTCGATTATTATCATAAATTTATCTAATACTGGGTATGAGATGATATGGAGCAGTTTAATTGGGTAAGGAGAGCTGGCGATGTGAATATAGGTGGCAAAACTGGCGATGCTAGTGTCAATGGATTTAAAATTGGCTGTACGGAAATCAATAAAGAAGAACACAGGAACGGAGATAGTCCAGATATTTGGAAAAGCAAACTTGATTTTAATTCGATCATCGATCATATGCATATTTAAGAGACAGTTAAAAATATTAACTTAACTTAAACGTTTCTAATAATCTAACGTTTTATCCAATATAAAACAATGTTATCCAATGCTTACCAGCATGTAAGTGCAAAAAGTAAGTAAAACATACTTAGTAACAAGTGACAACAAACAACACAGGATTCATATCTAAAGTATATATTACACCAAGAATGCAGCACTCCTCGAATGCAAAACACTTAGCACTAGAAATTAATAACTAAAAGCGATGTAACCAGATCTTTATATATGCAGACTTTAATTTTTACGAAGCAAAGATTCGATTACAAAACAAATTAATGCAGAATTTAAACTCAGCATTAAAAATCCAATAAGTGTCAACACAAAAAGATAGCAAACATTTATCACGAACATGAACATAACATTATAGAGGCGACTCAGGTGGGACACATAAAACTGGCCGAGATCACAACCCACCTAAACTAAACGTAGGCAGACCCAATAAAAGCCCCTAAGCCATTTAAATCTCTCTAAACGACAGGGTTATAGTTTAATTTTACTGCAGAAAGCATTTCCATCACAATTGGAAGTGACTCCTTGTCATTTATTTTAAAGTGTTTGCGGGCTTCGTCCTGACCGTGCGTTATCATAAATCTTTTTTAAGATCGTACCATAAAGGCAGATAAGGTCGCACCCAATCGCCTAAAGATTGCCTTTTACCGAATTTACAATGCTGACGAATTGTCAGACGAACGGGAAAGGATTAGTTGACAAGACGAAGCGACGTTCGGTTTAGAATATGTTGATTTTGATGAAATACTAGATCCATCAGCTACAAGTAAAAAAAAATGAGATAATATAGGACCGAAGAAGAATTACAAATTTCCTGAAACAAAATTATGTGCAAATTACAATAAAAACAAATTAAATATAATTGGTACTATTTTATATTGTCAATGTTAAGGTTAATAAGGTCACGTTATTTATCATTATGCTTATACGCTAATAGCTTTGTTAAACGTTTTCTAAATTAATTTTGTTTACTAATGTACGTATAACATTGACAGCCCTTATCTTAATTTATGAATTTGAATAAAATTACCAACGCCCAACGACCACACGAAAGAGACATAAATACTTCTGTAAAAATACCATATTTTTTATTACTTTCATCATTCGATGAATTTGGCAGGAAAATCAAAATTAAAAATTATTATATTATGTTGAGTTAAACTATATCATGTAGATTTGGAATAAAATATGATGAGGAAGTAGGCATTAAAGTCCCATGTAAGCGGGTAGCTTATCTGTAACACCTTTATTCTTAGGTCAAAAACGAAATGATTGAGTGGTGGCTGTGATCTCAGTAAATTGATTAAGTGTCTGATTTTTTAATATTTCCCGTTTAGCGCGGTCCATGTTGAATGATCAATTAAGTTGATCGACGTTTGACTGCGGCGATTTGGGAATCATACGCATCGGAGACTTAATCTGAATGATACTCATATTTTAGCAGCAGGCTTGTATGATTATGCGTTACGATGTTAATTTATTTGAACATCATGTTGATTCATACAATCAGCATTAGGTACATTTTAAACAGAAAAAAAATAATGCCAACGACTTTGTGTACTTACCTACATGAACTGATCATAAGGTCTTCATATGGTTCTTCTTCTTTATCATCATTGTCATTGTTTTAGCTTACATATTTATTTTATTAGTTTCAAATATATTATTTTATTTGTATATTGTTCCCCAAAAGATTCCATTTTTTTTTGTACGCCTACGCACAGTGTAGTCTTTTAACCCAAAGGTTGACTGGTAGAGAATGCCTTGTTGCATTGAGTCCACCCATGTGCCACTACTGTACATAAAGCTTAAATAAATAAATAAATTCAGCCACAAGACTTCAACTGCAGATAAGCCTCCATCAATCATCACCAAAACCATATATCCTGAGCTTAGCTCTTTATCATATCCATTCTTTCAATTTGAATCTGCAAACAATACCTACTTATTACAATTTATATCACTTGACTAATTTTTATTGCGAAAACATTGCAGAAAAAGTGTCTATCAATATCTCAAGCACTAAAATCGAATCTCAAGAATCGAACACTAAAGAACTCAAACTATCATTCAACAAAATGACAATAGTCACAACAATGGATACCAAACTTTAAAAGTCCATCGACGCATTTAATTTCATAACTAAACGTGTGTTCGTTTTTGTGCTTGGGCCACAAAAGATCTAATTGAAGTGAAAAAAAGGAATGATTCTCAAATGATACGTGTTTGTTTGTGTGATTGATGTATCGACGGAGCGAGTCGGCTATTTAACAGTCGGTTAGACAAAATAGTCGAGGTATGCGAGACGTCGGGGTGCCATACCAGTACAACTTGTACGTACTTTGGCGTATAATGTTTGTGTGATGCTCAAAGTTTTGGGCTAATTACTTTGAAGATTTTTTTTTTGTTTGTATGTTTTATGATAAGAATGTAAATTCCGGAATATAGTCGGTCAATTTATTTAAGGATAACCTTATAATAATTTGTAAGTCGTTTTAACAATCTGTAAGAATTATTTTATTAATTGTTTTCAATAATGAATGTGTTTGAATGATCAAATCAATCAGTTACAGTCCACCACTAATAGGTATTATTGTCTATGTATCTTTTTTTTTTAGTTTTATGCGGTTCTATCTACCTCTATAAGCATTTCGCTTATTTAAGTGTTAACAGACTTAATTAAAAAAAGTGTTTACGTAAACACATTTTAAATCACTGCACTTTTAATGCTTTGGGGTCCAATCTTACAATCACCTGACCAAAACTTTGAGAATCACCGCCTCAACAAACACGAAAGCATGCGTGTGTGCGTGTCGTGATCACAATCAGGTTATTTCACTGGTAATTATGATAGGACGGGCGAGAGCCCGACCCCGGGTCACAACGTCCGAATGTGGCACATAATCATATGACGAATAGTGTTGACCGAGCTTAGGATTTGAGTGGTTTCGGCAACACTTTCGGAATCTGCAATGGTTTGTACGAACACCGAATATTAGACAAAATTTCACGAAAAGTCAGAAGTAAGAGATATGTAAGTAGTTGAGCATATTAATATTATTACGATATACGAGAGAAATGTTACCATATAAGCATAAATCTACCATCTGAAAGTTGATCACTTTAATTGATTTTATTTTAGGCTCATTTCTTTGGAAGCTGATGTATTAAGCTATTGACTCGATGAATTTTTGATCAACCATCGCCAGTTACTTTCCGAACCAAGCCTCCCCAAACTCTGCAGTTTTAATTTCCTTACCTTCATCATCACCAACTTTCTAGCCTTGTTCTATGTTACTTGGTGTCAGTGCATCATGTTTTCTTCTTCTCTCATTTTTTCGTTCTGAACTTAACGCAATGTATCATATACAACTTGAAGTTTAAGAAGGCATAGGCCGAAATCCATTTTGTTTCGGTCTCGGCTAAGGCCGAAAGGTCCACCACCATCTGACATCGGTAAGACTCTAGACGTAGTCACTGAACATACACTCATTTCCATTCTGATTATATCTCATTACATCTCGATATGTTTGTTTATAATTTTGAGAAACTGCTTCAAATGTGAAAGCACGTTACAATCGATTGCCGAAATGTTAATCGTATGATTATTTTATTGTTCTGGAATTGGTGATGATTATACGTTTCCTACAGTTTTAAGTACCAATGTTAGGTTACCTTTCCTTTGTGTTGATCACTCTATAATGCGGATAGGTCAGTTTCTTCATTGACATAATTGAAGTTTAGTATCAAGGTTGCTTTAGATCTCTCTCTTTTTAAGCAGTGCTGAGTAATTTGCCCCTCTGTGCTTTAGTCTTTTTTTTTAGTCTGTAGTTTAGTCAATCTTTATCTTGTGTCACTTTTGTGTGTCTTCTAATCTATTTCTGCAATATGTTTATCATCCACCTTCAAATTCACTTTTTGATATAAATCGTGTCTCTAAGCTAAATTGAATTAAATTGTTTTTGTGAGAAGTTTCTGGAAGTTTTTTTTTTATTCTGATATCCTCTGATTTACTTTTTACGCCAATCATCATTTTCAATCAAACTAACACTTGATGGTGGACTTTTAACACCCATAACTTAATTTCCAACTATACCAGCAAGGGTATATTCCCACCTATACACCGTGTAATCATATTAAACACTATAAGCGAGCGTCGTGGGCGGGAGACCCCGGGTCAAACGAATTCATAGATAAAAACCTGTCCATATGACGTCACGAGATCGAAAAACTTCGTCCAAAGAATCAAAACCCAGAATAGACAGGCACAGAAGGTTGGCTCTGCACAACGGGCGAGTCACACGCACACATAACTACGTATCACTTACAGCGAGTGCAAGCGCACTCCCAACTGTCATTGATTTGTCATCAACGTACGTACGCGTGTGTGCGTGCGTTTCTTTTCTTTTTCTCGCATCGAGCAAGACGCACGCATTCATAGACATGCTTCATATATACCTAATCAGCGCAGTTGAGATTATTAATTGTTTGACATCTTCTTTTCGAGTCGATGGTTAACTCCCTAGATCGTTTTGGGCCTAGTTAGGTGGCTACGTTAAACTAATTGCAGCATCGATGGCATTAATTAAATCCCCCAAAGTACCGATGTATGGGCACTTGGGGCACTTTAACATGTGGCTCATGTTCTGAACACCGCACAGGACTGACGGTTCAAAGCTCTCCAAACAGGCCTCCAAGGAGGCATCTTGGGTTTCATAAAATCGTGAGGCGGTGGATATACGAGTAATTTGTCTTCCCACAGTTTGCCTGTCTTTTTAGGTGGCCTATCTTGGATAGCCTCTGTGTGTCGAAGGAAGCTTTTACAACTTTTAAGTCTTCCCGGTACGCCCGTTTTTGCTCGTTTCTTGGCGTTGGTCTTCTGTAGCAATCTATTCTGTGATCAGCTCAAGCATCCAACGCTCAACATCGTAATGATTCGACGTTGATTTAACACGCCAGTTAATTTATACATCAGGCTAACGTATGACACTGGCAAATGATTTATGATGTACGTAGATTAGATAATTGTTGCTTTTTAGGCTTCTTTATTTTATTGGGCTCAGTTTTGAGTGCAGTGCTTTGGGTTTGTAATTACTTTTTTATGTTGTTCAGCTAAGCGACCATAAAAAAATAGAGGATTTTGGCCCTTAATAAGATTTTTTTAGAAAAAGGACCAAAAGCTACAACTAGGTAACTCTATAATGTGAATTTTTAGCTGTTTCTCTATTTTAGGAAACAATTTTTTTAAATTTGTTATAATTGTGTTATGCAATAAGTCTCACCAATAATTCATCGAAAATCGCTAACCTAGCCTCAAAACAAAGCATCAATCCTCTTAGTCAAATCCCATGATAAACCAGTGGTCCCACAAATATTACCATCCTAACACCTTCCCTTCATACACTATTTCTATTTCTATAAACAACTTATCAGCCAACACTTCCGATAAGTGCGTATAAGACAATTTTCTTCAAATATAAACCTATCAGACAAATATTTGTGGTTGCACAATAGTTGGATGCATCGGCCCACAAGGCGGGTGCCCCCGCGCAGTATTTCACGCTGCCCCTGCGTCGACAGTGTTTTGCACTTCGCTGAGTAGGGGACGGACTTGGGAGTATAATATTTAGATTGATATGTATTTTTGTTTTCCTTATTATAGTGCAGATTTAAAATTGAACTTAAGATATCAGATATCAAGCCTTTATATCAGGGAACTAATATATTGACTTACCTAAAATTAACACGCCTATATCGGCATCCCAATCTGCCTGCGCTTTTCTATCCTGAACAAAAGCCTCACTACATTCCTGCCTATTTTTGCGAACTAGCGTGTCTTCCATCCAGTTTGAACAAAAAGTGTCTAATTTGTCTCGCAATCTCCTTCTAGGTCTGCCGCAACTCAAAAAGTGCAGTTATTTCCTCATCAACTCTTTCACCAGTTTATAGTAGTCATGAAGTTGCGTAAGTTCTTGTAACTGAAACTTTGACATTGATTACACAAAAAACTAGATCACGGAAGTCATCATCATGGGCGTCCACCAAGAAAGAGTCGCCACCACGACCGGTCCTGTGCATCTCAAATTCAGTGGAAAACTTCGGCCTTCACAAGATCATCGATCCACCTTGCGGGACGACCTCCAACGCTTCGTCTTTGACCACGGAACTAAGCCTATACAGTAAAGTAAAGTCTAAACAGTTTAATAAATTATCATTTACAGTTGATTTGAATGCAGAAATGTCCAAATGTGTCCCTGTAAAGATGTAGCAGAGCAAAGAGTTAGACGGTGCGGCCGCGGCGTGTTCTCCGGCGGCCCACACTCCGATACCGCGTCATCTGTTTATTGTACCACACGAAGAACTAAAGCTAAACCACTGAAAGAGATACTTGATGTACCTTTAAACCGAAAATATCGTAGACAAGATTGTCACTTATTCATCCAAGAAATAATATTACTGCAGATTAGGTTCATGCTGGCATTTATAGTAATCCAGATACGTAAGGGTTTAAAGGATGCAGTTTTTTTTTATTATTATCGTAGATATTCTCAATTTCTTCATCTTTGCACCATCTGTGGACAAACATGGTGGAAATTGAGTAAATACGGTAAGAAGATTATTGTGAAAATAGCTGAAAAGACTAATGAAGAAATGCAGCTGCCTAACTGAATTCATTCAATTGAGAGTTAGTAGATGTTGGGAGTGTCAAAAATTATTTCCAGATTCCAAGGAATAAAAATAAACTTTTCAATAGTTTATCGACACTGTAATCTAAATGCTTGTCAATCATTACTATAGCATCGCATTGCAGAGTGCGCTCAACATTAAACTTGAAGAAAATGAAAGCCTCATCTAGAGAATCTACAAACTATCTTCGCATTGTTTCATTTTACGACGTGTCCACACTATTGTTCCCTTTACAATAGATTTGGTCTACATCGGTCTTATTTCAGAACCTGTTTGTCGTTATGTAGAAAAATTACCATTTTGTTATCTTTGTTAACAACATAGACCATTCCGGTTTTCAGGTCCCATTTGGGTGATTACGATCTTAAAACGTGGAAAGTTTTAATATTGCATTATATTTTGCTCTTTTGAATAAAAATGGGAATTAGGAATCTTGTTTCCATCTTAATGGACGTCATAAAGTAAATGGGCTATTTCTAAGAATTTTAGTCTTATGTTCAATTTTGTTTATTGTATTTAGTCATCCTAGAATGGCACCATGCAAGCTTTGAATGTGCAATTGTGCATACGAGAATGTTAGACAGAAAAGTATATTTCAATTGCAGACGCATAAATTAGTACAACTGAAATAAAAGAAAAGGTTCTGTGTCGACTAGTTGATCCAAAGAAAGTATCATAAAATAGGTACCTTTTTAAGGATAGAAAATCATCAAATGACTCTTCCCGCTCTGCACGGAGCGGAAGGGATTATCAAACTCTTACTGACTAAAACTGAGCCGTGTTCTTCCTAATGCCTTTTGTATTGCGCGGGGACTCTTTCGAAATAGGTACCTACAAGTTACAAGCACAGTAAATACTTTTATTTTATTTACTGCTAGTCAAAGGCCTCTCCCAAGTCCTGCCAGATATACTCCCCCGCGCCGCCTCGTACCAGCCCATGATAGCGCGTACTATGAAGTACGCGCCGAAAATTATCTCGACAATTCTTTCTAGGCCGACCTCGATAGCACCTTCCATTTTCTGCAACGCATTGCTGCGTGGAGACTTGCCCAGGCGGTCAGTATGCATGTAGCTGTCATGACTCACTCAATACCACTAGATCCTGGAAACATTAAATAAAGAAAATAACAGTAGTTTCATGTAGGTATAGGAAACACGAATAAATCTCCATATAAACATTGTACATCGACAACCGAAACAACACCAAATTATCTCATACCAGCCACAAAATTCCAAACAGCAACTAAAATAAATCTTCAAAGAAAACGAATATGGAAACGATGTATTGAAAGCTACTGAAGCTTTGTAGCCAAAATACGGCTACCAGCTAAAGTGAGCTATTAATTTTAACTGGTATTTGGGAATCCAGAGAGCATTATAGAACGAGCACCAGGAATGCAATGAGGAGTTAATGCGCATACCATCGGGCCCACGACATTTATTTTGCACTAAACAATGCTGCCGTGAATGATTTGAATAAAGATTTTTGAATTTACAAGTTTTGTGTGTCTTTGTTTTTTAAGGAAGATTTACTTATTTTGTGTAAATATATTTGTTGATAGGTATCATAAAATGTTGGCTTAACAGTGAAAGCGATACGAAACGTAGATGACTGATTCTCAATCAGAGTTTGTCCGGAAAAATAAACTATTGAAAGTATCGATTAGTGGATAGGAATTGATGCAACTTTAAGTTTCGTCAGAAACTACAGAACAAATCTCTTTTTAGGCTTCAAAGGTTTTTTTAATACTGAACTTGGATTAAAAAAATATGATATTAAAATGTCCTGTTCGGGACACAGGGGTTAAAGGGTTATAACGGTGAAACGGGAAGTCGCATTGAAAAAGTCGTTTTGGTAAACAAAATCGGAACCACAACCGCACTTTTTGCGCTCCTAAATACATATTTATGCACAAACTGCTAACAAAAGTGTTGCTTTAATCCGCTAAATAAGTTTTATTTGGAAAAGGGCTCATTTTGCAGCTGCTGAGAATAATTTCAATAAATTCATAACTATATTTCATGTTGATGAACGTTTTAATTTCCAAAACCATTCAAAAGTTTTACCAAATATGTAAATTTTCAATGTGAAAATTTCGTTTTATTGCCGGACAAGCCAGGAACCGTGACACAGTTATTAAAAAACGACAATATAAACAATTGGGTATCAATGTCGTCCCTTTTATATTATTTTAAAAACCCCAAAGTAATCGTATCGTATCGTATCGTAACAATAAAAATTTTATTTGTCACAGCACATGCTCTTAAAAAAACCGTATTATTTAATCCTAAGTGAAGTGTCGTCTTCATTTTATCAAGTTCCAAGTGTCGATATATTGTTATAACGGCGATGCCTGGGTACTAAAGAGTGCAGTCCAGATAACCATGTGGATGTACTCCCCTTGTTAACGATCCCACAACCAAATAAATTTGTAACCAAATTAGTCCCGAGCGATAAAATTTATTCGAAATCCACTGAGGAGAGTAAAAATAACACATTCTCTGTCGGATTAAAGAAGAGATACGAGCAAGATACGGTCCCCGAACGCCTCTTCCGCCCGTTTTTAACACTTCCAATTAATAAAATTGATTTTGTTTTTTAATTAAGCCCGTAACGAAGGCTCGAGGCTTGCTTAGGACCCAGATCGGGTATACCTCTTAAAACAAGATTTATTTTATTGCTCAAAGCACAGCATTTGGATCTTTGACTCGGATCGTACCTTCATGACAACGAAAAACCAATTGCCTACATTTATAGCGCCATCGATGCATAAAATTCGTTTTTTATAAAATGTAATCGAACTCGTAACAATTATGCCGGTGTAAAATTACCAAGCGGAAATTAGGCTCGTATAAATATATCCATAGTGGTCAAAAGTGCGTTTTGCTGTCTTTGTTTTTTAACGGTCCTCACATTAAGCGTTTTTGTATAAAATTCAACGGTCGATAAGACTTCATTCATATTTTTGTCTCGAACAACGTACAGGAAACTTGTAAAACAAATAAAGTGGTACTAAAAAATTAGCAATACCGAATCGTGATTTTATATTTCCATACATTTAATCCCTCGCCATAAAAAGTTGTATAGAAACGATCGCTAATTACAGTGCCAACATGTTCAGAAGCATGCATGAATGAGTGCCAGTGAATGTGTATGGATTATAATGTATGGACGAATCTTTACGGCATTCCCGTCTCATTTGCATATGAATGTATAATTAAACTACGTTATGAATGCTAAATACAATCCCTTTTAAATCTGCAGGTTCAATTTGATCCTTATGTCTTCTGGATAACTTTGGATTGGTCTACTGCTAGCACGTAGGTTACATTATTCGTCGTAATTTATGACAGTTTGAACTTTTGAATGCAGAAATTAATGACTCCAACGCCTATAAGTTATCAATTTTACCTTTGAATAGTGACAAGAATATTTAGCGTTTTTTTACGATTCGAAGAACCGAAATAAACATGCACCTTTTTGACAAAGCCCTTTATCAATACACAAAGATATAAACACATCAAGTCGTTTAAAATTATGCCTACATATTTAATTACGATCGCTGATATTTTTAACATTCAACGAATGTAGATGTACGTGAGTGTAAAGACAAATAAGCTCGGTTTGTTTTGAAGAGCATATCTAATGAGTAGGTATAAAGTGTCGATGACTAATATAAGGGACTTTTAATAACAACAAATACGCTATTAGCACGTACGAATCAATAAAATGGAGGTCTATATGACATGGAAGAATTCCTATTGATTGTGAGCAGGGTTATAATATAAAGAGCTTAACTAATGAAGTTAGAAGTTCTATGAAACGATGTAAAACTGTGAGTGAGCATGAAATTACTCACAATTTTTACATCTATACATATTTTCGAAAGGCAAGCGTTGCTAAAATTTCCTTTTGTTGCTTGTCTTTTTGTGGCTTTTATGCCTAGATTTCTTTCAAAGCTTTTATGAGCCAATCTAGAATTTAGATGTTACATAAATTCAAGGACAAATCTATTTAATCATTCTTTTAATTAAATAAAAAGTACTAAAAGTAACATAATTTGTCCATACATACCTGTATTCAATAAGTCCAAACACGATGGTGCTATCTCAATTGGTTCCTATAGACATTTTTCGGCTGCATTACCACACAAGTATCAAATCTTATTATTGCAAAGTCTTAAATGGTATATAACCCTAATCCGACGCCAGGAAGTGCTTAAAAATAAATTTATAATTTGTAACCGGACATACAATTGTCATCTTTATAATTTGAATCCGGTATTATCCACTACCTACATTGATATATAAAAAACCAAAGATGCACAGTCTCGAACAAATGCAACACTCGAAACTGTCGTCAAAAACTGACATACGTATCAAGTGTCATGTGTGAGTTGTGTGTAGTTATACTATAAACATTTTTTTTTTGCAAATTCAACCTTACACGGATCGCTTAAAGTTGTTTTTACAAAGCAGTGTAGTATGGCGAGTGATGCGCAATTCTTTTTGAAAATTCAACCTTACACGGATCGGTTAAAGTGGTTTTTACAAAGCAGTGCAGTATGGCGAGCGATGCGAGACTGTTTGAAACAAGCGCACAATTATACATATTCCGCCAGTTTTTTGCGGACATTTTTGAGATGCTGAGTGTGTATCTTGGATTTTTATATATCAATGACTACCTACTAGTATAAGCCTCGACTTCTGTCACACCACCCGTCTCCGTACGTAGTTCATCCAGGTGTTTCCCGTGTCCCCGTATTTCTTTAACGATAAACAATGCTTTGATACATTCAAAATGTCAAATTTTACCCAAAATAATGGATGAACATACCACTGATTTACAAGAAATACGTAAAGAATTCACAATAATCAAATATTCAGTCTTCATCGGTCGTAAAGAAGATTGGGTCCTTTCTGATAAATATTACGTAGGTACACATTCTTGTAACACAATGTGACGATAAACCTAAAACCGGGGTTAATGACGCTGGCACTCCGAATGTACTTATTGAGGTTTAGGATGCGTCAACAGTTCATGGTAATAACTTGCCTACAGAAGCATATAATATAAATATATATATCATTTAATTCAGGTTACAAAGACCCATAACATGTATACCTTACAGACTATCATACATATTTATAAAAAGCTTAAAAATATAAAGCACTAGCTATAGCACTATTATAGCACTGCTAGACATGCGCCTCCTCCATATCGCCACATCAACCAAACCTAAGGCGCTAGAGAAGTGCGATTATTTTAGCGAATGAGATTGTCGAAATGCCAGAATATAAGGGATTGATCACGTGACATATCGACAGCGTTTGTCAATTCCAAACATTTTTGACGTTTCGACAATCGCTTTCGCTCTAAACAAGCGACATTCTGACAGCAGTACGCTGCTACTGACAGACTTTCACTTGTCTTTTCTAAAGTCTCTGTATTTCTCGCATACGAGGAACCCGTAGACCAATTCATCGGCCCACCTTTTGGGAAACCTTCCAAATACAGATTACAGAAATATAATAAGTAAGTAGAGTAGATTACATTTTCATACGCATTCCTGCAAACCCACATTTTTAACATCACACAGATAGTCAAGTTTTTTTAAAAGCATTCATCAACAAGATGAAAATCATGGTCTGTTAGTTCGCATAGAATTTCAAATTCACGCTAAAAATATATTCCTGCCTGCGTAAAAAATTGCTACCTAAATCCACATTCAAACCTAAGTTTGGGAGCATAAAGTCGGAAATCGAAAAGCAACCCCTATTATCAGATGCAATAAAAATGTCTGTGTACAGCAAACGTTACAAAGAACACTTCAATTTCAATATGGCATGCGAAAACACGGTCAAAGCGAGATTGCATTCAGAAACAAAAGCACTCGCAACAATTAACCGAATCACAGTAATTACATCGCACTGGAAACGATACCATCATTTTAGCATTAATTCTTTTTATTTCAGTCAAAAGAAACAAAGGGTTTAACCCTTTCGGCGCGTGGCATGCCATATGCCACTAAGGTTAGGGTGCTCAAATCTGGCAACAGTAAAACGGTTTACGCGAATTTAAAGGCAGCGGAGATCGCCGACTGTAAGGTCTTATGTAGTTCCTTTATTCAAATTGAATGATTTTACTTTTATGTATTGTCAGTGAACATCGATGGTTGTAAACTTTAGTGGCAAAACTGTGTTGAAGTGAATTTTGGTGGCAATTTTGAGGATTGTTAAAGCGAAGTGGATCGAGGTTATGAGGTTTTGCCGATGGATGGATTGTGAGAAACATAAAATGACTAGAATGGGAGTAAATGTCGAAATGATGGAAATTAAAGATATCTGGAACTAAATAAATTGAGTTGAGTCTTTTATTTTAAACATCAACTAAACAGATTACAATGCAGAATCAGAATACCTAATCAATGTTACAAAATTAATCAGAACAACAACATCAAAAATACATGACACTTTTCACCAAAACAACTCTAAACCACTCAAATCGCAAAATCGACATCTGCCATCGGAACAGCGTTATAAACGTTGTAACAAAACAAAATCCAATAATTATGACGCCAGAATAATTATCACTGTAATCCGCGGGGTGAACAGATGCGACATGGAACACCGGGCCACTCGGGCGGCCACTGTATCGTTCATAATTGTGTTTTTTTATCCTTTTCACTAGATCCCCATTCTACTCTTTGTAATTAGCCATCGACGTTGATTCTCTGAGTAATTATGGACCCGTTGGACTTTGAAGCACTTGGCTTGTACTCTGTTTGTTTGATGTTTTAATTTTTATAATTATTTATTTTAATTGTGTATGTTGTTCCTGTTGTACAATAAGTATATGGTGTTGGTATGAGTTATGTTGTCCTGAACTGTATGGAACTTGAAATAAAAGCACGTTATAGGATAATTTTATGTGGCGACGTCTTTTTGTTTAGGGATATGTTTGGCAATGCACGTCTTTTATTTAGCTGATATTTTGATAATTTACTAGGCAACAAAAAAAATACCTTTTTTCCCCTGAGATTTGATTATGCGATTTGTAATTATCATGCTACAGAACTTAAGACAGTAAATCAAACTTTTCAGTCACGTATAGATTTTAAGATATGTTCATCTTTAATGTTCACAGTTATTCGTCCTTTTTGTCAAGTAAATATTGTTTTCAAGAGTGAAAAACTGGCCAAGTGCGAGTCGGACACACGTGCAAAGGGTTCCAAACGAATTATTTTTTTAACATGTTGTTTTAACACTATAGACTTCTCATAGGTTTTCCTGTAATCTATAGGTAAAGATCTATTATCTCCATTTTTCAAAATTTTAGGCTCAGTAGTTTCAGAGACCCCTTATCTCTGGGGGGAATGGTCATTTTTCGTCTAATTTCTTGAATAACATCAAGACTATTTAATATAACATTATGAAGAAAATATAATTAAAACCCTCACATTCATTTCATTTGATATGTCACACGATATTGTCGAAATTTTTTTTTTTTAATTTTCTAGTTTGACCCCCAAAAGTGATCCCTATACTAAAAAAAAATCCGTCCGTGCGGGCGTCCGTGTTTGAGTCACAGAAGTCCATGTGTGTACCAAATTTCAACAGAATCGGTCCAGTGGATCCGGAGAAAACTGGCGGACAGACAGACAGACACCCGAGTGATCCTATAAGGGTTCCGTTTTTTGTTCAGAACCCTAAAAATAAACATTTTTCTTTTATTTTTGAAAAATAAAACCATCCTCTACATTTACTAAGAAAATATGATTTAAAAATGTCAATTTCATGTTTTCTATACGTGATGGAAGTAAACGATTATTTTTCTGGTAATAAAGATATAATTATCTACGAAACATAACATGAATTTTTCTCGGGTTTTGAGTGTTGCCTAGTGATAAGAAAATAAGCAATACAGAAAAAAAAAATCAAGCAGAAATAAATTATTAGCAAAAACTATATCGATAGATGTTATAATCTAACGAGATAATTTAGAATTGCAGTCTATTAAGTACTTCAGTAAGAACGTCTAGACATTTTTCTGTTGAAAAACTGATTGAAACACACAGCACTACATCACACTTGTATTCCCCAAAGGATTGGCTTGAAAATATATTGAATGTTCCAAAACGAAATAGATTAAATTGGGTTGGGAACATAATATTTTGATAGGTCTACCAAAGTCCCTGCACAAAGTCAGAAATTTCATCGCCAATAACGTTTGTCAATCTGTGGGATTGACAAGCGCTAGCAGTGTCAAGTGGTGAAGATGTATCACTATCAATTTTGAGACTGCAGCCGCAGCTGTTCTATTCCTCAAACATCGCAGCGTAAAATTTAGGTGGAGTGAGCTTGAAATGAACAGCCGTTCTATTCCTCAAACATCTCACCGTATACTTAGGTGGAGTGAGGAGAAGTGAATGGCCAGCGTATTCTGTCAACAGCTCACCGTGTGTACTAAGGTGGAATGAGCATGAAGTGAACTGTCACTCCATATTGTTTGTATGGATTGAAAGCTCATTTTATTTTCACTTCACCTAAGTTTACACGATGACATGTTTACAGAACCACACCGCTCTCATTTCACCATGATTGGTCTACTTCATGATTACTTCACCTATTTTTATATTTACGCGACGAGAAAAAAAAACGACCAAGTGCGAGTCGGACTCACGCATGAACGGTCCCGTACTATAGTATTTTTATTATTTGTTGTTATAGCGGCAACAGAAATACACACTGAAAATTTCAATTATCTACCTATTACGGTTTATGAGATATAGTCTGCTGACAGACAGACGGACGGATGGACGGACGGACCACGGAAGCTTAGTAATAGGGTTCCCTTTGGGTAACCCTATTACTGATTTAGTCTGATTTATATCTGATTACAGAAAATTGTTCAAGGCTACTTTTTAGTAGCCTTGAACAATTTTCAATTGACAAGCTACCATAGGCGAGTTTCATCAACATTTCATCAAATGAGATCAACAAAATTTGATAAAAAATATATCTTATCTGGTTATCACGTGGGTGAAGGTCGATGTTCCGCCGTACTAGGATACATCTGAACTAGTAGTCAACACAAAAACTATTTTTTTATCAGCAAATGATACACACTAGCAAAAATCGCACGAACTTCATCAAAAACAGCAACACAGCTTCATTAACAGTCACCCGTAAACTTCACAAAGGCAGCTCACGAATGTCAATTAACCCTTTGCAAATTGTACCGACGCATATTCAAATATTTTGACCCTCGCCAAAGGAGCATAATCCACGATGTTCAACATTCATATTTATTACATCGCGCGTGTAAGCGACTCGTAATAGAATAAAGCTATTGTGCCAGAAGGGCCGATTTAACCCTTTCATACCACGCTAAGAGAAACGGCTGCTAATGGTCTTATTTTGCCTAATGATGCCCCAGAGTTAGGGTTGTTACTGTACGAGATCGAATGATAAGTTTATATATAAATTTCTATTTGTTCTTGGGGGATTGTGGGAACTGTGCGCAATTTATAATTATTGTTCTAACTTTTGAATAAAAGGGCCTGATTGCGAGTCTGGTGATATTAATGACTCCATTATACAAGGAAATTAATTCAGAAGAAATATCATAAATAATGTAGCAAACATGTTAATGAACGATCGGAGAATTATTACCGAAAAAATCATAAGCTCTAATCAGTATTCCTCGTTTGTTCAGCTGTAGGATTTGAATAATGAATTTCCAATTTTTTTGGGCGAAAAAAAAGTAATTGCATTACATTATC
Organism: Lacanobia wlatinum; assembly: GCA_947578705.1. NCBI lineage: Eukaryota > Metazoa > Arthropoda > Insecta > Lepidoptera > Noctuidae > Lacanobia > Lacanobia wlatinum. Next base: position 16,844,992 of record OX388039.1, read on the forward strand.
GCCCCTAACCTAATAACAAACAAGCGCCCCATTGTTTGCCGTCTGAAAAAATAGCTTAAGGGCTGAAGTATGATAATGATCATTTTTTCGCCCGCCTGATTGCACCTAAATGATGAAGACAAAAAAATATTATAGGAATTAATCTTGCATCCCAATCAGCGCCTATGCAAATACCTCGGCAGATGCGCCTGCGCCCGTGCCGTACCGTAACATAATGATGTTTATAATAATAACCTGTTATTTTTAACAGTTAATTTATAATGTAAGTAGGTATTTTATTATGATTCCGATGTGGCCATTATTTTGTTTAGCATCTTGAATAATTATCGCCTAGGGCGCTGTGTGTTATTGAGAGGTTATTCTTGCGTCGTTTATTTGAGAAGCTTATTTTAATTATTACTAATTTGTTTGGCTTATGAGGTCACTAGTGATTTTCGATTTCTGCAATATCATGATTGCTTGACTAATAAAAAGTGAAATCATTAAAACTAAAAAATATAAGTATGTACTTAATTTTTGTTTCATAACTTAGGTAGTAGGTAAGCTGCTTGAGTATTGTGCAATTTGTGCAACTTCAACATTATTAGCTAACTAGCTTTTCCCCGCGACTTCGTACGCGTATATCCCGTTTTTACTCGCTCCCATAAGAATTTCAGGAAATCCTCTGATAATGCTCCCCTACACTCCCCAAGGAGCCTACATGCTAAATTTCAGGTTTTTGTGACCGCTAGTTTCAGCTTCGGCACTCATCAGTAACAAAAGAATTTTATACGAATTGGATGATAAAAAAAAAACAACATTTTCCTATCTCCCAATCTATTTGAGGTCAGCACAGTAATTCAATTTAAACTAATTAACATAAGAAAATCAAAACACTCAGCTTAAAATCATCTCTTCAGTCTCTATCTACCTACTTATTTTCGGCCACCGAGCAATAAAATTATTCTTAAGAGGCCTCAATTACTGTATTGACAATTACAAGTGTCCGTCTAAAAATAAGTTGTGTCGCTCAGTACAAAATAATGATAAGCAAACATTTGATATTTTTGTACACAGACTACCAAATACTCATGAAACTCCTTTGCTCTACTGTATGTTCTGAGTTTTGTTAAATTAGTTACTTTTAGGCTGTGCCGTGCAAGAATAACGTAAATGAACGTAGGCCGACCGGCGCCGAATTGATGTCTCAAGTAGGGACAATAATAAAAAATATCAAAATGTACAGAAAGTTCAGTAAGTAATGTTTTTGGAAAAACAACTAATATCTTACTTGTTTTCTTAGTTTTACTGTCTTTTTATGATTTGTTTACCACAGAGTCATCTAAATTGGACCACTGCATTGTAAACATTGTAAGCATGTAAAAAATGTTACATACACTTTATTCATTAAAATTTTATTCAGTTTAAAGAATAAGTAAAAGTTATATAGAATCCTGTTTTACTAGTTATGTTACAATCAGTTAACATAATATCAGTCTGATTGTTTAATTTTTTTTTCCACAGATAGTACTCTATCCAGACATTTTGAATCAGGACCTTAGAATTTATTTTCACTAGACAAGAAAATTGTAAGAAATTGATTATGAAAAGAAAATTCTGCCACCTTTTCATGTTGGCAACATATTTTCTCCTCTGAATAACCAACTGTCTTCTCCGTTGTATTTCTGCGTATATTCTTATCATTGTGCCATCACCTACGTCAATCATACATACATTAATTATTTATGTAGAGGTTGGTAGTCGAAAGTCGAGAGGCTGGTAATAATGTGTGCGCTATCGAAAACAATCGTCCGATAAGTGGACGCCAAGGGCGACTCATTCATATTGGTACGTTCTGTTTGGGACTTTCGGAGTTGGACCTCTGTGGATTCTATTATTTGTTAACCAGAAAAGAGTTGATGGTGTAGTTCAATGGTTAAGGATTGCCATTTAAAAACAAGCCACAGCCATACTTTAGCTTAATTCACCATTATGCTTTGCTTATTAATGTTTTTGTTTACCAGGTTGTATTAAAAACCTCTTACCGGTACAAAATGCATAGATTAAACAAATTAATTAAATGATCAACATAAATTTTGATACTTCAAAATGAATGGAAACATAATTATAAATATACATTAAAATATATATTTAAGGTCTCAAGACTTACCTGCTTACATTTAAATTAACAATGCCAAACTAATAGCTAACAAAGTAAGGATTCTTAGATTTCAAATCTTTATCTTCTATGAATAAAACATTAAAACATAAATGTGCACATTTTTATCAACGTTTCTCATCAGTTGTTATGTGGCCTGCATTTCAAGGACACATAAAATCAAACGATTTTACGGTACGAAACGGTTGACAACTAAGCCAAAATGGGTGGACTGGACTAATCTTATATAAATTATTATCTATGTGTTCATCATTTTAATTTTATGCTTAAATAGTTCAACTGATTAATATCGCCTTGCCATAAACTTGAAATGTCAAGCATAATAAGTCTCCAAATAAAAAAGACAGATTTAAAGATATTTACGATCTTTTTGTAATTGATCGTTAAAATCATCCGTTAATTAACAAAATCTAAGAGCAATAAAACTATTGGATGGTTATTTTAATTGTTTGTTTTGTGTGTGAATTTTTTTAAAGAATATTAAGGGTTGGTTGTACGGAAGTTAGCTCTGGGTAACCATTATAATTTCCTCTGTAGTTTGTTGGCTGAAAATAAAGTGACAATCTGCTAAAAATGTATTAAAAATGAGGATTTTTCATACATTTTTGACAGATTGTGAATGAGATATGAATGCGAACGTTGTTTAAAAAATAGTTGTATTAATCGATGTTTTAAGAATAAAAAATAGAATTGGCTCTCTGTTGTAAAACAGTTCTAAATGCTATGCATAACAAGTGCTACCGAAATGTCAAGTGGACAAAGTCATAATGTTTTTGATAATTGTTAGTTCTGAAATACTGTCAAAACGAAATCACGATATTACACGTTTTAGATCCCCACGAAACGATATCACATCGCGGCACGACTCGACCTCACTACGCGCAACAACACGACGTCACAACGTGTAGTACGTTGTGACGTCGTGTTGTTGCGCGTAACGCTTCGTCTTATCCCTCAGCTCTGGTCTCAAGTGCAGCACTATATCACTATCTATACTTAGTCGGTGGTCCATAATACTTACGAGAGAAAGGCTCGGTACAAAAATAAGGCTTGAAACAGAAGTGTCGGCCCACTGTCCTATTCTATAATTCATCACTTGTGTACTAATTCCTAATGTTTGTTTTAAATAACAAATGAACCTACCTCAAGATTTCACAACGTACCACAACACGACGTGACCATGTGCCACCACACGACGTCACAACGTGCTACAACACGACGACACAACGTGTCACAACACGACATCACAAAGGGCCATAAACCGATGACACAACGTGCCACGAGTCCGCGACGCAATGCAACGTCGTCCTATCGTGCTTAATCCCTTTGGTCTCAAGCGGAGCAAACTCTTCTATACTCAGTCGGTGGTCCGTGATACTTATGAAAGAAAGGCTCGGTACAATAAATAAGGCTTGAAACAGAGGTGTCGGACCACTGTCCCGTTCTATAATGCATCACTTGTGTATTAATTCCTAATGCTTGTTTTAAAATAACGAATGAATTATGCCGAGTGTGGCATGGGCAACTATTCAAAGATTTTGAATTGATTAAGGGCATGTATTGTTGGTATTGTGCGGGCAATCAATCTTGTTTTGATCTGTATTTATAATTTAGATAGCTTATGAAATGGCGATATTCATTTGTGGGTTATCTTGAAGAATTGTATCCCAATGTTTTTTTTTTTTGTTTGTGAATAAAACCGCAGTTTTGAATAATTCAACTTACTGTTGATTTGATTAACAGATTAAAAATGAATCAATTTAAACGATACTAAAACAGTATTTACGTTTTCCGGAAGAAATTCAATCACAACATCAATTAAAATAACTATTTTTATTTACATCGATCACATGTTTGAGTCATTTATTACTTAAATGGCGATTTTTAATTAAACTGAGATTAATTGATTTAAAAATTAACGAAAATCAATTAATCAAACTCTAAAGGTAGAAGTTCGATTTTGAGTGGTTAGTTATTAACACTTATCAGTGAATAAATCATAAAAGTAATTATAAAAATTCGTTGCAAAAATTAATGACACGTTTAAAGCATCTATTAAAATTCATAAAAACTTCGTTTGGTTCAATAATTAATTGCTATTACATAACACCTATGTATGGTAGGTACGCACCTATATGTTCATAATGTATTCTTGCCAAATATATTCAAATAAGCTTATCTTGTCATCGAATATTTCAAAATCTTAATTATACTTTTTATGATTTCTCAGAATTATAATTATTACACCCAATTAATAATTCAAATCTTGTTTATTTTAAATGGTGATTCAGAATGACATTAAAATGTCAATTTGTTATGATAAAAACGTAAATTTTTGTGTCGTTGGTATATTTTTCTTTCGTTTATAATTTAAGGATTTATGTTACGACTGTAATTAATCACATTTTGTTTTTTTTTTTTCTTTTCTTTGTCTTTTGATATTATTCTTTTTATTTTTAAGGACTAATTTATCACTAATTACAAGATTACAGATTACTTGATAATAATATTTGACATTTAAGAACTAGACTTCAAACTTTCAGGACTGGGGTAAGTTGAATCAATCAAAAATTTAAGTAAATTGCACTACATTCTTAAAAACATACAAAATCAAACAAATCCAGTTATTAAGGTATTTTAAATATATTTAAATGACGTATCAATCTGCCTTGCATTTTCCCAACTACCGTGACAGCCAGATTTAGATGTAGCTTAAGCTAAGCGTAATATAAACAAATGTATACAGTAGTGACCTGTAGCCTGTTCTTTCTTTAAAAAATAAAATAAAAAAGCCTTTTATTTCTAGCAAAACACAAGAAAAATAACTTAGATTCTAATTTTATATGTATAGTATTTCGTTAGTCATTTAGTTAAATTTCTTAATTTAAGGTGTTACTTTAAATTTAATTTGAGTTTTTAATTTTTATTTCAGTACGACAATTTTTGTAAGTAAATTAGGTTTAGTTCTTAAATTTAGTTATTAGTTTAGATTAACATAGATATTTAGTTGTCTGCTAGAACTCCTCTGTAGGTAAAGGCCTCCCCCAAAGATTATTATGATTAAATAGTTCGCTGTGTAAAGAAGTTCCGTTTTATTTACTTTAGACCCCTTCTATCATGTAAATTGAGGGAGAATTCCGGTCTATCCGGTGTTAGTTGAATCCAGTATCAGTATTTTACATGGAGCGAGTTCCTACCTGATCTAATAACTTACTCAGTAACTGGGTAACACGATACCCCTTGGGAAAACTGCTGTCAGAATTCTTGGCTTTTGACTTTCCGTATTGTCTATCAAAGCTCTAAATGACGACCGGGACAAACAGCTTAACGTGCTTTCCAAGGCGGAATCTCGGTATGTTAAGATGAAAACCCATTCACGACGAAAATTAAAATCTGGCCTCACCTCACTCTTTTTTTATTGGACTGTCAAGAATGTGTTTCATACTTTCCAGTAAAATGATATCTTGAAATTCAGTAATCAAGTAGTTAAATAAATACAATTGAACTATGTGAATTACATTATTTCAGCCAAGTCAATTAACTGAAAATGTCATCCTCAACCTCAAAGTTAGCTTTCACACTTTAATGTACCGTAACGATCGGTAATGTACCCTATCACATAAAGCAACAATCAGATTGGGACATGAAGGTTTAGTAAAGGATGTTGAGCGGCAACAGAGGCGCAAAATGAAAACCTGTACATATTGCAAAATGAGTTAACTAAGAAATTGATAAAAGAATTAGGAAACTAGTCAATCAAATACATTATTCTGATTAAGACAATATTTATTATTTACAGAACTAATGTTGATCAAAAATAACTAGATAATACATATTAAAATGTTGAACTGTTCTTGTTGAACTGTTGAACTCATAAAATCTTAGGTCTCACAGAAATTAATTAAACACACACATTCACTAAAACATAGAAACAGTAATGAATGTTGGAATAGTGTCAACATTATTATTTATAATCGAAAACCATTCCGAGTCCAACATTTGGCAATAAATTAAAATAGTTTATTGGACAGTAAATCTGTTCAGTTGTTGATACAACAGTGTTGGATTACAAGTTGATTTGTGACGAGTTATAATTATTGCTTATACGGTTTCGGTGATAATTCTACGACTTTGCATAGTGATTTCTTGTATGTCTTTGATACTTGAATTTAGAATGAGTGAAATAAAAATTACCTTCATAATAAAGATCTAACAGATCAAGATCATTGTACCAATAGTCGTGTCGGCCAATGGCTTAATAGCCACGAGCCTCGACCTCCAGAGGCTCTCGTTAGGCAGCTGGATCAAGGGCTTGATTCAGAAAGCGGTACTTCTGAACACGGCTCGCATTACCAGGAGGTACCTCTCTCTGGAGCCCTAACCGGCCGGTAGCTTGGACCCTGTTCCCGATACCGGTGGGCTACTATTTTCAAATGTTTTTTTTTAATATTTTTATAGAAATATTTAAAAATGTAGATTAGTAAATAAAGTGACTAAACGAGAATAGTAATCTAACAGTAAGAAAAGTACTGGCATCCATTCTAACTATGAAAGTTGTGGAAAGCTCTATGTCAAACATCAGTTTCTTTTTACATTTGGAATGTCTGCAGTGGGATGTAATAGGCTAAATAAATCAATTTGAAAAAGGCAAGCCTCAAAGCACAGAGTATTATTTGCTCAAAATATTTTGTATGAATAACACGTTGTATGTATGATGTTATGAATGGGTAGTTTTATATTGAGTAATTTATTTTAAATCAGACAATTACTAATCTAACGACGATGAACGATTGACAAAACTTTAAATTCATACATTCACTCACGCCTACTTCCAATAGGATAGTCCAATAGTACGTGCAGAAACTCACGCACTACGGTTCTTACGAATAGCAAATGCTCCAAAGTATATATTTTCTTTAAAAATCAAGATATTAAGGCTGCTCTCTCGAGAAATGCTTAAAAACAGCGAGCAGATGAAGCAACTTTTCGTCGGCATTTACTGAGAAATTACATCTGAAAAAAATAGGTAGTAATCTACATGATATGACGTAATTTGGTTTATTTATGTATCGGTATCACATAATAAGAAAATAAATCACCAAATCATTGAAATGAAATCATTTTACTCCGCCATTTTTTAACTAAAGTCTAAAAAAAATATCTACTGCTTTGCAATACAAACAAAAATAATTTGGTTTTGTTACTTTTTTAAAATATGTGTTATTTTTTGTATAATAAATAAAAAATGCGGGTAGCGGAGTGGCGCGTAGAGGAGTAGTTAGCTCCGTTTATATGCACAAGGTCATTGGCATGTATACAAGCCTTAAAACGAAACACAACATCATATGGTTTCCGGAGTCAAATCCAAACTCTTGCTGCTACTGAGAAATTCCAGATATGAAAACCCCAATAACAGTGCCCGATCCGGGAATCGAACTCAGGGGGTCGTGCTTAGCAAGACCAACAGTTGGTGAGGCATGAATGTACAAAAAAGTGGCCAAGTGTGAGTCCGACTCTCACACGACGGGTTCCGAACCATAAACCGAAAGAAACACGTTTTTTGTATGGGTGACCCCTTTCATTTTCAATTTAATTTATTTTGTATTATTTGTTGTTATAGTCTACTCTGTGAAAATTTTAACAGTCTACCTATTACGGTTCTTGAGATACAGTCCGCTGACAGACAGACAGACAAACAGGCGGACGGACGGACAACAGAAGCTTAGTAATAGGATGACGTCGGTTACCCTTTGGGTCTGAAACCCTAAAAATACATAAAGAAAGTTGCTCCCAAGTTAATTAGTCACAAGCCAAACTTCATAACAAAAGTATTTAAAATACCCGGTAGCCATTTTGGACACGTCAAATCGGTCTAATCGCAATGTATCGTTCGTCTGTCAAAGCCCTATGGCTGCGCCCGCGGCTTTTCGCGTGTCAATTGTAAGTTTTGACAACGCCATTTAATTAATCGATTTTCTGCAGCTTAAATGGACAAATAACACACAGCTGTGCCCGTTTATTATATTGAAATAACAATTTTATTAGTTCAGAAGAGATGTTAAAATAATTTATAGACTCAGTACATCTGCTGAAAGTTATTATATTTGTCTGTAATAAAATTATTTAATGGGCATGTAGTGTGTTAACTCATTTAAATTACTGAAGATGGATTTAAATAGTTTGTTTGGTCGTAACTTTACTCTAGAACTTTAGAATCAAGAATAGCTCCAGGGTACCCCATTCTCCTTCGTAAATAGGGATCGCTATATCAGATTATTATCATGTATAATTTTGATAATATGATAATAAATATGATCAAATAGCCATTTCACCTCGATCACACACAAGATTTAGTAGGTATCATCAGTTTTTGATTAAATAACCTAAAGTAAATCATCGCTAAACCCGACTACCACCCTAAAATAGACTGTAATCACAAATAAATATCTCAGGCCCAGCACAGGACCTACAAATTTAATTTACATAAGGATTTTATTAAAGTTTTTATCTCATTTTGTGGCCAGTATGCGCGGACGCACGGCGGGGTGTCGATGCCGGCGATCCCCGCCATTGTTGTTCAAATTTCGAATACGATCTCCTTACTCTTTGACATTCGCTTTTCAAAATTATAAATTAAACTTTAAGTAAGTTTAGTAATTTTTGAAATGTCCTTTTTAGGATAGAGTTAATTTATGTGCGTGTTGTTTACTGTTATTGAATTGTATTGTGTTGGTTGTATTTTTAAAAGGACCTTATGTACAGCTGAAGGTTTATTAAGACGATATCAACGTTCATATGAAGTTGAAAAAATATCTGCCCCTGAATTTTATTCTCATTGACGGTATTTTGAAAACAATGCTTTTGAATAAGATATTTTCTGGGTCGAAAACTATCTAAAAATAAAGTGACAAACTTTAAAGTCAGCGAATTATGTTTTAGCAGGCAATCTCATTGATGGCTATTGAAATCAATGTAATTTAGCGAAAACATTGACAAATGCTTTATTACCGACTTCAAAAAGGAAAGGTCCCATTAAGGAGGCTGTATGTCGTTGCTTACAAGGCAAAACAAGCTTACTTACACCAGTGTTTTCTTGTATTAATTCCTTTCAATCAATACTCAAACTAATAGATTCCAACACCCCAAAACACATTTTCATACAACTTTCATAATCTCTCATCCTATCTTCATCTGTCGGTTAAAAAATACACAGGCGAACAATAGCATTCCACCGTTCGATTAATGACATTCGAGTACCTACCTATACGACACTCCTACACCTACTTAGTTGACATTATGTAAATACAGCTCCACTTTACATTGTCGTATTCATTATGCCGTCGAAGATTCGTTAGGTGAAGAAACACATGTTGTTTTATCGTATCTTTTTAGTGTATGGTTGGTCGGAAGTGTTCGTGTTGTTTTAATCGTGAATCGGGTCTTGTTGTTTGGATTTTTTGGGCTTAAAGTAAGGATGTGTTGGAATCTGATTGGATTTTAATTTTTGGATAAATCTGGAAAATGTTTGAGCAACGTTAGCAGCTTTCATAAGAACAAGCTTAATTTTTATGCATTTGTAATCTTTAAGTTAGTTCTTTCTACACATGAATATGTACAAATTTTCCTATAGTCCATCCCCTGAAAGAATGCTAACGAATTAAGTCGCCCTCTTTTTCTGAACCTTCATAAGGTAAATAAACACTGACTAATTTTGCCAGCACCAACAATATCACCAACAACAATGTCGAACGTGCAAGTCAGGACTTTCTTCCTCCCATACCTCACATAGATACATCTTAGCTCACACAATGAGATGATTACAATCCGTTATATCTATCTATAATACTTTACACTATAAAAAAAAAATAACAAGCCTCGGTCGTGGGCGAAAGAAAACAATTGATGCTCCCTCCTGCTCTAATTTTAGATACACTCGCCACAGATAACATCTAAGAATGATTTGATTAATTTGAACAACGCTTTAATACTTCGAATAGTTACGGCTAAGTATTTTTATTGTAGACGCGTGTCGATACTAATCTTTTGCGTTAAAGTTATTAATAATTTTGTTTGTAATGAAGTTTTAATGATTTTTTTTGACGTGTGTAGGTACAGCTGTGTTGCGACCCCATGCCTTTTGAGGGTTGATTTTTAATTTTGCTAGAGGAGTTTGTGGTCAGGGGGGCTACTCTCTAAACCCGAAGTCCGTAGTTTCGGGCTTAGTTGCGGGCGTATTCTACTCCGTGTCACCCAACCACTTAGAATTAATGACAACGGGATTTGTCAGTTACTGTCAAATCGTGTTGTCATACATTCTTAGCTCGGGTTCGGGACTAATCGTAAGTCCGTAGCTGATACGGAATAGAATACGCCCGCAACTAAGCCCGAAACTACGGACTTCGGGCTTAGAGACTAGCCCCCCAGTATCGGTCAATATTACAGCACTGTGTATTAATCAGTCACATAATTTATCAATCAAAGTGACATTGGTGATTAAACACACATTTTTATTGAAAAGGCGAATTTCTCGTCCAAGCGCAATACCATCACAGTGACAAGCAATGTCATTGAACTCTGAGTTTGTTTCGCCGTTTCTTCTCAGGGTAGTCAACTAGGAAACACCGGCCTCATCTAGTTTTTATTGACAAAAAAAGATTGACGTGTAAAAGTGTTATTACCGACTTACAAAACAAACATCATTTGTTAAAAACTTGTCAAAATATGGGGTAATGAGAGCGAATGAGAACACTTCTTAAACGATAAGAGAATTTCCTCTCAGATTGTACTTCGGAGAGTGTGCCCAAGAACTCCACGACCTCATTCCACCGGCCCCCTTCTACCATCGGACATCCAGACGCACTGCATCTTACCATCCCTACCTTGTTACTATTCCACCAATTCGCACTAAGCGTTTCCAAACGTCTTTTATAATGCGCACAGCAAAGGAGTTCAACTCTCTGCCTGCGTCTGTGTTTCCAAACGCATACAACCCTAATCTCTTCAAAGTTAGAGTGAAGTAGACTTTGTCTCTGTCATCTCTGACCTAGACTAGAATCAAGAGCAAACCCATCACAAATAAAAAAAAAAAAAGATGTTGCGGAATTTATTCGAAAAAGTCACTACGGCCCTGGAATGTAAAGGGCATTTGAAGGAACACGAATAGGTTTTTTTATTAATTTATTGCTTTACATATACACAATACTAATTAGTAGGCATGCATTAAAATTTTCATTCAAAGTATTGGTACATGCACCCTGTAAGGGCACTGCAAATTTAAATAGTACTTATGTCAAATGATTAGATAAAATTATGTAGGTAATGCGCATTCTCAATACTTTAATTACAATTCAATATTACAATTCAATTCCATACAACAATTTCAATTCAATATTATAATTTCAATATCAATTTACAACATAAATTAAACATGTCATTTTGGATAGTTTTCATTCATTTTTTAGGGTTCCGAAAAAAAAGAAACCCTTACAGGATCACTCGGGTGTCTGTCTGTCAGTCTGTCTGTCTGTCTGTCTGTTCGTCTGTCACAGCCAGTTTTCTCCGGATTCACTGGACCGATTCTTTTGAAATTTGGTACACATATGGACTTTTATGACCCAAACACGGATGCGTTACGTAAATTATTAATTTTTTAGTATAGGTGTCACTTTTGGGGGTCAAATTAGAAAATATAAAAAAAAGTTTTTTGAACAATATCGTGTGACATATCCAATGAAAGGGCTTAGTGTGAGGGTTTTAATTATATTTTTTTCATAATTTTAAAATAAATGGTTTTGAAGTTATTCAAGAAATTAGACGAAAAATTACCATTCCCCCCCTTATCTCCGAAACTACTGAGCCTAAAATTTTGAAAAAAATGTAGATAATAGATCTTTACCTAAAGATTACAGGAAAACATATAAGAAGTCTGTAGTGTTAAAATAACATGTTAAAAAATTAAATTCGTTCGGAACCCTTTGAAATCCGACTCGCAATTGGCCAGTTTTTTATTCAGTAAGAGTCTGATACTAACTCCCGCCACGCCCAAATAATAAATAATAAAAGTGGAAGGAGTCCTTTGATGATTTACCATCCTTAAAAATAACCCTCAGATGAATGCTTTGAAATTCTTTAATAGTCTAAGAACCTAAATATATGGGGACTAGTTGACCCGCGCAACTTCGTTTGCTCCGCTCCTATTGGTCTTAGCGTGATGATATATAGGCTATAATAGCCTTCCTCGATAAATGAGCTATCTAACACTGAAAGAATTTTTCAAATCGGACCAGTAGCTCTTGAGATTAGCGCGTTCAAGCAAGCAAACAAACAAACAAACTCTTCATTTTTATATATTAGTATAGATAAGGTATTGAAGAAATCAATACGTGATTTCCCCATGTTTTAATATCAACAAATTTCAGGTGTAGAGTTCTCGAATAACCCTTAACGTCAGCACTCAGCTGTTACGTGTACTTAATTACGTATCATCGCATAAAAAAGTAAAAAATACAACAGTATCTTTTTTTAATTTTAGCAGCCAAGTATAACCAATGTATTTTATTGACACCTTTTTAGTGTTGATAATTTTAGGAGTGTTCAATTTCATTGAAAAAGGAAAACAAACCGAGCCGTAATGGAAAGCGATACTTTTTTAAATCCTCGATGGGAAAAGACTAGGTACCTAATGGCTTTTTTATCAAGCAATCTCATTCGGGACGTTCATTAAAAAATTGTAAAGGCACTTTCGCAAGACGCCTTTGGAGCTCTAAGGGCGTTTGTGAGCCGATCAGTTTTCTGCACCAATTCACTTGAACCGTATCAATTATGGTAATTCCTGGTTTAATTTCCTGGCCCAGATTAACTATACCCCCTCTAGTAATAAACCTGATTTATTAGGCGAAGTTTTTTTTTTTATAATTTCTCCCTTGAATCTTTAAGTTTGATGGTGCCCGGATTTTGGCTGTGATTAAAACGATTTATGTCTGTCAATTATGTTTAATCTTTTCAACTTTGGTGATGATGATGCTGTTTTTTTTTTTCAGATTTGCTTTTTAAACTGTAGGAATTACTATGGATTATTTGGGTGTTTATTAAAGGAATTAAATTAAAAAATAATGTATGGTGGCGTAAGTTTAATGTTTTTACAGAAATCTTTCTTGAAACAAGGGCTAATTGTAAGTAAGTACATGGAAGACAAGAATCAAAGATCCTACTTATTCTGGATAAGCGTATCAGGAAAAAAAAATAGAAATGTATGTAAGAACATAAAAATATCGAAAGAGGAGAAATTAAACTCAGAATAAAGAATCTAAGTGACCGTTACACAAACATTATTTAACTAGTTTCAAAAACGTTTCGTTAAGATAACGTTATTTTCCAATTTTCAGCATTACACATAGTTACATACAATAGTTATACTGTTCCGGAATTCGCGCTCTGTTAACACTTTGCACATGTAAGCAAATTACTTTAACTTAATAATATGTTGGAGGTAAGTGCGAACTTTTCTTAAGCTGTTGGGTTCCTACCTTTTTATAAATTGTTATGAAAACTGATGAAGAATAGTCTCATGATTATGACTGAGTATTAGGAACTGCTTGAAAAGTCAGTTTTAGTCGTTCTTTATGGTCGATTTTATTTGAAAAATATTTTTTTTTCATGCTATTTTTTTTTTATTTGTGATGGGTTTGCTCTTGACTCTAGTCTAGGTCAGAGATGACAGAGATAAAGTCTACGATGGAGCGAGCTTACCCAGAAGGAGCCTGATCACTCTAACTTTGAAGAGATTAGGGTTGTAAGCGTTTGGAAACACAGACGTAGGCAGAGAGTTCCACTCCTTTGCTGTGCGCATTATAAAAGACGTTTGGAAACGCTTAGTGCGAATTGGTGGAATAGTAACAAGATGGGGATGGTAAAATACAGTGCGTCTGGATGTCCGATGGTAGAAGGGGCCGGTGGAATGAGGTCGTGGAGTTCTTGGGCACACTCACCGAAGTACAATCTGTAGAAGACCGACAAGCAGGCAACCTTACGGCGATGAGCCAAGCTATGTAGCTTGGTATTTTTTCCTTCAGATACCTAACATCACACTTAAATATGACCTCACCCTGCAGATATGTAAGATGAGGACATACTAAGTTGCACCCAAAGTATTTAGCAAAGTATTTATGATACATTAGCAAATGATATATATCTGTTCTAGTTTTCATGCAAAAATGAGTTTCTATGAGCTTCTCCATCTTACATCTTACTTTGCAGTAAAATGTTTTTGACGGATGACACTTTTCTCACGTTTCTAAGCCGATGCGTCGTGAAATAACAACAATAATGAAATGTAAACAATAAAATTAATTGTATGTGTCTCTTCTCAGCATGTTGTGATGTTTTCTTATCGTAGCCTCTTGATAAGTGATTACTTGCCAAGGTGGTAAGGCACTTACTTGTCAACTTCATGCCTCATGAGAAAATGAAAGGAGCTTTGGCGTAGGCAAAGATGAATTTCGGGTTAGTTGGTGATTGATTACCAATAGGGAACCAATAGGTTTACTATACTATTGAAACTAAATTAAATAGTCAACAATGAAGATTTGAAATGTCATGAAATGAAAGCATTACTTTCAAAACATATTAGTCCCTACAGGACAGTTGACATTTCAAAACATGCCTAAGCTTTCGAGAACATATTAACTTCCGCTTAGTATCACCCCTTTCCCACTGATCCCTAAAACAACAAAACACAAGTTCTAGAAAGCGTACAGCGTTGTTACACCGAATTAAACAGTCTTAAACACAATTGAATTACTTGAATTTCCTCGTCGAGAGAACAAAAGCATTATTAAATACGTAATTATTCACATTTACGTGGCGTGCAAGGTTTTAATTCAAGTTTCGAGGGAACATTCGATTTAATACTAGCTGAACTAATTGGCAACGTGGGCCGAAGTAATTTTGTTTACTACCTTTTAAACGACCCCACCCACTAGCATCTCATTAAGTGTTTTATTGTAATTACCGACTTCTCGGACGTTGTAAGGAACATTTTGTTCGACACGAGCATTTTGTGAAATTATTTGAGTCAGTCGTCACGGTGTGCGAGGTCCTTTAATTTCATGTTTATTTTACCTTTTGTTATGAATGTCTGGGGCGAGAGTCCTGCGTATGAGTCTTTTAACTTAGTTTGTGAAATAAGTGTAGTTTTGTTATTTTCCTGATATAAGGCCTATGACAAAAGGGGCGTCAGTGCGGCGTAGACTAGGGGGCGCTACATATGTCATGCGTGTGTTCTTGCCTTTAGGTTGTCTAGTTACCTAGTAGTAATTAGTATCAGTTAAGAACATATCTACCCAAGGAGTACCCGGAACCCTAAAACAGCAATAGCGTAGTCTATTGCTGTTTTTAGGGTTCCGTACCTCATAAGGAAAAAACGGAACCCTTATAGGATCACTTTGTTGTCCGTCCGTCCGTCTGTTCGTCTGTCTGTCAAGACCCTTTATCTTTTTTTATTTTTATTTGTGATGGGTTTGCTCAAACCATATACTCAAGGCCACAGTCCCTTAAAGCTGTGAAATTAAACTTCTAAGTAAACGTAAAAAAACATACGGCCGTTTATGCCGCAAACAACGTACATTTCGACACTCAAAAAGAGAATCAAAATTTATAGGGTATTTTCCATTGATCTGGAACAATGAAATTTCGCAAGTAATACCCGTCTTATATATACTACAAGTATAGGGAAAAATCTGAAAAGCTCGGAAAAACTGCGATTCCTGAACTATTTATAATATGTACCTACTTTGTACAGAACCCTCAGTGGGCGAGTTCGACTCGCACTTGTCCGGTTTCTTTTTGTTTGTTACGGATCGCAGCACTTGCAGATAATACGCTCATTTGGCATATTTCGATAGGAGTTCTTCCTATAAGTATTATAATTATGAAAACACTAATTATTGTTTATAACTTTTTATTAATAACTAGCTGACCCGCGCAACTTCGTGTGCGTCACAATTTTCATTACTTCTCTGCTCTTATTGGTCGTAGCGTGATGATATATAGCCTATAGCCTTCCTCGATAAATGGGCTATCTAACACTGAAAAAAAATTTCAAATCGGATCAGTAGTTCCTGAGATTAGCGCGTACAAACAAACAAACTCTTCAGCTTTATATTTTAGTATAGAAGTATAGATGAACAATAAAATTGAGTTCCTCAACCTCTAAAGAGGTCCTAATGAAGAAGAATCTCTACAGTACGTCACTAAACGGAACTTTCAAAGCCCTGAAACTTACAGTAGCTCTTCAAGAAAATGTATTTTCGACCCTTTATTAACTTTATCTAACATCGGTGTTACCACCGATTGTTATAGATTTAGCCGTTTAATACGGTACAGTTGCGTACAACAATCGCATTCATTGCGAGCTTTACAACTTTCCGGAATGCGTCAACAACGCGACAAAATTTCCCAATTACACCTTTAGAACCGACTGTACTCGACCGTACGCTGAATTTTTAGTATCTGATTCACCTCAACCACCTGATCTTCCTAGAAAAGAACCAAAATTTTCTCAAAAGGCTCACTAACTGTCATATATTATCATAATTTTATATAACCGCTACTGTTAGATTCTTGCCGATACGTTTACAGGCACCTAATGATGCCTTTTGCTTGCAAAGTAAGTCCAAGAAGCAACTGTTAGAAATTTTTTATTGCCAAATAACGGCTGTTAAAATGACTCATTCTTTAATGCTGAGGTCACAAATTTCTTTATTCGACGTACAAGTGTGTAGAATACTAATACAAACATGAGGAAAAAAACAATTTGTCCTGCCTTTAAATTGTTTTGTTTTTAAACCGCATTTTAATTGTGTACTCCTTTCTAAATGCCCGAATGCTGGTATGCGGGTACTTAGTATATTTCTTGTGCGTACTTACATAAATGACTGTTGTTTCTGTAATGTTTTTAAATTCCTTTTTATATATTTTGTATGTATTTGGGGAAAGAGGACGGTGCTTATTTTTTTTTTGACATTTCATCACATTCTGTGTGTTTAATAATCAGATCAGGTACCATTGCTACTTCAATTTTATTTACTGATCTTGTGATTATGGTCATCTATAAAGGTACTTGACAAAACTGAAGTGGCAGTGGGCAGGGCACATTGCTCGCAGAACAGATGGACGATGGGGCCGAAAAGTTCTGGAGTGGCGACCGCATACCGGAAGACGCAGAGTTGGAAGGCCTCCTACAAGGTGAACCGATGACCTGGTGAGGGTTGCGGGTAGCCGATGGATGAGTGACACACAGGACCGGTTGTTGTGACGACACTTGGGGGAGGCCTAAGTCCAGCAGTGGACGTCTTTCGACGAGTATGATAATGATGACAATCATACCAACCATGGCAGATGGGTTGCTAATTAAAATATTGTAATGGTCCTTAAGTATCCTTCAGGGATACACCCATGCTTTAATTAAGCAGGAGCCACTACCAAAAAAAATCATATGCTGCCGATGGAAACCTACAATTGCTAACCAAGTCCAAGACGTTTTCCTGTTATAATAGAGTTTTTTTCTAAGAAACGAAACTGAATAACGCTATGACCATTAGAAAACATTTAAAGAACTTTCCAGTCTTTAACTTAAGGAGATATCCTCAATAATATATTCCTTCATACATTTCGTAATACATCACATACTTACTCAACCACTTATTCTCCAAACACTGATCGACGCTTTTATCCTTACAAGCCACGTTTCCGACCCGATGCAGTAATTATCGCTTGAACTCATAATTAGCTGCATACGCTGCAGCGCTGCCACACGGATTGTCCTAATTGCAAAGCAATTACTTATAATCGCTATACTGCGAACCTCAAGCGCAAAGCGCTTTATGTCAGCCTATTTACAATTTCTTTGAATGGAATCAATCTTTATGCAAATTATTTGCAGATCCTCTATGATTTACTGCTGCATAAATGTAATGTCGTTAGCTTTAAATTATTTGGAATTGAATTAAGGTTTCAGAGAAGAATAAGATTCTGATCTTGATGTTATTGCTTTTGCTTCAATATTGAAGACCAGTTTGATGGTATTACTGCCAATACAGCATTATAAGTTATGCTAGTCAAAGAACTTCTCTCCAACATAACAGCTTTAGTGTCTATGACGTGTCATTGCCATCATGATGCCGCTGTGAAAAAGGGATAATGTTATTCGTTCTATATAGCTCTGACTCTCTCAATGGAATGGCAGGTTGACGTTGCCACGTGCCTACCAATACTTACTATGAGGTATTAGGGTTCCACCGAAATTCTATGCTTACTCAACGACAATGCTTGATCATGATGAACTCGTCAATGGGCATTCAGTGTAATATATTTCAGTGTCTTCTTTGGTCGTTGTCTGTTGATCCAACTCTTCTGTCTCTTTACACCTTTAGTGTCCATCAACATTACTTTAAGGCGGTTTAATTTAGTCAATTTATTTTCGATGAAACAAGGGTTTATTTCATCGAAAATAACTTTACTAAATTATCACTTCCCAAATATAATTGCATAATTTCATTTATCACTTAGCAAAGAAACTCTTCACAAGTAATTGTAGCGCAAACCTAATGTTTTGCAAGTGAACATTTAAACAATAACTTACTTACCAACTAGTACTTTTACCAATTTTAATGTCGTCAAATATTTCGGTTGTTAAAACATATTTTACGCAAAATCAAATAATCCAAATTAAAAAAAAAAGACGACACGGTTGGCGCAGTGGTGGAGCAATCGACTGCTTCGCTGCGTGTCGCGGGTTCGATTTCCGCACGGATCAAATATTTGTATGGCCTACAGATAGTTGTTCCGGGTCTGGCTGTTTGTGTATGTGAAATTGTATGTTTGTAATCGCACCCACGATACAGGAGAAATTCCTAGTGTGGGGCAACGTTTTTTAAAAAAATTAAAAATAAAATAATTAGTGCCTTCAATACGTATTTGTATAAAACACATTCACTCGGTCATCTTACAAGGAAATATATTTATTCCACTGTAAGAAGCATGCAAACAAGCATTCACCATGCATGCAAGCATGCAGCATACAAGCAAGCATGCAGCATACAAGTGAGCATGGAAGCAAGCTTGCGAGCAAGCATGCGGGCGAGCATGCAGCATGGCAGCATGCAAGAGAGCATGCAAGCGAGTATGTAAGCAAGCATGCAGCAAGCAAGCGAGCATGCAACATGCAGTAGGCATGGTTTCTGTCACGGCTCCGGCGCTGCGGGCCTCCAGCAGTCCCACGCGAGTTTATCGTCGCAGATGGTTTAACGCTTACCACCGCAGCTACGTCTTGCTGGCCGGCTTAGCTGGCCAGCTTCAACTGCGGCGGCGTTACAAACACCTGCTCCTCAACTCGCTGGCCGCCTCGCCCGTCCGCGCCTACGCGATTCTAAATTACACTCTAAGGGTAGGGCAGACAAGACTACGTAGAGTCGGATTTACAGCGATTCGTTTCTATGACTAAAACCAATTTTCTAGTAAATTATGTAATTCCCAAAAAATCTTATTTTTGTCAAGAAATCATTTGACTAAATGTTAATTGTCTAATGATTGTTTGCTGTAATAAATCATTTGACTAAAGACCAAATGCCTAAATGAAATTATCCTTAGTAACATTCTGCCGAGTAAAAATTTTACCAAATGAAAATGTGCTTACTAAAATAATTCCAAAGATTGCATTAGTACAAAAAAAAGGTTGCTTAAATTTGTTTGGGTAGTGAAATTTTGACAATTTTTTTTTTTCGACAAAACGGCACGTTCCCGTTTATGGCGCATTCAGGGTTAGGCAGTTGGCCTGGTCACCACTTTTATTATCTTGCCTGTACTGTCCCACTGTTGGCCAAATGCCTCCCACTATTTCTCCTATTTCTCTCAATTTTGTGTTTTTCGCACAAATTCTTATGCAACGTTGCGTGCCGACTAATATTTCAAATGCAGTATAAGCTATTCTCGTGAAAGCTCGTATTAATATGAAAGGAGAAGTCCGACAGAAAGGAGTTCTATTGCATTTAAATCATAGATGAAAACAATTATCCAAGTATTGCGATAAATTAATATAGCCTAAAGCGCTTATTTCGCAGCAAATTATAAGCACAATCAAATCAAAGGGTGTGGGAACTTGCAGCGCTCAGAGATTTAATTGTTGGACTTATAGCCGTAACCTTTAATTATGCATCGTTTATAAATAATGAGCCGAGCTTACGGTAGATATTATTCTTGCTAATGTTATAAATGGGAACGTGCGTTGGTTTGTTCCTTTATAATTTTGCAATGGCAGTCTATTAATTAGACCGTGTTTATTGAATTTGTATCTAGTTATCATTTATTTTATAGATCTTCTGATCATAGTTGATTTTTCTTTATCGGGCAATTAATAATAATAAAATAATAATAATAATAATAAAATCGTTTATTTAAATAAAAGGGGCACATTTACAATAAAATAAATCTTAAACTTTTTAGAACACAGTTGCTAATTTGCCTGAACTAGGATAGACCTGTGCTTCAGGCTAGAAAGTGCTTATACATACATTTTATCTTAAAATAATAAACTAACAATGAATCAAATCAATTGACTATAATAAAAACTTAATTTAAAGGACACATCATAATTTATTTACAGACAAAAAGAAGATCTTCTGTATCTACGTAAGAGATACTAAGCAAATATTTCACAATTGTTTTTTTACAGCTATAATAATTTAACTTATAGATACTTAGTTTTCTATTTAATCGATTGTACAGAAATGGACCTAAAAATGTAAAAAATCTTTTAACAAACACATACTTTGAAACCGCATTTGAATCACATACAATATCATTCCGTCTCTTATTTGTATTTTCGGTGGTATAAGAAAGCATGGTGTGCTGTTTTAATACCAAATGCATAATGAAAAGCTGGCGAACAGTTAGTACGTTGCAAGATTTGTATAGGAGATCTGTGGGATAGAGAAATGGATAGAAATTGGCTACTTTTAAAATGGCTCTCTGAGCTCTCTCAAGAGGGAGTAAGTGAGTTTTGGGTGCTTTTTAATTATACTTCCACTGTAACTTATAATCTTGGGTGACTGTCAATAATTTTTACCACGTGTTATTATTTCTCATTACCTATGCACTCGTACGCCGAATGAAGAAAATAATGCCTCAGAATTTGGCATGTGCCCTATATGGCACATCACTCCCTTGAACACGTTGTGTTACACGTTGCAATGATATATGTTGCGTTATACGTTGGACTGATAGGTGTTGCGTTAAACGTTGCAGTTTTGTCAAGCGAAGTAGGTGTTGTTATGTCAAATAACATTTAAAATACCAGTACCATAAACAAAACAAGTGCAGCTGTTTGTACTATACCGAAAGACATAGCTGAAGAAGATGAATCTCTCCATTATTTAATTCTGACTGCAGCACTGATATACGCTCTTCACGACTTAAGTTCCATTATGACCACAATGTCAGAATAATAATCAATATATATGCATTCAAACAATAGCTACTGTTTTTTGTAAAACAGTAGTCACATGGAAATAACATATGTTGTTTAAATGGTAATCCAAAACTTGAGATTCACAATTCTCACATACATTACAAGCGGTCTTTTTTTGATGTCCAAGAACCTATGCAGGACCGCATCTACCTTCTGACAGCTGTCAAATAAAATAAAACTATGTGTTTTCAAAATTAGGGTGCATTATCCTTTGGATGTGTTTTGCCGTTTTGGGGTTGATTTTTCGTGCACCTCACGACTAGTTGTTAAAACATTTACTGTGGGATTTTCGAAGACGATTCGAACATTATGAGAACTAAGTCATGATCATATTCATTGATTGCATGACATATTAAAATACGGAAATGGAAGAAAAGACTAATAGCTACAGATGGCAAGTTAAATCGTAGTTTCGTCAGTGTTTTCTAAGCTTCTTTGCTAGAGTTTTATAGAATCATAAAGCTGCTTGACAGATCAAAATGCATTGCTCTCAGTTCGTCACCTTTTAGGAGTGCGGTCTTATACTAAAACCAAACTTAAATACTAATACTTAAAGCTTTTATTTGAATGAAACCATTTACTTGCACTTTTGAACTGTCAAGGAAGCATTCGGTTCCATCACGCTTATAAGTTAAGGACTGACAGTGATCCTGAATGTTATCATGAGAGCCCTACGTATAATACAGTTTCAAAGGCTTGGCTTTGGTTAATGTAAAGAATAGAATAGAATAGAATACTCTTTACTATGTACATCATAATGGAGTGGAAGAGAGAGAGAGTGGAAGAAAGAGTGGTTATGTAGAGCGTGTTAGGACTTTGTTAGTGATAGTGTCTTTGCTTGAGCATATCATCCTGTATTAAAATGATTTTGCTGGCAGCTTCATCTTTTAGACTGACCGATCTGGACAGCTCAAAAGTGCCTGTCAATGTTTTTTTTTTACTTTGACTTGGTTTTGCTCAAGGCTATAGACAAGGTTTGGTGGTTAGGTATCTACCTCAAGTCAACAGCTTGGAATTTATTGCAACATAATTTTAAATGGGCACATCAGACCAATTTACATTTAAAAGCACCATACTATTAACCGAAACAATGACACGTTACGCAGATATATATCTAAAAATCTGATTAAACCCTCGCCCGGTACGTGTCGGAAAAAAATAATCTCCTAACAACGCAACCGTTAATTCGGCCTAATCCATTCGGCTCATAATTATTATATTCGTTTGTTCCTCGCGACCAAGTACGTTTCGTCTGCGCCCCGAATTCCAAATGAGCGAAGCTTTCCAAGTATCAGGTTGGCACTTATCAGGCGTGCCATCTGACTATTATATTACCAAAATACCATTTTAAATGCAACCCAATGTAATCCTATAATTAACTTAATATGTACCTTAAGGCAGAGGCTACATGAACAGTGCGGAAAATGCATTTTCGATGGTGAAAATCGTAATTTCGATGGGCCGCCCCTGCAATTAGGGGGTGATTTATTCATCGGTGCTTTAAGTATATGTTTGTTAGATATTTGTTTACGTGTACGAGGTATTTAGTCTTTGATTTTACTACAGTTTTAGATTTTCGTTTACCTGATATTAAGTTAGGGGAATCACTAATTTGATGTTGGGACACGTCATTATTGTCGTCGGAAATGGACAGGGCGTATTTTGTGTGGAGTATTTTCCACAGTGATTCAACTACTGTACATGAGCTTATTTCACAATACTTATGTTAATTTTGTGATGCTATTAGAATTTCGTCGTAGCTTTATCCTCGTTTGAGTTGGTTATAAACGTTTTAGTGCTACTACTCATGCTTTATAATGTAAAACTATAGCGTATAAAGATTTTGCTTCAAAAATTGTGAAAGTGCAATGAGTATAGCCATAGCTCTGCTTCACCACAAACCATTTTTTGTTTGTTCCTTTCATTACTGACTTAGCAAAATCTTTAAGCAATTTAGTTACATTGCAAACCTTAGCAAAATCAAAGCTCTAAATTTACTACGTCTATTCATACATAATCACCTCATATCGCTCATCTAAATGACAAAGTTTCCAACAAAATTATCATAAAAGACACATTTACTCGATCGAATTAGAACTCACATTTCTTCACGTACGAAAACCCATTTAAAATCATGACCAATACTCGTGCAAAACATGCTTAAAAACACGAGTTTATTCTCTCAATTGCTTATCAAATACCGCGATACCATCATTGCATTTTAACGCATACCTTTTAAGCGATTCTCAATTATAACACAGTATATTAATTATTCATTACTAAAACGCTATTGGTATGGAAATGTAAAGAAGTGCCGACGTGACACCTAAGTATGTTGAACCAAGCGATTGTCATTTGCATACCTATATCGGACACCCACATCGCAATAACGATGGTAGCCGGATCAAAATGTAATTAAATCGTCAATACACGAACTGTATATGAACGGCGTACCAATACTTGCAAGGATATAGAGAGTATGGATGAAGCATGAAGCGCGATTTGAAATATTCTGTATTTTTTTTTCCATATATATGTATATAGATTTTCGTGACGCTCAAATGAAAATTTATAACGATATTCTTGAATTCTTGTGGAAGTTGTCATATTTTAAGATTTATTGGTTAGTAAGTAACCATCTATTCTCCTTTAATTAATCGTGTTCTTCATTGCTGAATGAAGGTGGTGCCTATCCTGAACATTTATGAAGGTTTCTCTAAGACTACTCTGTTTTCGGCTCTTCTCAAGGAAGTGGTCACAGTTTATTCCCAACTGATCAAACATAAACAGTGTTTAAACACTTGTTGGACATTGCTAATCACAAGATAGAATTCGATGAACGTCCTTACTCACGTTTAACTCATGAATGAAGTTAGTTATCTACAAACCCGTAGAAGTTTATATCTACGTATGTTTTGGTAATTAAGCTAAGTTTTCACAATTTTAACTTACCTAAACTTAACAGTAACTGTTAAGTTTAGGTAAGTTAAAATTGTGAAAACTACCATTACTGTAGTGGTACATAGGCGGACCCGGGCGGACTTAATGCAACAAGGCATTGTAAAGGAGCCAAACTTTTGGCTAATCTTTTAAAATACATTGTGGACGGTGTACTACAAATTAAATTCGTACAGAATTAAGCCTCAATTTAATACAGGCGCCCTACTCCTACAAATTTGTCGCAAAGTGCCGCGCGGCAGCAGTGCTACTGCCGCACTGCTTTGTTAATCCATACAAATAATAAATGCAAAGTGCCGCGCGACGGCAGCGCTGCAGCCGCGCTGCTTGTTGTTGCTAGCTAGTTACATTTTTTTTTTTCAAATGAAATTCAATCCAAACATCATAGGCAACATCACTATGTACTTATATGCAAACAAATTTTGTGATTTTTTTTATTTTTATTTACATAATTTTTAAATTTAAGTATGGACCTAAATCTGAAATAAACGTATCAATAATAATCATATAATCATAATTTCAACCGTCGCTTCCAGCAAACTTTCATCCTTGCCCATAGCTATGTAGCCCAGCGGTTTTGCCAAAGCAAGTCGCGATAAAACTACTAATGAACGGCGTAAGGCTTCCAAGTAACGGGTGGCGATGTGCATAACATCGAAACGCTATGAATGATTGATATGTACACTAACGAATCTGATAAAACATTTGTTCTACACTGCTTATGGAACCGTTAAATGGCTCGCCCATTATAATGTCCGCCAGTTTTTGGATAACATCCAAGATGTTTCTCGAAGTCAGTTTACGTGATTTTAATAGATTTGTCAACGTTTTGCTTTATTGTTTTTATTGGTGTGACAGAATTCCTTTGGTGTCTGGGCATTGGCTGATTCATAAACATCCATTGATAAAAGTGGGCTCCAACAGACAGCTTAAACTTTATAAACAAACTGGTGACCGCGATTCACCTATTTTTAGTTGCACATAGGATGATAACGCTAGCTATGTTCTCACATCGATTATGGTAAGTCCTTCGCTGAAAACGAAATGCTTTTGATCATCATTATTAGGTATCTTAATACTGGTGCTTGTGATACAATGGTTTTCGTTAGTACAGGTACCTACGATCCTCTTTCTCAGTAATATTTAACTATTAACCAGCAAATGCAAAAGAATAATACCATCCCATCACTCCCGTGGGTGTCGTAAGAGGCGACTAAGGGGCTCACCAGAGAATGGGCAGCAGCGTTCTCTGTAAACCGCAACACCATACACTGCGATCGCCAACCCGCCTGCCAAGTGTGGCGATTTTGGCTTTTTGGGGGAGGTCTTTGTCCAACAGTGGATGTCTTTCGACTGTCATGAACAGGCAAAAGCTTTTCTAAAAATAAACTATAAATACAATTATAAAAAAAAAACACAATTAATTGAATTCACCTCGAAAACTCTGTCTCTAATAACCCCGCAGCTAAATATAAATGTGATGATAAATATATAGGTAAAATGGTTGCCAATAAAATGAAGAGCGTAGTAAAATTTTTATTCCTCTCATTTCATTATGCACCTCATTAATATTTACATCATATAATTATTTTTGCTATGACAGTGTATTTGTAAATATATTTTGCTGGATGTCTGTCAAGTGTATGTTAGTTAGTACGTTGTAACGAGCCGAACAGTTTAATCTCCTCTCGATCCGGAATGAACTAAAACAACTCATTGTGGCGGTTGTTACGCCTGAAATACTGTCTAACGTCCGCCCAATGGTGATATCATTTGACAAGAGTCTCTAGAAAGTGGCAATCCATCAGCTATAAGCCTGCGTTTCTACCAGTGATGTACGAGGATGCATAGCGATGCGTTTGGTAAGAACCAAAAGAATCGCTTCATATATCAAACCTCGCTCAGCGCAGCGAATGTATTATTTTATGATAATTATAAATTATATATATATATTATAAAAAAATAACTTTCTGCACTCTTTTCTCCATATACGCTATATAGGAGTATGAAGTTTGGCGCATAACTGTGCCAAACTTCATACTCCTCCGACCGCACAAATTTCTTAAAAAGGGATATAACGTTTTTGCTTCATGTATTAATATATACATTACGTTAAAGCATTGTCTAAAAATATTATACCTATTATGTAACAGCATTGTCCAGAATCCGTTTTGTAAGACTCTTCACTGCTTGGTGCCAAACCATCAAGGATAAATAGGTAACATCGGGTGCCACTGTGCCAAGATTTCAACATTGATTTAATAATTCCTCTACTTAGTATGCATACAGCCTTTCTGTTAACTTACCATGTTACTATAAGATAGTTCTATGCTTACATTTTCGTAATCCATCTTCTATTGGTACCAATACCTAAGAGGATTGTCAATCTAAGTCCTAACTTCATAAGCCTGGCTGATTGGGAAGACATTTTGGAGAAGTAGAAACATGCTATTTAGCTATGTATATTTAATGCTACTATTTTCTAACTTTAGACTGTTGCAGAATTTGTTCGAAAAAGTCATCGCGGCCCCGGGACGCGAAGGGCATTAGAAGGAACACGGATGGGTTTTAGCCAGTAAGAGTCTGACACTCCTTTCTGCTCCGCCCAAAACAGGAGAAGTCATTTAATGATTTCCCATCCTTAAAAAAAAATTTGAACACGATCCTCTCCAGACACACTCCAACGGTAAATCAAAACAATAGTATCATCTCAAAGAAACATTAATAAAACAAAAAGTATAATCTAATACTCGAATACAGCAGCCTATCATGATTAATGTACAATATAACACCTTCTATTGATAAGGATGTACCCATACTAGCACCTAATGATAGAAGTGATGTTTCTAGTAAGTGTCAATGCAGTGGAATCTTTCCTGTGATGAAAAAATATACGAAAGTAAGAAACACTGTTAGGATACATTCCGTTATGTATAAAGATTAAAAAACAAGAAGAAATGGGGAGTGATTCTGAACATTCTTTAGTTAATGAAAATGAATGTCATGAAATTAACAATAAAAATGTCGCTAGTACAATAAAAGACGCACATACAGAAACAACAAACTACATTTTTAACGACTATATCGGAGCAAATGTGAACCGGAGTCATGACAACGATTAGACAAAAGCTTTTGACGGCACAAACACTCGTTTTGGAGACAATCATTATGAGAAAATCTTACAAATGACTAAAACACGGTAATAAAGACATTCATAGATGTACACATTGTACTTATGGACGACACTCACGTTTATGATGTATATCTTAGAATAAAAGTACCGCTTTACTGTGAGATGCCGCGGGAGAAACCTGATTGTTATAACTAGCTAAGTTTGTAGAAACAAATCTGCAACACCCTTGCCTCGTGTCATCGCTAAAAATAAACAAGTTTTGAATCAAATAAGAAAAAAATTAATGAGCGTATTAAACTAACACTACTAACTGATTAGCGAGAAACTAATGGCGGAATCTAAAATTGATAACCTAAAAAAACTTTGAAATGAGAATTCTCATTAACAGCTGGAAGAAGCTAGACTTGATTAAGCCGATCTAATCAAATCAAAGATGTAAATGATAACCCAGACTTTAATGACTAATGATTTGCATTGAGATAGAGACTTAAAAAATGCCAACAGTAATGAACGATTCAATGATACAATGCCTAACCAAAGACGGAGACACATTTAATAAGACAAAATTAATTAACAAGATTAAAGCTGAGAAATGACCGCAGTAGGCGTATCGCGAATCATAAAACATTAATAACGCAAACGTTACGATTTAGATATGCGTACGCGTCGAACTGAACAATGATACAACATAACTGTTGTCAAGAATTTTTTGCTAGGCCATTCGGTACTTTATGTCCCGTATATAGTCACTAAATCGTTACTTCGTACATATTTGGCACTGGGTCCCTCTTTAAGTTTACCGCTAAGCACATGTATTAGCGCTCCGATGTTTTCCTGAGCTGAATTGCAAATCGTATCGCATAAGTAGATTACATTTTCTGCTATTTCTACAGGTCTATTGTTGGTACTTGGAAGGATGTTGGAATGAGGCTACTGTGCGGACTAATTTATTAATTTATTGGTGCTGGAGGATGTGAATGGGATGATGATGATTTTAGATAGTTTACGAAGAATTTGAAGCATTTTATTCAAATTTGCTAGGATAGGCCAGGCATATTCTTTTATCATTATCTATTCATTCAGTGGTTAATAAGAGCGATTAAAGCTCACTATTTCATAGACATCATTTAATTTAAAAAGTGAGGTCAATGTATGGTGTATTATTGATTCCCTTGCCCTCCAGTTTTGTTGTGTTTTCTGTTTTCTCAGTTCGATCACGTACCTGAAAAATAAAAGATCATCGATTACTGGTTCAAGACAAAGTGAATGCGAAGAATGTGAAGATTGCATAAAGCCTTCATGCAATTGTAACATTCTTGTTCAAACAATCCTGATTAAAATATTTAATGTTGTACATGTAATATCTAAATATAGAATGAAAATTCAATTGCTTATATCAATCACGCGTCGACACCAGTTGAGCACCTGTTTGTAGATCGCGACCGAGAAATCTTGATCGTGGTGGTTTGCGGGGCCGTTCAGAATGCGCGTCGCATCGTGCACAGGACATTCGCGCGACTGGACCAGAGAATGATTGCTATTCCACGTATGTCCCCGTATAATTATAAAATATGCTGCGCCCCGTGTGCTGACAGATGGCCCACTCTATGGTGGTGCCAGCTTAAGGGATTAGTCAACTGGTATTCAATTTTTTATGAAAAAAAAATGTATTGTTGCTGATTAGGCTTGTTATTAGTTATGTATTTTCTTTCTGATGACGATTTTTGTTTGAAGTTGATACAAAAGTTGCAGTTCCAGTTAAAAAAAATAACTAGAACTACCTACTTATTTTATCAGCTAAATAAACGGTCATATTTTAATAATAATGCAGAAGATTGTACACTTTGGGAGCTGAAATAATTTAAAAACTGTCAAACCCTTACCACCAACTTTATCCAAGACACAATTATTTATATGACAGCTAAGCTATTGTCTCTTTTTCGTGCATTTACAATTTTTTAAGCGTTCAGTGTACCTACAATACGAGTAATTGCGAATTCTGACAGCGAATGCGCCTTTTGTTATTTTATTTGCAGAATCACGCAGTTTACTTGGAAAAGATTTTTTAAGAATTAGTCATTCTTCATTTTCTTCGGTAAGCTTTGATTAAAATCTGTTTTTATTTAAAGGGTCAAAATCCTTTGTGTGCGCTATATTATTTTGTATGCAATTTGATGCTCGGTAACTTAAGCAGGAAAATTAAGAAAATCACGTACTTTGTAATCTGCTCATTGGGGAT
Organism: Lacanobia wlatinum; assembly: GCA_947578705.1. NCBI lineage: Eukaryota > Metazoa > Arthropoda > Insecta > Lepidoptera > Noctuidae > Lacanobia > Lacanobia wlatinum. The sequence continues at coordinate 16,875,002 of OX388039.1, forward strand.
TTTCCCTTTAACAATATTTCTTTTGCATGTGAACGTATTTAAATCGCGTTATCACTGGGTTAAGGAATCAATATATATAAAACAGACAACGCACAGCCGAAACTACTGCTCGTAGAAAACTAAAATTTGGCATGTAAGTTACTTAGCGAGTGTAGGGGAGAGCACTAAGAAAGGATTCCCGTAAATTACTACTGGAATGGGAAAAGCGGGATATGCTCATACGAAGTTGCGGGCAAAAGCTTGTCTATTTTAAAATTTCCAGATTGCTTTTTGGCATTGCTTCTAAACCCTATTTAAAAACAAGCAAGGAATAAAGACAAAAACTTAACACGAATCTGTTGTTAACTTAAAACAATAAAACCCAATTTTTATATTCGTAAGTAGGTGTATTATAAGCAAATGTATTCAAAATAGAATACATATGTTCAGTCCTGGCATAAAACCAAGAAAGCTTTCTACGAAAAGAAACTGTACAGGATAATGAGCCAAAACGCAGTACGTAAAATCATTTTTGCAAAGTTTGAACGCAGGCCACGTATCTGCGAACATTTAATAAACTATTTGTGTGTACATTTTTCTATGTAAAGTAGGAAGGTTCCTTATAAATTACCTACGAATACACGATTCATTGTAAGTATACCATTTATTAGGAAGCAGCACTGACACATCATCAAAACGTGGGATACCCCTTATCCATTCAGCAGAAACAAACATTGATCATCATGCTTACTCATTTTGCATTTAGATAATTTAAGAATACGAAATCTAGGTTTTCTCGCTGTATTGTAGATTTTGTATTGTAGTTAGTTCCCGCTGCTCCGTTCCATTTGCTTGCCCTACGAGAATCGTGCATACTTTCGGAATAAAAAAAAAACACCGGTAGCACTCCGGGAGTGCCGGCAGAAGTGAAAACTTTAGTATTAACGTTGTGTTTAATTATAAGTACAAAAATACTATCATTTATGAGGTAGAATACAATGTTTATTTATTGCGCTATCGTACACAAATATGACAATTTACATGTTATTATTCATAATATTATATCGTTATTTATTTATATATTACATTAATTTTTATCTCTTAGAAAAATCAACTTTCATCCATAATTTCGTAATTCCGTAATTTCGTATCCTTGGATACGCGTGGCACGCTGTACATAAACACAGACGGACATTCGCGCAAGCGCCCTGTGCCGCCTAAGCGGAGCAGCACACTCAGGCACGGTAGAAAGAGTGGGAGATACTAGTTCCTCTCCCTTCCCCTCGATCTTACGCTTTTTCGATCAGCATCACGTGACCCTGACGCGAGTCCGTCTTACGCTTTTTCGATCAGCATCACGTGACCCTGACGCGAGTCCGTCTTACGCTTTTTCGATCAGGTCACGTGTCCTGACGCGAGTTTAAGATTTTATACCCATTACAGAAAAAGTGCTCAACGCCGCTAAAGAAGTTTTCACTTCAAAAATCCCAAGACGGAGTTTTTCATAATTTCATCAGCACTTCTAGGCGGCCTTTTACTAGTTTGCTAATGATAAGCATTAAACATATTGTCATAATTTACGTTGGCATAACGGGAGCTAAGTTCACTCACTCTAGCTCCCGTCATACCATTCAAACCTAAGTTATCCGTGTCGGGGTACCCTAAGCGTTCTGCTACACGGCTAGGCAAAAAATGTATGCAACTCCAAATTATGCACAGTATTATTTTGCTAATAAAAGTTATGCGAAAACGTGCCTTTTTTATTTGAGATGGGTTTGCTCTTGACTCTAGTCTAGGTCAGAGATGATAGAGACAAAGTCTACTATGGAGCGAGCTTACCCAGAAGGAGCCTGTTCACTCTAACTTTGAAGAGATTGGGGTTGTAAGCGTTTGGAAACACAGACGAAGGCAGAGAGTTCCACTCCTTTGCTGTGCGCATAATAAAAGACGTTTGGAAACGCTTAGTGCGAATTGGTGGAATAGCAACAAGGTAGGGATGATAAGATGCAGTGCGTCTGGATGTCCGATGATAGAAGGGGGCCGGTGGGATGAAGTCATGGAGTTCTTGGGCACACTCACCGAATTAGAATCTGTAGAAGACCGACAAGCAGGCAACCTCACGGCGATGAGCCAAGCTATGTGGCTTGGCATCCACCAGTTTTACGTCACCGATGAGCCTCTTAGCTCTGCGTTCCACCGAGTCAAGCGCAGCAAGCTGATACTTAGCTGAGCCATCCCAAAGGTGGCTGCAATACTCCATGCAGGATCGGACTTGTGCTTTGTACAGGGTTAAAAGCTATTCAGGATGCCCAGCTTTTTGGCCGCAGTTTGGGCTCTGTATTCGATGGTGGCGCCAAAGTTGAGACTGGATGTCAAATCCATGCCTAGGAGCTCGAGTCGATCAGTTACAGGAACAGATGCACCCGAAAAGTAGGAGTTTGGTCAAAACAACTCCGTTACAATATTATGTCTTAAAATTGTATGCCAATAGGGGGATTTTTCCTTTTACTAGTAAACATTTTACCTCTTTATAGTGTTAGGCCTTCAGACTATCCACAACCATATTTATAGATGTACAAACTGTTACATAGAAAGTTTAGCAATATGCAATTTAATAGGCCACCAGAATTCAGTGGCTCTAATTTCATGATTGAATCCAAAATAAATGGGTACTTATGCACGTTGTAATGTGATTGTAAAACGTTTAATATTAATACTACTAATTTCTTTAACAATTAATTTACGTTACAGTTGCCCTTCCGCAGGCTTAAAAAGCTCAAAGCATATGCAAAGATAAAATTCCTCGCATTGAACTACCAACGCTAGAAATGGATTGTTTCATTCGAAATGCAGTCACGGTTCTAAAATTATGTTCAATCCTAAAAGGCAATCCTTAACAGCTTCGTAACGTGTCTATACTTATTAAATCATGAATCAGTTTTGTATTGCAACAACGTTGAGGTGCATCAGGCCCACAATTAGCTTAACTCATCACCCATTCCTTGCCGAACGTCAGTAATCGACATTTTATCATTCAGACTATGATCACGTATAAATACAACATACCACTAGCCTATTTAACGGCTTACATATGAATACAAAAACGATTAATATCTCAGCTCCCACACTAAGGGACTAATATAAAATTCTGCATCCGATGCGCACAGTTACGCACACAACAAAATCCATTTCGCGCATCCGGCTGTGCGTTTGCGCATTCAACACGCAAGCGCCATCTGTGACAAGAAAGCGCATAACCTCATTAGAAACCTAACACTCAAATTGAGCTCAGCTCATCTAATAATTTTATTATACATATTCAAAAGGGCTCCGTTCGTAATGGTCGAAATGACCCGCATTCGGCTTTTAATAGTCCAATTAACATTTGGAGTCACGTTTTGAAAAGACAATGGCCATCTTCGTGGGGGCAGCGTTGCCTGGCACATTGGCAGAGGCGAGCTTTCCATATTAATGTATGTTTGTTAGCGGTAAAACACGTACTGATGACGTAAACCCGCAAGCATGTGCGGGTTGGCTCATACTTTCTGTTGAGGTGGGTTTCATTAGTTGTTTTATAGGATTAATATTGCCTGCCTATCATAAACCTTTGGGTACGCCTTGATAGAATTTGAATAAGCTGGCCGTTTCTGCTGAATTTTAAAGCGTCACACTCACACGGTGTTGGTTCTAAGAATTTCGCCTATGACTATGACTTTGAAGGTGTCTAAGGTTACAGACACTAACACCATTCACAGAACTTGGGTGGTCTTTAAAATCATTGATGCACTTACTTTTCTATCGGTAGCATAGTCTACTCATGTGGTCTTGACCTTATGTTCAAGAGCTTTATAGGGCTTATTACATTCGCTATTCTGTTCGTCTACAGTCAATATATTAAGTAAGACTAATGAGTACCTAGTATCCATTGCCTAACGAATCATCAAGTAGTGTATTGACGGGTAGACTACACCTTGCGCCATATTGCGATTCATTAGTAGTTTCCAATTGTATTGTTCTCGGAATATCAGAACCGTTGTTTACAGTAACCGTCTGTACGGTTCGGTTAACGACACTTCGAAATAATTAATGACACGTCGATTTGGTGGCGGAGAACTTACTGTGAATTGTAATTGAATAATTGTTCTAGATAATTTGGAAATAGAATCGTTATCATACGTTTTGGTAGTCTTTATTTTCTAGCAAACGATTAAATGCTGATAAAGCTTCGTTATAGCTACAACCTGGGAGTCTTTAAGTCAAGAGTGAATAGGTTACTTCTAGGCAAGCTTGCTCCATCTTCGACCACATCATCGCTTACCATCAGGTGAAATAGTGGTCAAACGCATGCCAATCAAAAAAACCTAAGGAATTGTATATTGCTGCCAATAGAAGAACTGCCTTAAAACAAAAATATTTTGCAGTGTAATAGAAAATGGCTGCTAATAATATAAGTTTAAAACTGAAAGGAATGCATAACGTCGCAATAATTATTACCACACGTTGAAATGAGTTCGTTCCTTAGAGAAGGAAGATGTTTCACGTTCCTTGCGCATCATTTCCGAATTCCACATGTTTTTGAGATCATCTATCTATACTTTATCTATACTAATATATAAAGCTGAAGAGTTTGTTTGTTTGTTTGTTTGCTTGAACGCGCTAATCTCAGGAACTACTGTCCGATTTGAAAAATCCTTTCAGTGTTAGATAGCCCATTTATCGAGGAAGGCTATAGGCTATATATCATCACGCTAAGACCAATAGGAGCGGAGTATTAAAGAAAAATGTGACGCAGGCGAAGTTGCGCGGGTCAGCTAGTATGTATATAAAGCTGAAGAGTTGGTTTGTTTGTTTGCTTGAACGCGCTAATCTCAGGAACTACTGGTCCGATTTGAAAAATTATTTCAGTGTTAGATATCCCATTTATCGAGGAAGGCTATAGGCAATATATCGTCACGCTAAGACCAACAGGAGCGGAGCAGTAATGAAAATTGTAGCGCAGACGAAGTTGCGCGAGTCAGCTAGTCTTGTGATATAATTATACTAGTTGACCCGCGCAACTTCGTTCGCGCAGCTTAGCGTGATGATAGCCTAAAGCCTTCCTCGATAAATGGGCTTGATATATTAGTATAGATATAGATACAGAACAGCAAATTGTAGTGAGATCATAACAAAGAGATATTGTTCAGCCATGACGTATTCGATATATCGTAGTTGACACGCCTTTGAGTTATTTTGAATCAATATTTAGCAGATTATTTTTATTTGGTATCTGAACTTGTTATCAACACCTGGGTCTGCCATAGTGACAATCTATTAGGAATAACGGTGTTAAAAAACATTCAGAATGTATAACTATCGCTGTGTGAATGTCACTTATTCTATAGCCCTTGGAGCTTAAAACCGCCCCAGCTTCGCATGGGTAGCAGAGCATCTCGTCATATTTCAGCCAATTTACACCTTATGAATTATACACCAGAGCCTTCCTCTTGAATCACTACGTCCATTGGTGTAAGCCGTATGAAAATCCGTTTGGCAGTTTTTGACTTTATCACGTCCAGACAGACAGACAGACGCGGCAAGTGAACTCTGTTTTACATAGGTATGTAGTGATAATAGTGATACGTTACTGTTACCAGCATTACGTATGTCTTAAACAATGCGGTCTATCCTTGACTCTTTAGAGCAAAATCACCATAACAAAATAATTAAACACCCAACTGGTTTAATGGACCCAAGTGTTGTCTACAAATTAGTTCATTTCAACCAGCATTAGTCGTTTATCTAAAATCGATTAATTTAACACTCGAATTATCGGTATAAATAAACATAAGGCCAGATCTTAAGCAAATTCTTACCCTATTGACCTTTCTTATGTGCGTCGTTACCTAAATGTTTTTCTAATTAAATGAAGTTTCTCATATATGATAAAACTGGGATATTAATTGTATTGCAGCTACTTAAATAATATTTTATGACTTGGAATTGTTGGATTAATGCTTATTAATACTGGATAATTTAAATTTTAATTGGAAACTGGTAACCCTGATTCCAATGGAATAATTTATTTAACTTACCCCTTATTTGTATTATGCAGATTTGTATCAGAGGATTATAATAAGATCTTGAATTTACCACATTGTCATAATATAATGAACGGATAACAAGTGACATTTTTATTTTTGAATTTAGAATGCAAGATAGTTATGAAATGGAATAACCAATCTTATATCATACATGACAAAGTTCAAATTCTATTGCAACCCATGTTTTTAGGGCCTATCTAATACAAATAATCACTAAAAATTAACATAGAGTTGAATTTAGACCAAAATTCTGACACATGTCAAATTGGCGTACCACAGGGACTATGGTTCTCGCCAAGATAATAAAAACCGGCCATGTGCGAGTCGGACTCGCGCATGAAGGTTTCGTATCATCGTCATTAGTATAATCCACTACTATGCCTTTTAAATCGACCAAAAAAACTCAAAAAACACGTTTCTTTTATGGGGACCCTTTCATTTTTATTCAGAAATACACACTGAAAATTTCAACAGTCTATCTGTAACGGTTTATGAGATACAGCCCGCTGCCAGGCAGATGGATGGACTGACGGACAGTGGAGGCTAAGTAATACGGTCCAGTAGACCTTTGGGTACGGAACCCTAAAAAAGAGCTTAGCCGATGAGTCAGCCAGTCGACTCTGTAAACATATCGAAGTGAAGGCTTGGTGAAGTGATCACGAAGTGAGCTGTCATTCCATATTGATTACTCGGATTGACACCTCACTTCGTGATCAATTCATCCAAGCCCTCATATCGACATGTTTGAAGAATCGCACTGCAGTTTGGGTCTTAAACTTACTGTAAGTATTCCATCGTTGACGCTTCACGTTTACTATGAAAAGGTTCTAGAACGATTAAGGTTTCGTTCGTCAACAATGCAACATAATAAATGCTGCATTAGCCGTTCGATCGTCAGATTCGATCATTGTAGTAATTCATCTTGATTTATGTTTGTGTATACAGCTCGCCAACTCGTAAATTAACGAGTTAACTACTAAAGTTGGCTGTCACTATGCGCTTTGACGTTACGGTATCATTTGTCAATAGAAATATAACTGGTGAGAGTTTGTGGTGTTTTGGTGATTAGTTTGTTGCATTGGGTGTCACATGTATCGTGGTCATGAGCTTAGGCTTAGACCTGTGTAGCAACGGTGTATAGTGTTACGTGAACACTATATACGGTCTTGTTTCGCAGGCAGAAATTTCATAGAATTTCGTTACGCAGAAAATGTTTCATATAATTTTTGGTTCTTATAATTTTATGTCGAATATTATTGTTTCAAAGACTTAGTTCAATGAAACCTATTTCACAGAAACACAATTCAATGAATTTCATGATCACATTTTTTTATTTACCAAACAGCAGAATTATATTTTAACAAATATTGTTTGTCCGGTGTATTTTTCCATGGTATTTTATATTTCAGTGAAAATGTCCATGGCATACTTTTAAGATGGCAGAATTTTATTTGGATTAATTTTACTAAGCATATTACCATTTCTATAAAAAGGCATTTTAACCTAAAATTAAAATATGATCTTAAAAAATCAACATGCTTGCTAAAACAATTAGTGATAGAAACGAATCGCTGTAAAACCGACCCCACGTAGTCTTGTCTGCCCTACCCCTAGAGTGTAATTTAAGCCCGCCTAGGCGCGGAGGGGTGAGGCAGCCCGCGATCTGAGGAGCAGGTGTTAGCAGGTGCCATCTGCGACGATAAGTTCGCGTGGGATCGCCGGAGCCCAGCAGCGCCGGAGCCGTGACAGAAACCAAGCCTGCTGCATGTTGCATGCTCGCCTGCATACTGTATGCTTGCTTGCATTCTACATGTTGCATGCTCGTTTGCGTGCTGCATGCTTGATTGCATGCTGCATTTTGCATGCCGCATGCTTGCTGCATTCATGGTGTATGCTCTTTTATTCCCATCGCCATTTGCCACCATTGCCGCTTCGCGGGGTTCTGTCTAGCGGGCCCGAATCCGAATGAAAAGTTTTGCTTAAGAAGAATTTACCCGTATTGTTTTTGTGACCGCGATGTTGTAATTTTATAGAAGGGTATGCATTTTGTCAAATGTTTAGAAACTGTCACTCGCTAAAATGTTTTTCTTGGTAACAAGTTTTATATTAACTACTCAATATGAGGATAAAAAATATTTGATTTGTTATTCTATGATATTATGAATATCGAAACAAAGTTTATTTGTAACAAAAATCTATGATTTAAATTTATTCAAAGTAAGTATTCTGCGTATTGATTATTCTATGAAATGATAATACGAGAAAAAAATTATGTGAAACGAAATTCTATGAAACTGTCGTCTATAAAACAACGTACAACCGTGTAGCAACATATTCCGATACAACAGTATTCATTGCGTGTTTTAAGTTGTAGAGGTGATGATTTTTTAAACAAATGAAGCAATGGATCAGGAATGTGTTTGCCAAATTCTGCTTTGTTGTAAGATCTCTCCCATAAGAACCTATGTCATGGGAAACTTTTTTAAATGATATGGTTTACTAATCATTCCGCAATGTTACCCAGATTAAACATATTAGCTCTCCTGAAAAACACGTTTTGTTTCTTTTAATATTGCTGAAGTACACCTTGAATCTTTATCCACATCAAAACTAGACAATGGCAACTACCAAGTAGTACAAGCTCAAGAAATTAAAATTCACTCAAGTCCTCGATCCACAACTGATAAAATCATCAACCAATAAACCTATCTAAGAAACCCATTAATTTATTGGGTCATCGCACTCCAGAACACTATGACATTTCCGTTCACGTCTCTACCCTAATTAAGTAACATGTTGACAATAAAATGCCTTATTTTAGTGTCCAACAATTACCAGATGGACTCTTTTATATTTTTTACCCATCTGACTTGCATCGAAATAGTGTGTTTATTACTATAAACAGTTTTTATTGGCAACAAAAGAAGAGCTAAGCGGATAGAGAGGTCTCCCCGCGCATACAGAATAGATTTTTAATTGTTTCAAGCAAGCTTGGAATAACGAAAGGATATTGGTATTCTCAGAAACATCGTGATGGTTGTAAAATGGTAACTTGTTAACTGATCCGCTTGCTAGCTTTGTTTTAAAGACAAAAGAATAATTTAGGAATCGCACGGGGGTCATATTAATTGGTAGATGTTTTGCTGTGATATCTTCAATCAACACTTGTATTGCGATTCAATGGGGCAAAAATAAATAGAATTATATAAATTAGAGAAAATAGGTGTCGGTGCATTTAGTCATCTACCTCAAAAGCAATTATTGTTCTCATCCGTTTTATAGAAGTAGTTTTTCAAATTTTTTTTTTTTTTACTTAAGATAGGCATACGTTTGACCACTATCTCACCTGATGGTAAGCGATGATGCTGGTGATGGTGATTTTATTTCACACTTGCCTACATGGGCACTTATGAAACGTCAGAAAAGTCCAGTGCATAATTCCAATTGATCGTTTTCTGTCGAGAAAAACTGGCAAGATAAACTTCGGTTACTCTTTTAAAAAAATATTGATTTTACTAATCATCCTCTTCTGGACATGGACCTTTCTAAAATATAACCTTTTAAACCAGTTTCTACCAAGTGACTTGTGAAGATCACTACCGTATTTGACATTCACAAATTGATATTAAGAACCCTATTCAGAAAAAGCTCCCTAAACTCTATCAATGAACAAGATGTCCACTTTCCAAGAATCGAACTTAAGATGGAACTAGTTTGTACCAATTTAAAACAAGAATCAAATTAATTCCAAGCAGTTACTTGAGTTAATAAGATTCTAACAACGAGTGACAGTTGGAAGCAAGTAAAAAACCATTTAATTACATCGGACAAGTCTGAACAAATTAAACCACTGTTAAGGAGATTGGATGAAGTTAAAACGAAACATGAACTTTTTTACACCATAAACTAGACTGTTAGTCATTACTTCTTGGATTTCGCTTCGAACTGACTTATAGTGCTTGTATCTTATGGCATTTAATTGATCCCGAGCTTATATCCCTAATCATAAACTTGCGACACGTTCGATTCGTAAAAACATATTCCATCGCTTTTTTGTTCGGCGATCAGAATTTTGTAAGCCTTGTAAAAGAGCAGTGGATGACATCAGAAGTGGGATTGTAGTGTAAATTGAAGGCTGTTCGTTGTGAATAAGGTTGACGGTCGAGATTTCTCGTTTTCTTTAATTTATTTTCCTCCGGGAGGTGTCTAATGACCTGCTGCGTGTGGCCCGACATTTTTATCGACCAGTGAGGAGCTTTGACAATATTTTTCGAATATTAATGTCGATACTGTATCTGTAACCAGTAGATATATCTAAATAATGGCTCCGAGCTCTCGGTTGTGCATTTAAACTAATTGAGTTGCATGTATTTGCAATTTTAACAGAATATTACATAGTGTTGTGGAATTTTTAGTCGAGATAACGCTAGATGGAAATTGGAACTGTGAACAAATGAATATATATGCTTGCGTCTATATGGCGATAAGTTCGACTACAATACTGTCGATATCGGGAATATTCGATTAATAAAATTGTGTTTTTATCTATACTAATATATAAAGCTGAAGAGTTTGTTTGTTTGTTTGTTTGCTTGAACGCGCTAATCTCAGGAACTACTGGTCCGATTTGAAAAATTCTTTCACTGTTGGATAGCCCATTTATCGAGGAAGGCTATAGGCTATACGGGAATGGGAAATTCCTACGGGAACGGGAAAAAAAACGGGATATGCGCGTACGAAGTCGCGGGCAAAAGCTAGTGTATTAATAACACTTTTTTGTGGAGTTAAAATTCAAATTCCGAAGATAGTGGAGAGTATCGAGACACCTTGTATCCACTATCTGTGGTCCATTGTATTGATGTTCGTGAGTCGTGAATCATCGATTTATAAGGAAAAACTCTTGCGTTAGTCAATTTAAACATAACTTTTAAAGTTCAGTTTATTCTAATTAATAGCAAATTTTGATTAATCCTTAACCCAAAAATATTTTTCTCTCCTATTAAAATATGCGCTACTTTAACGATTTTATAGTCACCGTCCTCTTTTACTTTTAAATATTTCTAACCTATTATGTCATAAGCAAACCAAAACCGAACCCAAAAATCAATTAACAAACAGTTCTACGAAAAAACCTAGAACCTTCCAAAGGCGCTAAAAGCCGAAAGTCCAAAGTGTGACCAATAAAAAAATTAAAAATAAAACTGGCATGGCCCATCGCGAGGTGTAAAATAAACAGTCGAGCTTGCCATTAAGGTCCGGTCCTTTGCTTGTATTAATTTGTATTTAAGTGTATTGTACAAGATAAAGTAAATATATGGGCACAGGCTGGTCGGCTCGGCTCTTGTTACGTGTACGATTGCTATGCTGTAGCGACCTTTTTTTATTTGTTAGTCTGTGGTATTAATTAGGAATGTCTGTTTCGGTCGTGGTCTTGCTCTTGAGTCATGTGTTGTAGTTACGGATTGGATTGTTAATTCTTTGTTGGGAATAAGTTTTGGTTTTGTATTGTCAATACAAAGAAAAAGGTTTTTATCAAGTATTTTTTCATTTTTCTTGAACTCACTTTAGTCATATTTTTTTTTATCTACCTTTTGAAAAGTCATAGTTACCTACTTAGAAAGCTTATAGCTTTCAAGTAAATTAGGCACCTTTTTTGTGTCTCAAGACTTTAACACAAAAATGAGACAATAGAAACCTATGTCATTCCTTATTTGAATATTCTTCCTATAGCATTTACCTCTCTTCAATAAACAATTCAAAATCAAAATCAAAATCAAAATCAAAAGTCGTTTATTCAAATTAGGCTGAAAGCCAGCACTTTTTGAACGTCAAGTTTTACAAAAGACAGTCCCCCAAAACGCCCGCCCGTCACCACTTCCTAGTGTTTTAGCTGTGGAGAAGAAGTGGCCAACAAACTCCCCAGCAACACATCTGTCTGTTACGTTTTAAGAAATTGAATCTATATAAAAGTATGCTAAGTAATTAATACATGACACAAAACTTATAACTTGTTAGCTAGCACACTATGATATTGATAAACATAGAAATGTATGTAAAAAAAACCAACGAATTGACTTACATAGTCAGATATATAAAAAAATAATAATAATAATAAATAAAAAAACAAAAAAAAAAACAATATTATATGAATACATATAACCTGTCATAAGCTAATTACTTAAAGAGAAAGAACATGATAATTATGACATTGTCTTGCGTTTAACACAGCGACCAACTATTCTTATCGTCTAAATAATCATTAATAGAATAGTATGCCTTCGAACAAAGGTTAGATTTAACTTTAACTTTAAATGAGTTAAAAGGCAGGTCAAGAAAAGAAAGTGGAAGTTTATTGTATAAACGGATACCGAGCCCCACAAATGAGTCGTGGACCTTACGAAGTCGGTGGGAAGGAGCATGTAGCTTGTGCTTGTTTCTGGTGTTAAAGCTGTGGATGTCGCTCGTTTTACTGTATAAATATATATTTTGCCTAACATATAAAATGTTTGCAAAAATGAATTGAGATGCTACCGTGAGAATTCCAATCTCTTTGAAAATTTCTCTTAAAGAAACTCTTGACCCTAGCTGATATATTGCACGCACGGCACGTTTTTGTAAGACAAATATATTTTGTATATCAGCAGCTTTTCCCCACAATAGAATACCGTAGGACATAACGCTATGGAAATAACTAAAATAGACTAACCGAGCTGTGTCAACATCAGTAAATTGTCTTACTTTCCTGACGGCGTATGCGGCAGAGCTGAGCCTTCCCGATAGGCTTGATATATGTGGGCCCCATTGTAGTTTGGAATCAACAGTTATGCCCAAAAATACTGCCGTGTCTACAGTTTCAAGCACCTCGTCACTTAAGATTACATTGGGTCCTAAATTTCTAACATTAGGCAAGGTAAATTTTATACATTTCGTTTTATTGGCATTTAGAACTAAATTATTTGTCGTAAACCAATCCGTAACCATTGAAAGAGCGTTGTTTACGTTATCGAAATCTTGTCTATTCCTATCTACTTTAAAGATAAGAGAGGTATCATCCGCAAACAATACTACGTCACAGATACCCTTTAAGAAGAATGGTAGATCGTTTATGTAAACCAGAAACAAGAAGGGACCCAGTATTGAGCCTTGAGGCACACCTAGATACACTGGTAGCCCGGAAGATTTCACACCATTGACATCAACACATTGGAACCTATTATGTAAATATGAATCAATTACGTTAAGAGCTTCGCTTTGGAGACCGTAGTGACGTAGTTTACGCAAAAGCGTGTCATGGTGTACGCAATCAAAGGCTTTGGAGAGATCACAGAAAACTCCAATTGCATTTTGCGAGTTCTCCCATGCGTTAAATATATGTTTTAGGAGAGCGACACCCGCATCTGTAGTCGAACGACCTTTTGTAAAGCCGTACTGTTCATTATGGAGTAGTCTATTTAAATTAAAATGTATTAACAACTGCTTGAGTATTAACTTTTCAAATATTTTGCTAAATGCAGGTAAGATGGAGATAGGCCGGAAGTTGCCTATGTCATTTTTATTACCTGATTTAAATAAAGGCATGACTTTACTACTCTTCATAAGATCAGGAAAAGTTCCTAAATCCACACATTTATTAAACGTTACAGCCAGGTAGGGAGCTACTATGTCTATTATATTACTCAAAAGTTTTATGGAAATGCCCCAGAAGTCACCTGTGTTTTTAGATTTAAGTGTATTGAAAACGTCAACTACATCACTTGGTCCAACGTGCTCAAAACTAAATAATCGATTACACTTAGGCACACTACTATGCAACAGGTTTTCAGCTTTAGAAGAGGATGAATTTAAGGAGCGAGTTGTAGTTATAGGAATATTGGAAAAAAACTCATTAAATGCCTGAGCTACGACTGCAGCATCAGTCACTAATTTGCTGTCGACTATAATCTCTAACTGATTGTCTCGTTTAACCGATTTGCCCGTTTCATTGTTAATGATTTGCCAAGTGGCTTTTACTTTATTATTAGAATTTTTAATTTTCTCACTTAAAAATTTTGATTTAGCAACAACGCAAACCTTTTTATATAATTTAGAATATTTTTTAACATACTCTAAAAAAGGGATATCAAACCTGTATTTTTTAAAACCATATAACTCATATAATCTCGCTCTACTTTTATATATACCTGCAGTAGCCCATTGGTTGAAACCAACGGAGGTACCTTTAATGTTTATGGTTTTTGTCTTAAAAGTGGATTGATATTCTTTTTGCACAACATCAAAAAGAGCTCCATAAATTTTATTTGGATCCTCATGTTCTATCAAAGACGGTGTAATTTTATTAGCTATATTATTTTTGAACTTATTGCAACGACTAGCTGTATAAGGCCTGCATTCAATTTTATGCGACTTTTTATTTTTTGGCATAGGTAAGCTAATTAATAGGCCACAGTGGTCAGACGTTAAGTCACTTAACACTAATTTATGTTCGGCATCACAATTACTAAAGATATTATCTAGACAAGTCGATGAAGATGCCGTGATCCTAGTTGGTTCATAAAACAAGTTAACCAAGTTATAAGACCTAAATAGATTCAGAAGTCTGATACTTAATGGAGCAACATCTAAAATATTTACATTAAAATCTCCACATACAACTATACTTTTATTACTTGATTTTAATTTATTAAGTGAATCCTCCATTACCGATTCGAAAAGACCAAAATCACCAGAGGGCGGTCGATAAACGCAAACTATAACGTATCGCTCGAGTTCAACACAAGACAACTCAATAGTGCGCTCAATAGAAAGATTAACTAAATCTAAACGTTGTTTACATTTTAATTTGTTTGAAACAAGGACTAATGATCCACCGCGAATAGCACTTTTTCTCACAAACGCACTTTGTACGGTAAAGTAATTATCATTAATAAAAACTACTTCATGCTCTTTCAACCAATGCTCAGTTAAACATAACACCTGAACATCATAATTCTCTATGAATAAACTTAACTCAAGTTCCTTGCCGGACAGACCTTGCATATTTTGATGTACAATATTCAAAATATGAGGCTTTTCCGTTGTCGAGTTTAATAGTTTAAACTCTTATGTGTATCAATAGAAATGTTAGTATCATTACTAACAGTATGCGTTGGTACACCACATATACCGGTGTCACACTGTATATTGAATGCTAAAAGATTAGCAATATGTCTCCTACAACTAGGTGGTAAATACATTTCATAACTAGTCAGTTTGTAATCAGTAATAAATTGATTACAATCAAAATATAAAATAGCGTCACTATGACGATAGGTCCTATTATAAATAAGCATATTTAAATCAAAAATGTGCCTGTTTAGGTCCTCAGATAAATATTGAGAGTAAGGCAAAGCACAGAAAATAAATTTACAAGTATTTATCTCACTTAGATGTAACATTAAATTGACAGACTTAATTATGTCTTTTTTACCTACAGCTAAACTATCCCCAAATAATATTATAATAGTTGAGTTGGGGTTTATCTTTGACAATTTAATATTCCTAATTAATTGGCAAAAACTGGCGCCGGGTAAACAATTATTTATTACGTAATGGTTTGAACACTGGTTAAATACACTACCAAAACCCTGACCAAATTTGTCAGAAAATACATAAGTTGTGTTAATCAAATTATTTGAATTAATGCTATTATTAACACTATTATTAACAGTACAGCTACCTACAGGCTGAGCTACCGAGGGTGTGAGTGTAACATGCTGAGGCTGTGGTGCCTGGGAGCAAGCACAGCTGCAAGAGAGATTATTTGTCAGAGACTCATACCTCTCCGCATTGTACGTTACCAGGTCCACCAGCTCATTAGCCTCCTGCAAGCGTTTACTCAGATCCAGTTGAGAAGCCTCATATTTACTAAATATTTCCTTAAGGGTTTGTTCCCTAACAAATAGTTCATCCTGAAGGTGCTGAGTATCCTTTTCATACATGAGTTTACATAAATTTAACTCATCACTACTATCTTTTAATTCAAACATTAAATTGATATTTTTTTGCCTTAGTTCTAAATTCAATTTGTTGACTTTTTGTTTTTTTAATTTTTTATGGATTGGGAATTAATCGCCTTATATCCAATCATACAAAACAAAATACCAATAGCAAGTACTTCCGATCGTATATCCTTGTACAAATACGTAATACGTCGTGACATCGGATGACTTCGGTGACACCTCGACTGTGCTCATTAAGGGTGAAAGTTTACACAAAGGAACGAATATTTACTTGACGCCCATACAAATACTTGTATGCATATGTAATAAACGGTATTTTATGTAGTCAAGGCGATCGGAATGAAGGAGTAAATTGTAGACGTTAATACAGAAAGTTATACCAATCCAAATATTATCTACCTTTTACTTGATGATAATTCAGAGCTTTCCTGGATTCGTTTTGATAACATCAACCTGATGTTTGCGGCTAGAATACTGATAACAAGAATTTAATTAAACATTTTTCAATATATTCATTTCTTCACACATAGAGAAGCGAGGTAAACGCTTAACTTCATAAGTGTTACGAATTTAGCTAAGCAAAAATAAATAACCATATGTTTTGACAGACCCGGTTATCATTTACCAGTGATATATCAAACATGTATGTATTATTGTAGGTTGAAAGAAAAAAGTTACAACAATCTGCTATCGAACTGCTTTTTTCAAGACCCAAGTTCTCTTAAACTAGCAGTTGTTTCACTCTTCCAAAATGTCTTGCAAAACTATACCTATGTGTACAACATAACGTAACACTTGACATTACATCCCGAATACCGCTGACTAACCCGTAAGATTCTCAGCAACTGACGGTACTAAGTTGATAATAAATTTGTACACTCTAAAATAATACCTGTACAAATGCAGTAACGCAGATCAAACTTACATATGACAACGTATAAGAAGACCCAAGGAAGGTTACTGTACCAGAGAAATTAAATGTTATGATAAAAATATCCTTAAACACCATAAAAAATATGTGAATTGTTTAAATATGCAATTTAAATAATTTAGATTAAGTATGTGTGGCGTGGGCGTTCAGGAATGACAAGTGGGCGGGTGTGAACAAGATTAAGATTAGGGGTTCCGTGTCGATTCTTATTTTATGTTTTTGTTTGTTTTATTTTATTATTCAATCTTCTGCAAGAGCTTTCGTTATGCTAGTATTTGAATGTAGGGGAAGGTTCCAGTCCTATTGCCTACAGGATAATCATGAGCGATGAAAGCAGGCTAGGAGGCTAAGTAGTAACACCCGTCCGGGTCAATCTTCAAGGTTAAATAACACTTGCTAATATTATTCGTAGATGGGTCATCATCCATTACATACCGCGACTACACCAAGCCTCGAAAAATACGTTAAGCTGATGGTCACGGTTGTCAGAAGTGCAAGAAATTCTAACACCAGCTTTGCTAAAGCGTATCTTCTTAAATACTAGTATTCATTTGCATTTTCTTGGACTAAAAGACGACCCCAAAATAATCGGGTAAGAGACTAGGCAGATTCATTGAATTTAAAACTGTCTGTTATGTAACACAAGTTTCTGGTCTACCAAAAAGCTATCTCGCGTTGAGGTCTTTTAAAAGCGTTTTAAGCTTTTAAAACGTCTGGTAAAATAATGGTCTCTGCTTGAACTTCACTTGACAGATTTTTGTCACCATACATGTATATGGTCACAGCTGTGTCTATTTCCAGCTCCCCGGAACCCTAAATCATAGAATTAGGTATTAACCAGATTATAGCACTAAAAACAGATTTAGTCGACCATTAACTTACAATCTGTGTTAATTGCTATGCAAATTCTATCACCATTAACTATAAACTCTATCATTTATATGTATGTGTGAAATACCTCGTTTGAGTGATGGAAATGAATGGAGTCTCTCATTGGGCTATAAAATGAAATGGAGACAGACGTAGGCAGGTAATTGCTGTTGGTTATCCTCAATTATTTCTAGGTCAAAGGGGATACTCACCGTGGATAGTTTCTCAGTAGTATTCCTGTTCCCTATGAATGCGAAATAGGGTGTAGTCTTTTTTTGCTGGATGAGAAGTCATTAAATGACTTCTGCCACTCTGGGCCGAGCGGGAGCAAGTGGCGTACTCGCACGGACTAAAACTCACATGAGAGAGTGTAAAGTCCTGCCTCCATTGAAAAGGGAGAATCCTCCGACCAGACGGGTCTTGTATCTGGTGGTTAATGGTCAGAATCAATTCATTAATTACTTTACCCCTATATCACTTAGTCTAGAAGTAAACCTAGGTATCCAGACTTTACATTAGAACACAGAACTTAAACCAATTCCCTGTAATTATGGTCCCTATAGTGAGTATGTCTGTATGTTTTTAATGCAGTTACGGATATTTTTCTTAAAAGCGACCAATTTGTCACTAATTAAGGATTGGGATTTTATCTTTATTAGGGCATTTATTTCGTAAACATTGAGATAATGCACTTGTATATCGCCTTGGGAGTGTGACAAATATTCCTGATCAAATTTTTGTAATATCAACCTTTTGCATCAGCTTTAAAGTTGAAATTTGGTTGTTGACGAAAGGTAATAAAAGGTCTGCCTTTAGTCCTTTACCATTTCGTATAAAAGTTATCCTTTGAATTCTTCAACTTTAAAAATTGTGCTTCAAGCCAAAATAAAAACAAAAGTATTGATGACTTTATTTTACTTCAAATTATTGTTGTTTTAATATCAGTAAAGACAAACTAACAGGCCGTTTCACACAAATACTTAATTCATCTTTCTCTTCGGAAATTAAAAAAAAAAAAACATGAAAGAAAAAACATAACAATAACTAACACAATAAAGAAGAAACACCTTGACCCCACACTGCACCGAAATAAAATTATGATCTCCGCTCCAAAAATTCAAAGATTCCATAAAATAAATTAGAATTTAATCTAAATGAAACACGTTACGACTAAACCAACAAACATAACCGGACATTATTTACGGCCAAAAGCTATGGAAGAAAAAAAAAGCATAAAATACCTTATAATGACAAAGAATTAGTGTATGCTATATACATAATTCCTATAGGAGAGTTAAAATTAACACCGGCTCATTTAAGAGGAGGGAAATTAAAAGTTTTTATCCTTTTTTATGTGGCATTTATGTTCGTCGTAAACTTGAGCTTGGTACCCCTTTTAAAATGTTGTCACAGGATTGCTGGATTTAAAACTTTGAGGACTTATAACTTATACTTTGAAAGACTTTGAATATTAAGTTTGTATTATATCAAAATTTTGTCGATGATTAAACATTTTGGTGCGTTTTTAGAAGTGTGAGAAAAACTTACGTCATCCCACGCGATTTGAAGGTGTCAACTGGAGTATAGAATTTCTTCTTGTAGATGGAAGATAAGCATTGAATTGATTAGTTATGTTAATTATTTCAATTATCGTTTCACAATTTTATTACCGTTATATTTTTAACAATTAATGTACAAATTTATAACGAACAGATAAGAAAGAATAGTACCAATACTATTCTGAAAAGCCCTGTAGAAATAAGCATAAAAAATAATACAAAAAAATAAATAATAATAAGAGAAGGCTGCTTTTCCACCAGAGATGTGCTATGCAACGTTGCTATGGATGCGTTTGATATCCACCAATCATATTCATCGGTCCACATAACGTAGCACTGGTGGAAACGGATTTAACTAAGCTACCTTTTTATATGGTAGGATGCGTGCTGTGAATGCATGCTATGGATGCGAGCTATGGATGCGTGCTATGGATAGTCGCGAGGTGTGTAGCTATGTGCAGAGCAGTGCGTGGCTTCCCTATTGTCGATACATCGCATACCTCGAGCTGCGCATCTTCCTCGCACAGCTACATAGCATCAGTGGAAACGGTTACATAGTTTCGTAGCTTAGCTTCTACATTCTCGCATCATAGCTGCATAGCACATCATTGGTGGAAAAACACCTTAAGCGTCATCTAATACAAAGGCTTATTTCTACAGGACTTTTTAAACATTATTTAATTGTTTGGAAGGACGTTGTAGAAAGATATCAAAGTCCGTTCTT
Source organism: Lacanobia wlatinum (assembly GCA_947578705.1). Taxonomy (NCBI): domain Eukaryota; kingdom Metazoa; phylum Arthropoda; class Insecta; order Lepidoptera; family Noctuidae; genus Lacanobia; species Lacanobia wlatinum. The sequence continues at coordinate 16,895,146 of OX388039.1, forward strand.
TAGCGAAATCGCTAAGAATTAAGCTAAACGCGCGCCATGAAGCAATTTTTTTATGAGATTCACATCTTATGGGATTTCTATACAGAATTCTAAGCCATGGGATGTCCTACTGTGAGAAACCCGTTACTGATTAACATTTTATTAATTATACGGTTAACATTTTGGAAGACGCGTTTATTTGTATTACTGTCTTCGAAAAGTAATAAAACAGTAGGTGTTGCTGTAATGTCTTCACAACCACACTTAAAAACATGAATAGTTTATAATAACAGTTCTGTAATTTTTATTAGAATATTAATAGAATATTTAAAATACTTTAATAAGAATCAAAATTATTCATTAAATTAAGTAGATAAATGCGCTGTCCTTAGAAAGTTATATCATAATGAGACAGACAAGCTACTGCAAGAGTAATTTTATTAATATAATCAAGTTTTCAAGTAATTTGTCTGTGTATTTCTTTAAAAAAAACACGACATACATCGAAGAATATAATTTCGTATAACACACAACACTTAAAATGCACCTCCAACATTCCCAAGATGTTATTGATTACACCAAAGAAATCTTTAGGTGCCCATATCATTAATTATTTTAAAAATCGAACAGCTAAAATCATTCAATCCATACAGAGACTAATTACGGGCGCGTGTCGGCCATGTTGGAATCCGATAAAATAACAATTAAGGAAACATTAATGTATCGTACAATGGCGTCTCTCGTACAGGGCGCAAGTAGTACGACTTGCGCCCGCGTCGCTCTGATAAATGACCTCTCCTTCGGGACGTTAACGGCGCGTATTTGATTTATAACATTATTTGAATAAAAAAAAAAACAAGAAGGAATTGTTTATTCAACCGTAATCGATCCGAAAGATCGTTCGGAATGTACAACTCTCTAATTACGGGTAGAATCGTCTATTGTTCGGTCGAAAGTGAGGGCTCGTTTGTTTTCGAGTTGCGTGTTCTTAGAATCTAATCAAGTATTACGTTTATATCAATGTTAATTATTCATAGTTATGCTTTTGGATTTGTTTGACTGCTCTCAGATGCATATCGATCATTAGCAATACGAGCTGAATACCAATGAAGAGCTTCTTTAATCCTGTAACGAATCTAATGTATGGATGAACTTAAAATCAATGTATGTTAGTAAAACCTCCTAGTTTGAATCTTTTGCTAAAGCATTTATTTATTATTTATTTATTTAAACTTTATGTACAGTAATGGTACATGGGCGGACTTAATGCAACAAGGCATTCTCTACCAGTCAACCTTTGGGTTAAAAAGACTACACTGTGGTGGTGTGGTGTGGTTCTTCTTAGCGTTATTAAATGTTATGGTTGGCCCAGTACTCAGCAACGATAACACCATATAAATATAGCATAGCAGTTGACTACACCCCATTTAGCAATTGATAAAATGTTGACCACTCATTGTTATTCGGGGTTGCAAACCCTTCAATTGTTTTTTTGTTCTTTTCTCGTCAGTCACTTGTCATTATTGCTGTTGTGTTTTGTTTGAACTGAATAAATACTTTTGCTCTTTTTTTCTTTGCCACCCATTTTTTCCCATCACTCTTTTGTTTTCTTTTTCCACAATGACCGTAAAAGTCAGACGAGAGGAGTCATTAAGTGTCTTTACTTCTTCAGCATTAAAGAGGTTGTTAATTGCATCAGGGACAGTTATCAGGGTAAGCACGTTAAGTGCTAAGCGCTTAATGTGTCCAATATACGTTGTTCATTATCGACGTGATAGGTGGCGCGCCATGTTACTGTTATCACGCTGTTAAACACGTTTAAAATCGTTGATAACATGATTTTTGGTAAGTTTTTTTGGATGGTTAGTTCGCTCGATCAAAGAGCTGGAAGGCATGGGGCGAGAGAGGTCCAGTAAGGGAATGACGGTAAGCAGTAATGTTTTCCAGGTTACCTATAATTGGACTTCCTGGTCTCATAAACTTTAAGGCTTGCATTCATGCCAATGACCTTGTGCATATAAACGGAGCTAACTACTCTTCTACGCCCCACTCCGCTACCCGCATTTATATTTTTTCATAATGAAATAATACATGTTTTAAAAAGTAACAAAACCAAATCATTTTCGTTTGTACTGCAAAGCAGTTAATATTTTTTTTCTCTTTAGATAAAAAATGAAGCAGTAAAATGGTTTCTTCTCAACGATTTGGAAGTGATTTGGTGGTTTTTTTTTTATTTTGTCCTACCGATACACAAATTCTGGCTAAACCAAATAAAAAATCATATCATGTAGATTACTAGCTATTTTTTTCAGATGTAATTTCTCTGTTAGTGCCTACGAAAAGCTGCTTCATCTGCTATTTTAAGCTTTTTTCGACAGAGCAACCTTAAGCGATAAACAGTATCGAAAAATTTATTTCCAATAATGAATGAATAAGCCCCACTTGCACAAACAGAGTTATCTTTTAACACTGAGTTATTGTTAAGCCAGTAAGAAGTGACGTATGACATAATTGTTATATAACCTCGTGTTAGCAACAATTCTGACTTAATAGATAACTCTGTTTTATGAAAGTGGGCCTCAGAGTATACTTTATACTAAATATTATACTTCTCAGATATATAAATCATTGTCAAAGGTAAGTCCGTCAATTACTGACTCTTTAAGAGAAATCAAATTATTCGGTAAAAACTTTTCATTGACATTCAAACTTTCAGTTTTCATGCCTTGAGAATAAATCAGAATTAACAAAATTATCAAATTATCAAAACTGCGTCTTATCTTTCCTAACCTCGGACACTGACCGTACAATCGACCGAACAAAATTAACAATCCAAAATACGGGAAACACAATAGATGTCTTAAGATTACAAATTTTATGTTAATTAGCTAGATAATATATAGAAAAACATCTAAGATTTTGGGCGTTGGCCACCACAATAAAGATAGCGAAGACACAATTAAGTAAATCAACGGCTTGTGCCTGTCAATAAAATCATTCCGAGCCGGCCATAATTAAATCGATAGAATTTTGAAAGCCATCGATACTCGGCATACTTTTAATTACGTTTCCATGCAAATCAACTCTTGAATTTTATATATAGACTTATCTGGTTGTTAGTTTGTATCTTGCGACTGCCATCAGTTGCTTTCGATAAGAGAGAAGTCTTTACTAGGTTGTGTTGTTCTTAGAAAAAGTTGAAAAGTTTTAACTGGACAAAATGGATGTGTGGCAGGTTACATGGCAGAATCGCGCCTGAGGGGCTATTCTCCAAGCCCGAAGTCCGTAGTTTCGGGCTTAGTTGCGAGCGTGTTCTACTCCGTATCACCTACTGACTTACGATTAGTCCCGAACCCGAACTAAGAATGAATGACAACACGATTTGACAGTTAACTGTTAAATCGTGTTGTCATTAATTCTTAGTGGTTAGGTGATACGGAGCAGAATTCACCTGCAACTAAGCCCGAAACTACGGACTTCAGGCTTAGGACAGTTTTTTTTTCTGATTTAAACATCCCGTTTTTCAATGTTTGCCATAGCAAAAGTTATATTTACATTATATTTAGCGATTCCCTTGCACGCTGAAAGGATTAACATTCCGATTTAGAGCGCATAAATCATAAAACTATTTAAACAGAGCACCGTGTTGATCGCACAACTGTCGCTCCGTTGTACCATAAAGCACTCAATGTCAAGAGATCAAGAAGACACGAGGTTGAAAAAAGCTATTTGATTAATATGTTACTTACGATACAAAATTAGATGTAAGATATATGCAAATCGATACTTTTATAGCAGCCACACACGACAAAAAGATTCTAACAGTAATACGAACCGATGTTATAAGGCTATTAGTATTCGATTAGCAATTTGAGATGTCACAGAATTTAGAGTTGTACGACATAAAGGGTTTTTTAGATGTAAGATAAAATTCGAAAGTGTCACTGATGGGGGATATTTCTCTAGTAAATGAGGTGTCGTTATGTAGGTAATGGAAGTACTAGTTCGATATGAAATCGATATGTAACAGTAGGTGTGAAGAAAGCATAATGCGAGGCCGTTTATTGTTGTTTGTTGAACGTTAGGTCGTTTTGAAGTTTCTTGACTATAACTTTGAAACTCCTACTTGCTAATAGTCGATGAGATTTCATGGAATCTGATACGAGTTACTTAGTATAAAACTAATAATATTTATAATTTTGTTTGTTTTAATAGGTGGATTTTGTGTGGGATGGATGAAAACTAATTTAAGTTCAAGTAGAATCAAAATTAGAATGTGATATACATTGATATTTAAAAAACCCAAGATGCACAGTCTCGAACAAATGCAACACTCGAAACTGTCGTCAAAAACTGACATGTATCAAGTGTCATGAGTGAGTTGTGTGTAGTTATACTATAAACAATTTTTTTGCAAATTCAACCTTACACGGATCGCTTAAAGTTGTTTTTACAAAGCAGTGCAGTATGGCGAGCGATGCGAGACTGTTTGAAACTAGTTTGTTTTATGCGGACGTATTTGAGATGCTGAGTGTGTATCTTGGGTTTTTATATATCAGTGGTGATATAGAGGTAACTAAGCAGAAAGTAATAGAAATATTTTATGTAAAAGTTCAATTTCCAAGAACTTTGGTCGTCATATCAATTGTAGAGTACCTTTATACAATCAAGGTAGATCCGTATTTTTCTGCCATAATGAGCCCGAAGACATTGATGAATTCCAAATGACGTTGCTCTCAATTGTAGATACAAACAACGCCGATTCATTTTTCTCACACCAATTTTAATAATATTTTTCTAGCACTTTTCTGGATAAAACCAACCTACCTAGACTCACCTAGATTTAGTTTGTCGACAAATGAATGGTATCGGCGTTGGCAGTGATGAGAGCCATCCCCAACTAAAAGCTAATGGAACGGTAAAATATTGGGATATATTATTCATTTTTAACAACGCATTAAACATTTGTTTGTTAGGTATTAATGCTCTTTTCAATTCTTGTGTTTTTGGATGGATGACGTCTTAAAACTTGAAAAGTTTGCATGAAAAATTGAAGAAGAAATTGATGCATATTGTGCTTGAGGATTCTACTAAGACACTGATGGTTATTTTGACTTTTTTTGCATTGAATTGATAATTAAATATTATGCAACTTTTTAAAGTTTCAATAAGTAGTTTCTTAAAGCTACTCTTACTCGCATTTGACAAATCGCTACTTAATTTTCTTCCAAAAATAGACAACGTAGTATTTAAAAACACATAAAATTATTTCTTGGAATCCTTTTAGATGTAGTCGAATGATCTATGTATTTTCTCTTCAATAAAGATTTTAATATAAATCATAATAATATAAGTTGACGTTCGTATTTCTGTTCACCTTGTATTTTTAGCGTGCTCCACCTACGAAATTGATATTACTAATAAAATCTTTGCGCATACTGAGTATACGTCATTATAATAAATTATATGAAACAGAAATAAATATATTAGAATTTTGTGTCACAGAATGTCACCAATTATTTATACAAAAATTATTGTTAACCGAATTTGGAGCAGTATTCGTTATTATCATGCTAATTTTATAGTGTGTTCATCTAAGAGTTTTTGTTGGAATTCTTAACAAAATAACGGGTTGGAAGTGTCAAATTAATAAAAATATAATTAAAGTCTGACATTTGATATTGAAGCAGCATTTTATTTATACAAAAAATATGATGGGCCCACTTTGCAAGTATTCGGAGAGTTTAATGATTTGTGATGTTGATTTTAGAAATAATATTTCATATTTGACCGTTTTTGGCCAGTGATTTATAAGCAGCGACATTTTTTCATTCATAAATTGGGTAACTATTTATAATTTTTATTATTTAAATAAAATTGTATGATAAGTCTATGTTTATCTATACGTACGAGGATGTACGAGGCAAATGAGAGAAATCATTGTTCTAGAACTTGTAAACAGTTCAATAACCTGCCATTACAGATGCACTATTTGTGATCTTTAGCCAAGTACTAACTGGTTGCAACTCGTGACTCCGCAATTAATGTTAATAGCAACGTCCACAGACGCTTCGCAAGTAAAAGAGCGCGAATATAATAATAAAATAAAATAAAAATCAATCAGTTCTCAATATAGTTTCGAATATTAATGAAACATAACTGCAATGAAACGCGCAATTAATGATGTTGGCAGCGATTGGTGCAGTGAATGCGAGACCGGAGCGTCGATGACAGCTCCTGCTTAATCAACCCGCGATCTTTCATTAGTTACGCTTGCTATATGTAGCTTTTTGCTCGCTTTGCCTTTAGTGGATAGAGAGACTACGACGCGACCATATTTGATACTTATAAACTATTTCAACGCATTCGTTATTAGTGGTTATGCTTAACATAACTACACTATATATAAGGCATGCTATGACGACTTCAGAATCAGAATTTCCGAAGAGAAAACTTTAAATTAAAATATTGTTATTGTTATAAAGGTGGGCTACAACGTATCAATCGATAAAGAATTTTAATTTTTATAATTTATATCGATAAGCTCATGTAAACTACTTATGACGGAAGATAAAACAGGTTATCCAAGGGGTTATAAATTAGGTTAACACAAAAGAAGCGTCAAGCGCATACATTAATTTGCATCTTAATGCCTTAAAAACGTAGTGATGTTCGAGTTATGGAACATTCCATTGGCGCGCCATCAATCGTTTCGAATCAAAACAATCGAATAAACACGCAGCGTTAATTATTCGGTTTGGTTGAGAAACAGTCGCGCCGTGTAAATCAGTGTGTTCGTTTGTGGGTCTATTTCGAGACACACGACTCGAGAGTTAATTAGAAAGAATTGCTTTTATTTCGCGTTTTCACACTCGTCGTGGCGTCGCGTGACGTAGGTACAAGATAAATAGTTACAGAAGGCTGACTCTAAACAACGAACGAAAACCTACGCAAACATCCTTATGTTACGTACGTCTTACGTAGACGAGTGTCTCAATACCTTTATTGAGACACTCGTCTACGTACAACAAGTAAACTAGCAACTGTCATTTGTTTACAAATTCAGACGACGTTATATTTAAACACATACATTGCTTAACAGACACCAATGCCTTAAACATTAGACTTACAATCATGACATTTTGGACAAGAGTTCCATCAATAACGAAGGTAAGCACAGTGGGAAGAAATTGCACATCCATCATTTTCAGGGGTTCTATCAAAGAATAGGTAGTATTGAAGTGGTTCACTAACCCACTTCTCAAACATTCCCAATGTTAACTTTGCTCTCAATGTACTAAAATATATGTATGTATGCGTGCGCCTTTTTTCGTTGTATGGACCTAGTCTTCTGTACCTTCCTACTCTGTGACATAAGTATGGGCACGTGTGAAATAGAAAATCCTCCTTGATGTACTGTCCATGTTTAATTATAAGTTTCTCGAATAGAACAACGGCAATTAAAGCGGCTTAATGAGTAATTTGTGTGTAAATATTTTGTTGGAATATTCACGTGTGTTTTCAGTGATTCTCGTAATGGTGGATTTGTAGTTTAGTAAAGAGGATAAGTATGTATTTTGTTGGAACAGGTGGTGGATCTTAATTTCCTAGGGATAAAATAGATTTTTGAGGATTTCAAACCTAGTATCAGCTGTTAGTACTTACTTATTCTTTAAAAACAAGAAGACATTTTAACCCGGTAATTAATAAAGATGCTCTAGAATTTTTATATCAATTGCTGTGTGTTGAAAGAATCGTTTTCATGTTTTTTTTTTTCAATCATGAATCCACATTCCTAGGTACTATATATTTTGTTACCATAATTCTGAACTTAATTTAACAGAAAAGTCAGGTAAAGATTTTTTCAGTGCCAGGCGGAAAATTACAAAAAAACAACAAGATGCTCAAGTTATTGGATCAAGGACATCTGAAATAAGATGTAAAATGTGCGTAAGTCAAAATAAGTTTAAAAATCAGCAGTAACGGAATGTCATAGGCATATAATATAAGAGGGAATAAAATATACCGTGTGTTTCAATTTATAATATTAGCCGACACTTTGATCATTCATATTGTCTTTAGTTTTCAAAAATAAAGTACGATAAATATACATTTTCATAAAAACGATTATTTATTAGTTTCTACGTTGATTCAGGATTAAAAAAAATAACAGCATAATTTGAAAATAAAAATAAATGAAAAACATGTTTGAAAAACGGCGTGAGATCTTCTTTATTGGTGACAAATCATATTTTTATGTTCAGGTATCACCAACAACACGACGGATACACACGACATTGTTGTCAGCACGGGTAGGACCTGGATGTGATTGGAATGAGAAGAAAGAAGAGAGAAGAACCCTTTGCCCAGCGGTGGACGAAGTAGGACGGTGGATGGTGATGGTCACCACACCACACCATTAAATGATTCACGAAAACATAAACCCTGATCTGTCATTTTATACCAAAATGAAGGGGATTTTATTCAAGAAACGGGTTTTTTTTTCTTTCTGATACGGAACTCTTCATGTACGAGTCCAATTCGCTCTTTTTCTGTGTTTTTTTTTACATTCCAGAGTAGGTTCCGTAATAACAGTTATTTATATTAATTAATGAGTACTTTCAACTTCCGAAAAATCGCCAACGAATTGAAATTAGTGTTAGCAGCTTCGGTACGACATGTACAGTTACTTGAACTATGTACGTAGCAATGCAATATTCACTTATAATACCACAAGAGCTTCAAAATTATCGGGTATTTCCCGATAGGTTCGTTGCAAACAAATGAAGGAGTCAAGCTTTTCAGGTTAAAAAATCACGAGCGCGAAGCGCGAGTGATTTTTCCTGAAAAACTTGACGATTTTATTTGTTTGCAGGGAACCTTGAGGGAAATGCCAGATAATTTTGAAGCTCGTGTGGTATTCGGGGGATTATTTTTCCGTCCCAAATGTCGGCCAATAGAATTGCAAAAAAAAAATTGCAAAAAAAAATTGCAATAAACTCCAAATCGACTCATTTTCATGCAAAATCTCCAATTTTCACAATTGAATTCAACCTGTCAGTTTGACGTGTGGTTAATTTGACTGGATCATGTTTTGTTTTTTATATATAGCAACTACCAGAGAAAATTTTCAAAAAATTATCAGTATAATACCATGTGGGTTGTACCACGTGACGTCGAATGGTGCAATTCTATTGGTCGATATTTGGGTCGGAAAAATAATCATATTAATTTGCATATTGTTTGTCACAGCCTAAAAGACAGTTCTTACAATTAGCATTATTGTATCAATGTAACATACCAATGGGGTGTCCAATTTTTATATGTATGTCAATATTATTGACTATGTTAAAAAATAATGAATTATAATACAACCCTGAGTTTTGTTGGTGGTTGTTAGGGTTTCGTACCAAAACGGTAAAAAGGAACCCTTATGGTGTGACTAAGTCTGCCCGTCTGTCACAGCTGGATATCTCAATATCTACTAATGCTATCAACTTGAAATTTGGAATAGTTTTATATGTCGTTTGTAAAATTATTTGGCAAATAAAAAAGAAATAAAAATGTAAACATATTTTTTACAACAGCGACTGAAAGGGGTTCTTAAAAACTCGAAGTGGGGCTACTAGGGCATGTGGAGTATCATATAAAAGAGCGCTATTTTCACATTCTCAAACATTTTCTCTTTAATTTGACCCTTTATCTCCGAAGTTTGCATAGAGAAAAATCTGAAATTATTCTATGTGATAGAAGTTTGTGTAAAGATTACAGGAAAAATAAAAAAATGTCTCCAAATAGCACATTTTTTCAGAAATCATCAACTAAAAATTACATTAGTTCCACCAGCGGCCAAGAAATGGCTCTGATCTAAAACTGCAATATTCACCGCAGTGTTAAAATATGATGGTACAGAACCCTCGGTGAGCGAGTCCGACTCGCTCTTGACCGGTTCTTATCCATTGTTTTGGTTATTTTTGTCAACTTCATACCACAGTAAGCGCCTCAAGAGTTAAGAAGACTAGTGTTAGTTATTGAAAGAAAAACTAGAACAGTGGGAGGCCCAACCTCGTGATCACAAAATTTTCCCGTGAAAATCATAATCACGAGAAATAGTTATTTTCACTAAGGTGGAAACTGCGAGGTCGATGTTAACGTTTTAATGATAAACGAGGATTGAAAAATGTAACGATTGCTGATTCCGACGTAAATTGAGGACGTAAGATGTCTCTAAATCTTATTTATGAGTTATACACTTTAATACACGTTAATAGTTCACCAGAATATATATTCTTTTGATGTTGATTACACTCATTTATTCGTATATTCTATTTTCGATAGGATCATGCTAAAATACGTCGTTATTTTAATGGGGTGAGCGCGGAAAAATGGCGCTGAAACAATTTTATATGAAAGGGATTAATGAGTGACGGTTTAGTAATTTTATTTGGGATAGAAGGGACTTTAATTTTTGAAGACAAGAACATTAACACACGTTCAATTATGTTTCTTTCTTACGCTTTCAAGAATAAACAAGCTATTGAATTAGTGAAGCAAAGCTTGGGAGATTTAATAAATTGTTGCACAAAAAGATATAGCGTTGACGAATCATAATGCAATCACAGTTTGGGTGGACTTTTGTTAGTATGGTTTTCCTAGTGAATCACGACTGTAAACTCAAGCACTAAAACAAACCGTCTTTAAAGAAAACATGGACGGCAAGACTTTGTATGTAAAAAGTCATAATTCGAGGTTTGGCTCTCGACTGTTTTCTCCTCCAATATTGGACCGATTTAAGAGATATTTCACAAACTGAATAAGAAGGATATATACTGTGTCCCTATGTTTTCTTTATTGATGATTTTATTAACCGTATAAGCACTAGAACCCTTGCATCTTGAAATGCTCAAAGTTGTCTGATGAATCGCTGTCAACAGAGCCCTAGTGTACAAATTTGGCAACTATAAATCAAAAAAGGAAAACATAGAGACACAGCATACAACCTTTTTATTCAGTTTGTGAAATATCTCTTAAATTGGTTTAATATTGGTGGAGAAAACAGTCGAGAGCTAAACCACGAATTTTTTTTTTTTACGTGCAAAGTGTCGCCGCCCATGTTTGCTCTTAAGCTCCAAACTATTTCATTGTCCGTCTAGTCTTTTGCCTTCTTTGTAAGGATCCTATTCCAGTCTTGGTTTTGACTGCTCCGTTGGTCTCGCGGTCGCAAGCGCGGCTGTCGAGCGTGGACTCCTGGGGGTCTACTCTCTAAGCCCGAAGTCCGTATTTCGGGCTTAGTTGCGGGCGTATTCTACTCCGTGTCACCTAACCACTGAGAATTAATGACAACACGATTTGACAGTTACTGCCAAATCGTGTTGTCATCAATTCTTATTAATTAACATATACTTTATTGTACAACAAAATTAAAATACATTAAGGAAACCTTAAACTAAAAAATATACAATTGGCGGCCTTATCGCATTCCGCGATATCTTCCAGGCAACCTGGAATGGATAGGGATAGCCTGGACACGAAATGGGGTTGCACTTGGTGCGAATATAAAGTTTTTTTTTTTTTGGAAAAATAGCAATACAATGTACTAAAATAGATACACAAATACATATACAAATACATATATATTAAATAAACATATTAAAAAGAAAATAAATGACAATATTTTAAAAATCAACATCGAAAGAGTAATCACAGCGACAAGTAGTGTCTTAATTCGGGATCGGGACTAATCGTAAGTCCGTAGGTGATACGGAGTAGAATACGCCCGCAACTAATCCCGAAACTACGGACTTTGGGCTTAGAGCGTAGTCCCCCCTGGGTTCGATTCCCAGGTGTCCAAAAAGTGTTATTGGGTTTATTCCAGGTCCATTTGGAATTTCTCTGTAACTGCCTGGAGTTTAGAAGTTGGTGATGTGACACATGCCTCGAAAAGCACGTTATGGCGTTGGTCCCGGCCGTGTCGGGTTGCCGTCCCATTGGGATTCATATCCCAATGGGACACTTGGTGCACAGGTGCACTCCCTCTTCCATCACTCTCATGAGTGATGGAAGAGGGAGTGCACCTGTGTTTGCGCATACAGATGTGCACTATAATATGTCCCGCGCCAATGGCTAGTCCTCGTTGCCGATTCCGAAACCGGTCAGGGACTATACATGGTGTCATTTTAGCCGTCTTACAGCGGCAGCCGATTTTATCTATCCAAAGGTTCATTCATAATAAAAAATGATATTTACGAACGTTTGAATGATTAAAAAACCGACCAAGTGCGAGTCGGACTCGCAGACGAAAGTTTCCGTACCATGAACCTTAATTTTTATTATTTGTTGTTATAGCAGCGATAAAAATACATAATCTGTGAAAATTTCAACTGTCTACCTATTACGGTTCTTGAGATACAGCCCGCTGACAATAGACGGACAGACGGACAAACGGACGGACGGACAGACGGACAGCGGAGGCTTAGTAATAGGGTTCCGTTGGATACCCTTCGGGTACGGAACCCTTAAAATGAAAATGTTATTCAGTATCACGACGCATGACGTAGGTAGTTTGAAACATCTAGGATCGAGCCTTGTGTTCCAAGGACGGCGCGAAATGGAACGGCGACATTTTTTTGTTACGTAAACATGATTAACAGTGTGTTTCATAATTCTTATGCATTTTTTATTTTTATTGTATTTAACGCATTATTTTTAAAAAATAATCGCGTCTAGAGGTAGTGTAATGTCGGATACATTAAGTGGGCCGCGTTTGTAAGACGACTAAAATGGTACCATGTATATTCCAGTTTTACCGGATCAGTTGAATACTCAAAAAGATCCTAGGGTTTTAAAATGATCGCTTCATTGTTGCCTATCGGACGTCCACAGCACAGACAGTAACTGGGGATCGTGATACACTTTGGCAAGACGGATGTCAGATGGTGGCTTCTGACTACCTGTACCTAACGACTGTCAACGTCTTGGCTGTCTACAAATGACAACCAACAGCTTAATGTGCTTTTTGAGACACGGAGTTATTATCAAGATTCAAAGCATTTATTTCAAACTAGCTTCTGCCAGCGGCTTCGCCAGCGTGGTCCCTTGGGAAGATACTCCCGGGATAAAAAGTACCCTATGTCCTTTCTCAGGCTCTAGACGATCTGTGTACAAAATTTTATTTAAATCGGTTCAGTACTTTTGGCATGAAAGCGCGACAGACAGACAGAGCTACTTTCGCATTTATAATATTAGTAAGGATAAAATATTTACAGGTAATTTTAAACTATCAAAGAATTCAAAAACATAAAGCTGTTCGCACGTTCAAAAGCGTAGAGCTCTATGGAGAAAAACACGACAGTGTAGGTCTATCTGATGCACCACAACAAATAGCTCAGCTTAACGTTCTAAATCATTTTGTAAGCTGTTAACTCTTTCATGATTTCACTTCAATCACAGGTTCACTAACATTTAACACACCAACATAAAGTGGGTCCTGAGCCCATATAATCGGAATTACCAATTAACAGCACTGGCTCTCTCAATGAGAGAAATTACTGCTCCAATCCATGAGGAAACGACAATTGTGTACTGAACAATGCTCGCGTGGTTTTTAAATGGATGTAACAATTAATTCACAACAATTAGGTGGACGACGCCCGCATTTTCAAAGATTTGTAGAGTCAGGAGTGTGTAGACAAGCCAGATAGGGTATGTTTGCATACCTACGTAATTTTGGTGGGACTATATTTTAAAGTGTGAAATGGTTACATCAGTTATGGAGAATTGGTTGTTTTAGATGTGAGTAACTACCGGGTTCCGGAAAAAAATCGTCAACGCCTCATATTTTTAGCAGCTTATTTTGTGATAATTGCCATTCCAAAAACTGAGCTAAGTTTACTAAAAAAGCATTTTTTGTTGTCATTATATCATGAAGAAAAACATAAAAAACGACAAAACTAATCCACGGAATTTATAAAAAAGTTACCAGCTATTTTAAGAATAAGTGGGTAATCCAAGAACACTAATTTTATTTAGAAATACATTAAGACAGACGTTACGGAGTCATTACTTTTTAACGTTAACGTCACAGAGATATACATTACAATGACGCAGGTGTTTGTTTATCTAACTGTTATATTTTATGTTTGGATCAACATTAACGTCAATCTGATCGCTAACCTAATGTAACCTTGAGTCTTCTTCTTCTTGTACAATACTGGAAACACAATTAAAAACGGCTAGGATCACACTAAATCGTCCATAACACAATCGAGAAACAGTCGCACATAATCTTTTGATACAATGAACGCTATTTCTTTTATAGTATATGTCTGAAAAATGTAGAAACCAGAACAAATTTCCGTGCGTTCAAGCGATTTTGCCATACCTACTACTGGAATCAAAAGTAGCTCACAATTTAGGAACCATTAGTTTTTAGTGTTAATATATAATCTGTGGTGCTTAAAAACTGGGCTTAATCCAGTTGTATATGTCCCTTGGTGCCTATTGGCCTAGCTCTATTCTGTCTTCTGCTTGATAAGCAGGGAAGTGGAAATTATATTTTTTTTCCTACTCCTCCGCTGTACTTTTCTGATTAAATTCGTTGCAGGATCCAAGGCAGTTTAATCGTTTCTCCGGGACTCGTTGGGCTTCATTGGCTGGGCGTTTTTCTGGTGGTCACCACTGTTGATTCTGGCTCTCAGGAGTTGCAGTAGCTGGGAATGTGTGGCGGGCTTGTCCCAAAAAAAAATGTATATCTATATCTATAGAATATCAGTAATTGCGCCATGCAAAGCACAAGGTGGCATTTAAAAAAAAACAGATAAATACACCCCAAGAAACTAGTAAAGGTATGTTTTGCACTGCCAGTTATTTTAATTTACAATAGTTTTTAAATTCGGCATGAACATATTATAATTTTTTCGATTACACCTAAGCATTGAGCAGAGTATTTTCAAATAGTCATAATAATTACAGTAGTATTGTATTGTTTAAAGGTAGTATTAGTATTGTCTAGGGTTCCGTACCAAAATGGTTAAAAGGCACCTTTATGGTGTGACTAAGTCTGTCCGTCTGTCACAGCAAGATATCTCAAGAACTCCTAATGCAATCAACTTGAAATTTGGTATAGTTTTAGATGATGTTAACTCAATCATTTTGCAATTACTTTGCAATTAGTGCAGCAACTGAAAGGGGTTCTTAAAAATTCGAAGTGGGGCTACCAGGACATGTGGGGTATCATATGAAAGAACGCTATCAGCACATTCTGAAACATGTTTTCTTTTTTTTTAAGCCGGAACCCTCGGTGCGCGAGTCCGACTCGCTCTTGACCGGTTTTTTTTAAGCCGCATGATTTCGGCTTTTGACGAATAACGTATAAGTTTTGATCGTTCCCTCTCCCTTATCTCCAAAGTTTGCATAGAGAAAAATCTAAAAAATTCTATGTAATAGAAGTTTATTTAAAGATTATAGGAAAAATAAAACGATGTCTTTGAATAGTACACTTTTTCAGAAATCATAAATAAAAATTGCATAAGCTTCACTAGCGGTCAAGAGATGGCGCTGATCTCAAAGTCAAAGTCAAATTATTTATTTCAACTAGACCAATAAAGGCACTTTTGAACGTCAAAAGAAAATGAAATATAGTGACTCTAGTCGTCCGTTCGCAAAAGGTAGATTCTTATGGAGAAGAACGGACAAGAAACTCCATAGTTACTCTTTTCAAAAATAAGCTTTACAATATTTGCATACATTAATCAATTGATTATATGTAAGGACGATGCTCCCAAAAAAGCACTTATATACTACTAGTAGTTACAATAAAGAAATGCCAGCAGAGGTAAAATTAATAAGTTTGCTAGTAAGGGGACATAGTACTCACATACATACAAACTTTGCAACTATTGACTTATATGATCAGTGTGTGAGTTGAATTAAATATAAAAATCAGTAAATATACCTGTATACATAGTAAATATTAATACAATAAACACAAACATATCAACCAGTTTCACAATGTCTACTACACCCTAGATTGTCCTATGGAGCAGGACTAGCATGTTTCCAAGCATTCTTATCTTTAATATAATCATCTAATTTGTAATGTGCTTGTTCAGAAAGTGTCTTTTTTACCCACGTTTTAAATTTTCTTTCATTTAATTCTAATATGTTAGAAGGAATTTTGTTGTAACATTTAATACAGTACCCCATGAAAGATGTTCGTACTTTGGATAATCTAAAAATTGGTTGATCTAGTTTATTTCTATTTCTAGTATTAAAATTATGTCTATCACTAATTTTGCTAAAGAGATGTCGATTTTTCCTGACATGCATAATATTTTCATAAACGAATTGACAAGGGACTGTCATAATATTAATCTTTTTAAAGAGTTCCCTAAGAGAATCGCGGCGAAGAAGATTATAAATGGCTCTAACAGCACGCTTTTGTAGATTAAATATGGATTCAATGTCAGCAGCCCGACTCCACAGCAAAATACCATACGACATAATGCTGTGAAAGTAACTAAAATAGACCAAACGCGCGGTTTCTATATCTAACAGCATAAGCGGCTGAGCTTAGCCGCGCCGCAAGAGATGTTATGTGAGGTCCCCATTGCAATTTCTCGCCTAAAGTGATTCCCAGGAAAACCATCTGATCAATAAATTCCAGTTTTTGTCCATTCAATATGATGTCACATACGTTACTTTTGACATTAGGTAAAGTAAATGTAATTCATTTAGTTTTTTTTTTCATTTAGTACTAAGTTGTTTGCCGTAAACCAATCTTGAACCTGATGAATAGAGTAATTGACATCATCAAGGTTTTGTGATCGTCGGTCTATCTTAAATATCAATGATGTGTCATCAGCAAATAACACCATCTTTGGTTCATTTTGAAACAATTGGGGCAAATCGTTTATGTATACTAAAAAGAGGAATGGACCCAATATTGAACCTTGCGGAACGCCCATTGTCATTTCAGACCCTAGTGAGTATACACCGTTTACCTGTACTTTAACCTGTCTGTCTTTCAAGTATGATCTAATCAAATCAAGGGATGTATTTCTAATCTAAAACTAATATGTATATTTTAGTTTTAAATCAGCGCCATCTCTTGACCGCAGTGTTAAAATTGTCTGAAGAAATATAGGCCTCGCCGTTGAAAATTTAAAAACGTTTCGCATTTTATATGTTGGAAAGGAACCCTCGATGTGCGAGTCCGACTCGCTCTTGACCGATTCTTTTATTTAATCATAATAGTACCTAACCTACATTTAACACATCACGACATATAATTATTTACTTTATGTAATATGATCAATAAATGCTAATAAATGGTCTCTTCAACACTAAACTGAAAAATTTCACACAGTCATATATTTTTCATAGAGTAATTAGTAAATGCCATCTAGATGACGGTTAATTATTATAATAAATTGCCTTTTCATTCTGTCACCTAAAAAATCATTACTTATTAATTTCATCGGAGATTTAATTAGTAAAGTGTCTCACATCGTATCTACGAATGTCTTCTTTATTTATGTTTGTATTTAGGAAATGTTTTTGTACTAATGGTCATTACGACGTAAATATTTAACATTATTGAAGGCTCCTTTAACTTTCATTTAGGACAGGAAGTTTTTAGATTTGATTTTGTTTATTTTAGCTTTTCTGCAGCGCTTATGAACCCTCATAAAATGTAAATTAGTAGTAGTCTATGACAATCTCACATAGTGCACCTACCTATTTATTAGTGAAAGATTTCTAAATCGGATCATTTCAAAGATTACTTCATAAACATTTAGTTAGTTAGTTTATAAAATAATCTTTGAAATGATCCGAACAATTAAACCCCGCTATAATATAAGAAAAACCAAAAAAAAACGAAAACAACTGGAAACACTTGAACTACTATAAATAGAACTAATATAAACTACTAGAAATACTTTATCTGATTTTGAATTTAGTTAGGACTAGTGGACGTCACGCGGTTTCACCCGCGTAGTTCCCGTTCCCGTAGGAGTATGGGGATAATATATAACCTATGTTACTCCCTGACAACGTAGCTATCCAATGCTAAAAGAATTTTTCAAATCGGTCTAGTAGTTTCGGAGCCTATTCAATTCAAACAAACAAATCTTTTCTCTTTATAATATTAGTGTAGATGTAGATTAATTCAAAATATTTTCTCCTCACGTTCCTTTCTGTACAATTCCTAAACCTGTGGTCCATTGACGCGACTGTCAGTACTTAACGCGTTGTATCGCACATTATTGTCGTGATTAAAACTCTAATTGACCCATAGTAAATCACAATTGACTGTCTTTGTCTTGCTATTAACGGTGTTTGGATAGAGGATACGAATTGATGGTCCAAAGGAGCTTGGTGGGGTTGTGTTTTTAAGTTTTAGCCCTTTGTAAATATGAATTAGTTCGTTCAATTTTCTGAAGAAACAAAGGATGCTGATATATAAATGTGCCACAGGCATACTTGTATGTAATGTTTTTTCTTTTAAATGTGTTTCTTTAGATACGTTTTTCTAGATTTAATTTTTGTTTATTTTGTTTTTAAGATTTAAACTGTGCATGCATTTTTTTTATTTCCTAATGATAGGCACGCGTTTGACCACTATTTCATCCGATGGTAAGCGATGATGTGTTCGTAGATGGAGCACGTTTGCCTAGAAGTAACCTATTCACTGTTGACTTAAAGACTCCCAGGTTGTAGCTATCAGGAAACACATACTCCGGCAAGGAATTCCACTCCTTAGCTGTACGCACTATGAATGTGTTCCCAAAACGTTTTGTGCGTGTGGGTAGGATGTCCACCATGTACCGGTGGCGCATCGCCGTTCGTCTGGTGGTCCGATAATATAATTCTTGTGCTGTAAAAAATAAATATTTCATCTATGTGTTTATCTAATCTGTATATACCGCATAGTTGGCGATTATATTGATTTTATACGTATAAAGACTGCCTCCTTGGTCATGTCATCACAAGTGTTGCTACTGAGCATGATATTCTTGGTTCGATTCCCGGTTGACCTAAGTTTCACTGGGTTTTTAGGGTTCCGAACATCCATAAAAACAGAGGAACCATTATAGGATCACTCGGGTGACTGTCTGTCTGTCTGTCCGTCACAGCTAGTTTTCTCCGGATCTACAGGACCGATTCTGTTGAAATTTGGTATGTATATGGATTTCTGTGACCTAAACACGGATGCGTTACGTAAATAAATATTATTTTAGTATGAGTGTCACTTTTGGGGGTCAAACTAGAAAATTAAAAATAAAAAGTTTTTCAAACTGTTTTGTGTGACGTATCAAATAAAAGGGCTTACTGTGAGGGTTTTAATTATATTTTTTTCATAATTTTAAAATAAATAGCTTTGAAGTTACTCAAAAAATTAGACTAAAAATGACTATTCCCCCTTATCTCCGAAACTACTGAAATTTTGGAAAAATAGGTAATATAGCAGATAATATTTCTATACCTAAAGATATAATTATAAGAAGTCTGTAGTATTAAAATAACATGTTAAAAAAATGAAATTGGTTCGGAACCCTTTGCATGCAAGTCCGACTCGCACTTGGCCAGTTTTTCCATCTAGAACTCCTCAATAGTAGTTTGGAGTCTACATTTGTGCCCGATAGGTGGCAGTAAGCTTGCCTAACCATTGAATCCTAATAAATAAAGTGATTCAACACAAAACACTTGAATATGCTATACAGCAGTCTTACCAAAAAAAAAAGCACTACCCTCTCTTTGTTTTTGTCGAGTAAAAATGAGCCCACCTACAGGCCCGACATGCAAATCTAAAAACAGATTAAAATCTCAATTATGACGCAACCAAGATGGGTTCCGATATTGGACTAATTAGTCCCCATCAGATTTGGCGTACCAAGAATTGTCATAATTAATGCCGTCGACCCCTCGTGACACTTGACGTAATTAGGTTAATAATACCGATCAGCTTTATTAACGAATGTTCTAATTAAGTCGATTCCAGTTGAAGGTGAGGTCTTTTCGATTGTCAGACGTCGAATCGAATCAATACGGGCGCTATTAGGGTAATTGAGTAAAGTTTATTCTTTAGCAGAATGAGAATAACCAATGGTAGTGAAAACGTATTGTGATGTATAGTTTCTGTGCTATAGGAGAGATACAACTTCGCTGTCCGTCCGTTTGTCTGTCAAGACCGTTTATCTCGGGAACGCGTGGAGGTATCGAGTTGAAATTAAAACTATATACTCAGGTCTATGGCCTCTTGCAGCTGTCAAACTTCTAATGTAACGTAAAAAAAGATACGTTTATGCCGTAAAAAATGTATATTTCGATACTCCCAAGGGAAACAAAGTGTATAGAGTATTTCTCGTTGACCTAGGCCTATGAAATTTGGCAAGTAATACCGTCTTATACTACAAGTATAGGGAAAAGTCTGAAAACTATATATTTGTAATTAAATCATAAAAATATAGTCTTTATTTTAAGTAATTTGTAGTTACAAATTTGTACGGAACCTTCGGTGGGCGAGTCCGACTCACGCTTGACCGGTTTTTTATATTTTGGTATGCGTCATGCTTGGCGCAATTAAACTCATTTTCTTTCTTTCTTTCTAGGGGTAAATAGGGTTCTTTATTTTACTTGTATTTTTTTTGTAAATCCTACACGTTTTTCCCGACTGACCTATCTACAAGTCTAGAAAACTAACATTTTGAACATAGGTTTATTTTTAACCGACTTCAAACAACCGGTTCAGCAGTTTGGTTTTTGAATCAAAATAGCTGGAAAAAATATGTAATGCAAGTAAACGAAATTGCGTATTTTGCTTTCCTGTGACTTTCCAGTGGTGTTTTTAGGTGTGGGGTCCCACTAAAACGTAAAAATAAAAAAAATAAAAAAACAACCGACTTCCAAATAAAACGCTTTAATTTCGGAATTCGGTGTTAACATCTGCTAAAAAAGTTCTGTGTCATTTCAAATATAAGGGGCAAAGAAGAACCTCTGTATTAAGAAAATCTTTGTTCCTTGAAATGGTCATCGACACGGACCAAGTCGCCGGCATCGGCTAGTAGTAGGAATATATTTTACTGCATAATATATTTTACGTGGTATTTTTGTCAATAAAAAATTAAATGAACACACCAACCGGAAAAAAACATGCGGCTCATACCACCATTAACACAAAATAAAGAGGTTCCTATTTATTTTACACCATCAATTTATCATAAAATTATAAAAAGTTTTCTAAAAAGCAAACGTGCCTAAATAAAAAATGTGATAGCAATTTATATCAGAGCATGTAAAGAGTTTCTGGAATCTAAACGAAGGTATGAAAACAAACAAATTGACAAGAACTATTAAACCAGGTATTCGAAGCTCTACGTCATTCATTCGTACGCGAAGATACTTAGAATTCATTTCTCACGTCGAAAACGCATAACTGTTTATTTTCGGACCAATAAAACAAAGATGCCCACGTTACCCATTAAATACTATAATAATATTTGATTTTACGTCGTTCAAAATCGAATTTTATGAAAAACATAAATCAATTGGTCCATGTCAACACTTTCGATTAAACCCCGAAGGTCGCTCTAGTGTGCAAAGTATTCTTATACGAAGTGTTTCCGAAATAGAAGATAACTCATTATAACTTTCCTCGACCGATAAAAAATAAAAATGGAGTCATCTGTTACAATTATTCGGAATAGTTTGTGTACAAGCGACTTTAGATTTTGTATTGGTCTTTTTATACGCAAGATTGAGTGATTTAGCGTAGTGATGTGTTTCTGTTTAGCTATAGTGTTGTGCGTGTTCCGTGTCTGCGTTCACGCCTCGCTAATTGAATGTAGGTCGCCGTAAATAATGTGAATAACAGGACATTTTACGTAATATGCGACTTTGTAAGCGTTCTGGGAAGGCGCTAGTGTTTTTTGGAATTGTTTTCAGGTTCCAATATAAATTAATTGGCATCAGCTAGGACTCTAAAATATTTTTGTAATAATAATTATAGTTTCCATAATTTAGTGTTACAATTTACCAAAACTAAAGGCCACTTAGATTACCTAGATCATAAATCTACATTTACTATTTTTTACTATGAAAAGGTTCCACGAAAACATTTATTTAAAAAAATCTAGTAAGCAATGAAAAAATAAATGTCAATTTTTCACAACTGACACCTTTACCTGTCTCACAAGAAAAACACGACGCTCCCATTGCCAACTCTTGCAGCAATAATCTTGAGAAACTAAAGGCGGAAACACACACATCAACATCAATCCTCGCCCAACATAAAACGACTGTTTTGCTTCGAAATTTGTCCATGTCCACTTAGTAGTACAAATAATTTCTCTTTAAGTACATCTGTGTGTATGGATGCTGCGAGCCTCAACGTATCCTTTAAACCCCGCTACCTACATTAGCACAAGTAGAATCAAAATCATCTTATCTTAATGCTGATTGATGATGATCTGTGTTTTCATCTTAAGTATTTCTATACATTCCAGTATTGAGCCAACGGTATTTTCAGATTGGGACAGGAAATATTTGGATGCAGAATACACACATAAATTATGGACCGAATTATTGGCTACTATTGGTCCCGAAAGAGAAAATACCCTTTGCACTGTAAAGAATCAGAAGAAAGGACTACAAGGACATTGGTCTAGTGGTCGTCAAAGCTCGAGCATGTGGTTCTAGATTCAATTGGGTCAAATGGTATAAGGTTTTCCATCTAGAATTTATCTGAAGCTGCTGGAGTCTGATTCATGCCCGCTTGAAAATAATAGGCTACAGGGGGTCACCGCTGTGTAATAGGACTTAGAAATAACTGGTGATATTTGAAAGTACTATAGATCTCGGCTTAACCCTTCCAGGAATCAGGTGGGATATTATGACCGCTTCTTCAAACATCAACCTGAAATAATTTACCACTAATACAAGAAGTGAAACAGTTATTTTAAGTAGACGAAGATCCATGCTAAGTATTTGAAACTTATGAGTTCGAAAGACACCGTTAATGGTACCTTAGGCTATTTTTAACTTCACGTTGCTATTTTCAACCGATGTTATGACGTCACAATGTCGTAACAAGCTCCAAAGATGTAGTGGCTTTTAAGAACGAAGTGTTCGTAGTGACACATTGAGCCCATCGTCTATGGATGACCTGTTTCCGTCCATTCAGTAACAGCTGACCTACCCTACCCTAATAGTAAAGTGACCTAATTGTAATTTCAAGGTTAATGAAAAACGATTCTTAGGCAATTTGTTTTAGGTCGCTTTTCATGGTACGTTTGAAATAAAACGTTTTGGTCTTTTGATAGAAAGTACTAGTGTAAGTTAATAAAAATAGTGTAGAGGAAAAATTTGTTATTTTCTTAACACCTACGTCTTTCAAACAAGAACATCTAAATTATTCTGTGACAATTAACGAAACAGATTTTTACATTCTTTCTTTTGTTTTTGTGGTAATTAAAAATTTGAATTCATTACCTTCTCATTCATCGTTTAAATTAGAATTTTCGTGGGAAGAGCTTCTGTAGGAATAAATTAAATGATCAAATGGCTTTGGATTTTTAGATGGTCGTTTGAATTCTTCTACGATTTCACTATTTAACTTGCATTATTATGTTTTCAGCTGTAGTTATAATATAATGGTTTTAATTTATTGATGAATATGCAGAAGTAGTGTCCATCTTAATATGTTCCCAACTATTACAAAGGACAATACTTCTCCGAAAACTTTCATGATTTAAGTCCTTATGAAACTATTGGACCGCACTTACATCGTAATTTTCCATCTCCTGAAAAAGAAAACCACAATAAATTTAACAGATAAAGCTAGCCAAATAACGCAACAAATCACTGAAAGATCCGCGCCCTTTGAAACTGCAACAAACTAACAATAATACTAACTTTACGAGTATTCGGGCGGCGCTCACGCTAATACAGTTCCGCTGTCGGCGCCCGCGCACGCCTCGACGCCGCCCGCCCTAACGCGACAACGAAAACTCGAAAAACTACTTTCTTTCACGACTTTAGATCGCGATTTACCTTTAAAATCTACAAAAGTGCTAAATTTGAGAGACGGAGGACTAAATTTTGAGAACCTCAGGTCAAAACTTGAGACTCGCAAATGCAAATTTGACATTCGCAGGACCAAATTTGAGATTTGCGGGACCAAATTTGAGAGTGGCAGGACCAAAAAATAAGGCTGTGTTGTGACTGTGTAATTGAGATTTTTTCTCCTCAAAAACAAGTGTTTAAGTAAACATTGAGTAAGTGTGGAACCAGCCTCCCGACAAATGTTTGTGCTGTCAATAAGTGAGACACGTTCTTTTAGTAATTTTGAAGTTTTAGTTTCTGTGCTAGCGACGACGAAATTGAGGTATGTTATACTAATTAAGTAATAGTTTTCAGTTTGTTTTCTAATAACTTTTTCTTTGACATTATTTTAAGAATGGATAATTATTGGGCCACACGATGTTGGAATAATTAATAAGGACCAAATACTCCGTAATTGCGTAGTAATCAAGGAAATGAATAACGCCTCGTCGCCTCCTAGGCAATTAAGTTAGAGCGTGTATTGATAAAATTAAAAGCTTCGATAATAATTACCTAACTACGTTTTACTTTAATGTGTGTAATGAAATTATACTGTTTCATGTGGACTATGTAGGTTAATGAAAATAGGTACTTATTTTAATTTTTATGACTTTCATTGAAGCAAATCTTAATTAAATTACTTTGAGTACGGCGTCCTGTGACTGAAGTTGAAAAGTTACAAAGCTAATTATATTTCAGGTATTTTCATCATACTACTAAATATAATTGCGAAAATTTGTATGGATGTATGGATTGATGTCTGTTACTCAATCAAGCTGGAACGACTGAACGGATCTGGATGAAATTATACAGAGATAGATTATATCTAGATAAACATAGACTACATCTGGTCTGGAATAGCACATGGGCTACTTTTTATGCCGGGAGTTCCCTTGGAATAATTTTTGACATACACGCTGGCGAAACCGCTGGCAGAAGCTAGTTTGCCATAATTATCACCTAGGCAAGTATATTCGGTATACCTACTCTATTTTATTTGTGAGCTAGACTCCCCTGAGACTGAGTTCCTAGTTAACGTTGACAATTCCGTTTTTATGTCCCAAGAGAGTTATGAAAACTTTTAATGACCGAAAAGAAACTCATTTCACATTTGTAACAGCGTCTTAAGGATGCTCGTCCCCAATTTAAATTAGGCATACTACTGTTTGAGGCATATATCCGCATTCTCATCTCTTAGTATCATCTGCCGTTGAAGATGAACCTACGAGTACTTGCCAATTCATTGTCAACCGTTGAACATCCGATGTAAATTGATCGGATCACAATCAAATGGCTGTACTTAACACGAATGGTTGATAAATAAGATCCTTTGAACTACACTTTATGGAACTTAAATAAGTTTCAATATCTTATTAAGAGTGTTGAGTGTTTAGCCTCAAATAAGCACTACAGTCGCAGCACATTAAATCACTTATCCACGTTCTGCCATAGAAAAAGCTGTTTTCAAAATTGTACCTACTGGTTTAACCATTTGTACTGAAGATAGTCATACCACATAATTTTCCGACGTAAATAACAACGAACTGCATTCATCAGTCCATCTGCCAAGAGTAAATCTTAAGGTTGCCTATGATCTCCGGCTGTAATATTGATCAGAAGATGATGAAAATGGGCGTCATCAGAAAGCTTAAAGTCACCCAAGGGGTGCTTGGAGTTTCCTTGCGTGATCGAATCAGGAATGATGATATCAGCAAGAGAACCAAGATTACCGACATAGCCCGAAGGATCGCCAAACTGAAGTGGCAATTGGCAGGGCACATTGCTCGCAAAACAGATGCTCGATGGGGCTGAAAAGTTCTGGAGTGACGACTGCGTACCGGAGGATGCAGCGTTGGTGGGTCTCCCACAAAATGGACCGATGACTTGATGAAGGTCGCTGGTAGTCGACAGATGCTTGAAGCACAGAACCGGTTGTTATGGCGACTCTAAAGAGAGGCCTATGTCCAGCAGTGGACATCTTTCGACTGATTTTCTTGGAAACCAACATCACTATTACTGGCCTTCATTAACATCGTAACGAGAAACCTTGAATTATAAAGGTACATGATTATTTACGTTACCCACTAATTCAGCAATGAATTACAACTGCTGCATGGCTCATATCAGACGTCATATTAATAACAAATACCGGATAACGAACTTTGCCAACACTAAGTCTATTGTACTGAGGGATAGTTACTGGCGCGAGTACTGTACTATCCATTAACTTGGCTGAACATGCACTAGTACTGGGAAATCAGTTAACATTCATCATTTGCGTTTGATGGTATTAGAAGTTGAGCTTAGTCTACATGAATAGCTCGAAAATTAATCTTTCATTGTTTCGGTGCTAAGAGTTAACGTTTTTGAAGTTTTGAAGACGGCATTGCCCCGAATTATGATCTAATAAAAAGAACCGTAAAGCAAATTTCTAACCGATAACGAAATAGCATCACAAACTGTTCCAAAATCTCGTAAACTGGGAATGATTGACATTTAAGTAACCATTGTCACGCTGTAAAAATGATTCCTTCTGACCGTGACATTGATACAATACCAGTCGGGAAGTAAACAACGTGAAACTCCTATCAAAGACAATGTTTGTTTAACCGTTAGCATTGAAGGATTTGGCGTTTTTTTATGATAAAAAAACACTAGTTGTAGAATTAACTACATCTATCATTATCTGTACAAATTGTAACTTCTGAATACGTTAGCTGAAATGATATCCAAACACTTATCTAAATTATATTGTCAGGTTAATCCGGCTCGAAGGACCAAAAGTTTCAAGAGCTCGCACTTTCTAAGCTTTTGCGCCTTTACGGAAATGCAAGTAATAAATAACTTTCTCTCTAAAAAACTTCCAGCACAACTTTAAGTTCTCATACATTAAACTGACAATAACTACGTCTAATCAGTAACCGAAATAGTTTCGAATAAAATGTAGCGTACAAATATTTATATTTCGAACAAATACACTAATGTCAAAGCTCTCATATCGTGATAATCATTGTAAAAAGAGCGCCACTACGATACACTAGCATTTTATCTTTTTAAGCTCGTTTCTCACTTCCAATTTTCTGAGAATCTCGGTAATGAGATTCTACACGCCGCTCCGCCGAAGTCTCACCGAGCAAATACCTTTGTGTACCCAGCGCAGTCCGGTAGCCGCGGACTGTTTGCTGTCGACCTGTTAATTAATAACTCGGCGCACAGTGTATACACAGCCTTATTACCAGTAAAATCTCACAAGTCACGAGTCTAAACTGAGCCAAACCAGTTACCAGTTTCGGCCTCCGTTTTCTAATGACACGTCGGGCTTTCACGTTTATTCGACTTAATTATGACGCATAATTATCCGTCATTAATAAAAGCGCAATGCACCAAAGGCACATTTAAATCCACACCTCGCACCTATTAGTCGCACTAATTTGAATACAAAATTCATGACTACCTTCAATACAATGTTATTTATCATTACCATGCCCATTTAGCCTCGCACCCGCGGTCTATAATTACAGGCGGGAAAAAATGAAACTTGAAGAAACGCGATGGCGACTAATGGCCTGAAACTAAATTTTAATTAATGTCGCGTTTTACGAAATGAAAGTGATTACAGAAATAACACGACAGGTCGGCGATAGTGCGCGGGTAGCGGTAAGCGGGTAAGCCCGATCACCCCCTACCCCACTCATGTTCGACAATTTACGACATGGTAATTATGTATCGTGTTTAGGCGCCTTCGCCCGACTTACGGACGGTGTAATTTTGGAAATTAAAAACGGTAAGCTTCAATCGGGCCGTTATATCTAAATGATGGATTAACCTCGCGTTTTGATGTGGATCGATTTATTTGGCCGGCAGCCAGTAATTATTCTTTATCGTCGAACGTGTGGTGAACACAATTAGTTATTGATCAGACGGCAATTAAGCCCAATCGATTTTGTTTGTTGAAGTTGAAGAAAATTGTTTTAGTTCGACGTTTAATCGACGTCGTTTTATGCTTCTAATGGATTCTCGGTCATTAGAATTGACCTCAGCGGTCCTTTATTGTTTATTAGAAAACAATAATTTATCCTTTTATCGGTGACATTAAAAACTGTTAGGATCATTTACGTTTGGTTAATAATAAATTGAGTTCGGATTTATGGTCTCGAGTGACTTTAAGACTCACGCCTAAGTAAATAATAAATTGGTCGTAGGATATTAACATATCGTGAGTAAAGCATATCGATGTGTTAGAAGACAAAGGGCCGCTAAAAGTCAAGTGTAACGTTGTTTAAGTCAAACAACTACGCTGGGGCTCAGCTCTCGCGGAGTAATTGGCGCGGGCGAGCCTCGGGCGTCAGCAACACCTCCGAACGTATCAAACCGTTTTAATAATGAGCTAGCCTGAGATCGTGAAACAATAAATTGCGAAGCTTGGAGGCTTCGTGCACGAGACAGCTATCTGAGGCAAGCATTATGCATCGCCAGTTCCCGGGCGAGCGATAGCGGGCTATCATCTTCGAGATTGATAGGAGAATAGCCCCACGGCTAGGCGCGATTCGGGCGGCATTGTGAAACACAAGCCCTTGTACACTGTTCTTGCATGAATTCATTAAAAATACGCGCGAACTGTGTTTACGTGGGGTTCTTGGAAAGTTCATTGGTTCATTGCTCGAACAAATAGAAAGTTCCTGGTCGTTTGACTGTGGTTTTTTTATTTATAATTGACTTCAGCATTATCTTTGTAAGCTCCGTGTATGAAGCCTTTAAGTACTTAAAGAAGCATTCAATTTTAAATACATTTCATAAATTGCCAACATGAAATCCCTATAATAATGCTAAAGACTGTTGTTTTATAATAAGATTACATTAGCTCCTTCACATTATTACGGTTAAAATACCTAATAGGTTCTGTAGCGACGCAGAACTTACACGCAACTTTTAATGGAAATCTTTAAATAACTTATAATGTAACATCGAGATTACGAACTCATTAGCACAGCCGAACATCGAACCTGGGCCTTATCGTGCGATCGTCCCAAATTAGCTCGCAACTTTTCCCTTAATTAAGGAAGTATGATTAAGAAAGCGTAATCACGAACACAAAAGTCTTATCATTTGTATTGAGGGGAGAAACAAACATTGTGTAGCGAAATTAATAAATTAGCAGCCCCG
Organism: Lacanobia wlatinum; assembly: GCA_947578705.1. Lineage (NCBI taxonomy): Eukaryota > Metazoa > Arthropoda > Insecta > Lepidoptera > Noctuidae > Lacanobia > Lacanobia wlatinum. The sequence goes on from OX388039.1 coordinate 16,924,390, forward strand.
ATACTTGGATAGGTTCGGAGAAAACACATGTGACCGTTGTTTATTTTCGCGGGAAAATGAGATTTATCTAAGGAAATGCGTGGTCGTTGTTCAAGAGTTATTGCTGAAGATCAGTGATAGATGCAGTCTTCAATGTTATTAAAGGCATATATTTATGTCACTTGTCTTGGAAATGAATTAGATTTTAGAGGAAAAACTGTAATTTAGGATGATGTATGTTTCATTATTCACAAAACTGAAAAAGTACAATTTTCACAATAATTCTGAAAGTCAAATATCACGTTAAGCTTGCACAAAAAAGCAGGAAAGAAGGCAAATTCTTCTTTATCAAAGGGGACTATTCTTTTTCCAGCCCAACGACGAAGCACGCAAACAGCTGATACCAAACTTTTATCATCACATATAGGGGAGCGGTTCATAGACAAACAAAGAGAAATTAATAAATTATCGCCAGTAGAGAGTTATAGCGAAGACGTGCAGAAGACATTACTATGTTTCCTAATTAATCGCTAGCTTTATCTTAAGGGAGGAATACATGATAGATGTACAGTGATTTGTATATGATGAAGTTTGTTAAGTTCTTCCCGGGCCTAGTTGTTGATGGCTCATTAACTCTGATAGCCTTGTTGTTTTGGGCAGTATTGACATATAAGTATTAGTTGGTTTCTTGGCTTGGAGTCAAATTTAGTGCCGCAGAGTGACTGGTTCAGAATGTTAATTTTGAGCAATTAGTTCACTGGTAGATTAAATATGACTAAAATAAAACCCAAAGAGTTACAATTTATTTATTTAGACCTCATGCACAACGGCAAAAAGGCGTACTTATTGTCTAAGGTATTATCAGCGAACCAAACACGAGTGATATAGAGGAAACTTTGCAAGCGCAGGTGATTTATGTTTCAATATTTTCTACTGAAAAGGAAGTCCATCATCATCATGATCATCATCATATCAGCCAAAAGACGACCACTGTTGGATATAGGCCTCAAGTGTCGCCACAACAACCGGTCCTGTGCGTCTCGCATCCATTGGCTACCCGCAGCCCTCACCAGGTCATCGATCCACTATGTAGGAGACCTTCCAAGGCTTCGTTTTCCAGTATGCGCTCGCCACTCCAGAACTTTTTGGCCCCATCGACCATAATTATATTCTGCGAGCAATGTGCCCTGTCCACTGCCACTTCAATTTGGGGATCGTTCGGGCAATGTCGATAACCTTGGATCTCTTGCGGATATTGTCATTCCTGATTCGATCACGCAAGGAAACTCCAAGCATTGTCCTCTCCACTGCCCTTTAGGTGACTTTAAGCCTTCTGATGAGGCCCATTGTGAGCAACCACGAAGATCACTGAGACTGAAAAATAAGCCCGTAACTTTAATACCAAATATAATGGGCCTTAAGGCCACGTTGTTTCTAATTTATTCAAGGCATTTTTATTCCCCTGTAATATTAATCTTAATTATGTAATTACTTTTATTTCCCTGAAACAATTCTAATTACTCATAATACCACCTGAAACTTCAAAAAATATTAATAAACCTTACAAATAATAGAAACAATAACTAAAAAAAGTCATTAGGTTGTAATAATTTCGTCACAAAAATGAATCCACTTTCTATTGTAATTACTTTTATAAACGCCAATGACCGTAATGACCACTCTAATGCGAGTGCTGGGTTCATTCTTTATATGTTGAAGTGAAATCGTTGAATTGGCCATTTCATGAAGTGGCCAAATCTTGAACATTCAATGATATGTCATTGAATGCTCAAGGTTTGGGGGCTTGGCCAATCATTTTGTTTCATGATGTTAATGGCTTTGGAATGTTTAAGGTTTGATGATATTGCCATTGTGTAATGATGGTTTTTTACCACTATCAGCGCTGATAACCCGCTATTGACATTTTTACAACTTGTTTTTGCGAAAGATCATACCACGGTAAAAAAAAATCTCTTGCTTAAAACATGAGAATTAAAGCGCAGTGGAATGTAGTAAAGATAGAAAATAATTCGAGCTTTATAGAATTTAAAACCTATTATTTATTTATTGGACATATCATTCGTGTAGAGTATAAATGATATGCCCAATCTTCAGTGAACAAATAAATAATATCGAGCATTGAAAATACAATAACATGGCCGGCCACATCACGAAACGACCAATTCAACATTCTACCCACGACATATAAAGTTCATTGCGTTACTTTGACTCATTAGGGGGGTCAAAACGAAATTACCTAAAGTGTGACGGAATCTGATAATGTTCTGGGTCTAAGAGTCCTCTATTAGAGCGTGGCGAATGTTACATACGACTGTGGTAATGATTTTTTACTTTCTTTCTTTAGATTAGGCTTGCATTATGGAAGTGGACGGGTTGGGTTTCCTGTTCACTTAAAGGTACTTTTTTCCATGTAACTGTACTGTCTTTTATGTCCCTAAACTGGGAAATCAGTGAAACAAAGTCCTCCATGCTACTTCAATGTTTGTAAGCTTGTCACAAGTGTGACAGTGGAGCAATCGCCTAGCCTAGTATCTGTAGCACATTTAATTCCTAGAACGGGACTTGCTCTTACTCTGCCCTCCACTGTAACACTCTATAGTTACCTGCCTTTGTGTTAGTAGTTTTTAGGATGACCACGTAACGGAGAACGAAGAGCTACAGGCCTCCATAAGGAGGACCGATGCCCTGGTGAAGGCAGCAGGAATCCGGTGCACGAGAGACGCACAGGTCCGGTCGATGTGGTGACTCTTAGGGGAGGCCCGTGACTAGCAGTGAACGTCTTTCGGCAGAAATGAATGAATGATTGAATGATTTATGGTAGGCGCCAGATAAATTTCAAATAAAGTATGAATTAGTATGAATAATAAATTATGAACCATTTCTCATTACTATTGAATGTAAAGGATCACAAAAGAAGTCGATTCAGAACAGCTTCATGTCTTTATTTCTGTTTTTGATATTAAGGAAGTCAATAAATGTACGTGGGTCAATGAACGTTATTACAAATTTATCTGGTATCTACCATATTATCCACCAAGAATGCTGCTTAGTCCTTTTTGGATAATAGGTAGATACAAAAGTAGTTTCACATATAATATTATTTTTTTACGAATCACTTTTGTTCTTGCACGTACCTTAAGGAAGTTTTGACTTCAGAATATTTTTAATGCATGTAAAGATAGTGTCCCAAGACATGTATTGTCTCATGTTTCTTCACAAGATTCAATAAAATCAGTATTTTTAACGTGATCATTATTATCTTAAAAATGCGCTTATTAGTGTAAATAAGGTAAATTTTAATGGTTAATTTATTTTAGTTGAAATCTGATAGATGCTATTACCACCTTTTAAGTTTAACAGTTTCTAAGTAAACTACTTTATTTGTTTCAGCTTGATTTTTGACCAGAGCTTCCATGCCTTTTGCTAATGAAGTATCAATTTGGTGCTTCCTGATGTCTTTTTGACACACGTCTTTCAGTTTTTCAGAATTAGAAACGCTCAATCAATCTGCCTAACCTTTTCTAAAGTGTGTTGAAAAAAGGTAAAGAGTAAAAAAATGGCATAGTCTGATAAAGAGTATTCTATTCTGTTCTGTTCCGTTTCGTTTCGTTCTGTTCCGTTCCGCTCTGTTCTGTTCTGTTCTGCTCTGAGCTATTCTGTTCTGTTCTGTCCTATTGTATTGTATTCTATTTTATGTTGGGGTCGGTTTCTAATCTAATGGGGTGCAGCTGAGTACTAGAATTTTACATGGAGCGGTTGCCAATCTGACCCCCTCAACCCAATAACTGGGTAACAAGAAACCCCTTGGTAATACTGGTGTCAGAATTTCTTGGCTTTTGACTAACCATAACGGGTGCCAAATACTAAATAGCCGAACCAACAGCTAAACGTTCTCCCCGAGGCTCGGGGGAATCTCGGTACCTCTTAAGAAAAAGAAAGAAAGAAAAATTGTTTGTTGTTTGTTTAATTGTTTTGTTTATTGTTTAACATTGTGTGTTGTTTATTGTTAGTGTTGATGGTCATTGGTCAACCATCCACCGAAATACCTCGCAAGAGTTATGGCCAACACTGGCACTACATAAAAATGTTTTGTGAGCTTTAATATAATATTTTTTTCATTATTTTTCTTATGAATGCCAAATTTAAAATGTTCATTTTTAAATTTAGAAGATTTTTTACAAAATAAAGTAATATCAAGACATCAAGGCATTGCGCACACGCATCATTTCACAAAATAGTCAAAACACTGTCGCGACTGATCTCAATTCGGATTAATTTTATTTCCCCACGCAATTATGATTGGAACTACAAAGTTTCACCGACTTTCATGTGGTGCTCATTCGCTAAAACATAATGGCCTAGGTCATAAAAGACAGACTTACAGATCTATTTCAGGATGCTATAATAATATTCATAGAAAGTTATGCGAAGGGCTGTTGTTCAGGGAATTGGAATTTGAATAGACATTAGCATTTGATATGTGGCTAAGTAATAACGGCTGCATGGTTCGATCTTCAAGCTTAACAACGCTGGCCGAGGTCGGTTAGTTAATGGGTGACCATACATTGCCGATACTCCTCCGGACCGCGGAAAGCATGTTTAAGGCACACTATACCGGCACCACAACGGCACCGCTCCAACCCAGCATTTTACTTATAATTCGAATTAGTGTGTCGTATAATATATTTCATATAGCCGCGTGCTTACTGCGCGCCGATTTCGAGTCGCATTATTACATTATGAAAATGTGCAAGTCCTAGGCGTGTTCAATCAAAAATACCATATTACAATTGTGTTCGCGGTGACAGCAAGCTTGCACCTCGCGACCGGTGAGCTTGCTCCTCGCGGACGACGCGTAGTTAGCGCGTTGGTAGTTAGCTGTAGCCTGAATTCGAGGCGACGCCGTGCTGCAGCTGTGCAGTTGCTGTACCGGTAATAAGGTCATGACACACTATACCGGCACCGCAAGGGCACCGCTCTAACCCAGCAATTTACCTGTCATTCAAATTAAGCCATTAAATCGTGGATCGTATAATATATTTCATATTGTCAATAAGAAAAAGCCAACGGCGGGTAGTCAGCGCGTTTGCCACTATCATACAACTCGACTCGCAGCCCGCGCGGTGCAAGCAGTGGACAGCGTGCTTACAGCACACCGACTCCGTGTCGCCAGCGAAACAAACAATAGTTGCAAATTCCATATAAAAATTGTGTCCGCGATGACAGCAAGCTTGCACCACGCAGCCAGCACGCGGACTGCAAGCTTGCACCTCACGGCCGGCATTCGCACTGCGAGCTTGCACCACGCGGACGACGCGTAGTTATCGCGCTGGCGGCAAGCCGTAGCCTAAATACGAGGCAACGCCGTGCTGCAGCTATGCAGTTGCGGTGCCGGTATAATGTGCCATGACCTTAACCCGTTGCTCCTGGCAGCCATTTTTAGATCTTTGGCAGTCGTAATGGATAGTCAAAGGTCAGAAAACTGACACCAATATTACCAAGGGTTGGGTAGCTAGTTACTGGGTTGTGGAGATCAAATAAGTAGCACCAGCAGTCGTTTGATTTAAAATACAGGCATTCAGTTGCATTCGTTTAGACTGGAAGGTGACTTCAATAAAGATGGGAAAAGGCTGAGCAGATTGAATAGCATAGGGATACAGTCCTGAATAAACAATTAAGATACTTGAAATTAGTTTTATTTTCCGTAGTTCAGTGGGAGCTACCTGAGCTACTCACAAAAATAAATTTATTATTTCCAGTGAAGCTGTAAAAATAATCTCACAAAGTTACACGTGCGATCCACGATATTTTTTCTTCGGCATCTAAGGCGCCTCCACGAGCGAGTGCACTGCCGCAAGTTTAAATTTTGTCACTCATCGACAGTGATATTATTCATGAAAATACACGTTAGGGGCCGTCTCCACGAGCGACAGAATCACCGCGATAATATCGCTGTGTTGAGTTGTGGAGACACCTTCAAAGAGTTGTTAATATCGCCGCGATTCTGTCGCTCGTGGAGAAGTGTATTTTCAAGAATAATATCACTTACAGGATCCAAATAGCATAGCTATGTAAATCACGAAAAGAAGATGAAGAGCAACGAACAATCATCTGTTTAACCTTATTCAGTAGTTATTCATTTCTTCTGCCCAGTGGCGTAGCTAGACCAAAAGGGGCCCTGTATAACAAAACATTTGGGGGCCCCCCTTTCTACCCGACTTCGGAAAAGCTCAAAAGGGGTACTGTTTTTGTTACATAACAGATTAGCACAAAACTGTGACTCATTTTACTTCTTACCACTATTATAATGGATGGATATTGATGTTTGTTACTCAATCACGCGAAAAAGACTGAACGGATCTGGATGTTTGGTACGGAGATAGATTATAATCTGGAATAGCACATAGGCTACTTTTTCCCGGGAGTATCCCGGGAGTTCCCTCGGGATATTTTCTGTCAATTACACATGTCATGTCGCTGGCAGAAGAATAACTCATTCATTTGAACCTCTCATTACTAAGAATTTGAGGCGACAGTATTTTACGACTTTTTGCTTTCACACGTCAGGGCCCCTTTAGTCTGGGGTCCCCGTATAATTGATACGGCTGATACGGCGTTAGCTACGCCCCTGCTTCTGCCATGCTTAAATCGTAATACATCGAAACGTAAAATTAATGCTTCTGATCGAGCACGTATGTATGCTCGTTCAGGGTTGCGGAATTTGTTCGAAAGAGGAACACGAATGGGTTTAAGTCAGTAAGAGTCTGACAATCCGTTCCGCTCCGCCCAGAGCAGAGGGAGTCATTTGATGATCTCCCATCCTTAAAAAAAGATATGCATCGAGCATTCTCAAATAAAAAAAGGGAAAAAAAATATTTCAAATCCTAATGAAATAGCTGAATCTTTCAACAATTTCTTCATAGACCAGATTTCGGATAGACCAAAACGTACTTCAGGTGACAAAATCAACATAACTATCAACCCACATTCAATTTTTATGAATCCAGTTATTCCTCAAGATGTCACACGTGTGATAAGAAACTTAAAAAACAAAAAGAGCTTTGGGTATGATGGCATCTCAACCACAGTTGTAAAATTTGTTTCTGACTGTATAGCTGCGCCTCTTGCTCATATCATTAACGCAAGTATATACTCTGGAGTATTTCCAGAAAGTCTTAAAACTGTTATAGTTAAACCAATTTATAAAAAGAACGATAAAGACGAAATGGCAAACTATAGACCAATTGCTCTAATTCCCATCTTCTCAAAGATCATAGAAAAATTTATCTATGAATCGTTTTACCTTTTTCTAACAAAACACCACATACTATGTGACGAACAAAAGGGTTTTAGAAAAAATAAAAACATCAACATGGCTATTTTCGACTTTCTCCATAAAATAATGCCAAAAGTGGACTCTAAAATACCTGTATGCGCAATATATGCAGATATGTCGAAGGCTTTTGACTGTGTAGATCACGATACTCTTCTAACCAAACTTTACGCATACGGTATTCGTGGCAATGCCCTTAATTTAATAAAAACGTACTTAAAAGGTCGTAGACAATGTACGGAGGTATCGAGCCTGTGTTTGGAATCTAGAAGAGAATTAAAATTTCTATCGTCTTTTAGAGAAATAAAATATGGTGTCCCGCAGGGAAGCGTGCTCGGACCTTTGTTATTTTTATTATATATAAATGACCTGCCACGTCATATACCTTATCCGATGGTACTATTTGCAGATGATAGCACATCAATTGTCTCATGTAACAAAAAAGAATCATATTTAAGTGACATTAACAATACAATTAGTAGCTTAATAAAGTGGCTTGACAATAATAATTTAGATATTAACATCCAAAAAACTAAAATCATGAATTTTTACCAACGACTATCTACGGGAGACATGAATATAAACTATAATGGTCAAACTATAGAGACAGTAATCAGTACAAAATTTTTAGGAATCACAATTGACAGCCAGCTAACCTGGAAGCCGCAAGCAGAAGATATATGTAAACGTCTTAGTACAGCTGCATTTATGTTGCATAATCTATCGAAAAAAGTAAATCTACCGACAATATTAGTAGCCTACCATGGTCTAGTGATCTCCATATTAAGATATGGTATAATATTTTGGGGTCACTGTAGTGAACGAGAAAGCATCTTCAAAGCTCAAAAGCGCTGTTTGAGAGCTATATTTGGTCTTAAAGTAACAGACAGTTGCGTTCCTATATTTAAGTCTCATAAATTATTAACCTTCCCATGTCTCTATATGCTCGAATTAGCAATATTCGTAATAACAAATCGATGTCTATTTTCAACTTTAATAGAAACTAGAAAACGAATTACAGCTATGAGATCTCAATACCAGAATCTATTATGCACGGGTGTATTTAAAACTAGCTTATTGAAAAGAAATGTGATTTGTATGGCTCCTGTAATCTTTAATAAAATACCTGAACAAATGAAAAACTTACCGTTGCAAAAATTTAAAAAACATTTCACAGAATTACTTGTAAACAAATGTTATTATTCTGTTCAGGATTTCTTAAATGATAATTCTTTGTAATACCTATGCTTACTATTCTCTGCTAATATTATATTTGCATGCTATATTAAGGCAGAATGTACATGGATTCGTATATATTATTTTCCAGCTTATTTTTATGTACCTACATTCTAAGCAAATAAAGATTCTATTCTATTCTATTCTATTCATACCGTTTTATACGTTTCAGCGTATATCTAGAAGCTAAAAGAAATCTTTTACATTCCAATTTATATTTAGACCAATTCTATTTTCAGACGTTCTTCACAACAATTATGATGCATATCCAAAATCATAGATATGCACACAATATTTTCTTTCTTCTATTTAAATAGTTGACATTGGCACACATTTAAAACAAGATTCTATTCACCATTATAATGAAATATGTTGTCTTCTCTAGAAAGATTAATAGCAGTCTCAACATTTTCTAGTTCCAATGACTTTGTGTTATGGTTGTGAAAAATAACACTATCCGCCTACTTAACTTTTGAATGAACTTCATCTGGTTTTTTAGTGTGTGATTCTTAGATTTTGTATTTGATAATGGATACTCGTATTTTCCCGTTGTGAGAACTGTATTTTGACTTCTTTATTACATCTTTATCATGGTTTTGTGTCGGTCTTAAATTGATCGTATTTTCTTTTTAAATTGGCTCATTACCGCTTGTCGTTCTGTACTTCAGTCAACGTGCCCAAGAACTGCACGACCTCATCGGGCCCTGTTCTACCATCGGACATCTAGACGCAATGCAAGTTACCATCCTTAACTTGTTGCTATTCCACCAATTCGCACTAAGCGTTTCCAAACGTCTTTTATAATGCGCACAGCAAAGGAGCGCAACTCTCTACCTGCGTCTGTGTTTCCCAACACATTCAACCCCATTCTCAAAGTTAGAGTGAACAGGCTTCTTCTGACACTTCTAACCTAGACTAGAGTCAAGAGAAAACTCACATAGCATAAAAAATAAGCCCATAGTATCTCACTGCTGCGCAAAGGCTTTCCAATGTGCTTGGTCACTAGCGCCCCAATATAGCGTTGACAATGATATTCAAAAATCTTTCTTGTTTATCGCTCTTTCTATTAGTGCAAACCGTATTAATACCCGTTGGTAGTTTAGAAGTAAGTGGAAAAACAGCCATAGTCAGATAGCGACTTTTTTATACTATTTTGAGATTTTGTTGATTCAAGTCAGCAATAATAACTTAAGCACACTTACTTATTTGGAAACGTAGTCGCTCACAATGAGCCTCATCAGAAGGCTAAAAGTCACTCAAAGGGCAATGAAGAGGGGAATGCTTGGAGTTTCATTGCGTGATCGAATCAGAAATGATAATATCTGCAAGAGAACCAAGGTTACCGACATAACCCGAAGGATCGCCAAACTGAAGTGGCAGTGGGCAGGGCACAGTGCTCGCAGAACAGATGGTTGATGGGGCTGAAAAGTTCTGGCGACCGCGAACTGGAAGACGCGGTGCTGGAAGGCTTCTCCACAAGGTGGACCGGTGACCTGGTGAGGGTGGGGGGTAGCCGATGGATGCGAGACGCACAGGACCGGTTTTTGTGGCGACACTTGGGAGAGGCCTATGTCCAGCAGTGGATGTGATGATTATGATGATGACCTGTTTGACTGCTCAGTTCTTAGAACTATCTTATTTTCCTGGTGCTAGCTTTTGAACGGTATTTAAACTAATGGAAACACAAATAAAAAGAAATGTGACATCTTGCAATCATGTTGAATCACAATTCATTTTTATTATATTTTATTTCCAAACACAATTCATTTCAGACGTGTTCATAACATATACTATGTTTATGATTAATGTGTTGCTTGATAGACTTTTAAAGCTTGTCATATTAAATTCACTGGACTCGTCTGTCATACTATTTTATCATATATCTGAAGTCATATCGAACATATAGTACGAAACTAAATCATTCGATTATAATAAAGTCATTAAAAACAGTTCCAAAAGTGGACTCATCAAAATCTGTTTAACTGTTTATAAGATTTACTAACACAAACATACATACAGACTGTCCTCACGGTTTAAATAAACAAATTGCCACGCAACGACCATACACAGAACAGCCAGATATTTAATCTAATAATGGACGACCGTGATTGCTTTTCTTATGCTTTCTTTTATATTTATAATTCATATTTAATGATCGACATTAATGGCATTGCTTTAGGCCGAACTCGTACAAACCAGCCAGTGTTATGAGATCTTTCAATCCGTTCTCTTTTTCCCTTTGTCACCTATTCATAGAATTTGTAGAGGGGGAAAGGAGTTCATTTAAAATTGGTTCTTATGTACACGTTAATTTCAGATTTAGGCGCTTTCGTGATTGTTACGAAACGATCATTCTATTGTATGGCAAGTATAATAAAGTGCACCGCGATTGTGTAAATGAGCGCTGACTGGCGAGATACGGTCTAGTGCTGCTTTCGTTATTTCGTTTTTTATTGGTATTTGTCAAGGAAAAGCTTACTCATTTGAAAGAAATTCTTGACCTACACTGGACATGCGGTAAAGGGACAGGCACAGGCACAGGATTCTCAGCAAGAAGGACAAGTTTTATTTATTTTTTACTGCTAGATGACTCGGTTACGTTTGCGGGAAAAACCGACATGACTGGTAAAACAATAGATTTGGCGGGAAAAACCATGATGCAGTAAAAATGCCTTCAAATGTGTCGCGAAGTCTCGCGCGGCACTTTGCGTTTATTATTTGTATGGATTAACAAAGCAACGCGGCAGCAGCTCTTTTTTTTACTATAGTTAGGCATACGTTTGACCACTATCTCACCTGATGGTAAGCAATGATGCGGTCGAAGATGGAGCACGTTTGCCTAGAAGCAACCTATTCCCTATAGCCTTAAAGACTCCCAAACTCTGCCGCGCGGCACTTTGCGACAAATTTGAAGGCATGCCTATAAATCATTTAGATTTTTTGAGTTTAAATAAAATTCACACATACAAAACTACACTTTGAGTAAGTGTCAAACTGTAATACGGATTTTACAAGTAGTAACTGTATGCTTTTCACAAATACTCAGACATACAAAGAAAATTAAAAATACTTTCCGCAATAAAAAACGCCATTATCGTACCAATATAATTTGATGAGTCCTAAATAACATAAAATAATAGATTTATTAATTTACCGAGTTGAGAAAAAATAAACTGTTTCTAACTTTACCTCATTTTACGTACAATATGATTTTTTTAATACACCGCGAGACACTTTTAGAGGGCATAAAATACAGACATACAAATATTTACACACCCACGTTACAAAATTATGAAGATAGTATCGTGTCTTATAACCTAATTTATTCCACATAATTTTAATTCAATCCTGGTATATTCATAAACAACCTTAATTCTGTCATCGGTCACATTGGTGTTATAAAAACAGCTGTAAAAATTTTAGTTGACAGCGGAAAAATAATCCGCGTATCGCAATTAAAAACATAAAACACTCTTAAAATAAACCTGGAACGAAATATCATATAGCAGAAGAGTAATAACATTAAAACATATACAGTGGGGCAGATGCGCCAATATTCTATTATTACTGGCTTTTCAACGCGAACGGCGCGAGCATTCCTGACTATTTCTATAACCCTAAGATGAATCATTAAATAATAAAATCCAAAGCATACTTAATGCTCAACAACACATAGAAATCTATTCACGAGCGCGTATTAACTAACACAGGCGCGCGCTAATCAGTTCCAGATCCATTCCTCGTGTTACTTCTCAATCGGACGCGCACACTCCAGCAACGCATGCGCACCTATACATCAATGGTCGATCTAATTGCGAACGCGTAAACACACTTCCATGTGTTAGTGATCATTGTAACAATGTGCGTGATTCCAGCCACCTTATTAGAAGCACTTTAAACAAAAATACAATCCAATTAGAACACTGTTTGAATTTGAAATTGGGACGGTTACGATCTGACAGATGGCACACTATAAATAAGGGAGGGTAGTTAGCACCGCGCATCGGTTTCTGGCTTGCGTTTTGTTCACGCGGATGCGAGAGCAGATATTTTAATGTCTACAACTTATTAGCCACAAATGTCATATCGTTTGATGCATCAACTACTACTTTGTTAAAGTTGGCTGCGTGCAGGGGATTATTTGCAAGCGTAAATTAGGTTCACGTGCGTTTTAATGCATCCCGCAAGTGTTAGTGTTCCAGTTCGATAATCTTCGACTGGCGAATGGATCAGGCGGAGATGATTCATAATGTTCTGTTCTATTGTTGGCTTGCATATTGCAAACTGGAATTATGCAATGTCCATAGTTTTGTTATATAATGTTTGGTGCCCACATTAACTGTTCCCTTATTACTGTTATTGTTCGTAGATAAAGTTCGTCATTTTAATTGGTTCTAATTCAGCTTTAAGTTATTCCTATGACGTCCCTGAAAACATTATTTATTAGAATAATATTATAAACTTTGGATAATTCCACGAATTTTCTCTGCATTTTTGTAAATTGTTATTTTTTAGAAATAATGTGTTTATGTCAAACATTGTGTTAAAGTATTAAATTGGTGCGCCGATCTCATGATATAATGCCGTGATCCACTTAAACATGCTATTTTAGCTCACCACATTAAATTTGATCGATCAGAGCTATATTTTTACTGTTTACCAAATATTTAAGTAACGGCCATAAGTCAGACAGTAAAATAATTCAAATGTGAAATTTCATGAACGCTCATAATGAACTTGGCAGACGACCAAAAAACGTCTTATTTTCGATGTGGAATCTGGACCAATTTTTATTGCAACGCTTTGGAAATAGTGATACAAACGATCCCCACAATGACTTACCAATTATAATGAGTGTGGCGGCGGTGGCGGAGATACAAACAAATGAATAGAGCGGTTACACTTCCATTTAGATATTGCACGGTTTAATGCGGCCGAAGCATTATACAGCTGTAAATCAAGCTCTCCAATCTGCGCACTAACGCACCAGACTACGTTGTTTATTTCTTCATCATTCTCAGCCTTATTTATTGCAAATTCCAAAAATTTTATTGTTCCTTCATAAACGGAACGTTACACTTGCCTACCCGTGGCCCGAAGTCCCAGATTCGATACCTAACACGTGGTGTTTAGATCGAAATCTTTTTAACGGCATTCCTGGTGGACGTTCACTTTGGCACGGATATCAACGGGAACATTACAATAAACGCCCGAATATTCTCACCTATACTTTTGAACACTCATAAGATTTATTTCTGTGACTTGAATCAGTTTTATTGCTTCTACGTTCATCTGTACTCATTTATAACCGACATAGATACTCTTTTTACGATTCGAGGCGGTCTGTTTATTTTCGTTTTTAATTACCTCTAGCGTGGGCAGAAGAGCAAAGTGACAACATAAATTCGGGAACATAATATTGTTAGGAGGATTCTTAATACTGAAATGACTGCGATTGTGTGATTATGATTTATCAGCCATGTCTGCCCACGGTACGGTAGTAAAATTGACAAATTGTGGAGTCGGACCAGTCCCGGCTGAGTAATACAGTATTTATACCAAATTTATCGCAGTTCGATGCTAATTTACATGTAACTAAACTTCAAAACGATACACGAAGTAAAATAAATAGAGATGACGGAAACGATTAAACACACGCAAAATCTCTACCAAGAATAATTAAAATAATCAAACGTAACAGAAGTAAGTCCATGACAAATTAGGCGTCAAGAATAGATTTAAAAATATGTTCAACCGCCAAGGAGATTAATGAAATAATTCCACCAGTCCAACACTGCAAGCTAAATTCTAGATACAATAAAAAAAAACATATTCTGCAGATGGCGTAAGAAGTGCTCGTAATTTTGACGATGCTAATAAAATGTGAACAGAATTAATGACATCCACTAATTTGAAAATTTTAATAACAATCGTAATGGGTGTTAGAACTATAATACCGTCAATCACAGTCCGAAATGAGAATGTTGACGTGAACATTTTTAATACGGAATTTGATGCATTTTGTAGTGGCATAAGAAAAGTATCGCCGATTATACTCAAGATAGTTGTGTTGGGGAATGTACCGACCGACATTAATGAGGCATCTCCATCACGACTCATCTCAATCAAATCCCGCGACTGAGTCAGTATCGATGCGTCCGCGCATAACGACCTTCGGATGCGCCGAAGTGTTCCAGAGAGATTGTAAATATTTCTCTGTTTCAGAACACGACTAAAATAGATTAGAACGCGTGTTTCTAAATCCCCTTTGAAGATTACACACGCCGGCATTAGATCTGGCAAATTACCCTCTAACAAAGATTGTATTAATTACCTGCTCCCGATAGCTCGATGTAAATACTATTTAAAATTAGATCAGCGAGTTGCGTGCGCGCAGCTTTTCGGCGCCTTATATATCTGTCATTTTCCTCAGATACTTTGAGCTAGTTGGGTTTGGTCGAACACGGTAATTATTTCTTGTTCTTACATTAGTCACTTTGTTCTGAAAATAATTTCAGTGCTAAGACTGCCAACTGAAAAAACATGAGCTGTTACATCGGATCTAAAAATTAGATTCTTTTTCCGAACGGACGTGAGTTATTGTTTGTGTGACAAGCTTTGATTAATTTTAAAACTATATTACCGACTTGATGTTCGAGATTTTTTCCGGAATCGATGTCTATTTAGAGATCCCTAACTGCGTTAGTGTAGTTTTGCCTGTTATTTGTTTTATTAATCGATACAGACATCGAGCAAATGTTTTCTCGTGTAGCAGATATAAATGGGATCGAGGGCTAATTATGTAATGTTGGTCCAGTTTCAGACGTACTCTTAATCGATAGACATTTTTTATTCCATTTGAAGCGGGAAATGGAAATTAGTTGTATATTTTTGTTTTCGAAATATCTACAGATAAGTGCGTGTGCGGTGAAAAATATTTTGCTTTAGTTCTGAGTAGTTATGTCTGAAATATTTTTGAACGTAAATTTCTTCTGTGGAAAGTAACAAAGTCTCATAATGCTTTAATCTTTACAACATAATTGAACACGAGCCATAGAACCGATACTTAATTCTCCTGTTTATGTAGAACAAACTATAAATGTCTTCGGTATCTTCAGTTTAAAGATACAACATTGTACCTACTAAGAGGTAACATTGTAGGTATGAACGAAGCCGTAGAATCACTCAGCCTTCTTTTAATGTACGTTCAAGTGCCAAAATAATTTGAGGGTCCCACCAAAAACAAAGGAACCGTAAGTATTTATTATCGCACATAATATACTCATAAAAATTCAGGGAAGCAGAAAATTTTCTGACTTATTAGACGATGTCGAACAGGTTTCGGAAATCGAGAAATGAAAATTACATGTTATTAACGTACATCAACACTGTACGGTTGTTATAACACAAAAGATAAACAGACCGAATTAAATAGTCCCTCATTATATGCACATTTTGGTTAAAAGTTAGGTTATTTGGGTGCGGTAGGGTTATCTCGTGCGGGGATCTCGACGATCGCCACTCGAGATTATTCGGTTCCTGGTGCGTACGAATTCTTAAGTATAGTACGTTATTGATGATGTTTAATAAGCATTGCAAGGTGTTTGGTGGCGGTCATTTAATAATTTCTGATTTATTCTTTTGTTTTGTATTTTTTTTTTCGGTGTTCGGTTGTTTCTTTGAATGGTAATGAGGCTCCTTTCGGTCATTTAAATTAAAGGATAAATATTTTTATATTAATATCTACTTTTACCCAATCTACTAATATTTATATTACTGTCTCAATATAATATGGAAGGTGAATATGGTGTTCTTATAAAAGCACGCATCAATCTGTCAAAAGACAGCTAACACAAAACGCGAGTAAAATTCATTCACAAGCACTATCTATTAATAGTCTCCATCTTTATTTCTGCTCCATCAATTTCCCTTCAAACTATACGCAGTAGGTACAATAAATAACAGCAAACTTTCGTATCACTCGAAATAAAGTGCCCGAAAAATTGAGATCAATTCAATCGAATGCACTGATAACCCGAAATTACGAGTCAAAACCGGCGGTATTAACAACACAAAAAGCAATAAAACAGCGTGAAATGGTATGAGAGCATTAATACGATTATCAGATTGAGGTGTAAAGCGAGTTTCGATGTTTATCTAGGTATAAAGAGGCGCCGTATAAGAAATTATTTTACAGCAGTGAAATAATAAAAACACTGATTAGCGGTCATTAAGGACCCGCCTCCGCGATTTAGGGTTAGATAGGGAGGTGCGAAGTTTATTTTGTATAATAACACACTGAAGGTGGCTGTTGTCTATCTAGCAGTAGAATTACGTTGCGAGTTAATGTGATAAAAGATAAAGTTTTCGATAAAAGAAGGGAAAAGAAACCTTCTAAATTAACACTTCGTTGTCGAGAATAATGACGTTTGTTTTTTTTGTAAAAGACTAGCTTCTGCCTGTGACTATACCCGCGCGGCAGTCGAAAATTAACCCAACAGAAGATAAAATGTGTCCTTTATATTAACAAAGACATGGTCTACCCGTGACCAATTTAATTCAAATCCGTCTACTCGTTTAAAAAATTAAGAGGTAACAAATAGTCAGACACACAAACAGAATGACTTTCGCATTTATATAGATATCTTAAAGTAGGTAGGTAAATGTATATTTAATCAACTACTTTTCTTTTCTTTTCTTTCCTCATTATTTACTTAATAACATTCAAGTTGTATTATTTATTTTGCAAATTATAAGGTGGAAACTATAATTCATTTACACTTTCCATTGTAATGTACTTAGCCACCTGTCTCTGTCAATCACTTGGAAATAATTTTAACCTCAAGCAAAATGTAGCTGTCGTTATCTTTATGTAATTTACATTATACGTGCCAAATGTTCTTTTATTACAAAAATCATGTTATCATTAACTCCCACAAAGAGGGCAGCACTCGCGTCGGAGCCCAAACCACAAAGGTAATTATTAAAAAAGTTAAAAAAAATAATAATACAATTAAAACCGCAAAAAAGGCTCTTTTTCTCCCAACGCTGCATTGTAAGGGTTAATTGACACTTATTAAAGAAACTCAAATAATATCTTGTTTGTTAATTACATTTATTTTGGCTTTGTGTCGGAACAGATGAAATTATTTTTATTGTTATTTTTGGGGTGGTCTGTCATTATTCATGAGTGAAAAAACAGATCCTCATCGTATTGTGGTGAAAGAGAAACATCAATTGGCTTATTAAATCTGAAAAGCGGTTATGGTTTCTTATTGTTAATCACGGCAGACTTTGCAGATTAAGCAAAAAGAAAAGTGCCAGGAACGCAAACCTAGGTACTGTACTACAGTCACATCGTTTTTTTAACGATGGGAAGTTTTCAAATGACTCCTCCTGCTCTAAACGGAGATGAAGGGAGTGTCAGACTCTTACCATTTATGCTGTACTCTTACTGACTAGAACCTATCCGTGTTCCTCTTAATGCCCTTTGCGTTCCAGGGCCGCGGTGACTCTTTCGAACGAATTCCGCAACCCTACTGTCACATCTACAATTTCAAATTCACAATTACAATTTTATTTTAAACTAGTGGACGTCACGCGGTTTCACCCGAGTAGTTCCTGTTCCCGTGGGAGCACGGGGATAAAATATAGCCTATGTTACTCCCTAATAATGTAGCTATCCATTGCTGAAAGAATTTTTCAAATCGGTCCAGTAGTTTCGGAGCCTATTCATTTCAAACAAACAAATCTTTACTCTTTATAATATTAGTATAGACTAGCTTTTGCCCGCGACTTCGTACGCGCATATCCCGTTTTTTCCCGTTCCCGTAGGAATTTCGGGAAATCCTCTCTTAGTCCTCCCCTACACTCCCTTAAGACCCTACATGCCTAGTTTCAGCTTTCTACGACCAGCAGTTTCGGCTGTGCGTTGTATATCAGTCACTCAATCAGTCAGCAGAATTTTACAAATTAGGACAATTCCATTTTTTGGAACAGAGGTAAGCCTTGGACTAAATTAGATTGTAGGATTATTTGTATTCCGATAGTAAATTCTCGTGTGATTATGTTCGACTTTCGCGTGGACAGAATCTCTGGCTGAAGCTAGTTTAATATTAAGAACCAATTAAAAGTCGCATGTAAAAGACCACACTTGAAGATCATTTCCTTGCCAAGACATAGAGCGATTCCTTGAACCAAATTCAATTTGCAGCTATCGAGTGCCTTACAAAACAATACATTAAGTTTTAATGATTTATCAGAATCTATTCTGTGAAGTACCACCGGGTAACTAATTGCAGTAATGTTGAGGGTCCTTCAAACAGAGTCGCGACCTTTTTAAAAAAACGTTACAATAAAGAACTGTATTTAAGTAGCAGAATTCGAATTCCAAATTGCATGTTTGAATCCGAATATATAAAATTCTTCCGTTACTTAGTGACTGAGAGACAACGCACAACCGAAACTGCTGGTCGTAGAGAGCTGAAATTTGGCAGGTGGGTTCCTTGGGGAATGTAGAGGAGCACTAAGAGGGTTTTCTGAAATTCCCACAGGAACGGGAAAAAAGGCGATTTGTGCGTACGAAGTCGCAGGCAATAGCTAGTAGAATATACGTTCAAACGGACAGGACCGGTCGTTGTGGCGACGCTTGCGGGAGGTCTATGTACAGCAGTGGACGTCTTTCGGCTGATGTGATGATGACGGTAAGTTCAAAAATTGATCGCAAAACGAAACAATACAATAACAAACGAAAAAACAGAATAAAACTATTTAAAATAGTTATTTCTGTCCCTTTTGCACATACGCCGCACCGTTTTCTCGTCACGGCTTTTGACGTCAGAGGTCAGGGACTTTTCTTTCTAATGACCAATTCAAAGCTTAAAAACTTTGTCGCTGATCAACGCACTTCAATTTTTTTTTGTCATAATTGTTACTAGAGTTTTTTATTTAGCAAATAAAAAGTGACTTGGGGGTTGGGTAGGGAACTTAAATCAATTGTTATGTTTCAACCAACAAAACGACTTTAGCGCTGTACTTGTAGCACTACAGATCAAAGGTTTATAGGTATTTTTAGGGTTACGTACCTCAAAAGGAAAAAAACAGAACTCTTATATATAGGTCCGTCCGTCCATCTGTCAAGACCCTTTATTTCAGATACGCGTGGAGGTATCGAGTTGAAATTAAAAACCATATAGTCAGGTCTACAGTCCCTTGAGGCTGTCAAGAAAATCAAACTTATACACTCTCAAGGGAATCAAAAGTCCGACTCGCACGTGTCCAGTTTTGAAAGCAGATTAGATATATTTGTTTCTTTTATAGTATTATATGTACCTACAAATGTTTAAGGCACTCTCGCAAGTTAGAACGATACGTAAAGGCGAATTTAATTGATGAAACTGAACGGTATCAGACAGCCAAATAGCGTATTATTTATATAACGATCGCATTCGCAAACTGTCACCCAAACCTAAACCCACTAGTTTCCCTACATTTTTACAAGCTATTGTCATTGATTGACACTGGCAGCTAACTAACCTTTGCATGATCGCGTTTACTTTCATTGGTGAAGTTACTATGAAGAGTAGAGAAGTTATGTATATAGATTTGAAAAATGACCACCTTTCATAGGTGTTCTAGTGTCCTTAAAAATATAAAATAACTAGCACTTCGCCCGCGACTTCTTTCACGCCGGTTTAGTAGGTACTCCACAAACTTCATATCCTATAGGTACCTTCTTCTCCTCTTTATAGGGTAACGGGTAAATTACTTATTAACAAACTCAACGTAGAGCAGTTCGCTGTAACCGCAACATTTTTCTTACTTAAAGCATTTTAGACCCGTCGTAACTTTTTAACGAAATGTCAAATTTGAATAATTTTAAGTGTAATTTACATTATGTACATGTAAATTACACTTTAAATTATTCGAATTTGACCTTAATTATCAAACCATATAAATGGATAAGGATTAATATCATGATATCAAAATCACCACTATGCCATTCCACCCGGGTTTTGATTAAATTATTTGAACAAAAAGCCGTCATTGCGACTTAACCATAATAGTTACACATTTACGCTCGCAGACTGTTTTATAGATGTGTGATAATGAGTAAAGAATACTTCAATTATGTAGTACAATATTTTTATGTACCATCAATAGTTTTCTCAGCGAACGCCAAATAATGAATTTTAAAGGCAAAATTTTCCTACTTTGGGTTACATTATTGCAATTTTCTTTTAAAAAATATATTTTTTTAAATATTATAGCCTTTGTTATTTGGTAAAGATGTAGCTTTCTAATGGTGAAAGAATTTTGAAAATCACTATGGGACCAACCGGTATTTTCCATCTCAAAAATCGATAACTCTGTTGTTTTGTGATTTATCTCCTGGATTTTTTTTTCAGGTATTTGTGAATATCTAGGCAATAAAAGAAATCAAACATCATCATTCTAAAAATTTTATTTTTTCCCAAAAGAATATTACAGAGATAAAGTTATACGAAATTTCTTACAAAAAATTATACAGTTTTATTAAAATAGCAATAAAAGTAATAAGTGTAACTTTTATTGCTATTTTAATAAAACTGTTTAAAATAAGTTTAATACTAAATTATTATTATTAAACAAACAGTTACATGACAAAAAAAAAATTTAGCGCTTATCCTACTCATCACTTTCTATTTCCAACAATTCTTTATCTCCGTCAAACAATAGGGAATATGCATGCGATTTTTTATTTGCAAAATGAAATACTTATTAGCTCTGATAAACAATTATGACATTATTTTTTAAATATCTTCATCAGCGATGAAGTAACAAAGCTTCAAAGTTTACAATTAGAAAGAGAAGTCCGATATGAATTGTGACGTCAAAGTTCTTGGCGCCTATACAGCTGCCATAGAAAACAGCGTTTTCGCGAGAGGGACAGATATATTTGTTTAAAATAATTATATCTCGTTTGTTTTTCGAGCCATTTTGATTCTATTTTCACTGTTAGTATTATATTTGTGTATATTTTTAGATAAACTGTATAGATAAGAAATATTTTTATCGTGCATATTCCCTATTCTTTGGATATTAGAAAACTTGGATTATTTAAGCTAGATATATAAGGATCAGATGTATATAACAATATATGCAGAACGTCTTCGTTTGTTGCAGATCAGGAACACTTCCTGATCTGCAACAAACGAAGCGTGCTGCGTGATGTAACCTATATTTCTTGTAATCTTTATTTCGAGCTTCCTGGGCATCTTGCGATAATTGTCCTATAGGCAAAACTGCATAATGCTCTATTATTTTAGCACCATGTATAAGTACTTTATGGACCGAAGATGGCATGTAGTACCAGTTATATTTGCTTACATATAATTGCGCGGTTACCAATGTATACTGACCGAATTTTTCTGCGTTTATAGGGAATCCCGATGACATAGTTTGAAGAATTACATATAGTCTCTTGATTAATTCTTCATCAATTCCGGTTATCTCTGCAGAACATTGGTAATTTTGGAAAAATCTCCTTGCCGTATTACCGTCATTGCTATTACCGGAACCTTGACGTGGTTTATCAATGCGCAAGCCAAGCACTTCTCGGAAACGTTTTTGGACAATTTTTTCTTGTCTTCTTTAAGTTGTTTGTTTTCTGGAGTTGTTGCAGACCACTTCTCAAAACCTAAATTGTAAGAAATATTTAGGATCATTTCCATAAATCTTATCCATGCGTGTAGTGTCGACAATCCGTATTTAAACGCATTTTCATTTTCAACTCTCGTTGTAACTTTTAAAAGATCATTCATTTGTCTGGGAGTTGTTCGACAAACAGTGCAGGTAGCACTGGATGATGTGTTCGTCAACACTTGAGCAACTTTCCCATCAATCATTGTCATAAACAGTTGATGTTTAACTTCGATGACTTTGTCTTCTATTGACACAAGAGTTGGGATCAATTGATTAATTTTGGCTTCAATTTGACTGACAACCGCTGCAGTTTTTCGGGAGTTTCTTTTTCAAATTCTAATGAAATTGGTCTGCAATATCTAACAGATGAGCAAGTAGGGTTTTTCCATATGACCGTAGAAGTTTCTTCGGCTACTAGTCGCAGTGGTACAAGGGACACTATAAACAAATTAGCGTCCGATATTTGTTCGTTTTCTTCCGGTAGAGTTTGTTTATACTCACTTTGCCCGGAGGATCCATCACATCCCCATTTAGTGAAAATCTTGAGACGATTGTAAGTCGATCCTGACTTTATCTTTATAATACGGCAGACTGTATGGTCTAAGAGATCTTGCAGGTTGATTTTTACGCTTATATTTGTCACCGTAATGCTGGATGCAGGCGGATAGCAAGCCTTTTTTGCTTTACTTAGTGTTTGATACGAAGGCAATACAGAACTTAAATTCTTATCAACGAGCCTTTTTCTTTGGTTAAATCTGTTTCAATGCATGTACTCAATGCTTCCTCTTTTGTTAAGGAAAGTGCGTTATCTGGATTGATTATGTTTTGAAGAATTTTTCTCTTCTTTTTTCTCTTCTTTTTCCTTATTTCTGACAATAGTCACAATCGACGCTTCGTCATTTTCCCCCATGGATCTTAAACCTTGCACATAAGTGTTATGAACATGTCCCATTCCATACTCCTGGACCAGCTCCATATTTTTTCGTTTCTTTGTGTTTTCCGAGCACTCGTCATATGGTTTTGTTGGTTTTCCACGATCACCAGAAGTATTCAAAACAGAATTTTCAGTGGTTGAGGTACTGCAAGAATTCAATGATACTTTAAGCTCACCATTTAACCAATTTGAGTATAGGCTCTCGAACCGGTCTGGCTTTCTTTGAGCTTTGATCCATTTCTGGTTTCAACTCGATGTTAGATTTTTTTGAATAATCTTGCGTCATGTTCGTGAACGGGCGCTGTCAGTTGGGACTGGTCATTTCTCAGTTGCCATGGTTTATTTTAAATATTTCTTTGAATTGTTCCTTTTTTTCCCGGACGCTTTTATCCTGCTCGTCTTTTACATCGTTCTCACATGTTTGTATAATTTCAACTTGATGTAAACAAAAACTTGTAACAATTTATTATTTTTTAAAAGAGTGTCTGTGGAGTTTCTTGCACGTTCTTCTCCATAGAGATCTACGCTTTGGAACGTGCAAATAGCTTCATCTTGTTGGACTGACCGACCTTGACAATTCAAAAGTGCCTGTAAATGGTTTATTTGAAATATACGATTTGATTTGATTTGATTTGAATCTCTATTACAGTATTAACGTCAGTTTCCGATAGTTGAAAGTTGTCCAACAAATATTTTTTGAGGTCTGAAGTACTTTTCCCTTTTATTTTTTGATCACAAAGATCGCGTCGAACACAAACGAATTCACTCATTGTTAGATAATAATATGTTTTTTTGTGCGTTAATTGTTATTGAAAAGAAGTATCTGAACACTTTGATGAATCGTATGCTGAAACACGGGTATTTAAAGGACTAATATTTTAGTGCCTTGTGCAAAAGCCGTGGGACAATTGATTATTACAGTTCTCATCGAAATAGTGTAATCAGTACTGATTGTAATTAATTACCACAACAGATAAATAGAACTTCCGCAGCAATATAGTTTATCAAACTTGTGGTTAAGGTGACCACCCCAAACAAAAGTGCCATGGGAAGATTCTTTCAAATATAATAGCAGGTAATTAATTTGCAAATGTATGTTTTTATCATAGAAATAGAAAAAAAAACAAGATAGACATCAAAGGATAATAACTAAATATAATTTTTCATAATAAAAAGAAGAACCGTAATTTTCGAGGATTTTTCCCCGATTGACATTATTGCTTCAAAATCACCTCTGGAGCAAAAAACGCGCAAGTTTTTTTTTAATCCTCATATTACTGAATAGATAAGGTCTCTAATAGAGTAATTAACTTGACATCGGCTGCTTTCGGCAACAACGAAAACTCCAATTGAAATTAACAAAAACTAAATTTTCTTTACTTCACTAAAAAAATATAAAAAAATGAAATAAAAACATTTTTTTACAAAATCTGGTTGCAAAGTGTATATTCTTAGCTATTTTATGATGTATAACACTAATATGTTTCCTTGGAAAACTTCCGAATAATTTTGTGTTGAACTTCCTTAACGGTAATTTAATTGGCATGAAAATATTTATGCCCAATGTTTGAGGTTCATTTTATAAACGTAAAAGTATAAAACCATAAAACAATCTATGGATTTACGACTTTCGACAAAACCATTTTTGAGATGGAAAATACTGTTTGGTCCCATAGTGTTATGTGTGAGTAAGCGCAAGCAAAAACCGTTGGTAAGCGCACGACACAGAGTTTGGAGGGAAGCGAGTTGGCTCGAGCTAGAAGGAACGAATCCCGCTGTAATTTAGGTATTTCGTTCAGATTATTAAAACAAATACACATTTTGAAAATGTGAAAGTTAGACGTTGTAGAAAACACGTAGTTTTGTTATTATTCAAAAACTGATTACCTACCGTGAAGTATTTACGCCGTACTAAGGGTTTATTTTGATCTTTACTTTGGACTCTACTAAGGGTTTATTTTGATCTTTACTTTGGTTGGCCGTACTAAGGGTTTATTTTGATCTTTACTTTGGATCTTATCTTTTTAGAAACTACATTAAATCGTGTCTCTAAAGTATACGATTTATAGAGTGAATCCTTAAATATCTTACATATTGATTATTATTTAACTAAAGGTTAAGTAATTACGATGCAGCAAGAGATCAAAAAAACGCCAATTACGTATCGTTTCCTCGGTGCCCCCTTAAACAGCAACATTCTACTGCACAACAGATTACAAAAGCAACCTGATTAGTGTTCTATTTTCGAAAACACTCGTAAGTATCCACGTCAACTCCAAAGTCGAAGTGTTTCCAGCCAGCAGTCTTCATTAAAGAGTTCACATTACGTCATACTCTAAAAAACACTAAATAGAAATAGGTACGTAAATCAAATCAAGATTTATTAGTGATTTCTACCAAGTTCTAAGAAATGTCGGCGTTTGACTGAAGAAGTCATCTCACTGACGTACGAATCCTCTATTGTTTACCAAAAACCATTTAATTTTATACATAGACGTAAAATATGGCGGGAATTTATTTCGACATTAAGCTTAGCACATTATTAACATGGTTGTTTAATGCATTTAGTAAAAATATTTGGTGTTTCGACAAGTTAACCTAATAAACTGTGCTACAATTCACAATAAAATAATCTTTTGCATGTATATTTGTTTTGTCAGTAGCCAAATGTAAATCCTGAGAATGAAGTCATCGAAAAAGTTTAGTGTTTCATAAATCTAGAGTAAGACCTAGGTGTCTTTATGTAGTTTTGAAATAGCTTGTTTGTTTATTTTAGTGATATTTTGAGGAAACTACGTAGTTTCAGAAATACCTGCTAATAACGGCTCTCCTTTTTATCGACTTCCAAAAAGGAAGAGGTTCTCAATTCAGTGACAATATTTATTTTTAATATGTGCTCCGATTCCTCCGGGTTTTCTGATACGATTTCTGTGGTTATTTTTGGGGTTCCGATCAAAAAACGGAACCCTTACAGGATCACTCGGGTGTCTGTTTGTCCGTCTGTCCGTCTGTCACAGCCAGTTTTCTCCAGATCCACTGGACCGATTCTGTTGAAATTTGGTACACATATGGACTTCTGTGACCCAAACACGAAAGCGTTACGTAAATTATTAATTTTTTAGAATGGTGGTCACTTTTGTGGTCAAACTAGAAAATTAAAAAAAAAAAACGTTTTTAAACAATATCGTGTGATACATCAAATAAAAGGGCTTACTGTGAGGGTTTTAATTATATTTTTTCATAATTTTAAAATAAATGGTTTTGTTATTCAAGAAATTATTCGAATTAGACCCCCCCTTTTCTCCGTAACTACTAAGCCTAAAATTTTGAAAAAAATGGCGATAATAAATCTTGACCTATAGATATATTTTTAACTGTAGTGTTAAAAACATGTTGAAAAAAAAATTCGTTCGGAACCCTTTGCACGCGAGTCTGACTCGCACTTGGCCAGTTTTTTTTTTAGTTCGATGTGGTACTTGTCACTTAGTCCTGTAAAAAATTAATTTAGTTTGGCTCAGTAGTTTTTATTTTTTGAACTCGCGTAACCTTGGTTCTCTTGCGGATATCGTCATTCCTGATTCGATCACGCAAGGAAACTCCAAGCATTGCCCTGTCCATGGCCCTTTAAGTGACTTTAAGCCTTCTGATGAGGCCCTTTGTGAGCGACCACGTTTCGGTTCCATAAGTCATCACTGGCAACACGTACTGGTCATAGACTTTCGTC
Organism: Lacanobia wlatinum; assembly: GCA_947578705.1. Lineage (NCBI taxonomy): Eukaryota > Metazoa > Arthropoda > Insecta > Lepidoptera > Noctuidae > Lacanobia > Lacanobia wlatinum. The sequence continues at coordinate 16,951,300 of OX388039.1, forward strand.
TTCAGACACTGTGGTATCTGAGACAAGACGATACCTGCGATTACGCCAGGCCCTGTCATAACACCAGCGCTGTGATATTTATTATTAAATATCGCAGCATATGCTGAGACAGGGACCTTTTTGGCCTCGCACAGATTAATTTAAGGATGCCGCTTAACTGTGTATATATACTTTATAACTGTTATTTTTACATTTTTTTTTTTAATTTTATGTGTCTTGTGCGAGTCCCAAATAAACATTTTTCTTTCTTTCTTTCTTTCTTTCTATACCTCGCAATTTCCCGAACGCTACCCAGCTGAGTCGATTTCGACGGTTGACCTCCTTGGATGAAACGACCTAACTGGACAGTTTATTTATTTATTTATTTAACACTTCAGCACACAAATGTACATAGGCGGACTTAATGCCATAGGCATTTTCTACCAGTCAACCTTTGGGTGATGCAGAGAATAGTGGTAGGTGCAATATGAAGAATTAAAAGCGATTCAAATACAATTAAAATGAACAATAATATACGACGTACAGGTAGACGTACTTGTCTACAACTTCGAGTGTAGAGTCTCCGAGCTTGATTGAAGTGGGTGCTACATGGGTATTTACCATGATAACTAAAGTATTATTACAATACTAGCTGACCCGTGCCGATTTCGTTGGGCGGTATTTTTCGGGTTAATATATAGCCTATGGCAATCACAAATAACGTGGCTTATTGGCATTATGTGTGTTATGTTAATTTAATTGTGGAGCATAATAAAATATACTAAAACTTAATAATAAAAACCTTTCTTTACAAAAAAATACAGCCAACTTCCAAATAAAATGACTACAAAATATAAAATTATTAATGTCGGAAGTCGGTGTGAAAAAGTTCTTTTTATAGTGAAATGGTTATTAAAAAATATTATTATTTGTTCGGAACCCTTTGCACGCGAGTCCGACTCGCACTTGGCCAGGCATACCCGTAGAAATATGTCTAATTTAAAAAAAAAAACTTTATTATAGATAGAGCAATATTAATTAAAACTGTATATCCCACTACCGGTTCGCGATGGAAGTCTTAAAATTTTCAAGCGCCATATCTTCATTAGGTTTCATAGTGGCACCTACCATAATAATCAGGCAATGAGAGATAGCAGTAAGTCTAACTAAACAATTAAACCACTAACTGAACTCGTTTCACAAAATTATGTCTTAACATTAGCACGTGAAACGAGATTATTATTGATTCTGAGGTGTCACATTAATTGCACGCTAGGTACCTAGTGTAGGAAAAGACAGCAAAACTAGGGTTGCAGAATTTGTTCGGAAGAGTCACCGCGGCCCTGGAACGCAAAGGGCATTAGGGAGAACACGGATGGATTTTAGTCAGTAAGAGTCTGACACTCCCTTCAGCTCCGCCCAGAGCGGTAGGATTCACTTGGCGACGCTTAAAAAAGGGGGTAAATAGAAAAGATTCCCTATCAGACAAAAATACAGATGAATGAAAATATTAACACTTGCTCCATCATCGACCGCATCATCGCTTACCATCAGGTGAGATAGTGGTCAAACGTATGCCTATCAATTGTAAAAAAAAACCAGCTAAGTGCGAGTCGGACTCGCCCACCGAAGGTTCCGTACAAAATAGCTACAATTTACTTTAAATAAAGGCTATATTTTTTATGATTTAATTACAAATGTATTGTTTTCAGACTTTTCCCTATACTTGTAGTATAAAATAGTATCACTTGCCAAATTTCATAGTTCTAGGTCAACGGGAAATACCCAATACATTTTGATTCCCTTAAGAGTAAAATGCTGGCGCCGAGACTGTGTATGTAAAAAGTCTTAATTCGAGGTTTGGCTCTCGACTGTTTTCTCTTCCAATATGGGACCGATTTAAGAGATATTTCACAAACTAAATTAAAAGGATATATACTGTGTCCCTATGTTTTCCTTTTTGATGATTTATTAACCGTATAAGCACTAGAACTCTCGCAAAATTCTCAAAATTGTCCGATAAATCGCTATCAACAGAGCCCTAATGAAATATCTCTTATATCGGTCCAATATTGGAGGAGAAAACAGTCGAGAGCCATCCCTCGAATTATGTCTTTTTACATACTAAGTCTCGCCGCCAGCATTTCCTCTTAAGAGTGTCGAAAAAAAAGGATTTTCGAAATAAAGGCTTTATATAAACTACCGTATCATTTTTACGTTAACTTAGAAGTTTGATTTTTTCACAGCTGTAAGGGGCCACAGACCTGAGTATATGGTTTTGATTTCATACCTCCACGCGTTCCGGAGATATTGATATAACACATTCCGGTCTTGACAGACAGACGGACAACAAAGTGATCCTATAAGGGCTCCGTTTTTTTTTCTTTTGAGGTACGGAACCCTAAAAATGCCTATAAATAAAAACGGAAGTTTTTTTTAAGTTTGCCATACATTTTTCTGGTTCATTTCTTTTTTTTCTAACACTTTTCACTGGTTTTTTGAGGTCAGCGTAATAAATTCTGCTTCATTTCACGTAAATAAAAATCATCATTTTGCAATCTCATTGAAACGTGTATTTCACACAACATTCATAAACATAGTATACATACATTCGTTATTAACCAGTACGAAATCATGCCCGAGGCCAAATAAGCCCATTTAATTACTAGAGTCAATGCAAATTGTTAATTTTCGCTGCAATCGTACCTCGTTGCGGTCTCACACACATTTCGCCGGAAGGTACGAATTCACAGGTATCCAGCAGTACAACGGGAACGTGGATATAACAGGCTGGAAGCGGCGCACATGGGAAAATGTTAGAACAACGACATATCAAAAATCGTTTGTACCGAGGTCGTTACTGACGCACTTTATTTTTTTTTTAATAGTATAAGAGTGGAACTTTAATAAAGGTCAATTCTAAAAAATGTCTACTTCAGGTCTGTTCGTTTCAATATTTTAAAATTGATTTCTTTCAAAAATGTATGGTAAAAGATATAAAGTGTTATACATTTCTAAAAAGCCCATTGTATGTAGATTTTAAAGCAATTATAATGTTGTAGGTTTTATGATTATATTTCAATAAAAAAAAAAAACTCAACAATAAGCGAGGGTAAAAATTACAGTTTTTTAACTTCATCGAGACTTTTGACAGTTACCGATGTCTCCCGATGCTTTACATATGATGTTGTTTTGTAGCGTAGATATTAATAAATAACATTTATAAAAATAGCTGCGGTTTCTGAAGTTATCGTGAAAATTATGACACAAGTCAGGGAACAGAAAACCTCTATCTATTGCGGTTTTTAATGTGATTAGGTTTCTGATCAGTTTGCGGTATTTTTTATTTAATATTAATTATTTATTGATAACAGGGCGTAATATCTACAGTTTGCACTCATTTTGCGGTACAACTTTAATGAAAATAATGCACACTACTCTTTTATATTAAGGATGTTTGTTTATTTATCAATTATTTCTGCTTTGAAATGCGTGCATGTAAAGTATGGTGATTTATTTTTTATATTTTTATTTTGGATCACGAACTGTGAGTTAATTGCGTTGCACAATTGATCGCAATCACTTTTATTTTGTAATTTCAACAGTATCCTTTGCGTATTCTACGTTGTCGAGGAGAAGATTTTTAGGGTTCCGTGCTCCAAAAGGTAAAAAAGGAACCCTTATAAGATCACTCTCTTGTCCGTCTGTCCGTCTGTCTGTCCGTGTGTCACCACCGATTTTGTCAGGAACGGGTGGACCTAGTTTCAAAATACGACGAATTTCACTCGGATGTGATAGGAACAGTTAGTTTGTGTATAACACAATTATAGTGATAGTCTAGTACAATATGCTGCAAAAGCTTTCCTCTTGTGCCCATGATAGTTATAATTGAGACATGTAATTGAAATTGTGGCATAACTGTGCATATTGTTTTTTTATTCGGCCTTTTAAAATTTGTGCCTTTTTTTTTGCCACTATTCCCATAATCTCTTGATTTGTGTTATTTTGAGTTTTTCCACGACCATATAAAAATGTCAGTGTCGTACAGCAAACCGTTGCCACTTCCATTTACCCACTATCTTCGCCGTAACAAACTCTCACAATAAGCACTTGAAGCTACAATTAGCCGTTTTGTAGTCGATGTAAAGCCACAATTAAGCCTTCTGAAAGGTCCGACAAGTCTTCAACAACGTGAGTTTTAATAAACTGCTCATTTCCTTGCTCTTTGTCAGGTAATGTCGTTAATTTATAGTGTGGAGCGTGATTCATTGGAGGATGAGTTTATGCAATGTTAATGAGTCTTTCAACTATGGTACCTACATCTCGTTCCCTTCTGGTATACTGGTATTGTCATATAGTATATTCATATTTAACTACCTCCGTGGTCGAGTGGTTTAGGTGTTTGCCTTCTGCCTTGTGGGTTCGATTCCCACGGGAAAGCATATTTTGTAAAGTTGTTTTCCAGCTTGGCCCTAGCCAAACTAACTAGCAATGTCCTAACATTGCCGGCTTGAATCACCTGATTGTCTGATAAAAAAGATGATTCCGTGCTTATATATAAGCCGGTGGTCCCGGCCGCCAAAATGCGGTCGTCAAATAAACCATGTCAGAGGCCCTTGAGGCGGTTTAGAAACTCTGACACTAGGGTGTGTGGGGTCGTTAGACCTTACTGCCCACACGATAAGAAGAAGAAGAAGATATAGTATACTGATATAGTCATATAGTGTCTAGTGTTCTTTTACAACTTGTCAATTTTTCTCAATAAATTAAATACATTATATCATTGCTTGATCATCAGAACTTGGATGTCTTCTTAAGGAATTATCAAAGAGTGGTACAGAACTGGGAACTACGGAAGGAATGAAGGAAGGCCTTTGCAGAGCAGTGGGACAATACAGACAAATATAGCAGGGAACAAGTCTTTCGCCATTAACCGGCTTCAAATTCCAAACGGAAAAACTCAGTATCACTTAGTTTGACGTATGGATCGAACCCAAAGCGTCAAGCTCAGCTATGGCGCTTGCGCCCACTAGCCAAAATGTTAATCAAATAATATTTAAGTTCGTAAAAGATGTATGTCTTGCCCAAAATATAAATTATTGAATAATTTTAATTTAATTTTGACTTCATCACCGGCATCATCACCATATCAGCCGGAAGACGTCCACTGCTGGACATAGGTCTCCCCCAAGCGTCGCCATAACGACCGGTCCTGCGCGTCTCGCAGCCATCGGCTAACCGCGACCTTCACTAGGTCATCGGTCCGCCTTGTTGGCCTTCCAACGTTGCGTCTTTTGGTACGCGGTCACCACTGCAGCCGATTTTTCGACTTCAACTTAAAATAAATACCTAGCCTTATCAAAACGTTGATCTAATCTAAATTTAATTGGTGAGACTGTATCTATCAATAAACAAATCGTTTATTTTATTACACTTAATAACTTCAGAATAACAATAGCCATTTAATTCAATACACCATTGAAACAGCTTGTGCCATAGAAAGTGACAGTCATGTGAGAAATAAATATCATTCTGACGAGGTTCTGCACAATAACGTTCTTGATTTTCATATCTATGTACATAAGCCGGCTTTTAAACCGTGGCTTATGCTCTATGTGACCTATTCCCAAGTAAGCTTGCATTTTTTCGGAATTAGGAAATGCTGGCGGCGAGACTTTGTATGTAAAAAGTCATAATTCGAGGTTTGGCTCTCGACTGTTTTCTCCTCCAATATTAAACCGATTTAAAAGATATTTCACAAACTGAATAAGAAGGATATATATACTGTGTCCTTATGTTTTCCTTTTTAATGATTTATTAACCGTATAAGCACTAGAATACTCACAAGATATAAGAAGACATTCATTAATCTATCGACTTAATAGAATATTAAATAAATAAACATTACTTAAGCGAAATTAAATTTTGATTTCGTTGATGAAGTTCATTTATTGGGTAATACAAGAACTTTAAAACCGAATTCAAAATAGACTTTCGCTTACACAGAACCCTAAACTAATCTAAGAATACAAATGGCTCCAATTAAATCCAATAAAATGCAAATCAGACAATAAAACAAACAAATTATAAAAGCATTACCCACTCGTAGAAGGATGCATTAAAATTCTATTGTAATTTATAAAGAAATACGCCTTCCCCTTTCTCTAGCATCTTCAAAACTTACATGTACTACACCACTTACCTATAATCCATGACCAAGCACCTTAATGCTTAGAGATAAAGTTTAAACTCGTTTGCGTTGATGTCATGAACAGTATAAGTAAGGTTGTCAGATATAATTGGCGTTAAGTGTCTGTTAAATTATAATGAAACATAAGTAGATAGCATCCATACAATGTTTTTCTTGTAATGTGCAATTAGCACATATTGTAGTACAATACTACGTATGTCATCACACGAAGTATCTACAATTACTTGAAGAGTCCCTTACGATTGTTGGTATAAGTTAATTGTTACTTTCATACAAAGATAAATTACTCATACATTTGTATGGACATTAATTGTGTGTGTTAGTAGTGTTTATTGTACTATGATAATGACTTCAGGTTTGTTAGTAATTTAATGTTTTCATCCGTGATCTGTAATTTCTTGATTTCTACTTTGACGACTTTATACAAACAGATTAAATTGACTTGTTTTTGTTTTGCAGGTACGCACACAATGCATCCTTCAAAATGTAAACGGTATGAAAAAAAAGAAGTACAAGTATTTTTTTATTTGTGTAGCTAAAAGGCACATTTAAACTAAAGAGACAAGAAAGGTACCTGCTTAGCACACAAGGACAATATTAGAAAAAAACAAGCTGTTGGCAATTGAAAACGAAAGTTCTCTGCCTTGATATTAAAAAATCTTAATATATAAAAATCTCGTGTCACACACAGTCTTTGCTATCGAACTCCTCCGAAACGGTTTGACCGATTTTTATGAAATTTTTTGTGTATATTTGGTAGGACTAGGTTGGTAGGTTGATAGGTCGCAGGCTATTTTTTTTTTTAATTTACTTTATGGCAAAATCGTTTGTCGAGTCAGCTAGTATTGTAATAAAAACATACACGAAAATTACAAAACCTCTTGTCCTTCAAAAAAAAAATAAAGATCAACATAACATAATATTTGGACACACCAACACAAAACAAATTATTACGCACTAGTTCAATAATTCCACTTTTAAAAAGGACGCAACAATTGCTCGACGGCCATCTTTATTCATGTTTCCTTTGCTAAACACGTGTGTAGACAAAGGTAATTAAGGGCTTTCATCAGCTCAATGGATCGAGGTCACAGCACGTGCTGCTTTGAAGGGTTAGATGTTGTAGTGCTTACCTTACATAGGGAAAGTTAGGGGAGAAGGTCCACTTCAAATTACATGAAGAGAAGACGTTTGCAAACATTGTATGTAACGTTGAAACATCCATCTCTAATAGAGCCAAATATTTTTGTATATTTAATATCATATATATCTTTTTTTCGTCAGTTATATTTGTACAACAAAATATAGTTCAGTTTGGTTTGGTTTGTATCTGCTTCATGGTAGCAGAAAAACTTGTTGTAAAAAGTCGGTTATATATTTTTTTGTAAAAAGTTTTTAATTTTGACTTTTAAGTGGTGATACTTGGACGACGTCTTCGTCAACGCAGAAATTGATATAAGCAAAAATGGTCATAAAATAAAAACTACTGAATCAAAATGAATTTGAATGAGACCAAATGGCAAGTATACTGCATCGAATTAAAAAAAAATCACAGAAATCGGATCAAAAACCTCGGAGTAATCGGTGTACATACATAAAAAAATACCCACCGAATTGAGGACCTCCTCCTTTTTTGGAAGTCGGTTAAAAAAGCCTAGCTAGCTTGTGCTTTCCCAGTCCAGAGCTTCTGTCTCCTCTTTGCCAAACATGGAAAAAGACTAAAACCTGACATCAGGTCAAAAATTTGGCTCAACTTGTACTTAAGTTAACTTTTAGCACCATTTTATACGAATTGTGGCGACTATCAAAAAAAAGTTGTGGCGCCTTATACCGTGTAGAACCACACGGTATATGTAGCCCACAAAAAAAAACACACACTTACTGCCACACTCAGAGACGTTTAATGGTTACTTAAGTCGCTCCTTAGTAAAGATTTAAAAAAGTTCGCTCTCAGAGACAGTTAACGGTCCGTTACCATACCTTAATGACAATTAAAGTTAAGTAAAGCAAAACCATCACTTAACTTTCTAATGATTGATTTTGGCATTGACGTTTGAGGTTATATTTTTATTTTAAAGAATTCACATTAGGAATAGAAGTGTTTTAACAATAGCAAAAATGTCTGATCTGGTAGACTTTATTGATTTTGTGGACTATGCCAGAATTAGAAACTATTGCCGGACGTTAATAAATATTAGAGACAAATACACCATTCTGTTAATGGGCAGACAGAAAACTTTCACATAACAAGGGATCTTTAACTATAGGGGTCGGTAATAACTTAACAAATGACAATGTAACCCAAACATTTTTAAAGCGTCGAACTATCCCTTACATCTGTCTACTTTCTAAAAATATGTTGTTAACTAACGGTTTTACTTAAGAGCAACACGTGCCTAACTCTTAACTCTAAACCTAAGACTATGTATGCGGCTGTCCTGCACACCTGTAATTAAACTTTACAACACGAAGACTCTTTCTTGGCGGTTTAAACGCAACAACACAAGTCACAAACTAAAAACATAACCTTGACAGTTTATAACACTGACAGTTAGTGATACCAGAAAAAAAAGGGTCCGGTTGTATTATTTTATTTATTTGAAAATAGCCGATTCGCTTGGTTTTTTTATTAAAAACGAACGTCAAATGAACAAATTTTAGTTTATGTTACCTATTTATATGCTTTCAATGTGTTTAAACAAACTATTTTGCTATTTAATAATATCAATTTTTCAAGTGTGGCTACACAAACAGTTTATCGATGTGCAATCTCAAAGATGATTTGGCGATGCTCCGCCCTACGGATACTTAAAGTTGTCATTAACTAATGAACCCTTAAATAATGTCTCTGGGATGTATCGTTCATTAATTAATTTAATGATAATTAGTTAAGTAATCATTAGGACTAATTTAATGAACCTTTCTGAGTGTGGCAGTTAAAAATTTATACTGTGTGGAACTTCTGAGCGCATATATCTTGTCAACAAAGTAGGTATGATGACTACCGGTATAATTATTTTACACTGAACATATTAATAGATATCTACGGTATAAGCTTTACAATTATGAAGGTCAATTAGGGCGAAGATTCGTACAACTGCGCAGTTTATAAGAAAAAGAAATGTAGTCATTAGCGCACAGATTTAAGGTTTATATTATTTTACTCGTTCAATACTCAGTGTACCATTAGTAACGTCTATAATAGATGTGATTTCTACCGAAAGTCATCCACTATCCTGTCCTATATTTCTCTCATTGTACAGTATGCTAGTGGCAATAGGTAGTACACAAGAAATAGTTTGACCACTGATAGACATGATGAGATGGTAGGACTATAGGAGCAAGAATCACAGTACAGCTAGATTGTATCCTAAAGATAGAAACAAAATCATCATTATCATCATATCAGCCGAAAGACTTCCATTGCTGGACATAGGCCTCCACCAAATGTCACCACAACAACCGATTCTGTGCGACTCGCATCCATCGGCTACTTTTTTTTTTTTTTTTTTTATTTGTGATGGGTTTACTCTTGACTCCAGTCTAGGTCAGAGATGACCGAGACAAAGTCTACGATGGAGCGAGCTTACCCAGAAGGAGCCTGTTCACTCTAACTTTGAAGAGATTAGGGTTATAAGCGTTTGGAAACACGGACGCAGGCAGAGAGTTCCACTCCTTTGCTGTGCGCATTATAAAAGACGTTTGGAAACGCTTAGTGCGAGTTGGTGGAATAGCAACAAGGTAGGTAGTTACTCGCGACCTTCACCAGATCCTCGGCCCACCTTGTGGGAGGCCTTTCCACGCTGCGTCTTCCGGTACGCGGTCGCCTCTCCAGAACTTTTCCAGACCATCTGTTCTATGATCAATGTGCTCTGCCCACGCTACTTCAGTTTGACGATTTAAAATGATCCGAAATTTTGTTTTTCTTCATGCCATTTGACGACTCATTTTTGATCAAATTTTCCCACAAACCATTGATAAAACTGTTTGAACCAGCCTGCTTGATCAAATAACTAGAACGTGTATGTTCCGCATAACGCGCGTTTGCCTATTTGCCACGTTTTCTTTGGGCCATAATTTTCGTTCCAGAAACTATGCCTAAAACCAAAATAAAACTGTTGTACAGTTACGGTGCACACACCCAAGTCGACGAGTCTCGGAAGGAATTTTCTACTGATTAGCGGTCACTTACTACTAATTACTTAACTGCGTCTGTTAATTAGTTAACTCTTAGAATAACCGCTTGAAAATTAGCAACTAATCCTGTCGCTGAAGTTTCTCTATTTTCTTTTCGCCTTCAAATTTGTCGCAAAGTGTCGCGCGGCAGCAGCGCTGCTGCTGCGCTGCTTTGTTAATCCATACAAATAATAAACACATTTTATCCTGAGAGTATGTTCCCTAAGGACCACGCGGGTGAAGCCGCTGGCAGAAGCTAGTGATAAATATTTATCAAAAAGCGTAACTTACCTCTCTTTAAAATCAACTAAAAGAAACGATCTTGTAATTTACATGAGGAAATACAAACCGTCATCATAAACTTACAAGACTCACTTCCTTGCGAAAGATTTAGCATTTTCCTGCTTTAAGAGACCAACAACTTATTTAAAACAAATGAATAAGTCAAAACACCTCACGTGTCACATCGGTGTATCAAGTTGAGGAGGAAGCGGTAATTATAATTGTGGCGTCGGCTACTGTCGGCTAATGTCGGCTAATGTCGGCCATCGTCGGCCATCGCGCCGTGACGTGGGGCCCTTCTAAATTGTGGCTCCTGGACTGACGAGACCTTCCGTCCTTGCGGCTATGGGGTCAAGTCATGGGAATTTGGCGAGAAGGCTTGGTAGATTTTATAAGTAAACTAGCTGACGCGCGCAACTTCTTCTACGCCATTATTTTATTAATGCTCCGCTCCTATTAATCGTAGCGTGATGTTATATGCCTTTCTCGATAAATGGGCTATCCAAAACTAAAATATTTTTTTCAGTTGTAACCAGTAGTTCCTGAGAACTAGCGCGTTCTACCAAACAAACTTTATAATATTAGTACAGATAATAGAAATGTGCTTGATCGTTTCCTGTTCAATCACAGGAAACCGAACTAAATTAAATTAATTTAATTATTGTAAGCAATTAATCCTAACTTCCCAACTAAAACTATCTATACTTAATATATAAAGCTGAAGAGTTTGTTTGTTTGTTTGCTTGAACGCGCTAATCTCAGGAACTACTAGTCCGATTTGAAAAATTATTTCAGTGTTAGATAGCCCATTAACCACGCTAAAACCAAAAGGAACGGAGCAGACGAAGTTGCGCGGATCAACTAGTATAACAATTAATGTGAAAGTGAATTTGTTTGTTTTCTACCTCATGTCTTAACGGCTGAACGTATTTAGATGAAGCTTGATGCACAGACAGACTATGTCCTGGATTAGGAGATAGAATACTTTTAACCCAGGAAGTGACCTACCTATAAATTTCCGATTTACAAGCGAGCAAACTCGCAGGCGATAACTAGTTACTCAATAAAATATTAAACCAATTATTGAATCAGAAGTTGACGAAAACTCATCAAATTATTTTCAAATAGTTTAAAATTAAACACCCACGTAATTTTTTAAATTAATTAGGTAGGTAGGTGGTATGTCAACTACTCAAAATCAGTATCGATCAAAATGACGTAAAGAGAATTTATCCTTTTCAATCATCTGAATATGTTAAAAATAGAAGCGTTAAAATAGTCTGATCGAGCGGATATGAGTAATTTGTTAATGCTGGATAACTCATTAGTGAAATCTGGATTATAAGAGGAATACATGACGCACATAACCGCAATATGTTTACATTTATTACACGGTTTCAGCAAAAAGAGCTCACAATCTCAAAAAAATATCTAATTTGCACTCAATCTTCGTATAATCAAGATATAAATTATGAAAATTATATTTCTCAGACACCGTAATATGCCATTTGCACAAATTGTTAGTCACTTACTGTATATCTTTTGAAATGGGATTTTCTTATAATTTAATTTTACCTACGCATGATTACGACGAAAATAACGTTTTAATGAAAATCCATTGCATTTCTTTTAATTTATTCGTCCAATAAAGTGTAGTTATTCTAACATACTTGCTTCATCTTTAACACTTACGAAACAGATCAAAGATGGATTCTCTTTGATAGTGTTTTACGAGCTTTTAACAATAACAATAATTATCGCTTTTCGCTTGTTATTTGGGCCACGCGAATTATTTCCTTAGGTTGGTACATTATACCAGTCGGGTCAGACTTGCAACATTGTAATGACACTTGTCATTAAGTTATAATTGTTATAAAAACTGTTATTAATTATTATGTTGTTGTTATTTAATGGCAATTTGTTTCTTAGTGTTGGTTTAATTAGTAATTAGCAACATTGTTGCAGTGATTAATTATGATGGAATATAATTTTATTCAACTTAGGCTTAGCACACACTTTATGCTAGTAATTATGTGCATAACTTATATCCTGGTTTTGTATAAGAAAAAAAAGGCCCAGTTTCTAAAGACCAGTAGGTACCAGTTCCAAGTTTTGCTTAATATTTTTGGGGTTATACTTGATAATTAGCACATTATTTTTTACTAAAATCTCCCATTTCATCTATCTGTTAAGACAGTGTGAGTAGATTATGTCTGTAGATACTAATTTTTACTAAAGAAGTGCATTGCCCTATTCGTTTCAATAATGGTAGCGATCAAAAAAATATTCGAACAATCGATCCACTAATCAGGTACACAAAGATCTGAAGGCAGAAAAATTTAGATGCTCCGACGACCCAGGACACGGTCGACGAAATATGACGAGGAGAGCCGAACCCAAATTATGAGATAAATCTAGGCAAAGATTTGAGAGACAGAGAAAGATAGATTGCGATCAACCATTCATTTAAGTTTTTAAATTCTGTGTTCTTTTCCTACGTCTACCGAAAAGGTCAGCTCCCATGAACCGAAGTAATGACAAATAATATAATTGAAACAAACCGTTACTTACAAAAACTTTCTAACTGTACCTTTATTTAGTTAATAACTTGTATACGTATATTTATTTAGTCCGCAATTATTTATTATTTGTTGCCATGTAAGTAGGTAGGCACGGTAATGATTCCAATTTAATTGTAGATGGTTGACCGTGTTCAGATTAGGGGACTTGGCGACTACGTTAAAAGATTTTTTTTTTTTTTCAGAAAATGCTATTACTTTTTAAGAAAACTATTATAAGAAATGATGGAGTAATCAAGGAAAAAGTTACTGGCCAAGTGTGAGTCGGACTCGCGTGCAAAGGGTTCCGGACGAATTCAATTTTTTTAACATGTTATTTTAACACTACAGACTTCTAATGGGTTTTCCTGTAATCTTTAGGTAAAGATCTATTATCTCCATTTTTTTTCAAAATTGTAGGCTCAGTAGTTTCGGAGATAAAGGGGGAATGGTCATTTTTCGTCTAATTTCTTGAATAACTTCAAAACCATTTATTTTAAAATTATGAAAAAAATATAATTAAAACTCTCACAGTAAGTTCTTTCATTTGATATGTCACACGATATTGTTCAAAAAACTTTATTTCTTAATTTTCTAGTTTGACCCCCAAAAGTGACCCATGCACTAAAAATTTAATGATTTACGTAACGCGTCCGTGTTTGGGTCATAGAAGTCCATATGTGTACCAAATTTCAACAGAATCGGTCTGGTGGATCCGGAGAAAACTGGCTGTGACAGACGGACACCCGAGTGATCCTATAAGGGTTCCTTTTTTTCGGAACCCAAAAAAGTGAAAAAGTAAAGTGATTTTTTTTTAAGGAACGGGCTTGCTCTTGACCTCGATCACGCCTGGTGGAAAGAGATGGATAAGGTCTATGATGGAGCGAGCGTGCCCAGAAGATGCCTGTTCACTCTTGCTTTTAAGGCGGTAACTATAACTGGAGGAAAAGACCTATGTCTATCAGTCCACGTCTTTCAGCTGTAATGTTTTTTTTTTTTGTTATTATTATTGATAGACTCACGTTTGACCGCTATCTCAATTGATTGTAAGCGAAGATGTGAGCGACGATGTAAAACGCTTGCCTAGAAGTAACCAATTCATTCTTACTATAAAGATGATAAACATCAGCGACATTAAATACCGACTTAACTGAACCTAATTCGACTGCTATTGTTTTAATTTGTCTCTGTTGTTAGTAAGAGTCCGAACATTGTAGTGTGGGATCAAAGAAATCAGGTCCAATCAAACATTGTAGAAAAACATAACGCGTGATCCGCAAAGATTTAGTAACTGTCAGATCAATGAACCTACGTACGATTTACAACATATTTATTATGAGAGCAAGAAATCTCCTTTGTGATAAAAAAAAACACATTATTTTATATACTTTAGGGGTACAAAAAGCTATAGATAATTCAAAGCTGCGAAAGGTTATTACAACATGACGTTATTAATTATTATCAGAACCAAACAAAAAATAATCTAATACATTTCAAAGTCCACATATCACAATATGAACATAGTCCGGGAGCTGTCTACCACGGCAGCGTCATTACCCGTTTTGTTAATACCGCATCGCTCTTTTGTTATTTTGACACAGGAAGTTATTAAAGCAATTAACTGGGGCACAGCTCCTGGGCTATTATCATCTCTAGAGTGACGTGTTAATGCCCAAGCGCTAGTGATGAGGTCGTATCGAGATTCTTGTGGTCAATAGATTGAGTATCGAATATTAAATTCGGTTAGTGAAGGTCAAGATTTTTGGAACACGACTTGAAGTTTCTTTTGTTGACGCTTGTGAATATTTTTTTCTTCTAGAAACAAGTTGCTTGTACTCAAAGCCTATAACACGGGAAAAGTAGTTGCCATTTTTATTAAAAGGATGTTTTCGTATAGGAACATATTTACTGGTGATTCTGCTTATAGCATAGGAGTCCTCTTAGTTTAAGCCCAGTTGCACATGTTTTGTATCTTGCCACTGACTGATAAAGTCCTCTTTAAGGTACAATAATTGTAATTAGGTTTAAGTCTTGAACAAATAAATATTGTTTATTGTTTATTTATTGTTTTATTATTTATTTTCCAGGTATCACATATTTTAACCACCCATATTTTAAACTTTCTTTATTATATCCATGCACTACATGTTTCTTTACAATTCGTTTTTAGTGTAGATTTAAAAATAAAATAACTAACACAGTCACATCACTAGTCTCATCTCAAATTATATCGGTTCTTTAATTTTCAATCGGAATGAAAGCTACTGTTCGATCACAATGCACTCTCTCATATACACCACGGACATAATTGATAGTCATACAGCCTTAACAATAGTGAAATCAATCAAACACGCTGCTCTTAAACCAACTTTATTGCGGACCAAATAAAGTAGAGTTTTAATTGTGGTATATGGAAGTCGGTATTCAAAAAATAAAAGTAAGTTTAAGTTGCGTGGCTCCCGTACTTACTCAGTCTAATTTCTTAGAAGTCGTTATTATTGTTTCTCATGATTAAATTTCTTTTTTGCTCACAATGGAATCACGAAGTGTTCCGTTTATTTTGTATGTGGGATGCTATTATGTTGTTTCGTTTGACATTTTTTTGGCTTAAGAAAGAACTTTTGGGTAAATTAATCTGTATTGTGGGCTTGGGTAAGAAAACCTTTTTAATTTGTGCATTGTTGGGAGTACTATCGTTTTCTTAATAAACTGTGTGTATGTGGATAAGGCAACCCCCCCCTTTTCGGGGAGGCCTATGTCCAGCAGTGGACGTCTTTCGGCTGGTATGATGATGATGATGATGTGAATAAGTGATCCATTATTTCTCATAAAATAATTGTAAAGCAGGAATGCAATTTTTAAAGCAATCAACACCACAAGTTTGATACCCGCAATTAAATTTTCTTTTAATTATAGACTTTCCAATTATTTTTATACCAGGTTAGTTTAAAAAAAAAAAAAATACCAGGTTAGTGCAGAAGGCAGAAAGAAAAAAAAATATGTAATATATTTTTTTATTGAAACAAAATTAAAAAATATTTAAGATGCCTTGACCTAAATTTATTTACCATTAGCGCCTATGAATAAATATTAAAAAAAATGAAATACGTCTAATGCTCAATTTATTATTATGGACAATCTATATATCGTCAAGAGCTGCAGTTTAAATCAATACCAGCCTCGTAAAAACCGCAACCAGCCTATCAGACCATCTCTGACTAAAACTACTTCGCCAGGAGCGACTATGAAGAGGAGTGATCCATTATGATCATCATTTGAGCAGAAAGATTATTGCGCCTCACAAGCACTACCCCATCGACCAATCCATTCATTTATGTTATACTAGTTGACCCGTGCCCAGTACGTCTACCATGAGTTTTATCAATCTATACTCGCTAGCGACTGTAGTTAAAATAATGTATTAAGGAAACAAGTTTCTAATTTATTTGTTTCAGTTGTTAACTAACAAGCAAGCAAGTTGCAAGTAAAACATTAGTTAACAACTAAAAAATAAATAACAAACTTGTTTTTTTAAAGTTTTCATACTTCTTATTAACTACAGTCGCTAGCGAGTATAGATTGATAAAACTCATGGTAGACGTACAGTTCGTTACGCGGTATTTATCGGGTTAATCTATACCTATATACTAATATATAATGCTGAAGAGTTTGTTTGTTTGTTTGCTTGAACGCGCTATTCTCGGGAACTTCTGGTCCGATTGGAAAAATTCTACCAGTGTTAGAAAGCCCATTTATCGAGGAAGGCTCTAGGCTTTATATCATCACGCTAAGACCAATAGTACTACATATTAACTTATGACACTCACAAATAACGTGGCTTTCTATTGATAAAAGAATTTTTCAAAATCGGTTCAGTAGATACAGAGTTTACCCCTACAACCTCATAAACTTTAACTCTTTATAATATTAGTATAGATACATATATATAAAAAACAACACAACTGTAATTACCAAAAAACAACTCAAACACAAACCTATCAGCTGTGGGTTTTTAGTGAGGTGCCAACCACCGTCGCGTCGTGTGAACCGAACAAGTGCTAGGCGCGAACAAAGAAAGCAACGTGTCAATTAAACATAACTTCTTCGCTTTTTTCCCTTCGTAACGAAGCGTAATGCAATTATTCGTAATAGCAGGATGATGTACGCGACACAGCCAGACGACGCCCAGTAATCAGTCACACAATTAAAATGTCGTTACCTCCAGTTTTTAGGGTTCAGTAAGTATAGAGTAAAAATTGAAACCTAGTCACTAAACCTCCGCTGTTTGGCTATCGCTCTGTCTGTCTATCATAGGGTTATATCTTTGGAACTGATATAGGTATATAGCGTTATTTTTTGTTCATAGTAATACATAAAAGTATCGTACTTTGGATTTAGTCTGCTAACACTAAAGCATAACAATTAATCTGCCTAGCCTTATCCCAACCATGTAGTACTTTGAATTATTTTATACCCATAGTACTTTAAATGTAATGAATGCCAATCACAGCTACACAACCCAGTTACTGGGTAACAGGAGTAACTGGACAAAACCAGCATCTGGCTCAAATGTGAGTCGGACTCGAGTACCAAATTTTCGCAGAGCCGCATATGTCGATACTCCCAACACCTACTATAAATTGCCTTTGACATAACATTTCTCAAGAAGCAGCACTCAATGCTACGGAATCCCTCATAAGCAAATCCGACTCACACTTGACCGGTTTTTTTATTACACCTACCAACGCAACTTTAATTATGTCGGGATAAAAAGTGAGTGAAAAAAGCGCGATTAACCAAGAAAGGTATATTGAAAAAAAGTTGGTGACGAAATTAGTTTTGTCATCTCGCAATCTAGATTGTGGTTTAATTTAATTGGTGTGAGTGGAGTTAAGATAAAGTTGGTGTAATAAAGTGTGGTGTTGTTTTTAAAACTGAGAATTTTAATGTGTTGGATATTGAAAAAGTTGCTTTATGATTCTAGGTAGTCAACGTTTACAAAACTATTAAGTGAGATTGGTCATGAATTAGTTTCCTAAGTACCTTAACAGGGATGAATTAATTAATGACTTATTTTATCAATATGCTTGAATTATGCTTGTAGTGTTGTGGTTGTATTGTTTCATTGAATTTATTAGCTTTATATTACTTTTTGCATGCCTTAGTCAAGGTAGAAAGTATATGGCTCCCCTATTAATAATATCTGTATATTGTACCTGCTTTCTGTGCAAATAAACGATTATTCTATTCTATTCTATTCAATGTGCCCTGACAGGCGTTGCAAAGAGGAGGTTCTGGAGTGGCTTTTTAAGACGTACCGGGGCCTCTTCTATGTGCTGATGGTGACCACCAGTTTTAGGTAAAAATCCCACACTCCCAGAACTCCAGACGCATTTTGAAGGTTTCCCCCGAAAAAAAAGTACCTACTTTGCCATTTCCCACTGCTAGAAAGAACTTTTCCATTCTACACAGGTATGTCACCCACCAATACGGACCAGCTTTTTCGTTAAGAGTCAATTTCGACCCTCCATCTCTGCCTTGGTCTGTGATGCTTCCTAGTATTTAATGGGACCCCAAAAGTTGTTAAGCAATGCATGTATAATGTACCTATATGTAATAAAATTCGGTTTGGTGTATAATTTGAGAAAATTAATAATCTTAAGGTTAAATTAATTGTCACCAAAAAAGGGTAGTTTGTAAGAGTGATAAATATTCATACAAAATGTCGTGACATTTATTTTTATAAGCAGAAGCCTGCTGTCTCATTACAAAACCTATAAAATTAACCCTCAAATAGCCACAACTAATTTAAAACAACCTGCTGTCACAACGAAAATCAATTAACCTTGTACGCGTCAACACTAATTCCGAACAACAGTTGTTTTCGAAACAACAGATGAGTAAGAACGGGTTAAATTACTCGTCCAATTTCGTTGATAATTCGAGGAAGTGCGATGTGACATAATTTTGTAAAAATTATACCCTTTCTGTAATTATATGGTGTGCTTACCCCCTTAAAGTCATCTGGTAGTGGCTTAATGATGTCTGCGGTGAAGAATCTCAAGGTTGAGTGGGTTCAGTCACTTAAAAGTATAGTTGTTAGTGAGTGGAGTATTTTTCTGTAACGATTAAGGATTCACACTATGTTTTTGGTTGAAGTAATTGGATTGCTGTGACATCTGTCTCAGCCTATCTAATTGGTAGTCGGTCTTTTTGAGAATCTGGGTTGGTAACGTCCAGCAGAATAGCGAACCGTACATTGAGTCAAAATCTTCGGAAAATACAAAATCAAGCATAGGTGTATAGAAAACTTAAATGTTGTAATTACAATAAATAAGATTTAAATTAAAATGTAGTATAAAATGCATAACAAAATTACATAATGCCGAAACCCAAGAATGAAAGTTACAAAAATGCACAATAATTAATGACCATAGATCCGTCTACAACTTATCACTGAAGTACAATTTCATATTCCTAATCACAATTCCTGATTATCTCAAACCGGACAGATCACAGATTATGTTTGTACACTCGTAGGCTCCCTGCAAACGATCAAGGGACAGTTTACATAAGTAATTAGCCTTGTCATACAGGAAGGGCTGTTGACAGATTGCGGGACGAATTAGTTCCGTGTGTGTCCGGCCTTATTTGCTTACGTGCTACGTCGTAGCGGCGTAGCAATGCGCGTAGCGAATGTTTGTAGCGTTTTAATTACATTTGCTCTTTTTTATTATATTGCTTTTTATCGGAGACGATTTTTCCTTTTCTTAATTCTTTTTTTTATTGTGACAATTGTTTTAAGTTCTAATTTATTAATGGTAAATATAAGTTGATCAAAATCTTTATATGATGCAGGTATGTATTAATTTGGTTCATCCCTATAATGGATTCCTCTACCCTCATAAATCGTACGAACAAACAAATCAAGCCAAATGAGACACAAAGGCCAACAACAACAAATTATTGTGAACGAACCTAATTTGCTAACTTTTTATATATTTTCCTCGGTCGCGTCTCGGGGCTATTAATATGAAGCCTTGTTTAATATCTGACATCTGTTACAAAAACTTTTATTATAAGACTAATCCATTGCACACACACATGTATGCTCTCGTATTTTCCCTCACTCACACACGCGAACTTATATCCACACACACACATACACAACTCTCGACACTTAGTTTAGCGTCCTATGAAGCAACATTGTAAGTAACTGTTTTATGAACACGTTTTCATTGTTGCTTTTTACCAACAATAACTTTTGCACTAAGGTTATCGTTAATTAATATTATATAAATAACTGTGATGTAATAAATTAATGGTGAATGCATGTTTCAAATTCAGTTTTTTATAGAAAAGTAATTAATTATATTTTAAGATTGGTGCTTAACCAGTATTTATAGGTTTAAGCAAAAGAAATTCTCCTAGTAGTTACATAATACATATCATATCAGCTTTGTAATGATTATAATTTGATTACAGACTTACAGCATATCCCCCGTAATTAAATAGCTAGCAAACACTAGCAAGAAAATGTGTATCCTTAACATAAAAATACACACGTTCAAGACATCATATTCAAATAAGGTAATTGATAAATCTATCAAGAAAAGATGTCTCATATTCCGCTTTGTCAAATGGAAAAACTAAGAAAACTGACCGAAAAGTTTAACTCAGAAAACGAGTCACTTCCAATACAATACAATTCTACTGTATTAAAATAAATATCTAGATATCATAATTTAACAAAGACACTAAGTACAAAAGTCACTGTCACCCGTCAAAAATGTCCACATATCTGTCGCACGTCATACCGCACCAAAACTTTCACCCCTCTACCTACCACACCGCCCCCACCCGCCGGCGCCCGCTCTCATCTACCACTTCTTAATTAACTTAGCTTATATAGCGAAAGATGCTCTCATTTAGATAACACCGTAACTTTCAGGCTAACTTAGTCCACTTAGCGCGTCTGTTAATGCCTCTGTAAAGTTGGTTAGATCGTTTGCTAACTTAATTAGCGAACTTAGTTGGTTTTACGACGGTGTAAAAGATGTGACAGTGAGTGAACGTTTTGTGTGTGATGGTGTGTGTGTGTGTATATGTTGAAAAGTTAGTTTGAAGAAAACCAACAGCAAGATGTCACAAAATCATTACCTACGTACAAAAGTCACTGTCACCTGTCAAAAATGTCCACACGTCTGTCACACGTCACACCACACCACAAACTTTCACCCTTCTACTTACCACACCGCCCCCGCCCGCCGGCGCCCGCTCTCATCTACCACTTCTTAATTAACTTAGCTTATATAACGAAAGATGCTCTCATTTAGATAACACCGTAACTTTCAGGCTAACTTAGTCCACTTAGCGCGTCTGTTAATGCCTCTGTAAAGTTGGTTGGATCGTTTGCTAACTTAATTAACGAACTTAGTTGGTTTTATGACGGTGTAACAGATGTGACAGTGAGTGAAAGTTTTGTGTGTGGTGGAAAGTTGGTTTGTTAAAATCAATAACTAAACTGTGTAGTAGTTATGCTGGATTTGATGACAAATAATCATCAGTCAGTTGGTTTTTCTAGTCTTAACTTTTTTTTTACGTTTGATGAGTTTGCTCTTTCTCTAGCCTAAGTCAGAAATGACAGAGACAAAGTATACGATGGAGCGAGCTTACTCAGAAGGAGCCTGTGCACTCTTAACTTTGAAGAGATTAGGGTTGTAAGCGTTCGGAAACACAGACGCAGGCAGAGAGTTCCACTCCTTTGCTGTGCGCATTACTGGGGTCAGCATCCAGTCCAACCAGATGCAGCCAAGTCCCAGTAATTTACATGAAGCAACTGCCTATCAGACTTCGATAATACCCCTTGGCAACACTGGTGTCCTGTTATCTGACTTCTGACTACACGTATCTACTACCAAAGATCTACAAGTGAATGAGACCAACCAACAAATTTAATCATTAATGATATTCTTATTAACAGCCATTAAACAAATCATCATCCGCATCAAAAGAAATCATAAATCCAGACATCCCAGGATCTGCTTAAAAATCCAACGAAAAAACCCAATAACAGTTTTCCGAACCCGGGAATCGAACCGAGGACTCTTGAACTTGCAACTACTAAGAGTAGCACCCCACGCAACGGGAAAGGTACAATTTCGATACCTATTAAGACTGCGTCACTAAGTCCATACAAAAAACAAACATTAATCATCACAAACATTTAATTAAATACACACTGTATAAGGTCAAACGGACACACTAATTATAATTACTGAGAAACGTTTATCTAATTTGGACACAGAAAAAATTGTAGACGTTTACTGATAAAATAACAAGTTTCCCTCTTAATTAATCTGGCTTGAAATGGGAGATGAAAAAACGTCTGCTGACTATATTTTCTGGTAATAAAATAGGAGTATATCTAAGCAGATTAATTAATTACTAATTATTCATTAAATAATGTTTTTTTTGTTTAAACACAAATGATACGTTATTTGTGCAATACGAAAGAAAAGGGAGGAAGGTATTGACTTGAACTACTTGGACTTGAACTGGGAAGACTAATTTAAAATCACAAAAAAAACAATTCATCAGTCTCAGACAAAACAGCCGGTCTATTCTGTAAACATCTCACCGTGAAGACTTAGGTGAAGTGAACGACAAGTGAGCTGTCATTCCATCTTGTTTGTATGGATTGATAGCTCACTTTATGTTCGTCATCATCATCATCATATCAGCCGAAAGACGTCTACTGCTGGACATAGGCCTCCCCCAAGCGTCGCCACAACGACCGGTCCTGTGCGTCTCGCATCCATCGGTTACCCGCGACCTTCACCAGGTCATCGGTCCACCTTGTGGGAGGCCTTCCAACGTTACGTCTTCCGGTACTCGGTCGCCACTCCAGAACTTTTCGGCCCCATCGACCATCTGTTCTGTGAGCAATGTGCCCTGCCCACTGCCACTTTAGTTTGTCGTCGGTAACCTTGGTTCTCTTGCGGATATCATCATTCCTGATTCGATCACGCAAGGATTCATCAAGGATCACAGAAGGAAGGAAGAGGAAACTCCAAGCATTGCCCTCTCCATTGCCCTTTGAGTGACTTTGAGCCTTCTGATGAGGCCCATTGTAAGCGACCACGTTTCAGTTCCGTATGTCATCACTGGCAACACGCACTGATCATAGACTTTCGTCTTGAGACACTTTGGTATGTTATGACACTTTATGTTGACTTCACCTAACTTACGGTGAGAGGTTTACAAAATTGCACTGCAACAGTATGCGTACCGAGCAAACTATAATATTTCTGGGTTCAGGTCTAGTGGTTGGAAGCGCAACTGCGAAGTGAGAAGCTCGATCCCCTGCTCAAACAAAGACCTACATATTGCATCAATCCATTAAAAAAAAATGCAGTAGACCAGGCGACAATCTGAGTTGACATCCACCCCCACATGGAGGATAACAGCTATGATGTTATCACCACAAATACTCCTGTTATTAATTTAAAACCTCAATTAATAACCAACGCGAACGACACAACCAACTTTATAAGTTCAAACCCTACTAATTACGGACAAACATTTATCTACGATTGATAAACAAAACACTGTAGCCGTGTGCTTAGACAGTCAGGCAATAAATGTCGCCGCTGCCTGTAGCGCCTCGATCTAATTAATATTTCCATAGAGCGAAGAATCGCACCGCTGGCAACGACTGGGAAACGCTAATAGTAACTACAAGTATATTCATGCACGAATCGGCAAGAGAAGCACGACGTTCAAAAGTACCTTTATTGGTCTAGTTGAAATAATTCATTTGACTTTGACTAAGTGTCGGCTGACATCATCATCATCATCATCATATTAGCCGAAAGACGTCCACTGCTGGACATAGGCCTCCCCCAAGCGTCGCCACAACGACCGGTCCTGTGCGTCTCGCATCCATCGGCTACCCAGGACCTTCACCAGGACATCGGTCCACCTTGTGGGAGGCCTTCCAACGTTACGTCTTCCGGTACGCGGTCGCCACTCCAGAACTTTTCGGCCCCATCGACCATCTGTTCTGTGAGCAATGTGCTCTGCCCACTGCCACTTTAGTTGGGCGATCCTTCGGGCTATGTCGGTAACCTTGGTTCTCTTGCAGAAATCATCGGCTGACATAGCTATAGTCAAAATAGAGTACCTATTTGACTAATATTAAAAACAAATCATGAATGGATTCTTATTTAAAAAAATGTTATGACAATCTGTAGTATTTTACAAACTTTTGTGTAACGGCAGAAGCATGTAGTGTTGTCTATTTTTATCAGAGATTTTGAAACACTTACAAATTCACAATTTTTTGAGATTTAAAAACTTTTGTTTTACAAGTCTCTCTGGGATTTAAAAATAAATGAATAAATATTCAAATACGGACCGTCAATTTATGAGTAAACACACTCTTGGTTTCTATTGAAAGTATTGACAATGCCGAAACTAGAATGGCCACCGAGGCCTTTCCATGGTCTATGAATATTTCCTATATAAGTAATGAAGTGTCTATACTGAATGGGTACTTAACACTGTTGTTGGGATGGCTGTTTATTCTTATTGAGTGTCTTTAATCTAATAATATGTACTGCAAATTATGATGGGATAAATGTGGAACTTTGTCAGTATGTTTGTTAGGTACTGTTTTTACTGCTAAACAGCTGAATCGAAAAACAAAAATAGAACTGGCCTCGAAGAAGAGTATTTATATTACATATTTTTAATCAACTAATACAACGGTGATTGTGCGGTTCGTTCTGAACTTGTATTGAATTATTCATTAAAAAAGAAATGTATATTAAAAAAGGAGGGATTTTAATTACTTGATTTGATTACTAACTAATTGTGTAATTAATGCATATGGTTGTAATTGTGTATGTGTGTGTTGTTATAAAGTCAACTGGGTCCTAAGAAAAAATGTCATTTGCCTAATCTTAGGATGTCTGTCCATTTCGGAGCGGAGAAATGGAGAAATTCTAACCAATGGAATTGCGCAAAATGTCCACACCACGTGAGTTTCTGACATTTTGTGCAATTCCATTGTTTAATATTTTTTCGTTTCTCCGCTCCGCTGCCTCACTCCGCTGAAATGGATAGACAGCCTCAGGCTGTGATCAGACCAGATACAGAACAGTTTTGTCTCATGCAAAAAAAGATTTTCTGAGAAAAGTTGCCAATTTTTTGCGACTACGGCAGCATCAGTAAATTCAAAAACCCATAGCCTGACTTCAAAAAGCTTTGACTCAGAAGGCCAAATCTCTAACTGAAAAAACATTCAAATTCAATACGCAATATCGTCTCAGTGGCAATTAATGTCAAAATCTTGTCAAAATATAAGGAAATTAGAGGTGTATTAGACAGTTCGCGACTGTGATGCGAATGTTCCTTAAAAATCCGGATAGTGTATGCGACGCCTTATTAAATGTCAAACTTTACGTCATCCAATTCGACGACTAGGTGATTTGATTATTGTGGTCCACTGCAAGTAAACCTACATATTTACTTATCATAATTACGTTGTCATTCATCAACAACCCTTGCGTCAAGAGTATCATACAAAAACTTAATACTATCGGGGTCCAATCAACCAACTTTCCTTCCAAGTTATTACAAGATTAATACGAATTCTAATCGAGTTTTCTCTCATTAAGTACCACGGTAACCGAGCCCTCTTTATTATAGTAGAATAATACTGGCGGGTAATATCGTGGTATAGTTACTTAATCAATTCCTTTGTTGGTAGAATCGACCCCCGCCGAAGTGGGTGGGGTTGATTAAGAAGAATATTGCTTGATTACGGGCTTGAAGTATGGGCTTCATGGATGTTAGAAAGGAGGTTAGCTTTTGCTAGATGAGTCTTGGATGTTCTGTGAGAATTTTGTAATTGGAACAGTTTGGCTATGGAATGTTGTGTTCCATTGAGTTTGACGAGTACATTGTTATTTATTTATTTACTAGCTTCTGCCAGCGGCTTCACCCGCGTGGTCCCTAGGGAACATATTCCCGGGATAAAAAGTCCTATCCTATGTCCTTTCTCAGGCTCTAGACTATCTCTGTACCAAATTTCATTTAAATCGGTTCAGTAGTTTTGGCGTGAAAGCGCGACAGACAGACAGAGTTACTTTCGCAGTTATAATATTATTAAGTATATTAAGTACGTTAAGTACATTAAGTATAGATATATTAAGTAAGGATTAAGTACATTGTAATGTATATATAATATATTGTGAAGTTTTTAGAGTCAAAAAGCGGAATATTATTCTTTTAGATATTATTTTCAGACTTTCACACATTGTAAATATGTATTTGCTTTTGAAATTTTTACTACGAGACTATTTAGTACCATTTGAAAAATGATTCGACTTAGTAACCTTAATGGAGTAGTAATAATAATTGTGTTTCTATACTAGATCATGGTTTCCGGTAGATGTGTTCACGAAAACAACAGTACACGACGAATCGAAGTCTACCAACAAAATACACTATCCAAATGACATTCCAGATATCTTTGTCACTTTCATAACGTTCTGACATCTGCATCGCCTTCCATACATTCATAACATATACTAGTGTGTGTACACACGTGTCTGTGAGCGAGTGTCTAATGAATGTCTCCATAGTATCGATGAATGTGTTTCGTCGATCCTTCGACGGAACTAATGCCATCGATTTAGATACAATTACCGATCGTATGTATCCGATTACGCGACGCCTCCACCATATGGGCACCCTTAAACCCTCATGTTCATTGCTTTATAAATACAATATGTTTACTTTGATTGGAATATTCTTTCTTTTTTTCAAATCGATGTTCATTTGTCAAATTGATGACGTACTCGGGTGTCTAATGTGTGTTGAAGTACTTTATTTTTAGTTGTAGTTGACGACTGGTATCGGAGAACATGATTTTTATGGTGTAATTTGAACAGGTGGATTTGATATTAACATGTTGCACGCGGATCAGCTAGCGTTAAAATAGATTTTCGCAAAGAAAAAATATAGCTGCGTCCCGTCCATGTCTGTACCAAAATTGTTTAAAAAAAAAAAAATAATTTAGGCGTAAAAGCGTAACAAACTAACCCACTTTTGCGTTTATTTATAATGTTACAGACAGTTAAAGTTAAAATGTGTCTATTAAAAATATTACAAAGAAGGATCATTTGCAAATAAAAATGCCATTTTACAAAATATCCACGTCAAAAAAATCTTCGCCATTTTCTTGTTAAGGTCCGTTCACACAATCCATATCCACCAAATGCGCACATGGCGATTACAACAAGCTCTTTTGTACTTGTCCTTATCTCACACTGTCTAACGACATCCACTCATCTCTGGACGACACAATGGCCGGGCGAATTGAAACTACTACGGAGAGACAATGCCGATTGCGTGGGGAATCGGCCGGTCAAAAGCCGGGTAAATTGGGCTTAAGAAGTGTCGTGTTTAATCTTACAGAAGTCTTTCAGGGGACTGAAAAGGGAAATGTAATTTTCTTTTCTTTTTAAAGCTCAAATTCATTGGAAATATTAAACTTAATAAAAAAATTAGACAGACATTATCAATTAAAATAATAAAGTTGTATGTGTATTTTTCTCTATAACACTTGTAACTTATATTTTTAAGCACTTTTTTTTGGTAATTGAGTACGTACCTAGAATGAACGAGAATTAAAAGAAAGAGAACTGACATTTTAAAAAGAGAGTATCTTTTTATAATTTCAGTTCTCATTCTTTTTCTGTGTCTAGACTCGGTATATTACATTAAAAACGTTAATCTTGCAAATTAATTCCACGAACAATATAACATACAAACTTTTCCAACGTGCACGTGTATAAATGATTACACTGATATCTTCCTTACTAAGCCCTTATCTGGCCAGCTAAGTCGCTAACGACGGCCACTCATCTCATAGACACAATGAATGGACTTAGTGATTGTTAGACAAAGCGGATTGTTGCGATTGTGGGGAATCGACCGGTTCTAAAGAGCGTGTGTGTACGGGTCTTAACGTTTAAATAATGTGTATAACGGCGCGCGATAATTTAGTTGATTTATTTTAACACTTATTATAAGTTGTAATCGATTATTTTTACTCTGTGGTGTAAGAATTATTTCTTTATGGGTAATTTTAATTTAGAGCGGGTAACACCAAATGGAGTTGTGAGTGTCATGGCGGCGGTGACGGTCACTTTTGATTCGACCGTCAACCGAGGCACATGCACAAACCCATTGGCTCTAAAGTAAAGTTTAATTATTTTCTTTACATTATTTAATCAGTAATTATTATTGTAATCCTTAGTTATTTTGGTGAAGTTTTGTTAAAATATTAAAAGTTAAATTAAGTGAGATATTTTGTGAATATTATTTTTCAACTACCTATACGCCCATAATGGAGGACCAACAGATGACGAATAAACAGCGACACGTGGTGTCTCAGCCGCTCGAAAATCCGTCATCAGAAGTGGGATGCAACTCAAACGCCCCACGTAGTGTAAGTGACAGTGCTAACCAAGAAAAATGTAAAGACAATGCGCACGTGTTTGAAGGTGACACAGAGACGGAAAAATGGCGTTTTCTGTTAGAGCAGCAAAACAAAAACTTTATGGCTGTTGTGCAAGCAATGAAAACCAGTGTGGAACGAAAGCAAGCAACTTCACAACAGCTGCCAGGTCAAGGAAGTTGAAGTGTGTGGAGGTGTGCGAGGATCATCACGTCAATCTGGTGAGCTATTTTCATTTTGTAATTGCTATGGAACTGAGGCGCTCAGTAGTTAACATTTTCTATTTTGTTTACGAGTAAACGTTTTTGTTGTGGAGACCGACTCACAAAGAGCTACGGTTTCATGATTGGCAATTATCGATGTTTGATAATTGACTTGTCACTTTATAGCTCTATGCTAAAGTGAGGCTGTTATTTTCATGTTGACTATCGCCTTAGTGTAGTAGTAGTTTAGGCGCTATAGCTTTGGTGTTGCAGGTTAAGACGTTTCAAATATTGCTGATGAAGCGATATTATTCTGCCATCGCTGGTAGAGAAATAGATCGAAGAGCTTAGTGCTATTGTTGTTGGGATATTAGAGAGATATGGTCACAATATCAACATCATCACAATACCCTACCTTACACTTAATTCGGGAAATTGTGATAATTGCAAAAGCAATGTTCTGACTTATCACCTTCCATAACCTGACTGCCCACTGCTGGGCGCAGGCCGCTTTCTTGTGCCAATGGTCTGATTAGATTTAGGTCTTTATTTACTTTAATACTTCTGCTACTAGGCTAACCTGAAACCTTTAGTCCCACCACAGCTTTTATTGGACTTGTACTCTCGTAGTGGTTTTCAGTTTCAGATATCGTATCATGGTGTATGAAGCGAGCAGGAGGCTAGCGGTTGGCATGCTGCCATAACTGCTGAATAGCTGCAACAACTGCTGAGCAGCTGCAACTGCTGAGCTGTTGCAACTTTTGAGCGGTTCTGAGCGTGACAGATCGAAGGTCGGCAAGCAGTTGGCAGGCTGCAGTAGCCGAGTATCATGTCAACATCTTTGGGGTTAAGAGCGTTCAAGGCTCACTGGGATACTTGGTGAGTCGCTCCAGTTTTATTTGAATAGCAAACACAGCTGTAAGGGGTTGATACCAATTTGGTGGTTGGATTGATAGTGCTAGGTAATTTTGACATACTTAGTACAAAGCGAGTACTTAAAGTGTTTCCCATTGGCGGTAAAAGTTTCAACATTTTATTCAGTGCAAACTTTAGAATGAGAGATTGCCTGACAAGGTTGCCACAAGTTCATGTTCCAACTTAGACGTTTTTAATGAAAACTTGGACCTAAGCTTTTGAATTACCGTGACGGTAACAGATTTCCTTACATAATGACAGTTGGAATTAAAGCTTTAAAGCTACAGAGAATTCAGAGCTATCACAACCTTTTCCTAAATAGTTTTTCCATTTTTTCACTACCGTGTTGCCTTCTAAGTATGCGAGTTAATACGGGTGAGATTAAAATAAGATTAATTCATTAAAACTGTACAGTGTAGCGATGACCGTTATGTTCGTGGGTTAACGTAGAGTAATTCAAAACGTAGGCTCTCCTTTACATGAACGATAGACGGGAAAATTGTCAGGCCTAGTTGTTTTGTAAGCTCCGATGATCATAACTGATGTTTTAAAATCTCCGTGTCGGGAAGATGCCAAAGGCCAAGTACCAATTGACGTTTAAAAGTAATGAAGTAGATGATGGGTTATCATCAATTTTGTTTGTGTGAACAGGTTCTGAGTTCTGTGGGTTGGTGACTGTACCAGAGTATCGAACGGTAGCACTGGATGGCATAGACGGGAGAGTGTGGACCAGGGTATCGTTGCGGTAGCTCTAGGTAGTGTTGTCAAGAAAGTTGACTCTGCATTTCCGTGGGGAAGTGCGAGTGTAGCAATTGTGTTTAACTGAGCTATGAGATAGCTGTTGACTGTGAATAAGATACCTGTTGTGTTGATTGTTTGATTTCATGTTTATTTGATGACGGTCAGTGGTACTTGGACTTGATAACCCCGAAAACTAGTGAATCGCGAATCAAATTCAAAGCATTTGTTTCAATCGAACTATTTTTCATCAGGTCGATTAGTCACAAACATGAAAATGAGTAATAGCTCAGTGTATTAAAAGAACAATTGTAGACAATCCTTTATCTCTACTTTCGCATAACAAGTAGGTAAAATACGGCTGCCAACAAAATGCGCTAAAATGGCTTTACCCATCTGTGAGTTTTTAATAAGCTAAGTTGTAAGACCGTGTCATAAGCTGACAGTAGATGAGTAGTGATGTAGATACCATTCTACATTTATGAGGTCCAAAAAATGGCACTAGAGAACGATGTGCGGAATATGATAAAGGTCTAGTTGATAGTAGAATGGCAGCTAAAACAATTTTTTTAACGATTTCGTATTTTAAGAAAATAAAGAGCGAAAACAGATTAAGTTAGACGGAAGTTAAAAGGTTCATTTAGGATAGCAGAAGTTTTGGATGACAATTGCTACTCATTGAAAATTATGCTTACTGCAATAGAAACTAGTAGTCGCTCGTGGCAGGAGGCTTTGCCTGACGTCCAGCTGGCTCTCAACTGCACGATGAATCGAGTCACGCAAGCTTGCCCATAAGAACTTCTCATCGGGAAGGTTGCGAGGCCTTTAGATACCTTATCAAGTGGCTGAGCTGCTTGATGGTGACAGATATTTGCTTAAGGCATTGAACTCTAATCGAACGTATAAGTATGCACATGATCGTATACGATCTATGCCTGAGTGTTACGTTCCTTTAGAGTTGAATGTTGGGCTGGAAACGCCAACTAACAGTGTGGAGTCAGAATGTGCCGTTAACGGCGCAATTGCTGGTGAGTAATTTAATTTTCTGTTGCCTGTGTGGCACCTGTAAGCCTGTGTGGCACTCTGAGCTTTTGTGACATATTTATGCCTGTATGGAACCTGTGAGCCTGTGTGGCATCTATGAGCCTGAGTGGCAACCGTGAGCCTGTGTGGCACCCGTAAGCCTGTGTGGCACCCGTGAGCCTGTGTGGCACCCGTGAGCCTGTGTGGCACCCGTGAGCCTGTGTGGCACCCGTGAGCCTGTGTGGCACCCGTGAGCCTGTGTGGCACCCGTGAGCCTATGTGGCACCCGTGAGCCTTAATGGCACCCATGAGCCTGTGTGGCACCTGTTAGCTTTAGCCTGTGTGGCACGTGAAAGTCTGTGATAAGATTTGGCAAACATTCTTGAAAATTTTATTGTGGTCAGAATGACCGAGTTTTGAAGTATGTGACCAACTGGTTGTTCATTCGTTCACAGATATTGAAGAGAGTACACACGAGGACGTGTGATGATGCAGGACGGCCGTAACGGCGCGCGATAATTTAGTTGATTTATTTTAACACTTATTATAAGTTGTAATCGATTATTTTTACTCTGTGGTGTAAGAATTATTTCTTTATGGGTAATTTTAATTTAGAGCGGGTAACACCGAATGGAGTTGTGAGTGTCATGGCGGCGGTGACGGTCACTTTTGATTCGACCGTCAACCGAGGCACATGCACAAACCCATTGGCTCTAAAGTAAAGTTTAATTATTTTCTTTACATTATTTAATCAGTAATTATTATTGTAATCCTTAGTTATTTTGGTGAAGTTTTGTTAAAATATTAAAAGTTAAATTAAGTGAGATATTTTGTGAATATTATTTTTCAACTACCTATACGCCCATAATGGAGGACCAACAGATGACGAATAAACAGCGACACGTGGTGTCTCAGCCGCTCGAAAATCCGTCATGTACAACCAATTTCTTGTAACAAATCTACTAGACTGATTCAATAAAATTTTTGCACACGCATGTATGTATGACCGTCTGTGATTCCTACACGGAAGTGAAAAGAAAATAAATACATTTTGAATATGAGGTATTTTGGGGGTCAAATTGAAAAATAAAAATAATAAAAACTGTATGGAACTGTGCCGTTTAACACATCAAATGAAAGAGCTATCGTTATGGTTTCAATCTTAAAGTATTCATTTTTGAAGTCTTATCTACGGCGTTTTCCGATATAAAAGGAATTTTGTAGCTTTCTATCACTCAAAGAATTTTCGTAATCGAATGAGCACTTCCAGAGATTACCGCTTACAAACATAATTGTCCCGTCTTAAGAATATTTTCTACAAAAACTCACCATCACAAAAATGTAACATGAGCAACACATACATATCTAATTCCCATTACAAGCCAAACGATCCAACCTTAATAAAATTAAGATAATCGTTACTAACAGCGGTACATCGAAACTCCCTGAGTTATTTCTTCCTTCGTCCCTAATTCTGTAATTGCGGATTAATAGGGTCGCGGACGTAACGTACAGGTAATTAAACGGTGGCCCGACTGTCGATGACCTCTTTAGACCTTTGCCTCGAGATAATTCTGCTTTTACCTCGAAAATCGAAGTTTTAGAGGGGATTGTGTGGTCAGTGTATTGGGAATGGGAATGGCAGTATGTTTTCTCGTCATCATCGTTTTCTTTTTTTTTCTTTTTAGGAAAACTAAGATCAATTTTTTTTTAATAGGATAACTAACCCTATTTTTTTATTTATTTAAATATTAAAATAGTAAATAATTATTAATAGGATCGCGGACGTAACTTACAGGTAATTTAACGGTGGCCCGACTGTCGATGACCTCTTTAGACCTTTGCCTCGAGATAATTCTGCTTTTACCTCGAAAATCGAAGTTTTAGAGGGGATTGTGTGGTCAGTGTATTGGGAATGGGAATGGCAGATTGTTTTTGGGTCATTATCATTAATTTTTATTATAAAAACTAGGATAAGATACCTTATTATTAAAATTTAAGTAGTAAATAATATTACTAGGGTTGCGAACGTAACGTATAGGCAATTAAACGGTGACCCGACTGTCGATAACCTTTTTAGACCTTTGCCTCAAGATAATTCCTTTTTTGTCTCGAAAAATCGAAGTTTTAGAGGGCATTGTGTGTGTGGTCAGTTTGCTGGGAATGGGAATGGCAGATTGTTTGAGTCACTATCATTTTGTACACTATGAAATATCTGAGTCAAACGCATTCTCTTTTAATTGACACATTCATTCATTCATTCTCCTGCTATATTTCACACTCCTGGCTTTTTGCTAATAAGGATGTTGAATAAGAAAAAAACGCAGACAAGCTATAGCAAAATATGTGAAACGGTTACTTAGGTTGCCCGATCATATTTACAACTGATACAATTCAATAAAAGCCACACTAGTTTTTTTTCCTGTATCGTGGGTGCGTTTACATACATAAACAGCCAGACCCGGGACAACTATCTGTAGGCGATCAACCACTGCGCGAACCGTGCCGTAATCATTATGTTACTTCTAGGCAAGTATGGCCAACGTCGACCACATCATCGCTTACCATCAGGTGAGATGAGATAGCCGTCAAATGGCTCGTATTTGTACTTTCAATAATAAAAAAATGGTTGTCACGAGCTGTTGCTATGAAAAAACTAACTTTTTAATTCTTAATAAGTATCAACGGTCAATAGTTAATAAATTACATAATGAATTACTATCTTTTGGTCAAGGATTTTCAAGTGGCCTTGTTTCCCTATCTAGTTAGTTATAATTTTTATTTTTCCTTAATGAATTATAAAAATTAATGATGGACTTATTACTTAAGTGCTGTATGATGGCCTAGAGGTTTTTGCCCTGCTCTGAAATATAGTTCAGATTAGATTATAATTCAAGGCCAAAGTAGTTAGTATCCACCACCGTTTTAATTATCGTTGTTAACCCGTAGAACTTTCGGCACCACGAACATGAATAATGAAGTAGGAATCGCGTTAAATTGGGGGCTACTCCAGTCACTACAGCGTTGGATTACAGTGGTTGTATAAAATAAACCAAACTTTTTGTACTATTGGGTTACAGGATTTCAAAAGCGATATGATAAACGCCGTAGATGGTGAGACGAGCTTGAAGAAATTAACAACCAATTGTCCACACCTAGCCCTTAACCGCAACAATGAGGGTGTCCAGGAAAATTTAAGCCACTAGTTGGCGCCACATAGACGAGAGATCCTATCCCTTGAAAAAGTGTCTTTAACGTAAACGTGACGTTGATGTCAATTTCACAAATGTCAGAAAACATTAACGTTTTATCAGGTGCCTGGACCTGACGCCTTAATGCTGACACCTGGTGCTCGTCATTTCAGGAAACCCTGACTGGAAGTTCTGGGAAGGCCTTTGCCCAGTGGGGTGATACAAGCAGATACCTGTAAGGTAAACTTTTGGTGATACATGCTGGTAGGTGATACAAGCAGATACCTGTAAGGTAAACTTTTGGTGATACATGCTGGTAGGTGATACAAGCAGATACCTGTAAGGTAAACTTTTGGTGATACATGCTGGTAGGTGATACAAGCAGATACCTGTAAGGTAAACTTTTGGTGATACATGCTGGTAGGTGATACAAGCAGATACCTGTAAGGTAAACTTTTGGTGATACATGCTGGTAGGTGATACAAGCAGATACCTGTAAGGTAAACTTTTCGTGCTACATGCTGATAGGTGATACAAACAGATACCTGTAAGGTAAACTTTTGGTGATACATGCTGGTAGGTGATACAAGCAGATACCTGTAAAGTAAACTTTTGGTGATACATGCTGGTAGATGATACAAGCAGATACCTGTAATGTAAACTTATTCTGGCGGCCTTAAAAGGAGGATAATGTTTGCTTCATGATTTCTCATGAAACAAGTCGTTCTTGTTTTTATCCCATAGTAAAGCTAGTCATTCCAAAGACAAGTTAGTAATTACCACCAATGAAACTGAACGCGATCAGTGCATCTAAACTGTCTTCAAGAGCTGTCTGTGTCCACGTGGTATAAATGCTGATCGCGTTCAGTTTCATTGATGAAATCCGCCCTTAATAGTATAAAACAAAACTTAATAACCGCCAACGTGCCAAAACAGCAACAGTTACACTCAGGTATAATAGTAGCCCTCATTCCGAGACGACCTTTAAGCCGGTAATTAAAGTGTTGTTAGCAAAATTAAAATAATCGTCATTATATTGAGGTGGGCGACCGAAATCCGAAGGTTAAAGCTAATGGGAAATAAATTGTCCACAAGCAATGCTTAGTAATTAGTGCGCGCGTATTTAAACTAAGCGCGACACGGCGGCTTTATTCAAATGTGTTAAGGCGCAGATAGTTCGAAATATATAAAAATAAATATTATTAGAATCATTTGGACTATTATTTTACCCAGCGGTAAGCAGTGATGAGGTTGAAGATGGAGCACTCTTACCAAGAAGTACCTAACAAATTCACTCTTTACTTAAAGGTGCCCTCTCGAGAAATGCTTAAAAATAGCGTGCAGATGAAGCAACTTTTCATCGGCACTAACAGAGAAATCACATCTGGAAAAAATAGTTAGTAATCTACATGATATGATACGTAATTTGGTTTAGCCAGAATTTATCTATCGGTATCACATAACAAGAAAAAAAAAACACCAAATCATCTCCAAATCGTTGAGATGAAACCATTTTACTCCTTTATTATTTTATCAAAAAAGTATTAAAAATATATTTACTGCTTTGCAATACAAAGGAAAATGGTTTGGTTCTGTTACTTTTTAAAAACAC
The DNA here is from genome assembly GCA_947578705.1 of Lacanobia wlatinum. NCBI lineage: Eukaryota > Metazoa > Arthropoda > Insecta > Lepidoptera > Noctuidae > Lacanobia > Lacanobia wlatinum. The sequence goes on from OX388039.1 coordinate 16,987,720, forward strand.
GTATTATTTTTATTAAAAACATTAAAAAGGCGGGAAGCGGAGTGGCGCGTATAGGGGTAGTTAGCTCCGTGCGCAGCATATGCACAAGGTCATTGGCATGTATACAAGCCTTAAGGATCCTAATCTAGGGGAGTTTATAGTTATCAGGGTGCACAGACTCCAGCTAAAAAATCCTCAAAAATTTGTGCGTATGTGTGGAAATGCCACCAGAGGCTCTAAACAGGTCCCGTTCTATCAGCTGTTGCAATTGTCGAAATCCCAAAGTATAAGAAATTAATGACATGACATTTCAATACTGTTTGTCAAATAATTTTTGACGTTTTGACTATTGCCTTCGCTACTGACAGAATGTCTCTTGCTTAGAGCCTCGGATCCACAAAGGGCGTTTTTTTAGTGTTGAGAAGCAACAAAGTTGCACTAATCTTATCAGCTGACCCGATTACGTTGCGACCGGTAAAGGTCAAGAAAAGCTAAAGACGAACTGAGTGCGACGGAAAAAACATAATACTTACCAATGTCAGCCTGATACTCGTAGAAAGTACTAAAAATGGTGAAATTAAGAGAGATTAGTAGTGACGAATTGTACAATTAGACTAGCATCTGCCTGCGGCTTCGCCCGCGTACACAAGTAAATTTTACGAAAGTGCTATTCCAGGACATAATACACAAAACCGTTCAGCTGACGTTAAGAGGTAACAGGCTGACAGAGTTACATTCCTAATGGAGTTACCAAGAGGAACGCATTAAGCTCGGCTCAGTTTTGGTGAAATATTAATGTTAGTTAATTGTAGGTGACGATACACACTTTTATCTTTAAGAAATATTTAGTGAAACTATCTAGCGTTGCATTTTTTACTTAACAAACTTCGTTCTTTACTTTTAACCTTTAAACTAAACAAATTAATGTCACAATATTTAAAAACAGTCCTCATCTTTACAACAGTGATTAAAATGTTTAATTGTAGGAACGGTAAGCGGACGTCGGGTAAGTGTGCGCTACAGTTTTATCTAAAACATAGTAATTATTACAATATTACAACGTAAAATTACACACGCACGCAATTTGTTGGTCTACTATAATTAGCGAGTGAATAAAATGAATCATACTGTGAAGGCTGTGGATTTTTTTGGTTTGGTAACCTTCTGGTGTGAGGAAGTTAGAAATAATAATTCTCATACTTATAATGAACAATCCAATTTTGATATATTGCGACTGCGATGCGAAAGCTTCCAAATTGCCGTTTAATTTTCATTCGTCTTTATCTATACTTCTATACTAGTATTATAAAGAGAAAATATTTGTATTTTTGTATGTAAGGAATAAACTTAAAAACTACTAGACCGATTGGAAAAATTCTTTCAGCAATGGATAGCTACATTATCAGCGAGTAACATAGGCTATATTTTATACCCGTACTCCCACGGGAACGGGAACTACGCGGGTGAAACCGCGTGACGTCCGCTAGTATAAATATAAAGACGAATGTACTGAGGGCAATTTCCCGATTTCTCTGATAGAACTTGATAATTAATCAATGATAATTTGATATATATGTTATAATCAAAGGTCGATATTATGCAGTCTCTTCCCGTTATGACTAGTTTATCCTAGGTTTGACCGAAGCCTTTGGGCAAACTCCGAAATAAATTCCAGTTTCGGCCTTTGACTGAAGTATTCTTAGTCAAACCTAGAAGTTCCTAATTTTCAGCAAAACGTCGAAAAACAAATTTTATTTCGGGCTTTGCCTAGTGGATCCTAGAAGCGACTGACAGATTCGGTCAAACGTCGATCTGTACCGTACTTGTAATATGTTTAAACAAGTTTATACATGTTCTCTTGCGGTGTTCCGATCCTATAAATTATTTTGTCAGTCAACACGGAACATTAAACACACTTTTTTCGAGAAATAAAAGAAAATAATGCAAAGAGAATTTTCTTAATTTCGAAGATGTGCCCGACGTTCTCGCTGTCTCTTAGAGAAATCAGTACAAAAGATTCTGGGGACAAGGACCAAATTAGTCCAAGGTTTGACGAAAAGTCAAAGGCCGAAAAACGTCATTTATTTGGGCTTTGACTAGGACCTTAAGTCAGACCTGAGGATTGACTAGTCAAACGTAGGATCGCCGGAGCTTCGAGGTTTGACTATAACAATAATATAAATTATATTGATCATCGAGCTCTATAAAACTGACACCAGGTTTGTGCAGCAGGCATCCCCTTAGAACACAAAAATATTTGTTTGTGGTGATCTTCAAGTTAATCAATCCTTACACTTCTATGTGTTTGGTAAATTTAGTACCAAACATAACGAACTGTAAGGATTCCCCAAGCAATGTTAAACGCTGGTTTCTGTATAAATCGCAAAGAATCTGGCCCTTTGGGAATACATCTACTACCCAATGACTATGACTCAAAGTTAAAATGTTCAACATATTTGAAGAACTATTTTCATTGTCGATACACATAAGCAAGTACGTCAACTGCCGGGCGCTATACCCAAGGCCTACAAATCTACGGCAGGTTTAATGTCTTTGGGCGTAAGTCTAGCACTCGGATCAGCTTGACAAAATTGTATAAGTAGCTGTTTCACTAAGTGCCATTCCATGGAATTTTTTTTAAAATGATCTCCATCATTATATCAAACAAATTACATCTACTGCCGCACATAGTCCTACCCCAAGAAATATCACAATGACTGACCTGTCAGTGTCAGTACTTGACGATTATAGCACACAATAATTTTGCTTTAGGTCCAAAACAATTAAATTAATTATATTACCTGTCATCTAGTCCGTACTCAATACGGTTACCTTGGTATACGACCTATACCAAGGTAGACAATTTACCTAAATATAATGTTAAATTAAAATATGAAAACATTTCGATAGAATCGTTCATGAAAACATGATCAAAAGATCGCTTATGAAGCCAAAACCAATAACGTACTAGATTGTGGATTTCTGATCGTAAAATATTAATAATTGATTCATGATTATAAAGATTTAACGACTTTTTTGTTAGTACACTGTTTTATATTATCGATTTGCGGCTTTTGCTTTTGAAACTGGGTTTGTTAATCGATGTTGTGTGTAGAAAATATATGTTATTTTATTTAAATGCTCTTAAAGTCACCATGTCAGCCATGCTATTACACATTTTAAGGGTTCCATACCTCTAAAGAAAAAAACGGAACCCTTACAGGATGACTTTGATGTCCATCCGTCTGTGTGTCAAGACCGTTTATCTCGGGAACGCGTAGAGGTATCGAGTTGAAATTAAAACCATATACTCCCTCTATAGGCCCTTGCAGCTGTGAAAAAAATCAAACTTCTAAGTTAACGTTAAAAAACTGGCCAAGTGCGAGTCGGATTCGCGTGCAAAGGGTTCCGAACGAATTTAGTTTGTTTAACATGTTATTTTAACACTACAGACTTCTAATATTTTCCTGTAATCTATAGGTAAAGATCGATTATTTCCATATTTTTTTTTAAATTTTAGGCTCAGTAGTTTTGGAGATAATGAGGGGGAATGGTCATTTTTCGTCTAATTTCTTGAATAACTTCAAAACCATTTATTTTAAAATTATGAAAATTATATAATTAAAACCCTCACAGTAAGCCCTTTTATTTGATATGTCACACGATATTGTTCAAAAATATATTTTTTAAAATTTTCTAGTTTGTCCCCCAAAAGTGACCCCCATGCTAAAAATTTAATGATTTACGTAACGCGTCCGTGTTTGGGTCATAGAAGTCCAAATGTGTACCAAATTAAAACAGAATCGGTTCAGTGGACCCGGAGAAAACTGGCTGTGACAGACGGACAGACAGACAGACACCCGAGTGATCCTATAAGGGTTCCTTTTTTTTCGGAACCCTAAAAATCGCATAGGTACATATTTCGACACTCTCAAGGGAATCAAAATGTATAGGGTATTTTCCGTTGACCTAGAACTATGAAATTTGGCAAGTAATACCGTCTTATACTACAAGTATAGGGAAAAGTCTGAATACTATACATTTGTAATTAAATCTTAAAAAAATATAGTCTTTATTTAAAGTAATTTGTAGCTACAAATTTGTACGGAACCTTCGGTGGGCAAGTCCAACTCGCACTTGGCCGGTATTTTTTCTTTGAAATGTGGCCAGTGAATAGTAGATCTATTCAGTTTATATTAAGAAACACTGTAATTTTATAATAATCACTCTAATTCATTTTAATAATATATCAATTGTAATTTTAATTATAAATGTTAATCTATACTAACATATAAAGCTGAAGAGTTTGTTTGTTTGTTTGCTTGAACGCGCTAATCTCAGGAACTACTGGTCCGATTTGAATTCTTTCAGTGTTAGATAGCCCATTTATCGAGGAAGGCTATAGACCATATATCATCACGCTAAGACCAATAGGACCGGAGCAGTAATGAAAATTGTGACGCAGACGAAGTTGCGCGGGTCAGCTAGTAATTTATAAATAAAAAATCAAAATTATTAGTTTTGTTCAACATAATATGTGCAGTGACACGTATCAGCATAATGACAATAATTATATCGACAAAATACACTCGTCACATCTTAGAGAACAATCTAGATACTTGTCACTGTCACTATATACCTATTATTAAATGTATTAACTATGACTGACACATTATAATAGTAACTTCTGGATGTTTACTACGCAGTTCTAATATGCCTTATTAAATTACTTATGTGTGTCTCAAGACGAAAGTCTATGATCAGTGCGTGTTGCCAGTGATGACATATGGAACTGAAACGTGGTCGCTCACAATGGGCCTCATCAGAAAGCTCAAAGTCACTCAAAGGGCAATAGAGAGGACAATGCTTGGAGTTTCCTTGAGTGATCGAATCAGGAATGATGATATCCGCAAAAGAACCAAGGTTACTGACGTAGCCCGAAGGATCGCCAAACTTAAGTGGCAGTGGGCAGGGCACATTCCTCGCAAATCAGATGGTCGATGAGGCCAAAAAGTTCTGGAGTAGCGACCGCGTACCGGAAGTCGCAACGCTGGAAGGCCTCCCACAAGGTGGACCGTTGTCCTGGTGTAGGTCGCTGGTAGCCGATGGATGCGAGACGCACAGGACCGGTTGTTGTGGTGACGCTTGGGGAGGCCTATGTCCTGCAGTGGACGTCTTTCGGCTGATATGATGATGATGATGAAATTATTTATGTATCTAAATAGGTACACAATTGTCCTTGGTTACTCTATTAATCAAAGAGTACCTATGTAATTAATTATATTTATGTGCAACTTAATCATACCTGGTACCCGCAGTTCGCCTGTTTTGTTTATGTCAACTTCTACTTTAGACTACGGTTTGCTATTGAGAAAATTCTGATGGAAAACCCAATGGACCATTATCAAATATGGGACTCCACATTGAAGCCTTATTAAAATGATACAACCGACCACTTATGGTCGGTTGTGATAATGATTGTGATGTGATTAATTAGATTATGGTAATGTCTTAACATTACCATAATCTTTCTACCCTTATTCCATGATACTTAGAGCCGACGCAACCCATTTTCTTCTACCATTCTTCCCCGTCAACCGCCACGCTATTATTCAGTACCTTTATTTTTCATCCAAACGCAACCAAAAAGACATCTTGGACTTAATGATTTTAAAATTATCAAAACCAACAACTTTCTTAATTAAACAACCATGATTATTGAAGCTGTATTCTTCGCCCTATGATCCCACCACCTTGTAGTGATTTTCCATGACAGTTCAAGGTTCAATTCACTAACACAACAAGCTACATGAACTGTCACCATACCAGAAATAAAACAAAATAACTATATTACTAACACTACAAATAACTGCTGGCCATTCATCGGAAATATAATAACAGAACTCGTAATTGCTCTGACACGAATCATATTTTACGTTCCTATATGATGGTCATCATTTGAACAATACTTCGAATCAGCCTGTCCGGTAATTATAGAAGACTAACTGTTTCATATACAATGCTGTGGATAATTATCACTGGTGCTCTGAAATCGTTCGTCATTTAATCGTCGAACAAATTGTATGGAACGAAAAATTGTGAGCATTGCTGGTAGTTGGGTTGATAACTGTATTTTGGTGTTGTGCGTTTTGATTTCCAGTGACTGTGAAGAATTTGTGAAAGACATGTTTTACAGATTAATTATATTTTTACTAACTTTTACCAGCGATTTCGTACGCGCATGTCCCGTTTTTCCCGTTCCCATAAGAATTTTGGAAAATCCTCTCTTAGTGCTCCCCCTACACTTCCCAAGGAACCTACCTATATGTCAAATTTCAGCTTTTTACGACCAGTAGTTTCGGCTGAGCGTTGTCTGTCAGTCACTCAGAAACGGAAGAATTTTATATTTAAGTAAGTATTGGGAAGGCAATTAGTGTCGACGTTGACAATGCAAAAGTAACAAGAGAGTAAGACAAGTATTTTGGCCTTTGCAATCGTTATAACTAATAGAATCTACTTAAAACTTAACATACAGATGTGTTGCTGAGGAGACTGTTGCTCCACTTCTTCTTCCCAGCTAAAAAACACTAGGAACTGGTGACGAGCGGGCGTTGTCCGGTCTGCCTAACTGTAAAACATTGAAGTTCAAAAAGTGCTAGTTCTCAGCATAATTTGAATAACTGACTTTTGATTTTTGCTTTTGAATATCACTTTATCTATAGCCCAAAAACCCATAGAACCTAGCTATTAAATCGACACAGTTGTCAAGTGAATCCAAGTAGGATGAGATCCTCTTGTAGGAGGACAGCACCAGACACTCAAAATCGTATAGAGTGCAAGTACGGTCTCTGGGGAAACCTTGTCTGTGAGACTCAGTGTGGTCCTTTTAAAACCAACCTGATTGAACCGTAGTTGGGCAAAATAATTTAATTTAAAGGTCATTTTGCCAAACTAAACTAAACCGTGGGTGGTATAAGATACGATAAAAAATGTAATTTGCTATATTTTATCGCTTACATAAAAGTAAGCCAAGGCCAACTTTTCTCACGAACATTATTCAGAGTTCAGAAGCATTTTAATGAAGAGCTCATATGAAACAAAGACAACCATTCTAAGAAAAGTATTGATATCAAATACAATTTCAAACATCATAAAGAATGGACGCGAGTCCAATATTTTATAAGAGATGTCGCGTCGATGACACGACTGAAATATCGACCACTGTTCGAGGTGCAAACAACTTACTAGGCACGCCTACGGGCTATCGGGGCAAAAAAGAATACCACGTCCGGGCAACACACTCGCGAGGCAATATAGCACAATTTTTATCTCGCAGATTTATACCGTAGTGTGCACACAGCCGAGTTGCAGCTGCATATTTCGTGTAGTGTGTAGGCGAGCCGTCCTTGTATGTGTGAGCCGGGAGATGCGAGCGCGAAAGTTTTGCATATGTGTAATGTTTCGAGATATACAGGTGACAGTGGAGATACGCGGTGGGCGGGGCCAAGGGAGGGGTGAAACCTATTGGAAAGAGATGGCGGACTCGCTATGATAATGATGTTATTGCTTTCTTGATGTTCGCTCTCCTTTAGTTTTATTATTTCTCGATCTACTTATAAGGCGATATAAACGTTAAGTGTGAGCGCGTATAAAATACGTTTATTGTGTCGTTATAGCCGCCCGAGGCGGGAGGGAATGCAAAAAGTGGAGATTACAGATTTAAGATTCTCCGGTATGGGACACGTCGTTACTCCGGTGTCTCTTGTCGATAAAAGTTAATCAGAGATGACGTGTGACAGCGGTGATACACGACAGTCTGCTGCGAAAATTGTATCGCATGAAGTTCACTTCTTGTTCGATAAAGTTAACAAGATAATATCCGCAACTGTTTATAGCGAGGAACACGTAAGGCCTCGCCAAAGCGGATGACGCAGTATACGTTAAGTGTTTAATATGATAAACATACAATTATCACTTTCTCTTTTACATCACTACTTACGAGTTTGTATTTAAACATGACCTCTTCTTGCAATGAATCTGCAGATGATTTGAAAATGGAAGAACAGAACGAAATTTTTTAAAATTCAACACTATTCTACATTGTTTTTCGAAAAATGTCTTAATTTCAACAACCAGTGCCATTTCTCTTTGTAGATCAACGCCGTTCTATATTTAAATACGCTCAATATGATTATGCACCCATAACACGATCAGTGAAATGCAATTAATTATGAAAACGCATTGCATAATAATCCCGCTCACATTGCTACGTGCATTTCCCGACCGCAGAATAAATGAATCGCTCCTACACTCTGGTATGGAGTTTTAGAACCTATACAGGGCAATAAATTGCGCTTTTAGATGGAAATTCACTGCATTAGTTTACATGGTTTTGCATATCTTTCTCATCACAAAGTTGTTTGATTTAGGGCCTTTTCCAACGAAGTCAAACCTTCTTTGCTTAAAGCCAGCTTTTCTCTGATCAACTGATTTGCTGAATCCCTCAACCCTGGAGGGCGACCGGGACCTCAGGACGAAATGATATTTAGTGTAAACCTTTTTTATGGATCGGCTTTATATTTGACTATAATCTCATCAGATGGTAAACGATGATGAGGTCGACAATGAACAACGCTTACCTAGAAGTAACCTATTCACTCCTAACTTAACCTCTCTCTAGATTTCTATTAGACCCTCAGGTTGTAGCCATCAAGAAACGCAGACTCCGATAGGTAATTCCACTCCTTACCTTAAAATACTCCTAAAACATTTCGTTTATCTAACGCAGAGCAACACATTCTCATACCTCGGCATTCCACATGGAACCATCCTTTGCAAGATGGAATCATCAAGGTAAAAACCTAAGAAACATAGTAGCTTAGTATCTTATTTATTTGCTTTATTAAGGCTGCTCTCTCGAGAAATGCTTAAAAACAGCGTGCAGATGAAGCAACTTTTTGTCGGCTTTTACTGAGAAATTACATCTGAAAAAATAGGTAGTAATCTACATGATATGATACATAATGTGGTTTATCTAGAATTTATGTATCAGTATCACATAATAAGAAAAAAAAACACCAAATCACCTCCAAATCGTTGAGATGAAACCATTTTACTCCTTCATTTTTTAACATAAGTCTAAAAAAATCTACTGCTTTGCAATAACAAACAAAAATAATATGGTTTTGTTACTTTTTTAAAATATGTGTTATTTTTATAATAAATTAAAAATGCGGGTAGCGGAGTGGCGCGTAGATGAGTAATTAGCTCCGTTTATATGTGGTCATTGGCATGTATACAAGCCTTAAACCAAACTAAGTGTACTTCCGAGTCAGTGATCGCACTATAGGTACATACGATCGACTTATAGTAGAAGGTACATAACCGATGAAAGTCAAGCACTCATTATCCAATCAGCTGCAGCCAACTACCGTGAAACTAGCTATACCAACTGGTTTACTGTCATCAGAATTTCTATTAAATCAGCGTGCCTTTGCGTACCCATCCATAAGGCTGCTTGTTAACCACTGTTGAATTGTTGCAGTCATTAGAAGTTATAATGATGCTGTAGATATAATCTAGTTGACGATACTCATAATGCAGTAAGTTTTGGGAAGTTTGAAGAGCATACTGTGTCATCTCCACTGTCCAGTCTCATCTCTATTCAAATTACCACTGGCACGTTAAGCATATTCCATCCCAAAGGACCAGCTGAAAATCCTAAGACGGGAAAAAAATTGAACAAATGAACGGCGATTTTTCTGGCAGTCGAACGAGCACAGGCTCATACTACTACCACTAAGCTAAACAGGACACCACCCCCAATAAAGACTACCACTGACCATTCCGCTTGAATTCTCATCTTCAAGTCAGGTGTTCATTGGTCAAGCTAGTGTTATACAGATGTGTGTACCGTGGCATTATGGCTTCTTCTTCTGCCACCAATTCAACATAGACAGGTTACGTCATGGTGAATGTATTGCATCAGTAACCTTTTGGAATTAACATCATTCGCCAAGAGCCCATACAGCTTTGAGCAAATAAGCACTACTCAACGTCAAACAAGATCACCTGCTGGGCCCAAACTATCTAAAGTTAAACATCAACATTAGCCTAGCCTTTTCCCAACTATATTTAGGTGGGGTTCCAGTCAAACCGGATTCAACTGAATACCAGTATTTTACGTGGAGCGGCTGCCTAACAGAACCTATAAAGTGGCTAAAACGGTACTCCTTGGCGAGGCTGGTGTCAGATTTTCTTACTTCTGACTATCGGTAATAACTGCCAGTGATATACAAATGAAAGCCGGGACCAATGGCTTAACGTGCTTTCCGAGGCACCCATCCACAGACCAACCTTGGCAAGCGTTGCTTAACTTTGAAGATCGACCCGTACGGCTGTTATTATATAGCCACGAGCTTCTAAAGTTCATCTACTCGAAAATTATTGTTTAAGCTTTTGTGCTTCTAAAAGTGCTTTAAACATAATTGTAAGAAACCACAAACCCCGTCCAACTTCAACGTTCTCCTAATAATCAAAAACTATTACAATTTGCAATAGAAAACTGAAACCGCCATTAATAATGTGAACGCATTGCATATAGCACCACGGATTCGCGCGCGTGTAACCGCAGGTTAAATGAATCGTCTACCAGTACCTTTTGTGCCTAACCACTCATTGGGGAGACAAGCGATTGTCTTTCGTTTTACATTCCATTGTGCACTGTTAAGGGGGCGAAGAATTGGGTGGCGAAGAAATGCGGTATTGGAATTTGATGTGGGTTTGTATGTAGGTTTGTAGTCGTTTTCTACTGTGTTAGATGTGTGGTAGATTCTACTATTGATGGGCAGTTTGAAGCCTTAGTGGTAATATTTTGTTTTTACCGGCACGATTTTGAATGAACTGCAGGTAGACACATTTTCAATCTAACTCTTAATATTGTTTTAGCAGAAATTCTAGAATCTGGACTGGTCATGATGTAGACGGAGCTTTTTGAATTCATAAGTCACACCGCTCTGGGTTTATCCACTCCTCTTTTTTTGTCCAGGCGATCTTCGTTTGGAATGCGCTCCCTCTGAACATCAGGACGGCAACGAGTCGGTTGTCCTTAAAGGTGAAAGCTCGTGAGCATATTCGCCAGAAGTTGGAAGAATCACCAGAGCGCTTATTCGTTGGATTCGTGTTTTCTTGTTAATTTTGTTTATAAGTATGTATGTATCTATGTATTATTATTATAGATTGTATTTTTTTTCTCTCTCTGTTTGTCTTTTCTTTATGTTGCACCTACCATGCTGTCTCTGCACCACCCTAAGGTCGACTGGTAGAAAAAGCCTACAGCATTAAGTCCGCCTTTGTACAGTGTTTTTGCTAGTGCATAAAGTGTTAATAAATAAATAAGTGAACGAAGAGGCCAAACTTTACAAGCGTCCCTAACTCATTTAGAAACAGCTAATACACAATTTTTGCTAAACGAATAAGCACTTTTAATTCAGTGGAAATGTATTAAGATGTAAACAAAAGCATTGTGTTGGCTACATCAAACTTGCAACATATTAAAATCCGCCCAGTTTCCGAGAAAGGATGTAAAATAGAGTAACACTATTCCTCATCTCCAGTTACTGTACATATTCTAGGGAAAGTTGTAAATATGACAATTAATAGACCAGGCAATATAAGGCTGCGGTCAAATCGCATACTGTTAGGAAGACGGGGCCCGCTAGGGCCAGTGCCTACCAGGGTTGCGGAATTTTTTCGAAAAAGTCAGCGCGGCCCTGGAAAGTAAAGGGCTTTAAGAGTAACACGGATGGGTTTAAGTAATTTTATGATGCCCAACCTTAAAAAAAACTGTTATGAAGGTCTAAGCTTGGCAGACAAAATGTCAACGTATGCCTAGACTTTGTCAACTCTGTTGGAATGGGCTTCAAGTCCAACGGAATGCAGCTGCATAGCAGTATTTTAAATAGAGCATCTTCCTATCTGTCCTCCGCAAACCAGTTACTGAGTAACACGAAACGCCATGGTAAGACTTGTTGACAGATTTCTGACTTTTTGAACGGCTGTCAAAGATCTAGAAATGACAGCCGGGGGCATCCTCCACCCAAAGGCAGTGCCAATGTGGAACCCCCGTCACAAAACATTATTATTTGCCCGTCGTGCCCAACTACTTACACCTTCCAGCATTTAAATGAGGCTAATGGCAGAGATATGAGTGCTAAATACTAGTCGGACAAAACTTAAATAGAGTCAATAGACCCAAAAAAAAGATGATTAAAAAGCTGGGCTCAATGCAAACGGCTTAAACGTCCCTTAACAGAGTTTATAAGACCCCCGAACCTCGATGACGAGGTCTATGTATTTCTTGATTAATTAAGTCTTATGTCTTATCATCTTGTCTTAAACAGTTGAAGCATTCGTAAGCAGATGGATATTACCAATGTACACTATAATATAATATACTAGCTGACCTGGCAAACGTTGTATTATCATATTAATAAAAAATAGCTCACGACCTATTCTCAGACCTACCAAATATACACAAAAAATTTCATAAAAATCGGTTAAGCCGTTTCGGAAGAGTTCGATAAGAATCACTGTGACACGAGATTTTAGTATATTAGAAATATAAAGAGCAAATATTTGTATGTTTGTAACGAATAAACTAAAAAACTAAAAGATAGATTTAAAAAAATAAGTCGCCATTAGAATGCTACATTATCCCAGCGTAACATAGGCTATATTTATTACTAGAAAAAATACGGAATCCTTAAGAAAATTGCAGCGCGAACGAAGTACCAGTAGATAATATTCCCAAAATAAAATATAACCTCTATTCAAAATCCACTGATAAGGGTTGAAATAAATAATAGCGAGATTTTCGTATCCTTCATATTTCAATACATCATAATAATATCCATTACAATTCCCTTTACAACTAACATCATTATGGACGAACCTTTAGGAGACTATTACTAGTCCGTAGGATTTTAAGTCGCCCACCTGGGTCGCCTATCAATTGCCTTTAATATCACATGGTTACTTTGTTAGTGCAATCCTACTCTGGAGATGATAAAACTCTGTAAGTAATACCGTATTGATAGTGGAGTACTTTGGTAATGTGGGGATTAAATAGGTGGGTTGAACTTGTTTTCTTGTAAGATAGAAAGATGTACAATTATGTAAATTTCAGTGTTCGTGTTAATAGTGCAAGTCTATATTAACTCATCTCTCTTCTCCCCAATGTATTTGAGGTCGGCACAGCTTGATTTTTTTATTCTAAGGATCATCCAAATGTAAAGTAACTTATCTAGATGTGTGGTTTAATATTTGTTGGAGGAAATATCTGGCAGTCCTAACTGAATTATGAAAATTCATTCAATGATAGAAATTACACTATCGTAACTTCATCATCATCATCACATCAGCCGAAAGACGTCCACTGCTCGATATAGGCCTCCCCCAAGCGTCGACACAACGACCGGTCCTGTGCCTCTCGCATCCATCGGCTACCCGCGACCTTCAACAGGTCATCGGTCCACCTTGTGGGAGGCCTTCCAACGTTACGCCTTCCGGTACGCGTTCGCCACTCCAGAACTTTTCGGCCCCATCGACCATCTGTTCTGCGACCAATGTGTTCTCCTACTGCCACTTTAGTTTGACGATCGTTACTTATCTTTAGGTTATTTCATAGATTACTTATCAACTCTAAATGCAAGGTACCTCTGAGAGAGGCCATAGCAGCAAAACCATGGTATAAAACTAGTTAGGAATGTAAAGGGCTATCACATCACACAGGAGCTTTCCACAAAGTATTATTCTTAAGGAAAAATCTCTTTCTTCTTCCTCGTTCTTTGCCCACCTGGACCGCCAATCAATTGCCTTTAATATCACATGGTTACTTTGTAAGTGCAATCCTACTCTTTAGATGATAAAACTCTATAAGTAATGCCGTATTGATAGTGGAGTACTTGGGTTTAAATGTGGGGATTAGGTAGGTAGAACTTGTTTTCTCCTAAGATAAAGTGATGTACAATTAAGTTGTTCTCAGTGTTTGTGCGTATTTTCGATAGCAACTGAGAAATCTGCTCTGTATATCCTAAATTACTCCTTAGTTTGAGTTCTCTTCTAGCAGCGGTCATACAAATATGAAATAACACTCGCCCGCGACTTCGTCCGTGCTACAATTTTCATAAATTATAGCCTATCAATTCAATTCAATTCAATTTATTTAATCATCGAGTAACCTTGACTCATTTGTTAGTAAAAGACTTATCCTATGTCAGTAATTTAAAACAACTCTATTCACAACAAATTACACAGCACACACAACAACAACTAACATTTACAATACAACATACACAATACAACATACACAACACAACATACACAGTGGCCTATGTTACTTCATGATAATTTAGCTTTCTATAGGTGAAAAAATTGTTAAAAATCTTTCCTCTTTATAATATTAGTATAGGTACATAAAATCTTGTTTTTTACAGGTAATCTTGGAGAGTATCGATCCGATAACAAGAACACCAAAAGAAAGCTATAGTATATGTAAGTGCGATAGACTTACATTATTCATTCCGGAAACCTGCAAGATGCCTGTAGGAGATTCCATTCTAGGCTGCAGGTGGAAAAATCTAGTCGAATATACAACGTGTACTGCTATGGCTACACTACCGTAATATGGCAATTATTATGGCCATTATTGAAACAAAATCAACTGAAACAACATTAGGGAATAATCGTGCGCTTTTTTTTAAACAATCTTTAGTAAACAGTCATGAAATTATTTTTTAAATACCTTCATCAGCAATGCAGTCATAAAGCTTCAAAGATTACAATTAGAAAGAGAAGTCCAATATGAACTTTGACGTCAAAGTCCATGTCGCCTATACAGCTGCCATAGAAAACAGCGGTTTCAGCCTATGTCCTTTCTCAGGCTCTCGACTATCTCTGTACCAAATTTCATTTAAATCGGTTCATTAGTTTTGGCGTGAAAGCGAGACAGACAGACAGACAGAAAGATAGACAGACAGACAGAGTTACTTTCGCATTTATAATATTAGTAAGGAAGTAAAGATTATTGCCATATTACGGTAGTGTGGCCGTAACATAACAGAATAAACGCAATACCTGAAAAGGGGTCAATGTACTCATCATTATGAACAACTTTTACTATGGGACCAACCCCGATATCGCGAAAAGAAAAAACTGATGGCCTAGCACAAATATTTTGACGTATAGTAACGTCAACGTAAGTGAATTTTGAATGTGAAAAACTACAACCCCATAGTATTTTGGTTTAATTTTATGGGACAAACACAATTTACAGCTATCAAAAATGTGAATAAAGTATCTAATTCAAATAAAAATAATGTGCGAAACGAGTATTGTAGCTATGGTAAAATTTTACGTTACGTTACTATACGTCAAAAATATTCTCCCTCTATAATATAATATAATCCCTCAGCTGTTCAGTACATTTTGCCGAGTTATGCGCACAAAAATGTTTAGGGCATTTTTTTCGCGATTTCAGTGTCAGTCCCATAGCAAAGCTTTTTTTTATTTGTGATGGGTTAGCTCTTGACTCTAGTCTAGGTCAAAGATGACAGAGACAAAGTCTACGATGGAGCGAGCTTACCCAGAAGGAGCCTGTGCACTCTAACTTTGAAGAGATTAGGGTTGTAAGCGTTTGGAAACACAGACACAGACAGAGAGTTCCACTCCTTTGCTGTTCGTAATTATAAGTTCAATGAACTCTTTCAGGTAAATGCGTTTATTCTGCTACAAGTTGTATTGAGACACTATAAAAAAAACTGTTAGCAAAAAATAAAAATGTAATTTGCTAATTAGGGCTTTAACAAGGAATATTTTGGGTGGAATACACTAGACGGAAAAATAGAATGATTTTTTTCTTCAGTTTCAAAGAAAACGTAATAAAATATTTAAAGTGTTAATCAATAAAACACTTAAAAATAGAGCTAATAAAATTTCTCCAGGGTCGTAGTTCTTTTTCAAGAACGCCGTAAACTAGACAGAATTTGAATTTATGGCTACATTAAAGTTATTTTTGCAAATGTCCACGAAATACATTTAAAAATTTAATACCAGTAGCGTCTTAATCCGATAAATTATTGCGAATATATTAATTTATTAGTTCATGCGTAACTCCCAAAGTGTTTTATTTTTTATTTTTACCTGAAGTACAGTAAACTGGAATTATGTTCCTAATCGAATCCATTACTTGTAGGTTAGGTATCACCTAGCAAAATAGACAAGTCATTTTTATTACATTTTTTTAATTCTGCAATATTTATCTCTGCTTAATTCAAAACCTCTGGTTTGAAAGTCTTCCTGGGGGGGATTCAGTTTATTTCAGCAAGAATAAATATTACGAATTTCAATTGTTAGATTCCCCGGAATTTACTCACAACATTGTAACGCAAGCTTTTTCATACGTCATCTCCGAACAATAGTCGAATGCTGGCTGAATGTCATATTGTTTCTTATTTCTGACGCCTTTTTTATAAAAAAAAAATATGTTTAAAGCTGGCCACCCCAGTGGCCAACGCATCCCAACATTTCGACACTAAAACTTTGATTTACGACTTTTGCCCGCCGATTGCGCACTAAAACAGCAGTTACGTCACTTTCAATTTTAAAAGGGAACGTCTTCACACCGATTTGTAAGATGCATGTTGGGAAGATGCGTGCGTGAACATAAACAAAGCGACATGTTTGAGGACAATAAATTATGACCAAAAGATCGTTTTAAGCTTCAAGCATGAACTTGCTTTTTCAGTGTAGAACAATAGGGTCGAACTAGTATTTTCTTTCTTTTGTGAATTTGTAATTATCTCACAAGGTATTGGTTTCAGTCAACTTGCATTTGACTTGATCAAACTGCCATCATCGTATTGTTCGGATTCATCACCATCATGATCAAACACAGCCACTCGGACACTGCTGAGCGGCTTATGCTCAGCAGTGTGTGTCTCTTTTCTTGAGCCAGTCCCCTCGTTACTATACATACTTCCTGCGATTCCAATAATGTTGAATATCTGCTCTTGGTTCGAATACCACTGGTAAAATAATAAGTAGGTTAATTTTTGGTTCGATTACCACTGGTAAAATAATGAATAAGTTAATTACAAATAATTTTGTACTCGAACTCATTTGCTTATTCGTCTCAAGTGTATCCTTTGGTACACCTGTGCAATTACACTTCTGTGTAAACGCAGATCGCCTTAACGCGAAGCTTTTTAACCGCCCTCGTTGTAAAACTGAACGCGTCGCGATTGTCCGTGTTACGCAGTAAACTCGCCATTCTTCGCTGACGAATAACATATATTTTCTATCATCTAAACATGCATTCAGAGCTGCAGAGTCCTCCCGGATTTATGTGCGACTTGGCAGCAAATAATTATGAAACAATACAGTAGCGAGTATGTAAACGTAAGAGTATTTGTAACTAGGAATTATCTTTGGCATTGTAAATTTTCATGAAGCTTTTATCAATTGCTACGGATTAAGAGGTTTATTCTGAATGTAAATCAGTGTATAGACATTTTGTATTCTAATTCTTCCCAATCACATAAGAAAAAACGGACTTCTAACTGAAATTCTCTATACAGCCTATCGCAAATAGATACTTTGCAATTACCACATTTGAATTTGACTTATGTACGATTACATTAACACATTGGTAAGCGAATCTAGAAACCGTCATCCCCATCAAACTTTACGCAGTCAACTTATTAGCAAACCAAGTGTGAATAAAAAATCCTCAGCAAAAAAAAAACAACCAAAAACTCAAAACGAATTTGAAATGCCCCTCCGGATGAGCTCACGACGCGTTATATCTTATTGTCTTCATTGTACTGGTCAGTTGAAAGAAAATGGCCACGTTTCATTATACGCAGTCCTGACAGACGATACGCACTTCCTTTCCACGCCATGTGGCCGGCAAAGCTATTTAATTTTAACATTATTATAACTGGTTAGCGATAAAATATTATTTTTAAATTATATCCTGTGACTTGCTAAGTATTGAGGCGATTGTATGACTTTAAAAGAGTTGAATGTGTTTGTATTTTGGCGGCACGGGTCAGTCTTGTAATGTATTATTAAGACCGGAAAACCGTTCTAAATTCTTAGAAATTTGACACTTGAAGTCAAATAAACGTTTGTATGATTATAATTGCTGAAATGCTTATGTTAAGGTGTGTATAGGGTGGGCATATGTTGGCCAAGGTCAAAGGTATTTGATGTTACGACAGTTGTCATTTTACGTTTATCTGACAACACACCCCTCCTAAGACGTCTTGACCGAGATCCCCAAACAGACGTAGGTGAGGGGTGGTCAAGTGTACGGAGTGCAAAGTTTTCTACTATTCTATAACAAAGTGATTTAAGCTTCAATGATTTTTTTTTTTTGGGAATTTCAAGTTATGTTCAATAGCAAGAGTTGATCATATTTAGGAGTACTATCTTTCCTAATAGTCGAAGAAGTAACAATCACCTGTACGTACGTGCTTTGGGGAGCTCGTTAAGCCATCGTGGAATCCCAAAAGATCTGACCAATCAATTTAATATTAGCAATAATATTATTATCAAGGTAAGATTAAGTCACATGTAGCTAGCCTAGAATTTGACCTCAACATAGTTAGAAAAGGCTCGGCAGTTTTAAACCGGACCCTTATTAGTTGACATCAATATATGAAATACTTAGCTAAGTTGGTTAACCATAACGTCAAGCACAAAGCTAATTACTTGGACGGTAAACGGATGTACTTAAATACAATACCCCCACTACATCATTTAATTGCTTCCTCCATCGAACGGCTCAATCATTCACTATGGAATTCTCATAGAAGGATAAACAAAAGAATCTTTATTCCTAAGTACTTACTCAGCCATACAGGCGTGGTCCGATGACGTAAGTACAAAAACGTAAGCAATAATTAAACGACCTAACTTATAATTAGAACAAAATACATGATAGCTTAAAGACTCCTATACAACTCATCTGCTAATACTACTCTGAATTTTATCTCGGAAGAATAAGGTTGGTTGTTGTAAAGCAATCCAGGTGCATAAAGCGCTGAGCGTTTTATTCAAAAATCGAATTCATAAACGTTTTAAATACTGGCTGGATTTACAATAGCGTTCCAATTTGTATTGATTTAGTGGGTGTTCCGGACAAAAATAAGTACATTTTTATTTATTTGAATATTATGACAACTTCCAGTTAATAGT
The DNA here is from genome assembly GCA_947578705.1 of Lacanobia wlatinum. Taxonomy (NCBI): domain Eukaryota; kingdom Metazoa; phylum Arthropoda; class Insecta; order Lepidoptera; family Noctuidae; genus Lacanobia; species Lacanobia wlatinum. The sequence goes on from OX388039.1 coordinate 17,006,959, forward strand.
TAATGATGAAATTTTCACAAAGTAGTAAAATGTTGATTTATATGTAGTTTTTCTTAACGAAGGTTGTTAAATTTATTTTCTGTACGTATTAGAAAAACTACAAGTATTTTAATAAAATAGAAGTGCACAGTAAAATATCATAAAAATAGAACAATATAACTCATATCGAATAAAACAATGTATATGATATCTTTGCACTAACTTCGAGACAATATCTCAGGAGCTCGCATTCCTGTTTACTCCATATCTGTAGTATCGAAGCGAGATGAGGCGAAGTGAGATTTATGATTCAGAAAAATCTCTTAATGGACCATCGGGCGCATGGTCCGCAGTGATAAATGTGCAATTTCAACTTTAAGAATGCAAGCACCAAGTTTTGACTTGCCATGATATACTAACTTACAAATGTTCACACTATTCGTGATTAACGTTTAGCTTTATACTTGTGACTACAAGTGACATTTTGTACTTTGTCGTTTTTGTTGAGAGGGTTACGAATTTGATTTCGCGAATGAACCCTAATTGAATTTGTGTAGTTGTTTTAGAATGACGTTTGAATTATTTTATACAATTTTCATTGGTTTCTTTTTAATAAGTTTTTCTTTTAAGTATAAGTTTTAACTGCAGTATTTCAAGAATTATTGTGACTTGGACTTATTAGTTTTTAAAAACAAAAAAAAAAGAATGAAGTTAATAAAACTAAGCTAGTTTTCAAAGTCATTTGTAAACTTCATAAATAAAAATAAAAACAAAATTAACATTGTTCTCCACGACAATTTTAATTACAGTACTTTGTAAGATATAATGCGTCTCGAGACAAAGCGCTGTGACATTAACGTCCTCCGCAAATTGGGAGACTTAAGTGCTCTAGCGGAGGACATAAACAATACGCATCGCTGTTTCAGGCAAAACACTCCACACTATAATTTTTCCACATTCATACAATAAGGGCCGCAGTCAATGAGTCTAGTCTGATACTTCCACAAGTAAAGTTCACGCACACAGGCGCGCGCCCCACTCGTTAAAGCTCCAAGTGATCGCGTGCAGAAAGCTCACACACGCACACCGCCGCATGGCCGGCGCCCTAAGCTGTGGTCAGTACTAACGCAAACTGTGTGACGGACACACGAAAAACGAGCTGAAAACGGAACGCAAAACTAACAAAATCAAAAGAGTATTTACATTAGCACGCGGAACGTTCCGTTGCATGCAGACTCGTCGCGTCCACCCGCGTATGTAAATGTTCTGCGCTTGTGTTAGTTTATGATCATCTGTCAAAAGTCGGATACATGTGACGTTTCGCGTCTGAAATGTAAACAAAAGTTGTTCGAGTCTCGAGGCATTCATTTGGACGTTATTTACGATCTGCGATGAGTATGTTATGTGAGTTATGAACTTGCATACGTTGAATTAATTGCAGCGAAGTGCCGCTGACGACTTTGGATTGTTTTTGTTCGAGTAAGTAGAGAAATGCAACTTGTTTAACTTTCATGTTTCTTGAGACAAATTTGTAGATGCGTAAATAGAGGGATATTAACGCTCCCAACCGTTTAGTTTAATATGAAATACGCGTTTAGTTGCTTGTAAAAAATATATGAAATTGCGCTGTCAGCTGTCATAACCCACAGTTGTTAATTTTGTAAATTGCGCCTTTGTTTAAGTTTGTTTGACAATGTAATGTTCATGGATAATTTCAGCTCATTCGTTATTCCTTTTTGGAGAAGTTATTTTCAGTTATAATGATGTGACAATTTGCATGATTTGGAATGCTCTCATGTTATTATCATAATGTAGAAAAATGAAATATTTAATCTTTGATTTTATCTGTGAGAAACGTATACCATATGTTATACGTGGCATCTATGTTTATGTTACTAATTGATACTTTACAATCTAACTCAATTACTTACACACTTACTGTAAGCGTTCTAATACAGTCCTGAATATAGAAATGACATCACTTTTTCCAAACACTCCTTTACATTGCACAATACGTACCATACAGACATTTCACCCTTAGTGACACATGACCAAAAAGTATCACAATTTTACTAGCAAAAATTCTAAGAAAAAGTTAATAAATAAAGTTAATTATTAATTGCAATCGGTGATTCTTCATTAGCGGCCGATGTGGTAATCTCATAGCCACGCCACTAATCCTTAGGGTGACGTCCGGTTACATTTATGTGATCCTAGGGTTGCCACTTGAGGTAATAGAGAGGTGCAATATGGATATCATAACTGTAGTCACTATAGAAATAGATATTGGTGGTTTGATATCTATTTTAAAGTATTAGGTCGAGGGTCTACGACGTGCTACGAAAGTGCTACGCCGTAGATTTTGATAGAACAAATATGATCATAGATCAAGTTCGATTTTCAAGCATTGCCTGGACAGTAATTGTAATGCAGAAACTAACTAAATTTTTTAATGCAGGAAAAGCATCTGCTGTTATTATGGTGATATTTCAATTAAGTACACTCTAGAAAAATATTTGAAATGAATGAACAACTCTTATGGTTTTCCATTCCTTTGAAAAAAAATAAACAAATAAACTGGTACACTAAGACGTAAGCACAAAAGTTCTTGCTACCGAATGAGCTGATGATCAATAAAGCACACAAGAAACATTACCCTCCTTCTGGAGCAGTCGGGTAAATACAGCGTTAAATTATGTTTTCAACCAGTTTTTCATCAGCTGTTCTTTAAAAATTTGCACAGAATTTCCTAATAACACATTGTAGAATCCACCAACCCTTGTGCCAGCCCTACACGGTCACACAGACAGGGTGTACGTACAAATATTTGAATGTACGAGTGCGTGGTGACAGTGTGTGCCTCCCCCAGTGACACCCTGGTCGGTTATAATTGCATTCCACTAAAATATGACTCTCGAGTTTATCTAGTGGACAGCGATCGATATGTGCACTCATCTGAGGACAAGGTCCTTTGAGAGATCCTTTTCAACAAGCTTGGAGTTTGGGAAGAAGAAGTAATGATGAACAGATTAATAAGAAATTTAAAAAAAAACAAATGCATCACAGCAGAGGGGAGACCTTTGCTCCGAAGTAGGACAACACACATGCCATAAAATAAATAATAATAAATACATCTAAGTTTCCAATCGTTTACACACATATTTGGAAAAATTACATCAAAATTTCACGTGACAAAGTTCATGAATCACAACGGCTGTGTCATACAAACCGTCAAAACCACCGCCGCCAATAAAAAGCAGCAATAAAAAGATAAATCTTGTTAATCAAGAAAACAAAAACAACATAAAAATGTTCATTAAAACAAAAACAAACAAACAGAAGAGGTTATTACGCTCATTAACAAACGTTAAGGAGTTTTATTAGAACAAAAACCATCCGAGGAGGAGACAATACACTCTCTTAAGAGAGGGGACTTAAGTGCCGTGCGGACGTTACAGCATTTTCTTAATTTCTTAACCACTACACTCACACGCAGCGGGATGAAATTAAGAAAACATTCACCACATTAAGCGTACACTATTTATGGTTATATTTGTACGGTTACCCGGCTAAATCTAATAGTTGTCTAGCTGAACAAACGCTAAGGTGCAAGCCACACTCTCGCATCCCCCGACTTTTTTATTTGGGTGTCGAGTGAGTTCGTCTGAAGGTTGGACGTCTAATGAAATGTTCTACGTAGGAGTTTCGGATATCCTATGTAATTAAACAGGTGTCTCGTGGACTTAGCAAAGGTTCGCTGTAGCGGCGACTTTTCCATTTAATTAACTTGCCCAATTACGTGCTAATAAAATTTTCGTAGCGCTAAATGCTACGGACAATTAGTGCTACTCTTGAGATTGCTACAAAAACTTTTATAAGAACTTCTGCAGTGTTTGCTATATGAAAATGATTTCACATTATGGTGGCTGAAGAAAAACAAACCCTATCTAACTATAGCGATATTTTCTCAGCGGAAAACTCCTTAACCGACGACGTCTTAGCGTCCAGCCACGAAAGCAATAAAGAGCGCAGGCTTCCACGTTCATTAATTAACCCCCACTGTTCCTATCTCCTTCACACTTAAGCAAACTATTTGTAAATGAGCGAACCTCTCTTTCACCCGAGCTTTGCGCAAAAATTAACTACTACATGTTCCGCTTTCGTGGTATTCACACATGGAACAAGAATGCATATGCACGCGCTTGGACAAGCAAAAAGACAGCTGAAGAGCCTTTTCCAGAACTTGGGAAATTGCTGTTAATTACAATAATGGTAAGGTAGAGTTTTGTGTGGTTTAATTCCGTTTTATGTAATGTTTGTAATGCGACGTTCGGTCACGTGTGGTTAGTTTCCTATCCTCGTGTAATAAATCTCTTACTCCTCGTAATTACAATGTTCTTGTCTGTTGTGTGTTTTCATTAAGGGTGAGACACATAGATGTAGTTTGGCAAGTTATTTCATCAGCGATATTGTAGCGAAAAATAGTGGAGTTGCAACCCTTGTATTAATTTTCTTGAGGAAAAAGTTCTGAACAAGATTCAAGGTTAGCAGCCTGAATTCATAACTACTCTGTCGAACCTCTTTTCTGTACCCAAAGTAAAAGAATGAAATAAATATTTTACTCGACTAAAGTAACCCTATTTTTATGAGGCTCACCAAAGCCAGATATTTTACTCTGATTTATTTATGCAGTCAGAAATCAATGTCGTAAACTGTTCTCCCAAAAAATCTCGTACTTTGTTGTTGCTGACGCATTTAAGACTTAATTAAGTTTGAATGAAGGTGAAAATAATTCTGAATTAAAAAAGGAAGAGCGAAAAACCAATTAGTTAATTACAATGTTTATTGAGACTGTTTTTATTTAATTAAACGATTTGTGGAAATAATTAATGACAAATCACCTGAAAATAATAATATTAAGTTGCAAAACAGAGGACGCGAAGAAAACGTTGTTAGAAATTCATGGAAAACAGAGTGATGCAGTGGAAATGTTTTTCTTAGTGAAGATATTGATACTAAATCTTAAAGAAAGCTCGTTTATTAGCAATCATTTCAGAATATTAGTAATCTCAATGATATATTAATGAAATACTATCAGCTTTATTAATTTAAACTATTTTACTGTGTGCTCAGTATTGAAACTAATGATATACAGAGAATTAAAAAAGTATCCGCTAACCAGTTAGTTCAGCATGTTCTTTTTTCAAATTTTCTATTGAGAATTTTAATTTGTAAGTTTTTTATAAATAACCAATCTGTCTTTGCTAGTTTTTAGGGTTCCGTGGCAAAATGGTAAACAATAACCTCAGGTGTGCCTTTGTCTATTTATCGGTTTATACAGGCTGAAGTGGACTGTATTGTTGATGATTTTTTTGAGATGGTGCGGGGTGTCGTCAGGAATCTCCAAATGAAAGTACTGCTTGAGGTCTGGATGCTTGTATTTCGAAGGTGTTGCTCATAGGAGATCTGGAGGCCGAATGTGCTCTGCCCTGGCGTAGAAGTCGCTACGTCCCCGTATATCTATCTCAGAATCGCAACTGCTAATTACAAAATAAACAAAAAAATATCTATCAATGAGCATTTCAATAAAACTAAATTAACCAAATCCGATTAGCAAAAATGTTAATGTGGCTTTTCAAAAGTCCCAAAGAGGCAGTTAAATAGAGGCATAAATAACATTTCGACATGAACAAAACATCGTACACACGAGCAGGCACGCGAACATGTTCATTAAAGGATTACGACCATCTAAGCTCATTCATGCTCTCCTCTATCGCACGAATTGTCTGCCGACTTATCAAACTGTGTCGCTTCCGACGCGACGGCGATAAATTTATTCCCATCCTTTTCACTACCTTGTATACAACCTCATTTGCGTACGTGTACCTCTAAAGTAAAAAAGAAAAGAAAAAAAATGTGACAGTTAATTTGAAGGGACATTTTTTTAAAGTTCGATTTTTGAAATTTAAAAAGTTTTGTTTTTTAATGTTTGAATCGCGGATTGTCGCGCAGCGTCGGGTCTGTTCGTCCCTGTCGCTCGTCATGGGCGGCGGCGCGCGTCTGGGCGGGCGGTATGCAAATGCCTAGCGCCGCGGTGGTGAGGGTTCGCTGTGTGTGTGTCTTGTACCATTGGCCGCGCTAGAACGGCCAACTTCGCCACCAGTTACGGTTGTTTTTCGTTCCGTTTCTAATTAACTTCCGTATATTCTTAAAGTAACTTTTCTCATCTCGTTCTCTTACTTTTTCCGCACTGTTTTGCTAACGTTAAAACGAACGGTTGTTATGTGAAATACGCTCGCGTGTGCGAAAGTTGCATTTTTTTGTCGAATATTCGTGTGTGTTTATTTTGCGAGGCGTACCGTGTTCGGTTTCGGATTCTTAAAATATGTAAATTCGCCCGTTTTGAGTATTATCAACATTTTCTAAATACAGAGTTAGTTCCAGTGTCACGACAATGTTTGACAAGTGATTTCTGAATGTTAACGCTTTTAGTAAACGAACGCCATAATCTCTGGCCGTGTTAGTAACTTCGCTAAAATGTTACTTTTATTGCTTCAAAAGTGAGATTTTACGATCTTTAAAAATAAATTACATAGCTCGGACGGATAATCGTAATTTCGAAGAGTTCGCGAGTGAATATTTTATTCCTGATTAGTGTACAGCGAAGGTAAATAAATCGTTTAAATTACTTCATCGCATAATACAGCTTAAGCGATAATCGCGCGTGACCTTTGCTTCTCGATCTTAACGCCAAAAGTAAAAAATATAACCACTAATTAAGAACAACAAATCGTGCGACTTTTCCGGTCGCCAACGACGATTATAAAACCATTAAAAAAATAAAAACCGCTTTCGATAAAGTCAAAGCTCTATCATAAATCACGCGTCAAACAATTACACCTTGTAAAAAAATAAAAACGATTCTCGTCAAGCGATCGACTTGAGAATTGTGCGCAAACGTGATACATACGCGAACAAATTATTTGTGCCAATAAGGTAGCATTAATCTCATACAAAACGAACAAATCCACCAAATGAATGCCGACACGCAACTCTACGTGCGAAATTTTATTTATTTTTTAATCGTAAAAGGTGGGAATTAATCCTCGGTTTATGGCAACACCGACGACTTTTAATTGCTATTTTGACAGACGTTAAGGGCTCTCATCAACGGAGTTTCGGGTGTGGTCATAACAAACTTGAACATTGACAGTTGCCAATATACTTTTATAGTTTTTACTCGAGGTGTTGTTTTTATTAGTGACCAATTTATTTGCAACAGTCGGTAGGGCCGCTGGGCTGCAAATTAGAAAGTTTATGTGCGAATGAGCGAGAGATATCGTAAATTATATCGACGGGTTAGCGACTTCGAGGATGCGCATTCGAGAAGGGCGATTTTAATTAGCCCCCAAATGATTTATAAGCCATCAAAGTAACGTGAATAAATCTCGATGTTGTACAAAACGAATAAGGGATGCTATTAAAATATAACACTGCCTCTGTTTCTGGTGTACCGCCAAATTTTATTGCTAAATGCATTTTTCCTTATTCTCATTTTGTAGAAGACCTGGCAGTCTTTTTTATAATGGGAGCTTAATTATTTAATTTGCTTTGGAAATACTACCATACAATAAGCAATAATTTGTCAGAAATTCTAGAGGAAGAAATCAAAAATGGTCTACAAAACAAAATAAATTTGTAGAATTTCACGAAACAAATGTCGACTTTCACGCACTTTGTAAGGACCAAAACGCGAAAGATGACTAACGTTCCATACAAAAAAGGCACAAAGAACAACTCACACATTGTTAACGTCGATTCATTTCGATTCCCGATACTACTTTCATCAATATCGATATATTTCACTTCTGTCTTAGTTTAAAACGTCGATCGTGATCATACAACACGACGGTTTCATATATAAAATTTATCGATAAATCGACTCGCATAATGTACTTTATTCGAATAAAAAAAAATACTGGCAGGCGACGAAAAGTATTCGAGTCGGAATGCACTTTTGCATAAACAATGCCCTTTTGTTTAGAGAAAGTATTTCACATTTTAACCTCGTGAGTGATTTATTTTTGTATGATTTATAATGGCGACCACCGTGTCTTGCGTCGGGAGATATCGAGTCGCAAGCCTTCTGGTCTTATTGTAATCAAGTTAACGAAACGAAATATGAAAAGAACTTGATACTATTGCCAATGAGATCATCAATATTAAAACTGTAACAAAATTTCAAATAAGGAACAGAACAAAAAACAGATACAGAACAATTAAAAATTATTTCAAAAATAGAATTCTGAATTTAGTATTTATTTTTCCATTTACACATTGATTGACCTTAGGCAAAACTACTTATTTCACGACTAACACCATTGAAGGCTCGATACACAATACTACTCGTATGTTGAAAAAGCAATTTTTCTGTACGATTGAAATCAGATTTGGAATCTCTTTACCAACATACAATTTGAGATTCTCCCACGCAGACGCGTTGTCTTATTTGCTTTCTTTTTTTCACAAATAGCAAACTTTTAAGTCGTAACTAAGTTATAAGTACATGCCTATGAACGCTAATAGACTGAAGTGACTGTGTTTTAATATATGGTAACGAAGAGAGACTTATAAACAACGCATGGCTATGATAACATGTGCCCACGCTCCTGGTTTAAAGGTAAGAGAATATAACAAATATTTGGCAGTAGCAAACGTAGACTAAAAACCATTAAATAGAATATCAACTATTGATTGCCGTAAGAGAACAAACTGCTTGGTTCAATTTGGCTTTGAAATTTTAACATACGCTATCCTGTTGTTTTATTTATGTATGTGCAATAAGGAATAAGAAAAAAGATCATAATGTATTATAAAAGTCTTTACTTAGTAATATTTAATATTATTACAGAGTCTGTTAACTCTTGTTAACATTCTTAACATCAATCAACTCATATTATCAAGTCATGGAAATGGTATTTACCATGGATACCGGGGAGGGGGTGCATTTGCATCCCCTTGCTTTCAATAAATCATACAAAAACATAAAGATTAAAAAAAAATAAACAAGCTGAATGTTTAGTAAAAGAGACCTGACAACTCCGAGGCGAGGTACTTCGAGCTCCCTTGTATCCCTCTTCTTTAGTTCTGGGCAAAAGCAAGCAAGGTTTTAAAGATGCACTGCCCTGAAAATGGCCCTGCCAGCGCCTGTGGTAGTTACTTATAAATTTTTGACAGTTGAAGAGTTTGTCTTTGACTTTTATTTAATGTACAGTAGAGGTACATAAGTGGACTTAATGCAATAAACTATTCTCCACTAGTCAACCTTCAGTTGAAAAAGGCTGCAGTAAATTATATTGTAAAAAGAAATTATAGTTTGAATTATTATTCTTAATTATATCCAAACCTATTTCCTTTTTCAATCTGTTTTTTTTTTTTCAAATAAAAATATCTAATATGTCTATGAAAATAAACAGATTTAATTCTTCAGTTTGTGAACAAAGGCAAAATATCAAAGAGATCAAAAAGCAACTACAAAATCATGGAGCTTTCAATCGCTGTCACCCCTTGACCACATTATTCGTTAAACGCTCTCCTGTCAACTGCGTCCAGCCCACTGCGCTATCACTGCCGTACCAAACGAAACCCTACAATTATCTTGTCATACTTTAAAACTACCATGGAGGTGACAAATTTTCACTTCGGTACTCAATGAGTGTTTGTCTTTAGGCTTGAGAGTTAAATGTTAGGTCGAGGACTGCAGCTAACGTCATACGTACAAGACTAAAAAAAGCAGAAAAAAATATAATATGTCCATGAAGAAGTTGAATACTGAGACAACACACATATATTGATGGATACATATTGTATAATAAATATATTTACTAGATCAATACCATGAACTAATTATTATTATTATTTCAATTTTCACCTCCATGCTGTAGATAATAAATGGGTGTGTGTAGACTTAATTCGAGATAATATTGCTAAGTCGAGGAGTGAAGCAAATGTCGTAATGAAAATTTTGAGTACGTATGTGGATGGCTTTAAGAGGACCAAATAATGTAGAGAAAAATATAATAAGTCTATGTATAAAGAAGGTGAATACTGAGATGGCATATATAATGAATATATTCATTATACTATAGTTCTTCAGTGATCAATCTGGAAATCTTTTGACCGACTGCGGACCCAGGTTGGCCGCTGTAAAGATAACCTGGCCAAATGGAGCTTCACAGGCCCTTGCACAGGTCATGCATCACCTCCTTAATTGCCCGTCATGCACAACCATCCAAGTGTGCCATCCAAGATTTGAACGAAACCAATGATAGAACTGTACATGCAGGTTACTCAATACTGGTCGGACAAAATTTATTAAGAGTCAATCGACACGAAAAAAAAGGAGAATTAATATATTTATTAAATCAAAACCATGAACTAAGGAAAATGAACACTGCCGAACTAAATGAAAAAATGAAACAATTATCTTGTCATATTTTCAAACTACCACGGAGGTGACAAATTTCACCTCGGTACTGTAAAAAATAGTTGGTTTTCATTGGGCTTGGAGTTAATTCTAGATAATTGTTAGGTTGAGAGACTATTGGCAAGCGCGATATTGAAATTCTGTGAAGATGATGCTAAGTTTAAAGTGTACCTTACTATCTACATACTACAAAGCACTGTTGTATGTAGATAGTAAGGTTCTTATTTACATACATGATACACAGATGGATGAATAAATAGAATAAAATAAATATAATTATATAATAGACAACTTACTATTAAGTCCTAACATAAAATCAGTAATAAACTTTTAACTTTTGTTGTTTTTCTTCTGTTAAAATACTGGATAAATAAAATAATGTATTCTACTACATCCGGTTAGAATAAAAGCCGACCCCCAACATAGCTGGGAAAGAGCTAGGCAGATTGATTTAATTTAAACTGTTAATGATTGATTTTAATATGTGTAATTATCAAATCAGGAATGATGATATCCGCAAGAGAACCAAGGTTACCGACATAGCCCGAAGGATCGCCAAACTACTTTATTTGCGCTTAATTCTTGTCGTACGAACTCTGGCTTACGCTGCCCTATTCATAGAATGTTGGAATCTTATAATTCAAATTTTATTGATATTGATATTTTTGCATGCTCGAAAAATATATTTAAATCTAATGTTATAATTTTTTTATCTCAATTGTAATCTAATTATTGTTTGTTTATTGCATAATTTCAGGGAATGACATTGTTTTTATTCGATTTGACTTTGTAGTTCTGGCTTTTTAGTAACTTATTTATTTAGTTCAAAATATTTGTTAATTTTGGTAATGGTCGTCTAGTGGCAACCACTGTTCATAAATTTGTTTTATCTGCGGATAATGCAGTGGACTGCAACATTACCACTTAGAATTTTGTTAATCTTGTGTATTATATATATGTTGTAGTTGTTTATTATCCCTTAATAAATAAAATAAAATAAAAAACTAAAGTGGCAGTGAGTAGGGCACATTGCTCGCAGAACAGATGGTCGATGGGGCCGAAAAGTTCTAGAGTAGCGACCGCGTACCGGAAGACGTAACGTTGGTCTTCCACAAGGTGGACCGATGACCTGATAAGGGTCGCGGGTAGCCGATGGATGCGAGACGCACAGGACTGGTCGTTGCGACGACGCTTGGGAGAGGCCTATGTCCAGCAGAGGACGTCTTTCGGCTGATATGATGATGATGATTATATCTGTTTTGAGTAGAATAAACAAATTTTATTTCTGTAAAAAGTGAAATTAAATATATTATCCGGACCAAAGGTTTAGTAACAAAAAGGAGCGAGGGAGCACACGCGATGACCGCTGATCGTGTGTGCTCCCTCACTCTTTTAATTCCAAGTGCGGCTTAGAAAATATGTCAAGGTAGTTTATCATCATTTCATTAAAATTTAAAACTTGATGAGGGGACGTTTTTCAAGTTGGAACTATAAGTAATTTAAAGGCTTGCTTGTCTTTACGCTTGGAGTTAATTTTAGCTAATGATAGGTGAAGAAATTAGGAAAATTTTGGTTATGAATATGGAAATACTATACGACAAATGGACTGTACGAAAGATTATGTGACTAGAAAAGGGTATGTGGTGGTAAGGGTATGGTGTGTGGGTGGGTAAGGGTAATTGTAACACAATAAACGCAATACCTGTTTAGGGGTAATTTTACTCATCATTATGAACAACTTTCACTATGAGACCAATACTGAAATCGCGAAAATATAAATCGACTGTCTCATACATTCATGTGCGCATAACTCGACAAAATGTACTGAACAGCTGTTTTTTTTTTCGTACTTACGGGGTTTGTTGGTTATGAGGTTTTTTTGCGTTTATTTGTTACACGTTGGTTCAGGTGGAATAGATAAGGACTTTAAGCACAAGCGGTAGAGTCCTACTTCGTGAGTAAGACTGTTAGCACACACGATTATAAAGTTCTATGATGATGTTAAGTTCAATGTATATTTGCATGGTATGTTTTAGTATTAAGAAAAATATTTACGGCTTTAATTCTAAATATGAGCAGCGTAGACGAAATAGCATGTTTTTCGTGTAATATTATTTTGGTAAAGTTTAATAAAAACAATCACCAAGGTGACAAATCACCTTGGTATCTCCATAGCAGGAATAATTTTTGAGGAATAAAATTATTCCTGCAGCATCAAATCTTGTTAATAGTAAAATTAAAAACTTCTTTTTTATCCTCATGGCTATTGTCACAATTTCTTTAGGGACAGCTCTCCTACTATTCTTATTTATTTGTTTAAGGATTAACAACAAGTAAGTACACTACAACACTACTCTTGTGCCTCATCGTACGTTTGTGGGCTGTCCCGTCGTTCATATTTGTAAAGCTCAAGATTAAATAAAAAAACGGCCAAGTGCGAGCCGTACTCTCACACGAAGGGTTCGGTTGGTTACCCTTTGGGTACGGAACCCTAAAAAAAGATTGAAAAAACAAAATGTTAAAAGGAAATTAAAAAAAAAATAGTAAACTTAGGTAATCTAAAATTATAACTAAAAAGAATCATTGTTTCTAGCTTGCTTACATAATTACGAGCATATGGATTTGACATTGAATATGACAAAATAAAACCACTACAAGCCTTAAATCTCCTATGCCATCTATTTAAAAATGAGTTGATTAAGAAATATTTCGATTTTACCTTTTAGTAAAATCTCCTAAACTTAGAACAGTCGAATGTAACAAAATGGTTTAATCCCCATAATTGGTTTCATTTGAAAAATATTTAATACCCGTAATTAAGCCTCGAAATTCACCATAAAAATAGTAATATTTTAAGATTTGTCCACCGTTATGAAGATTTAACGCGGTATAAAAATGATACGGCCTGATTTATTCCTCCTGCATTCCTAATTAGTAATTTAAGAAATGAAATTAACAGATTAATGTCTTTGTCGCCCATATTAATGCTATTGGGATGGCCACAATTTATTTTATGGTGCATATTAAACGAACAATCGCCGTAAAGGAAATCGTAATCCTAAATAATATGCATATTAATCAAGTGCGGTGCTTTGTCATTCTTAAATTTTAATGGCTTCCAAATACAAAACACAAAAAAAAGAAAATTTAAGAGCGTTCAAAAAATAACAATTTGTTCTCTCATCAAAACTAATCAATAAAATAATAACCGATAATTGATGTGCACATCACTAACTTATGACAAAAAATAAATTATAGAGTAAACAAATAATGAGACGCGACAATAATTATTATTCATAAATCGAACAGACACGATAATCGTCCGCGCGCCATCTTGCCAGCGGCGGCCAAATGTTTCCGCTTTAATTTCTCCAGTAATTTGGTGTTTCCGGTCTCAGCCAATCCGTCCCGTCAGTCGGCCGTAATTATATTATTTCGGCAATAAATTATCGAATTTTGAATACAAAAGGTGGTTAAAAAGATGGCCTCTTTAATTTTGGGTAGACACAACAATAAGGTCTGATGCGATCGAACGTCTTACGAAGATAAATGTATGAGCTAAGCAGTACTTATAAAATAAGTAGTCATAAAATCAATGAAATGTTTTTTTGCTCATAACTGTCATAAAATGTACAGTGTGTTCGTTTTACTTGAGCGTTCAATGTTAAACATATAATAAAAACATAGATATGTAAGACGTGTTTAATTTGTTTTATAGCAAAGACAATCACGGAAGACAAAGTGTTAGTAAATAATTGTTACGTACATTGTTGATAGTTACTCAATGCAAGCAAAGTGGCGAGATTTTTAACTTACCCAACTTTCTATTAAACTGATCTGTATTTTTTTCTTGAAGTGTATAAACATTCTTTAAAGTGCACCTATACATTCTAGTTAGATCCTTCCTTGTAATTTAGGTCTAATCTGCAAATTCAGATCATTCAATAAACTTTGCAAATCCAACGCTCAAATAGTGACGTCAAGTTTATTTCAACCACACAAATCGATATCGAGCGATTGCTTGATTCGATTAATTCCGTTTGAAATTAACGCGGCGGGTAAGCAACGGGTATCGACACCGACGCCGTAACCATGGCAACCCGCCCCATACTTACAACGCACTAATTATGCCACACTGATTGCTTTTCACTTTTTTTTTCTGCCCCACGAGAAGCTGACGCCACCCTATCCTTGGCTAGTGTTCGGCAGTTTTTATCGATTTTGAATTTATCGACCGTATTGCAACCCTTCTTAAAATATGTTGATTAGGATGTTTGCTATTCATTTTGGTGCTTGTTTTAGTAAGGTATTTTAGGAAATTTTATATCTTTTTTTCGAAGAATCAGTCGTAAATCCTTTAAAAATCAATCGAATAAAACTGTCCTTTTCATATTATTTAAAAATGCATAGGGAAACAAACTTCTTTAAATCCATATGTTAACTTGCACTTAGGTAGGTACTGTTAATTTATTTCCTGGAACACAAGTCATAATTAAGAATGACTGGTGTTTTACCTACACCTTTTAATTGTATTATTTATAACATTAACTTAACAATCGATGCCGAACGATAACCAAAATGCATTATATCGATAAAATCGGCATTCTCTATAAACACACAGTGACTTTGCATTCAAATGTTGATGACGTCACGTCGATCGATTCAAGGAAACGGGTCATTACACTGTTTTTATTCGTCACACTGATTAATCAAGTGATTAATTATACAGTTTCTATTAGGACACGACGGGTTGCCGCTTTTTTGTGTACCTTTGAATAGTATGCTTGTTTAATGTGCCTTGTGGTAAAAATAAATAATAAAGAAAAAACATACATCGTTCGTCAACTAATGAGGTCGAAAGCACATTCTATTACGAAACTATAATTATGTAAGTAATCCACACAATCTATTAATCGACAAAAGTAATTACTAAATAAATACTGATAATCATCACATCACTAAACTATAGACTAAATCTTCTAAACATAAAGTAGAAGCAATTCGATTCTCAATTCAAACTCCGCTGCTCTCATTTAGGAACACTAAACCGAATCGATTTGTAACTGGCCGTTTCGCGAATCGAGTTGACCATTGATCAGATAGAACAACCCTGACCTTGCCCAACGGCACACACACGCGGTACACGCACGCGAGCGGCTGTTGCACACTACGCGAAAACTGTTGTTACTCCACTAAATCGGTACTTGCTTACGTAACGTTCTGTATTGAAAAAAGGTGAGACGGCTTGAAAGTTGTATGGAGGTAAATGTTAGCGAAGCTTTCGACTAGTGTTTATTCACAGAATAAAATTGAGTTCTTAATTCGAATTTGCAATGTAGCTTCAATAATTTGCTAGAGTAGCCATGATTTTAAAAAGATTTGTGAATTCTAGTTATTATTCAAGTTTTCTAATTATTACATTGGAATTAGGTATTTGTATGAACGCCATAAACTAATTTCCACTAAGAAGACTACTTAGAAAAATATATAAATCCCTTATAGCCGTACTTACTTTTTCTAGATGTGGTTCTTATTTGTAAATCAATCGGAAATAAAATAATGATCAATGAGAAAACAAATCCCATAAGAACGTGCAGCAAAAAGATAAATACATAAGAATAAATTTCTTAATCGACTAAAATTTTATCCTGGAGTACTCGATTCAACGAAGAAATTTAAGTCTCCCTTAATAAAATCTCCAGAAGTCCCGACACCGATTAACATTTCAGCAATCACAACAGTCGGGTAACACGCGATGCGCACACGAACGAAACCGAGGGAAATAACTATATCTAATTTCGTATAAAAGTTCGATACATTGATTTTTTTTTTTCTTTAATACTTTTAATGCGGGCGGCTATCACTGGTCATTAACGCGACGTTTGTGTGTGT
The DNA here is from genome assembly GCA_947578705.1 of Lacanobia wlatinum. Classification (NCBI taxonomy): domain Eukaryota; kingdom Metazoa; phylum Arthropoda; class Insecta; order Lepidoptera; family Noctuidae; genus Lacanobia; species Lacanobia wlatinum. Next base: position 17,023,316 of record OX388039.1, read on the forward strand.
CTACTTATAATAAAGTCGTGTCGTGTGCATTCGCAACACACATAATTAGTGAGTAGGGTCGATATTATTAATGAGAGGGGGTGCGGGAGGGGGGATGGTTATCTACTCAAGCTTTTGTGTTCTTTTTCTATAGACAGCTATTGATTGTTTAGTCGATACTTCAGCCTTTAATTATAGGGGCTAACTGGCTACTGGCGAGTAGCTAACTGACGTGCACACCTTCCTTGACACCGTAATGGCGTCGCGGCGACGGTATTAATTTACCAGTAATTATTCATTTGGACTTTCGAACAGTTGGATCAAGTTTTATTGGTGTTAAATTCGTTATTTTAGTTTGTGATTAGTTTTTGTTTGGGAAGGTTATTATGTTTTAATTTTATTGTTTGGTTTATTTTGGTTCTGAGGGAATAAATAAATTTGTTTAGCAGATTTTACAAAAATCTAATTTTAATCCAATACCCAACTTAATTGAGATGAGGTCTTCAAACCACTATGGGAAATAAAACAACCATACCTCGTACTTCTCTTGTAAAGTCTGAATCTACTATAAGAGTTAATCTGATGGGAAATTCATTGATTTTCTTCTAAGAACTCATCAATTGCCATAATTGAGTTTCTTTCTAATACCTAATCAATTTAAGTATGACTTAATTAGGTACAAAAAAAAATTAAGTAATTAGAACCAAAAATCTAACAGGTCTGCTTCACCAACAAGTTTCTCTTAAAGATATGTTGAATATCTAATAAGAAATAAGGTCCGCATCAAACAGACATGTGAAGAGACGCCCGGTACTTCACTGATTAATAAGATGGGGTTGCGCCAAGCAAGGGGTACACAACCACCCCACGCGATCACCCTCGCGCCTTACCCACGAAACAAAAAAAAATGTGACTCATCAACGCACACCAACAAACAACAACTCACACAACAAAAACAACGTAAAAACCACACTAGAATTGAAATTAACAACCTTATTATAACCGCAAAAGGTTTTATTTCCCTTTCGCTCCAAATGAAGTTCTATCGCTATTAAGTAAACTAGGTCTCGTATAATCGTTCATTATCGCACACACGGACGTTCTATTCACGTATTGTCCACACATACAAGTATGCGTTAATTATATCGGAAAGTGGTGGGTAGGGGGCTGCTTGATTTGATTAATTCTAGCTGGAGCCGTCGGCCTAGTTGGATATGCCATAAACATAGGAATATTCCGCCCTGTCCATCGGGCCCAGTTTACCACTAATTGGTGATTTCTCAGACAATACATGATTATCTTGAAGCATTCTTTCGTTCATAATAAATGTAAATAGGCTACGCTTTTTTTTGGGGTGAAGAGAACCCCAAGCATCAGTAATGCGGGGTGTCTTGGTACCGCTTGGAACTATTTAAGTACCTTCACCGATAAGCTTAAAAATATTCACTTGATTAGTGACCGTGTATAACCCATGAACCTCTAAGTAAGTTCTGAATTTCATGCTGTGATTTCAAATCTGCTAAATCAAAAGTTAAAAATACTTTGCTTGTAATATCTATAAACCTCTTTTTTTCCTACTAAAAGATTCCACTTGGGAATCCATCGTCTAGTCCATCATATCTTTACTCCTAAACTACTTGGAAATACTAAATGGGGTTATTGTCAAAGAATTCAATTCTAAAGTCGAATGTATAGGCATAATTACTATCATCTAAATTTAAAATAGCTACTAGAAATATGAAACGTTACTAAAAAAAATATAAAATTGAAGGAACAATTCTATTAGAAAAACAGATAGCCTCAATAAAACCAAGCTTCAATATCATTCAACATAAAACAAGAAAGAAACATGAAGGAAGAAAAATTCAGAATGAAGTAATCAAAAGTGCAATTTCCCCAAATAAGGAAAGTATTTGAAGTATTCGTCCATCGGAAGTCGTTGGCGAGCACTCGGCAAATCGCTTCAAATAGCGCGCACGATGCCAATTCTATTCTAATATGTTTTCATTTTTCATAGCTCCACGTATTTTGATGTATGATCAAATGGAACGTTGAATTTGAAAGTTGTTCTAGAATGAATTGAATTAAAAAAAATAGAATTAGTTGAGAAATCTGACCTTTTTTGTCAGCTATGCAAAACTTATTGAAGAGTCCCAAATATAACGCTGAGATGGAATAGACAAAAATAAGAATTGAAGAAATATAAACAAAATATTTGAAGTTGAAACTACTAGAATGAATAAATGAAATTCCAGTTAGAATAAAAAATCTGTTTATAATCAGTACACTCTAGGATATCTTAAGACACAAACACGGAGCACATTTTAGTGCCCATCACTAAATTAATAAAGAAATATTTATCATTCCAGATGATCATTTACATCACAAACCTTGAATTGTATCCAACATAAGCTATTGTGTATGTGCCAAAAGAATTAACTAATGGAAAAGTACTACTTTGTGCAAAAGTCGATTGACTATACAGTAAGGTACGAGTATAACTAGCTTCAAAGGATATGCTGAATACTGGTAATAAGATAGACCATGCAACACTAGAAAAAGTCGCAGATTTTATCAGAAACGTTGAAGTGGAGAATTGGGCACATCATAAGAAACTTCTTATAGAAGAAAAGATAAGATAAAAAAGACAAAAAATGAGCAAGAAGACCCAAAAACTAAAGACAAACACAAAATCAAGCAATGCAGCACAGAAATACAGACACAGCACTTCCTGCAGTATTCGTAAAAATTAAATTATACTACCGCAACAGAACTTTCGGCAATTAATATAGTTTTTGCAACGTTGTTTTACTCTGTCATAAGTAAATAATGAAATGTATACAGTCGGCGGCCCGTGTACCACGAAGCTTTGCGTGTTGAATATTACCCGAAAACGATGGGAAAAAAGTTACCGATTTTTTTTCATTATTGACTGAACTCGCCTGATACGGCACTGACAAATTGCTACGGTTTTTAACAAATTTTTATTTGTTCCTTCTTGAGTTAAATATGAGAATCGGTGCAATTTATGCTTCTATGTTGCATTTCGGTTCGGTTCACGTGAGGGTCGTGTGTAGCAAAGTTGGTATTTAAGTACGCTGTTGTAAAGAATGTCAATGCCAGCATTGTGGCAGTATAGGCAGGAAAAATTGAAGGGAAATCTATTTATGTGCTGAAATTATGGCCTCTTTGTAGGTTACGTTAAATAAACTTAAAAATTCGCTTCTTTTTGGATGAAACTTTTCTGATTTGTGAATGGCGTAATTTACATTCATTCACGATTGCATGCATTAAATCCGCATCGAGGAATATTTATCTTGTTTCTTCCAACTCAAAATTATTATCCATTGCTTCATTACACCAAATTAAAAATACATCAAACCGTTACACCCCAAATTCTTCGACGTCATTATCACCTTAACACGCAAAATTAACCAAATCATTTCATATATTCATTTCTTGTCACAATATATTACGTACAGTTACTTTATTATCAGAGCCGTCCTTATAATTCTTAAACCAAGAATACACACTTAAATTCGCCATCAATTTATGCCTTCTTACATATCCAAAATTCATGCATTCATTACCATAAAATAAGACGACTTACAATCAAATCAATAAGGGCCTGACAACATTTTACTCAGCCTAACACCTCTGCCTGATACTTTAATATAAAGCGTTTTCGAAGAAGTGTTATCTTCTTATGCAAAAATATTAGCTCGTGGCTGACTTTATGCAAATTTTGGTTTACCTTACTTAAAGCGTGTGTACGGCTCTTAAATAAGGCATGAATTTGTGTCTCGTGCTATCCGAGGGTAGTCTAACATAGGAGTGTAAAAAGTGTGGTGGTGTTGTGTTGGTTCCGTTGCTTCTTAAAATATTAGTAGAGCTTCGTCTGCTTCTCTGTTGTTACTTTGCTACGTTATTTGATCTTCATTAACAGTTTTTGCTACGATATAATTACTGTTTTCCTTATGATTCCATTTACAGTTCATTAAATTGTCTGTTTTTTTTCTGTTGCTTTGCTCTACTCTATACCTCCTTACTGATGGGTTAGTCATGAGTTATATTATGACACTGGGACCTGTTCCTTTTTGGTGAATATGTGGTTTTGCTTTATCTCTTACTAGCTTTTGCCCGCGACATCGTACACGTATATCCCGTTTTTTCCCGTTGGCATAGGAATTTCGGGAAATCCTCTCTTAGTGCTCCCCTACACTCCCCAAGAAACCAACATGCCAAATTTTAGATTTCTACGACCAGTAGTTTCGGCTATGCCTTATTATGTTTCAGGAATTTCTGGTCATAGAGAGCTGAAATTTGGCAGGTAGGTTCCTTGGAGAGTGTAGTCCCCTACACTCTCCAAGGAACCTACTAAGAAAGGATTACTAAGGAAACTAAGGAGGACTAAGGAAACTAGCACTAAGAAAGGATTTCCCAAAATCTTACGGTAACGGGATAACCAGGGTATGCGCGTACTAAGTCGCCGGCAAAATCTAGTTTTATATACATATTAGGATAACGACATGTTAATTGAGAACAAAAAATAGATTAATCTTGTAAAATTTAAGCTTTCATACCAAAGCCGTAAAGCATTATAACATTTCTACAGTCTACACCCTAACATCGTCAACTAAAAAGGTTTCATTCATACAGTTTCCGTTGTGACAGAACTCCAAAAAGACAGAATAGATAAATGTAGATTTTGGACTAGAGGTGGGTATGCAAATACGCGCGTGGACTCTTCATATGCAAAGCACATGATGGCTCGCGACTTCTTTGTGCTCTTTCTTATGCTGATCAGCGGCTCACCTCTATACTATTTAGGTGTTTTGATTACGACTTGTCAGTATTGACAATATACAGAAACCTATTCATGGAAACACATCACATATTTTATCATAACACATTTTATTCATATTAATACAACTGCTACCGCAATTCTAAAACGATTTTACTGCATAACACAATCGAATGGAAAATTGCGCAAAAATATTACATGCAGGCAAATTTTACGTCCCGACCTCCCGACAGTTTCACTAATGCACATGATGTAACGGAAAAGCCGTTATTTTCCACTACAAGAGTTACGTCTGTGTTCCCACTATCTGTATTTCGATCGGTAATACTTCTATTCACAAATTTCATATATATATCTCTAATTTCAATAAGACCCCTCGCTACCTGTGCCATCTCATCTACATATCAATGTTCGCAACGTCTCCCAAATTTCTTTTCTCTCGCTAAAGTATGCAACGCCCGTGCTCCATATCATTACTGCTATAAGAAATTCACTAAAATTGGATCGCCCTCTCGCGCGTTGTCATACCCTTTGGTAATAGTAACGGTTTCTTTTCATAACGAACTTTTTTGTAATGCGATATTCGCGTTGTTTCCACTAAGGGTGGGATTTGTTACAGACGTTTGATTGGCGTTTGACGCTTTGATGGTAACGTTACTTGTCCCTAACGAACCCACAGCACCAAGGTTACGGTTTTGATGTCTCATGTTTGTTAAAATATTCAAAACGCATGCTGTCAGCTCGAGTAATATTTTAACGTTCATATCTCTAACGTCGTCTTTCGAATCATCGAGCTAATCTCCAGATGCTATAATTCGTAACAATTATCTGATAAGTATCATCTTAACCCTTCTTCCCACACGAACTTATCGTTCAATAACTACCTCGATGCAACTCATCTATTATTGTGAGCTTCTTCCTGCGTACCCTTCGATGTGTCTACAATAACTTGCCTTAAATTTATGCATGTAGCCGACAATGGTAGCATCGGCTGCATAATTTGATTACGAAGCTTTTGTCAGACAAGGGCAGGTATCAGATCGTAAAATTTAATTTAGACCTATCATTGGTTAATTTTCGGATTCTCCCAACCTCTCGATATTCCAAGGGGTACCCCGTAGGTATCATTCGTAACAATGGTGTTCGATCAATTATTATTTCTAGTGCACCTTTGACGAAATATAAAATTGTTGCGATAACGGTCGGTTCATTGTTAAGAGCAACATGCATAATGTCTTTTGTCGAACATTTGCATATATCAGTTATTGATTGAAAAAATATTCAAATCTGCACTATTTAAACTTCACAATCACTCGATCGATCCGTTACGGTTCTCGTAATTTGCAATTACAATAGAATTTGCGATTTTAAATAATGGTTTCGTGCATTCTAGAATTTGATTTGCATCAAGCAAAGATTATTATTATTGGTCGTAATTTAACTTTATTTAAAAAATGAAGTTTTCACTGCATTCGCTTTGTAGACAATGAGGATCTATTGTTGTGCACGAGTCCGGCACAAAACTGTAGCTACCCTCCTCAGTGAGTAAAAACCTAATTGTTGCGACGTGTTCGTTGTGAAAACATTGCTTCAGCACACATCACTGTTTCCTGTCGGCGCTCGGACGCATATTTCTGAATGGCTTTTGTTCTTACTTGTACAATGATGACGAGATACCGCAACTATGAAGTTGATAACTAGATACGAAAATTAGAGCAAAATAAATTGTTTGAAATGTTTCTACTTCTCATGTTTCTACTTCATGTTGGAATGAATGTCAAAAGCTGGATCTGCATGCTAGAATGTTTGAATTTAAATATTTGAATGGCATATCATAGGAGAAGGTGTCCAAGACATATTTGGCTAGTAATAAATATTTATAATAATTGAAGGCGCGTGACGCTCGTCGTGTGCGACGGCTCGCGCTAAGACCCCGCACGTATCTAGATTATTTCCCACATACATTAACATACGAATCGGACAATTTAATATTTCTTTTGCACCATTATCTTTTTCCAGGTACTAAGTGTTTTGCATATATTTAAATAGATCAGAACGACGCGTGCTACCGTCTTTATATGCGAGCTGGAATGTTCCAGGAGTATGAGAGACATGGCGGGTGTCTGTCTCATTGTCAGAAATAAGCTCATTCACTTTGTATATTATAGGTGCAGTGACATTGAGAAGAATATTGATTCTATTGTTCTTATGTGTTTTTAATAGTTTATTTTACACTATGAATTAGGTTCAGGACTATTGAAAATCGGCATGCCAGTGAGAAGCAACAACCGAGTTTAAAAAAATACCGTAAATAAACAAAAAGAATTTCATAAAATGAAAGGTAATTAATTTATGGATGCAGTTTTCTTCCAATTATTTGAAAATTAGGATTATGAATAAACTATAAGATTGATCGAAACGTATTTAGGCAAGTATTACCAGCTGGTTTTAACTACACCAACATCAGAAAGCACTGCACTTGTACCATGTGCTTAAATTAAATTTATTCAAATTCTGACCTGATAAACACTTTACACATAGCAGGTAAGAAATATTTCTTTTCCTTCAAAATTATGCAGCTCGTGCTAACATTGTCACTTTAACTCGTGCCATCTTACACTGTAGTGCATAAAATTAGAGACACTTTGCATATAAGCAGACACCCTTACCTAGGGAGTGGCCACTAAGTGAATATTTTGTACCCTTAGATTATGCAAATAGTCAAAAAACTAACAATAGTGTGTCTAAAAATAAATTGACTCTATCACAATTGGCTACTGGTCTTAGAAAGCAGCTCGTGCCATCTTACACCGTAGTGCATAAAATTAGAGACACTTTGCATATAAGCAGACACCCTTACCTAGGGAGTGGCCACTAAGTGAATATTTTGTACCCTTAGATTATGCAAATAGTCAAAAAACTAACAATAGTGTGTCTAAAAATAAATTGACTCTATCACAATTGGCTACTGGTCTTAGAAAGCAGCTCGTGCCATCTTACACCGTAGTGCATAAAATTAGAGACACTTTGCATATAAGCAGACACCCTTACCTAGGGAGTGGCCACTAAGTGAATATTTTGTACCCTTAGATTATGCAAATAGTCAAAAAACTAACAATAGTGTGTCTAAAAATAAATTGACTCTATCACAATTGGCTACTGGTCTTAGAAAGCAGCTCGTGCCATCTTACACCGTAGTGCATAAAATTAGAGATGCTTTGCATATAAGAAGACACCCTTATGCCTTACCACGAAGTGAGTTCTTCTTGTATGTAGATTTGCATAACGAAAAACTTATGTTGTTGAAGAATGTAACTAACATTCTCAAAGTTTGCTGGAATTTTTTAAAGGATATTGCTATGAGTTCATACATCGTTTGCCTGAGAACCAACAGAGACGTAAATTTACTTTCTGTGTTCTAAATAATGCATATATTCGACTGAAACTAAATTAAAATCACAGACACTTTTCAGAATAGTAAAAAATCAAAAATGTTTCCGGATTTGAGGTTATAATTACATTTGGTACGTTTAATTGTTGCCAATAGAAAGGTACCTTTACTTTCTGTGTTCTAAATAATGCATATATTCGACTGAAACTAAATTTAAATCACGGACACTTTTCAGAATGATGAAAAATCCAAAATGCTTTCGGATTTGAGGTTATAATTACATTTGGTATGTTTAATTGTTGCCAATAAAAACGTACCAAATGGACTAAGATCCCAGAGCTACCAGACCTTTCTTATAATCTCACCAAAAAATGTGTGATATAAAGTAGAGTTATCATGTTCTTTTAACATACGCAAACGTGGTAACTTAGGCCGACGACCGAATTCAAGGTATCAGTTGCCAAAGCAATTAAATCACTTTTTTTCAAGTCTGGGTATTGATTTTTATGTATGTTTTACAATACGAGTGTATTCATCACAACGCTGTAATTCGGGCAATTTACAGTCCAAACTACAAACTTCACAGGTATTTTTTGTTACTATTGATAGGTATACGTTTGACCACTATCTCACCTGATGAAGATGGAGCACGATTGCTTAGAAGTAACCTATTCACTCTTGACTTAAAGACTCCCAGGTTGTAGCTATCAGGAAACACAGGGTGGGATGTCCACCATGTACCGGTGGCGCATCCACGTTCGTCTTGTGGTCTGATGATAGAACGGGCTTGGCGGAATTAAATTATGCAATTCCGTTGCACAATCCCAAAATGCAACCGATAGAAAACCGACAGGCCATCAACTCGACGTCGGTTCTCAAGATTTCGAAGCTTCGAATCGACGAGCCTATCATTTCCGATGACCCTTTTGGCCCGTTTCTCAATTGACTCAAGGGCATCAAGCTGGTATCTGGTAGAATCGTCCCAAAGATGAGAGCAGTACTCCATACACGATCGAACTTGCGCTTTTTAAAGTTTTATCAGTTGTCCGGCGTGAAGTACCTACCGTCTCACCTTTAGGATTCCCAACTTTCTGGCAGCCACTTGAGCCTTTGCCTCTATGAAAGGGCCAAAATTGGGAAAAGATGTTAACGTAACACCAAGAAGCTCAAGTCGGTCGGCGGTTGGCGATCGCAGTGTATGGTGTAGCGTTTTACAGAGAACGCTGCTGCCCATTCTCTGGTGAGTCCCTTAGTCGCCTACACACAGGAAGTGATGGGATGGTATTATTCTTTTACGGCACCATACGGCACCGGCCGACACCACACACCTCGATTATCGAACAGATTTAGCAAACAAACGTCTTCTTCTTCAAGATTATGCAGCTCGTGCTACTTTGTCACTTAAACTCGTGCCATCTTACACTGTAGTGCATAAAATTAGAGATACTATGCATATGAGGACACGCCCTAATAAGGGAGTATGGAAATAGCCACATTACTAACAATAGTGGGTGTAAAAGTAAATTTACTCTATCACTATTGGCTACTAGTTCGAGAAAGCAGCAAGTGCCTTCTTAAACAGTTGTGCATAAAATTAGAGAGAGGACATCCATTCATGGGGAGATTTTTCTTGTATGTATGTTAACATTCGAAAAACTTTCGTTAATTTTTAAAAGAATTTAATTTCCTGATGTTTCAGATTTTAAAACAACATAAAAGCCAAACAAATTAAAACACACAACTAAACAAACAGTGTAAACGACGTTTAATTTCAAAATTTTGAAAAATGAACTTTTATCAATTGACAATACTATGCACATACACCTGATAGTACTTGCACGACACTAATATTTGTATAATTAAACCAAAGCCACAAGCTTCACAGATAGATTTAGCAGACAGACTTCCTTCTCCATGATTATGCGACTCGTGCCAACATTGCCACTTAAACTCGTGCTGTCTTACACTGTAGTGCATACAATTAGAGACACTTTGCATATTAGGAGACACCCTTATAAAGAGATTTGCATAACCAAAAAGTGTCCATAAAGATGTTACATTGTACCAGTCATAATATTAGGTCTTTGGCATGCAAAACACCCTTGTTATTTTACACTTATCTTAGAAGAAGTGATGTAATTATTATTCAAATTACTTGAAATGAATACTCGTAAAAATTTGTTTGTATAACTGAATCCTACTAAGAACTATTAATAGGAAGTGGCGAGAATTCCTTTCGTTAATGAGATGATTTTCATCCGCTTCTTCATCTTCCTGATAATTACAGAATGTTATTACATCTATGTGAAACATGAACTTACCTGAATTCGTGATTTTTCTTTTAAATTTTGAGTATAGGTATCGTACTCGGATTGTGGAACTAGCCATTTCAGATAATGGTTGGCCACTTCATGAAATTGCCGCATCAAACCTAAGCTAACCTCCCCCACATCATGAAATGTCCAACTATACGTCATTGGTCTATATCATCACGATTTAGCCAATAACTTGATTCTATTCAACATTTATAAAATTTACTAGTTGACCCGCGCAACTTCGTCTGCTCCGCTCCTATTGGTCTTAGCGTGATGATATATAGCCTATAGGCTTCCTCGATAAATGGGCTATCTACACTGAAACAATTTTTCAAATCGGACCAGCAGTTCCTGAAATAAGCACGTTCCAGCAAACAAACAAACTCTTCAGCTTAAATATTAGTATCGAAGATATTAGTATAGATAGTAACTATAAACTTTGCACAACAAAACAATTGACAAAAGACTTAATACATGTAACAAAGGTTACACAAATTACAAATTGCTATTAACACAACCCCTGTCCCTTAATATGCTAATAACTGGAAACTAATCTCGGTTTTAATCAGAATCAGTCAGTTTATGTCAACTAAAGGATGAGCATTCCATTTGACGGCTACATTAGCAAGACCTTTTATACCCAAACATAGAGTTTTAAACAAGAGGCCAGTTAGCTCTGGCTGTTAGTAATAAGAACGAACAAAAGAGGTTTAATGCATTCACAAGTTATGAATGTTATGATGTATCTCCCTTTATGCGGGAGTTAATGGAGAAATCATATCTTGCCATTTTCTGGAGGTTTTAATCACTTCTCTAAGTTCTCAGCTATGAAGTATCTAAGTTCAAAGTGCAAGTTAAAAGTTGAGGAGTCTTTCTTCGTAATGGATTGATGAAAATTCTCTTCCTATTTATTTGCGAAGAAAACAATTTATAAGAAATTTCTCGCGTGTCAACAAATCGTCAGCAAAATTTGATATTTCAAAACTTATAAACTGAACTTCATAGGCTTTTTAAAACCCCGTTTTCGAAGTCTTAATTCTCGAAATTAATTGCAGCGCACTGAAACAGTAAGTTACAAATTTTAGGCAGTATTTACGAGAAAACTTTTACCTTTTCCGTTGCAGTACTTTTTCATGGAACTTAATTAAATACGGGCTGAAAATTTCGTGCGAAATGCAAGCCGCGAATTAACTGCGATACAACAGGGTTGCCGAAATTTTGTCAATTTTATGAGTGTCTAGCGACGGTTAAATTCAGAAGTTTTACAAAACAATTCGACGCTTTTTTGTTTTCTATGTATTGTGTTCTTTATTGGAATATTTGTTTTGTGAAGTTTTAGTTTAATCTGATTTAGGATTTGCATTGCTGGAACCAATTCATTACGAGGCAACTTTGTTGATATTCAAGTCGAACGATTAATTATCTCGTTCTTCATTTACGAATTAGCACTGCACACGTGAGAACCTAATGACCGACAGCAAACGGTGTTGCCATAGCTGAAAATTGGGCCAAACAAACAATAAGGGATATGAGTGTATTTGTCAGCAGTACGCTAAGAAAAAGATTGTCAAATTTTCTCGTACTTTGACTATCTTTGCTTAACTTAAGTACTCAATACTCAATATATTTATTGCGTTCCACAAATGTGAGCTGAGGTGGTAGGTACTTATAATATATATTACAATACATTGCTTTGGATCATTGTGGACCCTGACGGGCACAGCAAAATTAAATAATTATAGTATTTATCTATTTCACATTTATCACTTAGATACTCGTTAATAGTATAGTAACATTTTAAATTTAGTAGATGTTTCAATTTATTGACAAATGTTGTATATAATTTTTCATTTTTAATTTTTTCAGGTAATTTATTGTAAATTTTTATTGACATTACTAGAGCGCTTGTTGAGTGTATTTTCAGCTTAGAACCGGGTAGGTTTAATCTATTTTTGTGTCGTAGTGTAAATTTAGTTTGTATACTGTGCAAACCATTATTCAATTCAATAATAAAAGAAACATTACAGCCTTCACACTTCATGTCATAACAAGCGAACACGTCTGCTTACATGAAATTAATCCTTTAACTAACTTAGCGTCAAGTAGTACAATGTTAAAAATGCAAACGCCGTTGCAAGTGTAAATGAGGGAGAGGCCGTGGAAACCCTACCGTTGCAGCGAACATAAGGCTTCCCTAATTAACTGGCTCGGTAATTAAATACACTGTAATTGCTTAATGCAATCAGCCTGTATCGATTGTTGCACGCTACTAGCTACTAACAAAACAAACAACCTTTGGAACGATGAAATAATCGCTTTGAAGAACGGCATCGATTTTTTAACGAGTGTAATTTTTTCTTGTTAGGAAATCTGTTTATGGGTTGTATGTTTGAAGGCTGCTTTGCTTGGGGCTGTTTACTTGAAGCTTGTTCTTTATTTATGTTTGTTAAGTGGGGAAAACCTGCCATCCATAATTTGGAGATGTCTTACGTATGTCAACGGTGTCGGTGTCATCACTGGTATTCACAAAGCATCCAAGCTTTAACAGTCACGTTGATCTCGTGCCACAATTCTGAACTTTAATTCAAATAAATACCCCAATCCTGAAAAGTCAATTAGCAATCATAACATTTAGATTTACGACGCCATCAAATTAAAGCAACTGAAGAGCGACAGTAAAACTGAACAACGCGACACGGCATGCCTATAACATTTAAATCAAAACGACAAATCAATTACTAACATAGAAAATTGAATAGGCCGAATGTAACTTCCAAAAACCATAAAATGAATCATTTTCAATAAAGGAACTTGTACACCCGCCCACTCGGATTCAACAGCCGTACGGTCCGGTGCGGTGTCCGGCGAACGTAGGCATTATTTTATTATTGTAGAAATAGTTTGAAAGCGGTGAAGGACGTGGGTCGTGTCCGGCCGGACGCGTTTGACGCCGGACCCTGCGTCATTCATTACGATCGATGCCGTAGGTGTATATTTTGATTGTTAATTATCTACATACTTATAATAAATCTGTTTGGAATGTCTGACCACTGATTTATGTAGCTGATAAGGCTTTGAAATAGATGTCACAATTCGGTTGTTTTTCTTCTATTTAGGATCGTGCCTTCCTATCTTATCATTACAGTACTTGAAACGGTTTATCGCTGATTCTGTCTGTTGGACCTTTCTCAAAAGAACGAAGTTGTTCCCAATTCAAAATTGGTCTTGTGACGTAGCAACTGAAGCAAACCCACAGACAATAGCTAATCCATAATAAATTATGCATAGATATATATTTTATGGCCCAAAGAATATAAAAGTAACAATTAAATTATGTTTTCTATAATAAATCGTAGTTGATTTCCGTGTCGACTTTATTGTGAGCTCGTGGCATGTGTGGGCTTGCATACCTACACAAATTATCGACCAGATGTTGGAAAGACTATAGGAAATCTTTTTTAATTAAGAGTTTTAACGTATTAGGCCCAGGTGATGACATTCTGGCCATGCTTCTGCCACTTTAGGAAAGTTCAACAATGTCAACGATTTCTTTATTTTAATGTTTCTCTTGAAATAGATTGATAAACAATTTATCTTCTAGCATCGCAGCGTGTGCTGTCCATAAATAAATTAATAGTTCAATAATATCTAATTTACATGAGTTTCCACATCGCTTGTTTAAATATTAAAACAAAAATTAATGTTTACCTAGCCAAAATGGTCAATAAAGCGATATAGAAGTCAAATGTCAAAATCATTTATCTTTACGTGACCATATTGAGACAGCGCTGATTGCTAAGAATTATAAAGATATCAAAACAGTAGCCTCCTCGAATGATGATGACACTCGTAACAACAACTTTGACCATACTTTGAGAAATTCATTTAAGTGATATTTTACTATGGCAAAATGATATGGTACATTGTTTTGCCATAGTAAAATACTAAACAAATAATTTCTACATAGATGACATTCGGAATTTCAGATTCTACTAACATTAAAAAAGGGGCCACTAATTGCATCAGACTGCTTGAAAAGTTTCTTAGTGGTTTTTTTTTCTAGTTTACTAGGTACTGTATTTCTTTGCCACATAACAGATACACAATATCGCCCTCAAATATCGCCATCAAACCACACACTTCTGAAATCCTGTTATCAATAGTGTAAAAAAAAAGATTGTTTTCTTTCTTTTTACAGATGACAGTTATTGACAAAGTAACTGTAATATTTCAGTTTACCTCTTGCATCGCAATACCGTTATCTTAGTCTATGATTACAATAATACGGTTGTCAATGTAACACGGGTCACCAGACGGCCCGCTCCGGCGCCGGAACGGAAGCTCTGGCCCAGTGTCCACGCTCGATATATCGATTGTGCGAACATGTGACAAGAGCTCGCTATTCGCTGAGATTGCTAAGACTTGCAAGTTTTGCTAAGAATGCTTACCGTGGTAAACTAACTCCATACATATAACATTTATCTGTAAATATCGGAAGGTTAATCTAAAAGTCTACAACTTTAACAATTACGGCGGTAATTAAGTGTTGCTAATTTTTAGATTAGTGAGTTTAATAAAAAAATGCAACAGAAAACCTTTTCTGAAAATTTTGATAGTTGACATTTTATCACAATTTTAGTTAACATACCCACTTTATATTTGGTGTCAAATCAATAGCTACTGTGAGAACATTTATTTTGATAGCTACTTAATTAATCCTATGCAGGGGTATCCTAAACGCTCATTAAACCATCAAAAAATATCTAGCTGGAAAAATGACCTAACTTTTAGTTTCAACATTGTAAACAAACAGTATTGGCGACCATATGATCGGCTTGTATGTGTGTTACTAACACTACACCAACTTTACTGGACATACCTATCACTAACACGGGCTTACTAAGCCTATTCCAACATTCTCATTTTCACACAAACAGTCAACTTTATACATTCGCGGTCCTCTCACGCACACAAACAAAGGACTGTCGCTGCTGAAAATTCAGCGCGAAATAAAGGGGACTTTCTCGCAAACTCAACTTGATTCGCGTGTACACGATGCCTGCGTATGTGTGCGTGATCTTGTACCCAAATGAAGGGTGTATAAGGGCTGATATGTTTGTGTAAGTACAACTCACTCACACATTCTCAGCAGGTCTATAGATTTGTGGTGGCGTGGTCAACACAGGTAGGGGTGTACTTATCTCGATCTACTAACCATTTCGTGAGCCTTTTTGACACTTAACTGCTGTACTAGAACCTTTAACTTTGTAAACAAAGCGGTTTGCGAATGAAAAGTACAAAGTAAATTGAATTTAAGTTACGATATTTATGTTTGAATTAGTTTGTAGATATCTGTTGTCTTAATAACGTTGTTTATTGGGGCTTTATGAAATAATATCTGTTTAGATATACTTGCCATAGTTTTCTACAAAGCATTATAAAGGTATTAAATCGTTATCCTTCCTAGCCATATTTTCCCAAGCCATGTCGGTTAACACATTCAGCCCGAATATTATACACGCAACAAGTTACCCAGCTGTACAGTCCTACTGTTTTCCCCACAGTCTTTTCTTTCAGCCAAAACCTCACTAAAAACTTTTACTCACTTCTGAAATTTGCACTGTTAATAACTCTACCGGTACATTGCTTATTAATATGTTATAAACACAGATTGTTAATTTCTGATTGTAATTTAAAGTGTCCTTAGCAACGTTTTACACCATCGCAACGGTGTAAGCTGATCTTATGCTACATTTAAACACCCAAAATCCGATTCCACTCTCCTAGCCCACTCTCCAAACGAAAACGTGCGTAAAGCAAGTGTCGATGTTAAACATACTAAACGCCACTGTCCCCTACGGGCCGGTTCACAGGTGGGGTGGTTTTATCTGCCATCTACTGACCACTTCAAACGCATTTTTGACACTTCACAAACCCTCCGCAGTGACAATTTGATGGATATTCAAAAGATAATAAATACATGTGTTTTTTGATGTAATACTACGTTATTATTTTTTATTGTGTTGTAAGTTTTTTTGGGTAGGTGTCTTATTTTATTAATTGATTGTTTTTTTATCCTTGTTTATGAATATTTTATCATTTTTCTCTGGTTTAATAATATTGTATTAACTGATAAAATATTTCTCCTTCAAGCTAAAAGTATTATTTTTAAACTCATGCCTCACGAGTATCCTTCAAAAGATAACATAATTTCTTTTAAAAACATACCTTGAAAAAATCTTACCCCCATTGCCAGACGCCATCTTAAATCAACTGTCAAACTCTTGCGCACTATTTAAGACGTAAATATACAGATCATAAAGCATACTTCACAATAGGGTGCAAGCAATTAAAGGCAACTCCATACGACGTGCTAATGTCATATTTATGGGCTTCAGTGTGTAACAGACAGTTTTCACATGCTTATCTATGATGCTACCTGAATATCGGATTTATGGTTCATAGAGTTACTGGGGCATAGATGTGGCTGTTGTAGTTGAAGCAGGGAAGTGTTATGAGACTAGTAAAAAAAAACATTTTAGTGATCAGGTTTATGTTAAAACAAAATTAAGAGAAGTTTAAATTAATTAAGCCTCCGCTGCTCTCTGCTTAATTGCTCGCAGAACAGATGGTCGATGGGGCCGAAAAGTTCTGAGGTGGCGACCACGTACCGGAAGACGTAACGTTAGAAGGCCTCGCACAAGGTGGACCGATAACCTGGTGAAGGTCGCTGGTAGCCGATGGATGCGAGACGCACAGGAGCGGTTGTTGTGGCGACACTTGGGGAAGGCCTATGTCCAGCAGTGGACGACTTTCGGCTGATATGATGATGAAGCTTCCGCTGTTCTTTTCTCATTATTCATGTTACTAAATCCAAATACAGTTGAATCGTTTCTCCGGGACTTGTCGAACTTCATTGACTCGGCGCTGTTCTGTTGGTCGCCACTTTTGATTCTGGCTCTCAAGGGATGTAGTGATTGGGAATAGTGTGGCGGGCTTATAACATGACAAAATACAAAATAATTTAAACAAATGTGATGGCTTGTTTAATTTAAGGATGTTTAAGTTCCTTTAAAATGCTATTCTGTGATTTTTAACTATCGAAATTCCACTGCTCCATTTCGATAAATCCTGGTTGAAACTCACGTACACCAAAATATTTACAGGCGAGTAAAACCATTAAAAAGAGCAAAACTCGTACAATTAAAACATCATTAATGCCTCATCTCCCATCCATACCCTGGCGATAACTTTGATTTTTACGGTTTCCACTCTAGTAGTTTGTATCGTAACAATTTTAACGCTCAAAGATAGCTATTTAACCCCTTACGCACCTTTTACACCCTCGTATAACACGAAAGAAATGGTTATTTTATGGTGTCTCAGTTACGGTACAGATTCGATGTCATAACATTTTGAATTCTCGATACGTCAGCGTGTAGTGATAAGGCCTAGTTATCATTGTAACGCTGTAAACTTGGTATTATGGTCCTTTTATGAGGTTCGTTTTTTAGTGTAGTGCGTAGTTGTAAGTATTTTGTGGGACTGTCTGGGAAATATTACGGTTTTAGGTTTGATTTTTCTATTTTTCTTTGAAGTTCAATAGGAAATCTCGTCCGAGTTGTTGATGGTTCCGGGGGAAAAATAAAAATTTGGAAAATATTAGGCTAAATAAAGTAGTGATACCTAGTAACGAGTTTATTGATATCTTCATTTAAATGTCAGAGAGATCAAGGATATAGTTCATTCTGAAAGACCCTCCTCCTTCCTCCTTGTGAATAAGATCACAATTAGCCGGAACACTACGTGACGGCCACGACCGCTATGGCAAGAGCGTACCGACTGAGAAGAAGAAGAGAGAATGTTTTTCAAGTTTAGTTTAGAATCGATCGTTCACTAATAACAAAAAGAGTTCCCCGAAAATATTAACAGACCCTTGATTATTCACAGCACATTCTCAAATCATCAAAATATATTTCACGCACAACTAATTCCTCAAGATCTCAACAGTCGAGTACAAGACAAACTCATTAATAATCCCATAGAACCAACAACTTCAAATAAATATTTGCTAAGAAGTTAACCAAATCGTAATTTTTCAAACAAACTCATTTCTCAAGCCTTTATGTAGACACATTCAACCCTACCTCGCCTGTATATGCACATGGGATTATGTATGTATGTATTGTTCAATTAAATCGACAGGGGGCTGTAAAAATAATATAAATATATCAATTTACAATGTGAATTCTGAGTTTGTAACTCATTGTGGTACCAATCAATGGTTACAAAAGTAACATTGTGGGCTACGGTTCTCAATATTTTATGGAACATTTATAATTAGAATAGATTTAGAAATCTTTGAAATTAATTGAGGTGTTTCCGTAAGTTTCAATTGAGTAGAAACGTAATGAAATGTTTTCAAGATTTTTTAGAAATTTTATATTTGATTAATACACTACATTTTCTAGTACCTATTACTTTGTTTTATTGTATCTCAAGACTTCAAACGATGATAACCGCCATCGTATTTTTTTCATGAGATCAATATTTTTATACCCGTCCCAAATACTCCATCCCAAAAAAACTTTGAGCGCCACACACCCAAGAAATACGTTGCCGATCACCGAACTAATCCGAGCGAAATCTTCACGCTTGCCGAACACGGTTCAAAACAATTTCTGGCTTATTAAAGACATCCCCAGGTACTGACTTATCCGTTATGGCACTTATGGGGTACCTTGAACACCCTTACGGTATACCTCAATCAATATTTGGAGTAGTTCCTGACGGGACTTTTTAATGGGTTATTTAAACATTCATGGGTAAGCTGCAGCCTGTTTTTTGTTAAGTTTGCCTCGCCTTTTTGCTACTGAATTTTATTTGGGACTAAAACTAAAACTGTTTTAAAATAATGTGGTGATTTTGTTGGTATACTTAAGACTATGGGGCATAACTAAAGCGAGCACTACAAGCGATTACATTCTTCTATTTCTCTTGTCCGAAAACGGAAAATAACAATACAAAACAACAAAACTAAATAACCTTTCTAAAGGGTACAATTTTAGTAGCAAAAATAATTTCTAACCAACAAGGTGTTACCACAAAACACAATAATAGAAATAAAAAAAAAACAAAATCGGTTAAAAATAATTAACCCGTGAAAGTTCTTGGTCCCGTGAAAGTTTAAAAAAAGGAACAAAACGTTAAGGGTGCGACATACACAGCCGATAATTAAGGCGTATTCAGACTGTGATCGGAAACTATAAATAATAGAATTTGGGATCGAAGCGGATCTCTTTTGTTCGCAATTATTATAAGTTTCTTAACCCTTTCCAATCGATCGGATTGGTTTAATAACATGGTTCGTGTTTTCACCTCCTGTCCCACAGGTGTGCCATGTGAAATATCTGTTCGTGTCGCTTGCTAGTCCTCAGTAATTCCGGATGAGACTTTAATTTACTTACCAAGAATTAACTTAAGAAAGATAAATAAATAATAACATATTGCACATGTGCCTGTATGTTTATTTAGATCAAGAGACACGACATTTGTACATTTTTTTTACTGCCTTATTTAATATACCAGTATGCTGCTTTTATTTAACAATTCCCTAATTCTCACGATAACGTAATAAAAATCTTCGATTGATGATTACGGGACTATCGCGTTTCAATTCAGTTTTTTACTTGTTTAAATCTTAAAATGTTCAAAAAACTAAGCCTAACGGTTCAAATTGTTCTTAAAAAGTTATTTCTTAAATCTGTACTGGCACAAAAGAAAAAATAATCGAGCTTAAAATCTGCGCACAAAAAACTGTTACAATTAGACAGTTTTTGTTCCTTTGCCTTAGTAAAAAAAAAAATCTTTAAGTGACAAAAGTAGGAAGTACAATGACATGTCAGGTTAGGGTTGACGGGTGCTCTCCCCTCGAAGTGTTAGGTGACACTAGTGATCGCAATTTTTGACGAAGGCCTTTGTAAAGTTTTTTTTCTTAAATAAAAAGTAGTGTCGTCTTGCATAAATTAACGCATGCGTATCAGAACATGAATATTCCCATGTCTATTATATTTTTTTGCGAACCGTCGATTTCTTTGTGCGACTGATGTGTGTGTGATTACAATTTTAATTGAAAAACAACATTGAAGTAATGGCGCGTCTGGGACTGACTTTAGATTAAGTTTTTTCTTGAGAAATGTGAAGACATTTTTATAGGCATTAAAGAAATCTAAACGATTTTTGTAAACTGTTTTGCTCGTAATATTTGATGTTGAAGATAATGAAAAATAAAAGTTCTAATTTGCCTTTGTAACCGACTTGATGGGACTTTAATTCAGATTGCATGTTTAGACTTTTCTTTACTGTTTTTTACATTGAAGTTTTACATTTAGCAAGGAGAAAGTTTTTTTAAATATTTATACAGGGTTATTTGTAAAACACTAGCAACCTCTTAGGCAGTGACAGTACACATGATTATGAACAACTTTTACTTTGAGAAAACTCAGAAAACTCGAAAAAAATATCAGCTGTTTCATACATTTTCGTTGGCATTTTGTATGAAACAGCTGATATTTTTTTCGAGTTTTCGGAGTTTTCTCAAAGTAAAAGTTGTTCATAATCATGTGTACTGTCACTGCCTAAGAGGTTGCAAGTGTTTTACAAATAACCCTGTATATATATATATTTTTATAAAGAATTTTTTATCCGTTTAATAATATTAAACAAAGAGTTCTTATACGATGCACGTGCTTCACATCCCACGATAATATAATTATCACCTCATCGATGTTACCTAGAACGACTAACAAGGGCTATTTTGCGGTTGATTGCTTCATTATTTCCTGTTTTAATCTATGATAATAACTGGCAAATAAGCGGTCAGTAAGGACTCCACTTCTCATTCATTTATTGTCTTATTATGTAGAGTAATTTTCTAAATGGAAAATCAATTTAATTGAATAGTGGATCACAAGTTAAGTGCTGGATTTGGTAACTGCAAAACTTTTTACAAAAAAATATAACCGACTTCCAAACAAAACACTACAAAGAATAAAATAACCTTAATTTTGGAAGTCGATGTTTCTGGTTTTGTTTCTTTGTTTTTTAACACGGACTTCCGAAATTAAGGTTATTTTATTCTTTGTAGTGTTTTGTTTGGAAGTCGGTTATATTTTTTTGTAAAAAGTTTTTTATTTTTCTTCACTTTTAATTGGTGATAGTTAGAAGACGTCTTCGTCAACGCAGACATTGAAATGCTCATAAAATAAAAACTACTGAACAAATACTGCATCGAAATAAAAAAGAATCACAGAAATCGGATCAAAATCCTCGGAGTAATTGGTGTACATACATAAAAAAATGCCCACTCTATTGAGAACCTCCTCCTTTTTTGGAAGTCGGTTAAAAATCATGATCATGATCACTGAAGAGTTTGACAAATTGTAACATTATTAAAATTTTACCATAATTTTCGTTCCACACAATGAGATTTAGGTATTTCATCTCAAAATGGGGTTTATCGTATTGACCAGTTTAGTGTTTTTAGGGTTGTGATAATTTTATAATCCAACAATCATTGCCTCGTACTAGAATGAAACTGTTATAGAAGTTATAACAATATTGATACAATAGCTCTACAAAACAGAGATAAAAGCTCAGCATTTAGAGAGCAATCCTACTAGGTGTGAATATAATTTTATGGGACAGGAAATTATTGTCCAGTTCATTCAAGTCCCCATTAACACGTTGCACCCATTGCGTTTCTATGGAACCTATAAAGTAAAGACAATAAACTTAATATCGTTTCTATTAGTGAATGAATTTAACTGAACGACGGTTGAATGGGTACAGCACTAGTGCAGAGGAATAGACTAGACAACAAATAAATGTGCAATAACGGTCATTGACCCACATACCTACATTTATTGACTTTATTTATTTATATATGCTTTATTGTACACCAAATTTAAAAATACGTACAGAAAATCTTAAACTAATGTCATACAACGACGACGACAACGAACAACAAAACAACAACGACTACAACGACGACTTTCTTAGTATCAAAAACAGAAATAAAGACACAAAGCTGTCCTAAATCGAATTCTATCATGATCCTTTACGTTTTCAAGTAATGAAAACGGTTCATAATTTATTGTTCGGGTATCTACGAAGGAATATTAGGGAAAGGTCAATGTACTTTATTGCATGTTTATCTGACGCCTACCATAGTACCTACTTTCTGGAGTACAGATAGCACACAAGATCATGGTGTTTTGTTGGGCGCAATGTACAGTCGATGAATTAATACTGTTCTGCGAATTGACGCCGTTCGTTAATTATTTTCTTGCGACTTCAATTAATGACAGCTGTTTTGATTTGAATTTAAGTTGGTAGTCAACTCGGTCACTGGTAAGATCACGAGACATTTCTGAGAACATCTTTGCCAGTTTGGAAAACCGCCTGTAGATTTTTTTTTTAATGCTTTGTTTATCCGTTCAATTAAAAATAAATTCTCATAAAATTCTTTACAATCCATACAATTAAAAAACAAAACACTGCAAAGTATAAAATAACTTTAGTTTCGGAAGTCGGCTTTTCGTTTTTGACACCGACTTCCGAAATTAAAGTTATTTTATTGTTTACAGTGTTTTGTTTTTGGAAGTCGGTTGTATTTTTTTTTTTTTGTAAAAAAAAGTTTTTTTTATATTTCACTACCACTAAGGTTCAAACATTTTTCATGGGATCCCATCATCAGATCCTAATTTATACCTTCCATCATCAGCTCAGCAACATGAGAAAGTTTATGAAAAACATTGAATGTGCCTATATTTGAGGGTTTCCCTCGATTTTCATGGGATTCCATCATCAGATTCTGACTTGATGACAGTGGGACCACCTCAGGATTATAGGCTTTCGAATAAAAAAAATATTTTTTAAAACCGGTCCACAATTGGCGGAGAAATCAGTGAATATACATAAAAAAAACATACAGCCGAACATAGAACCTCCTCCTTTTTGAGGAAGTCGGTTAAAAATTACATTTTATAAGTAATACACAACTATCTTTGGACCGCGGCTTCGCTCGCGTTAATATCGATTTTCGCAAAAAGCCTCGGGGGTGCAGGAATAAAAAAAACATACAAACTCTCTTTCGCATTTATAATTTTAACAAGGAATTTACCAAACTCTGTGTAACAAATACCTAGGTATGTATGGAAATATCTCAATAACGAAACAAAAACTATGCCACGCCATAGCCGGAATGCACCATATTTATTATTCGCTTTCTTCTAAATCCAAGTGGACAAATTTATGACACTCCATACACAATAAATCATTTTCCGTAGCGACATTTTAAATACATTTTTATATGCGAGCCCAATGTTCTAGTACGATCGTCAACACAAGTATTTCCAATCATTCAAACGAAACAAAGAATTTTCGCTTCTAAGCCAATAAGGTAGAGGTTAAAATAGCGTGAAAGAATTCAGCGTTTTTCGGCACAAAGCGTCAGAGTTTAGAGGTGAAATTTATAAGTAATTTGCGAATAAATCTTTCTATGTTAGGGGAGTTTTTTTTCCTTACGCCGTCTTCCGACAATATAAGTAGACTATTAATGTCGTGTACCGATAATTGTCGCACATATTTTAAAAATATCTTCAATAGATATAAAATGGCTTTTGTATGTTACAGACCCTATTATTTTTGGAAACAATATGGGGTATCTCTGTGAAGTTTTGTGAAATTGTACATTTTGTGAGAATATTTTGTATTTATGTGTTATTTTTCTCTTTTTTGCAGAAGGTGAGTGCATGCGAAGTACAATAGACATTAACAAGTTTATGAAGACAGTTCTTATGAATGCTGTGAGTATTAATATTTTTAAGTCTCAAGCTGCAATTATATTATTTAGTTAAACACAAAACGCGTTTTGTTTTTTTTTAATTAATTTATTTTTACAAAAGACACTCAATTAAGAGTCTATAAAGTCTATGCATCTATAAATACGACAAATAGACGTAGTGTATCAATTTGCTAACTGTACATTATAAAATCAGCCTCGCTGTCAGTAAATCGAACAATGTTTAAAAACAATTTTAAATTAAATCAATGCCCACAACAATAAACTATAATATGTATTGACAACAATTTCACCGTCCACAAATCAGATCTAAACACGTGACATGCTCCCGCGCAGGAAACGCCATTGTTTTTACACCATCAACCAAATGATCGATATCAAATATAAAGGCTGGTGCAGACGCGCGATCGACCGTGTCACTCGCATCCGTAGCTTTGTGTCGCGTAAAACAATGTGATAAATGCTGTACATTGTGTCCGGTTCAATGGACCTCATGTGACGATGTATGGCTGGCTTTATTTTGTAGTTTTAAGTATGAAATGCCAACTTTAAATAAATATTCTCATTCCTTAAGAATATTATAAAAACCGAAAGTAACTCTGTCTGTATATCTGTCTGTTTACGCTTTCAAGCCTAAATCGCTGAGACAATTTTAAAACAATTAAATAAACAAAGGGTCATTTTTATCCCGGGGATACGCTTCCTTGGGATAGTTTCTGACTCTCACGTAGACGAAACCGCTGGCAGAAGCTAGTTTCAAATAAAACTTTAATTAACATAAGAAACGTAGAAAGCGACAGAGAAACTTCAATTTCCTATAGTCACTGGCGATGTCTTGAAGATATCAACTGACATTAACTTAGCCAGTAACTGTTAAAAGGGTTCAATACAAACATTTTTATTTAATAGTTCCTCTTCTAGTCCAAGTATTATTAATGTTAAACCGCTCATTTCCAACTAAACACTTTCATACGGTAATATTTTGCAATTAAATTGCAAGTCATTTAATATGAAACAAGGCTGCGATTATATTAACAAGCGCGAGCGAGTAAGCGACGCGGAAACGTTAGCGAGTTCGCCCCGCCTCACTTCGCCAAGAAACCGTCTCTATTTACGCAATCACGACAATGCGTAATGACGATCGTTAGGCGCTGTGACTTCCAGTTTGTACAGTAATTGACATTATTTTCCAATTTCTCTGCGTTTTTTTTCCTGTGTAATGAAATCGCGCAGTCGTGCTCAGTCGTTCGTACAGCCATTGCTTATAAAATTTAACACAATAACGTTTACGAACTCTCTACTTACTGTTCTATCGTATTCACATCCAATTTAACGCGGAATGTATGTTCATTCAAGTATCTGTTGAGATTTTTATCGATACAAGTTTAGACTTGGGCAGATAATAAAATATTTAAGGATCCCACAGTAAGTAGCTAGCCCTCTACGGTAATATTAAAAAGCTTGGTAGTGTTTTCTTTTTTTAATCAACATATAAATCAAAATCCTCACAAATTCTCATCACTCACAACAGCTGTCGGCGTCGATTCTGCAAACATGTCGAAGTTCACATCGAACTTCGACGAAGTGAGCTGTCATTCCATCTTGATTACTTGGATTGACAGCTCACTTCGTGATCACTTCACCCAAGCCTTCACTTCGACATGTTTACGGAATCGCTCTGTTCAAAACTTAATTAGGATCAACCAAAAGTTTTCTTGGGTTTATTTTTTTAATTTTGGTCCATATAGCCACTTCTCTAAATCAGCACACAATTTTGTGAATCACTCCGTGTAACAAAGAACAAAGAAATGACTACCAAACTGCAAAATTATAAGAATGCAAGAAGAACAAACTATAATAAAGCCAAGAGCGAGAGCGCCAAACGGCCAAAACGTGATCTATCACCTACTAGAGTTGCGCGCGGCAGTTAGCTCTCTCTACATATAATTTAAAGCCATTAAAGACATCTGCAGAGCCAGCAATGAGCTCGCTTACTTGGGATGCGTAGCGTCCCTTTGGTGCCCTTTTTTGTGTTTCTACGTACGTGCGGGGGTGACTTTTTCGAGCAAGGGGTGAACGCGTGGGGTGGTTTGCTCATGTTTATGACTCCTATGTTCTTGACTCATATACCTCGTTTTATGAAAAACTCTGCCTCGAATTGCCGTTTTGGAGTCATTATCGTGTGTCGGTATTCGTGGAAGGGAGGCATTCCAAATGTGTAGGCCGTGGATCCGAGTTAAATTAGCATTTTATGCGTCTCTTCGTATTTCATTCGGAATATGTGAGTGTAAGTATCTAAGGAAAGCAGTTTAATCAGTTCGAGATTAGTTAAGTAGTTAGTTTCGTCACTTGATGGCTTTAAGTACGTTTGACACGCCTTCTAATGTAGATACAACTATAAAAATTCTTCCCATGCACGAAATTAATCTAGTATCTCAATAGACAATCTTTACTTCATCAGATTATAGAATCGAATGCATTTAAATTGTAACAGTAATGGCCGCATTAGTTGAGTTATAAAAACAAAACATCGATTTGGTTTTGGGCGATATCGCGTTACTTGTGTGACGTAACATTGTTGACATTGAAAGTTTCCACATCTCGAAAATTCTCGACAATCTCGTCGTCACCGTAACCATCTGTCCGAAAAACAATCGATGGCAGCATCTATGGTGTCAAAGTATCGAAACCGCTCGGCTTAATCACAACGTACCCTGATTAAGGCGGACCCTCTGGCCATAAAAACATTATCGTTGCGTCCCTCCGTAAAAAAACATAAAGAACAAATACAATGGGCCAGTGGGCTCATGGTGCATCAGATATTGGCAGTTAGCTACATCCATGCCATGCGTCTTCGTCTGATTAGATCCGATGTCTACGATCGCCTTTACTGTTATTGGTGTTTTCAATTGTAAAGCCGTTAGTTCTGTTGCTTTTATGTTTTTTTATTAGAATATTGCGTTGTATATGTCGTTTTGCTAATAATGAAGAAATGGAAATGCTTCATCAATATGAATTAAGAAATGGAGTTCAAGACAATGATAGCAATAAAACTGATTGGTTCCGATATGAGACAGATAATGTCAGAAGCATGATATAAAATGAAGCTCATAACAAAATCATCCACATAAACCAAGACCCTGTTTATGTACTGCGCTACATAAAATTTCATTAAACAGAACATAAGCTCCTTCCAATCTCGGAAGTAGCCACCAAAACAAAAATAGCCTTGAGGGTGAAATCTGAAAGCATTGAGAAAAACATTCGTGGCACAAAACTGACGATATGCTTAATGCACCCCACAGAAATTATCGATTAGAAGCTTTTTTATGCAAGAGGGAGTGCGTAGGGGAGAAAGCCTGGGGCGCGCGGTTGAAACAAAAAACGGGAGTGAAGAGTGAAAATAAAAAGTTTAAACAAGTAGGATTGCAATGGAGGCCCTTAAGACGAAGGAAAAATCAATATTCGATGCCGTCCAATGCAAATCTTGCATCCCGATTTGAATTTCAATGCAGTCGCGAATTTGAGTTACTGCTTTTATTTTTATGTAATTTCTTCGTGTCTGGGGTTCTAAGTAGTAGCTAAGAAACGTAGGGACGCAATTATAATAAGGGTATGTTCTGGAAATAGGTATGGCTTTTGTACTGGTTTAAGCTCAAAGAATATGAAAATTGAAGTTTTATGATTTGTCTGCTGGAGTTCCTGATAAATTCTATCATCTATATACAACCAAAAGGCAAAAATAATTGAAATAAACCGAAACGGTTATCAAATCACAATGACGTCATTAAAGTCCGTTTACAATTTCCCTGCAAACTTCAGGCAGTATATTGCTCAGAACAGTAAGAACATTACCTCGACAGATCATAATTTCTCCGCTAGCATTTCACAGCACACTATCGTTTTACTATATAAGTTAAACGCGTATTTCATAATTTTCTATGAATATTTAATTCATACTAAAACGTTGAATGGTGTATAATAAACTTCACATTAAATGCAAAATGTCTAGCGGACTAGAAGCCAGTGGGAGATGCTATAACAAGAAATACAGGGTGGTTAAAAACTGGAAATTAAAAACATTAACAAAAACATGTCTTGCCTAATACGTTTGACAGGGGATCTGCCGTAAATGTACCAATCAATCAACGGAGCACATAAAAGAAGGTTCGTCTCGTACTCAGCCCAATTAAAGCGCCCCAGGGCTCAGATGTACACTCTTCTTGATCGTTGGAGCGTCATCTTTAAATTTTCGTCGTTAAGATTTAATTTTTATCAAGGTCCCCCTCACGCGGGGAGAGGCAACCTGTCGCGCCAAATATTTTCCTCCGTAGTTTTTTCCCTCCTTCGATGGCACTTACTCGCCTCCCCTCTGTACGAATTTTTTTATCATTAAAACTCGGAGTGGGGTCGCCGAACCCGGCGTTGCCAACTCGCGCTGTCATAACAAAACAAAATCATACGGAACCCACGTAATTTGCAACATCGCTTTTTTTTACTATGAATTTTTAAGGTTCTAAATGATTAAAGAGGCGTGCTGTGCATTTTAAATATTTTGCGGCGGATTGGTGATTATTACTATATAGAAATTATTCATAGAGCAGTAGTGTTAACTTCATCAGCAGTACAAATTTAGATCTAGATGCTTTTAGTAAAACTAACCATATGCTCATTCATTACATTCATTATATACGTCTACTAAATATTACTAACCGAAACAAACACTGCCATACTTAATCAACACCGGCCAGTTCCCCCAATCAATACCAATCGCCACTAATAAATTCATTAAGCCCGTCAATGTATGAGGTATTACGCAGTGACGATTTAAGACCGTTTGCGGCCAATAACAGCCGGATGACACATTTCACTTAGCCTGAATGCGGCCGTAATTAAGCCGGCTACGTGATAATTACCGGCCCACTGACACCTCGCCACGATTCATTTCCTTTGACGTACCGCTGCCATCTTTGTTTTCCTTTTACTAACTGATGCTTATTTAGGGACGCTTTATGATAATGGAAACAAAAGACAATAGAATAAATACGTTACACGTAATTGCGATCGTTTATTAGCAGAAAAAGAAAGAAAGAAAAAGTTAATTTATCAACCACCTAAACCATAATTAGGTCCAAGAAGAAAGAACGTGGCGAACTTTCATCAAGTGTTTACATAGCAGCTAGCACTAAAACATTGGAACAAACAAAATTAACGTAAGTAAGGTTGAAAAGTTGTGGAAACAGAACTCTTATAATCTTGTTAGAACGCAGACGCAGCGGCTAATCCTCCTCCCATCAGCTAATTAATCCTACCAAGTTTATTTCTCAAAAAGTTTCAACTTGGTGCGGAAGTAATTTCACGCCAAAGCATTAGTGGGGAGCGAACTTCACACTTAGCTACTCGGTAAACACTCATGACGTTTCCTAATTAACGGACGCAATTAGTGGTCGAGCTCGATGGACCAGTGGGGGGTTGGTGGTGGGATGGGGGGGTGATAAGTGGCCAAGAGAGGAAAAAGTTGGAGAAAATTCGAGGGCTTAACATGGGGGACGTGAGGCGCCCAGACGATGGGTAGTTGCACGTTCGCACTTCGTACCACGTTGTCTGGAGCGTCGGAGCGACCTTGGACTTTGAGTATGCTAAACTGTTTTGATTGTGTTCAAAATTTTTCTTTTGAGCATAAGGCGTGCGGTTTTTTTTTTGATACAGAAATATTTCTTTGTTAGGTATGTAGTTGATATAGTCACACTATTCATACAAAGCTATGAGTCTTTTTAGGTATTATTAACGAATTAAAGTCGTTGTAATGAACCATTTCTTTATAGTAACTACTTGATACAAATCTCAAGCCGAAATGCAATTTGCGTTCTCTGGCACAGTAAGCGAGCAATCGATAACGTGACCCAGAGCCCCAAAAGTTTGACGGCACGTCAACACGTCATAACAGACACACGACTTCTTATTAAAAGTAAGATAACCTACACACATTATGCAAATACTAATCCACCACTCATTCTTGTGCGTATCTTAAAATATTAATTCCACAAGAGTCAGAACATTTGCATCTTAATTACGAATTCGTGATTGTCCAAGGAGACCAAATGAAAAATAGCTCGCACCCATAGTCTCCTCTTATTAACATTCCGCCCCTGTGCTTTTGTGATGAGTAATTGCTTCTTTAATTCGCGTCATCCATCCTCAAAATAGGGCAATTTTTCATTCAGCTTCACGAGCCTTATACACTTAATGGCAATGAAAAATACACACGTCTACCTTACAGGATTGATGGTAAATAAATATAAAATTTTCGCATAATTTGATGTAGATTTTTACATGAGTAGCATTAGGAATGTTTTGGAGACGTTTCTGATAAATGGTCTTTTGTGTTGATAGGTTTTGGCTTTATTAAGACGGAGGTGGGTGCTATAGGTATATATGTCACCGGATAATTGCAAACTCCGTAAAATTGTAATAAATCTCTTTTAGATTATATTTTCTCGAAATATTTTGATCATATAATTTTGAATACAATAAATCCCATCTAAATTCAATAGTTTCCAATGCTAATTTACAGAAAAGTTAGTTTACAATTTCACGCGGTATTTTACAATCTTACGGTGTCTGTTATTTTCCAGTGACATATACATATTAAGTTATTGTGATATACCTTGTGATGGATCGTAAGTAAATTTTTAGTTGATTATAGAAATTAGAGCATTAGTTAGTTAATTCTCAAACATATTGGAATTGGACTGGATATTTTTTTTTTGTAAGAAAACGTTGCCCCACACTAGGAATTACTCCTGTATCGTGGGTGCGTTTACAAACATACAATGTCTAATACACAAACATCCAGACTCGGAACAACTATCTGTAGGCCATACAAATATTTGTTCCGTGCGGCAATCGAACCCGCGACACTCAGCGAAGCAGTCAATCGTTCAACCACTGCGCCAACCATGTCGTATTTACAACAACAACATTGTTGCTTGGTTGATCTGAAGCTTGCATCGCATTCATTAGCTAGCCATAGCAAGCCCTTAAATTAGTATGATTCAGTAAAATTACATCACATTTCATAACTACATTTAATGTAGTACGACTTATTTCCCTGTCGGCAAATTACAACAGAAATTCACCACAAAAATATTTGCTTCGGTAACCAAGCATCATTACTAGGACCAACAACTGCTTAAAAACCAAAATCGTTACCCGTTGTTTGCGGGAGCGTGGCTTTCCCTTCTCTGGCTTTAATTTATTCCCCAAAAATATAAAAGGATTCTGAGGAGTCGTTAGCGATATTGTAATTTGATTATTTGTATTTTTTTTTCTTATACTTTTAATCACCGGGCTTTGCCGAGGGAGGGAAATCAGATTTCAATTTCAATTAGAGAAGGATCTTCGTGGAAAAATCCGAATCGAGTGAATGAGTATTGATGAGTTCGGTCGTTAATATAAATGAGTCATTTTAGCGGGGGTGCTCAATCAGCCTTTTTATTTGTTCTCTTGTTTGGAGGATGCCAAATTATTTGCCTACGATTTTTTGGTCTGATTGTTTGCGGATTAGATATTGTGCCAATTTTAAGTGGGCAGCCGTAGGTATGGAGTTCTTGTTGTGACATAATTATGGTGTCTAAAGAAATAAAGTGAAAGAGAAGAAATAAGTTAGAATGCACAGGCTCCTTCTGGGTAAGCTCGCTCCATCGTAGACTTTGTCTCTGTCATATCTGACCTAGACTAGAGTCAAGAGCAAACCCACCACAAATAAAAAAAAATAAAAAAATATTTGAATCATACAATTACATAACGCCCATATGCCGAGAATCAACACCACGATCCCGAACGCTGAAACCAGACAGTCCCCACCGCTGCGCCGTTTCAGTCCTCCGTTTTCCAACAAAGCCCAACAAAACAGCCCAATTACAACGTCTTACTTGCTCGCGGTTGGAAAACCCTCGAGACCTGAAATCAAAAGCAATGCCACGTCATAACATAATATCCAACAGCAGGATAATTAGGGAGCTTGCGATTGCACGCGAGCCACAAATAATTCATTAACGGTGCCGTAGTTCACCGCATACAATCACTTAGACTGTCATGCACCACGTTTAAACTTACCAAGTGGAGTAATTACTGCACTGAAGCGGCCCATGCTGAAAGGTTAGAAATAATTGGATAATAGGGGGTGTGTTATGCACCGTAATGACACGTAGTTACCTGCAAGTCGCGCTGGCAACAAAGATAGCGCTAACCGAACGACTACAACGTAAAATCAATGTTTACTCACCACTCAGCAAACAATTTTAAAATGAAAATAAATTCAATTCTTTCAAGTAACGCGCCGACACGAACCAATTAGAAAACGGACGTCAAGGAAGCCGCAATTAAAAGGAATCCTCGAATATCTTCCGACTTAATGACTTCTTTGCTTGTTAATTCCTTGTCGTGAAGGAAAAAACTCCGAGTCGGATTAATTCCAAGTGCAAGTCGATTGTTTGCATAAGCCTCGGCGGGGAAACATCACCTCGCCGCCACCGGCTTAAAAAAATAATTAAAATTCGTAATCACTCTTGACTCGACCCCCTGGGGGAGCGGCTTGCTTCCGACCGCGACGCGGACCGACTCGAGATTTTCACATTGAACGACACGAACGTCCCCGCAAATTCGTTTATGTGACATTTTAAGTAATTTGTGTTACTCGAATGTTGTAAAAATGACTTTATTACGAGCTACGATTCACATCGTGGCGTTGTTCAAATAGTGGCACAAAAGCCTTGTTGGAATGTTTATGGACGTCTTAAAAAACTCGAACGACATACGGTAGGAAAGTTTCCGAGTCGCTTCGTTACGGCCACCCGCAAAATATGAAAGCTTAGTTCATCCCTTGCATGTTCACTGGTAGTTTTCTACCCTCTTAACAACATATTTCGGCATATTTCGATTACCATAAAGCGTTTCGTGTGATGTATATTTACGTTTCATTATGTGTACTTATTTCAGTGCTTACATGCATTAATTTCTTTACTATATTGTGTATAACATAACCTTTAATAACCCCCTGAATATGGCCCGGTTAGCCATAATGTAGGCCCACATAATTATACAAAATAATTGCAGGTGGTTACTCAATGCAGTTTGCTTAGCTAAGTAACATTATAGAATAGAATAGAATACTCTTTATTATGTACACCATATAAGTTACAGAAAAGATAGATAACAATAATTACAAAAAAAATATTAATTAATTAATAATTACTTACTTAATTAATAAATTAATAAATAATTAATAACTTATTCATTAATATTTTTTATTTATTAATTAATTCATTACTTTTTAATAATTTAAATTATTACATTGTAATAATTTATTACATAACCGGCGTTCGTACTACATTCTAGCGTATTTTCAGCCCTCAAGTATTGTCAGGGTACTTCGTTGCTTACAGAAACATGACGTTACCTGACGTAATAAGTGTTCGGCATTAGTGTACCTATGCTATTTTTTCAATTGCTGTTATTAGCTGCAAAATTACTAAGGAAATAACTTCATCAAATATTTAATTCTCAACAAGCCTCGTTGAGAATTAAATATTTAATTCTAAGCTTTCCACTTAGAAAACGTAATGTAGGCAAGTACTCATTATAAAAATATACATTCTTAAAATTATTAATTCCCTAGGGGCTTTAACATCATTATCGAAACATTTCGCGAACTCCTCTTCCAATAGGATGTAAAATAACTCATCACAATAGCCAGACATTTCTTTCGTACATTCAAAAGAATCCGAGCTTATCACGGCCTTAAATTAATAAGCATTCAAGTCGAGCCAAGTAAAAATGAATAAAGCCCGTAACACCGAACAATAGCGTAATAAGGATGGTGCATTTTGTCTCTGAGAGCTCGCTTGCAAAACAACAATAATTCTTCTTTCCGTGAAAAGATTTTCAGCGTTATTCCACTTGAAATTATTATATTTTTTTTCTTGTCGTCGTCTTGCCATTGTCTCGGACGGGAGGTAAGTAATGAGGGAAATTGGGGGCTCTTGGCCGGGCTGAGGGCTGAGGGACGCCAAGATTTGCGTGGCCGACCGCCGGCTAATGCCGAATAATGAAACAGCTTTGAGATATTCTCCGCTCAGCGGTTGGGATTTATTAGATTCAGCCAAACGGAATTAGGCACTTACAAAACGTAGATATTGCTGTAACTATGTATACTTGCCCTTAATAAAGTTTTACGGTCGGTACGCAATTGGTAATCAAATTAAATTGGGCTGTGAAATCAAAAATTTCGAAAGACATTGTTAGGAGTCAAAATTCTTTTTATAAAATTCAATATCTTAACCAAAACATACCATGTTTCTGTAAACAGTTCTAACAATAGAAGAAACGTTACCGAAAATGACGTAAAGGTAAATCCAACATCGGATGACGTAAGGCAATCAAGATAACCCACTCACAACAAGATTCTTGTTTAAAAAGATGTCCTATACAAAATATGGTATAGAACTAAGAATGCCAATAGTCTGAATAGAAGAGAATGTTATTAAAGAAGTTTTAATCGCCAGAACACAACCAAAAGAAATTGTCTCTATATAGCACATACAATTATACAAGAAAGAAGAATTTAATTTGCAAAATAATATTCATGCACTTCCAAGCACAAGAGTCGTAACAACGTAAAAAGGCAAACAAAATATGAATACAATTAGACTGGCTAGTCTTATCTCAAGGATTTCTAAGGTTTTTTCCAACTTAACTTTACCTATTACTCCGCAGTGGTCAGTCGCGTGCACACAATCAAGTGTAGTCTGTAGGATTCCTTAGATCCTAGTTTTCGCTTTATTCAAGTCTCCGAGACGAGTCAAAAGCAGTTTTACTGTATTTTTTCTTACCATTGTGTTTGTTAGAATTCAAGTCGTCATTAGTTTTGTGTCTCCGTGGGTAGATGTCTCTTTCAATTGTGTTGTCGATAGTAACTGTTTGTGTTTCGTGGATCTTACAAGTGCCTGTTAAGGTTAGAGTTTTAGAAACTTTGGAAATGTTGTATTCTGTGCATGTTTGGCGTAATGTTTGGTAATGAAATGAAGGTATTATATTTGAGATTTACATTCTGTATACTGTGAGTTTTGTCATGTATCCTCGATTGATTCTTAACCTAGGCATTTTCAAATTGCGATGATAATACACATTGAGTTACTACGCATACAAAATTACAATTTACCTGTGTCAATCTTGCCAAAAACCTTATAACCCAACAAAAAACCAAACATCGATCTCAATTTAAATTGGATAAGCTTGCACAATATCGGCGGCAATAATCCAGCGACCACTCACTCTCGCGACGTCCCAAACTCAAACATTACTTTTGTAGTTTCCTATTTACATATCCCCAAAGCGGCTTTCTTCGTGAACTCCAATATTTCTTGGCTCGTACTCGACCCAGCGGTCTCCCATCCAGCATTTTTAATCTCGTTGCTCGGATCTGCACGTGGGCCCGCAACCCCTCTATGTTTACCTTCCGAAATAGTTTAACGGGAACAATTTGCATCTGCTTATGCGGGGGCCGTCCTTGGTTGTTAACTAGTCTCCTTCGTCTTACCTTTTCAGAGCCAATCGTATATCAATATGTATTTGTCGATATAATGTTTGTTTACCATGCATCTGAGGAGTTGGTATATTATTTGTGGCTGTGATGAAACTTATACATTTCGGTTTGTAGGGTTCCAAGTCCATGTGGAGATTTGTGGAATTCGGTAGATATAGCATCATAATATTTTTTATGAATCATAATCAGTCAGTTTATTTCTCACACTTGCCACAATATTTTTATCAAATGAATACTTTAGTATCGAAAATATGATCGAGCTCGAATAACCTTGATTTCCACACAACTCTACATAAATTTTAAAAATGGACATTAAAAATTAAACAAAAAAGAAATGGAATGGAAGTCGCCAAACGTAATCCTATGTACACATGAGTGTTCCACAAAGATATGGGCAGGTTAGAGACGTAGTCCTAATCGATATCCTTATAATGATTGCTGGAGGAGCTCGCATACGAAATAAGGAGGGTGCTTGACGTCGGAGGTGTCCGGGGCCGGGGGGGTGGGCGGGGGGGAGATATGAGACGATTTAGATTTTTTCCCTCTTCTATTCTTTCGTTTTTTTGGGGGAGCCCCCTCGAAAAGGGTGAGGAATTTAAGACGGCAACGCGCGATCGATTTTTCGCGCATGCATTGGTATTCTCGTAATGTCTTACTTGAGATTAGAGTTATGCTTTTTTATGTTCCGCTTAGGTTTGCAGTTTTTATGGTCCATACACGATTTTTTAAGTTAATTTATGTTGTTTCTAACGTTGGCAATGGCACTGTTTTTAAATATGTAAGATGAAACAAGATTATCAAACTGTGTTTCCATTTTATGCATTGATTAACACGATACTTCAAAAGATACAAAAAACTAGTAATAACGGACTAAAACACAACTTAATCTTAACTCACAAATTAAAAACCTACTTAATCAATTTCAATAAAGAAACAGCCACACCTCGACTTAATCAAAATCTATTAAACAGCAGCTATCAAATTACGTTAAATATTTATAAAAACATCAAAAAACACGTCATTTGTAAAGATAAAAAAGGAAATATTTTCCTTCATTAATAGATCACCGGCGAGGAGGCACAAAGGCGAGGCGCGAGTCGCAGTCAAAGGGGCTAAAAGCCTTTCGGCCCACAAAAAAGTCTCAATTAAAAACCTGACGGAAGCTTTTAGAAGGTAATCCCTCAAATTGTTTCCAACGCCCCCTCATTAGCACCAAAAGTGTTAAAAAATAAACTTTTTAATCTTTATTACTCGACGACTGCGCTAAACGGGTTAAATTATTATAGAACAAGCGCTATCTCATTTTTTATTCTTTAACCCTTCGCTCGCGTAATTTATTAGTGACTTGAGACTCGGCTTTTGAAATTTTTAGTCTATGTTTAATTTAGTCGGCGTCCGTCATAATTGCGGGGAGGTTTGACGCGATTTATCATTATTCCGTGGTTCGCTTCCCGCCTTGCTTGAGAAAGATTTTAATAATCATGCTTAGAAAAACAGGCGTTGATAACTTTGTTCTGTTTTTAGGTGTTTATTTATTAAGTTGTTTTAATATTTAATTAGGATTTTTTTTAGACTGTAGTATAGCTATTTCTATGATGGGTGTGGCTGGGCGGTTCATAGGTGGATTAAGGTCATCGTTAAAGTTAATTAAATCGAATTATTCTACTTTTGTATTAATTTATTCGCTAAGATACTCGTAAAGTTACAAACAAATGATGTAGTGAAAAGGTCTTTTGCAAAACGACTGACTGACTGTATTTTGGACTTCATTTCGTTAGCTACGCTCCAAGAGAATTAGTGGTCCCAAAAAGTTCTTAATTTGAAACAATCGAGCGCTTTTTGTACAATCCAACTCACCTTTAAATTGAATTCCACCCAATTTGTTACACAAAAAAGAACAAAAATAATCCTAACGGAACAAACTTCACTAATTACACGAATAAATCCAAACAATCCGGCGCAGAACTCGCGGCCCCAACAAACCGAGCGAATTAAAAAGAAAAAAACCGACAGATGGACAAAAAAAGCATTTCCTTGACAAGTTTTATTTACCATAAACATTGTTACAGAAAACGGAGGCCGGATGAAAAAGTTCGCGTTCATTAAATCCATTAATTAATTCAAATGAAACCGCGACAAAACATTTACATTCCTCGCCCCGCTTCCCTTTTAGACGAGGAAAACCCGAGTCATTGAAGATTTTTCCTTCAGACCGTGGCCACTAAATGGAAATTAAGCGTTTAATAAACCGACCGATGGTGGCTAGAATTAATTAATACTTCGACTTGTCTCGCAAGTTTTTGTACCCTCTCAAGTTTCATTTCTTGGTATCACCAGGGGTCGAGGGGAGTACTTTATAATGGTGTAATAATTAAGACAAAGTCCCTTGTTTCGGTGATAACACCTCTAATTATTCATTTCGAGTCGACATCGAGATTTTATGGGGTGACGATTTGTAATGTCATTGTAAGAGAGTACGCTTTCGTTGTAATTTTTAAAGGAATTAATGTTGAATTCTGAGTGAACTTTATAGCTTTCCCTCCGATTATTATAACAGTAAAATACATAATAATGTCGTAAGGGTCAAATGAGTGTGAAAGGAATTCGTAAATTCTTAAGTTTGACTTTTAAAGCGCAGATGACGAGATACCATTTGAAAGGAGTGATTTACCTGTTTGTTAATTAAGTAAAATAGAGTCTGTGCAGTCGTAGATTTTAAACAATCTACAACTGCACAGACGTTGCCCTTTGTACCATTATTAACGTTCTGTTAAAAACCAAAGTTCCGTTTTTCTCGGTACCCATCTTCACAAATCACAGACAAATTTTCTCCACATTTTTTCACCAAATATTTTAACACTCTACAACTAAATATTTCTTAAGTGTCGTCAACATGGTGCCTCTACTTAACATGTACTTTTATTTGTCAATTAGGTTCCGCTGCGCGCGCGCCTCTAAAGTGCCACAGAATTATTTTACCGCTCCTATAAGGAATTTCATGGCTATTGGACGCTTGTTTAGTCATTTAATTAGTAACTCAGGTTACCATTTTCAACACGACATGTTCGGATTAGGGTTTTCCTGCCAGTTCCAGTAATATGAGTTTAGGGCCTTTTACGATGCTTCATTGTTTTATAAGATGCACTTTTGTTTTTTTTTAAACTTCATGTAGCTTGGTTTGATATCCTTTAGTTAGTGCCATTCGAATTTCAAAATGTATTGAATTTTTGTCCTATAAAGGCGAGAGGCAATTTCGTGTTAACATACACCATAGAAATTATAATTTTATAACCAAAAGGTATTTTAATATACACCTATTATAATACAAAATTCTTGTTTATTAATATCATAAACAAACACCAATATTATGTTTCTCAATATCAACAATAAAAAGACATTCAGTGGCAATTTTACCATACATTATAGACATATTTGACACCCGAAATAGCAGTGTTTAGAAAAATATCGGCGTCGGTAAATCTCTGATATTTATATACCGATATAACTGTTCTATTAGTCGATACGATAGAAATATTTTGACAATGTGTGATAACATCGGCTTAGGGATTTACATAAGATACACATCATGTTTGTGAAACCTATCAAGGTGGGCAAACTTATAATGAATGCTAAAACGTGCTAAGCGACATTTGGAGTCTATATGAAGTGGCACAGCCCATTTTGGACTTTTAGACAATCTTCAGCGCTGAAAGAATTTCACTTTGTCTAGGCCTTCTGATGGTCTTTGGTCTGCCTAGGCATTATTAAAAAAATTGCATGATGTATTTGATCAGCTGATTCATTAAAAAAAACCTGATTTAAAGACCAGTTCAGATTTATTCACAACGGATCACACGACGTTGCCCCAAATGTGCTGATTTGTGTAGGACACTAATTTATACTTATTCGTTTTTTCACGCGAACAATCTTAGCGCCCACGAGTCGTGATCGCGCTTACATCACAAGTCAACCCACGGGAACAAGCGCCAAAAGAAACAAAAAAACCTACGAAAATATTCTCAACAGAAAATTATCTCTACATAAACGCCATGTACCAGGCTCGATCTGATAATGCGGCCCATTAATTTGAACAAAGTTCGCGTCGACACCGCCGTTGGCCTTATAAAGGTGAGGCGACAAAATTTATAAGTTCGATTACTTTAATCTTGGTTAACTTATGCGAGTACAATTTCAAAGCTGACAAAAGAAATGCAAGCAATAAATCGAGTGTCGCTTATCTGTTGTATACCTGTATTGTTGTTGGCGGTGTCGGTGTAATCTAGACTAACATGGGGTAATTAATATAATGAAGTAGGTAGACGAGTGGATCACGCGAAGTTTTTCGTCGCGTGATCCCGTGACGGGCGGGAAGTAGCCGCTTCCTTACGCTATTTTGGACTGTAAATTATGCAACCGTTCTGAATATTTGGTGTCTTTTTGTGGCTTGTATGTGGAAGGTGAACTATGACTTCGTTAATTATGTCTCTATGAAATGCAACGACCCAAAATTCAAGGAAAATTTTCAAAAAAATTCAGCTGCATTTATTTGCAAAACTGTTCAATTCCGAACAGACCATTAATCTCCTAAACCATACCAGAAAATGCAAACCAACAATCCACATAACATTTAAAATATCTCCAACGTAACACCATAACGAAAGCTTACACTAATCAATTTAGGAGCACTAATGAGGACAATATAAATCGATGTTCTTAATCCGAGAGCTGTGGCAATAAATAAAGGCATAAGAGCACGAACCATATTTCTCGATTAAGTGCGAAAGTGAGGCGGTCGCGCTACGCGGCTGAGGGCGCGCTGCCAGCGATAAGAGATGATGTAGCGATGCTTTGGAAGTGTATCGCTTTGGGTTTTGAGGTGTATGGAGATGACAGGAGAACATGACAGATCTAAGGTTTACGAACTAAGGACAAGAATTGGTTGAATTTGTACTGAACTTTCCTGAGATATAAGCTCTAGTGTCAAGTTTTTAAGATGCGAGTAAAGCATTGGTTGTTTGGAGTATTTTTAAAATCTCTACTTTTTTCAGAGCAACATTGTTTATCAGAGTTGGGCGGGCACATTAATATATAAAAAAAAATACACACTCAGCATCACAAAAACGTCCGCAAAAAACAAGCGCAATATGTATAATTGTGCGCAAGTTTCAAACAGTCTCGCATCGCTCGCCATACTGCACTGCTTTGTAAAAACAACTTTAAGCGATCCGTGTAAGGTTGAATTTGTTTATAGTATAACAACACATAACTCACACATGTCACTTGATACATGTCGGTTTTTGACGACAGTTTCGAGTGTTGCATTTGTTCGAGACTGTGCATCTTGGGATTTTTATATATCAATGGTTGGGCAAGAATTGTCCGTCCCCAATCCATTTATTTAAATAAAAATGGCCATCGATCGCTTCGCCCATGTAATGTCTCCTTAGCCTTAAGCTGAAACGCAGCGATGCCGGGCGGTAGGCGCGCGTCATTACCTGCGCAGGATTGGTCACGCAAATCAGATCCGCGCTGTCCACGCAATTATAATCAAGTACGCCACGCCACTCGTAATTCTAAAGTAATCAAAGGTTTAGCCATCTGTTTGTGAATGTATTTCATGGATCCCGCGGCCTACGTAACGAGAAATGCGAACCGTCAGCCCGCCACTTTATGTCGCACTAAGTTCACATTTTACGACACTGAAATTTAAATATTCGAACACAGTTTATGTAGAAATAGAGAATACACACATAAAATTTATTTAGACAACCAAATAAAAGTTAACAAAATATTGATACAACGGCAACAATAGAAACCTAAAAATTATTAGTTGCATTGTTGACGCCCGGTCTCCATAATCCTTAGGAAAGCTTCTTACCATAAATAATACGTGTAGCTGCTAGCTATAATAGTGAATGCGCGTAGGCGCAACGCTACAGATCGACAGTCCTATCCTGATTGTAAATCAGTGCTGGCTGGAAAACTATTAGGCCGGGCCTTCGAATCGAGCGGGGCACGAAAGCCTGATATACATATATTACAGTGTAATGCGTCTTTATCCTGGCATTAGATGAGCATTACATTTCTTCGTCTTTACATAAATCTC
This sequence comes from Lacanobia wlatinum, assembly GCA_947578705.1. Lineage (NCBI taxonomy): Eukaryota > Metazoa > Arthropoda > Insecta > Lepidoptera > Noctuidae > Lacanobia > Lacanobia wlatinum. The sequence goes on from OX388039.1 coordinate 17,065,380, forward strand.
TACACGAAACAAAAAAAAACAACATCGTAGTTCCATACATTCTGCCTCAAGCGAACATTCCTGTCTAATCATATTCAAAATGATTTGAAATTAGAACAATTATGTGACAAAAAAGTCGAGTGTCAATTGTTTGTAACATACACTAGTGGCGCGGCCCGTCTCCGCCCGTTGCTTGTAAATCGCTCGCCTAGAGGCCGTCCCGTGAGCTGACGGACGTTTCGACATGCCCTGTCTTAGTATAAACACCTCTGATTCATACATTGTTCATGTTTAGCTAATGGCTACGGCTTTCTAGGTGTCACAATGTTTGATGTTTTTTTTGTTTGGTCCCGTTAACTGGTTCTGGCTTTGTTAGGAGCAGTGCGAATTGTTTTATTGCGCTATCTATTTTGGTATCGACATTTTAGTTGGATACCAAATCAGTCAAATTATTACAAAGATTGAGTGTTTTGGTAGCAAAACCTGTTCTCTATAGGCTTAAAAAGATGCCTATATAAAAGTCGTAACATTTCACACAAACATCCATTATATACAAGACAGTATAAAATATAGAGAAGTAACACAAAAAACTCCACCTGACATCACCACAATACAGCAGGTACATTGCATAAACATTTCAGAGACATTGTAGCGAAACAAAACCAACGAAAAAAGGAACATTTCGTACAAACATAATATAATGAAGATATAAATCGCTGTTATCTCGAACAGGACTCGTGCGAATAAACACCTAAGGAGATATCGTAATAGAGAAATTACTATAAAATAATCTTGGTGTATGTGTGTTTGTTGTAAATCGATAGGGCTAGGGTCGTCCCCACGTGCGGACATGTTCTCCGTGTTGATTGTAATTTGTAGTGCGCGAGCGCATGTCCGGCCCGCTGGCGCATTCTGCAACTATATGATGTCTTGTTTCAGTTCTGCAGCCGGAGACAAACACGTTTGAGAGATAGAGGACAGCGTTTTAATAGGACGTTTTTATCTATATTTATATTTTATATATCCTTTTCAGAGATTACCTTTTTTCGCATATATTAGGTGATAAATATTCACAATGTTGACCTCGACTACTTAAAACAATCTCGTCTAACGCTGTATCATTATTATTTTTTTCGTCAGCGTAAGAGCCCTACTCCTTGTCCTCAGCCCACAATTCCTTCGATTTCTCTTGGAGTTGTACTTCTTCACGCCAATTCTTGAGTACCTATAAAATAAATTCTTTAAATTCCAATGGCACATTCATATTTCTTTATTTTAACAAGAAATCGGTGTCAACAGTAGTAAACAATTTGTATGTCAACTCTTAACCACGTGCAAGTTCAAAGATCAAAACTATCGCTAACATTAAGATGAACCACCTTAACCGACACCATCCCATTAAATACCTTTATTAACCACCTATATTTACTAAAAAAGAAACTTTATTCATAATAATTTATGACAAAGTTAAGTCAACTTAATTATTCTCTAATGTTTAATTTATTTGTGTTTCGTTCTTACGTATTATTTGCATTTTAGGTAAATATGTCGAATTAGTCATTGGTTAACGGAAACGAATGTTAATGGTCGACTAATTTTTTGAAGGTTGATGTCAACGGCTTTTAGTATCGCCATATTTTATTTAGTAATGTTTAGATGTTGAGATGAATGACAGTCTTGAATAACTGAAAGTATACTAAAATGGTTTTCATCATGTCATAGGCTCAATATAAATATTGTTTTAGGATACCACCTTTTTTATTAGAGTGTAGGCTTTGTGACTAATGTATGAGATACTGTTAAACGTTTTATAGAGGTCGAACGCTATGACTAACAAAAAAAAAGAAAAACGTTTTCCTCTAAGCCATAGTGCGAAACAAAACAATACAGCCAAGCCTTAAAAACTGCGAGAAACAATAACTTTAAACGCACCTTTTATCTTTAAACCACGCATTAAAAGTGAGAATAAGCCAAAGGCTTTGTCTCCTTGGCGAGCGATGGCGTAATTTACAACAGGCCCTAGGCATGTACCCCCGTAGCACCGAGGATTAGTCCATCAGGGCTAGTTTATGTGCTACGGTGCAAATTATCGCGTCGCCTTAATTGGCAAGGAGGATTACTTTAATTAATAATCAATTTGGATTTACATCGTGAAGCCTGATTTATGGTGTGTAAAAGGAAATGGAGTATTAAAAATAAGTGCTAACACAGTAAAAAGCACACAACTCTCTTTGGAGCAGAATATTGGCTATGGGTAAACTATCAATTTATTGTTATAATGAGTTTTTAATTTTCTGGGCCTAGGGCCTATGCTGCCTATTAAGTCCAAAAATCAAGGTTTTTCTTGCAAAATAAGCACAGATGTTTACGAATATTTCGCTGTAGCAGAAATACCCTGCAGCGGAAATATGCGGGCAATCTCAATGGGTGTGGAACGAGTTTGTTAGGTATGCCAAATTTTAAATTGCTTAATTTTAAAAGATTGCGACGGATTGACAAATAAGCGGAATATAATTGGAAGAGGAAATAATAAAGTTTCTCAAGTAATTCGTACATGTTTTTAAGTTGAATGCTTACTTCGTTTTATCTGATTATTTTTGATTTACTACTTCACGTACTGGGTCATTACCTCCTTTTTGACTTGACAGTCCTACTAAGTGGCTGAGTAGAATTATATTCGATACAAGAAGACCTCATCTTCTGAAGACGACACCATGAACATAGACAAAATTAAATAAATAAGTGTGAAAATTGAAATGAATGACGATGATAACAGCTATAAGAAAATTGAATTGAACAAATAATTTATTCCTAACTAATTATAATCGTAACTCTCCATAAAATCCCTTCACTTTGATTCAATCCTTCAACGACCATAGGACCAACGGTCTCTTCTAAATGCAGTAATTATAAAAGTTATCTAAACCCAATTATTCTTACATACCCATGGTAGTAGTTATTCTGTCATAATTATTTAGCACAGAACTTTAACGCGGTGATAATTATGATGAACATAACATTTTCAGTATTAGAAATTGAATGTTTCTTATTATTATTATTTATTTTTATGTGAATGATAAACTCACCGTACCCTATTGCATGCCAATCCCTGACACTACACTTAACTTTACGCCTTCATGATACGAACATAAACTTGGATAGGTAATTTTCCTGCCTATATTCAATTACTATAACCAGCTGTCAATAAAATAAACGAATTTCTACTAACACTTACAAATCACAGGTAAATAAAACTTACTAACTGAGCAAACGGCTGTCTAACATCCTCATATCTGTTGTTACTCTCAAGTACACAGTAAGAACATCTTAATTTGACGGAGCCTTACTCTGGGAGCTCATTTTCATAATTACACGTAAACCAGCAACTGGATGTGTAATTGTATACTTACTCTTATTTTTTGGTTAAAAAAAAATCATCAAATGACTCCTCCCGCTATGGGCGAAGCAGAAGGGAGTGTCAGACTCTTACTGACTAAAACCCATCCGTGTTCCTCCTAGTGCCCTTTGCGTTCCAGGGCCGCGGTGCCTCTTTTGAACAAATTCCGCAACCCTGGCAGGCACTGGCCCTCCAATCCATGTTTAAAATGGGTGCCTTTTCTATGCCTGCATGTAAAACCATCATGCATACTTCTTCGTTCTTCCTCCTGGATTTAATAAACCCTGGAGTTCAGTGGTCTATTCATTCAACATCTCACCGTGTAATAGGTTGCTTCTAGGCAAGCGTGCTCCATCTTCGATCACATCATCGCTTACCAACAGGTGAGATAGTGATCAAACGCGTGCCTACCAAAAGAAAAAAAAATTAGGTTGAAGTGCACATGAAGTGAGCTGTCAATTTATAGAAGATAAAATGACAGTTCAATCTCCGATGACAGTTTTACAGAAACGCACCACAGTTCTTCTTCATGCACCTCATTACTTTGATTCGTTTGTTGTGTTACTGACTCCTTTACATCTATCTGAGCCTTAAGTGCTATATATTCGGTTTCTTCGATCTTCTCCTTCTTATATTGCCGTACAGATTTGCACATTACGTAACTAACTTTGTTTCTATAAACTTGAGAGACGTTGCTATAAGTAGTATTTTTCAAAACAAAGCATTGCAGTTGGTGACTAATAAAAGCGATCTCAGAAATGTGTATTATTGCTTATCTTATAACCGCACTCAAGCCTAACCTGATTCTGCTGAAGCCAGTGTTAAAGTAATATCACTTTTCACATAAACAGGCCTCTATTGCGACCAAAACATCCAAAGCTCTTGTACAATCATTAGGATTACTGTCCAGAATAAGTCTGCAGTCCGTAGCAGCCAATCAACAATGTTAACAGTCTCTATGAGGTGGAACAAATCGTCCTCATAGCTCAGTGCAAACGACGCAGTGCCTTTTATGATGCGTTTTACTCTACGCCAAGACATATCCACTACTCGTTTAGAAGTTTACTTAACTTTATTTTAACTATATGGGTGTTAAGTTGGACAATGTTGTGGACGGATTTTTCTTAGTAAATTGGTGGTTAAGAAATTGTTAACAGCCTATTGGCAGTTTACAACGTGCCTAACTATTGTTAGGCGTGGGGTTAGTCTTCCTGGGGACTGTTTAATGAAACTGGTAGTTTACACCCTGGTGATAGATGACTATTAAATAGTCAAGTTCCTTTGTTGTATAAATTATTTGCTTCCTGTCGTTACAATGTATCAATTTTGTAATTTTTCGAAAAATAAGTCACATTGTCAGTATTTTAAATTAAACAGGGCTCAGGTGTACAAAAAGCACAAGGACTATCCTGTTGGGTCATCGTGAAGGCTAGGTAAACAATTAAAAGCAACTTAACATAAACTAAACCGTATGAATCAAATTAATGATCACCACTTCTGATCATGGCCCAAAGCAGTATTATAGCATTTGAAGCACGCGTTGGGCTAGGCCCTAAAGAAAGAGATACCACGTTAAACTATGACCACAGCAGCCATAAATAAACCATCCAACCCAAAATATTTGGAAAGCATTTCTCCCGATACCACTTAATAGTCATATTATGTTAATTAAAAACCTTACCTTATAAAATCACGCACGGGGCACAAAACATCTTTATCATTTTTTTTTCTGACAAGACGTATAGTCGTAATAAAGTATAGGGCTACCACATAATTCTATCGATAATGGTACGCCTACATATGAATTAATTAGCACGTGATGTGGAACGGGTTCTCCAGTCGACGTCGATGTCGATGGTCCGGTAAAAGAGAACGGAACTATGGCTTGGACATTTTTATGACACTGGATTAAACTCCAATGAGTCATTTCATCTCGACATGCTAGGGAGTGCTTGGCGCGCCTCTATTTGGTACTTACATGTTTACCTTTACGGGTTGTTGTGTACAGACAGTGTCTTGTATGTTGTGCTAGCAAGCAAGTTGTTTAGGGGTCAACAGAAGTGTAAGTGAATAAAAAAGAGGTGTTTAACTAAATTAAATGTTGCCACAGGTTTACTTAGTTTGCCTATGTTGTGTAATATTCAGGAGACGCCCAGCAGTGCTGCTGGGCGAGGGTCTCCCGAACATATTCTCCGGTTATTTCGTCAAGAATGAGTCCAAATCGTCACGCCAGCGTTTTCTAGGCCTGCCTCGGATGTGACGTCCATCTTGAGGTCACACAATGGACAGTTTTACTCCAATTAGGCATTATGGTGCCCAGCAGCTATTTACGTCCGAGAATAAAGGTCTACAGTTCAACTAATTTCATTCTTTGATTTAAAAACGGCTGTCGCCACTTTAGGTCAGCATCAACTCTTGCTAATACCAATATTATTCAAATTCTGATTCCTCTTGTTTCAACAGCCCTTACCAACACAGAAGATTAGATTAGTAGAAACACCGCTAGGATGGCACAAGATTACAATACGACATGGATAATGACAAGTTGCTATGGCATTGTGAGATACAGCCGCTCATCATTGCCTGTCACGGCTTGCGTGGGTTAGGCATGCACGTCCAAGCATGCATGAAAGCAAGTATGTTCTGCATTCCATTGCACTGTTTTGATTGCCTTGCCAGATGGCACTACCAGATACTTACTTTTTACTACCTTAAAAAGTATAATATCAAAGTAAATTTTAAAAGACATCTCAACCACAATAAGGTAAGAGCGCATGATTAGAATTGGTAGTATTAAGTGCACCTCCCACTGTTACTAATATATTTCAAATGGTCATAATGTTCATTGGATTGGACAAACTCTAGTTAACAAATATTCCATCGCATGGCTGACCACTATTTTGTTGACGCTGTAAAAGGCACTATTCCTTATGAATGAACCGTGCGAGCGTGCGTGTGTGTGACGTGTCCACACGTCTCGTAGACGTGTGTGCGAGTTGGTTTTTTGTGAATGGCCGGCGATATCCGGTCCTACAATATCGACTGGCCTACAGGTTTCGTTATCATCTCTCAGACACTGTCTAAACACAACATATAAAAATTGTGTTTTATTGCATTTTACAACTCTCCCGGCCCATGAATATCGATGAGACGTATCAAATAATAGTGAAAAAATGTCGAGTTGTATAACGTAGGTGTCAATGCGTCCAGCATTTCTCTAAACAACGATATAAGGACGGAGAGTTAAAATTTTACATAACAAAAAAGTCTGAATCGAGAGTTGAGATTTGGGATATGTTAATTCGGCTTTATTCTGGTTCGAATAACGTATTCAAGCGGCGTGGCCGGTCGCTCGGCAAAAAAAAACCTATAACCGAATATTTGGAATTGTGTCGACGCACTTCTACTGGTGTAAAACGAATTAACAACTGCGCCCGATTGACATGATGAATAGATCAGTTTTTGTGAGAATAATATGAGTTCATAATTCATATGTCTGGCGTATTCATTATAGTGCTGCTCTAGTTGCAATTTTACGCCTAGTTAAGCGAGTGGCGTAAGAGTCCTAGTAGCAAGCAGGTACTAAATTAATAACATTAAGATCGTTATATCTCATTGAAACCAGACTGCCCTCCAGTAAAACGATGACCAGGATTTCTCCTATTCTGTTTTATTTCAATTCCAACTTTCCATTATGGTTATTGAACAAGGAAAAAGTGAAGGTGTGCGAAGGTTGTACGTTAAACAAAACGGGGTCTTCAAAAAAGGTGCATCAAGATTCTCCCGCCGAAGACCTTGTATTACCCAATAATAAACTAAATTCAAACACTAAAACAAAAACTCAAAGGCAGAACAGTTGGAACAGAAACAAAAAAACCACCCTCACCAAACGAGGACACAGTTAGAGCAAAACAGGGACTTGCCTTATCAAAATTTAAATTTGGAAAAAAAGCGGGGGCCTCGTCTCATTTCAATAACCGTTATTCGCGTCCCCTCCCCCCGCTCCGACGTGCCCCTCACACCCCCTGTCCCGGCCCGGCCGGCCGAACTATAGGTGATTGATAGCCCCAAAGAAACAATAGGCAGTCTTCGAAACAGAACCACGACGCGAATCCTAATAAACGCTTTATTTTATTTGTTCAGAATAACAAGAGTCCGATATAAATATCGATATTCGACTTAGATACGGAATTATTGACGCTGCTGTGGAGAATTTTAAAAGTCTCTTTTACATATTCACGTGAGCTTCATGATTTAGAATAAATCAACACACTTGGGTATATAAGTGCCTATTAAAAGTAGTGCGGAGAATTTTAATGGTAGACAATTGACGACAGGGTCTGTTTATATCCATACTAATCTCCGTAAATGGCTCTAAGGAAAAGACATAGAAGGTAGAATTTAGAAGTTTTCAGAAAAACAAAATATTTCCCCATATCCTCAGTCCTACAGGCTTATAAATCTTTGCGACATACATATTTAATTCTGAGCAAGATATAAAACTAACTCTTAACATTGGCTGGGGCTAGGCAAGGATCGGACTTTGCATAAACTACAGACTAGACAATATTAATTAGCATGAACAGTCAGAATGACAATGAAAACACTCATCTAAATTAGTCCTATTTGCATACGAAGAATATAAATAATCATATTTGGTCAATGGCCTTCGTCACATCCTTATAGCATAAATCAGATTCAAAGCAAGGCTACAATTCTGTGTCACATAATATGATACATTAACATTAAATATCTGAGCATGCATGACTTCTTAAGGGGCGTTTCTCCACATTTTATTTTAAAATTTCCCAACAAAATTATACATTGGAGTTTGCACAAACTAACTGCTCGAAATCACGGTGATATGTCATGACAAACTGTCGCATCGTTGTCACGCTTAAATCACATCGGCTCCTGTTATTAAAGCTTTACGACCGACGATGTATTCGTCGACTTTCAAAGATATGCTATACAACAATTACACACATTTTCCCCCATATTAAGTATGGTGTAAAAACAAGTAACAAGTCGCGTCATGCGTGTCATTCGGCCCTCGCTATGATTATTCGAGCATGTCATTAGACGGCTTTTACTTGTTAGACTGGTGCAGAATGAAAACGACATTACTACTAAGAGAATTAACGCCAAAATCGTTTCAATAATGTATGCGTTGGATGGTTATAATTTTGGGATGTACTGACGTGAGGGACGGAAAACGTGGTATGAATTTACACTGCGTGTTCTTATTAAGAACACTATCTTTAACTTTCATGACCACAGTGCTTCACTTAAATAAGGAAAAAAAAAATACAAATTGGTTAAGGTGACCTATTGTTTGTATGATCTCATGGGATTCTAGTCGTATACTTAAAATTTGCCTCGCTTTAGAGTAACTAAACTAACTTCTAACTAATATGAAAGGAAAGTTTGATTACATAGTTAAAACCAACCTGACCCTACGTCATCTTCTTGTCCTAAAATCAGAGCTAGATATTATTCCATTACTGGCAGTTTAGAATTAATCATCTTTTAAATAATACTCGTTATTTAAGAGAAGAGAATCATGCCAAAGTGACGTTTTGAGGGTTCCGAACAAAAAACGGAACCCTTATAGGATCACTCGGGTGTCTCTCTGTCTGTCCATCTGTCACAGCCAGTTTTCTCCGGATCCACTGGACCGATTCTGTTGAAATTTTTAACACATAAGGACTTTTGTGACCCAAACAAGAACGCGCTACGTAAATGATTATTTTTTTAGTATGGGGTCACTTTTGGGGATCAAACTAGAAAATTTCAAAAAAAAAGTTTTTTGAACAATATCGTGTGACATATCAAATGAAAGGGCAGTAAGCCCTTAGAAGAAGAAAGAAATTAGACGAAAAATTACCATGCCCCCCCTTAACTCCGAAACTACTGAGCCTAAAATTTTGAAAAAAAATGGAGATAATAGATCTTTACCTATAGATTACAGGAATACCTATAATAAGTCTATAGTGTAAAAATAACATGTTGAAAAAAATCGTTCGGAACCCTTTGCACGCGAGTCCGACTCGCACTTGGCTAGTTTTTTATTGACCGTGCGACATGTGAAAAAAAAACAATGACAGTAGCGCACATTAATCTCATACACTGTTGTCTATTTGACAATCGTTATGCCTCTTAGAATGTCACTTTGTGTACAGCCTCAAGTATACCATACCATACCCACTTGCAACTCAATAGCCAATCATAGAAATCTCTCCGAACCAACTCGCCAACATTAGCATCCGTGTGTCCCCACTCCAGTCGTGGGTCGTCCATTTGTGCGAAAGCGTCTCCAACAGTAATTGCATTGCATCGCGTTAGCTTCGTCGAAGGCATTAAACCTGAGGCCTATGGCCTATCGACTGTATGCCATTTTACTGTGCGTTAACCTGCTTCTGTCTTAGCTCTGTTTTTGACAAATTCTCATGTGTTATTGACATATTGTCATGGATGACAGATTGTCATGTTTGAATTTTTATGAGATGAGACGCTCTATATTTGTGGCAATCTAAGAAGTCGTATTTGATTTGTCGAAAGCAGGATACAACATTGCTTTACTATTAAGTATGAAAGAGATATGAAAATAAATCTCTTTCACACTTAGTGGTAAAGCGATCTTCTATCCCTCTCTACTTCTTAGATTTTCACGAATATAGTCAAAGTGACATTCAATCAGAGATAACCGTGATTGGGTTAAAGAATCAAATGTAAGGGGTTTACCACGTGACACTTTGGTGTTTACTTCAGTCCCATGTATTTTTGACATTCTGGATATCTTTATAAATTGAATGAACTTTGTCTAGATCCCGAAGTGTCACGTTTCGATGTTTTGAATCAATGTAGATACGAAGTTAGTTGACTATTTAATTTTGATATTCACTGTCGTCATTGTGTATTTCAAACTAATTTATGTATGTTAATTTTAATGGGATATAAAATATAAATTGCTGTGTCGTAAATAGCAAACAGCATTCGATTAAAAGCTTGTTTTTGATAACAAATGAATTTGTTTTGGGAGTGTTGTCAGATTTACTAAAACAACTGTATCTTTGTATCTTTATTAACTCTTTGTTTGGTTGTTAAATTCAACAGTTACTCGTACCTCTCAATTTGAATACGTAGATATAATTTTCGCAAGTTAAATCGGTAATAAAACAGATACAAATAAATCTCTGAACGTTAAAACCCGAGAAACAATCAGAGCTATCACCATTTAATACTGATATTGTTTTAATGTGGTTTGAGGGGACAATTAAAATACTTATGTTAATAGCTCCACAGACCCCGACGCTCTCAGTGTGAGACCGGTTCAACGTGATCTTTTTACAGATAACCAAATAATTAATTAATCAAAACAATATAAATGGTTCTCAATGACTTTCACGTCAACACAAAAGCTCGATTTCTTGCTTTTTATTGTTTTATTTTTTAATGAACCTGTTCTGATTATTTTGTCTTTATCTGTCAAATGGGTATTTGGCCGGCTCGGCTACATCTAAATTAACTGTGTTATCTTATGAGACACATATTATGGACTTTGACATTCTGTGAATATTTATGCATTTGGGAAGTATTTTAATGAAAAAGATATTCAAATACCAAAGTAAAACTAAACTTATAAACACTTGGCATGTCGATACCGAATATTATTTCAAAATATCAAACACATGCCATGACTTTGTGAACATCCTTATTTTGATTTCTGTAGAACATAACTCCACTGCAGTCTATAGGCCTATTTAAAAAACCGTAGCCATTACATGATTACAGGTTGACCCATTCGGGCACGACCCGGATATGTGTGGATCAACCTTAAACACAACAAAACAATAAACAATCACACAAATTGGACCATCAACAAACAAAACAAAACACGACTCGTAATAGTAAACATTACTTGTTTAATAACAACGAAAATCTTTCTAATATTGTAAGTACACGAAATTGATGTTAATAATCTTTAATAATTCCTAGCCGAAATTGAGCGTCCATCCGCCATTATTTTAATAAGCCGGTCAGTGTACAAACAAAAATTATATAAAGGTAATTAAAGAAAGGGGTTGATAATAGCCCGATAATTTGGCTTGGGCAATTTTCTAGTATTATAACAATGGGTGTTTCGTATCCAGATTGCTCTGATGGATTACTTGAGGCGGTTTTAATATCATATTAATTTGGTAAACGAGGTGCAATTATGATAGAAAATGTTTTGGTTTTAAGTGTGATTGAGGTAACACGGGTTTGAGACCAAAGAATGTTACCGTAAGGATTTAAAGGGGTTGTCATTAATGTGTAATATGGCCACATGTTAACAAAGAAAGATGAAAAAATAATGTGTGTCGATTATCAAAAGATAGTCATCAGATGATAATCTATACTAATATATAAAGCTGAAGAGTTTGTTTGTTTGTTTGTTTGTTTGTTTGCTTGAACGCGCTAATCTCAGGAACTACTGATCCGAATTGAAAAATTCTTTCAATGTTAGATAGCCCATTTATCGAGGAAGGCTATAGGCTATATATCATCACGCTAAGACCAATAGGAGCGGAGCAGTAATGAAAATTGTGACGTAGACGAAGTTGCGTGGGTCAGCTAGTAAAAATATAAATAAAGAACTATCTGCTTTGAAACAGCTGACATTAGAAAATTAGTTGTCGCAGTGAAAACAAACAATACACCATACCAAAAAATTCACGACACCATTTTTTAACGAAGTACAAAAACAATAAAATTAATTCATAATATCGTCAAACAATTAGCCCTCGGTCGACGGCTTTTAAACAAAGAGAACAGAGGGCCAGAGGGTGACACTGGCAATTTCATTTGCCCCCAATTAGCTGTTGCAAAATTGAATTTTCTGACAACATTACCCGGGTATCCGGATACGGGCCGATTTCCACAGCCTCCGAGAAACAAGGACAGAGGACTGAAAGAAAGAGATGGTGTACAAGCAACAGGTGGCGTTTTGCAGCAATTAAAACCCGCTTTTAATTACTGGGGGAGATTATTAGCAAATCTCGCCAAACGACGGGGCTTTTCAGTGGAATGTAAACCACTTGAAAACTAGGGGAGCGAAGCTTGCCTTCAAAGTTAGCTGTTTGAGCTATAATTAGCAATGACGATGGAATTAAAATCAGATATAATAGCGATTAGCATTTATTAGAACCATTATGCTTTTGAATTGATAATTTGGCGCAAATATATCGTTTTTGTTGATTAAAAATTAAGAATGAATCCTGTTGATCAAGTATTTCAAAATTTACTGGTTTAAAGAAATACCGTCTTTATGACTTGGACTTAATGGTCTTAATAGGATAATTATATTACCAAGATCATGTTGTGTGGACATTAAAATTTCACTCATGTGCTGGTCGAGACCTAATTTATTTTTATTGCTTTTCAAATACATAATGATGTCATCAACTAAGACTAAAGGTGTTCTCAAGTGCATTCAATAACTTAGTTCAGGGTATCTTGGGAATTAATCAATTACTTTACGAGTTAAATAATTTAATACGACCATTATTGCCTATTTATCAAGCAAACAGTATATTTACCTAACTTCTTGGTGACTGCTTTGCAGTTTATGATATGCATCGATGACAACATTAGCTAATTTATTTTATTTTTATTCGTTACTATCTTTGCCCATGGATTCGCTTCAAAAATAGCCTATAACTGTCCCCTGTGCTGGTTACCTATGATAGATGGTTCTATCTCTTTACCAAAATTGATTCAACAATAGGAGTGAAAGCGTAACAAACGTACTCACTTTTGTATTTATAATATTAGTTAGTTACACTCATTTATATTGCGCCAGGCTTTCGTTAAACTAAATATTATATCTTACTTTTCTTTATTTTCCTACCCCTATACATACTTATTCACCTATACGTATACGAGCCTATTGACACAATTTTCCATAGCTGTTATGCATTAGTAATGAACTTAGTTCAAGGTTACTAGCGTAACTTTTAAATATTATATCAACAGAACTCACTTTAGCAAACGGTTGTTTCATGAATCTTTAAAATCAATGTATCTGAAAAGTAGTCACTATTTTTTTATTATTTTCAGTGATTTTTATTTATTTTCAATATGTTTAAAACTTATATCATTAATTTAGTTTCAATTCAATCAAATTCATTTTAATTTTTTATAAATAATTATATAAAAAAATATATAATATTAATTAATAAAATTAAACAAATAGATTACCAATAATAATTTTAATTTGTGTCTAATTTAATGTCAAAATGTAAAAGTTGTGTACACCTGTAAGTGAAATATTTGCACAGAACAGAGCAATGTACACAGTTTATGTAATTTTTTTTTGTAAATCTGTCGTTGGTGTTCCTAAATTAATAAATAAAAATCAATTCATCTAATCACTTTTATCTTTGTCCTCTACTAAATTAGGATCTTCCATATTTTTTTAACCATCACCATTTTTTGTGACTTTACTAGATACAATTCTGAGAAGATAAGTTGAAGGCGTCAAACTGATAGTATCATCAATAACTTAAATTCTCACTAATGATACAAGAAAACCAAAGTTTTCACTCACCGTTAGGCATTGTCTTTTTTAGGTCACTAAGTAAGCAATATCTCAGACATAGACAAATAATTCAGCCTAAACACCCACATACAGCCAGTCTTTACAGATAAAAAAAAACTTAAGTAACCAATGATCCAAAAATCATATACAAACAGTTATATGAAGACGCCTCGTATTATGATATCCTTTCGTAAATACCGATACTGCTTCCCAATGCTTATTTGATACTTAGCTTTCTTGAAATGTCTGCATTTCCTTATGAAAAGACTCCCAGGGGTGTGAGGTGGTTTTTAAAGGAGCTCGGTGGTAGGGGGGCGGTGTTTGTGTGTGCGTAGCCTTTAGCATGTGTGACTACTCATCTATATGTGTTAATGCGTTTTCTTTTTACCAATTTTTCGGGTGACCATTGCTTGTTGGGGGTCGGGATTTTGCATGGGTTGAGCTTAACTGTTAATGTAGCTAGAGCTCTGCTTTCAGGGTTCCTTTAGGTTCATTCATGTCTGTTATATCACTGCTTACTTTTGTAACATATTTACTGACTGTAATTCTGCTGAGTGAGATTTCACTATAAAGATTTCTCCTTCCTCTTTACTCCCTTCCTTTTCTTCATTTACTCATTTACATTGTTTGTGAAACAATTTTAATTTTTTACTATTGACTAGGTACACGTTTGACCACTATCTCACCTGATGGTAAGCGATGATGCGGTCGAAGATGGAGCACGCTTGCCTAGAAGTAACCTATTCAGTCTTAACTTTAAGACTCCCAGGTTGTAGCTATAAGGAAACACAGAATCACTACCAACCTACTACAGCCTCTTACCAATACTTGATAAGAGATCAAAAGTCAAGAATGAAAATTCGTCGAGTTGACTGTCGTCGACTCTTCACATTTTACTTGACTATCAATGAATCTATCTGTAAGAAGTTCTTTTACAGGTTACTCTTGCGCCTTCATTTATCTCTTGCATCGTTCAGATCACATCCCAAAACCTTACCAACTCATTGTCACCGCATACGTCTTCGCGAGTCTACACGAGCGTGCATATTATTACTCGCACACACACTCGCACACAATCGCACACATTGTCGTGTGAGTCACTCCGCTATTCACGATTTTCGCATCGATGGTGTTCGTATTGATTTCGTATTGTCGTTAGCTTGCGACATGTAAAAAGAAAAGGGGTTTTGTGGCTCGTACACACTTGATCGCTGCTTCCGGGTAAGGTGTTGCCTTCAGTGATGTAATGAAATATTATTATTGTATTTCGTGGATATGCGAATGTGGTATGTGCAAGTTTTATGTTATGGTTTGGTATGATTTTGTTAGGTCTGATGCGAGACGCACAGGACCGGTCGACGCTTGGGGGAGGCCTATGTTCAGCAGTGGACGTCTTTCGGCTGATATGATGATGATGAAGCATTGACATTGAAATATTTTTTGCGAAATACGAGTACTATTTAGCTGAACTTCATTAGCTTCTAGCATCAAAGTGTTTATCTACATACTTGTGGCGACACAAATAACCGTGTGTTCAAATCTAATCAAATAGATTTTCTGATTTTCATAATAAATTAGGTACTAAATAAACGAAACAAACTCTACCATGTCATCAAATAGATTAATCAATTAATAGTATAAAAATCAGGTTGGACGAACACTCCCAAAGTAGGCGTTTGCCCGTTTCGTGTACATTTTCAATATTGCTTAGAAACTTTATTGTATTCTGCAGATCCACTTGTCAACCATACAACAACAACCAATGTTTCACTCTTGCACACACACACACACAAAAATATGCACACTCATAAAAATCCTTCATCGTATGTGTAAACTCCATTACAAAGAAAAAGGGTCTCAAACACGAGCCACCATTAGAAAAATGTCGCGATAGGATGTTCAATCATTTTGGTACCAATAAGGGGCGCTATCGATTTTGGCGAAAATGTCAAGCGATATCGAATATCGCTAGCGAATAACGCGTGGGGTTTAAAGTTTTTCTTTGTAATATTTATTATCTCGATTTTGTCTGTAAGGGTGGTTGAGTTCAATGTTATTATGTGTCAGGAAACTATGCCTGTGCGGTTTAATCCAATTTTGGTTCACCTGTGAAAGTTTTCATAGTCAAAAGAATTAGAGTTATTTATAGGTCTGATTTGAGATAGCTTTTATTTTTTTTTTTCTTTTCACCATTCGTATAAGTTACAACGAATATCTAGAACTTTAATTAATCAAGTCCAATTTCAACAATTATTTCAATCGTCATGAACATTATAAAGCTTTTCATATCAATAGGACCGAGACACCTACAGTTAGTTTCAACATCACTATGTCGGGGTGAGTCGTAGCACAGTGACACCAATAAATCCGTTAAGGCCTACGTCATTATCACAACGAGTGTTAAAGCCAATCAACTGTGCCAGAAGGCGCCACAACACAACACAAGTGGCCCAAACTTGACTTTTCAGGTTACATTACATTTTGCGCTTTTGAGATTCCCAGATTTTTCCACTTTATAAAGTACTGTTGAACTAATGGCCTAGTAACATCATTGAAATACAAAGTGAAGCTTACGCTACTAAATAAATTTTCGTTACCTTTAGCTGGTAACAAGCTTCTTCAACGATTACCATGGTCAAAACATCTACCATACAAATCATAAGTGATTCTAAAATTGGTCGTATAAATATGTAAATGTTGTTCACGCTCGTGCCGTTTTGGTGTCAGCACAATAGTAACTGATGGCACGCGTAGAACTCCCAATAGAAATCCTTTAAATAAATAGTAAAGATCTGTCCACGTTTTCCCCTCTTAGATACATAAAACCGTTTGAATTTACATAAATATAATAACTATTTATATTACGAAGATATAATAATGTCAATGATGTATTGAGCTTGATATATCGTGTAATAACATAGCTTTTTGTTCAATGTTCTGGAAAATTCACTGAAATATAATACCTACCTAGTTAAGCAAATATGAAACTATTGGAGATATTTTTCAGCCATAATGAGTCTGATTCCTAGGAATTGTGACTATTCTCGAATAGTTCTTTTTGTGATTATTTTTTGTAAATTAGGTTAGTTACTTCTATAAAAGGCCTAGCTACACAACAATGTACATAAAACATACAATTATATCCCTCCTGTACATGTTATTACTTAATTTAGATACCCCATACTTTAAATACGATTGTTTCCCTACGTAAAGAGTCTAATAAAAATCTTTCTTGTTACAGGTAACCCACTTTGATATTCATCGCAAGGAAAAGCCCACAAAATTAAGAGGTAAACGCACAACAACCAACCTGTAGGAATTTAACAATCAAAATACTAACCGTAAAACAATTCAGTGTTATTTGAAACATAAAAATGCCTTGTAAAAGTAGTTCGCCTATCCGCTAAAAGATGGCGCTGGCGGTCTAAGCAGGTCGTTCACGTGGAGGTTTTATTTTCTTTAGCCACGTACGATACTAGCGCTACACACATGTGTTAGGGGAATTTTCTCGGCTTTTCCTCAAGTGAGAAATAGTGAGGGTTTGTTTTCGCGCGTTTTAGTACGCCATTGGTCGTATAGGGGGCGGTGTGCGTATGTTTTCAGCTGACCGTTGACCATTGGATTCGGTTATTGTTATGCTTATAGTTATTTCACATAGAGTTTAGTGACGGTTGCTTAAATGTTTTGGTATTTTACGGGCTAAACATTTACTGCAAGTGTAATAATTGAGAGCAGATATTCAAATTCTTAGATCCATTTTATTCGTGTTGTTTATTTTCTTCGTGTGAGTTGCTCACAAATCTACTACACTCGAAAATCTTTAAGATATTAATTTATTTTGTTCAATTGTTGTTAGACACCTAATTACGCATTTTGCAATGTCTAGACCTTAGTTTAGTATCTGGTATCGTTTATAATTTTCCCAGTTCCTTGGACCACATGTTGCTTGTTCTTAAAGTACCTATGCCTACCTAATGACATGACAATGAGTTTTATTTATGTCCTCTAAATCTTATTTTTTACTAGATACCTAGGTACTTTCGAAGCTCATTTCCACGCGTTAAGAAGAAGTAAATAAATTATTAACGTTGTTGTGTTGGATGGAAGAGACATGATGAAGCCTGCTTATAATTTTACGTTCAACATTTGCCTATTCCACAGCGTCGAAAAGCTCATATTTCTAACTTTTCCAAGGTTCCATAACCTTATTCAGATTCTTCAACTCATGTGGAAAACCTTTAGGTAAATTAAGATTTCTTAGAGTCACGTAATAAGCTTACGTCAGATCCACACACCTATTCGCGTCAGTCTTTGTTAAAGGATCGCTTACAACGGAAAATAACCCTTCAAAATAAAGAGTCCAGTCCACGTGAACAAGAAGTAAACAAGTGCGTAGCATCACATGTAGAAAGAGTCACGGTTACGTCAGTGGGCACAGTTCACGATACCAAGGTCAGGGGTTGGCCGCGCGGGTCAACGCCCGCACCGCTTTGTGACTGAATCGCCGAGAGGTCACGCCACGATTGTACACACTGCCTTTTTTTCGTACATTCCCAATAATAATTCGATTTGTAAAAAAAAAGAAAGAAATGAGGTTTTGATTCTTTTTTAGAAAAGAGGCGCGAGATTGCGGGTTTTAATAGAATAAGATGCCAGATTGAAAAAAAAGTGCGGTTTGAAAATGGAATGCTAACGAATTCGCGCCATTCTCCAGCTTGGCTTGTAGGCTTCATAGGCTTGTAGTGTGATTCTATAAAATCTTAGATGACTTGAACATAAAGTGAGACAGACATCAAGGTGGATGACAGTTCACTTCAAGCTCACTACTTTCACAGTAGAAACAGAATAGTCCGGCTGAACCCAATCGGCCATTATCGCTTTTTCCAACTATTCTGTAATCGTTATGTAAACATACGGTAACGATTTCGATGTCATGGAACTTAAATAAAGATTAAAATTCAAGGTCAAAGTCACACCTGTTACAGAAGATAGATTCATGCATATTCTGCAAGAAAAAACTCGTAAAATTTTATGTTATGTTTGTCTAGTGGTTTATAATATGTATATAGAAATTTGCTTAAAAACTTAAAAGCTGTGTAGCAGATAATATCAGACCTTCTTTCTAAAAAAAAAAATAACAAATGGTTAAGCTCCGTGTTGACCCTTCGGGAGTCATGAATTCGCAACCAATGATGCTGTAGGATACAATATTTTTCGCGTTACGCATAATAATGAATAAATAACGTAAGATAGTCTTAGAAAATCGCTTAAACCGCATAAACGGTCTATTTTATGAAAATCTACAATTATCAGAATGCCTTGGCATCGTCTTAGCGGATCACTCCATGCATACAAGAAATAACGTTGCTTAATGTAACGGAAACAAAAATATGTGACCAAATGTTGTCACCTGAGGAATTTTATCGAAACAAAATATAGTTCAAGAGCAAGATAAACTGAGAAAAGATTAAATAATTATCTTGGTACCTACACGACTACAGGATCTTATGGTTCAATGTCGCACCGATAGGGCTTAGTGGAGATACCCAAATCATTATGAATCATTCGTTTTTCAAGAACTTAAAAATGTTAGTTATTCAACTAATATTCGTAAGTCTCCGAAATAGCAACTGACCTCAATGGTCTTTACTTTCGAAGAAAGAAATTAAATAATAAAGTCGGTTAAAAATACTTGGAGAGTTTGGAAAAGTATTAACTATTATAGTAACTGATGGCGATTACCTATATAATAGGGGAGCAGGTAGGTTCCTATTTCGTTGCCAAAGTTCCTATCCAATTTCCAAGACAGTTAGCGGACGATTAACTATGAATCAAAGAGTGCTACTGCAAATGACACCAAGTCGCTCGCCATTATTTGTTCATCAACATCCTCTCTAGTCGTATGAGAGACTTCAGTGTGTACCTTTAACAATGAATTGGTCTCATCAATAAGGTTGATAGTAGCTGTAGCATAATTAGCTTTTCCTGTTGCCATGCTAGCAACACGAACTTATGAGATGAAGTCAATAAGGAATATTGGAAGCAAGGCTTTTAAGGTTATTACAACAACCGCGAACGAAGATGTGGACATCTTTACCACAAACAGAATTGACAATTGTCAGGCCTATTCTCTGTACCGCCCTTATCCACTCCACACCACATTCTACAATAATATCCCAATTTAAAATAGCACAAACCTACCACAGTATACAAATAGTGGCAGGTAGCGGTGGACACATTTTTTGCATGCGCGTACGCCGTGGGTGGCAGCCACAATGTGGGGGAATTTATTTATAGCTACCGACATGTCACAACTGGACATATAAGCTTTTTATCGTTTTTTTCACATAAATTTTCGATATGTCGTGTTTATTGCAACTATGTTGTATGTGAAAATTGTTGGCGGTCAAGTTGATGAGGTGGAGACATGAGACTACTTTAACTTGAGTTAGCTTGTTTTGAGAGGCTTTCGGAGTAGGTGTTGTTATGTCTGTTCCACATTGTTGTTATGTCTGTTGTCATGTCTGTGTTACCTAAGGATATGAGGGAATATTAGCTAGAACATTTCATGGGGAGACTGCACTAAGAGATCCGTAGCAACCATCGTCTTAGGCTATAGACCGCTTACAGCGTTAGCTTCTGCATCTCTAATTTTTTTCTCCAAGGCAGTGGCTCAACCACTGCCCTACCTGCTTTATTTCTTCACAAATGAAGTCTGTAGTGATCCTTTCGGAGGCCCAAACATGACCAGAAGTTCCTGCCGAATATTGATTGGTAGATCATTTGGGAAAACCGATAGTTAGTTAGTTAGTTTATTATTCCAAAAACTTCTAGGATATCAGTTCACAACTCTTCACAACCAGCCTAAGTCTCTCTAGACTGGCTGTTTCCAACGTGTCTGTAAGCGACATATTCGTAATAAAAACTTGGTACATTGAACATCGCTTATTTACCGATATGTATCAACTAGAATAAACATTTTTTACAACTTCATGATGAGCAGATGGTGACCATCTTGTTTTTGTTGGTGTAACAAGCTTGGTATTGGTAACTAGGTAAGTTAAATACATAATTAAATTTAACACATAGTTACCAGAGCGGATCAGCCATGTTTTTCTCTTTAATTAGGCTGAAGATGTTAAAGTGAATAATGAAGTTGGGTGGGAAGATAAGGAAAAATATTAAAAAAAATATGTTTACTGTTTGCTGGCTTTCGTTTCTTCGCGTTTGTATTTCTACCGATTCGATCATAGGATGAAAGAAATTTATTAAATCGAAATGTTCATAATAGGGACGGACCTGTTTAGTTTATGTTCTAAAGTTATGATCTAGGTATTATTATGTCCCATAGTTATTGATCAAAATTACAAATGTGTTGTCATCGTCTAAAATGTTAGATAGATGTAATATCTAATAGTTTGAGTATCAAAGACGATGAATGTCTTTAATATCATTCACAATACTAAACAAAATATCGACGGATTAAGACGAGTCGTTCGCACCCATCATAATTTGGCATTTCCGTCAGTGACTAAAACTAGTCCAGTGAGATAAAAAATAATATAACTATAGATATTCAGATGATATACCGTCCATTGAATAAGATTTTTATCTCATGGAGACGTTATTTGAATTGGATATAGATATGGTTGACGTGACCACAAGACTTTTAAACCAATAGAAAAGTGATACTTATTATAGTGAATCATACTTAAAAAACACAAAAGCATTAATGCTTTTGTACCTAAAAAAGATAAGCTGTTTTGACCTGTCAAGCATGCAAAGATGAGAAGTTTTTGAAAGCAACTATTTAATTTATACACTATCTTTTCCTGCGGCCTGTTTGTTTCGAGATTCAAGTAGCCTCTGATGCTCCACTGAGCATCAGAGGCTACTACAGTATAGCTTTTATCAGAGAAAGAATTTTCATAATCGGACCAGTCCATCTAGAGATCACCTTACATGCAGACATAAATGCCTTTGAGACAATTGAGAAACGAGCCAAGAGGATCATCGGCAATGATAGGCTCGTCGAGTCGAAGCTCCAAAGTCTTCAGCATCGACGCCGAGTTCAGGGCCTGTCGGTTTTCTATCGGTTGCATTTTGGGAAGTGTGCGACGGAATTGTATAATTTAATTCCGCCAAGCCCGTTCCATCATCAGACCACAAGACGTACGGCGATGCGCCATCGGTACATGGTGAACATCCCACCCACACGCACAAAACGTTTTGGGAACACATTCATAATGCGTACAGTTAAGGAGTGGAATTCCCTGCCAGAGTCTGTGTTTCCTGATAGTTACAACCTGGGAATCTTTAAGTCAAGAGTGAATAGGTTACTTCTAGGCAAGCGTGCTACATCTTCGACCGCGTCATGGCTTACCATCAGGTGAGATAGTGGTCAAACGTATGCCTATCAATAGTAAAAAGAAAAGATACAAGAGAAGCTCTAGACAAGGTCCCATTTCATGATGGTGGGTAGTGGGTATTCACAATATAAAGGTTTGATCACGAGACATTTCAACAGCGTTTGTCAATGCCGTATATTTTTGACGTTTTGACAATTGCCTTCGCTATGCTACCGCTAATAGAATGAAACACATTATCTAGAACAGTGATTCTTAACCGGTGGTCCGCGGACCACTGGTGGTCCTTGGCAGCTCCCAAAGTGGTCCGCGATGATCTTAAAATACGCAATTTTCTCACAGCTGAGACCTTCAAATGCAAAGTTCACAAAGGAAGGAATAAAATGAAATACATTACAGATACATTTTTCAAATATTCGTGAAATTGCTACAATATTTAACTTTGGGTGGGGTTAGGTGGCTTTGTTTTTATAATACGCGAGTAGAGGCTTTCAGCGTTTCTCATAATTTTAAAAACAAGCACCAAAATCAGTTTGATATCAGCGCCGACACGCATGGGACTATAAACAGCGCTGAATCGGGTTTAAAAGTCAGTCCAAAAAGTTGGTGATCCATGCTACGACAGAAATTTTGTGAAATGGTCCCTCATGGCAAAAAGGTTAAGAACCACTGATCTAAAACCTCAGGTTAAGGATGCGAAATCATCAAATGAGTCTTTCCGCTCTGGGTCCAGCGGAAGGGGTGTCACACTCGTACTGACTAAAACCCATCCGTGTTCTTCCTAATGCCCTTTGCGTTTCAGGGCCGCGGAATTTGTTCCAAAGACAAATTCCGCAACGAATGTATGTAATGAATGACGAATCATGTCATTTTCATCTATTTTAATTCTAAAAAGCTTCCATTGTCCACACGTGAATGGAAAAATACTTGTAAGTTTTAAACATTCATTAAGTTCATATGAATAAGATCTACATGCCTGTGTCGCTTTACCTACCTATAGTAAAATATTTAAAACATAATCTCGTTCATGTAGGTATGTCTGTATAGTGTCTACATTTCTTGTCTGCTTGACATATGACTGATTTGTGACTATCCTGAATTTCAGTACGATTTTTGCAAACACGTGGTATTATTTTTGAGCCTGAATGAATAATTTCCCTGTTGCTATGACCTAAGTTTTAGAATGTCTCTGTATGTAGCGGTTTTTGTGTAAGATAGAAGATATTTCTGTAAAGGGTTAAAAATGTAAAGAAAGCTTCTTATGGTGGACTGAGTTTAGTAGTAGGCTGTTATTGCAATTGCATTATAATGTTTTCTGATGGCTTGTCAGTATTATTTTTTCTACAAAAATCTTAGACACAAGGAAGAGCAAAATAATAAATATTATTAGTACTGCTTTTTAAATTAAAGATAAATCTGGTATTAAGAATGTTCTCATAATTATTATGCCGTTATTAACCGACTTCAAAAAAAGGAGGAGGTTCTCAATTCGGCTGTATTTGTTTTTGTTTGTTACCTCATAACTCCGTCATTTATGAACCGATTTGAAAAATTCTTTCTTTTAGTTTTATCTGAAAGGATATACTTACCGATTGGTCCTATAGGAATTTTATCAAAACGGCTAGGAAGTTTGGCTTTTTAATCAAAATAGCTGGAATTCGTTTACTTGGATGACGGTTTTTTGTCATCCAACTAAACGAAATTGCTTTCCTGCTATTTTCCAATGCTGTTGTTAGGTGTGGTGTACCACTAAAAAGTGAAAAATAAAAACTTTTTACAAAAAAATATAACCGAACTTTTACTATGTCTTCTCATACAAACCAAGTAACTTGTCCGTTACGCTTCTACGTTAGTCAGTTACCGCCATCTGTTGGTAGAATGCATATTAGATTTCCGTTAGGGGAAGTCTTATATGTTTCCCGCGCAATTCTTTTGTATACCTTGACATCTTTAAGTAATTGTTTTGATTTTATTAACCATCGAAGTCTTTCTATTTTCTGCAAATCATTATGTCTTCTGTAAAACAAAGCAGCAGTTTTGAAATCTAATAGCCCGCTAGACCACAAAGTGCCAAGTCTGGGGACTTAGATAAATTAATTTCCCTGTCTTTTGGTGACGAACCTGTTTTTACCTGACTGCCCCAGAAGGGAGTAATGATGTTTAGGAGTATTGTATGTATGTCTATTTCTTAGGCACGACCTTTAACCTTAACGACTTGATTGTTTCTTACGCTGTGACTGTGCCGAGCAACAGTCTCGGGACTATATAGACTGAAAGGTACTCTAGGTACTCTTCTATCTCAAGCCTGCCGCAAGATTTATTTTTAGGGTTCTGAACAAAAAACGGAACCCTTATAAGATCAGTCGGGTGTCTGTCTATCTGTCTGTCTGTCCGTCTGTCATAGCCAGTTATCTCCGGATCCACTGGACCGATTCTGTTGAAATTTGGTACGCATACGGACTTCTGAGACCCAAACATGGACGCGTTCGTAAATCATTAAGTTTTTAGTGTGGGGGTCACTTGGGTCTTACTAGAAAATTTCAAAATAAATGGTTTTGAAGCTATTCAAGAAATTAGACGAAAAATTACCATTACCCCCCCTTATCTCCGAAAATACTGAGCCTAAAATTTTGAAAAAATTGGAGACATTAGATCTTTACCTATAAATTACAGGAAAACCTGTAAGCAGTCTATATATAGTGTTAAAATGACACGTAAAAAACAATCGTTCAGAACTCTTCGCACGCGAGTCCGACTCGCACTTGGCCAGTTTTTTAAATAAGCAAACTCAAATCGTATATTTCAAATAAACCATTTACAGGCGTTCTTGAATTGTCAAAGTCGGTCAGTCAAAAACAGGAAGCTATTTGCACGTTCCAAAGCGTAAATCTCGATGGAGAACGTGCAAGAAACTCCAGCAGTAGGTACCAGCAGTTCTTTTAAAAGTGTACATACCAATCTAACTAAAATATTATCCTTCAGATTTCAATAAAACTATAAGATACAAAATTAAAGCATGAGTGGTATAATATAACGTTTTTAGGCCTGCCCTTCGCCACTGCTTTGGCGTTAAATAGCCCACTTCCGTCCTTTAGTCGTATTGGGCTATAATCATATGGAGCTCAGTTTCTTTCTATCCGATACATTTTTAAATTATCATTTTGTAGTTCTTCTTGTTTGTGTTTTTACGTGGAATTAACAATATTGGTTCGCGATGTGCATTTGAAAGTAGTTCAGTATTTTATCTAGTGGATGACGATGATCTGAACACACAGTTTTCCCTTTTGTGCATTGGCAAATACGCCAATATGGTGTGGGCCGGTGCCGTATAGTGCCGTAAAAGAATAATACCATCCCATCACTTCCCGTAGGTGTCGTAAGAGACGACTAAGGGACTCACCAGAGAATGGGCAGCAGCGTTCTGTGTAAAACACAACACCATAAACTGCGATCGCCAACCCGCCTGCCAAGCGTGGCGATTATGGCTAACGCCCTTTGGGGGAGGCCTATGTCCAGCAGTGGACGTCTTTCGGCTGATATGATGATTGGCAAATAAGTACCATCCTATGTGTTTCCTGCTCGTTGTTATTTTGGCAATATTTAGGTACTTCGGATTGCTCAAGATGCTTGCGGTCTCAAGATGCATCTTCGTTGGTCCTTAATTTTTTTCTGCAAGAAATATTTAAAAGGCATAGGTAGGTAAATTGCACTTATCTATACTTACTAGTATATAAAGCTGAAGAGTTTGTTTGTTTGCTTGAACGCGCTAATCTCAGGAACTACTGATCCGATTTGAAAAATTCTTTCAGTGTTTGATAGCCCATTTATCAAGGAAGGCTTTAGGCTACATATCATCACTAAGACCAATAGGAGCGGAGCAGTAATGAAAATCGTGACGCAGACGAAGTTGCGCGGGTCAGCTAGTTAATTATCACACTCGAGTGCATTATGTCGATCTCTTCATTTCTGTACTTAGATATTATAATGTAGATTTTTCTGGACAAGATTATTGATCCCCTTTGTATTTCTTGTGATCACAGTCTAGGTACCTAACTGTCTGCTATCAATGCATACGACTCCACATTGTCATTCAATTGATGTATTTAGGTATCTACCTACTCAAGTCCTGAGTGTAGTACCTATCTGATGATAACAATTCTCGATTCACGAAAATTAAAATCATTGATAAAATTTAATAAATTGAGTTGCGATGCGTTAACGCGTCTTCCTTAGAAATTAATTCTACTAAAGAATTTTATTATGTATGATTTAGCTTACATTTTAATTAATAATTAAAGATCTTTCTAAACGCTTGGTTGACACTTCGCGTGATCCAAGGGCTGGCTTTTACCTCGGACAGAGGATAAGCATTGCCATACAACGTGGCAATGCCGCCAGCCTTTTGGGCTCACTTCCAGTGGACAGCGATGCGGACTAATTTTTTGACGCCTTATCTTAGTTAGGATATTTTATTTCAAGTTTATATATTTAGTACTTTAATGCTGTACCTTATTAAATAATTCTAAACAAATAAAACATTGTCACTCAACGTGGCAATGCCGCCCGTCTCTTGGGCACATTACCAGCTGATGGCGTTGAGGATGATTTTTTTATGCTGTTTTGGTTTGTTATTTGTCTATTTGTTATTTTAGTTACCATTGTATATGATTTTAGTTAAAATGTAAGCTAAATCATACCTAAAGAATTAAGTAGTGTGTACAATCCTTGTCATCCTATTGTCGAGCCTTTGCTGGAGCTTTTCATAAGTGACGATTCAATATGTATATAGTTTGAAAGAGAATTCGTATATTTATTTTTATCATGGAATACCTACGTTGTTATGAGCTTGTTACAATGTATATAGGTATCTACTTACTACACCTTAGATATGTTTTTATATCCTAAATCTGGTAACCTTACTTAATCAAGATTTTATTACATAGTTATACATAGGTACATTGACATGTTGGCGCAGTGGTTGAGCGATTAGCTGCTGCGCTGCGTGTCGCGGGTTCGATTCAAACAAATATTTGTATGGCCTACAAATAGTTGCTCTGGGTCTGGCTGTTTGTGTATGTGAGTTTATATGTTTGTGAACGCACCCACGATACATGAGAATTTTCTAGTGTGGGGCAACGTTTATCTATTTAAAAAAATATATATTAAAAAATCTTAATTTTTTAACTAATCTTACAATTCTTTACTTTTTCGGTTTCGTGAAAAGTTCCTAAGTAGTCTCAATGTAAAGTATCGGTAAATTTAATATTTTTAAAAAAGTTTATAAAGATTTAATATATTTCCCATAACACTGACTTATTGAGTTATTAGGTACCTACTTATCAACGTAAATATGGAAGCTATTACGGACCAGTAGCCAAGTCATTGGTATGCACAGCATAGACAGCAACATTAATAAAAACATAGTGTAGCACGCCATAACACCTGCCAAATGTTTATTATTCATTGAGGCTCACGTTATTTATGGGTCGTTGTCAAATTTTGCGCAGAAAATCTTGTCCCTGAGTAGTGTTATTTTTAAATTCGGATAAAATACACATTATTGTATAAAAAATACATTAAACACACAATACACCACATTAATAAACACTGATTAGTAAAATTAAGACTAAGTTTTGTTATTTTTAGTTTTTTTTTAAAGTAACATTGTGGTTGTTTCTGGTAACAGAGCGGTATTTCTTACAAAATCTATATGTCCCTAGTAGGACTCTATTACAATAAGAATAAAAAATTGTTATTTTCTACTATACCAACACGCTTTAAATAAATTATAATTACAAACAGATTACAGTTAGTATTTTAGAATATGTCTTAAAACGGGTAAGTATTACAATTCTAATTAATAATTATTTTCTGAAATTTGGTCCCGCGTATGGTGTGATACAACTGGAATGTTATGTTACCAAGTAATTCACAACGTTAAATAGAGATGGCGCTGCTTAGATTTTGTACTAGATTGAGCGGGACGTTGGCATTCATTGTGGATGATCGGGAGCACGGGTGGCGGGGTGCGGAAGGTGCTAGTCGACCATGAGGCGTGGATCAGGCTGCGTGTTTTTATTGTGCATCCACTTTGTTACCTACTATTTACGTAAGTAGATAAACGTATTTTTAAGTAATTTTATGTTCAGTATGTTGTAAGAGTGGTTAATAATCTGAATATGAAAGAAAGATTGTTACTTGATCATTACTTTATGATTTATGTCTTGTAGTAAGCAAAATTTACTACTCTCTTACTACGCAACTCTGTTACTACCTCGGGGTAACAGAGTTGTTAACAAAGTAACAGAGTGGAATTATGAATATAATTCTTTAACTTTGTACTTGTTTTTCATGTTTTAAACGTATTTTTTATTCATAAATGGATTTTCTTATGTAGGTAATATCTTAAGTCCTATAAATGAAATGTTTCTATGAACTCAAAAACTTTGTTTCAGGTTTAGTATTGTCTTTCTTCGAGATCTCGAGATGCCTCTCAGGCCTGCTGAGAAACAGCGACGGTACCGTCAATGGCGTAAAAATAATCCTGAAAAAGAAGCAGAATCTAGAAGAAAAGATAGGGAGAAGATAACGCAAACAAACGCTTAGTGCGAGATTTATCAGCTCGTGAACATAGAGCGTTAAAAAAGAAATGGCGAACTGCAAATGCCAAACGTAAAAATAGGGCCAGAGCACTCCGTATTGTTATGTACACTCCTGAAAGAAAAAGAAAAATCTTCCAACCCTTATTTGACAGAACCCAGCACATCAAAACAAAGTGACGATGCTTTGATCGAGAAGGAAAATATTCACGTTCATTCGATCTTTGCATCTGCCAGGTCCCTTAGACGGTTGCGGAACTTCCTTCCTACTGCCAATAAAACTGCGCTTGCACAGTCCCTTCTGCTTCCCGTTCTTGACTATGCTGATGTCAGTTATCTCGATCTCACTCAGGCACAACTAGATAAACTTGAGCGTCTTCAAAACCTTTGCATAGATTTATATTTGGCTTGCACAAATATGATCACATTTCTGAATTTCGGACAAAACTCAAGTGGCTTCCCATACGTCTTCTACAGTATTCTATTCAATCCTACAACCCCCTCTTACCTTAAAGAACTATTCAAGTTCCTTCATGACACACATAATAGATATCTGAGGTCATCGAAAAACTTGAGACTAGAAATGCCGATGCATTCCACCACCTTCTATGATAATTCTTTCACGATTCAAGCGGTGAGGTTATGGAATGCTTTGCCTGTGTCGATAAGGCGTGCTCAATCTTTGTCCATTTTTAAAACTTTGGTCAAGAACCACTATCTCTCTCTTTAAAGCGTTTGTTACTAGAGTTCTCTGCTATTGTTTCATAATTATCATTGTATAAAATTTATCTATTTAGTATGTATTGATGTTTGTATAAATAGTACACCTAAGACTACCTACAGTACTGTATCTCCTTTTTCTCTTTAGAATCCATCCAAAGGTTGTCTTGAAAAGATCGCTTTAGCGATAAGGCCGCCCATTGTGTCACCCTATGTAATGTTTCCCATCTATATTTTCTGTAACTTATATGGTGTACATAATAAAGAGTATTCTATTCTATTCTAAAACAAGGTGTTTGTGTCTTGGTTAAAATGTCCAGCCCAAAACAAGACTACATATATTTGGGTAAGGCCTTATCTGAAGAAGAAGATGATAGTGAGGTTAAAATTATATTTTGAAAGTCAATGGATCATACTGCAACCAAATTTAAATTTGTTGAGTCTGATATATCTTATGTGCCTTTTGATAATTTAATTGGTATTGTTCCAGAACTAAAAAAAGTATGTAAAGGTACAAGAATATCCTACTGCCAATTTGATACTGCTTTAGACATTTTTGAGAAATAAGAGACTTTCATTTTTGTTACTTTTTTAAGATTTTTTATTTTTGTTTTCATAAAGTTGGTATTGGTAAATACTTACCAGCAATAATGTTGATTGTTATTATTATTGGAGTTTATGTTAATAATTATGATCTCAACCCCAACAGAGTCTGATTTAGTCAAGTAAGATAAGAAAACTAACAACTATGTTACTGCGCTACAACTCTGTTACTTTTCTGTCCCGAAGACTAAAAGACTTAATTAAGATTTTTACATTAAGTTAGTTGATATAGTATGGCAATTTAAAAATATTTTGGCTTTATAGATATTTTTACAATGATATGTTGCAGTTAGCGGTTAATATGTAAATATTTGAAGTAATACGGTAAAATTTAAAGTTTGCAAACATTCAAAAAGTAACAGAGTTGTTTAGAAAATAAGTTAATGATTACTAAACTTTAAAAAAACGTTGTGATTCCAAATGTGATAATAAGATAAAAGACTGTAGTTAATATTAATGCCAAAATAATTGCGACTGAATTGTTTAATTTCGTAATAAAAGTCAATACGTAGTGATAACAGAGTTGTATTTTTTTTACACCCTAAGCCACAAAATCTGGAATAAATCATTAATTATAAGTTAAACATCGCGGCCGTCAGTAACAGACCAAATTCAGTTGTTTTTACAGGCGTGTACACAAAGAAAACTCATGTTTAAGTATTTTTATTTTTTTATAAGTTTATAATTTTTAGTCACGATTAGCTGCGCTAAATTTGACAATGACCCTTATAAAATTATAATATTTGCTTTTGAACCGACTTCAAAAAGATGAGGTCCTCAATTCGATTGAACGTTTTTATTTTTATTTATTTTTTACAGTTTTTTTAGTACAGTTTACTTAATTATTTTTCGTAGAAAATAAAATGGTCCCACCCCATGTTTGGTTTTCAGTACGTCTACCATGAGTTTTATCAATCTATACTCGCTAGCGATTGTTGTTAAAAACTGTATGAAAACTTTGAAAAAAACAAGTTTCTAATTTATTTTTTTAAGTTGTTAGCGAACAAGTAATTAAGTTGCAAGTAAAACTTTAGGTAACAACTAAAAAAATAAATTAGAAACTTGTTTTTTTTTTTATTTTCGTACATTTTTTAACTACAGTCGCTAGCGAGTATAGATTGATAAAACTCATGGTAGACGTACTGTGTATATTGGACCACGCCAGTAGGTTTTCCTCTAAACCTAGGAACATTATTTTTAATGTAGTAGGTTCTCCTACCTATATTTCTCTCCAGTTTTACGAGCAGATATTTAAGTCCCATGAATTATGATGCACAAATACAGACTCCAGGGTGTTATTTCGAGATAAATCCTTATAACTCGACTTGGGAATCGAACTCAAGATCTTTCGCAGCAAAATTAAGAACCTATGCCCCAAACTTTCCTCATGAATCATTCGTCCATTGGTGAAAACCATATGAAAATCCGTTCAGTAGTTTTGGAGTTTATCGCGTTCAGACGACCGACACGACAGCGATAGAAATGTAGTGATTCCTTTATATAGTTATACCTACAAAGAAAATTTTTCTAATCATTGTTTGGCATGATGATGATGGTGACGATGTTGGGTAAGGTTAATAAATTATCTACCTAGAATAAAGCTTGTTATCTGCATAGGTAGTATTTTTTTAATACACCTAGTTGGAAAAATGCTTGGCAGATGATGATTTATTTTCCTACTCCTCCGCTGTACCTTTCTGATTAAATTCGTTGCAGGATCCAAGACAGTTAAATCGTTTCTCCGGGACTCGTCGGGCTTCATTGGCTCGGCGTTTTTCTGGTGGTCGCCACTGTTGATTCTGGCTTTCAGGAGTTGCAGTGGTTGGGAATGTGTGGCGGGCTTGTCCCAAATAAAAAAAAAGATGATGATTTAGGGTAAAACCAGGATAGTTGCCCCAAAGGTATAGTAGCCTCGATTTTAATTACTCTAGTTTCGCGAATGGATTACATGTATTTTTATTTATCAATCGAGAGACTACAACTACCACTAAGTTGACCACGTTGCATGTGTCTGTGCGATTGCAGGGGAAGGCAAGGTACGATCAAAGTTTTTGCAGGATAAAAGTCCTTTTTCTCGGCGGGGCATCAATCCTATATGTAATTTATATGGATAAAGCAACTATCCCATATACGTGATAGTTGTCACAAAATTAAGAGGTCCGCAAAAATCGCCTTAAATCTGGAATTATCAAAGAGAATGTTTTTTACTTTCACAAATTTGAAGATTATATACCAAAGTACTTACCCATTTTAAAAATTAAGTATTTTGCTTTTTGTACTGAGAGATATAAAGTAATTTCAAAAAGTGTGGCAACTATCCGGCTTTTACCCTATCCAACTTAATTATTAATTAAAATACTTCCTAACACTAGCAAACTATTTGCTTAAAATGATGCTCCCTATCGTAACTAGAAAGAGATATTTAAATTGATGCAATAAACATTTTATTTTATATTATTTATTGACGTTATTGTACCTATATTAAAAACTTAGATAGCTAGGTATTTATCTATAAATAAAAATCCTACGAAAGTTTTCTAAAAAATAATTGATAGGTAGGGAATATCCGTGGTGTGAGATGAATCCTGAAGAATTTGTTCTTACCTTCCAAGTAGGCACCTACCTGAAGATGTTGATATTTTCAAAGCACCATTTACCTACAGGTGGGTAGATATTTTATTTTCTTTTTTCACACAACATTTTAAGATAACCTAGGTACCTATTGGTATCTAATAAGCCAATCTCTTGTTTTAAATGTGGTGGGTAGGTGAGTAATGGGTATTTATTTCAGTAGGTATTGACAACACCCGCTAATTAACAACCATATCATAACATGGCGTGTCCGCCATCCATAACACACAACTTTTTGACCAATTACATTGACGAGACAATCATCTCGACCAGAGACAAAACAAACGCGTTCTAAATTCGAACGCCGGAATCCGCGCAAAAACAAAAGCGCGCCAGAGCATCGACAATTAAACGTGTGTAATTAAATGCGGGCGGGGCCTCGCGTTAATGAGGGGCGCTGCGAGGCGGCGGCGGCCGTAATCAACATTAAAGATTGGCGGGAGATGCAGCCCCGCGCCCGCGCCCCTCATTACTTATACAAAATACTTAAGACGCGCGTCGTCCCGCTCTCCGCGCGCTAATAGCTCGCGCCCACTCGCTATCGCCGTCCCGCTTCGGCCGGCGAGCGTAATTAAGCGCTCGCATCGCCTCGACTCGCTCGCCGGGCGGCCCCGCCCCCTGAGGGGCGCGGGGCGAGCGGCCCGGGCGGGGGGCCGCCGCGCCGGCCGCGCAGTGTACCGGCGACCGTTGACTGTGCTGTGTCGCGCGCGCTGCGACAACCGCACCCCGAAACGACAAACTCACACCAACAACACAACTTTAGTTCCTCATTAACAGTTCAGTGGGTGTTTTGGTGTAATAACGTAGTTACTTGTGTTTGACTGACCGCACTGAGTGTTTACCAAGTTCTAAGTTCTGGATACTGGACAAGTGATTAAAAGTGACTGCGTGCTATGCCGCAATTAACAGTTTAGCTGCGTTCTGCGGGCGATGCTCACAGGTTAATATTTACTTTTTAAGTTTTCTTATAGGAATCTGCTTACAGGAAGGATGTGTTTACCCAGAATAATCCCTGTTGTTCAAGTTGGAGAAAGTCAAAACTTCAAAAAAATTGTCTTCATTTTCGGCCGAAACAAAATTTGAACAAGAAGTTTTTCCGAGGTGGTTTTTGTCGGGCCTACGTGAAAATCTGCCCGATTTTCCAATTTATCCCTTATTCGAGTTTTCCCGGATGTGTAAAAACCGGCAATTTCTCTATTTTGTTACGGAAAAGTAGGTACCCGTCCTGATAGGTAACTTTCTTTGCAATATTTTTTGTAAACAAAACAATAAATAAAGGTGATTTCCGTGCATCGGACTTGTTAATCTGGATGTAATTCCTGCTTTCCATGTTAGTCAAAGTAATGTTATCGAGAAGAAAGCGGATAAAACTTCTGCGGACTTACCGTAAATTGCTAAGTAAAGAAAGTATTCAACACGACCACACATCGGCTGTTCTTATCAATAAGTTGTTATCTTCACCACATTTTTCTTTCTGAACCCCTTTTTATTGTCAATTTAAAAATTTAAACAAACTTTCATTCAACAATCTAATTCGATAAACAATAATATTTTGCGGTATAAGTCTCAAAACGCCGCTCATTTTTTAAAAAATTCATATTTAAATTTTAAAAAATAATCTTTTAACCCTTTCCTGCTACCTAAGCGCTACGGTCTTAGAAGTACCGTCCCCGTAAAAATATTTGCTAAAATTCCGTTCCCAGTGTGAACTCTTGCGTTCCGTCGCGCGCATAAATTGTAAACCATGAAGTTTTAAAAAAAGCTAAAAGTGCCATTTAATGTCGATGAAATGGCATTCCTTCAAGAACAGACTGACAGTGAGTTCCGAACAGTTAGTTCTGTTAATTTTATTGCACTTTCACACCGGCTTAAAATGCCAGACCAATGTTTAAGATCAAGCTGATTTTAAAAACGACACCTAAGTTTGGATTTAGCTCGTCAATTTAAGTCTGTTACGATCCGTTTTTGATTGAAATCGTAAGTTTTTTAGAAAATGTCTATTGAATTTTAAATCGGCTTTTAGAACTGTTGTGTTCTTAGGATTTTTTTTTGAAGATTCAGTTGTTTTTTTGTTCTTTAGGACCTTTTTCATCAACTTTGGTCAAGTGTTTTAAGCTGGAAATGTCCTTTGAATAGGTCTCGTACTCACTTACCGTTATTACTCTAGGTAATATCACGATATTAACATGTTTGGTTAGCAGTATAGTACCTACCCATTATATTAGTTTCAATAGGTAGGTGCATTTCTGGATTACCTACGTGGTAATCTTGACTGAACTAGAACAGACCAATATGCCTAGCACATGCTAAAAGGAGTCTCGTTTGATTTACGATAATAGCATTGTAAGAACAAGCCTTTTGTCTTCATACATTCCTATGTTTAATGAATCCTAGGTAGGTGTGTAACAAAAGTACCCACATGAATGAAGTAGGTAAAACAAGTTTCTTCAAAATGTTGGAAGGCTACAAAAAGAGATTGTTTTTATCTTAAATAAAAAAGAAGAAGAAATATTGTCTTTGACACCTTTTCTTTTTCGGTTTTTAAAGATAAGAAAACTATCAAATTACGTGTTTGTTTATGTTCTGCGAGATTTGTTATCCTAAATAAGTTATTTTTTCGAGCCGTATTTTTTATCATACACTTGATGACTAACTTGCCCCTTTAAAAAAACAAAAAACATGCCATTGTCAACAACGCAAAAATTGCGATCTATTCAAAATTGCGTAAGTACATGTTACTGATTTGGCCTTAATTTCGATTAGATGAAATCAATAAAAAGAACTTTTTAATCAAGAAGTTAATTTTCCTTTAAGAAATCCAAATTGAAATTGCCGTTATTCGCAACCCGTGACATTTGATAATCGCTATGTGAATACCGTGTAAAAGAATTAAGATCTTTAATTCTGCTTCACAAAATGTTAATAAACTAGGAATTTTGTACGTATTGAGATTTAGTTCGAATATTTACTTGTAGACACTACCTTCATTGTTGTGAAGAGCTAAATTGCCCTCTTGGATTTGTTCCGCCGTTTTCCTGTTACCTACTCATCTCAGTAAGTAAGTATGTACCTAGGTAGGTATAACAACGTCTGACTCTAAGATTTCTTAGCCTATGAAAATAAACCGGTATGGTACCTTAGGTACCTGGTACGTTCTTACTCAAGAGTTCATTACTACCTAGGAATCTGGTAATACGCCGTTCATATATACAACCCCTAAATGAAATAATGAGCTAAATCTAGATTACTTATAATTTATAACCTAAAACTATAAGGTAAATACTTATTTGATTTACATAAATTATCTAACTAAATACCTATTCCAATTAACAAACTTCAATCAGTGCTTAAAAATTCAAACAAGATCCCTTCATGCGCCTGCGCTGGCACATTCCCGCGCAACGGGCGGCCATCTTGCGCCGAGATTTCCCGATACACATTCAGGATAGATCCATTTATCAAAGCGATCGATATCTATCGCAAACAGTATTTATTACTGGTATTATAATTGATTTGTGCGTAGGCGCGTAAGGTTGGTGCGAATTATACTGACAATGGCGCCACCAAAGACGTTATGGTAATGGGACCTTATAAGCATAACACTTACTTGAATAGAGAACTCCTTTTTGATTCAGGAGTCTTAGTTCTTTTTTTTACTTTTGATTTTGTCGTTGACGTTTTTGGAAACCGGAAATCACATTTTACCGAGTAAGAGAAATCATTGCTATACCGTATCTTATAAGCATACATATTGATGGTGACGTTTTTTGATAGCTGTTCAGTAAAATCTTGATGTATTGAAAAAAAAATTGTTAACTTATTAAAGTCTTAAATAAAAAATGCCTAACTACGTAAGAAATACTCGTTTCACTACCTATAAAAAAATGCAGCAGCCATTATGCCGTTATTTTCTGCGTTCCTCTTCTTATTCCTAATGACTAGTAATTAAAATGTCAATGTTCTTATAAATATGTACAACACATGTATATATCATTATGTAGGTACTAGACCTATGATTATTTACAAGTTGCACTTAATATGCAAATATTGCTATGAACTTGCATTCATTCTAGCAACATCTGTCAGGTGAAATATATGCAGATAAAATAAATAACTAACAAAATATTTAATTTATCGTTTATTATTTATTGTTGTTTTAAGTAAGACCTGGTATGACGTAACTGCATTTCTTGCCGATTTCATGATCTCTCCGTTTTACTTCTTTAGATAGTGAGGCCTCATCTATATACTAATATATAAAGCTGAAGAGTTTGTTTGTTTGTTTGCTTGAACGCGCTAATCTCAGGAACTACTGGTCCGATTTGAAAAATTATTTCAGTGTTTGATAGCCCATTTATCCAGGAAGGCTATAGGCTATATATCATCACGCTAAGACCAACAGGAGCGGAGCAGTAATGAAAATTGTGACGCAGACGAAGTTGCACGGGTCAGCTAGTTATACATATAATAACTTTCTCATACCTAACAACAAAATTTGATTCGAAGAAAAGTTCTAAAGCAGTGAAGGAGTAACATAAAATAGTCTCAATAAACTATAGGTTGCGCACCATTGAAATGGCTATCATATTGTTTGTTATATTTTCATATTTATTTTCAACACGCGTGATTTTGGAAACTTCACTTCCTAAAACAATGAAAAAACCTGATAGGTATTTATTTATTTATTCAATTTTACTAGTGCCCAATCTTCATGAGTGTCTGTCTCTTCGACTAATCTCGAAAAAAATAAGTCGAATTCGACAATATTTACTAATTTCGAACGTTGATCTAGATACATTTTTGGTGTATTAATTAAAAAGGAATCTCATGTAAGGCTAGTCGAAGTAAAAAATTAAATTGTTTATGTATTATGTGTTACACGAAAAATAATGTCACGTAGGTAGGCATTTGATGTATAATTCACGATCTCGAAGTGTGATTTGAAACCAAACAGTCGTCGAGACGAGTATTAGCAATTTTAATGTGTTCAAAACACTGTGGTAATAAGCTGTAGGTTTATCTCGTTATAAAATCAAGCTGGAATTGTCTATGACTCTAAGGGAATTTGTGTAAAGTGGGATACAATGTATCCTTCTGTTGGTTTATGTTGTTAGTTCCGTATTAGATAGAAAAAAAAAGGTATTAGGTATAGGTTTTTAATTCATAGTTTGTTTTTAATTTACAATATTATTAATTGGATAGTTAATCAAAAAAATGGCTGATATTATAATTTGCAGACCTGTTTCATGAGAATCTTTTCGTGTCGATTGACTCCTCATATTTTATTCGACATATTATTTTCATGAGAATAAAAAAGGCTCTTACTTAAAAGTTATAAAATTTGATCGAATAAAAAATATATTTGTTTAAAATCACCGAAAACATAAATAAACAAAAAAACGACACACATTTGAAACATGCGGTAGAACAGGGTTAAAAAGGAAAATAAAACGCAATTTCAATGATTGAATTTTAAAATATTGTGTTAATTATTATATTATCTCCGTTAGTTCTTACTTAATTTATGAACGCAGTGTCCAAATACCTACAAGCAAGTAAGTTTTGCAAAGCGTGGTGTTAAGTGTGTTCTCGACTATGAATAGAACCACCCTGTCACATTCCGTGGGTGGTGCAGGCGAAACTGAGGGATTTATTAGGACGGGCAGTAATAAGTACCTAAGTAGATATTATGACATCATTTTGGAATTACCGTTTAGTCAAAGGTAGTAATTACGGCATCCTACGAGTCCAACCAGGATTACATACGCAGTGAAGGGTTAAAATCCGTTCAAGAAGAAGTAAAGATCATGGCATAATCTTTCTTTAACCGACTTTAAAAAAGGAGGAGGTTCTCAATTCGGTTATATTTTTTTTTATGTTGTTACCTCATAACTCCGTCATTTATGAACCGATTTGACAATTCTTGTTTTATCTGAAAGGACATAGGTACTTCCCGATTGGTCCCATAGAAATTTTATCAAAATCGGTTTGGAAGTTTGGCTTCTAAATCAAAATAGCTGGAATTCATTTACTTGGATAAAGGTTTTTTGTCATCCAAGTTAACGAAATTGCGTATTTTTGCTTTTCTGCGATGTTCCAGTGGTGTTGTTAGGTTTGGGGTACCACTAAAAGGTGAAAAATAAAAAACTTATGAAAAAATACAACTACTTCCAAATAAAAAAAAACACTACAAAGTAAAAAGTAACTTTAATTTCGGAAGTCGGTGTCAAAATACGAAGAAACTACCAAAAACACCGGTGTTTTTATTTGGAAGTCGGTTGTATTTTTTTTTAGCAAAGCCTTTTATTGTAAGGACTAAGGAGGTAAGGACTTTTTCACCGAACTTATTTTTTATTTGTTAATATGATTTTGGTAGTAAGTACCTATTAAGCAAGTATGTATATAAATGATCTAACATAATATCTGTGTCGTAGTTTTCTATAAAACAATAACAAATTATGTCCAATGTAAATGTGTACCTACCAAGCTATTCATGGAATCGTAAAGAGACCGTTTCGATCAATTTCCATGGCAGTTTAAACATAGTAATTTTATCCTGCAGAATATCGTTTGAATTAGACACATTACATTTCAATAAATGTATTAGTCATAGCGTAAAATGGTCTAGAAAATTCTCTAAAAATAACGGAAACATATTCGAGATGTTTGAAAAGTTCGTACTACTAGCGCCATCTATCGGGCGGTAGTGGAAGCTTTTTGTCTGAAGTGTGAGCGCTTGTACAATGTACAGTAAAGTGTTCTTACCGGAGAACACTAGATATAGGTACTAATAACTACGGATATACTATTAAGGGGTTCTTAATAAGAGTTTTTACGGTAAATTAGTGTTGTTTATTTTATTTGGTGTGGTATAAAGTCTGTGGTTTAAAGTTGTAGGTAGGTAAGTCGCAAACTTCTCGGCCTAGTAGAAACAAATAGACCGTGCTTATTTTTGTTTTTTTTTACTATTTGTTTTAAGTTCCTTATAAATACATTATTTAGGTACCTAATGATAATTCAACATAATTGTGAGAGGGATACATTGTGTTTTATACTTGTATAAAACACACTATTATGTTTCAGGGAATTATAATTATAGTTTTTTTTTTTTATTTAAAATTAAAAACCTTTTTTATTTATAACATCAATATATGCACACAATACTCCAACTTATGGCATTAGCAGATCTGTCAATGAATAATGCATATACAGGGTGTAACAACTCTTAAAAATTCTCGATTCATATCTGAACATATTAAGCACAAATCACGGGATTTCGAATTCTTACGTCACCAAAATGTCTATGTTTACAAAAATAATAGAATTTTTCATGATGTCGGCGACCTCACTGGTGACTGGGAGGACGACGCCATCTCACCTAAATACATGGCATTACACACACAATACACTTAAACATTCAACTGATTCCTGATAGGCCATTCCTCAAATACATCCAGTTTACCTGTCAGTTCAAAGGTCTTTACACTGTCTTACAAAAGATGTAATGGTTATTTTGAACACAGTGGTATAATTAGCATTGCATATTCTAAATTCGAATATTGTTTTCTTGTCTCGAATCGTCACGTTGCATATTGGAAAATCAGTAGAACAATATTTAAATCAAAAATAGTTTTACTAAGGTTGTTACTGACGCACTTTATTTTTTTTTATTGGTATAAGAGTGGAACTTTAATACAATATAGTAATTTTGCTTGAATTAAGTTTAGATTTTTTTTTAATACAACAAAGTGTCAATTCTTAAAAATGTCTACTTCTGACGTCGGCTCGGTTCGGCTTCGATGTCTTCGCTTCAATATTTTAAAATTAATTTCTTTCAAAAATTTACGGCAGGTAATAGATATAAAGTGTTATACATTTCTAAAAAAAGCCCATTGTATGTAGATTTTAAAGAAATTATAATGTTGTTGGTTTTATGACTATATTTCTATTAAAAAAAAAAAAACAATAAGTGAGAGGAGAAAATACAGTTTTATAACTTCATCGAGACTTTTCACAGTTACCAATGTCTCCCAATGCGTTACATTTGATGTTGTTTTGTAGCGTAAATATTCATAACTAACATTTATAAATGTTACTGGATTGAGTCATTTAGATTTATTCAGTAAATGGGGATGCGCTGGTTCATCTGGTCAGAATCAGTACAAAAACAAAACTTCCAGAGGAGTCTGAGCTGATTTCTGACGCAAATTTGTTTGTTACATCTTTAATGCCTATCAAATTAATCAATGAGCTAACGGGCGATATTGTCTGGCAAAATCCAGGGCTTTCGTCAGTCCGTTTTTGTCGACCTATATATCAATAGAATTTTGCAAAGAAACTCCTGAAAAAACTAAAGATGTGGATGAAATAACAAACCAAATAATTTCCTTGGATCCATAATCTATGCCAATATATAAAGCTGAAGAGTTTGTTTGTTTGCTTTAACGCGCTAATCTCAGGAACTACTGGTCCGATTTGAAAAATTCTTTCAGTGTTAGATAGCCCATTTATCAAGGAAGGCTATATATCATCATGCTAAAACTAATAGGAGCGGAGCAGTAATGAAAATTGTGACGCAGACGAAGTTGCGCGGGTCAACTAGTTGATTAATAAAGAAGGCGAAAGAGTGAATGTGAAGCACGAACTCTTTCTGACAATGATACATGGCAAACTAGCTCAAGTATTAACGGATACACCTTCTGGTTCCACATGTACCTACAATTTGTGGAGATACCTACTCCACGGCAAATGAATGATCTGACGAGTGACGGCAAATGAGAATTCATATCAATCCAGACTTTCTACATTGCATGCCAGGATTCGTTGTATGGAAATGATATTACATATTCCATACAACCTCTCTTTTCAAACATGATCAGCCACAAGTGAAGAAAAGAAGCGACAAAAGATAGAAAAGAAAAATCTAGTTCAAAAAGGTTTCTTGAGGAGCTAGGATTGATCATCGACGAACCACGACAAGTAAGTGGTAATACCAATGACGGTAATACTGCTAGAAGATTTTTATACAATGTAAATTGTTCTGCTGAAATCACAGGAGTGGATAAAAGTTTCATCAAACGGCTTTACATAATTTTACAAGCTCTTTCATCTGGTATAATGGTGGAAAAATTTGGCAATTATGCCATGGAAACTGCCAGAATCTATGTGAACAATTATGATTCCCATCTTCAGTACATAAAATTTTAATTCATGGGGAAAGTATCATTAAGCATTTTGCTGTGCTTCCTATTGGTCAAGTTTCAGAATCCCGCAATAAGGATTATAAAAAAAATACTACATCATGCCAGGAAATGCTCTCGTACGGCTACAAATGAGGATGTATTTCATACTCTTCTCTACACATCAGATCCATACATTTACAGTCTTAGAAAAACACTAGTTGACCCTCGCAACTTCGTCTGCTCCGCTTCTATTGGTCTTAGCGTGATGATATATAGTCTATTATTATAGCTTCCTCGATAAACGGTGGGCGATGGGCTATCTAACACAGAAATAATTTTTCAAATCGGACCAGTAGGTCCTGAGATTAGCGCGTTCAAACAAACTCTTCAGCTTTGTAATATTAGTATAGATTTAGCAGAAGTGTGAAGTCGCTTGAAGATACCCTAGATCTTTTAAAAGTGAACGAACATGTTTTGGATCCCGAAGTTCACCAAATGTAATTAAGCAAGTGTACATAATGCTTCATATTAAGATACATAATTTTTATAGTATTAATTTTACTTAGAAATTTCGTAATTTTAAATGTTTTGTGAAATAAATAATTGTAATTACTTATTTTAATACTAAAGAGCTATATTACTATTGTTTTATAATTACTCATGTAATTATACATTTTTATTCCCGATATAAATAGTGTTGTCCATAAGGATGTAAATAAAGACCATTTGTAAAAGTTTAATTTTTATACTTTAATTAAATGATAGCATCTGAACTTTATCTAAAGCCTTATCTAATACTCTATTTACGTGCAAAAATTCAAGCGACTTTCTTGAAAAATAAAGAAGTTATCGATTTTTGATCTGAAACAGACCTCAATTTTCCAGTGTTGGCTGATCATTATGATAAGAATTCGGTTAAAAAGTAATCCAACTTATTTTATTTTGATAATATTGATTGAATAATTGACATTAGATGCGCAAGTGTGACTAAATTGTTAGAGGACATTTTTCATCAATCTAATTTACTTCGAAATTGTCCTTGTATACAGAAGAGTACGGTTGTCCAGACCTCAACAAAAGACTGTAACACAAATAGTGGCTTACTTCGACCCATCAAAATAAAACGACAAGTGACCGTTATGATTTTGCACGTGTCTCCCATTTCATTCATTCATTCACAGATGACCCGCGCCGTTTACCTATTTACAATCGTTCGTTCAGTGTCCGTTATCTATTTTTCGAATTCAATCCAAAAGGTGTTCTATAAATTTCCGCTCCACATCGGTCGCGTTCGGCTTTTAAATCGAATGTCAACAAACATGGCGACGTCAAACAAATCGATTTCCGAATTTTTAACGCTGCGTTCGAGCGCCACTTTTACAATAACAACTTGTTATTCATTTCGATTTTTTTCTTTTGCTTTAAAATATAATTTAGCTACAACTAAGGAATTTTAACAAATAAAACAATTTAATGGTAGAAGCGTTAGTTAACCGTTACGGTAACGAGAGAGGCTCGTGGATGTGTCGTATAAAATTCCTACGGCACTTTTGACTCCATTAAAGAGTGTCAGAGACATATATTTGTGTGCACAACCGATTACTTCCACACACCGGTACCATTTTCTCGTTTAGCGCAATTTATCAGTGTTGAGTGACATCAATAAGTTTTTCGTCGATTTCGTACGTGCTTATATGGGTATGATAATTTGTTTCCGGCGTAAGCGGCGCGTGCGCAAGGCACGACAAACTATTACATTCATAGCGTTAGCACGATTTGCATTTGAAATATTTCGTTCGGCTCGCGCCAGTAGGGC
Source organism: Lacanobia wlatinum (assembly GCA_947578705.1). Classification (NCBI taxonomy): domain Eukaryota; kingdom Metazoa; phylum Arthropoda; class Insecta; order Lepidoptera; family Noctuidae; genus Lacanobia; species Lacanobia wlatinum. The sequence goes on from OX388039.1 coordinate 17,109,255, forward strand.
ACAATGCCTTCGGGAGAGGCGATACATTCAATAAAGATGTATGTGTCATATCAAATTTCTTGGTATATTTTTCAGCAGCTCGTGCTGTGGATTTCTTTAGCTGAGCGATAATAGGGCTCATTTTGTGGCGCACGTGCGTGAATAATGGGCAGCGGGTTTCGGCTCTTGTGTGCTTTGCCTTATCTATTTAACTCGTGATACATAGCGTGGAATGTATTAGTTAACTATGTAAGTGGATACTTTGTTAGCTGAACATGCTTCTTGTTTTAGGTTACGCGAAAATAATGGTGTCCTAAAGGTCCTTTATCTTAGTATGTTGCTCTAAAGTTTCCTCTTCGGATTTTACGCAAAATGAAGGTAGGTAATAATGCAGTTTTAATAAATTAAAAACAAATATCTCTTATTAAAACATTTTTCCCTCGAAATAGCGTCCAAATTTCGACTCATTAACCCGTAATTGTTCTCAAAAACTTGGAACACGCGCAGGTGAACAGTTAATTACGCTGAAATTAATTTGCGCGAACATTTTCTGGCGTTGTGGCGTAAACTTGGCGTGGTTGATGCTTTTGTTTTATTGAATAATTGCCCAGAGGTGTTTCGGACGAGAGCGACTGGTTCCTTCAAGGCCAGACGGCGAACTTGCCCGAACCATTGTCCTCATTCGCGCCAACGAAACTCGACTCGATTCACGTTACCGACGACAGTTTTTTTAACCAGTAAGGTTTTTGGGTAGCCATTCATTGTTATGCTCAAGTTGAGCTTTTAATTGAGACATTAATATTGTATTTCGCACCGAAAATCTGGAGTTTGAAGTTATTTTTAGCTTTGGAGTTAGCTCGAGAGTGTTAATAAATAAGCGTGAATAGTGCAGCTTTTAGCGATAATAGTGCGTGGTTATTGCGAATGGCCCGGGGCAGTGCGCGCGCGCCGCTCCGGTTGACATCGTACAGCTTTTTGATGACTCTGACAAATCACCTTTTTCGCGTTCCTTCGAATATTGCTTTTGTGAACGTTTTTAAAAGTAACCATACTTTGGATTTACTTTTTGCCTTGTAAAAAAGGTTACTAAAAAGGAGGTTAATAGATTTCAACTTTTTAAGTCAACACTGTCATCTTTTCAGTAAAAAACTAGGGGTTTGGTTTGGTTCAATGAACAAAATCGCTATATTTTTTACCATGTACCTATCCTTTTAATTTCTTAAGGGCTGACTTTGCAATAGTCATATACCTAACTTTTTTATCGGACGAATAAATATGGCGGTTTGACATACTTTCTATATAACCTGTCAAACTTACAGTATTATAGTTCAAATAAAAGTTATCTTACTATTAAAAAATTGGGACTTGAAACTAAAAAAATCCCTAAATTCTAGATTCCATGTATTAAAGCCATAAGTAATGTATGTATAACCTCTATATGTATTAATATCAAAAATTAAAACAGCTAATGATATTGTCTAAGATAACGGCTCATAATCCGTTGTATATTGCCCCGCTATCTGTAGATACCGAACATAAACATTTAATGTAATTTCCGACTGACAACGAGGGTGAATCTTCTAATCTAAGATGATTAAATAAATTTATCAATACTACAGTACACTTTATTAACGATTTCTCATTTTCTTTCTTAGCTACCTAGCTAAGAAAGAAAACACAAGTTCCTACTTGTGATAGTAAGTACTAAATACCTACTTTTTAATATTGAGCAAATATTTCCAATTAATTCTCTTATTAGAATTTCTCCTAAAAGCTTTAAATTGAACGTCACACACATTCCACTTAGTTTTGATTTTTTTCAGGTACTTATCGCTGTAAATAAATATTAAATTGATTCTATATTATTTCATTCTCGAGCCGGCTTTAATCATTACTGGCAGTAGGTAGGTACACTACAAAACAAAAATCAAAATTCGAATATTTAACGAACATCACTTCCAAATTTAAACTGAATAACCCTCCCATATCTATGAACACCTAGCTAGATTAAGTATATTGTCGAGCCACTCCAGTTCAGTAATAAACCTTGTTATCTTCCAATAATTAGCGATAACTACCCAAAACCTTATCTACGGTGTTTGCTATTAAATAATCGATAGGTACTCGATCGATAAACGGTCATTGGCTATGGTTTGGCTGTCAATGAAACTTCCTTACTCCCGGCTTGTATGTTAATTGTCAATTCGTTTTGCTGCTAAGCTGCTGTCAAATGGGTTTAAGGCTGTGGTTCGGCTTGAAAGCGGTAGCGATAGCGATTTTAGTCGTGGTGTGGTGGTTCACCAAATTTCCATACATGAATTGAAAAAAAAAAACAAAGTAAGTATATAAAACTACATGAAAGCTAATTAATAATTTATCATAAATTTAAAATTTACACCTTGTTAAAGCAAACTTTTCTGACGTTTAGTATAAATACTAAATTCATTTTCATGACAGTGTCGCTATCGCTCGCTTACAAAAACATTATCCCCTTATTTACCACTTACTTATATTGTAGGGTAGTCTAAGTATTTTTATAGATGACATAAACTTAGACACCTCCCCACACGTTTAATTAACTTCCAACTTATTTAGTGACGACGCAAGACTACCGTACAGTCGTACTTCACGTTGAATGTGTCAGCATTCTCGTATAAATTGCACAAAAATACTGGCACAAAACGATGGCAAAAAAACTTTCTTTTTGTTAAACAGACTCCATGTTTAAGAAACTATCAGTACGCATGTGTGTGTGAGTCGTTATAAGCGAGTGAATCATTTCATTATGCATGCAAAGTGTCACTTTAATTAAGTTTTGTGTTTGCTGCAATTGTGGTGGACATTTGTAAGGCTCGTTATGAATGGTCCCCCTCATTGTTTTGAGTTCAGAAATAACTATGATGCAGCATAATTTTAAACTGGTACAGACTTAAAGAGTGTGCAGAATTCTTTCGCTGACCGTTAAAATCGGTGACTAACCAAGTAACCAGTAATTAATAGTGATAATTATCGCAGACACTTCGCGGAATGATTCATTTGCTCATGTAGAAATAATTTGTGGCTTTAGTTTTGATTTATAACGAATACGAACAGGATGTTGAACCTAGTTAATCTGTCCTTCGACTAAGTGATCCTTTAAGGGTTTGGCTCACGAGCGACATTTTTGATCAACGGTTTATTCGGAAGTTTAAAAATGTGTCAGCTACCTGCACTTTTGTTTACAAAACAGTCGTGTCATTGACCACTCGAGCAGTCGTTGGCTGTTTTTGTGTCATATAGGTATGTAAGTTCTACCTACTTATTTGAAATTACCTGGAATTTGTTTACTTTTACATAACACTAGAGGTGCGGCGCAATAAACCTTCCAGTTCCCCAATAGGTATGTTTACGATCGTTTAATTTCCAGAATAATAAAATTGTAATCAGCATTAATTTGTCATGTGAGTGCCGCAATAAATCGCCCCACTTCCAAATTCTCATTTTATTGATAATTAAAATTGCCCGCAATTAGAGTAAGTAATAATTACGAGTAATTGTAAATCAAAGGATTAGTACGTCGCAGCGGTGTTTTTATACCATACGATCTTTATCTTAGTTTATGATTTAATTACACGTTAATATTAGGCCTCGTTATTTCGTATCGAGTCGAAAGGTGTAAAATTTAATACAGACTATTATCCTTAGTAATAAAAGGAGTGGCCGTGAAAACAATTTTATATTTTGCCTCCAATTAACACTGGTGTGTAATTAAATTTATATCGACACGTTGGCGTTTTAGTGTTATAATTTTGTTTTAATTAAAAAGGGTTATGAATAAATCTAAAAATATCCATAAACGTATGCAGGCATGGAGTCAGAGTCAAACGCAGTAACTTTATAAATTGAATGGATTATAAAAGCCTAAAAAAGGTACAAAGTAAGGCGGTGTGCACACTTGCACAGTGTCGCCGGAACGCCACGAGCTAAACTGCGTCGGACGGACGAAATTACCCTCTCGGCCGCTCCCATTGTTGGGTTGCCAAAAGCAATAAAAAATTCCCTTAAAACAATAGCACCCCCGGGCGTCGACTGCCGCAAAAGATGTTCATGATAATTATTTTAGAAAATGCACCGCCTTAAACGCTCCTTGGACTTACAGGTGTGGCTTAATACGTAAATATAAAATATTGCCAAGTTGTGTCTCACAAAATCATTACACTTAAAGACAGATGTATTTTTGCTGCATTTGAAATGGCTTTGATGTTTTGGTTGAGCTGTCTGAAAGCGTAAAACTACCCACATAAACATAAATTGACATTGATGGTAAAAAATAGTCCTGCTACAATTGAATAAGAGAAAAAAAAATGTTACCGGCTGAAGGCACTTTGGACTTAAAATAAAATTTGATGTATTTAATTAAATTACCTAGTCCAGTACTTAAATCTAATAGATTACGTTTTAATAAATATTCTTTACTTATTAAAGGTATAAATTGAATATTGATTATAATTACATGCGTACCTACTACCGATAGTGGTTTTATCAATACTTAGCCTAACTTAACGTACAATTCATAGAAATTGTCACTTGTATGTCCCTCAGAAGTATTACTGAGTGAGCCTGGTAGTTGCTCATCACAACGTTAAGCGGATTTTAATAACATTTTGGATGCGGAGGTAAGTAATTACTGTTTATATCATCAACACTCGCCCGCCACAATTAAGTCAGTTTTTTTTTTTTGGATGCGCGACAATCACGTTTTGATTATGGTCGTAAAAACATGGACACGGCTACACTGTCACTAAATAACGATTAACCATAGTCAACGTTATGCCCCTACGTTTTTGAATAAGTGCTGTAATTTATATAAATAATTGTCGTGGAAAATATTTTTATAATATTATAACTTGGTGTGGTAATAGTCCAACAGATTAATGCAACATAAATAACTCTAATCATTGAACTTGCGAAAATTACGCGAAGTAGCCGCAAAAAACGATCACACTTGCTCGCAACAGTTGCTTAAATTTGATTAACTATTAGACATCTAAAAAATAGATTGTATGATTTATTACTAAAGATTTGAAAGCTATCATTATTGTTATTCTCATATAGTTTATTTGCCGGTAAGGCAACCGCTGCCATGTCCATACTAAACGTCTACGACAATTTACTCAGTATTTACTAATGCTCGTTATGTTTAAACGTTGTTTTCGGTCACATTTAGGCGTTGCGTAATTGGTGTTGAAAAAATATAATTTCGTCCTTCTCACGGAAGGCCTCGAGTCAACAGATCGTATCGTGTAAACTACGCTTTATAATCTCGGTGTCCACGACTATATCCTATTGTTATGAGACATTTAATTTTCATGAATCTTCTCATGGATAAGCGTAGGCTTTTATAAAGAAAAATAAAGTTTCGTAATAATAAAATAGACCTCACACTATGATAGCCTTCAACGATATCGTCCGTGTACTGATTACTACTGTGCACAAGCGAATTTAGAGCTTATATTTGGGTACTAAGATCTATTTTAGATAAGGACTAATTTCAGATGTTTAATTAATGTGAAATACCATCAAGAGATTAATTAGTTCTGTCCCCCATACACTTTGCCGGCTATTAATTTAAAGCCGAATAATTCCACTTACAAATTGAATGTTTGAGAACTCGTTTGTGGTGCGTACGTTTTTGACACTGCATGAGCTTACATTCAATGCAGATTTATCACCATTTTCGCGTAAATACTGACATCAATAGCCGCTTGACCATAATGTTATTATGATATTTATAGTTTCTAATAGAAATAAGTAGTGCCAGGGTACGTTTGAAATTAATGGTCATTTATCAATTTTAAATAAGAGCTTGATATAAAAACAGCAACTTCTCGGGGGTCGAGTGCTCAGACTCACACGTAAGGCAACAAACTTTAGAAGTAGGCGATATGGGCATGTATCGAAAATATTTATAAATATTCATATTTTATCGACATATTTTATCGATACTTATTAAAGACCGGCTACCACTCGCGTCGTGAGGTGAGAACGATAGCGCCCCCTGCTGGGCGCGTTCACAGTGAGACGGGAACAAACCGAACGGAATTCAAAATGAAGTTATGGCTTTACATTCCTTTTTTTCCCTCATTTTAAACGTTTTTATTTTATTTTAAATATAATCCTGGTGAAGTTATGACCGTTCCATACCTACAGTTTATGTAAACCAGTACCTAATTTGTTAATATTAATTCTGATCTTTCTAACCTTAAATAAACTGATCGTAAAAATATTTTACTGTGTCTTTTCTGGTTAGTGTCACTTCATTACAGTAGCTGCGTGGTGTGAATTTTACAACAGTAAATAATATAATATGTAGGTGCCGCCATTAGCTGGGAGTTGGACAAATATCGAGTGTCAGTGTTTGCGGTGGTTGTGTAAATATCGACATCAGAGTTTGCGTTCCGCATCACTAGATGTTGTTTGTCGAAGTGCGCGAGCGACGCGTCGTGCGCGGGTGCCATCGTGTAAAGGGTTGCCCACTCGACAACCTTGTCGATAAATAGTCAATACACGTGTTTACCTCGTTTGCACTAACAAAATATTTTACAATAGTTCATCTCGCCAGTCCTCCATGGTACTTCCTACTGCCTCTCCGTTTGTCTCCGAAAAATATGGGCATTTTGACAGCTGTTATTAAACATAATTTATCATACTTTTAAAGTGCAGAGGATCATTTTATTCAACAATTAAACTATTGTAATTATTTAACATAAATTCTCAATATGTTTTCCATTAGACTTACTGTCGTTTCATGTATTATGCATGAGACGCCCATATTGTTTCCAAAACTTAAATGTGTCGTATCTTTTATGCAATAACTCAGATTAAAATTGTATTAAGTATTATGTCACCCGCAGTAATAGATTTAATATTCAAATAGGAATCGTGCTCGCATTTAATGTGTTTAATCAATCATAAGTTACGATTAATTACTGAGATAGGCGCGTCCGTCCGTCCGTTTGATTGTTGTGGCCCGTTTCTGTAAGTAAAGACATTTATAACATAACGAGACTCATTGTCCAGTTCTCGGTAATCAAAAGTTCAAGGTTTTATTATGAGATGTTTATTAATTAGTTTCGAATGGAAATAACCGGATTCTTAATCCGTACGAAGCTACCATTGTGGAGACGACAATGACGTGACTTGAGACTTAGTGCGATATTATAATAGTGGAGCACGGACCCAGCTCATAAAATTTCAGCTCTTCGATGTTGTTTTTTTTTTTTGTTAACCTATTTCTATTGTCCCATTGCTGGACAAAGCTCTCCCCCACAGCCTTCCACTCTACATGAAGGATGCATCAGGACTGATGGGTCCTTATGAACGCCTCTAAGTCGTCACGCCAGCGTTTCCTAGGCCTTCCTCGGCCCATCAGTCCTGATGCATCCTTCATGTGACCCGCCCAATTCCACTTCAGAATGTTTCTAAGGGCCACTTTATTTGTTAAGAGGAAAACGGAGTGTTTTCCTGATATCAGCCTTGTTTAAATTCTCAAGTGGATCCGTTTGTAAATCTCTCATAACGATGGTTGGAAAGCCTGTAGGTAAAAAGTTCTTAATTTAAATATGTCTAGTCAGTATGCGTGCGACGTTTGTTGACGTGTAAGGTCAAAACTGCTGTATTTTTATTTCAATAGGAATGTATTCTGCCCACGCGGTCTTCAGCCATAATTCTCGACTAACCTCATTTAGCAACATAAACATAATTCAATCAACACCGAATGATTTATAAATTAATTCGTTGAAAAAATTTAAATATGGCAGAGTAAAACTATTCCATAACTTACCCAATCATAATTATCGAGTCAATCTTGGTTATTATGACTATTGGAGTGATAGATAATGTGGTAGAAAATTAATTAAAAGTAGTTTCGATTGAAATCACAGTTACCACGTCGTTTGTAAGGCAGAAAGTGCTGGGTAACGGTGAGCGATGGCTGCGCCTGCGCCTACCGGTTTTACCCGGCCGGCGCGGCGCGGGCGCACTCATTATCGCTTCTAGTCTCGTCTGCTGGAGCTTTTGTCGAAAATCAACGAACTTGGAACTCTTTTCATTTGATAGTTCATTTGTTTGCTTTTGCTAAGTAATGACTGTGTTTGGTTGTGTGTGTTTGTTTTCTGTTGTGTCGGTTTTGTAGCTAGCTACTGGCTTTTTGTACTTTCCATATACTTGATTTATTTCAATGTTTGTTTCCTTTTGATTTCTTCTTGACTTCTTAGGTTAAAGACGTTACAAGTTCGACATTATTCTGTGAAGAAGTACCCTAACTCAAAGTTCTGTCTTCTAAAATGTTCGAAGGTATTTCTAATCAAATACGTTTTTCTATAACCTATTATCACGTCGCATTCGATAACTTAACATACTTAAGTTGGGATCAAATCGTAAAAAAAACCCGTGGGTGTTGGGATTATGTCAATTGTAAGACTGATAATTTTTGAACTAGGTAGCCCACCTACTTCTTAAAGTTTTTTTTTAATATAATAGTCATCATAAAAACATTAATTTACGAGAATTTATGACAGAAATATAATATGTAGTAAAAACTTTAATTTACGATCTAAGAAATAAAAAAATAATGAATATTGATTTTTGCAAATTGGCTATCGTGTTAATGTGAAAATTAGAAATTTAATTGCATTTAAAAATACTTTTGATACTGGAATAAAGCCATGGCTTTCTATGGTTCAGAATTTCAAATATTGTGACGTCATCAATACAAGTTCCGCAGTGAACACTATCAATGATGTTGACATCAAACAGTTTATCAATCATCCAAGCCTACTAGCAAAGCCTACTAATTTAGTTAAAGTCGTCTGGATAACGTCATACAATTTGATTTCCACTCGCGTTTAGGCATTGACCAACGCCCATTCATATTCACTATTAATCCATTCATAAAGTTTTAAGCATGTGGCCATTTGGCCATTCCCAAGGTTAGATTGTGTATCTGTACCAATACATGAATAACTTCCTCTGCTTGTCGCTACCGGTTTTACGCCCAAAACATTATCTACAGGTGAAGCTTTGGTGTCACAACACTCTTTTTATGCCCAACAAAAACAAATTATTTATGTTACTGCAATCTGATATCACTTTTTGGTTTTTTATTTTTCGTTTTAGGGATCCCATGTTTTTAGGTGACCATTATTGTATCCGTCATATGGGTGGCATCAGTTGGATACATCTAATAATGTTATATGGTGCTCATAAATATTAAGAGATACATCTTCGTTACTGAATGGATCGATTGCTTATCATACCGTGTCGGTTGTAAATGTCTGATGGTGGGGTTAGTGCTTACTGTTGTAATTGCACTTATAAATTTAATTAACGACTTGCTAATAACTTTTCAGTAATATATTTGGTTTTATTGGTGAATTTTGTAATCGTATCAAGTCCTAAGGTACTCCCTTGAGGAACACTGTGATCCACTGTTTGAATTTAGTGACATTAAAATCTCTAAGCTTTTAAAAATCCACAGTGGACTATTGTGAATAGTTAGATTTTTAAGTTCTGCGTTGTCACTGTTTAATTGGACTTTAATCGTAGGCGTATTTAAGTAAATTTGCGTGACAAAATCACATAATTTCCGTCAAATTCGTCTTTTGACAATTCATGTTACTTACCCAATATTTATTTAACACAGCACGAATTGAAACAAGCCTCAAAGTTAATAACAGCCATTATATTTGCCCTTTGTTACACATAGGTATTTGCGTCGTACTGGCCAAATGATTTGTCATAACTCAATCTGGAACCAACCTTGATTATATTAAGGATATGATTCACTCGGTGTTGCAACTCAGCTAATAGGATTACTACAGAACTGCTTGTGATTTTAGAGAAGGCAATAATCAATAATTAAGACTTCGACGATGACTAAAGAGATTACTCACCAACAACTTTCGAGGAAAATGGCAATAAAAGGGTAGACTATCAAAGAAATCTCTTAATTAACTCAAGAAGTTTTGAGTGGGGATAACCCAATTAAAACCAGAGCAGTCATTTCGGAGATTGACGATGCCACCCACATGAACGATCTTACTCATAGTGAATCTGATAAAATGGCCAATTGACTTCTGCCACCAAACACTTAAGAACGTACGTAAAACAGTTGCGTAACATCCAAATATTTATTGGAGTGAAGACATAAATTTTGACTTACGCAAGCTACTATCTTCTTTGAGTGCGTAGACAGAAGAGTGCTTTTGTAAATATACCTTCAAGTGCTAGCAGTAATACGCGATAGTTAATTAGGATAATGTCTAACTTTCAGCATGGGTAAACATTATTTTGCCTTACATGTTTGAACTGATGGAAACTTCGTCTATTGCTGTGAAGCCTTCGGTTCTGGGCTCATCTCTTTTTGTATTCAAGCTGTAGTTTACTATTTTTCACAATTTATGCAAAGCATAAACACAATTACATGCAATTACAATCAATATGTATAAAATTCTTCCGTTACTGAGTGACTGACAGACAACGCACAGCCGAAACTGCTGGTCGTAAAAAGCTGAAATTTTGGCATGTAGGTTCCTTGGGGAGTGTAGGGGATTTCCGAAAATTCCTACGGGAACGGGATAAAACGGGATATGCGCGTACGGGAAGTGGCGGGCAAAAGCTAGTTACATATATTATTACAATTACAAATATTCATACCAGAATTACATAAAGACCTTACTTAAATTGTGCCAAGAAAAACCCAACCACACTCGCCTCAGAGTCACGAGTAGGTATATACCTAAGCAGAATCACCGTCACCGCTTTCATCGCCAAACTTATGTAACCCAGCTTAATATTTGAATTAACATGTATATGTGCAATATGCAAAAGAGTAGCTAAGTACCTTCGAGTGTTAGATAAACGCGATCCCGGACTATGTTCGAGTACCCTCCAGTGAAACCTGAACGAGAGCCCTCGACGTAATCATTAGTTAGCTTATGAATATTAATGTAATTATATAAAGGCTGTCTAAATGAAGATGTTCGTTAGTGCCTTTATTCGTTTTAATTGCGATGACATTTTGGAGTTGAGTACCTCTGTGATCTTCATATTTATGTCTAAAGGCCCTCTCACACGGTTTAGCGACGAGGCATATCGTTTATGAAATATTGTGGTTGGTTAAACGGAGTTATTTGAAAATCATTGTTGCACAATTTACATAACAGTCTCGTGAATCGTCTCAAATGCTTCCAAGAATTCTATAAACTTTTAAGCTTATCCAGTATCACTGAAATATTCATAAACTTCGTGTATATCCCACCTAACATTGCCAACACTCATTGGCACGACTCTAGCCACAATCAATTTGCCATTATTTTCGTGAATCGATAAAGACAAGTTGTAAGTCGTTACCCTATAAACGCAACATTTAAAGTTACGCTTAAGGCCGGCCGTAACCATGTCCACGTGTGATCGGAATAATTACTGGTCACCTAGTACCAGGTAGTTTAGGCTGAATCACGATTACTGACGCAACAGAAATACGGTATTTACATAAAAAGTATGCGTGTTTGTGCTACATCTGTAAGAGGTTTTCCTTAGCAGCTGAGCTGAGGAAATCTGCTTTTATTTTGTCTGTCTCACTCCCAAGATTCCTATCTAAGATTGCTAGCTAAATGCTATCAGACATTTCAATTATACTTTTCAAATTAGAATCTCTACATTGAAACTGTTCACACAGATCGGATATCAATCTCAAAACGATTTTGTTAATTAAATCAATACGATCTAAATTACTCGTGTAATTAAACAGTATAGAATAAATCAAAAACTGTAGTCATTTATTATGTGTATGCGAATTAAAATCCGGTAGCCGTACGAGTTAGCGCGTTCATCGATTTAAACATTTAAATTCGACCGACGGAAGTATCACGCGGCGATAAATTATTTACGACCTTTATAAACACTTAAAATACCAAAAACCATTTCCATTCATAAGACGAACCGAAACGAACTCTTTCGAACGCACGAGCGATACTCATAAAACCTGTTTAGATTTTGATAATTTTATTAACGATCGAATGCATGGAACGCCGAGCGCGAGTCTCCAAACTCTCATATATTACAGCTTTAACACAAATTATACTAGTTTAGAGGCACAACATAGACCGTGCGTGGGTGCCTTAATGTTAAAATGTGTCATAAGTAATTATACGATCCAGGGAATTTTAATGTCTTCCAAATGTCGTCTTCTTTATTACAATAGGAGCCTTACTGAACTGGATCTATTGTATCGAAACTTATTATGTTCGATATGAATAATATCAGAATGTCATCTCGAAAAGGTATTTTCGAACAAAAAATGGTAATAAAAGTAGAATCAAAGTAGAGCTGCAACTCTGGTAAATAACGTGGCGTGGTGCCCTCGAATTTGACAATTAGTGATGTGACGATACGCACCGCGGACCGCGGAGTCTCTCGGCCCACGGTAATTACAGTGTTGTCCATTCACTTCATGTCGTTACCCAGATTTCTACATCTTCTTTTATGTCAATCCAAATTTGAAGCAGTCTCGTCGCAGTGTGTGGCGTAAATAATTTACTTTACTTGTCCCAACGTTCATTAGGGGCTCATTGTCTCACATTCGAACACATTTTAATGGCGCTACCTTCAAAATTTTATTACGACAATTTGCTGCAATTATCTTCTAACGATATGAATTAGGAGTTTTCGGTAGAATAAATCCCTGATCTCAAATTGTTTTGATCAAAGTAGTTTGAATACGTCGTAGTGACGTCGGAGACAGAAGACGCGATCGCAATTAACGAAGTGTTTGCAGTCCTTGGGCATAAAGAAGTGCTAAAACGAACATCACAATTACTTCTTACATGTACCTAGCACCATTAGTACGGGCTTATGTAACAACAATATCTACAAATGATCCGCTAATCATCCGTTTCTTTGATCTTTAGAAACGTTAACTCTTCAAATTCTTAGCACAAACACGAGAGACTGGGCCTGTTCATTGCTACACAGCGAATCAATTGAACAAACTGCTTTCGGACACTAATAGAAAGAAAACGATCCATGCGTTGCGTCAGCAGCCAGATTAATTAAACTCCTTACGACCGACTGTGCGTTATTCCATTTAAGTCTCGATGCACAAGTACCTACTTTAATTAGTAGTTTTCCATTTGTCGGACACCTGGTAAAAGCTATTTGACTTATTAGCTGTGTCGCCTGAACTGATGGCTGTAAACGGATTTAAGCCTTAAGGTGATTTAATAAAGTGCAAATTAGTGAACTGCCTGGTTGTCTCCGAGCTGTTTTATGAAGAGGCAAGGTTTTCAGTGCGCTCCCATTGGTCAGTGGCGTGCTAACGCAGCTATCACGCGTGGTACATTTTCAAATAGTTGTGGCCATAATTTGATAGTCTTTACGTCGTTGCTGACTTGTGAATTGGCTTTTATTATTTGTCTTTGAACACTGATGCTAATTTATTTTTTAGGTTTAACGGTTTCATCATGTTGTTTAAATATCACGAATGTTGTTAGTGATTCGTGTAAATGTATATTTGTATAAGTTTCCAAATATAAGTTATTACAAATAACGTTTACACAATTTCCAAGGCAAGGCATAATTTATAAAGGCAACCTTTTTATCTATAAAGCTCATATTTCACGTCTCATTAATAATAATATTTGGCTCAGAAATCTGTGACTGTAAATAATAGTCTATAATAGGTTCATCTAAAGTCAAAACGATGAAGTCAGAAATGAATATCCATCCGCTATTCTCAAAGGGCCGAGTCGTCTATTGAATTCAGTCAGAATGCGTGTGCGCAGGACGAATGTACGAGCTCATCCTTCATATTTGACGTGTAGGGCTCCGACATAATGTCATCCATTTAGCGATAGCATGCACTATTATTGTCGAAGCAGTCATTAATGTAAAGTCCAATCAATCACTTACAACATCGGGCTATTGTCATTTCAATTCTAGTTTCGGTCACTCGTTGGACAATTATCAGCTTTCTACAAATTGAAACGGAATTTCAGTTTCTCGATGAACAGTTTTGCAAACAGACTTGTATGTCGGTGTAGCGACCAGCGACCCAGCCAGCACCGCTTTTGGTGTCAACCTAATGTCGATAATTAAATTTTGAGAAAAAAAAAGGCGACGCCACTTAATAAGTGTTACACGATACAAACACTTTTTGTCGCAACACTCCGGCAATTAGCATTAGAACGTGTTAATGATACAAATACGAAATATGGAAACTTCGACGAACGACGTACTTCACTAATAACTGAGCAAAGATTTAAACATACAGATGACAGAATTAGGAAATACAGAATTAATCAAAGATACACAAAAACACTGAAGTGTATTAAGTGCAATTATAAGTTTTTGTGACAACCCGGAAGACTGACAAGCAGAGGACAATAACAGTCGACGTACTGAGAAAATAAACAATGAGTTGTCACGCTTCTCTTTGTTACCACTATCAATAAGTAAGCTCGATATACATTGAAAATGTAAAGTATTCGGTAACGGTAAAACTAATTATAGTTTCGGTAACGAATCGAGGTACTCACGACATGGCTACTTACTTAGTGGACGTTGAAAATGACGCAAAAAATAAATCGTGAGTTCAACACATTCAAAATCTAAGAAAATAAACGATACCAAAAAACGATAATATGGACTTGTGTCAAACAGAGCGTTCTTAACTACTCAAGTTTTTAATTCCTTAGCACAATCATCTATGGTGAAATCAATTTATATTTAGGTTGTTCAATCAGTGTTTTTAATAATGCTACTGAATTATGACTGTGTTCTAGCCATAAATTAAAAATTATAAATCATTTATTATATTAACGTAATTAAGTTTTTATTAGTATTCAGGTGTTGTGAGCCGTTGGACCAAATATGGCACTGCATTATGATTTTTGCTAATTTATTACCTGATAAATAAAATGAAGTTATGACATCATACATAGTCGATAACTTTAAACGTATAACAAACCACTCCTTATTTCTTAGTGATTACAAAATAACTTAACATCATAGGTCTGTACGTTTTTTCTCATAAGCAATCTTTAAGTCAAGTCGAATAGTGCTGGGCGAGTGTCGATGTCGATATAATGGTGTCCATTGCGAAGCTCTACGTGACAAGGCGACGCAGGGCTTCAGTACTAGCCCACAGCCACAAAAAATGATCTCATTTAGTTTCACCGATATCAACAAAACGTGAAAGGTAATTTCATAGTGCATTTTCATTTTAACACGCCTCTGAGCACTTTGCCCTTTCCACTTTCGTTGTTTTTTATCGTCATTTTAAATTAAGTAGGTACTTACTTATAGCTTTCGACGCGTCAACCTTTTATTTTACATTAGTCTGACAGTTCGTTGGCCGACTTTTTTGTTTATTGCTGTTTTCCTATCGTAGAGTCACGATGTTATAATGAGCTGGTTTCCTTATTGTTAACAAAAAACACAACATAACACAAACAAGGGAATTTCGGAAAATTTTAGAGAATAGGTACTTAACAAAAGCTGATAGATTTTGGATACTTCAAGCTGGTGATTATTCAGCATTAGACAGATGTTCCTTTCATTATAATCGCAACATTATGAAATATTCTCAATTAGTTCCAAATGCGGTAAACTACGCACACATGTGACATTATCACTATTTTGTCTGATTGTTGAGCGCAAATATGAACCCACACAATTTGGGGAATTTGCTATAATCCGCGTTGACTCTATTGTTATGCATTGTAACCGTGGACGCGGGGATGATATCCGTAGGGGAGAACACAGGGGGTTGATGAATGTAATAATTTAAGAATTTAGAAAACAGTGATCGATCTTTAATATTATTAGCAAACATTGTTATTTGGCGTGTATGGTCGCGGCAGCGTCGCGAATGGGGCGCGGAATGCATGGCATCAATGCGGTCATTAAAAGTATCGTGAATAAACGTTAGCGCGGTCATATTGTGCTGCGGAGTCCGGTACAGGTGGAGGTGCTCGGGCGCTCGAGCACTCGGGCGCTCAGGCGCTTCGGGCGAGGAGTGCGATGGGAGTCGCTCAAGCCGTCGCGCCGGCCGCGTCGTGCCGAACCGGAGCGGGTTATTAATAATCCGCATTCACGTCGCACGAGCGCGGCGACTCGGCGAGGAGCGAACGGCCCGCGACGACATTCCACACCATTGTACCGGCCCGCTCCGCCCGCGACACTTTTGTCTATTCACACCGATAAATCACCGCCGGCGGCCACAATGCCAGCATTATTTACCTCTAACGACGACCTCTTCGCGCTACATCGATTAATTAGTACAACACTACAGATAAGATAGCCGGGAAAGCGATCGCTTTCAATTTCCTCTCGAGGGGCACTCGGCGTAAAGTGTGCGTTAAGTGCGGACAATCGGAGATAAAACGTGCGAGACGAGACTCCCTTAATCCGGTGATCGAAGATTGCGAGGAAACGTTTTGTCGTGGGGTTGTACGCTCCACTCGCTGCCATTGTCTGGTCGTCACTAATTTGATTGCCCACACACGGCTCGCGTTGACGTGGGCGACCGGCCGTTGCGTGGATCCCTAATTAAACCTATGAGATGCTAATGGGAGTCATTCATCGCGAGGTCAGATCGCTTCTCCGGCACACAGTCGCTGCGACACGACTTTTATTGCCGATCTACATAAACATGCATTCTAACCGCTAGCATTTGCATAGAATTCATGAACAGCATACGTTGACTTGTTTAGAAGTTCAATATCGACAGATCAAACAAGCGAACTGCTTTCCCGTTTTATTGAATTAACCGTTGGACAGACGCGACACGGTCGCAGTCGCCACACGCGATGTGGACTCGCCCAGACGCAATGTCATAGTGCTCGTACACATACACTGTTTTAAATTGATTGTAATGTGTACGAGTTGTGAACAACTGTGATTCGAGTCAGTCTTCTGGCTTTCATTACGCATTTACATGGTCATTCATCTTTGACCTCGCGATGAGACCGTGTCTTCGTCTGCCGTATTCTACTTTATAGATATTCCGTATTAACAACATTATAAAGGTATTAGCGAGAATCGCTCGGGGCCCGGCACCTATCTAAGGCATCGGTCCGGTTAATATGCTTATTAAATTATGTCGATGGCAAAAACCGTGTTTAGCTTTAGGGAGTAATTAGCGGAATGAGTCTTATCGTGAGATTTAATCACTGCCTGTAATTATTGGGTAAGATTCGAGCACACTCGCACGCGCCCTTCGCCGGCAGTCGGTTCACTGACATCGAGCTTTTTGTCATTATTGACTTTTACGAGTTGAGCAACGAGAACTAGCCACCAGGTATCAGGCTCACCTACAGCGATACGTACAACTAGATCTAGATAAAATAGCAGTGAATAAACAATAGCCCGTCTATTGTAAGCAAGCGTCATTGTTACTGTTGAATAGTAATTGGTATTAGGGTCAATCTTATTGATTAGCGAACAAAAATTTGTGAACAAGCATGGGACCGGCCGCCACCGCCCGCATCGGTAACGAACCGACTTTGCATATCAATGCCTATTTTAATATCGACATGCATCATTTCATCTAATTGCATTTCCTCTATATAGATCGACAGATAATTCCACATTTTATTTAAATAGATAACTGCTTAGGAACTGTTAAATATTTATAATCACATGAACATGTTACATGTCAATTAATGTTACGCTGGAAAATAATTGACGTAAAAACGTTCTCAATTATGCAATAAAATAATGCTGGAGGTTTGCCTTATACGCTACAATCGGGCACGAACCTGGCGGCAACCAAAAGTAGCGCAGCGATTTTTTGTTATCCGGCGTGAACGAGTTTCAGATGCAATTTGTTTACTTTGTATCGAAACGTCATCGTAACGCAATTTTGTAGACAAAGCGCCCAGTGAACTTGAAGGCGCCGTAATTAGAAATCTGATAAAAATATCTCGACCCGGTTTCCACGGCTCCTGTAATTAATAATCCTCACGACGTGACCAAACAGGGAATTCTATAGGCTAGGTCAGAAACTGACTCCTAACATGGACGGTGCGGACCTAGATTGACTTCAATCGATAACGCTCTCGACTCGATGCATCATCAATTCCATACTGTTCGCTCGATAAGGAGTAAGTAATTGTACACCAAATAAATTAGTTCCCGCACCAAGTCCACAATGGTACGCGAGACTTGCACATTTGTCCCCTCAGTGCCCGTGTGGCAGCCGAGGAATCTGTTCAAAAGTGTTAAATCGGTTAATATAATGATGATGGATGCCGCCCGACCAAACAGCCCGCAGCGGGGGTGTTTTACCCCACTATACAAATAAAATATTTTTATTATTAACTAGTTTCCTGTCCTTTTTGCACCCACAAGAGCTCCCAATAGAGCCGTCTCGGTCGCACAGTTTAATCGAAATCATATTTCTGTTTTGTCATTATGGTATCACGTTAAGAGTTCCTCTCTTTTGTCCAGGATTTCGATTCGTTGGTTTCTTGTTTCGAATGCAGCTTTGGTTTTTTTTTAATCAGCCGCAGCGGTAAAGAAATGTGAAACCTGCGGAGGTAGAATTCAGTTATTCGAGTTTCTTTGACTGCCGTACTGTTCATAGTATTAGAGTTAAAACCTGCAGAGTGTAATGTTTGTTTTCCTTCTGTTGCAGGTAACTGTCAGTGGGCGCATGCCGCCATCTGTCGCCCAGTAGCGGAATTCGCGGAGTGTGATTTTTTCTGTCTGCCGCTTCTTTCTATGAATGGAAGCCTGACGATCCCCATAAAAAGGTGCAACCGTGTCAAAATCGAACAATATTGTTTAAATTTTAAGACAGACACATATGAGTTTCTTTCATCATCGCGAGCTTACCTGTGGGGGCTCACAAAAAACACCGCAGGTAGCCCATTTGTTTGTTATTAATTCTCGCGTCGAATCTTGTTTTTTTACCGTCGACCACTCTAATACAGTGAGAATATTAATTATAATTATAAACGTAGCTCGTCGTGTTCGTTATAAGGTGCTCTGCTCTCGTAAAGATTTGCTTTAAAATTTAAATCTGATCGTTAATCATGCGACAATGTCGGTTTTATCTTGATATTGTGTTTTTAATATTTATTGTTTTCTCTCACTGACTTGAATCTTAGGACCCAATGATTTACTGATTTTGGGTCTTTGTAAATGAAGATAAAGGGAAATCTTATACATTGATACCGGAACGCCATTAAGACTGCTAACGATGAATCAAAAGATTAGGACGTTGATAAACCCGGATAATTCGTATTAAAAAGATTTGTTATGACTTTTAATCTTATTAGAACTAAGCTACAACATTATAAGTATAATACTTAGTCGATATGCACTAATGGGTACCGTCCGCTTTTCAATTGCAATAAAAAACCTAACAACACTGTAGACACTGATTCACAAACTAGAATGCCTATTTCAGACGTTCCCCCACAATTAGCAGTGACATTGTAACCACAGCTCTTGTTCGAATATAAAAGTCGTTGTCAGTAATCGCTTCAGTGTTCTGTACCAATAATAACATTTTTATAACGCGAAGACGTTGAAAAGGGGGTTTTACTGTAAGTGGCCGCCGCAAAGGCGCGTCGTCAGGCAAATTATCAGGAAACTCCCGCATACGCTTTCTGCACACACTAACTGACATTAAAAATCATACTTAGCGACTCCAATGGCCGACCGTGCAACAATACAACATGCGACGTAATTGAGCAAGACGCACATTGATCTTTAATATTCCATTAAACCAATTGTATGGCCACAGCGGATAGGCAATCATTTTCTAGTTTACATATTGACATGTCGTTTGCAAACTAGTATTTTCGTGTTATGGCTCCTTGCGTTTCGAGGCTTCAATATATTGCTTTAAATGCAAATTGTAGTGAATCGAATAAAGCGAAAAATGTATTGCAGCTTTTAGTGTTGACTATCTGTGTAGCAACTGCAGCCAGTGCATGGTGGTGCATCGATAGAGCCCACATGCGGTTGCGTTTACCACTCTTGCATTTTTATTACCTTGCATGTACAAATGAAACCTTATTTTTATCCGTTACTAAACAATAACTTTTAACTGCTTGCCTTGACTTCCCGAAAGTGCAAACCAGACCTATGACCTCACAACCCATTTCAGCTCATGCAAATAAAATTCGTGATCGTGACAAAATAAATTGAAGAATCTGTTGTCATCCTTGACATTCGATCTGTTTTAAACAATACCTGCAGTTCGACATTTTGTTTAGAAAGCTTTAGTATTAGCGCATTAACCGCTGAGCGTCCGTCAGCGTCGCTTGCTCACGAGGTGTGGTAAGGGGTCACCATTAGCTCCTTCACTAATATATCACGATTCGAGCATTACGATTTACGCGTCTATCGCCCCCCGTTTAGACGCGAATTGTCTGTGGAAAGCACCCATTGTGACCGGTGAAATTTATTTTCTTCGCGTCGTGGGAATGAAGCAATTATCTTCGGCTGTTAGATTGAGATATCGAAACGAATTTAGTGCTCTTTGTCAAGATAAGCCTCGTCGAAGGAACGACTATGAAGACGTCAATTAAGGTTTGACTAAGCATGCAAATATCTAGGATAGAGCTAAGAAATACAAATGTAGATACAGTGTCGTCGAGTTCATGCATGGCAACGACTCTGACTCGACTGTGTAAGACACATAATAACATATCCCGTTTATTTCTATGATCTGTGAATCCAAGGAAAACACTTGGAGTCGAGTAAAATAAATAAAAGATGGCGGGTGGAGCTCGCGATACTTCTCAAATTGAATATTAGATTGAAATTACGCGCTCGGGCGGCTCTCTCCGGCTTTTGTTACGCGAATGATACATAAAGCGCGCGCGCATACAAACACAGCAATAAGAATTTTAAATTAGCATTCTTTTTGTGTAGCAGCCACCCCTACTCTACCCGCACACCCCAGCGTCTTAATAATATGGAGAAATTGAGTTGTTATACACCCGTTTCGGAGGAGGCGCGGGTGCAACGGCACACCTCGTGGAGAAGCCTTTTTGTAATTGAATTTAGATATTCTTTTCCCGGATATAACGACGGGGAGGTCGGACCGCTAGTTCCTCGAATAGGATACATGTAAATGTGGCGATATGAAATTCTCGAGTCGAGATCGAGACGCTGCCTGCCGCTCTGTGACGCTGGCGTGCCTTATTATTGCTTGCTTTTTATTCGTTTTATGTAACAGGGTTGTATAGATCGGTTCGGAATGCAATAAAGACTTGTATAATTATATCAAATATTTGGATGATACATAATGTAGCCAAAATAGGTTCTATTAATTTGATCAGCCTTCCGAGAAGCAACGTTAGCATGATACTGGTATGTAATTACTAAAGGCTATTAACATCGACCGTGTACAAACATGGCGGCTGATTGTGGGTTTCGTTTTAATTGCGCACACGCATCGCGATACCGAGTTAGAGGTCTCTCACTGAATCCAACGTGATGTATCTGGGATCGTGAGAACATTGATCAATTATTGATTTTGGAGCGATAGGCAAGCCAATACCGGCATTTAATAACGAAATACAAACATGTATTTAAAGTAAAAATAATTACCATTAAATTGCTCGGAATTTCTTCTACCTACACGCGTTTGTAATGGTCTCAGAATAATTTTGACACGCAATTCCTAAACGAGTAAAAGCAACACACCTATTATGTTCTGCAATTTAATCATTATCTCGAAACGTGACAAGCAGTGAATTTACTAAATAATTATCCATTCAAATTCTGTCTGTCAACGGCTAGCTAGTTCTCACAATTGTCACTCTCACCCGGTTCCCATCCTAAAATGACATTAAATAATAGTTAAAGTAAGCTAATTTCACAGTGGACATAAAGTGTGCCCTCTCTCCTCTGAGGTAAATTCGTTAGCCATTACCGTGCCGTCACATTACCCGTCCACGCTGTAACTTCATTAGGTCGAGGTGACACTGCAAGCGAGAAGCGATTCTCATTTGTCATGCTTTTAAATGTGGCGCAGTTATATCTTGGTTTTGCAATAAGAGTTTTTAGGCAGGTACCTACGCTTCGTTTTAGTTGTGGGATTTTAATTTAAATCATCTGAAAAGCTTCTAGCAGTGATTCATCAATCGCTCTCAGTCTGACCCCAGCCCATAGGTCTCGGCTACTTAATTGTTTCGAAATTACATTCCTCCGTGGTCGGTAATTATCGACGACAACACTAAACTTCGGGCTCGGTGAGAAACTTTGTACCAAGCTGTTAAACGTATTCGGTTTTATTTCCTTTGTTTCTTGAAAGCACAAAACGGCCAGACTTTTACCTTTTGTTTATATTACCCCAGAAATTATGACAAAAAAGGTAACAACCATTCAAATTAACGTTAATGACACATTTCTCGAGAACGTTAAGTCAGCGTCACGCTCATCCACGAGATTAAAACTAATTCGAGGTCTCCCAAATTATAGACGTATGGAGCGGCGGATGTCGCGGCGGCGGGAGCGGCGCCGGCGCACCAAAACCGCACGTCATTGTTTTTTGTGGAGAGGCCTCCGGCACCTTCCGTACCGATGCGAGCCCGCCGCTAATTAATTATTTCACATGTATCGATCATTAATTACGAACGGCGATAGCATCCACCCGTTATCTACACAATGACGGCCAGCAATTTGTCGATCGTAATTATCTCACAAATCACACGCACCCACAAAAACGGATAATGATTTAAAATCTTAACACGACTCAGGCATTATGCCGCGTAGGCATTAATAGCAGAAAGCATCGAGATCGAATCAATCTTAATCTCGTACAGAAACGTAATCCAGATTTATTTATGACGGAGGAGCGCGTGTGCTATTATGCTCGTCTGCGGCAATTTGCCTCGGAAATTGTCTTAATCGGCCGCTCAAGGGACTATTTATGTATAATTATTTCCAAATTCGACGCTGCGTTTGATGCCTTTCCGCTCTCTTTGAGTTAGTTCGACAAAAAAGTCATCTGTTGCAACAATTAAGCTGGGGAAAAAATAGAAATAAGTATCGAAGGGTCCGCAATAATTACAGGCGCAAATTGACGGTTCGTAAGAGCCATCGGTCGAATGGCGCCTGCCAGGGTACCTGCAGCAACACGCGATGCCTGCCCTCTGCCGGACCTCCACGGACACCGAATACACGGCCCAAATTAGTATTCATCTATTCAGTCACAACTAGTCTGATTCCTAAAATGGTCTGATTTGAATCACCGCTATAAATTATGTCTCTATCAAAAGTTTTCCCAATAAAAATAACTGCTTTATCGGTATTTTAACTAGGTATCTATCCGACAACAAAGTTCTCGTCTATCGACATTGTTGAATGAAAACCTCTAACAAACTCGCAAGCCTTTGAGTGGGGCGATCAAAGGTTCGCTCCACAATGACGACAGCCGGCGGGCGCCTAACACAATTAGCTTCGAAAGCAAATAAATCATAAAATCATCTGGTTTATGATCCGATCTCATTCCAGAGATTACTTTGTGCTTTCAAATAATCCACTCTCTACTATGTATTTGTGTTTGAAGTCGGTACTGTTCCTCGATTAATTAATATGACAAATTAATGGGAAAGTGTTTGGTGTACGTTAATCATCATAAGTTTCGCATTTCTCGCGTCGAAAACGCTTTGTAATTAGAAACACACTTGCGTTGCGGTTCCTACGAATTTGCGTTGTCACTTTATTATCGTGTGAAATTAGAGAGCGTTTTTAATTAATAGCTTTCTCCTTGATTTTAACGTACTCGTTGGTATTGTGTTAAACGGGTGCTTACGTCATCCCGTTCCAAAATTATAAAATCCTTTTAGCAATATTTGTTCAACACCTGTTTCTTTTGTATATTATTATTTGACTATGGAAATATTAATCTCCGTTAAGAAGAATAGTGGTATAGATAAATCATGTATTTTATTAAATAAAGAGCGATTTGAAACTGGTTGCTAATGAAAGAATTTGGTTCTCATATAGCAAAGTGAAACTATTATCAGAAATATCAGGTTTAGTAATTGACATTAAAAATCTTATAAGATTAAGTAGTTGTTAGAGGTCTACAAGAGTCCATATTTGGCAACAGGATTCTAATTGGTATTTCCACATCCTTGACAGAATTGAGTCACTTGATTCCAATTCGTTACATATTCACATACATTTTTGCTGACGCCTTAAACATTGTACTTTTCATATAATCCTAAATGATCATTTTCACTTATTCCAACATCTTCTTCGCAAAATATAATACAGACTTCTTCATAATCAGCTAGATTTTAAGTTGATAAATCCAACTAAACGTTCTCAGTAGCTTTAATAAAACCTAAATCTGTTGCTATCTGGCCTTCTCAAGCTCCTTGTCGAACATCCATTACAGTAACGTCTGCTGCGCAAAAAGAGGCATTCCCATCGAGTTCAGGACCATTACCATTAATGAAGGTTTAAAGTTTCCCTAACGGTGGACACTGTTCGGTTCGTACCTTACCATGTTCCTTCCAGCCTGCTCCTTCGTTCCCACGTCTAACAAGACTACCGTCATTACGGACATTTTACATACATTCCCCCCACTTATTATCAATGTATTAAGTAAATCGTTCCTCTGGACTCCGCTCAATTTTATTTCCATTAATAGCTTTTCAACATTAGTCGTATGCAGACACTGGTTTTCAGATACCAGTTTAAATTGACCTTTGTCTGGTACAGAAACATATGCGAATGTAAGATCAGAACTGGACGTCAATATAGCTTGAGCTTTCTGTGGTAGGGAATGTGTATATGAGGCTGATTTAAGAGGTGAACACCAGTACTAGTTGACCCCTCTGCTGTAGGTCAACGCTAGTAAAGGCTGGTCCAAGTAATGATAGTCTATAATTTCCCACGACTAGTGTTTTACTTCAGAAATTTTGCATAATAACTAACAATGGGTTAATTAGTTTTCCTTCAAAGTAGTAAGAGGTGTCAGAATATAAAGTTTAACAGATAATCTGCCTGTATAATGGCAGTCTAACAAGAATAAATTAATTATTCCATTCATGTCCAACTGATAAACATCCACGGTTTTCCCATGTTGTTTGTGGGTGGAGTGATAACAAAACGATGTCTACACGTAAATAATCTATGGTTTTTATCTTACTATGTGACATATACCCTCAAATGTATTTAAGACATACCCTACATATACTTAGAACTGGCTTTAGTATCCATATTCAAAGTGCCGATTTTAATTTGAAGTGTCTTCCTCCAAGCACCATTTAAGCCTAGCACATTATTCAAGGCTTCACTATCAATGAGTTATTACTCTGAATGTATGCAAAATTACAACAGGTCCAATGTACCAGGTACATCGAGCCTCACCCGCATATAATAGCTACTTTATTTCGGTGCCTGACAACGTCGACTTAATACCTTATTTATTGTAATTCCTCGCGCCGACTTAGTAGATGTTGTTTAATGTGCTTTTACCATGTTTTCGTGAAGAAAGCAGTGTGGGGGTAATTATTTAGCAGTGTTCTGCGGTTTCGTTGGCGAGCGGCCGCCGACTTAATGAGGGCCTTCGTAATAACCCGCGATTATTAATATGGACGTAGTTTACCGCGTCCCTCGTTACTGACACATCTCTCGCTCTACGCTATTTACTCTGCCTTCCACGCTCACGCATATCCCCAACCATTAGGCCCCTACACGACGTCTAAATTTCAACATTATCTACTGCATTCTAATTGCACGTAACATTATGATTCCCTAATTAAATGTGCTCAGTTTACATTCGTTATGTAGCTCAGACAACGTAATATGCTACGAACCGCAAATGTCACAGTATCCAACTAGTAAATTGTAGTTCGAAAGTGATACATGGCTCACGAACTCCCATTCCGCGGATACGGTAATGAGTATGTTGATTGACTTTTCATGCCATTGCCTCTGCTAATTATAGGATTTAATGGTATCCGAGTATTATGTCATTGTTAATTTCACTTCCATCGACTTTACCTCATTAAATTTCTTTTCGATTGACTTTCTCTTAGATAAACAAGCGAGATTAGCCAGTGATCATGCGCGATACTGTGTTAGTAAATTGGACATTGACAAAAACGTTATTGAATGATTGGTATTCTGGCTATCAATTACATTGTGGGAGCCTCATTAATGTTTTGAAAAGCGCGCATCTTCATTATGACGGGCTTGATAACTATTGTAGGAGAGTCCGATGCGGGCGTAGCGGTGCGCGTGCGCTGCGTCCGCCGTGCGACTGTATGGCAAATACGTACGAGCAAATTGCGTCAGTATCCACGCACACACGCGCCATTGTATCCGCCGTACTTTTCTCACGCTCACACACCCATGTGTACGTGTAATTTGCACTCGAACGTAGCTATGCGGTACGCTGGTGTGCGTGTTTATCGGAAATTAGTTCTGCTGCAAGCATCGGGGTATCGGTGGAAATTGACAACACCACTGATTGTAACGATGGGAATCTGCGCACGTGTGCCCACATTAAACATTTACTTCACTGAGTGCCACTCTAGAACCGCAAAATACAAATTATAGACACACGAGCCTTTTGATTTGGCGTTTCTATAAATTTTAAAATTATACTTTCCCGCGTATTATGTGTATAATCCGGTAAAATACTATGTTAACATTGGTGGCTTATTTTCTGATAAAACTTCAGTTTGTTTTTTTATAAACTGAGACAGTTTGTTCCGTCTGTGTAAAAATAGAGATAGAAGCAAATTATAGCATTATGGACCATTCACCTCGACTCTAATTACCAGCTCTCTGCATAATTTCCATACACATTAGCACTGCAAAATGATCTACAAATTGCTATTGCTGAGAACTAGCATAATAATTATTATGTGTAATTAGTCTTTTTTACTTTGTCACTTGATAGTTTCGTGTAATTGCGTGTAATGCATTTCTATGCAGCCTTTATGAAAATCCTGTTTGATTTGTAGTGGAAACCTCGGCGTTATTCTAAGGAGGATGTCTTAGAAGACGTTCTATTTAGAGAACGATTTTTCTAAATAGAATCTATATTTAAGGAATGGTTTATCTTTTTTATTATTTATTCTGAGTAATGAGGATTATTTACCAGAGCTGCTGATTCTCACATACACTTAGTCCTTGGTTAAAGGGTTACCTATAAATAGTAACAATTTCATCAATAAGGTAATGGGTGAGCCACCTGTCACTGCTATATCGCCTTGATCGCGTGTTTCAGAAATTCAGGATTGAGGGGCACCCCTATTCGCTTCGCTTGTGCTTTTCTGTTTCAACTTTAATTGTTTTGGTATACTAGGGTTCCGAATTACAGATTTTAAGTCAAAGTATTTTTTTTCCAAAATAACATTTCAAGTACAAAACTATAAAAAAGATGTACCGACCACGACATCCAAGTACGAATAGAAAGTTGTTTATCAAAACAAAATAAGTCATCGAAAGGCTTCTAATAGAAAGCTTTACATGTACAAATGTGAAGCAATGCTAGATAGAGATAATAATGAAAATGACAATGGGGACTAACGTTTTCGTGCTCACCAGTTGGCGCCACCGGCGAGTAAGGTCCTTAATTATAACATTATAAGATTTTATTACACGCAATGGAGCAAAGTTAGAAGTAAGATAATTATAATAGGTACCGTAAACGCGCGATTAAATACAACATATTTAATGCCGCAGTGTTACGCAGAGTCTATTGTCCAAAAAAAAGAACATCATTCAGAGCAGTGATCAGTAGAATCACAACTTAATACGCCTCAGACAAGCCGTTCTACTAAATTATTCACAAAAATCAAAACAAATAAGTAAATAAACTCGCTTTTAAAAGCCAACCAATATGAAATTTGACATTTCAAAGACCTCACGCTGCACTAGCGCCTCTAGCGTTGAATTCAAACGCGATATTTGCGATCACTGTCTTCACCCACTAAAAAGTAATAATTTATTAACCTACTAGCTTACCTATTTGTTCAAAGATAAGAGCCATCCAAATTAAAATCCTCAATCCCACAGCACAAGGAAACTCTTTGATACAAAATGTGTCTTTTCAAATATTTGCATTATCAAGTCCCGTTTGATATCAATTATCAAATGAGGATTTCAAGGGCCACACTCGACCGTTATAATGCAAACAAATGCTTAGGCGTGGTTCACATTATAATCTATAGGAAAACCGAGGCCTTGCTAATAAAACTTTGTTGACATTGACGAGGAATTTTGTTCGAATTCAAATTATGTTGCTTGTATTTGACAAGCTTGTGTGGTTTTTCGACGATTTTGAAGAAAACCTTGGCGTTAAAGTTTTGATGATTGCAAAGCTTGCTAATTTATAGCAAACCACATTGTGCTTAGGACTCAAGGGACCATCTGCGAGAATGAAATTCAGAATTAAGTAATTGACAAAAGTCCAGAAAAAAAATGGGATTGAACCACGTCGCGCATGCAAATCCAAGGACTGGACATTTCGCAATGACTCGCTGAATCAATGTCACTTATTAAGGTTCACTTATCTGGAAGAACAGTGTACAATATGTGAAAATGCAGAATAATGACAAAACTGACAATTGTAAATGCAGCCTTAACGGAGCTTATATCCTTTTGATTAGCTTTTAAACACATTACTTTAATGATTCCTAATGTCAACTATTATATCAATATTAATTTCGACACATTATGTACAAACTAAACATATAGCACCATATGACTTCTCTGTTGAGGCACATGACTAGGTATTCAATATTAATCATACGAGTGACAAATAATGATTCATAATAAAAATGTCAAATAGTACCTACTAGGCATTTAGCCTTCATATTAAGTACTCGTACTTATCTTTCCTCTTGTCAAGACATCAGAGCATTATCATTTAATAAATTACTAGGGTAAACCGTTTTTAGGGTTCTGTACCAAAATGTTAAAAAGGAACCCTTATGGTGTGACTAAGTCTGTCACAGCTGGATCTCAAGAATTACTAATGCTATCAACTTGAAATTTGGAATAGTTTTAGATGACGTTTGCTCAACTATTTTGCAATAAGAAAAAAATGAAAATGGTTAGTTTTTACAAAAGCGATTGAAAGGGGTTCTTAAAAATTCGAAGTGGGGCTACTAGGGCATGTGGTATCATATAAAAGAGCGCTATTTGCACATTCTCAACTATCTATTTTTTCGCATGGTTTTCGATTTTTGACGAAAAATGTAAAAAAAATTGACACTGCCCCTTATCTCCGAAGTTTGCATAGAGAAAAATCTGAAATTATTCTATGTTATAGAAGTTTATATATAGATTACAGGAAAAATAAAACGTCTATAAATAGCACACTTTTTCAGATATCATCAACAGAAATTATATTAGTTCCACTATCAGTCAAGAGATGGCGCCGATCAAAACTGCAATATTCATAGCAGTGTTAAAATTTTCTGACGAATAATGACCTCGCCGATGAAAATTTTAAAACATTTTACGTTTTATATGACGGTACGGAACCCTCGGTACGCTAGACCGGTTTTATGTATAGTTAGCTAACATTTTTAAGAACCTTTATAAGTATCTGAACTTCCTCTGTTATTGTATGTTCGCTATGATCTCCCTAATTGTCTTTGTTTTATGCTTCTTGGAAATGATCTACAGCTTTCTAAATACTACTTTAGATTTCCCATGATACTAACAATTCGATTTCCCAACTCATCATCCTCTTGTCCCATGTTACTTGAGGTCTGCGCAACGGTTTTCTTCTTCCAGTCCGTCCTGTCAGCTGTCATTCTATCAGATGTCATATCTCATTTTCCTTCACCTCACTTAATTCGTTCCCCATCATATTAACTTAGATTAGCCGATAGTGTTGATACATCGATAATACCAACATTCTAAAAGACAAAACTATCCAAACCAAGTCCAGCAGTGTGAAAAAATGTTCAAATTCAGTTAACCATCATCATCTGCCTAGCCTTTTCCCAACTACATTGGGGTCGGCTTCCAGTCAAGCCGGATTTAGCTGAATACCAGTATTTTACATGGAGCGGCTGCCTACCAGACCTCCACAACCCATTAACTGGGTAACACGGTACAAATTCAGTTAACCAATATGTTATAATTTAAATACTTATTAAGTATTATCAGTGAATTCATCCGGCGTTAGGATTCGGGTATTTGCGGTAACGCTACGTTATCAATATCACATCCTGGCTTAATCATTCATTAGTCAGTACTTGATTAGTATTGTGAATTTGCAAATTAGTCAGATTCATTAACTCGAAATGTTTTAATTCTATCATGTATTTATTGGTCATCTTGTTCGGGAAATCAAGGAAAACTACTTATTCAGAATGTTACTAGTTTTTAAGTCAAGTTTCTTCATGAAGTTAGAATTTTACGGCGAATTCCAACTTATTAGAATTTCATTTTAAATAATAGGTTCTTTTAAAACTAGGCATGTCTGACAAATGTCTTTATTCATAACAAGATCTACAAATTATAGCAGTTTGAAAATTTCTTAGTTTTAATCTCGTCTCCAAAAAGGTAGACGCGATTATCTGAATAATAATAATAATCATTTATTCTTCATGTGTCATGTGATATTTTTCATCGATTATCTCGACTGTCAACTAAGTAAATATATTATTTTAGTCCTAGTTAGGTATTTGTAGGACAAGTATCTTTGATAACGTTAGATAACGGAGATGACGGCTTAATCTCGTTTTTAACGAATTTTTATTCTAGATTGCCTGTTTATTTTCAATTGCGCAAGTTACGCGACTAATCAAGTCTTATGCCGTGGGCAATAAGGGCTATTTTCCAGTGGAAATTTACTTTATCGCAATACGTTTTAAAATTGTCGAGACCTAACTTTGTTGGTTGTTTAATTGTAATAGTGTCAGCATTGACATCGTCGACAAGCTGTCATACGGATAAATTGATCGTGGTTGTTTGCGCAAATGTCAGTTAGATAACGATTACCATGTATTTTAATTTGATATAGGTATGGGAACTCGGGGCTTATCTGTTATCAGAAAGACGGTATTAATCAGTTAAAACATTTTACTGGTAGACAGACTATATTATTGTTCACCGTCGTCGTCGGGTTCAAACGGGAAAATATTAAATTATAATTTAAATGTAGGTGTATCCGCCTCATGTAAATAGGGCACCTACTAAAGGATCTATCTTTGGAAAACAACACAGAGTGACACAACGATGACCCTACCTACTTCCGGTTGCGCGCCCGACACAAATGTATTCAACAGTCACCTTCAGTTACGTGAAACTGGTCCGTGAGAAATAGGTGATTGATTACGGATAGTTTACCGTTCGGTAGCGGTCCAGTACCCACCAGATATTTGGCTATATATCATGCTAATCGATGATTTTAACAAGCCTACACCCATTTGGCTTCCGAGTGTGAACGCACAAGACTGAGTATAAGTTCATTATAACTTGACTAATCGAGTGTGGTGCTAATATATGACGTGGTTTGTTGCAGGAGAGCATGTGATGCCGGCCTTTGACGCCCGGCGCCATGCCCACGCCGCTGCAGCCCGGCGGCCCCGCTAGCGGCCCGCCCCCGGAGCGCAAGCGGCGCCGCAAGCGCGACGATCCGCAGAGTTCTGCCGCGCTCGAGCCCGACGACGACGACGGCGACATGAGTCCCGAGGAAGAACCGCGCAACGCGCCCGCGGCTCCCGCGGCGCCCACTCCTGCGCCCTCCTCCGCGCCCGCGCCGACCTCGCCCCCTGCCGCACCCGATGCCGTCGACCTCACCTCGCACCGAGACTCTCCGCCGCTCTCCTCCGACGTCGAAAGGTTCGACGGCAAGATCGTGTACAACCCCGATGGATCTGCGTACATCATCGAGGACCCTGAATTGTCAGAAGGAGAAACCAGCATATCCGATCTACCCAAAATAGAGCCTGGGTGCATCGTAGACAGCCGAGACAACAACGTAGTGGAAAGACAGCTCGATTTCCCGCAGATAGCGAGCGCGTTCTACGTGTCGAGAAACCCTTCGTTATACGGCGCGCTATACGGAAGACTAGCGGCAGAGCGGGCGCGAGCGAGACCTGACGCGCCCGTCATGCACAGCTATCGAGTATTCAGTTTTCGAGGAGGAAAGGACGCTCCTAGACCGCCATCTCCTCCAGCTGAATGTCCCGTCAGTGTTCCAGTCAAGCCGATTCTAATGTGTTTTATATGTAAATTGAGTTTTGGCTATGCAAAATCATTTGTAGCGCACGCGCAAGCAGACCATAGTTTATCATTACTGGACTCTGAAAGAGACGCCTTATCAAGAGAGAATGCTTCAGCTATTATCCAATGCGTAGGCAAAGATAAAGAACCGCTAGTCTCATTTTTAGAACCTGTTGGTGCCGCGGCGCCTCAGCGATTATCATCTTCAGGAAGCCCTAATATGACGGAATTACCAAGCCCATCGCTAGACAAGCGACAGGATTTAATGACGAGTGAAAGAGATACTGAATCAATGTTACTAAACGGCTCATGCGATGAGAGGAAGCCAAGCCCAACATCGGCATGGAGGCCGCCACGGTCGATAGCTGAGTCGTTAATGCCACAACATTCCTTGATCTCCGTTGCACATCCTCACACGATAAATGCTTCAGTGCAACCGCGGGCCAGTCCGAACTCATCCCCACCATTTCAAGCAACTCCACCTGCCTTTCTCTCTGGTACGACGATAGGCGTCTGCCCAGATCATTTAGGAGGGCGGCCGTCCGGTGCTGACTGCCCAAAATGTGAACTAATACTAAACTCAGGAAGATTAGGTGGCCCACTAGCCGGTATGCACAGTCGAAATTCCTGCAAAACCTTGAAATGTCCGAAGTGTAATTGGCATTACAAATACCAGGAGACGTTAGAAATTCACATGAAAGAGAAACATCCTGAAGCTGAGACGAGCTGCATTTACTGCATAGCTGGACAACCTCACCCACGGCTGGCACGTGGAGAAACCTACACCTGTGGATACAAACCATATCGATGTGAAGTGTGCAATTACTCAACAACGACGAAGGGCAACCTAAGCATACACATGCAATCTGATAAGCATTTAAACAATATGCAAGAACTTCAGAATGGTGGCAACCCTGGCGAAGGAACTTTACCTCCTGCGCCACAACATACTCCTCCAGGCCCACACAAGCCACCACTACCACATCATTCTCCTTTAGGTCAAAAACCAAAGCCAACCTTCCGCTGCGACGTCTGCAATTATGAGACAAATGTTGCGCGCAACCTAAGGATACACATGACTTCTGAAAAGCATACGCATAACATGTTGGTGCTACAACAAAACGTGAAGCATATGCAGACGCTATCAGCTCTTCACCACCGACAACAAAGCCAGCAACAGCTTGAAAGCTTACTGCACTTCCATGGCGGTGATGCCCCACCTCCTAATCCTGAGGCAGCACTCGCTGATATGGCTTACAACCAAGCACTGATGATTCAACTAATGACAGGAGGACCTGGCCCTTCACCACCTGAGCTGGGTGCTCATCTTGATGTTGGCTTAAATCCTGAAGCGATGGAACCCCCACCAGAACCAGCTGATCCAGAGCCAGAGAGAACATACCACTGTTGCATCTGCAATTGTTTTTCCACGGACTCCTTAGAAGCACTGGGCCATCACTTGGCCCAAGACCGCACGAAGATCAGAGAACAGGAAATCCTGGCTTTAGTTGCTGGCCATTACGTGTGCAAGCTCTGCACGTACAAGACTAACTTGAAGGCCAACTTCCAGCTCCATTGTAAAACTGACAAGCATTTGCAAAGGCTTCAGCATGTTAACCACGTGAAAGAAGGTGGCCCGAGGAACGAATGGAAACTGAAGTTCTGCGGTGGTGTTGGTACGGGAGGCGCGAGCGTTGGTGGCGTGCAAGTTCGCTGCTGCGCGTGTGATTACTATACAAATTCTGCGCACAAGCTACAGCTTCACGCGGCTGGCGCGAGGCACGAGGCTGCTGCCCTACTGTTGAGACATCTTCGTGAGTGCGCGGCGCGTATTCCTCGAGAACGGCCGCGAGTTTACCGTTGTGCTCTCTGTGGCTTCGGAGCCCCTCACCGCTTGCCACTGCTGCAACACGTTCGATCTGTCAAACATCTGCAGATGGAGCAAATCCATCAGCTCCAACGTCGGTCTGAAGGCAAAGACCCAACTCCTGATGTTGCGGAGCTGTTCCAAGTCATCCCTCAACCCAGCGAGTTACCGAGCCCGTACGATCAGCAAGATAACGGTAAGTACTGTTATATTTCTCGTATTATTTTATTTTGACGAACCTCCCAACGTAGGTACTTACGAACCTATTTAATTCGTTATGCTTGTTATGTAGGCTGCTCGTTCCAAAGATAATAACGAGTAATCTAATTTAATTGTTTTTTTTTTCACATTTTTAGTCCTCGTTTGTCTTTTCATGTTCACCAGAGTGGTAATAAGGAAATTGCTTATTTGTCAGCTAATAATTTTCCAACCGTGACTGGTCTATTGTTATTGCACATTAACTTCCTCAAGGCGTTGTCTCCGTAAGTTACAACTTAATGATAATTAGTTAGTTACATAAGGCACGAGCCCCACTAACAATGTAAGAGCATTCTAGCTAGACGTAGTGTTTGCTGCTGTCTGCACAATGACGACGTAAAAACCATTCACGATCGAAAACCGATTAGATGCGCGTGCGCATTCTGCTCAGTTTTTCAGCTCCGCGCTAGATGTCGCTCGTGACAACCTTTATTCAATCAATAAA
This sequence comes from Lacanobia wlatinum, assembly GCA_947578705.1. Taxonomy (NCBI): domain Eukaryota; kingdom Metazoa; phylum Arthropoda; class Insecta; order Lepidoptera; family Noctuidae; genus Lacanobia; species Lacanobia wlatinum. Next base: position 17,144,024 of record OX388039.1, read on the forward strand.
CGAACGCGACGCAAAGAAATATATTATTATTTATTACTCCTGTGCTAAACACATTTCGTAACATTTTTATTCTATAAAGCGTAAAAATCCCATTAAAATTAATTCAACCAAAACCATTACCGGCGTTCGTATCGATAAAGTAATACTGAGTCGACTTATGAATGTGATTTCGAAACGTCACTATCGGTTTCCAATTTAAACCGATTCGTTCCTTAATCAATTTTGTTCTGCGTTTTTTCAAAGTGAACTTCTTTCTGTGGATCGTGTCAACAAACATAACGATTTGTTTGATGTTAATTTGTGAGTATTGTGAGTGATACGAGGGCACATCGTGAGCTCCGTTTTCGTCAAAGGAGGCTTCATTATCGTTTATCGCGTGACCGTCACTCCGTGTTCAATCTGAGAGGCAATTTCCATTTTAAGCGATGAGCATTTAGCGAAGAATTCGTAATCACAATAATGAGATAATTACACACGAACAAAATTTAATTTAAAGCGCGCAACATTAGAACAGGTTTCTTTAATAACGTACGCCTTACACGGTGTCGCCACAGTCGGATGCCGTCATTGGTCGGAGGCGGCTCCGCCCCGCGCGCGAGGGAGACGGAGAGAAGATTTGAATTGAGAACGCGAATTTTCCATAAGTACCGCACACGGGACAATGACTCGCATTACGTATGTGGCGGTCGCGCATTAAGGATGATTGCCCCCTTGTGATGAGGCTGCTACATCATCGCACAATGTCGCCGGCCGCATCGCCCCGCGCATGTTTATGGCCACGGTGAAATACGATAAACTCCCAGAGAAATGTGGAGGCGAAAGAAATCCGCCTTACACCATTGTGCGCCTCATGTTTATGCTTATTACTTATTTTCACCTTATTGAGAGAGCCGTTTTAAACGATCGATTTTGATATAAATTTTAGGTTTTCGAATTGCTTACGGTTCATTGTAAAACAAGATGAAGAGCTAAATGCGTTGCGAGGTAAGATTGCATTCATTTAGATTCACACGCTCTCGAAGTACTCGCATGACAACAAAAAACATCATTCTTTATGTTTTGCGACTTCATTTGTGTAACTTCCTTTGAGTCTGTCACTGTTTTACCCCTCGGCTACTGATTCATTAGTTACTGTCCCTATCATCAATATGATTAAACCAGAATAAGAACCGGTTTATAATTTAATTCGTTATACAAGACCAGCACCCTGTTCCAAAAGATTTTTTGCTTTGTTGAGCTAAGATCAAATAAAGACGTCTGAGCCATTATTCACTAAAAGATTGAGGACGATATTAAAATATTTTCAATTTAAAAATATTTCAGACTTGAAAGTCCATAAACAGGCTCCGTAATACAACAAGATTTGTAAACACAGTAAGGACCCTAATGGCCAGTTGGGTCCACTTTAGCGTATTCAAAATCGACTTGAAAGAGTTTAATACGCTGGCCATGGCAGACTCCAGTTTGAAACTCGAACTCGCAACACCGGTGCGCAAAGACAGTAAAACGTCCAGCTCCCATTGTGTCCCTGACGCCACATTGTAAAAATCCTGACCTAAATCTCGCAAAACAAAACTCACACTGCACAATACTTACTTTACGACGCTATAACGATGTGGTGTTTCCTTAGAAAAGACCCTTTGTCCATTGACAAAAAGCGTCAGAGATCGCGTTTATGCAGACAAGGTCCTTTTACCTGGCCATTGTTCTATGCTCCTACCAGACTGTGGGACGGCGACTTTACATCATAAATAATTACATTCACTGGTCACTCTGGAATTAGGGTCAGTTGCGCTATCATTATTATTACACACTCGGATTTACTTATCCCTCTCCCCTTCATTAGATGTAACGGTTTTAACTGCTTAAAACTATAGAACGGGTTCCCGGACAGGGGAGCGACTGGTTTCAGTTCGCTCGACTGTGAGATAATTTCTAGTTTTAATTAAGTGAAAATTCAATACATTGCTTCGAGCATTTTATGCGCTATTATGGATTAACAAAATTAGGGAGTGGCATTGCACTAACTAAGCGTTCCCAAAATATCCCTTTTATATGAAATCTTTGTATCATTTGTTCCGGATGTATTCTTTGCCAAATCTTAACATTTTGTGTGTCGAACACAATAGCCGGCTGATCTGTTGCTCATCTAATAAACTATAATTGTAACGTTACATTAACGAATCAGCTCTCCCTCGGCCGTTTCTTTCACCTTCCTTATTTGAGCGTAAACAATGCGGCCCAGCGTCTTTCACACGCTGCCGCGGACTTATCCTTGGTCAAAATAATAATTGCACACTCACATACAGTCGTCTCGCTCACTCCCGCAGTCACATACGTCAACTATCCCGATGCATTTGATCCGATGCGAAACGAAATATTCGAAACCTTTTGTAATAATGAACAATGATTGTTTGCTCGTCCTGTATCTTCTTTGTGTGCGAAATTACAATATACTTGTTACGTGAACATTAATACATCTGTGGATGTGTGCGTACGGGATGGATAGAGCGATACCTTTGTCTTGCCGGGACGTCGCAAACAAAACGAGTCCTACTAATAATATAAAAGAGAAGAATTTTATTTTTAACTTCAATTCAGAAAAGTAACAAACGCTCGCACCGAACAATAGTGAGCTTCATTTATAGAAATAATCTTTTTTGTAGATAAATCTCACGTAGACGTAGGTAGACATTGTGGATTTACGGCGTATAGATCTGTATCCATTCGGCTCGCAGATTCCATAGCGGGAGGTTCGTCGAGTACTATTTGCGTTTAATCAATCCTCGTTACGTAAACAAACGTTTTCATTGCTTGTTTTTGTTGACAGACTCTAAGGAGCCGATCGACCAGAAGCCTGAGCTTACTCAAGAGCAAAAGATGATGAGATTTTTGGAACAACACCAGCAGCAACAGCAGCAACAACAACAACAGCAGCATGTACAACAACCATCCCAGCAAGGTCCCAGTGAGAGGGAGGAGGAGCGCGAGACCCCGGGACCACACGCGTGTCCTTATTGTAACTTTAGTTGCTCGAGCGAGTCGCGCCTACATGCACATGTCTCCTCCGTACATGGCGATCCCTCGCGACATTTCATTTGCCCTCTTTGCCAAGATGGCTTCAAGGAACGACCAGCCCTCGAACGACACGTCATGCAAATCCATTCCGTTAACTCTGAAGGACTGCAGAGATTATTATTACTTGTTGACCAAAGCCATTGGTTGAACGGTGGAGCCCAATCTCAGAGGGACGAATCTCGACAAGGTGATGACGAACGGGAGATTTCCTCACCTCGATCGGAGGGCAGTGCAGATGGCGAAACAGAAAGATGCTCAACATGCAACCGCACTTTCCGAAACGTCGATGAATTGTGCCAACATCAGAATGAGTCGGGTCATCTAGAACTGAAGCAAACGCCTCAAGGGCCGGGCTATGTGTGCTGGAAGAAAGGATGCAACCGATATTTTGACGCTGCTCATGCGCTACAAAATCATTTCAGAGAAGCACATGCGCGTAACTCCATCGCGAACATGTCAGTGTCTGAAAAACATGTCTACAAATACCGTTGCAATCAATGCAGTCTAGCATTCAAGACTATTGAAAAACTACAGCTGCATTCACAATATCACGTTATCAGAGACGCAACCAAGTGTGTTTTGTGTGGAAGGAGCTTTAGGTCTGTGTTGGCTCTTCAGAAGCACGTTGAGACGTCACACCCTGAATTATCTGAAGAAGAGCTAAGTGCATTCAAACGAAGCTTAGCATCGAACCCTTTACTACAGGCTGCCCAGGGCACAGCTCTTGATGCGGCGACTGCAGAGCTCCTACGCAAGGAAGCGCTAAGAACTCCAGATGATGACCTAGCAGATATGGAAGACAGAGATTCTAGCGCAACCGTCGCTGATGAGTCCGGTCATAATGACGCCGAAAACTCAGATGACTCAATTATTTACAAAGATCAACAATTCTTGGAAGATTACCTAAATTCACAAGCAATGGCGGAAGATTCATATAATGATCCCAATAGAAAGTACAAATGTCATCGATGCAAGGTAGCATTTACACGCCAATCGTACTTGACAGCACATAACAAAACACTTCTCCACAGAAAAGGTGAAAAACTAACCTACCCCATGGAAAAGTACCTTGACCCAAACAGACCATTTAAATGTGACGTTTGCAAAGAATCGTTTACGCAAAAGAACATTTTGCTAGTACACTACAATAGCGTGAGCCATTTGCATAAATTGAAGCGAGCTATGCAAGAACAACAGAATAATAATAACCCTCCCGTGTCGCCTGGGGCGGGCTCTGCGCCCTCTAATTTGACACTCACTCCCAAGAGTACATCGAGTGAGGAGGATGATCGCAAACGGTACAAATGTAACATTTGCAAAGTTGCGTACACGCAAGGAAGTACGCTTGACATTCACATGAGATCAGTGCTTCATCAAACACGCGCGGGAAAGTTGCAAGAGCTCGCCGCGGCTGGCCACGTGGACTTGTCAAGGCCCTTGGTAGAGCAGCCGGACCGGACCGACCCCGCCAAAATTTTACAAGACGTGTTGTCGCCGAAAAATACATCCCCTTCGTCTACAAGCAGTGGGGGCCCGCGTTCCTCGCCCCCTGCGCGCCCAGGTAGCCCGCGATCCCCGCGCGCAGGTAGCGCCTCGTGCGATCGCTGTCACGCGTCATTCCCGACCGGGGAGCTACTCGACGCACATCGAGCGACCTCATGTCCGTTTGGCGATGCGCGGGCGCATTCGCCACTAGGTGAAGCTGAAACAGCTGCACTTGACGAGATGGTCGCCAAGGGCAACCCGCCCAAACGCAATTCACAAATGTACAAGCAACTGTTGGAAACTTTCGGCTTCGACCTCGTCATGCAATACAATGAAAATCAGCGAAGAAAAATGCAAGAAGAACGGGAGATGGCGCGCGTACCCAGTCCGCCGCCACCGCCTCCCGAGGAAAAGCCCCCGGATGGTGAAACCAAATCGACGTGTCAACATTGCAACAAGGAGTTTTCTAGTGTGTTCGTTCTTAAAACTCATTGTGAGGAAGTGCATAAAGACAAAGTACCGCTGGAATTTCTGGAGCAGTTCGCTGAACAGTTCAAATCGGAATATGAGAGGAAGTCTGGTGCACCGAACTCCCCGCGCGCGGCATCTCCTGCGCCGCAGGGTGAGAGGTCGCCGTCTCCACGCGGTGATAACGGTGGAAACTTCAGTGATAACGGAAACGCGCAGGGAGATGCGCAAGCTGGTGCGTTGCTAGCTGCGCAAGTGCAAGAGATGCAGGCGGCGCTGAACATGATCCAACTGCAGCAGCAGCTGGGGCAGCTGCACCCGATGGTGGCTCAGATGCTATCGTTGGGCCTCCCTCTCGGCTTGAACGTGGGCGCGCTGGCAGCGATGAACCTGCAACCGCCTTTGGTTCCGCTGATGCTGCCGCCTCCTCCATTCGACGCGATGCCATTCGCTCACGACGCTCAGATGAAACAACAGCAATTATTACAGCAGCAACAGCAGGTGAGTCCTTCTTCATTATATCTACTTCTTGTTAAACATCACGTAGTTATTACTTCTAATTACATTAACCGACACTTAACTTATAAATAACAATAAACAAAGCATTAGATAAATTACATTTTATCCAACAGTTTAAACATAAAATAATGGAAATTATACAAATTGGTATTAAATAGTTTGTGATGTCACATTAACGCCAGTGAGGAATAACATTAGTATAATAACTCTGACTTATAAAAGTAAAGTGAATAAGCGTTTAATCGTATTCAGTAAAGATTCTATATTATCATAATAATTACCTACATCATGTAAACAATGATAGATTTAGAATCAATTAAACAAATCATGGCTCGAATTATAAAACTAAATGTAGATTTTATGCCAATTATAAGCTCTGTAGCTCCTGTATGAAACGTGTTAATAAACTTTTATGTTGACTATTAAAATTCGAAGTTTAAATATCTAATGTCGAATTGCACAATCATTTATCATCATACTTCATATTCCCTATAAAATCGTCGACCAACCAAAACGGATTTAAACTTAAATAATTAAAAATCAATTTCAAGTCGAATATGACTGCGCAATCATTTAGCAACACTCAATTACCTCAGCAGTTAAATTAAATTCAGTCGCGTCGTACAAATAACATGTATTTACTTAAACAAACACAAGGCTTCACATTGATTATTTTCGTCAGTTACTGTGTAAATTCGATCGTGGGCAATAAGGATATCTACGACGTATTGTGAGATAAGCTCGACGATTTACGTTAGCTATCTGTTTGCACAAGGCGACAGAGAAGCTATTGTTGTATGAAGGGTCCGACCATTATTATTAGTAACGACTTCCCTTAGTATTCGGACTTACCTGCTTAATATCGTTATAGATAAATGAACCCTTTGACAACTGGAAACTCGTTTCGTTTCTTCGGTCTCCGAGCTCGTATTTAACAAAGATTTCTTTTGTTTGCAGGCTAACGCTGCAGCTGGTCAAAAGAGAGCTCGCACTCGCATCACTGACGAACAGTTGAAGATTTTGCGAGCGCACTTTGACATTAACAACTCGCCCAGCGACGAGGCTATCGCGAAAATGGCCCAACAGTCTGGACTCGCTACTAAGGTAATCAAACATTGGTTCAGGAATACTCTTTTCAAGGAGCGTCAGCGGAACAAGGATTCACCTTACAACTTCAACAATCCTCCTTCCACGACACTCAACCTGGAAGAGTATGAGAAGACTGGTGAGGCTAAGGTAACGACTTTGGATTCATCAGCAAGTTCAGACGAAGGCAAGCCACCGCCTGAAAAAAAGGCAAAAATTGAGGACACCGGCATGATTATACAACAGGAAGTAAAGTCAGAACCCAATGACGAACCATCAATGGAAGAGAAATACAACTCGTACGATGACCGCCACCAGGAAGATAAAAGCTTTATTTTTCCCCAAGCGCCGTCACAGAGTCCAGCTCCAATAATACATACAAATGACCACCATCTCCAAAATAAATCGCGACCGCAAACTCCAACGCATATATCGCTGAACTCATTGATCCAATCTCAGTTAGATTCAATCCCGGCTACGAGCATACCGCAGCCGCCTCATCCATCGATGCTACCACCAAAAATGAATCCAAACTTCACGTCCCCAAACTCCGCGCCCCCGAACGTCCTACCTTTGACCCCGAATCGCAGCCTCAGTCCTGGCAGGGGACCGGCCGATTTCGGACTTTCCGGGGGCAATTCGAACGGATCCAACAGCTCAACGGGGTCTTCTGGCAAACGCGCCAACAGAACTAGGTTCACCGACTATCAAATCAAAGTATTACAAGAGTTTTTTGAAAACAACGCTTATCCCAAAGATGATGATCTCGAATATTTATCGAAGTTACTGGGATTGAGTCCGAGAGTAATCGTGGTATGGTTTCAAAACGCACGCCAAAAAGCTAGAAAAGTCTATGAAAACCAGCCAGCTGCAGATCCACCTGCGAGCGCCACAGACGATGCCAATAGATTTCAGCGCACTCCAGGTCTTAACTACCAGTGCAAGAAGTGCCAATTAGTATTCCAAAGGTACTATGAACTCATAAGACATCAGAAGACTCATTGTTTTAAGGAAGAAGATGCTAAAAGATCAGCACAGGCACAGGCGGCAGCAGCTCAAGTGGCTGCCACATTGAGCAGTGAGGACTCGAATTCGAGCAATGTGGAGCACCATCCCCCGCACGTGCCGGTCTCGCCCGCCCCGCCCCGCACGCCCACCCCTGCGGCGCCAAACTACCCAGTGTCTCCAGCGCCACCAGCGCCTCTAACACCAGTGACTCCACTATCACACGCGCCCCGTGAAGAAAAAGATGGAAATTTTCAATGTGATAAATGCAACCTAGTCTTCCCTCGGTTTGACTTATGGCGGGAACATCAACTAGTTCACATAATGAACCCAAATTTATTCCCCACATACCCGCCGGATTCCCCTTTTGGGATCCTTCAGCAGCACGCGCAGCTGCAACAGCTAAATGCGTCCCTTGGGAGTGATGAGGCTCGCCATCCTTTAGTGGCGGCCCTTAATCAACAAGTAGCAAAGAGGAAATTCGATGAATATGAAGAAGTGGAAACTGGTGAACAGCCAAAAGACAAACGCTTAAGAACTACTATTCTACCGGAACAACTGGATTACCTCTACCAAAAATACCAAATCGAATCTAACCCATCACGAAAAATGCTTGAAAACATAGCACGTGAAGTTGGACTAAAAAAAAGAGTGGTACAAGTTTGGTTTCAAAATACACGAGCACGTGAGAGGAAAGGACAGTTTCGTGCGCATGCACAAGTGATAAACAAGCGATGTCCGTTTTGTCCAGCTTTGTTCAAGGTGAAGAGCGCATTAGAAAGTCATTTGAGCACTAAACACGCAGATCAGTGTGCGAGAGGAGAAATTAACGTGGACGCGCTGCCCGACGAAGAGTTAAGTACAGAATCAACACCGAGTTTTGGCTCCCAACAAAGTGACCGGCAGCAAAATTTTTCGCAAGCGGGGGCTCCCATGTTGCCCCCTATTTTTCCACCTTTTCACTCAGACATGGAGAAGTTTATCAAGCAGTACAGTGAGGAGTCAATGAAACGCTATGTAAGTGAATTACAAGCGCATGCCGCCGCCCAACAAAATGGTGGTGGAAACAATGAAGCATCTGAGAGACGCCCAGAACATGGAAAATCGGAGATACCTTTAGATCTCAGCAAACCAGTTGATCTGTCACGACCCGGCTCGGATGCTGACGAGCGCTCCGACACCGCTTCCGAGACTATGGAGTTCTACGAGGAAGATGAGCCCACCTCGCCACTACCGGGCCAACAACAGTCGGCGCGGCCCCCGGGCAAGCGATACCGAACGCAAATGTCATCCTTGCAAGTGAAGATAATGAAGTCATTATTCGGCGACTATAAAACTCCTACTATGGCCGAGTGCGAGGCGCTCGGGCGGGAAATCGGGCTGCCCAAACGCGTGGTGCAAGTATGGTTCCAAAACGCACGTGCCAAAGAGAAGAAGGCGCGCCTGGCCGCCGGACTCATGGAGGTGTCCGACGCGCCGCCGCCGGAGGAGTGTCGAGTGTGTGACTTCAAGTACAGTCACAAGTACTCGGTGCAGGACCATGTGTTCACGCGCGGCCACATCGCGGCCGTGCGCGCGCGTCTCGAGAGCGGCGCGGGCGGCGGCGAGGACAGCACGCTCGCGCTCATGCAGATGGCGGCGCGGCTGGAGAGCGGCATGGGCGGCGACCTGCACAACGCCTTCCTGCGGCCGCAGCTCGCCGGAAACGGTGAGTGTACGACTTGACCGCGGGGCGAGTCGCCTAGCGCTTACCAGCACTACGCGATCCTGCACCCTCTTACGTAGAACCTCGCAGCGGCGAGCTCCGCTCGAGCGCGTCATTGTCACTCTGACTGTGTTCACTTCTCGATGAAGATGTTTTAAATGCGGTTCGAGCGAAGCTCAATTCGTGCCGTGACGGTCGTTGCTATTTTCCTACTAGTGAGTCCTTTTGTAAATAAAATTTAGGTGTAACTGAAATAGTTTAACGTTATCTCTCCGTAGTGTTGGTGTTTCAATACTGAGTAAATCCTCTTCGGATTGAGCTTAACTGTCTTTGCCAATAAATAAATTACATTCAAAACTGTACCGAGATAAATATGCGCCAAGTCGGTCGGCCGATGCGAAAGGTAATGGCGGCACGTACGCAGCCGATTCAATCTCTGAAATTATTTCGTAATTCAAATAATTACTGAGCACCTCTAGCCATAGCTGGGAGCGTGGCAACAGTAAAAAACATTACTCAATCTTCGAATTATAATATAAATCTGAAATTAGTGTGAAATAGATTAGTTTTTCTGTGGTTCGGCAGTTGGACAGTGTTTAGGAGTTGTTTGTGTTTGTTGGTGTCTGTATGCCGCGGCACGTGTTGCTCGCGCGTTGTCGCGAGAGGCGGGCCATGAGCGGCCCGGGCCGAGAGCGGCGGTGGGCGGCCGCTCTAAGCCACTATACAAATGCAAACGATGCACAACAATGGTAGGAGTTAGGACGCGTGAAGGACGTCGTATATCTAATGGGACCGATCTGGCGCACATGCATTTCGCTCCACATGAATAATCAATTATTTAAATGACGCCAATCAAAAGACTTTCTCGGAAACGGCACATCAGTGTCCATTGTTTCCTTTGTTTTTACTACCTTATTATATCGAGTTTGCTCCACATATTGAAGACCAACACCACAGAGAGATATAGACTAGTAATCTGTTGCATAATATTATTCTTCCTAGTTGTTCGTATTTAAAACTCCTATTAGGTATTAGCGACATGTCGATTGTTGTAGTAGGATTGTAATGAAAACCAAATTATATATTTTAGAGAATTTAAATGTTTTAGTTATTATTATGTAAAGTCATAGCGAAGCCTGAAGTCTATAATTATTTAAAATAAGGTGCCTTGTAGGATCCAAGTGTTTTGTAAATTATTTTTCTCTTGAGCTCCACTGTAAATAGTTAAAAGTATACTACTAGATGTAACGATGTGCATTGTAAAATTATCTCCGACCGCTGTTCGTATTGTGTATTTCGATAGTTCTTACTATAGGTAGATATAAATATATTATTTGTTTCGTAGAGGCATCTTAAGAACTTGTGATATAAATGTATCTAATTAGTTTACTTCGCATATCTTTCGCAAGGGTCTCGGCTATGGGCGCGAGCCTAAAAGTACAGAAATACATACAGACATAACATTAGAAGTTTGTCGGTTTTTACATGATAATACCTCGTTTTGTCGTGTGGGGTCCCGGTTGCAGTTTTTGCTATTCTTTCGTGAGATTTACATAAAAGTGGGTCTCGATTGGGGCGTTAGGCGATATGCAAATATTTTCTTCAAATTTGAATGTATGTGGGGGCACGAGCGCGGCGGTGCGCCCGCGCCCGCGCCCCTGTGTGCTGCGCACGCGCCGCGGGAGCGAATGCTTTGCCCTTATTTATTACGTGGAAATTTTCGCTACCGACTCTAAACACCTTGATACGACTCTATTGATCTTTCAAATGCAAATGTCCCCAGTCTGTCGTAAAGAGCATAATAAGTATTATTTACTACTTCTATACATACCACAGCATTATGGTTTTACTTTAGATTTTGAGCATGTTTATTTGCATATCGTTATTTGTTATTTTTTATGTTTGTTATGTTTGTATTTATTTTTGTTCTTTAGTTTTACTATTATTTTATTTGTCATGTAGATACTAAACGTATTTACGTCAAGGCGACTGACGTACCCCTTGATATTGAATTTGCCTCCAATACGACTTCCAATAATTTTATTTTAATTTGTATAATTTAATTTTTAACCTAATTTTATGCGATCTGCATTTACTGTTATTCAGATGACGTTATTCTAAATAGTTATTTGAAACAAAGTCCTGTGCCAGCCAGTGAAAGAATTCTTTGGTATTTTGCGGCGATGATTCGACCGCCTAGGAAAAGATTGAAAGTCTTGTAAACTGAATAGTATTATTATAATTATTATCTACAGTTATTATATTTGCAGAATTCGTTGAAATAAATGCAATATTTATATTATTGAATTATGTTTTTTTTTTGTTTTTTGTTTCCTTGGTTCCTTTTATCCTGAGTTTGTTTTTTGTTTGCTTTTGTTGAGAACATTTATGTGGAATGCAATGTGAGGTAACAAAGACTATTTAAACAAAGCTGATATTTTTTGGTAGAAAGTTTCTTGCAAAGTCTCGGAGAGTTAACAAATTATTTAGGGGCAGGTGAACATTGGGATAATTTGAAATGTAAAGTAAGTACCTATCTCACGCAGATAGTTACAATACCGTCGTAAACTTGTACCTGAGACTTAAAACAAAGATGCTTTTGTTTTGATTCGTCTACAAGATAGAGATTGCCACAAAAGATGTGAAATGAATATTTTTAGGGAAGTATTTCATGCTACGTGGGAGGTAATGTTTAAATTGTGACTCAGTCTTAGTTTTTCAAGCTCTAAGAGCAACAAGAACAGATTGCTAGTTTATGTAGATTCAATGTTATAAGTTGCTTGATCTTGAATATTATGAAAACGATCGTGACGGCACATCAAAATGAAGTAGTCCTATTATTTAACAATGTATTTCTATATTTTGTTTGCCTTCCTCAATAGTTCAGCTTCTGGATCTCGACTGCAAATACACACACAATTTTAGAGGAGAAAGCTTCGATATTTTTAAATTCGTAAAGAAAATCTGTCACATACAGTTGTATGACAGACAATTAATTGGAATACTCATATATGTTCGCTCAAAACGTCCGATGCCTGAAATAAACAGTCAAGTTTCATGAAAATCGTATCAGCTAGTCTGTTCTTACACACACACCACACATTGCATCTAAGATTGTTTTTTTAATTATATATTTTTTTTAATATATATTTTACATATTATTATTTTTAATTATATCTATTAGGTAGACAAACAGCGTCGTCAACTTTGTTTCCATAGGTCATCAAGTCTCCCGAGGCGACTGAAAATATTTGGAGGTATTTTTCATGAAGTGTATGCTGTGTGACCTTTTCACCTCTAAACATAGGATTCATCAGAAGCTCCGAAGTACTTACCTTTTGCAAATTTACAATAGGTAACTTAACTCAAACTCTTAAAATACATAGGTACATAAATAAGTCTCTGAAAGTTTCCAAATCCCAATTTACCTTATTTTAAATCACCACCCACTTACGTTCAAGAAAACGATACCGCTAAACCTTGATTTATTTACAATACACATATTTTTTTCACGCACCCACTCATTGGGGTTCGTTCGAAAAAATATTAAATTACAAACGTACAAAGGAAAAACTGAAGCTTAATAAAAAATGTTCCCGTTAGCGACCTGGCTAATTATTTCATTGTAAAAGGCAATAATATAGGACGTGCTTAACATAAAATAAGCCTTTTTTGTTCAAATACAATAAAGTTTTTTATGTAATCGATATCAAGACGGTAAGTAGGCAGATCAATGATGCGATGTTGGTAGAATATTCGTGAGGATAGAAAAAACTTACCCGTTACTGAAGATTTTGAATAAAGGAAAATGTTGGCAGATGTCTGTCATAGAGATGAGCAGGATAGGGCGTTGACTCTTAGTAAAACGATGTTTTGTAACTTCTTATTTGTGCTATTAAACCTTACTACCTAAAAGGAGGTAACTCCCCAGTTAGCTAACGTTAAGATTCATCTTGTGACTTCATAAAGATAGCTAAAGAAAGAACACAATCCATTCTAACCAAGAATTAACCCGTTCCTAAATAGACGAGACATAGTTGTACACGTAGCTATAAATACCACATGTTGATATGAGTGGACTCATAAGAGATGGACCAATAAGCGGTATATAGCTACAACGTAATAAAATAGCAATTGCATATAGAGTTAATGAACTTAAATACGCTCCTAAGTCTGCTTAAAAAAGTTTTAGAACGAAAAAATACATGAGACGAGAAATACTTCTTTCGATCGCAAAACCAACAATGCTTGATTGAAATACTATGAAGTAGGAAACTACAGTAGCATCTCGTTTAAGAGTTTCATAGGATGTCAGTGGGAGAAATATTCATAAGTATGAGCTTTAAAAATTTGTAACTACAGCAATCCATTTTGAATTTAGCCATGAAAACCTTTGAACCCATTGACAGAATGATAGTGCTAAGCGTTAGTAAGAATATGAAGCCTGCATGTTGCAGGGCATGGTAAGAAGAGAGGTAGCTTTAGACACAAGCAAGGAAATTCAATATCATGAGAATAGAAACTAAAGAACTGCAAGGAAAATGCCACAGTAAGAAAGATTGCTATGTTGTTTTCAGAGCTATGACGATGATAAAATTAAACGAGTCCCTAACTATTTAGATCAAAGTTTATGAAGAAGACGATTTTAAACGTTTCATATGAAGGACGTAGAATTCAGCTCAGCTGATCCTCTACATCTTATAAATTTTCAATGGATTGCAAAAACGAGGGTTCCCGAAAACAACGATATACAGGTACCTACTTACAGCACCTAGACTGCTAACAAAAATTCGATCTTGCATTCGTATTATAGAATAATGGAAAGTGTCGATTGATTCGTTCAGAGCTGATTTGATTAAGCGCTCTAATGTTAAGAAAGAATTTGATGAAACTTCGAAGTATTAGGTCAGGTCAAGTCATGTTTAGGGGTATCTCGTTTCCCAGTAATTGAGTTGTGGACGAGATATAGGCAGTCTCTTCATGTATGATACTGATATTCAGTTGCATCTGGTTAGGCCAGCTATACTCAACCTGAGGCCCACCAAGCTTTTCTGTATGGCCCTGTTATAGTCTAGCACATTATTGATGCTATATTTAGTCAGTATATTAATGTGTATTAATCTTCTCTACTGATTTACTCCTTGACGATGTCCTGAGACTATTCCTCACCCACTATCAACGTGAAAATTTGGCCTATGCGATAAATATGAAAACGTTTCTTTCATCACAAATTCAAAAGTGAATTGAATTGAATGTAGGTTATTGCGGCTCATCATGATAGAAGTATAGAAGCGGAATGTGGCCCAGAGAGAAAAAAGGTTGAGTACAGGTGGGTTAGACTATGAACCGACTCCAACGTTAGTAGTTGGGGAAAGGCCAGGCAGATTTTATTAAAGTATCTATCTAGTCGCATTTCTAATTTATTGAAGACCTATCCGCCCGTTCATGAGAAATAACTTAAAAACTTCCTACATTAGTTACTTATCTCTATCTCAGCCAAATCTAGATTCATATATCTCACTAAACTAATACTGACCACTGCTCATATCACAGCAATTCCTATAACAATGATAAATAGAGCAAGGTCAAATCAATCCACAAAATAAAGACGCACGTAGCCATTTTTTAAGCCCCTGTATTATCTGACAGAAAGTTTGACACTAGAACACAATCTTACGGCCTTTGACGTGACTCGTTGATCGCATAATATAAAGAGGAATAAAAAAGCAATATTTTGTATAAAAAGTATAAAACCAGGTTATCACGTATAAGTTTAGATACGTCACGCTCGTACGGTTAGTTTTCGATTTATAGTTTTATATAGAAAATTTTGTTAACGTTTGATTGGGCCCTGAAACGAGCGATTCATGACTCGAGGTCAGGTGAAGGCAACAGATGGTTGTCTCTAAGGACATCTTCGTGTAATTTACGTCGCTCTATAGACAGATAGATAAAAATGGGTAGGTACTTTATTGTACAGTCAACAAAGCTATTCGATATACAGCCAAAAATATTAATTTTTCCACAGCACTGCCAATGTTTATTTCTAATGTGTGCATTATATTTTTTAAGCTTTTGACATACTTATGAGTGTGATGTACAATAATTGTCTACTCAGCACACTCACAACATTGTTTAAAAGTAGTTGCAAGTTAGTTGCCTGCATACCCAATAGCTTTGTTGACTGTAACTACACCGAAAACCTATTTGGGAATTAAATGAATGCACAAATTCTTTGAATTTGACATTATAAAATAGGCTTTAAAATATTAATATCTTTAAAACATGTGGGTTGAAGAGAATAGATTCGATTTTTATAAGATATCTACCTATATTCTAAGCAAATTATGATTGAAAGCTAACATTAAAACAAATGCCTAATACAGGTGACACATAAATGTCAAACTTATGAATGTTACCTACATTTTAAATGCCATAAATGATTTAATTATTTTTATAAGCTAGTCCAGCTACATCCGCATTTGATTTTTAAAACTTTAGCAGCATGACTTCATGACTACCTATGCCACCGACTTCGTAGGTAATAAATGAAGAATTTGTCTAAAATTTTAACACTACAGGAGATGTGACTCTTGAAACACTTATACAAGAAGTCCACCTGCAAATGTTAACTCAAGCTCATCTATACTATAATACATATTATAAAGCTGAAGTTTGTTTGTTCGGTTGAACGCGCTAACCTCAGGAACTACTGGTTCGAATTGAAAAACAATTTTAGTGTTGGATAGCCCATTTATCGAGGAAGACTATAGGCTATATACATGAAAAATGTGACGCAGACGAAGTTGCGCGGGTCAGCTAGTGCTCTATAAAGCAAGAAAGCCACCGTTGCTGTACTGTCGATAGCTAAATAACTTAAGAGGAAATGCTGACGGCGAGACTTTGTATGTAAGGAAAACATAGAGACACAGTATACATCCTTCTTATTCAGTTTGTGAAATATCTCTTATATCGGTCCAATATTGGAGGAGAAAACAGTGGAGAGCGAAACCTCGAATTATGACTTTTTACATACAAAGTCTCGCCGCCAGCATTTCCTCTTAAAACCATACAAGTTACTCGCATATTGCATGTATGTACCTATAATAATCAAACAATCTACCCTATCACCTCGCTGTTTTCGGGGCCTAACTCGTAAACGTTCAATGGCGTCGGTTTTACGCGAATTTCGTAAGTAACCGTTGCAGCCACCGATAAATGATCACAAAACGCTTTGTTAACATCAAATCTTCACGCCAAATCGTGTTTTCACTCGATGTAAAGATTTACTCAATAGAATATGGAATAACATTGTTCGCAGTGTCACCTTAATAAAAGGATGAAACATGAATGGTAATATGCGAGGAGATTTCACGTACAACGTCAAAAATGATAGAAAAGTTGAAAAAAGCATCAGAAATGATTCGTAACATTGGAATAGTCAAATCAAAGGATGGAGCTATGATCGTCTTGTAACTAACTATATATTTAATCATGATAAAGAATCTCGGTAGCATAGTTAAAAGTACTTGTTAAGTGTACACATATTGAGCGATTGATGGTTATCATAGCGATTTATCTGCAAATCTCTAAACAATAATGCCAGGACTGAGGCGAGGGTGGGGGGCGGGGTCGTCCGGTACCCCGGAGTCACGTCGAGGCGTCCCAACCCATTACCCGCTCCAAACCATATCGACAAATAACCGCCAATTATTGGATCGCTCTACAATCTTTTTACAATTTCTTCTCCGTCGGACGTTATTATATTTCTATTAAGCCTTTTTTGTAATCAAACTACTAATGATTCGATTCCATTTCCTAGGCCGACGTGCCGCCTCCGCAATGTTAATGACACTACGTAATTAGATCCGGATGGTTTGAGGGCAACGACTCCACTGCGGTGCCCGACCGGTAGATAATGGCAAAGTGTCAATTTTACTAAAAATATGGTAATTTACAGCGGACGCCATTTTGTCTCTCAAATAGTTGAGACAACGTCGCCCGGTAATGAGTTAACACCGTTAACAGTGATGTAGGAAATGTGAGCGACACGATCCGCTGAATGTGACGCTTAACAGTATCCGAGTATCATTTTATAAACATACCTCTGTGATTACCCCTATCATCGCTAATAGGCTTCGCAAACTAACGAACAGCCTCATAATTAAAACAATCACTTTGTTTCAATGTAAGTGGTTATTTTTCTATTACGTTACATAACATTCAATTTTATAAATGTGACGTAGGCGTCGGGAAATTCCTAATCATAATAGGTAAAACTAATTTGGTTATTAGCGTGTCGCTAGTAATTTTCACATCAACTCTGGCTATCAACTGATGAATCTAGATGGAGTAGATGGATGTTAGGTACTGGCAGCATTCATTTAGAACTCTTTTATAGAGTTACAGTTAGTGTTGTTAATAGAAAACAAAATAGTTCATGAGGAAAAATTTGTTTCGTAATAGATTGTCTGATATCGGACAGTTAGGCTGCGTTTCAATCAGAGATATGCGAGGATGCTGAGCGAGGGATGTGTTTGTTAAGAACCAATAGCGAGGCTAGGTAAATGAAGCGCTGATCTTGGTTGTTAACAAACACATCCTCGCACATCTGTGTAAACGCAGCCTTAAATGGCTTGCGTTCGAAACTGTCACCTATGTGGCCGTAGCGGCCATTGGCTGCTAGCATCGTGACGACTGCTGCCACCGTGACCGATGACAGTTCTCATTGCCAATTAGAAGTTCAATCACCGACGTCAATGGGGACCAGGCAGATTCGAAAAAACAAGCTTTGTATCTACAGTCATGTTTCAATTTGAGAAATTGATTTGTGAAGCGACGAACGCCACATTCGTTACTTATATATAGTTAGTTTTCTAATCAAAACGACATCACGACGCATCGATAACAATGGATGGTTCTTGTCAAGTCATTTCATCATCAGACGTCATTTGGAGCTCATTTATTCGCTTGTATATAAACAACACATATGTAATGACGCTTTTTTCTCAATAATAATCTTACAAATGATTGATGTTAGTCGGTTGTTTTTATTTTAGAATGTAGAATTAACCACTTAATTCATAGAAAATTATCACAACACCTGTAGTCAATCAGTCCAGCCGGAGGCAATATTAATAATAAGATACTACCGAAATACATAGCAGAACTACACGATATACCAAAACGTGTCTCAATCACTAGAACAGAATCAAAACAAGCCTATTTGAAATATAGTCTACTATTTACTTACACAAGAAACTAGGTACATAAAACAATTTTAATTCTTGTCTCGTCCCGTACTGCCAGTGGGGTAGGTTAAATACCTTAATAAAAATTTTAGCATTAGATACTAAGTAAGTAGGTGATGGGCTAATTTAAAAAAAAAACTTTTGAAACAATTTTAAGTTCAATACTAGCTTTTTTCCGCAAGTACCGCGGCCTCACCTACAGGAACTTTGCATTTTCCGGGATAAGGCTGTACCTACCTACCAATTTTTCACCAGACATGTGCGAGGATGTGTAGCGAAGGATGTGTTCGTTAAGAACCGAAGAAATCGCTTGCGCTGAGCCAGGCTAGGTAAATTAAGCGATTCTTATGCTAAGGTATCATCGTATGTGTTCGTTAAGAACCGAAGTAAGCGCTTGCGCTGAGCCAGGCTAGGTTAATTAAGCGATTCTATTGCTAAGGTATCACCTATTATCTACAGTAAATCAAACAGCGATTGGGTACATGAAATAATTATTGGAGCACTAGCTCGGATCAAAGCTAATACATGACTCCTCTTTATAAAACAAATCTATATTTTCATTGTTCTAATTTATTTGAATCCTATTCTATATTTTTCATTAAACCTTACAAAGCTTTATCGACTGGCCAATTCAACCAAGAAGGACTACAGTACTTAACAATCACATTTCTCGCTATGCATCCTCGCTCATCCCAGGTGACCACACAGCCTTAAAATGTAGCCTCTCAATAGCTCTCAGAAATACTATGGGTTTCGGAATCAGATCTGTACTTCTACCATGAGATTTATCAATCTATACTCGCTAGCGACTGTAGTTAAAAAAACGTACGTAGATGCTACTACAGATATCCACCCTTTAATATGAGCACGCACTTCTGGAACACCCTGTATAAGCAACATGTTGTTTTAGTTAGATTTATTATTTAAAAAACACTATCCAACCTACAGTACGTTTACCATGAGTTTTATCAATCAAAACTCGCTAGCGACTGTAGTTAAAAAATGTATGAAATTTTAAAAAAAAACAAATTTCTAATCTATTTGTTTAGTTGTTAACTAAAGTTTTACTTGCTACTTGCTTGCTTGCTAGTTAACAACTTAAACAAATAAATTAGAAACTTGTTTGTAAACAGTTTTCATACATTTTTTAACTACAGTCGCTAGCGAGTATAGATTGATAAATCTCATGGTAGACGTACTGTATTTCCAGAGGTTAACTAACTAATACTGTGTGTTGTGTGTGCAAATATTATTTGTAGTAATCCAGGTTATGTGTGCCAAATTTTATCAAAATTGGTTCGGTAGTTATCCGTGAAAGAGTAACAAACATCCAACCATTCATTCATACTTTCGCATCATGAACAGTCGGCTGTCGCTGAAAACCAGCGCTGCCGCTGTGGCTCTGTCTCGCACACGAGTCCTAGCATTATGCTGAGCGATGGCCGTTTTGCGCGAATGTGACGCATATCTTCCCAATTTGATATAAAATGTAATTTTGTTTTATTTTATTTTTATATTTTTGGTATGCGTCATGCTTGCCGCAAATAAACGCTTTTTTTTTCTTTTCTTCTTTCTTTCTAACAACTTGAACTAGTAAGTAACATGATAGGGGGAAATCATCAAATGATGATAGGAAATCATCAAATGACTTCTCCCGCTCTGGGTCCAGCGGAATGGGTGCCAGACTCTTACTGACTAAAACCCGTACGCGTTCCTCCTGCCCTTTGCGTTCCAGGGCCGCGGTGACTCTTTCGAATAAATTCCGCAATATGCCTAATATTTCTTTTTTTCTGAATCTAATTTCAAATCTTGATAAATAATATTAGTTTATTATTTAGTCTTCTGAATCTTATAGAAACTAGGTACCTTTTTTTTTTTAAGGATGGGAAATCATCAAATGACTCCTCCCGCTCTGGGTGAAGCAGAAGGGAGTGTCAGACTCTTACTGACTAAAACCCATACGTGTTCCTCCTAGTGCCCTTTGCGTTCCAGGGCCGCGGTGACTCTTTCGAATAAATTCCGCAATATGCCTAATATTTCTTTTTTTCTGAATCTAATTTCAAATCTTGATAAATAATATTAGTTTATTGTATAGTCTTCTGAATCTTATAGAAACCGGGTACCTAAGAACTAAATTAACATTTAACTTAATAAAGACATCCAAGCTCTTGACAGTTTGAAAGTAAAAAACTAAGTAACATACTAAAAGATACTTGTTCTTGCCGCAAAACGCCATTACATAGTTAACTTAATGACCATTTCCACGTTTACTGACCACCGAACAAGTTAATGTATCTCCTAGTTATATGGATTAGAAACACAAGTGTTTTTGCCGCTTTAATCTTATTCTGTAGAACCATAGGTTTTTTTAGGATTTCTCATGAAAAACGTTTCTGAAAAATTAAGATAATCAGAGTGCTAATTCTACTTATCAGGGTTCCGTACCTCAAAAGGTAAAAAAGGAACCCTTATAAGATCATTCTCTTGTCCGTCTGTCCGTGTGTCACCACCGATTTTCTAAGGAACGCGTGGACCTAGCAAGTTGAAATTTATACCAGATACTGAGGTCTATAGTCCCTATTAGGTGTATAAAAACCAAGGTCCTGAGTCAACACGATAAAAAGATATGGGCAAATTTAGATTTTCGCGAAAATTTACCTTAATTTTCAACTTTTTTTATTCTTCGCTTGTGCTGTAACACCTTGCTTTTAACCAAAATTGTCAATTCTAGGTCGAAAGGAAATATCATATAGGTTTTGTGTTGAAAACCTATATGGTAGTCCCCGTTGACCTAGAATCACGAAATTTGGCAAGTAATACCGTCTTATGCTACAAGTATAGGGAAAAGTCTGAAAACTATACATTTGTAATTTAATCATAAAAAATATAGTCTTTATTAAAAGTAATTTGTAGGGAACCCTCGGTGGACGAGTCCGACTCGCACTTGGCCGGTTTTTTAAGCAACTTTCGCATTCGCATGTCAGCGGCAATTTATCAAAAAATTATAGAAATTGAGGATCTTTTGACAGCTTGCGTCTGTCATGCGAATACGACCATTGCGAAAATGTGTAGGATTGGCCTTCTTAACTTGGTTTGGATTGGCTATCCACTCAACAAGATATGTATATCTGTAAGCACTATAACTTAGCTTAAAATTATAAAAAAAATGTTCGCAAATTGGACACCACATAAATTAAAACTGGAAACTAAACAATACGGGAAGTAACCATTCCTTGCAGAGGCGGATTATCCTCAAGGCAAAGTAGGCACGTGCCTAGGGGCGCCAGATGATGACACGGTTTGCGCAGTGATTGAGCGATTGACTGCGGCGCTGCGTGTCGAGGGTTCGATTCCCGCACGAAACAAATATTTGTATGGCCTACAAATAGTTGTTCCGGGTTTGGCTGTTTGTGTATGTGAAATTGTATGTTTGTACACGCACCCACGATACAGGAGAAATTCCTAGAGTGGGGCAACGTTTTTATTTAAAAATGAAAAACAAAAAAAAAATATAGGGGCTCGACAAAGCTTTAAACGAAAAAAAAAGTATTTACATAAATAAAAAAGTCATACTTTGTACAGAGCTTCCAAAGTACGCCCCTATTACTACTTGATTACTCCTACATGGCCCGATCCCAAAAACTATCATCTGACAACTTTTTACGGCATTCGTAAAAGCTCTCTTGTTTATAAGTGTCTCGTTTGTCTTTGTTTTTCGCAAACCACGGCTGCTGAATGTGGGTCCTGGGCTCGATTCTTGGGTTGGGCTAATTATCATTCTGTTTTTCTATTAGTCATATTTCAGCGGCAGCCCAGAGTTTGAAAATTTGTGGAGTTTGGCTGACACTCTATAACTTCTAGCAACAGCTGGACCAAAATATGTTTGTTCATAAATTTCGTTCAAAGTTTCATGAATGTTACTCAGGTTTCTATAAGCATAAGTTCAAAAAACGCTTAGGGGCGCCGACGAGGTGCTTGCCTAGGGCGCTGGCAACATTTAATCCGCCTCTGCTTCCTTGGCAGTCGGGTAAAAATGTGTTTGTAACTACTATATATTTATCATTTTTTGCGGGGAAAACAGGCGAGATATTATGGTAATTAAAATACTTATCTACCAATTAAGTATCACAAATCTGCTCTCTACTCTACTTTAATTCATTCACACCATAAACCAACTCGATCCACTCTACTTTCCAAGTACATACCAACAAAAATAACGATCACATACAAAGTCTAAAGGAAACCACTACTTACTAGGAGATACTTTACTAATGAACTGGCGAACGTCCAATTAATCTAACTGATATTTAAGACAACAACGTAATGAGTTATTTTGCTAATAAGCACCCGGTACGGCTTTATTAGCGCTGTTGCCAACTGATTATTTGCGACAATGTAGCTAGCGTTGCACAGTCATTATAGTACAGGTGGATAAATTGTTAAGTGTGCTGGTAAAAGATCAGCTGGGCTATTCTGTAAGATTCAAAGCATTTATCTATGCTTCTATATCTATACTAAACGGCAAACGTTGTTTTGCCATACAAAAAAAAATACCCTACCACCTATTCTCATACCTACCGAATATACACAGAAAATTTCATGAAATTCGGTCGTACCGTTTCGGAGAAGTTCGGTAACAAACACCGTGACACGAGATTTTTATAAAGAGATAGAGTTTGTGAGGTTGTAGGGGGTAATCTCTGTATCTACTGAACCGATTTTGAAAATTATTTTACCAATAGAAAGCCACGTTATTTGTGAGTGCCATAGACTATATATTAACTCGAAAAATACCGCCCAACGAAGTGAGCACGGGTCAGCTAGTTCCAAATAATTTGTGTGTTAAACATTAAATAACTTAGCTGCTATAAATTCTTAGGTGGAATTGAACTGTAATTTCTTCTTATGATAGGAGTTTGACAGTTCACTTCAAGTTCACTTTACGTTAGTTTTCATGATGAGATGTCTACTGCTTTGCTTGTGCCAAAGCGTGGTGATTATGTCATAACTATTCATTAAATGCTCGTTGTAAAACTCCTTTGGGCTGCTATGGTCAGTGTTGGATCTTTAAGGCAGTTTAAGGGATGTTATCTAAATCTTCTTTTGCATGTCTTCATGCTTTAAACAAACTGTCATTTTTCATACAAAAACGATTGTCAAAAATACCAAAATAGGCGTGCATTACCGAACATAACACGTGGTCAATAGCAATTTTTTTTGGAACCTGGTAAAGGTTCCAAAAAAAAAATTGCTATTACCTAGCAGATAAAAAAAATATTTTACCTCGCGTTCAGCTCACATTTCTAGGAACCCACCCAGCAATTGTCTTTTAAACAAAGCTTAGATAATAGATTCTGGCACAAGTCTTTCACTTAGAAAGAAAGATACTTAACGATAGCAATTATTCAAGAAAAAATAACCTCAAATTCTTACAAAACGAGAATGTATGTTGCCATACCGCACCACTTAACTCCTTCGCCAACTGTACCTGCTTATAACAGAATGGGGAAGAAAACGTCTCATTTCAGTATATTAAAGTCGTGATGATTATTTTAATCGTTTGTCTAACAAAGAGAAGAAACAGCGGATTAGCGGTAATTATCTGAGCCGAGCCTCGTCGTGACGGTGGTTTGTTCCGCTGTGCTCTTTAGATAATTCTCGTAGTGATTTTAGAGAATGTTGTCGAGTTTTTTTTTTGGAGTTGGTAATGTGTTTCCTTGAAACGGTAGGGAGCAGGCTGTGACGGATCTGTTTCATCTTTCGTGGTTATAAGTTAACTTGGAAAACAGAGTTAATTCTGCTTTAGCTTGATTGACATTTTGGTCATAGGAATAGGGTATTTTACTGAAAAAAAAAAAAACTAATTAGTCCGTGAAATAGATTTCCAAAAAATATTGGACACGTATTTTTTCTTTTTTCACGTAAACAAAAAATGACGAAGATACAGTACGTTCAAAACTCGCGTGACATCACTACGATAGTACAATTTTACTAGCGACGTGACGTCACCAGCCCCTCTCCCGAGTTTTGATGTATTTTATCTTTGTCAATATTCATTGATTTACAAAAACAAAAAATACGTGTCCATTATTTTTCAATACTCTAACTGAAGGACTAAATAGATTTGCAATTTATTGATGGTGGAAACTAGCCTGGTATTTTCTTTCCGGTCGTGTTCTCTTTGACTCCCATTGTCAGATATTTTATATTTTTCTGGCCTATTATGACCCAAACCTGAGCAAAAGCCTGAAGATTACATTGATTTTCTTGTCCATCATTAATACCTGATAGGAACCAATCTTAATATCGACTAGTTAGATAGAGATTTATGTATAGGTATCTACTTACATGAGACTGTTGGTAAATAACCCACCTGTTTTATAAAAGTAATAATAATTCAATAAACTTAATCAAGCCTTTATAAACTTAATAGCCTTCAGAAGCTGTAGAACAGCTACCAAACAGCTGGAGAGTATCTTAAGTTAATTTAACAGAAATTGGCGACTAGATTTTGAGCTCTTTACTACCTATGTAAATACAAATATCGGATTAAATGCATGAACAAATAATAATTTGGATTTTAATTTATATTTAGTTTTTTTTTATTTTAATTATAATTTAGATTTTAATTTTGATTTTGATTTCAATTTATTAAATTAGATTAGATTAAATTGTATTGTAATTTGGTAATTTATTGATTTCTTTTTATTTGTGATTTTGTGTTTTTATATATTGTGTTTTTTTTAAATTAAATTATGCTATTGGCACTTAGTGCCCTAATAAATAAAATTTTATTATTATTATTATTATTAAAAACTGAAAATACAATCAATTCCGCCCAAGAATTTTCTTAGCAGGATCTTTGCTCACTGCAAAAGCAATGCTTTCAATTAAGTAAGTAATAAGGAGGGGGTAATTTTTTAATATGAAATCAATGTAATGTATTTCAATGTCATAATGAATTTTTAGTAAGTTTGCACGCTTTACTTTTTAAGCACTATATTTTCCAATAACAACTTGTATACCATGTTTTATGCAAATCAAAATATCTTATCTTATCTTAATAAGCACAAACCAATTGAGTAGGTTGGGTATTTAAAAACGAAGGGGTTAAAATAATAAGCGTGTCGACAGGAACATCTATGGCCGACATAAGACATACTATGTATAACATTATACACGAAGCTAATTCGATACCTAAGCAGATTTTGCTGCATAGACAACTCAGACCTCTCCATATTTTCACTCATCATAATCTGCCTAAGTATATTTGCATCTGCCAGGGTTTCAAAATTTGATCGAAAGGGTCACCCCGGCACTGGAACGCAAAGGGCATTAGGAGGAACACGGATGGGTTTTAGTCCGTAAGAGTCTGAAGCTCCCCCTCCCGCTCCAGAGCGGAAGGAGTCATTTGATGATTTCCCATCCTTAAAAAAAAGGATATTTGGATTTTTACTTGATCTCCTTCTCATTTTTACTGTAACTCTGATCTAGCCCCTTGTATCTCTTCTTTCTTTTTAGATATTCTACACACAACAACAGAAATAAGACATTTCAGTAGTCAGAAACATAGATTACTTAAAAATAATACCGGCCAAGTGCGAGTCGGACTCGCCCACCGAGGGTTCCGTACAAATTTGTAGCTACAAATTACTTTAAAAAGACTATTTTTTTATGATTAAATTACAAATGTATAGTTTTCAGACTTTTCCCTATACTTGTAGTATAAGACGGTATAACTTGCCAAATTTCGTGATTCTTGGTCAACGGGAACTAAGAAATAGGTTTTCGACTCAAAACCTATAGGGTACTTCCGGTTGACCTAGAATTGTCAATTTTGGTTAAAAGCAACGCCTTACAGCACAAGTAAAGGGAAAATTCAGAAAAAAAAGTTGAAAATTAAGTTAAATTTTGGTACTTACAAGTTTTCGCCAAAATCTAAATTTGCCCATATCTTTTTATCGTGTTGACTTGATTTTTATACACCTAATAGGGACTATAGACCTCAGTATCTGGTATAAATTTAAACTTGCTAGGTCCACTCGTTCCTGAGAAAATCGGTGGTGACACACGGACAGACAGACGGACAAAAGAGTGACCTTATAAGGGTTCCTTTTTTACCTTTTGAGGTACGGAACCCTAATAAGATATATATCCACAAAACGTAAGGCTCAAGACTAGACAAGAAAGCTGCCTATCTCATAGCTGCTGAACTGTCGTAAATTCTGTCAGTATCATACATAAACGGTGCTATAAATAAATGCCACTTAACCTATTTGCTGTACTATCACGCTGAGTTTGTAACAACGACCAATTACATAAGATATTTCTAGTTATTCAAAGTTAGGAACTTAGGGCACTTCATTTGAAAGCGTTCTTGAGATCTGCTTACGTAAATGTTATGTTATTGGCATCCTGAACTTCAATTAAAAAAAAAACTTGGACCCAAGGAACCATACATACATACCTACAAATATACATAGGTACTTACCTCCAGTCGAAAATCAGTGGGGGCAGAAAAAGGGCTACAGCTCAAGCTCAGCGGATCATTTAACAGCCTTATATAGATCTCTTGAGATTCTATACACCTTCATATACCTACTCTATTTGCAATAACCAATGCGATAAGAAATGCGTTACATGATACACCAAAGTGTAATCAATAAGTACCTGCATTAGTAAGAGCTCTAAGCACAAACCCACTTTTTTTTAATAGCCTATGGTATCCCACTGCTGGGCAAAGGCCTCCCCCATATCCTTCCAGACACTCTTTTCTTGCGCCACCTCGAACCAGCAAACCCTCTTATTGGCAAAAAAACCTTTCGAGCTACAATCTAGCCTAGGCATTTTCTTCTTAAAGGAATTTTTCATATAGCCTTTCCTATGCGCGGACGAACAAATGCGAACCCTATAAATCCTGAAAAGAAAAACTGTAGAAAAATGTTCACTCATCAATATTTTTAGTATCGTTCTTAATTCAAATTATCATAGACAAAATTGCAGAAAAGACTCCTCAAAGGGCACATAGTTGCACCAGCCCTTGGTATCACCGCTATTAAAATTAAAAAGAAAAATGCATTATCAACACAGGCATAGGTAACAAGTGGTACATTCTATCGTGGCGGTGGTTACCGCGCTCGTGCGGCCCGCCCCGATATTTTCATTACCACTATAAATACCTAGGAATGAAGTCTTCGCATTGCTGCTTATTGAGGTTGCACCTTAATTATATTTCGCGATAACCGCGCTCAGCGGGTTAAATAAGGAAACTTTAATGGCGAACATTTATTTAGTTTTATGCAGTTGTTTTGTTTTTTCACTGATTGCAATTTGCAATAGGGGAAATTAAGTTTTGAATTAGTATTTGTTTGTATTACATCGTTATTTTAAATGACATACAATTTTATGTACACCATTTTTTATTTAATAACACAACTGTTTTAACCTACCTGGTGTTTCTAGTAGGTAACCTACATAAATATTCATTGCCCGTTACGTGTCCCACAAAAAAATACTTACATATTACACTAACCCGAATGTAACTTTACAAACAACACCTACACCTGAAAATCATGAACACAAAATATGACCTGAATAAGTACATAAATAAAAGACAGTCGAGTATGTATAAAGGTGGTTACGAACAGAATCTGTGACAAACAACATGATATGAGACCACGTTATTCACCCGTGATGCAAAAATAATCGAAACGTGATCGAAAAGCTGTGATCTGATGCTAATGATCGGTGTCACGTTCATACAATAGGCGCCGACGCAACAATCTTGATCAAAGTGACGCGTCTGCCATATTTATCTATGAAATGTTTAGACGCCCGCGTAGACTTGTGAAAAAATATTGTGTTCGCTAAATAGTTACAACAGTCTACCGATTTTCATTTTGTTGTGATAACAAACAACAACATTGTTTGCACAATAAAATCAAAACAACAGCAGCTTTTAATTTATATCGTTGACTAGATGAACCTTTCTAAATATGAAACACGACTGTCCACTGCCCAGGGCACATAAGTTTTGTTTTTAATGTAAATACATCATATACATATCATGGTTTTTGTGAAAAGGTTTTAAGAGCCCCAGTATTTGATAAAAACTTTCAATTTCTTAATCTTAAAAATTAATGAACCGATTCCATTAAAACTTAATATGAAAGACGCGGACGCCTAGTTCTAATAAGCAAGTTAGGAACTTTTTCGAAAATTCGTAAATGTCCGAGATAGTGATTTTTCACCGTCTGTATAAAGATTAAAATAGCCCATAAACAGCTAATCGAATAAGCATAAATTTTTGACTTCATAAAAAATAAATTCTTTATTTTGGAGAACATAAGATCCGAACAAATGATATCTACAATTATATACAAAATGGAAAGCAATTAATTTTACTTAAATGATGGCTTACAAATATCTCTAAATTATCAAAACCTGTCAATGTGAACCTCTCAGAAAGTTCTACTACAACGCTGTATAAATGAATTGAACTTCCTACGACTAAAACAGTTGCTTATGTTAGTTATTCGGTAACACATATATTCACCTTCCTGCTTACTAAATTCTGTAGGTACTTGTAACCGACGTAACTGCCTGACAATGAACCAGTTCATTCCCGCTGTTCCACTCGTATAGAAGTGGTGATTCTCACAAAAACTCCTTCAGGCCAAGTCTTGCTGTAGGATCCCTTCATGGTAATCATCAAAAAACTTGTGATAGTGGTGATGACTGGGGTAGTTTAAATGAGCATGTGTCATGCGAGAAAATGAGTAGGTATAACATTCACAGAAACGACCGGTCACCGTGAAAACTTACGTGGAGTGAGCGCGAGGTGATACTCATTCCATCTTGATTACACGGATTGACATCTCTTTTCGTGGTCACTTCACCCAAGTCTTCATTTCGACATGTTTACAGCTAATCGATTCAGCCGGTCTATTCTGTCGACATCTGACGTGTATACTTAGGTGGAGTGAACGACACAACATAAGTGAGCTGTCATTCCATCTTGTTTGTATGGTTTGACAGCTCACTTGTCGTTCATTTCGCCTAAGTTTTCACTTCGACATATTTACAGAATCGCACTGCTGTAAACATATCGGAGTGAAGGCTTGGGCGAAGTGATCACGGAGCGAGCTGTCATTCCGATAATGATTACAAGGATTGACAGCTCTATTCGTGTTCACATCACCCAAGCCTTCACTTCGACATGTTTACAGAATCGCACTGCTGGACAGTAAACAACATTAGTCCAATGTTCTTTCCTGTCATAATTCTGTAGTTTTTCCTGAACAAACATAGTTTTCTAAATGTACAAAAACTCCAACCAAATATCAATCAATATCTCGGTCTCTGTAGTCATACCTTCCAACATATTAGTAAGTCTTCTCTGGAACTCCAAAATTTAGCCGTAGTATGGTCTGAGGCTTGTGGAATTTGTTCGAAAGAGTCACCGCGGCCCTGGCATGCAAAGGGCACTAGGAGGAATACGGACGGGTATTAGTCAGTAAGAGTCTAACACTCCCTTCTGCTCCGCTAGAGTGGTCGGAATCAATTGACGATTTCCCATACTTAAAAGAAAAAAGGGATGGTCTGCGAAGTGATGAAGTTTTAAAAAGAGAGCAAATTCATCAGCAAAAAACAGACGGAATGTTTCAAAAGGCTCGTGTAAAGTCGCTATTTGGCGCACATGCAATAAGTAAATTAATTCCTCCGTATCTATTAAAACATGCGGTGGCTGTCACATCTGTTATGTAAACAACAAACTTGACGATGCAAATTTTATAGATAACGCAAAGTTACGTGCATTCTAAGAGAAGTCGGACGAAAGATGACGTCCGTACATCATATTATAATATGTATATTAATGTATAATGAAATAAGCTCTGGTCGGCGCAACGCCACTACTCCGGCGCACTTAGATAGGCAGATCAGATCATCTTTATTCGCGGCTTTCATCATAGTTTGTAGACCCAGAAAATTGCTACAGCAGGTCAACGGCCATTCGTCCTGCAAGCATTGACCTGGTGAGGGCTGTTGGATGAGGCAAGTAATCAGCGAGCCTAAACCCAGTTATCATCATCATATCAGCCGAAAGACGTCCACTGTTGGGCATAGGCCTCCCCCAAGCGTCGCCACAACGACTGGTCTTGTGCGTCTCGCATTCATCGGCTACCCATGACCTTCACCAGGTCATCGGTCCACATCGTGGGAGGCCTTCCAACGTTGCGTCTTCCGGTACGCGGTCCCCACTCCAGAACTTTTGGCCCTATCGACCATCTTTTCTGCCAGCAATGGGTGGCCAAAATAATGATGAAGAACTTTATGAACTTTTGTTCTATATTGAAAGCCGTTTCGATATAGAACAAAAACTTCCGAAAGCCTCTATTCAAATTCACCATTCCTCAGAGAGATCAGGCCAACCCGAGTTCTGATCAAACTTAGACTAGAAATTCTCGATCCATAAACACAAGGCTTAGTGGTCTTAAAACTCCTGTTTTAGTTGTTTTCAATTTTATCACAATATTTAAACACAACACCTTATTGTAGAGTGTCGTATCAGGCAATTCAATTCACAATGTTACCAATTAGGGCCTTGCTTTTGTAGGCAGAAAACCATAACAATACAATAATGTATTAAAATAAACAAACAATTTGTTATGTGAATGGTCTTTCCGCAAGAAAAGACTTGTTATATGGACAACTTCAAGCAAAAACTGCCTCTTCAAAGTTAGAATGAACAAGCTTCTCCTGGGTAAGCTGACTCCATCGTCCACTTTATCTTTGTCAGCTCTGACCTAGACTACAGTCATGAGCAAACTCAAAATAAAAAAAAACCGGCCAAGTGCGTGTCGGGCCACGCGCTGTGTAGGGTTTCTTAGCAGCCCGTTATTTGAACCCGTTGGTATAGCGCCATCTAGCGGAAGCTTTGTGAAATTTATGATTTTAGTATGTTAACCGCTATAATATTCCTTTAAATCATGAATAATCTAGAAAAAATCCTTTAAAGTTTAACATTTCCTAAATAGAGCATTAAATTGAAAAATAGTACAACCTCATTTTAAAAAACCTATTCTATTATAGGGTAAACGACGAAAAAAAAAGTCATCACTTCACAATTTTATTTTACCACTTTGTCGGCGTGTATAGAACCCCCCCCCCCTACAATAATACAGTTTTCTTGTACTAACAGTCTCTTAGCAAAACCTCGGACGGACGGACGGACAGACAGACGGGCATGATGAAACTATAAGGGTTCCTTGTCAGGACTACGGAACCCTACGGAAACTGAACAGAGTCCTTTTCAAAAGGGGAGGCAACGTGCCTTTGTGGAAATGGCAAAATATGGAGGGATTTATCACATGACATTTCGACAGCGTTCTTATTAATTCCATACTTACGTCGTTTTGACAATCGCCTCTGCCACGCTAGAGCTGTCAAAATCTCACTTGTCTAAAGCCTCGAGTATTTCAGTGTGCCAATTTTCAAGCAACGTTCGAATTCGCATGTCTGTCAAAAACGTCTCCATTTCCATCCATTTTTGACAGATTGAGGCTGACATGCCAATGCGAACATTTTTTTTTACTATGGATAGGCACGCGTTTGACCACTATCTCACCTGATGGTAAGCGATGATGCGGTCGAAGATGGAGCACGCTTGCCTAGGAGTAACCTATTCACTCATGACTTAAAAGACTCCCAGGTTGTAGCTATCAGGAAACACAGACTCCGGCAGGGAATTCCACTCCTTAGCTGTACGCACTATGAATGCTTGCTTTAAAATTTGTAGAATCGGCCCTCAGAGGTAGGTGGCGACGGCCACTAACCACCATATGCGCCGCCTGCTTATTTTTCACTCTATGCCATATAAAAATAAGATAATGACGTCGAGACGGAAACACTAAAGTCAAAAATTCAAAGTGACGGATTCCACAACTGCGTAACGGTCTGACTGTACGAGTAGATACTTTATATTCCTTGCACATTAAATGAGTTACAAAATCGTCACAAATTACCTTACTGATTTGACTGTGAGATGAATTTCTGACGGGTCAACAGATACAAGATTTAGGTACTTAATTCGTCGTGGAAAGTTCCCAGTCCAAGTACCCGCATTGTTCCAGCGTTTACTTTGCATATCATCACTATGGGGCTGTATAAATATTAGGACATGTACTAGAACATCCATATATTAACTAATCGTATAGTTTTACACAAATACATGTTATTTACTATGCCCTTAATAAACAAGAACGTGACGATTCACTGGATAATAAGGAGGCTATACAGAGTGAATTTTCAATGTGTGCCTTCATGGCCAAATCCGAAACTATGAGGAATATCGAAAAACACTGAAAGGAGTCTCGAGCCCGAATTTGATGAAAAGCAAAACAGCAACATTGGATTTTTGAAAAATCGCTGTTGGTTGGTTTTGAAAAAAAAACACACCCTTTATTATTTCACTATCCTTAAGTGTAGCAAATAAGGATCAAATTCTGGGAAGTAAAACATATGGCAAACTAAAGGAAAGAGGTCATTTTTAACAGAATACTTTTTTAATTTTCAAAAACAAAATATCTAGTGAAGTTTTTTTCAAAAATCAATGATGTAGTTTTAGTTTTATCAACATCAGGCCCGAGAATCTACAACCGCATCATTGCATTTTTTTAAATCTCAGTTACGGCTTATTTAGGTAGCTTTAATCAGAATTTATAAAACTAATTTGTTAAAAATGAGAGCTTTCCATTAGTTTGCTATGTGTTATTACTTCCCAGAATTTGATCCTTATCAGCTACACTTTCGGATGGTGTAATAATATAGGTTGTTTTTTTTTTCAAAATCAACTGGTTCGATTCCCGGGTGGGAACAACGATTTTTCAAAAATCCAATGATGCAGTTTTACTTTTGATCAAAATCGGGCTCGAGAATCCTTTCAGTGTTTTTCGATATTTCGGATTTGGCCATGAAGGCACACTTTAAAAATTCAACCTGTATATAGAATTTCCAGGTATTGATACTCTGTAAACATTACGTCTTGGTTTGCATTTTCTTCAGCCGTGATACATTGGTTACTCATTTCTCATATTCGCATTGCCTTCTCCAGTTCTTCCCCCGAAACTAAGTGTTAATAAAATAAGCTCTTTAAGTCGTAGTATTAAAGTTCATCCCAATAAATCCGAGTCAAATCTCGAGTGATGTTTTAACGGTTGAACACTGTTGACTGTCGTCGAAATCGTTCCTACGCTAATCGGAGTGGGAATCACTGTTAGTTCGGTGTCCGAACGCCTAAACTGCTGCTGCTACCAATTAAATAATAAAATTCAATTATTATATCGTCGTAGGGTGTGGGTCAGTTGAAGAGCAGATCTCTGGCTATAAACAAGGATGTTTCCCACAACACTTTTAATTCGTTATGCGACAATTATGGAAGTTATCGAAACCGCAACCATTTTAAATATTTTCATTTTCCGTACCTATTAGCGAAGTTTTCGTAGATTACGTAATTCACATTATAAGGGGATATCGCTTTCAAAATATTTAGATCAGAAACAACTCTTATCTTTATTTTTTTCGCTAAGTTTTTTTTGAACTTTACCACAATCATATAAACTCCAAGAATCACAAGAAAACGACGCTACAATATCTTCCACTTTTCAATCTACAAACTCGTGACCACGCTTCAACAAAGCAACATTTTAGCGCTCTCCGGTCCCGCTAGTAAGGGGCCCGCATATCCGCCATATCCTAATTGAGCCCATTCCGTCGCGCTAAATAGTCCAGATTGGGTCCCCACAGGGATTGTTATCTGATTCAACGATTCCACTGCGAACGTTAATGCAATAAGGATGTACACGTCTACATTTGGTCTCTAACACGGGATATTGGGTATTAGAATCGTATTATTGTCTATTATTTAATGACGAAGTGTCGTTCGCGCCGGCTCTCGTTTAGGATTTAAGTGGACGATCGCTGTGATTTAGATTCAATTTCCTTTTTTTCTAATTCGTTCGTTGTTTGTAGATTTGGTACGAAAGCTTAGGCTTTGTCTCTGTTTTTGTGGCGATTATAGCTATTAAAGAATGTTATCTTCATTTTCAACTATGTAATTCTTTCTAAAGTCGTTAACCGACTTGTGAGTGTTTCATGAAATTTTTCATCGCTGGAAATAAAGTATTCTACGACAGCCGGGTTACACCGCTCTCTAATTACTTTAACTAGCGATTAAGGAAAATTTAGCTGTGGTTCAAAAATATTTTGTGTTGTGTCGGGCTTGGATTGATGGGGTGGGTTTGTTAGGAAGTCTAGGAATAAATATCTAGAGGTATTCTATTTTTCTGATAATATTACGGTTTGCAATATTAAATTTTAAGTAAGGTTCATATACTACGTTTTATTTGAAGTTCATTTTTTCAATACCATCGCAATACCCAAGAATTTGATTCTACAAGTAACACAACCAAACTACGCATTACTCAAATAAAAACCGTCACACACAAAGAAACAAAATCCAACAGTTAAACACGATCTCAAGCGAGCATCCAAGTGTAACGAGTCTCAAAAATTTCGCTCCCATTATAAAAAAGCATATTGTAGAATATCGGACCTGATTCTGAGGGCTCTTCATACAATATGCTGGCCTCATTATAAGGGCCCTTTTGTCCTTAGGACCAGTTCTTTGCAAAGCAATGGGCTCCACAATAAGTGTATCAAATCAGAGTGCCCCTCATGAGTTTCTTTATTCATGACCACTTCACGTGTCACCCTAAGACTTAACTTTAGTTTTTAATTAAAAGGAATTGTCTTTTGTTGAGGTTTTTGTCCTTGGACGGTTACCGTGTGATTTAGTGGACAATATGTTTGTTAATGTTAGTTTGTTATCAGAGAATATATCAGCTTACTTTAGAAATAAATAAAACATTGAAGAATTTACACCAATTCAGCAGGACCCAGCAAAAAAAAAGTCGATTGATTATCTTTTGTTTAATATTATGGTCACCCTTATAAGCTTGTGATATTCATAAATGCTATAGACGACGATAAAGTAATTTTCAATTTATCAATGATCAGTTAATTGATTTATTAACTAAACAAGCGGGCTAGGGCGTAGGAGTAGATTTAACTACGCGATTGTCTAACCGCTTACTACGATATCCATAGGTCGGGATTTAATTTTTCAATATTCTTGCTTACTTGCTAAGACTAATAAGTCAATTAGGAACAAAATAAAAAATGTTGGAATTTGCATCAAAACTTCCAATAGTTAATATAGACGATATTTCGACTATTATTGAGAATAATTTCTATTGACGTAAAACAGTCAATATGTGAAGCTCTCCCAATTTTTTTTTGGTCAATTAAAATAGATTTTTACAATTACCTTTACCTTTACCTTTATATACACCTTTACCTAATACCTTTTTCCATAACCAACTGCAGCTGAAAATACACCACTACACACATTACTATAAACTTAGAGCAAAGAACCACTTGAAAAATCTCCACTTCCTAGTATTCCCACATGACCTGATAATCACACACTAACGTTCCCAGCTCAGCGGCTAGAACCTAGACGGTCTATAAGCACCTGCGAAGCTCACTAATTATCAGGTGTTGCTGACTCACGATCCGTGGCCACGACAGCCGGGTTACACCACCACCCTCTCATTACTTTAACTAGCGATTACGGACAACAGCTTAACTGTTGTTTAAAAATATTTTGTGTGGAGTCGGGCTTTGGAATGATAGGGTGGGTTCTAAACGGGATCGATTAAGGAAGTCTAGGAATTTTAAGAATAGACTTAGGGAAATTGGTTGTGATGTAGAATTTTTTCTAGAAAAGTTTTCTAACGCTTGTTTTTAGGAACTTTCCTTTACGCAAAGTTATGGATATTATTAGAGAAAAAGAAATAGTGAAAAGAAAACCCCGACAAGAAATAAAACTGCATTTATAAAACTTAAATACAATTTCCACGATACTTTGCACCTATGATGAATTTCCACGCTCTTGATATTTGTTGGCTACAATCTCTTGAACATACATAAAAATGATAGGTAAATAAAACAACAATATAGAGCATTGTACACTTTTTTATTAAAAAACCAACACGCCCAATGATTTTATTTACATTTACATAATAAATAAATTAAAAATACAATAGAACATAAACATTTTCTTAGAATCAAGCTCGCCTACGAGTTTATTGTCAGTAACGGCTATAAAAATAATATAATAACATTGATTTATAAGTCTTATGTTGTTACTGAATGAATATTTTGCTTTAGTCAAGCGTTGTTCCATGCATACTGAGCAGTAATGTAATCTATGCTGGAAAAAAATAAACACAAAATCTGCATGGATTTTTCTCGATGTTTTCACAAAACAAACGATGTTACAATGTAAACACAGCAAGCATACAGTAACTGTCATTTAAACCGTTGACGGTGTAATTATTGGTTAGGAGGTTGAATTAGCAATCATTTGCAAGCTGTAATGAATGGACCTAGGCTGTAGCGTTATTCTGCAATAAGCTGACAAAAATTTTCTATTTTATTTCGTACACAAAAATTGCAAAAAAATGTGCAATCTATTTGTAATCGATCAAAAACAAAAAAAAAACGATGTGACAATGTAAACAAAGCAAGCATACAGTAAATGTCATTTAAACTGTTGACGGTGTAATTATTGGTTAGGATGTCGAATTAGCAATCATTTGCAAGCTGTAATGAATGGACCTAGGCTGTAGCGTTATTCTGCAATAAGCTGACACAATAATTCTATTTTATTACGTAAACAAACGCAAAGAATTGTGCAATCTATTTGAATCATTAACAAATCAATATTTTAGAGCACAAATAATACCGCACGATAGTATTGACTAATTACATTTTTTAATAAGCTACGATAACAGCTGCATTCTAAAAACATTCGCGAACATAATTATTCACGCTTGGCCGCCAAACTAAACTATCATTTTGTTAATTACAAAATAATTGCGCATGTTAATTTTTCACTTTCGAAAGCGGATGCGGTATAGTCATACAACTCATACATAGCGTCCAAGAACACGGTCGGCCGTGCAAGTCACCGTCGCGTGATTCCCCCATCACTTCATTGTTTACACAACCATTACTCACTTAATGAGCACACTGATGAGGCTGCGTGACGCTGTAATTAATGCTCGCGACCTCAAATCACTTACTGACCGACTAATTTGTAACGTTCAGGATTCATTACGTGTTTTTTGTCCACTGTGTTACTTAGTTGCGCACTGTGCACGATGTTTACGTGTGTTGCCATTTTCGGACGTTGGATATGGTTTAATTGGATCAAACAGACTAAAGACGCTTGGTTTCAAAGTCACTGAAAACTTCATCGTTGTGGCACTGATTGATAACACGGCAAAATTCTAAAGCGTTGCAATAGCTTCGACAAACTTTTATCTAGAAAAGCAATTTCCTTAGCGGCTTTGTTCGCAGTGAGCTCGCTTGCAAAGTGGGACAACAGTGGCGCTTTAATAACAGTGGCTCCGTAAGTACCTCTGTACGATTCTCGACTAATAGCTGTAGGATCGAGCTAACGTTTAATTGGCGTATTTATCGCAATTACACGCATCCATGGTTTGAGGGCGAGTGCGAACCGTGATAACAGATTTCACTTCTGACCCAAGCCGGCTAGAAATGTAATTGGAAATTAATTCATTGTCTGAGCCACGACCTCGCCACAATCTCGACGCCGATAAACTCTTTATAAAACATTTTTTTGCATAATTAATTCCTATAAAATGTGCTATTGGCACGTTCGTATTGTTACTCAAAATGAAAACCTTGAACGTTGAAAAAATCCTCAGTCAACAGCAACAATGGTCGCGAATTTGTCATTACCGAGGAACGTGACTGAAACCCAAACACCGGCCCGCGAGCGCGCCCGCGCAGGCGCGCACACACCACGCATGTCTCGTTTATTTTAATATCACCCTGATTTTTTACTCTTTTCCACCAATTTTCGTTTTTTTTCATAGCGACCTTTTTGTTCCGACAACGTGACACCTTTAACGGATTTTTCACGTACTCTGATAAATAAAGTATTCAGGCGCAGTTTATCGGAATGCTCAAGTACATGAAGTGGATTAGCATAAGTCCTTGTGATCTACATAGCATGGGGAGCGAGCTTGCGAAACATCACGTAAACATAAAATACAGAGCTGATGAAACTTCCATAACCGTCCACGTGTAACCCTTAATAGAAAAACTTTTCTTGTGTGTTCGTAATTGAGTTTTTGTTAAGAAAATTAGATATGTTTGAAGAAATCTTTTGATTGATGGGATCCATGTCATGTAGAGCTTCGCTTATTTTGATATTCTTAATGTGGCCGGGACTCACACATCATCCATATATGTTTATTTGTTGTTAAGTCTCTGGAGCTTCATGAGTTATTATCTATTATAATTTTTATCTATTATATGTTTAGATATTTAGGTGTAAACTGAATGATATCTTAATTTTTAATGTTTTTGTTTCATGTACTGATCCATGATGCCATTACCTATAGTATGAGTAGGTATAATTATTTATTTATTACGCACACACACACTATGGTACGAAAGATTTTTCTAACGATATTGCTTGATATTATTTGTCACACTTAATTCAGAATATAGTCATTTGATGCACCCTAAATATGCAAACACTTTGAAATCGAGACTTGAATTGAGTAAAGCTTCTTTAAGGGAATGTCTGTAGATTTAACTAGATTATTGGTAATTTTGCATCACGATGCGGTTCGAGAGGATATTACCTTTATTCGCGAATCAATAACTCGATTGAATGCCATTTTTATAAGGGATTCAGGTCACCGGGGACGGATTCAATCCTAAAAGGAAAAGTTAGCTCAATAAGTGTATTTAAGGCGCGTCATCGGGTGGCAGACGCGCCGGGTACACCTGTTAACTCCTACATTTTTCTAAGAACAGCAAACAATTTTTATTTCACATGCTAAATACACATCGCCGCCACAACTTTGATGTCATTTAGCGAAAACAATGGAAAGATCCGCGCGCGCACTGGCATGCTAATTCCTACATTTTATTTAAATAAACTTATTCTTATTATAAACGTGTCCTATGTCCAACTGCTGTTAAAATTTATAATGCTATTTTTACGTTTATATGAGTCATGTGGGATCTTTGAATGGGTTCTTTACACTTGGCATCGATCATTACTTATCGCTTGATTTGTCATATACATACATAAGTGACACCTTAAAAAGTCGTTTACCTTTGCCTGCGTTCATTTGCTGCTGTGTCGCCTGCACGGTTGTTATGTGATTTCTATTCCGTTATAAAGATGAGGAGTGCATCGCTTCGTCTCGCATGTAACACTCTGGCCGCGATATATCCGCCTTAATCCACGCGATTTGCATCGGCGTGCCTTATGAGCTTTCCTGGCAGTTTTCGCCATCATAAAGTGATCAAATAAGTTATCAAACGCGACTATAAATCAGTGGCTGTGGGACTTTCCCCCGAGTGTCGTTACGATTCTCTACGCCGTCTTACGCGGCGCGATTCTGACGTTTTGCCAGCTTTTTGTTTGGCGCGGTTATGCTAATACGTAATGATGGGTTTCAAGTTCCCGGTGCGGCATTAACGTGTGGACTTACACCGTAATACTAGCCATCATTGAGCCCTACGACCGTGTACCGCCATTACAGTACTGCACGTTCCACTTCATAGCAAA
This sequence comes from Lacanobia wlatinum, assembly GCA_947578705.1. NCBI lineage: Eukaryota > Metazoa > Arthropoda > Insecta > Lepidoptera > Noctuidae > Lacanobia > Lacanobia wlatinum. Next base: position 17,184,363 of record OX388039.1, read on the forward strand.
CAACTCAATCTTCCGCGGTCAACCTTCGCGGATGTCTCTTCTAATATCGAACCAGATAGGTAGTGGAGTGATTGAACTCTGAGTTAGTTCCATCCCGTCTGCTCCATCACACCTTTGCCCATCAAACCGTCATTAAGATGAAATCCTTAATTAGAACTGGCAACAAAATCGTTTTTATATCTCACTCCATAAACAAGGTATATGAACTGGGTAAATATGTTGTTTGCACACGCGATATTTAACGATACAATTTAAAATTCAAAAGTATCGCAGGTGCTGCTAAGTATCTTGTTTTATAGCGTAATGAAAAAAGGTGTTATTAAACCGCTGGATGAGACTGCAATCGGAAAAAATGTAGGTAGGTATACGAGTCTGAGATCATTGGTATGCGAATTACGAAGAGTCGAACAAAAGGCATTATAACATCCTGTTCCCGCGACACCACTTCAACTCTTATTATTAGCCTAATGACAAAAATTTATAGCTCCTTAAATTCGCCGTGCTGCAAATATTAAAGTTCTTTTTTTACGAAGGGAAATGAAAAGGTTTCGTTTGGTTTTGGAGTCGCATTGGGAGGTACGTTATGATACCACATTTTTATCTTGGGCCCGGCTTTTGTTCATTCAGTTCGGCTGTAAAATGTTGCGGCCGCGATATAATTGAACTGTTATAAAATTGTATCATCAATTTGTTTATTTTTAGCACACGTGTCTTTTTTATGTTAAAGGAATTGGAATGTTTCCGGTACCTGAGGTAACTTGAATAAATGTATAGTTGAGCTTATATGGAAAAATTAAGCCATGTGTAAAAGACATTGCAATGGGTGGGCTACTTCCACATGGCATGAAAATGAATTGTCCTAGAATAAACTGTATTTGTTTTGAGATACAGTTGCAGCAACAATGATAATTAAACTAGGTACTTGGGTTGTTTCCTCAAATTCCTTAACATTTCAAAGGAGTCTCAAAATAAAGGTCTTTTACTAAATTACATTGAATTATGTAAAAACAAAAAGCAATCGACACGTCAGTTCTTACGTGTAAATTAACTCTTCACCGCTTTGGCAGACCATCGCCACATCGGCGATAATACCACAAATTAATGTGTGCGATAAATTACTGCAGGTGAATTAAAACGAGACGTTTCTATAGACTCTTAACAGTTTTTCAATAGCTTTTTACTTTCATTTTCATATTTGCCTATATTTACGTTCGCACGCTGAATAAATGCATATAATTTTGGGGTAATTACCCTCAAAGTAAAGATACCAGTATTCAATTTTCGTTTTAAAAAGTCAACCTCGTAAATTAGTTGATTCAGAGGTTTTCGAAAAAGGTTTTTGGATAGTGTCATGTGTTGTGAGGTCTTTATTTAGTGTGTTTATGTTACAATTAGGTAGTTATCGCGTTAGGTATGTTGGAAAACGGCGCTTGCGCAGTGGGCGGGGTGCGGTCACCGAACGTACGACGCCATCTTTTGATTCAGTCAGATTTGAATTCATTCACGTTTTTATATCGGAATTATGTACAGGCTCTTGTATTTTTAAAATTTATCTTAAACAGCTGGTTTATTTATTTGTTTGGCATAGAAAATTGAAGCGTTAAATGTAAGCGTTAGTAAAAAAAAACAAATGTTGTTTTCTGGAACTTTTTTGTTGTAGACATTATACCTAGACAGAAATCTATTTAGCTACAGTTGTAATTATAATTTCTGGGCGGTTTATCAATCTATGTTTTATGCTAATTACTAAGAATAGATACTTTAATATTGTTGATCTTTGACGGTCAGCTTATAGCGTACAATATGGTATTTCTGTCGCCCTTATTCAAAGATATTTGAGGTCGGCGCAATATGCCTTCTTCTTCCAAACTTCTGTTTAAGTTGTCAATTCAGTAGTTACCCCCATTCCAGCCATATCATTTCGTTTCCTTAGTCTTTCCGGCCGCTTATAGCAATACAATGTCCGATGCATTAATTTGTGGACATCAAAAAGAATACAACCAAAATCCAGTCATTCTCGTCGTCACAAGACAGTCACAAACAAAAGTTATTCGCTCCACCAATACCTTGGTTTTAACTTTATTTGTTCGACCGTATTTATCTCATTGCGATACAAAATCTGCATTTCAAGCGGGAATCGTCCACGGCTCGGAAACTCGGAACCGATGGATTTTTATGCAAATTCCATACAATACGCGGTCGGAGATGGAATGTCCATCACTCGCTCGCTATCGTTTGTTTTAGTCTAATTTGAATGTCTAATGCAACTCCTTATCATTTACAAATATGGCCAAATGATATGCGAACAGATACGGGCAGGAGCTAAAGTTGTTGCAGGAGTTGAGAACCTGTTTTTGTTGTTGACTGTACTCTGGTTACAATGCCTACTTTTCTAGTTAGTGTTTTTTCAATATAAACAAAGATCTATATGTATTGACACCACGAGAGCTTGGATAAAGAATCAGAACTGTCGCTCAGCGTAACGAAATGTAATATAAACAGATTTCCACCTACTTTTCAATATGTGACTCTGGTAAGCCTATAAACGTTTCTTTATTTCAATTTACGTCTCATAGTAGGCGGGCATTATTGAAAGAGCAGTTTCCTACCGAATTCCCGTTGTATAATCAACGCTTTTCTCGCGTATTTTTATTGATTCACCCAGAGCGCTCCCTCCCCCCTCCCTGGAGGAAGCTGGGTTGGAAGCTGCCTCCTACCGCGCATTCATAATCGCATCGACACACACGACACTTGGCGCACGCTAAACACCACCTTAGTTGCTTCAGAATACAGTCGCTTTCGTGAAACCGATACGTTCTGAAATAATGGAACAGAATCGTGCGTTACCAGCCACGAGACATTAAGCGTCATATAAATTACATTAGCATATAAATAAAGTATTTTTGTTGCGTCTCCGGCCGCAGTACTTCTTGGGTCTTTTACGATGTCGGGCGCAGGGTTAACTCGGGACATTTTTGTTCTCCTTTTTAGATAAATCCACGGTCTTAACGACCGTAAGCAAATACATGTTATCGGTATACGTTTATTGCTTATTCGAACTCATAAATAATGCCGATGGAAACACGAAATTAATTTAGTTATGATAAAAGAAGGTAAACATGCTAGGATAAAATAGTTGGGTGAACTCACGAGGGTTTGTTACCAGTGCGACGTGGAGTCCAATTATTTATAACATACCTATAAAATGAGGGGAATAATGCTCAAGTAATTTTCTGTTCATCTGTATTAGATTTTCATTTTATACGTGGGCAGGAGCTAGCTCCTCTTACGTATTTTTTATTACATTGAAATGAATCTTGTAAATATTGCTGGAAAAATAGATTGAAAACTTGAGATATTACTAAACATTTTAGACTCTATCATGGATATAAATTCTTTAAACCCAGGTTCTATCATAAAAACTCAAATAAATGACAAGAAATTCCTTTATATTATCTCTCAAATAATAATCTCACATTGACCTCCATGAAGGTAAATACTTATGGTAACTCAAAAAAAGCACGAGCGAAATTCCAGTCAAAATAGCCATATAAAAGTGTCTCGACGTCGTAAAAGTTAGCAATATAATGAAACTGTAGTTAAGTGCTTTGCATATGTCATGAATACGCCATACTGTTTATCATTGCTAAGGTAAAAGTAATCGTTTAGCAGAATACATATATCTTTCACTTGAAAGACAATTTCAATTATGAGGGTGCCTATCCATTTCAGCGGAGCGAGGCAGCGCAGCAGAGCGGAGAAAAGGATATTTTTTTTTACCAATGGAATTGCACAAAATCTCCCCGCCACGTGAGTCACTGACGTTTTGTACAATTCCATTGGTTAATATTTCTTCGTTTCTCCGCTCCACTGCCTCGCTCCGCTGAAATGGACAGGCAGCGCAAAGAGCGTTCAGTCGTAGGACCCGATTGTCATTCGATCTTTGTCATTTTTATGGTAAATCAGAAACCAGAAAGTCTGATAATCATTCTTGCTCCAAAGAGTATCGTTTTATCCAGTGATTTGGAGGTCTAATACACCTAGACTGGAAGGCAACCCCAAAATAGTTAGCAAAAAGCTAGGCAGGATATCAATAAAATTTGTAAAACAAAACACCAACTACAACCACAGAAAAAAACTAACAATAAAGTTTATCAACTAAACATTTTCAATCATAGGTATTTCCTGAAATTTTCAAACTATACCTACGTAATTACAGCGACATGCGACACTGAAAGAGGTACACACACAACTATATACGTACATCAATATACTAGTATATATACCTACACAGTAAAGTAAACGAACGTGCAAGATCTGAACGGGGCGAAATAAATGGGACAAACGAGGATAGGAAACGGTCGGGAAGAGATAAAGGGGACAGTTTGTAAAGCGTAATTATTTCTGAGACAAGAAAAACCATTGTCCGAGGAAAACTAAAGAGTTCCTATTCCAGTTTTGCTTTACTCTTTAATATTAAGCTTAGTATTAGATGAAGATGTTACGTTGGTTACTAATCTGACATTACCTATATTAAAAAAAAAAAACAAAAATGTCTGTAGGAGTACTTAGTAACTAAAACCAGCCAAGTGCGAGTCGGACTCGCACACAGAGGGTTCCGTACCATAAACCTTTATTTTTATTATTTGTTGTTATAGCGGCAATAGAAATACACAATCTGTGAAACACACAGCCCGCTGACAGACAGACGAACGGACGGACGAACAGCGGAGGCTTAGTAATTGGGTTCCGTTGGTTACCCTCTGGGAACCCTAAAGAAGACAGCCGCACGGGTCAATCTTCAAGATTCCTCCGTTCCTCAGAAAGCACAGCCGTCATATACAGATTTTTGACAGTCGTAACGAACTGTAGTCAGAAGCCAGGAAATCTATTATCATCATCATCATATCAGCCGAAAGACGTCCACTGCTGGACATAGACCTCCCAAGCGTCGCCACAACGACCGGTCCTGTGCGTCTCGCATCCACCGGCTACCCGCGACCTTCACCAGGAAATCTGTCGCCTAGGCTTAAAATCCTGTAAAAATTAACGGGCCCTATGGTATATGCCACGTGACTGAAGCCCCGAGAAAAACCAAACCTTTAATATAAACCTCAGTACACGAGATGAAGAACTTTCGTTAGCGTTATATACTTACGTATATATTTTATTTAATAATGTAGGTGCTTCTTCGTGGAATCAAATTGACAATTCAACTGGGTGACACGTGGCGCCCCCTACCACCCTCACTAAATTTATTCCCATAGGTATGACGTTCAATCATTGACTTTTTTTCATTTTCCCTCCGAAGATTTTTCCTTACCTACATAAGTGCTACATACGGGGATATTGGTGTTTTGATTGCTTTGGGAGACTTATATGTTAAGAGTTAAGAAGCGTAGATAAAATTGAGTAGATTGTAGATCAAATTTATTCTTCATCAAGTACTTTTGTAAGACTAGGTTTTGTCTGTGGCTTCACTTCGTGTCAGTTGAAAATTAGTATTGGGTTAAAAGTAATCTAGGCCATCTACCCGCTTTCCATCGCCTCGCTTCCAGCCATTGAGGCGCATTTATGTATTGTTACATAAATATATAAACATACAGGCATATATACTATGCGAAGTAGTACAGGTGTCTTTACGCCGATTTCTGAACTAAGCTTAAAGTACATAAGTTGAGTTTTTGTCAAACTCTACTTTAATCTGTATTAAAATCTTTGTTTCACTCTACTTAGTATTCAATTTAGAAACGAGCCCAAGAACTGGATTTAAGGACGAGTCAAACCCTATTTTATTTATGCTAATGTTTAACATGTTTTCAGTACGTCTACCATGAGTTTTATCAATCTACACTCGCTAGCGACCGTAGTTAAAAAAAAAGTGCGAGACGGACTCGCGTGCAAAAGGTTCCGAACGAATTCAATTTTTTTAACATGTTATTTTAACACTATAGACTTCTAATAGGTTTTCCTGTAATTTTTTGGTAAATATCTATTATCTACTACTATAAGATATTATCTCCATTCTTTTCAAAATTTTAGGCTCAGCAGTTTCGGAGATAAGGGGGAATGGTAATTTTCCGTCTAACTTCTTGAATAACTTCATAACCATTTATTTTAAAATAAGGTAAAAAATATAATTAAAATCCTCACAGTAAGCCCTTGCATTTGATATATCACACGATATTGTCCAAAAAACTTTTATTTTTATTTTCTAGTTTGACTCCCAAAAGTGACCCCCATACTAAAAATTTTATGATTCACGTAATGCTTCCGTGTTTGGGTCATAGAAGTCCGTATGTGTACCAAATTTCAACAGAATCGGCCCAGTGGATCCGGAGAAAACTGGCTGTGACAGACGGACAGACAGACAGACACCCGAGTGATCCTAAGGGTCCCGTTTTTTTTCCGGAACCCTAAAAATGTACGAAAACTTAAAAAAAAAACAAGTTTCTAATCTTTTTGGTTAGTTTGTTAATTAACAAGCAAGCAAGTTGAAAACAAATAAATTGGAAACTTGATTTTTTTAAGTTTTCATTTTTTTTTTTAACTACAATCGCTAGCGAGTATACATTGATAAAACTCATGGTAGACGTACAGGCTAAAGTAAAGTTAGACAAATACTCAACTTCAAATTTCTAATTTAGAACTCGGGGTCTTTTTTTTATCATCCTATTATGTCCCACTGTTATGCTAAGATATCCTCCATAGCCTTCCACTCTTCCGTCTCCGTCGTGTTGCCGTCTCCGACCATTCCGTCATCGGTAGCCTATCTTTTACAAAGACTATAAAATCCTTAATTATAACTTTGAAACGTTGGCCGTAATTCCAAATAACCATTATGAAAAGCTCATCTATTACAAAATTGCTACTTCGGTCCAGCACGGCTAAGCTGAATGACTAAGGCTTCTGCGCTGAAAACCTATAATAGCTTTCCCCACTAGCTTATTGCTTCAATCAGGTGTAGATTTAGCACTCACCTAGTTTTTACCGCGACTTTGGTCTTCAGAAATGTATTTTGGGTAGGTAAGTGCTTACTGAAAGCATCATTGCAACTTTTCCTAATCTTTCAGTGACTTTCAAAAGCTCGTTTATGAAATCTCTAATCAAAACATGTAATTTACTTTGAAAACCCGACAATTTATATGCCAACGCCGCTATAGATTTGGCCACTTACTGGGCCCAAACTGTAGGTATAACTATGTAAATGTACTGACGACACAAAAAGAAGAAGAACACGTCAAAACCACACCTTTTCCTCAACTCAGAAACTAGTAGGTAACCTCCGACTGACTTAATAATAATTAAAAACATAACCCTATTTGAACAAGAACTACCAAACTGCTAGCCACACCGTTCAACCCCATTTTCCTCTGCATACCTTCCAAAACATTCCATTTACCCCTACCTCCCTGCATTACATACGAACAGTGATATATAAATCGCATTAGGCATATCGCATGGCCACATTTTGTGTCTTGAATACTAAAATGGTTAAGAAAAATTACAACCCAGATACATATCTTGGAATCGAACATCTCTGGGTGTAATTCGGGTGCGACACGAGATAAATGAAGGAACGGAGGGATATATGCAGGGTAGTTTGACCCCCTTTTCACCCCCAACCCCCATCGGGCCTTGGAAATGTGTCGTTGTTGTTTTAACATGGATAGAGTACGGATTTGTTTTGTTTGTTTGTATGTTGCAGTGACTGATTGTAGTATTCGTTTTTGATTTATGGGATGGAGAGGGTTATTGATACTTACACGCGATTATTTGCCTTTTAAATAAATAGTTCTTTGATAAATTTCGTGCACAAAAACAAAGCGTACAAAAAAAATGGGAAGCAAATTTTACAAAATTATTCTAGCAGAGAGATAGAGGTAATGCCTTATACCTACCATTTAATCAATGGCAGAGTATTATAAGCATGCATTGGTAGTGGCAAAAGTGCTAGAAGTAATAATAGTTGGAGCCATAATTGAAACTTAAAACGTTACCTATCGCTAATACACTCTCCATAAATTGCACTCAAAATATGTTGTTAATATCATAAACTGAAGTTAACGATAGTTGCCAATTTTAAAAGTCATTACGTTATTTCTATACTTGGCACACCACCAAAACCTGATACTCCCGTAATATGCGCACTGTTTACCCTCTTTTAGAAAAATAAACAATCTTCTAGCTTTTAAAGATAAACTTGCAGTATATTATAAATATAGTAATGTTACTCTATTTACATTATAATATTACACACTACACCTACACTTTTTCTGAATATTGCCTGTCTAATTTATTCGAAATATGATCATAGTTCATCAATTTCAATGAGCATCTAGTGCTTTTGTTCTTCCAAAAACTCTGAAGTAGGTAAATGGATTTTCATGCACCTACTAAAAGCGAATTAGTCGTCAAGTGAAGAGTATTCCTCCACTGTTCTGGTAAATTCTTTGCGGGATCTAAGACAGTTGAATCGTTTCTACGAGACTCGTCGAGCTTCATTGGCTAGGTAGGCGTTTTATGTTGATTCTGGTTCTCAAGAGTTTCAGTGGTTGGGAATAGTGTTAGCTCTGGTCTCCTGAGGTAGATACTGGTTTCGAATTATAGGCGTATTTAGATATTATAATAATAAGATTTATTCCTATACGCACTACTTCATGCTAAACCGCCTGATCGTCAATTCTTCTTCAAAATTCGCATGAGAGTTCAAATTCTGTCTCAAAAGTTTTCTTCAGCAGGCAATATTTACAGTACCTACCTAACACATTGAAATAGTATATTAGGAATTAATGCCACAACAATACAAAAAGTTGACAATTCCATTTCAATCACCCCAGATTACTCCCCCATACTTAAAAAAAATAGAGTAGGTAGAAAAAAATTGCCAAGCATAGAAGAACAAATCAAAAATATATGCACCCTTCAAGAGTACGTGACGGCTCCTGAAGCGATTTACATGAGCACCGCCACCTCGTCGCGTGCCCACATTTTTTATTTAAATCATACTATTTAGGTATGCCAAGACATTTCTCCTTCACTGTACCACTGAACAATAAAAATAACGTTTTTAAAACTTTTGGAGCGACCTGTATATTTTAAGGTGTAGTTTTCTGACTGTTTATACGTATTTCATTCGATATTGAATGGTGGCTCACGTGATTTTGTGCATTGTTATAAGATACATTGACTCGTAAAGTTAACACAAAAGTTCTTGTGTAAAATGAATCTAATTCTTGGATCGGATTTTGGGTAGGTACAAACGAGAATATTTTTTTTGAACAAAGAACGTTTTTATGTGTGGCCAGTTTTTAGTTTATGATTTTTTCAATGAATACATAACTATTGGTTAATGAAATGTAGGCTGGTTTTCATAAAATATTTATATATTAATTATCCCAAACATACAGTATGTATGTTTGTATGTTTGGGATAATTAATATATAAATCTCCTCATTATAGATACCTGAATCTAGTTGGTGAGTTTTCCTTTAATTACATTAAGTACGTACTTATAATTTTATTTTCCTAATAAAACTGTATGTGAAATTCGTAATCCGTATAATTTGATTAATTTGATAAACATACTACACATATAATTAATTAATATTGAGGACGAGCTCCGCAAATCGGGACAATTTTCTATTCCAATTTACGATGCCAATCACGATTGCTTGACCAATTAATAATGCTTACTGTATCGTATCTCAATGAAATTAGGTTGCTAATTAATTACACTGATTTTGATTGATATTATTGCCTTTTGATTTACCTACAAATAAAGTTTTCCGCTCATTATTAATTAAAGTCTATCTAAGCTATAATGTTTTTCCATCTTACTTAGTAACCGCAAAAAAACAGGCCAAGTGCGAGTCACACGAAGGGTTTCGTAGCATGAACCGAAAAAAACACGTTTCTTGTACGGGAATATAATTTTAATTTAATTTAATTTTTATTATTTGCTGTCACAGCGGCAATAGTCAAAGTCAAATGATTTATTTCAACTAGACCAATAAAGGCACTTTTGAACGTCAAATGAAAATAAAATATAGTGACTCTAGTCGTCCGTTCGCAAAAGGTAGATTATTATGGAGAAGAACGGACAAGAAACTCCATAGTTACTCTTTTCAAAAATAAGCTTTACAATATTTGCATACATTAATCAATCCTACTAATATTATAAATGTGAAAGTTTGTATGTTTGTATGTTTGTATGTTTGTGCCTCAATCAGGCAAAAATGGCTGAAGCGACTTGGATGAAATTTGGCACACATATAGTTCACATCCTGGAATCAAACATAGGCTACTTTTTATCTCGGTAAAAGGCATGGTTTAGTAGAGATTGAGGAGGAAGTGGAAACCCTGCGCTTCTGCTGCCTTAGTACTTCAGATTCAAAAGTACCAGGAGAACATAAACATGTCATTGTATTTCCGGGGCTGAAATTGGGAGCGCTACAGATTCACATGTACCAGGAGAACAGAACGATGTTAAAGTATTTTTGGGATAGAATATTTTTTGTTTTTTATTTTTAACCGTCGATCAGAAATATGTATGTTGAAGTTTTTTCCGGGCTAGAATTGTAAACGCTATAGATTCACATGTGACAGGACCCAGAAACATGTTGAAGTATTTCCTTGGCTGAAATTATGAGCGCTAAAGATTCACAAGTACCAGGAGACTATAAACATATCGAAATATTTCCGGCGCTAATAAATTGTGACCAGTTAGAATTCAAAAGTACCAGGAGACCAGAAACATGTCGAAGTATTTTCGAGGCTAGGATTGTGAATGCCAAAGATTCATAAGTATCAGGAAGTCAAAACAGGTCGAAATATTTCCGGTGCTAGAATTATGAGCGGAAAGGATTCAAAAGTACCAGGACAACTGAAAAATGTGGAAGTTTTTCCCGGGCAGGAAATAAGAGCGCTAAAGATTCATTATGTACCAGGAGACCAGAAACATGTCAAGGTATTTACGGGGCTGCAATTGAGAGCGCTAAAGATTCACAAGTACCAGAAGAACAGAACGATGTTAAATTATTTTTATTACTAGAATATTTTTTGTATTTTTTTTAACCGTTGTACAGAAATATGTATATTGATGTTTTTTCCGGGCTGGGATTGTAAAAGCGATAGGTTCGCATGTGCCAGGAGACCAAAAACATGTTAAAGAAGTATTTCTTTGGCTGAAATTATGAGCGCTTGAAATTCACAAGTACCAGGAGACCATAAACATGACGAAATATTTCCGGCGCTAGAATTGTGACCGATTAGACTTCAAAAGTACCAGGAGACAAGAAAACATGTCGAAGTATTTTCGGAGCTTGGATTGTGAATGCTAAAGATTCATAAGTACCAGGAGGCCAGAAATTTGTCGAAATATTTCCGCGCTCGAAATATTAGCGATAAGGATTCAAAAGTACCAAAACAACATGAAAATATGGAAGATTTTTCCGGGCAGGAATTATGAGCGCTAAAGATTCATTATGTACAAGGAGACCAGAAATATGTCGAAGTATTTCCAGGGTTGTAATTGTTAGCTGTTAGGATTCAAAAGCACCAGGAGATCCGATACATGTAGAAGTATTTTCGGGGCTGGAATAATGAGCGCTACAGATTCACAAATACGAGGAGAACAAAACGATGTTAAAGTATTTTTGAGATAGAATATTTTGTGTTTTTTTTAACACTCAAACAGAAATATGTCTGTCGATGTTTTTTTCGGGCTGTAATAGTAAATGCTATAGATTCACATGTCAGGAGACTAGAAATAAGTCAAAGTATTTTTTTGGCCGAAATTGTGAGCGCTAAAGATTCACAAGTACCAGAATACCAGAAACATGTCGAAGTAGTTCCGGAGCTGAAAGTGTGGACAGTAAAGACTCACAAACTACCAAAATAAAGAACCATGAAGATGAATTTCCGAGACTGAGAATATGGGACAAAGAAGTTGCGCGCCACCTCTAAAGTCTACGCAGACGAAGTCGCGGGCGAAGTGCTAGTTGATTATATGTGAGGACGATGCTCCCAAAAAAGCACTTATATACTACTAATAGGTACAATAAAGAAATGCCAGCAGAGGTAAAATTAATAAGTTTGCTAGTAAGGGGACATAGTACTCACATACGTACACTTTTTGCAACTATTGATTTATGTGATCAGTGTGTGAGTTAAATTAAATATAAAAATCAGTAAATACAAAAACATAGTAAATATGAGTATAATAAACACAAACATATCAACCAGTTTCACTGGGTATACTACACCCTAGATTGTCCTATGGAGCAGGACTAGCATGTTTCCAAGCATTCTTATCTTGAATATAATCATCTAATAGAAATACAAACTCTGTGAAAATTTCAACTGTCTATCTATTACGGTTCTTGCCCGCTGACAAACAGACGGATGGACGGACGAACAGACAGACAAACAGCGGAGGCTTAGTAATAGGGTTCCGCTGGATACAATTTGAGTACGGATCCCTAAATACAACAATTCGCTGTCGAAGCGCAGTTAAATTTCACGTGTTTGCCAAACATTCTCAATACAGATTTGATACAAACTATTTAGTTTATATTATCCAAGCTTTTTACCCTTAACTGAAAGAAAGTTAGCAATAACTGTCGTTCTTTTTATACACATTTCATACTTCGTTTCACTAAGTAACTATATAATTATGCGACCGATAAGCAGAACTGTAACATTTTCTTTCAGTCTTTTTCTAGTCCTGAATACTCCTTAAACAAAAGATAAGAAGGACTTATGTCTAACACGCTCTACGTATGGTATAATGTGTCATATTACAACAATAAGAAGTACTATATTAATTCTGTACTTAAATCTTTCAGATGTTTAGGTACATGTGTCACGTTACTCGCAAATGAAACACAACTAGGGTCAATAGAGTCGTGAGGGTCATGACTTATTTGTCTTACCCTTCCAAAGTTTTACTTTAATCACTGTATAGTAATAATAATAATAATAAATACCTGTCAAAGTTGGCGTTACGTGGTTGGGTAAAGGGCCTGATACAGAAGGCAGTACTCCTCGATACGGCTCGTATTGTGAGGAGGTTCCTTTCTCTGGAGCCCTAACCACCGGTAGCTTGGACCCTGCTCCCGACACCGGCGGACTACTATTTTTTATATTTTTAAATGTATTTTTTAATGTTTTTTTAAGATATATTTTAAAATGTAAAATAAATGTATATAAAAATAAATAGACGAAATAATAATCATAATAAAAATTTATTGTTCATAAAGAGTAAATATCCATCTTTTACACGACACAGATATAGGCACATATACATTTATGTACATAAAACCTGTAACAGAATAAACGCAATACCTCTTATTTATTTATCTAACTCATCATTATGAACAACTTTCACTATGAGACCAACACTGAAATCGTGAAAAAAAATCGACTCCCCCATACATTTACTAGTATGTGATCATAACTCGACAAAATGTACTGAACAGCTGATTTTTTGTTCGCGATTTCTAAAAGTTGTTCATAATAATGAGTACAATGACCCCTTAAGAGGTATCGCGTTACACATTGTATATTGTACCTCAGTCATAACAGCCAAAGACATAGGTCATAGCTTCCCCCTTTGGGGGACATAGGCCTCCCCCAAAGGGGGGAGTTTGCCATAATCGCCACAGGCAGGGGGCGGCGGTGGCAGGCGGGTTGGCGATCGCAGTGTATGGTGTTGCGTTTTACAGAGAACGCTGCTGCCCATTCTCTGGTGAGTCCCTTAGTCGCCTCTTTCGACACCTACGGGAAGTGATGGGATGGTATTATTCTTTTACGGCACCATACGGCACCGGCCGACACCATGCGGCGGATATCGTACCTCGATTCCTATTAAAATTGTAATTACAGTTGTAAAGCGATTCATTTTCCATTTTCATTAGGTAGGTACAAGCTTAGCATTGCATATATGTTACCGGATAAATGCTAACTCCGTAAAATTGTAGTAAATCTTTTTAAGATTATATTTCTCAGAATGGAAGAAAAAAACGTGTTGCGCCGACCCCAAGTAACATGGGATGTGGGCAGGAAGATGATGATGATTTCTCAACATATTGTGATCATATCATTTTGAATACAATAAATCCCATCCAAATCGAAAAGTTTCCAAAGTATACGTGCCTTCTTGAGAAAAATTAGATTACGGTTTCACGCGATATTTTACAATGTTACGGTGTCCGCTATATTGCATATATACATTGCTTTTCAACTCCTCATTCTCTCAAAACAGTGTTTATAATTACACTTTTACGAAGATATTTTAAAGACAGCCTACAATTATATTATAAGCGTGAAAATCAAAACTATCCCAGAATATCCCTGGGATGCAAAGTAGAGTATCCCAAGTACTATACCAAGAAATGGTTTAGGTGTGTGCTGAGTTTCAACTAAATTTGTTTATGCGTTAATACGTGAAGAGGTAACACACAAACTCACTTTCGCATTTATAAAATTAATTAGAATTCAGTAGATTTTTTCCACTTAGTTATTATCCCCCTATTATGCTATGTTTACTGTGGAAATATACATAGGGTATACAAATATAAATATCTGAATAATAGAGATTATTCATGCCAATCCACGAAAGTTCTGATTTTGTCTATAAACATAGATACATACTCCGCCTAAAAAGTAAGTAATATCGTTACCTTTTACATAAAACACCTACATAATAACGGTACAGATCAGTACAATAGCGAGCTTATTAAGCCAACATTATCAAAACACTCCGTTTCCCAACATATTAAGCCTCGTATTCCTCCACATATATGAAAGGCTCGCTCCCCCTTTCCCCCCAATTCCCCCAAACTCTTATTTCGTTCATAAAGCCCCCTTATCTACAATTTCGAGCCCATTTCATTTGAATGTTACGTCTGTATCTTCTAATGTTCCAATGCATATATCGTTAGGGGAAGGTTTTTAAGAACACCATGGAAATGATAAGAGGTTTACTCGTTATTTCTTCAGTAAGTATACCTATCGTTATAACATTTGCTTTAACAAATTACATAGAGGATTCGGCTAAAAGAAAAGCAGTCTAACAAAAGTTTCATGTACCCAATCCCCAAGGAACCTCCTAATTCAGTTCACTTCCAAAAGATCTTAACTGCTTTTTTTGCCGATCTTAACGCTATCTAATTAAGGGTGTATTTACTTTCACGCCCTTCCCTTCCTATGTGTTGGCGGCCTAATGAACGCGAGGCGTCGATGAGCTGTTGTTCCTGTGTAATTAAACAGTAGTGCGCATGCGTTGACCACGCCCAGCCGCGCAGCCTCCGACCTCGTACCCCCCTCTCTCCCCCCGCCTTTAATTACTGCCAAGACATTACTCCTTAATGCTTTTATATAACATCTAAGTTGATTGTACAGGGGTACCGAGATGAGGTTTTATCTCGACTTGAGGTACAGTTTATGTAGTCAATTCAGTTTGTGATTTGTTAATCTTGTAGTAAGAGGTTCAAAGGTTACTTTCAGATTGGTTGTCCTAAGTAATCTTTTAAGAATAAGCAGTTTTCTTCTGAAAAATGTTCTATAGTATGGAGCAAATAAAACCACTTGTAGAACAAACTTATAAATCATAGAAAATTCAGAAAAAAAATAAACAGCTTAATTTCCTTCTCTCGTAACATTCTTGACAGTTCAATATCGTTATTGTACTTTATTCTGTATGGCATGAAGTATCATGTCTTACTTTGCCATACAGAAAAAAGTGCCTAGTACTTTCACTGCCTAGGACCTAGGCAGTGAAAGAGGTAGGTATCATGTCTAGGTACTAGGACATCACCACCACCTCACCAACCTCACCGTCATCACGACGTACTTGAACCTTTATTGTATTTTTCGTGTATCTTCTTTGTATTTCTCATGTAAGTACCGGGATAATATCACTCAGCATAAAGCTTGTAAAAAACATACGATTTCTAATCCATTAAAAAATGACAAATTTCCAAGATGGCTGCCGTGTACAGAACGCAAATGTTCTCATTTGTAACACAGGGTGTTGCTATTCGACTCACGTTCGCCACCTCTCTCATTTTTCACTGCATTGGTTTCACGTGTGAATTATTGTTTTTTACCGCACCCTGTTTGTTTATTGCGCTCCTGTTTTTGGGAAAATTAGAGGAAAAGCTAAGTTTGACTGTTTTCTGTTTCTAATTTTCCGACGATAAAATGAATGTAATCAGTAAAATTTGAATGAAATTTTTATGACTCTATTCCTTTGGATAATAGTAACCAAAATTAATTGTGATTAAATGATATTTATTTAGCAAATAGGTTACAAGTAACTCTTTTACACATCAATTTATTTTTTGTCATATTAATCTATATGAGGCCGGTATTTCCTACCTGACTACCCTGAGAAGAAACACCGAAACAAACTCAGAGGTCATAGTCTCTTTTGAAGTCCATACAATCGCCAATAACATATGAAAACCATGTGTGTGGCCTTTTGAGGAAAGCACCACGCAGGTTTGAGTGGGCTTGTCCAATCCACATAGTCCCCATTCATTATAAAAATAATTATAATACTTTACAAAGTCATTAATTATGTCAAATTGTATAAAAAAATAATGAAAATGAAAATGTCAAATTGTATATAGTAAAAAGAAAAATGTCAAATTGTATATTAAAAAATAACCATTGATAACCATTGAAGTACCTACACAGAATAACTATACCTGAAAAACTGGCCATTTTCAGTAGGTGTGTGTACATGTATTTTGATTATAACATTGAAGTAGGTATCGATCCAACACTACTGAATTCTGAAAATAAGTTAATTTTCAGACAGCCTGGACTTATTTATGAATACTTTTTCAATATTTTAGTAAAAAGTTAAATAGCTCCTGAAAACGTATAAAACTGTTATTATATACGTACCAAGGTATAGGTAAGGTTCTCTGCTAAAGAGAGCAGTACGTGGGTGTAGTCGTCTATTACAATTTATGAAGCCAAATCTTTCGAAAAAGCAAATAATCACAGTAAAAACCAAACATTAGAGAACCATGCATAAATAATAATGTAAACATAAACACCGAACTCGAAACGTATTACGATCCACAAAGAGCTACGAAGCAATACTGTCCAAACTCAATCTAAATTTCATTTTACGCCTCAAGTATCACGTACGGGCATATAGAATAGACTCTATCGTCCTTCGTAACTCGAAGAACGTCCGCTGTCAAATTTTAATTTCTCCCTCAAATATTTACCGAAGGAAAAAGGATTCCCCGGCGGGCCGCGCTCTAATAAGTTTTCCATAAGAGAGGAGGGGGTCGGAGAGGGGGGTATGAAGGCAAGGCTCTTATTGTGTTTGTAGAAGCTGGCGCATCCGGGCGCATACCTAACAAGATGGATATGTACTCGGGCCCCCCAACCCCTTTCGGACCCACACGCCCCCCTATGTAGATACGACAGCTCTCGGCGTTGCACCGAAATTGCATTTTCGAATACTAATTCCTTTTCGTTTCCAACCTTTTAGGAATAGTACTTATTTAAGTGGATGTTGAAATGGCGGAGTTGGAGCTGTTTACTTCGGATTGCGTTTTCTCTGGCATACGCATGATTTCGTGTGGAATGGGGTGGTATTAAAATATGTTATTATTGCATAGAGCTATTTAGGTACTTCTGAATTTTATTTGGACATAATTTTACGTTAAATCCACGTAGACGACCACTTCTGTAATTCTCATTTGGCTAACCTAAGTACTTCAGTATCTATCAAAACAGGCCAAAAGTGGGCCAATGAATAGAAATCGTTTATTTATACACTGAACATTTACAACAGTCTCAAGCGATACCAGTACATCTCATATTCATGATTATTAAATCACTATCTGCTACATTACTTCAATCATAAACCGCCAAATGTTCTAGCTAAAAGCAGAATCACTTCAGTATACGACTGTACCGATCTGACTCATACAGGCGAAGTATTGAGTTCCCTCATAAACTGTACTTAGAATAATCGATAAGTAAAATCAACAGAAAAAATAAATCCGAGAGATAGTCCCTATTAAGTTCCTCGAATCATAACTGACAGATTCCGACAAAAATATGATCCTAAATCGAGATTCCATTTAATCTTTCTAGAATACAACAATATTCTATTTTTGAAATACTTTCTAAAAAAATGTATCGCGTTATTTATAGGACGCTTTTGTCACATGTGAACGACAAAAAAAAACACGTTTATACAACGTTATATAGTCGAAAAACAACGTATTTCTATGAAAATTTCAGTACAGGGAAGGTATATACAGATCTTGCACGTGTAAAATGTCCCCTTCGTTCAGCATATTATTAAAATATATAAGTAATGTTATTCCAAAGTGAAGTACAGTACGTACAATCGTACATACATCAATACGGGAGCTGAGATATGTCATGCATAACGCTTCCCCCTCTTCGAGAGAGGATGTACAATAATCTGAGAAAGGAGGCTGGTTGGGCCACCTGTGATGTCGGCTTGAGCTGTCGACACATCTTGCAATGCAATGATCAATAATAACTTCGAGATTTTAAGACTTTTCGCCCTATGAACTGTTGTATTTTACAACAGACTATTCGGTAAGACCTGACTGTGATATCCGTTTAATAAATAACTAGCTGAACCGCGCAACTTCGTCTGCGTCACAATTTTCATTACTCTTAGCGTGATGATATATAGCCTATAGACTTCCTCGATAAATGGGCTATCTAACATTGAAAGAATTTTTCAAATCGGACCAGTATTTTCTGAGATTAACGCGTTCTAGCAAACAAACAAACAAACTCTTCAGCTTTATATATTAAAAGTACTAGCTGACCTGCGCAACTTCGTCTGCGTCACAATTTTCATTACTGCTCTGCTCCTGTTGGTCTTAGCGTGATGATATATAGCCTATAGCCTTCCTCGATAAATGGGCTATCTAACATTGAAAGAATTTTTCAAATCGGACTAGTATTTTCTGAGATAAGCGCGTTCAAGCAAACAAACAAACTCTTCAGCTTTATATATTAGTATAGATAGATGGTTTTACATCAGGCTTCCTTAGTTTGATGACTGTTATAACCTTCCCCCATAAAATTTCTCCCAGTGGCACGGTCAATGGAAACTTCGGTGTTTTTTAAGTAAGTATCTTTTTAGCCATTGAATCAGCTTGTACATTTGTTGTGTTAGATTTTTTCACTTCATTCGCTTCATTTACATATCCTCGCTCTGCGCAAGCGATACTATTGGTTCTTAACAATCACATCCCTCGCTACACATCCTCGCACATCTCTGGTGGAAACGCCTAAGCGAGGATTAATCGCCCCTTAAACAGCTAGGTATTAACATTTTCGAACTTTCTAGAACCCTTACCTGTTACCGTCGGAATTGAAAGCTCTAGATTTAAAACGCAAATTTGTCCGATACGTTTGGAAAGAGCGTGTTATTTACATTTCCACGTCAACATGGCTGGCCGTTACGTTTTCCTGGCGACGTCACGTGAACGTGCTTGCCGCTTAGAAGGTCGACGCGAGCGCACCCATGAAATAAGCGGAGTTAGACGAACAAATATTTGTGTAGGTATTCAATAGCTTTTTCCCGAGACTATGTTTGCGAACTACCTTCAGTCTTCCAATAAAATCAATGAGCGATTTGATAAAAAAAAACTTTTCTCACCTCTAGATTCTACTATAGAGGTTGCAATTAATCTATGTAATCTATGGTATACGAAGTGTTTATTCCAAATGTCACGTTGCTTTCATGGTCTAAGACTATGCATTACTAGGCTGAGAATCAGGTACTTTTTTTTTAGTTAACTAACAGTATTCAGAACTTAAGGAGGAGGAGGAGCTCATGGCTAAAGAATAACAGCCGCACGGGTCGATCTTCGAGGTAAGCAACGCTTGCCACGGTTGGTCTATTGGTGTGTGATCATCTTAACATACCGAGTTTCCTCCATGCCTCGGCACGTTTAGCCGCAATTCGTCACGACTGCCAAAGATCCAGGAACAGGATTCCTGGATCTTTGGCAGTCGTGACGAATTGTCAAAAGCCAGTAAATCTGAATACCGTAGTAGGCAGCAACTGTACGTAAAATACTGGTATTCAGCAGAATCTGGTTTGACTAAAAATCTACCCCAAAATAGTTGGGAAAAGACTAGGCCGATGATAAGTATTTAGAACTTAAAAGTGTGGGTCTTTCCTCAACCCACATAAGTGCACCTGCGTTATACAACAAAAACTTTCCACATATCTGTGTCAGTAGCAAATTTACATGAAACTCTAAATATAAACAACCTTGTCGCTTGATTATCATATTCGTTCCTTTTCTCATTTCTTTATCATTTCTGACGACAGTCACAGGGTGATGCTGTTACCTGCCCTTTCGAAGGTCATGTATGCGAACGTTCATTTTGAGATATCTTTGAGTAATGGCACAATATCATAAAATACTCACGATGTGGTGTAGAAATCCTACAAAGTATTCTAGCTTACAAACAACATGGTCAAGTGTATTTACTAACGTTTATTATTTAATACAATAAATTCAAGGAAATTCAATAACTCACCTATTTATTGATCTGTTAAATACCTATTATCGTGTCTATCAAGTTAACACAAGTACAGTAATGATAGTGGACTTATAAATGTACTTTTTATAAACACTTTAAATACAACACATCGTCTTAGATACCACTTAAACCTTAAACAGAAAATAAAACTAATTAAAGCTATTGAAAATACGCTTCAGTTTGTTCTTAAAGTTTACAGCGTCAAAGATGTTAAAGGCTTGAAAGATACATTTTATCCAATAATGTAACCGATATTGTCATTCCAATTTTAAATAAACATTTTGCAATTAAGTCGCTTCGCTTAACCGAATCGCCGTTTTTCTGACGTCAAAGGTACATCGCCCTCCCTTCATGAACAGTAGTTACTTTAAATGATTCTGTTTGCGTAGCTAAATACCTCCGTAGGTAAGTTGTCAAGAGCACGGATATTATCAGATGCTGCTGCGTCACAAATTGTCTTATTGTTATGTTTTAGACCTCGCTAAGTAAATGCGCAGTTGTTACCTACACTGCATATTGTTTTTCATGATTTCATTTACCGATAAAGATAGATCTTTGGTTATAGAAAAGTAAAAGCTTCGTGTCGGCAAATACTCGATTCGGAAAGTTTGCATCTTTGTTTACGATAGCACACACGTAAACGTTACAGCAGATTGAACGCCTCCTCATAAATACGAATATGTCTTAATACCCGCAATCTGCTCAAACTGAAATCGTATATTTACACTATCATTTCTCGAGCTCTGAAAGAAGTAAAAGCCAATACAAATACTCGTAAAATACTCTTCGAGCGCCAGATTGAAACGAGGCGCATCCACTCACGTTCCCGAGCCCTTGTCGCCACCAAATCGGTCCAATATAGCTTTTTCCCGTCGATTATTTCAACCAGCCTTTAATGTTTTTATTTAACGCCTTCGGGTATTGAGTCGGTGTCGGCTTTCGTCACTCGGCCTAATTTATTGCAGGTCGGAGCGTTCGCGCGACGTGTTTTTGGCGCGGTAAAAACGCGCGCGTCGGCCGAACACCGCGCGTACCACCCGCGCGTTTTTGTCCGCGTATCGCTTTAATTACGGCGTTCGGAACGCGCCGTGTAGACCGGCCATTGTCGAGCTTCTTTGCGTTCCATTTAAGATACAGCCGTTTATTATAGTTTATGATAGTTAGGCTGATGTTAATGCCGCGTTTTGCAAATTATCTAGATGCGTGAGAAGCTGCTGATCTTAATATCAAAATCAATGTCTCGTAGTTACGCTTGTTAACACATCAATCAAGTTCCTTCATAACGTTAATCTCTACAAAGAGAAGAAAATCAAACAATCTAGCGGGGCATATATCGTTAAATTAGATTTCGTCTCTTGTCTCAGGTCATAAGCGTGTGGACACCGACATGTCCTGAAAATTATCCGAGCGAAGCCTCCCCGCTGACCGGGGACTTGAGAAAACATACATTTTTAACGTACCCCAATCTCCCCGCCACCCAAGGGTGAGACGGGGGAAAATTACAAAAGAAAACAGCCTTAATTTCCAATGTCATCTCCGTTCCACCTAATCCTCTTATCGTTTTATATTTTGGCCTTTGAATTTTCATTTATTTTTGTTTGTTTAAGGAAAAGGTTCGCCGCGGCTTGTTTAGTCTTGAGACATTTTATTGATTCGTATGATTAGATGTATACGGCTTTTAGTAGGAGACCACTCATTATTAAATGACTCTTTTATTTACGCTTATAATAAGCATCTCCTAAGAAAAGTATCCATGTAACAACCGACCATATGGATTTTCGTTACATCAAAAAAAAGCAAATATTTTATTTTCAAAAACAGATTCTAAATATAAAATCGCAAATGTGTGCGACCAAGCACTACCAACGTAACAAAGTACAAAATGGAACACACAGAGACAAAATGCTGATACTTACACATTCCGGATCCGGTCGGGGATCGTTTTACTCTCTTATTGGTGGATGCAGATTGGAACAGACAATAGTACGTCAGTGGTGGATGTCGCATTAATCAGTTGTAGTGCAACCATAATTCAATCAGCGGTAGGCACCGGCCGCGGTCACCGCTTGTTTTATGCATGTGTGGAATGACCAATGTGTCAGATGTGAGAATGTTTGGATGAGCCGGACGTTGAAAAGAATTGAGTCATGCAAATAAAAGTGAAAATTAAAACTGGGTCAAATCATACAGAATGTAACGTCCAATTTAGCTTAATAACTTCTTATAATATATTTTGGGCATTTTTTATACCTTTGACAGCATATAAAATGTTTCGATGGGAAACGATCAAATAAAATTATATTGATGATCATTTCCCTTTATTTAAAACAAATTCTTCAGATCCATAACTATTCCCTACATAACTTACTACTGGTCTTCTGCTCTATCTACACAGCTAGATCTATCTATGCACAAGAAAATCTCCGCCTCAAATCCATTGGAAGCGTCCAGTATTTCCATCCCCGCTCGCTGAACACAGTTTATGTACATTCCTATTCCTAGTTAAGCTCTCGACACGAGTACCACATCCATCTGGAGGGTCATTTGTCCGGCATCGACGACAGGGAGCGAGACTCTTTCATATTTTACATAGAATGCGGCGCACTGTCAATGCGTCCGTACGCTCAGTCTCAATCACTCAGCCAGCTATATCGATCGAGCATTTGCAAATTAAACCCACGATAATATCGCTGCCATTGTGTAAGATCCTTAATAGCCATAGAAAAGTCATATTCGTAAATCTCAACGATTCTCTATTTACTTTTTATTGAAAAACTCTTTGAAATGTAATAACTTTTGTTAAACTGTTTTCGTTATCATTAGCTTGCAATTTTACATCTTTGTGGTCGAGTTCTAAAATTCTAAACTCAATTTTCTTTTTTATTATGAGTAATGGGGTTCTTTTTGGTCTTTTTGGAAGAAATTTGAATAACGGCTTCGAAATTTAAAATACAACCCAAATAAACGAAAATTAGTAATTTATTGTCATAGAGCCAGTTTCTGGGAACATTAGACGCCATTAATTGGACTAAACCAATAAAGACGACATCCCTGGACACGTGTAGGGACTTTTTACTAATAAAAAAAAGAAATTGTGTCTTCGGCAACGTATTCTAAATATTTCTCGAGGCGACCGAGAGGCTTCGATATTTAATTGTTGTTTTTTGTTCGAATTCCCGTTTTTTTTTGTGATTGAATCAACATGCTGCTGTCATTGTATAAGTTCAGGTTTTGATCACGGCTTTTTTCTGAGTTCGTTCAATTGTTTGTGTGTTTTAAAGAACCCAGGCGGGGTAGTTTTTTTCTTCGGTATGGTAATGCGAGGCTCTTAATCAATCTGATGAATTTCAAATCAGACGTTACTGTGTATATTAAAATTGTTATAAAGTTTGAAGAAGGCTCTCTGTATTATATTCGTAAATAAATTTATTCAGAGAAAAGCAAAGCAAGCTTATTGACTGACGGGTAAAATAATGAATAAAATATTTTTTGAATTGCACAGTTTTCAATTATTATTTTTTTCTTAATAAAGATTTGAAAATTATGGTCGATACAATACTTTATTAATACTACCTACTACTTAAGAGTACCTTCAATATCACTAATTACTGTGCTGTGCTATAATAATAAAAAACCTATAATATAAAGGAGCTCAACATCATGTGCCTCAAGATTTCAGAGCTGTTCTTCTGTTTAAGCCAGTCCAAAACTTTCAGTGTCACTTGCCTGAATTTCTCTTAAGGTTAGAGTGATGAAAGACATAGTGATCTTTGAAATGACAGAACCTACTTAGTTCTTATAAGTAAGCGTGTGATACCCTGCGATCATTGCTACATCAAAAGACATACGAGTTCTAACTCGTATCTCTTTTGTTTATCTGTAAATCAGTAAGATACGATTGGTAAGCATAACGATTACCCCAAACTGGATTCCAGTTAATTTAATCACACCACAGTTGATGCCAAATTGATCCACATTACTATCACAAACCACTGACGGCTTTACACCTGACTTTACTTCATAATATTGATTGATTGATATCATGTCCCTGACCATAGACTGCTGCAAATACTTTCTATAATGTCATGCCAATCGGGAATCGAAGGGCCTTACCGCCAGTCATCCGCTAAGCATTTATCATCACTGCACCCTAATGTGTGCGCTATTCATAATGTTTCATTAAGTGGTAATGCGTCTATGATACCCGATCAAAAGATTCCAACCATTATCTTTAAATAAAATATATTAACTTTGTTATGCTTCTTCACACGTACATCAATCCAATTTGCAAGGCAAAATTTTTGATGGTCATTCAAAAATTGCCATAAGTTATGCCATCTTCCGCCTAATGAAATCTTTGGCCCTGAATTTCATCCCAGTTTTGCCCCTTATTGCGTAGGTTTTCGACAAATAACTCAGTCATGAATTATATAAATACAATAATATTTTATTATTTACATTTGAAATATCAACACTAGTAAATATTTGTGCTAAACATTCTGCGTCACCAGTTTTTACGTACGGAGCAGAACATCAAATGTTAGATTAGAATCAATCTGGTTCGTTCAATTTTATGATCAATAGCATCTTAGGCTAAATCACAAGCGCTTGCTGAAAGGAACATCAAAATGGACTATTACTTTATTTTTAATTTCGATACAGACAGAATGAAAATATTATGATTTTGCGCGTGCCCACATCTGGGGCAATTTGGGAGAGTAATCGAACCCACCGAACAGAACAAAAACATAAAGCATTTTACGATCGCAACTGTTGATTTATTTCTCATTCAAAATTTGATGTTTCGGAACATCAGAGGATTTAATAACGCCAGATAGACATCGCTTAAGCCGATGTAAAACTGCTCGCGTCTTGTGTAACAATCGTAAAATACACATTAAGACGCATTAAGAGACCGGCGTTATAGATTCAAACAGCAAGTATTCCACCCTTAATCTTCAGTTATTTTAAAACGCCGAGAGATCCACCAACTTTATTGGCCAAAGTCATAACTGCTTTTATTGCTATAAATCGTTATTACGCTAATATCATTTTATTATAGTTATTTTAAAGTTGCTTCTTAGCCTAAATAAATCGTGAGATGTTGCTATCTTATCAGAGGTACAGATGAAATTCTTCAGCGTTTGATAACGTATCAAGGGAGTGGTATCTACAGATATCGCCCAGACGATAGGTGCTTGTTTTTTCTTCAAGAGGCTATTCTTAGATGTCAATGCTCTCTTTGTAAACGTTTGACCGGTGAAAGCACTGCAGTCGAGTGTGAGTGACGTTTCCTCAAACAAACCTCCTCGGCCCGTCGTCGAGTGTCAACAATGTACTACGGCTAGTAACGTAAACACTTAATTAGCATCATAAAGTACCAAGACTGTGCAATCTCCCAACACTTATCAAACGTCCATAATAATTTGAGACGCGTTGTTATGGCGAGGTGCAAAAGTGGCTGACCTGACATCACGCCTGTGACCCTCGGCGCTCGGACCTCTCGCTCGCGCACCATCCGCGCTCTCCCTTCCACATCACGCCCCCACTTTTCCTAATCATCTTCTTAAAGTCACATGTTTTGGTCACGTCTTAAAATTAATGAACTCTAAATCTTTTGTGGTAAATACGATTTTGGATCGATGCGTATCGTCGTGTGCCGAACGTCGAGGAGTCTCGGTCCATCAGCGTCGTCTATTGTCATGTCGTCAGCTTTTGCTTTATAAACAATCTCTTTTATTTTCATCTAAGAGTTTAATCGGCGCGCGCTTGTGGAATTTCTGTTCGTATTCTGATCGGGTGGTCGTTACGGAGGTAACGAGAGCACAAAGGTTGTTGTGAGGTGCCACGTCGTGTCAGCTGAGCTAACAGACTCAACTTTCGGCGTGATTGTTTCTTTTGCTCATCTCGACTTGATATCAGTATCGACGCTCTTAGCGATTGTAATGTTATCACTAGCCTGATCACTGATCTCATGCGATAAGCATACCTGTTGCGTGTTCGTTACAAAATTTACAAAGTCACACGGTCGTCTTTAAACATGCTCAATTTAAATGAGACAAGAAAAAACACGAGATCTTAATCAAATTGATCACCTGAACCTAATGACATCTGTAATGGAGCTATTTGAAATAAAAACGACAGAAGTTTAACATGGTCAAACGATAATAACGTTCAATATTAGATTGTTATCTGGGCTACTTATTTAATTAATGTCATATTCGAATAACGATCGTAAGACTGAAGTGAGGGATCATTACAGCGCGTATGAGCCAGCACTTTTTACCAGCGTGCAATTTATCATTTATTCCGGTCAAGTTTTTGTTGAATTAAATTTATATCATAATTATTAATTGCATCGCATCATGCTTCGGAAAGTCATTTCCTTCATCAGGTATAATAGAGACCGATAGGAATGCGCTCATAATTTGTAATGAGTAAGGATCGTGAGATATTTCTCTACGCTTCGCCCCTTTAATAGGTTCGCCTCGTTACATGTTTCCCATGCTTTCTTTGCTCGTATCACTCGTTTTTCTTGTTGCTTTTAAATTGGGTGTGATTTAAGTTACATTGCTACTATGTAATAGCAGCCGTTTGCTAACAAGCTAAATGACACAAGCTATCAGCTCCAATGTCAAATGTAATAAAGACTGCTTGGTCTACACGACGTTATTACATTTACTGCTTTCATATTTGCAAAAGGAAAAAGCTCTGGTGGTGTTTCATGTTGATTTGCAGTTCTATAATGTAATCATCATTTTCTTGTCCTTATCGTAATTTATTTGGGTTCTTATTCTTCCATACTTCTCTATTAAGCAACTTATATGGTGAATATGATAAAGTTCTAGTCGATTATACAAAATGCCATTTTAGTTGTCTTACAAAGGCAGACCACTTAATGTACCCGACATAAACTACCACTAGGCGCGGTTAGTTTTTAAAACATAACTCATTATGATAATAGTATAATAAAAATAAAAAATGCATTAGGATTATGAAACACCCTGTGAATAATGTTTTCGTATCAAAACAATGTCACCATTACATTCCACGGCGTCCTTGGAACACAAGGCTCGGACTACACTCGCTCTTGGATGATTCAAACTACGTCATGCGTCATGATAATGTATAATATTTTAATTTCTTTAATAATTCAAATGTTCATAAATATAAATATTTTTTTAATGAATGTATTGTAGTCATTGGATAGATGAAGTGGGCTACCATTGTAAGACAACTAAAATTGCACCGTGTATACTGTCTGTAGTCAACCCCTTTAAGGCTTGTATACATGCCAATCACCTTGTGCATATAAACGGAGCTAACTACTCCACGCGCCACTCCGCTACCCGCATTTTTAATTTATTATAAAAAAAAATAACACATATTTTAAAAAAGTAACAAAACCAAATTATTTTCGTTTGTATTGCAAAGCAGTACAAACGAAATGTACCGTATGTAACGTATGAAACGTATTTTTTTTAACTTTTGTTAAAAAATGAAGGAGTAAAATGGTTGCATCAAAACGATTTGGAGGTGATTTGGTGATTTTCTTTTTTCTTATTATGTGACACCGATACATAAATTCTCACTAAACCAAATTACGTATCATGTAGATTACTACCTATTTTTTCCAGATGTAATTTCTCAGTAAATGCCGACGAAAAGTTGCTTCATCTGCACGCTGTTTTTAAGCATTTCTCGAGAGAGCAGCCATAAGACAGCTCCATAACACGAAAATTAACCAGATATTTCGTGTATGAAGCTCTGACGCTCCTACTACCATTGAAACTATAAATATAAATACCTACTTAAGTGTAAAAAACCAGTAGTCATCAACACTATCTATGATCAGCGAGACTGTTGAAATAAAAAAATCCAATCATACAATTGAATGGCGTCTTTACGCCAATCATTGCGATTCGCGGTATTTCCATTTGGCCAGCGTGGTTTGTATTGGAGCGTAGGTTCATGGTCCGTAACTATTTGACTTAGGATCGCCTTTATTTCAAAGCAGTAAGTATGTTTTTCGTAGATCAAGTGTGGTTGATCTTAGTACGGGGTCCATAATTAGTTCCCAATCAATGCTTTAGGCATCTCGTGAGGAGATTGTGGCTCTAAATCCGGAGTTAGTAAAAATAGACACGACAGTTTTTTTATTCATAATCCTATTTGTAAAATATTTTTATGATATTTTGAGAAAGTTTAAAATATGTTCAGTAGGAAGTTTTGAAGTGGTTCCTGATACGTGATTATAAAGTGGAAAATTATTTCCAGATATTGACTTTAGGTGCATCTGGTTGTAAAGCTCTTTCAAAGCAATGTTAGAAATGTTTTCAAAACCTGGTCAACTTTACTAAAAAAACCCTAACTTCCCCAATTTTCAACTCAATAGCATCATTATCAGAATTTTAACCTCAACCTCTTAAAACAAAGGTGTAATTGCTAATTCCTCATTTCGCAAAAAGGCCACATTTAATCGGCGATCGAACTTCACAGGCCATTGAAACAGAGCTTAACCCGTGTCTTCGTTGCTCTCCATAGCAATTTTAAACGTTGCTGGGCCGTATTTAAACAGGCACGAAGCAGAAATTAAGTGCAATTAGATGAGCGAGACGGCGTGCGGGAATTTGTTGAAAAAGCGTCGGAATGCTCTCGCGACGCCCGCGACGTGTGGATCGGAACGCGCGACTCCTGCGCATCCTCGCCCCCCACTCCACCACCCTCCCGCACCGCATTTGTATTCCGTCGATAGCTCATTTTCACTTTTCTTTACCCTCTAAAAGTAAGACTCAATCCAATCTGGTATGCTGCAGGAATTTCCGAGCCCACTCCGAACGTTTATTGCTTAATAAAGTGGGACTTCAACAATTACTTTAAATGGGCCTCTATCTATTTGTTTGGTAGTTAATAGTTGGCTGTGATTTATTTTATGTGATTCTAATCTTACATTTCTGTTGCAGGTAAGTACGCGCTACTTCCACGTTAAGTAAGTTTGCTACTCGAACTGTATCTCGCATCTGACTACGTTTAGGCTGGGTAGAGATGTTTCATTATCTTTTGGCTCATATTTTGTTCAAGGAAAAGACTTAGGCACTCGAGACTTTCAGTGTTCTTTGGACACAATAACAATTGTGTTAACCACTCAGGATCCGCTAGTCCCTTTCGGGACAAATTCGCCCCAACCGCCAGAATCCGTAAGTCCCTTTCGGGACAAGCCGACACTTTTAAACTTTATTTGTAGGCGTCTTGCGTTTATTTTCACTTGGCCCAACAGGGACTTACGGATTCTAACGCTTAAAAACGATTTTGCCCCTCGGGGGCTGACGGAGGCTGAGTGGTTGAACAAAATTAACTTTAAATTAACATTTGACGATTACCACCACATCGTGGTTCATTTGTTTTAAGTGGTGACTACCACATAAAACAAATGAACCTAACACCATCAATTACCTAACTTCACACCTCTACCTCTATTACTTATAACCACACCCACATCGGTATCGCACGTGTGCTCTTGCGCATCCACAACGCACACATGCGCTCGCGCATCCCGCAACATTATTGCGGGGGCTCAATCAACGCGGCCATTAGGTGCCGAAGATCGCGCGCATTGTTCTGCCGCGCATGCGCGAGATTTAGGGCCTCTTCAAGGTATAACTGTTAATTATATAGCGCATATTCTGCGGTCGTCCGAGAGTACTTTGTCCGGGATTATTTATGAGGAAGCGGTGGTGGTGTCCATTGTATGTGCGGTATGGATATGTAGCAGAAATGAAGAGCTGTGTTTTTAAAGGTGCAGCTTGATTTCTGGAGTCGTTTTTTAAAGAATAACGAATTTCGAAGTTCAATTAGATGACACTGGTGAAATTTACGCTCGTCTAAACACCTATTTTTTTTTAATTGAGATGGGTTTGCTCTTGACTCTAGTGTAGGTCAGAGATGACAGAGACAAAGTCTACGATGGAGCGAGCTTCCCCAATAAGAGCCTGTTCACTCTAACTTTGAAGACAGAATGTGTTGATAAATCCTTTATTCTCAATTATTTGCACATAGATCAGTCAGACGGTGTCTAAATGATTTAATTCAAGGAATTCTACCTTAAATTTTTCACGTAATATATTTCATCGACAAACGTATGACCAATGGAACAACGCCCTGCAGACAGCATAAGAATTGTCATTATTTGGGGTATAATTCCAAAAGGCTGCGCGTCAGACGATGAAAAACCGCACACGACTTTTACGGCGACAGCCAGGATTGTTTATGGTCCCACTGTCAGTCAGCCGATCGTTCGATTAACATTCAAAACCTGCAATTAGCTCAGACGCCTTCTTTGTCCGTGTTTATCGCACTAAAACCTGCCATAAATATCTCTTAAATAGTCCCATCTATTAAAACCTATAACTGAAATAATTACCTCGGTATCTCATCGCTCAAGCCATTCTAAATTCCATCAGTTTGTCATTTACTTGCATAATTATGTGCCCTTTTAAATTTTTATTATAGATTACACTGCAAACACTTCTGCATAAATTGACGATTACTTTCAATATCATCCAACTAGACACTGGATTAAACAACGAAATGTCAGCGCCGCAGTCGAAGCGACCTATCACGACCAATTCGTACAACAATTAAGTGAAGCTCTAGAGTGGACATAAAACAAACTGTCCGATGGGGCCCAACAATGGCCCGGACGGACGCAGCCGCATAAAAACTCTTACGACATAAAATATTAATAGAAATGCACGTGTGTTCATTGTCAATAAATTACCCGAGTGACAGAGCAATAAAAAAGTATATTTCTTGTGGAGTGAATGGGAGGCTGCGAGGAGGCTTCGATGTGAGGTAGCCAATAAAAGTGGCTGGCGTTCGGTCGTAAACTTCCGTCGTAGACTGCGTGGCGAGACGCGCTGCAAGGCCGAGCGCGCCACCCAGCCCACCGGCCACTTAGCACCACGTACATCGTATACTGCCTACACAACTGCCCAATTCACGCTTTACTTTAAAACAAGGCGAAACCAAACAGACAAATCAGCCAACTCAACATATCCGTACGTCAGCCGCGAGTCGCCTCGTTCGAAAACCGTATTGAAATTCAAATCGGAATCAACCAGAAATAATATTTGTAATTCATTACTAACAGTCGACGATGATTTGCAATACCGAACTAGAAACGTGAACACAACACTGACTAATGCAACCTAATTTGATCCCTACAGTGATACAGTAAGACGTATGAAAGTTGCATGAGACGTTTCCAGAAATATTTTCTAAAGTTCTAAACCAAGTGCAAAGAAAGGTCAGAGGACTTAAATTAAATTAGATTATATAAATAATTGATAGAACACGACAGTGGATGGACGGTTTGACGTACGGTCGGGAGATATGATCGGTGACCCGCTGATACAACCTCACCTCGTAATCTTCACGATTCATCTCCTAATACCTCGTGTTGTTTCGTTATCGAACAAAAAACATGTAATGCTTTTAATTAGATTAAATTGATTTATTTTATATAGATCGGCTGGTGAGATAAACGCGAATAGTGAAGGTAATTAAACTCGGCAAATAATAAATGAACGCTGAGAATCGATAGCTGTATCTAACTATGAAACTGTGGTACAGAAAAAGGAATTCGATAAAGATAGTGCTGTCTGTGATTGATTTAAATAAGTTACAGCTGCGGATGTAGGCGAACAGGAAAATATTTCAAGAAATACTAAATGTCAAAAGAAAGTTCAAACCAAAGATTGCTTATTGGATGCAGCTAATTAATAGGTTTGAGAGTTAACTGCTATCTCAGCTCTTTGAATTGATCTCTTCTTCTATAGAATTCATTTAGTAAACGGTGTTCGAAGCTAAATATCGAAAGAATGGTTGTCAGTTTCATACATTGTGCACTTAATACATCTTTTGTTGAAGACGGGGACAGCAAAAACTCATAGATTAAAATTCGCCTTACCCAAACTATAATTAACAATAATTTGTTAAACAAACCGTAACTAGCTGTCGGTAGCTTTGTGGATGCCGACAGAGCCTTAGATATTCTGTTTCATGATTGGACATTCGATTAGCTACCTTATTGCTATAGAGATACAATTATTTTAATTTATTTGATGTCAGAAACAAGTATTAGGATTTTTATAATTAAGATTTGCTTCTAAGTCCTGAATTACAAATGAATTGTTTTAAACATTCTTTTGAACTTGCCAAAGAATTTTTGAATCTAATATTTAAATAATCATTGTAAATTCTTTAAAGATTCAGTCCTTATTGCCTTTGAAACTGAAACGAAACAATAAATTAAATTAAAATCTGTAATTATGAAAATGGCCAAGTGGCGCATAATGAAAGGTCTAAGGTAGACCGTGTGACTGAGGAATATTTGCGTTTTTGCTAATTAGCAAGCATACTTAAGCTGTCAGGAAAGTTTTTAATGAGCCCCGTATTAATTATGTTTGGAGGCTTTTAGAGCCACCGCGAAATGATTTCCGGGAAACCGATGTTTCTTTTCTTCGCGTTAAGGCTTTTAATTTATTTTTGCCTGATAATATTATAAATACCGTTGGTTTATAGTTAAGTTATAGCATCGCTGAAGTTAAATCTGATTGCTCTCATCTTATCCTTGATAAAGTAAAAGTTATGCCTGAATCGGATTACACTAGCGCAGAGACGGTTAAAAATTGCAAGCTTGTTAGCTCTGTTACAATTGTAATAATTTTTAGGGTTCCGTACCAAGGGGGTAACTGACGGAACCCTATTACTAAGCCTCCACTGTCCGTCCGTCTGTCTGTCAGCAGGCTATATCTCATGATCCATAATAGGTAAACAGTTGAAATTTTCACAGATTGTGTATTTCTGTGGCCGCTATCGACAACAAATAATAAAAACACGATGATACGGAACCCTTCATGCGCAAGCACGACTCGCACTTGGCCGGTTTTTTTTCAAACCAATACTGAATCGGTAAGCTAGATGATGTTACCTACAGCACAATTCTCGAAACTGTGCACACGTTGGCAATTTAAGAACTCATCAATTCTTCAAAGGGCTCCAATTTTGTAAAGTAAAATAAAACGCAACAAAGCCCCAAACCACCCAGCTTTTATTGACAAAAATTCTCATGTATTTGACAAAACAATAAGACACGTCCGTCTACCCTCGATCGTGATACATAAAGCGCGAACTTAGCTAATGAAAGATATAAAAAAAATATAAGTACACCTGTGCCAACCTAATTCTGCTCCCAAAATTTAACACTACATATATTACCAACCTTATGTGAGAAACTATAAAGTTGTAGTTCCAAATGTAAAAGTTTCGGTAATGTAAATTAATGTTGGTTTTTATATCTACCTGCGTGCGCGCTTCGCAGCTTATTGTCTAGCTGGACTGAATGCAAACTGCACAGCCGGCAAATGCATCGATACAGGGTTGTCGATTAGCTTGATTATCGTGTATTGATCTAGTTTTCGATGATTAATATATTTATTCAAAAGATTTTTTAAGTAAGTCATTTTTGAATGCATGGAATGTTTCACTTACTCGTCAAACATGAAATTGTTTTCTAGCCTAAAAAAAAAAATCTCAAAACTAATCTAATTTATGAACTCCTAACCAATTTTCAAATCAAAAACTATGGAGAAAGATTCAAATCTTTTGATTTGTGTCAAACTTAAAATATTCTTCGTCTCGTCACCCCTGTTGAAGTTCATACACCTATAACAATAGATCTAATAATTATTATTTTTCATCTGCTACGTTTTTGTCACAGTTATCAATCAACGCAAGGGCCGGTTCTTCGTCTCTTTCTTTTTTATCATCTTCGTCATCTATCTATCCTTGTCTATCGCCATCCAATGTAATTATATGAACACCTGGGCGCAAAAGAATGTCGCACAAAGAGACGAGTAATGACGATCCGAAACTTAGATCGGGAATATTTTGTTACCGAGAAAGCCTTTTGCTTCATTAATTATGAAACACAATACTCTTTACAATTTTCGTTAAAATTATGTTCGTTGAATGCTGTCATATTATTTGATAAATTGCCTTTCAACTTGGCCTTCTGTTTCATAAAAAAAAACACAACCCGGAATTTACTTGTATGCTTGTTTTGGACATAAATAACTAGGCTAGCCAAAACTTCGTATCGTTTCA
The DNA here is from genome assembly GCA_947578705.1 of Lacanobia wlatinum. Taxonomy (NCBI): domain Eukaryota; kingdom Metazoa; phylum Arthropoda; class Insecta; order Lepidoptera; family Noctuidae; genus Lacanobia; species Lacanobia wlatinum. The sequence continues at coordinate 17,219,109 of OX388039.1, forward strand.
AAATATTGTAAAGTGGACTATTAATTTACTGTCGAGAAAATACTTTCCATTTTGTTCAAAAACGTATTTCTTTTTATAGAACACACCAAAATTAAAATTAAGTCACAGATGAGTGAGCAACGGTAACATTACGCGGCCTAAATGGTAGGTTTCAGAAAAAAGAATGTAATTGTAAAAATATTTGAAATCATACTTTCAATCGAACACAACAAAAGTATGGAAACGGGGAAGGTAAAAAACCCATAGTAATGATTTAAGTTAAGAAAAGAACTATCGTCACGTTTTAAATAGAGTGAAAACTGTAAATGATTTAAAATTAGAGGCACTGATTGCTATTGACCGAAAAAAAGACGATTTAGATCTTTAAGACGGTAATCACTCAAGCAATGACAATATTCGCGAACCTATCACGAAGGAGCACTGCAAAGCCGAGATCTCATCCAATTAACATTTACAGCATGGACTGGATAATAAACAACGATACATACTCAGTTTTCTTTTATTCCGCGACCATCAAGGATATAATGACAGAGTATTAAAAATAAAATAAAGCACAAGCACGTCGTGAAACTGCTATATTCAAGTCAGAACAGCATCTTAAATCTATAGCAGATGTTAAGACGACGGCTCGCACCTCGTGCTACGTCGTTAATGAAGAAATATTGCTGGCTTTTGATAAGTCGCGCGATAACTGCGCACCGCCCCGAGCGCACAATCGATTCTCAATATTAATTACACGCCCTGCTGTTAAACCTTGCTCTAGTGCGCATTAAGCACCACTATCTGATGCTGAGTAAAGCACCAGCAATTTCCGAAATTAAAACACCTAACTACGAAAGAAAAGTGCCTAACTTCGCAGAACCCTACAAAATGATTAGCAAACAACGTCTCAGACAGCGCTATATTCTATCCTTCAATCCCAACTTTAAGATTAAAGCAAAAGAAAATCTCAAGAAAATATTCAATCTTCTACCCCTAAAATAAAGCTTGTTTTTGAATAAACATCGAAGTGATGAAATTTCGGCGTATTAAATTGAAACTATATCGACGGTCAGCAAATCCTGAATGTGTTTGTTTAGGGCGAGCCCACCCTAAAATATTTATTTTATCTCGGTTTGCCGAAGTCGCGTCAATAGTTTGTTCCCATTTTTACCCCGGTTTAAGAGATAGGATCGATATTCGGTTATAATTTATATGGCCGCTTATTGCCCGTTGTTTACACGTCCATTGGTGGAGATATGTAAAACTAACATCTTCTGAGCAAACGTTATCTAAGTCAAATACCTTCGCGGAATTTGGTCATCCTGGAGGAAGTATTGATTTTTGAGAATCTATGAACTAATTCTAACATCCTGTTTGCTTTGTCTTAAACCAATGATGGGGTCGTCCTCTTCATACATCTTATAGACAGTGTTACGGAAATACCACTCGTTGATATACGTGACAATATTGTATGAAATATCTCCCACAGTATCTACGCCTACTAAAATATTGTCGTCGGTTATCCTAGCCTCACCTCCTCACAATCAGGATTATCACAGCTAACAAAGCAAACTATGTTTAAACACAATATCGTGTGCGATAGATTAAAACGGCAAAGTTCTTAAGTTCTAGCCGAGACAACTATTTCGCGGAAACCAAGTAGTAGAATCGTGTCATCTTCATGTCATGGATGCTGTAGGGATCTTTACTTCTTTGACATTAGGGTTAATTTGGAACAGTTTTCAATTTTGAGTTGTTGATGTATTTGGCAAGTTGTGTGCTACCTGAAGTTATGTGCATTGTCTCCGTACAATTGTTGCTAAGGTCCCGTACCTCGAGGGACGTAATCCCTTAACAAACGGCACCTTTTATTTTAAAGCCGTGACGTAAATTTCTTTGTTTTTTTGGATTATTGTAAGATTTTTTTCATCTAAATCAGTAAACAAAACAGCTTTTGTAGTCTTTGTGCACTTTCTATTTGACCTAAAGTGGTTCTTTCTTAAGTTTATGGCTGCTGTAAATTATTTGTGGGTAAAACAATACTTTCTTTAGCTATTATTTTAGGTCGGGATGGCACGAGCCACTCTTGACCTTTGAGTAATTTCAAGAAGGCGTCGGCGTTTTTACAGCGTCTTAACTTTGAAGAACAAAAACCCTGGCTTTGTTTTAAGCGATTTAACTTACCTGAGGCATATTTTTAAACAGATGAGTACTTAATCTTACCGTTTCATTAATTTTCGTCAGTTATTTAACTCTTCCTGAATACTTAAGCTTAGCAAAGCTTCTTTGTGTCTTAGCCATATTGATTGAAATTATAATCACGCTTTTAAAAGTTACCTGAAAATGTTTTTGCAATATTTTTTGCGATCGCTATTAATTTACCCACTCATCAAGGGCGGCTTTTGTCACTGGCATCAAATTTACACATCGGTGCGCTTGCGCATCGCAGCTGCCGATTTTAACAAATAACGCCAACTGATAACCCTCTGTTTGAAGTAGGTGCACACATTTCGCATAACACTTATCTTGATTTCTTCATGTAAGTACAGAACAAACGTCATAAAACCACGTTTTATTAACTCTTGTACAATGAATTTCGTTTTCTCTATTCCAATGGAGTTACTTGTTGCAATCTTTGATTAAAATGATAACAGGTAGAGTTTTGGAAATAGGTATGCAAAGCTATGCATTGCCGCATGAAATAACTGCGTTTTCTAAACCTACAGCATTCATCTTACCGGCTTCGTCTGTCACGCCTACACAAGCATCGTTTTAGAAATAATTAATGGATAAACTTTACCCTATACCTACAAGTTTTTATATGCAAAAAAAATCACGGTATCGTCCATTGATACGGAGCTTTGTCCGTGCCCACCCCACATCACCCCACCTGTAGTGAATGGCCGAAACGTAACAATGAAAAATGTATTTTTTTTACGCTTCTTTTGTCGGTGGCAACACTATATTTCACGTGGAACAATTATCATTGTCTTTGGCACCTCAGAGCAGTGTGGTGGCTTAGTTCGGACTCTTTTGTGTTTTCCGAGATTTTTATAGATGCCCTCTTTGTTTCCTTAAAGAGGCCATTGTTCGAACACGAAATGCGAATTGTGCAAAGCATTTAGAATACGTATGTAACATAACACTGAAATAATCAAATCTCGCTGGTTTATACTGCAAAGTAGGTAATAAAAATAATTGACAGGCTGCAAGCACATTAAGAAAATTGATTTATAGTAATTATGAGAAACATTATAGCTACAGTATCGATAAAAGAATCTGGGATTTAGAATCGATTTAATTTAAACTACAATTTACGAGCAGCAATAAATAATTCTGTCGCATCAACTCCGCGAGCCATTGTCGCCATTTTTTAAGGCCATTAAAAATCCTATCAATGACTTCCATTCGAATGACAAAATCAGTTGCATTAGAAGCTGCCCCTGCGCATACAGCCATCTCGCTTGCACTTGCAATCAAAACTTAACCAGAACAGAAACAGAATTAGCCTGACGCATTCGCTAACTAAAAAATATTAACATGCGTAACAAATTTCAATAAATAAGCAAATAAATTGCTATTCGATAAATGGGCATTGTTAAAGTTTAATATTGATTTATATGAATATTCATGTTCGTATTTAGTTATAATATGTGTGTTCGTTATTTATTGAAAAAAAAAACATTAATTTCATATATTAAAATGACATTGAACGGCGTGACCGTATTGTGTGCGGTGCACGTGTGCCTTGTTATTGAAAATACTAATTTTGATTTAATGCAAAACATGTAACTTTTATATATTATACAGCCCATAAAAATATCGAATTTAATATTATATAATAAAATGCTTCTAGTGAGAATAAAAGTAATAAAAACGCCTCATTGAAGTTGAAGATTTGCTGTGGAAAAGTCACTAGGCTTATCGAACCACTTCTTCTAAGTAAAATAAATAAATCCTTCGAGTTTTTGGTATTAAAAGTTAAATCCAATAATTCATGTTTTATTCAGTCTAACTGGAATCTCAGTAACCGATTTGTAGTGAAGGTCAAACATAACTTACTTAATTTTCTTATCAGAGTCCATCTAGTTAGAAAGCGACACAGCACGAACAGACTGTTAGCTCATTTCATTCCCCATTTCCTCGAGACCTTTCATAATTCACATTCATTTTTTATCCCACCAAGCACTGCACTTATTTATCGGTGGGCGGCCGCGATGTGTACCTTATGTCATTAGAAAGAGGGTTTATGTCGACTGCATCGTAAAGTTGTCACGTATCCAGAGGTTCGGATGCGCCGTGCACCGTGTCATGACTAAAAGCGATTCGTCGCTAAACAAACAAGCTTTTTAAATGCTACCTAACTTGTCTTTTTTATATCGCTATTTGAATATTACCATCGTTTCAGTGCGGTCGTGACACGACGCGGCACGGGCATCACGTGAGAGATATTTATAAAAGAAAAGCCGTGTATCGCCGATATAGCGTAATTTCCAATTTAATGATTGCTAATACCAAATCGGGGCTGCCGCACGTCAGCTCGGTCGACGTTTATTATCCGTTCGTAGCCGAAATGTCTGTCGATAGCTTACCTAACCTATAAGTCTATTTTAAAACTTTTAAGTTTGACTATTTCACCATTTATGGGCAAAAAAGTTAATTTCAGACAGAAATTTTTCATAACTTTGAAAATTTACGATTATGTGTGACAACTTTCCTCCTATCGTGTTAATTTCACATGATCCGGCTAAAAGTAAACACTCAAAAAAAGAACAATAAAACACCCCTCAGCCATAAACAAGGAGCTACTGAAATGTTTAACCACAAACTCTAAATAAAGCCGTATCGCACGCTATAAACAATCTAGCAAAAAAAAACTGTCGAAAAAACTTCATCAACAAAAGTGACAAAAAAGTTCCCCGCGATCACATGCAAATGTCGCGGCGAGTCGCTCATTACCGCGCCATAAAACCATAACAACAGTCATTACGAGCACAATTAAAAAAAAAACTTCGTCAACACTAACAGTGTGCAAGTGTGACGAAAACCGCTTACGGAGCGCCCACATAGTTTGTTTTCAACGTAAAAAAAACGCTCAAAATCGAGGGCGCCACCGTCTTATGCAAAAAAGTCCTAACATATTCACCCCTCGCGAATTTTACTTTAATGAATGCTCCTCGACGTTTTTTTAACATCACTCGACGCAGTTGTTTTGACGGATCGCAATCTAGCCACTAATTGCTTTTTCCTCATCGGGGTGCGCATTTCACCTCGCAAAATTACGTTTTATTAATTGAATAATATTAATGATACTTCCTCGCAGCAATCAATCTTTAATGACGTTTTTATTCGTCGCGAGAGTGACGCTACTCTCGCTTTTCCTTGGGATCGTTCGAGATGTTGTTTTTTTAGTCGACGATCGATGTTAATTATGTATCTAATGGCTCCCGTGATACACTTCCATTAATAATACGTCGGACGACATCGTCCCGCTCCGGAGATTTAATAACCACGCATCTTGTACGAGATTAATAGTGCATCTGTGGCCGGCGTTATTATAAAAATATGGCTTGGCGGGCCCTGCTGCACACAGCATTCAGGGCTCCTCACATACATCGCTGCTTGCGATTATTTAGTAAAATACAACCCCAAGTTCAAAAAATAAATATAACACTAGTTAATACAAAAGCGGACAGGCGAAACAAAAATGTCTCATTATAATGCAGTACTTCATCTGAGTGAATTTAATCCGAAAATTCGCGACAGCTGCTCACTGAGAAACGTCAAAAAGCTTATCTATGGTGGTATGGAACTAGTTAAATAAACGTTGATTCATTTCTAACGCGTAAACGCGGCATATTGTTCTGAGCAGCTATTATTACTGCTTTTTATTTAACCATTTTATTTTATTATCATAACGATTTTTTCGCTATGGATCCGCTCGTTGGTATAATTTCTTTTGTTCCGCGCTCTGATATTGTTTCTTTTTTTTTGTTTTTTTTTTCATTGTGTCGCGGTGTTGCCATCGCAGCGCGCGCGTGATTTATTCCCCCTTTTGGGTAAAACAACACCCGTGCGAGTTACGATTAGTTGGGTAACGTAATATCTAATTACTATGTGCGAGCACGTACGAACATAACTCGCGTGCTTCCTCCCACCGATGTGGTTTATGGAATTGGATGCTCATATTTCGGCAGTCTCTCGGTGGCCATAGTTTTTGTCCGTGTCTTGGAAGTAGCACTTTTCCCGTGTAATCTGATATCTTTATAGTCCCAACATTCGGAAATCAAGCACAGATCGTATAAAGAAAAAAACCGCGAGCCACCCGCCGCTCTCGCTGCCTACACAAACACGATGGGCACCCAGAGCTTTTTATGCAGCTTACTTTCCCCCGGGACGGTGGCTAATGTTAGTAATTCTGAATTCAATCATCTCAAACAAAGGACGTCTCTCGCGTAGCTAAATGGCGTTTTTTAATCGGATATTATAATTAATGTTCCTTTTGTCGCGTGCTGACGTGCCCTCGCGCGAACAATGGGATATCTAATAGAAAAAGATATAAATATTTTTTTCTAAGAAACTGGAGGCTACCTGACGATAAAACACAGGCGACAGACGAATCTCGAGCCGAATTAAATTAGAATAATAATCGAAGAGCCTCTTTGTTCTGGCCTTAAACTTTTGATTTTGATATGAAATTAATGCTTCGATTGTGTATTCAACAGCTACTGGACGTCCGAGCGTCTGCTTGGCTGGCATACATTACCATTACCATCGCTAGAGACGCTGCTCCTAATGTTCAGAGTGCTCAAAGTAATTCAAAGATGGAATGAAACGCAACAAAAGCACTCCAGTGACCCTTAAAAGTCTCATCTAAACGAACATCCTCGCGAAACTCGAATCGACGTAAATTTTTTATCAAGCTTAACCCTCTAGCCCTCGTCCAAACTGCGAACCCTTCCCCATACTATACAGAAAAAAACACTAATAGTTGAAATGTATAATACGCGTGTATGGTGGAGTTTTTTTACTTGTGGGTATAAGGAGTAAGCAATAAAAAACTGCATTATATCACGGTGCCCTCCCTTCATTATGTGTCGCGAGGGTCGTTGCGAAAGTGTGCGTATTTTTTCGTGTGCACACACTGGCTGGTGTGTGCTGGCGACACTTTTAAACAATGTTCTTAAAAAAATATTACACTTTTTACTTTCGTGGCAATTTCTTGTAAGAAATTTTTTCAAATAAGATTTGATGCAAGTTGATTACAGAGTCCCGTACCCACACGTTTTTTAGGTTCTTATTGGATTAACTTGTTTTAAGAGGTAGTTTTTATTGAATATAATAAAACTGATTGGATATATCTATAGCTGTGTCTAGTTGTACGTTTTTCATTAACAGCTCTTTTTGTATTCGTACAAATAAAATGTTTTATCAAAAAATTATGTGCCATTGGTGCATACAAAACAAAGAAAAGCAATAAAAAACTCCAGATCCTGAACTGAACTCATAAAGCAAAACAAGGAACATCAGTAGCACCCTTCCGAATCGAATCCATAACGAAATTAACAGGGATAAAACATGGCTGACGGTTTTTTGGTACGCAATTAAAAGTATTCTACAGGGTGTACATTATTTTGTATTAAAACCAAAATAAAAAACTGGCAAATAAAATTTTAATTTTAACTAAAATGGGAGAAATTGTCCAGCAGTGGGATAGTTCAGGCTGGTAAAAAATAAAGCATAATTAAAATATTGAACGTGTAAAGATTTTACTAAAAAAGTTAGATAAATTAAATTAAAACCACGCCACGACTCAATTCTTAGGCAATGTCTATGGTGGATTGGTAAATTCGACTCTGCTGAATTTCAACGATAATGTTGTAATTGACGGTGCCTAACGTTTTAAACATGTAGTTTACATTAAGTCTGGCCTAAAATGGATTTATCAAAATTTCAACTCCCTGTACATAAAACACATTACATTTTTCACATTGAACCGTTTTTTGTAGCCATAAAAATAACGAGTGTCTCCCAATTGTAACGATCACAAATCGATATTGTATCACAGTGTTTGATTAATATTGTCGATACATTTTTATGTATCGAGTTTGACTATAAAATTTTATGTAATGAGTATCTATGCCCCTTATACTTGAGTTGTGATATTTTTATTTGGAAATGTAATAGAGTTAAACTGTCTTATTTACAAAAAACCCGCCAAGTGCGATTCGTACTCTCACACGAAGGGTTCCGTACCATAACCCTTAATTTTTATTATTTGTTGTTATAGCGGCAATAGGAATACAAAATCTGTGAAAATTTCAACTGTCTACCTATTACGGTTCTTGAGATACAGCCCGCTGATAGACAGACGGACGGACGGACAGCGGAGGCTTAGTAGTAGAGTTCCGTTGGGTACGGAACCTTAAAAAAAAACAGCATTATTATTGAAAAATGTTGACTAAAAATCCACTTTTATTCTTATATTTTATGTAAACAACAGTAGTACTAAGGCCGATTTATTTAAAGCCTTAGGCATATAAGTTGCCTTTTCGGTTGTGCAGAGACAAAGACTGGTAGATGCGATGCGGTGGTGTGGTGTGGTGCGGTGTGGTGTGGTGAGTGGTGATGGTGAGTGTGAGTGTGGAGAAAAACGAAAACAAAAAATATTTTTTCAAAGATATTAAATAGTAACTAAATCCTGAAGACGCAGTAAACCTTCAACCTTAGAGCAACGCGTGAAAAATTTTATTAACATTCAACAATTATTATTGTTGGTCGAGACAACATTTTGCACATTTGTACACACGCGGTAACGAATGCATTATAATGAGACTGTGTGTAACAATCAGTGCCGGTAGCCAATTAGGTATTATTATCGCGTTATATTTTCTAAACACTCATCAGAATACCTGTTTCAGCCATTCCGAACGATTCAGCAAACAATTATTTAGTTAAAGGCGAAATAAAGGTTATTTCGAACCACTAAACTGTCTTGTAATCCAGAATAATGCGCCATATAATATCCTGAAATCGATCGCAACTAAAACACAAAATATATAATATTAAAGTGTAGTAAAACAAATAGACATTAGGTCCGAGACGTACCGCGCACCGTATCGCCATTCCGCGCCATAAAAATAATCAAATATATTCGTTCCATCTCATTTGGCCGCGTCTTAAACGATTTCTCTCGTCCGTCCTTTATTACCGAAAACATAACTCCTCATTTTGTTTTTTATCCCCTAACCACGCCACCCCGACGGGGCATAAACGTACGGGGGTAACTGCATATATTTTATGGGTTTTACGCGGATTTTCCTCATGTAGACTGCCCTCTTGTAATTTTAATCACATCTGTTAGAAACTATCCCGTTTTCAACCTCGAAAACTTTATAAATCAAGATTATTGTATCTTATGAAAAATATTATGTATGGTCATCCAATCAGTGTAATGTAAGTCATGTGTTAGCTATCTTAAGGTCGACTTTACCTCAGCACACAAACTCCCAAACCGTAACTGACAGGAATACATAATAACACATTGTTTCATTTACGCGAGAGACGTACATAAAGTGTTTTATCAGTGGGAGCCCACATATTGCGAAGGGGACGCCATTTTTTCCTCGTTCTAATGCGGTTAATTTCCTTTTTTCCTCTTTATTTATAGTAATCCCTTTATAAGGTGATTACGGAAATGTGTTTTTGTGGACGTAAAGAGCGCAGCGTGGGGGCTTGCACGCTCTTACCGAGGAGCTTAGGTGTAGCACACACTTGTCAACAAACTTCCACTCGTGTACCACTGGCCCATTCAATGACTTGCCATCCAGTGACTCATACAACTATCCCCAACGAATCTCCGACTCTTCTAGAACCTTTATTAAAATAAATCATGACTTACTCATTTCTCACACGTCATGCCCAACATCAACGGTACTTAAAGCTAAAACATCACACGATCGCTTAAGGAAAGTTTTACTTATTATACTTACAATCAAAACTATTCCATTGCAAAGTAATGGAATATTTTCACATAAAATTGAATAATTGAGATGATAACTTACATTTCAAATGGCTGGTACATTAATAGATTTACAAAGAATCCTTAAAGATATCAGGCGTTCTTCAAATTCTATTTATTATTCTGTTCGAATTTTAAATTAGGAAAATTTATTCGAACACGTTTTGAAACTGATATTTGAATGCAAGACTAGTGTTGTGACGCATTGGAGTCCGGGACTACATAATATGTCCTTGGTTTGTCCATTCATATTTATGGAAGACAGGAACGGTCGCAATCTCATAAAAATAGTCTTAATATTAATGTGATTGAACACTTGTCAGAAAATATATGCGACTGATGAAACTTCGTTCCTATTTTAAATTTTGCAAAATCGTTTATTAATCAGTTTCTTTTTACAAATTGGGATGAATAAGATGATACAATTTTTGCATTTATTACAAATAATATACCTACTGACTATGAAAACTACTTAGTATCTTAGTGCTTGCGTAACAGTTAAAGTTCGAAAAAATAATTAAAAATCTGAGTGTATCAGTCGCAATCTGTCAAAAAAGCCTCAATTTCCATACATTTTTGACAGATTGCGACTGGCATGCGAATGCGAAATTTGCTCTAAAATTAATATGTAGAATTGGCACTCTGATTCCCATAAAAAAAAATTGTTCTAACCACTGTCATTCAACTCAAAACGTCAAAGATTTGACAAACAGGTAAATGTTCCTTTGATTTCCGGCTCAGCGAGTCCCGTTGGACAGGGTTGACAAACCTTGACCTACTATTTGAAGCTAGTCGTTGTATATTCAGTATTTACTGACATTCGTATTAAACGAGACACAATTGATGGATGATAAGACAAATTTGCATCAAAGAAATTGAGTATGCCCGCGATATACCCAACTTAAATAATACTTTACTTGGAAATACTTATTGAGTATTCTTCCTGGAGTTTTAGATATACATACAAGTAATTCTAGAGAGTATACCACATAAACTGTGCTTGTCTGCACTTTACTTCATTTCAAAGTCTGTTAAAGTTTCAGGTTTAGTTTTCATAGAATTTCGATCCGAGTTTCAGATTGTTTCTCGTTATCTGAATACCAACGCCATCTATTGCGCTAGTTGGAAACTTACAGTTATTTGCAGAAAAGTTATAATATGCGCGCTGAAAAGTAGATTGTAATGTGATATGTTTTGCATACGTAATTGGTACAAACATTATTTCTATTGTAGATAGGTATATTATCCATAATGATGTGTTTAAAACTAAATCAATTCGTTGAGTTGGTTTACTTGCATCAAAGTTAATTTAAAAATAATTTCTTGTTAAAAATAAGTTTTTACACTTTGATGTTTCTAACATGCCATGAATATTAATGGAAACATCAAACAAGAAATAGTTAAAAAGATATAGGCACATTACGGAACCCCACACAATAATTTAAAGATATTTCATACTCTAGCACAATTTATTCCTCTATGAAGACAGCGAAAAACAAAATTCCAAATGTGGCTCATTACCGGAGTGCCCGACCCTCCCCTTTGCATATAATTGCATCTTTTTGTCTGAAAAATGCTTGCCCCGAGCACTGATTTACGCATACAAGGTGTGCAATAATAACGCCGTCTCAGAAAAATATTATTCAAACACAATCAAGATTACACGAATGTGTACCTTAACGATTACACATAAGACACGTTTTCGTGTGGAGTTTAGATAAACAGAGCGTATTTACTGAAAACGTTGAGTAAAGAAGCTTGGGGAGACGCACCCTCGGTTTTTTCGAGCATCTTTTCCTTAATTTATATAGAAATGTTTGGTCTCATCTGACGCCTTTGAACGTAACAAGCTACGCAAGTGAAATTTTCGATTTCAATTTGCATTTTTCCATTAGTGAAGATCTAGTTATAGTGATATATTATGCGGCAAGTGCATCTCATCAACATGAAATTATGCAATGAGTTTTTTAGATGAGCAATGTTTTGAGAGCAATCTATAAGTAGATTTATGAATATCCAATAGTAATACCGAAAACTCAAGAGCACTCATCTCTATTGAACCATTTTAACCGACTGCCCCAGAGAAGGGTAATGTTTTTAAATCTGTGAGGTTTCCTTCAGTTTCATGGGATGTTGCAATATAGTGCTAAATAATGTTGTCTTAACTTTGGATGCTTCCAAAGTAGTCATATTCCTACACTGTCAAATACTTTGTCTCTGGTCTCGACATCGCAATATCTTTGCCATTCAACTTTTTACTACCAAAAAATAATAATAAACATCACAAAAACTTCACACTTAGATTACGGCAAGATTCTCATTTCTTGCAAAAAGAATTCTTTCTTACGATGACTTTCTTTAGTCGGATCGTTATTAAAAATATATCCCCTGCTCCCCTCCCAAGGAAAGTTGACTCATAATAAAGGACGGCATAATTTTTCCTTTTAAAACTTTTTGATTAGATAAAATAATGGGGTGGTGTGGGGAGGCGTGGGGTGGCTCGCGGCGATGCCCCGATATCGGCTATTCTAATTGTTGTTCCTTCAATGTTTACATTCCTTTGTAATTCAAAAAAATATACCACTTCGTTAAGTCGGCGGGTATTTCTTAACAACAATATTTGCCCTGACTACGAATGGAAAGTTGAGTCTAATTAATCGCGTTTGAACTTCAAAAATCGATGCCCCTGCCCTCCTCGGAGTCACATAAAGCCGCCCTCTTTCTATCGATTTAAATTGAAAAAACATCGACAGTTGAGTTTGACATGTCGTTAAAGTTCGGCAGCTTTGTGTCGACGACATCGCCTATTTGTATTGATTCGTATTCATTTATTTAATTCATTGAACACTGTTTGCACAACCTGACAAATGCTACGGCTCTCGATAAGTAAGCAGTGAATGCCATAACTAATAATAATTTATTCACCAAAATTCCTTACCTTTTGAATTTTCTCGTTGAACATTTGCAGTCATTTCTCATACGAGTCTAGAACCAGATACATGTATGACTGGTATTAACTCTCCCATATTTGATCAGATAATGTATGGATCATTATTATCCCAGTCAGTAATGAAGCAAATGCTAATTTGTTTTCACATGTATGTAATGTACCCACACAGAGTCTGTATACGATTGCAGACCTATTTTAGAATTTGCGTAGGTATACAAAATGAATCCGCAAGTACGGTAAACTCCAATTAGTTCAGGTATTTTTTGTGTAAAACCAAGTACAATAACTCCCCAAAAATATAAAATGTCACAGACGCATTACTGACCCCGGTTTAGGGTTGTCCCCCGTTCTTTTTTCAATTTAAACCGTTTGACAAGCCGCGCGTCGAACGCAGCTATGGCCTTTCCGATGCCATACAATGCCAGTTTTCAATAAGATTGGTTACACTACACTAAGCAATGCAATCAATCAAAATTGCATCGGTTGATAGACTTCGACGCACGCTCGCCCCAACCTACCCACGATCGTTTGCGCCCGAGTTTTATGTGGCTATTCGTTATTTTAATTTTCGAATGTTCATATTTCAAAATTGAATAAAAGGTAATGGAACCCAAGAGTGTGTCAAGATTTACATGCTGGCTGGTTCGAGTCTAGGTTCTTTAGTAAATGTTTCTCAGAAATATGTTATTAAACTTTTCAATTGCACAATTTTGAGAATGTATTTTCATCTCGCTCGCTGCAGTTAAATTTTAATTATTTTCAAGAATAGGTAAATGAAAACACCAAGATATAAATCGAATCAAGTTAACATGGCTCATGTAATAACGAACAATAAATCATACCCACCTTTTTCATAGACAGTTGAATTACAAAAGTCAGTGAGCATCGAGCGTGGAAACCTATGTAATTATAAACGTACGTGGACGTAATTAAATAAAAACACTGTCTATAGCCGTTTAGCTAAGCCGCGTCGGTGTCAAACGGTGCATGAAATTCTAACAAAAACTCGACATATACTCGATATATCTCTCATCACTTAGTTTTAATGACAGCCCTAGTACACTTTAACACCTCGCTGACAGCGCTTCGTAATTATCGGGTTTTAATAGCCGTTATTCTGTTGTTTTTATTTTAATTGATGTTACACGTTACACGACATGTTATGGACATACTTTGTAGGGCATTTTAGTCTTGCTCGTGTAAAGGGATGATTTTAGCGTTGGAACAACGTAATTACCATGTTTACACCTTGGAAACAATCATAAGTTAATCTATAGAAATTGATTTGACATTTTATTATGATAAAAACATGAAACGTTGAGTTATTTTAGCTGTTAGTAAATCAAATCAACCAATAAGTACGAATTGTCGATTTTGACTGAGGTCCGGCCATGATAGCCTTTTCATCATCATCATCATATCAGCCGAAAGACGCACACTGCTGGACTTAGGTATCCCCCAAGCAAAGCAATGCAAGTTTGCCATAATCACCACGCTTGACAGGCGGGTTGGCGATCGCAGTGTATGGTGTTGAGTTTTACAGAGAACGCTGCTGCCCATTCTCTGGCGAGTCCCTTAGTCGCCTCTTACGACACACACGGGAAGTGATGGGATGGTATTATTCTTTTACAGCACCATACGGCACCGGCCGTCACCATACGGCTGAGCCTTTTGGAACCATAGAAATACCTTCAAAAGACAGCAGTCAACAACCGACTCTAACTCAAACAAAAACCCCAACAACAAAATTGTTAAAAATCTACAAATCTCTCCACATTTCTAATTGAGATACTAAATTCATAAAACAAATGACTAGATATTAAACATTAATAAGAGCCCGCGATGTATCACCCTTTAAATAATTAATAAAGGAAAAAAGTGTGTAGGAAACAGTGGGAAGTTATCATTAATACTAATAATAATTGGTGGGCTGTTATTTTACCCGTTTCAAACAACAAATTAGTGAATAATGAATGCATGAGTGCCGCCCACGAAGCGTGTTCATAGGCTTGTCGAAAATATATATCGATGTTTTTAATTCAATATAGGCATAACGATATTTTTGGACGATATTATATTATTTTGATTTGTTGAAGTCAAATTAACGACGCATAAAAATATGCCAAACTTACCTAATCTCAAAAGGCTGGAACCCTATCCGTAAAAAAATACAGCAACTATGCACTAAAAAAAGCATTGCATCTTTATTTTTGAATGCCTATTAAGACCCGGAAATAAATATCTATCGATACACATGTATCAATATCTTTAAACTACATTTTATGTAAATATCGATACAATGTGTATCGATACTTTGAGTCACTTCCGACATCCCTAGTTCCCGACATTTCTTCATTTGTCTTTCGTAGCGTTTTGTATAAATTAATTTTTTAACGTTTTTTTTTTCGTTTCGTTTTTACAAACTTGTGTACTGTAATTATAGTTTACGTCCGTTTAAATAGCTGCTATAACTTGATAAGTAGTTGTTTGGAATTAGTATTTATTTATCAGTTTGGGGTTTTACTCGGGTAAATGAAAAAGTTTCGTGTCTCTTGTAGTTTGATTTTTAACGTAAAACTTTTGACAACAATTTGGAATAGGTAATTGTTGGAAATCAGAAAAATGTAAGTCTGCTTGCACCATATTCCACCTATTGTCAATGAGTCCGCTTCCAAAAATACCGACAGCAAAAAAAAGCTTCCTAAACTGGCTTTCCAGAATTTACACTTATCCTCAATTATTCTAATCTATTCATAAAATGGATCTGTGCAATTCACACCTTATATCAACAAAACATTTTCCGAATTTTCCCGAAGAGCCAGCAATAGCAGTGCACCTCACTAAAGCTACAAACAGAATGGCATTGGCACACTTCGCCCCCTCTTAACAGCGCCTTAATTAATGGCCCACTACACTGACCTACTACAACTTTCCCATGAGTTTCCCGCCCCTCCACTAATTTCCAACCCTAACGAACCATCGGTTAACCCTGCAAACACCGGCATGCAAATTAACCCTTTCCCTGCTGGCTGTTTACACCGCTTTATTGAATTAAAACGAACTGGCTGACTTAATAAAAGGGTTGAGGGATGATACTGTGTAAGGAGAGTCTCTTAATGAGTTTCCCCCGAGGGCTCTGTGATTAGGTTGTTTAATTATTATAAAGGGTTGGTGCTAATTTAGGTTAATCGTCTCGTCTTTGTCTTCTGGGAACAGCTGTCTGTTTGTTTAGGCGGTGGTCTTATTGATGTTTCTGTTGTCTTGGTTTTGTTTCGAACCATGTGTTTTTGTTTTCGGGATGTTGACTTATATATCTTAATCTTTACACGTTCCTATGTCATACTTTCAGCCATATAATGAACACTTCGCGTGCGACTTCGTCCACGCTGCAATTTTCTTAAGGATCCCTATTTTTTTCTAGACCAATTATATACTAAAACCTTCCTCGAGAACCACTCTATCCCTTGGTGAAAACAGCATGAAAATCAGTGCAGTAGTATTTGAGTTTATCGCGAACAGACAGACAGACAGACAGACGCGGCAGAGGACTTTGTTTTATAATATGTAGTGATGTTTAGCTATTGTTTCAGTGATCTTGTTAATTAGTTTGACGTTACATGTCAATGTCAAAGACATCTTAGTAGATCACATAAAATAAAAACCACTGACTCGTAAGAGAAAATTCATTACAAGGAGATTAAAAAGAAAGCTCAAAAGAAAATCTCTGCAAAGGAAACTGTAATAAACTTCCAAGCATCAGATTTAAGACACAATTACCATAAGCAACCTCCGTTGAAAACAAAATCCCCCTCTGTGGCGAAGGATGGTCCTGAAAATCAAAAGTTTCCCAACAGGAAAAGCCAGGATTGTTCAAATGAGCGAGTGTCCGCCCGCCCATCCGCGTTAATTGCTTAATCGCGTCGTCGGGGGCGGCTTTAATTGGCCAGTCTGACCACTTAAGCCCGGCCAGGGGCCGACAACTGCCGACAATTTCCGACAACTTCCGATAACTCCCGACAAGTTTGAGTCGGTAATTACAAGGCGCGATGTTTAATTACGCACCGTCGCGCTCGGACACCAAGAATTAATTACTTAGAACTCCGCCTTGAGGGTTCGTGTTGCTTACAAACGGCTTTCCCTAAGTTTGAGGTTTTAAAATCGCTGCAGAGCTTGTTTTATTTTATGAATAATTAACAAGGGGAAATGTTTAATGATATTGCCGCTTTGAAATTTTTATTGAGGCGCATTTTTTGTTGAAATCTCAAGATTGCTGTAATCAAGTTTTGAGCTTTGGTTTTAAATCCGCTTTTATTTGTCGTTTTTTGTATCTGTCATTTCAACATTTTAATCTTAGCAAAAAAAAAAGGTTACTCATACTTCAAAAACCTATTATAGTTTGACTAGATTTTCTTACCTTATTTCGATCCCTTAGACAGAGATAATAACTGATTTGACATTCATAATTTGATGCCCGTTTCTGTGGTTTTTATCGGTCGTTTATCTGTCCGGTAACCACTAACCAACTAATAGTGTTATGACAAATAATTTTAACGGACAGTTAAATGACCGATAAACTAGGTACCTCAGAAATCGGGCATTAGTCAAACAACTACATACTTGACTCTTCCCAATACATCCATGAACACGTGCTTGCTAATTATAATTACGAGTTAAGACTGAGGATACGTCTCGTAGGCGGCATGCGGCACTTACCTACATGACGTCCACCGGACACCGGGCTCATTGTCTCATACCAGATACTAGGTCACCGGCTTTGGGCTATCGGATGAGATACGCTTCCTAATTGTTGGCGGTTCGAATGGAATGTGGGATTATCTGGTGTTTTGTAATATTTACTGGTATTATAGGAATTCTTACTTAATATGACTAAGGGACTCACCAGAGAATGGGCAGCAGCGTTCTCTGTAAAACTCAACACCATAACTGCGATCGCCAACCCGCCTGCCAAGCGTTGCTTGGGGGAGGCCGGTTTAAAAAAAAAAAAATATTTGTGATGGGTTTGCTCTTGACTCTAGTCTAGGTCAGAGATGACAGAGACAAAGTCTACGATGGAGCGAGCTTACCCAGAAGGAGCCTGTGCACTCTTACTTTGAAAAGATTAGGGTTGTAAGCGTTTTGAAACACAGACGCAGGCAGAGAGTTCCACTCCTTTGCTGTGCGCATTATAAAAGACGTTTGGAAGCGCTTAGTGCGAATTGGTGGAATAGCAACAAGGTAGGGGTGGTAAGATGCAGTGCGTCTGGATGTCCGATGGTAGAAGGGGGCCGGTGGGATGAGGTCGTGGAGTTCTTGGGCACACTCACCGAAGTACAATCTGTAGAAGACCGACAAGCAGGCAACCTTACGGCGATGATGCCTGTGTCCAGCAGTGGACGTCTTTCGGCTGATATGATGATGATGATGAAGAAACCACTTCCACTAATTTATAACCAACATTTTTGACAGATTGCGAATACGAACGTTCCTCATAAATTTAGTAGAATTGGCTATGTTCTTGTAGTCCTTTGAAAAAATTGTCTGAGACTATACAAAGAAACCATTTAAGAAATTGGATTAGTTATGTAGCTCAAAGCACAGTTAGCGATGCGAAAACGTAGACATTCTCATATGAAACAAACGACGCCGACGTATACTATGTCGAAGAAATCACAGGAAAGCCCGATACCAAATGAATTACTTACCGTAATCTCAATCTATAAAACCAATGAGATCGCAGAAGATGGAAGCCGGCGGGAAAATTAAAGAAATCTGAAAGTGATCACAGCAAACACGTAATTTAATATCAATCAGGCGGTCCGAGAAAATTACTCGCAACGAGAAAATGGAATTAAAAGAACACGGATGCTAACAAGTCTCGATTACAAATTAAACAGACTGAGTGTCAGCACGATGCCGCTGATTTAAGGAGATGAAAAAGAATCTAATTACAACGAGACTCCGTAGCCAGCCTTTAATTGAGAACTTTCTACCCCCCGCCGCAGCCCGCGCCCCTGAAGCAGGAGTGTTCCGTCCTGTTTGCATTTCCCCCTAATCGCGCTCCGGCGTCGATTACATTTTTTTAACATTTTTTAATTTCGTTCGAGCTTTTAATTTTCTTCGCGCGCGCCTTTTCTTTTATGCGGCGTTTTTCTTTTCCGTTCGCCCGGCGATATTTCTCACCGCCATTATACCCGCCGTAATGAGATTTTCTTTCATTATGTTTAATCTCCCGATTAATTCAAATGTTAATCTTCTTTTTCCACGTAGCTTTTTATGGATTAAACGTTACCGTGGCGAAATACAGAGGCGTCGCAATCAACTACGGATTTTGGGCGCGACATTTAGAAATAATTAAGAAACGTGACGCTCTTCCGGCCGGTTGGGTGTACCGTGGTAGGTAGGTAGGTACCAGTACCAGCGGGGGGTGTCCGAGCGAGATCGGCTCGCCGATTAGATCGTCAATAATTTAATTCGCAACAAATTCAAAACGCCGGTCCGCCCCCAGATAGGTGCGTCGAGACGTGTCCGGAACGCCAATGGCCAGTCCAGGAGTCGGCAAATTGAAAACACCTCCGGCGCGGCTGTAAACACGTCACGTGATTTAGGTTTTAATCAAGTAGGGACGCACCGCCCCGCCGTAATTGTGACAAATCCTCTGTTTGTCCGAAGAAACTTTTAACTCGGCGGCGGAACGGGGCCGGAACGGCTCTTCGCACGTGCCCGGAGAGGGAGACGGTTTTTTGTCGACACATGTGCTCCCTTCCCTCCTCGCGCCCGCTCGGGCTCTTGATTAATTTTTAATATTTTTTCTTCCAGTTCACGTACGCAATTTTCACTTTCCCGCTTAGACAGCGCAGTTCGATCGGTCTGTTAGAAATACTGACGTCACGCACTCTCAGTAAATCTATTAGGTCCGCTCTAGTTACGCCCATACGTATTATAGTTGCATCATATGCAGACTAACATTCTTTCGTCTAGTTAGCGTTAATGCGCGCCAGTTGTTAGCGTTAAACGTTTATTTCGCCCGCGCTACACCTACATACCTCATTAACGAATTAGCAAGACTTGCAATTGTCGCACTTAACGCCGGTAATAAACTCAATAAAGATTAAATCGGAGACGCGACGTTTGTACAGCTGATTTTTGTCCCTATTAATATTGATGACACTTAATAATTAAGTGGTACTTGAGGCAAGCTTTAATTTCTACAATGATTTCTGTCAATCATACTATAAAGTTTTGATGACTGAACGCCAATGATGTATGTAGAATCCGCGCGGTTGTCGCGTCTGCGCGATTGCTCAGTAATCGGAAGAGCGAGCATTGTGTGTAATCTGTCGCAATTATCGCGTGGCGCATATCCCGATTAGAGGCGGCGCGACGACAATTAGGTCGGCGGACACTCGCGTTAACCTGCGCAATGAGGATACGCCTAAACACTCGCTTGTTGTGCCAAAACGACCGACGTGCGTTTATTAACGACCTCAAAGCTAATGGAAAAAATAACCTCCAGTAGAAATGAATGGTCAGCATACAAGCCGCTCTCCCCTATTTATAAATCACATCCGCACTCTTTGTAAATTCACCTTAGCGTTAGCGGCCCACCCTCCGAGTTCAAAGAGTGCGCCGTCCGGGGCAATGTCCAAATTATAAATTCGCATTAGATCGGACGCGCACGGTTCGTTTACCATTTCATTTTGGTTCAATATCGCCACTCCACTTTGTTCCACACACTCCCCCGGCCCCGCGCCCGCCTGCGCCTTAAGACGCCGGGAAATATCTGCGTTTTAAGCTATATTTCTTTCATCCCTCATTTTTGCAGTTCGTAGCAATCTGAAATCCAACACGTCCCCCGCAGGGGTCTCCTTCCTCCCCGGGTGGCGACCCCCTATTCTTGTACCCGGATAAAAAAAGCGATATCTATTTATAAAATGTACGCACGCATATACGCGGCGTGTGTGGACGCGGCATTAGCGCATGTGTGAGTGGGGCGGCGGTGTGCGTGCCCGCTCATTTGCAAACCGTCTCCTGAGATAACGTCCTCTAGTCGGTTATCCCGTTCTTATTGCCTCCATCTCTCCTTGATTGCTGTGTGTGTGGAAAACTTTGGAGCTCTCTCACTGATGGAAATTGATTTTGTCGCTGGAAACGAAAAAGTTACAATACGTCTTATTTCAAGACACGCTGTTGTTGTTGAGTCTTTCATGATTCAACGTCGTCGAGCAGAAAAAGAATGGAGGCGGCGTTTGAATATTTAAAATTGGCAAGTTGTTTCATAAGGCTTTTAATAATTAAAAAGTAATCGTGAGCGAGAGTATGAAGCGGAGAACTATTCTAAATAAATAATCGGAGGGAGCTGGGAACGGCGGCGGCAGCGGCGGCGACGGCGCGGTGGTGTCGGCGGCGGCGCTCACGTATGAACGTAATTATAAAAATTGAAGGCAACTCGAGCACTCCTGGCTCTCCCTCGCTCCCGCCGCGCCGTGCATTTTTTCGTACATATTAAAGCCCCCGCCGCCCGACACCCGCGCCACTTCCCCGCGACTCCTCTTTTTAATCGATTTTCCCGACACAAGGGGTGAGTCCTCTGGGGTGAATGTAATTTTTTATGCGTTTTTTTCGAAGGAGGAGACCGTCGCCGGAGGTGCCATTACGCCACGGCTTGTTGAGAATATTTTAATTATAAAGCATTAGCGCGTTTTATGATACCACTCGCGTTCGAATTTATAAACGATCGAGAGCTAAAGTAATTAAATATTTGAATGCGGCGAGATTTCCGCGGGGAGCTGAAGCTGGGGTAATGGACGCGGCGTCCGCGTTAATATGATGGATATAAAATTCGATGAAATTATTGGTTAATGGCCTTTAGAATTGCTTTGGGGCTGGAATGATGTTTCAGCGTTTTCACGTAGAAATTACATTTGTTTGATGGTAGCTATCGTGGAGTGGAATAATTAATTCTTGTTTACATTCGAGTAGTTCCTGCTTATAAATGTTTTCTGTATCCTGTTAGTTGAGATAGGCCGGTGGCTGATTGATGACTGTAGTCCGAGGCTCCCTGCTTCCCTCGCCCGACGATTATCGCTTTAGATTGCGAGACACTTTATTTGTTCAGCAAAAAATAAGGTTTTTCAATTGGCTCCCTTTGAGATAACATCACTTTTGCTCGTTCTCTTTAGTTGGGATCAGCACGGACAAGATTAACTATGACTCAACAAATCATACAAGAACATGCTAATTTTATTCTATTGTTTTCGAAAACATTTTAATGACAACATTTTTAGACCTCTTCTTTCATTATTAAAATGACTAGCTTTTTCCCGCGCATATCTCATTTTTCCCGTTCCCGTAGGAATTTCTGGACGACTCCTACATTTAAAACTTCCTCTCGAATCACTGTCTATTGATGAAAATCGCATTAAAATCCGTTGCGTACTTTAAAAGATATAAGCGTACAGACAGAAAAAGCGGTTTCGTTTATACTATGCAATGCAAAGATTTCTGCCCGGTCTCTATATCCTAACTTTCAATGACACATATCAAGACAAGACTAGTATATTCAAACTATGTCAATCAATGACTACCATGAAGAAAACCGAAGCCAACTTTGGCTATAGACCCGGTTTTTTTTGGTCAACCAACCTACCAAATTCTGACACCCTATAACTAATTTTAGTTAGGTTTTAAACTGAGTTCACTCCAACAATTCTCAAGACACATGCTGATGAAACGTGTCCACTAACACGAGTGCACCACACTAATTCGATTAGAGGCAAGTGAACACAGTACAAAGCGGATTCACGTATTTACACCAGTATAGGCGACAGGAGAAAACGACTGACACCTAGGGTTTCATGCCAACTAGCGACTTAGAGGTGTTATCGTGCCCATTTGTTGTGTAAGTGGCCTATAATGCTTGCTGGTATATATGTCGTAGTCGGATTGTATAAATCGCCGTATTACATAACGGCTAGCCGTTTTCAAAAACAGCGCCGTTGTGTATTGCGGCGGGTCAACGAGGAACAAATATTCGTATGGCCTACAGGTAGTGGTTCCGGGTCTGGCTGTTTGTATATGTGAGATTATATGTATGTAAACGCACCCACGGTACAGGAGAAATTCCTAGTGTGGGGCAACGTTTTTTTAATATATATATATATTTATCAAAAACTACCATACTCTACTAGTTAAACAAACCATCACAACCACATCGTTACCATCCCGCCTGACACAGAAAACATTCCTCACTAAATAATTGCCATGCACGATCACAAGATAGACCTCATACGTTTCCCTGGCCCGTTCTACAAACAAGGAGCCAAGTTCAAGTCTAAGCTCCGTTAGTCTAATTGCTCGGACGTCCCGGACAGTGATGGGACGGACGCCTGTCCGAACTGTCCGGAGATGTCCGGGAGAAACGCTCTCGGAATACACTGCTCCGATAATGCTGGCTTTGTGGGAAGATTGATTTGGTGATAGGGCTGTATGTAAATTTTTTGAGCACTAGCCTTCTTGGAGCAAAGGTTGGATATGGAGATCGTATTATGGTATAGGATTATAATTTGGCAAACAATTAAAAGATTAATTAAGTTTATATTTGGGAGCGTGGTTGTTTGTTGTAGTAGTCGGGTTTTTAACGAAATTGACCGTTTTCGGGATCATATGCGAGGTAACACTATGAGAAAAGGTATTGTTAGAGAAGTCATCTTTATATATTGGCATACCAATGAATATCACACCATATCAAATATGACGTTTACTGCTAAACTGGCAACTCAGACCGCTCTTGTCTGACGGTGATTCCAGGCTGATCGTAATGATGTTTCTTGAAATCAACTAAATACCCTCAGTAAGTTATTATCCAACCAGTAACAAATCCATATCTCAAAAGTTGAAACCGCAAACCTAACAGCCTCAGAAACAACAGCAAGAAACACTTCAGCAAAACCTATTCCTATACTGCCAATCAGCTCACAGATACGTCAGATATCACCAGTTTCCACGTCTACTGTCCTAGTTTAATTACCATCCATCAGCCATGGCTGCGGACCTCAGTATCGCGGGATCAGACTAGACCCGCCCAATACGGGGCTCGATAATTGATGTTGTTAATATACGTCGCGTTTCGGAGACATGTCAGGATACTGGCAGGCGAGAAATTTGTTGCTCTATGGTTTCGGCTTTGGGTTTGGGTATTTGAAATTGGAACTGGGTTGTATTGTTGAGGTTTTAATAGCAGATCGTAGCTATTTTAACGTAGATATTGAATTGACGAAAAAATAATCCGTTATTGGCATTGATATATAAAAACCCACAACAATGTATGATTGTGCGCTAGTTTCAAACAGTCTCGCATCGCTCGCCATACTGCACTGCTTTGTAAAAACAACTTTAAGCGATCCGTGTAAGGTTGAATTTGCAAAAAAAAATTGCGCATCACTCGCCATACTGCACTTTTTTGTTAAATCTACTTTAAGCGATCCGTGTAAGGTTGAATTTGCAAAGAAAATTGTTTATGGTATAACTACACACAACTCACACATGACACTTGTTACATGTCAGTTTTTGACGACAGTTTCGAGTGTTGGATTTGTTCGAGACTGCGCATCTTGGGTTTTTTATATATCAATGGTTGTTGGTTTCAATTTTTAATCTTTGAGGTTTATTATCGCAAATAGCTACATTTTCATAAGCATTTAGGCACAGGACTTTAATTAAAGTAAATAAAAAAACTCTTGACATAAACTTAAAAAGAAAAAAAGGACACAATATACCTTAAATATCTTTCAACCAAAAAAAAAGAGACACTTAATCCCTTATAAAGGAGTTGACGCAATGCTCAAAACTCGAGCAGGCAGCGAAAGTCTGCATAATGCGTTGTATAGTCCAATAATAGCATCCTTAATGAGATGTAAATGAGCGAAGAAATACCCGACTCAGGCCGTTATAATAACACGTAACGACCTACAAGTCCGGATTAAGAAGCCCTTTGACTTAAACTTGCCCACCGGACCAAGTGGCCGACCTAACTCGGAGAAACCCAACGGATAATCAACTTTATTACACGCCGTAAAGGTCTTATTCCGATCGAAGAATTTGAATCGTTAGGTGCGATGTGTGGTCGTGTTAGCAGCACAATAGTGTGGCTATTTTGAAACTAATTGGCAGAAAGGGTTGCGAATTAACGTCAGGGCCAACGTGTCGCGGAGCCGGCTTTGTGCCACCGACGCTTGATAAATAAGAATAGGAATTATAATAATATTAAGACAGATTATTTTACAGGGATTATAGAAGCCAAAGCGGATATATAAAGCCGCTACAGAATAAATTATATCAAAATGGTTTGTCCGGTTAATAAATAACAATGTAACCGTCATACACGTCTGTCAATACCAAATGCGACCTTTTACTTTGTCCTACATTAGAACAAATGCTAAGCTCGCTCAATTAGCTTTTGAATTCCACTTGAGCCATGTACGGTGTTCATTACGATTAGAAGGAACATGACATACATATGAGCAGTCCCTAAGGCCTCATTACACGAAACACGACTGGCCAATCAGCCCGAACGATTGTTAAGAGGAGGCTGATTGAAAGCCGCACGGTTTCGCACGGGATTGTTCGAGATACCGGCCGCGATTAAGGCCGGTATCGCATCACCGGAATGGTTACGAACTTAGATCGACTATCGAAAGGAGCTTAACGTTAGAAATGCTTTGCTACATGCCACTTTCTAATGATTTCTGATTAGGGAAAATTCTGTTTTCCGTTTCCCTAATTTGACGTGGGACATGTTGAGTGCTGAATATGTATTCTGTTTTGCAATTCTTCTGCTTAAAAGCATTTCCATTTACTATTAAGTTTTTGATACGTAAAATACGCTTTTAAAGTATGAATAAAATCCGTCGAAATGACGTAGACAGTACATAACTATCTTTAAGTTCTTTGTTCTCAAGTTCATCGTCAAGCACCACTTTAAGCTTCTCTGCTCGCTCCCCGATATAAAACTCGATGGCGACTCAAAAGCGATGTATTATGCATTCGTGAATATAAGCCGCATAAAGCAGCGTCCGAATCAATTACAGAGCCGGGCCGGGCTCGTTAGAAACGCATCACGCATGTACAATCGCGTCGCAGTAAGGTAAACACTGTTTATCTGGTGCTAACCTATTGTGAACAATGGGACTCCCAATTTGGGTCTGCAAGACGACGAGATCGACCGATCATGTTTTACTTTTCGTCTCTCCCATGTATTTGAAACTTTGACTTTATCTTTGCTTTAATGTAAACAATTTATCGATGAATAACGAGACATGTTACGTATTTGCACAATTACAAGGACAAAGTTGAAAAAACGTGTAAAAATTGTGGCTCGGGCGAAAGGTCAGTTCACGGCTGCGGGCCGACCCTCGGCCCTCGACGTAAGTGGATTAACCCCTTTACAACGCGTCCGAGTGTCACACGAGCGTGTGTCGATAATGTCGATATTTGATGCTCGCGATGCGATTTGCCAATCCCCTTAGCCATATGATACGTAGACAGATGCGAGATACTAACACGTGGCGTTAATGGCGCTAATTCTTTATGATCTCATTATAATAATTACTTTACGTTTATTAACTTGTTATTTTCTATTGTTACAGGACCTAGTGTCAACCCCGCTGCCCTTCAACCACAACCTCAAGGCTTGATAGTGGAGACGGGGAACGGCGCCAGCGTGCTGCAGCTACCGGCCAGCACCCTGGAGCAGATCAGGCACATCGCAGCCGACCCCGGCGCGTCCACGCTGCGCTTGCCGCCGCCCGCCAGCGAGGCGCCGCCGGGCGCGCGCGAGCTGGACTTCGACCTGTGCTATGTGTGCAAGCACTGTAAAGTGGCGTTCCCGTCCCCCGCGCCGCTGCAGGCGCACCAGGCACGCGCGTGCTACGTGGGGCGCGAGGCGGCCCGCGGCGTCATCCGCGTGGTGCAGCCGGCGCTCGAGTGTCGCGCCTGCGCCGGCGAGCGGTTCCGTACGCCGCACGACTTCCGCCGCCACGCCGACTCCGAGCAGCACCGGCGCAACACCCTGCCGCAGCCGCCGCTGCTGCAGCAGCCGGAGACCCTCACGCATGAGATGGAGGACGTAGTGAACCAGATCACCCTGCTGGCCGCCCGCGCCGCGCAGGACACCTCTCCCCCCAAGGACCCGAACGCCAACTTCTGCGCGCCCGGGCCTCGCTTCCAGCCCCCCGGCGAGCTCCCGCTGGCGAGCGCCGGACACTAATCCTACTCTGAAGAAATGTATAGTTACTATCTATTAGAGCCCCTCGCTCTCTCCGTTGTCCGACAACGCAGCAGTTCACTATTAGCTCTTAACGCTTCTTTTCGTTAATGAATGTCGCCGCAGAAGCGGCACTTTCCTAGTTATATTTAAAGCTTGTAGTCGTTTAAGTATAGGTTAATCGGGAGCCAGCTGCCGGCAGCTCGCTGGCAGCCGGCCCCGCGCCGGCGCTGCGCACTGGGAGGCAGCGCCGGCGGCGCGCCGGCCGCGCCGCGCGTCCGCACTTCATATCATACGTTAGACAGGTTTTATTATATACGTTTATCGTTGCGGCAGCGCGCGCGCCGCGGCTGTGGCCGCGCCTCACACTCTCACCATCAATTCCCAGGAAAGCAAGTTCCTATCTTTATGGCATATAATATTATCGATATTGATAATTACGATTTAATTATTGTTTAAAGCTATGTAATACATACATATAATCGTTCTAATTTTAGGCATAGATATGTTCTCGTAAGAAGTTCCTGACGCATCGTAAATGTATGGAGATATATATAGTGATATACGTATATGATTTTTTTAAACATGAAGCGAAGTTAGGTACGTATGTTAGGCAGTAGAGCGGTCGTCCTCTCTCGCGGGTTCCACGCTCAGGAAACGGTGTGAACTCACGCACACGCAACTGATCTAAATGGAAATACGTTGAGTATGTAATGCGGCGTGTCGCACGCACGGCGTCGCATCTCGTCAACACGCTGATGCGCGCCGAGCGACGCCGCACGCCCGCGCGACCGCACGCCCGCTCGCTCGCGTGACCGCGGCTACCGCTGGTACCGCGCGTCTAGCGCCAGACCAGCCCCTAGCGCGCAGAGCCGCCCGCGGAGACGCGACGACACCGCGTAGGCTTATTGGTAACACTTAATTATAATAATTATTATCGTAGCAAACTTTTCCAAAACGAACGAACTCGAAACTCGGGCTGCGCGCTAGCGCTCAGCCTACCTCGCAAACAAGTGAGTTTATTTTGGAACTAAGTGTGATTCTTGAATTTTTATTGATATTGTAATGATTATTATTAGTAGTGGCGTAAGTGAGTCCAGTGTCCGAAGGCGTGGGGGGCTGGGGGCGGCGGGCGAACCGCGTGTTCGCCCGCCGCCTCCATCTTCGACCGCTTTACCGAGTGCGTGGAGTCCCTAATATTTTCGATGGCACAGATCACGTTATTAAAAATATTTTACATATTTACATTTTATCTAGTGGAGTGTACTACAATATTTTATCTACGAGTGGATCCTACTACAAAATTGAGTTGATTTTTTTATAAAGTGCAATGTTTTATTCCACCGGTTACCGGTCCTTGTTATGTGTATACATGCTGGTGTGTGCAATGTGCCCGTCCGCGCGCCGCCTCCGTCGCTCTCCACTCCCAGCGGCGTCTGGGGTGCACGTCAACGTTAATATTACAAAAATTACATTTGAAATTGAAATAGATTTTTATATATGATATTGGAGGAGTCAATACCAGCATAGATTAAAGTGTAATATTTATCTGTCAAAACGCGATTGAGCTCGGAAGCACAGATACGACGAGAGCAGACGACTTGCGGTGGAGGCGGCCGCTCGGACGAGGTTAGTTCGCGAAGGCGCGCGTCTACAACACAATTATTTTGTTTGATTAGTATTTAGTATTACCGCGCCTCTTGGTCGCGGCTCGGTTACGTTAGTCCGCCGCGCGACGTCGCTCGTCCGCGATGTTCAGTTCGATGGGTTTGTACTCGGGAGTATATGTACGTGTAAGTTTGAGTTAGTGTAGGTGGACGAGTGGGTAGTGCGATGTTGTGTCTCCGCGAGGTGAGAGCCCGCGGAATGAATCATGGTTCCTATGTATATTTCAATATTATCGCATCTAGAGTTTCACTATACTTTCCGAATACAAATTTTAATATTTAAGATTAATTCGGACTAGTCTGTTGTGTCTGCTGCTAGAGGAGCCGCCACGGCCACGTTGTTTGTTTCTTTGTATACTATCGGTTACTTCATTCTCGACCTCTCATGTATATTCATTTATTTCTGTTAATAGTGAAACATTTTGTGTAGAATTTTGAAGCCCTCTAGATATTACATAATGTTGGTTACGAATATTAATTTATGATCGTAAAAAGGTAGCATTCATGTCTATCATAGTTCCTAATACTGTATTGTAATACTAAAATTATTTTATTTAAAGTTCTTTACTAGTAAAATATACCGTTCCTACTATTTTAAATCTGTGACAAGATGTTAAATGTATACACGAATAAAAAAAAAAATCAAGATTCACTTTCAATTTTGTTGGTATGTTAAATGAGGTGTTCTCTGTAATTTATTTTTGGTACAATCGAGAAAAGGCTCGTTTTTTAACTAATTATAAACTAAAGTCTGTTATACGATTGTACGCGGATTTTTGAGAATCACTTGAACTAAAATGTAATCGGAATTTTCTCCGATTGTACCTGTATTAATGTTAAAGTATAATTTATGATGATTTACATACATAGTTGAATGTGAAACTGTCAACTAGCCGGTTCCGTAGCGTTAGTTTAAGTTGGTCCGCACGAGACGTGTGCTACGCAACTCTATGCGCGCGCTACGCGCTACGCGCTACGTGCTACGACGCATGCCATCCGTAGCGACAACAGATTACGAATACATTGTCAAGTGTAAATGGTAAAAATAAACTCAAAGTTAGTTTATCAGACTCTGGAGTTTCATTTATCGCCTAATTCATTATCGCCTAATTGAAGATTATCCTTATAATAAAAAGTACCTAAATAGGTACAAAACAAGCCGTAATTATTCGTAGCACTCGTAGCGAGATTGCTACGAAATAAAATAATGTCACTATACAAGCCTAAAAACTACTTTCATTTCTGGAAATACCTTAAAAACTCACACAACCATCTTGGAAAACTTAATTCCTTACTGTTTTAAAGGTAAGAATGTACAGTTTTTGGTAGTAGGTGTGTCATAAAAGGTAGAAACATGGTGTGTACCATAATCACATTGCACGCCCATATAATATACAAGTTGGAATTAAAAACAACATTTTAACAGTACCTACCTACAGTTATTATTACCTACCTACTCATAAATTTTAGGTGGTTACAAAATTTTAATCATGCGAATTCTTGTTTGCAATTTTACGTAAAATACCTTCAAAGGTAATAAATTACGCCTTTGCATAAAGGTTCTTACTAACAAAAGAGAAGACTCAAAAATATACGAGTATTAAATTGTTATAAGGGTAAGTACGAATAGGTACACGACGAATATGAACCTAAGTAAGTAATGATGAATACTTTGGTACTTACATAAAAATATATCGATGAGATTATCGACAGAGAGCTATTTGACCAAACATAGACTTTAAACTAAACCTGGCTTACAAGAAACTGATGAACCAACTCTTCCTTTTGTTTTTTAGGATGGGGAATCATCAAATGACTCCTTCCGCCGACTAAATCCCATCCGTGTTCCTCCTACTGCCCCTTGCGTTTCATGGCCGCGCTGACTGTTTCGAACATGTTCCGCAACATGGATCTATCCTAAATCTCTACATCCAGGGAATATTAAGAATTAAGGAATTGGATCGTAAGTATACACTTGTAGAGGCAACAAGTATAGTAGCTACGTAAGAAACTTAAATTTAAAAAGGAATTTTGTAAAAGAAGGGAGTGACTTGAAAGATTTTTTTTTTCATTCTAATTTGAAAAAACTTATAAATCTGAAAATCACTCACAAACATTGTCAGAAATTCTCCAAAGCTTAATCCGGGACAGTGTGTAGCGACCCTTTCAACTTTATTCACCACTAGTGGACGTCACGCGGTTTCACCCGCGTAGTTCCCGTTTCCGTGGGAGTACGGGGATCATATATAGCCTATGTTACTCCCTGATAATGTAGCTATCCAATGCTAAAAGAATTTTTCAAATCGGTCCAGTAGTTTCGGAGCCTATTCAATTCAAACAAACAAACAAACAAACAAATCTTTCTTCTTTATAATATTAGTATAGAAAAGCTCACTCTCATCAACTACTGCAAATTATTACGAGTGTCAAATAATCCTCAATAAATAATATTAACTAAATATAATTCCCAGTTAAGCTGACTATCGAATAAACTGGTTAGTTATGTCAAAGCGGCTGTCATTTGTGGACAAACCGACAGCTCAATTCAGTCGCCAGTGAGAGGTATATTGAGCCTTGTACATATGTATTAAACTATTGAGTTAACTGTCCGACTTGTAAGGAAAACGGACGTAATATGAGTCAAAACAATTGGTGGGTTGAGGCCCACTTGTCACTAGTCTTCATTCTATGGTTAAATACTATTGACTTAACCGAATTAGAACGGAAATAACTAGTTGGAATTGAGTTAGTTTGAGTCACAAAAACGTAAATATTGTATATAAAACATTTATTTGGTACAAAAAAAGAAAACACAATTTACAAAAGCATAGGTTCTGATAGCAAAATAACAAAATAGAGAAATAACAATTTGAAAAAACGTAAATAAAAACACATTAAAATAAAAAGCGCCTAACTACCCTACCTACTTATAGAGTACACTTATGCACGGAAAACTACCGTGCGGTGTGTGTATCTAAGTTACACCAAATGGGAGACATGCCCAGCATATGCTAGGCATATATACCTGCCACTGGTATTCTGCTGCATTTCAGTACCTTGTGACTTACGGATGCAAAATGCAAAATAGTAAAAACTTGAAAAAGTGAATGCTGAAAAAGCTGCTAACGAATCCGACAATATTTTCAGTCCTTATAGCAGTCCACTGCGAGACATATTTCCATTCCAAGCCAGAGCATTTGATCTTCGGCCACACTCGTCCAGGTGCAAGCCGCTATGTTTGATGCTCGGCCACAGCGATTGCTGCAAAGTTCCGAAGACCGTCGCTACATCATGGCTAAATTTTGCCCCCTATTGAAGAGGAAAGTATGAATCGTAAGTATGGGTAAAAACATATGCTAAAACGGTCATTTTAACATGGCATACCAAACAGGTACCTGTGAGCAACAATATCTTGCAAAATGCGCTGAAAACCTGCCAAATTTTGGCATTTAAGTACCTATGGTTTGACACGTTCTTCGCACCAAATTCTCAAGTCAGAAACCGGACTTCAGTGTTTATATTTTATAAATAAGAATGTCTGAAATTTTAAGGAAAGTCTCAATGTACTTTTATTTTCACGACAAGATAGTTAGGTAATAGGAAACTACATCAAAATGCTTTCGAGAATCGTAAATCACAAGCACCTATAAATGTTTAAAGAATGTATTTTCTAGCAAACGGTACAGGGGGGCTACTCTCTAACGAAATCCGTAGTTTCGGGCTTAGTTGCGGGCGGGCGTATTCTACTCCGTATCACCTACAGACTTACGATTATTCCCGAACCCGAACTGAGAATGAATGACAACACGATTTCACAGTAACTGTCAAATCGTGTTATCATTAGTTCTCAGTGGTTAGGTGATACGGAGTAGAAAATGCCCGCCCGCAACTAAGCCCGAAACTACGGATTTCTTTAGAGAGTAGCCCCCCAGGTACTGAAAGTCAAGCCGAAATTAGTACACGTTAAAATTCCTCTGAGAACAATCAAAGTACCTACAGTAATTGCTATAAATATTAGACATTTTGTCAGCCACTCTAGACCTGGCTTATTTAGTTACAAAAAAAACAAGGAACATGATGAGGAAAGTGATCAAGTATCTATTTAGAAGATCAGACTAAAAACTGGCTCCTTTTTATACACGCTTGTACATATTGTTTTATTATTTACTAATTGTGTAGAACGTTACTTATCTATATCACACTGGTTCAAGAAATCTATGCAGTATGTAACATTACTGAGATTTATATATTATATTTATTTTACAAAAAGCTTGCACAAAATCTGCAGTGATTACGATAAATCTTTATGTTAATTGACACAGCAACATTATTTTTTTCATAAAAATTTCGTAATCATTATCTGTACCTAAGTTTAAAGTTTCCTTGGAAGATGGATAGGCCTTTAGTGTGGGACGCTACTTGTGTCGATACCTTTGCGCCATCCCATCTTTCTAGTTCATCGTGCTGTGCTGGTTCTGCCGCTGCGGCTGCTGAGAACCTCAAACGGCGTAAATATAATTGCCTTGTTGGCAATTATATTTTTAAGCCGTTTGGGGTTGAA
This sequence comes from Lacanobia wlatinum, assembly GCA_947578705.1. NCBI lineage: Eukaryota > Metazoa > Arthropoda > Insecta > Lepidoptera > Noctuidae > Lacanobia > Lacanobia wlatinum. The sequence goes on from OX388039.1 coordinate 17,252,550, forward strand.
ACTCTTGGACCGTGGGGTCCGAGTCCTCACGTTTTATTTAAAGACCTAGGTAAACGTTTAGTTGACACGCGTGACCCAAGGGCTGGCTTTTACCTCGGACAGAGGATAAGAATTGCCATACAACGTGGCAATGCCGCCAGTCTTTTGGGTTCACTTCCAGTCGACAGCGATGCGGACGAATTTGTTGTTTGTTGTTGTTGATTTTTTATTTTAAGTGTATATACTCGTAGATTGTTATTTTAATAGTCACAATAAATATTTTTATTTTGTTAGTCAAAAAAATTATAGACAATAAATATAAATTCTGCTACATCTGAAATGCTGACATGAACTCAAAGCGAAATTTCAGGACGTTTTTTTTATTTTTCTAGTTCGTTTGAACTACAATCCTGCAATTTCGATTTGGTCTTTGTGAATATTTCAAAACATAAAAATTTGCAGACTGTGAATTTGTTAGATATTCAATGACTCAGCTTTACCTGTATCCAATTGTGGGTTAAGCTCGCCGTCGTACATAAGCCGTCCTGTTATAATTTGTGTCTGTACATTGTTTGTGTAATCTTACCATTTTTTTAAATAAATTATTAAAATTACAAAAGTTTAGATGGACGTATGTTTGTTACTCAATCACGTCAGAATAGCTGAACGTATCTAAATAAAACATGGCGCAGAGATAGATTATAGTCTGGAATAGCCCATAGGCTACTTTTTATCCCGGGAGTATGTTCCCTTGGGATGATTTCCGACATGCACGCAGACAAAGCTGCAGGCAGAAGCTAGTAAAGAATAAGAACCTGCTAAGAATTATAATCGTATTTTACGTATTCATGCGGCCAACTTTAATAAAATACACTTTTAATGTCCCGTACTCTTCCAAGTGTAGTTTTATAACCTTCTTTATTAAATATCATTGTTTGTATAAATCTCCGATTGGCATTCACGCTCCACTTCAGTAATCTGATGTATTTCTAATTTCTAATATCCCCATACAATAACATGGAATGGCATTTTGTTATTTCACCGCATTATAAATACTGAGCATAAAATGAACTATAGAAAATTGAATTTTATATCGTTTTATAATCTTTGTGTTAGTAGTTGAAGTAATCTAAAAGTTTAATCCCGACTTAATACATCTCGAGGCTAGAGCAGGTATGACTTTCTATTTATTAAAGGACTTAGCTCAAATATGGTTAAAAAAAAATTAAAATCTAGTAAACAAGTAGGTAGGTTTATGCTTCATTTTTTCATTTCTTTGCCGCTTCGATTACCGAAACACGGAAGTCATCTATGCCCCACAGCAACGAAAGAAAAAGGCAGAAAAAATAAATGAACATAACATTTACGTAATTCCCAAAGATATTCAAATCAAAACATGAACTCTCAAATTGTATGAACACGCGAAAAATCACGCAACATAACCAAAAGGGTACACACGAATCAAACAAACATTGACACACGTTTATGCAAAGGAGAAAAAAAAATCTGGAGGCAAACATTTATTACCGAAAAGCACGAAATAAGGAGCGCAAACTATCTGAAACGACGTCAAGTTCAAAAAGCCGCATGTCTCTCTAATCACGCTGTTTGAACAAAAATGTAAAAAGCAACCCTTAGCCGCTTCGATTGGAGAAACTGTCACACGGTCGGATGCAAAGGGGATCTCACTAAGTTATTGATTATATCGGAATAAGTCGCTCGCGGCTGTACCCCCCCTCCTCCTCACACCCCATCCCACCACCCCCGGGAGCTAGGATATATCGGCCGCATTATTTTACATATATGAGACATAGTTGCAGCTAGTAATTTTCGCTGTTATTGTATCGGGTAGATAATCTTAAATTGGATTTTACTTTTGGGGATTCGACGGTGATTTCGTTTACATAATCATGTTGTTGAATTTAAAAAGCTGTAGGTACTCTAGCAGTATAACACCCTAGATTTTAACGGCCAGGCTTTCTGTATGACTCTTGAAACTTCCCCAATGTTCCACTGGAGTTTAATAGACAGCTTTAGTAAGTTCCTCCAAAGACAAATAGGTAAAAGCACCTTTCACATAATGTAGTCTCCTTATGCAAACACAACCCCTTATATGTATGGAAAGTCTTAAACAGACAGAGGGGTAGATAAGAGTCCTACAAAGCCTTTAACTTATATAGCTCTTGAAGAACTTTTATGAATACCTCACGATTATGATTACAGCTCATATCACAAGAACAATCTTACCTAAAGGACATAAAAAGTTCTAGAGCCACTATTTATACTGTTCCTGGGACTATAAAGAAATTGATGACGTAATTCCCCGGCCCTTATTGCCTGTATTACTCGAGTGTCATGTCTAACTCGTAGTTAGAAAGTTTGCAACAACAAAGTTAACGTTACTAAATCTATAAGGTGGCAAGGTCACGACAGGTGAAATAAAACATTTATACTTCTGTGAGCTGGATTCTTTTTGCAAGTTTCGCTAAAATAAACAATTGAAAAATGAGTGTTCAGCAAGTATTCAGACGCTTTATGAACTTGGTTTAGTTTTGTTGATGAGTTCTAGAATAGTTTGTCTTTATAATTTATAAGAAAACGTTATAAAAGAGTTTGGTAGAACAGTAATTTGAAAGGAAAAAAGCGTAGAGCCGAAAATGCCCCCAAAAAACAAACAATGGCTGATGATTGGAATAATATCGTACGTAAATGCGGAGATCCGAGGAGATAGCAACTCGGGCGCTACTAAATCGTATTGCAATATCGACGAGGACATATGAGGAGGCGGCGATCAGGGAAGGCGCGGGTGGCGAGCAACCCTTCACGCGTTCACGCCAAATCCTTAACGCGCGATTTAAAAAAGAAAACTAACGTCTGAGGGCGGCGGGCGGCGGCGGGGGGCGATTGAGATGGAAATGCCGATTGTCCCGATCGTCGGCGGATCGGTGCCCGCTAACTCCAGATATAACGATGGGGAGAGAATTTTAATGTGCCACCATTTTGGCGCAATGCTCAAATTTTACGACCGCCGAGTCATTATGAGGGAAATTATTGGCGCTCTGATTGCTTTCGCTGTGATAAAAATTCTCAAGTCGGCAATAAGGTGGAACTAATTCCGAGTTAGATTGAAATGGCGCTTACCTAATGGAATTAGGTACATGCTTAATGCTGCGGTGACCCGCTCTCGCAGCGGAGCGCTCCGATAAAATATTATCTCATTATAATAAGAATCTATAATAGTATTGTTTATTAAATTGAAACAATTTTCCATTACTCGTTGGAAATTGAAATTGGATTATTCAATTATCTGTTATGCCAATAGCCGTGTATCTAAGAGTCTTTTGTTTTACAACTGAATTTAAAAAAATGATTATACGACTGTAAGCGAATCTTTATTATAAACCTATATTTTGTGGTTACGTAAGCTTTCAATAAATACAGTGTAGATAAGACCATTTATTTTATATTTCTATTGCTTACAGTATTTTTGTGATAGGGTTTTTGAACTCTTCTCAATATCAGTAGATTGCTGTTGCCACCGTGCAGAACCCATCGTGAATTATGATACACACTTGGAGCTTCATGATCGCAAGACATTCTTTTAACACACGGATAAAACAGGGACTAGCCAAGCATAGGAAGACCAACATCCAGCAGCAGATTTTTACCAGAAAATATACATAATTGTTTTTAAAGCTCCTGAAACTCAAAAGCTCTCAAGAAATTACGTCGCAATATTCAGAAACACGCTTAATATAAACAAATAGCATCACAAAACGCTGGCAACATCACTTGATAACGCAATAAAGGCGCTCTCGCAGCAGCGCAAGATATATTACTATTCAACTTACTTAAAACTCAGAGTCCATCAAAAGTTTTGAACAAAGCTTAAAAGTTAAAAGAAAATATCCGAGTCAGGTGAAGACTCAGTTGAATAGAGAAAGTTTCGCGGCTCAGCGTGATTAATGAGCACCCTGTGTTTATTCTGAGCATTTCCAATGAGGATTACACTGTAGACGTGTTGGAGGCTGCCATTTTGATTTGGGGACAAATGTTTTCTTTCAGTATGTTAAAATAGAAGAATTGGACGATTTTCCAGATAAGTAGGTAGCAATTCGTCAGTTACATGGTTGTCAAAACGCTTGTTCATCTTCGCGATATCTTGGTCGTTGGTAAAAAAAAATTGGACTATCGATGGTGTCCACAGGTGAGCTGATAGCTGTAATAAGAGAGTGGTAGGTACGTAGGTATGTGTGAAGGACGCTGTTCATGTACATTTTATTTTCTATTGAGTTGAGATTTGTGTTTACCTGTGACTAAATAAAATGTAGCCCTGTATAAGAAATAAGACTCGTTACTCATTAAATAAATTGACAAAAAAAAATATTTGATGCAACACAACCATAAAAATACAATACACAAATGCACTATTTATAAAAACATAAGCACCTAAACAATAAAAATACGGTTAAAATATCTTGACTTGGCTCGCGAGGTGGTCGACATGTGGGATGTGAAATCAGCAATGATGGTACCGATAGGTGTGTTAGCCACGAGCCTCGACCAACACCTCAGGAGGCTCTCGTTGGGCAGCTGGATCAAGAGCTTGATTCTGAAAGCGGTAATTCTAGAGACGGCGCGCATAGTTGGGAGGTTTCTCTCTGTTCCCGATACCGGTGGGCTACTATTTTTATATTTTTAAATGTTTTTTTAATCTGTATTTTTTAAAAAATCTTAGAAAATGTATTGAGTAGTAAGATGAATAAAAAAATAGAAAACGGTTAGTAATATTAAAATAGTAACAATTATTTTGCCTTTTGATTGAATTTTACACACATCCTTCTTTTGAAGTGTTTGGGCCGTGGAAGTTTGATTTACCTAACATAATGGGCACATCATGAGGACAGTTTTATACTCCGGCTCAAACTCAAATAAAAGTCAAATCATTAAAATATTAAATTTCTCATCCTTCTTTTAATTAAGACGATGACGTGTCATTGTCGTTTAAGTGTTACGAAAGACTTGCAGAGTCTTGCAAATTAAGGAAGATATCATGTAACAAAATCACCACGTTAAGCCCCAGAAGTATTTAGAGATGTTTTGATGCAATCAGTAAAGTGCCAATTCTATTTTTTAAATTTCGAACACATTCGCATGTCAGTCGTAAACTGTCAAAAATGTAGGGAAATTGGAGGCCTTTTTGACAGTTTGCGACTATCTCAGTCGCAAACTGTCAAACAAGCCAAATGCGAACGTTGCTTAAAATTAATAGAATTGTCCCACTGAAATTTAATTATTTTTAACTTTATTGACCCTACGTTAGTGCAAAATCTACAAGATTATCTTGAAAAACTCGTGCAGCTAAATCCGAGTGTGTAATGTTAGGTATAACTATTCTTAATACATATAAAAACGAACGATATAGTTTCGTTTCATATAATTTTTATTTTTAATAATCATCTATTGTTATACCAACCAAGACATAACATATATATCCAAGTGACATAATTTTATTTCATATAAGCTTTAGTTGTCATATCATACACGTCTTAGAGTAATGATTAAAAGTTATAATGTTCATATTGCTTAAGATTTTTTTCGAACCGTCAACATGACATGCACGGAAATAGTAAATTCGCCTTAATTAAAATGTAGCATTTGTGAAAACGCCCACAAATCTAATGATCACTAATTTTATCGAATGTAAATTCAGCTTAAATTATGGTCGTGACCAAGGGAAGTTGACGGAGCCCCGATGCGCGGGCTTCTATTTCTGCCTGCAGGGTTTATAGAAACCTAACATGAAGGGGATCACGGGAGCTAAGTTCGCACGCTTTGCTCGCTCACTCAAGCTCCAACCATCCCATTCGAACCTAACCTATCCGCGTCGGGATGCCCTAAGTTCCCGAGCTGGCGCGGTGCCTCTTTGTTCAGCAGTTAGATCAAATATCAATTATACAAGATGATAATTAGATCAAAATAACGTTATACTACATATAAATATACTAATCGAACGTTAGAGTAAGTGCTAGAGTAATAAGATATATGTTGGTATATATACACAAAATTAAATGAAAATTATGTAAAGTGTCGTCAGATGAAGTAAACGTTACGTCATTTGAGCGTTATAGCTTTTTTAAGTAGAGCAAATGTTCTTATACTGAGCCGCACCAGTTAAAACCACGTGTATCGGGACCGAGAATTTTCTCTCCCTCATTTTACTACCGGTAATGTTGGACACCTACGACTCGTTTTCTTTACTATTATTGCAATTGGATAGAAATATCCATAATACTCGTACCCGTAGTTACTGTACTGTCTTTGACAGTCTATAAAAGGAAGTTCTTTGGATGAATTTAGTCTTACTACAAGGAGTAACATGTGTTCCAGGAGTGCGTGGTCATGGTGTTATGTATCTGCTTACAATTAGAAACAAAAATCAAAATAAAAAACTATTGACTTAAATATTAAACTAGCTTTTGCCCGCGACTTCGTACAGTTCCCGTGGGAACGGGAAATTGTCCCTTACTACTCCACTACATTCCTCAAGGAACGTACATGCAAAATTTTAGCTTTCTACGACCAGTAGTTTCGGCTGTGCGTTGTCTGTCAGACACTCAATCACTCAATTAGTCAGTAACGGAAGAATTTTATATATATTGATGATTGATATTGACTTTTTTCAAAAAACCCGGCCGCATAAAAAAATCTAAAACGTTATGAAAACATCACTTTCCAAGCTCTCTGATTCAGTGGTGTTTATTTTAGTTCTTTTTTTACTATTTATAGACACGCGTTTGACCACTATCTCACCTGATGGTAAGCGATGATGTGGTCGAAGATGGAGCACGCTTGCCTAGAAGTAGTTCAATCATAGATTCGATGCCACACACTGCTTGAAAAGTGTTTTTTTCTGAACTTTTTAGACGATTTTTTGGGACAAGCCCGCCACACATTCCCAACCACTGCAACTCCTGAAAGCCAGAATCAACAGTGGCGACCACCAGAAAAACGCCGAGCCAATGAAGTCCGACGAGTTCCGGAGAAACGAAAACATCAATATTTTTTGGGGTTCCGTACCCCAAGGGTAACCAACGGAACCCTATTACTAAGCCTCCGCTGTCCGCCTATCCGTCCGTCCGTCTGTCTGTCAGCGGGCTGTATCTCAAGAACCGTAATATGTAGACAGTTGAAATTTTAACAGATTGTGTATTTCTATTGCCGCTATACCAACCCTTAATAAAAGTTAAGGTTTATGGTACGGAACTATTCGTGTGCGAATCCGATTCGCAATTAGCCATTTTCTTTTTTTAATTTTGATATTGCATCTTTACTTTATAGCAACTACTGATTTCCACCCTTTAATATGAGCACGCACTTTTGGAACATCCAACAACAAGCAACATGTGGTTTTAGTTAGATTTATTATTTAAAGAAACACTATCTAACCTACCAGGACACATAAAACCTTTTGGAAATATTTCAGAGTGTGAGAAGCTGAACAACTTTTCTTCTGGTACCAATATTTAAATCACGAAAAAAATACCCGCTTGTTTTTTTTCCTAAAATAAATGTAAATACACTATCTCCTTTCGTTTAGTCCATCCAAAGGTGGTCTGTAAGAGATTTGTACGATAATACCGCCCATTGTACACTTGTTTTTTTTTACGTCGTTTATATATCACCACTTAAAAGTGAAAATATATTTTATTTACAAAAAAATATAACCGACTTCCAAAATAAACACTACAAAGAATAAAATAACCTTAATTTCGGAAGTCGGTGTTAAAAAACAAAGAAACAAAACCAAAAACACCAACTTCCGAAATTAAGGTTATTTTATACTTTGTAGTGTTTAAAAAGTTTTCACTCAGCTTTCAATATGAGGTGTACAATAAAGTATGTATATAATAAATAAACACCAAGCTGTGTTTTTACAATTACCTAATCAAAACTCACCTTTATGTTGTCATATAAACACGACAAAAAAATCTTCTATCTGTCTACGGTGGTCAATATGTTACCAATAGAAAAACAAGAAATGAAAGCCCTTTCAGTATGTGTCCCATCGGATGTCGCAGGTAGATACCGTTTTAGTAATGAAGTTCAGAAAGCCTAGAGCGCTCGCCGAAGAGACGATTGGCAGGATCTGGCGCAAGATGGAGAGGGGTAGCGATTTTCCTGTCAACAGTCGAGATTTTCTAGCGATTTTAGGAAACAAATATTAATTAGGTACCCAGGTAGGGTATGAAAATTCGTTCTTAGAAAAAAAAATATGCCCTGTAATTGTGTTTTTTGATATGTACGTGATATTTGCAACCAATTTTAAAAATCCAGCAAATGTCTTAGGGTTCTTTTTGTATGTATGTACCTACACCAAAATTATTGTCAAAAACCTAAAACAGCGTTTAGTGATGTAACTTTATGGATATTTTGTTGACCGCAGTAGTTTTCTGGAAAATTAACAAGCTAAAACCGCGTTCTAAACTTTAACTCCACATCGTTTAGACTTCAACTCATCCAAAAACCGAAGCAATGAACTAGCAAACGAAACAAGTACAAATACGTAGCAATCGGTCAAATTCCTGCGCGTACGGAGTCGAAGCCGCACCCGCGTCCACCGCTCCTCGCTCCACAGCTATTGCGCATTTGTATAGTCGTACAAATTGCTAACCCCCTGTTTATCTGCGATAGCCGACCTCCCGGCCCCTTGTACGTATTTATCTTCAACCCTTCGGCTGCGACGACATTGCATTGACTTTGTAGCGTTTTGTTCGATCTGTACCGATACCATGACTTTTTTGGTCCCGTGTCTTCGTTATTTGTGGTATAAGCGACGATGCTTTAGTTCTCAACTACTGATTGAAGCAAACAATGGCTGTTGTTTGATATAATTTTAGAATCGATATTTTTTTATTAAAATCTAGGAAAAGTGCGACTTTATTTCTTCCATATGTATCTAAATTTCGAATTCATACGTTTGAAAGAGTGCTTAACCAGTCAAGGACCGTAAGGACCGATTGGGGCCCAATGGTATTGTCTTTCAATTGTCTTGCGTGCTCGATCCCTGAAAACTAACGCAACGAGCAGATAGACATCGTTTGCTGAAGGGCCCTCATGTAAAACCGCTCCTGAAAATATAATGAGTAAATTAATCGTCAATCTTAAAACACAAAGTGGGGTACCTACGATGGTGTAGGTATTTAATCCTTTTCTACTGTGAAGTAAAGATTCCTTTGTTTCTTAACTTTGATATTTGCTGAACTACTATTAATAATACCACAGAATCGCTGATGAAATAATGAGCATACGATTCTAGCCTCATGAAAACGAAGCAGTTAAAGCTAAAAGGTCGGCAATGTACCAAGTCATGTAGCTATCTATCTACCTATGTAGTAGGCACTACCCTAGCGTAAGAAGTTAACTGCATAATTTAGCCAGTCATTTGCGGCTTGGCGCCAAATGTCAGGCGGATTTTGTGCCCTTACGACCGAAATACAAACACCTACAGTGTTTTACACAATATGTTTAATCACGGTGAATTTCAATTTTACACGATTTGTAAATTTAATATAATTTTGTATGTTAATATAGTTTAATGTTTGTATTTTAGGTAATATGCATACCTAAACATTTCTTGACTTGGTACATATTTGTTTCACTGTATTAGTTATGCGGTGTAAGGTATTAGGTATACCTACTAAATATAATATGTGCATTATTTCGTTACATTTCGGTATACACCTACAGAATTTCAACATCTTGTAAATCACATTTTTCATGGAAAACATTTCTGTCAGTTGTGTTTTTTGCGCAAAAAATACCTCTCAAAGACATTTATTTTGTTCTAATTCATTTGTTTTACACAAAGTAAGGCCATACATGCACAGTTTCATGCATCCAAAGCAAAATTAGAGACACGCAATCAATATGTACCTGATTATGGTTTATTGTCTCAAAGCAGACCGCCGCGGGCTACGGTCGCAATGAGAATGGGTGTATGATCGCAGCGAGGGTGACAATAGCCCGTAGACTACACCATAAATATTGGGAAACCTACAGTCTATGGTTAGTTCACAGCTTAAAATGATACCTTTGATACACGCACGTAGCGTAGCTACTACGAATGAAGATTCTTAGTGAGCGTGTCAGGTTTATTAATTTTTAGAAGCCTAATTAAAATTAAGATCACTGATCATTAAATGAGTTACTACTGTTTCTAGGTGGTGTGATAAGCATTGGTAAGATATGAGAGACAAAGGTATTGGAAAAAGGGTTCCGGAGTGCTCTTTTAAGTGCTAACCAAGTGCCAAAGGTGATCACCGAAGTGTTTTAGTGAGGTAAAAATCCCACACACCCAGTTCCAGTTCCTTTTCCCTAAAAGTTCAGCCGCCTTTTGAAGGTTTCCCCGATAGCTAAAAAATTGTTACTGGAAGAAGCAGGTAACGTCATGCTTTAAACACATGGATTTTCAAACCCTTAGAAAAGTTCTACTGAAAACAAATAATGCACGGTTCAGTGAAAAAAGGGTGAGTCCGCGAAGCACCGCTACGAAAGAAGACCTCAACGTCCACTTCCACGACTTAAAACATAAATTCCCTCTTAATTGATCACTAATCAAAGCACTTGATAAACAAAGCCCGTCGATCGAAGACCAGTCGTGGGGTGTAAACCAGCCTCCCATAGATTTATAGCCATAATTCCGCGTGCAAAAGAAAACGGCGAGGTGTTATCGAGGCCGTATTGACACTTTAATGCTATTGTTTGATTTAGAGGGCTCATTACAACCGCGGGAAGAATGGCGATCGTGAACCAAAGGTGTGAACCTGTACTATACAAGTCTACAATATTCATAATTTCTTTAAGAAACCCTTTAGTGTCGCCCCAGCGTTTGTGGCGAAGTATTTATGTTGGTGTTGTTCGTCTGTGGCTGATATGATTGTGGAACTAATGGGCGATAGTCGATGATGGTGAGTGTCTCTATAAGGTGCCGATTATCAGTGCTTATGTACGGTCTGTTACGGAATGAATTAATATGGGCTGTTGTGAACGCTTGGAATGAACAGTTTCATTCGCTTGTGTGATGTATTGTCTAAGCTTGGATTGTGCCATCACACAATGACCGCCATGGCAGCCGTCCGCATACGGTGCTTTTGACTTAGTGAAATAAAACACCACTATCATAATGTTCATGACGACAATCACCTTTGGTTCACGCAAAACGTTACGAGTCTATAATCCAGTATTCTCAATTTTTTGGATCGCCTCAGCGTTTGTGGCGAAAAATTTATGTCAGTGTTGTTCGTTAGTGGCTGATATGATAGTGGAACTAATGGGCGATAGTCGATGATGGTGAGTGTCTCTATAAGGCGTCAGTGCTTAAGTACGGTGTGTTAAGGAATAAATTAATATGGGCTGTTGTGAACACTTGGAATGAACAGTTTCATTCGCTTGTGTGATGTATTGTCTAAGCTTGGGTTGTGCCATCACACAATGACCGCCATGGCAGCCGTCCGCATACGGTGCTTTTGACTTAGTAAAATCAAACACCGCTATCATAATGTTCATGACGACAATCACCTTTGGTTCACGCAAAACGTTACGAGTCTATAATCCAGTATTCTCAATTTCTTGTGTCGCCTCAGCGTTTAGAATAATTTATGTCAGTGTTGTTCGTTAGTGGCTGATATGATAGTGGAACTAATAGGCGATAGTCGATGGTGTCTTTATAAGCTTTCGATAGGCAGTTGCTTATGAACGGTCTGTTAGGGAATGAATTAATACGGGCTGTTGTGAACGCTTGGAATAAACAGTTTCATTTGCTTGTGTGATGTATCATCTAAGCTTGGGTTAGGCCATCATATAATGGCGCCAGTCTTACCAAGAAATAGCGTGTTACCCAGTTACTGAGTTGTGGAGGCCAGGTATGCAGTCGCTCCATATAAAATACTGGTATCCAGCAGAATCCTGTCTGACTGGAAACCGACCCCAATATGGTAAGGAAAAGGCTTGGCTGATGACAAGCCCACTCAAACCTGTGTGGTGCTTTCCTCAAAAGGCCACCTCAGACCTTAACCTACATGTTTTTCATATATTATTGGCAATTGTATGGACTTCAAAAGAGACTGTGACCTCTGAGTTTGTTTCGGTGTTTCTTCTCAGGGTAGTCAGCTAGGAAACATCCGGCCTCATCTAGATAAACATGTCAAAAATAAAAAATTTGACGTGTAAAAGAGTTACTTGTAACCTATTTGCAAAATAAATATCATTTATCATAATGGCCGCCGACGTGGCCGTCCAAACAGGGTGTATTTAGGGTTCCGAATAAAAAACGGAACCCTTATAGGATCACTCGGGTGCCTGTCTGTCTGTCCGTCTGTAACAGCCAGTTTTCTCCTGATCCACTGGACCGATTCTGTTGAAATTTGGTACAAATATGGACTTATGTGACCCAAACACGGACGTGTTACGTAAATGATTAAGTTTTTAATATGGGGTCACTTTTGGGGGCCAAACTAGAATATTAAAAAAAAGTTTTTGAACAATATTGTGTGACATATCAAATGAAAAAGCTTACTGTGAGGGTTCTAATTATATATTTTTTTTATAATATTAAAACAAATGGTTTAAAGTTATTTAAGAAATTAGGCGAAAAATTACCATTCCCCTTATCTCCGAAACTACTGAGCCTAAAATTTTGGAAAAAATGGAGATAATAGATCTAAAATTTAACATGTTAAAAAAATCGTTCAGAACCCTTTGCACATGAGTCCGACTCGCACTTGGCCAGTTTCTTGGGGTCCAGGGGCTTTTGGGACCAAAACTGCGGTCCTGGTTCCACCTCTATTATTTTTAGTAGTATTTTACCGCGGTCCTGGTCCCGAAATCCCCTTGACCCGTTTTTTGTAATTTTTATTACAAAAAACGTCATTTGTTCTCGTTCGTTTCTATTAAACTGGTGTGTGAAAGACTGTTTATATAAAGCTAGCAGTCGATCACACAATACAATTCGGAAAACTCTTATCTTCCACTATCTGCATGCTAAATTATGTAGAGCAATAAGTAACCAAGATGCATTGTATTATCTCATTAACAATCATTTATTATGGAGCCATTTTACAGTTGTGCTAAACGGATCGTGATTTGCGCGGTCGTTGTATACGATCCAGCGATGCAGCGATACGCGAGGTCTGCGGGCCCTGTCCCGCGCGTGCCTCGGCCCGTAATAACAACAGAAAATTTTACGCTCCGGGACAATGCGATATAAAATTATCTGTTAGATCCAATAATCGCACGGCACAGCCGGGACTTAATGCCAGCCAATCATTAGCTACGAGGGATAACGGAGCCGACGGCCAGGCCCATTAACGTCGCAACAACCGTGCTCGCCGATGCCCCGTGACCAAACGTCAATGCAACATCCACTGCAGCGTGTGTTTGTTACGCCGGACTCATCCCTCAGGCATGAGCGGACAAAAGAATGACTTCATTGTAGCCTCTAACAGTCCACAGATATTTTTATGACTTTTCACAGAATCCATCTATAGGTCATCCTTCTTCGGTACTAACAATTTCTTCACTCCAATTATTCGTTTAATTATTGACATACTCGTTCCCACAGATTTCTCCAGGAAATTTTAAGTGCGCACGTATGCAGCGTACTTAATAACTAGTATAAAGCTGCGATTAAGTGCGAGCACTTATAAATACTGGTAATTATTTTATCGGGATCGGCTAAAGAGGACGCGGGCGCAGTCGGCAGGCGGCCGCACTATCATTAGCGCGAGGAAAGCGATCAGTTATTTACGCGGCCGAGCGGCGAGCCGTGTTGGTTTACGGCGAGCAACCCCCGAAGGAGATGCATTCCGCCATTCCACCGGCTCACGAACTCACGACTGCACAACAATAATTACCCGTGGGTGTACGCCATTATACTTCGCGAGCGATTATTATCAATCGTTGTGCTAGCGAACGGTCACCGCTTAGAACCCGATGTAATGGAGCGAAATTATCGTAATGTTATAACGAGAGATGCAAAGCAGATTATTCGATAATTATGAGGAATAAATCAAAATCTCGCGAGTGTGGTAGGTTTGTCCCGCTCTGTCGCGCGGCGGTGTCGCCTCGCGTCGCGCCTGCGGCAGGCTGCGCCCGCGCCGACGCCGCTGCTTGTGGCCGGTATTGTTCGCCGCAGTCGCCGCCGGCGGCGATTCATACCTCACCCCAAGCCCCAACTCTTACCAGGATGTTGCTAATTTTCTATCATTGCGATCACAACCAAGTTTATAGACCTTTAGATTCTGAAATTTAGGTGTCAGTGCAGTATTTATTGCTGATGCAAAGTAGGTAATTTCCAACAATGTAAGAACAATAGCCCTATATTTCCTACGTCCGTATTTTACGTATTTTCAATTTATTTTATGCCAGCTATTTTCAGTCTTGTCTCAAACACTTTCTTATGTTATATACCTAACAGGAAGTCAGGATACTTAGTGACAACACAACATACAATTTTATTCATGACCCACTACTGTAGTAGAAATACATTTGTAAATAACATTCAGAAAAGAAAAAAACAAAGTCATCAAGCAAAATGTGACCCCCACTTCAGATGACCCAACAAAACACACCATAGTGGTCATGGGGCTTGTGCTCACTCCCAGACATTTTCAGGAGTCAGTTTATATTTGTGGTGCTTGAAAATCCCAATCGACTTAGTGAGAATATTCACAGGTTCTACGTTCGCTGATTTCAACAAACAAACCTTATCCCAGGAGTCTATCAAAAGCATCAAAAATTTCGGAAATTCGCGATTTCCTGTGCAACGTTCTAGTGGTCATAGGGTTTAGTGCCCACTGGCCTTTAGGAGATACATACCTACGGACCAGCAAAATTTGTATTATTATGTATTTCCAAGATTCCTTTATACATTCGTCTTAACCCATACTACCAACTACTACCTGCCTATAAGCATCATTCAAATTGGCAGAAGTAAATAAACACTGAAAAAAAGTCACCCTGCCCAACAAACGACTAACAATGTATTTCGAAGAGGCCCTAGACGTAGTGAAATTCGATCAGCGATAACAATTATGGTAAAAAAAAACTAAAACGTATGAGATTGACATGCGGTATCGAAATGTCACGAGGTCAATCCAAGAGTCCAAGATTCCCTTGAAATTCTTTGCAATTTGCGATATGGGAACGCAACTAGTGTCCACTCCCAAAAGATTTATTTTGTCAGTCAATTGGTGACAAATTACTAAAGCAATTAATATTCTGTATCGTTTCTCGGGCCGTCTAATTTCGACAAAAATTGTATTTTCAAATTCTTTTAAAAGTCCTTACAGTTCGCGATATCCCATGCAACGGTCTAAGGAAGTCATAGGTCTAGCCATCATATCAGCCGAAAGAAGTCCACCGCTGGACATAAGCCTCCCCCAAATAGGTTATAGGTCTAGTGCCCACTCCCAAATAGGCATTTGGGAGCCGAACGAAGCGTCCAAAATGTGTGAAATTGACATGCTCGATTGAAATGCCGCTTGGTCAATAGGATGCCCTTTTTAAGGAGCCCAAGATATAATTCGCGATATCCTATGCAACGTTCTGGTGTTCATAGGCTCTAGTACCCACTCCCAAACACCTTTAGTCAGTAAATTGGTGACACATTATTAAACACAATTAATAAGATTTATTCTGTAACGACACACACATTGTGGGTATTTCCATGAGAGTATAGGATAGACTAATCGTCATTTAATGCGATAACTAAAAAAGATCCTTAATGTAAAAGAAAGAAAGAAAAGATGTTTATTTCACCGAAAGCGACGCACAAAACACAAAATTAAAAGGAAATAACTTAGAAACTAACTACAAACTAAATAACCTATTACTTGAGCAAACGAAATGTCATGTGGTCAGTAGGATGTCATTTAGTAGCGCAAGGCATCTTGGTCAAATAATCAGATTCTTTTAAAAGTATTTGCAATTCGCGAGAATTACAAGGTTCCAGTAGTCATAGGCTCTAGTCCACTCCCAAACGCCTTTAGGAGACAAAATCACATTGCTATCAGCTATAACAATGGCTAAAAGAACGAAATGTATGAGATTGGCATGCGCGATCGACATGTCGCGTGGTCAATAGGATGTCATTTTGTAAAGAGCCCAGAGCCCCTTCAAGACAAACAAAGTCTATCGATACACGATACGAAATAGCGATTCTCAAACTATCAAAATGTATGGAATTTATGACGTGGCATTTCAGTATCGCATAATTATGTCAATCCCATACATCATAGTCCAATTTTAACTTTTCGACAACCGCTGTCGTCGATACAATGTCACTGTCTATAGCCCCAGATTCCTTTATAAGTCTTTATAATTCGCGATATCCCATGCAACGTTGTTGTGGTCATAGGCTCTAGTGCCCACTTCCAAACGCCTTTAGGAGTCAGTAAATTGTAGACTGCGAGGTTCACGCTCCTCTCATTACTGCAGTAATGTGTTCCGTCATCGAGATTAACTCCTCGTGATGGCGCCACTTCTTATAGCTACATTTTATACGTACATTTTACATTTCTACATCGTCACTATTACAATTGCACATAATTGAGGTTTGTCCGCTTTTAGTAAAATGGCCAATTTCGTTCTTAATGTTGTTGTTTTGTTAAATGACTTAGAATTGTCTCGTTGTGGGCTGTTGTTAGTTTTCTCTTTTTTGTCGTTGTCTTAATTTATTTGGAATTTGGAATAAGTATGATTTATGGTTTTTGAGTCATTTTCGTACGCACACGATTCTGGCATTGTGTTGTGGAGCGAAAAGAAAAGTAGGTATTCGAAATACTCCACATATTCCTATGTGATATTTTGTTTTTGAACATAAAATAATAGGTCTAATACCATAGCTTCGTAGACCACACATAAACCACTGCTACATCTTACAAAATACAGCAACAAATCCTTCCGAACATAATTTTCTAATATCACAAAAATCGCAAGAACGTCTAAAAACGGTGATTAGTGAGCAGATTGTCCGGCAATAAGTTAATTGACGGTTGGCTGAGTGATCGATCTATGGCGGGCGGCGGGGGTGCGGGCGACGCGGCGCGGGCGGCGAGGGAGGGGGGTGCGCCGGCGCAGCGACGGTGGACCGCCGCAGGCGACGCACTGTCTCACCTGCAACAACAGAGTAGGGCTGGCGAATCCTGAAAGCGGTGTTTTAGTAGAGTTAGTTACAGTTAATTGTGGCGACCTCCTACGACGGAGATTTCCGCCATGCTGTGCTATTGATGATGAATACTGGCGTAAACAATTGCACTTTGTGAGATGAACTAATCTCGTTTTTGGTACAGTAGAACCGTAAACAATTCTGATTTAATTTTTAGCAACAGACATTAAGTCATATTTAAGTCATTTGACTTTATTTCCATCAATAGAATTGACCATAAAAGATTGCTATAAATTGACATGAATGTCCTCGACTCTTAGCCACCGAATCCGAAATTTGGGCGGGAGGTAATCCTCCCGAGCGTATTTCTGCTACATCATCATTATGGACAATTCTTCTGCCACACTTTCTAGTCTACGTTCTCATATAACACGCATAGCTGGTAACTATAAATCCCTCAGCTTGTTCCACGTCAGCACCACTCACAACCACGCTTGGATAACGAGTTGCTCAAAGATCACGATCGCACATAAATGACAAGCTTCTAAGTAATGGCGCCCCGTCACAAGTGCCCACGACTCTTAATAACCCAACCCCATGATGAGCTGGAAACACAGAACCTGCATTCATCCTTTATTTCAACTTAGAGCACATTTCAGGAATCGTAAAATTCCTCTTCCATTCTTTCTAGACTATGTTCTCAAACAACTCGCATGGTTGGTATCTACAAATGTCATAAATACACCAGCTTGCACACGTGCCCACGTCTCCCTAACAACCATAATGTGTTGGAAACGAACCTTTACTTCCATCCTTTAATACGTTCTAGTCGAAAGCCTATTTCTGAAAACATAAAACAAACTCTCCTTCGCTACTTTCTAGTTCACTTACTCGTACAACACGCATGGTTGTAAGTGTGCAAGCTGGTGGATTTATAGTTTGGCGAACCAAGCTGTCAATCCCCCGGCTTGCACCAGTCAGCACCACTCACAGCCACGTGTGGCTAACGAGTTGCTCAAAGATCACGATCGCAGGTAAATGACAAGCTCCTAAGTAATGGTGCCCCATCACAAGTGCCCACGACTCCTTAATAACCCACTTCCTCGCAGCACCTCACACTTGAACAGAATTATAAACAGTTAAAACAATTGAAGCTTTCTAACTTAACACAATGGATGAAAGTATAGGTTTTGTAGCTAGCTAGTGTTGGGCTGTGTTGTTTTCCAAATGTTTCAAAACTTGTAAACTGGTAAGCAGGATGTTCAGTCTAGTCTTCAATTCTTTTTATGAAGCTTCCTTAAATGATCAGGGTTTGAGCCGACCCCAAATATCGGCGTATCATGTCATCTTTCGTATTTTTCTGTTAGTCTTCATGTTCCCCCTTTTTATTTTAAATACTTTCAGTACATGCAAAGGTTGTTTGGTAGATAACGCTGTCAGCGGCAACACCGTTATTGTACTCATAAAACTAAGATGAACTGTAGGTATAGCTATTTTGGAGATCAATAAAGAATATTCTACTTAACACTTTTCAATCGAATTTCTCAACTGCCTATTTCCTCCCTATTTCTGGTTGACTTCAGGAAGAATTCTGTTGACATAACCTCGCCTGAACCAATATTTCAATGACAATTCACCCACTCACCTATCAAGTTTGACCAAAGCACACCCCTATTCCCGCATAACAAAGCAAAAATGGCTGAGATAATGAAGCATAATGCAAAGCGTGATATAAACTTCATATGCGCCCGCGGCTGGATTAACTTGTTAGTTAGAGCTCAGTCTGCGCACACCTCGCGTCCACACCGTGTCAGGCTCCAGATTACATCCAGGGAACTCTACCACTTAGATCTTGGCTGTAATTGCTATTGTAGTGAGTCAATGAGAGATTGCAGTTCGAAATTAGAATTGCAGCAATTTTTTGGAACAAAAAACAAACGACGATCAATTGTCAAGCAGACCCTCTAGACATTCTATCATCAAAGAGCCAATTCTACTAATTTTTAAGCAACATTCTCATTCGCCTGTCCGTCGCAATGTGACAAAAATTTACGAAAATTGAGGCTTTTTTCACAGGTTGAGACTGAGACGCGAATGTTGCTTAAACATTAGTAGAATTGGCACTCTTGCAGTAAGTAAATGAGAGATTGCAGTTCTAAATTCAAAATGCATCAATGTTTTCGAACAAAATACAATTGACGATCAATTGTCAAACAGGAGAAGTCAGAGAAACATTGATATATAAAAAACCCAAGATACACACTCAGCATCTCAAAAACGTCCGCAAAAAATAAGCGCAATATGTATAATTATGCGCAAGTTTGAAACAGTCTCGCATCGCTCGCCATATTGCACTGCTTTGTAAAAACAACTTTAAGCGATCCGTGTAAAGTTGAATTTGCAAAAAAAATTGCGCATCACTCGCTATACTGAACTGCTTTGTAAAAACAACTTTAAGTGATCCGTGTAAGGTTGAATTTGCAAAAAAAAATGTTTATAGTATAACTACACACAACTCCCACATGACACTTGATACATGTCAGTTTTTGACGACAGTTTCGAGTGTTGCATTTGTTCGAGACTGTGCATCTTGGGTTTTTTATATATCAATGCAAAGAACCAAAATTTTCACAATGTCATTCTATCATCGAACGCGAATGTCGAAATGCCAAAATATCACGTGATATCGACAACGTTTGTCAATCCCATAATTTTTGACGTTTTGCCAATCGTTTTCGAAACGCTACCGCCGAAAGAATTTCATCTGTCTAGAGCCTCAGTCAGTAGTCAATTGTTTTTCTATTTCTTTCTGTTACTTCTTTGATTTCTTCAGCGACATCTCAGTGTCATCATACTACACTGCAGTGCGATTCTGTAAATATCTCACCGTTTAAACTTTGGTGAAGTGAACATGGCCTGAGCTGTCAATCCATATGACACATAGAATGACAGTTCACATCATGCTCACTCCACCTACGATTATACGGTGAAATGGTGAGAGAATAGAACGGCTCTTCTTCAAACTGTTCATTTGTTTATTTCAAAGAGATATGGATCTAAAATCTCGAAGGTCATCTTTCGACCACCTGCCTTGTTCTTAGCCCCAGGGTTGATGGCCGATTTGTAACTTGTAAGTAGCAGAAGGATCGAAAAAGGCACAGTGAATAGTAGTTTTTAATCATCAGAGTTTACTTTGATTAGGTAGCTCTTAATTAATCTCGTGAAATATAATGTTTAGTTAGTCTTATATACAGCAGTAGGATGTGACTAAAAAAGTAGGTAGGGTGTGAAACTAAATCTAAAAAGCACCTTTCTGCGATGGATCCTTTTATACAAACTCATACAATGTTTTATTATTTCGTGTTTACTAAGATGAGTCACTTTCTTATGAGGCTGTTATTTGAGGGAAGAAAGTTCTTTTTTTCTGCAATCCCGGAACTCCAAACATTACCAATATGTAAGTACAATGAACCATACAATTCAACACAACAATGTAATTTCTGCTATAATTACTGCAACGATTATTTCAATTGCTTAACACTGCCAAACCGCGGCCCGTTTTTTGTACACCTTCAGTTGGATTGCAACAAAGAAAACAAGACGGACATCATCATGAGTCGAGGATCAAATTACACAGCTAACTATGTTTCAAAACTCTCTGGTAAATCATAAATATCTCTTAACGTGTTTAACCCCAAATCACAGTAAATTATTATTGGAAGTTTACATTATTAAAATAATGAAAATGATCGCCCAAGGCCTCCATGCGTGCCTCCTTGCGAACATAAAAACCACTCGAGGCGATTAAAAATAAACAATAATTGGGCCGGCCATTCACGCATGTAGCCTCATTAAAACAATTAAATCTTGATTGAACAGAAATTATAGCTGTCGATTCTTAAACATAATGCGATGGTACCTTGCCGGAATCTGAACCGAAAAAAGATTAACGTTGATTTTAATAAGAAACAATTATATATGTAGGTATGTGTCTACATCCCACGCTCAAGTAGTTTGATCGCGTTTTGGACCGGTTATACATAATTATCAAAAATTACCGATGGCGTTTTTTTTTGGTATAATTTCAGCTTTTTTTGTTAGCTGGCAACCTCACCAAGTTGGGGATTAAAAACGTACCTTTGAAACATGTGTCATTGATATTATTATTTGATTGTCTGACTCATTATTTTCTAAACGAAAAAAGCGTAATTTTCATTCATTCAACCATCAAGGAATCTAACCGGTTTCAGTTTTGCCAGTGTAACAATAATTAAGACTCACTCACCAATATATTCCACAACCACTTCAGGCTTCAGCTGAAACTCTGCAATTATCTAAGGCACCCCGTATAATGTATTCAGACTGTATAATTGAGGCTCAAGCTGTACTGAGCTGTTCTACAATCAGCATAATTGTGGTTTCAGCGCCCGAAAACACATTGAAATTATGGTCATCCATACCTGAAATTAACTCTACCTAAAACCATTGTCATGAGATCTTGCTCCTGAGATAATATTAATCTATGGATAGTGGATTTTAATCTATGGACGCTTAAGATTGCATTAGTAGGTACCTACTGTGACAATTATTGAGATACAGCCCACTGTCAGACAGACAGACGGACGGACAGCGTAGGCTTAGTAACAGAGTTCCGTTGGTTACCCTTTGGGTACGGCACCCTATAAACAGACTCACAAGTTATCCAAAGAGGGTTTCGTTTTTCATATGAATGTTCGGAACCCTAAAAACCTTTCATAAAGAAAATCTCTTGAAAAAAGAGCACAGTCATGTTTTCTAATTTTCACAAAGCAGATAAATAAACAGGTTTCTAATTTACTTAAAATTAATAGCAAAGTAAACTCAAAGTTCGCCATAAAGAAGTTAATTCGACATAATGAGAAGAGACGTTGATACCTCTATTTGGGAGGCGGTACCCGTACCTTAGTATTAGCTATGGAAATAGGATCGTTATCATAATTATAATTAATCTCCTAAAGTGGCCCATCGCCGATCATCGACAGGATTAAGGAGGGACCTATCGTATACGTACATACATATATTTACGTAGCTATAATTAAATTAATTAATAATTACCATGCCTATGTTGAGTTTAATAAGAGTAATGGTATCACGAAGAATTTTTTTAATGTCAATTATGAACGTAATAATAATAAACATATCTACTTAATTGAGTTTCAGACATTAACTCAATTACATTATATATTCTTATGTAATTAAGTTTTTATGTAAACTAATTCTAATTATCAGTCGCTGAATCTATTTATTTGATCTGACTTAGGTACTTGCCGTGACTCCATTTAGAAAAACTGTCACTATAATTTAGGTCCGTCATTTCGTCTGCAGTAGTTTATAGTGTTAATCAATTGTAATATGTATTAATTTATTTATAGCTGTTATTTTTTAATGTTTATGTATTTTATTTATGGACCCTAGATGCCTGAAATAAAGGATTCATCATATCAGCCGAAACACGTCCACTGCTGGACATAGGCCTCCGGTTTGCCATAATCGCCACGCTTGGCAGGCGGGTTGGCGATCGTAGTGTATGGTGTTGCGTTTTACGGAGAACGCTGCTGCCCATTCTCTGGTGAGTCCCTTAGTCGCCTCTTACGACACCCACGGGAAAGGATGGGATGGTATTATTCTTTTACGGCACCATACGGCAAAATAAAGGATTAAATTATTTCTGTTTGATATTTAACGCTTATCAGCCATTGAGAATAACATTAGCGATATGTTTTAATAGCAAACACACAAAGACGTGACCATCGATCTCATATAAAGAATCGATTCTAATTTATTTCTTGACACTCGATTAAACAACAAGCCAATTTCTAAACGAAAAAGGTAATAAAACCCGCGAACTATTTTCGATTTCAAAATGAAAATTCTGCGTATAACTTTTACTAGGATTAGATATAATAAAATGCCTATCTCGAATATTTGCAGAAACTTATTCAAATAAAACTTATTTAATCTAAACCGAAACGTCTGCGGGCTGAGGCTGAGTGCAGGAGCAACATCATTACGATCCCCATACATATTTACGTCTTATGATATTTTTAATTTAATTTTCCCGGCGAAAGTTCGGAACCTACTCCGTTGAGTGTTGAAAGCTATCCAATTTGCGTAATACTGCCAAAATATCTCATTTCTACGCTCGCTGCCGATATACTGCGACCAGACGACCTAACTTTACAGAACCCTTACAGAAAAATAGTTCGAACTGTTCAGGGAATTGAATTCAAATTCGTATGGGCCACTTCCAAGGTACAATGTTTGGATATAGGACGCAAATGGAGTTTTGGCAATTCCATAATGCGAAAGTGGTCTGTTCAAGCTTTTGACTCTATGAAAAAAAAATACGAAACTCGGAAAACGTTAGAAAAAAGAGAACATTTATGTTTTCATAGAGTTATTATTTATGGTTCGATGGACGTGTAAAAGCGATATTTAGAGGGCAGCACTCTGCCGATTAGTGGGGCTTGTGTGCGCCGGGCTTCACGGAATTACAGCGCTTTGCGAGCCCCAGTGGCCGGCAACCCTTTCAGCTTTGAAGCTATCAAAATTATTTCGGAGAGGGCTTAATACAAGTTGAATTTCATATCGTCGTAGAGGATTTTAATATTACAAACTTCACGTGGGATATTACGCACTGATGACTGTGGCCTTCTGCGAAAATGTTATACAGTTATTTCTTATTGAAAACTTATTGAAATCGTAGACATGAAAATAGAAAATTGTTCTGTTAAATCTGCTGAGGGGCCTTTAAATGTTTATTTCAATATGCTTATTTATGTCAAGCACACATGATGCATATCATAAATGCCGAAGGATATGGTCAACAAAATTCTCGTACGCATTAATAGGCATTTATTGAACTGCGTTACTGAACAATACGAAATCGGCTCCCGGACAGTGTTGGGACAGTTACCACACTTGCGTTCCAGGCAGAAAACCTAGAATTTAATTTTAACAGATTATAAAAATTCAACAGTTCAATTAATCAGATTTTTTATTTGAGATGGGTTTTTTCTTGACAGTAGGTAGTCTAGTTCAGAGATGACAGCAACAAAGTCTACGATGGAGCGAGCTTACCCAGAAGGAGCGATCAATAAAACATTTCTATTATTTATTTTGCAAAGATTGTAATACAAAATGTATTGTGCCAGAGCCTTATAATAAAACAAAGATTGCTTTAAACTTGTAAACAACAACTCGCCAGCAAAATGCGATTTCAGTAACATGTTTTGTTCCTTTTACTAGCACTCAACTCCATTACAAAAGTAAATATTCTATTTCTCACCATACCCTTACGTTTTCCAAGAAAAGCCAACTCGGAAACAGTGGGAAACGGGGAAATAACATATCATTCAATGAAGGGTTAATTGAATCAAATAAATAATCATTTCTGGTACAGTCAGCGTCAAAAATGTAGGGATGAAAAGATTGTTCGAAATTAATGTATCTACTGACTAAGCAATATTTGTGTGAGGAACTCAGAATATGGATGTTGTGGGCATTTCGGAAAACTCCTGGTAACATCACGAATCTCAAGAAAACTTTAAAATTTTAAGCTTTTCGAAGGAATCCGAGAAGGAAGGGATCTGAGTTGTTCAATCTGTCTGCCTGACCTTTTCCCACCTATTATGGTTCGGGTTCTAATGTGTTCAGATGCAGCTTAGTACCAGTATTCAACACAGAGTGACTGCCTCTTTGATCTCTACATAACCTCACACACCTCTCCTTTTCACAGTGGCGGGGCAAGACTAAAATATTATGTGGGC
Organism: Lacanobia wlatinum; assembly: GCA_947578705.1. Taxonomy (NCBI): domain Eukaryota; kingdom Metazoa; phylum Arthropoda; class Insecta; order Lepidoptera; family Noctuidae; genus Lacanobia; species Lacanobia wlatinum. The sequence continues at coordinate 17,277,504 of OX388039.1, forward strand.
AAGATTGGCATTTTGCGAGGTCCTGCATAGAAATAATGAGTTTTTAAAGAGGTTATCAGAGGTTGGATTCTGAGATTGATGCCTTGATGGTGAGATGCAGCGAACTCAATCGCACCCCGCCACGAGAATAGTTGAGATTTTCTTTTGACTTTTTATGCAAAAATAGTAAATAAGTATTCGGCAAATGTGGGAAAATTCGAAAAAGAACCTATGAGGCAAGAGCGAGCGTAGTGAGCTTTTTGGAGTAAATCATAGTGTCTATCCTGCCGCAGCTAATATTTTGAAAATACTTACTGAAGTAAACCTTAACAATAAAAAGAACTCAAATAGCAAGAGAAAACAAAGCGAGTTAAAAAAATATGGAAATAGACTCAGATAAATTGGATATTTCTGTGGCCTTAGCTACGATTAGTTCTGAGTTGAAAAGGCCAAAGCTGCGAGGCCCTTCGGACCGCGAGGCCGTAGGCGGTGGCTCACGTCGCCCACGCCTTGCGTTGCCTATGCCTTTTCAAGACACCCTTGGCAAGACTGGTGTCTGGTTTTATACCTTACTCGTTACGACTGTCAAAAGTCTAAAAATGGCAGCCGGGACCAACTGCTTATAGTGCTTTCCGAAGCACAGAGGAATCTCGTTTTGAATGGACCACCGACCGACCTAGGCAAGCGTTTCCACTTGGAGACCGACTCGTACGGTCATTATTACTTAGCCACGAGTTGGACATAGGCCTCCCCCAAGCGTCGCCACAACGACCGGTCCTGTGCGTCTCGCATCCATCGGCTACCCGCGACCTTCACCAGGTCATCGGTCCACCTTGTGGGAGGCCTTCCAACGTTGCGTCTTCCAGTACGCGGTCGCCACTCCAGAACTTTTCGGCCCCATCGACCATCTGTTCTGCGAGCAATGTGCCCTGCCCACTGCCACTTTAGTTTGGCGATCCTACGGGCTATGTCGGGAACCTTGGTTCTCTTGCGGATATCATCATTCCTGATTCGATCATGCAAGGAAACTCCAAGCATTGCCCAGTCCATTGCCCTTTGAGTGACTTTGAGCCTTCTGATGAGGCCCATTGTAAGCGACCACATTTCACGTTGGTTCGTATGACTGGGTCCAATCCCTCAGAACATTTTGACCTTAACGCGCTTTTGTCGCTGTCTGTACAACCGACCCCACATACATGTGATGGCGCGTGGATATTCTCGTCACGCACCTCGCTAATAAAGCGATGTATGAAGTGCTTACACAAAACAATATTACCTCGTTTCTCAGAATAAGGGAAATTATATCAAGGTCAATTGAACTGGGCTTGCCTAGTGCCAGGTTGAGTTTTGTATCGATAATGTGTGAATTATTTATGTAGATATATTAATGTTAACGTTATTTACAATAGGGTATTTCTCAAGTACTATGAAAAATCACACATGAATGAATACTTATTTGATAGATACTATTAAAACAGTACGACTAGTACAACATTAAATGAAATTGGTGGAAAAACAGAGAAGATATGCGCTTTAAAGTTATTCTTTTATCCTTGTTACACAAAAAGTCATTTATACTGGATGGCTTCAATTCAATATGGCCGGACTTGTAAGTGACGTCACTCGCCATTATTGCTGCCTCTGTTTATCACAAATTTTAAAATGCTGACAAAACCGCAAATTCTTAAGCAATATTTTTAACTGCGTCTTGTCTGCTTCTAGGTTTTGAGAAATGTAACAATAAAAATCCAGTCAAATACTCTGTTATGATGGTACACTGGCAGACTCAATGCAACAAGGCATACTTCACACACTACACGATCATCTGAATGGACTAAGTTTTTTTATTATTTTCGTGAAGTGCTTTTAGAGACCGATTTCAAAGCTTCTTCTTCTTCTTATCGTGTAAGCAAGTAAGGTCTAACGACCCCACACACCCTAGTGTCAGAGTTTCTAAACCACCTCAAGGGGCTCTGACATGGTTTATTTGACGGCCGCCATTTGGCAGCCAGGACCACCGACTTATTCGTGCCTTCCGAAGCACAGAATCATCTTTTTATCAGACAATCACGTGATTCAAGCCTGCAATGTCCTAGCCAAACTGGATACAACTTTACAAAGTACGCTTCCCATGGGAATCGAACTCACGACCACCTGGTCACAAGGCAAACACCTAAACCACGCGACCACCGGAGGCAGTTTCTAGATTTTAAAGCTTAACAAAAATTGATTATCCTTCCTATCAGTCAATTCGGTTAAATAAGTGGTCCTACAGTTATTAATCTACTATCGTTTCAACAATACACATAGGTTAATTCTGCATATCAATATGGACGTTAAATGACCTACGAGACCTATTAGACATAATAGACCTATTAATACTCGTCTTTTCGGGATTCAGTATGACGGGGTCACTTTTGGGGGACAAATAAAAAAATGATTTTACAGTTAAAATCATTTTCCGTGTGAAACATGAAATGAAAAGGCTTTTATGAGGGTTTTAACTATATATTTTTTCATGATTTTAAAATAAATGGTTTGAAGTTATTCAAGAAATTAGACGAAAAATGACCAAGGTGCTCAGTACCTTATCTCCGAAAGTACTGAGTACAAAATCTTGAAATAACATGTAACAAAAATTAAATTCGTTCGGAACCCTTTGCACGCGAGTCCAACTCGCACTTAGCTAGTTTTTTAGGCTAAACAAATTTATGAATAAAAAATTTGCTCTAGTTTCAACCTCAAATTTTTAATTCATAAATCGAATGAAATCTCTTTAGACTTTTAGCTGGAAGAGTGACATACGAGCTAGTTTTCATCCCGGAAAAAACGGGTTCCTGTATTCCGTGTGACGCCTGGTCGCAAGCGGTTATAAATACTCTACTACTGTCAGTGTCGCTCACAATAGGCCTCATCAGAAGGCTTAAATTCACCCAAAGGGCAATGGAGAAGGCAGTGCTTGGAGTTTCCTTGCGTGATTGAATCAAGAATAATGATATCCGCAAGAGAACCAGGGTTGGCGACGTAACCCGAAGGATCGCCTAACTGAAGTGGCAGCGGGCATGGCACATTGCTCACAGAACAGATGGTCGATGGGAAAATTCTGGAGTGGCGGAAAACGCAGCGTTAGAAGGCCTCCCACAAGGTGGACCGATGACCTGGTGAGAGTTGCGGGCAGCGGATGGATGCGAGACGTACAGGACCGGTTGTTGTGGCGACGCTTGGGGGAGGCCTATGTTCAGCAGTGACGTCTTTCGTCTGATATAATGACGATGATGATGATAATGATGACTCAGTACGTTTACTTATAAGTTATTTATACTGCAAAATGATGGCCTAGAATTTTTTATAGTAGTATAATTAGATTATAAGTTAATAGTGGGCTGCAAGGGTGGGCGTCGATCACTGTATTAAGTTGTTAACGAGTTAGCTCATTTATTACTGCAGCCGTGTTCATTTAAACAAGACGCTCATTACTTTTGAAAATAAGCATTTTTATAGAATAATGGGTTCTATATTAAAATAATTGCAATATAACTAAGTAGGTTAAATAATAGCCTGTTTCATTCACCACGTTTAAGTTCGAGGTGCCACTTAACACAAGCACAAATTCTTGCAATTTTTAACTTAATTAGGAAAACATAAAATATACTCATCAACTATAGACATCCGTCCGTTGTACAGAGTGTATTTTAACTCGTTGGTATTTTTTCAGAGATCTCATTGGGTAATACGAACAACTTCCACCATGGGACAAACCCTAAAAGCGGAAAACATTGATTGTATCTAAATTATACCAAAACTATATCAAATATAACCTAGTAACATGTGGAAACGTAGTGGATTGTACAGTTATGTATAGAATACTGTGTGTCTAGGTTTTAATACACAATGTACGATTGTTTTTTTACCCAAATAAAGTAAAATAAAATAAAAAGATAAACCCTGTAACCTGAACCTGTGTAACCTGTCAACCATGACGTCAATAATGATACCCATCTCATTTAAACAGTGTATCTACCTAGCCTTTTCCCAACCCGGTATATTAGGATAGGCTTCCAGTCTAAACGGATGCAGCTCAATACCAATATTTAACACACAGCGATTTCATATCGGACCTCCAAAACCCAGTAACTGAGTAACACAATAACCCTTGACAAGACTGATGTCAGATTTTCAGGCTTCTGACTAGCCGTAACGACTGTCGAAGATGTTTATTTATTAAGTAAGGCACACTAACGACATATTTAAAATTAAGGATAACAATAACAGGCAATCACAATAATGATCATGTGTATTTTTATTAATTGTTTGATAATTATCAAACAATTAACAAAAATATACGTGATTATTATAAAAAACCGGCCAAGCGCGAATCGGACTTGCCCACCGAGGGTTCCGTACAAATTTGTAGGTAAATTATATTACTTTAAATAAAGACTTTATTTTTAATGATTTAATTTCAAATGTATAGACGGTAATTGACGAGACGGTAAAGACGGTATTAATTGCCAAATTTAATAGTTCTAGGTCAACGGGAAATACCATAAGTATACATTTTGATTTCCTTGAGAGGGTCGAAATTTACGTTTTTTGCGGCATAAACGGCCGTATCTTGGTTTTACGTTAACCTAGAACTTTATTTTTTTCACAGGACTGTAGACCTGAGTATACAGATTTAATTTCAATACCGATATACTCGATACCTCCACGCGTTCCCGAGATAAAGGGTCTTGACAGACAGACGGACGGATAACAAAGTGATCTTATAAGGGTTCCGTTTTTTCCTTTTGAGGTACAGAACCCTAAAAATTAAGAAATATTAAAGATGTTCAAATGACGGTTAGACCAACGGCTCGAAGTTCTTTCTAGGCACGATAGAAACTCAGTATGCAATGAATGGTTACCCATCCACGGATCGACCTCCTTAACCTCCTAGTTCAACCCGTGCTTCTTTTTAAGGATGGGAAATCATCAAATGACTCCTTCCGCACTGGGCGGAGCGGAAGAGAGTGTCAGACTCTTACGGACTAAAGCCCATCCGTGTTCCTCCTAATGCCCTTTGCGTTCTATGGTCGCAGTGTTTCTTTCAAAAAATTCCGCAACAGTTCGACCCGTGCTGCTGTTATTATTCACGTACTCCTGCTCCCACTACGTTTAATAATTTTCAGTAAAACAGCAAGACATGTACCAGTGATAACACACTCATATCTTTCCGTCTCCCTTGTTCTTGGTAAAGACGATAACAGCTACGTATGTGGGAACAAAACCCACAATAACGACATACATCTCGCCAAGCTCTTATAATCCTATCAAGTTTACAAGGATGCTGCAGCCGCTGTGTGCTGGCTTTTGTTCTTTGAAGTTTGTATGAAGAGAGGAAATGATACTGGTTCTATATCTATACTATACAAACTCTCCAGCTTTATATATGGCTGGAGAATTTGTTTGTTTGCTTGAACGCGCTAATCTCGGGAACTACTGGTCCGATTTGAAAAATTCTTTCAGTGTTGGATAGCCCATTTATCGAAGAAGGCTATAGGCTAATAGGCGCGGAGTAGTAATGAAAAATGTGACGCAGACAAAGTTGCGCGGGTCAGCTAGTGTATGGATAAAGGCTTTTATATAATACTAGCTTTTGCCTGCCACTTCGTACGGGTATATCCCGTTTTTGCCCGTTCCTAAAGTAATTTCGGGAAATCCTTTCTTAGTGCCAAATTTGCAGCCGTATGGTGTCGGCCGGTGCCGTATGGTGCCGTAGAAGAATAATACCATCCCATCACTTCCCGTGGATGTCGTAAGAGGCGACTAAGGGAGTCGCCAGAGAATGGGCAGCAGCGTTCTTTGTAAAAATCAACACCATACACTGCGATCGCCAACCCGCCTGCCAAGCGTGGCGATTATGGCAAACCCCCCCCTTTTGGGGGAGGCCTATGTCCAGCAGTGGACGTCTTTCGGCTGATATGATGATGATGATTACTTAATTGTCAATTTGTCACCAAGTAAAACATAAAAGGAAAGAAAGAAAAGTAAGGACCAATGATAAAAGAAGATTTGATAGAGGAAGGGCAGATTCTGATGAAGCATCAGTGTTAAAAATGCGTTTCGTTGCACAAGTCTCTTGTTTGTAATTTGGAGTCTAATCTTGTTTGTAAAATTATCAAAATTAATAATTCGTACGTGAAAATTGACAACAGAGAATACGGAGACCTAGGCAAATGGAATCGAACAGATGCCGTTTAAACAAAATTATTTCGAAACAAATGAACTACATTTAAAAATCCACAACATGATAATTTTCCAGCCCTACCATAGCGACACTACATCAAACAGCCTTTAAATAATTAAACCCTATAATTAACACTTATAAAGTGTCGAAAAACACCCTTTATTAAGCTGCCCTAAGCCGTAGTGGCCGTTACTACGCCATATGTCGACCAGGTTAATTCCGCTCTCTCGCTATGAACGATGACCCCTTTATTACTTATTAAGGAGCTTCTGGCTGCCTCACCCCCCTACCATGTTATTTATGTCGTCTAATAATAATTTGTATTAAATCACGGACGCTTCCCGCAGGACAAACAGGATTTGTTGGCTTTTGTTGTTGACTGTACCCTGTGCTGTCTTCGCGGAACGAAAAGATATTGTTTGTTTGTGTTATGGAAAAAAGATATTTCTAATCGTGTTTTGTTTTGTTTGCTCGGATTTTCACTATTAGGGGTGATCTTTTTGGGGTTTTCCTTCTACTGTGTGTTTTCGGTTTAACTTGTTTTCGTTGAGATCTATTCTTGACAGCTTCTGCAAAATACTACTTTTTAAGACACCAGCAATCGACTGCACCGCAATTTTCTAACACACTTGCCCATTAGCCCAACCTCAACATAAAAGCAAATAGTAGAAAAGCCGTGTTCGTTTACAAAAACAGTTATTCTTTTAAGCAATTTGCACAGTTTTTGCTGGTTAATTTTGAATCACTGAAATTCAACTGTCACTCAAAAACTAGTGATTGTTTACGAAGTAATGGAGAACGAATGACGTCAAGCAGGGATCGAAAAATAGTTTTTTTTTTTCGAGCATAGCGTATTTTTGTAGACATGATATGACCGCAACACGCCTAAGGGTTGAAAAGAATATGAATTTCGTGGACAATCGCATTTATTTTAGCACGCTACTAAAAATTGACTCGGAGGAGCTCGTGGTGAAATAAAAACAGGCGCACGGCAGGAGATCATTCCTTCGTGCCTCGGAAAGCACGTCGAGCTGTTGATCCCTGTTGGCTGTCTATGACTACTTATGGGTAGTCAGAAGGCAAGATATCAGTCTTGTGAAGGATATCTTATTTTCCTGTTAGCTACATACGCCGCAGCAGAAAGGCACGCGGGCCTGCGGACGGAGAGCATTGGGTGGCTCGCCGTCCGATCAGAACCAGGGGGGGCTACTCTTTAAGCCCGAAGTCCGTAGTTTCGGGCTTAGTTGCGGGCGTATTCTACTCCGTATCACCTAACCACTAAGAATTCATGACAACATGATTTGTCAGTTGTCAAATCGTATTGTCATTCTTTCTTAGTTCGGATTCGGGACTAATCGTAAGTCCATAGGTGATGCGGAGTAGAATACGCCCGCAACTAAACCCGAAACTACGGACTTCGCGCTTAGAGAGTAACCCCCCAGGCCCGGGTCGACGGCGCGCTGTGTTCCAAGCGCGCCTCAAAGAGCTGTCAGCATAAAAGACGGGGCCCGCTAGGGCCAGTGCCTGCCGGATTTGCGGAATTTACTCAAAAGAGTCACCGCGGCCCTGGAACGCGAAGAGCATTAGGAGGAACACGGATGGGTTTTAGTCAGTAAGAGTCTGACACTCCCTCCTTCTTCACCCAGAGCGGGAGGAGTCAAATGATGATTCCCCATACTTAAAAAAAAAATAGGGCAGAAAGGCAGTCGTTCCGTGTAAAATATCGATACTCAAATACATCCGCTTTGATTGGAATCTGAACCCAACCTAGATGGGTAATCTAGACCGATTGATTGATTTAATGAATATTGACTGACAACGCAATGCACGAAGTGTTGACTCTTCAAGTAAAACGCTCAAATTAAATATATAAATAAAAACTTTATTTCCATATTTACAATTTTTACAAGAATTTGTAGAAGCACGACGAAAACTCCTCCTGTACTTTTCTGATTAATTTCGTTGCAGGATCCAAGACAGTTGAATCGTTTCTCCGGGACTCGTCAGGCTTCATTGGCTCGGCGTTTTTGAGGTGGTCGCCACTGTTGATTCTGGCTTTCAGGAGTTGCAGTGGTTGGGAATGTGTGGCGGGCTTGTCCCATTAAAAAAAAGCACGACGAAAAACATTTTTTTTATTGCATATAACACAGGTTATCGACCTCTGGTACCCAAGCTAAGATTAAACTTGTGTTATGGATGCCAGGGCTCACTTTATTAATTACTTACATCAACTTAGAAATGCAAACAGCTTTAGCGATACATCGGGTTAAAGATAATTATTTGTAAGAAAATATAGTAAAAACAAAACTCCTTACTCTGAATACGGATGTATAGATGTGTTTTGGTTGAAATTGACACGCAGACCACTATAAATATATTACGATGACCGGAAGATTACCTAGGTATACTAACGCAATCTATATTTTTAAAACTCTTGCGTTACTGTGTGATTGAGTGACTGACAGACAACGCACAGACCAAACTACTGGTCGTAGAAAGCTGAATTTTGGCATGGGTTCCTTGGGGTGTGTAGGGGAGCACTAAGATAGGATTTCCCGAAATTCTTACGGTAACGGGAAAAAACAGGAACGGGAAAGCTAGTCTGTAATAACACTTAAAGTATTAACTCCTACTCATAGTCTATACCTCTATCTATATCTGTAGGTACTTACTAATATATAAAGCTGACGAGTTTGTTTGTTTGCTTGAACGCGCTAATCTCAGGAACTGCTGGTCCGATTTGAAAAATTATTTCAGGGTTAGATAGCCCATTTATCGAGGAAGGCTATAGGCTATATATCATCACGCTAAACCCAATAGGAGCGGAGCAGTAATGGAAATTGTGACGCAGACGAAGTTGCACGGGTGAGCCAGTCATTTATAAAATTGTCAGCAGCATTCTCAATCTAGTCTTCGACAACAATATGATCATAGCTCTATTGACTGAAGCTTATTGCAGTCTGAGGGATGTTTACTAATGATTTCTTCGGCTTCGGGCGTCAATATTTATTTCGTAAAAAGTCTGTTGGTGTTATAACAAGAAAAATTATACATTAGCATATCAATGCAATATTTTTTACGGTATTTGTTTCCAAGAACGTCTTAATCACACATGGAGTTCCTTAAAATAAAACAACAATAAATAATCACTAAAACAGCGTCGGTCAACGAACGGTAAAGTTTCAAGTCATGACACGGCGAGGTGTAAATCTCATGCGCTTATCTGTTCCCGATTCGCATACATTACACGTTGAAGATACTTGGGGCGACAACATTTGCATCTCAACCACACACACGAGTAATTACAAGTGGGCGCTTTAATTATCCGCGGGTCAACAACACGTGACGGCGCTGGAACGCGCGCCAATTTGTTTTGTGATTTAAACGTGTCGAAAGCGCGCCTGCACATTTCAGACCCTTTGTATAAGGAACGCGGCGATGCATCTCTATAGATCGCAACTGCGCAAGTTATGTCTTTACTTAATTTATTATGTTGCCATACAATGTCCAGTACTAGAAAAACATTACTCATGCCGCGGAATGTGTGAATATATGAATTATTAAAACATTGCTCTTTGTCGCTTCTTCGCAATAAACTATGCGTAAGACAAAACATGCGTCCGCGCATCGCACGAGCATTTCTTTTGCAACTTTTCAGCGCATCGTCGGGCGAGCGTCAATTTTATTTTTTAATTATGGAACTGCCTAACGAACGCCTCCGTGTTTATCGTGTTTAACTAAGAAACATTGTAAGCGATTCTGCAATCTCCCTAATTTAAACTTTATTTCCTATTGAATAAAGTTGCAGTTCCTGCAAATGCACGTTAATGAAAGCCTTTTTAAATAAGTCATAGATGGCATCCAAAGCTCCTCAGCCTGTCCGCAGCCGTTGAGCTTCAACTTAAGTAATGAGATATGACTTCAGCTCATTATTATTTTCCTTGTAATTTGTACTGTGAAATAAATAAATGTGTTGTAAATTTATAACGTGAGAGATTTACTGCGCGTTTGCGCAAGTTATAGGACGTGATCTTTTTGCTTGGTCGACTTCGTTAATCAACCACTTAAGTACTTACTATGAGTGTGAAACCAGATATAGTTGTGTACTGTTGTGTGGTTTTTCTGTGGTACTGCTGAGTTGATGGGTGTCGTCGTCGCTGAATGAATAATGATGATAGAATAATCTGCGTAGATATTCGATGAGCGCTCTATGTTGAGAGGGGCTCACTGGCTCAGTCCAACTCAGTCGAGCCCCGCATGAGTGCGTCGACGTCATTACCGACATCATCGAATCACTGTACGTAAATGAAAACTCGCCTCATCACGTTCCAAATTGAAATCCTTCGTTCCCTCGCTAAGGCAGGCCGCAGACGTACTTTTTCCCTTTGTTTTATTGTATTGGCCGAGCCTCGATTATTCGAATTATGTTTAATTCATTTCCATCTCGATGGTAATGCCCGCGGTCTATGTACTAATGCTCCGGTGAGATACTAGGGGTAATCGATTCAATATCAATTACTTTTTAGTACATCTGTTAATCGATAAGCTTTATAATAGGTATTGCAATAAATTATCATAGGCTTTTGAAGGACAGTTAGAATTTGAATCAACTAAGTAATTTCAAATGCATTTTTAACTGACTTCGAAAAAAGGAGGAGGTTCTCAATTCCGTTGTATTTTTTTATGTTTGTTACCTCATTACTCCGTCATTTATGAACCGATTTGAAAAGATCTTGTTTTATCTAAAAGAATATACTTCCAGATTGGTCCCATAGAAATTTTATCAAAATCGGTTAAGAAGTTTGGCTTTTAAATCAAAATAACTGGAATTCGTTTACTTGACGGATGACGGTTTTTTAGTCATTCAAGTAAACGAAATTGCTTATTTTGCTTTCCTGCGATTTTAATGTGATGGACCACTTAAAACTGAAAAATAAAAAACTTTTTATAAAAAATACAACCGACTTCCAAATAAAAAATACACTACAAAGTAAAAAATAACTTTAATTTCGGAAGTCGGTGTCAAAATACGAAGAAACTCCCAAAAACACCGACTTTGTAGGGTTTTTTTTATTTGGAAGTCGATTGTATTTTTAAGCATTAAAAAAAAAGGACGGCGTACTGTGAAAGGTATGTATTTAGGTAAGTACTATCAACGTTGCGGAAACTAATTACCTACTGCAGCTTATATAAGTACTAATACTTTCAGCTTGGAGCTTATTTAGTCAATTGACACGAATATTTGGTATCTATTCGCCGTAGATACGCACGAGTAAACGAATCGAGTTACTGTAGTGACGGTTGCTCCGACACAAATTAACATTAAGAAAGGGACATTAACGGCAATAAATGCGGTTACGCAAGACAACAGGGGCTCACTGACGAATTTTATTAGAAACGTGATGAATGACGAGTAGGTACGTATATTCGTTCGAAAATCAAAATCAGTGACGAGCGAGTGATTGCGGCGGGCGGACGTGATCAGCGACACCTTCCGGCCGGTGTGAAACATTATTATTTTTTGATAACTTAATGCTCCATCTGTAACGCTGTAATTGCACGTTTAGCGGTTTGTATTCCGACGAAAGATAATTTCTCGGTATCTTCCCACCCTTTGTTACGGCTAAACCGATTTCCTGCCGGGCTACGTGAAAATTTAAACCGGCTTAATCCCCTATAGAGCTTTTAATGACATTTTCTCGGAACGTGAAGCCACAAGAAAACAACAAACATGCCCAAGGATGGTTAGCCGCAAATCATAGAAAGATTTGCCGCATTGATAAAAATAAACGAGAGACGATATTACGAAATCAATATGAAATTGCATTTCCTAATGTCAATTGTTAGTTACGAAGTGCAATAAAGTTCCAATAATCATGATATGAAATAATTTCTGAGCGATGTGCTCGGAGGTTGTCTGTCTCTTTCATTGGTTCGTGGTGTGGCTACATCCGTCCCTGTCTAGGCCCGAGGATCGCACGGGGTATGATGAACTCGGTAATGATCCAATCAGAAGTGAAGTGCATCAAGTCTCGGCCGCTCTGTGAGAATGCGGTTGGGGGTGCAAAAACTACGTGCACAGATTTAAATTAAACCGACCATTTGGTTTTGTTTCAGATCACCTTTTTAAACGAACAAATGATTGGTTAACAGAAAATAAACGAAGATTGTTTTGTTCGTTTGTACCTATTGGTCACGCAAAGCATATCTCGTATTTTTAGATTAATGAGTTATAGTGTTTATTGTCGGTATTATTAATTGTTAAATTACGGTGATAAAAATTATAATTTTCAAGTTCCCATGCAAGATGCAGTACGCACTAATAGATTGAGTTCCAAAGTACTCAAAATGCTACGACTCGAAAAATCCTTAAACCGAGCTAATTTCCCGCGCCTTTCTAATGGAAGGTTCCGACCTTCAAGACACCCATACTGCACATCTCCGCCGTGCAATTATTTCACCGAAAATGCCCCAATAATAATATAAATTTAGTGCAACAAAATTACACCAAAAACTTGTAATAGTCTCATTTATTGGCCGCATTGCACCAAACAGCACTAAGTGTGTGCTTTTAAAAATATTTTTTTGAATTAAAAAATAAGTAATGGTCTCAAAACACTGGCTGTTACGTTTCTCCGATGGCTTGTAATTATTTTAAATGTCCCGCGTGCGCCTGAGTCGCTGCGCCTGCGTCGCTCACAACGCCGCCTTGCTTCGGGCAATCCGCGCGTGATTGAGAATCCATATTGAACAAAAGTTTACAGACACTTTGGTGTTTTTTTAATTAAAATAATACACCTGAATGTGGCCATATACACTGTCAGAAGAATTCATTCTCTTCTTGTAAGAACCGATATAAAAAAAACATTGTTAATACAAAACAAATCAAGCTATAGAGCAACGATTGCTGATATCGCTCATAAGTTATTGGTAAACTTTAATTGACCTTATTACAAACAAGATTTATTAATATAAACAGTTAACTATGGATTATTAACGTTACGTTAAACTGATTATAAAAGTCCATAAAAAGCAGCTTTTTATGGACTTTTATAATTAGTTTCGGTTTAGGAAAGATTTGTTTGTTTGTTTGTTTGTTTGTTTGTTTGTTTGTTTGTTTGTTTGAAATGAATAGGCTCCGAAACTACTAGACCGATTTGAAAAATTCTTTCAGCAAAGGATAGCTACATTATCAGGGAGTAACATAGGTTATATTTTATTCCCGCACTCCCACGGGAACGGGAACTACGCGGGTGAAACCGCGTGACGTCCACTAGTATTTTCTAATTAGGTACTACGGTATTTAGGTACAGTATAGATCTTAGATAAGGATAACAGATTAATCTTGAGCTAACGAAATCTATAGCACGATAAGGCACGACTTGCTCGTGTAACATAATGTCACTTACCGTCACGATGTGAACAATTAATTAAAATTAGTACCTCAATTCATCAGCAGTTGCACTTTATAAAGTCGGACCCCAATCAAATATATCGTCATCTCGTTGATGAGGTGGTCGCAGGCGCAACTGCGGAATATTGGGGCCCTGGATCAATTCCCTTGTCACGTAATGCGTTATTAGGATTTTCGGAAATGTCTCAGTAGCAGATTTTAGTCCAGGCTTTGTGCCCGGTGTACCTCAGGCGAACTATGCAGTTTGGTAAGAACAACTTTAACTGAGAATAACAGAAAAAAATAACTGGCCTGGGCCGCCTGGGTGGCGTTTGGTAAACTGCGTCCAGTCATATGCCTACTCCACGGAGCCAAAAGACTAAGCCATCATGGTGCGTCCTACCCGTTATTTATGACTTAGGGACCGGGACGTGCATCCTCACGATATGTCTGGTACATCACTTTATGGTCGCTCAACGATCTATGAAAAGAGCTATGCCAGGTGATCCGGCTGAGAAGCCTAAGCAGTCGAAATAGCTCTACCTACATAATATGCAAGTCGAAATTGCAATGGGCCTGCCGCAACTGTCGCAGAAAGGATAATATTTGGTACCTATTCTTGAGTGAGGATCGCGAATTGGCACAAGGAAAGTGGGACATCCTCAGGCTAGGTGGAGCGATGATTGCAAGGTCAAGGTAGCTGGTAGCAAGTGGCCGCTAGTTGCCAGAAATGCTATGATGATGATGAATGGCAAAAGGTACGCTACTACTACATACCTGCTATATCACCGTCTGTGGTGTAGGTAATACTTTATGATATGAAAATCTAGTGTATCATTCCCGATTTTACATGCTACATAATTAAGTACGCTAAATAAGAAAAATTCTTAGGTAGTACTTATCGCACGAAAATTATCGTGCTCCGCCATTGTTATCTGAATTTTATAATTCTGTGTAGATAAGTAACAGGTTGGCATAGGCATTACTATCAAACAGCCTTTATCTATCGGCTCACTTCAAGGCGATCGTAATAATCGAATCCACGTCAATATTTGAATTTAGAAAATAAGAACATTTTTTTTAATTCATAATGCCTGGTCTTCAACAGTTGAAAGTGCCAAAGGTTCAGGACAGTGTGAGTATTTTTAAAAATTTTCGTTATTATGTATTTTGAATATAGCTATTTTAGAATCGGTTTTTCATAATAAACGTGAAGTTGCTCTGTTACTATGTTCTTATCATTGTGGCCGCGTGGTTATTTAGTATAACAGTTATCGTCCTAGTGACCAGTGGTCAGTGGTGTGATACGCTTCACATGTCGACATAAACCCTCTTCCTTGTAAATATTTGGCAGTAAAAAAGTCTGGGTGATCCTTGAATGGGGCCTGCTAATTTATCTTATTTTACTGCCATCTACTTTTACATGCTCTGTCTATTTTACAGTGCCGGATTACCCATACCCGGGCTCCCCGCGCTTACAAAAACCTTTCGCTAAAAACCAGCACCATGGCTCTGTGGATCTGTGGCTCTGTCTCACACGCGAGTTCTAAGTCCTAACATACTCTGCGATAGCCGTTTTAGCGCGGATGTGACGCATATTTTCCCAAACTGTGTAAGCCTCTAATTTTGTTTATTTTTTTATGGTATGGCCTTACTTTGCGATCAAGAACCTTTTTTCTTTCAAGCGATCACACCGTATGAAATCTAAGCAGCTGCGGATCTGGTCCATATAGACAACATAATAAATAAATGGCAAAACTTATGGCTCAGGCGCTACTAAGGTCTCCGTGGCCCGTGAGAAATGATAGAGGAGGAGATGGCACGGTTTTTGGGTATATTGAGGACGAAGGGCTGATAGCTCCAGAATACCGAAAATATGAAAAGTCTCAGATACAACCCCAGTGGTAAGGGGCCCACTTTTAGATTTCCAAAAAGGGCATTTTTTGGTGATCATCGCAACTGCTCAGCTGAGCTGATGCGACTTGCTGGGTCGAGATGTTGATACCTTTCGACCTTTACATGATCGTTCAAAAACCGTACAAGCCCCCCCCCCCCCCCCTAATAAGTCACAGAAGTTTAAGTTTGGTATTGTCGTTTTTATTTTAAGAAGGTTTCAAGTTTAGGAGGCCCTTGTTAAAATTTGCTACAGGCCCCGCGCTGGCTTAATCCAGCACTGCTATTTTAATAGATCAGACTCAGATGATTTCGTAGATACCCATATTTAATTTTTATTTAACTTCAACTCTTCGACGAAGGCTTTAGATGAGACACCACAATTCTAACCAGGGGCAAGGCGAGGCGTAGGCGTTTTCGTTTTCTCTTTGCTTACTGTTGCGTCCTGTATTCACACCAATATGAGAACAAAGGAATTTCTTAACGAGACGAAGAGCAAGAATTCTGGAGCTCGCTTCGCTCGCTCTCGCATCACGTATTCTCCTGTTTCCCTTATTTTCTTTAACGGAGTAGAGTGCTCCCACGACGCCCTTACACACTTAGTAGGTACACGTTGATTTACACAATTAGGTAGGTGTAAACACCTACCTAATTGTGTAAATCAATGTACAAAAATAAAACGGAAAACTCATGAATAAATAGTGTCAATACCAACCTAGTACCTACCTAACCTAAAAGGAAGGCTGTTGGGAACAACCTACTGCTACTTTTAATTTAATTACCTAGTTACAATATGCGGTGCGTGCGACTTTCAAAGTTATCGCAAGTTCGCACCTGAGGTTTTGTGTCTAAATCGACTTTCTTTGCTGACCCTACCTACCTAAATAATTCAGTAGGTGCCTACTGTTCTCTTGGTTTGGTTTTAACTGTGACACAAGTTGCAAAAACACTCTGGTTGAACGCTTGTCAACAACAGTCTCCAGTTGTCGTTCCATCCAGATGTTTCACTAGGTAGGTATTCAATCTAAATCCAGATTATTTTTTGTTACTAATCAATACCTACCATTTTTCCGACATTGAAAGCTGATTAGTTTTCCAACTTCATTTTAACTTTACCTCGAAAACCAAAACACAATACATTTCTAATTATTAGCGAACAATACGTAAGTAAACAGGTACCAGCGATACAATCGAAGTAGGTAAACCTTTCTACAATAAAAATAAGTTCTTCTTATAACGGCTCCCCAAAATCTATCGGAGGTGGTCAAGCGCAGCCGAGACAGTGAACGGTCGGTCACGGCCAAGGCCGAACTGAGATTCTAAATTCCAGTATTTTCTCAGATAATAATTAAAATAACTAGCCTTTCACTTCAAACCGGGAAGTTTATTGTACTTAAATACTTGGGTGTTAAACTCTTACTATTATTATAACTGACAACGTAGCATCAGTGGCCCTACAGAACAGTTAAACGTGGACAAGTTCTTTGGATCGATCAATTGGATCATAGACTGAATTGGATAACGGTTAACAGTGCAAGCAAGATGATGAATTTGGTGCTTCGAGAAATCGTCGCAAAGGCTTCCGTTGAAGCTAAACAGGATTCGGTTAGTACCTATTTGAGATCTAGACCAGGTCTAAACTTTTCATTTGACTTAGAATGTTATACTTAAGTAGGAAAATCGACTTGAAAGTAGGTACATAAACTTCCAGTTCGTCAATTAACTAGGTACCGTATTTTTTTATATTCAGTGATTGAATAACGATTAATTAATATATTTACTCATCTTTGAAACCTAATGAATTTGTTTTGTTTTTAATTTCGCAACATGTTGGTGCGTTCACGAAACTATCTTTGCTCCCTAGCTAACGTGACACTTGAAAACATTTAGTTGATTTTACGGCAAAATAAAGTTATTTCAATTTTTTTTAAATTAATTATTATTTAAAACCATACATTTTGTAGGAAACTATAAGATTATTTTAAATTCGATCGCAGAAAGTGAAACGTCAGCCAGCTTCGTAAACAAGTTTTAACCCCCTAGCGCCGAATGACGGAATTAAATCTGACATTTGCGAGCAAAAACTAAATGTTTTGGACGGTTTTATAGATTTTTTTATACGAATTATACAAAAAGTGTTAGGATTATGATCTAAAAAGTTTAACTACAATGAGTCCATAGATGCTACCCTAACAAAAACTATAGAAACTAAAGAGAAGTGAGGTTATTTCAGAAAAATCAGTGTCTCTGATTGATCTCCAGTACACATCAAAAGAAAACAATGCAGACCTTCCTAAATGTACCTTACCTTTAGACTATTATGTTATACAGCCCTCCTATGGCAGTTATTGTCAGCTGAATTGGGATATAAATCTCACCTGTTCTGTTATTATATGAAGGACTGTCAGCAAGACTCTTCAAGAGATGGGAACATTAGACTAGACCCGAGGTTCATGCAAGCTGCTGTAGAGGCTCGTGGCAGTGACGTAGACAAAATGACGAGTGGTTCAGGAGTCAATGGGTTCTATCGGCCTCGGAGCGCTCTTGCCCGGGCCATGTATGAGAAGCAACATAATGATAGATACCTGCAGGAACTTGATCAGAATGAGGTAAGTTAAATGTTGGCTTTATTAATACAAGCCATTGTGTATACAATGTAAAAGAGGACAACATGATTATGTTATTGGTACATTAAAATGGTAGATAATATTCTATAATTAAAAAAATTAAATCTTTTGGCATAGTTACCTGCTCAGACTCGATTTTTTTAGGGTCATCGCAAATAACCAATGAAACACATTCTTAATCCTTTGTCTTATTAAGGTGTATAATATAAGATTACTAGCTGACCTGCGCAACTTCGTCTGTGTCACATTTTTTATTACTGCTCCACTCCTATTGGTCTTAGCGTGATAATATATAGCCTATAGCCTCCCTCGATAAATGGGCTATCTAACACTGAAAGAATTTTTCAAATCAGACCAGTGGGTCCTGAGATTAGCGTGTTCAAGCAAACAAACTCTTCAGCGTTATATATTAGTATAGACTTTCATTTTGGACCTAACAAGCCTTGGTGCGAACATCTGATAGTTTTTAATTATAAACTTTAATTTACAATTAATTTGCTGACAACTCACTACATGAATGTTGATTGATTACTCAATGGCTATTTAACCTTGGTTTTAAACTTAGTCATTACATTATGATTGTTATTGTGCATGCAATAATCAGATGTATCTAAATGTACCATTTCTATCATTGAAATAATTAGCATTTAAAAACATCTGTTTTATCTTTTTTTGGACTAGCTAAGTAAATAAAATGAAACATGTTTGATCTGAAAAATGTATTATCTGTAGTCTATAAACTGAATATAGTGAATGTTAATGAGACATGATAAAAAAAATATCCAAATAGATTCACTCCTCGAGACCCAATAAAACTTTCTCCAAAAATCTTCAAAATGCTTCTACAAAAATCTTTATATATTGAATCCTATTACCTGAAACCTTAACTCAATTCAGGTATTCTTTAAATAAGGTAAGTTTCTATTCCAGGAATCTACCTTCCGCAGAGTGTTTGGGTATTGGAACCCTTATAGTAGGTACTAGCTGTTCATGCCCACTTCACTGGGCAGCATTTTTTGGGTTAAAATATAGCCTATTATATTACATTCACAAATAATTTGGCTTAATATTGGTAAAAGAATTTTCAACATTGGTTTAGTAGACCCAGAGATTACGCCCTACAACCTCACAAACTTTACCTCTTTATAATATTAGTAGATGTTTAACAATAATTGACCATTACTAACAGTTACAACTAAAACTAGAACTGATTTTGATCAACTTTTAATTTTTTTAGGGTTCTGAACAAAACAGAATCCTTATAGGATCACTCGGGGTGTCTGTCTGTATGTCCGTCTGTCACAGCCAGTTTTCTCCGGATCCACTGGACCGATTCTGTTGAAATTTGATACACATATGGACTTCTGTAACCCAAATACGTACGTGTTATGTAAGTTATTATATTTTTAGTATGGTGGTCACTTTTGGGGGTCAAATTAGAAAATTAAAAAAAAAGTTTTTGAACAATATTGTGTGACATATCAAATGAAAGGGCTTACTGTGAGGGTTTTAATCATAATATCTATACTAATATATATATAAAGCTGAAGAGTTTGTTTGCTTGAACGCAGTTCGAAGTTGCGCGGGTCAGCTAGTTTTTTCATAAATTTAAAATAAATGGTTTTGAAGTTATTCAAGAACCTAGCTGACCCGCGCAACTTCGTCTACGTCACAATTTTCATTACTGCTCCGCTCCTATTGGTCTTAGCGTGATGATATATAGCCTATAGCCTTCCTCGATAAATGGGCTGTCTAACACTGAAAGAATTTTTCAAATCGGACCAGGAGTTCCTAAGATTAGCGAGTTCAAGAAAACAAACAAACAAACTCTTCAGCTTTATATATTAGTACTAGCTGACCCGCACAACTTCGTCTGCGTCACAATTTTCATTACTGCTCCGCTCCTATTGGTCTTAGCGTGATGATATATAGCCTATAGCATTCCTCGATAAATGGGCTATCTAACACTGAAATAATTTTTCAAATCGGACCAGTAGTTTCTGAGATTAGCGCGTTCAAGCAAACAAACAAACAAACTCTTCAGCTTTATATATTAGTATAGATTAGACGAAAAATGACCATTCCCCCCCCCCTAATCTCCGAAACTACAAGTCCTAAAATTTTGAAAAAAAAAATGAGATAATAGATCTTTACTTCTAGATTACAGGAAAACCTATAAGAAGTGTATAGTGTTAAATTAATATGTTAAAAAATATTAAATTCGTTCGGAAACCTTTGCACGCGAGTCCGATTCGCACTTGGCCAGTTTTTTTTGGAATAAATACAGAGTGTTCCAGAAGTGCGTGGTCTGTAGCTGCTATACAATAAAGAAACAATCTATCTATACTAATACTAATATATAAAGCTGAAGAGTTTGTTTGTTTGCTTGAACGCGCTAATCTCAGGAACCACTGGTCCGATTTGAAAAATACTTTCAGTGTTAGATAGCCCATTTATCGAGGAAGGCTATATATCATCACGCTAAGACCAATAGGAGCGGAGCAGTAATGATAGTTGTGACGCAGACGAAGTTGCGCGGGTTAACTAGTATTAACATAAAAACATTGAATTAAAAAAACCTGACCTCTAAAAACGACCTTCAGTTCCAAAAAACAACACTTCACTCAGTCTGATGCAGTTAGTGGCATTGAATCTGTGATTGAACTAAAATAAACGCCTGCAACTGGAGGGCTACTTTCTAAGCGCGAAGTTCGTAGTTTCGGGCTTAGTTGCGGGCGTATTCTACTCCGTATCACATAACCACTAAGAATGAATGACAACACGATTTGACAGTTACTATCAAATCGTGTTGTCATTCATTCTTAATTCGGGTTTGGGACTAATCGTAAGTCGGTAGGTGATACGGAGTAGAATACGCCTGCAACTAAGCCCGAAATATCGGACTTCGGGCTTAGAGAGTAGCCCCAGCATCAGACTGCTTAAAAAGTCATTTTTCTGTAACTTTTTAATCGTTTTTTGCGGTCAGGTGTTTTGAAAAAAAACAGTATTTTATTAACGTTGATATTGTGTCTTTACTATTTATATTTAGCTGCTACAAAACACCACCCTTCAATATGACCATGCACTTCTGGAACACCCTGTATCTACATTAATATAATAAAGAGGAAAGATTTGTATGTTTGAAATGAATAGGCTCCGAAACTACTGGACCGATTTGAAAAATTCTTTCAGCAATGGATAGCTACATTATCAGCATAACATAGGCTATTTTATCCCCGTACTCCCACGGGAACGGGAACTACGCGGGTGAAACCGCGTGACGTCCACTAGTTTAGTATATTTTTGGAATTAATTAAACAAAAGACTAAATATCTCCAAAATAACCTGTGACGAGCTAAGAGTATGTGAGTACTTTTAAGTAGTACAAGTTACTTCAAACAAAAACATTACACTCCTGGGGTAATTGGATAAAAAGGAGGGAATTAAAAAAGTTTTAGTTTAACTATGTAGGCATCTTTTTAGGGTTCCATACCTCAAAAAAAAACGGAACCCTTATAAGATTACTTTGTTGTCCGTCCGTCCGTCCGTCCGTCCGTCAGTCTGTCAAGACCTTTTATCTCGGGAACGCGTGGAGGTATCGAGTTGAAATTAAACCCATATACTAAGGTCTACAGACCCTTGAAGCGGTTAAAAAATCAAACTTCTCTAAGTTAACGTAAAAAAAGATGCGGCAGTTGCCGCAAATTTTAAAGGGTGTTTTCTGTTATAGGGTGTACCTAAAACTATGAAATTTGGCAAGTAATACCGTCTTATACTACAAGTATAGGGAAAATGATAAAAAATAGTCTTTATTTAAAGTAACAAGTACCTACAAATTTGTACAGAACCCTCGGTGGGCGAGTCAGACTCGCACATGTCTGGTTTTTTTATTCCAATAAAGACAAATCTCTTCTAACTTTGAACTTCTTGAAACACATTAAGTATATGGTGAATGTCCATGAGATTTTTTTTTTACTTTTGAAAGGCACGCATTTGACCTCTTTCTCATCTGATGGTAAGCGATGATGTGGTCGAAGATATATCACGCTTGCCTAGAAGTAACCTATTCACTCTTCACTTAAATACTCCCAGATTGTAGCTATCAGGAAACACAGACTCTGCCAGGGAATTCCACTCCTTAGGTGTACGCACAATGAATGTGTTTCCAAAACGTATTGTGTGTGTAGTGGGATGTCCACCATGTACCAGTGGCGTATCACCGTACTTCTTATGATCCGATGATGGAACGGGCTTGGCGGAATTTAATTATGCAGTTCCGTCGCACACTCCCCAACCAACAAATTCAACCGATAGAAAACCAACAGGCTAGCAACTCAGTGTCGATGCTCAAGACTTTGGAGCTTCTACTCGACGAGCGTATGACTGCTGATGATGCTCTTGGCTCGTTTTTCAATTGATTCAAGGGAATCAAGCTGGTATCTGGCAGATCCGTCCCAAAGATAAGAGCAGTACTCCATATACGATCGAACTTGCGCTTGATAAAGTTTCAGCAGCTGTTCCGGCGTGAAGTACCTTCTCACCTTTGCTAGGATCCCCAACTTTTTGACAACCACTTGAGCCTTTGTCTCTATAAAGGGACCAGAATTAAGAGTAGATGTTAACGTTACACAAGAAACTCGAGTCGGTCGGTCATCGGCTCGGTTACACCTCGGAAAGATGGAGCTAGGTGGAATTGATAAATGTGTTTCCATTTCTATCATTTATAATTCTAAAAAATCGCCACCACCGTGTTCTCTTCTTTGAAAACGTAACATGACGTTGACGTCAATTTAACTAATTACGAAAACGTAAGCGTTTTTGCTTAGCTTGGTAAACGTCATTTTAGAAATTCCTCCTATAGGCGATAAAAAACAACTTGCAGTCTTTTTTTTGTGTTTATCTTTACACCTCGTAATAATAACAGAAACAGCTGTTCAAACAAATTAGCAAAGTCTTTACACCTTTAGGTTGCGTTTCCACCAGGGATGTGCGAGGGAAGTGTTTTTAAGAACCAATAGAATCGCTTGCGCTGAGCGAGGCTAGATAAATGAAGTCCACTAGCGAGGTTTCGCCTTACTCCTGCCAACTTCTACATTAAAGAGGGGTTTTCGCGCCCTTTAACTTCTCTTCGTCTTTACTAGACTATTTGGTTCTCACATGGGGTGGAGTATGCTATACTCGCCAACTCGTCCAGTCCCAATTGTAGTTCCTTCGAGAATTGGCTATTGTCCGTTTCCAATGATATCACAATTGGCCATTAATCTTTTTCGCCATTTTAAATTTGAATTTAAAAATGTCCTTCCTTGCATCCTTTCATCACTGCTGAGCACAGGCCTCTCCTCACATTCCTGTGCCATGTGCAATGTCGTTTTCCCATCTCACCCTAGTCTTCCAACATTTCCTCGTCCAATCCTTGGACGCAACTCGGTCACCGTTTTATTCCACCAGTCCACCTATCATCACCGCATCCTTATATGCATTTTTTACTACCTGTATGTTTTGAAAACAAGGAGGAGCTCGTGGCTAAAATATAACAGCAGCCACACGTCTTCAAGGTTAACAACGTTTGCCGAGTTCGGTCTGTGGATAGGCCTCGGGAAGCACGTTAAGCAGTTGGTCCCGGCTATCATTTGGAGATCTTTGGCAATCGTTACGGAAGAATGAATGACAACAAGATTTGACAGTTGCTGTCAAATTGTGTTGTCATTCTTTCTTAGTTTCGGTTCGGGACTAATCGTAAGTCCCGTAGGTGATACATAGTAGAAAACGCCCGTAACTACGTACTTCGGGCTTAGAGAGTAAACCCCCTGACACCGCCTTGCCAAGACGAACCGTTTTACCCAGTTCTCGGGTTGTGAAGGTCTGGTAGGTAGCCGCATCACGTAAAAATGCTGGTATTGAGCTGAATCCGGTTTGACTGGGATCCGACCCCAATATAACATATATTGGGAAAGGGCTAGGCAGATGATGATGTTTTGAAACCGGAAGAACTTCAAGTGTTCTACATGTCCCATATTTTGTGCATGGTTTAAAAGTTATTAAAAGTCAGATGTCTCAAGCCTGCTTAGCTAAATAGTCTGTCTTAGTATTCGCTAGTGAATACTAACTTTAGAAGGTTCAATTTATCTGGATAAAAATAAACTTTTGAAGCCTTTATAAAGAGACTATAGACAAACGAACGCCATAAAACCCGCCCTCTCAGTAAAATCCACAGGTTAATAAAATCCAAAATGCGAACTTTCAGTGGTCATATTTTGCCACCACTTTGTCGAAAGTATTCTGCACCTACAGTGACGATTTGTATGACTATCAACGTTAACCTGGGGTACCGAATTCCTTTCCACAGACACAGTCCTCATACGTTTTTTTAAGTACTTACTAATCCTGTATTTAAAAAAAAATCTGGTCCTTTATTCACACTTATCGTCTGATGAAGAGTTACAACACTTGATCCTTCGGTGACTCCTCAATGCATCTTCAGTGCCGTAAACCCTCGGTTACAAAAAATATTAGCAATATTAGAAACTCTCCTCATTTTAATTATTTTATTTTTATTTACATCTTTAGCAGAAGAAGGCTAGAAGCATCATTCTAATGATTTTTTTCCTCTTTATTTTTTATTAGGGACTTTAATACAATTGTACATGCCAGTCCCATCGGACCTTATAATTATATAAAACGTAACAACACAAACTTTATTAAAGTATGAGCAGCTCTAGAGTTAGGTGACGACAAAATATGATGGAACATGCTAACATAGTACATGTTTATCTCAAGCTCTCTAAGTAGATCCTCTCTTGCGGACTGAAATCTGACACATTCCGTCAATAAATGTATCACATCCTCCAGTGTACCACAAACATCACAATTAGGGGAATCAATTTTTTTCATTAAAAATCCAAAATTATTGAGTGTCCAGTCCTGTCCAGTCCAGAGATGTGTCCAGATCTCAGTCTGTGAGCTGTAACAATCATTTTTCTGCTAAGCCTAGTATAACAAAACCACGGTACATGAGGAGGGAGGGATTATTTTTATCATTATCATTCTGATGATAATACACGTTTCTCAGCCAACTGGCTTAGTCAGCCGTTTTTTATTTATTTAGCAACCTAGCCTTTTCATTGAACGGCGCTGATTACCTAATGAAGGGCTAGGCCCTTCATTAGGTAATCAGAGCAGTGACATTTCGGCAATTAATTGAACAGCTAGTCAAATGACTTGGTTCAATATCGTGTAATGACTTACCTAACCGAATCATTTGGGAACTACGGGCACGGAATTATAAGGCACCCTGACACGGATAGGTTAGGTTCCTTTAAAACCTTTTTTTTTTTCAAGTTTCGGAAATCATAAAATGAGTCCTTCCGCTCTGGGCGGAGCAGAAGGGAGTGTCAGACTTCTTACATCTTACTGACTAATGCCATCCGAGTTACTCCTATTGCCCTTTGCGTTTACCCTGCAGGCAGAAATAGGTCAAGGTTATTAAGTTTGAAGTGGCCATTCCATGAAATTGCCATTTTTTCAAAATGACTACGATATAGAAAAGCCTGTAAACGGACTTTTAAATGATTTTAAGTATTTTACTTGAATAAATAATCCTCATTTTCGTCACACGGCCTGAGCGTCTGCCAACCCGTTTATTAAATGTTGTATTAGACGCATCGGCCCCGTTTTTTGAAAATCCTAGACAGCTAATTGAACGGCTGATTTAGTCATTATACATATTTATTATAAACTACGTATCTGAAATAAAGACCCGTTTTATGTTTTCAAGTATACACATTTACGGAGGTATAATTATGATGACTGTAATTATAAAACCTGATTTCTCCAGCATGCTGTAACAATCCAGTACATATCACGATGAATTTGAGGTTACTTATGCTCAATATCATCCTTATAACTTCTCAAGATCCTGTCTTATCTAAATGTTTTGGCTGGTAAAATCTAGAAGTCTAGTTTCTCTTAACAAGTTTTCCTGTTGTGTCACCGAGTCTCAGATGATAACGACGCAACGTTTGTCCAATTCGCCGTTTGATTACTGAATCCAATTTTCTGGCAGGGACAATTCCCACGGTTCACCGTCGCACTTACTCGCCAGGGGTTGCCATACTAGACGCACGCAATCGGAGGCTCACGTGTACCTCCGTAACGAGGATATATTTGCGTATGAAGAACACGAAATACCTCTGAATTGTGGAGGGAATAAGACATTCAACCCGCTCCTTCCCCCCCCCCCCTTACACCACACCCCCTACACCCCCTCGCGACCCTTTTAACTTTCATCTCTGTCGAGTGCTCGGTCCACATACTTTTGTTCTATTTGATCAATGTTATTAAAATGTCGCGGGCTTGCTGGATTACAAACATTTGACTATAGTAAAGCCGATTCAGAATAATAATGTACCCTGAATTTGATGGAATTATTGCGGTCGATTTATTTGAAAAATAGCGAGGTTCAGGAGTACATAAAATTCGATGTCTCATTCAGCAGGGATTAACGACTTATCTCATTGATACAAAACCAACTCGCCTGTAGTAGGTTTCATAGTGAAAGGTTTTGAAAACGAAATCATGAGTTCCAAAACTGTGGTGGGAAACATTGGTCAAGCGAGACCAGTACAAAACAGTGTCATGTGATCGATCCTAATCATTGTTAAATCGCGTTATGCGTCCAACAATTGTAACGAATAACATTTGATTGCGGCCGCCCATGTGTGCGTACGCGCATCTCCGGCGCACCGAGCGGGCGAGCGTCACACGAGATCGTCGCCATCGGCCGTAATCACTGCTATCCATTCTGTTAAAACCACCCGAGGATAAATTAGTTAAGTAGAAGCTTCCGTTAATCGTCGGTCGACGTCGGTGCCGGTCGCTCGCTCTAAATGGATTAATTTATACTTATATGAACGAGGACGTTTTCGGTGTCACGCGAGGATGGGGTGATTGTGTTGTGATTGCTTGCGCTTCCTATGAACACGTCCTATATTAAACGGCCTCGCCTTGCCCGCCAGCCCGCTGGCCGCCTTGCCCCGTAGCCCGGATCGCTGCTGCCATTAAAACGTCGCTTTACGCTTGGACATTGTTATGTTGATATTGTGCTTTATGACCTCCGAATAGAACTGTTTATTTAAATCTGAGTAAATCACCTGTTTACAGCGTTCTTAATAATGGTCTATTCATTTGCTGTAATTGTATTTTATCACCATAGGATCTCATAAAACGCTTACGCTACATAATTGTCTCCCCACACATTCATTTTACAATATGGATGTTTGTTCAGTTCAATGTAGCGCATTTGCGTTCGAATAAGGGGAATATTTAAGAAATGCAAGTATTTCTTGAAACACCATTTTAAGACGCTACTAGTAATACCAATAGTTATTTACTGGCACATTGCTTATGTATTACAAACATAGATAAAGCTCGCTTCGTGAAGCGCAGGAGGCGTGATGTCCACACACAGAGCTAAGACACCTGAGTCGCGCTGGGCGCATCGCTCACTGCAATCTGTACATTATTTCTCCATTGTTCGCGTAACGAGCCCCCACCCCCTCTTTGGGGCCACCCCGCACCCCTTCCCCCTGTCTCCTATTTCCCACACCCCACCCTGAGGCGGTGGGACCTCGCTCGCGCCTTTCTTTTATCATTCCTCTCTTTATTTCCGAATGCAAATAATCCTCCACACGTGTGAGAACCGAAACCATTGTTCTCGCCTCCCCCCTCCACCCCCACCGGGGACCTTGGTGACGAAATCTTTTTCTACAGCATTTAGGCAAATGTACCTACACAAATATTTCACTTGCTTACATCATATCTCATACGAGTTTCCTCGTTACCGACAACGTATCAGGAAAGAACATTATTTGCGTGCACCGTCCTACAAAATATAACGTAATGTTGGAGAATCTTTTTTCGTAAATTTTGATTTTCTTATATTTTACTTTAAGGACCAAAATTTTATTTAAAAAAT
Organism: Lacanobia wlatinum; assembly: GCA_947578705.1. Lineage (NCBI taxonomy): Eukaryota > Metazoa > Arthropoda > Insecta > Lepidoptera > Noctuidae > Lacanobia > Lacanobia wlatinum. The sequence continues at coordinate 17,305,598 of OX388039.1, forward strand.
ACATGAACTTTTTGAAAATAATTAAACAACACCAAAATAAAATAACTTTAGTAACACTTTTTGAACAAGGAACATCAACAACATCGCCCTACAATCCCATAAGTAGACTAAGATCTGAGATCATTAACTTATCTAATGGGTAGTTTTCTTGGCACCGACTATAACTGGACTTTGGCGTTGTCTTGTCCTCAATCAGAACTACCTACAGTGAAGTAATTTAGACGACGACGCCAAAGTGTAGAGCGACAACCGCCCTAGTTGCCGCGACTAGAGGACAAACAGCTCGTTAGGCCTCCGGACGGCGGAAGGGTGGAGCGCCGCGATTCCCAAGAAAAACGCTAAGTGGGAAATCAATACGTATTAGGCGCGATATCGGACCGGTCGCCCGTCACACCATGATGGATGAACGCACCCAAACTTTCCGCGCCAAGTCTAATAATGACAATATACAAATTGACGTCCGCGAACACTTCCGAAACGCGATAGGTCGCTGTCGCCGACGCCACTCACGTTATCATACAAACATGAAAAAAACTGATCGCTTTCAATTTCTGTAATAGAAATCTCAATTACGGATATGTTTTTTGGGTCTCATCTATCATGCGGCGTCCTGAGAAGGCGGTGCTCCCGTGTGAGTCAATCGTCGCGTCGAATAATGGCGTCGCCTTCGTGACGTCTCACAAGGAGTGCGATATTGGAGTGGATCGACAGGCGGGAGTCACCGCGTCTCTACATATTGAAAGCTATTCGGAATTTGCAAATAAATACACACATGCACGCGAGTACAGGCCGTGTCGCGTCCCGCGGTCCCGCCACCTCGCACCACTCCGCTGCCTCTATAAAATTGAAATCGCATTTACTACCTCGCAGACACTATCATTTTGTTTGATGCTCAAAGAAAGTATAAATAAATTAAATCAGCCAGCATCCACTCTTTATCATTACGTTTTATATTTACCTCTTGTTCATAACATTATTTAGAATATATATAGACTATTATAAAGCTCTAAGAGCATTGAGAACTATACGAACAACTCTCGAAAGGTTAGGAAAGACATGCAAAATGCATTAGCGACGCACCCGTCTGGGATGCCCCATTACATTTAAGTCTATCTGCGTATTTACAAGATAATTTACGGAAGTCTTCTCACAATATACGTTTATTTTTGTGCCAGTTACCAGTTCATTAAGTACTGAAACTTCCAAAGAGAAGATTTCTTGCAGCAACCGTAGCGATATAGGTTTCAAGTAATTTAACCTGTAGTTGACAAGACGTTTTAATGCGATCTGCTTCCTTGGCGTATAACCTTACATGAGATTAACTCGGGGGTAGTTGGAAGCGAGGAGTTAGGGGGTAGTATTTATGTCACCTCGGGGACGCGAGCGCTCGCCCCACCCCAATTATACCGCAGTAAGAGTCATAAAAAGACACCCGAAGTTTTTACACGAACCAAGAAGAGGCTCACGCGAAATTAAGAGGGGCGCCGAAATGTGAGATGAGCATGAATTTTTTATAAGCCCAGATGATGGTGCTCCGTTTATGATGTCTTATGGCGGATAATGCCCGCGGTGCACGCTCGCTTTGTTTGCTCGCCTGAATCATTGATGAGCGCGCCTTTATGGCCGCCACAAGCCATAACTAATAATTAATTACCAATCCAACACTCCGCCGCCCTTAACGTGCCCAACTCCAAATATGTTCCGAGTGTAGGCCATTGTGAAACTTGAAGCTCATTGATGTCAACATTTTAATCGGCATCATGGTAAATATAGTGCCCATCTGCAATTTTTTCTCGACAGTTTCGCTCAATTGGGTTGCACTGAGCGTATATCGTAAAGTATCAACGCGCCCAATATAACTCTTTTCGTATAGCAAAAAACTAGCCAAGTGCGAGTCGGACTCGCGTGCAAAGGGTTCCGAACCAATTTCATTTGTTTAACATGTTATTTTAACACTATAGACTTCTAATAGGTTTTCCTGTAATCTTTAGGTATAGAACGATCATTTGAATTTTTTTTTTCTAAATTTTAGGCTCAGTTGTTTCGGATATAAGCGGGGGAACGGTCATTTTTGGTCTAATTTCTTGAATAACTTCAAAACTTTATGTTTTAAAATTATGAAAAAAATACAATTAAAACCCTCACAGTAAGCCCTTTTATTTGATATGTCACAAGATTCAGTTTGAAAAACTTTTTAATTTTCTAGTTTGTGACCCCCAAACTAAAAATTTATTTATTTACGTAACGCGTCCGTGTTTGGGTCACAGAAGTCTATATGCATACCAAATTGAAATTTGGCTGTGACAGACGGACAGACAGACAGACACCCGAGTGATCCTATAAGGGTTCCGTTTTTTAAGGATGTTCGGGACCCTAAAAACTAGTCGACGTTATTTCTTTAAAAGAGAAGGCGTCGACGTTATTTCTTTAATACGAGTATAATATATGTATAATGCTTTTAATAATGAATCAATTTACTCAAAACGACAACGACGTGCAATTTAAAAAAATAGGAGTTCAATAAGAAGATTGGCTCAACTATTGCAATTATTCAGGATAATGACAAATATTCGTCGACACTAAAATAATAAGTTCAGGTCTATAACCAAGGAGGCCCATTTGAATATTCAAACCAAAGTCAACTTTTTCAATTCGAAGTATGGACGTCATAAATAATGCTTTTATTTAATGCGATTTATGTTCACGAAAGCAGGTCGAAAACGACCTGAGAGCTGGTTAACGCAAACAACGATTTTCGTTTTGTTCACGCTTGTATGAAACAATACATTCTCACGTTTAATTTCTTTCGGGTCTTAACAATTGATTCTTTTACGAGTGTGTTTATTGAGCTCACTCGAAATGCGTTAATTTCAATTGTGATTTTCGATATCGCAACTTGTACGTGGGTAGATAGATGTGACGTCATGGAAAGCCTGCATTAGATGTTTAAAGTTTTTCTAGGGCATATGTAATAAAAATCTAGCGCAGTCGATGGCATAATGTGTCCGATGCCCCGCCGGGCTTGAGATAAAGAGTCCGCCTGGACACAATTCAATGTATAATTCATATTGTGAAAACACTTACATTAACGCGTTGCGTATCGCTCGCTACGCCATGTTTGTAATCGCTACTTTATGTGTAGGGAGACGTATTAAAAATTATAATGAGTTTTACTTCTACATCAGCGCTGGTAATAAGATCCTTTTATTAACTCACTCTTACACGAAATATTAAACTATCAAGATATATCTTTGCATCTAGTCCTGTTAGATATTTTATTGAGCGAGTATATTTTACTTAGAAATGTTGTCATAAATTTTACTTGTATCTCTATTTCCATTTGCCAGTTATAATTGGCAATTACAGTGCGATTGTTTTGAATATCTTGATATTTAGATTGCTAAGGACAAATTCTGATATTAAAACGATCGTATCCTTTGGTGTCTTAAGTTTAAGTACCTACCATCATCTGTTACATTACCTTTTGGTTCTTCGGGACGTATACAAGAATTATCTTTAGATATCTTCAGATTTATGATAAATACAACAGCATAAGAGCAAAACACTTTCTATTTAGCATACGCAGTATCCCAAAAAGCTTGATCAACTTATTATTCATCACACAAATGACAGAAGTCACCCCAAAGTTTAGAGTAAAAGTAGGTAAGTAGCAGAGTATAAGTGCTTGGTGCGTGCGTGCGTGCCTAGCCGGGCTCCGGTCTCCGGTCGCCGGACTCCGGTCGCGGCTAATATGATTATGACAGCAGTACGTGCCAGCCCAGCTCCGGGAATCCTCGCACAAATATTCATTAATCTTTCACGGTCCGACGTCCGCCGCGATGGAGATTTAATCAGATTAAGGATCATCTTTTTTTGCGGGAAAAGTCATGCCCTTTTGTTGCTAGTCGACCGTCGCTCGCACTTTTGTGCTGAATTTATGACGGCCGATGTTTGCTCTGAATGTAAATTTTATCTGCTAGGAAATTATTTTCGGAACCTTTTTCGCTGTAATATTGTGTTGTGTCCACATAATTAATCGATTGTTAGTTGAAATCACTGTTTGAAAGCAGTAAGTTGTTTATGTGTAGTGTGGTGTGTTGTGCTTGTGTGGTAGACGGCGCCAAGACGACTGTGTGTCCGCGGCCGGCGAGCGCGACCTCGCCACGCAGTCTGCTGCGGACGCATCTCGCTCGCCTGCCGCGCTTATAGCCGATAGCACCATCACTTTTAGTGAAGCCAACTCATTTCCCGGTTATGTTAATGTTCAAACACATTACTATATTTAAAATTCAACACACGTGCACAGCTTTAACTTAACTGGCCAGCTTATTAATAACGAAAAATAAAAAAGGTGTATAATGACGGTGCACGCTGGTATATGTAGACGACTCGCTGTTAGATTTATACAATTCATAAAAGTATTCGAAAGACTTCTCAAAAATGTTAACACTTAAATGGGCGCGCGCGAGCAGGCTGTTTGATTCGTAGATAGGGCGCGGAAGGCCAAATAAAAAGTAGAATTAAGCGCTGCGAAACGCGCGTAAAATTATTTTACCATTGTATGCAAATCGACGCCGCCGTGATTATTTTATTTCCTAAGAGAGTCCGAATATAAATCTCGATTAAAAAATAAACCAGTCTGTGGAACGTCTTTCTGTTGATAGGTGTTTAAATACTTAGAGCTTAAAATTCAGACAAAAATGTTATACCTCTTTTAAATTGACTCGTGGCTTTTAGTTTTATGATACAGACATTTCCGAAGTAAAATTACAAGCGGAGTCTGCAGACGCACTGAAAAGCAATAAACAAAAGGACAGACATACAAGAAATGTATGAATGAGTAAATAAATACACGAAAAGTTGACAACTGCGGGCCTTGCGGAGTTTGAGGACATTTACAGCTAACAAAAAGATCGTACGTGCCAACCGAATGTGGAAATACCTGCGCACATTTTTGATGAATTCTACACTGACAGCTACGCATCAACTTGCTGCCAACTGGAGGATTTGTTGGATCGCTTTCTTTGCAATCTAAACTTTCAGATTTAACTTTAGAATGACATTATAAGGCTGATATCGGATTTCAAAGGTGAACTGGCGCACACTAATTTTAAATACCAGCAGGTATCCAAAAAAAAAATCATAACGATAATTTTTAAACAATGCAACTGTATAAGTCAAAAAGCTCGCGGCCATCGTAACATTCTTGACACCCTAGTGGTATAAAGCGGGCAGCCATCTTGGATATAAACGCATAACTCATTTATTAAAAGGAAACGCCTCGGTCCCGCGGCGCGCGGTGTCTAATGAAAGTTGGCGTAGCAAAAACGTCGCCTCGTCGAGAATGTGTCGCCCTCGCGTCGTGGGACGTGTACAGGCTATAAAAATACCGGTGGACCAGGCACCGGCCTCGACACCCCCTCTACGTTTCTTTTTCAATCAATTCAATCAACGGCAGTTCGATTGGCTTCTGACGGAAGGATATTGTGACATCCCAAACAAATGATACTGCTTTGAGGCTCTCATCTTGTTTGTCCTGATGATCGCGTTGTGAGAGGTCGTGCTAAGAAGCTGTAGGGTCTTTTAACATGAGCATTTCCGATACAAGATGACGATTTTGATAAGTAGGTACTGCGAAGTGTATGTTCAGAGATGGACTGGCAATTATCAATACCAATTACAATTACCAATATATCAAGTGAAATAAAAAAGAGAGACAAAGTCAAACTGTTTCCTCGAAAGAGTTTTTCGAATGACTATGAACAATTGAGAGGTTTCATACTTGAAGCCTAGAAAGAAGTCCAGTGGTAGATAATACAGAAATTAACCTTACTATACAAGTATAATTAGGAGGGATATCACAAGAACAAAGTCCACAAAATGTTTTCATTAGATTTATCTACAACCACAACCAAAAACGAATCTACAAAGACATAAATTTAGTATAGAAGAAGTGATAGTGGTAAAACTGTTGTGTAACTATTTTGATTTACTTTAAACCCTTAAAGTTAATAAAGCGTTAATAAAGCTAAGAGAGTTAATAAAGCTCTCTCGAAAAAAGCTTAAAATAGCGTGCAGATGAAGCAGTTTTTCGTCGGCATCTACTAAGAAATTACATTTGAAAAAAATAGGTAGTAATCTACATGATATTATGCGTTTGGTTTGTTTTGGTTTAGCCACAATTTATGTATCGGTATCACATAATAAGAAAAAGAAATCACCAAATCACCTCCAAATCTTTGAGATGAAACCATTTTACTCCTTCATTTTGTATCAAAAGAGTATAAAAAATATATTTACTTACTACTTTGCAGTACAAACGAGAATAATTTGGTTTTGTTACTTTTTAAAAATATGTTCTATTTTTATTATAAAAAATTAAAAACACGGGTAGCGGAGTGGCGCGTGGAGGTGTAGTTAGCTCCGTTTGTATGCACAAGGTCATTGGCATGTATACAAGCCTTAAAGTAAATTTTATTTTATTTTCTTTGTCCTCACCGCACAGAAGAAAATATCATAGAAAAATAGGACGTGTTTGTATGAAATACACACGTATGTAACTTCAGTAAATCAATGAATAAGAAATGACGTATGTGGGGCCCGTAGGTGTCGGCTCGCAGTCGCCACCAAGGTCGCCTACATAAAAGCTAGCCACTTTAAAACGGGAGCGGGTGAACTTAACTATTTTATTTCAATTCAAACAAGCTATATTTGCGGAAATGTAGCTGTCTAATGACTACGTTATGCATGCCATGAAAAAAGAAACAAAATTAGTAACTATAAAATAGTACATAGTTAATATCGTTTTTAACTGAAACAAAAAATGTTGTTTAAAGTGAAATTTTGTATCGAGGTTTTCCTCAATCTGTCTACGAATAGTTCTAAAAATTGTTTCTTGTATCATACAAATTTTGTAGCACGGCTTTAGTCGACTCTCTTTCATTCTTGTGTTTTTTTACGGCCACTGTTAATTTCAGCGGACAATGGGTGGGGCCATCGGCGATCGCGTCCGAACAATCGGCAGACGTGAGCGCGCTTAATTGCTCTCTTTACCGACCAGTAATTTCCATTCCAACACCTTAAATAAACACTAGTTATTTTAACAACCTTCGGCGTCAAACAACTTTATTGTAACCTACAGTTGTTTTGTCGATTCCAAGTCTCGAACACAGCGAAATCAAAACATATGTACAATTTGTATGTATGTACGGCTCGGTAACAGACGTGCCACGATTCAATCAATGGGCTTCGTCAAAGAAGTGACCCATAGTTAACCTGAAGTTAATTTAACAGTCCACCGCTTGGGTGGTAACCAGCGACGATATTGTCTCGAAACATAACGGCTGATTTTACGATCAAATCGGCCAAGTTGGTGCTTAATGTGAAACCAGTTTAAATACACTCGTAAATCTCTTGAACACGTGCCCACGCGGCAGATGACGTTGTGTCTCAAGCAACTCCACTTTTTATTTCAGTCCTATAATGGGTAGGATTCACAGATGAAAAACTTGAACTTAACTCTTGTGATTAGGTAGAGACAAAAATATAACCTTTATTCTAAAAGGGGCCAGCAAAATTAATTATTAATCACGACACAAAAAATATTACAGGAAAATGAATTCCAAATGGTTGTTTTATAGCCTGACAAAACGTTCCAATGAATTGTTAGTTGATTAAATTTGTAGACGTTGCATTCCCATGGTCCGGCTACGCGGAAATAATAGCGCAAATGAATGTGAATGGCATTACGGCTGGAGATCACGTCGGACCATAAATCCCAACCCCCGATAGAACAATTAAAAGACGAGTTTAAAACAATTACGCAACGGTGGCCCCCGGGCTTGCTCGTGATGCCACGGAACAAAGATCAATGAAGCAGCTGGGACATTAATATAACGGGTGGCCAAGTGCACTAAACGGAAACTTGCAAAAATCTAAATTCGGGGCCCTAGCAAGGATGTTCTTCGTTTGTTAAAAATGAAAATAAAGCCAAAATTGATCCTTTGATCCGGAAAATTCTGAGCACGGTAAACAGAAATTTAAGTTTATCCTTAAACGCTCAAATGACATCTAAACCCAGTGAAGACAAGTACCTTATTCATACTAAGAATTTATTATACTTTAAGATTCGTCTATTGTTTTTCAGTTCTCTAGTCTTTGAACACGTGATCATATAAATCTGCTAAAATATATGCGTATCTGATACAATGCTTTATGGTTTAGTAGCTTTGTCGAGTGTTAATCGAAATCAATTGTTTCGCCGCAATAAGTCATGCAAAGGCTTTTAATTGAGAGTATCGCTCTTATGCATCTGAGCCTTGGGCTATTACTGTAGTTTATTCACTACCCAATGTCTGTTTGCTGTAGGTCTTAGACATAAATCCTGTTTATTGCTTTCGTAAAAACCATTGCGGTAGATCAATGTAACAGTACCCATGTTAAAAGTCAGTTTTGTTCAGTTGTCACATGTTTTATAGTAAATCAATTTTGTGAGAAATTGGACCGCTTCAGCCGATGTCATGTCTCATTCCATTAAAAAGATACTCTATAATTTGCACCCCTAAAATATATTTAAACCAGAATGTTATGGGTAGGCAGGTGGACAAGACATGGACAACTTACATAAATCTAAGTCTACCTGCATTACGTCTCAAGTACGTTCATCATGTGAACACATACACTACGCTCGGTATAATCAATATTGTACGTCGTATATATCCGGAGGCGGCAGCTCATGCGTCCCGCTTGCAGTACGTCCAAGCGATCTGCATCCCGCCTGATCCCATTTTAATGGAGCGCCCGGCAAACAAGCTTCCGAGCCGCTTACTGGCAAATCCACCGGGATCCCATGCGCCACTTAGCTCACAAACGTACAATGTTTTATACTTGCTCCAACACACCCTAGTTCTTCGCCCGTCACACGAACATATCATTTATTTTAAGGCTACTGAAAATACCTTGAATGATTCCCCACACTCATAAATTCTGACCTTATAAACCTATATAGCGGTTTTAAATCCAAGCTTATTACTTATATACCAAAGCAGCGGTAAATATGGATATTTTATCTACTGCACATGTCGCGACAAATTGTATGATTGCGCTTTTCAAAGACATCCATTCACCATTCATCTATCGGAGAATTGATGTGTAGAAGTCAAACAAAACGTCACCGGGCGGAGCGGCTGCTTTTAAATGGCCGCTGCTCCGCCATTTATTCGCACATTTAAATGGGAATTAATCTGGCATTGTACGAGCTGAGCGCGTCCAGCGTTAATATTTCGCTTCGTATTGACAATATGCTCACACTAAGGGCTTTGATTCATTAGCTGGAGGCGAACGACCTGTGGATAAAGGAGCTGGATCCCTCCATTCGTTCCATGGATGCGCCTCCGCTGACCTGCGCGCTAACGAGTCAGCCGAGGATAATGATCGCATTGAAGGCTATGACTGGCCGAATGACAAGTGTGAAACACAAACGGAAATAAAATAAAACATTTTATTATCATCTGACCTGTTGACCATTCCGCGAAAATCGGTAACCCACATATACAGTAAAATAAATAAGAAATGGACTCGGCCTCGATAAGTCGTCAGATTGAATAAATCATTCACGATTTGTCTTCCTCAACAGGTAGATTTTTAAAATGAGGTAATTGTTATTCATGCAAATCTAACTTACACGAGCAGAAAATGAATCCTAAACATAGACTCTCATAAATAAAATAATCAGACGGGTGCCTCTTGTCTATGGTATGGAATAACAAGGAAGTACCTTCTCTTGTTTTCAAAAAGCGTAGGTACTCTCTTGTAATTTGCTTAAACAACAATCCGTGTAAAAAGTGTTATGACATGAAATCAAAAACATACATGATTCATACGTTTGCTTCAGGGTTAACCGATCCTTAACCAATACCAAACACATTGCCTCTCAAACGATTGTTCCATCGTTCACGAGACGAGCGCCCCGGTCTATAATTTTCTATCATTTTCGAAACAGCACGGAAATTATTTGTAGTTTTGATACAAGACCAACTGTTATCTATTAACAATTTAAACTGAAATCCATGAGAGATTACGGAACACTGGATATCATTGATGATTCTTCAGACTTCAGGAATCAAAATTTTCCACGATTTGTATTCCGTCTGGAGAATTTACCTCGTCGAATGCCGTAGGTAGTTCCGATGCAGGCTATTTTAAATGTAAAGACGGCGCATTGCATAATCACCAACGTGATTCGCTATCAGTATTCGGTACTAAATATTTATTTCTTTCGGTTTTTACGATACTTTTTGCCGTTCGTCGTAAAAATGTTTAGATATGATGGTTATGCTGTCATTTGACTTTTTCTAAACCATATGGCTTCTTAATAAATCTGTCGAACTCTGCGACAATTTCATGATTATTACTGCTGTAACATCTGTTGCTAAGGTTTCTGCACCTGGTTTAATATTGACTGTTTGTTTGATTGTAATCCATCGATTTATTTCTGTTATTAAAAACGATTAATCTGCCTTGACCAAAATACCTCAAGTTCCTCCTGCTGAGCTCAAATATTTAAAAGATCCTGAAGCACAAAAACCACCTCGTGATACTGGTAGCCGAACGAAAAAAAACAGTGTCTAATCGGATGAATAATAGTATAAAACATTGATTGTATTACACAAAGTAAAGGCGGCCATCATTTATCGCCGCTTCGAGTCGAACTCACTATAAAATTGAATACGAGCTCCCGGCCTGACGTTTCGATTTGCCGTGACGATTGTTTCAACTACCGGTTTTAGACAATTTGGAGTTCCGTGTGTTGCCTTCTGAAGCTGTATTCTGTCACTTATGTTCTCATTTGTCAGTCGTAACTGACGTTCACTCTTGTATTTTTGTCAATTTTACAGGATATTGATACTTTTAAAACACATTTACTGAGATCGGATCGTACAGACGTTCTGTAGCATTTTTTGTGATTTGCACCAACATCATGTAATTAAGATTCCCAATTAGAATGAAAAAACACATGATAATTGCTATCGTACATTAATTATACACACACTAATTAAACACTACGGAGAACCCTGTTTGATATGCAGCCCGTACCACCTTCCCAATTTTTTATACGGCCGCCGTTCGATTTTAATACAAAGACAGATCTGGCATTAATTAAGTTGGGCTGATGAGTTCGCATCGTCCGTCTCGCTCGCCGCTCGCCGTCATTACGGCTACATGTAGAGGCGAGAAGTTTTTTAATTCGTCATTATTCTGTGGCGTAAAGAAATGTTAATTCGAGGCAGCGTGAAATTAACAGCCGCCGCGTTGCCCTTTGTAGGGCCGCAGCGGCTGACTTAAACACACAACGGGTGACGAGATGCACGCTCCTTTCATACTACACTCTCTTATTTGCACTCGATTACTCTTTTTTGTATGCTTTCATTAAGAAGTGCTGCAATGGGTTGTTAAACATCAATTTGTATAATGGTCGAGAAGAAGAAATTGCGATTTGCCTTTAATCATGTCATTACTAATATGTAACGCTGTAGACGCAGCATGTCTTACTTGAGAAGTCTCATCTAGATCTAAGTTATCTTTATAAGGAACTTATGCAACTTTTTAGACGTGGGGATAATTTGTCGGTTGCAGACAAGTTCGACGAGATGGATTAGTAAAGATCACGATTTAATAGTGTTTACGCAACGTTTGTCTGCATATTAACTGCATTACAAGGAAACCTGTACATGATGTATGTCTGAACTTTCTGTGGTAGTGTTGAAAGGGCTCAGTATTTACTTTAGAGACATGAGTACCACATGATAATTATACGATCTTCACCAATTTAGTTATTTCTTAAACCGCAGAGGTAATGGAACCGCATTTGAAGTGCATCTTGTAACGTTTTCTGAAAACAAAAATCCTTGTAAGGTCCAATTTCACCAATAATCTGATTAAACACAATATTCCAAACATGAATGTCACAGCATACTCAAACCAGGATTTTGTTGCAGTGGTACCGAGTGAACAAGGACCGGCTTTGTCCAGACCTGATCAAAAAGTTCGTGCAGTTGTACCCTGATGAGGAGACCAAGGAGTTCCTGTCGGCCTCCATCGACAAGTCCTCGTGGGTGTGGACGCAGATCTGGTACCTGCTGGCCAAGGCTGTGCTCAGACACTTCTGGTCCGTCACCGATATTAACGGGTAAGTTTAAATCAATTGTGTTTTTTTCGAAAAAGGGATACAAAATTCTGCAAAAGCTTACGAACAGAGACTTCATCAGTATGTGAACGTCAAGACGATCCAGTTTCTCGACGACACGGACATAGTGAGAAGACTAAAAAGTGAATAGTGTAATGCAGCACAAGCTACCAAAAATACACAAGAACGAAGTGTATTCGCCGTAATAGAGACACTAAGACTATTGAACACATTCTTAGTAAAGATAATTTAACAGTTTAAGTTTTCATTAAATTACTTATTAGTCTATATAAAAGGCTAGATTGTAATAAAAATAGGATGAAAAAAAAATTTTTTTTTTTCTTACATGTAGCAAGATATGAGAGGGAAATTGATGGATTGTTTGTTGTATTTGCAAAAATGTCTTTAGATTTGGGTTCCTTGATGAAATTGGCATTTAGGAAAACAGGACTTGGTAGGACACTCCTGTACTTTGGATGACATCACTGGACTTCTTTCGGCTAAAGAATGGGCAGTGTTATTGGGTTTTGTATCCGGTCGATGGCAATAGACTCACCCTCTATTACATGGAACCAAAATGTGGGTGTACTATAACTATAGTACATCTTTGCCTTCGGGGAATGCTTGCGGGATATGGTGTTCTATTATCTTAAGGACTACCATGTGTTATCTACATAGGTTTTTGATATTTATGTTGTACTTTGGAAGGTGTTAATTTGTCACGCAATTGGAAAATCAAGGTAAGTTAGTCTTTTTTTAATATTTTGGTTGTTCAACTAAGATCTATGAAATAAAAATAATACATTCAAAGGTTAGTAATTAAAAAAAAACAACTTACGAGACAAAGTGACATTAGATTAAAGAAGTTGAAGATAATGGATACAAAAAGAACAATAGGGTATAGTGCGTTGAAAACACGCTTGACGTCACTATGATGGTACAATTTTTACCAGTGACATGACGTCACGCATGTTTTCAACGAACTGTATCGTCTTCATTTTTTGTTTACGTGAAAAAAGAAAAAAATGCCTGTCCAATATTTTTTGTAAATCTAACTGACGGACTAATTAGATTTTTTAGTAAAATACCCTATTTCTTGCTGGCACATTGTCGAAGATGGAGCACGCTTGCATAGAAGTAACCTATTCACTCTTGACTTAAAGACTCCCAGGTTGTAGCTATTAGGAAACACAGACTCCGGCAGGGAATTCCACTCCTTAGCTGTACGCACTGTAAATGTGTTCCCAAAACGTTTTGTGCGCGTGGGTGGGATGTCCACCATGTACCGGTGGCGCATCGCCGTTCGTCTTGTGGTCCGATGATGGAACGGGCTTGGCGGAATTAAATTATGCAATTCCGTCGCACATTCCTCAAAATGCAACCGGTAGAAAACCGACAGGCTAGCGACTCGACGTCGATGCTCTAGACTTTGGAGCTTCGTCGCGACGAGCCTATCATTGCCGATGATCCTCTTGGCTCGTTTCTCAATTGATTCAAGGGCATCAAGCTGGTATCTGCCAGATCCGTCCCAAAGATGAGAGCAGTACTCCATAGTGTTGTGAACTAAGACCATCCTAAGGAAAGTTCCTTCTTCATCCTTCAACACCATAACGGTTAGTTCCAGCCTACCAACAAGAGCTTCACACACTGCCCCAGAACAACTACGTCAAACTTTTTAATTTAAAAGTAATGAATCATATCTTTTACAAACGATGAATTGCCATTTGAATGACGACAATGGAGCATTATTAAGTGCGTCCAGATTCGTCCAATTACGCCAATTACATCTCCCGGTACATACATACACAGATGTGGGTGTATGTGTTATTTCCTCATCCATTGTGTTGTGCCTGCACAAATTAACTAATTCGGGATGTGATTTAGTCTTTTGTTGCTTTTCAGCTAATAGTTCAGTGTTTCGTTCGTTTTGGACAAGGCTAACTATGATGTACCAACACTTTTAGCATCACCTATCGTGAGAGCTATCATAAATGATTGGCATTTACTTTTACCAATCGACGCTGTTTTGCAATTGCTTCTTTAGGATCCGACACTTCTTATCTTCAAATAATCATCACCATCTTCCTCCCCTTGTAACTTGGCATCGCACATTTTTCTTTTTCCATTCTTCTCCGTCAATCGGCACCTGGAATTTATCAATGCTTTCTATGTCTACATTTTAATGTATTGAATCTTTTAATAATAAAAGTACATCAGTGAATATCGATAACAGTATCCATCCGGCATAATTGCATCAGTAGGGGCGTCCGTCCGCTGATCGTCGGGTGTCTATAGCGGACCACTAATAAATAATTTAAATAAATTGACGGACGAGATTTACTCATTGGTTGCTTCCGTCTCTCAATTACGTTTTATTTATCACTTACTACGCGTCGACCGCTGCGAGTATTGGGCGAACGACTGAACTATCCAGAAATACATATTTTGTTAGTACAGAAAAAGGAAATATGGAGACAAAGCGTGGCACATCTAGTAAAGCGGTGCAGGGTTGAAAGTTAAATGTGGCCCTTTGGGCGTTAAATAATGTGGTCCTTTGGGCCGCATTCCGCAGATCCAACCATAAATATTCCGAAGTTTTTCACTGATTTCAATTGAAACACAAAGATGTTATTTATTCATACATTCATCAACACGCCTTTCAAAGTATTCGTCTTACCAACAATTAATTTATTTAATTTCCAAGACTCATCAAGAATCAGATTCTGACAGCACAAACGCTTGATTAAAAAAATAATAAAAAAGGAGCGAAATAATTAAGTTCTCTTATAATTACTTGTACCTGCGTATGAGTTAGTGCCCTCTCTTTTTGGTGCCTTCCATTATCCTGTTGTATTTATCCCAGTCATCATCATTTGGTGCTTTTATGTTTTTTGTTAATTTTCGTTGTGTGTTAATTATGTGCGTGTTTGGAGACAGGATAACTTGTATGCAGTAGTTGCAGGATGTTTTGGTTTCAAAATCTAAACTTTAAAATTTAATGGTCAAGTAAACATGTTAATCTGGACTGACTCTAGTAAATTTTGGCAGGGAAGAGAGAGACCTTTGATGTCAAAGATTCATTCCTAGAAATTGCTATATTAAAGGAAAAATGTTGTATAATTCAAGAGCCTTCCACCATCCATCCCCACGAAACTGTAAAAAAAACTGGCCAAGTGCGAGTCCGACTCGCGTGCAAAGGGTTCCGAACGAATTTATTTAACATGTTATTTTAACACTATAGACTTCTAATAGTTTTCCTGTAATCTTTAGGGAAAGATCTATTATTTCCATTTTTTTTCAAAATTTTAGGCTCAGTAGTTTCGGAGATAAGGGGGGGAATGGTCAGTTTTCGTCTAATTTCTTGAATAACTTTAAAACCATTTATTTTAAAATTATGAAAAAAATATAATTAAAACCCTCACAGTAAGCCCTTTCATTTGATATGTCACACGATATTGTTCAAAAAACTTTTTTTTTATTTTCTAGTTTGACCCCCAAAAGTGACCCATACTAAAAATTTTATGATTTACGTAACGCGTCCGTGTTTGGGTCATAGAAGTCCATATGTGTACCAAATTTCAATAGAATCGGCCCAGTGGATCCGGAGAAAACTGGCTGTGACAGACGGACAGACAGACACCCGAGTGATCCTATAAGGGTTCCTTTATTTTCGGAACCCTAAAAATAACTAAAAAACCGGCCAACTGCGAGTCGGACTCTCACATGAACGGTTCCGTACCATAAAGCTTAATTTTTATTTCTTGTTATAGCGGCAATAGAAATACACAGTCTGTGAAAATTTCAACTGTCTACCTTTTATGGTTCTTGATATACAGCCCGCTGTCAGACAGACGGACGGACGGACAGCGAAGACTTGTTAATACGGAACCCTTAAAAAGATTATCCTTGGACTGATTATGGTGAATCTCAACAAAATTAGCAACGTTGGCTAACGGAGATCTTAAAAATGAAGCTGCTGCTCTTCAAATTGGAATCCCTTAGTGTCTTTTCACGACACTCCTGAGAATTTCTAATTTAAAACTGAATTCATATAAATTAGAGTTGTCCCTACTTACTATTTACACATGCAAAGCTATATTTCATTGTAAATTGATAACATTTTTTGTGAAAGTTCCGTGTCGCGATTGCTCCCCCTTATTCCGAATATCCGGGATATTAATCATAGTGCTATTAGTCAGGATAGAGGACTCACTGAGTGCCGCCCTACGTACTTTTCCGTCCTAAATGAATCTATTTTCAATAAATTTCAATTGTTTTACATTGTGTGTATCCTCTTTACTAAGATACTCATTTAATTTGTTTTGAGCTACTGTGTTGAACTCTGATCTTTTCTTGTTCAGGAATGCTTCATAGTGGAGTATTTGATTTAATAAAGTCTGTAGTCAAACAAGTCAAAGATCATCATCTGCCTAGCCTTTCATCATCATATCAGGCGAAAGACGTCCACTGCTGGACATAGGCCTCCCCTAAGCGTCGCCACAACGACCAGTTCTGTGCGTCTCGCATCCATCGGCTACCCGCGACCTTCACCAGGTCATCGGTCCACCTTGTGGAAGGCCTTCCAATGTTACGTCTTCCGGTACGCGGTCGCCACTCCAGAACTTTTCGGCCCCATCGACCATCTGTTCTGCGAGCAATGTGCCCTGCCCACTGCCTAGCCATTGCCCGACTATATTTCGGTGGGCTTATAGTCAACCCAGTAAATCTGACTCCAGTCTTGCCATGAAGTACCGTGTTACCCAGTTAATGGGTTGTGGAGGTCTGGTAGGCAGCCGCTCCATGTAAAATACTGGTATTCAGCTAAATCTGGCTTGACTGGAAGCCGACCCCAATGTAGTTGGGAAAAGGCTAGGCAGATGATGATAGTCAACCCAGATTCACCTGAATACCAGTATGTTACCTAAAACGTCATATGATTTCTCTCCACGCCATTTCTTATTATTATTTCCAAGAGAATAACCTACACAAATATTTTATGTCTACTTAAAAAAAAAAAAAGTTTAATAATCCTACTTCAATGGAAGTTTTTAGAAAGAACTGAAATACAAGAACAGAAAATCCTTATCACTTATCAACTATCTTATTACCAGTTTAAAATGAAGTTTTCAAAGCCCTAGATAATCTTAGAAACTACTGAATGCATTTGAAAAATTCTTGTAAAAGGAATTGGCTTCGATGTGCACTAGAATTTCTTTTAAGATATCTTTTCTGTAGCTATTTAGTTAAGAGTTTTCAGAATGAATACCTAAATTATAGTGATAACAATTCCCACTCGGATGATCGATCATGAAATTTTATGCAGAAAATGCAGAAATAAATTCAAATTAATCAAAATATTTTTGGCCACTTAAAGGTACACTATGAAAATATCAGTCAAAAATGGAGCTATTCCTATCTTTATAGGTAAGTATAGAAGAATTTAAAATATAGAAATAAAATTATTTATCAGGTCAAAATTCTCCCACTTAAGTAATTTTGTACTACGACTTTTTCTATGAACTCACAAAAGCATTAACACAACTAAGATTGATTTTTTTTAAATCGGGTAAATGACAGGTAAGGCAAGGTAACTAATACCCAGGTATGTCTTAACCACTAATTTCATCTAGGTAGAGATAGACCTGGAAAAAGAGAACAAGTTAGTTTTGAAGATAATAAATCTATCCATATATTCTAACCACACGTTAAAAGGGTACAAAACGATTACCGATTGCCCTCAGATAAGTACACCTATTTTTTTCTCGTGACCACTATCTCATCCGATGGTAAGCGATGATGTGGTCAACGATGATAGAGCACACTTAAGCCTAGAAGTAGGTAACCTATTCATTCTTGACTTAATGACAACCTGGTTGTAGCTATCAAGTAACACAGACTCACACTCCTTAGCTGTAAGCACAATAAAGGTATTTCGACAAGCCCGCCACACATTCCCTACCACTGCAACTCCTGAAAGCCAGAATCAACAGTGGCGACCACCAGAAAAACGCCGAGTCAATGACTTCAACTGTCTTAGCTCCCATAACGAAACCAATCAGAGAAGAACAGCTCAGTAGGAAAATATGAATTTCCACTTTCCTACCTCCTTATCAAGCAGGAGACAGAACAGAGCTAGGCCAATAGGCACCAAGGGACGTATATGTATTAACTTTAATTCTAATGGCTCCTAAATTGAAGTTGGTCTAATAGTATTCCGACAAGTAGTAAAACATTCGACCATATTTCAACACCTCGCAGAGTTTCATAATTTATCTGCTATATATCGTACGTTTAACTTATTCATACCCAATAATTATTAGATACAGACAAACGCGTTTCAATCAGCAGCAGACGATCTCATTGACACCGAACAATAAATTCGGCAAATCAATTGGCAAATGGTAATATTCGCACCCGGCCATATATTGAGAACGTCTATGCTAATGTCTGGATAAATTAAACGCATTGGCGTTTATTAAGACGAATTTAAGTGTCATCAGGGTCTTTTCTATTGTGAAATGGAGTTATATCTAGCAATTACGATTGTTTTCGTTGTCTTTGTGCTGACTGACTGACTTGATTGAGTTTTTGTAAGCCCACTTGTATTAGCGATAACGATAGTCAAAATTTCCCAATCTGTAAGCGTTTATTCATCTTTTAGTATCGATGAACCTCTGTGAGTACAGTAACGAAGCGACCTGGACGGCTCTGTTTTTTACTTCATATTATGTAAGTCCTGAAGGGTGCAGGTCTAGAGCATATCTGGAGACATCACTCCTCGCTCACCCTATGTTTGAGATTGATCGATAATACGCTACAAAAAGCCAAGTGGTCTTTACCAAAAAGTATTTGACTTGACAATGGTTATAGTTGAAAGCGCGTCTTTTCTATAGCCCAAGGTTCGGCTTTATCACGTCGCCCCTGAAACGTCATGTGTCTCCCGTGTGCAGAATAACAACTGGTTAATAACACTCTATTTTACTTATCTTAAAGCATGGTATCAGTATTCATTACTAGATGTGGTCCTGTTCCGGCAGCTGTAACCTCCTTTTAAATTTTTTGATGTTTCAGGCTATCAGTTTGAAGTGTCAAAAAATGCCTTGCTAAATTGTCAGTTATTTAGACCCATTGTTTATCCCATTGTTAATGGTGATCTTCGCAGTCATATACTTGTAATCTTCAAGGTTTTCAAACGTTCTTGTTCCTACCTGTGCTGAAACCAACCAAGTTCAATTATCGTCAAAATAGACTCCACGTAAAACTGCCCTTAAGAGGAAATGCTGGCGGAGAGACTTTGTATGTAAAAAATCATAATTCGAGGTTTGGCCTTCAACTGTTTTCTCCTCCAATATTGAACCAATTTAAGAGATATTTCACAAACTGAATAAGAAGGATATTTACTGTGTCCCTATGTTTTCCTTTTTTTATTAATAGTTGCCAAATTTGTACACTAGGACTCTGTTGACAGCAATTTATCGGACAATTTTGAGCGTTTTGTGAGGGTTCTAGTGCTTATACGGTTAATAAATCATCAAAAAGGAAAACATAGAGACACAGTATATATCCTTCTTATTCAGTTTGTGAAGTATCTCTTAAATCGGTTCAATATTGGAGGATACAACAGTCGAGAGCCAAACTTCGAATTATGACTTTTTACATACAAAGTCTCTCCGCCAGCATTTCCTCTTAATTCCAAAGATAAAGAAGTTATAAAATTCCCTTCTATATAATGTCCCATTAAAATATATCCATCTATTTTACGTACTCGTCTAACCAAAGATATCCAAGCAGAAAAAAAAACTGAACTTAAATAATAAATTGCCAATAGTTTTTAGTGAATTTTCGCTATCTGAATTTTTCTTATTTTTTTACCATTATCCTTATTTTGGTGGTCTGAATGAGTTCTAAAAGTTAGTCTACTTTAATGGGATCTTATACATAAAAACTGGCCAAGTGCGAGTCGGACTCGAGTGTAAAGGGTTCCGAACGATTTTCATTTTTGTAACATGTTGTTTTAACACTATAGACTACTTATAGGTTTTCCTGTAATTTGTAGGTAAAGATTCATTCTGCATTTTTTTTTTTTTCAATATTTTAAGCTCAGTAGTTTCGGAGATAAGGGCTGGGGAGTGGTCATTTTTAACAGTGGTATTTTTTAATAACTTCAATACTGTTTATTTTAAAATGATGAAAAAAATGTAATTAAAATCACTTTCATTGATATGTCACACGATAAGGTTTAAAAAACTTTTTTTAATATTCTAGTTTGACCCCCAAAAGTAAACCCCGTACTCAAAATATAATTTACGTACGTGTTTGGGTCACAAAAGTCCATATGTGTACCAAATTTCAACAGAATCCGTCCAGTGGATTCGGAGAAAACTGGCTGTGACAGACTGACAGGCAGACAGACACCCGAGTGATCCTATAAGAGTTCCGTTTCTTACGGATGTTCGGAATCCTAAAAATATGGCAGTTGGCTTTCTGTAATTTCCTTGCAAACCTAAGCGACTTTGATAAACGATGTGGCATTAGATTTGTGTCAACTGAAGACGTCAATGGACGTCGAGTTATTCAGAATGAGGTCACAAGTCCTCTAGAACACTGCATATCATGTCGGTATTCATAATATTTTCACATTCAGTTATTAGAATTGCGGTCTCATCGATATTTCGCCTCTAGGTATACGAAAATTGTGGATGCCTATACAGATTTTTTTAAATACCTATTACTTGTAATAAGTACTTAAGTTTTCCAGTACATACATCATTTTAATTTACTGCAATTAACCCTGGTTTTACACCAGGCTCCTAAAGCAGCACGTATCTGATCATATTATGCGAGGAAATTCCACGAAACATATTTACACAGTAATTATATGTGAATTAACGCGATAAAGTTAAAGAATCACCACAATATGCAAATTTTAACATAAAACCTTAATATTAAACATTAAAATGATTGTTATTGCACACGTTAATTATCCCGACCTTTTTAAATCGTTCAAGTTAATAATACAAAAATGCCATATAATTATTTTTCGGACACCATTAAATATTATTAAGTTTTTTGACATTTCTTCTTAATTGCCTGTTTTTTAAAAACCATAATGAGATTCCTTATACAATCTCATATTTTACGTTGCAGGTTAAATTGATTCGATTGTATTACATATTAAGTTTGGATTATAAGATTCAACCGATATTAATAAGGTGTCGATGAAACACGTTATAAGTGTGGGATATTTATTGGCAGCGTCTTATTGAAATCAATTTAGTTGAAGGCACGTTAAGAATTTTATTTAAGAGACAGTTGTTTTGTATTGGGCTCTACATGAAGGGGTTGGCAATGACACCCTTTCAAAATCTTTACTATGAATACAACCTTTTTGCAAGTATTCGATAACGATCGTTACCCATTAACCCAATTTCCCCCAGTAACGTCAAATAAGTTGTGCGGAAAACAAGTAAACAATTGTTTTTCCTCTCGCAGATCATGTGGAATGTTTATTTATTTATTGTGGCCACTAAACGGGCGTGTGGTCCGTATTCCGCGGCGGTCTCCACTTTTCAAGCGGCGGTGTGCGATCGCTCGATAGTGTACCATTAGCGCGAAGAGTCGCGCCGGCATCCAATTGTGCGCTTAGATAGGGCATACAAATGTCGATCGGCGGGCTCCGTTCCCGCCTCGCTCGCCCAGCATCTGCATTCAATCCCATTGTTGCCTTTATTATTGGATATATGCGTAATCGCTAATTTATGGATCGCACTGACCGCGCCAACGTCACCGGTGATCTAATCTACGTTTGCGGCTTTCGGCTTGTTTACGTAGACTGCGTTTGTGCGTTCGGCTATTGTTTCCATTTCCATATCATGTTATTGTAATAAGCAAGAACTGTATCCTATTTGCAATGAAGTGCAATCGCGTATATCAACAGAACATATCTAATTAATGAAGGCGACTTCTTCTGCAACTAATAATCATAAAGCTGTTGGAGTAGATGAAGATAGAGAATGGGACGTACGGCATTGAATGCTGAATCTTTTCTTTTGCCCCGATCCCGCATTATATAGCTAGATATCGATGTGATATCGTAGGGTGACAATAATTATCTGCAACAAAAAGGCGACAGGATCGTAATAGGACTGAAAAGACGCGCCGGGCTCGCCGCCGCCGTAAAAAGCGCAAAGAATACACCTCGATATAATCGCACAAAAGCCGCTCCTGAATCCTACCTCAATGCTAATTTCCACTATCGCGCTCGCTCTCATTCATTTTCAATCGGAGGCAGCCTCCGCTTACTTCTATTTTTTTAAAGATCACATTAAAGAATCGAATATGGTGGATGTTTTTTTGCTCGGCCGGTGCGTGCGACGCGATTTATTTATTTGCGAGGTTTTTTAAAGCGACATTCCGGCTCGCTGTATACTTGTGTCTACCCGCAATTGGCATTTCGGGCTAAGCGCGAGCTATACAAAGTCGCCGGTTTTAACGGTTGTTTTTAACGCTCGACCCTCTCGCGCAAGAAACCGAGGATACAAATAAATTATTAATCGTTTGTCCTGTCTTTTATAAATTAAAATCCGTCCTTTTTTTGGTCGACCGCGCCCCGGTCGTGTATTTTTTGGTCGCATCGCGTTTCGTTGTCTGTCCTCGAATTTATTAAAAAGCTTAAGCCAGAGGTGAGCAATTAAATCTGTGACAGAAATTAATACGGGAACGGTCCGGGGAGCGACCGGTCGCCGCCACCTTATTAATTCACAGCTTGTATGCTTTATTAATCCTCTTATTATAAATAAAGACCTTTCAAAGAATGCCCAAGTTGTTGTAAGCAGAAATATTGTGCGTAACTTACCTTTTTCGACTGCACTATGGAAAGAAACGCTGTAAACATAAGACGTGCCCCGTGTACTTAATCTTTGCTACGTGTTACTTCAGGAAAAAAAAACTTGAAGGCTCACATAATATATTAAAGTAAGCCTTCTTCCGGGTTCGTCGGTCCGAGAAATTCATGAAAATTATCTAATTACGTGTGTGCAGAGAGAAAAATCGCGAGTTACTTACGTAACCGCCCGGAAAATTACAGGCATAAATCACGTGGCGGCGGGCGCGCAGGGAGGGGATGATTTTCCATTCGCTATCTTTTACGTTGGTATTATTTTGATTTATTTCCGTACGTAATGAAAGCGTACGTCTCGGTGTTGATGTGCCAGGATCCAGTGGTTTATTCATTTGTGTAGATTGCCTTATTGGTTGGGCGCATCGTTATTAACTAAGTAGCTGAAGTATAAATCTTGGTGATCATAAATTTAGTAATAAAATGGGATGAGGATTACCACAAATAGGTGTTACTTGTATGAGGAATAAAACGGCGGACGTTGTGGCGAGGTGTGGCTGGTGTGGCGCGGGAGGATGCGTGATGGGACTACACCGCCGCCTGTACACGCTCGTTAACATGGAAAGTGCCACATTCCGCGACACCGCACATTAGGCTGCGGCCGCAATTATGCGAGAGTCGCGTCTCATTGCGCGCCCCCGAGTCTCGCGGGCCTAGCTGCCTTGCTGAATAAAGATGTAACCGCTGCCTGCGATCAGGCAACTACTCACTTATACGCTGGCGTAACTGGATCCATATTTCCCTGTGCTCAAGAAAATCAAATGAATCATAAGATTTTCAAACTTTTTAGGGTTCCGAACAAAAGACGGGACCCTTATGGGATCACTCGGGTGTCTGTCCGTCCGTCCGTCTGTCACAGCCAGTTATCTCCGGATCCACTGGACCGATTCTGTTCAAATTTGGTAAACATATGAACTTCTGTGACCCAAACACGGACGCGTTACGTAAATTGTTAAATTTTTAGTGTGGGGGTCACTTGGGGGTCAATCTAGAAACTTTAAAAAAAAGTTTTTTAACAATATCGTGTGACATATCAAATGAAAGGTCTTACTGTGAGGGTTTTAATTATATTTTTTTCATAATTTTAAAATAAATGGTTTTGAAGTTATTCAAGAAATTAGACGAAAAATGACCATTCCTTATCTCCGAAACTACTAGATAAGCCTAAAATTTTGAAAAAATTGGAGATAATAGATCTTTACCTATAGATTACAGGAAAACCTATAAGAAGTCTATAGTGCTAAAATAAAATGTTAAAAAAAAAATTCGTTCGGAACCCTTCGCACGCGAGTCCGACTCGCACTTGGCCAGTTTTTTTTTCTAAACATCGTTTAATAAGATAAATAATGAGGTTGCCAAATGTGGTTGAATACCTCAATAGTTACTCAGAATCGTCTCTTGAAGCCCTTGGTTCTTGTAGGACCATTTTCAGCAGATGCTTGCTAGTCAGCAAGCATCTGCTGAAAATGGTCCTACAAAAAAACAAATTACTGTCAGTCGACAGTAATTTGTTTTTCCCACCTCTTATTATTAAGTAATTTATTATCATCATCATTGTCATCCCAGGCGAAGGGCTCTTACAGCCGGCCTTAAGGCTCCCCAAACATAACCGCTATCGCCTGAATTTAGTAATTTAGTTAGAACCTTTGCAGGTAGGTTTAGAGACATACCTATCACCTGCGTTATCTATTTCCAAATATACCAGCCCTACGGACGTAAATCATACCTTAATAGCACAGTAAACTCTATGTACAAAGTCTTACCCAAATTCCAACGGCTTGTTGGTGAAAGTAACTGTTATAAATATCACAGCATTCATTGTAGTGTTTGACCCTTAGGCCGGGTTCACGACTGCGGCGCTTTGTCGTCGATACGCAACGTTGTTATTGTGTATACGCGACGCAGGAATGCCGGGAATGACGCGTAATGGCGGCCATTATCGTTGCGCTAAGCAGCCGACGAGACGCGACCACCAGCCTGATAGCCGATCGCGGGTGTAATTACAGCTTTATTCACAATCTACACTGTTAATGTTGCCTAGATGTAGGAGATAGTTTAATTGTGTTTTTGATTTTAGATCCAAATCTGCAGTCGGTAAAATTGTCCTCCTTAATTAGCAAAGGTAGATTGCAAAAACTCTGGTGTTCTATTAAATATTTCAGCAATAAAAGGACAAACATAATCACTGGATTGGTTTAAGGGAAATCAACTTTAAGAATGTTAAATTTACGATACATATTCAGGTATCAAATCACCATCGAAACATAAATCCCGCTATCAATCGTTCTAAAGACTGCCACATAAACTTTATCCGACACAAACTCGAACGGTAGACCTAAACAAATCGTATAACTTAGAATCCAGAACAAAAGGAACACAAATCTCCAACAGCAGCTCGGAACATTTCTTAATTAGCCACTTTTTATTGAACAACAAATTCGGTTAACTTCAACAAAGGATTCTAAGAAAATAAAAATAAATTTGATTCGTGACGAATCTCGAAGGTGTTTCGCCTGATCCCTCGTAACCCTTTTTGTGACTCTGACTAATCTAGAGATGGCCTCTGGAGGTTTTTAATTAAAGATAATGTAACATAGCAGCACGTACCTACTGCGCAACTACGCCGTTTAGGGTTGTACCAGCGTCCGCCAATTAAGTTCCTGACCGAATGAAATGTTCAATCAAAACAGAACAGAGTAATATAGGACGATAGCAAAATTAGCAAAACGAGATCTAGTGTAGAGCTTTTGAGAAATTCATCGTAATTAATCAGCTTAAAATGAGTAGTTAAAATTTACTTGTAACCATTTACCTAATTACTTTAACAATTTTAGAAGTCACTGAAGTAAGCATCATTGATGATTGCGTTCTGAAAATAAATTTTATGAAGCTTCTCCACTCTTCAAGCTTGTTTATTACAAAGCGGTAGCCCTGGCTCGTCGTACGGCGGTAATTAGTAGAAAGCGCTCTCGAGCAGTGTGAATAGCATCAACAATGTAGCCGGTAGCCGCCTCGCCACCTCTGCCTATATTCAATTAAAAACACAATGCCTCAACAACTGACCACTTCGAACAAGAAAACAACCTCACTCATCTCCGCGCAAACTAATTCATTTAACTATATGGACCATAAATTATGCGTAGCACGCGAGTTGTATACGACGCGAACTTTTATTGGTTTTAACGACAAATTATCCCAATCGTGATAATTGAAAATGACTCAACACACGAGACACACGTCTAACTGCTCTCAAAGAACCTTTCTAACTCATTGCCCAAAAAGTTACATTAAGATGGTCGTTAATAGTCGCCTTGATTACCATCTAAGTTGAGTGGTGAACGATTATTTCGGAGTCGGCTTCTTGATGTGAGAGAAATAAAATGTAGGCGCACGCGTCGCCACCGGGTTACGCTGTCGTTAAGAAATTACCGAGCGCGCCGTCGACGCCGCCGATTTTATCGATGGAATTTATCGTCGACACTGCTCGAGTCGCGCGTGCGCCCTTCCCTATCAATGCGCATACGATATACAGCCGTTTAGAAATCTTCAATATGATCCTCTGATATCAACGAAAAATCTTAATCTTGTTAGATTCTCAGCAAGAGTAGCAGTAAGCTAGCGTCAATATGCCGAGCAAACATTAGAATCTGTTCATTAATTTGTTGTCAAAACAATTTCTCCGATTTAATGTATTGAGAGCAGTGGCTTGGTGTATGTGTGCGCGGGCGCAGCACGGTAGTAACGAGTGTATAATTATTGTTGGCCGCGGCGCCGGTAGCCGAAAGGCCGACTCATCGTAATTTGATGGCGTCGGCCGGCCCGCCCCGCCGCTGCCGACAAAAAACTAATTAACAGAGATGGACCACGAGATAGCCACCTCTACCTACTATGTTGCATTCGCAAGAACAAAATAAAACACTGTGAAACCATGACGATGACATTCAACCAGATCATTTTTGTGATTCATTTGCCCATACCGACGCGTCGCTTTAATTAGAAACCAGTCGTGGAGTCTTAAACTGCATTCCTGCTTAGAACTAGTGGGAAGCCAAACTAGACGGATCCTAAGCCTAGCATAGAAAATACTCAGTGTCAAATTACCATAGAAAACCTGTCGCTTTGGTTTATGATCGTACAGATCGTATATCGCTGAACGTTTTTATGGCTACCTACTGCGCACTTAAACTTAGAATATGGACACCCACATGCGCGTAGGTATAATATGTAGATGTGTCTATAGGTATATTGTATAATGTGTAAAACATGCGTGTCGGTTGTTGCCGCTCGCCTGGTGATAGATTGTCGTCATGATGGATCGCAGCCCGCCGATGGTGTCCGCCAGCCGGCCGGCCGACCGCAAACACGACACAACATTCGCTACTTACTTGTTATTGCTCGCCAGCTTAACAACATTGGAAAAACAGATTGGACTCATTCTACTGCTAATAGCTAGAACAACTCCTATTGATTCCACTGATTTTGTGAGGTGTTATTTTGCTGCTTTCATTCGCATTGATCGCAAAAGTTTTGTGCTCTGGTAATTACTTGAAATCTCAACTCCAGAAGTCAACAATGAATGGACCATGGAGAATTATTTGGTAGCGGCCAGGACACGGTTGCTCGATTTCCGAAATTCGATAACCAGCCGCGACGCGTCAACAAGTCGAACTTAATCATTTTAAATATGTACTTTTAACCCCGCAACTGTATTGTCGCTGACGTGACTCGCCATTGTTTGCCAGTTTTACCACCGTTTTATACCTTTTTAGTGAACGTTCCCAAACGTAGATATATTATTACGGCAAACGGGCAAAGCGAATTCGTTACCACTTTGATGCGATGAAAACATAACAATTGATAGTATCTGGAAACAATGAATTATGATGAGATCCACACCATTGTTCAAAGCAGATCAAAATAAACAACAAAAACTTTTGAGAAGTGCTAATTAAAGGTTTTTGGAATAGAATGCGACCTCGCTTTGATTACACAAAATATGATTGTTTTTTGGCGGCGCCGAAATCGGACGCTTCATTAACACAGGGACACGGCGCGACCCAAAGAAATGTCACGTCAAAATCGTTTTCCGAGAAGCGTAGAGCTACCGGAGCCGAAAGGGAATTAATAAATACAAAAGGGTTATAAAAACTGTGACAGAATTAAGAGCGGGCGCGTTAAAAATGGAGGTGCGAGCGCGACTGCGACGCGAACAAGTGAAACATAACGCGCGAAACAAAGCAGCCGGAGCGAATGCCTTAAATCATTTTTAATTATGTTATGGCGCGGGCTTGGGCGCTGCGTATGCGCACGGCTTGGGTTACAGCGGCTGCTGCGCGCGCGCACACTAATCACGCGGCTGCGCACATGTATCTGTCCGTCCGATGCGTGACCCCGTCACTAGACCCGAGTCTCGAGCTCCTACACGGATTATGATCATAGAAAAACTTTGTGTAACACCGCCTGCAAGGATTTAATTACCGTCATGTGCAAGCGTAAGAATGCTGGATGCTCTGCTTTTTATCATATGAATATGAACGAAGAAGCAGTACGGAATGTATGGTCTAAATACAGTCGTAAGATTCAAATCAAAGCTACTAGTGAGATCTTCAATCCTCGACTCTCCTTTTTTTCTTTGCACCAATTTTTTTTACTGTTATCACCCAAAATGAGCTTTAAAGCTTCCCAGAAGTGTTTTAGTGTGTGTTGCATGAAAAACAAGCGATTATTTAAGAGTCATACGTAACTCGGTGACTCATTGTTAGCCGGTTCTTATTTCACGGTAGCTTAGCGGCTTACTAGCAAACTGCGCTCGACGATATATGGTGCGCGCTTTGATTCGACACTTTATTTAACCAAAAATATTTTACTTACAATGTATAGAATTTTCATTGTAAAGTATCAAAAAGATCGACCCTACTTTGGCATTTAAGGGAAGTGTGGTTAAAAATAACATAACGCTGAACTTACGTCAACACAATATTTATATAGGCCGTACGCCCGTACGTAAGTGGATGTGGGTAGATGTCACACAAAGTAATACTCATATGCATAAAACTTTTTCATTTTTGTCTTGGATCAAAAAGTTGATTTACAATAACAATTAAATCATTTCCAGTTGATGTTCTCAATAAGACCGTATTGAAAATTCATAGCTGTTTAAAAAACTCAAAAATAAGGTGTATATTTTGACAAAGGTCCAAAAACTAAAGAAAACATAACCAACTAGCGGCTGGAAAATACTCATTTTATCTCATTTGCATATCTAGTCTCGAAATGTTACTAAAGAGCCTCACATTTTTGGCAAAGTTTACGAAATAACTAGAGCTGCCAAACAAAATGGGCAAGATAATTTCAGCTTTAGCAAACGAAAACAAGTTGAATAGTTATATACTATGTCAACCCCTTTGTACCCTATGTACTCTTTGCCTAACACTTCGGGGAATGCGTTACGTAATTTAATCTCAACCTATCATTTCAAAACCTGAAATTAAAGCGCGCACCATAAACTATCGAATACACCAGCCTCGCAACATTCCTAATGGTAAACAAACAGCAAGAGTGGTCCGCGTCCGACTCCAGCGGAACTTCTCCTGTTGTAACATTGTGCTGCAAATATTACGCTTCCTGATAATGAAGACCTTGCTGCTGATATCATGAAGAAATTGGGGACTTAGAACCTTCTTAGGAACATTATGACTTGAAGTTTGTCAAGTTAACACTAAATTATTTCAAATTAACCCAAAATATGTCATGTTAACCCAACATTTACCTGAAGTCGAAGCTGGCACCATAATCTACCGAATAGGTACACCAGCTCCGCAACATTCCTAATGGTACACAAACAGCAAGAGTGCTCGGCGTCGAACTCCAAAGGAACGTCTCCTGTTGTGACATGGTACTGCAAATATTACGCTTCCAGATAATGAAAGATGCTCATATCATGAAGAAATTGGCGATTTAGAAGCACTTCCGTAGGAAAATATGCCTTGAATATGTCATGTTAACCCAAAATTTACCTTAAGTCAAATCTGGCACCATATCCTACGGAATACACCGGCCCCGCAACATTCCTAATGGTAAACAAACAGCAAGATTGCTCCGCGGTAGTTTCCAGAAAAACGTCCCCTATTGTGAAATTGTACTACAAATATTACGCTTCCTGATAAAGAATTGGGGTTGATATCATGAAAAACTTTAGAAAATAGAAACACCTTCGTAGGAACACATGATTTGAAGTATGACATGTTAACCCAAAGTATGTAATGTTACCCAAAAATATGTCATTTAACCCATGATTATGTCATGTTGACACAAAATATGTCATGTTTACCCAAAATTATGTCGTGTTCCCCAAAATATGTCATGTTAACCCAAAATTTACTAAATAAATTAACTAAACTACCGAATACACCAGTCCCGCAACATTCCTAATGGTAAACAAACAGCAAGAGTGGTCCGCGTCCGACTCCAGTGGAACTTCTCCTGTTGTGACATTGTGCTGCAAATATTACGCTTCCTGATAATGCCGTGAAAATGAAAAACCGGTGTCCATATCATGAAGATTTTGGGACTTAAAGCAACTTCGTCGGAACACATTGAAATACCAACATGAATCCGATATCAGAGAGATAGACAGAGCTACAAAATACGAATAACACTATCCCTTTTTCACAACAGATTTATGACATATCATAGTAAGTGGGCCGAAACTTGAATACGCCAGGAGTTGAAAGGAATCATCGATCTATCTTTAGACTGCAAATATACTCATCCTTAGGTATAGATGAAGCACTTCAACCTGGAGTAGTTCAAAAGATCTTAGGATGCATTTCTGATATATGAAATTTCAATGTGGACCTTGATCAGAACGTCTCCTTTTCTCCTGATAACTGAAAACACCAGCTTCCTGATCAATGAAGAACTGGTGTCAATATCATATAGATATTGAAAACTTAAAAAGACCCTTAGGACTCAAAAGGATCTTAGGGTCATAAAATGACATTTCAAAGTGATCTTTGATCATAACATTACCTTTTTATTATGTCCTGGAATATTTGCTTCCTGATCTATGAATAACTTATTAAGAAATTAAGAACTTGAAGCACCTTCTTAGACAGAAAGAATAACAGACTCTTGATCTGTCCCTTCACTAATTTCCAAACATTTTAATGGTCTGTCAAATGTGTTTTTAGGTTTGTCATATAAGGGTTAAAAACACAACTTGGTCTCTAGATTGTGTTTTATTTTTTTCTTGTAGATGAGAAATCATCAAGTGACTCCTCCCGCTCTGGTTGGAGCAGAAGGGATTGTCAGACTCTTACGGACTAAAACTCATCCGTGTTCCTCCTAATGCCCTTTGCGGTCCAGGGCCGCGGGGACGCTTTCGAATAAATTCCACATCCCTGGTAGAATCTAAAGACCCCTAACAAGTTTGTGAATTAATGGAGTTATGGCTCCGATTAATAAAGCAAAGTCCCCATGTGATGACGACACTTTAAGTCATTATAAGAATGGGAACACTAGAGTCGGCTGGTTTCGAATCCAACAGGAACATCTCCTTTTTGTAGCATAACCCTGTACAGTATACCTACCACATGTAAAAGAAAAATAGACAGAGGGGCGTCTAAGAGATCTTATAAGGGTTTCTTTACATCCTTTTGAGATACGGAATCCCAAAACAGCTATTTTGTGCCTACATTCAGCACATCCGCGGACTGGGTGTCGCAAGTCGTGCGCACGCGCAGGCCACTGTCAACTACCCGTGAAATTCACGTCAACCACCGCTGTAGCCACGACACGACTGCCGACCACGTACCAGCAGTTGTGCACTATGATGTCATTGTTGTTTTACTGTTAAACACGTGTTTTCCATCTCCAGTAATGAAAGAACTGGCATTAGACAAATTTTTTTTTTAGCTTAGAAGAGCTCTTTTTAAAGGTAATGATTGATTGAATCTTCCCTGATTAAATTTGGATCGACCGAAAACAATTTTTTTTCCAGGGAGCATTTTTTATTTTAGTTGGGTTTGCTCTGACTCTAGTCTAGGTCAGAGATGACATAGACAAAGTCGAAGCATAGGTATTTGCATGTTTGATGACATATTTTTATTAGAGGACATCTGGAGGCTACGCACGCGCTAATTTGCCACATCAAACTGATATCGGGTACAGTCGCTGTGTCCGCTCGGAATGCATGACCGATCGGCCACGGGGAAAAAGCGCTCGCTCGCCGGTGAATGAAGCGATTAGCGCTGAATGGTCGTCCGGCACGCGGAACCAAACGCCGGGCACGACGCGCGCGCATCCACGCCGCGCTTTGTCTCAGCTCGCTTGACCCGTGCCCCGGGTAAAAACCGTGCCTGACCAAAAACTAATAAAAAGCACTAAAAAACTACCATCGAGCTGTTTTTAATTGGGAAAAAAATGAAGCCGGCCACGTTTTTGTCGATTAAAACGACTCATCTAGTTCTTCTTAATGTATTATTCTTGTTACGCCGAAGACTATTTTAATGCAGATGAAGATACCTGTCCTCGTAATGATGTTATTGCTACATCGCATCGTTTTTGTGTGAAATGCCTCGGATGCCCCACCGTTCTATTTTAAACATGAATATATTTACAGCGTCATTAAAGCGTTTCTACACAATCGCACACGATCCGTATCCGATTGTATTTTTTGTGCAAAAGGCTACACAGCCCTCGACCGTTACGGGAACGTTTTCTCCTTGGATTCGCTAAATTCGATGGCTGACCACGAGATCTCGGTAGAAAATCCGCTCGTTTAGGATAAATCCCTTAGGTAACAAGGCGTTTGTTAGGCGGGCGCGCGAGTCGCGAGTCGGCGCTAATTTAAGCCGCGGCTGTGCGCGGGCGCAGGCTCCGCATCTCATTTACCTTATTAAGCGGGAGGCGCGCGGCCGGCCACGTCACTCAACGTCAGTCGCGCGGCTCGGCGCGGACGCATAAACACCTCCTTAGCTACCGTCTATCGCCTCTCTAATCGGAGCCACGCACACGTACCCGATGTTGTTTAGCACTTCGCAATGTCTAATGAATAGATCGTAACTCATCAATTTCGAAAGTACCGGGACACCACGCAGATGCTATCCGCGTAGCCAGCCCAGCACTGATTCATGCTTCTAAGTTAAATTTTGCATTTTATCAAGATCCTCTTAACATTTTTTCTACGGTTGACATTTAGCTGAACCTTTCAGACACTCTTTTAATAGACTTACAAAAACTTTTAGGCATGATGAGAATGGAGATTAAAAATAGACGAAAACTAAAAATTAAAAATAGACGAAAACTAAAAATAGTTTTGAATTGTGGGCGCTGAAAAGCTGGCGGCTAATGGTCTCATTGGTACAGCAGACGGGATAAATCTCGGCTCCCGGCGCGGCGCGGTGCAGGCGGTGTTTCAGTAATGAGCTAATTCGGCATGCGCTCGCCTCTCTCCTCACATAACACACCTACGTGGTATCTAATGCTGCTGGGAATGCGGGGAATGCACTCCGCACGATCGCTTTCATAACTCAGTACGGAACATTATCTACTTGGCTTGCGATTAGACATTCTGAGAATCATAAATAATCGCTGAACGTTACAGAGGTGTGTGAGGCTCGCTTGATTGTTCCGTGAGCTGAATAAGGTCAGTGGATTCGTGGAGTAATAACGTCTGACCGGTTAAAACACTGCAAAGTCATTTAAGCTTAAAACAAAAGAAGAAATACTTAAATACAATGTAGTAGGTAGAGAGATACCCACAGGCCACAATCAAACCAGTAGAATAAAGTGTGAAGCGAGATAACATCGCAAAGACAATAGGCATTGTTTCTGAATGTAAACAAGAAACGCTCCGACCAATGGGATGGCGTTCTGCTTGCGAGCGAGAGTAATTAAAAATTCAAATTAGGAGCGTCGCCCCTCGCGCGACGCGGTTGGTGATTACATGGCGTTAATTACCAGCGACCAATTAAAAGGCTGGGGCGACAGAGCGGCTCGCCAGCCGGCCAATGGGGGCGCGTCGCTGAAGCGAGGCGTGGTAATTAAGACGACGCGAAAGGGTTGTGATTTCCCGGGCGTTCTCGGGGGCGTGCAATTAATCACCGCCCGACGTGTAGGAGTGCCGCCGCTCCCTTGTCTGTCCGCTTTGTTTTAAATAGCCGTTAATGTAACGGCACACAGTACATACTAAACGTTTATTTAATACATGGTTTTATCGTAACCAAATTGACTTTAATATAGCTAAAGAAAAACCGTCAAATGATCATACAATTTTCGTCTGATTTTCGCGAACCTCGAAAGCTTTTCGTGGAAGTGAAAATTTCGCCTTTATTTCACGTTCGCAGGAACTTAATATAGCTACTGAGTAAATAAAGATCTAAACTGACTTACGCACCCTTCAAAGGAACAATAACGCAGGTTTATTTGCATGCAGCGATTCATTGGGACGTAAAACAGGTGTAGATGGAAGAATTGGGCTTAGGCTTTAGTGGCTCTGAACGGCCGGGGGCACACGACCGAACTCGCTGAGGACTTTAGTGGTGAGCGATTTTAGGAGGTGAGTGAATCTAGTTGTAAATTAGTTTTGGTGGGGTTTTATCGTTTTGATGTCAGAAATTGCTTTAGGGATTCGAATTTGTTTGCTTTTCTTAACACGACTGTAAACGAGATACTAATCCAAAATGTGCTATTCAAACTGTAAATATCAAAACTACCTAATTATCTCGATTCTTGGAACAAAATATAGTTGGGCTACAATATTCTACCCGTGGCAGGTACAAAGTCTCGCTCTCAAAAAGAACAAACATCCGTTTCATTGTTGAGGCTTACAACACTGTTATTAACAAAGCCGATGAAGTATAAATGATCCGCGTAGCCATTCCTGAAAGAGAGTTATTCCAGCCTCGTCCCCCCGTGGCAGCACACCCTTCGCCCCTCGCCTCCCCCGCCCGTCACCGCCAGAAGAAAAATGCTAACACGCCCCCGCGAAAACTATTAGTTATTTTGGCACCCCCACAACCCTCGCTTCCTTCGATTATGAACCACTACACATTGTGTTTTAAGAGGTCACACGCTTATTAATTTCAATTTACTTGTCACATGTCACGTTTCTTGGTTGTCTTCGACATAAAGTGCACTATAATACTTAGAATACATTACCACCTCCCTCATAAAAGATTGCTAAGCAGAAAAGGGGTTGTGCTAGTAATAAGGGCTGCCAACCTGTCTTTACCTACCTACCTAACAGAGTGATGCGATCAAGTTTCAACCCTATTATCTATGCCAAAAGAGATTGTCTTTAGTAATAGGCTTGAACATAAATCGCAACTAGACCTAGGCAACATAACGTCACAAGCGACACTGTAATCACAATGCAATCAGAAATCTAGTAATAGACATTCAAAGAAAACAATACGACAGTCTGATCAATATCGATAGCGATTCGTAAGTATTGGCAAAGTGTCTGTCGCCGGAGCGTCACATTTAATATGTATCGAGATCGATTCGCATCACCATACGGAGAAAATCCAGCTGATAAGTTATTTGGATCCAATCTGGAGATTGCAAAACCGACTCTAAAACTGGGGGGTTACAAAGCCGGCTTAACACTTAAATCTCGTTTCAGACAAGATGATGAAATTCAAAACAAGATAAAGAATATGGGCCATAAAAGTTTTATTGCTGTTAACTTATTTATGAAGTCGGCTACATATTTAAATGTGTACTTACGTCAACTGTACATACATACTCCCTTAACGTGTGCTATTGTTTGGTATTTTGCGCATTGAGGCATTCTTCCTTGGTTTCTGTCTCTTCTAATATTCTTGGGCGAAACGGTAATACAACAGTTTTTATTAAATAAAGGGATTTTTAGTTTTGAGAGACCAGAAAAAAGTGGTCCGATCTTTGGACTAAAACGGTTCGATGTAAATTATATAATGGCTTTAAATTGCAGACAAAATAAGATATGATGAAAAGGATACGGTACAAAATTAACCCAATTCCGGCGCTAATTATTTATATCTCAGGTTGTAGAGTAGAAAGAGTGGCAGTAGAATATACTACCAGTATTTTTCTATCGGATGGCTAACATATTTTTGTTTCCCGAAGAAGTTTGTTCAAAATATTCGTAATTAATTTATGTTAGCTGAATAAATACAAGCTTATAAATAAACCTTGAAATCAAACACAATTCAAAGTTGCATTATCTATTCTTTTAATATTATAAAGAGGTAAAGTTTGTGAGGTTGTAGGGGGGTAATCTCTGGATCTACTGAACCGATTTTGTAAATTCTTTTACTGATAGAAAGCCACGTTATTTGTGAGTGTCATAGACTATATGTTAACCCGAAAAATACCGCCCAAGGACAAGGACACGGGTCAGAAAGTAATTAGAAAAAGCAAATCCTCAAATATTTTGACAAAGCAATAAGATCACTTTTTGATACATTTTTCTTTTCACGAATTAAGTGAATAACACTTTTGAAAATCGTATCGAGGCTTTTATTTTGATACCTTACATGACCGGAGGCTCTAGACAAGTGAAATTCTGTCAGCGATAGCGTAGCGAAGGCGATTGTCATAACGTCAGAAATGAATGGGATTGACAAACGCTGTCATTTCGACAGCGTTTGTCACGTGATCAATACCTTATATTAAGGGCATTTTGGCAATCGCCATCGCTAATGACACGTTGTTTAGAGCCTCAACTGGACTCAAGTCACAAAAGATACGACTACGCTTTATCTGACCTATTTTTTTTTCAACATCCTTATAGCCTGTGTCACTCATTGTGTCACGGCGAATCTAATGATTTCTCATTTATTCAAATCCATGAAGTCGTGTAGGCTGCAGGACGTGGCCAATAAACGCTACCTACAAACTTCTATAAGGAAAAAAATCATGTTTGCCACTAGATAAAGCGATGCTGATGGTATATTATTGTACTGCTCTTTTTACTCTATAATATGAAATATAAAACGTTTGCGCCGGAGCTAGGTTTATTTTGTAGGAATCTTGAATCGTCTCCTTTGAGAAAACAATTAACCAGTTCTAGTAGTCCCTGACTACAGTATTACACTCCAATGTACAGTCGACGAAGTCCATGATTGGTAGTTAGATTTTTTCTCCTGGTAATTTTCTTAAATAGGTAATTGTATATCATTCTGCATCATAGGAACAAAAATAAAAGCACCTCATTATTTGTCCTATTCAAGTGTACAGAAAAACAAGTGAGTGTGAACTCAAATATGTGTTCAGACGCTTAAGTTTCCTTGTTTTCATGCCCATTTTCCTTAAGAAGTTCGACGAACTCCTCTACAGCAAATTACCTATTGCTATTCTTAAGCTTTGGTCCAAATAATTAAAAAAAGGTTTTCATCATAAAAAAGAAAACAGTTTTTCCACCAAATATTGAGTCTCTGTAGCATGAACAGAAACCACTGTGTAAATATTCCAGCGTGGCAAGATTGATTCGTTCATCAATAATAGGGCAAGACTCGCTTTGCGCCCTGAATTTCCATGACCTTTTCTTGCCTTAATTATATTTTTTCTCTTGATTGGCCCGCATTTGACAACTAGTTCACCTGATGGTAAGCAATGATGTGGTCGAAAATGGAGCACACTTACCTGGAAGTAACCTCAAAGACGTTCTCTCTTGCCTTTAAGACTGACTTAATCTTTAGTAACAGAGCCTTATTTTAATTTTCTTATTATAACTTGCACTTGCATTAAAACAGTATCGGGATAAGATATTCATCCAAATTTATTTTATCACCTTCAAAGTATGCTCCTTCAGAAACGATACACTTACGCCAACGAATAATCCAATCATCAAAACATATTTTAAATGCTTTTTCCGGAATCGAGTTCAGTTCTCGCCGCGAATTCTCCTTTATGTTTTCTACCGAATGAAAACGGATGCCACGAAGTGGTAATTTGAGTTTAGAAAAAAGAAAGAAGTCGGCTGGAGCCAAATCTGATGTGTAAGGTGGTTGCTCGATGGTATTTCTTGAGTTTTTGGTCAAAAGTTCGTTCACAATTCGTTGCCTTGTGCGAAGGCGGATTATCGTGGCAAAATCCAAGAATTTTCTTTCCTAAAATCTGGCCTTTTTCTTCTAATTTGCTCTCTTAAACCCCGCATAACGCTCAATAATATTCTTTATACCTTCCGGCAAGAATTCCGAATGCACAACACCGCAATAGTGACAAAAAACAGTCAACATGATTTTGACTTTTGATCGACTTTGGCGTGGTTTTTTCGGTTTCGGTTCAGTTGGAAGGCGCCACTTCGAAGCATGTTGACTAGTTTGCATGTCAAACTCGTAAACCCACGTCTCGTCACCAGTAACAATGCGTTTCATGAATGTTGGGACGTAATTGACTCGTTCTAGCATGTCCTCAGCGACTCTTATGCGATTAAGTTTTTGGAGAAAATTCAGGTCTTTTGGGATTAGCCGAGCGGCAACATGTTTCATACCCAAGTGAATGTTAACTTCATTTGCAGACGTTGATGGTCTACCAGAGCGAGGCAAATCTTCCTTCACATCTCGACCGCTTTTGAACACTTTGTACCACTCATAAGCACGTATTTTTGATAAAGCCGTAAGCCTTCTGTAACATTTTCAGTGACTCTGAACACAAAATTCATTGGCGATGCAAAATTTAAGAAAAACTCTTTGTTCGATGTTTTTGTCCATTATGAAATTCGCAATACGCACTAGATATGATATAACTAAAATAGCATTGTATTTTAATCTAAATAACAGATGTAACTCAAACACGCCAAAATGGAAAACAGTTGTGTCAATCTAACAACAACAAAAAAAAAAAAATGAATTTGGAACCATAAACAAATCATCCATTCCCGGAACTTTTTTGACTGAATGTATGACATTCAAAAGATATAATAAAAGGTCCCTTGATCTACAGTAATCTGGGTCTTTTATTTATATTGAACATGAGGTAATGATTTTCTACATCATATTCAATTAGTATCACAGGCTACTTCCCTTATTGTACTTCTAGTAGCTCAACCTCTCCTACCTACTCATTTGATGAATTACATAATAACCTAAAAGTCCAAAAGAAAAATGATCTTTTCGCATTCTGCCCTACATATTTAACGTATTCGATCACAGTCCGGCTGAGGACGAGATACGCAAACATGTCCCTTTGCGCCCTCCCATCTGTCATAGACGCTTCCGACGCACGACCTCCTGCTTAATTGACCTCCCTGGCCTCCCTGCATGTACCTACCTACTAATATACACTTCACATAGGTATATACAGTAACTACTTAGTGAAATCAGAGAGCACACTCATGAGATCTCTTTTCGGTTAGACATGGACATGAAAAAGAAAATGTGAAATCTTAAACTAGATGTTTGATTTATGAACGTCCACAAACTATTTCAATAGCTGCCCACGACAAATGTAAAGAGGTTATATTATTCAAATTGGACGGACTTTGTGAAAGTGGCGGATGAATGCATGTCAATTACTGTAACGTTGGCAACGGGCACAATGTATAGGTACAGTTGTTTGTTGGCCAGTCGCACGACACATGACAAAGTTTCCGCGGCCGGAGACGAGCTGTAGGTAATGTAACAACACAGCGGATGACCACTTACATAACATACACACAAAAGGCCAACACTTGCTGCACACAAATGAACGTAGTTTGCACATACGTTGAATAGACAAAGCACACAGTCACATGAGGTCATCTCCCCTCATTAGGTGGTTAGTTTTCCGGGCGTGTCCGCAGACTCCGGGGGGGTGAGGTGCACAGGGTAGGTGGCGTCGGCAGGGGGAGGGGGGGTGCTGGTAGACGGGAAGTTACTTAATTAATCCCCGCGCGGCCGCCATTGGCCAGCGGGACGTGCGGGCGGGCGGACGTCTCATCGCCCACGCGTTAATTGGGCGGGAAGGCGCACAGATTACAGCAGCGCTCCCGTTAATGAAACCGGACTCTCTTACCTACTGAAACATACCCATCTTACTATATGTTACTATGTAGCCAGCTAGGAGGCGCTGATGAAATTTACCGTACCCTTACATAGACACTTGTAGGTAAACGTGTCTAAAGCTCAAATTAGCTACAGTTGCTTTTGAAATAACTGAATCTTAA
This sequence comes from Lacanobia wlatinum, assembly GCA_947578705.1. Taxonomy (NCBI): domain Eukaryota; kingdom Metazoa; phylum Arthropoda; class Insecta; order Lepidoptera; family Noctuidae; genus Lacanobia; species Lacanobia wlatinum. The sequence goes on from OX388039.1 coordinate 17,345,813, forward strand.
ACATTCAGAAACACGAGACCTTCTCGAATCTTGCGTATTCTTGGAAAGGTATCAATATTTTATGAGGTTCTAAACAGTCGTCCTCTAAAACCCGTTACTCTTAAATACGTCAAAGACAAAGTTTATTCTTCTATCATTCAAACATAGCTTAGCGGAAAGGAAATGAAAAAGTCTTGCATGGCTTGGTTGGAGCGTTAATAAATATTGTAGTAGCGAAGGAGTTGACTCGAAACTAATATTGCTCTCGTCGCGTCAAGTGAACGTATAAAGCTCAGATTTAGCGTGAGCCGAGGGCTGAGCAGGCGCGAAACGCCCAGGTAAAGTACCTACTTACACCTCGATATACGAGGAAACGTAAATTATAATATTGTGTGTGTCGGTGCTAACCCTCTCGCGCGCCGCGTCCCCGCGTGTGTGCGCGCCCACTGAAAGAAAAGCAATTTCCTCCGGGCGGCGGGCGGCCGCAGGGGGTTGAGGTCTCGCGCGAATATAATTTTGTTCATTTTTTTCATTCGGGCGAGTTAATTCGGCTTCGCGGCGGAGTCGGCTATTGATTAGGGCGCGTCTTACGTTTTAATTTGTTTGCGCGCGCAGCCGCGATGCACCCGCCGAGATGAAACCCCCTCTCCATCTCTGCACCCCCAGCATCTTCTAATGAGCTCTAACTACGCCTAGACCACGAACGAATAATCACGAACCTTTTCATAATCACGTTCGCGCGTCACATGTTTGACTGTATCTTTTATGGAGGCTCTCGTCCGAGGCTCTTGTTTACACTTGAAGCGACCCCTACACGTTGTCGAGCGGTCTCAGGGTTGCCCTTTTGTGGATGACCGATATATTATTTTTGGATGTTTTTGCTGAAAAGGTAACAATAGTAATCGTGGATTTCTCTTCTTATTAAAGTGTAGAAATGCTGGCAGTTAGTTTATTTTTAGAAAGACTTTCATCAAAATATTGTTTTTCTGTCATTATTTACCAGGAAGGTTCAGAAATTGATTTAAGTTGTGTCTTTAATTACAGCTGATGAATTTCAATTAGGGCAGACGCAGAACAAAAAGCCATTCATACAAGCAAGGTACCCTTCCGCGTTTACCCACTTCATAAGATGAACTAACTCATATAACTCCTATCGTTCTATACCCAAGTATATAACCTAACACAGAACATAGCCATACCTAGATACTTTCCTAAGCAAACTATCTACAGCTTTACCATCCCATACACGCGCACTATCAGACACACACTTGATCATGATAGCGTAATTAACGGTGCATCGTCGGTGCGGCTCGGTGCGACGCCATTGGTCATCCCCCCACCCCCGGGCCAACCACCCCCGCCCCGCACACCCCCGGCCACCTAGCCTCACCCCCCCGCACGCCTGCCTGAAACAACGCCGGCTGCATGTGACACATTAGTAAATGAGACGACATTCGTTACCGGAGCGGAGCGCAGTAGGAATTCTCTCATTGGAAGCCTGCCGAGTTGATGGTTCAACGCAAATGCAATATCTGGGAAATTGTTGGCGATCTCTGTTTTAGTGAAGAACTGTTTGGTTGTTAATCGTTTATACCTAAACCTGAAAATTGTTGTGGAATGTAGCCTTTGTGAAAGAGCTGAACGAATCAAGATACCTATTGTTTGAAACGTTGTGGTCTTTATCTACTTACATTGTTTTTATTTAAACAATAATTCCAGAAATAGGTTATGTGTATTTCGTTTTAGCATTAAACGAGCGGAAAAGTTTGATTAATTAAGTAACTTTTACAGTTGTATTACCAAGTCCGTTTTATCTCGCTACAGCGTTGATAACTTGGTTCTATTTCTTCCACTTGCAAAATTTTTGACATTCCATTTAATAATCTTTAATTTGCACCTGTTAAAACAAAGAATAATTTATATTACCGTGTCAACACGTTCGTTATCTGAATTCGGCGTGTGTCCGAGGTCTCGGGGCGAAGCACCTCACTCAATAAATCGAGAGGCCGCCGCGGCCGCCTCCGCTCGGCCATTAAGGCTCGCGATAGTGGATACTCTTCGGGGTTCACTTTGTTTTATTACTTTCATTTTATTGTTTTAATTTGTGTGCGGGTGCGCTATTTGCGTGCGCGCAGTTTGTCGCGCGCCCCGCCCACCGCGCGGCGGCCAATGGCGCGCGGCCCGCTAACGAGCTGCTGCGCCCGCTGCGCCCGCGCGCCGACACGCGCCCGCTGCGCCCGCGCCGCCGCGCGCAGCACACGCACAGACATCGCGACAATGCTCATTGTTTCAAACTATTCTTATTTTGTTTTAGTTAGGTCCACCTCGCCGGTCGGCATCGCCTCCCACCGAGCGATAATTTCAATGTCGTCGCGTATATTGTGATATTGACTGAGATTCCACTCTCGCCATGTTTTATCGTCGGAGGCGCGTTTCGTCAGAGCTACTCAATAAGCAATAAACCATTCGCCTCCGAGGAGTTATTTTAAACCCTGACTGGGACTCGAATTGAGCCCACGCCTTTACACCTTTTAAAGGTTATTGTGTTTCCGAAACGCTAAAGATATAAACATTCAGCAGCCTCAAAAACGTTCACATCTTCACGTAAACAAAATACAAATAGACATTTTGAAATACAATAAGCAATGTGTGAAATAATACTACCTACCTACCGTAGAAACACTCATTTTACATAATTTCAGAGTCGTTTAAATTCGAAGGTTATGGCTTCTAAATTTCTAATAGATCGTTAATATTTTCAACAAGCCGTGAGATATTCAAAGCAGAATCAGGCACGACACTGCCACGAATAATATGAGGGGGAAACTAAGCAATTGATAGTAAAAATGGGCGTCGAAATAGAAAAATATCGTCGGACGCATTCGTGGCCTGGTAAAATATTCAATCGGGGCAATTCGGGTCCGCGTATAAATTCGGAACCGCCATTATTTGTAGCGCGTCCTCGCGACCGAAAATCGGTACGTACATTGATAGTCGTCATTTTTCTTGTAGGTATCGTTAATATTTTACGGGTGCGTGTCAACGGTTTATGGGCCCACTCTTAACACTAAAACGTTTTAGCCGTGCTCTCATTGTTTATACATTTTACTATCCACTTTTTATAGTTTATTGCAGCTTGAGTGCTGTTCGGGGTTATGACACCGCCTAACGTCCCCGTGACGTTCGATTGTATACCATAGAAGTTGATTTTTATTGCGCGCTGAAGACAGGCGGAAACTTTTGAAATTATCATGTGTATATTTGGCTGGCCCGCCAGGCAGTTACCACGGGCGTTCTGGTGGCGTGCGCCGACCTATCCACCAGTGACTGCCCAATAAAGGTACAACAGACTGCGGTATGATCATTTAATGGCAATCAAACCTCACTCACATTACTATTCCGTACGAATTTCACGGTCTATACTGCCTTAACAGCGGAAATCTGTAAACCTATAAGGTTCTAGGGTTTCCCAAGTTTAATTTCTATCGCATTACATAATATAATTCGTTTCACATAAAACGGTGCTGTCGTAAAACACATAACAAGGACGGGGGTCTTATCTAAGTGTAATTATCCGTCCAAGTTTGCGAGCTGAGAGAAAGAATTGCTGGAGAGTGTGTGCATGTGTGTGTGTGGGTGAGCCGGAGGGGGTGGGGGGGGTAGGCTCACATGGGACGCGCTCTAATGAGGTGCCTGAAAGCGACAATGTCTTTGAGTAAAGCAAATGTGTAGGTATCTACATAAGGGAGGGCTGCCTCCTAGCTACGCTCTATTTTAATGTGTATCTAGTGTACGTTTACGATGGATAGATATAACGTTATGTGGTTTTAAGCAAGCTTCAGGATAAGTGCTAGAAAAAGAATTTGGTTATTCTGTTTATTATGTAGGTAAGTTTTTTACTTCTTAATGTATCTCTGTACCTAGTGCAGAAACACGTGATTCTCAAATAGGTATTGGCAATCAAGACCCGTGAAACCATGCATAGGTAATCAATCAGTATAACAATGCCTACTTAGTATGATTTATTACAAAAACCATGACACGATAACACAGAACACCTTACCTAAACCTTGCAATTGTGTAGACTCAGTTAATAGCCAAGACAACCGTCTACCTCAGTCTCCTTTTTCTTGAAAATACCTGACTACTTAAAGGTGGGGTATTATGGAGCATCATCCTCTCATGTAACACGTTGTAAATCAGTCGTGTAGAACAACACAAGGTGTGTGCGGTGTGACAGCGGCGCGCGGTGTGACGGCGGCCGGCCGAGCCGACCCCGTGCGGAGCGGGGGTCGATTGCTCCTTCCGGTCCGGAGCCGGTTTTAATTTCCCGCGCGAGGCGGCGGCGCGTTAAGTTTAAACGGCCGGAGATGAGCCACACACGTACTAATATCATGCACGGCCCGGGCCGTCGCCATAGCGACGCACACTCTTATGACGTGTGCGGCGGGCGCGGTGCGCGGGTGTGAGGCCGGGGGTAATATGATTTGAGCGCCCCCGGGGGGTGTCGCGCCCGCTTGTTTGCTCTCCGATGCAATCGCGATACGAGCCCCGCCCGCGCCCCGGCCCCGCCGGCGACACATCTCTCACCTCCGTCGTCGATAACCGCATCGGATTCCTTGTTGCAAGCCACCGCATTCTATTGAAATAGATACCCGCGCCCACCTATTCACCTACCTACTGCTCTACTCGATTTACACGTCACCCCGCGCCGCACAATTTTCAACTCCACTCGACAGACCGCGCTCTTCCGTGTGGTTTCTGTTACCTATTACTTCATCGCCTCGAATACCTGTCTACCTACCTACCTTCACGTTATGTCGCACTCTTTTTGTCAGAAGCTCTGAAAAGTGCCCATTTTAAAAGTTTTACGCCAAACGAGATGGATAAAGTGTCACCTCAACAACGGTGCTTATCCTCGTTATGGTCCTAATAAATCAATCAATCGATTCCGCCGACAACACAGTAACAACCGCCGTCATATTCCCGCGATCTTTTTGCGTGTTGACTCAATCGTGTGTTGTCAGTTTGTCACATCGAGTGTGGAATCTGGCGAGTGTAACGGCGGCCGGTGACAATTACGCGCTGCCGCTGCTCATTAGTTGCGGCGCGCGGCCGCTTCATGTATCATGTATTGCGCGTCCTCGCAGCGCCAGCCACGGCCAGACAATAAAGCAATCAATCGGCACCGCGCGCCTCCGCAAACGAGCTGCCACGCCAGCGACGACGCCGTGCGACTCCACGCGATACATATGTATCGAACTATGCCTGTCGTGTAACGCGACCTAACTACACGTTCTCTACTTGTTTGCTATCCGGAGATGCAGACGATCATCTCGGCGGGGTACTCCAGTTTCAGACTTACTACCGCTACCTCTAAGGCTTTCCTAATAGGGCATTGTGACTGAACGGTGTGCGCTGTTCGGCCGCTGTAATTGCGGCGCGGACGCCGGAGGCCGCGAATAATACCGTACGTGATATATGGTACTACGGCTAATAACAGAGCTCGGGCCCAGCGCCGATTATCCCTTTACCCAGCGCAGACGAATTCGTATCGATCGGAGCGTCGCTCGGTCTCAGCTAATGAGAGCGGGATTTACTACTCATTATCCACTTGTGTTGGTGCCGGGGGCGCGATGAAGACGTCGCGGGGTCGCGGAGCCGCGGGCGCACAATTTGCGGCCAGCGCCGGCCGCCGCTCGCACCGCCGCACCGCTCCGCGCCCTAGCCCGCAGCGCGCTTTGTACTTGATCCCGGTAATTGCGGCCGCACTCGCTGTGCCGTGCAGCGCGATGCACCTTGCGCCGGCCACCACCACACGACCCACGCCAGTACTAGATAATTGCGCTATTGTTGCCTAGCTCAGCCACTAGCTCACAAATCGCTTTCAAGGAAGCTATCCACGTTTAAATTAGAAGGTTCAAACATCGAACGAACTTTGTTATTTGGACAATTAAGTTAGATAAGAAAATTAATAGTTCCATTGAATCGTGGCTGTAATATAGCATCGCATGTTCACTCCAGGCGGTGGAACGTTACCACACCCTGTTCTTTGAAGTAATTTTCTCGTACCCCGTATTCATTTCATGATGATCCACTACTTAGTTGAACGTTACTTCTAATATTTCACAAAAGAATATGTACCTTTAATGATAGCCGTAGGTTGATGTGATGGTGGCTCATAAACTTCACAGAAAATTATAACAGTACAATAACCAGACGATGCAAAACTCGGAACGAATTATGGCAAATGAAATGCAAGCACTTCTTTGTATTTTGCTTGAAACTTCAGGTCTCCGCTGAATATCTCATCATAAAAGCCTACCTCTGAGTGAAATCTTGGAAAGGTAGCGTTGTAAGGACCTTTTCGCCCTAGGAAAGAGCCATCGTGTTATCCCATAAAGGATACAAATAATTTCAATGATTTTACACCCCAAATCAGTAACCCTAATTCCCAAAAATCCATACCTGGTCTTCGTTGTTACAGATGGCTGGGCCGCGGCTCGATGTTCGTGCTGTCCGAGGCACAGGCCCGCGCGCTGCTGCGTGTCACCGGCCACGGCATCGGCGCCGGCGCATTAGTGGACATCGGCGCGGGAGACGGCGAGGTCAGCCGCCGCTTCGCCCACATCTACCCGCATAACTACGCCACTGAAATCTCTGCTAGCATGAGGAAAACACTGGCTGATAAGGGATATAAGTGAGTTGATGATGTTTTGTTTCGAACAGCAGTCAATATCGTGAGGGATGTCTTGTAGCAAATGGCAGCTGGTCCTGATGGTAAGCGGTAGGTACTTTCTTTGCTTTGAGTAGGCAATTTGAATAATCTAGATCAAAATTTCACGGATAAAAATCTGCTTATTCAATTTGCTGACTACCACATTTGTAAGGCTACCTGTCCATTGACGCGGTGCGAGGCAGCGGAGCGGAGAAATATTAACCAATGGAATTGCATAGAATGTCAGTGACTGTCATTTAATACAATTTCATTGGTTAATATTTCTCCGTTTCTCCGCTCCGCTGCCTCGCACCGCGTCAATGGACAGGTAGCCTCATCCTTATACTGCTGGAGTAGCTGGATAGCCTTAGCCCGTATTCCAAATTAGTTTAAAGGACCTACACTCAACTCAGTCGCCATAACTACGGATAAACCCTCGATTAATAATGTCAATACATAACAAGCTATAGGTCAATTTGATGATTCGAGAGGGATTCCAATTGCAGGACAAGACTTGGAGTATTGGAGTCTTCTAGCAAAGATGTTGCAACATCTTTGCTAGAAGACTAAGTTTCGAAGACATTAATTTTATTATTGGTCTATCTACGAAAAAGTCCAAAGAACTGTGGAAGGTTATGGGAATCCGGTGGATGCATAGCACCAGCCCTTGTAAGCTATGCTTGGCAATGCCCAATGTACTACATAAGACCTCTTTTGTCTCAGTGATGAATCTTACGTTAATTTATATACTTCCAGGCTGCTAGACACGGAGAAGTGGCACCACTACCGCCAGTTCGACTGCATATGCATGCTGAACCTCCTGGACCGGTGCAGCAAGCCCAAGACCATGCTGAAGCAAGCCAGGGATGCTCTCGCGCCGGGTGGAGTTCTAATGTTGGCGCTCGTGTTGCCCTACAAACCTTACGTGGAAGGTAAGACCACTAACACTTCAGAAGATCTTGACTTGACCACAAACCAAAGGTGATGCCCATTACAGTATTTTTTTTTACTATTGATAGGCACGCGTTTGACCACTATCTCACCTGATGATAAGAGATGATGTGGTCGAAGATGGAGCACGTTTGCCTTGTAGTTATCAGGAAACACAGACACCGGCAGGGAATTCCACTCATTAGCTGTGTACTATGAACCATAGCTAAACATGTAGGCAATAGTTGCTTGATAAAAAACTTCTGTGATAGATAGGGAAGAGACTTACTAAATGTGTTACCTTTTTCCAACTTATATGATTGCAATGCTACTGTTCAGAACATAAGCCACACGTTGGAGTGCCCCATTGCCAATACACCAGTACTTTGGGGGATTTAATCAATGCCACCGACGCGACGCTGCAATTATCTTAGCTACCTACTGGGCCCAAAAAATCTAAGGAGTTAACCAGAAGAAGAACTTATATAAATACATTTTTTTTAATAACCATTCTCACGCTTCTTCCAGTGACACCGGACCACAAACCTGAAGAGCGTCTGCCGATCGAAGGTTTATACTTTGAAGACCAGCTGGCGGCCTTCGTGAAGTTCATGCGCGCGGAGGCTGGCTTCGAGCTGGTGTCGTGGACCCGCGCGCCCTACCTCTGCGAGGGGGACTTCGCGCAGGCCTACTACTGGCTCGACGACTCCGTCTATGTGTTCAAGCCTACCGCACTAGACCCCAACTAAACGTCTTACAACAACGAACATTATACTCAACTATTTATCTTTAACGTCGCTGATAAGTACCATTTTTCATTAAGGAAAAGTTTTTGAAACAACCTTTTGAACTTGTGGATGTTAGTGCAATAACCGCTGTAGCGCAGTATACGTTTCTGAATTTTTAAAACATACGTGCTATTTAACGTTTATAAGGTTTTTTATCGAATAACAGACTTTCGGGAACTTGATCACGGTATTAGAATTTTTGTACTTACATTAAATGTAACATTACTTAAATAATCAGTTCCGTATACTGTATGCGCTTGCACATACGGGTTTAACTGTATGGAGTCCGCAATATGAGCGAAGAATTTCAAAATTCGTAATAGTGAAAGTTAGTTTAAGATTTTGTTTGCCTGTACTCGTTGGCCAGCTACCCGTTGCTGCGTGTAAATTACCACTGGGCTTACAAATTAATATTTCAAACTTCCCATAAGGCACTCCGTGGCATGGTGATAGTAAATACTAGACTGAAAAATACGCAAGTGCATCGCGAGGAAACCGGCATTTCTTAAAACCAGGAATTCCAAGGCTTGTGACATCCTCCAACCCGCACTGGTTCCAGCGCGTTTGTATATTATAGGCTGATTCTGCTACATAGTGCGGCGTCTTTTATTTTGCGTTGCAATAGATAAATATATTTTTTTAGCTAACACGCCTTCTGGTGGCATACAAAACGACCCCAAATGTCTCGAAAGAGTTTTCGCTCCTGGGGGGCTACTCTCTAACGAAATCCGTAGTTTCGGGCTTAGTTGCGGGCGGGCATTTTCTACTTCGTATCACCTAACCACTGAGAACTAATGATAACACGATTTGACAGTTACTGTGAAATCGTGTTGTCATTCATTCTCAGTTAGGGTTCGGGACTAATCGTAAGTCTGTAGGTGATACGGAGTAGAATACGCCCGCCCGCAACTAAGCCCGAAACTACGGATTTCGTTAGAGAGTAGCCCCCCTGGTTTGGCCGGTAGAAGATACAGTGACGGATCCAGAAAGTGTTTTTAGTCGGGCAGCTGATAGGTCCTCCAAAACTCAAATGGGCTTAATCAACGGAGTGGGTGGGATGGCTTCAACCCCCATCGCCTTCTGGGTCCACCGCTGTAGGGTGCATAACATTACTTACATCATTACATTCCTAGCGTAGATCGTATTCTATTGACATACTTAATCAATTCTACATATTTAAGGCTCGTCAAACGGTCGAAAGCATTTATAGATTTCGTCATGTCAATTGGAGTACTAGAAGAGTCTAATATATCCTGTCTTTTTTTATTCTTATGATATTTCTTATTTTCATCACATTAATTATGTTGTCAATTTACGTTACATATCAATTTAATTTGAGTGATTATTTGTTGTACCTTCTGTAAATATGTTTTTATAGAATTAATAAAGTTCTGAAACAAACATAACGAAAGGTAGTGAAATCATCGAACAGAAATATTTGTAAGATTATAATGTGTGAGTATGGCATTAACGCACATACTTGACATCGATGAATGTTTTTATTTTCAATAGCAGTTTTAGCCAATATAACGTATAAATAATATATTATGTGTACGCCATGTATAACAGTAATAAGTATGAGAAATTAGATGTTTTGTACGTTTTCTACGGTATATTTATATGTAATAGTCCTACTGTCTTTAATGCGTAAATATTAAATACTCATATAATCTATGTTCAAATATATAACTAACCTGTAGATGGTGAGACTAACGTCCAGTTTCTGGAACGCAAATCAACCCAAATTAAATTAGCCAACACACTGTTAAGCACGTGTCAACTGCTGTGAATGGTTGACTGAGGCCGAGCTAACACTTTACGGTACGGGCTAATTCTTGTTAAAGTTCCACCTGAACCTACCTGTTAGCTAGCTACCTGTAGGCCAGAGTCCTATACAAAATATTCTAATCGCCTCATACATGCTGCCGGGCACGACACGACACGACACAAGATGGTTTCAATTCTGACCTGCTAAGAATGTGCAGTGCGGTTCTGTAAACTTGTCAAAGTGAAAATCCGGTGAAGTGGCCACGAAGTGAGCTGTCAATCCAAGTAATCAAGAATGAATCTGTCATTGAAGAAAAATTACGAATTGCGTGAAGTCACCCAAGCCTTCAATCAATTCGACATTTTTACACAATCGACCGACTAATCTGATCGGACCGGATCGGCTCGTACCGTAAAGTATGAGCCCGGCCTAAACTAACGACAAACGGCGGGTCTAAAAAAGCCACTTTAGTAGAATCATAATACACATTTAGTGCCAAGAACTCAACGTATGGGTCGAGCAGTGATTCGTTCATGTGCCCACAACCCGTATCTGAGTCGTCGTTTTAAGTAGCTATATGTGACTTGTGTTCATGCGCGGGTTGTGGGCACACGAACGAATTGTTGTTCGGCCCATGTGTTCAGTGCTTGGCACTAAAAATGTAAAAACACTTTTGCACTTGGCACTGGAAAGTATTAATCACACAACAATCTGTCAAATTTCATTTTCATCTTTATCGCTATCGCTAACGCATTAGGTTCAAGGTTGATTGAAAAAAAAATACAGTGACAGGTAGTGTAATGTGCTTTCTGATTCTGCTAAAGTGGCATTTTTAGACCCGCTGATCACTTAACATGCATCTCATAAGTACATCACAAGTCGTTAATTTTCGTTTCAGAAACCACATGTCTGATTAATTAATTAATTATATTGATATTCTCGATATTAAGGAACCAAATATAAGTATTTATTGTGTTGTGTACATAAGGATTGTGCCAAACGTACGTAGAACATTCCACGGAAATTATTTCTGTCATATTGTTTTGTGTCTCATTTTGTAAAGTTACGCACTATATATTTGTTTTCTCTTTTAATCATTAGGTACTTAATTAAAGAATCTATGTATTAATAGTTTTTTTAAATAATAATTAAGTACGGTAGGCAATCATTCCGTTCTGTTTCAGTAAATAAGTAGATTGATATTACTTCGTTACTCTTTCATTGGTGTAATTGTAAATGTTTATAGAAATAAAGCAACTATCTTCTTGGATCTTTTTTTATTTGATATTTTTTTCCAAATACAGTTTTCATGAAAAACAGATTTTTAAAAGGCGATTCACAAGGTTCGTTCGTTCAGAAAAATCCCTACATATGATACCAACTGGCGATGGGTTTCGACCGTTGGTTTGTGACCACCCACAGGGCGAAACGCCATAGCCATGTTCCGGTACGATGCATGTTGTAGTGTAATTAAGAAGAGTTGGGTCGAAATAGGTGTTCCAATGCAGATGCAGACTAACCAGAGCTCGCGCTGATATGGACGTTTCCAGAGGCTAGTCGCGGAGGGTAGTAACAGGCTCAAGTAATATGCTGGTCCCACATGAAAGGCTGCCCCAACTCCCCTGAATGCACCACCGTGCTGGTTGGCCAGATGAGAGCCCGATGGACATTTCCTGGGGGGCTCGGGCATCCCCGCAGTCTTCATACTAGTGCCCCAATGATGCCGTGGGAATAGACGGTTTATATAAAACAGCTCAGTTTTTAAAAACGGCTAGCTGCTATGCATTGCTGCGTGCTTTTCAATTTAGCTTCGATGTATAAATAATATTTTGTAAGTAGGTTAAACACCGCATGGTGTCGGCCGGTGTCGTATGGTGCCGTAAAAGAATAATACCATCCCATCACCGGCTACCCTTATAAACACCGACGACTGGACCTGGCAACACTGAATACGAGAACACTCCGGACCGACGAGAGGATCACCGAACTAACGAACACCGAGGAGGAATTGAGCAGGTTGCGATGGAGTATTGTGGGATTGTCTGAAGTCCGAAGAGAGGGGGAAGGACACGATAATTCTCAAATCCGACAATCTGCTCTATTTCCGGGAGGGTGACCAGAAGTCTCGGGGTAGTATCGGGTTTATCGTTCACAAGTCCCTTGTGTCCAATGTCGTGAGCATCGAGAGTGTGTCGACCAGGGTGGCGTACCTTATACTCAGAATATCGTCAAGATATTCGTTGAAGATCGTTACAGGTTTACGCCCCAACCTCGACACACCCCGACGACGAAATAGAGACCATGTATGAGGATATATCCAGAGCCATACACGGTCATAAAACCTACTTCACCGTGATAATGGGGGACAACGCGAAACGGGGCAAACGAGACGGTGACGAGCTGCAAGTGAGGCAATTTGGATTTGGACGTCGGTACCACCGGGGACACTTACTGGCCAGTTTTATGGAGAAGGAGGGCCTCTCTATAATGAACTCATTCTTCAGAAAGCGTAAGCATAAGAAGTGGACCTGGCAAGGTCCCGACGGTGCAACTAAAAATGAGATTGACTTCATCATGTCGACGAAGAAGGAAATATTCAATGATGTCTCTCTGATCAACACGGTGGAAACCGGAAGTGATCACCGCATGGTAAGAGGCACATTGAATCTAAATATTAAGCTAGAAAGGTCTTGACTGATGAGGTCTACGCTCGGTCCTGCACAGATCCAGATCCAAAACTCTGAGAGCTTTCAGCTCGAACTTCAGAACCGTTTTGAGTGCCTAGGGAGCTCCGTGGACGAACGCAACGATGGGTTCGTGGAAACTGTCCATATTTGGGATCTAAGTTTTTCAAGCTCATCTAGGAGAGGCGGGAGATGATTCTGCAGTCTTCAGAGGATGCGTGCAGATACCGGCAGCTCAATAGACGGATCTCCAAGTCCTTGAAAAGCGACCTCCACCGCTTTAACACTGAAAAGATCAAAGACGCGATAGAGCGGAATAAGGGTTCCAGGGTCTTTGCTAGAGATCTGTGTATTGGGCAGAGCCAGCTCACGAAACTGAAGACCGCTGATAGCAGAACCATATCCTCCAAATCGGAGCTTCTGAGAGAGATCGAGACGTTCTACGGACAGTTATACACGTCAATCACTAAACCCGATACGAATCTAGCTAACGACCCAAGAGCTAGATAGACCCGGCACTACACCGAGGACATCCCGGACATCAGCCTGTATGAGATTAGGATGGCTCTGAAGCAGCTTAAAAACAACAGGGCATTTGGCAAGGACGGAATTACGGCCGAACTCCTGAAGGCGGGTGGAAAACCGGTCCTCAAGGCCCTTCAGGAACTGTTCAATTCCTTCATATCCGAGAGGAAAACGCCACAGGCATGGAACAGAGGTGTGGTGGTACTCTTCTTTAAGAAGAGCGACAACGCTCTGCTTAAGACCTATAGACCCATCTAATTTCTGAGCCATGTCTACAAGCTGTTTTCCAGAGTCATCACTAACCGTCTCGCGCGCAGGTTTGACGACTCCGGACGAATCCGGCTTCAGCACCGTAGACCACATACATACGCTCCGTCAGGTTATACAGAAGACCTAAGAGTATAATCTGCTTCTCTGCTTAGCGTTTATGGACTACAAGAAAGCCTTTGATTCGATCGAGACTTGGGCTGTACTGCAGTCTCTCCAAAGGTGCCAGATCAACTATCGGTACATAGAGGTGATAAAATGTTTGTACAAAAACGCCACCATGTCTGTCCGACTTCAGGAGCGGACTCGAAACCTATCCTCCTGCAGCGGGGTGCGAGGCAGGGAGATGTCATTTCTCCGAAACTGTTCACGGCCGTAATGGAGGATGCCTTCGAGGTTTTGGACTGGAGAAGGCTAGGCATTAATGTCAATGGCGAGAACAGCAGCCACCTCCGATTTGCCGACGATATAGTCGTCATAGCTGAGACTACGGAGGACCTCAGTACAATGCTCGATGACCTCAGTAGAGCTTCCGAAAGAGTGGCTCTCAAAATGAACATGGACAAAACCAAGATCATAGTAAATACCCTGTAGCACCCACTCCTATCAAGATCGGAAGCTCTACACTCGAAGTTGTGGACGAATACGTCTACCTAGGACAAACGGTCCAGTTAGGTAGGGCCAACTTCAGAAAGAGGTCAACTGTCGAATACGACTGGGCGGCGTTCGGGAAGCTGCGCGGTATCTTCTCATCCCACATACCACAGTGTCTCAAGACGAAAGTCAATGACCAGTGCGTGTTGCCAGTGATGACATATGGAACTGAAACGTGGTCGCTCACAATGGACCTCATCAGAATGCTCAAAGTCACTCAAAGGGCAATGGAGAGCCCTTTCCATCAATGCCAATGCTTGGAGTTTCCTTGCGTGATCGAATCAGGAATGATGATATCCGCAAGAGAACCAAGGTTCCCTGGTCCAATCTATGGTCCGGAGTAATGCTAGCGAAGGAGGAACACGGATGGGTTTTAGTCAGTAATAGTCTGACACTCCTTTATGCTTCGCCCAGAGCGGGAGGAGTCACTTGATGATATCCCATCGAAAAAAAAAAGAGACCCAAGGTTACCGACATAGCCCGAAGGATCGCCAAACTAAAATGGCAGTAGGCAGGGCACATTGCTCGCAGAACAGATGGTCGATGGGGCCGAAAAGTTCTGGAGTGGCGACCGCGTACTAGGAGACGCAACGTTGGAAGGCCTCCCACAAGGTGGACCGATGACCTGGTGAAGGTCGCGGGTAGCCGATGGATGCGATCGTTGTGGCGACGCTTGGGGGAGGCCTATGTCCAGCAGTGACCGTCTTTCGGCTGATATGATGATGATGAGGTTAAACATAATACTTTTACAACTCAATCTTTTTTGATAATTTTAAGCTAGATGAGGCTGGTGTTTTTTAGCTGACTACCCTGAGAAGAAACACCGAAACAAAGTCAGAGGTCAGTCTCTTTTTAAAGTCCATACAAACCGTACTGCAGTGCTATTCTGCAAATAACTATTTCAATATAGAGCTTCACCTGAGTGACAAAGCTCACTAAGTGAGCTTTATAACACACAATATAAGTCTTATATTAATACGGATTTGATACCTCACCTCGTATTCCGCTGTCGAGACACGAAAATGTTACAGAATAGCTTTACACGTCAAATCATAAAGCGGTCAAAGATGGAGCACGTTTGCCTAGAAGCAACCTATTCACTCTTGTCTTAAAGACTCCCAGGTTGTAGCTATCCGGCAACAGACTCTGGCAGGGAATTCCACTCCTTAGCTGTACGCACTATGAATGTGTTCCCAAAACGTTTTGTGCGTGTAGGTGGGATGTCCACCATGTGTCGGTGGCGCATCACCGTTCGTCTTGTGGTCCGATGATGGAACGGGCTTGGCGGAATTAAATCATGCAATTCCGTCGCACACTCCCCAAAATGCAACCGATAGAAAACCGACAGGCCAGCAACTCGGCGTCGATGCTCAAGACTTTTGAGCTTCGACTCGACGAGCCTGTCATTACCGATGATCCTCTTGACTCGTTTCTCAATTGACTCAAGGGCATCAAGCTGGTATTTGGCAGATCCGTCCCAAAGATGAGAGCAGCTAGTCGTATTCTGTAAATAAGTATTTCGATGTCGAGCTTCACCCGAGTGACAAAACTCACAAAATGAGCTTTATAACACACAGCATAAAGGTCTTAATTTGAAACTCACCTCGGATTCCACTGTCGAGATACGAAAATGTTGTTACAGAATAGCACTACAGTACTCCGTACACGACTCCGTATACGAACTTGCGCTTGATAGAGCTTAAGCAGCTGTTCTGGCGTGAAGTACCGTCTCACTTTTGCTAAACAAAATCAGTGAAATTGTCCAGACAGTGCAAGCATTTGTCAGTTATCGTGTAGCTCAAACTTAGAACTTCATCAATCAATAATCTGCCTACCTAGCATTTGCCAACTGTGTTGGGATCGATTTCTAACCGCATCCAGGTGAATAACACGATACCCCCTAGTAAGACAGATTTCCTGGCATCTGCCCGTAATTACTGTCAAACATTTACCAATAACAGCCGTGACCAAAAGTTTAACGCGGTTTCAAAGTGACACAGGAATCTGAGATTGTCAACCACAAACAGATCGCGGCAATCTTTGCTTTACCTTAAGGTCATCCCGTGCGGCTATTATTATTTAGCGTGCCCCTGTTCCCGTGCAGCTGTTTTTTGAGACCTTCAACTTATATCAAGGAGGTAAAATAAAAAACAGCCTTATTCAATTTAATTATTATTTATTTCTATGCACTGCTTTTCATTACTAAATTACCACCTTTACATTAAAAGAATCTTCAAATACAAATAATAAATTACATGGCAAGGCCAATTTTGTTACAACATAAATACAACTGATGATCGCTATAACCGAATTGACTCCTGTATCGGCGAAATAATAGTAATACTAGTGGTTTGTTAAAGACACCTCCTGTGTCGTGTAGTTCAATTGGATCAGTCTAAAACAAGCAACCATCAGCTGTGAATACTAAACACTTAAAGAAATTTCGAAAAATAATCTATATGTATAATAGTAACTAATTTTCCGATTGGTATTGTATTATAATGTCAAAATTACATTTTGATTGAATAAAAATTTATCACAGAATTCAGATGCCAAACGTTATTCGCTGTTGAAGATTACTGGTAAGTATTACCAAACAATAATAAATGCTTTTTCCGATGAGACATAAAATAATGATGATGAATAATTTAACATGTCCGTAAATACTACAATACAATACAAAAAACTATGTTATTACGTATGAATAAACCATCACTAAGAGAAAGTATATAATGGAGAAATATTATAGTTACATTATGACTCTGTCACCGCAGCGAGCTCGCGATCAAGCCGCCAGAATATGATGCGATGTGTTATGTTCATGCTGTGAGATCATCAAAGTACTGGTCACAATATTATAGTTACGTGCTGAACTGACAGAGCGAACGTTTAAACGAAATAAGTCACATACAAAGTTATCAATTTTCAATACCTTAAGAAAGAGTTCCGATCATATCAATAAAAAAATGAAATATGAAATCCATTTTTGACTAGAAAGCTTACAATTCTAATACAGAGAGAGATTCTTTTGGAAGTTTATAATACTTTATCGAGAGTAAGATTTTGACGGTTATATCAACTTAACTAATACTAGAAGTAGTGTTAGTTGTCGGTGAAGACGTAGTAGCCTCGTTGAATATTTGGATAATGTACCGAAACGACAGTTGTAGGTAAAGTAGAACTAGTGCCGATTATAGTTTTCCCATATAAACAGCTAATACGAATATGACATACAACATAAGTGTACAGCGCACTTACCTACAAAAAGCTGCTTACAATTAACGTTATTTGACAATAATCAAATAAATTGTGATGAGTACAACAATCCAATGACCCGAGACCATGTCAGAAGTACTTACGCTATACAATACAACCCCACTCACCCCGCTGTGATGCGAATACGATACGTTATGTTTATAATTTAGAATTACAGTACTAAGATACAAAACTTTAAATTTAAAGTAGGCTTTGCCTAATTATTGCACTAATCATTAACTTATGTAGTCCATTATTTCACATGATGATGTTATGGAAGTAAAAAGTGACTCCTATCAGTGATACATGTCGATCAAAGTCAACTTCAGCTAAGCTCCTTCGACCGTTCTATTTACTCTACTGTACACTGAGATAATATAAACACAATATAATAGGTAGGATAAAAAAGTGGCCTAACTACGAAAAATAATTTATACCTATTAACCTTACAATAAAAATTCCGTTTTGTACGACGCGACGCGTATCCCAGTGTACAGTATGCACTTCATCATAACTTACAGATCCTAATCTTACACATCCACAGGCAACATCAGCTAAGACGTGAAAAATTTGCAGTCTTCAATAAGATACTAACCTCCCTATCACTCACAAGACAAGACATGGCGATCAAAACTTTATTACATATCAATATGCGCATAATACTCAGCGAATTAAAAGCGTCATGGCGGACAGCGCGAAGTAATCGACAGACATAGAGTCAAATGTCGACCACGCGACGCTGCCCCGCACTAGCAACGCTCACAACTATGGTAGGCGCCAAATAAACTTGCAATAGCGGTCATTGACCCACCTACATTTGTTAACATTCTTATACATTGTTATAGAGAACGAGCACTATAATGTGGCAGCACAGAAGTGTCGTTGTCAAATATATTTTACTTATAACTTTCGAAATTGCAACGCTAGATGGCACAGTCTACTTCGTGCACGTTCCCCTAAACGTAGCGTGCAGGTACTTTAGGTGGCAGCACAGATGCGCCAATTTCAAGTATTCTTAACGGTAAAGTTTCAAATATACAACATTAGATGGCATTGTCAACGCCGTGCACATTCCCTATAAAGCTGTCCAGAATCGACGTCTATAGTGATCCTTTACATGTTCTAGTAATGAAAAACGATTCATAATTTATTTTTCGGGTACCTTCTGAGAGATATTAGGGAAAGGTTAATGTACTTTATTGTAAATTTATCCGGCGCTTAGTCTACTATACATACGTTCCTAAGTAACATTCATGTCAAGACTTCGCTCAGACCTACTTCTATTACACTTCTATCACAGTGTAAATAATGCACTTACGATAATAACTGAGAATAAACCTAAAATAATTAGGACGAATCTTGAAATTACAGTAGAAAAAAATACCTTAACCATTAAATACGTTCAGTAACAACGAAAGCATACACGATTGTATGAACTTTTACAACAGACAATATGAAATAATATGTAAGTAAAATATAAAAAAAGAAACTTCTGCAAACACCAACAAGTAAAGCAATAAAACCGCAAAAACAAGGACAGCATGATTTATCAACTACATACAAACCCAGTTTGTGCTGAATATGAGGTGGCGGCGTTACATGACACACAACACACTCGATATTCAAATAACTCGGCGTAAGCGTAGACGCAGATGCGCAGCGTCAACAATATCTCTAATACATACAAGAACACGACAGCTCAGCGTCCGACACGGTTTCACTCTCAAGGTACAACATTCCAAACTAAATGGAAAAACTATCTCAATCTTACTCACTAACTAATGACAAGTTTTTATCGAGAATTATTTTTACGAATAAAATATGCAGATCTTGATTAAATACGAACTTAAATAATGTGGCCCGAGTATCGAAGTTTACAGCGATCAATGTAGCACGAACTATGAAGCCCTACCACAGTATGAACTTTACTAAATACTCCGACTAAAATATTGGAGTGGGTACTAAAACATTAACTCACCCAATCTTTAGGTCAGCGCTAAGAAGACTACTTTTCGACTATTGACAGTGTGAAATGAAATCGCATGGTTTTGATTAGTGACTCTCGCTACAACTTCCTATTTTTTTTTGTGCACACACGTACTTATTTACTAACTACTCTGTTCGCTGTAAACTACACGGCCGAGAATAATATAATTATGTTGAACAGCACGTACTTTGGCTATGCTATGTTTGTGTATGTATCTATAGGCCCCGTCACGAGAAACTATAAATTTTGTAAACACACATTCAATTGTTTCAAATGTTTGTTCCATGAGCCAGACACGTTCCAGTACGACAAAACATTTGACGAGAACGCTTTGTATCGATAAAATATAACTCGACCAAATTAAATTGCTCGTTAGTATTGTATTACACGTATGTTTCTTTGAGTTGATTGAATTTGGTATTATTTGCTGTCGATATGTAACTTAGTAGAAGTTCTTTGTTTACAAAATTTATAGCTTCTCGTGACGGGGACTATAGCACTTAGACATTTTTTTCTTTATTGGTTGCCAGCGCGACTGCTGGTTTGCGGTCCTATGTTAGATTTCCAGGGTAGTTTATCGGGTTTTCCACTAGGTTTTATTTCCCCAACCCTGTGGCTGGGAAAGCACGCTACCGATCCCTTCTGGGTCGTGTCAGATTATCGTTCCATCGGAATACGGAGGTTATGGAACGCTTGCTTTTGCGCACACTCTTTTCCACTATAATTTATCGTACGTACTTGTCTGTATTTGGAAGAAGAATTCGTTATAATTAGCAAATTTTGGACCAGTAAACGCTAAGTAAGTCTCAGTAACGGCCATTTTCAATAACCGATCTATCTTTACTTCCAGCTACTAAAGATAAACAAATATATCAGTTTATACAGGAAAAATGTAAAGTCAAAATTTGTCACATCGGAATTTGTAAGTATATGTTCTAGTATTTTTTATTCTTTGTAGTTATGGATTGTTTTATATTGTATAATAAGATCTCAGAAATCTAAATATGTTTACATTGAATGAGAAAAAGGTATCTTTCGTTGATCTGTTTGTTTATCGGAGATCATTATCTATCCGCAAACTTAGATAGGTTCTTGAAAACGGCCGTATGTCGTGTATTTTAACCCAAAATTTTTAGGGCCTTTTTAATACAAGGGGTCAAAAATCAACTTAAAATACACATCACTTAAGTCCATACTTGATACTTGAGCGATGGATTGAAATTATTTTGAGTTACTAACTCAAGTATAGTCTCTGTTAAAATCGGCCGCTGGGGTCGAAATGAGAGCTTTTTTTAATGCTTAACCAAAGTACGTGCTAAGTAACGTTAATTAATCTCGGCCTGACTCAAGCTCGCAATCCTGGCGTGTTGTCAAACCGTGTGGCGTGTGTCGCACGTGACGTCACCGCGGCTACTCGTCGGCGGCGCTGGCGTCCGGTGGCTAGTTGCCGCTCACTATCTTACGGCTCTCCAGCTCCTCCATGTTGTTTGAGCTGAATACAAATAAGAAAATCATTTATTTATTTATACACTAGTAAAAATCACTGTACAAAGGCGGACTTAATGCCTTAAGAGCCTATGCACATGGCGTATTTTCCAAGGCGCCGAAGACGCGCGTTTTACGAACGCGCGCTCACGGCGGTCGCTGTAGAAATGACCAAAAAGCAATAATGTCTGCGTCTGAATTTCGTTTAAAGCGCGTCGTCGGAGCGTTAAAAAACGCCATGTGCAAAAGCCCTCAGGCATTTTCTACCAGACGACCGCTACAACGTAATGGAAAAACAACACCTAGGTATGAGACGCTCAGAACCGGGAAGTATGGCAGGGAAGAAATGGGAAGCTTAGTAAGGTATAATGTCATGGTTATGCAAATAATAATAATGTTCTTACCGGAGCTTATCATCGTTTTT
The DNA here is from genome assembly GCA_947578705.1 of Lacanobia wlatinum. Lineage (NCBI taxonomy): Eukaryota > Metazoa > Arthropoda > Insecta > Lepidoptera > Noctuidae > Lacanobia > Lacanobia wlatinum. The sequence continues at coordinate 17,367,277 of OX388039.1, forward strand.
CCATGAAGTGACCTGGATGTGTGGCGGCGGCAGGTAGCTGCGCAGCGACTGCACCAGCTGTATGGTGTCCAACAGAACTGAAATAAAAAAACAAGAACTGAGCAATTTGTCAATGCAACATCAACAATAATGGTGATGATTGGACTTTTGACAGTTTTTTTCATGTTTACAAATGCACGCAGTACGTTTTGTATGAAGACTTGCCTCATAGTTATTTATTTCCAGCCTGTTCTGTCTCACTGCAAGCAAAAGGCTCCCTTTCTTCACAGCGGGTTTTTGTACTCATCATTATGAACAACTTTTACTACTAATGGGCGATTCGATTTTTTTTTTCACGATTTCAGTGTTGGTTCCATAATGATGAGTTCTATGACCCCTTAAGAGGTATTGCGTTTATTCTGTTACAAATTGTATAGTCACATTCATAGCAAACAAGCATACGTACTCTTCTGCAGCTGCTCGCTCTGCTTGCCGTAGGGCTTGCACATGGCAGGGCGCACGCAGGGCCGCATGCGCTGCAGGTTGCGCGTGTCATAGAGCTATATACGTACTCTTCTGCAGCTGCTCGCTCTGCTTGCCGTAGGGCTTGCACATGGCAGGGCGCACGCAGGGCCGCATGCGCTGCAGGTTGCGCGTGTCATAGAGCTATATACGTACTCTTCTGCAGCTGCTCGCTCTGCTTGCCGTAGGGCTTGCACATGGCAGGGCGCACGCAGGGCCGCATGCGCTGCAGGTTGCGCGTGTCATAGAGCTATATACGTACTCTTCTGCAGCTGCTCGCTCTGCTTGCCGTAGGGCTTGCACATGGCAGGGCGCACGCAGGGCCGCATGCGCTGCAGGTTGCGCGTGTCATAGAGCTATATACGTACTCTTCTGCAGCTGCTCGCTCTGCTTGCCGTAGGGCTTGCACATGGCAGGGCGCACGCAGGGCCGCATGCGCTGCAGGTTGCGCGTGTCATAGAGCTATATACGTACTCTTCTGCAGCTGCTCGCTCTGCTTGCCGTAGGGCTTGCACATGGCAGGGCGCACGCAGGGCCGCATGCGCTGCAGGTTGCGCGTGTCATAGAGCTATATACGTACTCTTCTGCAGCTGCTCGCTCTGCTTGCCGTAGGGCTTGCACATGGCAGGGCGCACGCAGGGCCGCATGCGCTGCAGGTTGCGCGTGTCATAGAGCTATATACGTACTCTTCTGCAGCTGCTCGCTCTGCTTGCCGTAGGGCTTGCACATGGCAGGGCGCACGTAGGGCCGCATGCGCTGCAGGTTGCGCGTGTCATAGAGCTATATACGTACTCTTCTGCAGCTGCTCGCTCTGCTTGCCGTAGGGCTTGCACATGGCAGGGCGCACGCAGGGCCGCATGCGCTGCAGGTTGCGCGTGTCATAGAGCTATATACGTACTCTTCTGCAGCTGCTCGCTCTGCTTGCCGTAGGGCTTGCACATGGCAGGGCGCACGCAGGGCCGCATGCGCTGCAGGTTGCGCGTGTCATAGAGCTATATACGTACTCTTCTGCAGCTGCTCGCTCTGCTTGCCGTAGGGCTTGCACATGGCAGGGCGCACGCAGGGCCGCATGCGCTGCAGGTTGCGCGTGTCATAGAGCTATATACGTACTCTTCTGCAGCTGCTCGCTCTGCTTGCCGTAGGGCTTGCACATGGCAGGGCGCACGCAGGGCCGCATGCGCTGCAGGTTGCGCGTGTCATAGAGCTATATACGTACTCTTCTGCAGCTGCTCGCTCTGCTTGCCGTAGGGCTTGCACATGGCAGGGCGCACGCAGGGCCGCATGCGCTGCAGGTTGCGCGTGTCATAGAGCTATATACGTACTCTTCTGCAGCTGCTCGCTCTGCTTGCCGTAGGGCTTGCACATGGCAGGGCGCACGCAGGGCCGCACGCGCTGCAGGTTGCGCGTGTCATAGAGCTATATACGTACTCTTCTGCAGCTGCTCGCTCTGCTTGCCGTAGGGCTTGCACATGGCAGGGCGCACGCAGGGCCGCATGCGCTGCAGGTTGCGCGTGTCATAGAGCTATATACGTACTCTTCTGCAGCTGCTCGCTCTGCTTGCCGTAGGGCTTGCACATGGCAGGGCGCACGCAGGGCCGCATGCGCTGCAGGTTGCGCGTGTCATAGAGCTATATACGTACTCTTCTGCAGCTGCTCGCTCTGCTTGCCGTAGGGCTTGCACATGGCAGGGCGCACGCAGGGCCGCATGCGCTGCAGGTTGCGCGTGTCATAGAGCTATATACGTACTCTTCTGCAGCTGCTCGCTCTGCTTGCCGTAGGGCTTGCACATGGCAGGGCGCACGCAGGGCCGCATGCGCTGCAGGTTGCGCGTGTCATAGAGCTATATACGTACTCTTCTGCAGCTGCTCGCTCTGCTTGCCGTAGGGCTTGCACATGGCAGGGCGCACGCAGGGCCGCATGCGCTGCAGGTTGCGCGTGTCATAGAGCTATATACGTACTCTTCTGCAGCTGCTCGCTCTGCTTGCCGTAGGGCTTGCACATGGCAGGGCGCACGCAGGGCCGCATGCGCTGCAGGTTGCGCGTGTCATAGAGCTATATACGTACTCTTCTGCAGCTGCTCGCTCTGCTTGCCGTAGGGCTTGCACATGGCAGGGCGCACGCAGGGCCGCATGCGCTGCAGGTTGCGCGTGTCATAGAGCTATATACGTACTCTTCTGCAGCTGCTCGCTCTGCTTGCCGTAGGGCTTGCACATGGCAGGGCGCACGTAGGGCCGCATGCGCTGCAGGTTGCGCGTGTCATAGAGCTATATACGTACTCTTCTGCAGCTGCTCGCTCTGCTTGCCGTAGGGCTTGCACATGGCAGGGCGCACGCAGGGCCGCATGCGCTGCAGGTTGCGCGTGTCATAGAGCTATATACGTACTCTTCTGCAGCTGCTCGCTCTGCTTGCCGTAGGGCTTGCACATGGCAGGGCGCACGCAGGGCCGCATGCGCTGCAGGTTGCGCGTGTCATAGAGCTATATACGTACTCTTCTGCAGCTGCTCGCTCTGCTTGCCGTAGGGCTTGCACATGGCAGGGCGCACGCAGGGCCGCACGCGCTGCAGGTTGCGCGTGTCATAGAGCTATATACGTACTCTTCTGCAGCTGCTCGCTCTGCTTGCCGTAGGGCTTGCACATGGCAGGGCGCACGCAGGGCCGCATGCGCTGCAGGTTGCGCGTGTCATAGAGCTATATACGTACTCTTCTGCAGCTGCTCGCTCTGCTTGCCGTAGGGCTTGCACATGGCAGGGCGCACGCAGGGCCGCATGCGCTGCAGGTTGCGCGTGTCATAGAGCTATATACGTACTCTTCTGCAGCTGCTCGCTCTGCTTGCCGTAGGGCTTGCACATGGCAGGGCGCACGCAGGGCCGCATGCGCTGCAGGTTGCGCGTGTCATAGAGCTATATACGTACTCTTCTGCAGCTGCTCGCTCTGCTTGCCGTAGGGCTTGCACATGGCAGGGCGCACGCAGGGCCGCATGCGCTGCAGGTTGCGCGTGTCATAGAGCTATATACGTACTCTTCTGCAGCTGCTCGCTCTGCTTGCCGTAGGGCTTGCACATGGCAGGGCGCACGCAGGGCCGCATGCGCTGCAGGTTGCGCGTGTCATAGAGCTATATACGTACTCTTCTGCAGCTGCTCGCTCTGCTTGCCGTAGGGCTTGCACATGGCAGGGCGCACGCAGGGCCGCATGCGCTGCAGGTTGCGCGTGTCATAGAGCTATATACGTACTCTTCTGCAGCTGCTCGCTCTGCTTGCCGTAGGGCTTGCACATGGCAGGGCGCACGCAGGGCCGCATGCGCTGCAGGTTGCGCGTGTCATAGAGCTATATACGTACTCTTCTGCAGCTGCTCGCTCTGCTTGCCGTAGGGCTTGCACATGGCAGGGCGCACGCAGGGCCGCATGCGCTGCAGGTTGCGCGTGTCATAGAGCTATATACGTACTCTTCTGCAGCTGCTCGCTCTGCTTGCCGTAGGGCTTGCACATGGCAGGGCGCACGCAGGGCCGCATGCGCTGCAGGTTGCGCGTGTCATAGAGCTATATACGTACTCTTCTGCAGCTGCTCGCTCTGCTTGCCGTAGGGCTTGCACATGGCAGGGCGCACGCAGGGCCGCATGCGCTGCAGGTTGCGCGTGTCATAGAGCTATATACGTACTCTTCTGCAGCTGCTCGCTCTGCTTGCCGTAGGGCTTGCACATGGCAGGGCGCACGCAGGGCCGCATGCGCTGCAGGTTGCGCGTGTCATAGAGCTATATACGTACTCTTCTGCAGCTGCTCGCTCTGCTTGCCGTAGGGCTTGCACATGGCAGGGCGCACGCAGGGCCGCATGCGCTGCAGGTTGCGCGTGTCATAGAGCTATATACGTACTCTTCTGCAGCTGCTCGCTCTGCTTGCCGTAGGGCTTGCACATGGCAGGGCGCACGCAGGGCCGCATGCGCTGCAGGTTGCGCGTGTCATAGAGATATATACGTACTCTTCTGCAGCTGCTCGCTCTGCTTGCCGTAGGGCTTGCACATGGCAGGGCGCACGCAGGGCCGCATGCGCTGCAGGTTGCGCGTGTCATAGAGATATATACGTACTCTTCTGCAGCTGCTCGCTCTGCTTGCCGTAGGGCTTGCACATGGCAGGGCGCACGCAGGGCCGCATGCGCTGCAGGTTGCGCGTGTCATAGAGATATATACGTACTCTTCTGCAGCTGCTCGCTCTGCTTGCCGTAGGGCTTGCACATGGCAGGGCGCACGCAGGGCCGCATGCGCTGCAGGTTGCGCGCCAGCTCGGCGAAGGCGCGCACGACCCGCTCCTGCCCCCCCGCCCCCGCGCCGCCCGCGCTCGCGGCTGCAGCAGTGCTCGAGCGCTCCGCGTGCGACGACGTGCCCGTGCCGCTTGATAGAGACTCCAAGCTCTCTAGGTTTGCCCTAGAAAACAAGCAATGTTTAGTTGGTTGATCAGATTCAAATCAGTGAGTAAATAAAACGACAAGTCTAACAACTCTCAAAAAAGTTTCTTTTTTTTTGCAACTGTGTAAAAGGTAGATTGGGCCAATAGACTGCTAGTCTTGATAAATTAGTAAAGTTGGATTTAGTTTATAATAATATGAAAAACACAACTAGGAGAAATGTGGTCTTGTGGCATATCCCAGGTTAAGCATTTGTGTTGACTAACTTTTATCCAACTTCGACTGCTAGAATGGTTGTATTTGATTTTGTCTCAAAAATTTCTACGAGAGTTTTGCCTTATGGATTTCAAAAGGGCGCATGTAATAAAACCCACTCACCTCAGAAAATCAGTGAGCTTATGCTCATCTGTATAATGATGCTTGGACTTCGTTTCCAGACTGGCTTGTGAGGAGCTGGCAGACCTCTGCTGCGAGTGAGCGTACTTGTCAATGGAGGACTGATGGCCCAGGGAGCGGCTCTGATGTTGCAGCAGCATCTGCTGGTGCTGCGACAGCTTGTCCTGGCTGCGGCGGTCCGACTTCTCGCCCGATAGGCTGGCTGCAATTCAAGTTCGAAGATGTTGAAGTAAGATCGAATCTAGGTACAATTCTTTTGTTTAATTGTTCCATCATAGACCTTATTAAATGCTTTTACCAAGGCAGATTGGGGTTTTAGAGTGTACCCTTTCTTTGTTTTAATGAAGACTTTCAGAAGTTCTATCACACTGTTAATTGAAAAACAATATGTTGTGGTGTCAAATGTTTCCATCGCATCATCATTTGCCTAGCGTTTTACTAACTATGGTTTCCAATTTAACTGGATTAGCTGAATACCAGTATTAAACATGGAGCAACTGCATATTTGACTGGACAACCCAGTTAATGCTTCCACCACATATCAAGTGCATGTATTGTGTGCAGTGCAGTGAGGCAAGGGTGAGTAAAAATAAGAGTAGAATTAGTGCACAGACGGAAAGTTATGTAGTTGTGATCATTTGGAAACACCCTTAGTTGTAAGTGTTGGCAAGAAAAACCAGAAGCAGAAATTTCATCTATACATGCTACGAAATAGAGTCGCTTTTCCTGTCCGTTTATGGGACCGCGTATTTCTTCTAGCTGCGCAACGGATTTTGATGCGGTTATTTCAGAACTTTTGGAAGGAACGAAGTATGGTTTATGTATCTCGATGTTTTGTTAAGTCGTAAAAACCGTGCGAAGCAAGAGCGGGCTGCTACTGCTGCTAGTGGATAAAGAAAAGTGATTTTTACTTAACAACTCACTGAGAGCGGCGAGGTGAGGTGCGAGAGGAAGCTGGTAGTCTTGTGCGAGCGCCGTGCTGCGCAACAGACGCTCCACCGCCTGGCTGTCGGGCAGATTCGATGCGCCCGCATCTGACACACCACAGTGGGCCATTTAATATCATATGCTTACACAATCTAAGTTTTTGTATTCAGTCCGAATTTTTACTGTCACAGGAAGCTACATATTTTTTATACTGCAATAAAAATAACCAGCACTAACAATTTGTTTTTTAAATCCACATTGGTTCCAGTGGATTATGGCTTATTTCCTCTCTTAAGGAAGCCCTGTATCCCAACAGTGGGAATGTTATAGGCAGAGTATAGTAGTACACTAAGGACTACAGTTACTTTTCTTCTTATCCAAAAGCTACTAAGCATAATTCTAATCATTGTTTGTCACCACGACTGGGACACAGACATCTTTTCAGTCATATGGAATGGACCATGATCTACCAACCATGAAGGCTAAGTGTAGTTTGTTGAATAACATGTCCGAATTATTAGTGTTAGGATATGCAGGTGTCCTCAAAATGTTTTCTGTCACTGTTTTGCAAGCAGTAGTGATGAAATAAATGATATCTTTGTAATAATCATTGCATTACAGAAAAGTACATTTCAAACCTCAAACAGCAATGGATGTAGTAGAACAAATGTGAAATAATCTTCCATTCGCTACTATTTCAACATAAATCAGTACATATATAGCATTGAATCATTCCATTGATTTCCCAAGTAGGTCATAATAGCTCATAAGAACATAATACAGTTAGAATCATGTACATAATCTTAATAGAAACCAATTGGACTGTGAATGCACACAATGATTTTCTCTTTTGATGATAATGATTTCTTTTGTATAGAATTATGTTTTTCATCTTTTACATACTGCCTTCTCATTATTTGTCAACTTTCCTTTCTGTGCTTAGCCTGGGATTGTAAAATTTACTTTATTTTAGAGGTTTTTACCAGATAATGATCACACGGATTTTTAACTTCCCATTATTGTATGAGGGGTCTGTCCTAAATCTTGTTAATATTGTTGGTTCACTTGTGGGACATAATTTCTGCCCCTAACGAAAGTTGTTTCACTGATAGAAAGCTAGGTTATTGCCAAATGCCGTAGCTACTACTATTTAGTAAAATGCTTCTATTTATTTAGGAAAAATATTGTAATCTGATTAAAGTCACAGGAAAAACCAAGTTAGCCATAAGAAGACTTGTCAGTATCTAACAGTCCCTACTCAATTTACATCCATCAACACGTAAAGCGTCACAAGAATTGATAGGCAGCTTAAACTATACCACAGACCCACATAAACAAGATGAACAAAATTGGAATGTCAAGATAATCCTAATATATATTTTTTTCCGTTACTGAGTAAGTAACTAACAGAAAATGAACAGCTGAAACTACTGGTTTTAGAAAGTTGAAATTTCGCATGTAGCTTCCCTACACTCCTTAGAGAAGCACTAAGAGAGGATTTCCCGGAATTCCTACGGGAACAGGACAAAACGGGATATGAGATTACCAGGTATGTAGGTGGGTTGCTGGGACAAATGCTGCTGTATTGACTTCTGTGTCATCTCCAGCTGGTTTTTGTAGTAACGACAAGCGGGGTTGGGGCAGTTCTGCACCACCTCTATTATGAACTCCTTCTCCATTCCAAACTGCTCCCTGCCTATTGTGTATGACTCTACAACCTAAAAGGAGAGTGTGAGATTAATATCAGGATAAAAGAAAATGGCGAATGAGAACATTTTTGATTGCAACTTTGTAGTTGAAATCCAAAACGTTCTCATTTGCCATTAACCCTAAGTGCAACATACTGCACTAGTTTTTGAAGTTTCCTTTGCCTATAAAATTCAAATGCAGTGGTGTGTTGCTAATTAATTACATGTCAAGAGAATTCCGAGAATTGCTTGTGCAAAAAATGGAGTACAAAACATGTAGTGTTTAATTAATGACACTGGATTCTTTTACAATACATAAATATCTTATAGGAATTTCATTTGATTACAGTTTTTGCTAGTGATAAAAACAAACTCACAGCTCTGACGGTTGCTTCTAATCCTAGATGGAGGCCATGTGGTCCATTCATGTGTTTCAACATGACAGCATTAGCAAAGTGTTCATATGGCAATATAATCTTGCCGTTTTCACGAAGAATCAGTCTTCCTTGTGTATCTAAACCTACTCTGGATGCCATCATTCTGTAAACAGTTATTAAATTGCTTGAAAGGTATTTAAATACTATAATAACACCACTTCACATCCCTAAAATTGATCAAAGTACATATTAGGAGTAGGTTTTTAAGGACCACATTTAGAACTAGAATCTTGTAAGATAGTACAATTCATTTATTTAAAAATATGTAAACAAACAGCATTCATATTGTATGTTTAGTTCATACAAGTTATCAGAATACAGGACAATATCAACAAAAAATATAAATATTTAACTTACTGCAAATAAGCAGCACTTGGAAGCATTGATGACTCTTTGAGATCACTAAAACACTGGAGGAGTTCTATGCTAGGGCTCCAGCCCTTGTTCTGTAGATACAACTGCAGCAGCATGTAAAGTTTCTCGGTGACATAGCCCTCAGCTCCGTGTGGAGTCGCTGAACTTGACGTACTCGCCGCGCCACTCGAAGTCCCAGTGCTTTTAGCAAGTACACTCTTCATCGTCTCCGCCAAATCCATCTTGTAGATGTCTAAATATGTCCTCTTTTGGGAATCCTTTGAGATAACAAACAAACAGTTTAGCAAATAATGCCAACCATAAGAGATCGATAGCGCTAGACGTTCACTAAAACACTGCCTCAAACACCGTGTACACGCATACTTACCAGAATGATAATATGTTCGTGCTAAAGAATTAAACAGAATTTGAGTTATTAAATTTTAATTACAGATTTATCCATTCGATATCTTGCACAAAAAATAGAAATAATGTGAGGTTTTCGTTTTCTCTTGACGCTGTCAATTTTTTCAGACGATAGTCGACCACAGATTGCTATTTGAAATTAAACCATGGAATTAATAAGTACTATAGGAACATTGAAGGCAAAATCAATTTATGTGGGGCAGAATAGTCGATCGTTTCAAAATTGCTGTCCATTGCAGTTTAATTGTTTTTTACGGTTTTTCTACAACACAGTGAACAATTAGAACGTTTGCACATCTCTGACATTGTTTGACATTGACAGTAGAGATGGGCTGAGTGATGATTTTTCTGTATCGGTGACTGCATGACAATGCCAAAAAAATATCGGTGACGGGAACAATGACAAAATCATCAATGATTTTTATTTGAGTATTAGATCTCGTCACTTCATTTGTGAGTAGATACTGAATGATCGCGGAACGGCTTAGTGAAATTATCATTAGTTATTTATGTAGGCATGAGTCGAGTTTGTCAATTGGCCGCGTAATTTAAATTTTCTTAGTTTGTGACATTCATTGCAGGTTATTTAGGTATTGATTTATCGTTATGGAAATCATCAATATGTTTTCATTAGTGATATTTGCTGCAAGATATGACTATTTAGTATATCATGGCAATTTGTCGTAAAAACTTGGTCCGTAAATATGCACCTCCCCAACAAGTAATATTCCAATCTTCCCTCCATGCTTTTTCCAGGCTCAGGTTGTTCGTCCTCGTCTATCCAAAACAATGATTCACGAAATACTAAATGCTAGATAAATTGCATTCGTGATTTGCCGCGCATTTCGCACGCAAACATAAACAATGCAAGTGAAAGCATTGTTGCCGTTCCGTGCGCCCAGTCCCGGTCATTTTATCGAAACATGTGAGTTCCAGTCCAGTATCGCAACGTCGCAATTCACAGTCACAACTCACACCGCCCGCTGCGCCCGAGACGGCCCGATACCGTCCGATCCGAATCACCGAAGTTCGCGTTCATTGTCATTCTTGTAATGATTTTTAAGCATTGATGATTTTGTCTTTGTCATTGCATGATGAAATGATTTTAAAATATCGATGATTTTTACATGTGACATGATATCGGACTCATCTCTAATTGACAGTTGACAGTTGTTTCAAAATAACATCGTGTCGTGCATGCTTGGAGGTTAGAATGGGATCAAAATAATTCATTTTTACATGAGAGCTTTATATTTGTGACTAAATAAAGGTACTGCGACGCACGAACAATGGACGAATTAATAGTTGGTACTTACGAAGGCTTCTTGCTCGGTTATTCAATACGTACAGAAGATGCGGTAAGCCCTTTGCTGTTTTATAATATAGTGTAATTTCAGACATTATTGTAATGTAACCAAATAATATAATCGCTCGTGTTTTCAGATAATGAAATTGAAGCAGACGTTCGCTACCCATTCACACACAGCATCAGTCCGATGCATGTCTATCGCAGGCAAGTTCCTTGCATCTGGTGGTACAGATGACAAAGTAGTCGTTATTGATATGAAAACTCGTAAAGAGCACACAGTACTCATGAACCACGATGGTACAATAAATACTGTAGCATTCACTAACAATGGAACACATCTACTAACAGGCAGTGATGATGGTTCCATTATTGTAACTAGAACAGGCAACTGGCAAATAGAGAAGATTTGGAAAAAAGCCCATGGAGGTAGGTTTTTGTTTTATTTGCATAGAAACTGCTATCCTATTGTAACATTTTCAACCAGCCTTATCAATTCTAGTTCTATACTTCCAAAGTTCCAATCATATGCTTTACTAAATAATTCATTGCTAACTATTAAATATATTTTCAGGTCTGCCAGTCACCGCTATTGCTGTACATCCATCAGATAAACTTGCTCTTAGTGTAGGTGGTGACAAAACTTTGAGAACATGGAACTTAATCAAAGGTCGCCCAGCCTTCACTATCAACCTTGCAAGTAAAGGAGTCTTATTGCCAACAGAAATAAAATTCTCTCCAGGAGGAGATAGATTTTCATTAGTTTCCCAACAAACAGTAGATGTGTGGACAATAAGTAAAGCAGGGGTTGAAAAACGAATCACATGCAACTCAAAACCAACATCAGTACAGTGGTTAACTGATGAGAGATTATTTGTAGGACTAGACAATGGAAATGTAATAACCCTGACTGTATCTGATACTGAAGCTCTGACATACAAGGCTCACAAACAGAGGGTCAAATCACTGCATTATGAAAATGAAATGCTGTATTCCGCTTCTAGTACTGGAGAACTAAAAGTTTGGTCTGTAGAAGACTCTAAATTAGTTGAATTATGTTCCTGCAATGCAGCATGCAGAGTGACTTGTGTTACATTGAATAGACAAAGCCATCTTATCAAAAAGGAAGATAAGTCTGATGATGAAGAAGAAGAAGAAGAAACTGAAGAGAAAGTCGCAAGTGAAGAGCATGATGATTCTGATGAAGCAGAGGAAGTCACTACACCACCCAAGAGGAAACCTGGAGCATTTGTTACTATAAGCTATGGTGATGAAGTTGACCATAATGATGAAAAGGAGGGGGAAATCAAACCACCACCAGCAAAGAAATTCAAGAAACGGAAACGCAACAAAAAGCCTAAAAACCAGAAACCACCTGCTAATTAAATACTTGTTTCAAAATTATGACTTGTATTTTATTTGTTAAATCCATAATTCCCAACTACAGACAAGATTCCATGCATTTTACAGGCTTTAAGAATAGCAGCAAGAAAACTCACAACTACATTGCAGATTATATTTTCATCGTCTTCTCACAAAATGTACATGACATGATACTCACAAAGAACACAGTAAAAAACAATGTGATGTAGACTTTGGTTTGTTTATTAAATTATAAATAAAAAATCTTTCTCTTGAACACACACCCAAATACATAATTAAGTTCATAATAAATTAATTTGGTCCCAAAATAAATATTTAAATAATTAAAGGAAACTGTAAATTAAAAAAACAACAACATTAAACAAAAGTACTGATCAATTTTGGCAATGGACTCTACTTATTATTAAATCTTAAATGAAATAAATATTCTAAATGCGTAACGTACATCCAGTCACACAGTATGATTTCAAGCTCACTCTGGTAGTCTCCACATTATCTACTCGAGATTATATTTACATGATTACATGATGGGGCGCGGAACCAAATGACGCACATGAATACACAGACAGTTACACTTATTTGTTAGATAAACCATAATGTATATGTCGCCTAAGAAAAACTATAAAGCTCATCTAAAGGACCAAAACCTCACACTGAAACAACTATAAGATAGAGTAGTAATTTACTGGAATGTATAATAAATCGTGAAGATTGCATTTCATAAGAATTCACATTTCGAATAAATACTATGACATGGGCTGGGAAGATAACCTGGTACTCTTACATGACATGAGATCACAATATGTTGCATGAATGTTACTTCACTATACAATTTAAAATATACTAAAATGTTGGCGACATAGTAGAATATAATCAGTCACCATATCACTAAGTACATTTTGTGCATTATATTTCATAATTATAAATAAATGCCAAAGATTACCAAAATCAATTTGCATTGCATTGGCTACAAATGTAAAATAAATTACCGCGTTACAATCTCATTATCATAATTGGTGATCATTACAATAAGAAAATTATGTCCTAATCTTAAATACTTCAAAATTTCTAAGAAAAAATTGTTATAATCCATGACTTTAGAACAGCTAATTCATCTTATGACTAGATTGAGCCAGTAATTTTTCCTACAGTCCACAACGTGATCTCGAACTTCAAGAAAAACTGACACAATTAATACAAACATTGTAGGAACGATGAAGAAACCAACAAAATAACTGTTAAAGGATATTATATGGAAATAGATTACATAAGACAGTCTAGATAAACGAGTTCTACTTGTCCTGTTCCACATTCACTTATGTCTAATTTTCGATTAATAATATTCGTTTCTTCGTTTGAAGCAGCACTAACGTCACTAGTCTCTAAGCTATGGGTCAGATGGCACTCTGGATGCTATCAGACAGCTTTATACCCACCACCAACACCGTCTCGAGCTTCGCCCGCATCAACCTCTTCCAAGTAATTGCCTGTATTTCTGATAATATCTTAGAATGTAACTACACGCTGTCCAACTTTCATACACGTTATACAGAAAGAAAAGGCAAGAAAAAGAAAGTTAAACACGAGAGTCGGAAATTCTAGATAATATAAAATATATATAGGGAATTAGTTATCAATATGTTCATAATATATTATAGATGCCATATTATAGTTGCCACAGAAAATAAACAATATAGTTGAGAAACACAGGAGACAGTTCACATGAAAAGTTACCATCAGAATATTAAAAGAAATAGTAAGGAGAATGTAGTTTGCATATAAAAGTAAGAGCACAATCTGATCCGCTAACGTCTAATTGCTATGAAGAGGCAAATGTTGCATTGTAGGTATCTAAGTAGGCAGTAAGTAAGTTCATGTGAACTGACTCATTCTTTGGTGATGGCATGCTACCCCGTGCCGTGTCATAAGATTTACTTCTTCTTGGCTTTCTTCTCGGCCTTCTTGAGGGCTTTGAGGTGCTTCTCGTGCGCGGCGCGGAGCTCCTTGAGGCGGCGCTTCATGCGGCGCCGGTCGTCGCCGCCTAGCCCCAGCAGCTTGAGGTCCGCCGAGCTCAGCGCCAGCAGCAGCGCGCCGTCCACGCCCCGCGCGGCGAACGCTCCGGCGTGGCGCTCGAGACCCTCACCCAGCCCGGATACCCACTGCCATACCTGTTCAATGAAAGTCATTGAGACATGGAAACAGTTTGTGATAACGCTTTTAGCGTTAACGCGATTGACAGTTGATGAAAGTATCTTTTCAGATTCACATTGACAAATTATCATGCTAAAGAAGAGTTCACAACTACTTTATTATCCTTTTTTTTAAATTTTGTCCTTCACGAGGAGTTTCTCCTGTATCGTGGGTGCGTTTACAAACACAATCACATACACAAACAGCCAGACCCGGAACAACTATCTGTAGGCCATACAAATATTTGTTCCGTGCGAGAATCGAACCCGCGACACGCAGCAGAATTCACAATTTAGATACCGGGGATCAGTTAAGCGGTAGAATAATAATATCATAAGAGAATATCATAAGGGAAGTTATAACGTTAGTGGTACCTGTTGTTTGGTCCAGTGATTGACAGGATGCGGCTGCGACTGCGGCGGCGGCGTGAGGCTGGCCTCGGACACGGCGCTGGACAGCGGCTGCCACGGCACCTCGCCGCCGACTACGCACGCCGGAGCTTTCTTTACTATAACCATAACCCGACTTAACTATGATACACAAACGTTTTGGCCCTCCCTAGAAGTTGACGTAAAGGATGAAGCTCACACTCACAACGTGGTGACGAAATGTTAGGTAACTACCAGTCACTTATGTTAGTCATCACTGATTATCGCGCCGGTTAGCCGGTAGCGACTAGGCTAGGAACGCCATTACTGTTCGTGCCCGTACCACGTGCGCTGATCTCAACGTACATGGTAAAAGAGAAGAATAACATTACATTAACTGCGATGTAATGTTATTCTTCTCTTTTACTATGTGTTTATTGCTATTTTGATGTGTATGTGTCGAATAAATGTTTTCTATTTTATTCTAATTGTCTCGGGCTATCAATCTTTATGGGTAAACGCTTGGTTTGTACGGAGAGTTTTGACACAGCTTCTCCATGCTATGTGTGTTCCTCTGTATAAGTTACCCATAAATACAAAGTTGAATAATTCGAGAGGAACTTTAATGTCCCAATTAAGGTTGACTGCCTTAGTGAGACAGCAAACAGTTATTGTTTTAATAACAAGTGTACGCATATTGTTGAACACGGTGATGTCTACTAACACCTATGTACATATTTACGACTAGCGGACGTCACGCGGTTTCACCCGCGTAGTTCCCGTTCCCGTGGGAGTACGGGGATAAAATATAGCCTATGTTACTCGCTGATAATGTAGCTATCCATTGCTGAAAGAATTTTTCAAATCGGTCTAGTAGTTTTTATGTTTATTCGTTACATACAAAAATACAAAACTTTCCTCTTTATAATATTAGTATAGCTATAGGGTAATTTTGGATATTGTGAGCGTGCCCTTCATTCTTTACACGTTATGATTCTAAGTTATTACTACATTACAAGTTTCAAACATATGGACTACTGGAACACATCTAAAATTCATTACATCTATCTAAAAATCAAACTTTAAAGTTGTACTGTAGCATACATTACAAGATTTACGAACAACCAAGAATTCAATAAGGCAGATACATAACCAATCGAAAATAAATTAGAACACCACCACCAAACAACACCGTATTTTAGGAAAGCGAACCAACACCAACACAAGATACAAGATGAAACCCAGAAAACTATAGACACAAACAACAGTAAACCCACAAAAACAAAAAGAATTCTTCAAAGACTTGCTGCTTACTCTGTAATCGCACACACTCTGCATCCATCTGTTCTTTATAATTCAGATGTAGGTCTACGTCTAGCGTGAGAAAACATTTCTTTGAGTATAAAACTATTCATTTTAGGGTCAGCTCATACCGACACGCAACGCAACGAAGAGGTCAGTTGGTTCGCGCTACGTGAATAGCATGCGCTTAGTGGGCTATAGTACGCTACGTCTACCAGCGATGCATCTGTGTGTCACACTACGCGGGGTGTATTCTTTCATTTGAATGTATCACTTCATCTTAAAAAGTGCGCGCAGCACCGCGTCTCGGTATGAGCTGACCTTTATAAATAAAAATAACTTTTTCTCGGAATCCATTTATTTCTTACTAACAACAGAAAAAAAGCTGTACACGAATCTCCAAACTTAAAGAACAGAGAAAAATAGAAGAGAAGCAACGTGTAGATCGTGCGATCAGTGAATGACGGAGTGGTCGTACGAACCTCTCGCGTTGGCCTCGCTGACGGCCTGGCGGATCTCGTCGACCAGGTCGTTGGTGAGCTGCACGGCGTCCGGCTGCGGCGGCGACGAGCCGGCCGCCAGGCGCCGCTCGCGCTCCGCCAGCACCAGCTTCAGCTGCTCCGCCAGCGACGCGCTGGGACCTACGGCGACGGTCCGGGGCCAGGTCAGTGCGCCGCTCTCAAGCCTCGACTAACTAATGACTTCGCTCGCAGGAGCCCGGCCCCCGACTTATGGTAGCGGATGGGAGTCCGACATAAACCGCTGCTCTCCGCAGACGTGGGTATCCAACAGGAATTTCCCACATAAAAGGCTACCAATGACATTGCAGTAGTATATCTCATACTATAACAGCAGCGTGCGATGCCATACGTTACTTTATCTACGAGTATGTGTTTTGTAAGTTTTTATTTGAATGTAATTGTGTCAACTATTTCATTTTATACGCATCGGGAATCGCCTCATTTCAGAGCGGCAAACTTACGTGCCACGAACTGCCACACACCACCTCACCATATTCAACTCCTTGTTCCAAATCGAAGTTATTTCCACTTAAAGAAATCTCTACTTTATGACTAAAATTAAGTTGATTTCGAATGACTGGCAGTGTTGAATATCATCGAATTTGAAGTTGTAGTCCAAACTATACTTTATGCGTGGGTTTTAAAGTATTTTTCCAAAACACGTACTGTTTACATGTCTGGGAACTGAATTGCAAACGCAGGATACGTACCTACTTATCCCTATGCATGCCACTGGAATGGGGTCCGTCGATCGTCGTTTGTTTAAGCATATGACGTTTACAGGACGCTATTATTCACATCACATAGACGAACAGTTTTGCTTGTGGTGAGTTTGTTATGAACGTGTGAGTGTTACAAACATAAAATATTGTGAGCATTGGGCGTAAGTTTGATAATAGTCAGAAACTGGTTCTATTTTGAAACGTACGCTCAGTGTTCGGCGGTTCACGGTACACAATGATGAGAAAGCGTAAGTGTATGTTCTTACCCGACAGCGGATGATGCCTGAGGTCGCGCGAGTACACGGCGTCGTCGGTGGCGCTGCCCACGGAGCTGCCGCAACTTTGACGGGTGTCACGATGCTGATAAAACGATATCTTGGCTTGTAAAAATTTCGTTGAAAATGTGAGCCTGTGGTTGGCATGCAATATGTAAACTACGTTTTTCAAGTGGTTAGAGAAATAAAATCTCGAACGTGGTTTTAAATTTAATAGTGTATATGTTATAAAAACTCACAGTACTAACGTGAGGCGGTCCCCCCGAAGTAGACTCGCTGAGCGACTCATCCGCGGAGTCGTTGTACGAATCGTCTAGCCCGTCATACTGAAACACAAGTACAACATTCAATAACACATTAAACATTGGATAAGTACTTAAAAAAGTAGTTTTAGAATTTTTCTAATTCGTAAATAAACATTTATTTAAATTATTTTCATATGGATGCGTCCATTGTATTTATTGTAATAACTAGGGGAATTATTCTTAAGGTCTGTTTTTGTTTGCTGCACTCAGTAGAACGAAGTCTACTCAGTAATGTCATAACATCTAAGTCAAAGAATCAATCAAAATTAAAAAACTGTGGTAATGATGATGTGGGGCACTGATATAAATTTAGGATTTTTGTCAGATGTGTTGTTAGAAATTCATCGCCAGGCGGCTAGAGCGAAAAAGTTACCGCAGCGCTGGATCGCACAGGACATTAGGAGGAACACGGATGGGTTTTAGTCAGTACGAGTCTGACACTCCCTTACGCTCCGCCCACAGTGGAAGGATTCATTTGATAATTTCCCATAAAAAAGGGGGCTAGAGCGTGACTATCGGATGAGGGATGAAACGCATAAATATAAATGTGTATGGATGGAGAGAGACAGAGAAAGGCCAAAGAAAAGATGGAAGGATTGTGTGAGGAGCATTATGAAAGAAAAGGAAGTTAGTGATAGGACAGAATGGAAGAAAAAAACGTGTTGCGCCGATCCCAAGTAACATGAGATAAGGGCAGGAAGATGATGATGAGAGCATGACTTTCGATTTAGGCTAGGTGCTACTGACCGAGCTGGCGTTGCTGAGGGAATGCGGCTCGTGCGGCGACTGCGACGAGTGGTGGCGGTGGCGCGCCAGGTCCGTGCGCGCGCGGTGCGCCGACGTGTCCAGCAGCGAGCTGCGCGGGACTGCGGCGTCCAGCTCGCGGGACAGCCCCAGCGACGAGCCCGCGCTGGCCGCGCTAGCCGACCCCAAGCCCACCAGCGACGATGTCGACCTAAACAAATAACCACGTTACATTGTACGATCTTTCAACTATAAGGCTAAAAACAGACGAGCCACATTTTAACTACATGCTAGAACCTACAAAATTAGTTTGGATGCAGTTGACATACACGCATCGTAATTTTTATGTCAACTGACTGCTGCACTGCAACTGACGCTGAATATAAACGGACAGCGCCAACTGCGAATCAGCTGCAATTTAGCACCTGGCGTGCAGTTTAAATGAGGCTCATCTGTACAAAGCCTCATGTAGGCTTCTGACGGAACGAAACTCACTGAGTATCCATTGTATGATTCGTGGACTGAGGATTAGGAGCAGTGTGCGTGACGTGTGACGACGCAAGAGTAGTATGAACATTATGTGTGGCGTTGACTGCGGGCACCGCAGGCGTAGGCACAGACACGGCAACTGGTTGCGGCGCGGGGGCGGGCTGCGAGGGCGCGGGGGCAGGCACGGGCGGCGCGGGGGCGGGCGGCCTGGCGTCCTCCGCCGCCGGCGCCGTGACGTCACCGAGGTCGGGCGCCTCGTTCCGCCGAGACTTGTCCACTTTAGCGTATTCGTCCTCCACGGGTGACAGATCGGAAAGATCGCTGTCGGAACTCCATGGATCTGTAAAGATCAGCATTGGTGTTGTGTTTTATATCTAAAGATAAGAGTAATTGATTAATTAGCTTTATTAACACGTACTTTGAGTTGCCTTTTCTAACTTCTAGTTTAAATTAAAAACAGTGCGACGTTAACAGGACCCTATTTTGCCATAGTGTGGCTGTAAATCTTGGCCTAAGTTTGTACTTGTGCTAAATAAAAAAAAGGTATACTTACTGTTTATTAAAAGTGGATCCGGATCGGGACGACGGGGTAAGGGAGGCGTTTCGCGACGAGCCGACGGTTCATGAGGCAACATTACTGGAAGACCTGCCTTCTTTTGTGTTTCCTAGAATTTTTTGTGTAATTTATTCATTAAAAAGAATATATAAGTAATTACACGAAACCACCTTTTCAATTGGCAACTGTGGTAGCCTATCAATAAAGCTCACTGTCACTCCTCCTTGCTGACTGACGAGACGAAAAACTTTCCTTACCTGTGCAGTTCAGTGTCCTTTTACTTATTACTTCAGATAGAGATAGAGAGAGATATCTTACACGAATATTAAAAAAAAAAAACAGAGAAATATGTAAAGAGATGACGCCATGGTAGGCGCCAGATAAATGTGCAATAACGTTCATTGACCCACATACATTTATTGACTTTCTTAATATCAAAAACGGAAATAAAGACATAAAGCTCCCCTGAATCTACTTCTTTCGTGGTCTTTTACGTTCTCTAGTAATGAAAAACGGTTCATAAATTATTGTTCGGGTATCTACGAATGGATATTAAGGAAAGGTCAATGTACTTTATTGCAAGTTTATCTGGCGCCTACCGTAGTTTTTTTTTGACAAAAGAATAATCATTTACAGCTTAGCATAGAAAATGTCACATGTGTGTGTGATTTGCTAAACGTATTGGCTGAACTTGCATAACGCTAAGAATAAAGGTAACACAAAGGCTGATGAATTAACCAAAACTATTGTTCAAAAGGCAAACTGAACTAAATTGAATTTTAGTGTGATGTGTATGAGTTGCAACCACAGAGGACCGCGGCGCCAGCAGCGACTAGAAACGATATAACTGATAATATTCGTGGCCGAGCAAGTCGCGCTGAGCACAAGTTTCAGCGGCCCGTCCGCTTCTAATAATCCATTATTCCCCAGAGGTTTATTATATTCTCAGTAATCAGATGTTTTAGATT
This sequence comes from Lacanobia wlatinum, assembly GCA_947578705.1. Taxonomy (NCBI): domain Eukaryota; kingdom Metazoa; phylum Arthropoda; class Insecta; order Lepidoptera; family Noctuidae; genus Lacanobia; species Lacanobia wlatinum. Next base: position 17,387,530 of record OX388039.1, read on the forward strand.
ACTAGTGCACGTATGAAAATCTGTCAGTATTTGGGATAGTGCAAAACATCATCTTTGATAAAAACAACTACATAGGGCAAACATAAACACATATGTAACGTCTGGGGGCTCTAAGGCCCGTATTAATAAACGTTACTCAGCCCATGAGATCGCACTTGGTTTGAATGTTGAGATGCTGCTCGTATTAATAAACATGATTATTTATGTTCTCAAGTTGCGGATTAGGTTTGTGTCATCAACTGAGTGATGGACTGATTAATAAACGAAACTCAACCCTTAAGTATACATCGAGCGCGGGCTACTGAGATGCTATATCGTGAGAGCAGACAGACCATGACTTGAGGAGTGATTACCGTGGCGCCAAACATGGAGTTTGAAAATATTGAAGTGAAATGAATTATTACGATGAAGTAGATAACTATGACGATATTTTGTGGCCTTTGTGATTTCGTTTACCAACAATTTATATTTATAAGAGATGCTTCAAATCCTTTTGATTTACCTAGTGAAAATTAAAAAAAAACAACCAGCCAAGTTCGAGTCGGGTTCCGTACTACAAACGACAAAAAACACGTTTCTTGTATTGGAGCCCCTTTAATTTTTAAAGTAATTTTTATTATTTGTTGTTATAGCGGCAATAGAAATACACACTCGGTGAAAATTTCAACTTTCTACCTATTAAACAATTATGTCATATTGGGAAATAAATACACAACTTTTTTGAAAATTTAACGCTTTCTTGGGTAGCAACCATGTTTATAACATGTACTAGCGCTATTCATCAAATATTTAATGAAATAAAAGTATTTAAATCAATAACGAAATGCGACAAGTCTCATTCAAAACTTCGATCAATGTGACGTCATCGTTCACGCGATCAAGGCATCAAGTACAGCTAGGTGAGATGCTGATCTTGGTTACTGAGATACTGTATTTATGTGTCTATTAATAAGCAATAATCTTGAGATGCTGATGATGTCATAATGCCGTATCAAATGATAACGCATTTGAGTACGTTGTTGAGGGCCGTTTATTAATACGGGCCTAAGATCTTGCGCTATTAGAATAGACAGTCGACGCAGGAACACTCACTGACACTCATTGTAATCACTTCCCTTACAGGGTGTTCCAGCTGTGCGTGATCACATTTTAGGGTGATGTTGGGTAGACACTTATACATTGAGGAAAAAATACTAAAACGAAAAAAAAAATTAAACGCCCCCAGCTGTAACAAACTGCTTGAAACGTCATTTGTTCGGAAGTTTTAGTAGTTTTTATTTGTGGTTGTTTTTTCTTTAAAAAAAAGAAGTCACTTTTTTGTTTTACTATTTTTTCCTTAATATATATCAGCTACCCAAAATCACCCATAAATATGACCTCGCACTTCCGGAATACCCTGTATAAAGGAAACTGTTGACAATACCATCCACAACGTGTAACAGAATAAACGCAATACCTTTTAAGGGGCCATTGTACTCATCATTATGAACAACTTTTACTATGGGACCAATCCCGAAATCGCGAAAAAAAAGTCAGCTGTTCAGTACATTTTATAGAGTTATGCTCACATAAATGTATGGGGGAGTCGATTTTTTTAGCGATTTCAGTGTTGGCCCCATGGTGAAAGTAGTTCATAATGATAAGTTCAATGACCCCTTAAGAGGAATTGCGTTTATTCTGTTACAGGTTGTATAATGGTGGCCGCCGAGGGATCTCCGTCTTCTATGGTTGCAATTACCAATTTGAGTGTTATGGATCATGATCAATATGCTCTGGATTCACACAGCTGTTGCATGAGGTCGAAAGAAACGTCTGCCAATTGACAATGCATTCTTCGTTCAAACATAAAAAGCCATAAATTTTAATAAAACTCCTCAAGATCAAAAAGAAAATGAAGCCTGAAGGCGGACCCTATTATAATCAGGGGTTTAAATTAGCAAATAAAGTAGGTACAGCACAGACTCGAATATCCGACCAACTTTTAAATGGCGAAAAACAATTTGTTTTGCATAGACTTCTGGTGTGAAACAGGAGATAATGAAAACAATTGAAACAGGACGTTCCATAATAACCATATTTAGCATGACACGCAATCTATAAACAGGTTTGAATATTGGAGTCTATACCGAACAGTACTCGGGCGACACATCGAGACTTATACGAGATAAATATCATGACATTCTCACTTTTTTTAAAAACTCGGTCCTCCTTATTAATAAACAAAAATATCTTGTGAAATTTTTGGTAAATCTGATTTAGTACTGATTCTAAGATCTTGCGTTTAAAGGATAATGTGTCAGCCGCGTACTATAGTTGTTGCGATTTAGCTTGGCAAGAGTAGTGGTCAATAATCCACCATAGTTTTGTTGATGTTTTTTTTTAATGGAAAAAAATACCCATTTCCTTTCACATGGGACAGCCTTTTCAAAGAAATTTCGAAACGGCCGGTTGATACTTTCCGTGACCCAAGAGCTGGCTTTTACTTTGGGCAGAGATTAAGCATTGCCATTCAACCTGGCACATTACCAGCTAACAGCGTTGAGGACGAATTTTTTGATGCTATATTTTAGATTGTTGTTAATTTAGTGTATTTGTTAATTTTAGTTATTATATAGATAAATAAATTATATATTTTCCTTTCTAAATTGATGTTTTTCGTGAACATCAACATTTGTTCAGTACTGTTCTTTTGTAAAAAATATCACCATTAAAATTTAGGTGAAGTGATCGTGAAGCGAGTTGTCAACCAGAGGGGGGGTAACCGTAACCGAAAGTATCGAATATCCGAAATAAAAATATATCCGTAATCGTTTCATAAGGTTCGGATAGTTTCGGATAAGGGCGGAGTCTAAATAAAACGACATGTTACGACAGGTTTTTGTTTCACTGCTCGCGTGTCACATGTATCTTGCAGTTTGTTATTTCTAGTCATAACATAACCTCTTTCATAACTAGTTAGTTTTTTATTTAAGAGTTGATATTTATTACATACTATTTGTGCTTATATTTTACTTCAATCTAATATTCGTATCCGAAACTAACGAATAATCAGAAATAATTACATATCCGTAACCATATCCGAAACCGATATAATTGTATTCCTATACCCATATCCGTATCCAGATCCGAAATATCATATCCATAACATATCTGTTGTCAACCCATGAAATAAAAAGAATGACTTCAAGTCGTTCCACCCAAGTTTTCACGGTGAGATGTTTAGAGAATAGACTAACTGGTTCCTACAAAGATTGACATAACGTTACACATTGTATATTAGGGAATGGGCAATGGTCGGTGCGTGGCAAGCTAAATCGCAACATGTAATGTGTGGTGGCAGCGAAGCTCGGAGCGTGCTCACCAGCAGCAGCACCTCGAGTCGTGCGACGCGGTCGTGCAGCGCCGACAGCGCCGCCGCGTACTCGCGGTGTGCGTCCCGCAGCGCGCCGCTCCACCACTCCTCGCGCGCGCGGACCAGCGCGCGGGTGCGCCGCCACTCGCGCAGCGCGCGCCGCGCCTGCGCAGGGGGGCGTAACTACAGATGTCATTCTTTACATTGAACCAAGTCTTCGTCACACAGCGTAAGCTGGCGCACTCCACTCAGACACTATACTGTGTTCTACCGTTTCTTCTTTGTATTGGTTCTCCATTTACTTATTTCTACTTTAAATAAGCTTGGATCAGAATTCAACGGTCAATAACATTGGCAGCTTTAGAGTTGGCCACCACATATTTATTTCATGGATTAGAAGTTATTGCACAAAAAATAATATACAAGAGCAAGGGCAAGAGATACGATGTCGTGTATTAAGTTGGACCTAATACAAACCACATGTGTAAACGTTTTATTAATTCAGTAAAATTAACAAACCGTCTGTATAAATACATTTACACTAAAATAAAACTGCTCTTTCACAGTTACTGCCGCTCAATAGATTATAGTCTGGTGCTCCATACCTTGTCGTACTTCCGCTGCGCGCGGTGCGCAGTGTCGGCGGCGGCGGCCAGCGCGCGGCGCAGCTGTTCGTCGGGCGCGCGCAGCTGGCACCAGTCGCGCACGCGCGCGCTGATCTCCTCCGAGCTGCCGCCGCCCGACTCCATGCCCACCAGCTAAGCATACAATATGCCTTACTTTATTGTTTGAATCATGTGATGTGAACACAAGAATTTATAAGATTTACCCCACTTTATTATAATAATTAGCACCAGGTCGAAAGTCGTTTACTGTCGAAAATAGATTTCCCGCTATCAACAAGATTCATCGGGTCGTCATTTCTCCTTCTAGATCATCTACCCACGTTTCGCCATCTGAGACTTTTTGGGGCCTAATCGGCCACCTAATTTATTTAGGAGACGTTCAAGTATTACGTAAGCAAAATATTAGTCATTTTTAAAGTAATCAAAGCTCTTACCCCTCCCTCCTACGCTTACCTATTTCCCCAACTTTTGTTATTTCTTAACATTTTTTTTTTTTTACTATTGATAGACACGCGTTTGACCACCATCTCACCTGATGGTAAGCGATGATGTGGTCGAAGATGGAGCACGCTTGCCTAGAAGAAACCTATTCACTCTTGACTTAAAGACTCCCAGGTTGTAGCTGTTAGGAAACACACGACTCCGGCAGGGAATTCCACTTCTCCGTTTTGTGCGCGTGGGTGGGATGTCCACCATGTACCGGTGGCGCATCGCCGTTCGTCTTGTGGTCCGATGATGGAACGGGCTTGGCGGAATTAAATTATGCAATTCCGTCGCACACTCCCCAAAATGCAACCGATAGAAAACCGACAGGCTAGCAACTTGTCGTCGGTGCTCAAGACTTTGTAGCTTCGTCACGACGAGCCTATCATTGCCGATGATCCTCTTGGCTCGTTTCTCAATTGACTCAAGGGCATCAAGCTGGTATCTGACAGATCCGTCCCAAAGATGAGACCAGTACTCCATACACGATCGAACTTGCGCTTGATAGAGTTTAAGCAGCTGTTCCGGCGTGAAGTACCGTCTCACTAAACCATGAAATATCGCGAGAGAGTAAAACTAACTCACTAGCCATAATTATTTATTTAGTACATGGAGGACTTACAGCTAATAAAGACAAACAAAATAGGAAACCGTAGTCACCAGCAAGCCAATAACAAATCCTTACGTATAAACAAAATCTACTAAAATTTGCAAACAAAAAACTAAGTTAATATTGCTGACGTAATCACCATTTAAGTAAACCCCCCGTCCCCCATTTCATCAAAAATAAGCATAGTAAAATTCCCCCCACCCCCCATTGGCGCTTACGTAAACTTGAACGGCCCCATATCACCTAATAATACCAGCCTATCTTTAACCCACTGCAGAGCCTTGAGCATTGATCATCATGCTTACTAAAGACGGAATGCAAATTACCCTACTTCAGCCCGGTTTCTGAGGTACTTTATCGGTCGTTTCTCTGTCCGTTAACCACTTACCAACCAGCGGCGTTATAACGAATCTACACTAATATTATAAAGAGGAAAGAGAAAGAGGTTAATAATTAAGGTTGGTTATGTGCATGTAAATTACTCTTCAAATTATTCAAATCGGACCTTTCGTTTAAAAGTTACGACGGTTTTAAAAATACTCTAAGTAAGAAAAATGTTGCGAGTGAACCGCCCTACGTTCATTCTATTAATAAGTAATTTACAAATACCCTTTAAGAGGTTAGATAGGAGATAAAGTTCGTGGAGTACCAACTAAACTCGCGCGAACGAAGTCGCGGGCGAAGTGCTATTAGAGTATAAAAAGGATATGTGGAATAGACGTTTGACATATTTCGTAAGGGAAAACAGTCAAAGAAACCTTTTTTTTTCTTGGTTTCAGATGTCTGGCTTCGAAAACGCAGCCGTAACAAAATACAAAAGGTCCCTTACCTCTTGCAGGAAGGCGCGCAGCTCGTTGATCTCGGGATGCCTGGTCTGCGGAGCCGGCGGCTCTGCGGCCGCGGCTTGCGCGGGGTCCTCTTCCTCCGTCTGCTGGCGCCGCTGACGCTCGCGGTTCGCTCTGAACAAATAATATTGTTAGTCAACTAGTGACCTGCTGGTATTTATGACAGACGTGAAAAAACATCGAGATTTTTTCGTACATTCGCTCGTTAAAGTTTTACTAAGTTCTGGGTTGAAAAGTATGACTGCCAGTGTAATATAAGGCACATGAAACATCAATTTCAGCTTTATCTCTGGTATGGGTTAAAGCAACACGGTATGGGTTAAAGCAAGACGGTATGGGTTAAAGCAAGACGTTTGGCAATTATATTTGGAAATGATTTACCTTTCTTCCCTCTCTTTGTCAGCGGCAAGAGATTGCCTGATGAGATGTGCTACTTCACTATTTTCCGGGTCTTTTTCACGTCCGATTAGGAACTTCACAGGACCCGAAGTGTTTCGTAGCACTGACGCTGCGTATGCTTGCGTCACACCCACCTATGTTCAAAATCAAAATTACTAGGGACCCTCTCAAATAATTTGACACAACTGTAAACTTCATTGCACTCATCATTATGATCAATTTTTACTATGGAAAATCTGATTTCACGAAAATATGTACTTCAGTGACTTGTTTCCTACATCTTGGCGAGTTATGCGAACATGAATGTATATGAGGCAACTGCTTTTTTGCGGTTTCGGAGTTGTTCCAACAGTCAAAATATGTTTATAATGATGAGCACGCAGACTCCTTTTTTTAAGTTATTTTCATTTAGGATTAAGAGATACTGACCAAGCTCTTGCCGTCGACTTCAATGATTTGATCGTTGACTTGAATGCGTCCGTCGCGTGCGGCGGCGCCGCTCTCGGTGATGGTCTTCACGAATATGCCCAACTTCTCCAGCCCAGCGTCCGCACCAACACCCATGCCTGGAAAGAGATAAACATTGCTTATACAATCATACACTCATGTATGTTTTCACTTATTAGTAACATTAGGTCTAAATGAAAGTCTTGCGTAAGTGAAAACGAGAAGCTAAAAAAAGACCGCTAAACTAAGATGCGGGTCGAGAGAAGAAGAGGGGCAAGCCTTGGCCCAAGAGTCGTATAGAGTGGGCTAATAAACCAACTTTTCTACTAATATTATAATTTGAAAGTCTCACGCCTCAACAGCCGAACGGCTTTGGACGATTTTTTACAGACGGGTAGACAATGATTTGGATTTGGACATAGGAACATACAAACCTACTTTTGCTCTCGGTAGGAGTATGTGGGATAATTTTGGACTTTCATGAAATCGAAACCATTGTGTTTGCATAAGCTAGTGTAAAATAGAAATTACCGATAATAGAGAGCCCCAGTCCATCGGCCCCCTTGACGAGGTCGACGGGGAACACGTGCATCTTCTCGACGCGCTTCTCCAGCTCGTACTCGGCGCTGGCGGCCACGGGGTCCACGTCCTCGTTGCGCCGGTCGTACTCGAGAACACGCGCATCGGGTTCGTGCTAAAGGCTAGGTAGATGATGAGATAGATTACCGATAATAGAGAGCCCCAGTCCATCGGCCCCCTTGACGAGGTCGACGGGGAACACGTGCATCTTCTCGACGCGCTTCTCCAGCTCGTACTCGGCGCTGGCGGCCACGGGGTCCACGTCCTCGTTGCGCCGGTCGTACTCGAGAACACGCGCATCGGGTTCGTGCTAAAGGCTAGGTAGATGATGAGATAGATTACCGATAATAGAGAGCCCCAGTCCATCGGCCCCCTTGACGAGGTCGACGGGGAACACGTGCATCTTCTCGACGCGCTTCTCCAGCTCGTACTCGGCGCTGGCGGCCACGGGGTCCACGTCCTCGTTGCGCCGGTCGTACTCGAGAACACGCGCATCGGGTTCGTGCTAAAGGCTAGGTAGATGATGAGATAGATTACCGATAATAGAGAGCCCCAGTCCATCGGCCCCCTTGACGAGGTCGACGGGGAACACGTGCATCTTCTCGACGCGCTTCTCCAGCTCGTACTCGGCGCTGGCGGCCACGGGGTCCACGTCCTCGTTGCGCCGGTCGTACTCGAGAACACGCGCATCGGGTTCGTGCTAAAGGCTAGGTAGATGATGAGATAGATTACCGATAATAGAGAGCCCCAGTCCATCGGCCCCCTTGACGAGGTCGACGGGGAACACGTGCATCTTCTCGACGCGCTTCTCCAGCTCGTACTCGGCGCTGGCGGCCACGGGGTCCACGTCCTCGTTGCGCCGGTCGTACTCGAGAACACGCGCATCGGGTTCGTGCTAAAGGCTAGGTAGATGATGAGATAGATTACCGATAATAGAGAGCCCCAGTCCATCGGCCCCCTTGACGAGGTCGACGGGGAACACGTGCATCTTCTCGACGCGCTTCTCCAGCTCGTACTCGGCGCTGGCGGCCACGGGGTCCACGTCCTCGTTGCGCCGGTCGTACTCGCGCACCGAGTGCGTCGAAAACACGCGCATCGGGTTCGTGCTGGAACGTAACGTATGGATGTAAGCTTGTGTTGTGCTGTTAGTTTCCATGAACTGGCAAAGATTTGAAACAGAAAAGGTGTGCGCTTCGGGTATCATCGAGTTCTATGTTATGTACTGCTACTCTAATTTATTGTTGATCTAATTATTTACCAAATAGGCAAGCACTTCCATTTTTGTAATCATCTGGTGATCGTGCTCCCGAGGATAGAGGATGATTCCCGAAGCGTGTAATTTTTTTGGAAAAAAACCGGCCAAGTGCGCGAAGATTATATGTGTAAGTACTGGCAACTGAAAATTGTATTACCTGAATTTTACTTTGGTATTTTTCTTGACAAATACTGGTGGGTAATAATCGTCGTCCTCGTCTTCCTCAACAGGCGGAAGTCCGGCCACCTGGAAGGAAATAAGTTACCGAAGATTAGCAACACTTCGTGATGTCATCGCAGACTTGGGCCATACAGGGTGAATTTTTAAAGTGTGCGTGGGTAGCCAAATCCGATACCATGAGGATTGGCGAAAGGCACTGAAGGGAGTCTCGAATCCGATTTAGATGAAAACTAACTGCATATTGCATACGGTAGTGCGCAAACACGCCGCCGTCGGCGTCGCCGCCCGCCAGCCCTACGGTCCGGCCCCAGCGACACGAAAGTACCTCAGTATAGAAGTGTCCGTCCTCGAAGTAGTGTATGCCGTTCTCCTCGCCCAGCTCGCGCAGCGCGTGCGGCGGGTAGTGCGCGAACACGCCGCCGTCGCCGCCCGCCAGCCCGGCGTCCGGCTCCAGCGACACGAACGAGTAGCTTTCGTCCACCGACTGCATGCTGCAATAAGGACCAACACGTAAGAAAAACATGAACTACAATTGATGCTGATTGACTTTACCTCTAAATTTCTCGGCAGCGTGACACTTTAGGGCACCATGTTGCTAACAAATGTTAGCAACATGGTGCCCTTGTGTGCACTTGTTTATTGAAGTGTCCTTTACCCATGTATGCATGTTAGATAGTGCGCCGTAACTTTGAAAAATAAAAATCAAATAGGCAGCGGGAGCCTATGCCACAAAGATTCTAACTCCTTTGGACAGGCCAATGTGTGTCAGAGGTCATCTAGTAAAGGATAAAATTGAAGCATTACCTCTCATAAGAGAGCACGGACTGGTAGCTATCGTTGAGCGAGACGCCGTTGTCGTGCGGCAGCGCGTGCGGCGACAACATGGCCACGATCTCCTGCGCCTGCTCGTCCGACAGCAGAGCCTCTTGTCTGCAATACAATACACGTTACCTTCCAACTACCACTATGTACATAATGTATTAATATACTAGATCCCGCGACGGTTCAATTAAATGAAGTATTCGTCAAAAAATCGAGACAGATTCGTCATTCTGAAGGGAAGCCGGTAGGAATAAAATTGTATAGACCCTTCGCCACTGCTACATACAGGCCTGAGGCAACTGCACTTGTGGGTGTGGTGACGTGTAAGCGTCAATCGTCCGCTGACGTGGCCACCCCTCGAGCACTGCGTGGCTCCCTCAGGCACCGTCATAGTCGAACAGAACGAACAATACTTATTAAATGTACTAGTTGCCTAACTTAGCCGGCCACAGCGCATCGGATTGCAAAACAAATAGGATAGTGAGGTACGAGGATTCTAGCAATACGTTGCGATACGGCGCTCGCCCATATGTGCACTAACCTTACAGTAGCTAATTCAACAGTACATAAGTAGCATGACATGAAAATAAACGGGTTTCGTGACGGTGCTAAAGTGTTAAGTTTGAGACACGAAAAAGATCCAATTCCGCTTTTTACTCTCACTAGCCCTTACCACCAAAATAAGCTAAGTCCGAATCAAACCATTGTTTACATTGCCATAATGGTTGTGTATGAACAGTGATAGCGATAGCTAGATGGACACAAATTCGCTAAAAGTTTTAGCGTATCATAATTCGATTGACTGTCAGATAGGCCTGATGTAGCTATCAATACTTGTCTTACTTTGATAAATATGTTTATTACCTCTCTCGCCCGGTCGCGTAATGCACGCTAAAAGTCATATAAACAGCATAAGGTTCAATAACTACATTAAAACAATCGTTATTTCGTACTAAACAGTCCTGAAATAAAGATTCTCCGATCTTAAAGAAATATTGGAGAGTAGAGAGATTAAAGGAGCACATTAAAAAAGCATTCTACAAAATACTGCATTATATATAGAAGGAAACGACGGTTGCACAAATGCCCCGGAGCTTACCTAAGTTTTTTCTCCAGAATACTGCAAATATCAGGCAATAATGAAGCGTTGTGCGGACAGGCAGCATGCAAATGATAAAAATACAACATTTAATAATAATACCAAGCATTACGAGTAACAAATCCTGAAAAAAGAAAATATAGAATAGCGTATTTAACAACATCGTTTATGATAAATAAGTAAGAAAAGTAATAAATAGAGAACGCGTCGTTATAGACATTACAAGTGCGTGGAACCATGCATTCAAGACAGAAATTTGAGAAACATCACGCTTATTCAAATAAGAATTAAAATGAACCAGAAAGTCAACATTGATGAATAGCATGATTACGTCGAGGAAGAATGGTGTGACGAACATTAAACAGTTACTTAGTTCCGCATAGCGTACGTGCCTTAGATAAAGTCATTACACAGAATTGATGCGATGCCATATTATGTACTAGCTACAATAAAGTATAGTTAATCTAACTAAATACGAATGAAATAGTTTTCAATATTAGATATTTTTTTCTTTGGTCATGCCCGAAGTTACACGCAACAAATCATTAAAAAAACAGTCTGATAAATGCGTTAATTATAAAGTTAAAAGTATTATTAAGGTACAATAATAATTAAGAATCGTTTAACACGACATCGACAGTGCAACAATATAAGAAAGCAGTGCATCGGAAACAACACGCTTCATTCGCAACCGAGGTTACATTAAATGATCACGGTGTGCTTGCACTTTCCAGAACTGCTTATGAATCGATAATGTAATGAGTGCAGTGCTATTGGAGCACAAAACCAGCTACCTCGCAAAAACATCAAGCTTTCGGTGTAAATTGGGGGTTTGACCGAACAATACACATCAATCACATTCACTATCAAGTCACCGACCAGTCACGTTGAAAAACATTGTTTTTTAGAAGTCTTAGGACATATGACCCACTAGTATGCGACGTCACGAATAGCGCGTTTCAGTTATTCGCATACAATTAGTGACCGATCGCTAACTTGACGGTGACGTGTGTGTGAGTATGAACCGATATAGTAGTGGAGTGGAGAGGCAGGTCACCTGGAGCTGAGCAGGATCTCGGCCTCGTCGGGCGTCATGCTGTCGGGCTGCTTGGCGTCGGCGTCGGCGTCGTCCCAGCGCGCGTCGGCCGCGTCCCCGCCCCGCCCGCTCTCGCCCGAAGCGTTCTCCCCCTCCGACACGCTCCATTGGCTGGTGGTCGACTTGTCGAGCACCTCTATGGAGCCCTGGCTCGCCTCGCTCACTACCACGCCGGAGTCCTACAACACAGGGTTTAAGATTTTAAACTATGGCCTTGTGATGCTGCATATCATAGAGACGAATTGAAACTTGTGTTCATTGATACTGGTACCACTTCAATCGAGAGGAAAGCTGGAACTCTCGCTTTCGCAACTACGGGCACTGACTGCCCTTTCGGAAAGGACCCGAAGAGTAAACCAATACCTGCTGCAGTACGGAGAGTGTGTCAGGATCCGAGCGCGCCCGCTCCGCGTCTCGTATGTCGGTGGAGAGCGGAGGCGCGGGCGGCGGCGGCTCGCGGTACTCTGCCGGCCGCAGGCGCGCCACCACCTCGGGCGAGGGCTCGTTGAAGCCGCCCTCGTCGGACACGCTCGACGCCCGCGAACCACTACGTCGCGGGGTCTCTTCCGCCTCGGACGACTTGCGACCTCCGCCCGCTGAAGATATATCAGATTAGTTCGTTAAGATGGTATGTAAGTTGAGAGACAAACTTATTCATAGATCGGATGTACCACTACACTACCATTTCATGAAATAAATGGTAACCTAATTGAGGCTTATTCGGGGACATCTGAGACAAGGTGCATATCAGATGGAGCTATGCATAATGCGGTCGGTGAAGTTTTTCATTCCTAAATGAAAATTCATAACGAAACGTGAAGAAATTTCAAAAATATTTGATGAAGTAAGACATAAAATGCATTGCTAAAAACTGACGTTATCCATTTGCTTATAATTATTTTCGTTTCGACCTAATAGAAAAGATCCTCTCCTGTTCTATGCAAACGAATCATGCTACAGGAAATTCTTCGATTAAAAACAGTAAACTATATACTTCGGGAGCGAGTGCGGAGCAAATTTAGGCTAATGAGCTAACTATTTTTAACGGCGATACTCTACTTCCGTAGCTCGGGCAGGTGGCGAGTACACAGGTGCCAAACATAAACAAACATTAAATCCGTACATGTAATTCTAACGCAAACTCCAACCACAACTTTGGTTATTTGAAATACATCCAAACGGACATTTATAAAATGCGACGATTATATTCAACGCCCTTGGTCGTCCCTCAAATGACATCGACTCCAAACGTTAAGAACACATTCTTTATGTTTCGGATACGTGGAATGACTATACATAGAAAATTCTTGTAGAATTGAAGATCCGAGTGAATGCGAAACAGTATTTTATTTATACTTATGCTTATACGTTTATCAAATAAAGACTTACTCGTATATGATACGAAACTAATAAATTTTATCACGCTCATGCAGTGCAAAATATCTCTTGGGAATGTTTTTGTTTACAGTCTGCATGCATGGCGATACACTTTCGTTTCCCGATCTGGAGATAATTAAACCTGCACATCCTCAGAAAATAATTTATGAAAACAATCGACTGACCATTCAACGTTTGTACTAATCTATGTAACGCATGAATTTGCAGTAGACCGTTAGAAGCATACATCACGCGATCTGCAGAGACGAGCGCGAGTCATGCCCACTTTACTAATTAAAACTCAACTACACAACATGTATGGACTCGTATGTTCATATGGAACTATTGTTGCTATATGAGATTGGGTGTTAATATCACTCGTACTTTATTCGTTTCTCAGTAAGTCAGTACCTACCCCAAGAATGCGAGCACTTTAGATACGGTTCGAGACGGAGACAAATTGTGGTGAAGAAGAGGGGAAACTATAAATAGTTGTGTATAAAATTAGAAAATTGGAATTATGCATCAATTTTGAATTTGTGTAAAATAGAGAATACCGTTAAAAATATTTTCTTAAATAACTGAAAATTAAAATGGTCGTCGTTTGCTGAAGCTGACAATGAATTTGAAATTCACATCAACATAAAAATCCAAAAAACCTGTAACGAAATATTTCAAAACATGGCCAGCTCTACTTAAACTCATAAAATTTAACCTTGTAGAAGCAAGGTACCCACCCAATAGGTAAAGTAGCAAATATATGAAGACGGCCTTCTAAAAAAGGCAGTGAGTGATCATTTCCAACTAATGCGTCAAGATGTGGATGGACTAGTTGCCCACGCCATTCGTAATGTACTGCTGTGATTTATATTGTAGACTTAGTACATTTTAAGGTGATACTCGTACCAGGTAGTTAATTGAAAATACTTTTTAAAGACAACCAGCCAGGAAGTAAATGTTCCCGTATTCTCTGACTATGAAATATTCCCATATTCTTTGACAATAAACTATTCACTTTTCGTCATACCTACACTGTCCCAGGCTTGCAGGGGGTCATGATCACAATGTGCAACTACCGACTATTTATGTTTCGTCCATATACAGGGTAACTTTTAATTCATTGGCAATATTTCAGGGGGTGAATGTACTCATAAATATTAAGAAATTTTACTATGAGACCAACACTAACCGCTGAACATTGTTTATTTTTACATATTTACTTTTACCAATTTGGATTCCTTCCCAATTTTATACTATGCATATTTATTTAGGTGTGTAAGTAAGTGAGAACATTCTCAGTATAATATTTAAACACCTAGCTACTTACGAGAACATCAAATAAAACAACAAAGTAAACAAACCACGGCTACCACTGATGCGTTATGCCTTAATGCATAAAGAAGACACGGCAAGCTCAATGCACGTTCCTACAGAAAATTGATCCATTGAATCAGCGCAACATAATATTAACTCTAAAGTCCGCTGAATGAACGATATTGTTCACGGTGGGTATTAAAGGCTAGCATACAAAGCTAGACAGACTCCTCTTCACTTCGAAACAATGTTCATTCACAAAATGTACAACAGGTATACTGTAGGTATATACCGTATGCATGAAACGTAAGGTTTGGCATGTATGGGGGTTACTAAATTTCAGTGCATATCTGGTGCTTAAAAATGTATAGCGTGCTCTATAGACTTGTTTACATTGCGTAAATTCTAACACAATGAATCATGTTTCTCAACATGGAAATAAAAGGCACCAAAAACAAATGTAGGAGGCCTTCGGAAACCTTTAGGTTGAAATCGACAACTAAAAAACTTATTCAGTGTGTGGTTGTTTTCTATCATCCATAATATCCCTAATAACATCGATTAATAAATGCATAGCAAATCACAACGTGATGACTTGCGAAGTAAAATCTTTTTTTTTTAATAAGTATATTTTTCCAGCAATGCATTATAATATTAGTAGGCGAGGATAACTGATTATGTATAAGATTAAGAAGAGGTAATAAGAACATGAGATAAAATAATTAAACAATAAGCAGTAGAAAGACTAGATCCACTCGTAGCAGAATAATTGACACATCTTTCTACAGTAATAAGTACATGAAAACGCGAGAAACGCGTTCAGCTCCAGCAATAAACCGTGACTGAAAAGCGACCATAAATGATATTGTTTCTAGCAAAAGCAAAACAATAATAAAGCAACTGACCGAGGCAACAGCCGCAGAGGCGCATGTTGAGCGAGCGCATGCGACGGGCACGCGCGACGCCCGCCGCATCACCGCACCATCGTCGCCGGCGTGTCGTGCCGCCTCCGACCACACTCACGTGGACATTCACTTCCAAACGACGTATCTTGAACTAACTTCTATCAAGTCACACGCGGAACTAAACGAATGTCAAACTAATGGAAGAAAAGGAAGCTGATGTCCTAATAAGAAACCGTATCTTTCATCTAATAAGATTATGGCTATCTTGAAAGTGGTACAAGTGAGAAAGAACATAGTAAAAGTTTATGTCAGCAAACGTTGTCAAACACCGGTGCGCGCTTTGTAAACAAACAGTCACAGATAAGCAAGTTGGCAACATTAATAGACTCGAAATTAAAAACCTCTTCAAAAACTTTAGTATTTTTTGGAAGCGTAGGCACAGTTCACCTTTGAAACTTGAAGGCCAACTTTACAGGACAATACATTTAATAACAGAGTCAATCTTCTAACAAGGAAAAGATTTCAAAACTCAATATACAATATAGGATCATATTGTGCTTTAAATATTTTATTAAGTTCGAAGCGTTGCTCAATGAATGTAATATTCAGGCTAGGAGCGAACACACACCGGTCAGAACGAGACGACTAAAAGCAAAACGAGAAGGAGCATTGGATAGCTTACAACAACAGAATTGATAAAATACTGCAGGGACCATTCGAACTTTCTGCGCAAACTTTATCTCGAACTGAATCAGCGTTTGTACGTAACTATTGACGAACACACGGTTGTTTTAAATTCTAGTCACGCATAATCACTGTTTTTTACTTTTGAGCTTTTGCTTGTTTGATCACACAAAAATTAGTAAGAAAACCACACACTTGTTAATAAGGTAAATAGAGTTACTCAGTATCTCAATTCAGATACAATAAAGAGTGTTGAGGAGAGTAATCAATTGTCAAAACGGTCCCGTAAACAGTATAATAGTATAGCGTATGAAGGGGAGCGCGCAGGGCGACGTCGCTCGGGTTACTGCGTCGCGACGGCGGAGGCGGCGGCAGCGGCGCCGGAGCATCTAAATCGGGATCGACTCGCAAGTCTCGCAACGACTCAAATACCTTGACTTCCTCAATATTACATTGAACCCACTGAACACGAGACAGCTAAACGTACGTCAATCGACGCCCACTTTTCTGTTTCTTATGGTTGTATTCCCTACTAAGAAAAAAAAATAGAATCAGGTAGCTCAGACTTAAACACATAAGCTGTATCACATAATTTCATTTACATACTTTCAGTCACACAATACCCTAGCAAAAACAAAAGCGTACAGCGGCTTTAAGTGTTGCGTATTTCTGCATAACAAAAAACACCAGTATTTAGTCGGAATAGACTATGATGGCATGTATGATATCAGTAGATAAGGCAATGAGGTTGAGGATTATAAAAGCGAACCAGTACAAGACCTCTAGATGAATAATGAAACAAGAACAAGAAAATGAAAAGATATAAAAAATACATTCCTAGATCCATTAGAAAAATATTTATCACGCACAAATAATAAACATGCTTTTCTCAGCCTTCAACTCGATTATACGTGAAGTACGTACGTGTCTACTATACGTCAGTAACATTTCTTGTAGTAGAGATAAAAGAGAGATAAAGTGTAACAAAATAAAGATAACAGACTCTACATTTTGTGTAAAGAATTTTCTAATAAACATAACGAACTGTCATACATACCAGGCGAGGGTGAAGCTTGAAGCGAAGTTGGAGGCGAGGACTCCGTAAAACGATGTACAGGAGACGCTAATGGTGACACTAGCGGGGAGCGTGGCGGGTCTTCGATTTTTACTGGACATGTAGGAGACTCCGGCGTCGAAGAACGCCGCCTGCTCTTTTCTTCCCATTCCCCACTATAATCTACAGACTCATAAGCATCTTCATCTAAATTCTTTGACGATCTTGAGCCATTGTTCAAAGTAACTGGACTTTGCGGAATCGGAGATATGCGATCACAAACATTTTTTGTGTTATTTTCGTCAGACTGCGACAACACAGGCGACTCGTGAGATGTTACACTGGGTGAATATCCATCAACTGGAAGCACTGCATCCGGAACACTATCTGAAGACGGTGTACACGTTCGATTATTTGGTACTGGAGACACTGAAGATTCATGTTCAGTAGGAAGTAAACTTTCTTTGTCGTGGTACAACGGGGAAACTGGAGATTTCGGTGATCTTGCTGAAGGCGATGGCGGTTTTTGTCTTCGAGGAACCGAAACAGGCTCTAACTTTGTTGGTGTAGAAGATGGCGACGGTGGGGTAGGCGATATTCTTTCAATGGTGTTTGACATAGAACTAGTATATTGTGTTTGTTCACTTGATTTATGTATTGGAAAATCATTATTTGCATTTCCTTCATCCTCACTTGGAGGGGAAATCGATGATCTTACGCTAGGATGACTTTTTTCAGTGGAAGGTATAAGTTGAGATGCCGAATCAGGTTTGGTTTTGATTGGTGAATTTAAACGTTCCCTTCGCGCGGGAGGCGACACTGAGGATTCTGGCCTCGGGATTGGCGACACTGAATTATGAGGTCTCGGTGACACAGGTGTAACAGTTTTTATAGGACTCGGAGTTTTTGTATTAGGTGTAACTCGACTTACTAAGGAAGAAGGTAGAGTAGTAGGACGTTCCACCTGAGAATCACTGGCACTCGGCGAAAGCGGTGGGGAATAAACGCGTGAAGGAACTACATATCTTTCGGGAACTTCCGGCGACTTTCTGTCATGATAACCACTAGAATATTTGTTAGAGTCCACTTTAGGTTCATCATGACGAGATTGACGAGATTTATTAAAATGAGCAGTCCAATTTCTCTGTTTTTCTATGAGCTCCTTATTAAACCTTCTATCTGGTTTTTCAGGTTTAGGCAAAACACTTGGCTTCACTGGTTTCGGCGGCGGTACCACTGCACCATTGGCGAGACGATCGCCATTGACAGCAGGTGCCGGCATCGGTGTCGGCGTCACGATGCGTCTGGGAGGGCTTACGGAGCCTGCAGAACTGGATCGTGATCGCGCTGGCGCCGGTGGAGTCACCCCACGGGTGCCAGCAAAACTAGCAGCTGCTGAAGGGGACTTCTCAATACGAAATCCACGATTTTCTTCACCCAATTTTTCAAAAAGTGCACGAGCATTGTTGAACCTTGCCAAATGACTTTCGGTTCGGACGCCTGTCACGTCGCTACCGCGAACTTCGTCTTCCTCTCTCGACGGCATCCCTTGAAATATGTTCGCAATCTTTGAAACTTTAGTGCCTGAATGCCTTTTCTTGCACTCCTCCATACTAGCCGGGTATGCCCGTTTTAATCCAACCTGCAAGAAAAATTAGAATAAATTCTTGACCGGCGCCATTGAAAAATAAATAGAACGCGGTTGTACGAAATTGATAAAGTAGAATTAGATAGGCGCGATGTAAAATGCGTACTGCCGCAAGTAGTTAGCGCTCGGAGCGGGCACCGCCGCGCGACTCGCTACGTTGCACGTCGGCTGGGCCGGGCTGGCTTGATTATTCTCTGCGTTAAATTAACTTGAGATAGCGATAGTGCTGATAACAGCGTATTCTTATTTGAACGACCAAATCTGATATTTCGCAGATTGTTAAGTGTAATACGGTGTGCCAGCATGCCTATAGCTGATTTAATAGTTAGTGAGGAAATTATGTAGTAAGCGATTTATTTGTCGCGGGCTTAATGCTGTACGTCGAGGTTTTAAATGAAATAATTTAACCACATTCTGACATTAAATTATACAGGTATTACTACAGCTACATCACAATAGATACCGCAAAAAGTGTATGTGCAGGACGTATAGTATACTGTTGTGGCTCGTATCTCAGTGTGAATCAGACACACTACTGATATAAGTAGGTACCTGAAATAATATACGATAAGATGTTCGTGATAAAAATGATAACATGGATAACTGTTCAATCAGTAATTAATGATACTTATTGTTTGCGCTTAAATAGGATCACCCACGAAAATAATAGAATAAGTGCATGTTTAAAATTACAATAATGTTCCGGAATTGTCCTCAGTGGATTTTATTGCTTTGCTTTACGTTTAGGAGTGTGAGTCCACAGTGTTCGATGGCACAAACATGCATTAGTGATATTTCAATCAACGACTGCTGGGGAAACCAAGTGTTAGTACCAGGTAGCGGCGTAGATGGGTGTTGTACATCATGCCAAGATCCCAGTGGTAAGACTTCTAAAAAAATATCCCTACCTAAAACATATCTTAGTAACATGTCGAATGTCGATGGCAAAAGTATTTCTTTGTTGGGCCTAAAAAAATAGCAACGCGAATACTGTATACATACAACACATCAACAGCAAGTATATGGAACGTATCGTTTTTATTAAATTTCACTCGCACTGACCTGTCGGAAGTTAAGTTATTCGATCTAGTCATTGCGATCGCCGACCGCAGTCTCCGGGAAAGGACTTATTACCTTGGAGAAAATGTCCGGTAGTAGGTGTTCGACTAATTAATCATTTGTATAGATTGCCAAATTAAAATTCGATTTTGTAGTGCCCGTTTGAAAACAATTTATTTGATTTTGCTATTGAGTTTCGTTACATTAATTCAAAATTGTCTGTTTAACATGAATAACAATACTTATTACAAAGAAATAAAACAGGATGGAAACAACATCAAATAAACGTCATAGTTCTATCTTTAGGTTTTAGTAGTTTGCCCAAAACTGGACAATTTGCTACTTTGTTCGGAATAGCCAATTTGCCACTTAAAAATTTGCTGTCCATATCCGCTATTGTGTCACCGTGTATGCTGCGATTCACAGTACACAAACTTTATCATACAGTTCCACCTTTTCAAACTAAATTATGCAAAAGGAAGTACCGAAAACCAATGAACCGACAAAGGTTACAGCCAGTTAGCTACATTAGAAACTTCTTTGTTTAAAGGAAATTGCAAGTTAACAAAAATGCATAAAAACGGGTTTTCCTTGACAATGATTTCGATACCTTACGATTCTTTGTTTTATTGTGTGTTATTTGCTAAGAATTAAATTGCTGCAAGTGGGTCTTAGCGATATCACATAAAATCTTTAAATAAAAAAAACGTTACGCAATGCAAGTCATCAGTGAAGCGTGTCTACGTAATAATTTCCGAAATAAACAACTACAAGTTGACTTTTATGTGGTCCATGGCAATGGGGATGCAAGTAATCAAGAATTTATATACCTACAAATATTTTTTTAGGCGCATCCCTGATATCGCGATAAATTACATTCCCTGCATTTTTTTCGAGTGATGTGAACATTAGAATCGGTACTGAATAAAGAGTTTCATTAAGTGAATAGTTTTTGGGATATGGAAAGTTTTTAGAATCACAAGTTTTAACAATTCTCTTTATAAATGCTATGTATGCTATTCATTTGGAATCAATATTTATTCATCACATGGTCGTTTTTGTTTTCCAGCATTAGATACAGAAACCGAGACCGAGGGTTGCAACTCCAGTATTTCCACTTGCTTGCCTGATGGGAGATACGCACCTGTACAATGCAAGGGCAATCTATTCACTGGCAGGTGAATACAGATGGTATTTTCTAATTATGAGCAACAATAATAATGAATGGGTGCATGATCTTCACGGTTCAATGCCGCTGCGTCGAAATGAGCACTTCATCAAAGCTCATGGGTTTCGTATTTTCATATTTTCTGGTAGTTCATGCCTCTTGAATGGACCTTAACATGCACTCTATACAGCAGTACGAAGGGAAGATTCTGATTTGACTACTGAGTCTCATTTTTGATAAACATTTTTTTTGCTGTGGTTATTATATATGTTTGATGGTATTTATTTGTAGACAATGCGTCATGCATGAAACATTTTTCGTTTAGCTAATCTTGATGAATTTCATAGCTGAATATCATACGATATAGTTAAGATTGAGCACACCAGTGACAACAATTGCTTATCAACCGCGACTTCCGATCCAAAGGCATACCAAGAATTTGAAAACTTTGTTGATAAATTCTTGTGTTTTAATTTTACTGATATAAACTAAGTGTGAGCTGTTACTGATTTTTACTTATTGTAGATGCTTTTGTTCGGATGATAAAGGGAAGAGGATATTCGGACAAATGTGGAGAGACCAAGCAGAAGATATGACTTGTGGTAAGTTTACAAAGTTCAGTCAAGTGGCCTCCCGGCAGCGAGGTCGGCCTGCATAACGTTTAATCCTAAACAAAGTTATCTTCATTAACCTGAATTTGAAACATTATCAAATGATTCAAACACGATAGCGCTTCGCATAAACCTGGATCTTGCATTTTGCCGGAATTTAAAAAATGCCAAAATTCATCATTGTCATGGTACTAAATCAACAACTATTTGGCTGTAAAAAGATTCCCACTTCCACTTAGTTTTCGACATTAAATTTTAAATTAAATGATGTTTTTCTTCATTTCATAAAACAAACAATAATTTATGCCAAAAAGTTCCATAAATGACAGAAGTACAGACAAAATCAAAACGTCTCGGAAACCTTCATGGTTATTTCAAATAAAGAGGTTTCATGATGAGGTACAATTATTCCATATGATGATTGTTTTGACTGCAGCTTGTAGTCGCAGAAGAGCTGAACTAGAAGCTGAAGGCAGGGTTGTTACGCTGCATTGTACCGCGAATGGAGATTACGAGCCATTGCAGTGTGATGACGGGATGTGCTGGTGCGCCCAGCCTAAGACTGGCCAGCCAACCGTCTCTCCCATCCCAGAAGAAGACATGACAAGACTACCATGTTGTAAGTGTTTGTATTTTCTTGAGCAAAAAATAAGCTTAGATATCGATGTATACGCAAGAGGTTAACCTCTTTGATCAAGTGCTGAGTCGGTCGAAACCAGGTCAAACCACAGGTCAAACCCCGCGAAGAAATTATAGCAGTTAGGGAGAGTCACAGAAAAACAAGTTTAGTCAATATTTTCTCATAGAAATGAAGGTTGCACATCTCTATGTATATCGGAATCTGTGTAGAACTAGGGAATGTAATAAATTTTTAATCTAACGTCTATTCACACATTTATTATATATTCATTATACATCCAAGGTTACTGAGAAGAAATCAAGTTGTACAATCGATCCACAATCATTTCCAGAACATTAGTTTGTCGAATAGTCACAACAACCGACAGGATACACACAATATTCACAAGTGATTCATGGTCTCGAGATATTGAGTGACCACTGGCAATTGTACACGATCTGTATGACAAAGAACACAAGATACACTTGTTCAAATACGCTATATGAAAGCACGTAAGGTATGTTTGTTTCATGTGCAATCATAATGTTAGTTCAGTTTAGTGTAGTTAAATTTTCGAAAAAAAGCTTTTTCTCTCTCTTCGCTTTCTTTGAGTTATCTGCTGGATATCAAACGACAGAGAAGTTTTCGCAACATTTTGCAGAACATCTGTTATCTAAAGTAAATGGGTACCTAAATAAACTACTGAGTGACCTGGTTTCTAAAGAAACTAAGTACTTCTGCGCGTAGTGCAATATTTGTGCATATATACGTAGTAAATAAATACAGGTGGGTGCGACCGACACAAGGCACATGTCCACAGTGACGTCATACTACAGAGGGCAGCCACCCTACTATTTCATATCGATCGCTGCGAACATAAACATAAACTTAAAATGCTTCGTATAACC
Source organism: Lacanobia wlatinum (assembly GCA_947578705.1). Classification (NCBI taxonomy): domain Eukaryota; kingdom Metazoa; phylum Arthropoda; class Insecta; order Lepidoptera; family Noctuidae; genus Lacanobia; species Lacanobia wlatinum. Next base: position 17,410,670 of record OX388039.1, read on the forward strand.
TAAACCATCTGTTATCTATCATTATAGATTTTATCCTTCACACTTTTTTTAAAAACTATACTTTAATTGAATGGTAAGTTATTACTTTATTAGTAACATTTATGATTTTTCATAACATGTGTGATTGTACTTACTTAGCTGTAGGAAAGTACTTCAGTCGCGTTCGCAGAAAATTGCATTTAGAGACCACATTCATCTAACAAAAAATTTTAATTTTAAATTACAGATAGTGCTGCAGTTGTTGGAGAACAATATTTAAGAAAATGCGAAAGTTTAGTACTAGCCAGCGGCATGATAGCGAAGGAGCAACGGGAACATGGCACCATATTCCTAGGTCACCCTGTTTTAACTTGTGACTACGACGGAAGCTATGGACCTTATCAAATAAGAAACGGCATGTAAGACATATTTTTAACTTGTTCGTGTAGCAGAACTTTATTTCGCGCGACTTTGACATGACACGTCACTTATGTTCCAGAGCTTACTGCACTGGTCGTGATGGAGAAATTTTGGGTGCCTGGCAATCACCGTCAAGTACAATGGGTGACATGAACTGCAGTAAGTATTCAATGTTTAAATAACTATGTACGTTAGGTAAGACTGAGAAAATTGGTTTCTAAATAGCGATTTGTTTTTCGAATAGTTAAGACCATAGAAATATAAAAAACATCTATGGTTAAGGCGCTAAGCTCTAATAGCTTAGCCTCTTTTTGTAAAGCATCCTATTATAGTGCAGATTATATTTGCCTTGGCACTATTTACTTGAAATAAAATATCGGAGCTAGCACATGTTAATTTATTACTCGAAATATAGTTAATACGGTAGCCAGTGATAGTTATAATCTGCTTAGTGTAGTTCGGCTCGGAATCCTTACTTTGCGAGCCTGGCTCGCTGTGGCCGGTTTAATAGATAGAAAAATATGGAAATAACCTACTTACATTAAGTTTACCTTGCCCTCTAATGTTGGATGTTGGAAAGAGAACTAACGTATGTACATCGACAGCAGTTAAAATATTCAAGATTTAACATAATTTTTAAAAGTTGTATTACGTGGGTGGTGTTTAGGCGGAATGAGAGCTTATCCGGCTGTGGATCAAACATATTTCCTAATAACTTGCCGTTGAACTAGTGATCTCACCCAATAGGTATACTACCGCTCTAGCTAGGTGCAAAAACATACTAATAACCGATGCTGAACGTACTTAAAAAGCTAATCCCTATTTATGAGCAAAGACAACCATGCTACATGGTACCTAACGTAACTTCCGACTTCACTAAATGACTATGAACCTAGCTCGTTTAGTTTCTTTTTCAAGCGATTTCATGTATTGATATTATTTGCATTTCATTGGGTATGGCTAACTTGACTAATAAATCAAGATAGGCTGGAGAGTATCGCGTACCGTTAGCATGGCTCATTCGCATTGTGCCACCACGACCGGTTGTCGGCCGTGACCCTGTTCCCGATACGTTGTACGGTTCCACCCATCCTACCATTCAGCTGGAATGCGGAGACTAACATACTTCACCAATTCATTCAACAAAACTTGCCCTCTGACAGGTGAATTGGTCAATTCACGTGCCACTCCAATTATGCAGGTTAATTTACATTCAATGATGATAGCAGACGATATTATGGGCTATTAATTGCGAATGCGGCAGGCCTCATATACTCATATTACCATACAGTTTGAATCACTTGATTTGACTAAGATTACGTATGATTCGAATGTTTCTGTGCTGTTATTGTATGTTTCAAATTCTCAACACATTTCATGGCGACAGGTATGAGAAATTAATTGACCGTGAACCACACCTTTGCCGATAAGTCCGAAACGATTGAACAACTATTTTATTGTTAGCTAGCTAAACCTTGAAATGCTATGCCTTGGCTGTTTTCTTGCCATTGCAAACTAGTATCTTGGAAATAATAAACTGTAATAATTTTACATCTGCTGAAATTAGGTCATTTGTCATATGGTGGTCCAACAGACTGTTTGGAACATGTTTCACTTATTCACTGTCTTACTGAGCTATGGTTTTAACAGACTGTGCGCGAGACACCATGGTGTACTTCCCTGAGCGAGGTATGGCAGTGACGGAGACCTGCCTCGCCAACGGCAACTACCAGCCGAAGCAGAACGTGGGAGATGTGTACTACTGCGTCGATAGTGATGGCTATCATGGTGACTTATATGACGAATCGACAGATCTTGTTTGTGAATAATAAATATAATTGTGTATTTTTTTAATGGTCGCAATCGACCTTTAATTATGTTCATATTAATACTAATGTTTGGACACAGCACTCAGCAATCAATTCCTGATATAAAATTGTAAAATGTGTGTTCGTTTTCTTTTCTTCATTAGCGTCATGAATTTCTCTCACAGGTTGGCAATAGGGCCAATAACTTTAATGAATGATTAACTCTGTGTAACCACAATTTTTTATTCTACATCGACATCAATAGCACTCCCAGCAGCACAGTCTACCTACTGTTGGCCGGGACTTCGAAGTCTCGATACACAGGATACACTGGACTAGGCATCACTACTCATGTCATGATTTCCTAACATTCATTGTGTATTATCTTATTTAAACTAATCTAATAAAGAGCTAAAATTGTTTGTTGTATGTAAAAGATATTGTGTGGAATTACCTCCCTACTGATCCGATTAGAAAAAAATATTTTACTGATAGAAAGCTGCACCATCGCAGAGTGTAAAAGTGTACTTTTTATTCCGGATAAAAATCCGGTTCCTATGGGATTCGCTACGGGAGCGGAGATGCTGGAAAAAACACTAGTATTATAGGAATGCACAAAAGCTTACGTACCGGTTAAATGGATGCTCATTAGACGATCCAAGCACCGCGTAGAGCGTGTCACCCAACGCCGGGGTGCCGCCGCCCGCTCGCCGCGCAAGCTCTTCCATCTGGAACATGCGACCTACGTTACCAGTGTCCCACTGAGGCTGTGGCTTAACCTCACTTAGGTTGCGTCTCGCAACGACCATTGTAAACAGGTGATATGTGAGTTGTCGACCAGACATTAAAATCATGCTGATGTAAATTCGTTTAGGATAAGGTTCAGATATTCAAACTGTTAAGAAAATGAGGAGAAATATCGTAATTATTGCAGTATCAAAGTGGTCCGCGAGCCAGCTACAGATTTCCATGACCAAGTTCCTCCCGGACGATAACTTGTAAAATGTCACTGTGATGGTAAACCTCTCTAAATCATTTTACAAGTTATCGTCCGGGAGGAACTTGGTCATGGAAATCTGTTGCTGGCTCGCGGACCACTTTGATGACATCTTTGCTGCTTATTTGCCACACTTTGCACTTCTGTTGGCTGGTAAACACCATACATTTCCTTACATAAGGCATGAAGGATGTCTAATTCAGATGCCTAAGTCAGAATTGTCTTCTACGTGAGCAGTTGGCGGAAATTATAATCATCGCTGACCATCAGGTGAGATAGAGATCAAACGCGTGCCTATCAATAGTAAAAAAAAAGTCGCCAGTTTTGTAGAAAAGTTTAGTGTACATTATGAAGTTGTCGAGAAGAACCAAGTGTTTGGAAATAAATATAGGGATGATGTTACTGTGTTACTATTGTCATTGCCTATTTTTATTAAACGATAACATAATCTTCCTTCAAGTCAAGCTACGTTGGAGGAGGATGTTTCAGTTTCTATAAACGCGCTAGCTCAGCTGGTAAGTGTGGCTCCTAAAATATTATGTTAGTATCAACTTGGGTCATTTTGCGAATACAAAATTGCCCTCCCGTGCTAATATGCGGCCCCCGCTAATTAGGGCGGTGTCCCCAAGTATCCCCGAAGGACTTGATACATTTTCTGCGCAGTTTGCAAGAGGAGGACTAAGAGGACTTGTTGTAGATTCGAGTTTGTTTACCTTGGTAACTTTTAATTATTTACATGTGTTTGCATTGTAATATCTACTACCTATACCTACCGCAGTACTTTCTACGTGTGAGAGTAACTTTTTTCGTCTTTCTGGCACGACTTTTGCGTCAATTGGACTTTCAAATAGCTCTAACTCGGAACAGTCGGAACTGAGTGATGTTGTGTGCGATCATTATTGTGATCCTCATGGCTTTGTTATCATGATTGTATGAAGCTTTAACAAGCCAGCCCCTATAGTAGTTTCGCGAGCAACTTTCACCAAAATAGCCACATATAGCAGACATAACTACATCGTAGGTCTCTTCCAAAAGGGGGTTAGCTAGACAAAGAGACTCAAGTTATAGATTGGGTTCATTAGTCACCACTTCATTATTACTTACGTTGTTGGCGCGGTGGTAATATTATGCCGGTGGTAATATTGGTATTCTTGAACACTTGGATGGTAATTACGTAACATTTGTATATATGCACGCATTCGTTGCGTTTACATTTATGTGCAGCTGTGTACCATGTAGTCTTCCTAGGCATGGAAGATTTTTATTTAGAGCTAAGTAATTACCTACTTGACATCATTGTATTGGAGCGAATTTATAAAGTGGCAATATGTAACAATGAATGAGTATGTTTATAAAAATATGATTATATAGTTTGTACAATACATACACTAAATACCTAATTACAGGAAGGTACTTAAAACGTTATTAAAATGATTACCTAATTTATGAATGTACAGGACGTTATAGTATAGCGGGAAAAGGGGCCACTGGCTTGCTAATTTATAGGCTTGGCGTTAAAATCCGAAACCCCATATAAGTACACTGCCTACTGAGCAATAAACAAACATAAGCACACACACGTTTGTTTTAAAATAACACATATTGGTGTAAGTCTTTTTCGGCTTTTAGGTAGGGCGTGTAAGGTACCACCTACACACTGAGCCTACACATAACTCCCTTATTATCTGATCTTAATTTTTGTTGTCGACCACCAGTAAACATCTGATCTGTATTTAGCTTATTTTAGGTGACGAAAATAATATTATGATGTGTTACGTAAACTTTGATAATAATGTATCTGGATGAGACATAACTAATTTGATAAGCAAGACAAAAATACTAGTTAGATAATATTATCATGTTTTTTTCTAGGATTAGATGCGGCCTTTGCGGTTTGAAGGTTGTAATAAATAAGAACTGAACTGAACTCATACGTACGTACATACGGTACTTCCATCATTCCATGGATGCCTGTATGTGAAAATTAAATTAATAAACATTAAAGTATTTTATTTTTGTTTGGTTGGCAGAGGTGCTTAGTATTGGTTTCGTCTTTGTTGTTTATTACATGACTAGATATTATTTAGGTATTAAATATGGCAGCTACTTAGCTAGGTAAAACTGCGATAGACACGCTAGGTAGGCTATGGCACAGATTAAATGTGAAGTGACAAAGGTTTTAAAGTATATGTACACTATATAAATATGACTAAGGTGTTTTGATATTCCTACCATATCAGATTCTGCCTAAATTGCAACGATTGTTCGTCTCATAAGTACAGTTAGCGACAGTTATCTAAGTACGGCGATGTCGCTCTAGCTAACGAGTACAGTCGTCGTGAATCGAGTCGAGGGTCTTTGATGGAGGGTGGACCAGAGGGCGCCGCGTTTGTAGTTCCGTACCCCACCACTTGGACACGCCACGGCCCCTCTCGACAGCACGCGAGCTACGAATAAACCGGATCGTATCGATAGATGTTGATATACTTTTACCTGAAACTGCTTAGTTTGTTTGCTTAAAAAAACAAACATGTTGATATATGATACTTTATCAGTTGATACTGTGAGAAAGTATTACTACTGGAACAAAAATTATGTCACGTGAATGTGACGAAAATATCGAATGCGTAGGTGTGGAAGAATTGGCCATTTCATGAAATATTGCACTGTTACTCGCAATATGAATTTACTTGTAATTTTTAGGGTTCCGACTCTCGAAAAGGAAAAAACGGAACCCTTTTAGGATCACTTTGTTGTCCGTCCGTCTTTCTGTCAAGACCCTTTATCTCGGAAGCGCGTGGAGATATTGAGTTGAAATTAAAACCATATACTCAGACCTACAGTCCCTTGAAACTGTGAAAAAATGAAAAAAAGTTGTCATAAAAAAGATAGCCGTTTATGCCGCAAAAACGTATAATTCGACACTCTCAAGGGAATCAAAATTTAGAGTAGAGTATATTTTCTGTTGACCTAAAACTATGAAATTTGGCAAGTAATATCGTCTTATACTACAAATATACGGAAAATTCTAAAAACTACACATTTGTAATTAAATCATAAAAATCTAGTCTTTAGTAATACTGTACCCACTTTGTACGGAACCCTCGGTAGGCGAGTCCGACTAGCACTTGTCCGGTTTTTTAACTACCCATGTATTGCTTTTAGGGTTACGAATATCTGAAAAAACGCGTAACTTTTAAGAAACATAGTTCAATGATCAACTGCGAATATTGCAGTATTTGCAGTTGATCGTTGAACTAAGTTAAAACTCCTTCTGAGGGCACAAGAGTTTGTGCAAACACAGGTTCACACATCTTGTGCCACACTCATAGTCCAATAGGATTGCAGATCAATAGGGATTGGAGAGTGATCAGGCATGGACCTAGTGGCTTAGTGCGTTTTCTGCTAGTGCGTTTTCTAAGGCACTGGTTTATCAGAATCTCTGAAATTGCAGATTGCCACCAAGAATTTTAGTTTTAGTTTGTTAATTCTATTGTGCCTAACGGTTAGTTTAGTAGATTCTCTGCGATGATTATAAAATTTAAAGAAAAGAGATTGTTCTAAGTGTGGTCAATAAAAAGTATGGTGTGATTTTTAACAAGATTTAAAAATTAACCTACTTTTTAACTTGTCCATATGAAATAACCGTAAAATATAATCACTCATTGTGATGTGTTAATCAACATAACAGGTTCTCAGGTCTGGTTGTGAAATAAAACTTCTTTTACATAATTTAAATTAGGCTCTGTTATTTGCTATTTTCATTTTATTAATTACAGGACAATGTTAATTTACTTATATATTTTTCTTTGAATGTTTTATTTGAGGCAGTAGTTTTTTTTATTCATTCTTTATTGATTTAATTGGGGTTTTATGCCAATGGTTAAGCCAACTCTATCATGTAGAGGCAGTAGTTTCGGCTTGAATATTTCAATCAATATTTTTTTTTTAATATTAAATTTATACGAGTCCTCCTAGACCCAACCATGCCATTTAACAAATTTGCTTATTTTTTAATTTTTATGAAAGATATTATTGGTGCACAGATTTGTCATCAAGTAATAAAAATCCCTTAACTTTTACAGTCTCAAGTTATAAACAAATGAAATTTCCTCCTGTACATTTTTAAGGTTCCATATCCAAAGGAAACCCTATTACTAAGCCTCCTCTGTCCATCTGTCCGTCCCAAAAAAAAACCCCATTCGCACTTGGCCAGTTTTTACAGCTTTCTTACTGTCTCAAATTTTAATTGAGGTAAAAGTTTGTTTTGGTCTAAGAATTTCTGGAATTAGCTCTTGCATTCATTTTTTCCCACTTAAATGAATTTTATTGGGGGGTTGGTATCTAGATATGAACAATTAACTTGACTTGGAATTTAAATATTATCAACAAAATCCTACTGAACAGCACTTTTGTTTTTCACCAAAATTAATCACACAGGTATCTACAGCATCTAGTCACAAAATTTTATAGTATTTAGCTCAGTTTGTATGAAGCCTAATCAATTATTAAGCAGTCAGTAAGTCTCCGTAAGTCCCTTTCTGGACAACTATCTATTGTCTTACTATTTTGCAGAGCCTGACTGGTAGATACTGTTCAAAACAGGTGTACTTTTAATTTGTATTGACTAAACTCTTGCATTTAAATAAGTCATAAATTTGAGTTATTAGGAAATTAATCTATTAACATGTATTTATAATATAAGGGTTAAAATATTTAGCAAATTTAAAAATTGTGACAAAATAAATGGGAAGAAAATTAGAAAAGGTTTGGCAAAATTTTGAAGCTGTACCTAAACCTACTACTATTATGGTAGTTACTAGATACAATTACTTCTATTAATAGAATATGTAATAAGAATAATTGTAATAAGTATCGATATAATCATTTGTCACAAGTCATAATTGAATTTTGTGTTATGTACTGTCAAAGAATACTATGTAGTTAGGTCTGCCTCTATTGGACTGAACCAGGAAGTTACAATAATTGGAAATTTAAATAATATAGCAAACTAGTTAATGTGAAGTACTTATTAGATTTCAACAAAAACTACTTTAATAATTAATCAATCGTTTTACTGACAAGTACATTTCAGAATAAATGTAAAATTCACACAGGCATACTCATGTATTTGTAGCTTCATACTGTAAGAATGTGTAATTATTCGACATACCTAATTATTATAAATTGTTACTGACCTTAAAATAGCGTCACGTTTTCTCCAAGTTGGTGCAATCCGGTTTGCCACATCAATACCAATTTGTAACACATATCCGACTGAAAGATTATCACAATTTCACTTTTTTCACAATACCCAATTCTTAACGTAGTTACTATTCACTACATAACTAGACCACACGCCCACAAAATAGCGTACACAAACAGTATTCAGAAGCTAAATTTTAAGTACATACATTGTAGGTAGATGCTTATATTAAACGTCAATAACCCGGCCAAGCGGCTGTGAAGATGAAGAGATAACCAACTATATCTCAGAAAACTTATCACCAATTTGTGTTGGTTTCGATGGTTTCAATACACTGTTAACTTGCACTAGCTCAATCAAAAAAATATTATGTACAGTAGATATATCATTTTTCATTCATAAATAAAATAAAACTACTTCGGCCACTTCCCTATCTTTTCGTCGTTCACCATCGTTCATTCTCGTCTCGTTATTCTCGCTCACGCTCGCTCGTCCCGAAATGGCAGTGTTACCATCACAGAACGTATTATACTTGGTTACCATACCAGCTAACGCTCACCCAAGCAAGGAAGAAAATAAATAACTTCCAGAAGGTAATAGCTGTTATCTTTTGCATATTTTGTAATTAAAAAAAATGCCTTCAAATGTTACTCATGTAAATAATGACATAAAAAAAATCTACGCCGTTAATCCATAAATATTGTTATTGTTAAGCAGGGTACACACGCTTTGATTTTAGTGTCCAAGAAATTTCTGGCGATTTTTGCATTTCTGGTAAAATAATCTACGACTCTCGAGTAGTTAATATATTTATTTAAGATAACATAAGATATTTTATGAATTCTTTCTTACATTACACATAAAACCAGATATGTTTTGCTTGAAATACATAAGTAGACAAATAATGACATTCTTTCAATAAAAGGATAGTTGCGTGCGTGGGCTAAAAACGTTCAATTTGCTGACCTACAATACTTGTTAAATAAAATTGTCTCCAATCCTGAAACGCTTATTTTGTATTTCGTTTGAGACTGGAAAAGTGCCGATTGCTTGGAAGCAAACTAGCGTGCAACCCGTGCCTAAGAAGAGCAGTCGGGCTGACCCGGCAAACTACACCCATCTCAGTAACGTCCATCCTCTGTAAGAGTCAAAGACAGTCTCCACGAGCGAGAGAGTGTCTGGAGTGAGGCTATCGAGCATCATGGGGAAGCACTTGCCGTCTTCCTCAACATTTCGAAGGCTTTCGACAAGGTCTGGCATGAGAGCCTTATTGGTAAGCTTCCTTCCATCGGTCTACCTGATGGTCTGTGCGATTGGATTGCAGACTTCCTGAAAAATTGGTCCATCCGAGTGTATATTGATGGCTGCTCGTCCGTTCAGTTGGATATTAATGCCGGGGTCCCTCAGAAGGTGTTCTCGGCAACATTGTTCTTGCAGGACTATTTTCAGGGGGTCCCTGAAAATAGTGCTGCAAGCGCCCATTAGCAAGAATGAATTGCATCAGCAAAATCCCATCCCGAATAGGATAGGTTGTCTTTTGCCCATTCACACAGACATAGAACTAAAGAAGACGGGTGCAAGGCCGAGCGAAGGGAGCTGGAAGTAGGTACCTACTACCTCGCCTCGGATTTGCTAGTGCTAGGTTCACTTTATTACATACCACTTGTATAATATACCTATATGTCATCGGAAAATTGCAAAAGTAATAGAATTGTAAATATCGCGTGGAATTGTAAAATATTTTATCTTCAATAAGCCACGGGCATATTGGAAGCTATTGAATTTGGATGGGATTTATTGTATACAAAACGATTTTTTCATGAAGAAAGATTTATTACAATCTTACGGAATCAGCAATTTTATATATTTTTTTTAATTTCTTCATGTTTTCGTATGTACAGCCAGGGAGGAATCGGTAATACAGCCCTTAAAAATAGTTACTTAGGTCATACTTGATGGACAGACTGGTTAAAGTTCAGGTAAACGGTGTAAACTCACTAGGGTCTGAAGTGACAATGGGAGTTCCTCAAGGCTCAATATTGGGTCCATTCCTCTTTCTAGTTTATATAAATGATTTGCCCCAACCACTCAAAATCACCCAATGATGGTGTTATTTGCGGATGACACATCATTGATATTTAAAATAGAGCGACGGTCACGAAATCTTGACGTCGTCAATAACTCTATCTTCAAGTCCAAAATTGGTTTACGGCAAACAATCTATACTAATATATAAAGCTGAAGAGTTTGTTTGTTTGTTTGTTTGCTTGAAAGCGCTAATCTCAGGAACTACTGGTCCGATTTGAAAAATTCTTTCAGTGCTAGATAGCACATTTATCGAGGAAGGCTATAGGCTATATATCATCACGCTAAGACCAATAGGAGCGGAGCAGTAATGAAAATTGTGATGCAGACGAAGTTGCGCGGGTCAACTAGTTTGGTATAAAATGAAAAAAAAAAACCAAATGTATTAGATTTACTTTGCCAAATGTTAAAAGTAGCGAATGTGACATCATATTGAATGGACAAAAACTGGAGTTTATTAATCAGACAGTTTTCTTGGGAACCACCTTAGACGAGAAATTACAATGGGGACCTCATATAACATCTCTAGCGGGGCGGCTAAGCTCAGCTGCTTATGCTGTTGGGAAGATAAGACAGTTAACAGACGTAGAAACCGCACGTTTGGTCTATTTTAGCTACTTTCACAGCATTATGTCATACGGTATGTTGTGGGGTCGGGCTGCTGACATTGAATCCATATTTATTTTACAAAAACTTTCCAAAAAAATATAACCGACTTCCAAACAAAACACTATGACGACTTCCGAAATTAAGGTTATTTTATTCTTTGCAGTGTTTTGTTTGGAAGTCGGTTATATTTTTTGTAAAAAGTTTTTTATTTTTCACTTTTAAGTGGTGATACTTGGACGACGTCTTCGTCAACGCAGAAATTGAAATAAGCAAAAATGCTCATAAAATAAAAATTACTGAACCAAACTGAATCAAATTTTTACGGGACCAAATGACAAGTATACTGCATCGAACTAAAAAAGAATCACAGAAATCGGATTAGTAACCTCTGGAGTAATCGGTGTACATACATTAAAAAAAATACCTATCGAATTGAGAACCTCTTCCTTTTTTGGAAGTTGGTTAAAAAGAGAGCTGTTAGAGCCCTTTATAATCTGCGTCGTCGCGATTCTCAAAACCTCTTCTACACGGATGTAATCTAGCGTTCCATCCAATCCTATCCAAGATGACCTTGCTAGATTGCATCCGTGTACACGGCAGATGTAATCCAAATTCATACAAATTAAAAAGAAGAAATCAAGCTCCCACTAAGGGCACCTTGGATTGAACGCTCTATTAAATCCGTGTAGAAGGGGTTTAAGGGAACTTTTTAAAAAGATTAATATTATGACAGTCCCTTGCCAATTCGTGTATGAAAATATTATTGTTACGCGCCAGAATTAATGCTGGGTACATAACGACATATACGTGCTGCTAACGCCATCTAGTATCAAGTGACGGAAACTAACCAGATCAAAGGAGTAAAGATGTTCTAGACTTTTCTATGCTAGAACATTCTCGACGTTTCGACACCTGGTCAATCGGGACCGGTATGTACCCAAACTTTCCGAAAGTTTCCATACTAGAAGGTTCTAGAAACAACTGTCGGTATATAAAGGGCGGACACCCGGCGACTGGAGTCAGTATTGAATTGGCGATATAAGCGATAACTTCGAGAGCAATCTTCAACTGCGAATTATAGTAAAGTGAAGTGTTCAGTAGTGCGATTGTCTACACTATAATATATAATATTATAAAGAGGAAAGATTTGTTTGTATGTTTGTTTGTTTGAATTGAATAGGCTCCGAAACTACTGGACCGATTTGAAAAATTCTTTCAGCATTGGATAGCTACATTATCAGCGAGTAATATAGGCTATATATTATCCCCGTATTCCCACGGGAACGGGAACTACGCGGGTGAAACCGCGTGACGTCCACTAGTGTATTATAATTGGTGTGTTTTGAATAAAATTGTTGTAATTAATGTGGTAATTTAAAGTGTCATTTTTGTTCGTTAATTTATCGGCTGTTTTTATTGTCACGAACCCCAAGCTCGTAACATTATGTATGTACGGAAAAATCGCCACATTTTTAGTAAAATTAGTGATAGACATAATTTTAATACAACCATTTTATAGATTAACTAAAGTAGATACACACATCTTTCATGGGGTACTGTGTTAAATGTTACAATAAAATACCTTGTGACATATTAGAACTAAATGAAAGACAATTTAAAACGTGTATCAAAAGCACACTTTGTAAACAAGCTTATAACAAATTCTAATTTGTTATAAGCTTGTTTACAAAGTGTAAACAACAGTGTGTACAGTGTGTGTGTGTGTGTGTGTGAGATTACATTCAGGATAAGAATGCTTGGAAGCATGCTGGTCCTGCTCCATAGGACAATCAATGTTGTGGACAAAATCGAAGTGGTTGCTTTAATTATTAACTTTATAGATGTTCTGTTTCTTTTTGTGTTTGTATTTTTCGGTAAAAATGTCGAAATACGTCGCCATTTTAAGGGGTTGTGCGTGGTTGGGTTTGTCGGATCCCCCCCTCACCATTTTCACCCGCCGGAAATACTTAGGTTCCCTTAGAAAAAATAAAAAACAGAAATTTGTACATAAATTGTTTATTCCACTTTATAAACATGTTTTATCGCTTTTATTAATTCCATGAATGGATCTTTCCTGTATTTTATGTTATTTCGTCGCCACAAATATTCAAAAATAACATCTGCAAAACTTTCTGTGTTATTAAAATTGTCCATCCTAAAAAATCTTTTAATAGCCCTCCACTGGGACTCAATTCGTTGAGTATGAGTCCCATCTTCAGCTATGAATGGGTTGTCACGATCAGAGTGGTTGACTTTTTTGTGTATGTAGGCATGTTCTGACAAGCAATCATATCCTTTTCAAAAATCAGTGTGGATGGTGGTGCCAACTTCCACATTCTTCAATATAAGTGGCACCAAAACCTCAGCAGAGCGAATATTGTCGGGGCACACTTCCAACCTCAGATCTTCAGATCCATCCTCAATCATACCGAGAACCCAATGGCCCTCATTATAGCGACCTATAACAAAAAAAATATATATACACAAAAATAATATACATAACAAAAAAATTAATATATATATATTTTCTTGGTGGTTTAAAAAAAAACCACGATGGCTAAGGCGGGAGCTTCGCTGCGCTGCGCTTCGGATTGTGCCAACTCGGAGTAATACATTGCTATTAATTACCTAAGAATTATATCCTGTTCTTATACATTTCCTATAACAAATAATATATAAAATATAATTACCTCGATTGTATTTTCTTTTTCCAAATTTAGATTCATCGATCTGGATTATTTTTCTGGGGCCACCAATCTTTCCAACTAACGCATAAATTTGACATTAGCTGTCAATATCATCCATCCAAGATGGCGGGTTGCGTTTTGTTTCACGTTTTTCACACAAAACCTAAAAATTACATTTGAAAAACTGTACTAAAGCATAAAAAATACGTTCCGTTCCGCATAATTGCAATAGTATTTAAGAATTTTTAGAAATTGATTAAAAATATTTAGACGCAACTCCGGCAGCCAAAATTACTTTGGGGGATTAAGACTAACTCCCTTAAGCCCACTACACCACCAATACTCTCAAATTCAGGCGTCTCGTTTATAATCCAACCCCCTTTAGGTACTAAGAGTTACGTCATACGATTTCCTTTTTATTAATGTTGTAATAGTATAAAGTTACTTAAACTATAGGCCAATATCTATAGGCCAATATCATTACTCCCCTCGATATCTAAATTACTAGAAAAAATTATAAACAACAGACTAGTGAACTATTTTGAAAAAAATAATTTATTATCATCTGCGCAATTTGCTTTTAGAGCCAAGCTATCCACAGCCGATGCGGTGCACCACCTGACCGATTACGTTTCAGAGGAACTTGGCAAAGGAAACCAGACCCTGGGGATCTTCCTTGATCTAGCGAAGGCCTTTGACACAGTATCTATTTCTAGGCTCCTTACTAAATTAGAGACCATGGGAATAAGGGGAACGCCGCTGAAACTGTTTGCTGACTACCTAGACGACAGATATCAATGTGTTAGAATAGACAATATTACGAGCGATGAGCAAAAAACTACTGGTTTTGGTGTTCCTCAGGGAAGCATTTTGGGCCCAACCCTATTCCTGATTTATATTAACGACTTGTGCAATTTAAACATTAAAAATGGCAAAATTGTTTCATATGCTGAAGACACGGCCTTAGTTTTGACCGCTAAAACCAGTAAAGAATTGTACGATTACGCTCAAATAGGTTTCAATATTGTGACTAAATGGCTTCAAAGCAATTTACTAACATTAAATGCTGACAAAATATATTCACTTTTCCATGCGCAATCCTCAATTTAACGCTACTAACCCTCATCTGTTTGCACATAAATGTGGGTTTCATCACTCAATCAGTACATGCGATTGTCCATTTATCCTCCAAACATGCAACATTAAATATCTCGGAGTTATTATAGACGAAACACTCTCTTTTAGACCACATATCGAAAGTCTGGTTAAAAGAGTACGTAAATTAATATATGTTTTTAAAAAACTGCGGACGATTGCAGATTCAAAATTAATCACGCAAGTTTATTTGGCCCTAGGTCAATCTGTAATTCAGTATTGTATCACTTCATGGGGTGGAGCACCCAAAACTCACTTACTCCCTCTTGAGAGAGCTCAGAAAGCTATTTTAAAAGTAGCCAATTTCCATCCCTTTCTCTATCCCACAGATCTCCTGTACAAATCTTGCAACGTACTAACTGTTCGCCAGCTTTTCATTATGCATTTGGTATTAAAACAGCACACCATGCTTTCTTATACCACCGAAAATACAAATAAGAGACGGAATGATATTGTATGTGATTCAAATGCGGTTTCAAAGTATGTGTTTGTAAAAAGATTTTTTACATTTTTAGGTCCATTTCTGTACAATCGATTAAATAGAAAACTAAGTATCTACAAGTTAAATTATTATAGCTGTAAAAAAACAATTGTGCAATATTTGCTTAGTATCTCTTACGTAGAAACAGATCTTCTTTTTGTCTGTAAATAAATTATGATGTGTCCTTTAATTTAAGTTTTTATTATAGTCAATTGATTTGATTCGTTGTTAGTTTATTATTTTAAGATAAAATGTATGTATAAGCACTTACTAGCCTGAAGCACAGGTCCATCCTAGTTCAGGCAAATTAGCAAATGTGTTCTAAAAAGTTTAAGATTTATTTTATTGTAAATGTGCCCCTTTTTATTTATTTATTTATTATATTGTTTTATTTTTATTTTTTTGGGTGTAGCAAAACGATTACTATAATCGATTTTTATTTTCAAATTTAATCTTCCCGATTAATTTAAATGAGCGATTATCGTAATTCGATTCTAAAAAAATACGTTACAAGGCATGAAATACAATATGCAATAATGAAATTATTATTAATGTTTTCTCATGTAATTTAAACAGGGTTTTGGATATTAGGAATAAAATAAAACTAACTCAACAAATTCATCGGACACACTAATAATGCTAATTTCGCTAATTGCTTATATTATCTACTCAAAATTTAAATTCAGAATGCGCGCGTGATTCAAAAATATTTTATTAGATTGAAAATATTGAGTTTTTGTAGATATTTTCAGCACAAATGTATACCGGGCATTCTATATGAAACACATACAGAATGCCCGGTATACATTTATGTAGGTATGTCAAGTGGGTATAGGACTTTGGCATCAATTAAAAAACGAGTCGGATTCGCACAGGAAGGGTTCCGTAACATAAACCTTAATTTTTATTATTTGTTGTTATAGCGGCAATAGAAATACCCAATCTGTGACAATTTCAACTGTCTACCTATTACGGTTCTTGAGATACAGCCCGCTGACAGACAGACGGACGGACGAACTGCAGAGACTTAGTAATAGGGTTCCGTTAGTTACCCTTTGGGTACGGAACCCTAAAAAACAACTTTATATTGAGTAATTTGAGTACGCTATGGCTAAGTATTGCATCAGGTTGTATTTTTTTATAATGCACTAGCTGACCCGCGCAACTTCGCCTGCGTCACAATTTTCATTACTTCTTTCGTATTGGTCTTAGCGTGATGATAAATAGCCTATAGCCTTCCTCGATAAATGGGCTATCTAACACTGAAAGAATTTTTCAAATCGGACCAGTAGTTCCTGAGATTAGCGCGTTCAAGCAAACAAACAAACAAACTCTTCAGCTTTATATATTACTAGCTGACCCGCGCAACTTCGTCTGTGTCACATTTTTCATTACTGCTCCGCTCCTATTGGTCGTAGCGTGATGATATATAGCCTATAGCCTTCCTCGATAAATGGGCTATCTAAAACTGAAATAATTTTTCAAATCGGACCAGTAATTCCTGAGATTAGCGTGTTCAAGCAAACAAACAAACAAACTCTTCAGCTTTATATATTAGTATAGAAGTATAGATAGACGAAAATTGGTTTGTGTGGATATGTGTATACTTGTTATAGACACGTTCAGAAGTTGTTTCTCCTGCTGCAAAACGAAGGTCCGAATGCTTTTTGGCAGCATGTATGTAAGTGTGCTTGTGTGGATGTTTGTAGGTAGGTATGTCTATTACTTTGAACCGCCTGGTTGTAAGTAAAGTCGTAATTTTTTCGTGACATAGGCATAACTACTTAGCCTTTCTCAACTATGTTGGGGTCGGTTTTCAGTTAACCGGATGCAGCTGACTTGCTAGCAGACCTCCACAGCCCAGTAACTGGGTTATACGATACCCCTTGGAAAGATGGTGTCGAAGTTTCTGTTTTCTGACTACCCGTACTACTGTCAAAGATGTTCAGATGACAGCCTGGACCAACGGCAAAGCTTGCGTTCCGAGGCACAGAGGTGACGGAGGAAACACAACGGATGATCACCCACCCTCGGCCCGAGCTCGGCAAGCGAAGCTCAGCTTTAAAGTTCGATGTGTGCCGCTGTTAATAAGTTATCAAGATGACGCTCGTTTTGTTTTACAAGCTGTATAGCTTTCTTGTATTGTTCTGCGAATCGTTCGTCTAATACTCCGAACAGTGGCCTTAGTGCGAGTTTTTTAACGTTCTCGATCGCGTTAGCGTAAACGTCAATTTGTATTGAAACTGAATAAGCGCCGTCTGGTGACAATAACGGAAAACCTTTTTTTTTTCTATACATTTTGACATTAGCGAACGTTTACGTTAACGCAATCGAGTGCGTTAAAAAACTTACACTAAGCCCCCAGGCTATTGGCCACGTAACCGATACCATTAATGAGACCGCGACGCTCTCTGGTGCGCGTGTCCAAGTGCTGATTAATCATAAGTTGATTATAGTGCTGTATTTCTTTGTAGTCGTGATTTAATTGAAGCTTTATCATATTAAATTGACTAGTATCGTTCAGGGATGCGCAGAGTCTTTGTAAATAATCCAAAAACTTTGTGGCAGCTGTATTCCCTTCCCAATAAGGACTCATGTCATAGTAAACAATAAGAGTCCATTTGTCTCGAATAACTTGCATATTTCCCACTGTTTCGAAATACAGCGAATTGTTGTTTGGCAACGCTGATATGTTAAAAGCTGCGTGAGATGTTGTTATCAATGACATAAAAAAGATTAACGACAATACTACTGATACAAACTTAGATTTGATTGTACTACTCGTTTTCCGCTCGTTAGGTTCCTTTAAGCTGCTATTGATTTCTTGATTAACCTTTCTATCTTCCGTCATATTGCTTGAAGCAGGCAATATCGGCAAGATGGAGAGTTTCACTATTGGCCTTTAAATTATTCCGCTTTTTGTTTTTAAAGTTACTACCCGAACTAATCCATCTTGACCTGGGTGAGTTTCTATTATTCTACCCATCATCCATTTTCTAGGTGGTAGATTGTCGTCCTATATGGTTACTAAATCATCGATGTTGAGATTTTGCTCAGTGCTTCGCCATTTGCTTCTTACATATAACTATTTTTTAGGTGGTAGATTGTCGTCCTATATGGTTACTAAATCATCGATGTTGAGATTTTGCTCAGTGCTTCGCCATTTGCTTCTTACATATAACTATTTTTTAGGTGGTAGATTGTCGTCCTATATGGTTACTAAATCATCGATGTTGAGATTTTGCTCAGTGCTTCGCCATTTGCTTCTTACATATAACTACGTTAGGTATTCCGTTCTCCATTTCTTCCATAGGTCGTTTACTATCTTATTTGATAAATGCCATCTAGTTCGAGCATCTGTTTCCGTTTCAATTATAGTAGTTCCAGACCTCCCGGTCAAGTGTAGTGCTATTCTCTAACAACATTTTCGTATCTCGACAGTAGAATTCGAGGTTAGTTTCAAATGAAGACCTTTATGTTGTGTGCAATAAAGCTCACTTTGTGAGTTTGATCACTCAGGTGAAGCTCGATATCGAAATAGTTTCTTACAGAATAGACTAGCTGCTAGTCTATTCCGTAAGTAACCATTTCGATATCGAGCTTCACCTGAGTGACAAAGCTCACAAAGTGAACTTTATTCTGCACGACATAAAGGTCTTATGCTTAAACTCACCTTAGTTCTCGCTTTCGAGACTCGAAAATGTTGTTACAGAATAGTACTACTGAACTCTTCGAATGTCATGCGTGAGTGAGTTCGTATTGGCAGATTTCAGTTGTTTTATTCGTTCTCCTAGATCGACTAATGTGCTGTTTATTGGATCTTCGTATGAGGTGTAACGGTATATTTACGATATGATTTAATTCTGCTATCTGAGGTGCTACAATTTCAAATTTAGTTTTAATTGTATTAGCTGATTGGGAATACAAAGTAAACTCGTTACTTTTTATTATGCATTTCGAATCTAGGTCTATGATACCGTCTTCTGTCACCTGTTTAACGGCAACTTGATCTTGACCTATAATCCTCACCGCGTAGGTATTGCAGCAAAAGTACATGAACCTCGCTGGACTTCTGCTCTTCAATGACTCGCTTGAGGTGATATTTTAAGCTTCTAATGGCACGCTCCCACAGACCTCCTGCACTTGGCCAAGAAGGCACGTTAAAGTGCCATTTTATATTTAAATCTATTAGTTCTGCGAAAAAGTTACGATCATATACGTTTTCGAAATCGCGATAGCTTTCCTGTAGCATTCTATTTGCGCCTACAAAATTCGTCCCATTATCACTATAAAGATGGCGGGGTACTCCTCTTCTGGCGGCCATCCGTCGTAATTCTGCTAAAAATCCAGTACTGCTTAGGTTGGATACAAGCTCTAAATGTACAGCTTTAGTCGCTAGACAAATAAACAAAGCAGTATATCCTTTTGTGGTCTTAATACCACGCCCTTTGTTGCTTTTAACATCTACGAAAGCTGTATAATCCACTACTCCGGTGTGATAGAATGGCGGGGCGGGGTTGCTTCTGGCTACAGGTAATTCTCCCATCAATTGATGATGTAGTTTGGGCTCATGTTTTCTACAGGTGACGCAGTTTCGCACTTCTTTCCTTACAGCTTTATTTCCAGCGATTATCCACTTATCCAGTATCTCTGCCTCAGATTGAATAAAGTTAATCGTGGTCCACCATGAAAGATGAGCTGATGAGCTTGCTGAATTATTAGAGTAGTAAGCCGACTGCTATAAGGCAATATGGCAGGATGCTTCATTTCCATACTCATGTTTGCTATGGTTAAACGACCTCCAACTAATAAGATCCCCTCGTGGTCAAGGAAAGGATTTAATTTTAGTAAGTTACTTGTGCTACTCAATTTATTATGTTTTCGTAATGACATGATCTCTGCAAACTCAGTTCTTTGCACGTATTTAATAATGAGTAACTTTGCTCTCCGCAATTCCTGCAAAGTAAGAAATTCAGACAAACCACTATGTTTACCTAACGTGACTGGAATCTGCTTAAGTTTCATTGTTTTGATGGCTCGTTAAATCCATGCTACTATTTTAGTTACTTTATTAAGTGAGCTGAATTTAAGTAACAATTGTAATATGATGCTTTCCTTGTCATCTATTTGGACAGCATTCACTTTGCTTGCTTTTGCCTTTATTTCTTGATCCGTGGTATACATGCTTGGCTTTGTTACAAATTTTTCATCAAACTTTTTCAATAACGGCGGTCCTTGCCACCACAGTGTTTGATCTTTCAATTGTGAGGCTGAAATGCCTCTACTGGCTGCATTTGTCGAATTATCCTCCGACTTAACATATCGCCAGCAGCTTGGTTTCATTGTTGCTGTGATAACTTTAGTTCTGTTCGCAACAAATGGTTTCCATCGGCTGTGATCGCCTTTCACCCTAGAACCGCAATGGAATCCGTCCACCCATGTATCCGAATGTCCATTTCGCTATAACAGTTAATAATTTTATTCATTAACTTAGCTCAATACGCTCCGCTTAATTCTTATCTTGGTAAAGATACGCTTTTAGAAATAGGTACTAGTCTATTATAGTCTTAGCAACTACTAGTACCACAGATGACTCATCATTTTTCTGTAATCGCGCGTAAATAGCTGCCGCGTAGGCTTTAGTCGATGCGTCGCAATACCCGTGCAATTCTATGACGTTATTAGGACGATACCCGATCCAGCGCGGTATTTTGCATTGATTCAAATATTCCATGTCTATTTTTATCGCTACCCATTCATCTTTGATGTTTACAGGAACTTCTTCATCCCAATGCATTTTATTTAACCACAGCGTTTGGAATATCAGCTTTAATTTGGTTGTGAGTGGGGACAACCAACACAACGGATCGAATACTTTTGAAATCTCCGACAACAGTAGTCGTTTAGTAATTTTGGCGTTTGGTTTAGCTGTGCTGTACTTGAAAGTAAACATGTCATCGCAAGAGTTCCAACGAATGTTTTTGACGTAGGTACTTTCTGATTTTAAGTTGAAAATTATTTCGCCATTGCTGCGTCTCTGCTCTATATTTTCAAGAAGTTCCGGATGATTTGCGGACCATTTTCTTAGTGTAAAACCTCCTGATTTTAATATTCTGTTGAGATCTTTGATGAGCTGCTTTCCTCTTTCGATGGAGTAAGGACCATGGACCAGATCATCCATGTAAAATGATTCTTCTAATATGCAGTTTCGATTCGCGGTCATCGCGTGTTCTCCCTCGCTCCTTTGTATTACTAAACCATTGGTCTGGATAGTATATTTAATTTCACTTTTTAAGCAGCGGTATCATTTAGCCAACTTCCTAGCTTTTACAGTGAGTGTGCCCAAGAACTCCACGACCTCATCCCACCGGCCCCCTTCTATCATCGGACATCCAGACGCACTGCATCTTACCGTCCTTACCTTGTAAGCGTTTCCAAACGTCTTTTATAATGCGCACAGCAAAGGAGTGGAACTCTATGCCTGCTTCTGTATTTCCAAACGCTTACAACCCTAATCTCTTCAAAGTTAGAGTGAAAAGGCTCCTTCTGGGTAAGCTCGCTCCATCGTAGACATTGTCTCTGTCATCTCTGACCTATACTAGAGTCAAGAGCGAACCCATCACAAATAAAAAAACACTATTGCGATGGGTGGGAAACGATTTTTTTTGTTATTACGTTTTACGGTAGGACTTAAGAGGGAACACGTTACTCGGGTCGGTAACTTTGGGCCTTTCATCATACAAACAAACGCATTCCGCTGTTTTCTTCATAGATAATGCTGCTAGAGCAATGATTTTTTCCAAAAAATCTAGATCAAATTAATACGTGCCTCTATCTTTTTTTTTTCTAAAACATAATTACTTAAAGAATTATGAAAATCCATAAAACCCGCAAAATAAACAGCCCGTTTTACCGCCATGTTCACGACGACTGACGACTGTCAGACAAATCGTCTTTTGGTCAAGGTTTTTATAGGTAAAATCAGCCTGTGCTGTAGTTGTCGCTTTCGTATTTTACTTGGTTGGTTTTACCTACTAGAGTCCCCTCTTACTAATGTAAGGTACTCAAAACATTGTGCAGATGGATGGCTTGAATAGTACGGGGGTCGTAGAGGTGTTAAAAGTAAAAATCTTAAATTAAAAACATAATTATATTTAAAAAAAAACTTTTTTTAAAGTTGGAACTTTGACCCCCAATATCTCCGTAACAAGAAGGTTCCCAGTTATGGTCTACAACAAAAAAAATATCGCAATGACAGGGACAATGAGTGCCATTCGGCTTCGTTATGAGTCTCTTTTTACACCCTTTATGTCATGAAACAAGTGATTTATCAGTGCACTTTGTATAATGCCTGCCATTAAGAATACAGTCAAGTCAAATCGGGCATTTAATAAAGACTGATGCTGATTAATGTAATAAATACTGATTTAAAAGAGACGTTCAATAAATGTATGGAGCTTGGTACAAAAAATAATTTATAATTTAAACAGCCTTCTAAGCTATTTAAGCTGAAAGAGCGTAATTATTTGAATGCTTGCGCGTTTTTTTTTAAAGCCACCCGTTTTTTTTAAACAAGTGTTGAAAACGCATCTCTAAATACCAATAATATTTATATTTTAGGGGTTGCAACCCTGTGCATTTGCCATTTGACAATGACAGTGACAGTCTCAATCAGCAAGACTCGGGTCTAGGCATGGGCAATATCGTTTTCACACTATAGCTAGATTTATAAATGTAGCGGTTTAGAATATCGTTTATTGAATTTATATATTTTAATTTCGATGTATTGGTTGAATCTATATGGAACTCGGAAGTGATAGGTAAGGTACTATGATTGTTAAGTTTCGGTTTTTATCGATTTATATACATCATTGTATTTTATTTGGAACTGTTTAGTCGACGAAGTCTCGCGCGTATCGCAATCGAACACGGAAGCACAGTATTTCAAGTACCCGACTCTGCTTGAACCAAATATCATAGTGCGATACGGTTTTGTGTGTAGTTCTGAGACTCATACCAACATAAACGTATTAGTTACGCAGATACCTGATAAATAAATTCAGTGCGATCAAATATATAAGTACTGGATATGCTTATTTGACTTAAGCCCAAAGCCATGTTCTTAAAACCTTACGGTTCATACATTCATTTCACCTTAAACCCCAATATATTTCTATACTAACTTCAATTTCACTTCACCCCAAAAACGGTAACGTTATTCTTCGCATAACCGGTCATTTTCATTGATTCACATAATTATAGGAATGATTGACTATTTCAGTAATTGAAAAAATTGGTATAATAAAACTTAATTCTGTGAAACAAATACTCTAAATTGACTGGAAAACAACAACGTCAAAAAATTATGTTAGACAATAGAATGTAGTTATGTAAAACCTAGTAGTAATGAATCGTACTTCTAAAAGGATCATTGTTTACAACAACTGCATTACATAATGCAAATGTAAAAAACAACTAACCTCACGGCACACAAATCTACAGCATGGTATTCAAGCTGCAGGTGGTCAGGTCGCAGGATAAGATCACAATTCACATAATTATAAATCCATTGTTTTCTAACCTAGCAAAAATCCAAATCACCAAGAATATCAGCGGTCCAGCAAACACAAGCGGTAGGTCACAAAAGAGGTTTCGAAGTCCGTAGGGCAGATGCAAAGGTCAAACGGAAAAAAGAACGGGTATCATTTAAGCTATCACCAATTTAATTAGTTTTGTGTTTCTTAAATAATAGGGTTTGTCCTCCAAATAGTAGATCTGTCACCAAAATGTAGTCACCAAACAATATAAAATCAATTCCACAATAAATCACCTAAAATCATGGAGATATAGGGTCTTGTACCAAATAAATGTTTTTGTATGTATTATAATAGGTTTGTCCTAATAAGTATTTAAGCAAACTAATTTAAAGAGATCACCAATAAATCATAATATTATGTCACTAGAAAATTTCATAAAGTTCCAAAAAAATTTAGGGTTGTTATCATCATCGTTTCAACCTTTTGGTTGAAACGATGGTGGAGTCTAGCATAATGTTATAAACGCATATGGTTTATAAAAAAATAACCACGAAGGGGATGGCGGGGTCTATTCGCTCGCTTCGCTCGCTCACTCGACCCCGCTATCCCCTTCTAACCTAACCTGTCCGAGTCGGGGTGTCCCAAGTCCAGAATCGAACCTAGTTACCTACAACCCATCGTTGAGGCCGGATTGGTCAATTTTTAAAGCGCGCCAATTTGTCTCCGCCCCTTTGATCATTTTTTCATTAAAATTATAAATTGATGTATTAAATTGGTAACGAATACTATTAATTTAATATCTGAACGAAATAAAATGTTACTACTGTATTGGTGACAAAATATCAAATAAAAATGAGTCGCAGTCAGGGATCGATAATCGATTTATTTGGTGACAGATCTACCATTCTGAGCACAGAGCTATTATTTAAGTAACAAAACTGTTATTATAAGAACGAAGTTTATATTCATGTAATGCAATATAATTTTATTGGTTATCGATCTCTTATTTTACACATATATTAACATTAATTTGATAATTCATACCTGGGAACAATTTTTGTTTATCTGAGAACGAAAATATTTCGTGGCGATAGATCTATTTATTAGGTGATACAACTTGATGACAAATATAAATTTTGGTGATAGAAAATATAGTTCCCAAAAAGAACACAGCAACACAAAACTCAAAGCACAACGAAATTACGAGTAACAGAATACAAAGGTATCGGTAAGCTGTCTGACCCGAGTAGGAGAGGAGGACTCAGTGGACATTAGGAATGGGCGATGCAGATCGAATATAGATACAATACCTATGTATTGCCGCAGTAACTAATACCTATATAGTTGATCGTACTGAATCCATATTTATTTTATTATACTTCATTGTACACCATAACAAGCACAGAAAAAACGTTAATTTTTGAAAAATCGTTATTCCTACCCGGTAATCGAACCGGTTGATTTAGAAAAAAAAATAACACACCCTGTATTATTGCACTATCCAAGTGTAGCTAGTAAGGATCAAATTCTGGGAAGTAATAATACATGGCAAACTAAAGGAAAGCTCTTGTTTTTAATAAATTAGTTTTAAAATACACACAACACCGTATCGAACTATTATATTCGGTGCAAACTGATTCGGGTAGGCACTTGAAATACTGCGCAACACCTTCCTTCCTTCGACTTAGTCGAGTGTACAGTTACAAAAAAAAAAATACAATGATGGTATGTAAATCGAAAAACCGAAACCTAAAAATCATAGTACCTCTTCTACCACTTCCGAGTTACACATAGATTCAGCCAATAGCATATTGAAATATATAACTTAAAAAAACACAAACAAACAATCAACAAACCCAAAGGTTAACTGGTAGAGAATGCCTTGTTGCATTAAGTCTGCTTATGTACCTCTATTGTATATGGAGTTAGTTTAAATAAATAAATAACTTGGGGGCCGAGTCACCCACGTCCGTAGGAGAATACCCCATACTAGACCCTACACGTGGTCCCCGGGTGGTGCTAATCAGGTGACACAAAACTGGTGGTAGGCTTCGGCCGATGGCTTGTGACCACCCACTGAGCAAAGACGTACCGCCAAGCGGCCTAGTCGCGTTCCGGTACGATGCTCAGTGTAGCCAATTTCAGAGGAGTTGGGTCGAAATAGTTTTTTCAATGCAGGCAGACCAACCAGGCTTGCGCTGACATGGGAGTATGAGGAGACTAGTCGCGGAGCGTAGCGGGATCCGAGACACAGTGCGCCGCTGGCCGACCGCAGGTAGTTGGGGGCCCAAGTAGTGTGTTAGTCACACATGAAAGGCTGCCCCGCCAACTGTCGAAAAATCCCGGAATGCACCATCGTGCTGGTTGGCGACCAGACGAGAGGGCCCGATGGGCATTCCCGGGGGGGCTCGGGCGTCCCCACAGTCTCCAGACTAGTCCCCCAATGATATCGTCCTGTCAGAGCGTGCCTGAGGGTTAGCAGCATGGGACCTCATTTCACTTCCTTCTCCTCTCCTTCCTACACTCGAAACTCATGACGAAAAGGAACAAGGTAAGAAAAGCTGTACAGCGGTAGCACTCCCTATCTCACAAAGTGCACCTCAGCAATATTCGAAGTCTGCACTCAAATCTCGCCGCAGTCCATCACCACCTGGAGACTGAGAAACCAGCGCTCCTGTTCCTTTCGGAGACGGAGATCGGAAATCCGTCAGACGTGTCTTACCTTTTATTCCCAGGGTTTACCCTGGAGCACCATTTCAAACCACGCGCGGGCGGATGTATGTACGCCCGTGACGATATCTGCTATCGGCGTCTCCGCAATCTTGAGGACTCCGGGTTCTCAACGCTATGGGTTTTAGAGGACACAGGCCTGGACAAAATTGTCTACGCCTGTGTCTACCGTTCGCACAGCGGTGATTTGGAGACAACTGGGCTCACACAGCACCTGAGTGAGGCGGCGGATGCGGCTCAGCAGCGGTATCCTTCTGGCCAATTGGTGCTACTGGGGGACTTCAACGCCCACCATCAGGAGTAGCTCTTCCCATACCAGAGCACAGACAATGCTGTCGCTTATTTTTATACTTTCAGTAATAAAGCTAGCGTAAGCAGTGCTGTCTCGTCAGACTCCATTTTACTACTGTTGAGGAGTCTGGTGAAAACACAAAGATTTCTGAATAAAAATACATACGCGCGACTGCAGCGTTTTTATACCGTCTATCGCCGTATGATAGACGGTATAGAAACGCTGCAGTCGCGCGTGTGTATCGATACAAATAGGTCTACGATTATAGCGCTACATTTTTTTTTTATGCAAAAATTAACTATCGGCGCCTGAACTTCGTTTAAAGCGCGTTAGCGCGCATCATCACGATCGATCGATGAGGCCTTACACACGATAGGCTTCTCGAGATTTTCAGCAAAACGGTAAGTTTTATCATAAAATTAGTTCAGACAAAAATTGAAGATCAGATAAATAATTATCTATAAAAATGGCTAGATACTTCTTTCCTAAGAGCCACCGTTTCTGAGATATATCGATTCAAAAAGTTGGACGAGTTGTAATCGTCATAATATGCACACGTTTCCACACCACCTTGAACGATCACTCAGGTCTCAAAGAGCTGAGAATCTACACAGACGGATCAAAGACAAGCACCGGAACCGGAGTTGGAGTTTACTCCAATGACCTTAACATTAGAATATCCAGGTCTATGCCATAGTAGCCAGGGGAGTCACTGATACCCACATTCGCATACTCTCCGACAGCGCCTCAGTCCCTCAATTCCTAAGAAAGCATCACACCACCACGAAATTCATACAAGAATGCCACAATGCACTAGAACGCATCACGGTGACCAACCGCATTACTGTGACGCTGCAGTGGATAAAAGAACACAGCGGATCACAAGGAAATGACGCGGCCGATGAGCTGGCCAGGAGGGGATCTGATACTGTGGCTGTTGGAGCCGAACCCATAATACCACTCCCCTTCGGCCAGCTGCGCACATGGCTACAAGAACACACCCACAAACAAGCGGAACGCTGGTGGGCCTTAGCACCCCGCAGCAGGCAGTCCAGGGAGGCTATGTCATCCTTGAACAAACACTTACACACGATAGCTATTACGGACAGTCCTTTATGCAGAGCATGCATGGAGGAGGAGGAAACGGTATCGCACGTACTCTTTGAGTGCACAGGCGTTACCGAAATACAGAGTCAAACAATAGGGTCACAGAACTCGCTTACAGATGTTTTTACACACCGGGAAAACTAATCTGTTTCTGGACGGAGGTTGGCTGGTTGGAGTATTGGCTCACGCACAATGGTCCAACATCAGGACTAAGAGCGGAAACCAAATCCTAATAGATAGATACTGTTTGGCGAAAATCGGGAAAAAACACGTTTTTGTGACTTTTGACCCCAAGTAATTTTTTTCCATGTATCGGATCGATGAGGCCTTTTTAGACTTCATTTAACATAGTGTTTTGAACAATCCTACCAATTTCGAGCTGGGTGCGATTATTGTTACTTCACTCCTATTTTTTTGGTCTAATTTGACCGGACTAATTTGATTGGTTTTTGAACTAATATTTTAATTCTGTACCGCAACAACAATATAAATCAAATAATAAACATCAAATCATCTAAATAAAGGCGTCAATGTCTATTAGAATCACGAATAAGTATGTTTGGGGCTAGAATTATGAGCAGTAGAGACTACAAAGGAGTAAAATTTTCGGGACTGACAACTATTTATTTACTCTTCATTTCTTTTAAAGTAGGTGTTCAGGCCTCTGACCTCATTTTCCTCTTTATGATTATGGGTTATACATTTTTTTAATTATTCTCACTTCCCTCTTGACCTAGTTCTGAAATTCACGCAGATGAAGTCGCGGGCAGAAGTCAGTACGTAAACTCAATTTTTTTCGTAAGCTGGCAAGTTTAATTACTTGACATATTGATGTTTGGCGCCTTTCAAAGCACGAAATAAATTAATTTGTTTTAGCCTGTTTCTTAAGATAAATTTTGAGATAAAAACTATAAAAATAGACACTCCAGTCCAGAAAAACAATGCTGTAGCTATATTACTTTACGTGAGTGAAAAATAATGTTTGTGGATGTTCTATACACAGAAGTGGAAAGTGATGATTTTATCATGATTTGCCGGTGTTATTAGCCACTATTAATTTCCTGTGATATGAATACTTTGTTGCGTGCAGGTATGTTCCCAAACGTTGTGCTTTATCCAGTTTCAGTCTTATTTCATACCATTTTATACATCATTTCAATGTTGGCACGAATAGAAAATAACTACGATTATATATTGTTCAAAGTCACAAAATTACAGTAAAAATAATTTCATAGCACGAATTTAAATAAAAACAACTTTAAGCTGCTGAACTATGTAAAATATTGTAAAAAAATATTTAAATTACGAAAATCTGACAGCTCGGATCTGCAAAAAAGTGACATAGGTGCTACGTTGACAAGGCCCACGGACCATCTAAATTGTTGTTTTTGTTGAATTTAAGCAATCAAAAACAGCACAATATATTCTATATTTTTTCTCATTTGAAGAAAGTACTATACTATATTTATTAAAAAAAATAGTAACAAATCACCCGCTTACTGCTTAGAAACAATCACATCGATCGTTCGTCACTGCGGCGCATTCGCGACCGCTTGCAGTTGCAGAGCAGTTTGAACTCGGGGCGCGTAGGTATGACTCGCGTTCCGACCGTTTGTATGAAGATAGAGTACTGTAGATATTTTTACCGTGATAGTAGACACATTCATTAGACAGATTCATTCTAAGCCTACAATGTTTGCATAATCCAGTGACAAATTCTAATAAGACTACCTTGAGGTCTGAAACATGATTTATTGTTGGTCATATTATACAATTTGTTCTGTGGTACCTACCTAGTGGCTGTGATGCTTTTACCAGCAAAAACGTTTAGCAGATATATTTCATGATTCATTTGTTTTGACAGGCAAGTCTTTATTTATAATATTACACAACCTCTTCTTCTCGACCAACGGGATTGCATCGAGTTGGTATTGGCAGCCCTCCGTATTTTTCTTTTGTGCGCGTATCGATTCTGCGCTCTCCTTCTGTATTTTCTAGTGGCTCTGCTTTGTACTCTACCACATGAACACCGAGAACCTTCGCGGGTGACTGTTTCCATGGCACTTGGACATTTTTTTTTCTTATTTTTACATCTTCTGTAACAATCATCTGGTTGCGGGCAGGGCGGCGGCCGGGGTCTGTGTCTGTGAACGCTGCATGTTGGCGCCGATAAACACGGCTTTAGACTCTTAGTGGAGTACGCAGCTGTAAAATAGCACACAAACATTCATTAACTTTAATAGCACCCAAGTTAGCTACCGATTCATTGACTTGAATAGGTAGGTAGCACCCACCATAGCACCCATGCATTTATTAACTCAATATCAAAACCAAAAGCGTCTTAGGGCATGTCCTAGCCAAAGCGATTGGTTCGTGAACACGCGTCCCGCGTGTCGCGTTGTCGCCGACAGCTTTCCGAAAATAGTTGGACAAATGCGAGTCGGACTCGCGTGCAAATGGTTTCGAACGAATTTTTTTTTAACATGTTATTTTTACACTATACAGACTTCTTACAGATTTTCCTGTAATCTTTAGGTAAAGATCTATTATCTACATTTTTTTCAAAATTATAGGCTCAGTAGTTTCGAAGATATGGGGTTCATTTTTAGGGTTCCGTACCCAAAGGGTAAACAACGGAACCCTATTACTAAGCCTTAGCTGTCCATCCGTCCGTCCGTCCGTCCGGTCCGTCCATCCGTCCGTCTGTCTGTCAGCGGGCTGTATCTCAAGAACCGTAACAGGTAGACAATTGAAATTTTAACAGATTGTGTAATTATGTGGCCGCTATAACAACAAATAATAAAAATCAAGGTTTATGGCGCCCTTCGTGTGCGAGCCTGACGCGCACTTCACAGGTTTTTCGTCTAATTTCTTGAATAACTTCAAAACCATTTATTTTAAAATTATAAAAAAAAACATTCATTTAATCCCTCACAGTAAACCCTTTCATTTGATATGTCACACGTCATTTAATTTTCTAGATTTACCCCCAAAAGTGACCCCGATACAAAAAATTTAGTCCGTGTTTGGGTCCATATGTGTACCAAATTTCAACAGAATCAGTCCAGTGGATCCGCAGAAAACTGGCTGTGACTGACAGACGGACAAACAGACAGACAGACACCCGAGTGATTCTATAAGGGTTCCGTTTTTTGTTCGGAACTCTGAAAAATACCTATCGAAAGATTTTAAGAAAGACCTGTCAAGACGACCAAAGAAACTATTTCAATATCGAGCTTCACCTGAGTGATAAAACTCAAAAAGTGAGCTTTATTGCACACAACAAAGATCTTCATTTGAAACTCACTTCGAATTCTACTGTCGAGATACGAAAATGTTGTTAGAGAATAGCACTACAGGCACCGCGCGGCCTCTACAAGCGGTCCTATCTACAGACTTACCTACTCGATCAAACGAAGTCCGCTGGTGGTACCGAAAATTATGCAAAATATTGTTTTTGCATAGCTCTTCTATTCGGGTCAAAAGAAAACCCGCTCAATGCAATATGGACACAAATAAGAAGGCTGTTGAAGGCAGCATGTACAGGGCGGTCCACACTGCAAAAGATCACACGACTTGGAGACGCGACGTGGCCGCGATCCTCAGCAGTGAGGGAAAAACGAAGAAATACTTTTATTCAAAAAAAAAGACCGGTCAAGAGCGAGTCGGACTCGCGCACTGAGGGTTTCGTATAGGGCATGCAAACCGGTTTTACCGAAAACCGAAAAAACGGTTTTTCGGCCTATTTCTAGTGGCTAAAAAACCCGGGTTTTTTTTTTCAAGTTTCTGGTTTTTCGAGTTTCTCATTATTTTCGAATAACAACATTCCTACACCACGTGTCAGTCAAAACGATTCATTTGATATTAGACATTTTGTTTTGCCAAACGTTGCCAAACGGTTCAAAGTCAAAAGACGTGTTGTTTGTAATTTGGTAACTTTTAACAAATATACCTTTAATTTTAACAAGATTCTGCATTTTTGACCGACTTCAAAAAAAGGAGGAGGTTCTCAATTCGACTATGTTTTTTTTGTATGTAACATTACTCGATTATTCCGCCAATTACTGATCGATTTTAATGATTCTTTTTTTGTTTGGTAGATCATACTTCAGAGGTAGTGATGGGGAAAAGGAACATTCTCACAGTGAGAATATTCTCGGAACGAGAATGTTCGGGAATATTCTCGTGAGCGGAGAACATACGAGAATTTATGAGAACTTAAAACGAGTCGGTGATCCTTCCTGTTTTAACATGAAAGAGATAACTTTGGTCATTTTTATTTTCATTATTAGATGTAATTTAACATATATTTCATTGTCTATAAATAGGAAAGTGGTGCCATAACTAGCAGCTATGATAAACTTAATTACTTGTTTGATTCTGGACTTTGTAAAAAGATTTATGATTAAATCTCGATGATCTATTAAACAAACACAGCCTGAAAATGACTTCCTAGTCTTTAACGAATAATCAACATAAACCAAAGTAATTTAAATAAGAAAAATACTTTAGCAAAGATTATAGAATCCAGAAGTACTTACCTCCTATAAAGTGCTATGAATATGTGATTTTAGTAGAAACCAACCAACATTGAACCAAGATTAAATCAAGAGAAATTAATATGACGTTCCTATTTTTATTTTATTTTGACAATTTTTTTTTTAATTTTGTGTGTCTTGTGCGAGTCACAAATAAACATTTTTCTTTCTTTCTAAGAAAGATCTTCTGGCGTATATCATTCACATCTGGAGTGAGGCCATCGAGAAACACGGGAAGGCACTTATGGTCTACCTAGACATCTCGAAGGCCTGCAACAGTGTCTAGCACGATAGCATTATTGGCAAGCTTCGTTCCTTTTGTCTGCCCGCCGGATTGTGTGATTGGATTTCAGATTTCCTGAAGGTTCGGTCTATCCGAATGGTCTTAGATGGCTGCTCGTCCGGACTGCTGGATATTAGTGCCAGCCTGCCAGGGTAACTCAGGGGTCGGTGCTCTCGGCAACATCGTTCCTGCTGCTTATTAAACCCGGTACCTTTGGGTATGCAGACAATAGCACTGTTGCTGAGAGATACGTGTCCAATGTACGAGCTGGTGGGTCGCAGGTCCAGTCTCTCCGGGAGGCTATGGTTGAGCACTTGAACTTGTCCTAACAGGTTGTCTCTGAATGAGGCAAGTTCAATGCTGCTAAGACCCAGGCGAATCTTTTTTCCGCTAAAAGGAGCCAATTCCACCCAGCTCCATTTTCCCGAGGTGTAACCGTGGCGATAACCGACCGACTTGAGCTTCTTGGTGTTACGTTAACATCTACCCTCAACTTTGGCCCTTTCATAGAGGCAAAGGCTCAAGTGGCTGCTAAAAACATGGGGATCCTAGCAAAGGTAAGACGGTACTTTACGCCGGTACAGCTGCTCAAACTTTATCAAGTGTAAATTCGATCGTGTATGGAGTACTGCTCTCATCTTTGGGACGGATCTGCCAGATACCAGCTTGATGCCTTGACTCAATCGAGAAACGAGCCAAGAGGGTCATCGGCAATTATAGGCTCGTAGAGTTAAAGCATCGACGCCGAGTTACTGTCGGTTTTCTATCGGTTGCAATTTGGGGAATCTGCGACGGAATTGCATAATTTAATTCCACCAAGCCCGTTCCATCATCGGACCACAAGACGTACGACGCGGTGTGCCACCGGTACATGGTGGACATCCCACCTACATGCACAAAACGTTTTGGGAACACATTCATTTTGCGTATAGCTAAGGAGTGGAATTCTTTGCCAGAGTCTGTTTCCTGATAGCTACATACAACCTGGGAGTCTTTAAGTCAAGAGTGAATAGGCTACTTCGAGCAAGTGTGCTCCATCTTCGACCGCATCATCGCTTACCGTCAAGTAAGATACTGGTCAAACGCTTGCCTAACTAGTAAAAAAAATCTGGCCAAGTACGAGTCGGACTCGCGTGCAAAGGGTTGCGAACCAATTTCATTTAAGTAACCAGGTTATTTTAACACTATAGCCTTCTTATAGGTTTTCCTGTAATCTGTAGGTAAAGAACTATTATCTGCATTTTTTTTTCAAAATTTCGGGTTCTATAGTTTCGGAGATAAGGGGTAAACCTTCATTTTTAGCCTAATTTCTTGAATAACTTCAAAACTATTCATTTTAAAATTATGAAAAAAAATTAATTAAAATTTTCACAGTCCTCTCATTTGATATGTCGCACGATAAAGTTCGAAATTTTTGAAATTTTCTATTTTGACCCCCAAAGTGACCCCCATTCTCAACATTTATTTATTTACGTAACGCGTACGTGTTTGGGTCACAAAAGTCCATATGTGTACCAAATTTCAACAGAGACGGTCCAGTAGATCCGGAGAAAACTGGCTGACACAGACGGACAGACAGACAGACAGATAGACAAACAGACACCCGAGTGAACCTATAAGGTTTCCGTTTTTTGTTCGGAACCCTGAAAAAGCCAAAAAAGATGGTTTTGTTATCAATTGGTACTGTATTTTTTTAGATTCGAAATTCCCCATAATTTGGTTTCCTTCACGAAATGTTTCAAAATACATATAACATACAAGTAACACACTATAAATTTCATCTATCATACAAATTTCAAGACTGGATTATATTAAAGTTAGGTTTTGTTACTCCGTTTTTAAGTTCTCGTAAATTCTCTGCTCGGAGAACATTCTCGAGAACATATCCGCAAAGTTCTCGCTAAGAGAATGTTCTCGAGAATTTCCCATCACTATCAGAGGTGGATCCCATAAAAATTTCATCAAAATCGGTTTAGCAGTTTTGCTTTTAAATCAAAATAGCTAGAATTCGTTTACTTGGATGAAGTATTTTGTTTGTCATGCAAGTAAATGAAATTGCTTATTTTGCTTTCCTGCGACTTTCCAGTGGTGTTGTTAGGTGTGGAGTACCACTAAAATGAGAAAAAGTAAAGACCTTTTTACAAAAAAAAAAACAACCAAAACACCGACTTCCGAAATTCTAATTCAAAAAAAGTTATTTTATACTTTGTAGTATTTTTTTTATTTGAAAGTCGGTTGTATTTTTTTACAGAAAAAGTTTTTATTGAAATTTATTAATTTCTTTTATAGTTGTCAAAAAATAAAAGGCCTGTTTTGACAGCAGGATACAACATTGCTTTACCAGTAAGTATGAAAGAGACAAAATAAATCTCTTTCGCACTTGGTGGTAAAGTAATCTTCTATCCCACCCTACTCAGCTGTCAAATCGGACTTCTAAGATTTTGATGACTGTTTCTATTGAATAATTGAAAAGATGCAAAATGTAAGCGGTCTCAAAATCTGTTTAAAGTCATTTAGAAAAAACAAAAAAAAAACTTATTTTTTTGCACGGAACCCGAAAAAAAAACCGGGTTTTAATTTTGACCGGTTTTGCATTCCTAAGTTCCGTACCATCATATAACACGTGAAATGTTTTTAACTTTTCATCGGCGAGGCCTACAATCGTCAGAGAGTTTTAAATGAATGGAACTAATGTAATTTTTGTTGATAATTTCTTAAAAAGTGTGCTATTTGGAGACATCAATTCATCTTTCCTGTAATCTTTACAAAAACTTATTAGAAAATCGAGTTTTTTTTTTTATTTGTGACGGGTTCGCTCTTGACTCTAGGTCAGAGATGACCGAGACAAAGTCTACGATGGAGCGAGCTCACCCAGAAGAACCCTGTTCACTCTAACTTTGAAGAATTAGGAAATAGGGTGACCACAATTTATTTTAGATTACAGAAAAGATTATTAAATGTAGCGTTATATCATAGGTGTTAATAAACTGTCTTCGCTTATTATCGTCATAGCATTTGAAATTGCTATTCATTAATATATGGCATTTTTAATGACCAATGTTGCTATTCATTAATATATGGCATTTGTACTGATAAATGTCAGCGAAAGGTGGAGACACAAATTCAATTGATCCGATAAGTTAGTACACTTTTAATTTTATTCTTAGTGTGAACCTACGGTATATCCTGCGGGTAATAATCACCAGTGCTGTTTAAGAGCCTAAGTAAATAATTTCGTGGCGTGATTTAGTATCCCTCTCCCCGAGCGCACCGCACTCTCCTCGTACTCCCGCATCGAAAGTTCAAACATCGAATTTAGCGACACCCCGTCAACTAAATCAAACCGCCAAATGATTCAGGGTTACTCGCAAGCAAATTATATTAACATAAATATCGATACTCTTATTAATAACCTTTTTAAAGACAAGAATAAAATAGATATTCAAAGTAGACAAATAGTAAATTTATTCGTGTTATATCATCATCTGCCTAGCCTTATCCCAACTATATTCTGGTCGGCTTCTAGTCAAACCCGATTAAGCTGAATACGCGTATTTTACGTAGAGCGGCTGCCTACCAGACCTCCACGTCCACAACCCATTAACTGGGTAACACGGAACTTCTTGGCAAGCCAGGAGTCAAGTTTATTGGCTTCTGACTGCCAAAGATCTACAAATGAAAGCCGAGACCAACAGCTTAACGTGCTTTCCGAGGCATGGAGGAAACTCGTTGTGTTTAGATGGTCACTCAACCACAGACTAACCTTGGCAAGCGTTGCTTTACCTTGAAGATCGACCCATGCGGCTATTATTCTTTGGCCACGAGCTCCTCCATTCGTGTTATATTAGGTGGACAAATCGGATGTTCAACTTTGTTTTGCCACCAAGCTAAGGCCAAGGTTTGAGTTTTCAAGACATTGATCATTATATTAACTTCATCCGAAAGTTCTAATACAATTGAAGAACTTCCAAATCATATTCATCGCTGATGGTATGTAATAATGTAAGAGCCTATGCACACGGCGTATTTTTACCGCGCCGACGACGCACGTTTTGCGAACGCGGGCTCACGGGCATTTATTTTCTTAATGTCTATAATGCAAAATAAGATTATTAATTAAATGTCACGGACAACAGTAGGCATTTCGAACCGACATACTATCGAACTAATAAATTACCGAACTAATGAGCAATCGCTTTAGGGATTTCACAACTGATGGTTGGTCGCCCGTAGTTGCAAACGTACGCAAATGCGTCGTGTGCGCTCGTGGGTTACTTACAAAATAATGATGAGGCCCATGGCCCCATGGTCATCAGGTCAGTATCTGAAGATGGAATCCTGGAGAAATAGAGGGAACTCTTCAAATTTTAAAGCCATACCAAAATCACCGGTAAGTATTTTATAATTTGTAATGTTTTTATTTGGAAGTCGGCTGTCTTGTCATGTCTTGTCTTGACTTTTCGTCTCTTGTGTTGTCGTGTCGTGTCTTGTCGTTTCCTGTCCTGTCGTGTCGTGTCCTGCCGTGTCGTGTCGTGTCCTGCCGTGTCGTGTCGTGTCGTGTCCTGCCGTGTCTTATCTTATCGTGCCTTGTCTTGTCGTGGCGTCCCTTTTCGTATCTTGTCTTATCGTGCCTTGTCTTGTCGTGACTTGTCTTGTCTTGTCGTGACTTGTCTTGTCTTGTAGTGTCGCGTCTTGTCTTGTAGTGTCGCGTCTTGTCTTGTAGTGTCGCGTCTTGTCTTGTAGTGTCGCGTCTTGTCTTGTAGTGTCTTGTTGTGTCGCGTCTTGTTGTGTCGCGTCTTGTTGTGTCGTGTCTTGTTGTGTCGTGTCTTGTTGTGTCGTGTCTTGTTGTGTCGTGTCTTGTTGTGTCGTGACGTGTCTTGTCGTGCCTTGTCGTGTCGTGCCGTGTCTTGTTCTGTCGTGCCGTGTCTTGTCTTATCGTATCGTATCGTATCGTGTCATGTCTTGTCCTGTCGTGTCTTGGTCGCATCTCGTCGTGTTTTGGTCGTATCTTGTCGTGTCTTGTCTTGTCGTGTCTTGTCTTGTCGTGTCGTGTCTTGGTCATATCTTGTCGTCTTGTCTTTTCGTGTCGTGTCGTGTCAGATTTACCCCATGTGAACCGTACTTTTTCCCGAGGTGTAAAAATAAGCCTATGGCATTTTCTGACCCCTTAAACAACTACTATACAAAAAACATGTTAATCCCATGCTTACTGAAAAACAATAATACATCTAGTCCACGGGAACCGTAAACATTTTCGGGATAACAAGTATAATAGCCTATGTCCTTTCTCAGGCTCTAGACTATCTGTGTACCAAAATTCATTTAAATCGGTTCAGTAGTATTGGCGTGAAAGCGCGACAGACAGACAGACAGAGTTACTTTCGCATTTATAATATTAGTAAGGATAGTAAAGACTGTTACGATATTGCCTACCCCAACTTTAAAACTAAAACTCCAATTTCGAACTTTTTGAAAAAAATAAGCTATGTTTGAAGTGCTGTACGTCAACACCTATTAAATCTACAGGGTAACCGTTACAGTCAAATTGTAGCAAATTTTGTTTACTTTAAAAATATCCCGATTGAATTTTCCATAGAACGCACCGTTTAAGAGATTTAAGCTTAACTGTAAAAAACGACCGAAAATTAAGAAGTTTTCTGAGCGCCACGCAGTTAGCAAGTCTTTCGAGGATCAAAAATTGGGAGGACACTACTGACATCTATCCTAAAGACCACCCAAATAATCAGGATGGTCCAATTTTCTGCGACCTAACGCGTTTAATCTGTCTACGGTGACTGGCCTATTAGTAGCATATAGGACGTCAAACAGCAGCTGTAAGTTAATGGTTTCATTTTAAACTTAATGCGTAATAAACTTTTAAGTGTGTGAGTATTGAGGGCCCATTTTGAACGAAAAGTAGGAAAGTGTTTTGCGATAATATATTGTTTTCACAAATTTTGTTTGGCATTAGCTTAGATTTTGGCATAAATACTTTTTCTCTAGCGTCCATAGTTTACCGGTACAGGTGGGCCCTAGCCCACCAGGTGGGCTTAGGTGGGCAGAGTCCATATCTCGCTTATTTGACTTTCACAAATTCTGATTCCAACTTTCACAATTCTTTGGGAATGTTCACTAAATCCTAAGGGACAAGTAAAACGGCAGCTAGCCGGAAACGCACTGACGCTTTTTTCTTTAAAAAATATACTTGCACGTTGCGGGGCGCTGCGTGGTGTCGTCTGTGCAGGCAGTCCGTCAACCCGCGCATCGCTAGTCTAAGCATTATAGGTACCCAACATGTCCCAACCCTATTTCGAAAATAGGAACAATAATAATAAAAACCTTAATTCTATTCCGAAGATACAATAAAATTTTAATATTATTAGCTACACATAAAAATCTTAATTATCATTGCCCAATGCAAGATTTCGGTAGTCAACCCTTGGGAGCTGCCGCAATGACATTTGGGAACGCCTGGGCGGCGAGGGCGGTGTCGCTGGTGGCATCGTACTAGTAACCTGACTCCCCTCCCCCACATCGTCAGTTTGAGGTGCGGGTTGGAGACTCGGTGATGCCGCTAGTAACATGCTGTCGTCGTCATCGTCTTCCACTTCAGTGGTACCCTTAGATATCCCATTTTGTTGTGCATTGGCGTAGCCCTTATATAAAACAATTTGTTTTTTATGTCTTTTTAAGACATTTCCTGTTATTGGATCGTTAATTAAATAAATAACTCTACCAATTTTGTCTATCATTGTGCCTCTGCACTATGTGAATTTGCCATTTTAACTAAACTTTTTTAACAGCACTTCATCGCTGTGTTTAAAGTATTGTTTATTTTTGCCACCACTGTATTTACTCTGCGAACACTGCTTTGATTTTATTACACTGTCCCGTGATGCGTTTGAGGATGACGACAATGGTTTGGACGACAACAGATCTAACCTTGATCTCAGCTTGTGCCCAAAAACTAATTGTGCCGGAGAGAAAACTGTGACAGAATGAATTGAGTTCCGGTAATCAAAAATATATTTTATTAGTTTGGCCCTTCTGTCTTTTTGGCTGTCACTCGATAGAATGCATGCTTTTATATCTCTCTTGGCGATCTTTACATAGCTTTCGGCCTGGCCATTGCTCGCTGGATTATAGGGTTGTTGTACGTCACGTGCTCAACCCCGTTAACTGAGCAAAAGCGTTTAAAATCCTGTGACGTAAAAGCCGTACTGTTGTCACTAACAATTGTATTTGGTAACCCAAACCTTGAAACAAACTCGTATAGTTTCTCTACTGCGGCTGATGAGGTCGTTGTTCCACACATATCGCAAACTTCCACCCATTTCGTGTACGCATCCACTAAAATTAAATAATGCCTATTATCTAAGGGACCCAAATAATCTATCTGTACGCGGTGGAATGGTCGCGGTGGGTATTGCCAAGGTGCAAGCGGGGCCCGTGGAGGGGTAGGCAGTGCCGGTTTTAGCACTACTGGCGCCCTGGGCGAGAATTTTACGGCGCCCCCTAACTGCAATTCAAACCTATACGAAAAAAAAGGCAACGGATATAATGAAATAACTATTTATTAAAGGAAAAAAAATCTATCGGCGAACTCTTTAATTAGGTTATAGATGAACAAAGATCTCAGCTGTTTCTTTTTCGCCAGTTATATTTAAGTCCAAAGTGATAGGGGGCGAGTCTAAAACACGGATGGGGCGCGCGGGGGGCTTGTTTTATTAAAAATGATATTTTGGATTAATTTTAATAGAAAAACTCGTTAATAATATTTAAATAATTCAACATTAAAATTTTAAACTTTAAAGCATTGTAGGCGCCAAGGCCGCAGGGATACGCAAGCAATTTATATGTCGTCGTGTTAAGGACAATAAGTGTTTACCAGAATATAAGGTTTACTTGCTATACTTTGATACTGAACGGAGAAAAAAAATAAAATAGATTTTCTCCCATACATTTTTATTTTCAATATTTTTTTTTGACGTGAAGGAGCAGTTTTTTTGAAAAATTGTAGTAATAAGTATTAATCAGCGTTAAATTTCCTATACGAAACAATTTTTTGTTAAGTTAAATATGCATTTTCGATCCTATGTCCACCTTTTTTAAAAACCGGACCACTGTGCGCCGTCTAATTAGCGATCTAAGTAAAATCCCGGCATTCATTTAAACAGCTAGGCAGATGACTTGGTTTAATATCGTTTAATGAATTGCTTAGCCAAATAGCGGAACATAGGGCACAGGGAACTTAGGACACTCCGATACGATGGGTTAAGTTCAAATGGTATGACGGGAGCTAAAGTGAGCGAGCATCGAACATTTTTGCATCCCACCTCAGCTTAGGGCACTTTATGGACTGATGCAAAACAGCTCATTAATTGAAAGAGGTGAAAACACAAGAGCGAGCGAAGCGAGCTCGAAATTTTTACATTCCACTTCGGATAGTTTTTATTTTCTTTTGATCATTTAAACTTAAATAGAAGTAACTTTATGGACTGATGCAAGAAAGGTTATTAACTGAGAGAGGCTGTATACTCGCTAGCGACTGTAGTTAAAAAAATGTATGAACATTTTTAAAAAACAAGTTTCTTATTTATTTTTTTAGTTGTTAACTAAAGTTTTACTTTCGACTTGCTTGCTTGTTAGTTAACAACTCAAACAAATAAAATAGAAACTTGTTTTTACAGTACAGTCGCTAGCGAGTGTAGATTGATAAAACTCATGGTAGACGTACAGAACACAAGAGCGAGCAAAACGAGCTCGAAAATTTATGCACCCTGGAAAGGCATTATTTTCTTTTGGTCATACATACATAAACATAATCGTTTTGTTGAGTTATACAGAAAAGATCGAGAAGACAGTGCAGGATGTAAGAGCGAGCGAAGCGAGCTCGAAATTTTTTACACCCTACCTCGGACGGGTTTTCATTACGTCACCCGTTTAGGGGTGACACCCGATCGTGACAAAAAGTCAACGAACGGTCGAGTTTCACCCCTAAATGCAGAAAACATCGAGAACTAAAGAAATTTTTGCACCTCATCTCGAAAGGGTTTCCAGTGTCTTTTGATCATAAATTGAAATCTTGTTGATTTATGCAGAAAAGCTCATGAAGTTAGAGAGTGCAGAATCCAAAAGCGAGCGGAGCGACCTCAAAAAATTTTGCACCCCTCTCGACGGATGTCATTGCGTTAAAAAACCCGTCAACGAACGGTCAGATGTCACCTCTAAGCGGGTGTTAAACGGTGCGGACCCCCCGGATGATCGCCTGCGGCGCCCCTCTATATCTGGCGCCCTGGGCCGTCGCCCAACCGCGCCCTACCCTAACGCCGCTACTGGGGGTAGGTCGTAAATGGATGCATACACTACACGAGTTGATCATCGTTTCAATTTCCTTATCAATACCCGGAAACCAAAACCTAGAACGAGCTTCGGCTTTTGTTTTTACGATTCCCAGGTGGGAAGTGTGAAGTTCATTCAATATTTTATTTTTTAAACTTCGGGTAAAACTATTTTATGCCCTCTCATAATACATCCATCTCCGTATGATAGCTGATTCCTACATGCGTGGAAGGGTTTTAAATTTACGTCCGTTAGGCTTCTTGGCCATCCCTTGTGGAGGAAATTAACCACCTTCGTCAAGATAACATCTCGGCTGGTTTCCTTACGAAGTTCGTCACGCATTACTAGCAAGTGTCCGTCTATTACGAAGTGAACATACGAAGCGCGGTCAATGGGAGCAGCAGCGGCAGCCGCGTGCTGGGCGTTTTTCCCGCCCTCTCGGCACGAAATCATTGACGGCTTATCAATATCGGGCAAACTCGCGCGGGATAAATAATCCGCACTGTTATTCACACTACGTACGTATACTATTGTATAATTATATGCACTGAGGAACAAAGCGTATCTTTGTAATAGGTTAGCCGAAACTTCAGGTATACGTTTGTGTGGTCCAAAAATCGAAATTAATGGCTTGTGGTCTGAGCGAAGGATAAATGGGTTTGACTTATCGTACAAATACTGATGAAATCGTCAAATCCAAAAATAATGGCCGTAGCCTCTTTTTGAATTTGTGAATACCGCTTTGGTGAATGTCCACTTTTTGAATTAGTGTTTAACACTGGCATTATGGGTGAAACATACTCTCGAGTGATCAACTTGTTTAAATATCCCTAGGTTTACTAGACGGCCCAATTTCGTTATCTACCTTGTCTCGCAATGCAAAGGCGATAGGACGTGCCTTAAAAAATATTGGTTTTGCATCATCTTTTAAATGTAATTTAACCTCGAATTTATTAAACCTACCTAATTTATCTGAAAAGACGTCTCTAAATGTATTAATTGCAAGTCATCGTTTTTTTGAAGTGAAAACTTCTTTAGTGGCGTTGAGCACTTTTTCTGTAATGGGTATAAAATCTTAAACTCGCGTCAGGACACGTGACCTGATCGAAAAAGCGTAAGACGGACTCGCGTCAGGGTCACGTGATGCTGATCGAAAAAGCGTAAGATCGAGGGGAAGGGAGAGGAACTAGTATCTCCCACTCTTTCTACCGTGCCTGAGTGTGCTGCTCCGCTTAGGCGGCACAGGGCGCTTGCGCGAATGTCCGTCTGTGTTTATGTACAGCGTGCCACGCGTATCCAAAGATACGAAATTACGGAATTACGAAATTATGGATGAAAGTTGATTTTTCTAAGAGATAAAAATTAATGTAATATATAAATAAATAACGATATAATATTATGAATAATAACATGTAAATTGTCATATTTGTGTACGATAGCGCAATAAATAAACATTGTATTCTACCTCATAAATGATAGTATTTTTGTACTTTTAATTAAACACAACGTTAATACTAAAGTTTTCACTTCTGCCGGCACTCCCGGAGTGCTACCGGTGTTTTTTTTTTTTACTATTTGTTGGCATGCGTTTGACCACTATCTCGCCTGGTATGCGCATGGTAAGCGATAATGTGGTCGAAGATGGAGCACGCTTGCCTAGAAGTAGCCTATTCACTCTTGACTTAAAGACTCCCAGGTTGTAGCTATCAGGAAACACAGACTCCGGCAGGGAATTCCACTCCTTAGCTGTACGCTGCACTATGAATGTGTTCTCAAAACGTTTTTACCGCGTGGGTGGGATGTCCACCATGTACCAGTGTCGCATCGCCGTTCGTCTTGAGGTCCGATGATGGAACGGGCTTGGCGGAATTAAATTATGAGATTCCGTCGCACATCCCCCAAAATGCAACCGGTAGAAAACCGACAGGCTAGCGACTCGTCGTCGATGCTCAAGACTTAGGTGCTTCGCGCGAAGCACCTATCATTGGCGATGATCCTCTTGGCTCGTTTTTCAATTGACTCAAGAGCATCAAGCTGGTATCTGGCAGATCTGTCCCAAAGATGAGAGCAATACTCCATACACGATCGAACTTGCGCTTGATACTAGTTTAAGCAGCTGTTCCGGCGTGAAGTACCGTCTCACCTTTGCTAGGATCCCCAACTTCTTTGCAGCCACTTGAGCTTTTGCCTCTATGAAAGGGCCGAAATTAAGGGTAGATGTTAATGTAACCCCAAGAAGCTCAAGTTGGTCGGTTATCGGCACGGTTGCACCTCGGAAAGATGGAGCTGGGTGGAATTGGCTCCTTTTAGCGGAAAATAGACACGCCTGGGTCTTAGCAGCATTGAACTTGACCAGATTGGCATCGCCCCATTCTGAGACAGCCTATAAGAACGTTCAAGCGCTCAACCATAGCCTCCCGGAGAGACCGGA
This sequence comes from Lacanobia wlatinum, assembly GCA_947578705.1. Taxonomy (NCBI): domain Eukaryota; kingdom Metazoa; phylum Arthropoda; class Insecta; order Lepidoptera; family Noctuidae; genus Lacanobia; species Lacanobia wlatinum. The sequence continues at coordinate 17,455,357 of OX388039.1, forward strand.
TCTGCGACCCACCAGCTCGTGCGTCAGCCACGTATCTCTCAGCAACGGTACTGTCTTCTGCAAACCCAAAGGCACGGGTTTAAGCAGATCATTAATATGCAGCAAGAACAGTGTTGCCGAAAGCACCGACCCCTGAGGAACCCCGGCATTAATATCCAGCAGTCCAGACGAGCAGCCATCTATGACCACTCGGATAGACCGATCCCTCAGGAAATCCGTGATCCAATCACACAATCCGGCAGGCAGACCGAAGAAAGGAAGCTTACTAATAAGGCTATCGTGCCAGACCCTGTCGAAGGCCTTTGAGATCTCAAGGGTCCCCGTTCTTCTTTATGGCCTCACTCCAGATGTGAATGGCATACGCAAGAAGATCCCCAGTAGACCGACTTCGGCGGAACCCGTATTGTCGGTCACTAAGGACATCATTCGCTTCTAGGTATGCCAGGAGCTTATGATTCAGCACGCGTTCCATACTCTTACAGAGTATGGACGTTACCGAGATAGGTCTATAATTCGACGGGTCAGCTCGACTACCTTTCTTGGGCACGGGCTGCACGTTAGCTTGCTTCCAAGCCTTCGGCACTTTTGCAGTCTCAAACGAAAGGCGAAATAGGCGTGTCAAGATCGGAGGCAACTCAGGCGCACAAGTCTTCAGAACAATTGCCGGTATACCGTCGGGGCCACTAGCCTTGTTCACGTCTAGATTACGCAGTACCCTACGGCCGTCCTGATGAATGCGATTGTTTTCGCTTCATTGCTTATGAAATTACATAGTGCTAATTTTAACTTAAAGATAAAAAATCTCTGCCGAGCAATGGCGGGCCTTCGCTGCGTAGCACGTAAATATCAAGAGTGTGTGTACTCTGCCTATATGTGACGGGTAGGCGAACTATCCCGACACACGATATTGCTACCTGTGTAGGTAAATAGTTTTTTCTTAGGCGGTGATAAGGGAAACCTGCCAAAACAACTGTTGTATAAACTATCGGATGTCACTGCTACTGCTGATCTGCTATCAACCTCAAATTTTAATAGCGAACCGTTTATTGACACCATTTCTGTCATAGGTTCTCCCCGCCGCGAAGCAATGTTACAACAAAAAGCCTTACCATCGCCGTCCTCCTCACACGCGTCACTGGTCACAACACACTTAACTTTACACATTCTACATAAGTGACCTTTTGTGTTGCACTTCCGACACGTAAAATCCGCGAGTCAGCATTGAGCAGATGTATGGTTCTTTCGGCCGCACACGAAACACTTCTCTTTACCCAGTTCCTTCTCAGGAGCTGCACTTTTAACCTGGTTGACACAATTGACGATGAAGCGCCGGCCACGGCACCTGCCCGCGCGCACCGGATGCTCTGCGCCAACTCCACTGCCTTCGCCAGGGTCAAGGTTTCTGTGTCCTTCGTGAACAGTTTGTCGCTTTCGGGACCCACCGACATGCCCATCACGTACCGATCTCAGAGGGTCTCCTCTACATTGGCGAACTCACAATATTTCGTGAGACCACGCAGGCGTGCCGCCCACTGCGCATGCGTCTCACTAGCTTGCTGCGTTGCCCCGTAAAATGCGTTACGTTCTCCGAATCCGCACTTTTTCGGAGAAAAATGGGTGTCTAGGAGTTCATATATGTCTTCTATTGGCACCTCCTCCAGCTGTTTTGGCAAAGCCAAGTCTGCTGCGAGCAGAGTCTGGTCTGCGAGTGCGCTCAGCAAAATGGCGCGCTTTCTTAAACCCGTTGGGTCGTTTATTGCCGTAATATCGTTTGCCACGAACCACTGCCGCAGGCAACTTTTATACGCCTTCCATTCGTGCACTGTATGGTCAAAATTACCCAATATCCCGAAGTTAAACTGAGCCATTGTGATTAGCGTGGGACGGTCTCGTCGTCACTATTGGATACGGGACAAGTAAAACGACAGCAGCCGGAAAACGCTTTATTCTTAAAAAATATAAGTACTTGCACTAGAGCGCGGGCGCGGGGTGCGGGGCGCTGCGCGGTGTCGTCTACGCAGGCAGTCCGTCAATCCGCGCATCGCTAGTCTATGCATTACAGGTACCCAACACTAAGCACATTTTTAAAGAGTATTAACAAAGTGGCCCTCACACCACACGCACATCACACTTATACAGTTCTGCTTCTATCAGCCGCGTACAGGGTTGTAAGAATGAGAAAGGCGCTGAATTCGCTGCAAAGACGGTAAGTTGTCCGTGACTACCGCAGGACCACCGACGCTGATCGCTTCCATATTTTAGTACTCAATTGGTACTAATAAGTATTCGAACAAAAAAATTGGTACCTTCATAGTTTTCGAGAAAATCGACTTTGAAGGTAGTCTTGCGGTAGTCACGCTCTTTACTCCTTTAGTATTGTGCTCTTAAAATGGACAGTTCTGTGAGATATTTTTATCGTTTGGCTTCTTGCAGAAGAAATAGATAAAATTAAACGTAAAAAATTAAAACGCAAACGACAGTGGGTTCACTCAGTACAGGTACAGTCCAAGAGCTAGATTGAAGGATTGAGAATTTATCTCTCTCTGATAATCCTACGGACTAAAACTAGAAGTATAATTCACATATTATTAGAATATTTTTTTTCTTGGCAATTTGTTCAAAGAGATTACTCTTCGATGCTCAAGAGCTAGCTGTTGGACTATACCTACCTTAAAAATTGAACTCATTATAATATACGCACGCTATCTATCATTATATCTTCTAAACTAAGACCCGACTAGATCTGTAACTTGGCGAAAAATGCGACTAATTACTAATTAGCGACTAAAGGAGATGGCTAAATGACTGCCCCAAGCATGTATAGGAATCTCACATTAACTGAGAATATTTAAATATTCATTAATGAATTATTTAGTGTTTGATAATTTCCGAGAAGTGGTGTGAACTGTTTTACATAAAAAAAGTCGCTTAACTATTTTTCAAGCATTTTCTGTTTGAAGACAAGCTAGGGAGAGGTCATATCAATAATTTTAATTTGGGAAGTCTGTGTTTTTGGTAGTTTCTTCGTATTTTGACACCGACTTCAGTTATTTTTTACTTTGTAGTGCTTTTTTATTTATTTGGAAGACGGTTGTATTTTTTTTTTCACTTTTTAGTGAAACTCCACACCTAACAACTACACTGGAAAATCGCAGGAAAGCAAAATACGCAATTTCGTTTACTTGGATGACAAAAAGCCGTCATCCAACTAAACGAATTCCAGTTATTTTGATTTAAAAGCCAAACTTCCTCAACAGATTTTGATAAATTTCTATGGAACCAATCGGGAAGCATTTTAGATATAACAAGAATTTTTCAAATCGTTTTATAAATGACGGAGTTATGAGGTAACAAACATTAACAAAAAACAACCGAATTGAAAACCTCTTCCTTTTTTTGAAGTCGATTAAAAATAAAAATCGATTTGGACCTCAAGTTAACGGGTCAAAATCGTTTCATATTAGCTGTAGACATCCTATTTGAAGAAACACACTAAATTTCCAATCACCCTATAAATAACATGGAATAAAAAAATGTGCTTGAAACCTCACTTAATCAAATTCATTTTTTCTTTAATAAATTTATTGCATCTGAAATATCTCTGTAGTTTATCTGCAGTTTACAATATCTACGTACATAACATACCTACATAATTATATGATACGGCTAAAGATGAGTGTAGAAATAAACTTAAGATTAGCTGGCTAACTTAACTTTACTTAAGATCCTATATCCCCTAGCTGCGGCAAAGGGCGTCCGGTTTTTTTATGAGCTTAACGCTTCACCTCACTGAGCGAGGCGTCAAGCTTCGGTATGACGTGGAGCGAGGCTCGCTCCACGTCATTCCGTAGCTTGTCGCTTCTGCCAACACGGTACGTCGTCGCCATGTTTTACGGGGACGGCCACCCTTCTTTTTCCCCTTGAGGATTTCGGTCCATACTGTTTAGGAATGTGTTCGGGATCCCTGCGAAGCGTGTGACCAATCCAACTCTACTTACGACGTTTGATCTGGCGGTCGATCGGGCTCTCGTGGAATTTCTCTAACAGCTCTACGTTATAGATGGTCTCGATCCAGGTCTTTAGACCTGGATTTGGCGTGAGATTTCCTTTGTCACGTTCCACGTTTCACACCCGTAGAAAAGCGCGGATTTGACATTAGACCCGAAGATTTTGAGTTTAACTTTTCGGGTCAGTTTCCGTGATTGCAAAACAGGTCTTAGCTGCGCGAATGTAGCTCGGGCTTTGGCAATCCGTGAATCCTCTTCAGTCCCTTCAGTCTCCGACACGACGCTTCAGAGGTAAGTGAATTTGTGTACCTACACGTTCTACTGCCTCTCTCTGCCAATTAGCAGCGGCGTTGAGTTCTACACTCCTGTACGTATTTCCTGGGTCTTCCGGGTTTTGATTTTAAGTCCAGTTTTCGCTGCTTTCTGGCGCAGGTCGTTCAGTTTTGCTTGCATGTCGGCGTTTGTAATGACTCAGCAGGCATAGGTCATCGACGTAGTCCAGATCTTCCAAGACGTTGAATAATCCCTTGCTACTAAACTTGAGTTTATTTTGGTGGAGACGTCCGACCAAATGCTCCTTCAGCGATTGCTTCATATCAGTAACATTAGTGCCTAACGCTTCTGACATAGCTAAATACTTTGTGTACATGATGGATGGACAAGCAAGCAGCATAACCGTGTCAATACTGTAAAAAATAAGTTTTATTTATGAAACTAGTTCGTAATAATACTAGATATAATATCAACAAGCAATAATATAAAGAAGCCAGCCTCGCTAAGCACATTTAGACAATCATCTTACCAGAAATAGCGCGTAACAATTTGTACACGATTATCCGTAATTTTCTAAATATAATTTGAAATCAGGCAGTGTTGTAGCGAGGACGGGGCGTAATAAAATAAACAGATATTGCTTTTGTAAATGTTGTTATTAGATATATAAAGATTAAATATTTGAATGGGGAATGTAACAATGTATGGTCTAGCGTAGGTTTTGGTCTATTTCTCTGCCAGTCCGTGATCGTATTTTTTTTACAATATGACACATTTACGAACTGAGCGGTTAGACATTCGACCTCGGTGACCGTGGCCTGCACAACAATCAGAACTGCGTCTCTTGGTTCCTTTTCTTCTCATATACCTAGTATAACGGTGCGTTCCATGTAACTTATCTTTTTTCCTCATTTTATCTTCCATTTTTTTCGTTTTCAACCATTCTTTGATTTTTCTTTGTTTTACTCTTTCATTAGTGGGTGTTGACCTCCCACAACTGGAGCATGCCCCCTTCGATCTTGTTGCCATAATAGATACTGCACTGCGGCATGGCCTCACGCCTTTTTTAATAGTTTTCCGGAGGCATGCTTCTGGGTTGGCGCAGGGCGGCGGGGTGGGGTGGCAGCGCACCGGGATGCACGAGGCGGACGGCACGCATGGCGGGTGTATGTTGGGAGCCATTGGTGCTAATCACTTATTACTCTGTAATAAACACAAAGTTCATGTATTAGGTATGTATCAAATTAATATATTAAGAGAAGCCAGCGTCAATCAAATTTTAAACTGCCACTCATTCTACAAATATTTAAAATAAAATTGAATACAACTTACCTAAATCCGTAGGGATTGAAGCAAGCAATAAAACACCGAATTCGTTAAAAATAAATCGCGAGATATAGATATTACTATACCTACCTATCGTGAATTAGAATCCCTACATTGGTAGTACCTAAGTAGGTGGCATGAATACATGAGTGATACTCACAATACTTGGTGCTAGTAGCACTCCTACTCCTGGTGGACATTTTTCAAGGTTCTCCGCCGGCTTCAACTTTTACTCTAAAGTTAATAGAAAAATATATTCTTAGAGTCAATCCTTTTGGAGTGGTGAAGAACTAAAGTAAAATGAGATGTTGATAATAATTTATGAGAGCACTTAACCAGAACGGAGATTTAAATCAAATCTGCTCACGATAATATCGACAAATATTTACTTTTGTTCATCACCTCAATCAATGCAAAGCACTCACAACTTTGTACAAAAGTTCAATACCTGTCGCGCGTGTGATATTCAATTTTTCAGATTGATACTAGATTCAACACCGTTTATTCAAAAGTAACCTTAATAATTCACATGGGAATGAAATGGGAAATATTTTTGCATTTGAACTTTTGTATGAGATTTACACAATACATGTCAGTCTGTTATCAATAAAATGTGAATGAATTACGAGTGGCAGTCATAATTACACGAGGCTGGCTTCTTTCTTGGATAAAATCAATCTACATTTGCAGGCTTCTTGTACAAAGCTGTCATTAGTGTCTACTTAGTTGAAAGTTCTAAATCTACTCAAATAGGTAGTGCAATTGCTTACCCATAATATGTTCAGGATGAATTGTGTTTGGTTACTATTTCTATTGTTCCATTTTTGGTTTATTTTAGTCACATTGTTAATTTACACATTTTTGTTGGGCACCCTGATTGACATTTTTGATCTTCTATTTTCAAGATTGACAACTAATAATCTTCTTTAGACAATCTACTTTTACACATGGTTATGCTGTATCAAAGTTATGTTTTTATTTAAAATGATAGGGAACTTTTTACTCAACTCAAAAAAGTTCTTTATTTTTCAATTTCGATGGCTAACGCATGAACTTCTGGGCTTGGAGTATTTTTTTAAGGCGAAGTATAGAAAACCACCTTCCGTTGAGAAAACCAGTTTTACTAGTACTTGTACTAACACTAGTAGGAGTGGTTTTCTGTAAATGAGCTCAAAACGATGGCGGTTTGAATCGTCCTGCTGGGATGGGCTGATATCTATTCACCGTAGTTAGTTGGTAAACTTTGTATCTTGGCTCTCAGTTCTCATGATGTCGAGCAGAAAGGAGGAAATTGAAACTAAAAAACCGGCCAAATGCGTGTCGAACACTCACACGAAGGACCTTTTATTTTAATTCAGATAATTTTTACTACTTATTTGTTGTTATAGCGGCAACATACTCTGCGAAAATTTCAACTGTCTACCTATTACGGTTCTTGAGATTCTCAATTCATGTTGTCATTAATTCTTAGTAGTTGGTGTAGACCCCTAGCATCTCTCGAAACACCCGGTGAGAACCTGCGTCAGGCAGAAAGTGAGGACTCCATGGCGCCGCTCTAACTACTTGTGGCGTGCCCAGTGCTGGGTTGCGACAGGCGCTGTCTCCATACCGCCACGAGATCCAGCGTCTCGCCCCGACGTAGCGCCTCCATGAGCCACTCATAATCGAGCGCGAAGTTTCTCGCCTCCAGATCCCATGGTGGCAGTCCGGCAAGGAGGCTCGCCGCCTCGCCGGAGATCAAGCGGTATCCCCGGGCTAGCCGGATGACCATGGCCCTCTGGGACACGTTGAGGTATCAGCCTGTACGCCTCTCAAAGTAAGCGCCCACACCGGCGCCCCATTAAGGGTCATGGACCGCAAAAACCCACGTAAAACCTCCGGCAGAAGGAGTTTAGACCCCCTAGATTGGGCAAAAGCTACTTGAAGACAGTCCTGGCCCGCCCCAGTCTGGGAGCAAAACGTTGGAAATCCTCGAAGACGTTCCACCGGCTGTCGAAAAGGAGACCCAGCGAAGTCATCGTCGACCCGACGCCGATATGAACCCCTCCTACCGTTATTTGGGATCCCGATGGTGGCTTGTTCCGAGAACCATGGAAGCACATGGCTTCAGACTTGTGTAGGGCCATCTCGAGACCCAACTGCTGGATCCTCTTAACGACTGTCTCAACCCCGCTTGTCATAGCGTCGCCTTCCGCCAGGTGCGAACCCCCTGCATCAGGACTAGCGTGTCGTCAGCGTAACAGACCACGCTGATTCCAATAGACAGGTCGGCGCGCATCACCCAGTCGTAGCTGATGTCCCACAGGAGCGGCCCTCGAACCGAACCCTGTGGAACATCGCACAATATCTCTCGCTGATTCCACTCTCCCAGTTGACCGGGATAGATGACGGTTCTGTCCGTCAATACAAATAGGCCTTGACTAGGCGACGGACAGTTTTCACAGTTTTATGTCATTAAAAAATATGCCCGAGGATATTTTTTAATGCGTCTTAATTAAAAATACTTATTTTTGTTAGATGTTTCGAGTAGTATTTAATATATAGCTGGCGGAGCTGGGTGTTTTTTGCCCACCATCCTTACGCTTAAGGAGCGTTCAAGTATTACGTAACGCAATTTTTGAATTTTTGACCCCCCCATCCCGCATGTAACGCGCCGTAACGTTTTTCTGTACCCCCCCCCCCTCCCCCTAGTATAAATTAGTTACGTAACCACCAAGTGACCATTTTTACCTAAAAGTCACAATTATGTGGCGTAAAGAACCGGAAAGTCGCTAATGTTACGTAACGCGTAGTTCAAAAATCCCCCTCCCGCCCCTATAACGCATCGTAACGTTTTACAAGACCCCCCCCCTCCAAATTCGTTACGTAATACTTGAACGCTCCCGAACCGTCACTGTCAAATTTTCCCAATCAACCTTGAACATAATGCGTTAGCGATAAAGATGAAAATTAAATTTGACGGATTGTTATGCGATTAATATTATGATTCTCCTAAAGTGACCTTTTTGGCCCCCCAGTGCGCTTTCCTGTTCATCTTGCGCCTTCGTCTGACGCCTGCCTGAGCAACCATAGCGCATACGCTAAAACTATTTCGGCACTATTCGATAATACGCCAGTAACCGTAGACAGATTAAATGCGTTAGGTCGCAGTAAATTGCATTGTCCGATGTTTTGGGTGGTTGTTAAGATAGATGCCAAGGGGGCTACTCTCTAAGCTCGATGTCCGTAATTTCGGGCGTAGTTGCGGTCATATTCTAATCCGTATCACCTATGGACTAACGATTAGTCCCGAACCCGAACTAAGAATGAATGACAACATGATTTCATAGTAACTGTCAAATCATGCTGTCATTAATTCTTAGTGGTTAGGCAATACGGAGTAGAATACGCCCACAACTAAGCCCGAAACTACGGACTTCGGGCTTAGAGAGTAGCCCCCCAGTAGTGTCCACCCAATTTCAACCTCGAAAGACCTGTGCTTCCAGCGCGGTACTCAGAAAACTTCTTAATTTTCGGTCATTTTTAAGATTTAAGCTTCATTTTTCTTAACGGTGCGTTCTACGGAGAAAGTTAATCAAGATACTTTTAAAGTAGACAAAATTTGCTAAATTTGCTCCTAAACTACTGAACTAAAAATTTTGAAAAAAATGGAGATAATAGATCTTTACCTAAAGATAATAGGAAAACCTATTAGAAGTCTGCAGTGTTAAAATAACATGTTAAAAAAAAAAATTCGTTCGGAACCCTTTGCACGCGAGTTCGACTCGCACTTGGCCAGTTTTTTCCAAAAAGTTGAAAATTGTAGTTTTACTTTAAAGTCGGGATAGCAGTATTTACGCCTTCTTATCAAAGCGTCCTGTTAGCAAATCGTCCGATTCGCAAAATGACCTACTAGCAGAACGTCCTATTGTCAAAGTATGCTGACAAAATACTATCGGTTTTTCGTCAAGCCTCATTGTTTAGTTTATTATAAAAAAAAACACCGGTAGCACTCCTGGAGTGCCGGCAGAAGTGAAAACTTTAGTATTAACGTTGTGTTTAATTATAAGTACAAAAATACTATCATTTATGAGGTAGAATACAATGTTTATTTATTGCGCTATCGTACACAAATATGACAATTTACATGTTATTATTCATAATATTATATCGTTATTTATTTATATATTACATTAATTTTTATCTCTTAGAAAAATCAACTTTCATCCATAATTTCGTAATTCCGTAATTTCGTATCCTTGGATACGCGTGGCACGCTGTACATAAACACAGACGGACATTCGCGCAAGCGCCCTGTGCCGCCTAAGCGGAGCAGCACACTCAGGCATGGTAGAAAGAGTGGGAGATACTAGTTCCTCTCCCTTCCCCTCGATCTTACGCTTTTTCGATCAGCATCACGTGACCCTGACGCGAGTCCGTCTTACGCTTTTTCGATCAGGTCACGTGTCCTGACGCGAGTTTAAGATTTTATACCCATTACAGAAAAAGTGCTCAACGCCGCTAAAGAAGTTTTCACTTCAATTATAATTCAAACGAAAAGGAGATATCCCATCAAAAACATAACTTGTAAAAAAGGGGTGGTTTGGGATCTACCTCCTCGCGGTCCATCCCGGGCAACGGCACCACAGGCTTGCCTGTGGTACGGCAGAACGATCCCACTAAAAGCGGTGGTAGGCTCCGCAAGGAGCCGCCTGGCTCGCTACCACCATCCCGCCGAAGTCCGGCGCCAAGCAGCTTGCTGTGTTCCGTCGGTGTGCGGGAGTGCCAGTGCCTTTGGGGGAGAAGGAGATTGTCAGTTGCTCTGCTCAGAACCGGTCTTGGTCGCTGGGCTGGGCTTTCCGGGTAACTCATTTTGGAGGGTAGCGGGATCCGAAGCACGGTGCCAGCCGTTGGCCGACCGCAGTTAGTAGGGGGCCCACCCAAGTAGCACGCCAGCCACGTGTGAAAGGCTGCCCCGCCAACTAGCGAAAAATCCCGATATGCTCCACCGTGCCAGCCGGCGACTAGATGGGAGGACCAGGTGGCCATATCCGGGGGGGGTTCGGGCGTCCCCGCAGTTTCCAAATGAGTTCCTCATCGGTTAGTTTAGCTCTAGTGTTCCACTTGGTTCACTGAGCAGCGCCTCGCCAATTCGACTTTTTTCCCCAACTACTCTCCAAAAAATTAATAAAGCGAAGAAAAATAATGTGAAACAACGGCTGCACTTCCTCCCGCTAAAAGTGCACTTCAGTAATATCAGGGGGTTGCACTCCAATCTCGATCCGGTCCATCACCATCTTGAGACCGAGAAGCCGCACCTGTTTTTCCTAACGGAGACGAAGATAACAACCGTGGCGTAGCTCAACTACCCGGGCTACTCTCTGGAACACAAGTTCAAGAAGCAGGCTGGGGTCTGTGTGTACGTCCGCGATGACATTCGTTGTCGTCGTCTCCGTTGCTTTGAGAAATCGGGTTTTTCTGCCATATGGCTACTTGTGGACACTGGCGTGGAGAAATTCATCTACATCGGCGTATACCGATCGCACAGCGCGGACCAGGAGACAACAGCGCTGTTTAATTCCCTCGTGGAGTCGACCGACGTAGCCCAGCAACGGTACCCAACAGCGAAGCTCATTTTTCTGGGGGACTTTAACGCCCACCATAAAAAGTGGTTGTTCCCGTACCAGAAAAGTGACCATGCCGGGATAGAGGCGCGCAAGTTTGCTTTAACGCTACATCTAACCCAGCTGGTGAATGTAGCAACGCGGGTACCGGATATTGACGCCAATACACCCAATTACTTGGACCTTCTGCTGACAACTGATCCGGGCAGGCATTCAGTATCGGTCTCAGCCCCGCTGGGAACGTCTGACCACTGCCTGGTGAAATCCGTATTGACCTGCTCTCCTCCAGATAAGAGTCCTAGAGGCACGAGACGAGTATGGCGATACGAGTCAGCAGATTGGGATGAGATGCGGCACTTTTTTGCATCTTATCCATTGCGGCAAGTGTGCTTCTCCTCGGGTGACCCCTCGTGCTGTGCTGACATGATTCGGCAGGGGATGGAGTATTTTATTCCATTCTCCGACATCCCGCTCGGTCACAAATTTCCTTGGTATAATGCAGAATGCGCCTACGCTGAGGCCCGTAAAGAGTCTGCATACCAAGCGTGGATCAAGGCTCGCGACCGAAAGGTTAAAGCACGTAGGGTTCGCGCGAGGAAAAGAGCCTTTAATTCTGCCGCTAAGTTCTGCAAGCGGGTTTTACGTAGGGCACGTTTTGACCATGTCGGACGTATCGGGGCCAAACTAGCATTGCACCCTCCAGGTAGTAAACAGTTTTGCTCCCTGTCGAAAGCGGTTGAAACGAATTTCTGTCGACCCACTTTGCCTCCAATGTTGAAACCTGATGGCTCGCTGGCTCACTCTGCTAGTGAGAAAGCAAATTTATTTGCAACTCTCTTTGCAAGCAATTCGCGTCTGGACGCTGGCTCCAAGCAACCACTAACTTTACCTCGTTGTGACTCTTCGATGCCGGAGATCACAGTTCACATTAAAGAGGTCCGAAGAGTATTGTGCAGTCTAGACGTGAGGTAAGGCCGTAAGGCCAGCGGGCCTGCCGGCATTCCAGCGAGAGTGTTGAGGCAATGTGCACCTGAACTGTCTCCTGTGTTGGCACGCCTGTACCGCCTCTCTCTTGAAAAAAGAACGGTGCCGAAATCATGGAAGCTTGCGAATGTGCAACCGGTGCCCAAAAAGGGAGACCGTGCTGACCCTGCACATTACCGTCCGATCGGCATTACCTCCATCCTATGCAAGGTTATGGAAAGGCTTCTTAACAGTAAGCTGCTGACCTACCTTGAAGACAATGATCTCCTCAGTGACCGTCAATATGGCTTTCGCCGGGGACGGTCAACTGGCGATCTTCTTGTGTATGTCACGCACTGCTGGGGCGAGGCCATCCAGAGACACGGCGAAGCACTTGCCGTGTTGCTCGATATCTCGAAGGCCTTTGACAGGGTTTGGCACGCAGGTCTACTCAGCAAGCTTCCTGCTTATGGCATCCCAGCTGGTTTTTGTAGCTGGATATCAGACTTCCTGAGTGAACGGTCGATCCGAGTAGTCGTTGACGGCTGCTCCTCTGACCTAATGGCTATTGATGCCGGATTTCCTCAGGGGTCTGTTCTCTCTGAAACTCTTTTCCTGCTGCACATCAATGACCTACTTCAGCTTGGTTTTGTTGGGTACGCAGATGACAGTACGGTTTCAGAGAGATACTTGTCCAGCGCAACAACCAGCGGGGATGAAGTTCGTTCCTTGAGAGAGGCCATGGTAGAGCGGACAAATTTGACCTTAAGAGGCCGGCGGAGACGCTCGCAACTACAAGTTTAGGCAAGCACAAAATTTGTTCGCGGCATATTGCCATCTCACTTTGACCAAAGATAAGCGGGGGACGGACGCGGTGCGCAGCTGTGTGCGTGTGAGTGGATAGATAGCTATTGTTGTATTCTTGTCTTCTATTCATAACGACTCGACTCGAAGGCATTTAATTTTATTAGTAAAATAAGGTACCTATGTTCATTATTTGCTTTATTTTTGTTGGCTACTTTGGGGAATCGTTAGTGAATGTACAGACTAGTAATGCGTTTTTTGGAAATTTCTTCACCGTGCCGAAATCTCAACATAGGATCTCGAGATCTAGGCCTTGTAAAAAAAACCTAGCAGATGCGTCATCCATAGATGGTCTTGGGGGAAAAACGGCCCGGCCGCATGTCACGTATCGGGTGCCTAAATATAAATAATTGGGATATTATAATTCTCACAATTATAGTCTTCATTTATGTTAAGCCTATTTATGTTTACATAATTTCTTTAGGACGGTCTCAGCTTTGAAAAGCTAAGACTTCTTCTGTCTTATTTCTGTATTTTTTTACTAAACTTCAAATACTGACTGTTATTACTAAACTAGCTTTTGCCCGCGACTTTGTACGGCCATTTCCTGTTTTTTCCTGTACCCGTGGGAAAATCGGAAATTCCTCTCTTAGTGCCCCCCTACACTCCCCAAGAAACATAGGTCCTTTCTCAGGCTCTAGACTGTCTGTGTACTAAATTTCATTTAAATCGGTTCAGTAGTTTTGGCGTGAAAGCGCGACAGACAGGCAGAGTAACTTTCGCATTTATATTTTAATAATTATATAATAATATTGGTAAGGATGATTGATAATGAAAACAAGACAAATAGTAATAGTGTCATGCCAACTATTATTAGTAGGTAAAAGACAAATATTCCAATAGGTAATTTACATTTACGCGATGTCTGTAAATCTTTCTGAACTAAGAATAATAAAATTAAAAAACAAGAATTTTCAATAAACATAACACTTATTAACATTAATGTTCACACTTCATAGATATTGATAAATCTATTCATCTTTAAAAAAATATATGAATAGCAACGTGATAGTCGTTTAGGGTGACCATAATCGACTAAACGAGTTAAAAAAATGTAACCGACTTCCAAAACAAAACACTACAAAGTATAAAATAACTTTAATTTCGGAAGTCGGTGTTTTTAGTTTTTTCGTTTTTTGACACCGACTTCCGAAATTAAAGTTATTTTATACTTTTTAGTGTTTTATTTTGGAAGTCGGTTACATTTTTTGTAAAAAAGTTTTTTATTTTTCACTTTTTAGTGGTACCTGCGTACCCATTCACAGCGTACCGGCGTGATGTTATGTTATGAAAATAAAACTTACTAAGTGCTTTCGGTGTAAAGGTCTCGTCAATATGAATGAAATAAGCCCAAACACTTGATAGTTCCTACATACCGATGTGAAGTTCCCTTTACTTTCTGTCGTCTTGATCATCAGGTCTGATCCAAATCTTCATTGTTTTGTAGTATCACCCGATATACAAACGAATATCAAGTTTTTACCAGATCGTGCCTACAATTTTCGAGAGTTGCCCTCGATTTCTCAGGGTTTCCATCATCAGATCCTGACGTGGTGGCTATGGGACCATCTCGGAAGAATACCCTTTCATATAAAAAAGATTCATCGAAATCGGATCGCAAACGTTACGTAGTTTCAAGTTATCCGCGAACACACATAAAAAATATATATATATACGCTGTCGAATTGAGAACCTCCTTTTTTTGAAGTTGGTTAAAAATATCTTTATTTTCTTGGGCTCACTTTAAATTTAAAGATATGTTAAAATTAGTACCTATGGGTAGCTAAGAAAGTAGGTAAGTAACTTAATAATATCATTGGGTTGTGCTTTCGGTGAGATACATCCCAACCCAACGTTCGGAGTCGGCGCGGCGTCCATGTCGGCTCGGTTAGGGCGCTTTCAAATGCCGCGCGGCAGCAGCGCGGTTGCAGCGCTGCTGCCGCGCTATTTTGTTAATCCATACAAATAACAAACGCAAAGGGCCGCGCGGCGGTAGTGCTGCAGCCGCGCTGCTGCCGCGCAGCATTTTGCGACAAATATGAAGGCGCCAAAACTAACAAAGGTCGTAAAAATGTACGTTACTCTGGTTGCTCGATACCAAATCAAAAGGCAAATATCTAAATACAAGTTCATACCTAAGGTCAAGTGTCAGAAATATTACAAAACAAGTTAGAAAACAATAATAATTACGCGCGCACTGCACAGTAAAGTACCTATCTAATCGTCTAACACTCGCTGGTGTGAGTGTCTGTCGGAGTGATACACACACCATGAGCAGTGCGATCACGCACACATTGATATTTGCTTGCCGAGACAGAACTACTAACGATTGGAAATTTGTGATAAATTTGGATGTGTTCCGTAATACCAAAAATTATGAATGAAAACTTAATGTTTTTCTAATTTTTTTCCATAATTTGTAACTTGATAATATAAGCTATGTTTCTACGGAAACAATATTTAAAATATTGTTGTTTATAATACAGAAAAAACAAAATTAAAACATGCTATTTACGCTGTAAAAATGTGCGAAATTAAATTCGCTTTAACTTCATTTTACGATGGTTTTTAAAAAAATAAAAGACGTAGGAACCTAGATAAATACTGTCTAAATCCGAATATCAGCATAAAATAGTGGAAATATGTTCAAGCTGCAAATGATTTTGGTATTACGTTGGTATGGACAATTCATCCATCGCCGAAGCCTTAAGCCTTGTCCCAGTGGGGTGATGACAATGTGGTCACTTTTAACGTCACCAAAACACAGGCGTGTCTTTTTACCGCAAAAAGGAGTCGTTTTACCAAACTCCTACTTTTCGGAGTGCATCTATTCCTGTGACTGATCGGCTCGAGCTCCTTGGCATGGAGTTGACATCCTGTCTCAACTTCGACGCCACCATCGAGTACAAAGCCCAAACCGCTGCCAAAAAGCTGGGCATCCTAAATAGGGTGAAGCGATACTTCAAGCCTGGACAGCTTTTAACCCTATATAAAGCGCAAGTCCGATCCTGCATGGAGTATTGTAGCCACCTTTGGGATAGCTCAGCTAAGTATCAGCTGGCCGCGCTTGACTCGGTGGAACGCAGAGCTAAGAGGCTCATCGGTGACGTAAAATTGGTGGATGCCAAGCTACATAGCTTGGCTCATCGCCGTAAGGTTGCCTGCTTGTCGGTCTTCCACAGATTGTACTTCGGTGAGTGTGCCCAAGAACTCCACGACCGCATCCCACCGGCCCCCTTCTACCATCGCGGACATCCAGACGCACTGCATCTTACCATCCCTACCTTGTTACTATTCCACTAATTCGCACTAAGCGTTTCCAAACATCTTTTATAATGCGCACAGCGAAGGAGTGAACTCTCTGCCTGCGTCTGTGTTTCCATACGCTTACAACCCTAATCTCTTCAAAGTTAGAGTGAACAGGCTCCTTCTGGGTAAGCTCGCTCCATCGTAGACTTTGTCTCTGTCATCTCTGACCTAGACTAGAGTCAAGAGTAAACCCATCACAAATAAAAAAAACAAATCTCCAACTCAGTTCATCTACCGTAAAAAGTTGTGAGATCCATGAAATACCCAGTCGGTTAATTTATTCAGTCCCTGCTTAATTAGCTAACCTAACAACATCTTATAGTGAACATATCAATATTAAAGTTTTTAATCAATTTTAAAGTTTTTTTTTTTGTTTATAAATTAATTAACCCATTATTTTTCTATAGAATTAGATTTATGTAAAGATTATTTAAAATTGCGTCGTAAGTTAAATAAAACGTGGTTTGTTTGTAATACCTGCGATATCGCAGTAAAACCCAAAGGTTGCCTGGAAGAAAGTGGCCGCCTTTCTGTGACGGACGGGAAGCGTGGAAGCCGCGGTGAGGGGAAAGCCACCTCCGCCGGCCGCGGTTATGATTATTAGTGTTCTTTCTGTCTTTCATGGCAATTTCGGGCAATTTAGTCTACTTAAATACTTTGCGGGATTTTGGTACAACTTCCTAAAACATGTCCCATTCTTGCTTATAAATTCCGTTGACCGTTTTACAAGTTGCCTTTGAACAAAATTATATCTTGGTACTTCCATTATTATTTTATACATCCTGTATATGTATAATATAATAATGGAAATCCATAGATTCATTCACTGCAAATGTAACTTTGTAATCCTATAAATTTATATGGGATTACAAAGTTATTTATGCAGTTGGTGTATCTGGACTGAAATTGCAAAATATTTTAGTTTTTCCTTCATTTATACACTAAACACTAATTGTATTCTAAGTTTGAAGGTTCTACGTCTGCTTGAAGTGTCTTAGAATTTAAATGATCGGTCAGTCAGTGAGTGACAAAATTAAGAAACTTTGAATAGTTATAATAATTCTTAAACTACTGGTTCAAATCGAATGAAATTTGAAATATACCGTGTTTATACAAGGCCTGCTTGTTTACTGAAAATTCAGGCTACTAGTTTCATCCACAACAAAGTTATAGGGGGTCGAAAATGGCCTGAACTGCTTCGAGAAAAGGATGGTACGGCCGTGCCGCTTTTTTGCTCGACTTGGCGGCGATTTGGCGGCCTATACCTCTGGCTTGGACACAACCTGTGTCGGCAGCATTATATGTACAATCTCATGTTCTAAGTACAGAGGCTTCAGGAGACTGGTAGAAGCAGGAGCTCGGAGACGGGCTGAAATCTAGAGCGGCAAAAACCCGCAAAGTACCAGTAGCCCAGGAAACATGAAGAAGTATTTTCGGAGCTGTACACAGGAGCGGTAAAGACTCACAAACTACCAGGAGACCAGAATTATAAATATTTCCGGGGCTGATACCATCATGAGTGGTAGACTCACAAACCACCACGGGATCAGAATCATGGAAAAGGATTTCCGGGTGGAGCCGCTGGCAAGATATACGTACAATATTTTTTTAATTTCACTCTAAACCCTATTCTAAAGATCTCAAACGAAGTCGCGGGTAAAAGATAGTATTGAATGACGTCCCTATTTTATGAATTGATCGCGAAAACAAATCTGTCGGCATGTACTTGTAAAATTTAAAGATCTTATAATCATGTGTAGTATGATTGTACTTTTCCCATTCTCTTGTTTTACGATGTTCTGCTAATAGGACGTTTTGATACGGAGGCGTCGTTACACTACCATATTTTTTTGCATTAAACATCTAACACTTCAATGACTACACGACGACGTATAAGTTACTCATGTTAACTTTACTGTTGTGAAATTATGGATAATTCTTTGATCGCGCAGAGTGAATCTAGAGGAATTTTTTCGAGTTCCCTCCCTGCTCAATGATGTCTGCACACGATTATGTGTAGTATATATTCTACACATCGCCATGTGTAGAATATATACTACACATGGCGATGCAACTCTTGCATCTTGAGATATATATGATTTTTTTGGTAACGTCAAAGGCGGTTTATCTCTACTTTTCTATCTGTACCTTTTTAAAAACCTTTTCACAAAGGCTCATCTACAAGGAAAGTCGTAAGAGATGAAGTCGTAAAGTAGTTGATTCAGGTTTTCTTTTTTTTATCAGAAAATTAACTAGAGTCAAAATCGATTTCGTAGTCCTCATTCATTTTCTCAATACTAAAAATATTAGTAGATTTTTAACCGACGAAAAAACGAAGGAGGTTTTCAACTCGACGCGTGTATTTTTGAGATTGTAATGTATGACCACGCATAACTTTTTACAGAGTATTTCAATTTGGATAATTTTTTTTTTTTTTTGGATAATACCTAGAAAGCGCCCCATATAAATTTGTAAAAAAAATCCTAGCTTAAGGAGGGGAAAATGGGGGTGATTTATTGTTCACTCACAGATTTAGTGCAGAGTTGTGTAGCATTTTTTGTAGGCCTACCCATGTGGGTATATAAAGCCTGTTTTTTTTAAGGATTTTTATTATACAACAAGTAATAGTTAAAGTAAGATTATATAACAGTTAATAGCTAAAGTAAGATGGGTAGCTATTTTAAAAGTATAGAATTAATTAGTAGATTATAGCCACAAAAAAGTATAAAGTAAAAACTTTTTAACAAAAAAATTAAACTTCCGAAAAAACTGAAAAGCAAAAAATAATAAACCTTTTTACAAAAACGAAAAATAAGGTTATTAAATACGAAGAAATAATCATAAACAACGACTTCCGAAATTAAAGTTTTTTTTTGTAAAAATCTTTATTATTTTTTGCTTTTCAGTTTTTTCGGAACTTTAATTTTTTTGTTAAAAAGTTTTGTTTATTAGTATTAGTAGGTCATTATCTCCAAACGGACCTAAAATTAGAAATAGTTATGTTTATTGCAAAAGTTCTTCTTAATAGCTCTTTCCAACGATAACTATAATGTAGCTATGGGGCGCTAAAAAATCCTAACTCCAGTATTCAAAATTATTTGTCCAGTCAAGTTTCATTTAATTCATTAACCCGAACGAATTCATAATTGACGAAAGACGAATAAGTAGCAAATGATCTTCTAGAAAAGCGCTTTCCAACGGTAAATGTCTTAAGGATATTGAACATTCGGGTATATGCTAGTTGGATGACCATTCTCTGTGATTATTGAAAAAACTAATTTACATTATGCCGTGTCCTTTGTTGCAGAAGTTAGCTGAGGTCCCGTCACGTAGGGGTGCGTGCAGAAAACCTCCACGTGTGCCTGACGGCTGCTGGTTCCTTAGGAATATGTTCGGGGGAAAGAGCAGTTTTCGGGCCGGTGCACTCTGGGCACGGGCAATAGTCTCTCCATGTGGGGGGGGCTATTGTCTGTGGCGAATTTCTGCGGGAGGGGGAGCATCTTGCTCCACGACGGTTCCTCCTAATGTCCCTCTGACTCACAGAGGGCACTCGGCCTGGAGGTGGCCCTCAACAAGTCGGAGGCCATAGCCTTTCATGGCCCCCGACGGGTGCCGCCGCCGGGATCGCACATAGTTGTTGGGGGGGCCCGTATCGCTGTCGAGTCCACCATGAAGTACCTGGGATTGGTGCTCGACAGCCGTTGGGATTTGGGCCCCCACTTCCAGCGGCTGGCGCCCAAGTTGTTGGGCGCGGCTGGGGCGCTGTCAACGCTGCTTCCCAATCTGGGGGACCCGAGCACCGCCTGCAGGCGGTTGTACGTGGGGATCGTGCGATCGATGGCCCTGTATGGGGCCCCGATCTGGGCGGCTGACCTGACGGCCAGCACCATCACTGTTTTGCGGAAACCGCAGAGGGTGATGGCCGTCAGAATCATCAGGGGTTATCGCACGATCTCCTACGAGGCGGCTTGCGCACTGGCCGGATCTCCGCCCTGGGACCTGGAGGCAAAAGTCCTCGCGTCACTGCATCGGTGGCGTGAGGACGCGCGGGCGCGCGGCGAGCGACTGATGCAGCGACACATCGAGCTGCGTCGGTCGCAGCTGCGCGAGGTCCTGGTGGCGGAATGGCGGGACAGGCTCTCACGCCCTTCCGCCGGCCCCGTCACTATCGAGGCCATCCGGCCAGTGCTCGATCTGTGGCTCGGGAGAAGGCACGGCTCCCTGTCATTTCGTGTGACGCAGGTCCTCTCGGGGCATGGCTGCTTCGGGAGGTTTCTGTGTCGCATAGGCAGGGAGCCGGACGCTCGGTGTCACCACTGCGTCGACTGTCGGGAGGACACGGCGCGGCATACGCTGGCAGAGTGTGCCGCTTGGGAGGAGCCGCGTCGTGCTCTCATTTCTGTTGTAGGCAGTGACCTCTCGCTGCCAGCCGTAGTCCGTGCTATGGTTGACGGCGAGGAGTCCTGGGACGCGGTGGTCTCCTTCTGCGAAACAGTTATCGCGCAGAAGGAGGCTGCGGAAAGGGAGAGGGAGATCTCGACCTCCCTCCCGGCCCGCAGCAGACGCACCGGGCGTCGGAGGAGGGCATACGCTGCCCTCTTCCGGCCCCCCTAACTGGGTCCAGGGGCGGCGGACTTGGGGATGTCCGTCGCCCCCCATTCATCTGGACCCGAGGTGGCGGCGCGTGGTGTTCCCGTGCGCCCCTCTCTGACGTCGCGGGGGGAGTCAAACACCTCACTCCCCCCGCTGACCCGAGGTGGCCCGCAGAGGCGGGCCGGCACCAGCCGGGGATCACGGAAGTCGCAAGTTCTCGCGATCCCCGGCGTAGTGAAAGATGGAACACCGGGGTGGTTTTAGTCAGTAAGAGTCTGACAGACCCCTCCGCCCGCCCCAGGGCGGAGGACATCCATGAGGATTTCCCCCCGTAAAAAAAAAAAAAAAAAAAGGTCCCGTCACGTAACGTAAATAATTTTCCTCTAAACTTGAATACCATCATATGTGTAATATTTAAGACTAGCATCTGCCAGCGGCTTCGCCCGCGTGGTCCCGAGGGAACATACTCCCAGGATAAAAAGTAGCCTATGTCGTTTCTCAGGCTCTATGTGCTCTATGACTATGTGTAGCAAATTTCATTTAAATCGGTTCAGTAGTTTTGGCGTGAAAGCTCGACAGACAGACAGACAGACAGTTACTTTCGCATTTATAATATCAAGTAAGGATTGATAAATTTATACCTGTTTTTTTATTGCACATTTTCAAACATTTTTCTTTTTCTTAGGCCGGTTTTCGACTTTTGATGAAAAATGTGAAAAAAATTACCATTCCCTCTCCCCTATCTCCGAAGTTTGCAGAGAGAAAAATCTGAAATTATTCTATGTGATAGAAATTGATGTAAAGATTACAGGAAAAATAAAACGATGCCTCTTTTCTTAATAGCATTTTTTCAGAAATCATCAACAAAAATTATATTAGTTCCACTAATATAAGCGCGGTCAAGAGATGGCGCTGATCTAAAACTGCAATATACACCGCAGTGTTAACATTTTCTGACGAATAGAGGCCTCGCCGGTGAAAATTTAAAAACATTTCATGTTTTATATGGTGGTACGGAACCCTCGGTGCGCGAGTCCGTCTCGCTCTTGACCGGTATTTTTTTTTAAAGACAATTTCGTTTTTTTGTGAAAACAATTTTTGTGCTGTATCTCAACACCTATAAAACAAATTAAGCTGCATTCATTTGCACTCTAATTGTAGCAAATTTTGTCTACTTTAAAAGTGTACTGATTGGCTTTTTACGTAGAAATCACCGTTTAGAAGATATAAGCCAAAGTCAGAAAAATGAGCGAACATTTTGAAGTTTTCATGTCTTTCGAGGTTGTAAAATTGGATGTATACTACAGTAGTACCCAACTGATAAGGCGCTTCGTGAATCTTCGTTCGCACAGAAAAGAAAGTATGGCCCCGAAGATTAACGAAAGAAAGCAAACTTACAATCAACCTTAGATCACTACTATAAGGTTCATAATACACTACAGCTGTTAGTTCTGTCTCACTCGCAAGTCACGTGCATGCCACATAGCGCGCGCTAACATGGCGGCAGCTGCTGACCAATAGCGGTACAGGAAAAAAAAGCGCGTTGCGTAGAGCATGCCGATTGGTCAATAGCATTTCCCGCGCTTTGAAAATTCATCTTCTGCGCAGGTACATCGATAAGCCATATCAGTTGGGTCCTACTGTACATCATTACATTGTGGTATCTACCTAACATCCCAAAATATCATGACCGTGCCTTTTATTTTATTGCGACCTAAAATGTCTTATATGACTGGCCTATAACCAATACATAAAGATTTAATGGACACCACCAAATAAAACCTTTAGATTAACAAGCTAAGCCTTTATTAAGCTTATAATTTTGTGTACATTTAATTTTGTACTGAAATAATAAATAAACAGCTTATTATAAATATACAGTTGTAACACTACAATATTTATGAAAAAAATTAACGCAAATTGATCAAACATTTTATACCTTGATTATATTCTTATCTACAATAGTGAAAGTTAATATAGATTATATTTTATCTTGAAATATCACATTTTATAATTATTGTAAATAGACTTTTAATTTTAACAAAGGAGACGTTAGAAAATGTGGATACCTTAACAATTAAAGTTTGAACTTTTTTGCCAAAATATGTTGAAAGAGTATTTTGATAGCTGTGAAAATATTTTTCAAAACGGTTCAACACCTGGGCCCCGAGTCTGCTATTACAATCGTGTCAGAATGGTCTATCATTGATTTCATAATGGTTGATTTTGACAAGATTCTATGCCATTTTTTTCAATGGAGTGTCAATAGTTGACCACTGGAAAGTCATAATGACGCTTTTATATCCAGTGGTCAACCACTGACACTCCATTGAAAAAAATGGCATAGAATCTTGTCAAAATCAACCATTATGAAATCAATGATAGACCATTCTGACACTATTGTAATAGCAGACTTGGGGCCCTGCTGTGGCCCAAAAAGTTATCTTCATATATTTTAATAATGCATCTACCTACCACTTTCGACCGTCTCCTTTATATAATTAATTTAAATCTATAATAACAGCATTAGCAATGATCCATTCTTACTTTGCCTTTTGTTTATTTCAAATATCAACAATAACTGCTCTATTTAGACTCCACTGGAGCTTTGATTAAATAATACACAGTTACTGTTAATGGATAATTGCTAATTGCTCGGTATTTGAAATTACATTTTTTCTAAGAAAATCAAAGTGCAGTTAACATAGTTGAACAAAAACCTGCCGAATCGGGACTATTTTAAATATATGTATATCACGTTTTTGGGACGCTCTTTAAATCTAAACCGTTTAAGTCTGCTTTCAAAAATGCTTATCTGTTAACAGTTTTTCGTTAGGGGGCGTCCATAAATTACGTGAGGCGATTTTGGCGATTATCCGACCCCCCACGCCCCTTGGTGAGATGTCGTGAGATTTGACTCGACCCCCTCCCCCACGTCCTAATCTCACGTGAGATTTTAAAAAATGCGTGTTTTTAGAAAAAACACGCCAATCTGTGAATCAGACTAGTTAAGACTTCTTTCTTACTGAAATTTGTAAAAGATTATTTTAATTCAGTCCACAGGGACTCATGTGTGTTCTTTTCTTAAGAATTCAAACCAACATGTCCTTGTGATTTTCAGTAAAATCAGCCCTCTTAAACTGTTGTAGTTTTGCTGGTGCGCTGTGGAATGTTCACCGATGCTCTGCAGCTCAGAAACGTCTCATGTTTTTTACTAATTGATTTGTTGAAAGATCAGTTTTCTCGCAATTTTATACTATTGCATCAGTTGCTTTCGGAAAAAAAATATGTGATTTTGGCCGTGACCGGGCCGGGTGAGATTAGGCTCGACCCCTCCCCCCCTAAAATGCCTCACGTAATTTATGAACCCCCTTACTACGACGGATTTCGATCAAGCATGGCAACTCAAATCGTTTTTCGTACCAACAAGCGACACAAAAGCGTGATTCGAACCAACATATTAGGCCCTGCTGAGTCGTAGCCACTTTCCAACAAAATAGATACCGATCAAAATAAACTGTTAATTTAATTAGATAGTTCGTTTGTTTTTTGTCATACTGACTACGACCCGACTACGACCCTGAACGTATTAAGGAATGTCACATTAACAGTTTAATTCGTATAAATCTAATGATGGAACGATTACGATAGTTATCATAAATTAATACAATACCGGTTTTAAATTAAGCGCTGTTTTCCGTTAACTAGTAGTACTCACAAGTTATCTACTGACATAAAAATGCTACGGAGCTCTGCAATGTGCAACACGAATTGTGAACACACAAGACACGAAAATTTCTCGAAAAAATAACAGATAACATACTTGAGACTTTATGTTCGACAAAACATAACCGTTGATTTTTCACTTATTTGTGAAGATAAATGACCATCGTTTCAGCGCTTTGATTTATGTTATCAGCGCTTTGATTTATGTTATAATACTCCGTTGGGAGGTAGTGCTCGTTTTGACCTTTAAGACAAGAGGGTTTAAGTGGCATTTGGAAATGAGGACAATGCATTAATTTTCTTTCTTTGACTGTGATTCCTGATAGGTCGGAGGTTGATCCTGTAATTTAGAAAAGACATTGATAAAGCTTGTTTTTTTTGCAATTATTCAAATAGTCACTTAGTTAATCAATAGGCTTGCCCACTGAAAAAATCTAATTAATCCGTCAGTTAGATTATCAAAAAATATTTGACCCGTTTTTTAGGGTTCCGTATCCAAAGGGTAACCAACGGAACCCTATTACTAAGCCTCCGCTGTCCGTCCGTCCATCTGTCTGTCAGCGAGCTGTATCTCAAGAACCGTAATAAAGAAATGAAAAGTAACGAACGTAATGAAGAGTTGAAATTTTTTGATTGAGTGCTATTGCCGCTATAACAACAAATAATAAAATTTTAGGTTTATGGTACGGAACCCTTCGTATACGAGTCCGACTCGCACTTGGCCGGGATTTTTATTTTTCTTTTGTTACGTAAACCAAAATTGACGAAGATACTACGTTTTTAAAATCCTCAATAAGTCACGCCGTGGTATAATTTTTAGTGCGTTCTGACGTCACGAGCCCCCACCACTCCCGAGTTTGGATACGTTTTATCTTTGCCAATTCATTCGATTTACAAAAACAAAAAATACGTATCTATTATTTTTCAATACTCTAACTGACGGACTAAATAGATTTGCAATTTATTGATGGTGGAAACAAGCCTATTTTATTCAACTTTCATTTAATGTAAAACTCATTCAATGTTACATGATTTTTACGTGCCAATTCATGTACTTATGAGATTTTGTTAACAGTTGCTTAATATGCCTTCAATTCTAAGAATACTGTGGTTTGTTTTTAACAACTGACTACAGCTTATTTCGGCTTGTGTAGTGTACTTACGTTGTAAGGTGGCGGCACGTATGCTGTCTGAGGCCTGTGAGGATCGTAATAGGCGCTCTGTGCTGCCTCCGCGGCTTTAGCATCTGAAAACGACAATGGCACTACTGCAGCAACCACATAAATACCCTAACTAAACTTTTATTCAGAATCTTAGTTTATTAACACATTTTGGAATATATAATACATATACAACTAAACTGCATCACACTAAACTATATAAATTTATTATTTTAAAGATTCTGAATTCAAGTACTTGAACCTAAAATCAATTTACACTAGTCACTCTTTAGAAGCCCACATAATTGATGATGATGATACTAATCTAGAGCAACATGAGATATACATATTCGCAAAAGCCTGCTACTCACAGTGGAGCCTCGGCCTGAACATTTGATTTATTCATTGCAATAGTCTCGAAAGCTGTACAGTAAACACAATTAAACGAAAAATATAATTTCAGAACTTTGTACAGTATTTATAAATTTGGAATTTAGAATAGTATGTTCCTCACCATTGGAGGACATAGGGGCCGGGGCCCCGGGGTAGCCGGGCGGTGCGGAGGGCCCCTGCGGGAAGGCCGCACCTGTGGGCGAAGGGCTGTCCTGCGGCGCCACGCCCGAGTAGCCCGTGCCCGGCGGGTACGGCCTGCCCATCACGCCGGGGTACGGCGGAGGGCTGTTCGACACGAATACTGAATTTGGTGGTGGCTGATCAGGGAAGGCCTGGAAATATTAATAAACACATTTTTAGTATCTATGGGTAACAGGTTTGTCCTGTTTATAAGGCAAAAGAGACGTGGTGTTATTTTGGAGTCGTGTCACTTTGTGCAATACAAAACATACCTTAAGAAATACGAAATAAAGTTATTTTTGTATTGCACAGGTGACCGGAACATTGAAAAATATGTCAAGTGAAGTGCCAGCATCAAAAAGTAACCGTGAGTGTGTAACTAACCGTGTAGGGAGGCACCCATCCGTAGTATCCCTGAGGAGGCGGCGCGTAGGCGGGCGGCGGCGCGGCGTACCACGGGCCGCTCGGCGGAGTGTACGGCGGCGGCGGAGCGTCCGGCGTCGCATGGCGGGTGGCTGCCGGTCAAACGCTTAATATTAAGGTGGCACTTCACTTGGCGTATTTGTTAAAATATACCCTTAAATTATCATGATAGTTTCTTTTTTTAACAAATAAGAAAGGCGAATATTTGCGGAAGTACCCCAAGTGAAGTGCCAGCATTACACATATCTACATTTAGACAAAGCCTTCAAGTTTATACAAAGCCGATCTTTTAAGTTGTTGACAGTGCTATGTATTGGAATAAATTGAATGAAGGAATACTATGAATATATAAACCCAGTACTTACTACTTGGCAGTTTGGGTAACTACGCCATTATAGTTTGTTTATTAACATACAGCATAATTATAGCTAACTGAATCTATGCCTCAATGTCGACACGTTATGATTCTCTGATAACAGTATGTAATGAATCAACAACAGTTTTAATAATAATACCAAATCACTTTGATATTCACCTGATATGAAAACATAACAAGCTGCATCATAAAGAGAGAGATGACTGACAAACCAGGTCCCAAGAGTATAAATAATTCTCTTTGGTATTTGGTGGAGCTCATGGCTAGATAGTAACAGCCACATGCAATGATATTCAAGGTTTCCTCTGTGCCTTGGAAAGCCTGTTAAGCCGTTGGTCCCAGCTGTCATTTGTGGATCTTTGGCAGTCGTTACAGATACTCAGAAGCGGAACACGGTAACATGGTAGTGTTAGGGACTACTCACACTTATTCAGCTCTATTCAGCTTATACCCATAGAAAATAACGATTTTGTATGGAGATGCGTACGCATCCATTCAGCTTTCCGCGTCTATTCAGCTTTCGCGGCAAACAAGTATAAAATAAAGACAAATGTGTAATTATCATGCGAGTGCTATAGGTAGAGTTCAGCACTGTTACTACCAGTTTACTTAGGACGCTGTATGCGGCTGATAGAAGCAGAACTGTGTAAGTGTGACTAAAATCATTCAGCGTAACGTGAATGGAGAGAATGAATAAGTGTGAGTAGTCCCTTACTCAGTTAAAGGGTTGTGGAGGTCTGGTAGGCAGCCTCTCCACGTAAAATACTGGTATTCAGCTAAATCCGGTTTGACTGCAAGCCGACCCCAATAAATGTAGTTCGGAAAAGGCTAGGCAGATGATGGTATTTGGTCACAAAATTTTCAATTCTTGAGAAACACTTAGATCAGTGAGCCCGCAGAATCAGATATAGCAGAAAGGTAAAGAGGTCAATACCCAGCAGTGGTTTATTCTTTGATGATATAAGGGTGTCTATGGAGTTTCTTGCCTTGCCCTTGTCTTCTCCATCGAGATATATGCTTTGGAAAGTGCAAATAGCTTCATGTTTTCGACTGACAAACCTCAACAATTCAGTGCCTTCAAATGGTTTATTTGAAACTAGTGGACGTCACGCGGTTTCACCCGCGTAGTTCCCGTTCCCGTGGGAATACGGGGATAATATATAGCCTATGTTACTCCCTGATAATGTAGCTATCCAATGCTAAAAGAATTTTTCAAATCGGTCCAGTAGTTTCGGAGCCTATTCAATTCAAACAAACAAACAAATCTTTCCTCTTTATAATATTAGTGTAGATAAAAGCTTTGAGTTTAGGTTGAATTTGATCATTTGGCTAGTAAAATTAAGGTAGGTACTTACCAAGATGAGCTGCTTTCAACATAGCTTGACCAAACTCAATGGCACCTCCAGATTTAAACACTACTTTGAATTTCACTTCACCAATGAAGTTACCGTTAGTTTGTGCATGTATTTTTCCCTTGATGTAATTTGCAGAAAACATAGGCTGTTCTACAGCAACCTACGAAAACAAAACAATTATTAAGTGGGTATTTTCAATGTATTTATATAACCTTAAAATTAAGAAATGATTAATTAATTAAATAAATGTTTTATAACATCAATTAGTCTGACGAAAATATGAATGTTCCTATTCCCAGCTAGCAAAAAGGTTTAACAAGAAACACTTACATCTTCCAATGCAATAAACGGAAAACTGAAAGACCTCAGTGGTTCTGCGGGGCTTTTTGAGTTGAAAATCATGCGATGAGTAGTTAAATACATGCGGCCTGTTTTGACACCTTTGAACTCAGGAGTGTCATTTCCATAGAATTCAACTGTGACATTGTCCGAAAACAATATGATGCTGAAAAAAAAAAGGTTAAATTAGCATTTTAGGCACAAAACAAAATACTTTTCTAAATGCATTTAGAATTTGGTTCCTAATTAAGATACAGTTGATACTAAAACTGCTCAACCGTGGCATGCAATAGTGATTTTGTAATGGTAGTCTGGCAGAAATACTGTTACAATGTCATGAATTCATAATATGGTCTCATTTTTTTATTTCAGCGTACAGTAAATTTTATGTACCTTTGTAATGGTTATTACAGTAGGCATGCGAGTCATTATTTAGCAAGACATTTGTCTTACATGTCTCACCTAACATGGTAAGTAATGAGCAATGTAGCAGAGTAAGACTGTCTAATGCATTAGATGAAGATAGGTATAGATTATGATGTAATGCTTAATCCAATATGATAGGCATAAAAAAAATACTAAGACCAGAAATCAACTTGAAAATATATTCTACAAAAAGATGTCAGTAATTAGATTGTTTTATTTCACTAATAAAATTAGGGTTAGGGAACTTATAATTAACTTAATGTCAACTCATTAAAATGGTACATAATCACAATAAATTAAAATAAATTGAGGCAGTAAATGAATACTGCTTTTATTCGTAGTTCCTTATCAATAACTAATTAGATGTTTGTTAATTTTTTTTTTTGTGACTTTAATAGTATGATAGGTTCTAAACGAAAATTCAAAGAAACTTATTGTTGTTCTATAAAATTCATACAAGAAGACTTGCCCTGCAATATAATATAATAATAGAACTTATTGGACAAGAAGTATAGTAAGATATTGGTGAAATTATGTGAAAACGATAGTGGCTACAGAAATCAATACATGTAGCAATATAAAACGCAGTGTAGTGTAGAACATTCTAAAGCCATTTACGCAGTCGTCATTCGTACACAAAAAGATGACTCACCATTCCCTTGCATGTATCAACACTCCGTGATCGGCATGAGCCGTATTAAGAGACATTTTGGTGTGATGTAATTTTAATGTGGTTTATGAAATGTTTGCCAAATACTGATCCGTAACAATTAACACTTATAATTGCCTTTTTTAACAATCATAAAACAAACAGTGTGACAAATTTTCGGCTTTCGTTGCGTAGTGATAACAGTCAAACAGTGACAGTATGGTGACAGTTGTCAGCATAGATTATACATTATTTGTCAGTGTTGCTGACTTTTGCGCCACTACCATAGCTGTGCACACAGAATACCTACTAATAACAGGTAGCGGGTTGTGCATAAGTGATAGTGTAGTCTGTAGTAATAATTTCATGGTCAACCTTGGGTTCGTAAGGCTAATATGACTGATCCACACATATACGGATAGTGCTTGATGTAGAGGGACCGAAAAGTCCCTCCGACTCACAGCCCGGATACGGACGGTATGGACCATCCTCCACCTCCCATATTATAAACTAGTGGACGTCACGCGGTTTCACCTACGTAGGTCCCGTTCCCGTGGGAGTACGGGGATAATATATAGCCTATGTTACTCGGTGATAATGTAGCTATACAATGCTAAAAGAATTTTTCTCAGAATTAAATCGGTCCAGTAGTTTCGGAGCCTATTCAATTCAAACAAACAAACAAATCTTTCCTCTTTATAATATTAGTGTAGATATACTCTTTGGTATGGACCCAGGTGTAGTGGATTACGGTCCGTCACCACGTACAGTGTGGCTCTGAAACCATAACGCTGTTTGCAGAGTGTCGCAGGCCTGTACGCGCGCCTGCGAATGAGGATAAAAAGTGCCACTTGCTCACTTCAAACGTTACTACGATAATTCGAACTAACTTGTGTATTGTCCGATAGTAAGCTAAGATTTTATCTTATACCTACGTTTTTATTTTGCTGAACAAAAATGGAAATAGATCAAATCAAAGCATCTTCAAGCACTTTTATTGGTAAGTTCGGTCAGTCGCGTCCAGCCTTGATTAAATCCATGGTCCAGATAGGAAACAGGCACCTTCTTCAGCAAATTAGTAATAATATGTGAGGGAGAGGCAAACCTTACACCCCAGCCGCCGCAGCAGAAGAAGACGGAGACGCTCTGAACGTCTTCTAGTCCCGGTTGAATTAGCTGTCACCCGTTGCTCCGCCCATGTGAAAGTCGATAATTATCCCAAGAAAACATTTAATAACTCTCTGTATAGTAAGTCCACCCGTGTGCCAAGTGTCATCCAAATCAGTTCAGCCTTGAAGAGGAAACAAAAAACTGTCTGCCGCATTAATAATGTTAATTAATTAGGATTAATGAATAAATTAGGTGCACATAAGTATTGTATGATACTACCAGCACAGTATAAATATCTACAGTATTGTGACTCGGCCGTCTCCTTGAAATAACAGCCGCCCGGTACGTAAACACACCATAGGGCTGCTCGCCTCCAGTATTTTAATTTCATCTACTTGCCTACTTGAGTGTCTTTCTACTTTTGTGATTGAAAAGATAACGTTTTTACTAAAAAATAATGAAAAAACAAACAAATAAACTGTTGTCACCGAAGTTTACCAAACTCCGATTCTTCCAAACTTCACCTACCTACCTGCTCAACCAAAATGCAAGAAACAGCTGACATTTAATTATTATATCTTTTTTCATCTCTGCTTATTCTTTCGTCCCCAATACCTACAGCATGGAGCAACTCAAAACAACAATATTTTTGGTCACCCATCCGATGCAAACAATACCTAATATCAACCATCGCATCGCGTGTGCGCTACTTATAGCAATCAAAACCTCTAACCATATCACTGCAAAATCTTACTTGAAAAGTAAATTAAACTGGTTATCTTACTAGATAAGTACCTACCATTATTACTCATATAATCATTTCATAGTGATATTTCGTCTACTTCAATATTATAAATGTTAGTAGTTAAGTACATAAGTGAGTCGATAGCCTAGCCTATGAAGAAACTAGCCTAGTCTAAAGTTTTTTTTTAAATGCGAGCGTAATATTTCACTCGTGCGTCACTTTGTTCACCCCATCCACTTATTTATTTATGAATTCAGGTAGGTATTTTAATCGGTGGAAAAAGCAAAATACCTACCTATTACTATTTATAAAAGAAACAAATTATGTAAGTACCAGGTAAACAACAAAATGATATCTTCGAGTGCGTTATTGATGAATCCAAGCAACCAAAAACACCACAGTTTATTCTACAATTTTTCTTTTCCATTTTAAGCAAGTACTTGTATTTATTTCAAAACAAATATTCACAAATCACCCGCTTACTGTTTACAAAACAATCACAACTGCGGCGCATTCACGACTTGCTACATATTGGTAATCTGTGATTCGCGACTGCTTGCAGTTGGAGAGCAGTTTGAACTCGAGGCGCGTAGGTATGACTCGCGTTCCGACCGTTTGTATGAAGATAGACTACTGTAGATATTATTACCGTGCTACCAGCTGCAGATAAATAAATGAAAGTTTTAAAGAGGAGTGCAAAAATACTAGGAACCATGTATTAAAAAAATGTGACAAACACAAATTAACTTTTAATGTCACTGTCAGTCACTGACATCGACTGATTTTATGACATATTATGAAAATAAACAATCAAATAGTAATACTGGCTATATAAACAATTTATTGTTTGGCAATGTGAGGAATGTGTTGGCGCGAAAAGGAAAACGTAGATTACGATTTATTTTGGGCTTCATTTTGTAATTATATTACTTTATACAAATCATGGACTCAAAAACAAATCAAAATAATAATAACATTAAACCTATAGCTAAGGATACGGTTCATAAAATATGCTCTGGACAGGTACGCCAATATACTTCTACAGCTACAGCTTATTTTTGTTTATTTATAAGCTAACATCATATTGTTAAAAATAATTGATACTACTCGTACTTCCCACGGCTTCACTGCAATGGCCACTCCTGCAGGTACCATGCATCCATTATCTAAGATATAAAGAAGCCTGTTCTGAAATTCGTAATAGTATAGCTTTAGTGAAATAATTTTCGAAATCAGATCCTTACTTCCAAAGATTACTTTTACAATATTATGTAGACTTGTTATCGATTTATTCTAGAAAACAAAAACCATGTTTCATGAAATATTTCCAAATAATATAGGTTAAGTATTCTTTATTTCTATTTATAAATATAAATGTTTGCATTTTTAGGTTGTTGTGAGTCTAGCCGTTGCTGTGAAAGAGCTTGTAGAAAACTCGTTAGATGCTGGTGCAACAAATATTGATATAAGGTTTAAAAATTATGGGATTGACTTGATTGAAGTGTCAGACAATGGAACTGGTGTCACAGAAGATAACTTTGCTGCTTTGAGTAAGACAAACTTTAAATTAATTTTAACAAACTCTTCATAATACAGAATGTCAACTTCTTGAACCAAAAGAAAGAGAGGCAGAGACTAATGATCCCAAGTAAATTGCTTAACAGTAGATTATGATTGCAGTCTGATCTTTTTGAGTGTGTTAATTAATATGATGATGCTGAAACCTTGTAAATGCCATGTGATACTCAAGCTTTTGTCAGTTTCAAAACCCACAAGAGAAAGGAATAATTTTCTACATCTTGCTGAAACTTCACTCAGCTGTCTGTTCATTCTGACCACCAAGAAAATGTATTCCTGACACTTATCAGTTTTACTTACAATTGAATATTATGTGTATTGTCTTATATTTTATCACCTATATTTAGGGTTCCGAAAAAAAAGGAACCCTTATAGGATCACTCTGGTGTCTGTGTCTGTCGTCTGTCACAGCCAGTTTTCTCCGGATCCACTGGACCGATTCTGTTGAAATTTCGTACACATATGGACTTCTATGACCCAAACACGGATGCGTTACGTAAATCATTAAATTTTTAGTATGGGGGTCAAACTAGAAAATTAAAATAAAAAGTTTTTTGAACAATATCGTGTGACATCAAATGAAAGGGCTTACTGTGAGGGTTTTAATTATATTTTTTTTCATAATTTTAAAAAGATTTAGAAGTTATTCAAGAAATTAGACGAAAAATGACCATTATCTCCGAAACTACTAATCCTAAAATTTTGAAAAAAATGGAGATCTTTACCTAAAGATTACAGGATAACCTATTAGAAGTCTGTAGTGTTAAAATAACATGTTACAAAAATTAAATTCGTTCGAAACCCTTTGCACGCGAGTCCGACTCGCACTTGGCCAGTTTTGTTTAATCATGTTATCATCAATGAAAAGGAACCAGGAGTATACAAATAAATCTGATTTTTATTTTCCCAACTGTGTTGGGATAGTAATGGAGTGACGGGCTATCTCACCTACACAGCCCATTAACTGGTAAACACGATTATATACTTTACTTACTATCTTTAACTATAGCTTATTTCTTCTGACAGCTTTAAAGTACCACACTTCAAAACTAACTGATTACTCAGACCTGCTTGGAGTGTCAAGTTTTGGATTCAGAGGAGAAGCGCTAAGTTCTTTATGTTCTTTAGCTAATCTCACAGTTACTACAAGGCACAAAAATTATGAATATGGTATGTATACATACCATATTATGTATTCATGAAAATTATTTGATTGATTTATTTAAACTTTATGTACAATAGTGGTACATGGGCGGACTTAATCCAACAAGGCATTAAACATTATTGGCAAACAATTTTGGTTGGGTGACATAATTAATGGCAATATTTCAGGACATGAAAGTATTCATAAATATGAAAAACTTTTACTATTTGATGTTTTATTTTGTCAAATTATGTGAACATAAAATTCCAAACAGTTCAGTTTCTTTTTTCATATTTCCTATTTGATCCCAAAATAAAAGTTTGCCAATCACTTAAAAGTCGCCCTGTGAAGATAGTGCAGCATGTTTCTTTCTTCAATACAATCAAATCCTATAATCTGCAATCTTAGCCAGTCCCCCCAACCAGGCTTAGCAAGTCTATAATCTGTAACTTATCTTAATTTGGAATCTGAATCTCTTCTTCTTGTTTCTGTTCTTTGTGAAAAAACTCGTTCATTTTTTCACAATCTTTATAAATGTTGCAGCTACAAAACTTGAATATGACCACAAAGGGAATATAACAAAACAAGCACCATGTTCAAGACAAGTTGGTACAACTGTCAGTCTAACAAACCTATTTTCATCATTGCCTGTGAGGCAGAAAGAATTTCATAAAAATGCTAAGAGGGAGTTCAACAAAATGACTCAGCTGTTGTATGCATACTGTTTGATTTCAGTTGGAGTCAAGTAAGTTTTAATGAAGTAAGTAATTACAGTGTAGTGTCATACACTAACAACACTAACATAATCTTAAATCATTTCAGAATAACTTGCAGTAATCAAACAAGCTCAAACTCAAAGTCTATAGTGGTGGCAACACAAGGAACATCATCATATAAAGACAATATTGCCAGTGTTTTTGGGATAAAGCAGCTACAAACATTACTCGAAATAAAGCCAGAATATGTCACAAACATTAAAGATAATATATTTAAGGGTTTGTCGGGAGAAGTTAAGGAAACAGATGACAGTGTTGATATAGAAGATGTTGAAATAGATTTATCTGAAGATTCAAATGACGCAGAAAAATCGGATGTTACTAATAGTGATATTAGTGTATCACAAAAATCACAAGGCCATAAAAATGTTGCAAAACCAATAGAGTTTACAGGTTTTATTTCTTCTTGTGCTCATGGTAGTGGGCGTTCCAGTACTGACAGACAGTTTTATTATATCAATTCCAGACCTTGTGAACCAACAAAAATAATGAAAATCATCAATGAAATATACAGGCAGTATAATTCGCATCAATATCCTTTTGTGTTTCTAAATGTTGATATGGAGAGAACTTCAGTTGATGTTAATGTCACTCCAGATAAACGAAAAATATTCCTTACAAAAGAAAAAATAATATTGGACATACTGAAAAGCTCTTTACTAAAACTATTTGAAAATATACCCAGAATACTGAAGATGGAATCAACTCTGAATTCCTATAACAAAGAAACAAATGATGTTCAACCAGATTTGGAACAACCAAGAGTTTTTAACTCATTTTTGCAACAATTTCAAAGTAAAATAAAGCAACCTTCTGAAAGTGTCTCCACAGCTAATAAAGAAATTAAAAATGTTGAACTTAAACGAAAGTCAACAACAATGTTAGATTTTATTTCTTCCAAAACGAAGAGAACTGAAGTGGTTAAAGACGAAGAAAGCTTAGCACAAGGCAAAGAAATTGAAGATCTTAGCAATAGATCACTTGATACATTGAAATCTGAAGATGAAGAAGAAATAGGAGATAGTGATGATGCTGATAACCAGAAATTAGACTATGGTGAAAGTTATGAAACTAAAAACACAAATGAATCCTCTGCCAAAAATTCACCTCTAGAAGATGAAGATGATAAGCGTAATGTTATTTATTTAGATTTTACTGAAAATGTTCCTAATACGCAAATAAGAGATATTACCGACGTTATAATAGAAAAATCACATACAACAAACTGTAAACCAAAAGCATTGAAGACGAAAGCAAACACTTCAAGTGATTTCAAAGAGAAAACACCTAAAAAACAGAAAATTGTAACAGATAAAGAAGATTTAGGAAAGAATCATAGGAAAACTGTAACTTTAAAGACATCACTGGAACATGTTAAAGCAATGGCAAGTATGTATGTCAATGATAAAAAAGATTCTGCTCCCACTAGAGTCAAATTCAAAAGCGAAATTAATCCAGTATTTAACAAGAAATGTGAAGAAGAACTGAGTAAGGAAATATCCAAGGACTCATTCAAGAAGATGGAAATCATTGGACAATTTAACTTGGGTTTTATAATAACCAAATTGGAAGATGATCTTTTTATAATAGATCAACATGCTACTGATGAGATTTACAACTTTGAAACATTACAGAAAACTACAGAGCTAACTAGTCAAAAATTGGTCATGTAAGTTATGTTTGACTATCCTCATATTTTATTTAAGGTACTGAGGTTAAATTATGCTGTAATAATACATTTATTCCAGTCCACAGTCTCTTGAGCTAACTGGAGTAAATGAACAAATCTTAGTGGATAATTTAGATGTCTTTAAAAAGAATGGATTCACTTTCGAAATCAATGAAGAAGCTTTACCTACAAAAAGAGTGAAATTGTTAACATTACCCATGTCGAAAAATTGGATCTTCGGGAAGGAAGATATAGAAGAACTTTTGTTTATGTTGAGGGTATGTACGTGAAGTTAAAATCAGACTGCTAACTAAAATTTTAGCTTTCAAGTAAGCTATCTTTAATCGGTTTTTTATGTATAACTGCTAACAAGACCATTTCAGGAATCCCCTTCAGAATATTGTAGACCAAGCAGAGTAAGAGCAATGTTTGCGTCTAGGGCATGTCGGAAATCAGTGATGATAGGAACAGCTCTGGGCAAAGCTGATATGAGAAAGCTTGTTGATCACATGGCTGAAATAGACAAACCATGGGTAAGTTATTATTATAAAACAGTATCAGTTCAGTACCTGTAAGGGACTATTCACACTAACTCAGCTCCATTCGTGTTTCGCTGAACAATTCTGGTCACCCTTATACAGTTCTGCTTCTACCTGTATCAGCCGCGTAGAGCGTCGTAAGTATGAGAAAGGCGCTGAATACGCTGCGAAGACGGTAAGATGTCCGTGACTACCGCAGGACCACCGATGCCAATCGCTTCCATATTTGGTAAATAATTAGTACTCAACTGGTACTAATTATTAGTACTCGAAAAAAAAAAAATTGGTACCTTCGTAGTTTTCGAGAAAATCGACTTTGAAGGTGGTCTGGCGGTAGTCACGCTCTTTACTCATTTAGTATTGTGCTCTTAAAATGGACATTTCTATGTACGATATTTTTATCTTTTGGCTTTTTGCAGAAGAAATAGATAAAATTAAACGTAAAAAATTAAAAAGCAAACGACAATGGGTCGACCCGGTACAGGAATTTATCTCTCTCTCTGACAATTCTACGGACTTAAGACCGATAAAACTAGAAGTATAATTCACATATTAATTGAATATTTTTTCATGGAAATTTGTTCGAAGAGCCAGTTACTCTTCGATCTAGCTCTTTGACTATACCTACCTTAAATATTGAACTCATTATATCTTTTAAACTAAGACCCGACTAAATCTGTGACTTGGCGAAAACTTGCGACTAAATTTGAGAAAAAACAGGTCTTCGTTAGGTGCCTTAGCTTTTGAGATTCAAATGGACCAAGCTGGGGTAGGCGCACCCCAGATCAGCCACCTATAAACCCGAGAACTGTTGAACCAGTCACCGACTAATTCTGATATTTGGCGATTAATTAGCGACATTTTGTATATTATCAAAATTAAAATCCCTGATGGTGGCCATGCCAGTGTCAGTTACACAAGGTGTCGAGAACCATCCGTTTACAGCGCTGTTCCGCCGCGTACGACGCTGAATGCGGCGGAACAGCGCTGAACACGGCGGAACAACGTTATACGATAAAAATATCGCACATGGAAATGTCCTTTTTAAGAGCACAATACTAAATGAGCAAAGAACGTGACTACCGCCAGACCACCTTTAAAGTCGATTTTCTCGAAAACTACGAAGGTACCAATTTTTTTGTTCGAGTACTAATAATTAGTACCAGTTGAGTACTAATTATTTACCAAATATGGAAGCGATTGGCATCGGTGGTCCTGCGGTAGTCACGGACATCTTACCGTCTTCGCAGCGTATTCAGCGCCTTTCTCATACTTACGACACTGTACGCGGTTAATAGAAGCAGAATTGTATAAGTGTGACCAAAATCTTTCAGCGAAACGCGAATGGAGCTGAATTAATGTGAGCAGTCCCTTATATTGATTTTTGATGTCAATGTTTTTCTTCACCAATGTCAGTGATGAAATAATGTAGACAGTCTTTTCATGGATTCAAGTTACATTGGTAAAATTATTTAAATAATGAAATTCAATCTTTTCAGAATTGTCCCCATGGCAGACCAACAATAAGGCATTTAGTGAATGTAGCCATGGTCCATACAAAGGATAAAGACACATAATTTAGTTTTCTTTTGCTATGACAAATCGCAATCATGTAACTATTTGAGTATACTAAAAGATATTAAATAAAAATTATGTTCAATTTCATTGTTTTATTTCATACACTAATAGACTTGAATATATTGAATCCAGTGTGCGCAGTTGTCACCATGACTCCTGGCATTTGTTTGTGCCAGTGCAATTCCTTTATATCATTCTGACCTTGATGGATGAACAACAGCTGGGGTGGAAGGTTCTGAAAAAATATTTGTTTTCAGTTAGTGATGTCATTCCATTAACAGCCTGTATTTTGTTTTCTATATTATGAATTAATTGTGTTAACATACATTCAATTCTTCATCAACAACATCATCATCGTCTCGCTCGACCGCCAAGTCCCAAAGCGCAACTTGGTGGTCTTCGCCAGCAGAAGCTAGCACACTCGGCTCAGTCCAGTGCCACTCTATCGAAGTAACGGGCGCCGTGTGGTGCTTGAAAGTTCCCACTGGGGTTTTGCTTGCCAATTGTCTTAGATCCCAAATGTGAAGGAAACCATCATCTCCACCTGAAATTCACGGTAAAATTGGTCATTCAATTAACCAATACAGATAGCTTTTACCAGGGGCACCAGAGTCAATTGTGAAATAAGAAACGGAAGTGGTCCAAAAATTGAGCCCTGTTGAACTCCAATTGTGAACATAGACATTATGTGTATGTTTAGCTTGATTCTCATAATCCTATTATTTAGTTACAATAGGGATGATTCCTGAGTAAAAAAATATGATTTAGTCCATCAGTCAGATTATCGAAAAATATTAGACACGATAATTTTAGTTTTGTCAAATCAATCAAAATTGACGAAGATAAAACGCACCAAAGATCACGATTGTGTAAAAAGGTAAATTTTAAAGTTGTTAACATGAACGAAGGAAGAAAACATGTCTAATCTATTTTGGTAATCTAACATACCGACTTTATTAGGAATCTACCCTATTACACGGTGTCAGTCTATCTGGCAGGCCCCAACGAGATTTATCAACAGGTGATAGCTTTTCATAAAGACATTATTTTGTACCTAAAGAAAATAAATAAGATATATTTTGTACCTCGACAGTTTTTGGTAGAATGACGTTTTTATGAAGCATCTAGCCAGCGGGCCCCTTTTTAAATATAACTCTTTTACATCAAACAATAGTGTTAGGAGCTTGATACTATTATGTACCTTACAAATACAAAATTTCGACTTTCTATGAGCAATACTTCAGAAGTTATTCGTTATTTAGATAAACGTCTAGCCAGCGGGCCCCTTTTGAAACGTAACTCTTTTACATCAAAAAATAGTGTTAGGAGCTTGATACTATTATACTCACTCTTTGTCCGAGACGGGTTTTACGAGTAGTAGTACGATGATTCTATCAGCGCAAGTCACAATTTTTTAAAGCCTAAAAATAAAAGCAAAACTTTTTAGTGTGGCAACTCTGTTTACATGTCATTACGATTTTTTGTGCGCGGCGCGGTCACATACTTCTCGTGGAAAAATGTCCAAAATCTCGATTTTCGACGATATTCTTGGCTTGAAACTCTTTTCCAACAGTATAAGATGGATTCCTATAGTGTGTTTTGTATTTACAATGTTAAATTCATGAAAAAAGGTAATAAGTGAGGAGTTTCCTAGTCAAGGTCAAGGTTTGTTGTTGTAAACATTTAATTGAATCCTAATTGGATTCCGAGTTACAGGTATGTTTTGAATGCATTCTAATTATTTTACAATAGTACACAAACGTTAATCCTTATAAATTCATGATAAGTTCGAGTTGTGGATTTATAACCTATAATTAGATCAAAATAAGTTTTTCGCTAGTGCAGATCTACTTCCGGTCTAACATTCAATATTCACCGATTTGTACCAAATTATACTACAGATTGATAAGTGTATTTTGTCGTTTTGTTTTTTCTTCCGGTTTTTCGGTTGCTTCCTGCAAGTTGGCATCTATGATCAACTGTAAGTGTACTCTCATTTTTTTTTCGGCTAACGGTTTTTTCGAGACAGTCTTTCGAACTGAGAAACGCTTTTTTCACGTGAAAATTGGAAATCATCAATAGTGCTTATATTAGTCACCTGTAAAGATGGGAAAAAGAAAAACTAATGAAGAGGAACATATACGAAAGAAGATCAGGAAATTAGAAAAAAAGCTAAGGAAACTGTCTCCAGCTAGCCAACGCTCTCAGGAAGTTTCAACAACTCCGCCCCGGCTCTGCTCGCCTACGCAGATCGAAGAACCTGTGGCGATTGAAGACTCTCCTACAGGTGTGTAGTTATCTATTTAGAATAACTAACCATGCATTTAAACATAATATAAGCCACGTTAAATAACAGCTAGCGCTATCACTTCGCGGATAGACATGCTCTATGTTTCAATTTACAAAAGAGCTATCACCTAGCGGATAGACAGGTACTATGTACTTATTAGAGCTGGCGCTATCACCTCGTGGATAGACAAGCTCCTAAATAAATCAAGGCACTGATTATGTCAACTTAAGCGCTATCACGGAGTGGATAGACATTTCAATTGAGGAACACATAGTTCTAAATCTTTTAAATCTTTTTCCAGAAAATGACCAACTCCCAGAAGAGTTTATACTGGCCCTTGGAAAGGAGGGAGAAGAAGAAACAGAGTTTGGCGATCCTATTAGACCAGAATTGGCCCTGCGTTGGGCAAAAATAATGTCCAATGGATTGGGAAAGGAGGCCAAAGATGGCATCATTAAGAAATATTCTACTCCCTCGAATTTTCCAAATGCTGTTGCTCCTATAATGAACCCAGAAATAATGGCCACACTCTCTGAACCCTCGGTCAAGAGAGATAGGAGGATTATTGCCAGACAGAACCTCACAGGTACTTTAATGACCTGTCTAGGCCGATCATTGACCAGTATTTTAAATGGGAATATTAATAGCAAAGCCCTTATAGAGGAAGTTAATGATGCTGCGAAGATCGCAGCGGAAATTCATTTTCAAGATTCCTCTTCTAGGAAATTCTTTGGCCTATCAGGAGCTAGCAAGTTAATTCAAGAGGCTGTAAAGAACACAAAAGTGGACACATTTTTATTTGGCGCTGATTGTGCTGACAGGATCAAAGCAGCCCAGTCAATACAACGAACCAGTGCTTCAATTTCTGAAGGTGCAAAGAAGCTGAAACCTACAAACAAGAAACAGTTAAACTGGAGGGGCCCACCGCAGAACCATCAACAGCATCAACAAGTTCGCGGTGGGCAACATCACCAACAGATGTACAAGAGACAACCTCGCAACTCGAACACCAGACGTCAACCAGAACGGAAACACCTTCCAGCCAGATCCAGACACTTCAAATAGAAAACATGCAGGTACATGCAGGCAGACTCAAACATTTTTCAAAAAAGTGGCTTGAAATCACTGATGACCCAGTGATATTAAAATGGGTACAAGGGTATGAAATCCCATTCACCAAAGTACCAGCACCTTACAATACACAGCCACAACACTGGCCACATAAAGAAAAACAAATTATAGATTCTGAGATAAAAAAGCTTTTACATTTAGGTGCAATTTCTGAATGCTCATACTGTAAGGACCAATTTACTTCCCCCATATTTTTAGTGCCTAAACCTAATGGGTCTTATAGATTTATTCTAAATTTAAAGAAATTAAATCAGTACATTTCCACAGAACATTTCAAATTAGAGGATATCAGAACAGCCTGTAAGTTAATGTCCAAAAATTGTTTCATGGCTTCAATAGACTTAAAAGAAGCCTACTTTTCTGTACCAATAGCTGAGAATTACAGAAAGTTCCTCAGATTCACATATGATGAAATATTATATGAGTTTAATGCCCTACCATATGGCCTCTGTTCAGCTCCTTTTGTTTTCACAAAACTTCTCAAACCAGTTTGTGCACACCTAAGAAAGCAAGACATTTTATTAACATGCTATCTAGATGACAGTTTATATTTCAGTGAATCAGAAATTAAGTGCAAAGAGAATACTGATGTTGCATGCAAACTCTTACAAAGCTTGGGATTTATTATTAATTTTGAAAAAAGTGTTATAACACCTAGCCAAATATGTAAATATCTAGGTTTTATTTTAAATTCATCAGATCTCTCCTTGTCAGTCCCACATCAGAAACAAATAGCAATACTGGGAAAAATAAGATCTTTCCAACAAAATAGTTCTTGTAAAATAAGAGAATTTTCCCAATTGATAGGGTTATTGAATTCAATATGCCCAGCCATACCATATGCTTGGCTATATACTAAAATATTAGAAAGAAAGAAATACCTAGCCTTGCTAAAAGCAAATGATAGTTATGAAGCCTACATGCCTATTTGTCACGAAATCAAATTCGAATTAACATGGTGGCGAAATAATATGCATAGAAGTAATCCAATAAAACAATATAATTTCCATTTAGAAATACACAGCGATGCCTCTACGACAGGCTGGGGAGCTGTATGCAATCACAAGAAGGCTTCTGGGTCATGGTCACGTTCAGAACAAAAACATCATATAAATTATTTAGAATTAAAAGCTGCCCTTTTAGGTCTTAAGTGTTTCACAAAAGAAACTTCTAATTGTGAAGTCTTATTGAGAATAGATAACACCACTGCTGTAGCATACATAAATAAAATGGGGGGGGTACAGTTTCCCCACCTAAATGATATCACAAGAGAAATTTGGCAATGGTGTGAAAATAGAAATATTTGGATTTATGCTTCGTATAT
This sequence comes from Lacanobia wlatinum, assembly GCA_947578705.1. Taxonomy (NCBI): domain Eukaryota; kingdom Metazoa; phylum Arthropoda; class Insecta; order Lepidoptera; family Noctuidae; genus Lacanobia; species Lacanobia wlatinum. The sequence goes on from OX388039.1 coordinate 17,499,206, forward strand.
AAATACTAAAGATAATTTCGAAGCTGATAAAGAATCAAGGAAAATTAATATTGAATGGGAACTTTCTCCAAGAGCCTACATAGAAATAACTAGATGTTTTGGTATCCCAGAAATAGATTTATTTGCCTCTAGAACAAATAAAAAGTGTAATAAGTTTGTCTCTTGGAAACGCGACCCAGAAGCATTTGCTGTGGATGCCTTTACTCTCAAGTGGAACAATATATTTTTCTATGCATTCCCACCTTTTTCATTATTGTTAAAATGCTTATATAAAATTCAAAGAGATAGTGCTACTGGAATTGTGGTTTTCCCTTACTGGCCATCACAACCATGGTTCCCTCTAATTAAATCAATGTCAACTGGAGATTTCATCATATTTGAACCTAACAAACTCCTATTATCATCTCCTTTCAGAGAATATCATCCGCTGCATCAACAGCTTACCCTGGCTGCAGGGCTGCTGTCAGCCAAGCATTCATAAGACGAGGAACACCAAACTCGGCCTTAACTATAATGTTGAACTCCCTTTCATTGAACACAATGAAGCAATATGATTCATCCCTAAAACTATGGTGGAAGTTTTGTGGACAGCACAGTTTAGATACATATCAAGCATCTATTCCTTATGTATTAAAATTCTTATCACAATGCTATGACAATGGGGCATCTTATGGTACCATCAATACTGCTCGGTCAGCATTATCGCTACTGATGGGGCCTAAGATCGGATCTGACGATAGACTCAAAAGGTTCACTAAGGGAATCTTCCGATCAAGACCTCCAATGCCAAAATATAATACAACATGGGATCCAGGATTGGTACTTAATCACCTAGCTGGATATTACCCAAATGAAGATATATCATTGGAACAATTAACCAAAAAATTAGTCACCATACTTGCTTTAACAACTGGTCATAGAGTACAGACCTTGTCAATGATAAAAGTTTCTAATATGAAATTTACAGATATAGGTCTAGAAGTATACATACCTGATATAATAAAAACCTCTAGAAGAGGTGGTGAACAACCAATGTTCAACTTAAAAACATTCCCTGACAAAAGGGAAATTTGCCCTGTCAACACTATCAAATCTTATCTAGATAAAACTGGTTCTTTAAGGAATAATATTGACGAATTAATTCTCACATTCAAGAAACCACACAAGAATGCATCAACTCAAACTATAAGTCGTTGGATCAAGCTAACATTGAAGGAAGCTGGAATAGACGTCACCATCTTCTCTGCTCATAGTACCAGACATGCATCAACATCTGCAGCAAAAAGATCTGGAATTAGCATTGATGTTATAAGGAAGGCTGCAGGGTGGTCTCAAAATTCTGCCATGTTTGCCAGACATTATAATAGGCCCATAGACCAAGATTCAACCCAATTTGGTAGTGCAATATGCAATACTGTAACAAATACCTAAGGTTGAGTCTGTTATATATAAAATAAGTTGATTGTTTTTTGATTAATAATAATTGTTAATATGGAAGTTGGTTTATTAAAATATATATTTCTTATGTCTTTCGCAACAAATGGTGTTTATTCACAATCCTACTTTGAACATCTACTCGTAAAACCCGTCTCGGACAAAGAGTGAGTATAATTATAAGATTAAACGAACTTACCTGAAGTGAAGTTCTATCTTAATTATACGAAGCTCTTTGTCCGAGACGGCGACAGTCCCTAAAAACCCTCCCACTTATACTTACCAAGTATAATCCCAGTATAGGGATTGTTCATAAAGCCTGACTTTAAACGTAATGACATGTAAACAGAGTTGCCACACTAAAAAGTTTTGCTTTTATTTTTAGGCTTTAAAAAATTGTGACTTGCGCTGATAGAATCATCGTACTACTACTCGTAAAACCCGTCTCGGACAAAGAGCTTCGTATAATTAAGATAGAACTTCACTTCAGGTAAGTTCGTTTAATCTTATAATTATATACCTTACAAATGCAAAATTTCGACTTTCTGCGAGCTAAACTTCAGGAGGTATTCGTTAAATAAATAAGTACATATTCAACCAACGGACCTAATTAAAGGAGGGTTGGCACAATGTATGGAATCTGGTGTCGGTATCAACCGTAATGAACGATACACCGTTGAAAAGGTATTTTATCTAAATTAAGAATAACTATGACGCTAGTCCCGATTCACTGTGTAATCGACGTAATCCTACCTACTTGAAAGTGGTTTACATATACTTTTATGGTTTTTTTTTCCATTTCGGCATGGTTGTATTATAATTATTATCCATATTTGTCATTATCTAAGTAAATAAAACTAGTTCAAAGTTAGTTTTATCATTTACTAGCGACCTGCCCCGGCTTCGCTCGGGATCAGTTTAGAACAAAAAAAGAAGTGCGCTTACTGTTAATTATTTTATAACGCATTTATTTTACGATAATTCCATTTTTTTTTGGGTGGTATAATCATCAAATGAGTCCTCCCGCCCTGAGAGGAGCGGAAGGGACTTATAGATGTAAATCTATAAGTCCCTTCCGCTCCTCTACTGACTAAATACCACCCTGTTTTTTCGGTTGACCTTTGAATTCCAGGGCCTGGTACCCTGTTTAGACAGTCCCGCGATCCCGGCAGTTAACACGAAGGGTCGTAAATAAGCCATTATTTCTCGTAAAATGTAAAGGATAAAAAATGGTTATTGTGGGTTATCCCTAAGAGATAGACATATACCATCGCGGACTTTTTTGTAGACTTTTTAATGTGTACAATATTGTGGTGCATTATTTTGATTTATCTCGTAGGGTTCAGCCAGCGTTTGCAATGTAAGCGCAAAAAAAATGTGTTTATTTACGAGATCACATTAGAAACCTCTAAAATTATCAGTGTTTCTCTACTATATCATGCATGTTATATACATATAAACCTCTATTAAACCCGCATTAAAATCCGATGCGCAGTTTTAAAGATCTAAGCATACATAGGGACAGACAGACAGCGGGAAGCGACTTTGTTTTATACTATGTAGTTAAATGTTAAAACTAACTTTTTTTTTTGCTATACATATATAGGCGTACGTTTGACCATTATCTCACCTGATGGTAAGCGATGATGCGGTCGAAGATGGAGCACGTTTGACTAGAAGCAACCTATTCACTCTTATCTTAAAAACTCCCAGGTTGTAGCTAATGACAAATATTAATAATTTATAATACAACCATGCCAAAATGGAGAAAAATGACAATAAAAGTATGTATGTGTAAATAACTTTCAAGTAGGTAGGATTACTTCAATCGGACAGTGAATTTATTCTTAATTTAGATAAAATAACTTTTCAACGGTGTATCGTTCATTCCGATTGGTACCGACACCAGATTCCATACATTGTGTCCACCCAACTTTAATTAGGTCCATTGTTTGAATATGTATTTATTTATTTAACGAATACCTTCTGAACTTTAGCTCACAGAAAGTCGAAATTTTGTATTTGTAAGGTACATAATAGTATCAAGCTCCTAACACTATTGTTTGATGTAAAAGAGTTATATTTAAAAAGGGGCCCGCTGGCTAGACATTTGACTAAATAACGAATAACTTCTGAAGTATTGCTCACAGAATTTCGAAATTTTGTATTTGTAAGGTACATAATAGTATCAAGCTCCTAACACTATTGTTTGATGTAAAAGAGTTGTATTTAAAAAGGGGCCCGCTGGCTAGATGCTTCATAAAAACGTCATTCTATCAAAAACTGTCGAGGTACAAAATATATCTTATTTATTTTCTTTAGATACAAAATAATATCTTTATGAAAAGCTATCACCTGTTGATAAATCTCGTTGGGGCCCACCAGATAGACTGACACTATTAAACAGTATGAATATTTAGGAAAGCTTTCATAAGCATATAGTTACAAATAGGAAGTGAATAAAGTGATCTTAGTTATGCCTTTGATAATAAAATAATATGAAATAGTTTTGACATTTTCTTTTAAGAAGCTTTTCTCTGTTGATTATACAAAAATGGCAAACTTACCACTTGCAATAAAAGGTTCTTTACTATTCCATGATATAACATTTATATCACTTTGATGAGCATCCTCTACAGAGAGCATGCAAGCTTTTTGAGGAGCTGCTCTTGTATCCCAAATTCTTATAGATTTGTCTACAGAACATGATGCCAAAACATTTCTGCAAATAATAAAATGTAAATGATATTATGAAAGGTTATTTAGCTCTCTGCAATACTAATTATTAACAACTGAATCTTTCTGTTTATTTTTTACTGTAAGCTAATGTTTAATGCAAACGCATACCTTTCATTAGGGGACCATTGTATGTCTTCAACAGAATTAGTGTGTCCCACCAAAGGGCGCTGGTCTACATCCCAAGTTCCAGCTTGGTTTGGTTTCCAGATGTGAATATCTCTTCTGCAGTCACCTGTTGCTAGAACCTGGAAATGTAAATAAAAAGGGTTCTTTAATAAATTTTACAATGTCTATGCAGCATGTGTTTATAAAAATAGGACAAAAAACATACCTTGAAACAAGTTATGTTCAGAAATTATTGTGCTATTGTTAAAACACTACAAGATCATAAATGAATACCAGTTGTTGTTTTAAAAAAGAAATACCATAAAACAAGTTAGGAACTGGCATTTTGTGATATTTAAGTTTTGTTTGCATTTAATTTGCAATCTGTTGTTCTCATACAACTAGATGTGAGTCAATAATTCACTTACACCAAGTTCTGTAGGACACCAATCAATTCCGAAACCTTCTTGCTGATGGCCATTGAAAGAATAAAGTGGCTTGACAGGGTTAGTGACAGCATCGAGGTTGTAGCGTTCCAGCAGAGTCGGGTCATCTACTGCTTGTAACTGCTGTGTTATATTCCAAATGTCTACTCTGCCCAATTCAGACCAACTAGCAGCTAGTACTGAATTTCTGAAACTTGTTGCCTGTGAAAAACAATAAATTATTAAGTCTTTAAGCCAAAAATAAATAGGCTAATTCAAGGCAAGCACGCTCCATCTTCAACCACATCATCGCTTGCAATCAGGTGAGACAGTGGTCAAGTGTGCCTAAAAATAGTTAAAAAAGAAATATGAGTAAATATCTGTGCTATACCAACACTCATGATAATCTTATTACGGGTATAGTCTATTACATGCTTCTGTCAAGAGGATTTAATATTTTTCAGATGGCCAAAATAAAAATACTCAGCCTGTTTCTGTACAATATAGGATACAATAAAATAATCTCTCTTTACCTGAGCTCAGATTAGATAGTTGATGGGAATAAAAATAACAATTTAAAATAAATAAGAGTTCCAGCAAGCAGAGCTTGATTTATGTCTTCAAAATCCACAGTCCAACTTCGCCCAATGCTGGACGTTGGCCTCTCTTTTCCTGTGCCATTCCCCTCTCTTATGCTGCCCTGGTCCAGTTTCTACACGCAATGGCAACAATGTTATGTCAATGGCCCATCTCGCTGCCAGATGAGCAATATTCCTTCTACCATTCCTTGGACTCACCCTTATTCTATTGACACATCCCTGATGCTTGATGAAGGAGAATGTCATTTGTGGCTTCTTTTCCTCATCCTCCTCCTCATCGTCATCATCCTCATCTTCATCAGATTCTTCCTCGTCCTCTGCTTTAGATGTTTGATGCAGGTTGGACATTTTGATTACTAAAAGACTAAAAACATGTGTATTGCTAACAAGCGAATCAAATAAAAGATAATTTATTTTGATGATATTTTGTCAGACAATGGAACTGATTACAAGACTTTTAATCTGCTTCTGAGATGACCCTCTGACGCACAAAATACATGCAACTTACTTGTTTAGATGTGCGCTAGAAGCTTGGGTACCGGCAACTAAGTAAGCCGTCATCGGGTACTCATTTCTATCGTTGCCAAGATTATCAGGAATTATATCGAAGCTTAGGCAGGGGGCGCCAGTCTGAGCTTGATGCAGCATAACATAAGCAGACTGGTCGCAAACTAAATGCTCGTCTTCTTTCAATGGTTGCCCTGGAAGGTAAGTCTTGGGGCGGTCATCGTTTTCCTCATCTCCTTCCATGACTTCGTCCTCACTTTCAGAGGAACTGGCCTCCATTTGATCATCTGCTTCATTCACAGACATGACTATAGCGGAATTATTGTTTTTTGAAAAATAATATATCAACAACACGACACGCGCGTTATAGGTTATTATAATTTGACATTGACACAAACGAGAGGCCGCGTGACAGTGTTTATTGACGGTTTATTGTGATAGTGACGCGCTAAGTGCACTGTAAAGTTTCTGCTAGTCTCTTCTGTAAGTAACCATTTCGATATCGAGCTTCACCTGAGTGACAAAGCTCACAAAGTGAACTTTATTCCACACGACATAAAGGTCTTAGGCTTAAACTCACCTCAGTTCTCGCTTTCGAGACTCGAAAATGTTGTTACAGAATAGTACTACTGTTTCGGTTTTGTGTTATTTTTGTCATATTAAATACAGACTTTATATTTAAATGGTACATTTACAACCTACATCATTTAAAAAAATATGTACAAGTGCAAAAGGGGAAGAGAAGAAAGGAAGGCTGCGCTGACGTTCAATGTCGAGGGTCACCATTTTGGAGGTATGCACCTATGCGGAACAGAGAGTAAAGTCCCGCAAACCTGCTTTGTAAAGGGAGGATCCTCCGACCAGACGGGTGTTGTGTCTGACGGGCTACTGCCCGCCAGTTAATATTGGGGCTGATGAATGTGTTCAAATCGCACGGTAAACTCTGCTTGCGCGATGCAGGATTTTAGTTCGCTGCTAGTTGGATAGACGGCGTCGCGGTTCTTTTTTGTTCCGATGTAGATTTGCTTCGTTGGTTTTTCATGAGGCGGCATTGATGCCACACACGGGCATCAATTTATTTTCTCATTGCTGTCGATTGGTAAAGTGCTCACTAGCAGCATTGCCAATTGCCACTTTGAAATGACATTCTGTGGACAACGTGAAAACATAATTATTATAGTGGGTGATAGACATACGAACTTATAGTGCGCGGTTTTTAAGATCGCGAGCTTACTCGGCTCGACGTTGGTGACACACGTGAAAGCTTGCTCATTACTCTGGTACCAGGGGTACCGCGATTTCGAAAATGGACACATAATATTTGTCGACTCCTAAACCTGTTACAATCATGTTCCTGAAACAATCAAGAATTCTGTTAATAATTAGTGTGCTGTAATAGCTTCGAAAATCAGTAATTTTTGCAACACAATAGCACTCGACGTGTCACAAAAAATAGTAATGACTCGCGGCTTGCGACTCGCGGCGTTTACGACGTGCGAGCCGAGGTCAGCTACGAGCAAATTTTCAAACCTGTTGGATCGCCAATGAACTTACCCGTCGAGTCACAAGTACGCGTACTTGCTCGCACGTTTAAGGGCCGTCCGCACACATCCGGGTCAGGGGTATCCGAGTTTCGTGTCAGGGCTATCCGAGTTCCCGTCAGGGACGGGCCGTCCGTCACCCTCGTCCACACACATCCGTGTCAGGGATATCCGAGTTATATATATTATTTTTCGTTTTTGTAATTCAATCATGTGGATTAGATAGATTGTAAATAATTTTATTTTGTCGGACAAGTTCTATTAATTTTTTTGTGTTCATATTGCACAAGTACTCTTGAATCCCTGACGGCCGAGACTGAGATAAAAATCGGATAGCACTGTCAGGGCATTCCGTGCATCCGGAACACTGACGATCCGGAACCTCCTGACACGGATATGTGTGAGCAAGATCGTACAAATTGTATGTAACCGATTTTTCTCCGTCCCGGCCGTGTCCCGTCAGGGACGGGAACCCGGATGTGTGTGGACGGCGCTTTATCACCCACTTTAGAGGTATCTGTCTAACTAATGAATTAGAGATGGGTCGTCGACGTATTTATCGTGAACGAAACTAGACCATCCATTTCCGTTCATCGACGCGTCGATCAACTAGTTGAATTTGTCGACTAGTCCACGACGTAAACTTTGTTAACTTTGCAACGATGCGGCGACGAGACGCGCGACGTCTACGCTGGACGGCTCGACGATTCAACATAGTTTGTAAGTGGATTAGCGTAGCGTCTCGATACTTTTATTAAAAAAAAATGGTATGTGTATCCTCAGAATATTAAACTTATTTTGTAGGTAGGTAAGTAGTTCCTTTCTTAGAGCACAATGCATTTTTACTCCAAAATGAGATTTGGCCCATAGAAATATCATCTCTTTGAAGTTATTGTTAGAGGTCAAATTAGTTTGCTCGTTGTTTGTCCATAGTTATATATTTTTTTTGGATGAATGAAGTTTTATTACCTGAGTTCTCGCGTCGATCGTCGCGTTAAGTTGACATGAATGTAGTGGACTCTCAGTTTAGCCGTCTACGAATTCAACTAGTTGATTAACGCTGAACCGTCGAATCGTACAATGTACGTATACGGTCGAATTAACTAGTTCGTTCATTAACGCCATCTCTATAATGAATGAACTGTGCACACTATCGGACCTCATCCGTGGACGCAACCTTGGGCTGTTCTTGAGCGGTCGGACGTCCTATAGAAATGTGGCTCGCTGGATGTTCGTCGACTGTACACACTACTCAGCCGCGTCTGTCAGGTAAGTCGGGTCCATTGGACGCGTCCGATACATAGATTATGTCTATGGTCCGATAATATGCTTTCACCTTTACTGAAAAAAAAAATACTGTCACTGAAACTGTCAATGTCATGTAAATAGTTTTTTTTTATTATTTTGCTTTGAAGGTTATGTTTGTTAAGTGATGAGAAAAACAGCTACTTATCAATAAAAATATAAATCACAATGGCTTTTCGGTGCACAAAATTGTTAAAAATAATCAGAAGCGCAAATGTGATTCGTCACAATTTCATCACAACTTCTGTTGCTCTGCCAGAAGAAGTTAAAATCCGAAAGCCAAAGGAATACAAAACAGAAGATAATTTGACTTATTTAGAGGACCCCGATACCTTCGGAACCTTATCTAGAAAAATTAATACTTATTCCGAAGTACCTGAAGATGAAGGAGATAAAAAAGAGCAAGAATTTATGCAAAATAAACCATTAAGTTCACAGAAACTAACCACTAAACAATACGCTGATATTATAAAGCAATTTCTCAATTACAAGAGACTTAAAGAAGCCATTGACGTACTAGAAGTAAGAATGTTAAAAGAAGACAGAGTGAAACCTGAAAACTATATTTATAACATACTGATAGGCGCTTGTGCTAATGTTGGGTATACAAAAAAAGCTTTCAAATTATTTAATGACATGAAGAGACGAGCTCTACTTCCTACCGGCGACACCTACACGTGCCTGTTCCATGCTTGTGCCAATAGTCCTTGGCCAGTAGATGGATTGAAGCGTGCACAGCAGCTAAAGGACCTAATGATTGAGAAGGGCTTTGAACCTAATCTAACAAATTACAATGCAATGATCAAAGCATTTGGCAGATGTGGTGACTTACCTACAGCTTTTCAAATTGTTGATGAAATGTTAGCAAAGAAGATTAAAGTAAGAGTACATACTCTGAACCACCTTCTGCATGCTTGTATTACTGATAAACAAAATGGATTGCGTCATGCTCTCATAGTTTGGAGAAAAATGTTAAAGATGAGGGAAAAGCCTAATATTTATTCTTTTAACTTAATGCTTAAATGTGTTAAAGATTGCAACTTGGGCAGTAAACAAGATATTGAAGATCTTATTGATACTATACAAACCCAGATACAGTTACAGAGTAAAAATAAACAACAATTGAAATTGAATGAAACAATTAGAAATGTATTTCTTGAACCAAAAAAACAAGTATTAATTGGTCCCACAAAATCTGTTACTGAAATAGATACTGGTAGTGACCACCTTCCAACTTCTAGTGAATTAAGTGTAATTGATAATAAGAAAGATAATATTGAAATAGAATTTGTGAACAAGTTAGATACAGTGGTCACCAATAAAAGGACTGTACCAAACTTATTATCACAAATGTTGAATCTGGAGCAAGTAACAGCATTGCAAGAAGTCCAAACATTACAGGATAAGTTTGCAGTGGTGGGGGGGCAAGATGACTTTCTGAAGGAAATGCAGGCATATTCAGTAAAACCAGATATTAAAACTTTCACACAAATGCTGCCATTGCTAGATAACACTACAGAGGCTGAGGACAAATTACTGAATCAAATGAAGTCTTTGGGAATCAGGGCTGACATAGATTTTTATAATATGCTCATAAAGAAGAGGTGCTTAAGATCTGATTATGAGGCTGCGGTCGTAAGTTATACTCAACTATATTTGTTGACTTAATTAATTTCAATTTGGATACTTAACACTTTCAGTGCCAAGTACAAAAGTGTTTTTACAGTTTTAGTGCCAAGCACTCAACACATAGGCCGAACAACAATTCGTTCATGTGCACACAACCCGCGCATGAACACAAGTCACATATAGCTACTTAAAACCACGACTCAGATACGGGTTGTGGGCACATAACGAATCACTGCTCGACTCATACGCTGAGTTCTTGGCACTAAATGTGTTAATCTAAAGTAATGTATCATAGGCTACTTTTTATCCCAGAAAAATATATGGTGTCTATGGAGTAGGGAGCAAAGCCACATGAAAGAGTCTTATATATTTTAATACCACTGGTATTTCCATGTTGTTTCAGGCTGTACAAAGTATTATCGAAAAAGAAAGTGAATTTCGTAAGAAAAGGTTTCCATACTCCAAAAAGCTGAAAATAAACGTGAATATTATGACTTACGGTGTTCTAGCAATGACATGTAAAACTAAAGAGAGTGCAGAGAAACTTCTCAAGGAAATGGAGGAGAAACAACTGAAGTGAGATTTAAACTAATATTCTAAGTTTTTTTTTTGGTGGTGTAGTACTATAGTAGTTTTGTTATATAACAGGAGTCAGAGTGTCTGTCTTTGTAATTATAACTAATGTATACAAAGAAGCCATTAGAAAAAGAAAGTAATAGGTACATATGAAATCCTCATTTTGTTGTTGATTGCTATTGCTGCCAATCAGACTGCAAGACTTAACCTGTTTTCACCTCATTACGTCTTTTACAGGGTCAATATCGAAATTCTAGGAACTTTGTTGAGGCAGGGAACAGCAAATAGTCAGTTTGGCTATGTTTTATACATTATGAATGTGGTCAAAAATGAAAACATAAAAGTGAATGACATATTCCTAAAACATCTGGAAGCATTCAATGATAAATGTGCCGAAATTCTCAAAAAGGTATGTTTACTATGCAGTATTACGTCAATCAAATGAGAGGCAGCTAGACAGGCTTTGTGTAGCGGCTTTGTATAATTTTATTATTTCCACCAAAACCATGCTAACGGTGCAAAGATGCATAGCGAAGCTGTGTAGTGGACTCAGCTGAGCAGGCACATATTCCACTCGAGGCCTTCGCAGACTGCTCTCGCCAAGATTCTTCACCACCATCCCTCGCTTTTTTTATTGCACAAAAAGCGATTGTACATTCAGAGCCGAGCCAGACTAGGAAAAAAAAGTGACTGGTGGATTATTTTCTCGCACACCGCCTTTCGCCTAGCTACCTCATACATCTCTAATTCTGTGTTACTGATTGCCTTTACCAAGATCATAGATCCCATTTAAAAATGATATCCCACTTTTTTTCAGGGTGAAGGCAGTCAGGCATTTAAGAAGTCTCACGAAATTTTCGCAAAGTACTATCCCACCTGGTTGAAAGAGATAAATGTTGAAGAAGCTCTAAAACCAGAACATCCTTGGCAGCAATTCAGAGAAAATTATCCAGAGACAGTTCAGCGAGACACAGTCCAAATTAAACAGCCAAAGAAGTTCTTTAAAAGAAATAAGAAATATGTACCATATACTCCAAGAATAGTAAATTAAATGCATATTAGAAATGTCAGTAACTTTATTTATGTAGTTACAAAATTCGATTTTTTTGAGACACTAGATTTTAATATGGTGGAGTTTGCGGTTCAGCTCTTCGAATTTGAGGAGTTTGCGAATGAAGAAGTCGCCGAAGCGGTGAGCCACCTTCGTGTCAGCAATGTGGATCATGTCATTGTCGATGTAGAAGTCCAACTGGAAGCAATAAATGAAAGGAATCAAAATTTTGTTCTGAATAATTAAATTCAGTTTGCTGCTTATTTTACTAATATTGAACTGAACAGCTTTAACACTAGTAACAATCATAAATGATAAGCTTCAAGTAAGAATCAGGTTCTAGAATGACTAGTGATGATCTCTTTTTGCAGAATGCAGAATTTTTAAAGTATTTTTTTTTTTAAAGTATGTAATCCTAAAGCCTTGGAAAAGGTTCATAGCTAAATAGTTTCATCCAGCTGATAGGTACCTCCTTTTAGCGTAAACCCTCCTACCTACCTTGATAGCTCGATTAAAACAACTTTATAAAAAAAGATGAACTAATTCTCACCTCAGAGCCACTCTGGAACTTTCCATCGAGACCACTAGGTCCCTTAGTCCAGACGACGTTCTTCATCTTGTGCTTGAAGCACAGCAGATGGATGGCGAGCGCAGCATGCTCGCGGGCGGCGTCACGCTCGCCGCCACGCGCCGCCGACATGAAGGCGGCCAGCTTGGACAGCGGCAGGGTCGTGTACAGCTTCAAGTACGAACGAATCGTTGGCAACATCTTTTGCTGGCGGACCTGTAAACGGTTGAACAATTTATTTTGTAGTTATGCATTTAATGGGAAAATCTTAACCTAATAGAGATCGAGAATTTGTGCTCTATTTCCAGCTATATAGATAGTTGTTTGTAATTCGAACTTATATTATAAATGCGAAAGTAACTATCGTCTGTTTGTCACATATTTTCACACCTAAACCACTGAACAATGACAATAACAAGAACAATGGTCACTTGGAATCTCCGACTTTCGCGCAGACGAAGCTGCAGGCAGAATGTAGAAACTAGTTCAATTACGAGTTTAACACTGGTCGTTCATAATAAAGGCGGCATAACTGACCTCATCCATGAACACTTGAGTTTGGTGCTTGACGGCGTCACGGCCGTAGTTGGAGCCGGGCTCGATGGGTGGCGGGCAGGGGGACAGGAATTTGGGGCATGCGAAGGTGAAGCAGCTCTCAAACTCTCCCAGGTCGCCATACTGCATCTTGAACATCTTCTCGTGATAGTTCTTCTCACGGAGCACCTATAATTAAAATCAATGTTAGAAATAAAGAAGGAAATTTTTGCTGTACTGGTTGACAAAAAAAAAAAGCATCTGTTTCCACATACCTGCTGGATGGATTCATCAACACACTGAGGATGGAGGACCAGGCAGATAGCCAACAGATGATACATCTGTTCTGTTTGCTTGTTGATCTGATCGTTCTGGTAGGAGCGTGACGAGAACAGCTGCTTGGTGCGCTGCATGTACAGCAGAGCCGAGGACAGCGTGCGGATGGCGTCAGCGTAGCGACGCATCATCATGTACGCGAAACCCACGTAGTACGACGTGGAAATCTGGCACGCAGGCACGTGTGAGTACTGGGACTTCTTATGAAGCTCAATGTTCTCCAGGACCTGAAACATTATTGTTTAATGTTTAATTTGAAGCGCAAATTAAATAATTCATTTTTGATTGGTGCTTAGTTCTAGAAAGCTGACATGTGAGAGTTTGCTATTAGATTTATTAAAATAACTAGTTGACCCGCGCGACTTCGTCTCCTCCGCTCTTATTGGTCTTAGCGTGATGATATTATAGCCTATAGCCTTCTTCGATAAATGGGCTATCAAACACTGAAAGAATTTTTCAAATCAGACCAGTAGTTCCTGAGATTAGCATGTTCAAGTAAACAAACTCTTCAGCTTTATATATTACTAGCTGACCCGCGCAACTTCGTTTGCGGCACATTTTTTCATTACTGCTCCGCTCCTATTGGTCTTAGCGTGATGATATATAGCCTATAGCCTTCCTCGATAAATGGGCTATCTAACATTGAAAGAATTTTTCAAATCGGACCAGTAGTTCCCGAGATTAGCGCGTTCAAGCAAACAAACAAACAAACTCTTCAGCTTTATATATTAGTATAGACTAGGTGACCCGCGCAACTTCGTCTGCGTCACAATTTTCATTACTGCTCCGCTCCTATTGGTCTTAGCGTGATGATATATAGCCTATAGCCTTCCTCGATAAATGGGCTATCTAACATTGAAAGAATTTTTCAAATCGGACCAGTAGTTCCCGAGATTAGCGCGTTCAAGCAAACAAACAAACAAACTCTTCAGCTTTATATATTAGTATAGACTAGTGGACGTCACGCGGTTTCACCCGCGTAGTTCCTGTTCCCGTGGGAGTACGGGGATAATATATAGCCTATGTTACTCCCTGATAATATAGCTATCCAATGCTAAAAGGATTTTTCAAATCGGTCCAATAGTTTCCGAGCCTATTCAACTCAAACAAACAAACAAATCTTTCTTCTTTATAATATTAGTGTAGACTAGTTGACCCGCGCAACTTCGACTGCTCTACTCCTATTGGTCTAAGCGTGATGATATATAGCCTATAGCCTTCCTCGATAAATGGGCTATATAACACTGAAAGTATTTTTCAAATCGGACCAGCAGTTCCTGAGATTAGCGTGTTCAAGCAAACAAACAAACTCTTCAGCTTTATATATTAAGTATAGATTCAGTAATGAAATAAATAATAATAAAGGGTTTCCCCTTTAAATGAAACAATACTCTGAAGTCATAAACATGCGCCGAAAAAATGGTTAAAAAACCAACAAAGGCACAATAGCCTTACCTTGATGGCCTGGTAATAATCTCCAAGCAATGAGTGAAGACGAAGGAGGCCTACTAGAGAGAAGTAGCCCAACATTTTGTAGAGAGAGTGACGGCCGAACTCTCCCGCCACTGAGTCTGGGTCGCCGCCAGCGGCGTAAACCTGAAAAAGAATAATAAAATTGAGAAAGCAATAGACTAAAAGTCCTGTGCATCCTGTAAAACAGGGCTGTCCAAACCAGATAACCTGGGAAAGCACAAATTACTAAATATGTTGGAGGTCAAAAATATGTTCATGACAGAAAAACAGGTTCTTTTATTCTTTCATGTTGTCGAGGGTTGCACAAATCTAAGCCAAGCTTTGCTTTGGATGACCTTGCTGAAAACAAGCACACTATATGTATAATAGTAACTACAAAGGTTGTTTTCATCATTTACCTTTACCATGTCCTGCATGACTCAAGTCATGAATCACGTCATAAGTATCAATATTCTCTGTAATGTTTCACAAGTTCAATTTCTAGTAAATCCTATATCTTAACTAATTTTATAAATGCTAAAGTGAGTTTTTTTGTTTTGTTGTGTTCACGCCTAAATCGCTAAACCGGTTTTGATGAATTTTGTGAACAGAGATAGATGGGACCTTGGAGACACGGTCAAAAGTTAGTAAGTAGTAAGTGACAGATGGAGTATGGCTGTGAGCAAGTGACGTTAAGGGAATGGAAGCTGATATGTATATGAGTCATCATAGAAAATAAGATGGGAAGACACCATTGTTGCCAGAACTTGAATGAGAATAGTGAGTGAGTGCCCAGTGAGTGAATAATTATGATGATTGAAAATACTAAATGTTTACAGCTTACATTACTTACTTCAAGTTGCCTCTTGATGTTGGACTTGTCAACAAGTGAGTGCAACACATTGAGGATGCAGAGTACATTCCATGCCTTGTTCTCTGTATTGAGGGCATCAATCTCGGCTGGGCTCAATTTTGATGTGCGAGACCTGAAAAAAGGAAACAACGTTTTTAATCAAGTTTTGTGATTTTGTTAGTAAATCTAAGCAGACACTACACAGAAACCTAAACTATAGTGGTATTTTTTTTTTTTATTATTGGTGATTAATGTAGGCAGGTGGTTTAAAGGAAAGAAGCTTACAATGCAGCCAGTTGACAAAATTGGTTTTCAGAAGCTGAGTAGTCTTATATGTATGGTTTTTATTTACCTGTATTGAGCGAATGACTGGAATTGATAGACAAACTCATCAATGAGTTCCCACAGCCACTGGTCCGGTAACTCCAGGGGCACGGGTGTCTCCGCAGACAGAATGTAATTGAACAGGTCACAGTAGTTGTAAAATGAGTGGAACCTCTGGTCTGGTTTGGGGCCACCGGGCACACGGGCGTAGATATCGCGGTAATACAGTTCTTTGTAAAGAATCATGAATACCTGAAACAGAGACAATGGTTTATTTAGAAAAATAATCACAGGAATTAAACTTTGTCTGAAACAAAGTTTAATTTGATAATGTTATTCCTAACTTGATCCCTGTATTTCTAAAAAAGCAGTAAATTGAATACATTATCAATATTGAATCTTGATTCCATTTTAAAATTCCCAGTACTAATTTTGCTACTGCAACATATATGTATTATAGTAGCTTCTGCCAGTGGTTTCGCCTAAAAAGTATTATTACAGTATATTATTAGCCTATGTTCTTTCTCAGGCTCTCGACTATCTGTGTACTAAATTTCATTTAAATCGATTCAATAGTTTTAGCCTGAAAGTGCCGTAGGCAGACAGAGTTACTTTCACATTTATAATATTACTAGTAACGATTTCTATGAAAATAATTTGATTTCTCTTTAACTAAATATATGATAATGATTTATACATTTGAATTGCTAAATATTATCCAGGTAAATACAAGATAATAAAGGATGCAACACTATAAGAACATTGCATTTTTAGTCAAAGGTTGAACTTGTTGCGATTTCATGACTAGTTAAAGATGATTAGTGTACTTACATGGTCACTGTCCACAACAGGAGCCACCTCATTCTCATCGGGCCATGGAGTATTCTCAAAATACTGTTCAGTAAGTTTGGGGAAAGTATTTTCATAGAGGTTCAAGATCTCATATGATACTCCCTCATTGATCATGTTACGGAAGTAAACGAGGAATTTTTTGACCTGAAATATTAATAGGCAGTTAATATTATTATCTTACCTTAACAGGCTGATCGGATTCTTAAGACAGAATGGCATTTTTTCTTGGGTAGACAACGAGTCAATCTTATAAATTTCTTTAAAATAAATAATACTTTACATAGCTTACTTCATGAAAATTAAAAAAGACTTACCATGTCGGGCATTTTATAAAATGAAGACCTATCATATTCCAAGTCGTACTGGGGATCTCCTGTGTGGGGTTCATAATCAGCACCATACGATTCATATCCACCCTAAAATTATAGAAATACCATGTAATACACTGATTAGAAGAAAACTGCTTACGTTTATAAGTGTAAGAGGTTATGATGCACAATCATTAAGGCGTGAACATTCGGATTTGTACTAACAGATACCTCATTGTAATCGTCACTGGAATACATTTTGTAGTTTTCTTAACCAGTAAAACAACGGAAACACAGTTAACTTAAATAAAATCTGTCTACGGGAAAACGCTGTCTCCAATGCGTTTTCTTTTACGTAGGATTACCCATTTACAATAACTTACCGAATTTCTTTCCATTGTGGTAGTTTCTCTAACATACGCGTTTAATTCATTCTTTTTTTTTTGATTGGTTGATTTTTAGACAATGTGTAGTTTTAACCAATGGTAAATTCGGAAAAGTACTATAATTCCTATTCTGCGCATGTCAACTAAACCACACTAAACCGTCTTTTTCCGGATTTGCACATCCATTTTACTTAAGATTTTACCGGTTATTTTCCTATTGTACAATGGTTTCTATTCTAATATTGTACCTACGTCCTTGTCGATGCTGAACCTGTAGTTTTGAATTCGCCCCTAATTAATTAAATTCAGATCCAGTCCCATCCCTTACCCTAAGCAGAGGAATCCCATCGCGTCTAGTCACTTTATTTTAAGTTTTGTTGTTGTTGCCCTAGCTTATGGATTTAAGGGCCGTCCACACATCCGGGTCAGGGCTATCCGAGTTCCGGGTCAGGGCTATTCGAGTTCCGGATCAGGGCTATCCGAGTTCCCGTCAGGGACGGGCCGTTCGTCACCCGTGTCCACACACATTCGGGTCAGGGCTATCCGAGTTCCGAGTTTATTTTCTTTTTTGTATTTAAATAATGTGGATTAGATAGATCGTAAATAATTTTCTTTTGTCAGACAAGTTCTATTAATTTTTCTGTGCTCATGTTGCACAAGTGCTCTTGAATCCCTGACGAGACACGGCCGGGAGGAGATAAAAATCGGATAGCACTGTCAGGGCGTCCGTGCGTGCTCCGGGACACCGACGATCCGGAACCTCCTGACGCGGATATGTGTGAGCAAGTTCGTACAAATCGTATGTAACCGATTTTTCTCCATCCCGGCCGTGTCTAGTCAGGGACGGGAACTCGGATGTGTGTGGACAGCGCTTTAATGTTTATTGACACCGCCACAGTAAAGTCCGGTTGAGCAGACAATAACCCCGTGTGTAAATTACGTTTAATAGACTAAACATAGAATAGTAAAAAGCCAAAGCCCAAACCGCTGCCAAAAAGCTGGGCATCCTAAATAGGGTGAAGCGATACTTCAAGCCTGGACAGATTTTAACTCTATATAAAGCGCAAGTCCGATCCTGCATGGAGTATTGTAGCCACCTTTGGGATGGCTCAGCTAAGTATCAGCTTGCCGCGCTTGACTCGGTGGAACGCAGAGCTAAGAGGCTCATCGGCGGTGACGAAAAACTGGTGGATACCAAGCTACATAGCTTGGCTCATCGCCGTAAGGTTGCCTGCTTGTCGGTGTTCTACAGATTGTACTTCGGTGAGTGTGCCCAAGAACTCCACGACCTCATTCCACCGGCCCCCTTCTACCATCGGACATCCAGACGCACTGCATCCTACCATGCCTACCTTGTTACTATTCCACCAATTCGCACTAAGCGTTTCCAAACGTCTTTTATAATGCGCACAGCAAAGGAGTGGAACTCTCTGCCTGCGTCTGTGTTTCCAAACGCTTACAACCCTAATCTCTTCAAAGTTAGAGTGAACAGGCTCCTTCTGGGTAAGCTCGCTCCATCGTAGACTTTGTCTCTGTCATCTCTGATCTAGACTAGAGTCAAGAGCAAACCCATCATAAATAAAAAAAAAACACCGGTAGCACTCCGGGAGTGCCGGCAGAAGTGAAAACTTTAGTATTAACGTTGTGTTTAATTATAAGTACAAAAATACTATCATTTATGAGGTAGAATACAATGTTTATTTATTGCGCTATCGTACACAAATATGACAATTTACATGTTATTATTCATAATATTATATCGTTATTTATTTATATATTACATTAATTTATATCTCTTAGAAAAATCAACTTTCATCCATAATTTCGTAATTCCGTAATTTCGTATCCTTGGATACGCGTGGCACGCTGTACATAAACACAGACGGACATTCGCGCAAGCGCCCTGTGCCGCCTAAGCGGAGCAGCACACTCAGGCACGGTAGAAAGAGTGGGAGATACTAGTTCCTCTCCCTTCCCCTCGATCTTACGCTTTTCGATCAGCATCACGTGACCCTGACGCGAGTCCGTCTTACGCTTTTTCGATCAGCATCACGTGACCCTGACGCGAGTCCGTCTTACGCTTTTTCGATCAGGTCACGTGTCCTGACGCGAGTTTAAGATTTTATACCCATTACAGAAAAAGTGCTCAACGCCGCTAAAGAAGTTTTCACTTCAAAAATAGTTCGCTCAAACAGCAACATTTTGTACCTGTCGTCGAGCCTTAATTATTAAACCATTTAATGTATAATCATATCATTTAATGTATAACCATATCATGATTCCAAAGTACACTATTCCATAACACCCGGATTTTGATTTGATTGAATAATTTGAACAAAAAGCGGTCTTTGTAACTTACACCCTCGCGGACTTTTTGTAGGTAGTTATGAGCATGTAATGAGTACTATAATCATGTAGTATATTATTTTTAATGTAACATCAATAGTTTTCTCAGTGCACTTATTACTTCCTGAGAAACAAAGAAACAACTTTATAGACTGATAATAACAATAGATTAGATCAAGATTAGATTTAGGGACTACTCACATTTATTCAGCTCCATTCGCGTTTCGCTGAATGATTATGGTCACACTTATTTTTAATTTCTGTTTTGTTTGTGTTTATTTATGTCTTTTGTGTGGTTATGGACTCCGGTCTGAAATAAAGTTTTTATTATTATTATTATACAGTTCTGCTTCTATCAGCCGCGTACAGCGTCGTAAGAATGAGAAAGGCGCTGAACACGCGGCGAAGACGTTAAGATGTCCGTGACTACCGAGTACCGCAGGACCACCGCTGCCAATCGCTTCCATATTTGGTAAATAATTAGTACTCAATTGGTACTAATTATAAGTACTCGAACAAAAAAAATGGTACCTTCGTAGTTTTCGAGAAAATCGACTTTGGTCTGGCGGTAGTCTGTTAGTAGTCTAGTGCTCTGAAAATGGACATTTGTATGTGCGATATGTTTATCGTTTGGCTTCTTGAAGAAGAAATATATAGAATTAAACGTAAAAAAATAAAACGCAAACGACAGTGGGTCGACCCAGTAGAGCAGTCCAAGAGCTAGATCGAAGGATTGAGAATTTATCTCTCTCTGATAACTCTACGGACTTTAGACCTATAAAACTAGAAGTATAATTCACATACTAATAAAAATATTTTTTCTTGGCAATTTCTTCAAAGAGATTACTCTTCGATCTAGCTCTTGGACTATACCTTAAAGCGCCGTCCACACACGTCCGGGTTCCCGTCCCTGACGGGACACGGCCAGGTCGGAGAAAAATCGGTTACATACGATTTGTACGAACTTGCTCACACATATCCGCGTCAGGAGGTTCCGGATCGTTAGTGTCCCGGAGCACGCACGGACGCAAGGACGCCCTGACAGTGCTATCCGATTTTTTATCTCCGCCCCGGCCGTGTCCCGTCAGGGATTCAAGAGTACTTGTGCAATATGAACACAGAAAAATAAATAGAACTTGTCCGACAATATAACATTATTTACGATCTCTCTGATCCACATTATTGAAATACAAAAAAAGAAAAATAATATATATAACTCGGAACTCGGAAAGCCCTGACCTGGATGTGTGTGGACACGGGTGACGAACGGCCCGTCCCTGATGGGAACTCGGATAACCCTGACCCGGAACTCGGATAGCCCTGACCCGGATGTGTGCGGATGGCCCTTAAAATTGAACTTATTATATCTTCTAAACTAAGACCCGATTACATCTGTGACTTGGCGAAAACTTGCGACTAATTAGCGACTATTGAGTGAGAAAACAGATCTTCGCAAGGTGCCCTAGCTTTTGAGATTTAAATAGACCAGGCTGGGGTAGGTGCACCCCAGATCGGCCACCTATAAACCCTTATAACTTTTGAACCAGTGACCGACTAATTCTGGTATTGGGCGACTAATTAGCGACATTTTTATTACATTATCAAAATATTAAAACCCCTGATGGTGGCCATGTCAGTGTCAGTCACACAAGGAGTCGAGAACCATCCATGTACCGCGGTGTTCTGCCGCGTAAGTCCGCGTTCGACGCTGAATGCGGCGGAACAGGGCTGAACTCCATACATAAGCACTCGCATGATAAAAACACATTTGTCCTCATTTTATACTTGTTCGCCGCGAAAGCTGAAACAACGCGGAAAGCTGAATGGATGCGGACGCATCTCCATACAAAATCGTTGTTTTCTCTGGGCATAAGTTGAATGATGAAATGGAAAAAGTGTGAGTACTCCCTTAGTCATCTTTTTCGTATACAACACTACTTGTTTCCTTGTCCTCACTAATTGCCAATGACTTGAATGAATGACAGATGCACTGTGACATTAGTGATTGACAGAATTTTTCATCTTGAATCTTCTCTTCTTTCATTTGTTGCAGTCGGTAGTCTTGTCAAAAAACTACGCAAAATAAAAAAATGTTGGCCAAAAATGGTATTAACCTATTGATTCGCAATGCGAATGTAATGAAATCGCCTCTAGCTATTAGAAATATTTCTATTACATCAGTAAAAAGTGATATAGTCAAAATTCAAAGCACAGATGATTTTAAAGATAAAGTTATCAATAGCAAAGTCCCGGTCGTTGTTGATTTCTTCGCAACGTAAGTACTATGATGTAGCATAATTATTCAGGCTATCACTTACTAGGCACACAAACACGGTGGTGTTGATTGTACTAATCTTTTCACAGATGGTGCAATCCCTGCCGTCTACTGACACCCAGACTGGAGTCCATCATTTCTGAATCCAAGGGAAAGGTCGTTCTAGCAAAGGTTGACATTGATGAACAGACAGACTTAGCTTTAGACTATGAAGTAAGCTCTGTGCCTGTCCTGGTGGCCATAAAGAATGGGAAAGTCTTGCATCGCCTGGTTGGATTGCAAGATACTGATAAACTTCGTAAATGGATTGAAGATTTTACAGCTGATGATGCAACCAAGGAAAAAGTTAATGTCTAAGATATGACTTGGTGTTTATTAAATAATTGTTGTTACCATGTAGTTGATATTTGTTTTTTTTTTTTTTCTTAGATTGATTAACAAGCAGACAGCTGACCGGTGATTTGAATTAAATAAAGGATAAATAAAACAATTATTGCTTATTCTTCTAGACATTGTATTAAATCCCTAGCTCTTTTGTATACATTCTCATCAGGTTTCTTTGTTCTGGAGGCTGTTTCACTATCTTCATTGTTCTCTTCATCATTATTTTTTCCTTCACCATTTTGTGACTCAGTCCATTCATCCATTTGTTTTATAATCTTGTGAGCGTCAGTCAGTAGCATGTTACGAATATTGCCCTGTGCAGATTCAAAATATTCTAACAACAGCGGCCAGGATGCATCTGGTAGTAAATAAGATGAAAATTTGTTCTTGTAAAGCCAGACTTGCTTGGCTTTCATGAATTTCCAGTTTTGTCTATCATGTTTCCACTGAGATAGATAATTTAGACATTGCCCTTTAAGCTGATCTTTAGCTGCGGATTGTGCTTCGGCCTGGCGTTCAGCAAACTTTTCTCTTTTCATTTGTCGAATGGATTTCTTTCCCTTCTTGTCTGTTGTCTCAGTTGCAACAGGTTGTTTCTTCTTTTTTTTTCTTTGAGGTTTTTCTTCAACATCAGAGTCATCATCGTTGTCGTGTTGTCTCTTTGTGGAGCTAGATTCATTAGCCGGAGCATCTAATTCACTTCCCTGATCATCCAGTTGTTCTTGTTGCTCTTCAGGGCGCTCGTCGCCAGCCATCGCATTTTTAGCCCTTTGAAGTTTTTTTCTTTTATTTTTGCTCTTCTTTTTATAATTATTAGCCATAGTTATTTTATAAACTGTAGTATTAAATAAAAAAAAATGTGCTTTAGTTGCTTTTTGTATTTGTTTTTTTAAGGTTAGATCTATTTAAGTCACTTACTGACAAGTGCGCACATGGTGTCATAACTTCGAACAACCTGATAGAATCTTCAAAAAGTTTGTTGCTCTGAACAGTAGATGGTGCTATTTAAAAATTTAAATAAAACTATTTTTATTAGACTGGTATTACTGGCTC
Source organism: Lacanobia wlatinum (assembly GCA_947578705.1). NCBI lineage: Eukaryota > Metazoa > Arthropoda > Insecta > Lepidoptera > Noctuidae > Lacanobia > Lacanobia wlatinum. The sequence continues at coordinate 17,522,788 of OX388039.1, forward strand.
TTTTTTTTGGTTATGGCTACAACACAACACCATTGACATGTGTTTATTTCATTTCACGCAGACTTTCAGTATTTACATTCTCTTCAGCAGACACTTAAAAACTTATAAAATAGCGAACAAAAAAGAAGTAAATGAAAAATTTGTAATTTATTTACTTATTTTAATAATAGATTATTACTAATTGACTTCCATTGAGTAGAATATGTTAATTATTTATAGTCAAAAATAGTCACTCATTTAGGAATGAAACGTTGTGTTATTGACATTGACATTAACTGTTTGTTTTCAAATCTCACAATCCGTTTATTTTCTTCTGAAGTGAACGGATGCGTTTATTGTATTTTGTTAATTTTCAATGACGACCCGGCTTGTTACACTATTTCTGTTCCCGACTGACCTGGCTTTTACTTGGATTCCGATATTACCGCTATCATCGACTGACCTCTGGCTGAGAATTTGGACTTTATTGTTTTGCTTTGTGAATTGGATTTTCTCGACCATGCCTATGAAAAGATGTTGTGCCTGCAGCAAAACTCGTAAGTGCATTTAAAAATTTTTGGAACTAAGTGATATCACAATGTATGAATTTGGATGTGATCTATAGATTCTATCTAAAATTTAACATTTTACTTAGAAAGGACCGAGTCAGCCTTACAAATAGATTGAAACTTTGCACTGAAGAGCTGGACCAATGTAGGGAACAATATGATAAAGATACTCAGTGCTTCCAAAATGATATACTATACAAGGAGTACTTGCTGAAAAATATTTATGAAAAATATGAGACCTCACAACAACAACTGAGTGAGCGCTTGTTTGAGGCTGGTTAACTATTGGACTTGGTGAAGTACAATGCTGAAAGATACTAGTCTCTGACTAATAATCTTTCATGCAGCTGTGTAAACCAGCCATCATCTCCCCAGCCCCAACTAGACATGTCTCCACCGGTGTTGGCTCTTCCATTAGAAACATGTGTCAAAATACCAGGAAATAAATCTATATTTTTTGTGATGAATTAGGGGCTGGCTTTGGAAAAATACTACATAACTACTTAAGCCATAGTTTTACCAACCATAGTTATCATAATATAAGTCTTAAACAAATGGTTAAAAGAATTATAAATACAAATCTTGATGATTATTCATCAATGGTTCTTCTATTAGGGAATAGTACTGGTATTACCAGAAAGGACATAGTGGATAGTGTTGACTCCTTATTAAAGTTAAACATAGGAAAGCTGATGTTATGTGCTTTTCCTTATTCCGATAGTTTATCAGATGATCAAAACAAGCATATTTTAAAGCTGAATAATACTATTCACTTGCTGACATGTTGTCATAGTGACAAATTATTGTATTTTGACACTAATAAGTTTGTTAGTGGTTTTAAATTAACTCAGGGAGCTTTATCTCTGTCTGGTAAATGTAGACATATGATTGCTATGTTGATAGCATATAATATTAACGAGGTTATAGCTAATATAACAAAGATTAGGTTAAGTGACGAGCCTGTGTTGTCTAGTTGCTCTAACAGCGTAGGGACTTATTTTTATGATTCTTTGTGTTGTACGAAGGAGGACCCACTTAAAATATCAACATTCATGGAGGCCTCTACCCATCAGATAGAGTATTCTCTTCCTGATGGAACCTATAAAGACATTTTAGACTCCTCAATTGTAGCTGTGGAGATCGCTCCGGATAATTCTTTAAACTGAACTGCAAGACAACAGAAGCTACCTCTTCTAATAACCAATTATTATATGTGAATAGGAACAAGGTATCTTCTAGCAGTAGTAATATAGTTCATGGTAAAAATCCTAAGGGAGGGCAGCACACTTTAAAATTGTTTAATCAGAATATTCAAGGTTGCTCTTCCAAATTACTTGAAATAGAAATGTTTTTAGAAAAGACCAAGTTTGATGTAGTTTGCTTAACTGAACATTGGTTAAAAGTAACTAGGATCTCTTAATTTTGAAAATTATTGTGTAGCAAGCCATTTCAGCCGACAATGTATGATACATGGAGGATCACTTATTTTAATTAAAAGTTACATTAAATCTAAAGAAAGAAAAGACATTGTTAAGCTGTCGGTTGAACACACCATTGAATTGTCCTGTGTTGAGCTAGATAAGCATGTTGTTGTATGTGTCTACAAACCTCCAAGTTACCAGAATCTATCTGTGTTTGATTCTGTAATGGAAGATGTGTTAAAAAAAGTTTGTACTAGCAATAAATCAATAACTATATGTGGCGACTTTAATATTAACTTATTAGAAACTAACTCGAATAGTATCAGATTATTGATTCTATTTAAATCATTTAATTTATCAAATGTTTTTTTTGAACCTACCCTTTTTGAACACTTTCGTCTGCGACTTGCATAGACAACATATTTTGTAATTGTGATTATTTACATAAAGAGATTGTGAATAAGTTGCCCTCTGATCACAGTGGACAAACAATAATGTTTTGCACCAACATACCTTTACAAAAAATTCAAATTAAATTTAGACCAATAACAGATAAAAATTTAGAAAAACTTAATAGTACTTTGGCCAGTAAATTATGTGTTCAAAATTTTAATAACATAGAAGACTCAAATGTGTTTTATACCAAATTTTTTTCATTACTCAACACTCAATTTAATGATAATTTTCCAATTAAGCCTAAAAGTATTTACACTAAGTTTATATTCAGTGATTGGGCGACTCCAGGCATTCGAATAAGTAGAGAAAAGCTATACGAACTATATGGCCTAAAGCAACACGTGAATAACATAAGCTTTCATAAGTATGTTGCAAAATATTCAAAAACATTTAAAAGTGTATGCAAAATAGCTAAAGCTCTGTTTATTAGCAATAAAATAAAATCTAAAAATAAAAACCACCTGGAAAATAATAAATAATGAAACAGGTAGGAAGAAAAAGCGTGAAACTAAATACTCAGATGCAGAGGTAGCTCAGGAGTTTGAAAACTTCTTTGCTGATATTCCACGTAAAACTACACAAGCTCTTAACTCGTCACCCGCGCTCTCTGCTGCCTTTTTAAGGAAGAATGTCAAGGTATGCCCATCAGAGTTCAAGTTTCAACATACGAACCCCTTAGCCATTATAAAGGCTTTTAAAGATCTTAAAATTAAATCAACAGAAGATCTTTGGGGAATGTCTGTAAAAGTCTGTAGATCTGTTATTGAAACTATTGCTCCCTACTTAGCTCACATATTTAACTCTAGTGTAGACCAGGGAGTATTTCCTGATCTCATGAAGCACAGTAAAGTCGTTCCACTGTTTAAATCCGGTGATAGTCAAGAACCCAACAATTACAGGCCGGTGTCAATCCTGCCGGTTCTCAGTAAGGTGTTTGAAAAGTTAATGCTTAACCAGATGTTACTACATTTTAATAAGAATTCCATCTTTCACGAACAACAGTACGGTTTCACTAAAGGGCGTTGTACAACTGACGCTGGTGTCACCCTAATAAAGAACATCTTTAACGCCTGGGAGGATTCACAAGACGCCATTGGAATCTTTTGTGACCTCTCGAAAGCGTTTGATTGCGTTAACCATGAGACACTTTTGTTGAAACTTGAGCATTATGGGATTAGGAATACATCCCTTGATTTGATTGGATCATACTTGAAAGACAGACAGGTTAAAGTACAGGTAAACGGTGTAAACTCACTAGGGTCTGAAATGGCAATGGGCGTTCCGCAAGGTTCAATATTAGGTCCATTCCTCTTTTTAGCATATATAAACGATTTGCCCCAATTACTTCAAAATGAACCAAAGATGGTGTTATTTGCTGATGACACATCATTGATATTTAAAATAGACCGACGGTCACAAAACCTTGATGATGTCAATTACTCTATTCACTAGGTTCAAGATTGGTTTACGGCAAACAACTTAGTATTAAATGAAAAAAAAAACAAAATGTATTAATTTTTTTTTTACCTAATGTTAAAAGTAACGAATGTGAAATCATATTGAATGGACAAAAACTGGAATTTATTGATCAGACGGTTTTCCTGGGAATCACTTTAGACGAGAAATTGCAATGGGGACCTCACATAACATCTCTTGCGGCGCGGCTAAGCTCAGCCGCTTATGCTGTTAGAAAGATAAGACAGCTAACAGATATAGAAACCGCGCGTTTGGTCTATTTTAGTTACTTTCACAGCATTATGTCGTATAGTATTTTGCTGTGGGGTCGAGCTGCTGACATTGAATCCATATTTATTCTACAAAAGCGTGCTGTCAGAGCCATTTATAATCTTCGTCGCCGCGATTCTCTTAGGGAACTCTTTAAAAAGATTAATATTATGACAGTCCCTTGTCAATTCATCTATGAAAATATTATGCATGTAAGGAAAAATCGACATCTCTTTAGCAAAATTAGTGATAGACATAATCTTAATACTAGAAATAGAAATAAACTAGATCAACCATTTTTTAGATTATCCAAAGTACGAACATCTTTCATGGGGTACTGTATTAAATGTTACAACAAAATTCCTTCTGAAATATTAGAATTAAATGAAAGAAAATTTAAAACGTGTGTAAAATACACACTTTGTGAACAAGCATATTACAAATTAGATGATTATATTCAAGATAAGAATGCTTGGAAACATGCTAGTCCTGCTCCATAGGACAATCTAGGGTGTAGTAGACATGGTGAAACTGGTTGATATTGTTACGCGCCAGAATTAATGTTGGGTACATGGCGGCATTTGCGTACTGCTAACGCCATCTAGTTTCAAGTAGCGAAACATTTACGTGCTGCCATCTAGTATCGAGTAGCAGACACTTGCGTGCTGCTGGCGTCATCTAGTATCCAGTAGCAGGCATTTACGTGCTAGAACATTCTCGATGTTTAGACACCTGGTCGGTCGGGACCTGTGTGTGCCTGAACTTTAAAGAGGTTTCCATACAAGAGGGTTCTGGAAATGACTGTCGGTATATAAAGGGCGGACATCCGGCGACGGCAGTCAGTATTGAATTGGCGATACAAACGATAACTTCGAGAGCGATCTTCAACTGCGAATTATAGTGAAGTGAAGTGTTCAGTAGTGCGATTGTGTTTTATAATTAGTGTGTTTTAAAGTGCTAATTAGTGTCATAAATTAAAGTGTCAGTTTTGGTTGTTTAATCGGCTGTTTTTATTGTAACGAACCCCAAGCTCGTAACAATTGGTGTCAGAAGAGTGGATAATCATGCCGATTCTGCCAAAGGACGACACGGAGGGTATCCGTACCCGTAGTCAACGCCAGCAGGAGACGGACCAGAGGCGTTTTGGTGGTGCAATGCCGCAGACGTCGGAAGGTCAGCTACCGACCATGGAGGCCGGCCCGTCTATAGCAGCTCCGGCATCATCAGCACCAGACTTTGCTGCTCTGATGTTGATGTTGCAGGAGCAGGCTCGCCGACAGGAGGAACAGGCCCGCCGACAGGAGTAACAGGCCCGTCGGTTGGAAGAACAGTTGCAGCACGACAAGGCGGAGCAGGCCCGACGACAGGAGGAGCAGGCCCGACGACAGGAGGAACAGGCCCGTCGCTTGGAAGAGCAGCTCAAGCTTGACAAGGAGGAGCAGGCGCGCCGCCAGGAAGAACAGATGCTCCTCATGAAGGAACTTCACGCGTCCTTCAGGAAAGACATGAAGGAGGTGAAGGATAAGGTTGCTCAGCATGACAACCGCTTGTCAGACGCTGAAACCAGGATCAGCAAGTTTGATGACGTCATTGCGGATATGAAGTAGGAATTGGGCAACCTTAAACTTGGAGATGGAATTGCTACTTCAGCAGCCACAACACCTTCGCCACGTGGGTTCAAAGTGCCGCCGTTCGATGGGACGTCTTCTTGGTCGGCCTACAAGATTCAGTTTGAGGCTGTCATGAAGGCGAACGGGTGGCGTAAAAATCAGGCCATGACTGCCCTCACCCTAGGCCTGCGCGACCAGGCCTTAACTGTCCTGGAAGCTCTCGGTAAGGAGGTGACTTACGAGCAGCTGCTTGAGGCGTTGGAAGCCAGGTATGGCGACGCTCATTTGGAGCACGTGTTTCGTGCGCAGTTAAGGGATCGCGTGCAACGAAACGGTGAGAACCTGCAACAGTGGGCCCTTGAAGTGGAGAAGTTGGTGCGAAAAGCGTACCAGTCTGCACCAGCGCTCATTGAAGGGAACCTGGTGCAGGCATTCATCGACGGCATCCGCGACCTTGAGGTTAGGGCTGCAGTGAGGCTCGGGCACCACGAGACGCTTAAGGACGCCTTGGCCCATGCACTGGAGGTGGAAGCTGTGCGGCAAGATCATCGTTCCCACCGCGTCAGGGAGGTTGCAGCGGTTACAGTTCGCGATCGTTTAAAAGGATACAGCCCTAGGTGCTACGGCTGTGGTGAAAGGGGCCACCTTCGATCCAGTTGCCCTAAGCGAACTGCAGAAGGGGAAGGTAGCCGATCTCCAGAGGGCAGGGCGGCTTATAGCACCGCCCAGTAACAGCAGGGAAACGAGTAAAAGCCAGGACTGCGGGGCGGGTGCTGGCTGATGTTCAAGGAGCCCCAAGGATTTCGATCTCACAAACCCGTGACGGGAACAGCCTTATCATCAAGGCCGAGGTCAACGGGACGTCATGTAAGCTGACGATAGACACTGGAGCCTCTCGCACGGTTGTCAGTTCCCAACTTATAAGTCGGTTCCTTGGGGACTCTGCATACAACCGAGAGCGCATAAATTTGGTAACAGCCACCGGTCAGCGCATACCCGTCCGAGGAGAAAAAGAGATGGAGTTGAAGCTAGGCAACAAAATCTACCTGCATAATGTTGTTGTGGCCGATATAATGGACGATTGCATTCTGGGCTTAGACTTTATGAGGAAGAATCGTTGTGAGATCGACGTTAATCAAGGAGTTATGAAATGTGGACAAGAGGAACTTTTCATGGAAGGGGCTTTACCTGGAAATGTGTACAACCTAAAGAAGATTGTTCTTCCTCCGAGATCGGAAACGGTTGTGCCGGTTAGTCTTCCTCGGAATCCTGGGCAAACTCATCGTTGCGTACTCGTGGAAAGGGTAGACAATGACCTTCCATGGAAAGTAGCACGAACATTGGTCAGAGCCAACGACATCTCAGGAGTACGTGTGCTGAACCTTTGTGACAAGGAGCAGGTGATAGAAAAGGGCACACTGATGGGTACCTGCGAGGAAGTGGATTGGTTGCGTCGATGCCAATATCTATCAACTGGGACCCTCAGCAAGGATGCACAAACGAGAGTGACCACACTTTTAGAAGACTGTCGCAGCGCTCTGTCTCAAAATGAAATTGTCAAGGCGAAGAGGATGTTACTTAAGTACACCGATGTTTTCTCTTTGAACGATGCTGACATCGGGAAGACTGGCTTAGTTCAACACAAAATAAACACGGGAGAAGAATTGCCTATCCGTCAACGGCCAAGGAGATTACCGGTAGCACGTGAAAAGGAAGTGGAAACCATGATCGAGGGAATGGTGAAGGATGGTGTTATAGAACCTTCATCCAGTCCATGGTGTTCACCGGTAGTGCTGGTGAGGAAGAAGGACGGCAGCATGCGGTTTTGTGTTGATTATCGTCGTCTGAACGACGTGACGAAGAAAGACAGCTATCCTTTGCCAAGAATTGATGACACTCTGGACATGCTTACTGGAGTAAAGTGGTTTAGCACACTAGATCTAAAAAGTGGCTACTGGCAAGTAGAAATCGACCCGAAAGACAAGGAGAAAACTGCATTTTCGACAGGAAAGGGTCTATGGCAATTTAAAGTTATGCCATTTGGATTGTGTAACGCTCCGGCAACGTTTGAAAGATTGATGGAACTGGTACTAACCGGGTTGATTGGTGATGCCTGCCTTGTCTACTTGGATGACATCATCATCGTAGGCCGTACGTTTGAAGAACATCTTCAAAATCTGGAACGCGTGCTCATGAAGATCCAGAGTGCCAACCTCAAGTTGAGTCCGAAAAAGTTTTCATTTTTCAAACGGCAAGTTAGCTTTTTGGGTTATGTTGTGTCGGAAGAAGGTATCCGCACGGATCCAGAGAAAATCGCCGCTGTCAATGATTGGCCAATTCCAAAAGACAAGACGCAGGTCAGAGCATTTTTAGGTTTGTGCTCCTATTATCGGCGTTTTGTCAAGAACTTTGCAGATATAGCCAAACCCCTGCACAAGCTAACTGAGGAAAAGCGACATTTCTGTTGGGATGAAAGTTGCGACATCGCTTTCCAGGAGCTAAAGGACCGTCTGTGCAAAACACCTATTTTGGGGTATCCTGATATCAGCAAGGAATTTATAGTTGACACAGACGCAAGTGATATCGGACTTGGCGGTGTGTTATCTCAGCGAAATGGCGATCAAGAGGTTGTGATTGCGTACTTCAGCAAGTCATTGTCGAAACCGGAGAGGAATTATTGTGTCACGAGACGGGAATTGCTTGCTGTGGTAAAGTCATTGCAACATTTTAGCAAATATCTACTGGGGCGGAAATTTCACCTACGAACTGACCATCCTGCGCTGAAATGGCTATTGCAGTTCAAAAATCCAGAAGGACAAGTTGCGAGATGGATTGAACTACTGCAGGAATACGACTTTGTGGTAGAACATCGCAGCGGAAAATCTCATGGCAACGCTGATGCACTGTCAAGAAGACCTTGCCCTGAAGACTGTAAGCATTGTACTAGGCAAGAGGGTAAAGAACCTGTGAGGATGCTCAAGACAGACCTCAGCAACGAGTGGAAGGAAAGCCTACAACATGCTCAGCACGAAGATTCAGACATCAAGCCGATTCTGGAGTGGATGAAGGCCAGTGCTCCTAAGCCCACGTGGAGTGATGTCTCAGCGATGAGTTCGATCACAAAAAGCTATTGGGCCCAATGGGACAGCTTAGTGATTCAGGATGGAGTACTGTGCCGTAGATGGGAAAATGCCCGGGGAGACAACTGTCATTTGCAAATGGTTGTCCCTAAAGTTAAGGTACCGGATGTTTTACAGCTATACCATGATGGTTGTTCAGGAGGCCATATGGGAGTTAAACGCACTCTACTGAAAATACGGGAACGGTTTTACTGGGTCCATTGCCGTGACGATGTCGAGGACTGGTGTCGGAAATGTACAAGTTGTGCGGCTGTAAAAGGACCTCAGACTCGTAGCAGAGGTGCATTGAAATTGTACAATGTTGGTGCACCATGGGAGAGGATAGCCCTGGATGTTGCGGGACCATTTCCGGAAAGTGATAGTGGTAACAAGTATTTCATGGTTGTAATGGATTACTTCACTAAGTGGCCGGAAGTCTTCGCCATTCCAAATCAAGAAGCTTCAACAGTTGCAGATAAACTGGTTCATGAAGTCTTCTGTCGTTTTGGAGTACCCTTGGAGATTCACAGCGATCAAGGAAGGAATTTTGAGTCACAGATATTCCAGGAAACTTGCCGAGTTATGGGTACTCATAAAACAAGAACAACTTCTTACCACCCACAATCGGATGGAATGGTGGAACGATTCAATCAGACATTGGAGAGATACTTGGCAAAAGTTGTGGAAAATCGGCAACGCGATTGGGACAAGCACATACAACCGTTTTTGTTGTCATACCGAAGTACATGTCATACGAGTTCACGAAAGCACATCAGTGACACCAGCTTTCGCAGACTTTGGTAGAGAATTACGGCTGCCGGCAGACCTGATCACTGGAATGCCACCTGATGCCCCACGTAGTATAACCGATTATGCGAATGACTTGCGGAACAAAATGTATGACATTTATGAGCACGTCAGAGAATCGGGCCAGCAAATGTCTGACAAGATGAAAACCCGCTATGACCGCAAAATGAACAATAAAGGTTTCGATGAAGGTTCACTTGTGTGGTTGCACAATCCAGTTCGCAGTAAAGGGAAATCTCCTAAGCTTCAAGCTAAATGGGACGGGCCGTACCGGATTGTGACAAAAATCAATGACGTGACCTACCGTATACAAAAAGGTACAAGAAGTGCTCCTAAAATCGTCCACGTGGATCGACTGGCGCGTTATTATGGGGCCGATAATGCTCGGGACGAGCATGTCTTAGGAGGGGGCAGTGTTACGCGCCAGAATTAATGTTGGGTACATGGCGGCATTTGCGTACTGCTAACGCCATCTAGTTTCAAGTAACGAAACATTTACGTGCTGCCATCTAGTATCGAGTAGCAGACACTTGCATGCTGCTGGCGTCATCTAGTATCCAGTAGCAGGCATTTACGTGCTAGAACATTCTCGATGTTTAGACACCTGGTCGGTCGGGACCTGTGAGTGCCTGAACTTTCGAGAGGTTTCCATACAAGAGGGTTCTGGAAATGACTGTCGGTATATAAAGGGCGGACATCCGGCGACGGCAGTCAGTATTGAATTGGCGATACAAACGATAACTTCGAGAGCGATCTTCAACTGCGAATTATAGTGAAGTGAAGTGTTCAGTAGTGCGATTGTGTTTTAAAGTGCTAATTAGTGTCATAAATTAAAGTGTCAGTTTTGGTTGTTTAATCGGCTGTTTTTATTGTAACGAACCCCAAGCTCGTAACAATATGTTTGTGTTTATTGTATTAATATTTACTATGTAAACAGGTGTATTTACTGATTTTTATATTTAATTTAACTCACACACTGATCATATAAATCAATAGTTGCAAAAATTTGTACGTATGTGAGTATTATGTTCCCTTACTAGCAAACTTATTAATTTTACCTCTGCTGGCATTTCTTTATTGTACCTATTAGTAGTATATAAGTGTTTTTTTGGAGGAGCATCGTCCTCACATATAATCAACTGATTAATGTATGCAAATATTGTAAAGCTTATTTTTGAAAAGAGTAACTATGGAGTTTCTTGTCCGTTCTTCTCCATAAGAATCTACCTTTTGCGAACGGACGACTAGAGCCACTATAATATTTTATTTTATTTTAATTTGACGTTCAAAAGTGCCTTTATTGGTCTAGTTGAAATAAATCATTTGACTTTGACTTTGATTCAAAGCATAAATTTCAGATTTGATGTTATTTTAAGCTACTAGCTATCTGGCTCATTTCGCCCCTAGTACAAGTTTTACAGTTAGCGAAGCAATGTTTGTGTCTAAGTTGAGTGTGTTATATTTAGTATAATACCTATCAGTGCCGAATTAAATCAGCGCGGGGCCTATAGCAAATTTTACCAAGGGGGCCCCCTAAACATAAAACCTTTCTAAAGTGAAAACAAAAATATCCATTCAAAATAATTATAGCCCCTCTCTATTATTTCTCATGGACCCCGGGGCTCTTATGTAGCACCAGATCCCATATTTTTTTGGTTTGCCTACATTATCTGGGGTTGTTTAGATTTCAGACGGTATAGTAGCATGAAATAAAAGAAAGAAAACGAGTTTTTTGCTCGAAGTATGACCCATACCATAACAAAATAAACCAAATTAGTGACTTTATCTGCAGAAAACGGCTGTCGCAGTATAGTGGGAATTAGAAGGACTTGTGTGTGAGAGAGATCCATGGTTTTTACATGATTTTGAAAGTCCAAGGGCAGGGCCCCACAATGCACGGGGCCTGTTGCATTTACTACTCTTGCTATGGTTAATCCGGGACTGATACCTACAACTTTGTTATTATACACGTGTCACATACCCATGACTATTTGTATTCTGGCTATTGTAGTAACTGACAATTCTTTTCACTTAACAGGGGCAGATAATGTTATCCTGCATTTATTTCCTAACCCAAACAAGGAGCCAAACAGATTTAAATTATGGGTTAATGCTATTGGTGGTGATCTTTTTTTAATAAAAGATCAAACTGTTTTTGACTATTATCGAGTGTGCCATGTACACTTTGATGAAAAGGACCGCACCTGGAGTAAGAGACTCAGCCCAAATGCAGTACCTACATTAAACTTGCGAGGTAATAATAATATTGTCTTTAATCTTTCATAGCTATCTTATTACCACATGGTAAATAAACTGCCTCATCATCCCAAGAGTGGCTGTGCAGAAGTACACCTTATGGGAAATACAGGCATGATAGTATGTTGTTGTAGTACATGAAGAACTTAGGTCATGTTTATGCCTTACAGGTTTTCGAACTGCTATAACAAGAACTCCTTTGCAAGTAATATCCAACCAGGATTTTTCAAAAGCTCAACTGTCCACATCAACCGCTCAGCCATCAATACCAACAGCATCAACCCTTAAACAATCAACATCAACAGCATTAATCGCTCAACCATCGACATCAATGGCATCTACCGCTCAACCATCTACTTCAACAGCATCGGTTGCGCAAACATGTAGCAGTCTACCATCAACATCGACTGACAACATACATTTACCATTGACATCTGGATTATCTGGTCAACATACTCTATCAACATCCAAATCTTTGCCAAGGCGTAAGTACATTGTTATTCAAAGACTACTAACTGAAGTTTCACTGAGTGAGTGACTGATGAAACAGGTCCAATCTGATATCCAATTCACTGTTCAATAAAATGACTGGACAGTCTATACAATATTAAATTTATTTACTTGGATAATTTGATAATAAAACTAGAAAAGATATGATTGAGTACTTGAAATTATGAATCTTCACTTCTGTGAAGTTTCAACAACTAATTAAATTTTACATTGTATTTTCACATGGAAATAACTCATGTTGTAGTATAGAGATTAGCCAGTCGGTAAGATCATAGTAAGGTTGTCTGCCCAGACTGCTCAAGATGACAGCTTAAATATTTAGACTTGTCACTTAAGTGTTCACAAATATTTTTCCAGGGAAATTGAAGAGGACTACTTTGTATAATCCTGAGGTGGTTGCTTTGAACAAGAAAATAAAAAATCTTCAAAAGTCCAAAGTCACGATGGCAGAAAAGTTGAAAAAGGCATTAATATTGTCTGAAAACACTTCTTTTCAAAAAGCCATGAAAGAATTTACGCCTGCAGCAACAATATTTACTCACCTTCAATTTAGAGAAATTGGGAAGAAGATATTGGGGAGGCGATTCACCAAAAATGAAAAAGTTATGGCATTAGCCCTTTACAAACAGGGTCCGAGATCATATCGCTGGCTTAGAAGATTTTTTGTTTTACCTTCACCTTTAACCCTGAGTCGTATGATTACGAGAGCAGCGCTAAAGCCAGGGATGAATGAAGATTTGTTTCGACAGCTAAAAAGCAAAGTGGATAAAATGAAGGACACAGACAAACTATGCATCATACTTTTTGATGAAGTAGCACTTGCACCACACTTCGAATATAGTAAGAGACGAGACTGTTTAACTGGATTTGTCGACGATGGGGAAACCAGGAAGAGAAAGATAGCTGACCATGCATTAGTTTTTATGATTAGGGGGATTTTTAAGAATTATAAACAGCCTTTGGCGTATACATTTTGCGCCTCAACAACGTCATCCATGGAAATAGTGAGTCAAATAAAAACAATTATTAGAAAACTTAAGTCCATAGGCTTAGAAGTATTAGCAACCGTTTGTGACCAAGGTGCAACTAATGTGAGTGCCATAAACTGGCTAATAAACGAGACAAGAACGAAATATTTAAGAAAAGGTAAAGAAATGAAATACAAAATTTTTGAAATAGATGGCAATGAAGTAGTGCCCTTATATGATTCCCCTCACCTCATAAAAGGAATTAGAAATAATTTATTACAGGCAGACTTAAAAGCAAATTTAAATGGGAGAAATGTCACAGGAAAGTGGGATCACATTGTCGAATTATATAAAAAAGATGGCACATATGATGGCATTAGGCTAATACCTAAATTGACAGACAGACATGTGATCCCACATAAAATTTCTAAAATGAAAGTAAAATGTGCCACTCAAATATTCAGCCGGACTGTAGCTGGTCACTTAGGATCATTAGCATGTGAGTATATCTTTTGTTTATATATAAACAAGGTGTTGTGGCTGTACTCATCATTAAGAACAACTTTTACTATTGGACCAGACCTGAAATTGTGAAAAAAATCTGCTTTTCTCTACATTTATATTCGCCTGTCGTCAAAATATATTATAACTAGCTGACCAGCGCAACTTCGCCTGCGTCACAATTTTCATTACTGCTCCGCTCCTATCGGTCTTAGCGTGATGATATATAGCCTTAGCCTTCCTCGATAAATGGGCTATCTAACACTGAAAGAATTTTTCAAATCGGACCAGTAGTTCCTGAGATTGGCGCGTTCAAGCAAACAAACAAACAAATATTTCATATTAGTATAGATGTGTTGTTCATAATGATGAGTACAATGACCCTTTAAAAGGTCATGCGTTATTTAAGTTTTAACTTGTATACAGGGCCAAATTAAATAATTTTTGGTGAGTAGTAGCTATTCAAAAATCATAAAATATAGGCTATTAATCGGCCCTTAGGCTATTAATTTAGCCATGAAATTAGGACATTAAGTTTAGCACCGTGTAAGCAGTCAGGCAATATTTTAAAACAGCTTTGTCATTTCAGGTCAAGGAGTACTCCCTCAAGAATGTGAGGAAACAGCTGCACTGCTCAAGTTCTTTGACGAATTGTTTGACTCCGTGAACGGTAGTTTTGATAATTTTAAAAAGAGAAGAGGAAAACTCCTGCTGGGCCCAGTATCGCCAAGATCGAGTCATAATAAAGTATGGGCTCATGCTAAAAAAGTATTGTCAACAATGAGTTTTCAAAAAAAAAATGGAAAATCAGTTACTGTACCCTCCATTAAAAACTGGTTACACACTATTGATAATATAGAATATCTGGTAGATACATTACAAAAAAAATATAAGCTTACATCTCTTTGGATGCGCCACTTCAACCAGGACCCTTTAGAAAACTTTTTCGGAAGCATAAGAAGCCATGGGTACCGCAATAATTCTCCTTCTTGTGCTTCCTTTGAAGCAGCTTTTGCCTCACTGCTAATTAACAATATGAGTAGTGTGCATTCACCAGGGTCCAATTGTGAAGTAGATTCCTGCATCACATTTAAATCTTTAAAGATCTTGTTTTTTAAGACAAGTGAGAGGTCAGCTTATACAACAGAAGTAGATTTTGAAGATATTGACAGTGACCACATCTTTAAAGATTTAGAAATCAAAAGGAATGATCCAAAAATAAGAGCACAAATAGATTATGTGACTGGATATGTTCTGCGCAAGTTAAAAATAAAGTGTAGTTTATGTAGAGAGTCATTGTATAATAAAGACATTGGTGAAAGTGCCATAAAGGTTAGAGAATATTTTAAAAACAAAACTTGCCTCACATATCCATCACTTTCATTGATAAAGTGCTTTTCTAATATCCAAGATGTGGTCATGGGTATATTAAGGAAAAAATCCGATATTAACAATTTAATGCAATACCTGAAAACCATATTATCAATAGTGATTGACTACGGTTTCATAAACTGCAATGAGCATAAAAAAGAGATAATTTTAAGAATTGAGCAAATAACTCTTAATTTATTTGTTTACAACTGGTGCAAAAACACTAATAAGTTATTAACAGGGTCCAGGACTGATTATGAACAAAACGACGAAATTCAAAAATTCGCGTATATATACTGTACGAAAAGGCTTAAGAAATAAAAACAGATTTTTGTATTATCTATTTCGTTTTATTTAATTTCCAGTCGCAATATTTTTTTAAAACATTTCAAAATGTAGGTACGAGAAGGCTAGCAGCCTTGTGCGATAGTTCCTTGCACAAAGCACCAGATGGCGCTATACGCCATACATTCCGCAAAATGACGCGAGTGACGACTCTATACCCTATATAAAATGTACTCTGTGAGTGCGCATGTGTGTCACAGAACAGCACAGAACACTAATAACATAGACTAATAATGACTAATAACCTAGCAGAGCAAATGCTTTGGTTTCGTTTGTCTGTTACCCTAATTCTTAGAGCACAAAAATAACTTTGTGAAAAAAAAAACATAACTGACTAGTGTTTGAAATATTTTTAACAGTTCTTTCATATTTTGATGTTGCATATTACTATACAGCGTCCACCGGAAAATATCGGTTTCCAGTTTCCTATCAGTGGACCGTTCACCGTAGATATCGGTTTTAAAACTCAAAACTATAAAAAATGGTTAATTTAAATTCCGATGTTCTGTTTGATGTGCTTAGAACTATGAGAAGATTAAAAATCTTTCCTGAAATAAAAAAATAATTTAAATATTTGTTAAATTAATGGTAACCCAGTATTGGTCTAAATCGCAATTTTTTGGCACGTCACAGCCGCGTCATCATGTCTCCGTGTCTGCTTTTATCACTTTGGAATTAATTTGTTAAACATTATCATACCTTATCGACAACTTTATATGTGAACTATAAATTTTGGGCGGTTTTTGATTTAGAGGCTTAAGATGGAACTTTTGAGTCAAGTGTCTAACACGCAGTTTATGTTCACCGCTGCGGCTGTGGCTGTTGTTTTAGTATGTGCAGCACTCGTATTCGTATTCGGGTTCCGCTCAGCAGAACAGCCGCAGTTCGATAAGCTGCCCCTGGTCCTCGACGATAGAAAATCGTCCAATAAGAAGAACAAAAAGAAGGACAAGGTGAGTACAAACAATATGTTATGCACTCCCGCCGTTGTCATCAATGCGTGCTCATTTTATTTTTAACCTGTAAGCTGCTCGTTATTCACCGGGAGATACAAAATTAAAATTACAAACATCACTCCTGTTTACATGTGTAGTGTTCTCTTAGATTCTCATCAGTTCTAATTTATAAATATGTGTCTATATGAACCCAAGTGATGAGTAAATAGAAACATCAACTCAACACATTTTTTCTATTTTATTAGAAGTCTTCACCCAACCGCACCGTGACTGATGATGTGAAGACGAAGTCCGAAAGCTCCAAAAAGTCTCCAACTAAGGAGAAGAAGGAGGAAAAGGTGAAAGAAGCAGAGAAACCCAAGCCCAAGGAGAGGGCAGCTGAGCCCAAGCCTGTGAAGAAGGAGGTGGCTGCTGATGCCAAGAAGGGCAAGAAAAGCAAGGGTGTAGTTGAGGCTGAGAAGCCTGCTGACTTTGATGATGGAGGCTGGCAAGAAGTGCCAAAGAAGAGTGACAAAAAGAAGGAACGGAAGCCAGCTGAAGAGAAGAAGAAGGAAAGTCCTGCTAAGAAGAATAAGAAAGTGAAGGATGCTGATGTAGAGGCTGCCCGGCCCCTGGAGGAGCCTGTTGAGGAGACCATCAAGGTCATCAGTGCTGAGGGACCACAGGTAGATGAAGATGCCGCCCGCGCACTGCAAGCTCAAGTGGAGGAGCTCCAGCGTGTGCTGAAAGAGGTAACTTGTAGAAACTGCTACTATGAAAAAGACTATTGTAGGATGTTTTATCTTCTCTTGTTGATCATGTTCATGTAACTGTTATGATGAAATCTTACTTTACTGCAACAATTATGAAAGTACTTGCTTCTACCAGCGGCTTCGCCCGCATGGTCTCTAGGGAACATACTCCCGGCAAAGTAGCCTATGTCCTTTCTCAGGCCCTAGACTATCTCTGTACCAAATTTAATTTAAATCGGTTCAATAGTTTTGGTGTGAAAGACAGACAGACAGAGTTACTTTGCATTTATAATGTTAGTAAGTATTTTTGTTTTTACTGAATATCAGAAAAATACTTGATAGTCTTAATTGCTGAGGCCAGTTGTGTTGTTCTTACTATTAATTGATCATTTTTATGTGACACAGCTGGACCATTTCTTATATTTTTTTATAAACAAAAAGTTATTATTTTGACTATAATACTAAATTATTTTGACTATAATACTAAATTATTGTGACTATAATACTAAATTATTTTGACAAGATAATGTTTATTGGACAATAATACTGAGATAATATTTAAGATCTGCAACTAAAATAGACTATCCTCAGACTGTAATATGGGTTGGTAAGTAAAACCATATAAAAGGATTCTCACCTTTTTAGTTGTTAAAATTTAAGAGACTTTCCACAGATTTAACTAACAATTTATTCATTAACTAACTAGGCAGAGCGTCGTGATCAAGCTGCTTTGGGCAGCGTTGAGGACGAAGAATCCCCAGAAGTTGAGGAGCTGACTGATGTGAAGGATCTCAGAAGCAACAAGAAGAAGGAGAATAAAGAGAAACAGATCAGGAAGAAATCTGTAGAGGTGAGATACTTTTTAGGGTTCTGTCCCCGAAAGGTAACCAACAGAGCCTTATTACTAAGCCTCCGCTGTCTGTCCATCCATCTGTCCATCTGTCTGTTAGCAAGCTGTACTTCAAGAACCGCAAAAGATAGACAGTTGAAATCTTCACAGTGTGTATTTCTACTGCCACTATATCAACAAATAGAATAAACATTAAATTGAAAATGAATGGGGGCTCAGAATATGGAACCCTTTGTGTCACAGTCAACTCTCAGTTGGCCGGTTTTTAAATAAAGCTCCTCCTTCTGCATTGTCTTTTCCTGAAGCCCGCACTCTAATGTGTCAACACAATTTTATCACACTGCACTTATGTATATGCTTATAAATCGACTTCCTACTTCCATAAGTATTCATTGTAATTAATGCTTGATTGGCAATCATAATTAATATAATTAAATTATGGCTCCATTCAATGATTTTTCTTCAAGGTAATAAGACACTATTATAACTTGGGATTACAAAAAATTAGGTATAATCTTAATATATATAAATCACGTGTCACGTTGTTTGTCCGCGATGGACTCGTAAACTACTGAACCGATTTTGATCAAACTTCGTAACTATCTGTTATTTGATCCAACTTAAAAGATAGGATAGTTTATGGAACGGGAAAAAACGGGATACGGGAAGAAACGGGATATGCGCGTACGAAGTCGCGGGCAAAAGCTAGTTGTTATATAAAAGTAATCAAGCATTTCATTTTTCTTGACATACTTTAGAATTCTTGTAAATTACAATACCATAAAGTGTTCACATTTTATTGTCAAGATATTTGTTGAGTTAACTTTTAAATACAGTAACTCGAAATTGGCTCCTACTTCACTGCCTTTAGGCGCGCAATGGAGTGTATTTCGTACTAGTGCAGAAAAGTGCACTGGCCAGAGCCTCCATGAAAACCATTTTTTCGAGAAATTGCGTTGAAAACCGTACAACCGTTTGATACACGTGATACACGTGGGCATTCCACATTGCAATAGAATAGGGACTACTAAGACCTATCCCAAACTGCGTATAGCGTCTGATAAGTAAAATAATTGTTTCAGATTTCTGCAACTAAGAGTGTGCCGAAGCAAGATTCGGTAGAGAAGGACACCTCTGACTCTGAGAAACCCGACAACCAAAACGCATTGGCCTTTGACGAGTTAGGCGGTGAGTTAACAAATATATTCCAAGGAACTACTTGACAAGTATGACCTGCCAGATTATAAAGTGCCAATAATGATTTGTACTTTATTACTGTAGAGCTACACGGCTTTTTTAAGTTGATTGTAAAAGATTTTTTTTGTATTAAAATATTTTCAAACTGTCACTCAGGCGTACAGAGAAACGCGTTTTGTACACTCTCGTTACATTGTGTGTAGTAAAGGCATGAAAAGTAATACAGAACGATTATGTAACAGCTCACTCAACAATGTTTTATTTGTTACAGACACTTGGACAGACGCGAAAGTGTCCAAAAAGAGCAAAAAGAAGGTTCGCAAAGACCAGTGAGGGGTGAGTCGTAGACACAGGGTCCAGCTGGGCGTTCCGCCCCGTTGCTAGCTCAATGCCACTCACACCTGATAAAATTATCTACCTGCTGCTGCTAACATACTCGAAGTGAACACACTATTCTGTTGCCATTCATATAAACCTCAATTTTAAAGTCTAAATTACCACTCAGTTCAGGGTTGTAGTTTTACAGGGTGTGAAAGTTGTTTATATTTAAGTTTGAATACCTTAACTTTCTTACACATTCAGTTAACTTTCGTCCATGTTTTTAGTTTCATATTTTATTGTACATTTAGCTCGTTGACTTTGTTTTTCATAATAATTTAATTATTGTTTTCAATAAATAGAGCATAATATTTTTTTATGAGTCATAATTTCTTTATGTATTTCGAGAACTTTAATGTGAATTTTGGGAATCTGCAATATGTTGCGTTATATACTTTGTTATTACGTGAGGAATGCGAACTCGCAAATATGATGGGAATCGTATTCAGACGAAAATAGTTGTTACCTGCGCGCGTGATTACTTCCTAACCGACATAAGGTTTCCAAAATCGGATTAACAACGAAACTCCTGTGTACGTATTAGGTTACTTGGTATTCTTACCGTGATTTAATATTTATTTTCTCAGGTAATCTAGTACTTTCTTACTTTCTCTTACTTAACAAACTACTTTATCTTCATGTTGGAATATTTCTTGATGTACTCTGATCGCGCGCGTGTGTTGTATTCCCATACCTAATGTAGTTCTTTAATATACCTCTAGTTGTAGAACTGTATATCCGGTAATAATAAATTTGAGATCTTCTGGTGCTTGTAGTAAATAAGTCTTCTCCTTTCATTCCATTTGTGTGCATTTCACCGTCAGTAATAGGTAGATGTCCGTAGATGTCATTCCTGCTAACGATTTTAATGTAACATTACTTTGATAATGTCATCTTGTTTATGTACTTTAGTTGAAAACCAACTAATTGTTTTATGTCAATAATCAGTGTTGTGATTTACCCATGACAAGATATGTGAAGAGACCTGAAATTGGACCAATCCGACTTAATACGCGGTTTTACGTGGTAATGTCTTCAATAAATATATTTAAATTTTAAATGATTGATTGGTTTTATGTTTTTGCATCGTAATATAATGATAAAGCTATATTCCGTTTATATGCACATTTAGATTAGATAGACTTTTGGATATTTTCCGTCCGGACACGTGCTTTTTTGAAAGCTTGGCACAAACAATATAAATTATATTCCTTTAACAATATATTTCAATTGAATCAATACTACATATCCATGTTGCTAAGGTTAAAGTAAATATTATATTCTATTGTAAAATATCTTGAAGCAGACATCGTTTGTTACGACAGTAACAATTACTATTTTATTGCAGATTCCTATTTTGTAAACCTAGTTTTAAGAATAATTCTAGGGTAGCGCCGCTAAACAATCATTTTAAAATTTGAAATGTCTTTGAATACAAATAATTTATTATTATTAAATAATAGGGTAAAATGCGAGAATGTTTCAATATACGTTTAGGTATTCATTGCTAACAAACACAAAAACCTGTGTAAACAAGAATAATACTATCGTACTATACTACTTATTTGTCTTGGACATCGGCTGTGAAATGTTTTATTGGCACATACTTACAGCGTGTATGACGTGTATGCCGATGTATCTGATTTTAAATATCTACATAGTACATGTAACTCTCGCGAATGATCTTTGTATCTCCATTTCATCTACCTATAATTTATTTATTTTGCATGTTCTTGATATTACTTGTGATATCTGCTAGTGCCAGGGCAAGGGTCTGTAGTATTTTCGTTGCAATAGTTAGTGATAGTGTTCTGACTACGACTGCTCTGGTAGCACTTGAGTTTTACCATCCATTTTGTTGTTCTTTAGGTAAGCATATCGTAGGAGATTTTTTTCCAGTTGTGGTTCCATATCTTTTTGCGTTTCCTTATAGTCTAATTCAGTACTTAGGGCCTACATTTATAAGAATTTATCATCTAGTGAACTGTCGAAGATGAATTAAATTCGTATATCGATATAGGTGTAATGATGTAAAAGATATTTTTGGCTTCATATTCATTATGTAGTTTGTAGTGACGGGTTCCCGTGCCTGCGCAAGCCAGGTGTGGACAATGCCAACGTATAGGATAGACATTGTATCTTGATAATGTTGTTGTTTTATAGGCTCTAAAGTAATTAATATAATGAATGTGTAATATAAATATTTTTTTAAAATCAATAAAGAGTGATATTAATATAATTGTATTATTTTTATAACCTATTTGTTTACTAATTTATTTATTAGTATTTTAATGTACACCTCAAAATAAGATCAGGACAAACATGTATAATAACAAGTGCACAATAGGCGGGCGGTCTTATTGCACAAGGCAATCTATACTAATATATAAAGCTGAAGAGTTTGTTTGTTTGTTTGCTTGAACGCGCTAATCTCAGGAACTACTGGTCCGATTTGAAAAATTGTTTCAGTGTTAGATAGCCCATTTATCGAGGAAGGCTATAGGCTATATATCACGCTAAGGCCAACAGGAGCGGAGCAGTAATGAAAATTGTGACCCAGACGAAGTTGCGCGGGTCAATTGTAAAACTATAAAGAGGTAAAGTTTGTGAGTTTGTGGGTTTTTGAGGTTGTAGGGATCTTTGGATCTACTGAACCGATTTAGAAAATTCTTTTACCAATAGAAAGCCACGTTATTTCTCAGTGTCATTGGCTATATATTAACCCGAAAAATACCGCCCAACGAAGTGGGCACGGGTCAGCTAGTAAATAATAAACGCGCGGCGGCAGCGCGGCTTAGAATGTTTGCAAATGCAGTATCGGCCTTTGGGGCTGTAGTTAGTACTCGATATAAATGTATTTCTTTAAATAATTCAAAAACATTATCACAAAAATTTTATATGCAAATAAATATTATCAGATATTTTGAAGATCCAAAGTCAAACGTGAATGAACTGCTCCAAGAAGCAAGTTCTGAATGAGTGGATGTTTGAGTTAAATAGTTGTAATACTCTTTGGCAATCTCTTACAGACAACCTTCATCATACTTATATGAGGATATAAAGGCGGGGGTAATCAAGGACCACGGACGTTTTGTTACTGCAACAATAAATTCTGTACAAACTATCTATACAGTCACAGACAATATAATACTGTACAGTGTACAGACAACAAAGCTATTTGATATACAGGCAAAAATATTGATTTTTCACAGCACTGCCAATGTTTATTTCTAATGTGTGCGTTATAATTTTTTAAGCTTTTGACATACTTACGAGTGTGTTGTACAATAATAGTCTACTCATCACACTCACAGCATTGTTTAAAAGTAGTTGCAAGTTGCCTGCATACCCAATAGCTTTGTTGAATTTACATATACTATGTATTGGCTATACTTTTGTAGAGAGGAAAGACAGTCAAATAAAATATCTGATAGTGCTTCACATAATAATCGTATAATAAAATTAGCAGTACAAAATCGAGATTCACAGTACCTACTCATACATATGTAAGTAGGATACAACATTATCTTATAGCTAGCGTCTATGTTAACTCGATTGAGAATATAAAATTGTGATTCATATCGACTAGGGCACAATAGGCGTAGGTGAATATCTAATCTGCATACAAATTATCATACCAGTCAGTCACCTTATTATTATTTATCTTATGAAGATGTATAAAGTTAAGTGAGTGAATATTTGGAAGAATATTTATATTATCTAGACATTAGAGATAGTGCGAGTATAAAGAGTTATCCACGAACCATGGAAATTGGCCATAAGATTCACAGTAGAAAGAAATTAGGCGGCAATATCTGGCTAAATTGTTAGGGCCTTCGGTCCATCATCTGAGAGGTGATACGATCCACTTCAATGGGTAACGATACCTATTGACATAAATAAACCCACCTCTATCACAATTTAAATCACATGTTGGTTCGAGGGGTTTACGGGAGTGCCGTTGGTCCCGTATGTATGAACTAAATAGGTAGGCACATATTATGTCACCATAGGACGTACTTCGTGATTTCCTGGCATACTGACGCTGCTTTCTACTGACTTCCCGATATATCGACGCTGTTGTTTCCACCTCCATGATCAAGGATACATTAGAAAATATGGACGGATGGTATTGGTAAAGGTACAATTCCGAAGGCGACTGCAGCGGCGAAGCCTTGGCTTGGTAATTTTCTAACATATAATCAATAGCAATGCCTTTCATTTTCACAGTTCAGAATTATTCAAGAGCTATTTTAAGTGGAAATTATTATAATTTATACCTAGTTATTACTTAGATCTTTTTCATATCTTTTCAGTATTTTTTTCCAAGCAGCTCCATGACGTTTTGAATTGAATTGCGGCAAATATCTGGAGTTCAGTAAAGGAACAACCAATAGTCACGAAGGATGTCCCACAGGTAAGTGACAATATAATTGTTTATGTAGTTAAATACGTGGAGGCAAGTAAAATGTCTACTGGCTGCCGATTGTGTCACTTGCAATCGTTTAAGGGGGTGATGTTATCAAAGTTTTAACGCGCAACTTCGTAAGATTTTATTTTACAGGGATGACTAGATGAATCGCCCTCTTAAACGAAGCAGATGGCTAAACCAACAGCCTAATAAGTTTTGTGTAAAGAGTAGGATAGAAAAGTTAAAGTTCAGAATCGCTTTTGGCCCCAGACTTATTCCTGTGTCCCTTGTTTAGTTCGGGGGCAGCACTTTTGCTGCGTGGTTTACGCTTGGGGCGCTTCCGAAGTTTCTTCATTTTGCCGACGCCCTGCGCTGGCGCTGCCTGCGCTCGAGTTTTTGTTTCGACTTCCATTTTTATACGCGCGAACATGTCGTAGTTTGTTATAGCGCACTGTTTACCTAGAAACGGGAAGATAAATTGTTAAAAGAAGTAGCTGAAAAAAAAAATCTTGGTACAGTCGACCGCAGATTCTGCCGTTCGATTCAGTAAACATGTCGAAGTGAAGGCTTGGGTGAAGTGATCACGAAGTGCAGCTGTCATTCCATCTTGATTACATGGATTGACATGTTTACAGAATCGAACGGCTGGACTAGCGTAGTGCGGAGTCTCGATAGAATACGAAGACAGCTAATGCATGGTTGTGCATAGCCACTGAAGTCGATTATAGGTACACCATTTCAAACTACTTTTAAAAAAATATTAATATTATAGGTACCTATAGAAAGTAAGGAAACACAACCCATATTACGGGGTATGAACCCAAAACAAAAATCTCAACATTCCGATTGAGACAATCATCATCCTTTGATGTCATTAAAGACCGGCTGCAACCGAAGTTTCGCAATCCAGTAGTGATATTCTGTAACAACATTTTCGTATCTCGACAATCGAATCCGAGGTGAGTTTCAAATGAAGACTTTTGTGTTGTGTGCAATAAAGCTCATTTTGTGAGTTTTGTCACTCAGGTGAAGCTCGATATCGAAATAGTTGTTTACAGAATAGACTAGCTGGTTTTAAGCTGCCTGTGTCAACCAACGACCACATTGTTTTGACTCATTTCACAGTCAGCCTCTCTAGGAGGGGAACGTTTCGACTCACCGTTGCAATATTCTTCACCGCACTCAGCGCAAGATATAATTCGCGTCTCGGTGACCCCTGAACGATTTTTCGTTTTTCGGAACATGGTGTTCTTAGCGTAATCCCTTTTGTCTTTTGCTTTAGTTTTAAGCTCGGACTTGCCTAGTTCTACTAACCTGAAAATATATTTTAAATATTAATTACCACCCAAGCATTGGCGATTCACAAGGACAGAAAGACGCTTACATATATAAAATTAGTTATGCAACTACTGCTAAAGAATCCCCATGACATCAAAGTAAAAAAACTACATCAGAGGATTCTATAATTGAAGTCTTAAAATAGACTTCCAGAGCCTAGGCTTTAAAGAAAGGTTTTTCGATAGTACGAGTAGTCTTAATACAGAATAAACTCACCTGTTAAAAAATTCTTCGTCCATCTTCAACTTAGGTCTGATAGAAGTAAGCATCCGCCACTCAATGGGAACAATACACAACTCTTCAAACTTCAGCCCTTTCATCTCCACTGGTATGGGATCCATGAATGTGAAATGTTTTTCCTCGTACCCTCTCGTCCCTAATGTCTCGTAAGCTTTTATTTCTTTCTTTGATGTCTTAGTTTTATTGTCTTCTTTGATTTTCACGTCTTCTGATCTTACCTGATGAATTTCATTTTAAGTGTTTGTAAATAAATGAGCATTGTCATAGTTCACTTTTGGTTATAATGCAACGTTACCTTCTCTGGTCGAGTTTTAAAGTCCGGCACTTTATCTAAAACTGCTCTATATTCTTCGGCAGTATTTATCACAGTTTTAGACAAGTCCAACATAGGAGCCTCATCCTTCTTTTTATCGAATAATTCGTCTATTTTAGACATATTTGCTAAGATATAGTGTGCGAAGTACAGCTAAATTGATACTGTGCGCGTATCGATTCAACCGATGTCGCGCCAACTTGGAAACCGTTGAATCGATAGCTTCTCGTAAGTAACCTAATTTTCCACTACGTGTTCCATGACTAGCCATATTGTGTTATTTCCGTAAGGAAACATTATAAATCTAAAACTTAGTTTTTACAAAATTTTCTTGATCTTCATGTTTATCAAAAAGTTCTCTTTTGGCAATATTTATTTGGTCTATTATTTTCTTTCGGTTTTCAACATCGAACAAATTAGATTTACCATTTCTTTCGTTTACATCATCTAGCCATAATTTCCTGTTTCCATATTTATCGTTAATGAATTTCTGAGATAGTGTCATTCTTTTCGTCGGAGACGTTTTGGGTGACTTTTTATTATCAATCATTTCGTTGGTTGTTAATTGTCCCAAAGGGTTAAAATCCGACTGTAAATTATTAATAGAATCGGTGATATTGATAGATTTCGAAATGTTATTATCTTGATTAGACCGTTTACTTCTCCAATATGATTGACTTAATGAGTTCCGATGTTTATTACCATTTTCGATTGTTTTTTCAGACCTAGTTGGTGGACTTGGAGAACGACTATCTTCACTAGAATGTGATAAATATTGTCTAGCTTGTGGTCTATATTTTTGGCGCATTTTTCGTTTTTGGCTATAAAATGGGTCTTTCTCACTTTGTTTTTTGTACTGAGCTGCAGGTCTGTTAACGCCCCACTTGGGCCGATTTTCTAAATCTTTCTTATACCTTTCCTCTGATCGGAAACGTCTATCTTTTTTCATTGTATTATGATGGCTATCTTGTGGCGCATTTTCATCAATGTTTGGATAATCTTTGTCTATATATCTTTCAGGTTCGTCGGTTTCTATAATTTTATCGGTAGTCGATTTAAATATTGAATCAGTTTGAGTTGCTGCGTCTTTCATTCTTAATGTTCGATATTTGTTTGGTGTCAATATTTTCCCGATGTCTGTTATGTCATTCGTATTATTCAAAGAGTTTAATGATACACTATACAAATTGTTGGCCACATTCTGGGGAACTAGTACTGCTAGCTGTATGTTATTTGGCTGCGTGTTTATTACTTCATTTGTCCCATTTAACCCAATCGGGACGATGTTAAACTGTCCATCCGCTAGAGCTAATGGAGGTACGCTATGAATGAATAAATTAAGATTCCCAGGACCTACTGATCTAGGAGAATTAAACTCCGTTGTTTGATGAGAATTACATTCCCTTTTTTGACTTTTTGCGGAATGTATATCGTATGTTCTACTCGTTTTAGTTGGACTCGTAGGTTCCACACGAGGCGTTGTTTCAGTTACTGGAGTTTCTTCTACTTTTGGTTTAGGAACATTTTCCACATTCGAATTATTATTTGTGTTTGCGTTTCTCTTGTGGAAGCTAAATCTCTTTTCTTTTTCTAGCTTAGCTTTCCTTTCAGCGTCCTCCAGAGCCCTCTTCAACGTGTCTAATTTCTTTTGCTCCATCATTTGTTTCTCCTCTAATTTTCTTCTCTCATCTTCCAGTCTTTGCCTGTCTTCTTCTTGTTGTCTCTGTATGCGTAATTCTTCTAGCCTTTCTTCTCTTAATTGTCGTTCCCTTTCTTCTTGACGTCGTTTCTCTCTGTCTTCTAACTGATTCAATATAGCTGATTGCAATTCTAATGCTTTCAAACGTTTGTTTTCTCGCTGAGCCTTAATTTCAGGCTCTATTGGGACGTTTTGTCCTCTTAAAAATGTTCTGAAAAGTACATGATAATCAATAATGTTAATCTTAGAACGTCGTTGTATGTAAATTACTTTATTGTGATTGGTACGACTAACCTTCCTTCATCGCTCCCATTGCAGGATGATCTGTCGCAGTCTACCCCAGTACTATTGCTCGAACTTCTTTGGTCTATGACTAGAACCTCAGCTGTGTTTTCAATCATATTCAATCCTCTTTCCACCCAAGACGGTGTGCCTTTCTTTTGATTTGGCATCTGCGTACAAAATAAAAAGTAATTATAGTAATTTATATCAATTTAAGCTATTAACCCATTACAGAAAAAGATCGATGCCATTAGTATTATAATCACAAAAGATACATGGTGCATCGATTCTAAATTAGGCTATTAATATTCCGATTTTTTCTATTAGTTGCAAACACGAAATGAAGCCGCTCGCCGTAGCGGTTAGAATACCACTACTAAGGTTTCGAGTCTGGTTTCTTGAAATTACAGAGATATTGTTATTGCAAGATTGCACAATGCCGTCACCACTGGTGACAAAAAATATTAAGACGGCGCCCATCATCAGGGACAACATCTCTGTTTATAAAAATAGTGATGATAACTTAGCTACCTGGGGCAGCCTAGCATTAGGAGCCGTCGGTTCCCAAAGGCGGCCGGTGGCGACCCCGCGGTCGCCCCATCGTAGCCGCCCCTCTTCTGATGTCCTAGGGCTGCGAGCTGACCACGCCCCATCCGACATGCCTGACTTGCCGCCACTGGAGTCCCTGTTTCTACAAGAATTCTTAAATTAGTACTATCCGTGTTCCGGGGGTTTCCTATCCGGAAAAATTACACTCTTCCATCACCCTATAGACTTCATTAGAATTCACCATCGTCAAAGAAGGAACACTTTGTGCATTACTTGCTCATACTAGAGAGTAGAGATCCAGAGGTTTAGGCTATCAGTGTACTAAATAATGAATGATTTTGAAATTAGATTCGAAAGTCTTGTTGTTCAACACTGAATGTATATCGGTATTCAAGAGGGTGAAGAAAAAATTAACCGTGATAGTGTGTTTGACGCCTTTTTGTACATATTGGAGATTTAGAGAGAATCATCTATCTCCATTTTTGATGGGTCTGCCGGTGTCTACATTTAATTAGTATTCTTCGTTATTTTAACTAGATATTGTGAGGTGTATTAAGGTACCTATTTTTGAAAACAACAATGACCAGCTAGTCTATTCTGTAAACAATTATTTCGATATCGAGCTTCACCTGGACACAATCTGGCGAAATGGGGATTCATGGACCCGTCGGATACTCAATGTGAGTGCGGTGCTCCTGTTCAGACCATGAGCCACACGTTGGAGTGCCCCAAGTGCCCATACACCTGTACTTTGGGGGATTTAATGAATGCCACCGACGCTGCAATTAACGTAGCCACCTACTGGGCCCAAAAAATTTAAGAAGTTAACCATCGACTCGAAAAGAAGAAGAAGAAGAAGAAGAAGAAGAAGAACCTGAGTGACAAAACACACAAAATGAGCTTTATTGCACACAACATAAAGGTCTTAATTTGAAACTCACCTCGGATTCCACTGTCGAGATACGAAAATGTTCTTACAGAATAGCAGTACTGCACAACATAAACTAAACTATCCGCTCTAAAGGACTGTTGCCCGAACGATCCTGAGCAGTATTATTAGGAAGAGAACGACTAGAATCGCATGTAGAAACTTTTCATTGAACAAAGACACCACGGCCTAAGCTAGTGGAAAATAATTGGCTCTATTACTGGTAAATAGTAAATTGTTGGGGACTAAATACCTAACGTAGTATTGATTTCACTTGTGTAGGTATGAGATATCTTCACGCTATTCCGTTATAATGTTAGAGAAAAAACTAGTGCAAGTGTGTCTAATGATGAGATGAGGTGCTTCGTCACCTCTTGAAGATTGCTCTCCAAGAATACTTTAGCGTTAACTATCGAAAGTTTTTACATCGTTATAAGACGTAAAAGTAATATGACTATTTGGATTATGTCAAGAGGAGCGTCAGCAGACGTATCTAAGTTATTTTCGACACTATTATAGACTCTGGGCTGGTTAATTAATTAATTGTCAGTTCCATGAGCATGACGAGTTGGTGTAGCCATGCAATAGACGTTCGACCAAAAAAAAAAGACAAACAGTATAAAAACTGTAGCTTTTGCTGAAATTGACACCAGTTGCACCACCTAGAATAGACGTAAGGCGTAGTTGGGTATCTTTTTTTTTGTTAGTGGACTCGAAGTGTACAATTACAATGACAAGAGCATACTAGGTGACGAATGCAAAAAAACTCAATTACCAACCTTTGTAGAGACTTCGTATTTATGAAAAATGTCTTATAAACAGAGTTGCACAATTATTTTGGTACTCGATTTACTACGTTATTATAACGCGTGACTAGCAGCGCTTAAAATAAAAAAGCGCACAAAACGTTGCAAAATATAAAACAATAAAACGTAAGTTACACAGGTAATTAAAGCGCGAGTGCACTACATCGGTAAGTTTCCGCATTCAAGGTAATCTCACCTGTCGTCTTTTCCTTCTTGTTGCCACGCCACGACAGGGCTGCGATTGCTGGCTTCGTGGATCGCTCTGTGGCCGCTTCTGTTCATGTGGTTGAGGGTCTCGCTGCCGTAGCCCGACGTGTCGCCTTCTCCGTCCTCGTCGTAGAATGAGAACCTCTTCGCGCTCGTCATGTTCCGGTTGAGCACATTGTTCCTCCTGTCGTCCTTCACGGACCTCTCCTCAATGTTATGTATCGGCGGCAAGCTGGGGCTTCGCTGCCGCTGCGTAGGCTCTTGGTACTCGTAAGACGACTGCTTATGAAGCTCCAATGTACTCGCGAATTGATTCCGCACTTGCAAACGATTAGTATACCGCTCACCGGAGCCCCAAGGCAGGTACAGATGGGACATTTCCTCTGAAAATAACAACAGAATTGTCGTTGGTACTTAATTCCTAAAACCGCCACGATAATTATATAAACACAAAACAATTCCAAACGAAACAAACACTGAAACTATCTCTAATAGTCTACTTTCTATTTTATTTTTATTAGCAAGGAAAACTTGATAACTACCGTCCATGACAACAGCCGTCTTTGAATTAACTGTTCAGTTTTTTTATTCGAAAAAGATAAATGAAAAACCTTCCCCTTTATGTGCAAAGGGTTTTAGTTTTATCGATAGCGCACGCTGAAAACGTAAGTCATTCATGCGAGCCTTAGGCTGCATAATATAATGTTATAGTGAGCAAGTGTTGTAAACCACCGCAGCTTTATGTTAGCGCGGAGGACACGCGACCATTGAAAGGCTTTTAATTTATTGCGTCTATAAAAATTGAGGTTTGAAAAAGTCAATTGTTTTATAGTTATAACCCAGGTAATTCAAAGAGGGCACGTTTAAAACGTTTAAAGCTTACGTGTCTGTTATGTGCACTTTGAATAAATCACACTCTTATTGTCATTAGGGTAAGTAGAATGAGTATATCATCTACATAATAATATGCAGATGAGCAGATAAGAAATGTAACTATTTAAGTACTTCCGAGACTTGAACATGTTAAATGTTTCTGCTATTACATAAACGTAGTACTACGACGGTATATCACTGAAGATCACTTTCGTTTGTTCTTGTGATGCGATATGAAACAATAGCATTGTTCTTATGGCACGTATTTCTATTTAGGTCCATTACCTACTGTTAGCGGTGGCGGCCTACGAATGGGGACGACGATACAGGCACAACTTTACTTATTTTGATCCGACACACAACACGCAAAGCTTACGGAAACAATTTGAAGAAATGGTATAAGCTTGCTATAAGGAACCGCATTCATGTTGTCGTTGGTTTTGTTTTGAAAATCAGACCATTCACAACATAACATTACGTGTGCCCCAACATAATTAATTTCTGTAACAAATATGTTTGTGTTCTATCTATAGTGAGAGTAGCTACCAACGACAAATATAGCCCTGCATTAGATATATATTTACGCTGTGATAAGGTCAACCGCACGACAGAGTTAGCACTTGTACTATGTAGACCTAAAAGCCAATTCTCGTACTAATACGAACGCTTCTAGCACGCTTTTAGTGTTCAAATTCAAGTTATCAGCGACAGTCAATGTAAAAAGCTTGTCAACATGTAGTGAAATAACTTAGTAGAGTTTTTTAATCATTGGGACTACGATGCCAGTGCTCCTTAAAAACGGGAATTGCTCTTTG
Organism: Lacanobia wlatinum; assembly: GCA_947578705.1. Lineage (NCBI taxonomy): Eukaryota > Metazoa > Arthropoda > Insecta > Lepidoptera > Noctuidae > Lacanobia > Lacanobia wlatinum. Next base: position 17,554,998 of record OX388039.1, read on the forward strand.
CAAAATAAAAGAGCACACAAGGTCTAATTAATGTTACTAAGGAGAGACGTGCAGTTGACAGTACCGCGAGGGCGTGCAATAAGCTAGACGTAACATATTTGTGCCGGAAGCGGTGGAATCCTCAACAATTTATGTCCCTAGGAAAATATTTACTTATACGAAAGCAGGCGGCCAAGGATCTGGGGCATGTAAGCTACAACAATTCGTTGAACTTTAGTGGAGAGTGAAATGTGGCGTTCTTTGGTCACGGCCTGAATAATTCACTATTTAATAAGTACGGATCGATTACAGCTGTTATCCGTTTGACCATTTTTTTTACGGCGACTGAATCTAAAATGATTTCTTAAAGATATTTTTCTATTTATTGTTTCAATGAGCGACTGGTAAGTAGATAATAAAGGAAAATAACGGATAGTAAATAAAAACAAGTGTTCTAGCTAGTAATTGTATATTTTGTTAGAGCCGTCACGCTCTCTTGGAGCGCAGACGCAGGCGGGCGCTAGGTATTAACGAGCAGTGAGTGTTTCTGTTACTCTGTTACATTATTTAACGCCAGCACGTTACCTGTCCGATGTAGATCGAAACTGCAATAATAGTTATTGTTTAATGTGCCAGTCGACTTTAGATGTAGAAACTCTACGAAAACAATTAAGACTTTCTGTTTTAAAGTTCTAAAAACAGTAGAATCATCAATATTTCACGAAATGAGATACGACATTTTATGAGAAGACCAGCTTCTGCCAGCGGCTTCGTTCCCGCGTGGTCCCTAGGTAACATACTCCCGGGATAAAAAGTAGCCTATGTCCTTTCTCATGCTCTAGACTATCTGTGTACCAAATTTCATTTAAATCGGTTCAGTAGTTTTGCCGTGAAAGCGCGTACTTGGAAAGTACTTGGAAAAAAATTCAGTACCGACATAAACGTTCTACCCTAAAACAAGAAAAAATGTTTTGGTCTTTGAACGTTCAGCAGCTTTTTGCTTAAATAAAATATTATGTAGCTGTCTGTCGTGTTATCGTTTTATGTAATCTTCAGTAATAATAAGTCACAAATTACACAGTAGGGCGACATTTTGAAGAGCGATTTTAATATAGATATTAATTTTCACTGAAGTATCGGATGTTTTGATTGCATTTGGTAGATATCAATTAAATTGATTCCACAGAAATATTAATTAGATTCACTATCTCATCGGAATGACGAAACTTTAATAAAATGAATATATTTAGACTTCAGCTGACGTTATGAAAAACCTCGTGATAATAAAGTTGTAGATAAGGTGATAGATGTCTAGTGATTGAAGCATTACGTTCTACAAATCAATACGACTGAAAGCCTAGTGATTATGTTGTGGACGTTATTTCAATTTCAAGGGTGAACTAATGGGTGAAATGTACGCGTATGTTGAAAACACAAAGGTCATTGGTTCCATCAACCTTGAATTCAGATTGTGACTGATTGTTTCATCGACTGCCGCCCCAACATTGTCAATTTTAACAATCGTTTTTCACTATTGTCATTTGGTAACGCTCCGCTGTCATTTTAAAGCGAGGAAACAATTTGATGGCTGTTCCGCTGTCGTAAACTGAAGTACTTCCTGGCGACGGAAACACTGACGACCTAAATTGGAATTTGAAGTGACTCAATACGGTTAATTTGAAATAAGAATTGCTTTCGTAACACAATAGAATAAGCGCTTACGCAGCGAAGTGCTTAACTTGGGTGAACATTAATAACCGCTGACCTAGCTTTAGGGCACCAGCCACACATTTTTTAATTGCTTGCTTACTGAGCGTGATTTTAAACCCGTCTCCTACGATATTATCCTAACAATTTTACATTTAGAAATTCGTTTTCTCCCGCATTTTAAAAATTTAACGTTTCTTAGATGAATTCGTGATCGAATTCCAAGAAATGTGCTTTCTCACACCTTCTCGCCGAAAGATTCATGGGTAATAATGAAACTATTTTTTTTGTCTCGAAAATGCTAAGAAAATCGGAACGATTACTTAGATACTTGCACGATATTAATTAACTTTTTGTTGTAGGTAACTTGTAAGCCATTGAAAATGTGGAAACTAAATAGATATCGTGTGATATTTTTTTTTACATAAACACCACTTCAGAAAGTGAAATTGATGTCATGCTCGTGATTTATGTCCATTTCTTAGCAAAATGTAATGAGCCGGTCTTACGCGTATTATTTCAAGAATTAATTAGGTTAGGTACTCCAAAATTTGGAAAAGTATGGTTTTGTTAATACGTACCGTTCTATGTTGTCGCAATCCGAAAACAACTAGTAAAACCAACGTGTCTGAAAGTCGCGAATGTTAAATCTCCTTGATGGAATCACGACCGTGAATGCGTTTCGAAATGGTTAGGGAGCGTGATGCAGATGCGGCTGTGCACCAGGTCGGCGGCGCGGCGCACTGGCGGCGCGGGCGGCGGCTCGCGGGCTCGGCTCGCGCACGCACCACTACGGAGTACGCACCTCTCTCCCGCGCCCACTGCTGCTTCTTCTGCTGGACGAGCGACGCCGGCTTGCTCACCGACAGCATCGCACCACACTATTCATTACACTTTCTAATGCCCCGTATTGCACACACGTTGCGTTTCGTACTACCGCAGCTCGCAGGCCGCAGCGCAGTTACGGTGCACCAGCTAATGAGTGCTTTTTAAAAACGGACGCTCGCGCATTGCCGGCGAGCGCGCGTCGCGGTTCGCTTCGCGCGTGCACTCATTGTCCGCGGCTGCTGGACTCGCTCGCGCTCTACCGACACGATTCAATCACCAGGCAGACAGTTTTTTAAAAATTAACGGCACCAACACGCACGCATATCGGAGTAATTACAATAAACGCGATCGTGTAAGGGTCAGACGGTAAACATGCCGGCGGCGAGTATCGAGCTGGTGTCTAGACTCCGGTGCCTTATTGTTTCAGAAGGCGACACGCGAATGAGACTTTCAGGGAAAAGCCTCGGAAAAGCCGCCGATCGATATGATTGTCATGGTAACGTTTGTTTCACGTGCTCGCGAGGAGTCGTGGCATTTTTCTCTTATTTGCATTTTAGGCCACGAGGTGACGCAGATGTTGTTATGTGGGACGATTAATAACACGGCGCCAAGTGCTTATTACATTTTAAACGGTCTTGTGTGTACTACGTGGGTATTTGTATTGTATTGTGGGCTGGCGGAGCACACCCGTAGGTACTATAAAGTACTAAACTACATATAGAAACTCCTGGGAGGTTTACTTGAAAGTTGGAGCTTAGTATTCATTTCATGTTCCATATCAGCGACGAGGAGAGAGCCATTTTGCAATGACATCATCTCAGGAAATCACGTCGATATAATTTGCAGATAGGCAAATATAATTTTTTTTGCAAACCGATAATATTTCAATCAATAGCTATCGTATTTCCAATAGTAGATACTTAGGTACTCAGCCAACGAAGTATGAGGTCATTCCGGATATCCAGGAATACCTAATGGAACATTTGTCTTGTATCAAAAATACGTTGCATTTTCTGCTTTATTACCTTTTATTATAAAATTGCAACTAAAAATACCTATCTGTTGTTTGGTTTCAGTAGAGAAGTAGCAGGAACTTACTGAAGAACACAAGGACTGGCGAACTTCTCTACCTCTTAACAATAGATACCTATTTATTATCTAAGCCCTCAATGGTTCAAGGCGTCGCATCGGACTGAGGAGTGAGAGGTCGCGACTTCGAATCGATCGAACCTCATAATAGGTAGGTAGTTGAAACAAGTTAGGAACTAAGACCTACTACTATTAATAGACCACGTCAATTGACTTGCGTAGGTAATGGTGATTTCAATGCCTAGTTATTTAAGACCCAAAAACGAGAACGTAACGTTTTGCTATTGTTGCGAGCCGAAAACACGTCCATTTACATGCAATATACAAACGTAAGATTTATCATGTGGCCCAACCCAATGTAAGCAAGTTTAGTGGTAAAGCGCTTATTACACTACACAGTACACGGTATTCAGGGCCCGGTGGCAAGGGTGGGCGTGGCCCCTAACTAGGGAGCCGCTTATTACACTAGCCGGTCGTTAACTCAGTTGTGAAGTGACCAGCGTTGCCAACGTGTGGGGAATTCCCCAAACTGCGGGGATTCCAAATATCGATTTTATTCTTCTGACATTATCCTAAATATCGAATTTGTGGGGAATCAGTAGATGTTTTGTCCCCAAATTGGGGAAATTGACTTACGTTTTCGGGGAATTTATTAAATTGGTGTTGGCAACACTGCTCCCTAACTCCCTAAGCGCTATTACACTACCCGGTAGTAAGCGAGTCAGGGAGCTAACTAGACCGGGCGCTCCGGTCACCCTAATTAGGGTCCCTAACTCTTATTACACTACCCTAAATCGGGACTTAGGGCCCTGAATACTGTGTAAGCGCTTTAGTCTCTCTCTGAACCGGCTGGACCGATTTTGACGGAACTTTCACTGGCAGATAGCTGATGTTTTAGGGATTATTTTTTAATAGGATTCCGCGTAAAAAAAGAAAATTAAAATTAAATAAAAGTGTTTGACGCGGACGTAGTCGCGGGCAACAGTTATATGTTTAATAGCTACAGATAATTAGGTTGTAGATAGGTACCTATTTAATACACTTTGCTCTTAATTATATCACACTTACCAGCCATGTTACATTATACGAGTTACTATGTTGGGTGTAATTAATCCGCGATAATATGATAAAATTGTGAAAGCGTTTGAGAAAACGGCATAACATTGAAATGAGTTAACGGTTGTTAACTTAGGATTATGGTTAACGCGTGGCAAAACATTTAATGGCAATGTTCGTATGTTCATAATCCAATCAGCAATCGAGTGAGGTATTAATCTTGCCGTTGTTGTCGTAGTATTTTTAGGGTTCCGAACATCCGTAAAAACGCTTATAGGAACACTCAGAGGGCTTAGTGTAAGTTTTTTAACGCACTCGATCGCGTTAACGTAAATGTTCGCTTATGTCAAAATGTATAGAAAAAAAAAAAGGTTTCCGTTATTGTCACCAGACGGCGCTTATTCAGTTTCAATACAAATTGACGTTTATGCTAACACGATGGAGAACGTTAAAAAGCTCGCACTAAGGCCACAGGTGTCCGTCTGTAACAGCCAGTTTTCTCCAGATCAACTGGACCGATTCATTTGAAATTTGGTATACATATGGACTTCTGTGACCCAAACACGGACGCTTTACGTAAATAAATAAATTTTAGCATGGGGTTCACTTTTGGGGGTCCAACTAGAAAATTAAAAAAAAAATACATGTTTTTCAAACTGTAGGTATCGTGTGACATATCAAATGAAAGGGCTTACTGTGAGGGCTTAAATTATATGTACTATATTTTTTCATAATTAGACCAAAAATGACCATTGCAATGCGCAGGACCGAAACTACAGAGCGTAAAATTAAAAAAAAAATGCAGATAATAGTTCTATACCTAAAGATTACAGGAAAACCTATATAAGAAGTCTGTAGTGTTAAATAACATGTTAAAAAAATGAAATAGGTTCGGAACCCTTTGCACGCGAGTCTGACTCGCACTTGATCAGTTTTCCTGTAGCGTGCGTGATTTACTTTTCTACCAAGATAAAAACAATACTGAAATATAAAAACTTCAAAACAAGTCACTTTTCAAGCACTTTGATGCAGTTGGTGACATCTTCTTCACTGACGAATCTAATGTTAGGATTTTGCTATTGTCTTGGTGAGATTAAGCACGCGATTCTTAACCTAGTTTTGTTATCAAAATCTGTTTTTGGTGTTGTGTCTATTGTTTTGGAAATGAGTGCCGAAGAACCCCCTGACGGTCTGAGATATAGAGATTTTGGAGTGGTCGCAATTCTCCGATGATGGTCGCGTAAGGTCTGAAATGAGAAAACGCCGGAGGACCTGAGATTTATGTAGACGCGAAAAGGAATAAGCCGCCGTCTGACTCAACTCAGTCAGTTTACACTAGACCCGTATTTGAGAGTGACTCCAAAGTACTCTATAGTGAGAGCGACAGAGCACCCTTCACCGTCTTTATTTCTAGGATGGAAACAGACCCTAAGCAAGGCCTAAATTTAAACTCTCTGAGGTTTGCACAGTTTATCCACAACAAAGGGTTTAGAGGTGTTGTGCAGGGCAGTGTCAAATCAACGGGTCGTAACAGGATGTCTGTAGACTTTGTTACATTCAACGATGCCAATCAATTTGTCAACAACCCCATTTTAATAGACAACAAAAACGTGGCGACCATCCCACGCTTCCATGTTACACGCATGGGAGTTGTTAAGGATGTATCCACAGATTGGACTCTTGAGGAGCTAGTTCTAGGCATAGAGACTCCTCGTAACTGTGGGGAAGTAATTAGGGCTAGGAGACTGAATTTTAAATATAGAAAAGCGTGTTCCGTTTCTTGGTCTCCCTCAACAACAGTAGTGCTGACTTCCTCTGGCCATATACTCCCAGAAAAAGTATTCTGCTATAATGCTTCTCTTCCTGTTTCTGTGTACCATCTTCCCACAATTCAATGCCGTAACTGTCTTCGTTTTGGCCATATTAGCACCAAGTACAGATCTAAGCCCCGTTGTTACCGATGTGCTCAACCACACCTTGGTGATAGCTGCAATGTTCCGGATCCACAAGTTACATGTCTGTTGTGTGATGGTGGAAACCATAAGGCATGACAAGTGCCCTGAACATTCAAGACAGAAATCAATTAAAATGGCTATGTCCCAAGAAAACCTTAAGCTACCGTGAGGCTTCAGTTAGGTTTCCCCGTCCCAAAATGTTGTACTCCAATGTAACTGTAGGTCCCTCCACTTCTAAACCATCTCAACATCCTCCTTCTGATCCCATCTCTTCTCAGCCCCTTTTAATAGCCCTACTTCCTCTCCATATGCAAGCCCTGTTAAGTCAGTTTTGGAAAAGTGCCGAAGGCTTGGAAGCAAGCTAACGTGCAGCCCGTGCCCAAGAAAGGTAGTCGAGCTGACCCGTCGAATTATAGACCTATCTCGGTAACGTCCATACTCTGTAAGAGTATGGAACGCGTGCTGAATCATAAGATCCTGGCATACCTAGAAGCGAATGATGTCCTTAGTGACCGACAATACGGGTTCCGCCGAAATCGGTCTACTGGGGATCTTCTTGTGTATGCCATTCCCATCTGGCGTGAGGCCATAGAGAAGCACGGGGAGGCACTAGCGGTCTCCCTTGACATCTCGAAGGCCTTCGACAGGGTCTGGCACGATAGCCTTATTAGTAAGCTTCCTTCCTTCGGTCTGCCCGCCGGATTGTGTGATTGGATCGCGGATTTCCTGAGGGATCGGTCTATCCGAGTGGTTATAGATGGCTGCTCGTCTGGACTGCTGGATATTAATGCCAGGGTTCCTCAGGGGTCGGTGCTTTTGGCAACACTGTTCTTGCTGCATATTTATGATCTGCTAAAACCCGGTACCTTTGGGTATGCAGACGACAGCACTGTTGCTGAGAGATACATGTCCGACGCACGAGCTGGTGGGTCGCAGATCCGGTCTCTCCGGGAGGCTATGGTTGAGCGCTTGAACGTGTCCTTACAGGCTGACTCTGAATGGGGCGATGCCAATCTGGTCAAGTTCAAAGCGTGTCTATTTTCCGCCAAAAGGAGCCAATTCCACTCAGCTCCATCTTTCTGAGGTGCAACCGTGCCGATAACCGACCGACTTGAGCTTCTTGGGGTTACATTAACATCTACCCTCAATGTTGGCCCTTTCATAGAGGCAAAAGCTCAAGTGGCTGCAAAGAAGTTGGGGATCCTAGCAAAGGTGACACGGTACTTCACGCCAGAACAGCTGCTCAGACTCTATCAAGCGCAAGTTTGATCGTGTATGGAGTACTGCTCTCATCTTTGGGACGGATCTGCCAGATACCAGCTTGATGCCCTTGAGTCAATTGAGAAACGAGCCAAGAGAATCATCGGCAATGATAGGCTCGTCGCGACGAAGCTCCAAAGTCTTGAGCATCGACGACGAGTCGCTAGCCTGTCGGTTTTCTACCGGTTGCATTTTGGGGAATGTGCGACGGAATTGCATAATTTAATTCCGCCAAGCCCGTTCCATCATTGGACCACAAGACGAACGGCGATGCGCCACCGGTACATGGTGGACATCCCACCCACACCCACTAAACATTTTGGGAACACATTCATAGTGCGTACAGCTAAGGAGTGGAATTCCTGCCGGAGTCTGTGTTTCCTGATAGCTACAATCTGGGAGTCTTTAAGTCAAGAGTGAATAGGTTACTTCTAGGCAAGCGTGCTCCATCCTCGACCACATCATCGCTTACCATCAGATGAGATAGTGGTCAAACGCGCGCCTATAAATAGTAAAAAAAAAAGTCATCTTACACCAAGACTGTTTATCGTTCCCCAAGACCTCGTCTGGAGCTGGGAAAATCTTATGATACCCAAGCCCACAGGTCAATGGCTTATACCCCTAGCTCTTCTCAACGTAATGGCTGTGCTTTGAACTCCCATTACGTTGAAACCACTCCCCTCCCCACCCCTAATGACAACTTAATAGAGCTCCTAGCTTCTCGCTCATTAATATGTTGTCTAAATTTAGTGACGCAATACCGGACAATGTCGTAATACTAGTTCAGCAGCTCTTAGAATCCTGGACTCGCCAAAATGGAAAAGATCCTTCATTGGAACTGTAGATCGATTCGCAGAAAAAAACACGAATTGATCTATGTCATCAATCGTTTCACACCCGTTGTCATTGCCGTGTCGGAGACGTGGCTCAGGCCTGGAACTCCCTGTAGGGTTCCTGGTTTTTCATGTCTTCGGGATGATAGGGAGGACGGATGGGCCAGCTGCGCCCTATTGGTTGGCAGATCTATCATTTTTTCCGAGATTCCTCTCCCCAACCATGATTCTGGTTTACATGTTGTAGCCATTAGAGCGCTAGGCATATCCTATGTGTCTGCCTATATCCCCCACCCCAATGCCAATGTTTGGTCTGAATTGAACTCTATCCTGTCTTCTATCCCAAGCACCTTGATTGTGCTCGGTGATTTCAATTGCCGCCACAGCCGCACCCTTTGGGGATCTCACTGTAATGAGCCCTCCTCCAGCTTTTTGTTAGATCTTTTAGATGACTGCAACCTTTGCGTCCTTAATGATGGATCTGCTACCCGTAGGGTTTCGCCTACCCAAAACATTAGTGTTCCCGACCTTACTTTCTCTTCCCCTTCCTTAGTGTCATCTCTCTCCTGGCCGGTTCTCCCTAATTCCTACGGGAGTGATCATTCCCCTATATTGATTTCGTTTCCAAGGACTCATCCTCTGGTCTCATTTCTCTTCCCAATTAGATTCAGAACTTTAAAACCTCCCCCCACTAAACTCCTCCAATTCACTTACCGTCTACAATGATTTTGTTGAATGTTTGTCGAAAGCGGCCGATTCCTCAATCCCCTTAAAGAACTCTGCTCGCCGTCTATTACCTTCCCCACCTTGGTGGGATGCTGAGTGCTCTGATGGTGTTCGAAAACGTAAAGAAGCAGAAAATACTTTTGCGTCTAGTTTAGACATGCTTAAATATCTGAATTTTAAAAAGACGTCTGCAAGAGTCTGTAGGTTATTGGCAAAAAAGAAAAGGTCTGGCTGGCTCAAGTTTTGCGAATCTCTGTCTCCTCGCTCTCCAGTTTCCCTTGTTTGGAAAAAAATTAAAACCTATCGCAGAGCTTGTGACAATCAGTCTTCCATAATCACAACCAATGAATCTAGTTCTTGGTTAGAGGATTTTATTACAAAATTAGCCCCCCCTCTTGTCCCTAGTTTTCAATGCCTTCCAACTGCAGATCCCCCTTCTCCCACTTCCTCTGATAGATTTGATGACCTTTTTTCGTATTCAGAATTGACATGTGCCTTGGAACATCTTCGTAATTCTGCTCCGGGTTTCGATGGAATTCCCTATTCCTTAAATACCAAATCCTCTTCAAATTGTGAATTAATCTTCCTCGACCTAATCAATTCCTTTTTCGCTACTGGTCAAGTCCCAGAGTCCTGGAAAACCCAAATTATTATCCCCATTTTGAAACCTGGGAAAGACCCAAAAGATTCTTCCTCCTATCGTCCTATCCTCTGTGTTGGCTAAAATCATGGAAAACCTTATAAAGAATCGACTTGAATGGATATTAGAAACCAAAGGCATCTTAGCCAGGTCTCAATTCGGTTTTCGAAGAGGCATGCCACTCTAGATAGCCTCAGTATCTTCTTATCCGATGTCCGCATTGCTTTTTCCAATAATGAAAGCTTTCTTGGCGCTTTCCTAGACATAATCAAAATCAAAATCAAATCGTATATTTCAAATAAACCATTTACAGGCACTTTTGAATTGTCAACGTCGGTCAGTCAAAAACATGAAGCTATTTGCACGTTCCAAAGCGTAGATCTCTATGGAGAAGAACGCGCAAGAAACTCCACGGACACTCTTTTAAACCATGTGATGTGTTACAAAAATCTTGTTAACATTAACATTGATTGCTTCTATATGTGAGGACAATGCAAAGAACAAGAAAACATATAAACAATTCAAAATGCAGGTACAGATTAAAATAAGCCAGTGGCAGGTAAGAGATGACCAGTTTCAACTGACGGCGCCCGTTCACGAACATGACGCGTGCATCAGCACCATCTAACTCAACCATTTTGAAGGGAATCAAATGATCCAAAACACGCGCCACCATCAGCAAAACATTTGTGTGAGCACGACAAGCTCTCAACTGCCACGCTCGTTCATGTCAAACTAATTTAATAACGAAATCTATAATTACATATGTAAATGGCTCCATAGTGCTCACATTTACAAAAAATTGAAAATATGCTTCTACGTTATACAAAACTATGGTTTCAAGTAACTAAGAAAAGAAAAAAAAAGAAGGCTGCTTTATTGTGTATACTTTGCTAATACAATAATGCAAAGAAATGATAAATAAATGATTGTGTAGGAGAACAAAAAAAGGGTAAGCATTTCTTCCAATTATCGAAAACCTAACAAGTGGACCCATGCTGCTGTGGCTGTGGAGCAGGACCGGCATTTAGCCAAGCATTTTTATCAAGGACATAATCTTCCAGTTTATAATATGCTTGTCTACATAATGTGCGTTTTATACATGTTTTAAATTTTCTCTCATTCAGTTCGAGAATATTAAGTGGTATTTTATTATAAAATTTAACACAGTACCCCATAAAAGAAGTGTGTACTTTAGCTAATCTGAATCGGGGTTGATCTAATTTGTTCCGATTTCTAGTATTAAAATTATGCCTATCACTAATTTTACTAAAAAGATGAAGATTTTTCCGAACATACATAATGTTTTCATATATGTATTGACAAGGTACCGTCATGATGTTAATATCCTTAAACAGTTCCCTTAGGGAATCGCGCCGGCGGAGATTGTAAATGGCTCTGATAGCTCTTTTCTGCAGAATAAATATAGACTCGATGTCTGCAGCACGTCCCCATAATAAGATACCGTAAGACATGATACTATGAAAGTAACTAAAATAGACCAACCTCGCGGTATCTATATCAGTAAATTGACGGATTTTTCTGACAGCATATGCTGCTGAACTTAGCCGTCCCGCAAGAGATGTTAAATGAGGACCCCATTGTAGCCTTGAGTCAAGCGTGATCCCCAAGAAAACTGTGTCATCGACGAATTCAAGTTTCTCTTGGTTCAATACTATGTCACAATTAATACTTTTCACGTTCGGTAATGCAAATCTGATACACTTTGTTTTTTTCTCATTTAAAACTAAATTATTAGCAGTAAACCAATTTTGGACCTGCTGAAGGGCGTTATTTACATCGTCAAGACTTGTGGCACGCCTACCTATCTTAAAAATTAAGGACGTATCGTCTGCAAATAACACCATTTGAGTTTGATTTTTTAAAAGATGGGGAAGATCATTAATGTATACCAGAAAGAGGAACGGACCCAATATTGAGCCTTGTGGTACCCCCATTTTAACTTTCAGACCCCGTGAATTGACACCATTTATTTGAACTTGCTGCTGTCTGTCATTTAAATAAGACCTCACTAAACTGAGTGCAAGTTTACCCAGTCCGTAATGTTCTAGTTTTAGGAGCAAGGTTTCGTGATTTACACAATCAAATGCCTTGGAGAGGTCACAAAAGATTCCTATGGCATCTTGCGCCTCTTCCCACGCTGTATATATGTGTTTTAACAACGTGACTCCAGCGTCAGTCGTACAACGACCTTTGGTAAAACCATACTGTTGTTCGTGTAAGATTTTATTGGTGTTAAAATGATTGAGCATTTGATTGAGCATTACTTTTTCAAACACTTTGCTGAAAACCGGCAATACAGATACAGGTCTATAATTATTAGTATCTTTATTATCTCCAGATTTAAAAAGTGGTATCACCCTGCTATATTTCATTATATCCGGAAAGACCCCTTGGTCAACACATAAATTAAATATTAGTGCCAAGTATGGTGCTATGGTCTCAAATATGGACGTGCACACTTTGATAGACATTCCCCATATGTCTTCAGTCAATTTAATTTTGATTTGCCGGAAAGCTTTAATAACTGTCATAGGGTTGATATGTTTGAATTGGAATTCAACCGTACAACCTGGAATGTTTGCTCTTAATAAATCAAATGAGACCTCGGGTGAAGAATTTAAAGCTTCAGTTGTTTTTGATGGTATATCAGTGAAAAATTTTACAAATTCTTGAGCTACTTCTAAATTAGAGCTTATGGCACCATGCGCAGTCTCTAGTAAATAGTCAGTGTTTCGTACTTTATTTCTGTTAGTTTCATTATTGATAACTTTCCAAACTGTCTTTATTTTATTATCTGCCAATTTGATCTTGTTGCTTATGAACAGGGCTTTAGCTACTTTACAAGTATTTCTGAAAACCTTAGAATATTTGTTTACATACTTATTAAAGGATTCAGTGTTAATAAAAGACTTAAGGCCGTATAGATCATATAGTCTTTCCCTACTTATCCTAATGCCTTTAGTCGCCCAATCACTAAATATAAACTTAGGGAAAGTATCTTTGGACTTCTTTTCAAAAGTTGCATTGAATTCTTTTAGTACCACTGAAAAGAAACCATCATAAAATTTATTCGCATCCTCAATATTGTGGCCTAGAGCATTTAACTTATTTTGTAAGGTCCCATTAAATTTTGCTAGTTTGCCAGTTGTTATTGGCCTAAATTGTATTTGAACTTTTTGCAAGGCTGCTTTATACTTAAATGTTACCAGTTGACCACTGTGGTCAGATTGAAGGTAATTAACTATAGCTTTATCTAAATAATCACAATCGCAGAATACATTATCAATACATGTTGCAGAAGTTGGAGTTATTCTAGTTGGTTCAGTAAAAACATTAGACAGATTGAACGATTTAAAAAGACTTAAAAATCTGCTGCTATTTGAATTATTTTCTAAAATATTAATATTAAAATCTCCACAAACAATCACGGATCTGTTACCTGCTGCAAGTTTCGCAAGGACATCTTCCATTGTTGATTCAAATAACGTAAAGTTTTGAGGGTTAGGGGGTCTATACACGCACACTATAACATGCTTATCTAGCTCAACACAGGACAGTTCGATGCAATGTTCCACTGACAAGCTAACAATGTCATTACGTTGCTTAAATTTTAAATATTTTTTAACTAAGATGAGGGAACCACCGCGCGACTTAGATTTGCGGTTAAAACAACTGCCCACACTATAATTTTCATAACTAATTAGCATCTGGTAATCCTTCAACCAGTGCTCACTAAAACATACAATGTCATTCATTGTTTTCTCTAAAAACATTTCAATTTCTAATATTTTGGAAGAGACACCTTGAATATTTTGATGAAATATTTTCAAGGCATGCTGCTTACCCCCTTTCTGACATCTAGTTAACAGAGAGCCAGAAGATACATTGTTTTTGGTAGGCATAACTATTCTGTCATTGGTATCCTCTGTTGTCTTAAGACTTAGTTTAAAAGATTATCCGGAGATTGCCCCAAGAACTCAGTATCATCACTTGGCAGTGAGTTGCAACTACTTGTGGCCCCCACGTTAAACAATGAGACTTCCATAGTGATACATGGAACCTCCTTCGTACAATTTGTAAAAGAATTTGTAGCAATAGTGCTACAGTTATTTAAGGCCTCCACCTGATTCTTAGTATAATTACTAAACATTGTGGATTTAATTACATAGCCTCAGCCTATTATAATGTCCAACTCCCAATACTCAGGCAAAAGCTGCTACAGCTGAGTATCCCTGTGAGGATGGTTAACATCATTTGTAATCTCCTTATGTCCCGCTCTATTTCTGTCCGCCATCAAAACAACATCTCACCATCTCGTCTAGTGTGGAAAGGATTACCCCAAGGGTCGGTCTTAAGCCCTCTCCTGTATAATTTATACACATACGATTTGGAGTCTTCAGTTAGCTGTTTTTGCCAATAACAATACGCCGACGATATTGCACTTTACTTTAGTTCAGCTTCTCTTTCAGACACCTCATTTCGCTTAAACTCTGCCCTTCAGTATTTAAACCAGTGGCTTATCGATCATGGCTTAAACTTGTCTGTCCCTAAATGTAACGCAGTTGTCTTTGCTCGAAAACGAAATATTCCTCCATAAACCTTTTTGTTGAAAACGAACCCATATTGATCTGTGATAAAGTCAAATTTCTCGGCCTCATCCTTGACTCCAAATTGTCTCCTTTATCATTTGGACTACATTTCGAAGAAATGCGAAAAAGGAGTTAATGTTCTGCGTGCCCTCTCTGGAGTTCGCTGGGGAGCCCATCCAACTTTCCAAAAAATTCTTTACAATGCTATACTTCGTAACCACTTTGACTATGGGAGCTTTCTTTTGGAACCATGCAACAAAATTGCTCTTGCTAAGCTGGAAAAGATTCAGTCCAAATGCTTGCGCATCATTACGGGTGCTATGAAATGATCCCCTATTAATGCCCTTCAGGTAGTGTTTGGAGCCCCCCCCCCCTTCATTTACGTAGACAATATCGATGCTTCCGACAACAAAGGTCGTAAACACCAAAATAACACTTTTGGTAATCAACGAAAAACAAAAAATAATTTCGTTTTTGGCTTATATCTTTTAAACTTTAAAAGTTGTAAAATTGTGTTCTATACAAGAAATACGTAAAATACGATGGTGTTTCATAATATATTATTGCTATTTATGTCAAAGCCTTATTTTAAAAGTTAGCTTGGACATACACCCCAGAAAATTCAAGAAGTTGGTATTTACGACCACTAACAAATCAATGGAGAACGATTTGTCTAACGGAAGTTAGAAGTATGCACCAGTTTTTAAATACAATAGTTCTGGGTTTGGTTTTAAAAACCATAGACTGAAATAAAAATGAATGTAAACACCACGATCTGATGCGATGGTATGTAACAAACATGGAAATATCTGAAGCAAATCAATGAATTTAAGACTGTAAGTTGAGTTTTTATTACTTGTAATAAAAACAATAAAATAAAACACAAATTGACATAATTAAAAAAGGTTTTTTATTCACTGACCGTCATCGTTTAATCAAAATAATGGTTAAGCAAGGCACTAATACAAATTCAAAGTAAAAAAATGTCTAAACCAATCACTTTGACTGGCTTGTTGGTCTAGTGGTTAGTGACCCTGACTGCTATGCCGGAGGTCGTGGGTTCGATTCCCACCCAGGACAAATGTTTGTGTGATGAGCACGATCATTTGTTCTGTGTCTGGGTGTAATTTATCTATAATATTTATGTATTTAGAAATATATAAGTATGTTTATCAGTTGTCTAGTACCCATAACACAAGCTCTGCTTAGCTTGGGACTAGATGGCGTTGTGTGATAGTTGTGAAATATTATTATTACTTAAATTTCCATTAGAGGATCTTGTACATCAATCATCATTCATCATCATGTTTGTGTCGCGGCTCGAAATGTTTATACCTTTAGGACCTGGCAGGTCCTAAAGGTATAAAAATACACTTAAGTAAGTATATTATAGGCATCGTCCCGTATAATTTAATCAAGCGTTTGTTACAAGATGCCTATAGTGTTCTACCTCCAACGGCGTACCTAACCAGCCAGACATAATTCAAAATGTTAAGTAATCATTTTGTTTCATTGATTTCAAGAAGATTTTATAATCACGACATTTTTTTAAAACGTATTGATAATGAATTACAAAAAAATATAAGTAAACATTCTACCAAGCTTACTGCTCTAATAATTTTAATAAACAATGCCCATTTTCACCAACGCCCTTAAAAATTTAGGTAGTTCATCTTTCTAGATCTTGTTTGTTCGGAAAGCTTCTGTACTATGGTCTACCTAACTTTTAGTGTCGTTGGTGAAAATGGGAAAGTGTTATCGACAAGATAATAAAAAAGTAGATGCAAAACATAATACGACGACGAGTTATAGAAAATCAGGTCTTCAAATTTCTGATTAATAATCTTCTGTCATTGGATAGAACCAAGATTATTAACCAGAAATTTGAAGACCTAATTTTCTGATAGAAGATAATTAATCAGAAATTTCATCTTCCTCGTCAGTCTCAGGAAGAGTATCAATGACATTATGAGACTAACAAGGAAGCTGTTTGTATTCGCCATGAAACCGTTTGTGTATTGTCCCCTGATCACACAATCGTTGCAGCTAGTCTATTCTGTAAGAAACTATTTCGATATCGAGCTGTGTGCAATAAAGCTCACTTTATTGCACACAACATAAAGAAGCTTCTTTATGTTGTGTGCAATAAAGCTCACTTTGTGAGTTTTATCACTCAGGTGAAGCTCGATATCGAAATAGTTTCTTACAGAATAGACTAGCTGATCTCAGCAGAGCTTACGTTTTAAAAATGATTGTGGGGTGTAATTACAATTAATTATGTATTCATGTTTTTACGACCGACAGCTGTTTGTACGTTGTATTATACGACCTGCACGGTTATTCGGTTCTAAGCAATATGAGTTATACATACCCTCTTTTCTAAAAAATCTTGATTATACTAGTAAAAATTTTGGGTGTAAAAGTATTTTTTTTAGGCGAATATTTTTTTCACATTTTTAGATTGACGCAGCGCCAAAAATTAAGTAGGGCTGCATTCTTAACTCATTTTCGCCAAAATGGCGTTTACATTTGTTGCCGGAAGCATCGATATCTCTGTGATGGATTTTTTTATAAAGTCATCCAAAATAAATCACACCCCCTACTTCCTCTTCTTTGTACTCTTTTTGAGTTAATCCCATCGTCCCGCTATTGGACCCATAAAAATCCTCCTCTCCTCGTTAATAGCTTCAGTAAATTTAATAATATACACGTTTCTTTAGCTCAATCAAGCTTGAACCCCTTATTTGAAGTAGATTTTAATTCATTACTATTTCATCCTAAAATTATCTTTAACTTTGGTATCTCGAAACATGACCCTGCTGCTAATGATAAATTCAATAAGATTTTAGCAAAGGACTGGCATGACAGGCTTACGATATTTACTGACGCTTCGAAGCTGTCAGATGATAGCAATGTCGGATCTGCTGTGTGGATTCCAAAGTTCAGAATAATACTAAATTTTCGTAGTTCTTCATTTGGCTCCATTTATACCGGAGAAGCAATAGCCCTTTTGGAAGGTCTCTTATGTTGAATCGCATAGTCTCAACAAATCTATTAATTTCTCCGATTCTCTTAGCTGCCTTCAAGACAGTAAAATCACCTTTTCGTTCTCGTCACAATTGTCCCCTTACTTTGCAGATTAAACAACTTCTTTATAGATGCTACTGTTTAGGCATCGATATCGCATTGGCCTGGATTCCTAGCCATTCCGGAACCATAGGAAACGAGAATGCTGTTTCGATTGCCAAATTGGCTACTCGGAATGGCATTGAATCTCACACATCCTGTTATGATCGAGATTTGCGCTGCCTTGTTAAACCAGAGATGATGAAATTTTGGATTATACAGTGGCAAAAAACTCAGCTACAGAAGGGAATATTTTATGGGTCCATACAACCACTTATTCCTTCTAAATGTTAGTTTAGCAAACTTAAATTTTCAAGTAAACTGGCTACCTCTGTCATAATCGCCGTCGGTGGGGGCAGTGCGTAAGCTTGTGGCAATCTGTGAGGCGTATGCTACGGAACATGGACTGAGGTATAACTCGAAGAAGAGCAAAGTGCTCGTTTTCAAGAGTGGAAAGCGTGGTCCAGTGCATGTTCCGCCTATTATGCTTGATGGTGTGGCTCTGCAAGTGGTCAGCAGCTTCAAGTATCTGGGGCACATTGTGACAGAAGATTTGCAAGATGACGCAGATATAGAGAGGGAGCGCAGAGCATTGGCAGTCAGGGGGAATATGGTTGCACGCCGGTTTGCACGCTGCTCGAGGGAAGTGAAGATTTCTCTTTTCAAGGCGTACTGCCAATCGTTATACTCGAGCAGTTTGTGGGTAAACTATACTCGCCGGGCTGCTAGTGCTTTGCGTGTCCAATACAACAACATCTTCAGGTGCAGCTGATGCGGCTGCCTCGCTATTGTACCGCGTCCGGAATGTTTGCAGAGGCACGAACGGACGGCTTTCATGCGGTAATACGTAAGAAAGTGGCCTCCTTACAGCAGCGCGTGCGAGGCAGTAGCAACGGTATCCTGCAGATGGTTGTATCTCGTGCGGATTGTCCTATCCAGTACAAATGGATGCTCATTTTGATGGGTATTGACTAACATAGTACTTAAGATTTACTAATGATTGATAATTGTAATTTTAATAAGTATTTTAATTTTATTTATTTCTCTGATTTTTAATTTGTAATTGTATGGATTGATTATTATCTGAATTTAACTGATTAATAATAATAATAATTCGTCTCCGTCTCGGATTTGTTTGCACACCAGGTTTTTTGGCTAAAATTCGCGTGAGAGGCAGTTCTTTGTGTGAATGCGGTCTAGAGGAGGGTACTCTGGAGCACTTATTTTTTCCTGTCCTCGTTTAATTACTCCCCTTTACGACTTACTCACTTCTGATTTCCCTCGCCCAATTAACATTCCTTTCCTTTTATCTTTAGCCCATACCCCCGCAGTAAAAATTCTTTATAAGTTTATTAATATAAATAAAATATTTTTGTAACAATTTTTTATTGTTGAATTATGTGCCGTCTTATATTATTAACCAAATGTTTTGTCCTTTTTAGCATGGCGAATAATGGATGACATCGCTACAAAAACTGATCAATAGTCATCACACAGTTAGCGTAATTGAGAGAAATTATCGACCATACCATCTCGTACCTTGACATTGGCAAAATCATCGAATGTTCGTCGATGGAGCCATAACCTAAAAAAAATAATTGAATCTAATGTTAGGTACCTCATAATTTGTTAAAATCTATCCAATCGTTTCTGCTACAGGGCGTGCCAAAGAAACACACAATGCAAAGTATAAGATTTCATTCGGTAAAAACATTAGGGTACCTACCTAGAGGAATAGGTAAGTTTTGATTTGATGCGCGTGCGCTCGATACCTATAAAGCTACGAGTTTTTCATGTGCAATGTGTTAGTTTTAGACGCTACAATGATTATTTATTAGTTTACAACGATTTTGCAATGCGGGTAGCTCTCAACATTTCAACGCATTCTTTAGCCATTTTAGTTACAACAGTTAACATTGGCTAGGATGTTTATGTGCCCAAACATACGTGTTAAAAGTATAATACTAATCCCATATAACATATGGGATTCGTATAAAATATTATTTTGTTAGTGAAAAAATGAGTAAGGTCTGCGGACTCGGGTTTCAGTATGTTTCTGGCTGCAATACAGTAATTGACTAAAATAATCTAATATTAGTCGCTCAAAGGGCAATGGAGAGGGCAATGCTTGGAGTTTCCTTGCGTGATCGAATCGGAATGATGATATCCGCAAGAGAACTAAGATTACCGACATAGCCCGAAGGATCGTCAAACTAAAGTGGCAGTGGGCAGGGCACATTGCTTACAGAACAGATGGTCGATGGGGCCGATGGAGTTCTAGAGTGGCGATCGCGTACCGGAAGACGCAATGTTGGAAGGCCTCCCACAAGGTGGACCGATGACCTGGTGTAGGTCGCGGGTAGCCGACGGATGCGAGACGCGCAGGACCGGTCGTTGTGGTGACGCTTGGGGGAGGCTTATGTCCAGCAGTGGACGTCTTTCGGCTAATATGATGATGAGTCCTTTATTGGATACGTATTTTTTCACGTAAACAAGAAATGAACACGGTTGAAAACTCGTGTGATGCCACTTTCCATACACTTTTAACCGGATAGTGACTACAAGCCCTGATCTTTGATGCGTTTTACATTAGTAAATTTTTAGATTTGATAAAACAAAAAAAAACAAAAAATACATAGGTATCCAATATTTTTCGGTAATCTCACTGATGGACTAAATATAATCGTTTTTTTTTTTACTCAGGAGTTACCTATTAGTCTCGCTTGTATGCGGTTATCGGTCAGTAAGCTGCGCAACTTATGTTCAGAAGGGAATGTTCAGAGGTGTATCAGAAGGGGTTCGAGTATGGCAGTGATGGGACCTGAACCCATCGTGCCTCTGCCTTTCGGGTACATACGCAATCTGGTAAGGAAACGCACCGGAGAAAATCATCACAAGCTATGGGTTGACCATGGTGAGTGTAGGCAGGCCAAAGAGGCATTTCCCTCTATAGATGGCCGATTCACTAAACAAGCCCTAAGACTGACTAAACAACAGTTGCGTACAGTCACAGCCGTAACAACTGGCCACGGGTCTTTTAATAAACACCTCTATGCTATAGGAGTCACTGACAGCCCGCTATGCAGAGCCTGCATGGAGGAGAATGAGACAGCAGCACACCTGCTTCTAAGCTGCCCGGTAGTCGCGGATTACAGGGCCAAGTACTTCGGTAACCCAGGTACCCTCAGTGAGATAGTTGGAAACACCAAGGCTTTGCTGGCCTTCCTTGGGGAGCTGGGGTGGATCGAATGACAAATTTGTCCCACCTGCACGCAAAATACGCGCTTAGTCGTGGAGTTGCGGAAACCAGCCCGATTTACATACATACAACTTATCATGTTGCATCCAGTCGAATTGGAAAGCTCATGCGTTTATATTTAAAAATCGACGAAATCTCGATACGCTTGTGATTGTAGATATGAAACTAGGGTGAACATGCGCCAGCTGTAGATAAACGAGGTCAACATTTTGAAGGCCGAATATAAGGGTGAAAATATCAGGAATGTCGGCGTGACTACGCGCGATGTCTCTGGAAACTCTTAGCGCGGAATATATAGCTCCCTTCTGAATACTTTATAATGAAAGAGTTACGATTTAATTCTTATTTTTATTCCTTACATTTAAATAATACAATGAATCACCATAACTTAAAACGCGTATCTAGTTCTAATGTCTTCCAACTTTTTGGATACTTCAGCGGGTGTTCTCTCCAAGTCGCCAGCGATCGCCTTTTGCTTCGCTGGCTCCAACGAGTTGAACTGCTCGCAGAGGTCGCCGTCTATCACATTCTGTTCAACAAAGAAAACATGGTTAGTTAAAGGAATTCAACTGGTGAAAAGAATGAGAAAACATAACGGATGTTTTTATAAGATTGTCCGTTCCAAAACTAAAGTAGCGCTATGAGAAACGCGTCCAACTCTCCGGAACTCGGCGGACGGTAGCGACGAGGCGCAGTCATAACGACAAGCGCGCACGCCGCGGAGCGCCCGCCGTGCTCTACCGACAGTGTAACACAGAGGCTTCGCGGAGAAGTCAACTGCTGACTGACTGGCGGATACCCTACCAACATTTATATGAAACGGCTGGACACTGGTTATGTGAAACCAAGCCCAGTTGAGAATATGCATTTATCAGCTAATCTTTTAATACTGACCTTTACTGGGTAATAATAGCTCCTAAACGATAAGTGATCCCGGCCACATAGTGGTGGGTTTTCACTTCTCATGTGCATTTCCAGATGCTGGAAGAAGTCGTGGTCTTCTCGCGACGTGAATGGAAGAAGTACGCCGAGGGAGCCACTGACGGTCGCGTACAGCAGGGCTTCGGAACCTCCAGGGATGAGCGTAGCTCTTTGTAGTGTCGTCACAGTCTCTCCGACATGGAAGTTAACTACGACGTCACCTTTCTGCGACGCCCCGTTCAAAAGACCTGAAAATGTATGGCAAATTAGTTCCGTGCGATTGGTGCAGCGTAAACTTTTCTAATTTGGTTGGCATCAGATTGGAATAAATAATCATTACTTTCATTAGTCTAGCATGTATATAATTTTGTTTCATCACGCAAGTTTGTGATTAAGGCGACAATCTCGCGAAAACTTTCTTTATAGGATATAATTATAAGGAAGACTTTTTCGTGCTTACCTCTATCCCAGAGTGCTTTGTTTCCTGTAGGATCTTCATCAACATCATCTGTGACAGATTGTGGCAATCTCATAACAGCTACGTTGCCGAATTTATCAGACATGGCGACAGTATCGTAATCCAGAATGCAGCTATTTGTTATCCATCTTGGATTAGTGTCGTCGGCAAATATGATGAGCTGATTCTCCCGCTTCTTGTACTTGAGACAGAATACAGATTCCTGTACGTCTGATGCGAATATCCTCTGACCGATAGTTTTGATGTCGGCTATAAGGTTTGGAATGTGTCGGTTTTCGCATTTGCGCAACAGTTTTCGTCTACCGATGTCATACAGTCTTAGCATTCGTCCTACTCCTGCCAACAGCCTTCCATTGAATGGAGCTAACGCGCCGGGATATTCGTCTACAGGTGTTTTGTGTACTAATTCTAATTTGCCTGTACTGCTATAAATCTGAAAAAAAAAAAAAAAATACAATGTCATTAGTAATTAAATAAATTTTATTCGAAAATGGAAATGATTTTTCTACAGTCAGATGCAATATTTACCTTATAGACATGTAAACTGCCTTCCGTGCAGGACCGCGGTGACAGAATCATGTCTTTGGCGACTCCCACGACCAGGTGCGCCTGCGCGTGCTCGTTGTGCGCCGCCCAGCGCACGATGCAGCCCGACACGGCCGCCTCGTTCTGTTCCAGCGGCAACTTGAACAGCGTCGTCGGCTGCCCGCCGCTCACGCCCATGTCTACCACGCGGATCTGAGATGCCCACATACCTGAGACGGAAACATTACGTTAGAGAACATGGCTTCAGAAATAAAAAAAAAACTATGTAGTAAATATTTAAATGTATCCCACACTTGAATCAAATGTCTTATAGTAAGATCATTTGGGATTAACGTTGGGAATTTAATCTTGCCACACCCGATTAGAGTCAGAATGCTCATGACGTTTTCTGCTCTTGCCCAGAGAATGTGGCTTTTATTCTAGAAATACCACAGCAAAGTAGGTATCTGTACCTGCTCCAGCTTTAGGTGATGAGAAGATATTTTCAGGCAGAGTATCTGAGAGGAAAGCGTCTGCCATTTCATTAGCAAGTTGTTGTTCCTCTGGTCCTCCGCCCGCAGCCGCTTCCCGCATCTCTTGAGCCATTTGAACCCTGTGTAAGAAATGGTCAGATAAGAAATATTGTCATCACATTGAAGTAAAATGTGTAATTTAAAAGGATTTAAATCAGTACTGCAGGGGTATCGACATTGAATTCAGTTAGTGTGTATTTTTGTCATCATTTGGAACAACATTTATAATAAATAGGTTTTCCATATTTGTTTACCTTCTTTGATTTTTCATTTCCTCTGTGTAAGCATTGTGATCAGTTTCAAGGATGATAATGTTGCTGTTATCAGAGTTGATGACGAATTTCCTTGGTGTGTATTCAAGAGGCAGGTATGTCTGATTGAACACAGCACCCAGCTTTTCTAACGCCAAAATTCTAAGGGTGTTTGAGGAGATAGCTACAATTCCCTCAGCACATTGCTCTGAAAAAGTAAAGGTTATATTGAAATTGTGTTTCTGGAAGTTCTAAATGCAAATTTAGTTTTGGTTTGTGTGTCCACGGCATGGTTTTGCCGCCTTCATCGCCTGAACGACTCCAGCTCGGCTATGGAATATGCCGAGTGCCGCTCTCTACCGCAAGCGGGAGAGCGACCTGCTCTGCGACGTTGTGGGCTTGTCACTGCATGCGGCAGCTACGCACCACCCGAGCGTGGCCATGCCCGGAGGCACAGCCACGCAAAAACGTCGGTATCAAGCAATTTTGGTTGTAATTAGGCACTACTAACAGTTGACATGGGAAATTTTGCAATAAATCAACCAGATAGATGAATTGTATTGGTGCAATAAGGTGAAAACTTTATACTTTTTTTACTAACCAACCATCAATAGTGCACTAAATACGCATAACACTTTAGGTGCTAAAAGAAATGCCGTCTATAATTCCAGTTTCAATATGAGCTTGTAATGCCATAATTCATTATTGGCAAGCATTTTTTTCTTGATTACCTAATGTGTTAAGTCTGAATGAAAAAGCAAAATAAGATTCTTTTTTATGTTTGGCATGTATCCAAGAATGTTGAATGCCAAGTTACAAAATAACATTACAATACTGCTAAGTTTTGGTGATTTCTTACCAGAGCTAAATCCAGCTGCATACTCCAAGCATTCATATGACAATGGTGTGAGGTGGAAGCGATTTTGGTAGTGGTATCCCAGCCAAGTTCTCGAGGACACCGCTAGCACCGCCTCGGCCGCTTGCACGCGCACCTTGAACAGCTTCACCGGCCGCGAGCCCAAGTACCTGCCATGTAAAAAACATGAGTATGAATTAGAAAAGAATGATTGATATGTAGATATTTTAATGATTACAAATGGTACCTCAGATCTGGTTAAGTTAATCCTCACTAAAATTCAGATTATAAAAGGAGCGATAGGTTTTTTCATCATTGGTAGCTAGCTACTAATTTATCTCGAAACAATCATAATTTTTTAAAACATACCTAGTCCTAGTATCAGCCAAATCGCCACTAACGGAGTCCAAGGTGGTTCTCAGAAGAACTCCATTGCTCAAACCAATATTCAACTGCAATGCAGACTTAGCACCAGATTCGAATGGTTGTTCTACAATGCACAGAGATTCAGCGCCGGCCGGCAAAGCTTGCATGGAACGAGGCGCTAAGCAATCCTGAAATAATACTATTAAGTTAGTTTTATTTTGGGTTATACAGAAAAAATGATGTTTTTGTAGAATTATAATCAGCAGTATTAGAATAACGCATTTTAGGTTGTTGTAATCACAAAAATTCAATGGTGTCCTTTTATCATCATTTTAAATATTAGGATAATATTGCAAATTATTACATTATCATTATTGAAGTATTTCTTACCGATGGGTCCAAAGAGATGATTCTGACAGTGTTATCATTCAGCCCCACAGCTAAAAACCACGCCCGTTGTTCACCGGTAGCTACGGAACCCAACGCCATACATGATACATCTGATGATAACTTCTTTCTCTCTGTATATTCATTTAGTTGACCAGTCTGAAATGGTAAAATCGGTTAGAAGTGTACACAGTTGAGAACAGCAAGAAAATAATTTAATTTTGTGTGTCCACGGCATGGTTTTGCCGCCTTCATCGCCTGAACGACTCCAGCTCGGCTATGGAATATGCCGAGTGCCGCTCTCTACCGCAAGCGGGAGAGCGACCTGCTCTGCGACGTTGTGGGCTTGTCACTGCATGCGGCAGCTACGCACCACCCGAGCGTGGCCATGCCCGGAGGCACAGCCACGCAAACACGTCGGGTATTCAAATTCAATTAAGTTAGTAATTTAGATTTCAACTTACAGGGTCCATTTCAAAATAGACTAATTCGCCTCCCGTCAGGGCAATAACTACTTGTCTTTGATTTACTGCGCATTTGACGATCGACTTTTTCCCCGGCGCTTTCCATTCGTTCACACGTTTGTCAGCGCGAATGTGCCTGATGCCGTCCGGGTACACCTGAACCAGCGCGTCGGCGCCCAGGGCGTGACAACTGAGCGTGGGCGTGGTGCCCAAGAACCCAGAGTCCGTTACTTCCTCGACCGTCTCACCAATAGACAGCACCAGTGTGGCATTTACGAACGACACAATGATGTAAGAATCATACTCCTCTGCAACCAAAAGAAAAAACTAAGATAAAATTAGACCTAATAGCTAGTGAAAATGTATAATAGTCTTCTCTGTAGTCAGCTTCCAGTTGCGATTTATGAAGCCATGGATGCCTACCTTCGAGTGTTTGTTGAAACCATCTCTATTTGTTCATCAGCCGAAAGTAGATTCTGAAAAGAAAAACCACTGGTGTTTATGTATGACAAACAACCAGGGTTTTATTAGTAACTTGTTGATAAAGAGGAGCATTCATAAGTGGTTAGTTGTAGCGTCACTGTATGTCGGTAACACGGACCAAAAGATATAATCATTAAGCTCCTTGTTTCTTCCTTTTATTATTGCAAGTTACATTGATTGGCTAAACTTTTTCTTTTAAATTATAGAAATTAAAAATGTTCATTAAAATTCCATTCCTAGATGTAATCAAAGTGTCACTTACCATCCTTGTGCCTTCTGACAGTCCATACAGCATTGGGTGAACCAGGCAATTCAGAGACAGCCATTTCAGCTACTTCCAACCCATGTCTGAGGGCTCTCAATGAAGATCTAGGTCCACGACCACATGCCAGATACACTTGAGGGGTGTCTTCTGCTGCCAAATCAGCCACGCGACATGCTAGAAAATGGTTTGACAATTAGAAACAATTCTAAACAAAATGATTTGGTTTTAGTATGTTTGAAACCTCAGATCTGGTTAAGCATTCGTCAATGTTTTTCAGATGAAACACGGAGCGATAAAGTTTGACATCATTGGGAAACTTACATTATTTAAATGATAAAACAAATAAAATTTCGACCATCTTACCTAAAATGGGCGATAGAGAGTCCAATTCATCTACAAGTACAAGATTCCGCAGTGGTCTTGGAGCAAAGAAGAAAGTGTCTCCCTCCTCCAAAGGCATAGCTGAACTGAACTCTGGTTCATCATCTTCATCACCCAAATGAGCAATTTGGTACAAGTAGCTGAAAGAAGTAAAATAATTGTAAATACTAAATTTTTATCGTGACATTTATGTAAAATATAATGTTTTATAGAGAAAATGTACATCTCGCATCAGTGTGCTCTCCCCCATTTAAGTAAGGGAGGACCTTGGTTCGGAGATTACTTCTCTAGCATTAAAGTATACAAACAAGAGCACTAAATGTCTCTAATTTTTTGTAACATTATGCACATCGATACAAAAGTTCATGAATACTCACTGGTTGCCAAATTCACAGGCCACAAACAGAAAACCAGTCTTCAGCACGCACATAGCAGTAGCCACAGGTACAGTATCAAAGTATTTTAACTTTATCTCGGTGACCATATCCTCATCAGTCTCAATAGTTATTTTGAATATGTCTCCTTGTTCTGTCTGTGCCAAGAAGAAGAACATAGATTTTGTTTTGTGTGTTGCTGAACACACAAATATCATGCCTCTCTCTGGGTCATCCAAGTCGTTTCGCCGTCGTGGGATGGGACATCTAATGTCATGTTGGTCACCCAAGTTTTTGTATGTAAGATAGTTTTCTGAGCAAATGAGTACACCTGATGGACCATCATTTCCTCCTGGCACTGTTATGAGGAAGTTTGCATGCTCTTCTAGAGGTTCTGAGTATTTTCTTACTACATGGTTCAAACCTAGATCTAACTCATAGAAAGTCAGGGTTTGTTGTGTTTTTTGTGCTGCCTCACCTAAAAGATAAAGGTGTTGTTAGAATATAAGGCACATTTCTCAATAATAATACTTTTAGAGTCAAGTTAAACTCATACATAGAGGATTTTACGTCACTGTCAGTCAGAAACACGGACCTCGAAATAATCACTGTGGGAATCTATTACAAAAGAACACTATCAATAAAACATACCAGAAGGATCAGCATCTGCCTCTTCATAGTCAATCTCCAGACAAGCAAACATGGGGTTCTCAAAGCCCACATCTACTCCAACCATGTGGTATACTAATGTGTTGGACTTGTGAGCTTCTAGGGGAGAAGAAATTGTGAGTCTAGCTTCAGCATCTCTGTTCAATATGTACACAAGCTTCTGCTTTTCAATTGCACCTGAAATTAAAGAGAATGTTAGTTTTACTGGCACTAAGATGTTCACACATTGGTTGTTATTTCAGCAATCTATACTGTCTTAATCTGATTCTAAGAGTAGGCCACCACAAAGAGGCTGAAATAGGTCAATGACCTAATTGCACTAAAGGTCATTGATCTATTTCTGTGACAAAGTATAATAATAATCTTACCAATCATAACAGCTCTGCCTTTGGGATCTATGGCCAAGTATTGGCCTGGAACAATCCTGCGGCATCCTGATTTACCGAATGTTTCTTGATGAACCTTTTCTAAAATGTTCTTCTTTGGAATATACTCTAATATAACAATGCGACCAGAATCGGAACCAATTACAATGTAATCTGTAACGAAAAAGTAAAACTTGAATATAGAGCAGGTGATGCTAAAGTTGGGTGATGATTTTTCAATAATTGTCTCGTGTACCAATACGGTACATCTCGACAACCATAGTGATTGTAAAGAGCGACGCATTGGCCATAGTCTATGCATCTAGTTATCCCATACACCGTGTGTTATTAGATGCATGGAGCAAGACGATGCAAAATAATTATAGATAAGAATATGGTAAAAATGGCACCTTGGATCGACCTCCCCGAAGTTTTTGTGGTTATTTCCGGCTAAATAACCCACGTGGTGTTAAATGAACATAACCAAATAAAAAATAGAGGTCATTTACCTTTAGTGCCTCCGGTGAGACGAAATGACATCATAGATCTGATAACGCCGAATATTTCCACTTTCATCAGCGTATGTACTTTGCCGGTGTTCGGATCGGGGCGGAGGAGTTCCAGCGTCTTCCCACGTGATATCACTATCTCCTGCTGCTTTGTGCCGGAGAAATTGCCATGGACGGCATGTGTGATAGACGATGAGCCTTGTAAAGTTAAATTGTAGAGATACATCTTTGCGGCCTTATCCTACACCTGAAAATAAGAGTAATATTACAGCAGAGATTCCACATTTACTTGCCGCATAGTGGCATTTTAGACGAGGTTAATATGTCAAGCTCGTAACTGACGAAAACAGAGAATTACTTGTGTTTTCGAATGGGTGAGCTTATTTGATCTAGCACCTTTTAAACGACCACGATCGATATAGAACCAACCGTGGAGATACCCAGTGCAAAGAAAATAACAACTTATGTGGGCAAAGCAAACACAGATTACAATTATTTCGTACGTACCTTTCAGAAAAGCCGGCTGATTGCCGCAATGCGGCTTGATAATCACAGTAAAACTATGAACGCCTCTTCCACAGCCAGGCGTTGGCAAAATGGCGGATGGAAAGAGTGCCATTTCGTACCGGCTCGATTGACCAATCAAAAAGAAGCATTTTCTATAATAGCATTCAGTTTTATATCGCCAGAGTTGCCATTACTCAAAAGATTCAAATTAATTTTCCTGCCACCTAGTGTACAATAGCCAAACCTTTTATTTGCTATTCCCCAATAGATGGCGCTAATGAGGAATCTACACCAGCGACATGTGTTTTGTAATAGAGTTAATGCAGCTTTAAGAAATGAGTATAGAGGGCAGTAGTTTTGCAAAACTAACAAAATGTGCCTTGATGGAAGCTCCAGTCCACTGTCCAGCCCAAGCCAGTCCAGCTGACCATTCCATTGACATGAGTATTGTAACCTAAGTATTAAGCATCGATTTTCAGATACCAAATAAAACAAATTATAAATTGTGCACATACGTAGGTACCTAGGTACTTTTGTAAGATATGCCATTTTATAAAGTACCTAGGTAACTTTTCTAAGCACTGAATTTCGGAACTGAATTTAGCTTTTTCAGGTGGTTGGGTATTTATGAATATCTAGGTAGTGTGGTAAAAAAACAACCCTGAAAATCACCATCAGCCTAGCTTTTCCTGGCTTCCAGTAAAACGGGATTAAATGAATATACAGATAATTCAATTGAAACCCCGTATCTCACGTGGAGCGACCGTACCGTGCCTATCTGATCTTCACAACCAAGTACCTAAAAGGGGGTAACACGGTACTTCTGACATGACTAGTGTCAGATTTTCTGGCTTCTAAAAATCCGTTACGATTGCTAAAGATCTACAAATGGAAACCAGGACCAGGGCGACTTAACGTGTGAGGCACGGAGCCACAATATGTTAAGATGGTCACCCATCCACAGACCAACCTCGGAAAGCGTTGCTTAACATTGAAGATCGACCCGTGCGACTTTCATTATGTAGCCAGGAAACTTTAGAAACCTGAAAATAATTTTGATTAATTCGAATGACCGAATATTTGTCCTTTTTAGGGTTCCGTACCAAAATGGTAAAAAGGAGGGTTATTGTGTAACTAAGTCTGTCTGTCTGTCACAGCTGGATATCTCAAGAACGTTTAATGCTATCAACTTGAAATTTGGAAAAGTTTTAGATGACGTTTGCTCAACTGTTATGCAAATAAGAAAGAAATAAAAACGTTTATATATATTTTTTTGCAACAGCGACTGAAATGGGTTCTTAAAAATTCGAAGTGGGGTTACTAAGGCATGTGTAAGAGCGCTATTTGCACATTCTCAAACATTTTTTTAGGTTGTTTGGTTTTCGACTTTTGACGAAAAATAAAAAAAAAACCATCCCCCCCATAATTCCATTTCCAAAGTTTGGATAGAGAAAAATCTGAAATTATTCTATGTGATAGAAGTTTATGCAAAGATTACAGGAAAAATAATACGATATGCCTCGCCGATGAAAATTTAAAAACATTTCACGTTTTACATGATAGTACGGAACCCTCAGTGCGCGAGTCTGACTCGCTCTTGACCGGTTTTTTTTATAAGTGCGGAGAGGGGCGTTGATCCTCATGCTTGGATGGCTTCTTTCAGTTAAGGTTTTGCGTTTTCAGCATTCGGAGCCATGTTGTCGACTATGCTTGATATTATTCTTTTTTACAGAGAAAAAAGAGACTACATCTGCAATGAGCTAAAAAATAACAAAAAATCTTTAATTTTTATTCATTTAAATATTTTTTGAAACTTCGTGTTTGCGAAGTTTTCGTGAATTTTGAATCTGTCATAGACAGACCGGTCTCTAGTACAACAAAGCTTTTCAGTATTTCTCGCACACCTTCCGGAATCCAATGCAATAAGCAAATTCACCAATCACCACGAAAGCGCAGCAAGTGACAGAAGTTTTCAGTAGATTCCCAAGATTTTCCAGCCACACCTAACACAAAACATATTCCTATGCTCATTCATTCAAACCAAAGTTGGTTCAACAATAAAATAATGAATAGGTATCGTTTCATTCTTCAGAACACCTGAGGTTTATTTCGCTGGGATTTAAAATTCCAATACGTATTTGTGCTCGGTATGAAAGGGCTTTGGTCCATTGTGGATGTCTTTTAATTCTATTTTCTGGCTGCGGCGGCGGCGCGCCGTCACAATGTATCGGTGCGCGACGTAGCAGCGCAGGCGCACCTGAGTATTCCGACTCGTTTCACTTTGAGAAGCCGCTTCTTTACCTACCTACATGATCGGTTAAACGGTTATCCCCGATCCATGTGGGTAGGTAACTACGTATTATATGTACAAGCTATATAAACAGCTATGTCGTTGCTTTATTGAGTGAAATGTGTATTTTCGTGTTTGTCAATTAACTAAGAGGATTTTTCAAGATTTTTTCACAAAATTTATGATATATTTTTTGACGTTCATGATATTACTTGGGTACTGGTAATTAATTAAACCTAGTAAAGTTTAAAGTGGAGTCTGAAGATAATTAAGTAAATTGGTAGAGGTGCGCGGGGCGGCGCGGGCGCAGGTCACGATGCGCAGCGTGCACGTGTGCTCCGCCGACCACTGAGATAAAAAGAAAAAAACTCGCAGATAAAACAGTATTTTGACTCGCGTGGAACTTCGGCCGTTGGACCTTACCAAGGGTTTTTATTTCAATACATATATAAATCACAGGTAGGTACGTCTTTACGCTAATTCAAGACACTGCTGAAGTTTATTTGAAATTAATGTTTCTAACCTATGGGTATTGGGAGGAAAGGTTTTAAGTATGAATGTGGATGGCTATTAGAGAAGTATAGATGGGTAGACCAAAAAAACGATGGACTGTGGGAATGATAAACAGGGTAAGGTATTTATTACAAAAAAACTCATTGTAAATATAATTAGTAGTTATTGATTAGCAGATTCTGAAATGTCTTCTCTTCAGAAGTATGTCGCTGAATATGGCTAGAAAGGGGGTGACTATTGAGAAGCCGACGTAGATATGAAGGAGGAAGAGTTCCCTTCGATCCCAAAAAACTGGTCAAGGGCGAGTCGGACTCTCACACGAAGGGTTCCGTGCCATAAACCGAAAAAAACACGTTTCATGTATGGGAGCCCCCTTTATTTTTTAATTTAATTTAATTTTTAGTATTTGTTGTTATAGCGGCAATATAAATACATACTCTATGAATATTTCAACTGTCTATCTATTACAGTTCTTGAGATACAGCCCGCTGACAGACAGACGAACGGACGGACGGACAGCAGAGGCTTAGTAATAGGGTTCCGTTGGTTACACTTTGGGTACAGAACCCTAAAAAAGAACGGAAATATGAGCAAGAGAATTATGGTGGTATTATTTGTGGGTAATATGTCGTTCATAAACAATAGATGCCTTTGTTTATAAACGACACATTTACCCACAAATAATACCATCATCACCAAGGTAAATGTGTGTCGTTCATTAACAAAAGATGCCTTTGTTTATGAACGACATATTTACCCATAAATAATACCAGCATCATCAAGGTAAATGTGTCGTTCATAATAAACAATAGATGCCTTTGTTTATGAACGACACATTTAGCCACAAATAATGCCATCATCACCAAGGTAAATGTGTCGTTCATAATAAACAATAGATGCCTTTGTTTGTAAACGACACATTTACCCACAAATAATACCATCATCATCAAAGTAAATGTGTTGTTCATAAACAATAGATGCCTTTGTTTATGAACGACACATTTACCCACAAATAATACCATCATCATCAAGGTAAATGTGTGTCGTTCATTAACAATAGATGCCTTTGTTAATGAACGACATATTTACCCATAAAATATAATACCATCATCATCAAGGTAAATATGTCGTTTCATAAACAAATGCATCTAACAAAACAACCTAAGTAGACGAGTTTTGACATGGTGATTGGTGCCAGTACCTACCATGTGTTCAGCCGCACTCCTGTCCACCTACAGACATGACTCAGTATTTATGATCTGACGCGTACCCACGTAAAGACACATCAAGCTACAAAAATCTGTCAATCTTTATTAATAGATTTTCAACTTTATCGCTAAAGCATTAGTTTCAAGGTTGATTGGGAAAATTTTACAGTTTCGGGTAGCTTGATGTGCTGGCGATGGTACGTTAAGTTTTCCATTTCAACTCACATTCTAGACAAATATTTATTGGTAAATTGTAGGTACTGACTTGAGATAAATCAATTTACGAGTAGATAGGTAGGTACCTGAAAGGTGTCTATAAATTCTTGTTGCAAGAAAATTGTGAGCTGGTTCATTTTTTCCGTTTTGCTTGAATTGACGTTGGAGATATTGGTTCAGTAGGATTGGAACTATAGTTTCGGCCGGTTTCTGAATTGAGTATTAACGTGTCAGCCACCGAAGTTTTTCAAGCTAAGTGAATGTTGTCAAAACTCAACTTCGAATTTCATATTCAGGAATTAAAGGTAAAGTACTTATCTATTAGCTTGTCGTTAGATTGCTACAGTCAAAGCGGTTCCAATACCTCAAAGCACAGAGGTGACGCGAGAATAAGCATAGAAAATTTTCATTGCCTTTTAATATAAAGATTTGTGGATCACTGTTATTTAAGAATACATATGCATGTTGAAATACACAATAGAGTCGATAAATTCCGAATATATTTCATTACAAAAATATACAAAGCTTGTGCCGCCCACGCTCCGATAGTGCATGTAATCCGTGAACTTGGCAACACCACAACTCACGCGCATATCGCGGCCAATAATTTAAAAGGCGTGAACACTTTATCGATCAACCGGCGGCCGCTCGCCCAGGCCACTTTATACCAATAAAAGATTCGCTTTTAAGATCCTTTTTCTGTGAAAGATTCTCTGTAGATTACGGCCAAGCCAACCCAGCTAACATTAAGGATCTAGATTATTTTAGGTTTGCAATTGCCAGCTGTCGGAGCCACTTGGTAAGGGTGTTTTATTCAACGTTTATAAAGTTTTTAGTGTAACGTACCCAAAGTTTCTATAATTTCTCAATACATTTTGTCATTTTCTGTTTGCCTTACTTACAAATGCTGTGGCATTAAGTATTGAAGATTAAATGGCGATGTAACGCGGAGGGAAGAATCTATGTGAGGAAGGAATAAAAAGTGTTGAGGAATAATTTTGAGTTAAAATTACGATGGCCATACAATTGGAGGAAGAATAAAGGAATTATGGATAGAGTAGGTGTAATAATGATATAATGGAGTTAGAAAGGGGTTGACTAGTGATTGTGATTGATAGAGAAGTGTAGAAGAAGAAATGATACATTGCTCCTAAATAATTTGGAACAAAGGGAAGAGAATAAGAAGAATTAAAAGCAGTTAGTGATGCCTTCTTTTAATAAGTCATGACTTTGATTTAGCTACAGCCTGCACACTACTTTAGATTATAATTGGGAGAGTCGTGCAGACTGCGAGGTGTCAGCCAGTCGTACATTAGGTCAGTGGGGCTGACTCACCGGTCACCGGGCAGTGTTTGGACACGGCGCGTGGCATTGTCTTTGTCTCAAATGTTTTGTCAAACAGAGTTTCGTGAAAATGGCAGCCATTATAACAGTGACCGTGTTTATTGAACCGTCTGCGGCTTGTTGATAGATCGGACGTCGTCTGTGTGTCACCAGTGCAGTGGAGTGAGCAACACAACACGCCGTTTAGACAAAACATCGGTAGTTGCGAACCGGAGCCGAAATTTCAGGCGATGCCGCAGTATTTCAACAAACCGAGACGAGCTTGTTGATGATGCCGGCTACGTTGTTACTGATCGGATTCCTCTTCTACTCGTCGACTGGTTACGGTAACTATGAGGATTATGTAGAATAAATGCAGCCTCTACAAGCAGGTCAAAATACGAACTATCCAGCTTTCTGTAACGTCCTTATGGATCCTTTTATCCTATTCTTACACAAGAATTTACAATTACGAAGCGATCCTCCAGCCCTGGGGCTCATGCAATAACTCGCGTCTGTAGTGTTTCACATTCACATGGACGTGCCGTCCGTCAGAACTATTTCTCCGGGAGTGTCTGTGAGCTGTGAGCTGTGCTTAGATCGCAATCAGCCAGTTTATTTGACGTTGAGCGTGACGTGCGATGCCCGGCTGCGTATAGGAATGCAATACGGCCCGGGCCATCCCTAAATCCCAGTGTAAACATTCCACCCACACCTCGCCTCGAGTAACTCAATATATGGCGCTTTGAGTCTCCACAGGGTTGCGAAATATTAAATTTAAATTGCGTAATTAAAATGCTAGGGAGTGCTTGAGTGGAAATGGTTCTTAAGTTATATGAGTGCTATTGATCAGATACGGAAAATCTATGAATATCGTTCCATCTCATAAGTTTTTAGGATTGATTTTCAATGATGTATACATAGGTGGACACAGTAAGTCAAATCTACATACCTACCTAACTAAAGATATGCTCTCAACATAGTTGATCGACTGTGCACCTGTTCTGTGACTGTATGACTTCTTAGCATGTTTACTTAGGAGATAACCCTAGTGCTCCCCTTGTCAGACGTACCGGCCCCTACTTTAATAAAACATCTCGATAATGAAAAGTCAGGCATTCACAGAGGGTGGCGAATTAACCCTCAATGCGGAGCCGCACCCCGTGCTCCGCGAGACTGAGCCCTGTGACGTTGAAACAGGCGCTAAAATTAGACTATAGGTGCGTGCTCAACGTCGCGCAATAAATTTCTTAATGATATGGAATCAGAAAGTATCTTCGCGTTCTTTAGAGGAAAAAAGACCTAAGTGAGTGCGAGGGCGACGCAAAATGTGTTTTACGTTTTTTATGGAAGGTTCTTTATATGCAGTGTGGTAGTTTAAGTGCATAGTGTCCGGTGCTCTGCGCACATTTGACATTCATTGCGTTTTATTGAAGGCGGCACGTGCGCGCCGTGCGGGCCACCTGTCGCTGATGCTGCACCACTTCTAACTTCACCTACCACCACCAGCCATTTAATTAATAAATGCTAACGAAATTGCAAATGCGTGGAAATTTACAGCGAGCCCACTGCGAACATAGAATCTTATTAAACTTATGTTTAATCTAGGTGGATTTAAAGGTGTTTGTATCAGAAAAACATGTTTTTTAGATGTCGTATCTAACTGGAATAAATTAAGTAAACTTGGGTTCACGTGTGACTGTCTCCAAGCACGTAATTTAAAATCAAGGAAAGACATCAGCATAGAATATTAGTTTGATTGGAAATAATCGATTCCGAGCTCGTCCGATGCAAATGGCCGGCGCCGGATGGACCTCCCATCACTTGCTGCACCGACACTCGGCGACAATACGAATCCAAGATGGCGCCGCCGAGGTTTACTGCTTACTCGACATGTTCCTACCTTTGGAGTGAGGACCAATAAACGCTTCCGCTGGCTACGTGCTAAGATTTATTTGATTGTTTAATGAGTCGAATAAGCAATTCGATTATTTATTCATACCACATCCAATAAATTAAATGAACTCTGAACACAATACTAACACTCTATCTGCGTTGTCATACAATAATAAGTTAGACAACTTCAGAGAGCAAAACAACTTCTTTCGGAATCTCCATCGATGAAAATGCTATTGAGAGATGAAAACCACAAGCTAAATTGAATAGCTTTGCATAAGCGGTTTATCCGACAGACGTCGAGACGTGTTGTGGATTTGTGGCATTGATCCTGTGATAGGAAATATCAATGTAAACGTGATGTCAGTTTCCGTGTTTAAGAAAGTAGCTAGGATACCTACTCCAGATTAGGATTATGTTACGCATTCACACATACGGCGAAGCCTGCACAAATATGTAGGGCTTTGGGTAGTTGCTCTGTTAAATGTCGATTAGAACGCGATGTATATTATATTCCTCTTTTCTATTGTTTATCAATCACGAAAGGTACAGCCGTTTTGGAAGATTAACAGTCTTCGAACAGTGCCAATGGTTTTAGTTGCCCCTTATGGCCGCATAATGATTGATTGATCGATGAATAAATAAGACAGCATCAACGTTATATACCGTTGTTTACACTTTTCCATTAGCTATAAACAACGGAGTTCAATACAAGTCGTGATTTCCGTGTGACTGAACAATGCTGCTAGGTCACAAGCTACGCTGAGTTCGTGACGCGTCCACTCGATCAATTTGCTCATGATCACTCACCTCTCGAGTGCCAGTCGATAAGGATACTAATGCACCTGACAACGGATCAATGATGAACGAAAGCTCGTATAACGTGGTGAGGAATCTTTCATAATGTAGAAGGGTATTACTCGATAATAGCTAAACCTCTTTTGAAAGTGTAAATAAAGTCAAAATCTTGGAACCAGTCAAAACGTACTAATTAAGCTGGCAGTCAATAAAGTTGACATAAAGTAATGTTGGAATGTGGAAGTCTGTAGCAAGTTCGAAGCCCGCTAATAAACTTATGAAATAATCAAATTATGTTGGGAATGTCTGTAGGTGGTAGCACTCCTCATGACCGAAGAATTTCTAACGATAATTTGAAAGGTAATTTAACTGCTTCCAGTACCTTCGATACCAATAACATATTGATTATAAGATGCTTAGTAAAAATTTAATTAATTGACTAATATATCGTTTTAAGTTTTTAATTGGGCCACTTGTAATAAAGTTGATTGCCACTTATCTATGTCTCAATTAAGTTAAATGAGATATACTTGGAAGTATAAGATTGGAGGAAACAGGTGTCGGTGGAATAACAAACATAGCTGACTTGGTGGAGGATGTCTACGATTGTACTAATTACACGCATTTGCGTGGCCATTAGGTCTCATATGGACGGGCAATGTCCACTAATGTCGTTGTAATTAGAACTAAACATTAGTCGCGTTATTTGCTTGCTAACTGGAGTATGGTACTTATGTTTTTTCATGGACTTGTATAACTTAAGTAAGTCTCGTGAGAAGCTTACGGCTTTCTACGTAATACGTCGATTCAACTTTATCGAACTGATAGAAGTTATTCTGCGACTTAACGATTTACGTGATCTCATTTGAATATTCCATCACGTATCTAAGGACTTAAATAACTCTATGAATAATATCAAAATAAAATCTGTGAGATTACGAGACTCCATCACAGTCTGTGGGCACAAAGGAGCATTAAACACGTCTGTGTGGACTGTGTCCCATGGGCCGGCGGCATGGGGAATAGTAAATTAGAAGGCGAGTGCACCTGTGTGGCCCGCCGACCAAAAAACGTGGCCGCTACCTCTGCACTAAACGAATTATTAACCACTACCTGCGACGCTCACACGTGTTCCACACTAACTATCAAGGCTTTTTGCTCTTGCGTCCCATCCATTGAACCATTCCTTTCTCATTGAAATGTCCCAAGATCACGTCTCCCAGCATTGGACGTCATCAGTGATGAATCACACATTTCACGGTGATTTGTAATAATCGAAATATTAGTCAAGTGGTCCCGCCTTCATTCTCAGGTGCATTTTTGTATTGAAGAAACGTTTGTGTTTTTTTTCTTGTGTTTTAAAAGACCTTCAAACGTCAAGTTTCCCAAGATTTGTTAATAAGGCAAGTTTTTGGAGTTCTGTGTTGGCTTTATAAATTGTCCATCCTAGAGAATAATTCATGGGATGCTTGCTTTCCTTACGAATCTATGAGGCTGTTCTGCGAAATTTTGCATACTAATTTTAAGATTAAAAATCAATTAAACTGACGTAATCTTATTTAAATTTTGATAGCTTTGTTTCAAAGTTTGCTAGCAATTAATCATGACTAGAAAATAATTTATTTTGTTCAGAACCCAAAAGTAAAGCATCGAATTCAACTTGACCAAGTTTTCGACTAGTCATGTCGGTCATTATAATTTTCTGGGTTGTTTCGGAATTTTTATTAGGTTAAGATAAGCCATTCAGAATGGTGACTGTTTTTGTCCATTTAAAAATGTTTTCATAGTTTAAATTATTTATTATATCTTGTGAATTGGAAATGTATTGTATTTGAAATTGGTGCGAATAGCTGAATTATTCAGCATAAACACTGATATCACTCCACATCTGGTGGCGGTGAAAATCCAAAAAAAATTTGGTTTTATAAGAGATGATTTGAATTTATGATGTGAAAACTTCATAAATATAACTTCAATGAACTTTAACCACTCTGAATGTACCAGATTATTAAATGACTAAGTTTTTGTGGTCTTGGACACCTGCAAGTTGGAAAGTACTCTTGGAGATGACGTCAGACGTCACAGAGGCATCACGGCTGTTGTTGTGGCGTGACTAATGGGCGCAGTATGTGGCAGCCTGGCAGGTTGATAAGCCGGCGCCGGCCCGCCGCCGCTGATAACCCTGCCACCGCTCACCGCTGACCTGCACTCGTCGCCGCCGTCGACTGCGCCGGTGCCCCGCGTAATCTATCACTACCTACTTTATTGTTATTTACCGATGAACAATACACTCTTCCACCTATACGTATGGTAACAAAAGACAGGTCACCTTCGTTAATCACGCCAAGGTGTTGGTGTCTGAATTGGTTTTTCTTGCACTTCTGCTCGTGAAGTCGTGATCGATATCAATAAATTTGATGTCAGCACGACATTTGCGATTGCAAAAAACTTTGATTGATCACTACGGCTTTTTCGCCGAATACTGATATATGTATGGATCGGTTTAATATAAACAAATTATCAGGAAGAATGCCAATGCAGAACATTCGTCCGTTTTTACAGAACGTTTAAGGAACACAAGTTCCTCATTACGTAAATTCAAAGCGGCTCTTTCAGTTCACTTGCATCCATAAGAGATTCTTATTCCTTTTATATAGCAAACATAAAAATGTACATTTTCAGGCCAAATATGGCGGACGGAATGGTCGATGGAAGGCAGTGATTTCTTTTAATAACGAGCTCCCTTGATTTAAGGCGACGTCAACTTTCCTTGCGGAGTTAGAAACAAAAAGCCACATCACTTAGCTTTGGTGATGGCCTTACATAGAGGGACGAGCGAACCGCGTAGCTGAGGACGCGTCGGGAAAGGGAAGGCTATAAAATTTCTTTGCGTTTGGCGATGTGCGGTTTACTAATGCAATAGGCGCGTTGAGCTGCGCAGTAGATATGCGTCGTATGCAGGTACTTGTGTAGCTATGTATTTCGCAAGGTAATCTGTGGCTAAACATTGTTGCTTAAATGTAAATTATTAGTAATATTAGCTCCTGCTGTAAAGTAAATCAGCATGTCTGACAGTATTACCATATACTAACGATTTTATAATAGCCACCTTAGCAGTAACTTAGTACTCAGTCACAGTAAAGATCGAATTTCACGACTTCAGTGCAATAACTATTAACTAGGTGGACGTGATTCGTGTACGTTCAGGTATTGGAAAAATGTTAATAGAATTGTTGAATGTATGCGCCGGCGCC
This sequence comes from Lacanobia wlatinum, assembly GCA_947578705.1. Taxonomy (NCBI): domain Eukaryota; kingdom Metazoa; phylum Arthropoda; class Insecta; order Lepidoptera; family Noctuidae; genus Lacanobia; species Lacanobia wlatinum. Next base: position 17,595,901 of record OX388039.1, read on the forward strand.
GTTGTCCGTATGAGTGGAGGTATACTATGGAGTGAGGTATTGGTCGCTGACGTCACCACGCGGGTGTGCAGTGCGGCGCGCGGGGGAGTGCGTTGGCGAGGCTGGCTCGCCACCATTGGGTCGACCGCGACACCTGCAAATCGCGAGTCAATGATCTCGGCGCGGCGTCGGTCGTCGGTCGCATGAGTCGCATCGACGTAGGATTGCTGCACGTGTGTGGCCCTCCACTAACTAGAAACTTGTTTTAATGTAACTGAATCTGCATAATGCGCACTCGACGTGAAGTGACAGCACAATTGTAGCAATCCTCCGTACTGTTCTTATTATTCATGACCATTGAGAGCTGAGTTATATCGCCAGCTTCTTTAATATGCAAGGGCTTTACAGCACACCATTTTTTTCTGACTGTATGAGAGCTGTTCTATTGATTGCAGTACAATAAAACACTATTATGCAAAGGTATAATTTGTATTTTTTAAATCAAAAGTGGGCTCTTGAAGTGTATTGTTTCCAATCGCTTTGTTTGAAGCACTTTTTTGGTGATTAAGTAACAGGTAGTCGCGAGTCCATTGTCAGCCACCATTACCGCTAGTCAAACTCTCAAAAAGGGCACTTTTACATAATAGCTTAATCTCAGACAGACAACAAAGGAAGTTCTTATGTAACGAATACTGATCACAAGGTCGCTTTTGATCCATTACGACCACTACGTTGGGTTTAAAATTGTGAAATAGCCAACTTGCCCTGAGCATTGGAAAGGGATATGAGAAGAGACCTTAGCTTAGCTCGATCAGGGCCCCAAGTCTGCTATTACAATAGTGTCAGAATGGTCTATCATTGATTTCATAATGGTTGATTTTGACAAGATTCTATGCCATTTCTTTCAATGGAGTGTCAGTGGTTGACCACTGGAAAGTCATAATGACGCTTTTATATCCAGAATAGAATCTTGTCAAAATCAACCATTATGAAATCAATGATAGACCATTCTGACACTATTGTAATAGCAGACTTGGGGCCCAGTGGGACCAATTGAATGTTATTGTGATAAATTATATAATTATGTAGGTATGAATGAAGTGGATGCTGCGTCTCATAGGTAGCGCCTACGCTTAGCTCAATAGGGTAATTCCCAATTTTTCAAAAACTAATAAAGTTGTCATCAATGTAGTTTTTAGGGTTCTGTATCCAATGGGTCCCTATTATTAATCCTCCGCTGTTGGTCCGTCCGTCCAGCCATCTGTCCGTCCGTCCGTCTGTCTGTCTGTCAGGTAATAGGTAGACAGATGAAATTTTCACCGAGTGTGTACCTATTTCTATTGCCGCTGTAACAACAATTCATAAAAATGAAAAAAGGCCCCTATTTATTTTATCCCCACAAGAAACATGTTTTTTTCGGCATATGGTACGGAACCCTTCATGCGAAGTCCGACTCGCACTTGGCCGGTTTTTAAGTAATTATTTGTCAAAGATCGGCCATTAGTTGTGATGAACCTCGGACGGCCTTCGTGCGTCACTTTTTATACAGATTCTAGCTGTTCTCACGTGAGTCATCAATGCGCAGCGTCAATGCTTCATTATTTTATTAACATCGAATTTAACAACAAAATGAACAAAGCTTCATGAAGTACACAATCGGACTGGTCGCAACTTGTACTCGACTAGCGACAATCGTTCATTGAAATGGACAGTGGGCATTATTTAGGGTATTTCCGCTACACCACCGACGCATGACCACCTGAAATGAATGCAAGCATACATCGAGAACACGAAGAAATACTGCTAACCGATGAATGGGCGATATTAAGAATAGTGTTGGAGCAACGGTCGGGTTTGAATAGCGCATCGACTGTCGATGTCGGCGTCTCGACGGGCCCGCCTTATTGCCTATTGTTAGCGAACAAACGCAGGAAACTGTAAAGTCGAAAGTCCGCTGAGAGATTTCGCCGTACAGACAGGTAGGTCGCAGGTGTTTCTATTCTACGTCGAACACTCGGAGCTGCAAACAACGTTATAAACAATGTCGAACCTCTCTACACGGTTACCATGCTTTTGGATCTTGGAGGATCATTCACGGGTATGACATAAGAAGATGAACAAATGAACGACTGACGATCGTTAATAATATTAACCACTCAGGATCCGTAAGTCTCTTTCGGGACAAAATCGCGTTTCGGGAAAAAATTCTGTCGGTTGGGGCGATTTTTCCCGAAAGGGACATGGATGAGTTGTTGTATAGCCTTAGATTTCGCCATAGATATAAATTCTAAGGCAAAATTTTCTTAAAGTAAGTGATATCGAAAAAGCATTTACCAGTTGGTTTTTGTTGAAATCAAAGTTATCAGTATTATTAGTATATCGTTTACAGAATGGTTTTACTTGTACCCGACTGTACAGAAGGAGGGTCTATTGCAAATCAAACTTTATTGAGCTTTTAGAAAGTTTGTATGTGCTACGACCGGAGAGATCTGGCGCAGGACCAATAAAGGATATGAGAGTGTAGGAAGGATCATGGAAGAGGGAGTTCACCTGTGTTTGTGCACACACTTGTGCACTATAATATGTCCTGCGCCGATGGCTAGTCTCGGTTGAGATTGTCCGCCATTTCCGAAATCGGTCAGGAGTATGTACTACCAGTACGAGATATCAAATCATGCATCAATCACGACTCGCTAGGCGTTGAAGTCATAGATACCTATCCAAAGATCTCTAATGAACTATATTGCTACACCTCGACGACTCTTACCTGTCTCGTATTTTTCGACCAAAATCATGGAACCCCTACAGAGACTACACAACTCCGATGCGGTTTCGCTCATCAAAGAAAAGGAAGTTGTTTTGAAGAGTTTCGCGAAAGTATAAAGGGATATATCAATTAGCACAATGCTAACATCGCTAAACCCATTGTGTGATCAGCAGCGGTGTTGGTACAACACTACCGAACTATTTGAAGATACGCTTTTGACTTACAATGCACGTGCAAAGAGATTTTACAGGTATTATTTCACCTTGAGTTGAGAATCAGAATAAAGAGCTTAGTACAGAATAGACCTTTAAACGTATCGAGTTCGGATAATAGATATTTAAAGTAGGTGTACATGAGAAAACCCAAGTGCACGTTTTGTAAATGATATAACAGACAATACAGTTTTGAACGGCAAAATTCCGTTTGAATTGGTCATACTTTCCACATATTTGTTGCTACTTGAACATTTACAGTTAGCCCCGATGTAGAAATGGTGAGTGAATCGGTCAAGTTAATGGAAACCTAAAGTCAAAACCTAAATGTATCTTTATTAAACTCCTGTTCAGAAAAGTTAGATGTTAATACTACTTTTTTTTTATTTGTTTACCAATAAACATACTCAAAAGTTACTGTAAGTACTTATGTATACGTTCATATATGTATGTTACTATCCTAGCTTCATAGGTATAATTACAGCCTTGCAACCCCCACTATAAAACGGCACAAAACGACTGAAAACCTTCCCCAGACACTTTCCCCTTCGCGCCGGTACGCAGCGTGACGCGTTGCTATGGCAACGGCTTTCCATACCTACAGGCATTGGTCGGAAAATTCAAAATGGCGGCTGTATCGATCGCGAAGGGAGGTTGAATAGGCTGAGATAGGGAGGAAGGGGGGAATTGGGGAGACGGAAAATTGTATTCACAACGTTCAACTTTACATATTCAATTTCAAAGTGAGGTAAATGAAATATGAACCGGTGATACATCTCACAACGTTTTTGTAAGTTGTGCTTGTGTTTAATTCATAAAATGCTGTGGCTTCTAGTTTCTGTTTGAACGTTGGAAGTACACAAGTGTGTCCTTATCATTACCTAAGTCAAACAATTGTAAATTAACGTAAGATTAACATTATCTTTGTTTAAATGGCAGGTCTTGGCTTGGCTTCATAGATGCCTCGTGATAAGGCAGGCTTGTATTGGTAATGTGACATATTTTCGTGTATTACTAGCTTTAGCTACTTGATGGCATCATGGGCGTGGTATAAGTATTTTATTTTTATTTATAATTAGTTATAGATGTTAGCATAGTTAGGCTAAGCGCATTTATCGCATTGGGTTAAACCTGTCATGATAGATATAAGGGGGAAATAAATAAATATATATATTTGTTTATTTCCAACTAGTGGACGTCACGCGGTTTCACCCGCGTAGTTCCCGTTCCCGTGGGAGTACGGGGATAAAATATAGCCTATGTTACTCCCTGATAATGTAGCTATCCATTGCTGAAAGAATTTTTCAAATCGGCCCTGCAGTTTCGGAGCCTATTCATTTCAAACAAACAAACAAATCTTTCCTCTTTATAATATTAGTGTAGATTAGTGCAGATTTACTTAATCTATAGTTACACTTGATTTTTGCCGTACAACGTAAACCTCACAGGGTTTATCTGTGTACAGGCGAGCCGTCTTTTATTTTACTTTTTACGACTGTATAATGTGTGTGTATCTGCTAATTATAATAACTAGCTGACCCGTGCAACATTGTCGTCGTCACATTTTCCATTAATGCTCATGCTCCGTTCCTATTGGTCATGTCATATATGCCTATAGCCTTCCTCGATAAATGGGCTATCCAACACTAATGGTTTTTTTTCAATTCGAACCAGTAGTTCTTGAGATAAGCGCGTTCAACCAAAAAAATAAACAAACTCTTCAGCTTTATAATGTAAATAGTTGACCCGCGCAACTTCGTCTGCGTAACAATTTTCATTACTGCTCCGCTCCTGTTGGTCTTAGCGTGATGATATATGGCCAAAAGCAAACAAACAAACAAACAAACTCTTCAGCTTTATATATTAGTATAGATACTAGACAGGGACCTTTTTGGCCTCGCACAAATTAATTTTAAGACGCCGCTTATATGTATTGAATGATATGTATGTCTTGTGCGAGTCCCAAATAAATATTTTTCTTTCTTTCTTTCTTTCTATACTAATATATAAAGCTGAAGAGTTTGTTTGTTTGCTTGAACGCGCTAATCTCAGAAACTCCGGGTCCGATTTGAAAAATTCTTTCAGTGTTAGATACCCCATTTGTCGAGGAAGGCTATAGGCTATACGGGAATGGGAAATTCCTACGGGAACGGGAAAACACGGGATATGCGCGTACGAAGTCGCGGGCAAAAGCTAGTCTAATATATAAAAATCTCGTGTCACGGTGTTTGTTAACCCAAGGGGCGTACTAATTAACCCAAGGGGCAGACAATTACATAAAGTCACGCTAGACCTAAACCTAGAATGCGTCTCTCACGGAGAGCCAACATACTGGCCCACAGATCACAATAAAATACCTGATCTGCTAGATTTCTACATAACTAAGAACCTTGGGCACAACTACTTACAGATTGAAAAATGTGAGGATCTGTCATCAGACCACACCCCAGTCATTTTAAATGTGTTCAAACAAGCTGTTCCATTAGAGTCGCCCCACTATGTCCACAGCAAAAACACCAACTGGGACCGATATAAAAAATATGTAACAAGTAATTTAAATCAAAACATCAAATTGAAAACAGTTGAAGACATCGATACCATTATCGAAACGTTCAACAGCACAATACACCTGGCGGCCAACGCTTCTACACCTAAAAATAGAAAAAAGAAGGCAAAAGAAACGGAACTTCCAAGGAACATTATGGAGAAAGTCAACGAACGGCGAGAAACGAGGAAAGAATGGCACAGAACCAGATATCCTACGGACAAAACTAAGTTTAACAAAAGAGCTGAAAGAGATGATCAAGGAATACGAGAACCTTTGCCTACAAAGACATTTATCTTACCTAACCCCACATAAGGACACAAATTACTCGTTATGGCGTGCGACTAAAAAACTTAAGCGACCAAAAGAACATATCCCGCCATTGCGAAGACAGGACAGAAGTTGGGCTAGATCTGAAACTGAAAAAGCAACTGCATTTGCCGAACACCTGGAAAAGGTTTTTACTCCGTTACCTTGCACTGACATCAATAGAGACGAGGAAATAACAGACTACCTCCAGTCGCCAAATCAATTATGCTTCCCCCTAAAAGCAGTAAGTCCTACTGAATTAATCTGTGAGATTAAAGCTCTTCCATCAAAGAAAGCACCGGGCTATGATCTATTAGACTCCGTACTTCTAAACAACCTTCCTAAAAAAGGTATAATGTTCTTGGTGATGGTCTTCAATGCCTGCCTGAGACTCTCCCACTACCCGTTCCAGTGGAAACTTGCTCAGGTTGTTATGATACCTAAACCTGGTAAACCGTCAGAAGAAGCCTCGTCCTATCGACCAATTAGCCTCCTGCCTTTGGTTGGCAAGTTGTTTGAAAAAATTATCCTCAATAGAATGCGCCCTCATCTAAATACCATCCTTCCTGGGCATCAATTCGGATTCAGACAGCAACATGGCACTATTGAGCAGGTACATAGGTTGACAAATACCATCAGCAACACACTGGAAAACAAAAAATATTGCTCGGCTGTCTTCCTGGATATCAGCCAGGCCTTTGACAGGGTCTGGCATACCGGACTCCTATTTAAGTTAAAAAAATATCTGCCTCACTCCTTCTTTTTCATACTGAAAAGTTACCTGGACAAGCGCTGTTTCGAGGTAAAACTTAACGACATCACATCTGACTTGTATGAAATCAAGTCTGGTGTTCCACAGGGGAGCATCTTGGGCCCCGTTCTTTACCTCATATTTACTGCCGACATACCATCATATGAAAACACCCTCATCGCCACATATGCTGACGACACTGCAATACTGTCAGTACACACCAACCCAGATGTTGCCTCAGCAAACCTCCAGAAACACATATGTGAAATTGAGGAATGGTTAAAGATATGGCGCATAAAGGCGAATGAAAACAAATCTGTTCAAGTCACGTATACTCTAAGGAAAGGAAACTGTCCCCCAATTACACTAAACGGTGAACAAATCCCACACGAAGATAGTGCAAAATACCTTGGCATGCACCTGGACAGAAGGTTGACTTGGCAAAAACATATCTGGAGTAAAAGGAAAACCCTAGACACAAAGCTGAGAAGCATGTACTGGCTGATTGGTAAAAAGTCTCAGCTAACCAATGAAAGCAAAATGCTGATATGCAAAACGATATTGAAGCCGGTTTGGACATATGGAGTGGAGCTCTGGGGAACAGCAAGCAACAGCAATATCGACATCCTGGAAAGGTTTCAGACTAAAGCTTTGAGATTCATGTTCAACATCCCTAAATGCATACAAAATAAATACATCCTGCAAGATCTGAAGCTCAAAACTGTAAAGCAAGAGATTGCTGCCCGTGGCACAAACTACCAGAAAAAGCTCACCAAACACGTCAACTCACTGGCTGCTGATTTGTCGGGGTCCGGAAGTATTGTACACACAAGACTTAAAAGGAACAGTGTTCCAAGTTTAATAAAAAGATTCTCAGCAGAATGAGTGAGAATGGTCAATGGACAATTCCACACTGCTACAAAGACCAAATGCAGAAGAAATTCATACAAAGGAGCAGCTAAATGTCCATGACAGATTGCTGTGATGAGCAGTATACATAATAAAAAAAAAAAACGGTGTTTGTTACCGAACTCCTCCGAAACTGCTCGACTGATTTTCTTGAAATTTTCTGTGTATATTCTGTAGGTCTGAGAATAGGTGGTAAGCTATTTTTTTTATGGTAAAACAACGTTTGCGGAGGCAGCTAGTATTAGTATAGATTTATAGATATTAATTATAGCAAGCAAACCTAAGCTACCATAAATATGTAGATTGAACCTTTTTCGTTTTATTACTTGGTACGCATTACAAAATAGTAGATTAAACACCGAGGGGATAAAGCGCAATGTCTTATGTCACGGGCGTCATATTGAATCCCGAACCTAATGAAGGATTCGAAAGTTAAATCCCGAGCGCAGCGAGGGCGTTTAGAGTTTAATTCACGAGCGAAGCGAGGGAGTTAATACAAGATGCCTGAATGCAGCGAGGAATTCATGCTAGCCCAAGGCAAAGACACCTTTATCTCTGAGGAGCATACACAACTTTTCACACCTACTGCGAAAAAACTCTTCGCAAGTCATTGAGAGAGGTGGCTGGCCGCGAGCGGTTACTTCGTCGGTCTTCAAGTTGAGTTCCAAATTCAAATCACATTATTGACCTCCGGGATGCCTCCGGGCAACAATATTGTACCGAATTTCATTAAAATCCGCCGGGCAATAATGACTTACTTGGGGTTGAGTTTGCATGACATATAATCTGACGTTTTCGTGCAGGTGGTGTGAAAAAATATTAATTGGCGCCGCTACATTGCATTCCAACTAAGCTACTATTAACAATTCAAAGTCTGTATGTTTTATTAATTTTTAAATATTAATAAAATATCATTGTTCTATAAGCTAAATATGTAATTAATAATGTTACAAAGCTAAAACATTGTCGTGGATGATGGTGATGAGCCCTTTAATGTGATGCATAATTATGAACGTTGTATGCTGTGATGAATCATACACCATTGCGGGCTGGTATAAAATACTACTGCCTGGCAGGGGCGGATCTAGGATTGTCGTTTGTGGTGCTTGATCCCGCTGAGGGTGGGTTTTTAGCAAAGTAAACACCAAAAACCGGACAAGTGCGAGTCGGACTCGCCCACCGAGGGTTCCGTACAAAGTAGATGACCGTGCTTATCGTTGTTTAAGCTCGATGATTTATTACGTACTTTAAATAAATACTATATTTTATTTATGATTTAATTACAAATATATAGTTTTCAGATTTTTCTCTATACTTTTAGTATAAGACGGTGTTACTTGCCAAATTTCATAGTTCTAGGTCAACGGAAATACCCTATAAGTATATTTTGATTCCCTTGAGAGTGTCGAAATATACGTTTTTTGCGGTATATACGGCCGTATGTTTTTTTACGTTAACTTAGAAGTTTTATTCACAAATCAAATCAAATCAAATCGTATATTTCAAATAAACCATTTACAGGCACTTTTGAATTTTCAAAGTCAGTCAGTCAAAAACATGAAGCTATTTGCACGTTCCAAAGCGCAACAACAATTTAAAATGCAGGTACAGATTAAAATAAGCCAGTGGCAGGTAAGAGATGACCAGTCTCAAGTGACGGCGCCCGTTCACGAACATGACGCGTGCATCAGCACCATCTAACTCAACCATTTTGAAGGGAATCAAATGATCCAAAACACGCGCCACCATCAGCAAAACATTTGTGTGAGCATGACAAGCTCTCAACTGCCACGCTCGTTCATGTCAAACTAATTTAATAACGAAATCTATAATTACATATGTAAATGGCTCCATAGTGCTCACATTTACAAAAAATTGAAAATATGCTTCTACGTTATACAAAACTATGGTTTCAAGTAACTAAGAAAAGAAAAAAAAAGAAGGCAGCTTTATTGTGTATACTTTGCTAATACAATAATGCAAAGATCTAATAAATAAATGATTGTATAGGAGAACAAAAAAGGGTAAGCAGTGGACATGGGTCCACTTGTTAGGTTTTTGATAATTGGAAGAAATGCTTACCCTTTTTTGTTCTCCTATACAATCATTTATTTATTAGATCTTTGCATGTGCTGCTGTGGCTGTGGAGCAGGACCGGCATTTAGCCAAGCATTTTATCAAGGACATAATCTTCCAGTTTATAATATGCTTGTCAACATAATGTGCGTTTTATACATGTTTTAAATTTTCTCTCATTTAGTTCGAGAATATCAAGAGGTATTTTATTATAAAATTTAACACAGTACCCCATAAAAGAAGTGTGTACTTTAGCTAATCTGAATCGGGGTTGATCTAATTTGTTCCGATTTCTAGTATTAAAATTATGCCTATCACTAATTTTACTAAAAAGATGAAGATTTTTCCGAACATACATAATGTTTTCATATATGTATTGACAAGGTACCGTCATGATGTTAATATCCTTAAACCGTTCCCTTAGGGAATCGCGCCGGCGGAGATTGTAAATGGCTCTGATAGCTCTTTTCTGCAGAATAAATATAGACTCGATGTCTGCAGCACGTCCCCATAATAAGATACCGTAAGACATGATACTATGAAAGTAACTAAAATAGACCAGCCTCGCGGTATCTATATCAGTAAATTGACGGATTTTTCTGACAGCATATGCTGCTGAACTTAGCCGTCCCGCAAGAGATGTTAAATGAGGACCCCATTGTAGCCTTGAGTCAAGCGTGATCCCCAAGAAAACTGTGTCATCGACGAATTCAAGTTTCTCTTGGTTCAATACTATGTCACAATTAATACTTTTAACGTTCGGTAATGCAAATCTGATACACTTTGTTTTTTCTCATTTAAAACTAAATTATTAGCAGTAAACCAATTTTGGACATGCTGAAGGGCGTTATTTACATCGTCAAGACTTGTGGCACGCCTATCTATCTTAAAAATTAAGCACGTATCGTCAGCAAATAACACCATTTGAGTTTGATTTTTTAAAAGATGGGGAAGATCATTAATGTATACTAGAAAAAGGAACGGACCCAATATTGAGCCTTGTGGTACCCCCATTTTAACTTTCAGACCCCGTGAATTGACACCATTTATTTGAACTTGCTGCTGTCTGTCATTTAAATAAGACCTCACTAATCTGAGTGCAAGTTTACCCAGTCCGTAATGTTCTAGTTTTAGGAGCAAGGTTTCGTGATTTACACAATCAAATGCCTTGGAGAAGTCACAAAAGATTCCTATGGCATCTTTCGCCTCTTCCCACGCTGTATATATGTGTTTTAACAACGTGACTCCAGCGTCAGTCGTACAACGACCTTTGGTAAAATCATACTGTTGTTCGTGTAAGATTTTATTGGTGTTAAAATGATTGAGCATTACTTTTTCAAACACTTTGCTGAAAACCGGCAATACAGATACAGGTCTATAATTATTAGTATCTTTATTATTTCCAGATTTAAAAAGTGGTATCACCTTACTATATTTCATTATATCCGGAAAGACCCCTTGGTCCACACATAAATTAAATATTAGTGCCAAGTATGGTGCTATGGTCTCAAATATGGACGTGCACACTTTGATAGACATTCCCCATATGTCTTCAGTCAATTTAATTTTGATTTGCCGGAAAGCTTTAATAACTGTCATAGGGTTGATGAATGTTTGAATTGGAATTCAACCGTACAACCTGGAATGTTTGCTCTTAATAAATCAAATGAGACCTCGGGTGAAGAATTTAAAGCTTCAGTTGTTTTTGATGGTATATCAGTGAAAAATTTTACAAATTCTTGAGCTACTTCTAAATTTGAGCTTATGGCACCATGCGCAGTCTCTAGTAAATAGTCAGTGTTTCGTACTTTATTTATGTAAGTTTCATTATTGATAACTTTCCAAACTGTCTTTATTTTATCTCCTACGAAGAGACTGAATTGCTGCTATATATACCAAAGTGATTGCTTGCTTATCACAGTCACACACCCTCTCACACTCATTCACACACATAATCATATCACACAAAGAGAGGACACTCATACACACTATTCAGATGTGATAAATGTATAAATATATATATATATATATTTTTTTTGCAAATTATAATTTTTGATGATGTATTGTTTCGTTCCAAATGATATATTTTAATGATATAAGGGTTTAAATTTTTGCATTTTATGTATTGTGATGTTTTTGTAAATTTAAATGCTTCTTTTCATTGATTTTATTTATTTGTTTCAATTTTATTCTGGTAATTTTATAGTAATGAATAAATTGTATTGATTTTATAATTTTAATTTAATGTTTTTCATAGTTTCTGATTAATTTTAATTTAATGTTTTTATGGTTTCTGATTAATAATCTTGCTTCAATGATTTTTGTACTTATTTTTGAATTTATGATTTTATTGTTTTTTTTTGTTTCTCTTTTAATTTTTGTTTTATATACTTAACATTTCTGCTTGATGGCTAGTATTATTACAAATTATTTGAGGGGATTGGTGCTGATAACCGAAATACAGGCTTTTGCCTAGTTCGGCTACAGAGGTCTAATTCTTTTGTATTGTTTAAATATAGCCTACAAATTTTGTTTAACAATGTAAAACTAATTTAAATAAACTTATTATTATTATATATATTATTATATTATTTATTATCTGCCAATTTGATCTTGTTGCTTATGTACAGGGCTTTAGCTACTTTGCAAGTATTTCTGAAAACGTTTGAATAATTGTTTAAAGGATTCAGTGTTAATGAAAGACTTAAGGCCGTATAGATCATATAGTCTTTCCCTACTTATCCTAATGCCTTTAGTCGCCCAATCACTAAATATAAACTTAGGGAAGTATCTTTGGACTTCTTTTCAAAAGTTGCATTGAATTCTTTTAGTACCACTGAAAAGAAACCATCATAAAATTTATTCGCATCCTCAACGCGTTCCCGAGATAAAGGGTCCCGAGATAAACGGACGGACAACAAAGTGATTCTATAAGACTTCCGTTTTGTCTTTTTGAGGTACGGAACCCTAAAAAGCACAAAAAATAATATTTAGCATAACGCATAAGCATAAAAAGCCTGCTTGGATTACTTGTCGTAAATTCCTCAATGACATAGATTGTAGACTACAAAGATATCTTGGTCTTTTGGGGGCTTGCCATGGATCCGCCCATGCTGAGTGCCTGGTCATGGGAGTTTGGAATAAGGCAGCGTAAAATCATTTCATTTAATAACTCGACCCCAAAATTAACAATTCAGTATTTAAATTAATCTTACAGTTTAAGCTTTATGTACAGCACTGGTAGGTAGGGTACGTGAGCAGTGTAACGAGATATTCTCTACCAGTCAACGGTTGGGTTTACAAGATCTTACAGTTAGATTTTTGTGAATGATCCTAATGGTGTTGGATAACTAAAGATAAACTATAATTCTAATCGAAATCAAAAATCGTTTATTCAAATTAGGCTGAACGTCAAGTCTACTTCTTTTTTTTTAACTATTGATAGGCACACGTTTGACCACTATCTCACCTGTTGGTAAGCGATGATGTGGTCGAAGGTGGAGCACGCTTGCCTAGAAGTAACCTATTCACTCTTGATTAAAGACTCCCAGATTTTAGCTATCAGGAAACACAGACTCCGGCAAGGATTTCCACTCCATAGCTGTACGCACTGTGAATGTGTTCCCAAAACGTTCTGTGCGTGTGGGTGGGATCTCCACCATGTATCTGTGGCGCATCGCCGGTCGTCTTGTGGTCCGATGATGGAACGGGCTTGGCGTAATCAAATCATGCAATTCCGTCGCACATTGCTCAAAATACAACCGGTAGAAAACCGACAGGCTAGCAACTCGTCGTCGTTGCTCGAGACTTTGGAGCTTCGTCGCGATGAGCCTATCATTGCCGATGATCCTCTTGGCTCGTTTCTCAATTGACTCAAGGGCATCAAGCTGATATCTGGCAGATCGTCCCAAAGATGAGAGCAGTACCCCATACACGATAGAACTTGCGCTTGATAGAGTTTGAGCAGTTGTTCCGGCGTGTAGTACCACCAGGTAGTACCAGCAGATTAGGTAAGTAACACTTACCTAATCTGATCTTTAAAAGTAACTACTAATGAGAGTTTATTAGAAGACAAAGTGAGGAATAAAGAGTCATTGTCCATAATATGTAAGTGCCAACAAGCTGCCATGGCGACACGTGCGCATGTGTATATTTTTGAATTAGGAAGAGGCGCCTGCGCAGCCGCAGCCGCGCCGCCCGCTGTCGGTCGCTGATGGACGCACGAACACGAACAATGTGCGCTAAATGCCACTATGCATACAGTATACTTACAATGCGGTGTTCTGTGTGCCTTGTCTTGTTGTATTGTAGATCAGTTACGAGAATGTAAATCGACCTGAGAAATCTGAAAATACAGTTAAAATTAACAGGAATTAATATTACGTGCCCACAGTTGATATTTAGGAAAAACGATGGATGAAAGAAGGTGACTATTGAGATGACGGCAAATAGCTGTAGATATAAGGCAGAAAACGTGTTGCGCTGACCTCAAATATTTTTTCGCTAGGGAGTTTGTTGCTCCACATCTTCGGTGATGGGTGGAGTTTTTATGTACAATTTGTCGCTCAAAAAGTGGTGCTCTTAGCCTAATTTGTAGTAAAGATTTTTTATTGGGATAAGGAAAATGAGTCGATACTTAGAAACTTTAATGAAAACTCATGTGTACGACAGCTATACACTTGTTTTCAACAGTATCAAAGATTTTTCCAAAAGCTAGACGAAGAAAAATAGGATAAGCGAAAGTTGTCTCCAAAAGCTGAGTAGAAATCTTACGTTATACCTTCATAAGATTATGCACAGTACGTAATCCAAGATAACATCGGTATGCAGAGAATGTAATTCCAGAATTGATTCATATTTTCAACAGAGAAATACCAGCGATATCGGACCATCATGCCATTTTAGACTACGCTTCATGCATATAAATTAAGATATTACATTTCTGTAACTTAATAACTTGCTTTACTGGGGGATGTATAGGACAATATCTTGGCCAAGGACCAATGACGTGTTTTTCTATAAATCATTCAGTAATTTTCCGGAATCTTCATCAGATTTTTGATTATTTTTACTTGTCCGTACTGTCCCAATGCTGGGCAAAGGACTCCCTCTATTTTGTCCAACGGCCTCTTCCTTTTAATTCTTAACAAAGACATCCAGGTCGCCCCACCCCCCACCTCTCCTTCGCGGTGTTTCAGGGCACCAATCGAGCAATCCTATGTTTTATGGTCCCACAGTCGGTATGCTGTAAGCATGGCCAAGTCAATCCCATTTATGTTGGCCAGTCTTTTGAGCTACAACAATTTCCGTTTTGGAGCGCAGTGCTAAAGTAGCTGAGTAGGTAATGTTTTGGTAAGTAAACAGTTGAAATATAATACGCGTAGCTAAATGCCAGGCTGAAGTGGGATTGGGCGGATCACATATGTAGAATGCATCAGGACAGATGGGCCAGAGTCGTTACGCAGTGTGAGCCAGAGGACAGGTGTCGTCGCCGAAGAAGGCCTAGGAAACGCTGCCGTGACGAATTAGAGGCGTTCATGACGTATTGGAAGGAGAGCGCAATACACCGGGAAGAGTGGAAGGCTATGAGGGGGACCAGTGCGGGCCAGCAGTGGAACAATATTGGTTGATAAAAAAACTAAATACCTTATTATTACACAGCGGGACTTTTCACAGTATACCTTGGTAGCCTGCAATGTAACAATGTGACGCATCTTGCAGTTGCAGGCTAGCTGGTTGTATGTGGAAACGAAGCCTCAGCTGTAGTTCTACGAGTAATATCGCTTTACTCTTTGACACGTAGTAGGTAGTTACGGCGACACAAATGCATTATGAAACCAAGCCTGGCGCAAGTAAAGTCATGTCACTTGATAAAGTGAAGTAGCTATTGTGTCAGATACTGTAACTTATAGCCGACGGAAGCATTTCGCGCCGGAAGCTAGCGCGTCTTTTTGTTTCGCTTTTTGAGTGCAAAGACACCGCTTGACACGTGCCGTAGTATATTTAAAAGTTTCGGATGCGTACTTAAATGATGAGGGAGTATTTTCAGTAAGTTTTCATGCGTGTTTGTTGTTTGTGATCCTAGTTACTGGAAATAGAATAGAATACTCTTTATTATAAAAAATCCTGAAATCCTGAAATCCTGGATGCTTTTGGCGCATGCTTGGTAAGCTTGAGTTTAGACATGGATCGTAGACTGAATGATAAGCTTTCGTTGATTATACCAATGATGATCCTAAATTCAACAGACGGTATACGTTCAGGTTAATGAGTGGAAAACCTGAAAAATATGTAGGTAGAGATAACACGGACCGATATGCTGCCAAGACATTTATGAGTTTCTTCGGCCAAATACATGCGTATTGGCTTACAATCAAATTATTTATTAGCATATCGGAATTAGCAGAGATTTATTTACTCAGCGGCAGCAACGTGAACATGAAAGCTTTGTTGATTGTTGTGCCGGCGCGCGGCGGTGCTGGCCAGATGACCAGATGTTATGACACCGCGGTCTAACAAACAAACGCGCGATTTTACTGTCGATATAATGTTTGATGTGGTGTTTTATCTGTGGGGTGGGCGTGTCCGCGAGACAATGATCTATTTTTAAGAGGCGGCCACGTGGCGGGCAGCTGCGCCGGCGCACGTGCCGCG
This sequence comes from Lacanobia wlatinum, assembly GCA_947578705.1. NCBI lineage: Eukaryota > Metazoa > Arthropoda > Insecta > Lepidoptera > Noctuidae > Lacanobia > Lacanobia wlatinum. The sequence goes on from OX388039.1 coordinate 17,612,103, forward strand.
TATTTATACTGAGACGTCGCCGACGACGCCGCGACGCCCGCCCTTAAGACGACGATGCGTATTCTTGACCGTCAATTCGATGCAAGCGGCTCGTTATGAGCGATGTAACTAATTAATTATTGAAACGGTTTTTTCATCTAGTCTCCGGTCTTGGCTTAGCAAGAAAATTCTTCATTCATTTCAAGACTATTTGAAAATGTTTGATTTTGTTGAAAATGTATCTTATTATTCATTGAAGAGTAAAACTGGTCTGAGGAAATTAAACAGTTTGAAGAGAGCTATCAGGGATTACGGATAGAGCGAACTTTAAATTGTATGATGAGGCAAGACAACACTGTGAGGCAGACAAGGGACTGTGTTATAAAAGCATAAAATCATCACAAGACGTACGGCGATGCGCCACCGGTACATGGTGGACATCCCACCCACGCGCACAAAACGTTTTGGGAACACATTCATAGTGCGTACAGCTAAGGAGTGGAATTCCCTGCCCCGTGAGTCTGTGTTTCCTGATAGCTACAACCTGGGAGTCTTTAAGTCAAGAGTGAATTATAGGTTACTTCTGGGCTAGCGTGCTCCATCTTCGACCACATCATCGCTTACCATCAGGTGAGATAGTGGTCAAACGTATGCCTATCAATAATAAATAAAATAAAAAAAAAACTGGCCAAGTGCGAGTCGGACTCGCGTGCAAAGGGTTCCGAACGAATTTAATTTTTTTAACATGTTATATTAATACTACAGACTTGTAATAGGTTTTCCTGTAATCTTTAGGTAAAGATCTATTATTTCCATTTTTTTCAAAATTTTAGGCTCAGTAGTTTCGGAGATAAGGGGGGGGGGAATGGTCATTTTTCGTCTAATTTCTTGAATAACTTCTAAATCATTTATTTTAAAATTATGAAAATAATATAATTAAAATCCTCACAGTAAGCCCTTTCATTTGATATGTCACACGATATTGTTCAAAAAACTTTTTTTTTTAATTTTCTTGTTTGACCCCCAAAAGTGACCCCCCCATACTAAAAATTTAATAATTTTCGTAACGCATCCGTGTTTGGGTCATAGAAGTCCATATGTGTACAAAATTTCAACAGAATCGGTCCAGTGGATCCGGAGAAAACTGGCTGTGACAGACGGACAGACAGACAGACAGACAGACAGACAGACAGACAGACAGACAGACACCCGAGTGATCCTATAAGGGTTCCTTTTTTTTTCGGAACCCTAAAAATCAAGCAGAGATGAATATTCTGACCCTTGGGTTCTACATCCCTGGTACGCCGCCTAAGCTTATTCTGTGGGTTATGGTAGAAATCATTCATAATATTATCTTAATAAGTCTTTCACACAACCAAGTGCCCATACGCCACTGGCTAACTTTCTTTATTTTTCCCTAACTATTTTTAGTTTTTTCCAGAACAGTTGGCCGTGGGTGTGATACGACGAGTCGGAAGGAGCGACAGCACCGGACGGCGAAATATGAACACCCTCGGGGGTTATTAATCTGCTCAATTACTATGAAGCTGACGCACAACGCGACATGCGTCCTCTTTGTCGCATCCGTTCTAAGTAGGGGTGACACGCGCCTTTCTAGGACTCTGCCTAGAGTTTTCTCAATAGTTTTCGTCGAACAGCGTAGGATGGTGGTGATGAAACTTCGAAAATAGTATCATTGTGCGTACAGCTAAGTATTGCCTGTCGGAGTCTCTCTACATCACTACTCAACTGTATCATCGCTTCCCATTAGGTGAGATTGTGATCAAACATGAGCCTATCTATTATCATCAATATACATATTATCAATAAGAGGAGCACGTAGCTAAATAATAACACCCGCACAGGTCGATCTTCAAGGTTAAGCAACGCTTACCAAGGTTGGTCTGTGGATGGGTGACCATCTTAACATACCGAGTTTCCTCCGTGCCTCGGAAAGCACGTTAAGCCGTTGGTCCCGGCTGTCATTTGTAGATCTTTGGTAGTCGGTACGGATTTTCAGAAGCCAGTAAATCTGACTCCAGTCTTGCCAATGCCATGAGTTACCGTGTTTCCCAGTTAATGATGTGATGAGATGATGATGATGACGATGTGTGGTTAATGATGTGGGATGATGTGTGTGTGTGATGTGGTGTGTTGTGATGTGTGTGTGTGTGTTGTGGGTTGTGGAGGTCTGGTAGGCATCCGCTCCACGTAAAATACTGGCATTTAGCTAAATCCGGTTTGACTGGAAGCCGACCCCATTACCTATAGTTCGGAAAAGGCAGATGATGATACATATAATCAATATATCTAAAATTCTTCCGTTACTGACTGTTTGAGTGAGTGACTGACAGACAACGCACAGCCGAAACTACTGGTCTTAGAAAGCTGCAATTTGGCATATAGCTTCCTTGGGGAGTGTAGGGGAGCACTAAGCCTATTTCCCGAAAAACGGGATGGAGAACGAAGTCGCGGGGATAAGCAAGTTTTTCTTCTGCCTTTTTTTTCCAAGGGTTGCTAAATTAGCTTATTTGATTGTTCGACGACGAAACGACTCCCTTGACCTTTACTAATGAATTTACCTCATTAATTTGCTAGTTTTGTAGGGTAACATTTACCGGATATTCAAAATGGCGTTCGTAAGTAGTTGAAAATGGTAGTTCGTACATAGAAATTTTTGAATACGAGTTGTATCAGAGCACGTTATCGTAATCTCTCCCTTTGTCGGGAAAATTAGACATCGTTTCATGTAAAGTTATGAACGTATTTACGAGAGTCAAGTGGGTGCATAAACAACTCACTATAAAAGCTGCATTATTCGATGGTTTTTGAAAGAAACGATCTCCAGTTTGTTCCAACTCTGCAGAGCAATCTTTTTTTGGTCGTGTTACTTGAGGTCGGGTCTCTTCATCTCCATGTATTCCGAAAATATAATTTATGTAGTTTTAATTTTAAAGCATGCAGAATTTTCACAGAGTTGTACAGTATAACAACCCTGGCCAGTGGGCGGCGCGCGCTCGGCCGCTCCAATGCGCGCGGACAGGTGTGACCGGCTGCCGCGCATTTTCATACAAAACCAACGTTTCAGATATAAAAGGCACTTCCTTTCATCCCACTACCCACCGTCGGGAATGCCCATTAATTTGCCAACACAATATTTTTAGTGCGCGGCTCGCGTGTAATATATCGTGGCCACGTGTCGCCGTATGTCGCGCCGCACGGCTGCGTCAAATTATTTTCGTTCATGTCACAAGATACAGCGTTCATCTGGACCTTTCTTCCTTAAAAATCACACCAGTTGTTGGCCTAATGTAGTTACTCGCATGATGCATCCGCGCTTTCCGCCGCGTGCCGCCTCTCTGCACTGCCCGCCGGGAAACTGCGAGCGACTGACCGCGCCGACACTAGCCGAGACGACACATAAAAATTTGTCTGGATTCTGTAAATTACATATTATTTACTTTCATAATTTAATAAGATTTTAGGTTAATGCTATGTTATCTATTTTATACATCGGAATTGTCGAGGCAGGATTTTCTCGACACGATTTCTTTATGTGCGAATCTCGTCGTAAATCAGTATTATTTGGTATTACAAGTGCGCTCGAGCCGGTGGTTACTGTAATCATTCGCGTATATCTCTCCGTTGTAAAGTAATATGCAAATCATCCAGCAATTTTCATGGAAACTGACCGTTTCGCCGCGTGATGGATGGCGGGCGGCGCCGGCGGCGGAGCGCTCGCGCTACAATTTTTGCATTATCGCACCATTTTATGCTTCTCCCGCCGAAACCATCCATCAAACACTATACGCGTCTCGTTACCATCATTTTATGTTTAACATTAGTCTATTATAGAGTTCTGTTTCCACGCTATATTGCCTAGTGAGCGACAATAAATCTTTTTATATGCGCCAGATAGGTATTTTTCACATGTCAGATAATAGTTCTTTGTGATGTATTCTTATGATTTAATACAATCCTTTTTATTACCATTATGACTTATTAATGGTGACTTTTTCAACGCGGGATTAACATCAAAGGTGGATTCATATAGAGATATAATGCGCTCATATTTAAAATTGAAATGTTGCGGGAAAATCTTGTTGTTTTCCTTTGTGCTTGACGTTTTATTATTTTTGTTTCAATATATTTAATCTTCAGTTTTCTAAACGACTTAGTGATAAGATAAATAGGTATATTTATTGTTGGAATATAAATATTCATTACATACATAAACTTTTTCAATGGAAGAAACGAAAACGCGACACGCACTGATATAGTGTTGAAAAATGTAGATACTAAACATTCCAGATTCAATTTAGATATCTAAGTGGCTACTAGACAAGAATTGAACATACTTAATTAAAAACTTTTTTCTTGTCGTGTAAAAGAAAATAGTTACGAATGATTAATCTGGTACCGGTGGTCGGATGGGCTGCGCGTACGCATTGAAGACAAACGCGGTGGACAACTGTTGTCTGCTCGTCTCGACAGCTGCGCTCCACTTCGGCGCTGCGCAGGCGCTCAGCTGCGGACATAGATCGTGAACAACGCGATTTACTAATACAACTATTGCATATATTAAAATGCTTGAGACGGTTTCGGAGACAGAAACATGACACGGCTACGTTAGTAGCGCCCACTTTTCGTAAGCTGATGTGTTTGCTCCTGTCCAGTAAGATCTAAATTGATATAGTGAATTATGAGTATGTAGAGCAAGTATGATTCTTCTGAGCACGACTATTTGTGAGGTGATTAATGAATGCAGGTGCAGGCTAACTTTTGAAGAAGGAATGGCTTTTTGTTTCATGAGATGAAAAACAAATGTTATCACTTTTTTTTTTCAAACAGTTTTTTTAACATTGTTATTGTGAATATAAAACATTGTCCCAGCAGGATGTAGTTATAAAGGAATTTCGTTAATTTCGTACTCATCGAGCTTTCGATAGCACTTGAAGAGCAACTCAACGCTTCGTCTACGCGATGTAGTCAATGCCTTATACGCGAAACAACGCAGAACGAGTATCAGTCGTGTATCCTCCTCAACTCTAAACCTTATGGCTTTGCAGTACTTGGAAACTCTCCTTATCAAATATAAAGGACACAATTGTTACTAAATGTCGCTGTCAGGGTACCAATGTAGGTATTAGTCATGGAAATCCAACGGCTTTGCTTGTTTAATTAAGCGAAACATGTTCATAAATAAAGGTACACATCACTGTAGCGCTGTTGGATTAGAATCAAATCAATGACGTGACGTGACTGATTGAAATGTTTGATTAGTTGGCGAGCATTGACTTGTAGAGGTGAATGTGACAGATGAGTAGTTGACTCGTTGATTTTGAGATCATCGGTTGTGATGTGATGTTGTTTTGTTTTCGTTTAGCATCTCGTGTTGTAAGTGGTAGGTTGCTGAAGGATTGGTTCTGCGATGACACCGGTTCTCCACAAGATTTGCTATAGGTACCTATATCATATCCGCAAGAGTACCAAGGTTACCGACATAGCCCGAAGGATCGCCAAACTGAAGTGGCAGTGGGCAGGGCACATTGCTCGTCGAACAGATGGGCGATGGGGCCGAAAAGTTCTGGAGTGACGACCGCGAACCGGAAAATGTAATGTTGGACGGCCTCCCACAAGGTGGACCGATGACCTGGTGAGGGTCGCGGGTAGCCGATGGATGCGAGACGTACAGGACCGGTCGTAGTGGCGACACTTATTGGGGGAGGCCTATGTGAATGTCTTTCGGCTGATTTGATGATGATGATACCAATACTTTTTTTTTCACGGGAGAAATCTTCAAACGGCGTCCGGGCTTTGGGTATTGGTTAGGGGAGTGTGAGATTCTAACCTCATTAAATCATCCCGGTGATCACCATCAGCACATCGAAGAAGCTCTGTTACCTCTTAAAATAATAGATACCAATCCGGAAACTCCTCTGCCCAACGCCTGCTAGGCCGCTATATAGGCCTAGTATACGTATAGAAAAACCTATGAATCATCCATTCGTTGTTTCTCTCAACCAAGTTCAATAATTCTCATAAGTATGACTCATAGGGCATGCCGAGATACCTGGACAGTCACAGGTGAACTTAAATTATTGACCATACCACCTGAATCATATCAGCAGCAGTAATTATCATCAGTAAATTCTTAAGAATCTGAAGCTCGTCAAACGAGTGAGTCATTTAGACGTGTGGCAGACTCCGGAGTGTCCGCATTGTAGGGATGAGCAAAAAGAATATCGATATTAATTAGGAAAAAGGTTTTTTTTTTAACTTACAAAATTTCGAATTGTCTTTTTTATAAACCTGTACAAAAATATCGAATTTGGTCCATAAATGAATTTTTGAACGACCAAGGTTAAACGTATTGACGATGTCTATCGATTTTTTTTATGAAAAAAATATCGATATTATGAAATATCGAATTATTTCGCCCTAGTCTAGTATGCTGCATCGTCGCCGTGTCGGAGTGACGCCGACGAGACGCGCCGCGGACGGCTGCGCGGGCGCCGTGATTTATTTACTTGGAACTTGTGCGCCGCGAGCATTTGTTATTCATTACTAAGTATGAGCAATAGAGTTGTTCACAGGTACTATGTCGAATGGTAGAACTGTACTTTAGGGTATTCTACTTATAAAGGTCAATAAGATGGTTTGCAGGAAAATTGTGTTTGATACCATGAGAAACAAATTCAACAAGCATGGATATAGGTAACTTAAGCTGCACAGATTTTGTCTTTGTCAATCTTAAAAGAAACTTCTGATAATATTCATTAACTGGGACTTACCTATCTGTACCTTGTAGTACTATGGCTAACGTTACGCTCTACGAGAAAAGCAAATAAACTTTTTGTTAATTGGAGAAAACGTGAGCTTTGCGACACAAAGGACGAAACATATTGTGTTCTAATTATAGGTACTCTTACCGCAGCATCTTTACAAGTTCGAGGCACACATGCGAGTTGTCCTGCGCCTGCGCACGCGCTAGTTCGCTATTAATCACGAACTCACGATCCTCGCGCGATCATAATCTGGCGGACGCCGGGCGCCGCCTCACGCCCTCGCTGTTTGGATAACCGTTTGGTACAAGCACTTTGACTGACAGATGAAACACATACGATACTCTTTATTATTTTAATCGGCTCTAAGAACTGAGGTTTCATGGTTTGAGTGACTTGAATCAACGAATTTGATCAGTAAATGACATAATTAGAACGTTGAAACTAAATAAAAACTGAGGAACATTGGAAAAGCTGGACGGAAAATTATGACATCACGTTTAAAACTTTTGAAACGTTCAAACCACATTTAGAACGCTATACTTATATCTCAATCCTCAGTTTTATCATAAGCGCAAACAATATTGTTTTGTTACAAAAGGTGACGTTAATTACTGCCAGAGCTTTAAAAGTCATCTTGATAAAATACCGGTCCACAAATATCCATTTCGGGTTCCACTTTTTGTTCTCGAGCGTTAATTGGCAGACTCACGAGGTGCATTCGTCATTCTTTGGACATACGCGGTCTAAATTGGTAAACTAAATAAAATTAGAATTTTCACTTGAACCAAGCGTTGGTGCGTTGCACGTGCGTGTGTATATTTTCACAACACGTCGAATTATTCGCCTCGTTTGCTTACGATAATAGTATGAAGAGAGTATGTTCTATGACGTGTTAAAAAGTTTCCAATGTTATTGTTTAGAGTACGGAGTGTATTAGGAGCGGCCATGATGAGAGAAGCTTTTAGTATGATCGATAATGAAGAAGGCGCCACGGATCAACGTTAGATTTATATAACGGTTTTGCTTTATCGATTTTTCCGTCATGTTTCGGTTTTATTAATGTTTTGTTTAATCTTTCGGTTTTCGACTAGACAGGAAGAAGAAGGATTGGAGCCACGTTCGAATTCGACTGAATATACTGAGTTTAAACATAAGTAGACTAGGTTAAGAAAATATAACTTTTTGTCTAACAACACGAAAACATGCTCCATTAAATGGCACAGTAAACACCAAATATTTACAGTGTAATTAGAGCCGTACGTGCGTGTTTCATTACAGTAAACTCGCCATGTTTTCCTATAAAAACAAGGACTATTTAATTACGGCTAGTAATGTAATTTTGCTGATGGTGTCGTGTCCTCTCGGGGGCGAAGTCTCCGATACAAATTGGCGCGCGCATGTCACGTAACTTAATCAGCACCCTTCCTGCCCACCCCAGCGAGCTTTATAGGCAAATACACCTCGATATATTTAATAAAACATGTACATAGCTCCCAATTAGAGTAGATGCTCCCTTTGCCTGACTTTGATGTTTAACGAACGGCATTTGTTTTTCTTTTGGCTGTATAATGAAAAACTATTTGTGAATCGGTCAACATGTAATGTTACAAGAACTCGTTACGTACACATGTAACATAGCTTGAAATGTGTTTACACTTCATAAAGTTTCACGAACGACTTGTATTTAGGTTACGGTTTGAAATAAATACCACTTATAGATTACGGAAAACAGTTTTCCATGGACGTATGTACATGGCGCATATCACGTAAGAGGATTGTTATAAAAGCTATAATTACAACAAACTGACCTGTCTTAACAAAGCCATCAGTCACAATGTGTAACTAACAATCGCTTCTGTAACAGCCACAAAGTGAAACCAAAGAAAGTTGTATCGCACCATCGCACGTCGCGTCGTCGATTGCTATACGCAATAACGCTGCACGTGCATTTCCATCGCTCACACAACCGGGGGAAGGGGGGAGGGGGTTATTTGTAAACTACGGGTAGCGTACTCTATGGGAAACCTTTTTATTAAATTGGATTGGCGCATGGCGACGCAGACAGCTGGCTAAGTTGTATGGGCTCGTCCTCCCTATGATTTATGCCGTTGATTTTTATAAATTACATTAATTACTTGATTGAATCGGTGATACAGAATACTTACAAATAACAAGTAATTTGGTAGGTACAGACTTGCTAATGCGATATTGATTTTCGGCTTCGTTGCAGTTACGTGGCTTCAAGGTATCCCTGTAGTTAGTTAATGTTCTACCATTAGAGAAGTTGGAATATCTACAACGTTTTTAGGGTTACGTACCAAAATTGTAAAAAGGAACCCTTATGGTTAAGACTATGTCTGTTTTTACTGTACCATTACTTTTAATTACATTCTATTACATTACATTTTAGTATTTCTTTTACTCGATTTAAAAGTATCGACGTTGTAACTGTTTTCAATGAATATGTAGTTACATTTTACGGGTACTATAAATGTTTTTGGTATAATCTGGGAAGGGAAGGGCAAGCGGATATTTTGTGGATTGCGAGCACGTTTCACGTAATTTAGCCGAGTCGAGCCGACACGATCCGACTGGAGCCGAGTGGAAAACGGTGTAAGCATTTCATGCGGCAATAATGCACGGTCGCAAATACCCAAGTGTCAATTTGGGACGATACGCAAAATGGCTGACGTTACGTAATGTATTTATAGCTGACTTTTTTATGGTTACACAAGTTTTGTAAAATGTTTATAGATTGGGTGAGTTTTTTGTCTTGTTTGTGTTTATGTAAGGTTTGTTTTCCTTAGTAACGATTCAGTCAAATATTATTTGTTTGAACTTGAATGTTACGGATAGCCATTACATAAAATTCACCATTCTAATATTTAAGTACGACAAAGGTACTCTACCTACACTGCCTGCTTTCCGTATTAACATACAAAAAACATAGAAATTGCAAAACGTCAATAAAGTCGATCCATAGACAGTTTGTCTTTCTCGTGGGGTTTTTTCGAAATTCTTCGCAACATTTGCTTACATCAGCCCAACCATCAACCCTTCTGTTGCTTGCGCTCTCCCCGGAGACACCCTCGCCCCGCCCGGTCCATCGCAAGCGTCATTGACTTTACCGTGTTAAAACAGGGACATGATGTGAAAACATAACATGTTTTTTTGTTTATTTTGTTAGTATGTCTGCCCTGCATAAATTCTAGTGACCTAAAAGGAAAAATCTGAATTAAGTTTTCGGTTTTTCCTCGCTGAAAGAAATCAAAACACTAAAAAAAAATCAGTTGAATTGAGAACCTCCTCCTTTATTTGAGCTCGGTTAAAAATTACCCTCGTACCAAATATTCCTTCATCCCTTTTATTGGAACGGTATTGGCTTTTAATTTTCAGAAAATATTGCGTATTGTCATGCACAATATTTTCTTTATTTCTGTTATATTAAAGAAGCTACCAAGAAATGTTCACGTTAGTCACGTGCCGATGGAATTATTCACTTTGCAATTTGTTCTTAGAAAGTAAAGGACTAGTCAACTCATAACTTTTGTTTATACATTAAACCATTGTCAAAGTTGTGGTTTTACCCTGGAAAAACTACTCTTACAAATCAAACAGGTGTTATTCAAAGTATTTTCTTGTTAACATTAAAATGAAATATGTGGCAATAAAATAAATGCTTTTGAAGTTTATAGGCACTCACGATAAGGAAAGTCGATAAGTTTTTCCCACAAGTCACGTTACACCCCGCCATCTATTTTCGGCACAAGACCGGAAGTCCGGAAGTCAGTACACGTGCCGCAACGGAACTTGCGTCAGCTTCCGCTTTATAGCAATCAGGACTTTTGTTGTTTTGGTATATAATGTAACGAAGCATAAATATTATTATTAAGGGTAGTGTGGGTGGTGGTTGTACGTAGTGTTCCTATGTAATTATAATTGATGATATTTTATTTTTTCAAGTTCAGAGGTAGTCGCGACTGCTGAGCCTAGATTCGATTTCCAGGTCGAGCAAACATTGTTACAGGAGATTGAAGATGAAGGTGTGATTCTCCCGTGCCTCTGAAAGCACTTAAAGCCGTTGGTCTTGCACTCGGTATCTCTTATGGCGGATTATTTACCGAACCATCGGAATATGAGAGTAAAGGAACAAAGGGTGCACCTGTGTTTGCGACACACGCACTATTATTATCTCCTGAGGACTTAATCTTTGTTAAGATTGACCACCGTGACCAAAATTCTGTTGGAAGGATTATAAGGTATAGGTATACTTATCTTACACACTGTTCGCAGTTCTTTTCTGTTTATTTTGTTGACAATGCTGAAACTTCCTTCACGTAGGTAATGTACTCGTATTTCTCTCCTCAACATACTAGAAATGGGTGTTCCGTTTACCAATTCTTTGTTGTGTAACTCCGTAACTAAGCAGACATATGAAAAAGTAAAAAAAAATGGTTGACAAAGCTTCCTCCAAAATCGATAGACAAGAAGCCACGTGCTAAGATAACGGTGAGCGTGCAGTGCACGTGTCGACTGAGGGGTTGATTCACGTAGTGTGTTCCTATTCTCAACAATGTGCGTGTAATGATCAGTCGAGCTGGGAACTATGGGATATGTTAGGGATTATTGGCGATACCGAGTTCGTAGTCTTTATATCCTTGGAGTGTGCCAAAAGACTTAGGGTACCTTTCTACCAGAGATGTGCTATGCAGCTATGCTGCGAGAATGTAAAAGCTAAGCTACGAAACTCTGTAACCGTTTCCACTGATGCTAAGCTATGTAGCTGTGCGAGGAAGATGCGCAGCTCGAGGTATGCGATGTCTCGACAATAGGGAAGTCAAGCACTGCTCTGCACATAGCTATACACCTCGCGACCATCCATAGCACGCGTCCATAGCTCGCATCCATAGCATGCATCCACAGCACGCATCCTACGATATAAAAAAAAGTAGTTTAGTTGAATCAGATTCTTCAACCAGTCCTACGCTATGTGGACCGATGAATATGATTGGTGGATATCAAACGCATCCATAGCATGGTAGCATAGCATATCTCTGGTGGAAAAGCAGCCTAATGGTGGCGCTGCATATGGCCGCCGATGAAAGGCTGTGTCTGAATAGCAATTGTTACCAAATACAACTAAAATGTTTGTTTCAGAAAACCCGGTTTCCAGTTAGGTCGTAGGGTTTTGTCTCCGAGTTTTGTAAACGGTAGATTTCGGATTTACAAGATAGAAAACTGTAGTGCTATTTTCTAAAATCTCGATGTGAAGCCTTAGGTGACGTGAGAATGAAGTGAACTGTCATTCCATCTTGTTTGTATTCATTGACAGCTCACTTCATGTTTACTCCGCCTAAGCTTACACAGTAATTCTCATCATGTTTACAGAATCGCACTACCTACTGGAAAAAAGCTCACCGTAAAAAGTTAGGTAAAGTGAGCACGAAGTAAGCTGTCACTCCAATTGGTGCTTGGACTTTACAGCTCACATGAAGCTCACTTCAACACCACTGCAGTTCACTTCAAGGTCCCTCTAGCTAAGTTTCACGGTGAGATTTTTATCGAATAGAACGTTAATTTACTTATTTTGTCACCCATTTTGATTCAAATGCAGAAGGCACTTGCAAATCGAAACTTCAAGCGACTTATCCCACGACCTCACTCTTACTAATAACAAAACCGTTCTCTCAGGCACATTTATGATTTAAAGCGTGACTTTAAGAATGTTCTTCGTGTCAACCTTTAACGATCTTTTCTTTTATAATCTGTCTCGACCTATTGGAGAGTCGTGCGCAATGCGCATAGTACCAACGTGGAACATTTCGAACTCACGACCTTTCGACAACCAGCTGTGCTGTAGTTGGTTGAGTTGACGATTATATGCTGCTTAGGTTGCGCAAGATTTAAGATTTGGTTGTAGAAGTAGGAAGACAGAATATCGATGACTCAATTAAATGACTGGTGACTTCATTCATTGGGATAGACTGTTTAGCCTCTACTATACGCCGCATACAGGCGATGGATTTCTGTCAAATTCTTACTACAAGATCTGATGATATGACAATAACACTTCAGACAGATTAATAATTTGTGGCGTCTCTGTATATCTGTAGTAGTGACAATCAATCGGCCGGGCTAATCAATGTGCAATAACCCGCTAACTCATAATTTTTATAAGAATCGAAAAGTTCGCGTACCGGAAGGCGTAACGTTGGAAGGCCTCCCACAAGGTGGACCGATGACCTGCGAGACGCACAGGACCGGTCGTTGTGGCGACGCTTGGGGGCGGCCTATGTCCAGCAGTGGACGTCTTTCGGCTGATATGATGATGATGATGATGATCGAAAAGTTGATAAAGTCAGGTTCTAAGTTCTAATCTATAATCCTGTTTTAAAACCGTGACATAAGTATATCCTCTTTGTTGGTAGACATTTTCGAATGAACGATCCCTAATAATAAAAACATGAAAATGTTAACATCAACGAAATAGCCTACCCTTCATATTACAAGCATTTTCATTATAATGTCTTTGTTGCTCTTTATAGTAATAAGCCGCAGCTATAAACCCAGTCATCAAAAATAAATCTCAGATATACACACCACTACTGTTTCATCCCCCTTGAAATTTGACCAAAATTGGGTGAACCCTCTTGATGATCTATTTCGTATTTAGTTATGGGGGGATGGAGGTCTTTTCAGAGTGGTCGTGTTATCTTCCCTCCTCGCTTTTCCCTCTGGGCGGGCGGAGCGAATCACGACGAGAGTGCAGTTGGTAATGACGACACGCTTGTCCTCCTATAAAAGACATTTCGTGATGAATATTTTCATTGAGTGCTGTATGACAGTGTTTTTCGCTTGTGTATGTGCAATGCTGCTTTTGAAGTAAGACAATGCCGAAATGTTTATTTGAGTAAATACAGGGTTATTTGTAAAACACCAGCAACCTCTTAGGCAGTGAAAGTACACATGATTATGAACAACTTTTACTTTGAGAAAACTCCGAAAACTCGAAAAAAATATCAGCTGTTTCATACATTTTCATTGGCTAAATATTGCAGTTTGTATGAAATAGCTGAGTTTTCTCAGAGTAAAAGTTGTTCATAATCATGTGTATTTTCACTGCCTAAGAGGTGGCTGGTGTTTTACAAATAACCCTGTATATTGAGAGAAGCGGGCTAAGTTATTGCAGCCGAGGCGGAATAGACACCCGAAGGAAACATCAAAAAGGATCATATGACAATTTTCATCAATGAAAAACTAATTCAGTTGTAAAGCCACTGCTGATTTAAAAAACCTTGGCTAGTATAACATGCATTATAAACCACTTTTCGCCTTTTCCATACATAGTTTTGAGAATATAAGATTTGCTTCGTCACGGATATACTCGGGTTTGAACGCTCAATGCAAATCGAATGATTCGCGCATCGCCGCTCTTGAGAGTTGAACGGCACTCGGTGTGGGGTGCGTGTGACTCTGCGTCTGCGCAACCGAACACTTGTCGCTGTCACCTCGACACAACGTGACAATTATCTGCACGGTACTAATGGACGGATAATGCGTTAATTACGACATACTTTCTCTTGTTACATCCCAACTTCACTTGGTAAGGTAGAAATCATGTATAACTAGCACATAGTATTGATTTTCGTCGTCAGGTGCTTCGACTTTAAGGTGGTCTTTAATGGGGTATCTTTTTTGTTTGCTTAGAGGTTTTTTTCTTCCTTTCACCACTGACAACTGGAGGATGAAGGTAAATCTCAATCAAACACACGAGTTAACAGAAGATAGGTACTTATTTAGCACGTGTCCGCGATGTCCGTTGGATTGACAAACTGACAACTGCCGAGATAGACCAATATTTGTCCGTGGCCAGGATGTTTGCAGTACATATAACGCCGTCCAACTAAGAGCTAAGAAAATATTAAAACGAAAACATCACGGACAAATATTCAATAAAAAATTGTGATCTTCTCAACACGACCTTAGAACCTTACAGTGGAAAAGTAAATCTGAAGTATCTTATCATGAGGGCCGTATAAAAAGCAGTTCTGACAGAATGCTTCGTGATAGGGAATCGGTTATTTTTTGTTATAGGTCATAAATACATGTTAGGGATGCTGTGACGATTTCGGTTGTGCGTTATCGTGTCGTATCAGCCGGAAGGCGCGCTCTTGACCCCAAATTGATAAAGCTTACACTAAAATAGCTCGGCCGCAGATAACGGACCACGTCCGTTTGCTGGGAACTGTGGGTGGATAAAAAAAGCCACCGAATTCAGCTGTTATAAGTATATTACTCATGGTTGACGAATGTTTGACATGGAATAACGAATAATGGCTTTTGCTTGCCTTGAAGCTTTTAAGTTAGTCCACTGTTTGATTGTGGTTGTGCACTTGAACTATTGACCCTGTTTTCATTAGCTGCTACTATAGGAAGTCTTTTATAGACATTATTTTATTAATGACTAGTCTGGACCACTTCATGGAAAAAATGCAAGCAATGATGATACCGATTGAGTTGGCCTGTTCAAATTGTAATTTATAAATTAAAATTTGAACAGGCCTGAAATTTCAAATATGCTATCCAAGCTGAATCTAATTCCTCCAACATTAAAATTATTTGTTGAAAAGTATTGATTGTTGTTGATGGTGTTTTGGAATAGTAGTGTTAGGTAATACAAAGTGAAAGATCTTTAAACAATCATATTGCTCGCCTAGGTGCGAAGCATTCCAGCAAAAACTACAAAGTGTAGCAAAAACACTCTCCAGAAAACGTGTGAGTCAAGTACGTTATATTTTCGACTCCACTATCGTTTAAAGCCATCAAATATTTTGACACTAGCCTGTCAGCAGATAAGCAGTGTCGCACTAAACTCATCGTCGGCTAACGCGGCTGACTTTTATCGGCTCTAACTTTTTGCGAGCTGTCGTAATATTTTTTCTTTTTGATTCCAATATATTATGTTATTTTCAGTGTATATTCCCGCTATAAAAGTTGCAGGTGTTTGTGTTATCTGAGTTTAATGATGATTGATTTTCTATTTTGGGGTAGATTGGTACTTAAATGTTTGCAAGTATTTATTTAAGTGGTAGTCCCACTTTTGTGTTGCTTGTTCTGATTTGTGTCATTTGATATAGCTGTAGTTCTGTCACTTCGATTACAATTATTTTAGAGGTTTGATGTTCAGAATTTTGTCATGGATAGGGAAGATATAAATTAGATCTGCTACACTGAACTTTTATAATGGTCAATTATACAAATTTCTTCATGTCTCCCATCTTCTAAGCAATACATATTCTGTGAGGAGGTCGTCAAGTGAATAACAAGAGGCTCATTACCCTCCCATACAGCGGATAGGCAGGCTCGCGCCGGGCGGGGGGACGCGAGACGGACGCCGATCAATAAGTCAAGAGCACAAGACGACGGCAAGCGCCGTCAGGAGGATATTATTATGTGTAAGACAGTTCACTTAGAAGAGGCCATAGCGACTTGTGAAATGTTTATATTGAAGAATACATACCTACTTACATACATTTGTGTTGGGATTTTGAGTTGATTGATAAGGAAAAATAATATAATTAAATTAAATTCAGCAAAAATTTTGAAAAAACATAAACCTTTTTTATAAAATTACAAAATGAGTGAGATAGAATTAGAAAAAGGAAAAAAGGATTTACGCGACCCTGCCAGGATTCGAACCTGGAATCTTCTGATCCGTAGTCAGACGCGTTATCCGTTGCGCCACAGGGCCTGATGTAAAAGTAGGTAAATTTATACATTAGATTCTCATAAAAATAATACAGAAGAATTACAACTTTTTTTTTAGTACAAGTAGGTATTTGCAAAATAAAACACTTTTTAGTTTATTTTTTTTATTTGGCATATTTTACAAAGACAGCAATAAAATCATTTTATATTTTTGCACATTAAGGTGATTAGTGTGCCTTTATTGCTTTGACTGTGTTTGTTTGATCGTTACATAAAGGGGTTCATTAGATAGCGCGCACGTGAACATTTTACTAATTAACGCTAACTGAGGTCGTGTGCAGGCCGCGTGCTCGTTAGTGCGCACGGCGGCCGCGGGGCGGCGCCATTGTGCGCGCCCGCTCAACAACGCAGCATTTATTCGATTTTTATTCTAATTTGACATGGCACAGGCATATAAACAACCTTGTATTGATGATAATATGTATATTGTTTATTACTTTATTAGTATGCACTCTGAATAAATGTAAGCGTCAAAATAAATCATAGTTTTCATAAAGAACAAATTAATTTCTACAACGAACATTTCTATTAAGGTGAAATAACAAGAAAATGTGGGATCAATGAAAACACATTTTATGGACCACATATCAACATCAAAATATAATATCACTTCAAACTTACGAATGGACCCTAAAAAAAGATTTAACACGAATATAATTTTAATATGATTTTATTTTACGATTTCCCTTGTCGTTCCACGTCGTCCACGTGTGAAGGCGTTGGGCTATTTTTCATACTATAAAACATTTCTAGAGGAACATTATGCACATAAATTAGTGCGACGAGGTTCCTATGGCTATCAACACTTCGTCGGCTGTTCGTGTTCTGTCGCAACTGTACCAAGCACCACCGTTTCCACTTCCCTCATAAAAATGCGGTTTTATGAAGTTTTATTATACGAATAAAATATAATGATATAATACGAGAAAATAATATTTGAACATGTGTATGTCTGTAAAAATGGTAAAAAGTGTAATTCGAATTATGAATATCGAAATCGCTATTTCAAAAATGCATGAATATTAATGATATGCAGACAGTTTGTAGATAACTTTGAATATTGTGTAACTGAGATTGTATGAATTTACGTAACGCGATGGTTTTTGTGTACATTTCTAATGTGGTATCTCTAAGTGAAATATAGCGAGTAATTCCTTGAGCACTTGAGCAATTTCTCGCAAGTCGCAGCTGTGAAGAGCTGAGTGTGAAACGATAACAACTGTCAGTCCGGAGAGGTGATTTCAACGCTACGAGGGCTTTCAGGCGGAGTAAGGCTGAGTGGCCTGACTCCGGTTATCTAAATCAAGCACTTGAGATAAGGCGATAGCTACACTGTGTGCGCTGCGCAGGTGCTTCTACTTAAAACAGAAAATTGCTAATAAACACAACACTGTCCTTGTTCGGTACATTATAAATAGATAGTGCATTATGTAGGTAGATAGATACTCAGTTTATATTAAGAGATAGCCTTTGTTTGTAGCTTTATGGTTTCTGCTATGAACTACGCCAGACTACCAACCACATTGTCCCTATGTACCTACTTTTAGGGCGATAGATTCGGCGATTCCGACATAAATACTAAAATAGACTTTTTCAAGATTTTCCGTTACGCATTTTCGGTTTGGAAACTTTCAGCTCAAATGACTAATACTAGGTACTTCACCTAGCAATTGTTTTTTTTATTTATTACAAGCTGACCCTCGCAACTTCGGCTCCGTCACATTTTTCATGAATGCTCCGGTCCTATTGGTCGTAGCTTGATTAAATATTCCTCAATACATGGGCTATCCAACACTAAAATAATGTTTCAACTCGAACCAGAATTTCCTGAGATTAGCGCGTTCAAACAAACAAACTCTTCAGCTTTTTTATATTAGTATAGATGCAGATAAGTTTAAACTGGCGAAGACGGTGGTAAATCCAAAACAAATGTTGTGTTATTGGAGCTGCAACAAACCAACATAAACTATTCTCTGCTATGTTTGTTCTGGCAAATCCTGTCCGAATTTAAATAACTGAGTAAGGAAACTCACAGCCAGCATTTGTCAAATCAACTCCAATCAGTCAACAGCACAACAAAGTCTAGCCGGGCCAGTATAACTGCGTATTTCGAACAGTGCGTTGCGCGGGCGCCGGTGGCGGGCGCGAGTAAATCCCATACATCAGCGGGCCCGATCCGCTTCCGTTCAAATAAACAAGCTTCATAAAGCCGGCGCGATGACGTCTATATCTACTTCGCACTCTCCCATAGCTCTTCATAACACGCTATAAATATGTACGTGATGTATTTCAAATGAAAATGCGAAATTGTTTGTGTGTCTAACTGAACTTTGTTTTTTTTTTGGTTGGGAAACAATATCAGTGCGGCCGTATTTTATATTATACTAGTGGACGTCACGCGGTTTCACCCGCGTAGTTCCCGTTCCCGTGGAAGTACGGGGATAATATATAGCTTATGTTACTCCCTGATAATGTAGCTATCCAATGCTAAAAGAATTTTTCAAATCGGTCCAGTAGTTTCGGAGCCTATTCAATTCAAACAAACAAACAAATCTTTCCTCTTTATAATATTAGTGTAGATATACGAAGACGCTGAAAATACACAAGTTCAAACTTGGAAAGTGAAAACTACAGTCTATGTGGCATTTATAAGCTTAGGGTTGGCTTGATTGTAATTTACTTATCATCAGTGTAGCATTGTCACTATAAGGGATAATGAATAACATCAACTTCAACACTTCAAACTTATTCAACTTGAATGAAGTTGATGTTGTTTATTTTTGTTGTTGATGGGAGTAATCAGTTGAAATTTTCAACTAGTTATTTCCATCATAGTTTAGTTTCTATACTGTGGGCATGTACTTACATATAAGTATGATAGTGTCTTAAACATAGAGTCTGAAATCATTTTTCATTCATCTTTGTAAAGTGGACGCCTCGTCAGGACCGGCTCAAGCGTCAGAACAAAGCTTTATTTTCTCCACCTTATCCTCGAACATGAAAGCATGTCCGCCCATACGTAAAGAGTTCTACAAGCGGTCGTCGTTTTTATTTATGTTTCCTCAGGACAACGTGTGGTAATGTCCTAATAAGGCCACGTTCATGTCTTGTGTTCGAAGCGAGGTGCTAACTGGCAGCCCGTGGGAACTGCAAACAAACTGATTTAACTCAAACATCCACTCATTCAGAACTTGCTTCTTGGAGCAGTTCATTCACGTTTAACTTTGGATCTTCAAAATATCTGATAATATTTATTTGCATATAAACTTTTTGTGACAATGTTTTTGAATTATTTAAAGAAATACATTTATATCGAGAACTAACTACAGCCCCAAAGGCCGATACTGCATTTGCAAACATTGTAAGCCGTGCTGCCGCCGCGCTGCCGCCGTGCTGCCGCTGTGCCGCCGCCGCGCTGCCGCCGCGCTGTCCCGGCGCGTTTATTATTTTAAATGGATAAACAAAGCAGCGCGGCAGCCGCGTTGCTGCCGCGCGGCACTTTGCGACAAGTTTGAAGGCGCCCTAACTTGCTTCAGTATATTGTAAGGTACATTAACAACATTTAGTGGCTTACTGACTGTTGAGCCTGTAGTTCTAAGTTCGTCCCAAAATTCAGTGTTCGATGCAGCCGTCCCTAGCTGCCATCCCCCCAGCGACGCACTCCACTCCTTAGCGTGTAGTCCTACACCCCAGAGGCTTTAGTTTATATTAATGCCAGCACAGGCATGCCCGGTTAAGTAGATGAAAACCTCACAGGTTGCCTAGCGAGATGACTCTCAAATAAAAAAAAACTATTCAAAAATCTATTCATTAGTATTTCCAAGAACTGTTTTAAACGCAAGAACACTAAAGCACTAGTTATGCCAAAAGGAAAACGGCATGAATATTATTGTTCTTTAAAACCGTTCGGTTCGTAAATCGTGCACAATTATTTTTGTTTGTTCTTCGTGTCTATCAACATGGCAGTGCTGACGTCACGCGCAAATGCTTTGTTTGTTTGCAAACATCTTCGGTTAGGTATGGTTATTAGGGGCGATTAATGCATGTAAGTAAGTCACTGAATACCGTTCGATACTTTTATACAAAGAAAATGCTTTTAGCAATTGCTTGAAAGGCCTAAAAATGTAGGTTATTTCTATTTATAACCGACTTCCAAAAAAGGACCTCCTCCTTATTTCTCAATTCGGTGGGTATTTTTTTTATGTGTGTACACCAATTACTCCGAGGTTTCTGATCCGATTTCTGTGATTCTTATTTAGTTCGATGCGGTATACTTGCCATTTGGTCCCGTAAAAATTTGATACAGTTTGGTTAAGTAGTTTTTATTTTATGAGCATTTTTGCATATTTCAATTTCTGCGTAGGCGAAGACGTCGTCCAAGTATCACCACTTAAAAGTGAAAAATAAAAAACCAAGAACTCCGACTTCCGAAATTAAGGTTATTTTATACATACTGGAACGTTTTGGACCCTATCCAAAACGTTCCAGGTCGTTTGTTCTGGGCCTGGTGAGTTTTGGACTCGACCGAAGCCAATAATCAGGATCTCTTTACAAATAGTCGACCAAGGTATTTCAGTTACTATAGAACTCACTCAATAACCAAAACAATTAAACAAACTAACAGCACCTAACTTGCAAAACCCACATTAATAAACACACCTAACCATCCATCGTGCTTCACAGCAGATGTTTCCGAGAAGATCGCATTGCATTGTTTATCAAACAAATAACTTTCGAATAAAGTAGGTAATGATGACGCTGACATCTAGGAACACGACGACGGTGGAAAGGTGTCAATGACTGGCGCCAGAGAGACGCCCAGCTTTGACGCCGAACCTGAGACCGTCACATGAGAACGCGAGGTAGAATCGGATTATGAATGCAAATGCATGATTGCTGCATACTGAATATTTTTCTCGACTGAGTAGTATAAAGATAGCTGAGTGTTTAGAACGTCGTAGTCTCGTGGTTGGTTGTTATACATAAGTTGGTAATGTAAAGAGGTCAGCTAGCCTACTATGACATCTTAAACTGCTGGCCTACTATGACGTCTTAAAACGATCGTGTATAAGGTGTGGGAAGGAGACAGAG
The DNA here is from genome assembly GCA_947578705.1 of Lacanobia wlatinum. Lineage (NCBI taxonomy): Eukaryota > Metazoa > Arthropoda > Insecta > Lepidoptera > Noctuidae > Lacanobia > Lacanobia wlatinum. The sequence continues at coordinate 17,633,729 of OX388039.1, forward strand.
TTATACAAGACGCATAACACTATCCCTTATCCTCAGCTTAATCATGATCGCATTGGCACGTCATAGTAGCCCTGTAGTACTTTCATACTCTGTAGAAGAATAATTTATAATCAGGGTAAAGGTAGCCAGCATCTACATCTTGTAGAAAGACTTTGGCATCTCATATTTATTTGCTTTAGTTCTGGCGGAGGACAGGGAGTTGTAGCGTACTTTGAGAGAGGCCTCGATATGTCGATAAGAGTTGATTGATTTACTTGTAAGAGCTTAAAAATATTCTTCCTTGTACAATGATTGCCATGACTAAGCTACTATTAAAGAAAAAAGTTAGTAAGAACACGAACAATATCATAATTATGTTATATCCCTAGTTCCTAGACCTCGTTATGAATGTCATTGTTCACTAAACATACTTGCGCACATTGCACGGACTATAAAACTTGCGCACTAGCAGTTGTACAAATTAAGTGACTGAACTACTAATGTCCGAATTGTCTCATCCTCCCTAATGCATGCATATGTCGTTGCGTTGCATCAGCTTTTCCGCCCTAAACTACTAAGGATAATAGACCATTTTACCTTGATCTACCCCGCCCCCTTCTGATTATATGAAAGTAGTTTTAGATAGAGGGGTTATGTATGTGATATTCGGGGTCATGAATATTTGGTTGTTTATGCATTGCGCATGGTGTTACGCCATATGGAGTATTAGCGGGACACTTGGGAGTTGGATGCGGGATTGCTCCGAATGGAAACAACTGGCTACATTCGCTGCCTACTGTTATGTTAGCTTCATCTGTCCCTTGAATCAAATCTGCTGGACTAGACAAAAATCGTGAAAGCCAGTCTTTGAATCTTAATGTCACATTTGTAGAAACGATAGACAGACTCGTAAATACCTGTCTACATAAAATTACATCACACTCGCTTGACAAACTAATTGATGTTTCAACAATCATACATGCATAATCATATATATTTACAACGCAGCATATCAAACTGCATAATTAACAAGAAATAAAACTCCTAATCCATCAGTATCTGCCGTCGACACGAATTCGAGTCATAAATTCATATGGCGGGGCGACTTAATCAAAACGTGCACTTGTAGCCCCCCCGAGCCCCCTAGCCCCTTTAGAGGGCGCACAATGTCGAATATATTCATTTCCTCCGCAATATTTGTACATTAGAGGTCTCGGCTCGCTACGCTCCCCATTGCTCTCTAGTTTGACTCTATAGCTTCAGTTTTCTATAGGGGAAAATGTCCCTTACCATCGGTTTCCTCGTCTTCATTTTCAGATAAGTTTACTGCGACTTCAGGCAGCTTATTGCTACTTATGTAATTTCCTGCATAGTCAAGTCTAACTTTATTGGTAATATCATGGTCAATGAAGAGATAAGGTGACGTCAATGCAGTTAAAAATCAGCATAATTATGTTGAATGGTTGCGATGTATATAGGTACGCTTTAGTTTTATAGATGTAACAGATAGATTATCTTTATATTCGCGTCATTGCAGCTGTTTAGTATTTTAAGGCGCAGAATGATCATGCTACATTAAATCGCAAATTTTGTATTAAATATAAAGTCATTCTGTTCTAAATCTGTGTAGCCACTAGCCACACTATTTTCAACGGCTACATGACTTTTCTTTTTCTTCTTCTTAGTTTGTGTATGATTCTGTCGATGTCGTGTTTGCTTCGAGTTTCCCTCGTAGGGTTGGGTAGGCATGAGACAAGGGAGCCGGCCGCAGCCGAGTAATGAAACCTTAAATCCCTGGTACGGACTCGTAATCCCATGACGAGAAGTTAGTGCAGGGGTGCCCCGCGCCAGTTGGCCGCACCTAATGCGGTTTAGTGTTTCATTTCCAGCGCAAATTGTGTTTTTATACAATCATCGGGTTGTTTTTTTATCTAATTCTCTTTTGCAACTGATAAAGGACTTGCACTTGAACAGTTTGAAATAAGGATGGATGTAAGAAATCGGGAAGTTAACTAGTTTTTATGTTGTTCACTTTACAATATTGAAGTATTTGGTCATTTAGGTGGTTTCCTAATCAATTTCGCATTCAGATTCAAAATACCTGTGTGTTTTGAATGAATTGCACCTACTGCTGTCAATTGGTGCAGTAATTCTGTGTCTTCTTCTATTCTAGTTGATGGTACTTCAAGGACTTCATGTGACCGTCTTTTTCCATAATATATAATATATCTTTTTAGATTGTAGTATAGTCATTCTCTGCAGTTTCTATAAATAAATTAATTTATTTAATGTTTTACCTTAACTCCTTGAGCAGTCTTAAGATAAACTGGTGAAGTCATTCGCGTGTTCTATTATTTATGAAGTCAGCTGATTACGTAACAATCACTAACAAATCGCTGTCAGAATACGTTAGCAAAAGTGACGAAATATCAAAAATATTCCATTGAACATACAGCTGCAGAGAAAATCGTTAAAATTCCTTAGTTTAAGCTTCATCTATAGCAGACAACCTTGACAAACAATATCGACCTCGAAGTACAATTTTCCTGTTGGTAATCTTTGTACGAGTACATTCAATATTTATGTTACATTTCAATGTTTGAACAACTTTGTGTGCTTGTTTCCTTGGCTCGCTGTGGAGCTGAGATACAATCGGTGCGATCTTTACTTTTGCTGCGGTGTCGCGGTCGGTAATGTCGGTATCGAGATTGCACGATCGCGGGTGTCGCAACCCTGGCGCGATCTCGGCATCGCGACCGCGCCGAGCCCGTCGGCGACGCACGTGCACTCCGCTTAATGAGACCCTGCCAGCCATCTTCCGATCGATGTTTACGCTCGTTACTTTCCACGATGCTGGATACTGATTTAAAATAATGACCGCGATAATTAAGGAGGGGTTACTTACGAAGCCTTTTTGCTGGTGCTTTTATTTTCCGCATTTGATAAGACTTCTTTCGTTGTGGTTTAAAGAGAAGTTGCGTAAAACAAGTTGTTCTGTTAACTTTAAAGATGAATGACCTTTGCAATTTGACGCAAATGTGCAAAAAGGTTTTCGCAGTCGGTAGGATTCGAACCTACGCTCCCAGAGGGAATCTGATTTCTAGTCAGACGCCTTAACCGCTCGGCCACGACTGCTCATATCCGCCGAACGAAATTATCTGTCTTGTCGCTCGGAGCATTTATAACAAATTGAACTAGATTAAAAACAACAAAAAATAAAATAAAACGTGAAGTTCGCGCTGGCTATCTTATTAACGTTTGCAGCTGCTTTTAATTGAACAATTTAGCATTGATTATTAGCCATCACTTATCTTGCACAAAGATCACGGATCTTGACGCCCTGCTCTTTGAATAACAAGAGGAGAGAGCGAGAAACTCAGCGCACCCGCATTCCTAATTAAACAAAGATAAACTGATTACAAATTGAAAGTTAAATCGGAAGCGGTGGCAGTAAGTAGAGGTTATTTGTGGAATGATTGTGTAGTAGTGGCCGCCTATTTACTCAGCTGTAAGTCAGGCACTAAAACAAAATAAATGGAGCGAGAAATCCCCGGTCTGTTCCAACACAAGTGCGGTTTTATGATTATGAGATGCGCACGCGCTTGTAAAACAGCACGAATTAATCATTGCTCGTGAACATCAGCTTTAACTATTTTATGCGTAACAACAGGGAACTTTGGTTTATTAGCGCTTTTTCTTGTACGACTCTTTGTTCTACAAAATGTTTGATGCTTCTATTTATGTAGATAATCCCTTTCTATTGTAAGTACACGAGTTAAGGCATCCGAAAATTAAACTGTGGAAAGTTTAAATATAGATTTTTACGACCAAAACAGCCTTCTGATTTTGTGAATGTAAGTAGTAGAATGCATGTTTTTTCCAAGGCTCAGCGGTATTAATGAATTTGGTGATGATGAATAAAACATATGAAACAGGACATGTAAATGTAATCTGTCACGAAGCGACCACATTGACGTGGTCACAGTATCGTGGGCATAGCGTGACGTAAACAAAGCCGGCGTGAAACCGGTGCACACCGGTTTAGGGACGCCGATACAGGGAAAACTGGGTATTTTCTGCAAAATGTTTACAATGTTTTGTTTTTACCAGACATGGCGAGATTAAAGCCCAAGTTAGGTATGAGTAAAGGATTTGCAGTTATCATTTTTATTGAGTCATTCAAAATACCTAGGTAATTTGTGACTTGAATTGAGTTATTCATGTTATAAATTATGAACTTAACTTTTTCGCGCTGATAAAATGTCACTTATCTAAACTTGAAAAAGTGAAAACAATGAATAAAAAACACTAGACTAGTAAAACCAAAATTAACAAGATATTTCAATATTTATTGGATCAAATCAGTGTAGTGAGCGTGTGTGAAGTGTTAAAAATTTAATTGTTTTGAATACTCTCGAAGTTACTAAATTTCCTTGATGCCTATTACGATCCAACACGGAAACCAACCAACTGACAATGTAACACTATATTGTACACACATCAAAAAAAGTTTGTGATCACTAGCATAAGCAGATTTTTTTTTTAAATTAAACTTTATCAAGAACACTCTTTGTTGTGTTTTTTTTAAACAGAAAAACCCTGTTTGAAATTAAAAAATGACATTATTTCTCATTTTTATTAACAAAAATTGAGTTATTAATGACAATGTAATTGTAACAGGAATTTGATAGAAAGAAAAATACTGTTTAACCAAACTTAAACCACAATTTATTGATAAAAGGTTTATATTCAATATAATATAACTCCTCCCCTGGCTCGAACAGATGCGGAGATCCTCCTGGGTATGCTGAGGATCAAGATATCCAGCATTTCTTGGGGTAACCTGTCCCATTCTTTAATAGCGGCTTCCTTGAGCTGGCACTGTCTGGGGACGTGGCTGACGGTTCCAAATAGCCCGCTTAAGAGCATCCCACGCGTACTCTATTGGGTTTAAGTAAGGCGAGCCGGCAGGCCAGTCTAACCTTGCGATGTCATATTCTTGGAGAGCAGCATTGACTCGCTGAGCTCGATGTGCGGGCGCATTATCATCGACCAGTACAAATTGGTGCACATGGTTTACTCGGAATGGTTTGACAATTCCATCAATAGCAAATGCTTTATACATGTCTACTGTCATGAAGCCTCGATACGGGATCAAAGGCGTTTTAGCGCCAATCATAATACCACCTTAAAAGGACACCGATTTCCCGCCTTGCTGAACTGTTCCCGGGGCAGTCCTTTGCCTTTCACGGTCTCCTGGTCTTCTCCAGACACGGACACGTCGGTTATCTGGATGAGTACTGATTCGCGATTCGTCAACGAAGAGACAGTTTTGCCAAATGTTTTCTTCTTCATCTTCTTCATTTTGCCGAAGCCTAGCTCACTGCAATCTCCGTCGTTGACGTGGCCGGGAATTGAAAGGCGCTCGCCAAGTCATCCGTGCTCGTAATCCAGCCTGATGCAAACAATTCCGAATGGTCTGACTGCTAACTTCAAGTCCAGAGGCGGCCCGAACTTCTGCTTTTATTTTAGTACCGTTGATTGTCGGGCTGTCAGAAATCTAATATAGCGCTTTTGAGCATCAGTCCAAACAGTTGGGCGACCACTGCTGGGTCAGTCAGCTAAATTACCCATCCCGTGGTACCTCTGCAACGTGGTCACGACACAGGATTGGGATATAGCAACTCTGCGTGCTATTTCTCTCGCGGTGTATCATTCTTCCCTCAAAGTTACTATTCTTGCTCGTAAAACTTCTGATAATCCTCTTGTAAAGTATTTTAAATCCGTTAAAATTGACTTAATCAGAATTCTGAATGAGCGTAAGCTAGGACTGAAAGCCTTTTTTTTAACTGTTTTATTGTTTTATATTCTAAGTCTATATTTTTTTTAAATAAAGAATCTAAAAAGAAGAAGAAATCGTAATATAATCTACCGTAACAAAAAAGTTTTCGATTTTCAAAGTGATCGCAAACTTTTTTTGATGTGTGTAAGTACCAAACAGTAAAATGACTAGCAGTGACACTTGTATACAGGGCTTACCAATACAGAACAGGATTGTCACTCTAGCGAAGTAGTTTGACATTGACACGCGTGTCTATTTGCTGCAGCGTGACAGCCCTAGCATACAAATAAGTGCGCTTTACAGAATGCAACTGTCTAAGTTGCATTCTTTTGCATGCGTATTAAGGCGCGAGGTACCTAAAGGCAAATTTTCGTACTTTAACTGACTATCAATATCAAAATGTAGGGAAATTAGATGCGTTTTTGTCATATTTTTATTGCGATGCGAATGTTCCTTAAAAATACGAAAATCGACCCTTTGGTTCCAGATGCGATTAAAAAATGTTGTAGATTTGAAGATAATCTCACCTCTGTTGTTTTTCTTGATTTTTAGTTATTCTTTGGATTTTGATTGCAAAAAAATTTTAAGATTTGTTTTTTTTTTCGCCAATGGTCGTGGTCTTCTTCCGTTTTGCGAAAAAAAGCCGTTTTAAATTTATTTTTGCGGACCAAAAAGTATCGGATTTGCTTGTCACGTTAACCAGCGCCTTAAAACTGTTTATGCATTGTGCAGCGCTGGAGACAATGCTGAAGCATGAGCTAAGCGCTGTATATTTAGCCGGACCGCCAAAAGCGCCGTCCATTACCTTGTTGTCGCGATTTGTCTCTATTGCTTCAGCGCGTCACATCGAGTGTGTCCACGTTAAGACATGCAACGAGTGAAGTGTTAATAGATCGTGTGTATTTGCTTTATGAACACCTGTATCTTATTTGCTTGTCTTTTTTGACGACATTTCATGAGCATGACTTATTATTTGACGCAACGTCGTTTGCCATGACCGGATTTGGCAAATGCATAGTAGTATTTTCCCTGAATTACGAGTACTAATGGAAATTTTAAGCATTTATAACACACTTACAGGGAGAAATGTGGTTAAAGACGCAATCTGCCCAACTTAATCGCGAAATTGAAGAGTAATTTAGATCCTTTGCACCGCTCACAAAACGAACTGTGCTACGAGTGGCCGTTTATTCGCAAATTATGACTAGTGCCTGGCACTTCAAATATGGTGACATAATTATGGTAGCAAATGTGGTGATTTATATTTGAATGTAACAAAAAAAGGCAGCTAAACTTGTTTAATAGGCAGTTCGATTCCTTTCAACTTTTCAAATAAAATAACAAAAACAACCGATACCTCATACTCATTAATTAAAACGTTTGAAGTGCCTTTACTGCTTCCTCAATTAACTACCGAACTATACCTAACTCGATTTTTATTGTTATTTAAATTACTATTTTACAGCCAACATTACGATTACTGAACTACACAAGTATCTCTGACGTCATCATTCAGTATTCACAATGGAGAAGCGAAACGTCGTTGAATAGAATTACAAATTGCATTTAGCATTATCGTGAATAAGCTAAAAATAGAATAGAATACTATGTCAGAGAAGGCAGTGTGGCCAGGCTTGGCGTGGGTATTTGGTACACAATGCACGGTGACTGGGGCATCACTTCCGCTGCAGGACACACCACCAGATAGGCAGCTATGCACTTGTGTGGTAACTGAACCACAGTGTACTGTAACGCCACGTATTATAGTACCCGTTACCTATTCAATTTTCGCAATGTGCAAGGAATACTGTACAACGTTTGCTTAAGGTTTTCAATGGATGCAGGTGCGGTAGGTTTTCTTTCTCGACGCTGTATGGGAAGGATTGGATAGGTCTGGAATTCTTAGTGTGTGGTACATAGGTACCTACGGGATTGTTCATACATTATGTAATATTCGATTCGATTCCATGTATAGTCGGGCGTGGATTATGACAGTGCACCTGCACATGCTACATAGTGTTTGTCATGGACAACTCCTTTATGGTACGAGTATTGTATCTATAAGCTGGTGTTTTAGCATATTTTCAAAAGTGAGAGGAGATTTGTAGCGAATGTAGGTACTATCATTGTTTTATTATTTATTTGCCTACTAGACAGTCTTGACACAGACTGCGCTTATCCTAACTTCAATACCCAAGAAATGTTCTATTTAGTTTTAGGCTTTCTGGCAATTTTTAAAGTGTAAATTGGCTGTACTTTTACTGTTAAGTGTAAAATTATGCAACCTTGTATGTATCTAGAAAAAATATAATGGTTTTTGCTATATCTATATTCTACGCGGCGATACGTAGGAGAAACTATAGCCAGTATGAAGTTATGAAATGAAAACAGAGAGGGGTAAATACGGGCGACCCTGGGGAAATATGCGCAGTGTTGCCCTTTACACCCTTTGAATATTTAAAGTCTCCGTCAGTTTCACTCACGTCTGACCCCCGGGAGTTACGTGGAACGTTACTGCTTTGTTGGAACGTTTCTCTACTTACGTTGAGTAAATAAAATATACTCAAAGAATGGTTTCGTTGTTTTTCGTCACTGTTCCTATTGGCCTAGCTGTGTTTGTCTCCTGCTTGATATGGAGGGAAGTGAATATTATAATTTTCTTTCTAACTCCTCTGCTGTTCTTTTTTGTTTATTTTCGTTGTAGGATCCAAGAGAGTTGAATCGTTTCTTCCGCGACTCCTTGAGCTTCGTTGCCGCGGCGCTTTTATGATATTCGTCACCGTTGGCTCTGGCTTTCAGGAGTTGCAGTAGAAAGGAACAGTGTGATGGGCTTGCGTAGCAGTTTTGTTTTATTTTACTTACGAACGACTTTTTTATTTTCAAGTGCCTTTATCTAATAAAGTCTACAGCAATGTAAAGACAATATCATTATCCAATTTGTCTTGGCTTAATCCGAGTAGGTTTACAGACGATAACAGACACCTGTGTTTGTTATATTTTTAGAGAAATCATCTGTTTAATTGCAAATGTCAATGAACCAATCAAATAACAATTATGATTCTGAAATATTTTAATAAATAATTATTGATATATAATAGCCCAAGATACACACTCAGCATCTCAAAAACGTCCGCATAAAACAAGCGCACAATTTAAAATTGTGCGCTAGTTTCAATCAGTCTCGCATCGCTCGCCATACTGCACTGCTTTGTAAAAACAACTTTAAGCGATCCGTGTAAGGTTGAATTTACAAAAAAATTGTTTATAGTATAACTACACACAATTCACACATGACACTTGATACATGTCAGTTTTTGACGACAGTTTCGATAGTCGCATTTATTCGAGACTGTGCATCTTGGGTTTTTTATATATCAATGTAAATAATGTAATCATTTCCGTTGTATAGGTGAACTATGAACTGAACAATGTATTGATGATCACAATTGTATTGATTACAATGCACTCAGTAGTACTAATTATAAATGTGATTTCAGGTTTGCCTTGAAAGATTGTCTCGGTGCCGTGAAAGATTATCAAGAACATTGATCGCAACTGAAGGATTATTAGGTACATCGGTCGCAGATGGAGGATTATTAGGTAGGTAAAGTCAACAAAGCTATTTGGTAAACAGGAAAAATATTATTTTTTCCAATGCACTGTCAAAATGTATTTCTGATGTGTGCATTATAACTTTTGAAGCTTATGACAAGCTTACGAGTGTGGTGTAATAATTGTCTACTCAGCACACTCACAACATTGTTTAAAAGTAGCTGCAAGTTAGCTGCCTGCATACAAATTAGCTATGTTAACTGTACATTAATGCAGTATTTACTTGTGTTTTGATAACACGGAACAGTTTTTCCTGTTCTGTGTTTGATAATATCACACAAAGAAAAATTGTTGCAAGATTTTCCGACTTTCTTCTAATTTGTGTTAATTGCTGAAGATTTTAAAGATTCACTGCTTCCAGACCATTCCGTCTTCGGCTCTTCGCAGGGCAGTAGTCACAGTTAGTCCTGCTATCACCTTGATCTGATCAGACCAGCGAGTAGGTGAAAACTCACCCGGTGATTTTCTATACACTTTTCCCAATCCAACTAGTTTTTCCAAGTTACCTGTCTGTCTTTGGCCAATATGACCAAAAGTAATCAGTTTTAAAAGTTTACTATTTAAGAAAGTGTTAATACTTTTATTGAATACTAGCTTCTGCCAGCGGCTTCGCCCGCGTGGTCCTTAGGGAACATACTCCCGGGATAAAAAGTAGCCTATGTCCATTCTCAGCCTTTAGACTATTTCTGTACCAAATTTCATTTAAATCGGTTCAGTAGTTTTGGCTCGAAAGCGAGACAGACAGACAGAGTAACTTTCGCATTTATAATATTCGTAAGGATTTGGGTAGGGAACCCAAAATACACTGCGAAGGGTGCCTGTCCGTTACAGCGGAGCGAGGCAGCGGAGCGGAGAAACGGAGAAATATTGACCAATCATATCAGTCAACAAGTCAGTGACTCACGTGGTGCGGAGATTTGGAATTCCATTGGTTAAAATTTCTCCGCTTCTCCGCTCCGCTGCCTCGCTTCGCGCAAATGGACAGGCACCCTAATACTCCACGGAAACGCTATGCCGTAAAAGTAGGAAAACACGTAGAAAAACTCATTCCATAATTCAATAGCCTGCCAGATGTTGTTTGGTAGTTTTACATGTTATGTAGAAATATGTTCTAAACTTATGTGCCTCAGTTTTAAAACACAAATTTTCATGAAAAATGTATAAGTTTACACAAAAATCTGTTGTTCCGCCTTACTATCATTGTAATGTATGGTAATGACTTCCCATTATCCTAGGTGAATGTGCCACTAAATGGCACCTGTATTCTTTGAGCTTCCAAAGGTGTGGCGATGGAAATCCGGCTCTATTTTGAAGAATTCGTCAGTTTATTTCAATTATGGCATGAATAATATATGACGTCGGGTGTTCGTGAAAGGTTAACGAGTCGTCGTGCCCTCGCCGACTCTACAGTTCCAATACAATACGAATATTTTGTAGGGTATTCAGTTTTATAGGTGGCTGAGACGTTATTGTACCCTTTGCGATTTTGACATATACACTACTAGTTTCTGCCAACGGCTTCGCCCGCGTGGTCCGTAGGGAAAATACTCCCGGGATAAAAAGTAGACTATGTCCTTGCTCAGGATTTAGACTAACTGTGTACAAAATTTCATTTAAATCGGTTCAGTAGTTTTGGCGTGAAAACGCGACAGACAGACAGACAGACAGAGTTACTTTCGCATTTATAATATTAGTAAGGATAGTAAGGATGGCTTTAAAGCATTTGACAATCGCTCAGCGGCATTTTGGAGGCTGTCATTAAAAACAAAGGTGAGGATTGAAATAAATAAATTAAATAAAATCATTTTTTTTCGGATAACTAAGAGATCCATAAATTGTTAGTGACAGGTTTGCACTTATACACTATTGTTAGTAACTTAACTAAAGACAAATTAACTGGAGGACCACCCATCTTCTAAACACCAAAATACTAGGGTATAAGTCTTCTCACCGATTGCCTTACTATGGTGGAGGAAGTATCATTCTGCTCAGGAGCGAGGCCGTTTTTTTGCGTATGATAGCATGAAACCCATCGGTATGGGTTACCGCCAACATTTCAGAGGCTCTGCAAAAACGAGGCTATCGCAACAGCATCCTAAAAATATTATTATATTGGACGCGTAGGACATCCAGCGATCTTTTCGAGTAATTGACCCAAAGATTAGCAGATTAAAAACTCTGACAATAAGCTTTAAAAAGCGTTATCTTTACTTGGTCAGTACACCGAGCAAATCTTCGTGCCAACATATTACCCCTGACCGCCAGAGCCCTACGCTCCCGTTCAATGTCATCATGGTCACTGAGGTCGTCAGCAAGCAAATGCTCACGATATTTAAACTTTTTCACTCTACGAATTGACTTGCCGTTTATAGTAAATTCGAGTGTACTTTCTCGGCACTTACCAGCCCCCAAAGACCATATATTCACATTTATTGGCATTATATACCAGTCCATGTGCAGCAGCGAAGGTCTCACACACCTTAAGCAACTCCATGATCGCTCCTGGCGACGAGCCCAGCAGCACCATGTCATCCGCGTAACTTATGTTGTGATATAGGTGTGTCAAAATTTAAAAAAAAGTGACACATGTTATAGTCTGGTCAGATCAATGAATAACTCAGCGTTTGTCGATTTCAACAGCTACACACAGCTACTTCATGAAATGGTCAAACATTAGTGATCATATAAAAAAAAAAAATACATTTTCCAACGTTACCGGCGCTGATATCGTTCTGTTTTTGTGATGCATCATGGTGGCGGACAATTATTTCAATAAAAAAGCTAATAATAACGCGTCAGCTGAAGAAAAAGCCATTTCATGATGTGGCCGAGGTTAGTTCAGCTTAGGTTTGAGGGAATTTAGGGCACCCCGACACGGAAAGGTTATCCCCAACGTGTTAGGTTCCTTTAAACCCTAAAGATAGAAATAGGAGTCCCATGCAACGGGGGCCTTTTTTTTAACGGCGAGAAATTCTCATGCATGTCCTCCACCCTGGAACGGGCGGAGGGGTCTGTCAGACTCTTACTGACTAAAACCACCCCGGTGTTCCATCTTTCACCTACGCCGGAGATCGCGGGAACTTACGACTTCCGTAATCCCCGGCTGGTGCCGGCCCGCCCCTGCGGGCCACCTCGGGTCAGCGGGAGAAGTGAGGTGTTTGACTCCCCCCGCGAAGTCAAAGAGGGGCGTGCGGGAACACCACTAAGTTAGGTTTGAAGTTATCATTTCATGATGTGGCCAGGCATTTCATGATATGGCCAAACGTGGATTCATATAATCATCAAACGTTGACGTTTAAACGATATTGTCAGTTTTTGGCCACATCATGAAATAGCCAATTCTATGATATGGCCAAGACATAGGCATAATTGGTATATAATAATCTGATCATTACTATTGTTTTTAACATTTTTTACGCAGCAGCAACATTGTTTTTCTTTTTGTTTACCTATAAAGTAATCAACAGTTCGTAATAATAATCCTTTATTAATCTTTAACACATTGACTTATATTGATACCTAAGGGTTTTTTATACTTCAGTCGGTATTAATTTACCTATCACAAAGCACTCAAAGCTAAACTGGTATATGTACATAAAATGCATTTTATCTGGCTGAAATTTTCTTTATACATGTTTGCAGTCTGTATTTGTTTTTTTCTTTGTACATGTTATGATGTATACTCATGTTTTACAATAAAAATACATTCTATTCTATATAAACAGTTTCATAAAGTTTTCTGAAACTTTTCCATGTCCTTTGGATATCACTTGTTGGCTTATCGCATAATCCTACACTTTAGGCTCGTTTACACAAGTAAGTGGTCATATTTTAGAGTTATGTTGGGTAGCTGATATAAATTAAGGAAAAAATAGCAAAACAAAATAAAAGAGACATTTTTGAAAAAAATCGATCACTAATAAAAACGACAAAAAAGTTCCGAACAGATTAGTGACTTTTCAAGCGGTTTGTTGCAGAGGGAATACCCTTGAACCTAAAAACCTAAAAAGTGAATACACTTTAGTTCAATCACAGATTTAATGTCACCAACTGCATTAGACTGCTTGAAAGTGATTTGTTTGGATCTTTTTAGTTGGTTTTTACCGTCTGATCATTGATACATAAAAAACCCAAGATACACACTCAGCATCTCAAAAACGTCCGCAAAAAATAAGCGCAATATGAATAATTATGCGCAAGTTTCAAACAATCTCGCATCGCTCGCCATAGTGCACTGCTTTGTAAAAACAACTTTAAGCGATCCGTGTAAGGTTGAATTTGCAAAAAAATTGTTTATAGTATAACTACACACAGCACACACATGATACTTGATATATGTCAGTTTTTGATGACAGTTTCGAGTGTTGCATTTGTTCGAGACTGTGCATCTTGGGTTTTTTTATATGTCAATGGGTCTGATACTAAATAAAAATGTCTTTTGTTTTCGTTTTGCTATTGTTTCCTTAACGAATATCAGTTTCGTGGGGAACTGATATTCGTTCACCCTTAAATATGACCACGCACTTCTCGAACACCCTGTATATTCATGTTATTTAGGAGAGCACTGACCGTTTTAAGTGAACGCATTGTTGGATTTTCAACGCTCAGCTTAGTGTCGAGAGTTGAAAATCCAACAGTGCGATAGATATTTAGGCGTTTTCTAGAGTTAGTGAAAACGGGCATGAGAACCAGTGCATCAAGTGCAAGTTCGGTTCAAACACCTGTAGTCCGATAGTCCTTATCATATCATGTTATCGGATGCGGACTTTGCCGAAGTATTTTACTAAGTGCCATGATACCGAGAGATATCATTTAATTTTACGGCAATCGTTACATCGCAGATTTTATTGAGGCTTCGCTACTTACAAATAAACCAAGATAATTGAAGAATTATATGTGGAGCTTATAAAAGCGGTATTTTATGTTAGTTATACCGCTTTTGTTTGGAATGACACACTGTTGTTGTTTCATAATGAAAACCGAATATTGCGGTATCGTCTGATTAGCAACATCAATTGTGTATCTTATTGCATCAGTTTTAAATGACAAAAATGTATTCTGATAAAAATAACCTATTTTAACTAAAAATGCCACTGAAAATTACCACATTCTTGGCGTGTTCCATAAAAATAGCCTTAATAAAATTTGGCTTTATTAGTTGCCGTTCCGTATTACTTATTATACCTACTACCTGTCCATAAATTGTTAATGAATAGCAGTTGGTAGGTAGACCTTACAGGATATTATTGAAACACGTGTCTTGTAAGCATCGCTGAAACACCTGCTGAAGTACCGACGCTTGCTGAACATGAACACTGCAATAATAATAACTTATCTTGAGGAAAATTCACAGGAAGTACAGTCACGGCCAGAGAGAGAACAATTAACGTATACTCATGCCATTGACATTGCGACTGAAAAATATTCATCGTTTTGATTGAGATATTGCAGTTTCTGTTACTATCATCATTCGCTATTTTTTAACCGACTTCTAAAAAAGAAGGTGGTTCTCAATTCGACAGCGTATATATTTATTTTTTATTTTATTTTATTTGTGTTCGCGGATATCTTCATCGTTTATGACCCGATTTCGATGAATCTTTTTTTATATGAAAGAGTATGCTTCCGAAATGGTCCCATTGCCACCACGCCAGGATCTGATGGTGGAAACACTGAGAAATAGAGGGCAACTCTCGAAAATTGTATGCACGCATCTGGTAAAAACTTGATATTCGTGTGTATATCGGGTGATACTACAAAAGAATGAAGGTTTGGATCAGACCTGATGATGGAGACGACAGAGAGTCAAGGGAACTCCACATCGGTATCTAGGAACTACCAAGTGTTAGGGCTTATTTCATTCGTACTGACGAGACCTTTACACCGAAAGCACTGAGTAAGTTTTATTTTCTTAACATAACATCACGCCCGTACGCTGTGAATGGGTACGCAGGTACCACAATAACTTTAATTTCGGAAGTCGGTGTCAAAAAACGAAATAACCAAAAACACCGACTTCCGAAATTATAGTTATTTAATACTTTGTAGTGTTTTGTTTTGGAAGTCGGTTACATTTTTTGTAAAAAGATTTTTTGTCTGTGCTTGTTTATTTCTTCTGAACCATAGATTTAGATACAGTTTTCACTATTATTTAGATTTTTTTTCAGAAAGTATTACCCATGTATATTCCTAGTAGGTACCTACATGTATATTTCACGTTTTAATAAAAGAAAGTTCTTCAGTGTAAGGACACAAATAGGGTTAGAAAAATAGCGAAAAAGGAAAATGTTTTGTACTAGCTAACGTCCGCAGCTCCCTCCGTGTGAATGTCCAAAATTACCCAAGGGAAGATACTCTCGGGATAAAAGATATCTTATGTGTTATCCCAGACTATAATTTATCCCTGTGCCAAATTTCATCAAGATCTGTTCAGCCGTTCTGACTTGATTGAGTAACTAACATCCATAGTTACATCCAAACTTTCGCATTTATAATAAATATGTGGGATATTATATTATAGACAAAGTTTGCTTTTTGGGTGACAAAAGTTTTTCCATGACAAGTCATAAAATATATAACGAATATTCTAGATATTTCATATATGTCTAAGAAAAACAAACACATAAAATGGCGTACGTGAAGTGCTTATCTACTTGTGTAAGTTGTTACACTCGACTGAGGAAAATTACTTAGTGGTTCGTTCGAGATGTGCTATATTTACTCTGTAGCCATTGCTATGTTAAACATTTATTATTGTTGCCTTTGTGTTAATGTCTCATTGGTACAGTCATTCATTATTGATAGCAACCAAGGCAATTATGGTACAAGAGTCGATTTGTTTCGCAAAATACGGAATTTGGATTTCCCATCCGGACAACTACTCACCAACATGTCAAAAGCGGATGAAGGAAGAATAGGTTATGTCTTGTTACCAACATTTGTGACGTAGATAATGGTAATATGCATTTCAGCAGAAGGACGTTCACTGCTGGACATAGGCCTGTTCCAAGTGTCGCTACATCGATCAGTCCTGTGCTCCTCGCACAGAGTGTATTCACGCGAATATTTAGATTTTTTTCAGCCTGAACTGTTACACTCAAGGCAAATGCTTCCTCCCCTTTTTAGGGTTCCGAAAAAAAACAGAACCCTTATGGGATCACTCGGATGTCTGTCTGTCTGTCTGTCTGTCTGTCTGTCACAGCCAGTTTTCTCCGGATCCACTGGACCGATTCTGTTGAAATTTGGTATAAATATGGACTTCTGTGACCCAAATATGGACGCGTTACGTAAATGATTAAATTTTTAGTATGGGTGCCACATTTGGGGGTCAAACTTGAAAATTAAAAAAAAAAGTTTTTTGAACAATCTTGTGTGACATATCAAACAAAAGGGCTTACTCTGAGGGTCTTAATTATGTTTTTTTCATTATTTTAAAATAAATGGTTTTGAAGTTATTAAAGAATCTAGAGGAAAAATGACCATTCCCCCCCTTATCTCCGAAACTACTGAGCCTAAAATTTTGAAAAAAATGGAGATAATAGATCTTTGCCTAAAGATAACAGAAAAACCTATAAGAAGTCTATAGTGTTAAAATAACATGTTAAAAAAATAATATTCGTTCGGAACCCTTTGCACGCGAGTCCGACGCGCACTTGGCCAGTTTTTTCTCTATGTTGTGCTTCGCGCCAATTCTCAAAGAAGCCATCAAACTAGTTCATGCTCCTCGTTCTGTCTCGTTCGATCCTTATATCCGGGATGTTAGGATCATCTTACTAAAATTACGACTGAAATGCTATCAATATTTTATCGTTTCTCGTGATATCGACTACGGATTGCTGCGGTAATTTACAGCCCGGTCGCGAGGAAAAAAGCGCTCATAATAAAGACTCCGGTAGGTATGTTACCTCGAGGTCGATTCGAATTGATGAGCCGCTTTGACATTGATGCATAAAGTGGACAATCAACTTCTTTGTTCTTCAAGACGTAAATTTTAAGTTGTAAATCAACATTGTGCAAGTTGTTTGGTCGTAACGCCGCACTCTCCGTATTACGGGGTATTGTTTGGCCACAGATTGCGTGTGTAGACTTATGTAGCCAGCCGTATCGTCGGCTAACAACGGCTTATTGTTATGGTTAACATAACCGCGTTGCCTAGTTACGCCTCTTGTTGCAATAATTCGCGGTTCGTGCGGTATTTTGCTTGAAACGAACCATATTGTTCATTCATCACCCGAAAACCTTATCCCTCTCAAAATAGAGGTTGTTTTCATTAGTATAGTCACTGTTATTAGTTTGCAATACCGAATACCTAAAACAATTTGACGCGACAAGCAGTCTTTGTGTTGACTTGTTTACACCGCTAGGCACACTGCAGGAATTTTGTTTGAATGGTCATACAACACAGCCGTGAGTCAATAAATATTAAGGACAAAGTCTGTCTCTATTATCGCCTTTGTTTGTTAGCAATCATAATTTAGAGAGACATTTTGTAGCAGATATTGAATTTCAGTCAAAACTGTAGCACGGAGAAACATGCTACGCTAATCGCACACTATCTGTATTATTTACGGACCTACGGAATAGTTTACCATACTCGTGGAAGAAAAAAACGTGTTGCGTCGACCCTAAGTGACATGGGATAAGGGCAGGAAGATGATGATGACTCGTATTTTCACGACATTCTTAAAATCCTTAAAAAAATATTACACATACAAAATCAAAAGGGTTTGGTTATAATTTACCCATAGCCTGTAACTTTTTTTGGAACGAAGTTCCTTAACGCGCGTTGCGAAAGGGGGCTAGACGGAAAAAATTAAGACCAAAAGTTGTAACGACACTTTTTGCTATAGTTGTAAGCCGTGCGGCGTGCGCTTGTTTCTCTGTCTGTCTCTCTCTCTCTCTCTCTCTCATAGAAAGCAAGCCAGTTATTTTGACAAGCCAATTATTACTAAAATTGAGCCTACTGATTAAGTTTATATTACATTATATTTGTTAATAATAAAAAAAATATTATTATAACTTAAAAAAAAATATTACAATTCCTTCACTAATTAATCGAAAGGAACTACGTTCCACCCGGGTGTCCCTTTACACCTCTCAAGTTTTTTTTTATTTGGATGGGTTTGCTCTTGACTCTAGTCTAGGTCAGAGATGACAGAGACAAAGTCTACGATGGAGCGAGGTTACCCAGAAGGAGCCTGTGCACTCTATATTTGAAGAGATTAGGGTTGTAAGCGTTTAGAAACACAGATGCAGGCAGAGAGTTCCACTCCTTTGCTGTGCGCATCATAAAAGAAGTTTGGAAACGCTTAGAGCGAATTGGTGGAATAGCAACAAGGTAGGGATGGTAAGATGCAGTGCGTCTGGATGTCCGATGGTAGAAGGGGCCGGTGTGTTGAGATCGTGGAGTTCTTTGGCACACTCACCGAAGTACAATCAGTAGAAGACCGACAAGCAGGCAGCCTTACGGCGATGAGCCAAGCTATGTAGCTTGGCATCCACCAGTTTTACGTCACCGTTTAGCCTCTAACTATACGACTAAGAGATGTTCATAGATTGTTGACCTATCTCTTTAGGTTTTTCTGAGAGTTTTCCATAGGTAACATAGTTTCTATCGCGCTAGGATAGAGTGAAGTGAAAATTTGTCACCATCGCTATATGCGCAGTAAGAAACCATAGCAGTGTACCTGATTAGTCGAACATTCATGAACAACGAACAGCGTAGGTAGGTACATTAGTACCTACGCTACGGTGCTTCAGCGTGATTAAGTGTGTTATCAGTAATCTTATCAGCGCAGTGCGGGCACACCGAGCAAGTGCAAACACCTGCCCGCCCACCTGTCATAGACTATCACAGATTGTGATATGATACCTATCAGGTTATCACACGTACAAGACTTATAATCACCTCATACCTTTACACTATTTCCGTGTATTAACTTTATCTAGTTTACAGACATGTTACGCGCACTATTTTACCTAGTATTATAACGCTAGGTTTATTAATAATGTGCGGTTCATTAAGCCTGTTTTCCGTTTCGTAATGTAATTAAACCACTACCTCTCTCTTTAATCGTTTTTACTAGAATTCTCTGCTTTTGTTTCATAATCATTATTGTATTTATTTACCTATTACATATTTATTGATATGTTTATAAATAGTACACCTAAGACTACCTACAGTACTGTCTTTCCTTTTCTGTTTAAAATCTATCTTCTGTTTAAAATCTATCTTTCTCATCTATCTTTTCTGTATCTTATATGGACAACATGATAAATAGAATTGTATTCTATTCTGTTCCGTTCTATTCTATTAGAATTCTGAATGATTCTAAAGGAATTTTAGCGATTACTTAATGGAGTTTGTTAGGCAATGAAAAGTTTGAGTGAGATTTTCGCAATTTCCCTTTGCTGTTACAAAATTTCATTCAAATTCGACGTTGTATAATTTCATCGAACAATGCTTGAAATTTCCACAAATTAATTACATTGAAAAATAAAGTCATTTGTAGGTTACGTGAACTTCGTGAATCTACCTTTGTTCAACAGTACCAAACAATAAAAATAGGCTATTATAATATATTTATAAGAAAGAAAGAAAAATGTTTATTTGGGACTCGCACAAGACACATAAAATTAAAAAAAAAAAATGTAAAAATAACAGTTATAAAATATATGTACACAGTTAAGCGGCATCCTTAAATTAATCTGTGCGAGGCCAAAAAGGTCCCTGTCTCAGCATATGCTGCGATATTTAATAATAAATATCACAGCGCTGGTGTTATGACAGGGCCTGGCGTAATGTCACGGACACACATTTATTGATTACCTGTGAAGATTAAATACATACCAAGTACCAATATGCAGCTATGCAGCGTACATAGTCGTTATCGGAGCCTCAGCTAGGCTTCGCACGGTAGATTCCCGACGTAATACGTGTAACCACGTGTTCCACGGCTTCGTAGCTCATACGCTTGGCGCTAATCGACAAACGCTCACCACAACTCACAAGTCACTGCTCCGACGACGACATTTTCTTTTCTGATCGGTATTGATTGGCTAAGTTTTCTGATACCTACGTTGTTGAGTTTGAAATGAAGAAGTTCATAACTCAAGGAAAGCGGTGGAAATCTTTCAATTTTTGACCGACTTCAAAAAAGGAGGTTATTATTTTATGTATTAGGAAAGTTTATTTGATACTTATTGTGTGATTTTCAGACTGTACTGTGGTCTAATCGAATGATGGCAAAAACAGGTGCGAAGAAATAAAATCATGATTTAAAATAGAAATGATGATTCGGATAGCTTTTGATAAACAATAGCTAACAAAAAATTATATCTATTAAGCATCGTTCACGTAGTGAAAAGTTATCTCATGCAACCAGATATATCGTGGATATAGATTACATGGCGAGAACCATGCATGGACTGGGACTTACCCCCAGTGGTAGATCCACTGGGTAGCTCCAATATGTGACTGCAATTTGTCAGTCAACAAAACCTAATAATACATTTACATGGAAGTGAAAGCTTCACCGTAACTGCTTGAAGCGTGACGTTTTAAAAATTTGAAAACTCAGAATTTTCCGTAACGTCGCTCCTAAGTGACTGGTTTCTTGAGAAGAACACGTCACATGAGAGTTCCTGTTAATTCATGACTCTATTATTTTTTCTCCCAAGTTCCCCAACAATGATATTTGTCATGGGTACTGGGTTGTACTGAAGACAATACACGTGCACCGAGCGAAGGTCGCCAACATCGGCGCAGGCGCACCTGCGTGAATAATCACCGCGCGGTTATCGGCGTGATAGCGCGCCGCCTGAAAAACCCGTTAACGGAACCTCGCGATAACCATAGGCTGGCTGCTGACGAACACTTGCGGCATTTGTTATCGTTTGTAACTAGCCTTTTTTGTGGATGAGAAATCATCAAAAGATCTCCACTTGCTGTGGTCGGAACGGGAGAGAGCTATGGGCGCCGGCAGAACTAATTTCGTGGGGGTGCATCTTTAAAAAACCGCCTCGATTAGGATACGTTTTCTATTGCCCATTTACTTACAGATAGAACTAAAGAGGAGAGGTGAAAGGCCGAGCGAAGGGAGCTCGAAGTCCGCGGGCCTCGCCTCGGATTTGCTTGATTTTTTTTACTACATTCCGCTTGTCTAATATATATATATATATATTCTTTTTTTCTTGTTTTCGTATGTTCAATTGTGAATAATTGAAAGCCAGGGGGGCGCAAGCCCTCTGCGAGGATCGCCCGGAGGACACAGTGGAGCATACGGTAGAGGTTTGTCCTGCTTGGGCGGAGCACCGCAGTGTCCTCGTCGAGGCGATCGACGGCGGCGACCTCTCGCGTCCGGCCCTGGTTCAATCTATGTTCCGGAGCGAGGAAGCATGGGAAGCGGTCACCTCTTTCTGCGAAGCAGTAATGCTAGCAAAGGAGGAGGCCGAACGCGTGAGAGAGAGGGAAACCTCACGCCCCAGCCGCCACAACAGGAGAAGACGCCCCGGGCGTTGGGAGTCGCAGGGCGATTCGCGGCCACCGTAGGCACGGGCCTGCGGACGGCGAGAATTGGGTGGCTCGCCGTCCGATCAGAACCAGGCCCGGGTCGACGGCGCGCTGTGTTCCACGCGCGCCTTAAAGGGCTGTTAGAATAGAAGACGGGGCCCGCTAGGGCCCGTGCCTGCCGGTGTTGCGGAATCTGTTCGAAAGAATCACCGCAGCCCTGGAACACAAAGGGCATTTGGAGGAACACGGCTGGGTTTTAGTCAGTAAGAGTCTGACACTCCCTTCTGCTTCACCCAGAGTGGGAGGAGTCATTTGATGATTTCCCATACTTAAAAAAAAGGGGGCGCAAGCCCAGGGTTGCGGAACTTGTTCGAAAGAGTTACCGCGGCCCTAGAACGCAAAGGGCACTAGGAAGAACACTGATGGGTTTAAGTCAGTAAGAGTCTGACACTCCCTTCTGCTCCGCCCAGAGCGGGAGGAGTCATTTGATGATTTCCCATCTTAAAAAATAAAAAAAAGGGGTGGCGCAAGTGCATTCCCTTGCACCCCCCTCCCGGCGCCTAGGTTGAGAGCGCCAGACTCTTGCTGACTAAAATCAGGACCGCGGAACTCTTTCGAACCATTCCGCAACTCCGGCAGGTTTGTAACTAGCCTAATAAACTTGGAAGAAAAATTAGGTGTCACAATTACTGTCATGTCTATATTTCTCGTTGGAATCGTCTGACAAATGACAAGATTGTCTTGTTATTTTATTTTATGTAATTCAACGTGTTGATTTACGAAAATAACATTTTCATTATGTTTATTTTCCACAGTTCGCTCGAATGAGTGTCAACCGACAAAAACATCGGAAAAATTAGATAAAGTGACACTTTCCTGTTTCTGTTTATTCTGATTGAGTTCTTGGACGTTGAATGAAATGACATTTTAGGGTCGACTGAAAATGGCTACGGGATTTCAGTGAGTCAAAAATTGACGTACTTTAAAACCGTATTTGCCCTGAAAAGGGCTATATTCCCAAAAACCTCTTTACTTAAATCGCAATAAAAAACTTTCGTTTCCCTTCCCTACCTCTAAGGACAGTTTTCAGTGGTCTAAAATACGACGGCTATGAGATATGTACGGAAATCAAGTCTGATTGTAAAAAATAGGTATGTACAGAAATGCTTGTAATATTAATTGGTAAATCATTTACATCCGGTCGATATGAGTAAGCCCTATATCGTATCAATATCTATTTACATTATAGTAATCGTGAGACGTCCAATAGCTACGGTACGCTATTAGTTCGCCGTCCCACGCTACAGATCGCATTAGGGCATTTCCTCAGCGCGCTTGTTACTTAGCGTACAACCTGTCACGGCGCAGCGGTGATCTCCGACCTTACTGCCTACCCACACACTGCACTCTGCACGGTAACACGGCTAGGTGTCGGACGTGACTGCAAATATTGCCGATGCACTTATTTTGTACTTACCTCTGCCCTACGGCTTAGCGGGAAAGTGTCTTTATTACCGTGATATAAAATTATATAGAGCTAATCCAGGATATGATCCAACCGTCTCATACGAATTCGTTCAGCTTCTAAGGCTGGAAAGGTGACAGATAGACAGACTTGCTTTTGCATTTATGTGATTAGCATGGATGCATGTGTATGTGGTTTATATGTTGTTAATATCTACATACTTGGAGATACACATATATCTATTCATATTTCATATTTCTGTTGGATATATTCATATATCTTACAGTTAATTTGTTTTACAATAGTCAAGTAACTCTTATCTGAAAAATAAAAATGGCGTATTGACATTATTTTCTAGACAAAAGCTGTCAAGCCGCCATTTTGATTCTTCCATCATAAGTTATCTGATGAATGAAAAATTGACTTTCAAGTTGTTTTTTTTACACAGTAATTTTATTTTCGAGACGTTATTTTTTGTGTTCATTGGCAATGGCTATGGCTATTAATAGGCATAGTAAAGAGATCGCCACGCAATATTCTATTTCGATCACCACTTCGACGGGCCCTGTGGCGCAACGGATAACGCGTCTGACTACGGATCAGAAGATTCCAGGTTCGAATCCTGGCAGGGTCGCAGCTAATCATTTTTGTTTAATGTATTATTTTGCCTGTTTACCTCGCTTTAGTAATTAGTCGTACTGTTCGAATGACGGCATCGAGCTAATGTTTGCGAACAAACGCTCACGAAACCAATTATGTATTGTGTTTTCTGTATACCGTATTCAACTTACTGCTATCGCATCACGGTATAAATTGCTTTGTTAATAACGCTGATATGTAGCCGCAGGAATTTGAACTTTATGTAATAGTGAATGAGTAGCTTTTCGTGTGTGTAACGTTTGTTGTTGAAGTTCATAGTACATTATGTACGCAGCTGACCAAATATTGTAGTTGCGATAATTGGTCGTGATGCAATCGCGTGATCTTGACGGATCCGTGCTGGAATGAAACTTTTTAGAAAAGTGTAAGTAAAGGTTGTTGTTTAAACTATTGCACTTTAATAAATTGAGTCTTTCGTGTTACTTGCGTGTTTCTGTCTAGGTCAACGTATTTCATCCCAATTCTTATTTTAGGTGAACCAAGCCACATGCACATTGAGAAATATTGAGGTGTTTGAACAAATTCATTGGTTTTTTTAGTTAGTAGTTCAAGTTCCATGAACGAAAACTTCTGTGTTTAAAAATTTTAACTCAAATATGTAAGTATAGGTCCTAAAAACCCAATTTCCTTTTGGCAATTTATCATAAAAACACACTAATGTGTTATTCAAAAGACAGAGGCCATCTCTAATTAAAGGAAAAAAATCATTATCTAAAACTTGCGAAAAATTCTTTAGCTAATCATTTAAGTTCAGCTCGTAGGCGGTTCGTAGGCCGCTACGAAAATTAGGGTTTTGGCGTAGCACCTTCGTTTAGTGCACTTATCAACCAATAATAGTCGGTCTCTATTCACCAAATAAAGTCTCCATATTCAAGGAATTATCAGACTTCTGGAAGTGTGTGGAAGTTTGCCAAATGTGATGAATATGTTCAAAACTTCTTATAGACAAAGAATTCTTCGTAGCAACGGCCTACGCGCGCCTACGCGGTTGTTTGTAGTTATTAGATCAATTGATTAACTGTTATATCAACTTATATCGGATCTGACAGATTAAGTTGTTTGTCTTGCAAAGTAGAAAGTGTTTTTTTCGCCTGAAGTTGAGTAAATCGTGTATATTGTAAGTTTTTACTTTGTGTTTTGTATTCATTACAAGATCTCTTGGATCCAGGACTACTCTTGACTATCATAATTTTACTATGGTTTTTGTAGACTATATAATTGTACTTCTTTGTAGGTAAATAAAATAATTCACATAGCCTTAATATTTTTTTATTTTCCGTTTCATTGTACTGGTACTTAATAAAAAATCAGTGCACAATTTATAAAACTAAATAATAAAGGAAAATGGGGGTGATTAACATCGTGAAATGCAATCAAGACAGATACAATTTGTGACACACAGTTGTAACGTTAGCTGCCTGAGCGAGCCGAGTGGCCGCCATGATGGCTCAGAGTCTGTATGTAGCAACAATCACCAGCACACGAACACATCACCAACAACGCATATTTGATCATTATTAACGCACCTCAACTAAAACTATAACAGTCTATTTAAAATTATAATACACCATAAGTAATAATCATGTATATAAAGATAATTAAAGCATCTTCACCTTATAATCGAAATAAAATCATAAAATGTATCATATCGATAATTTTCAGTTAAATTTTATATTCATTTAGTTTTTATTACATACATTATTTACATATAGTTATGTGCTAAACACAAATCATAAGTTAATAATAGGAAAATTTGCGTGAAGCACTCACAAAATAATATTTATTAGAAACAAAATCGCCATGCAAAATCACACTCATGAAATAATAACTTAAAATAATAAAATTATATACGTGGACCGACTTTCAATCGGCCCACTTCTTTGATATAAATGGAAGCATTAGTTTTATAACTAAAAGATAGTAGTGACATTTTCTAAGAATAAGGATTTTTACAAAATTGACAGACTACGGCATTTTGTACGTGAAGTGTTCTGAATAGTAATAAGAATCTATTTATTACAAAATATATCGTCTGTAGTCAGACAGGATGTCCCTCGGGTGTACACAAAACCACTCAACATACCTATTTACAAACATGGAAAATTTACATTCATTACACTACTAACTAGGTACCTAGTAAAGCTTTTTACACAAAACATATAACAAAACAATCCGCGGCGCTCCGGGGCCAGGGCCCGGGGACCCTGACGCCCGGGGGCCGCGAGGATGCATTGCAATGCTCAAGTCTTCTGCGTGTAATGCCACAAAACAAATACATTAAAGTAGTTTACTGATCGTAACGAGATCGTGCATAGGATATCATCGTCATGATGATGTTCACTGGAACTGAGGCGGGGCCCGCAGCCGGCGCCGGGGCGCGGGCTGCTCCCGCGGCGACCTCTGTCGCCTCTCGAGGTATATAAACATTACCATAAATTATATTGTCTCTTTTAACTTAACCACCTCTTAGCATGAAGGCCTCTCAAGCTGATTCTGCTTTTCTGGCGTCTGTAACAAAGAGAAAAAAACACATGAGTAAAGTTTTGCCGATACATCAAAGTCTGCGTACGATTTAAGAGTCAATTTGATTTGAGAACAGAAGGAAAGCCCATGTAATCATTCGCGAGGGTGCGCCTACCAATCATTGCACAGATGCGCGCGCACATGTAGCCCTAACATCTGAAACGATCATGGTGCGATCATTATGATATGAAACGTGAAGCTTGTTTAGTAGTTATTATAATGTAAGCGATAGGAACAATTTTTATTTATTACGTCCAATAAAGTCTCCCTCGTCGTTTTAGTGTTGTTAGTGATTGCGACAAATAGTATCGTGTGGCACATGCGCATCCCGCGCCAGCGCCCGCGTCCGGCCATCTGTCACCGCATATGCGCTCGTTTCAACACTGTTTTAATTCATTAGGGCCCGGACAATGGGCCTCCTGTTATTTGGTTGTTCTAATGTATGTAAGACCAGCATGTTAGGGAAAGCTCGATTAAAAATGCATGAGCACAGAACGTTGGTACGGTTAGTTTTGTTGAGTGTGACTTTTCCCAGCAGATGGAGGACGGTGGCAGTTGCAGTGTGAGTTTCCGAGTATCAGCGAGTGTTAGATTACGGCTTCCCGTCCGCACATCCGCGCCACAGCTGAGCGGCCGCACGTGGCCACACCCTATTTACGGACACATACCGAAGGGAGAGCACACATGTCCCGAACGGATCGGGACTTCGCGAGCGCACACGTGAAATCCCTTTATGAGACGAGCATTGTCGGCCGGATAATGAATAGGTATGTTCAGTGTTCGTCGCATTTATTTAGCTATCCGGCCACCGGCGCCGTCACGTGTGTTCACACGCAGCTGCGAGCGACCGTTACCCGCACAATGCCCTCGATCGATCCGTCGTCGATGGAATCCAAGCGATCGGCGAAATCGTGCACGTGTGCAGGCGCTGCAGACATTTCGCGGTGGAGTTGCATTGTCTACTCGCCGCCGCCGTCGCCGCCGCCGTGCGGTTTATTAGTTCGGAGAAGCGTAAAGGTGCTCGTAAAACTTTCACGTGCGCGATTTATGCGCGAGGTGCACAGAGACAAAGATATTCAGAGGAGCGGGCGAGCGTGGGCCGCGGACACCTGGCGGCTCGTTAGTGTCGCCTGGCGGATGACCGCCGCCGCCGCCCCGAACTGCGTGGGCGACGCCGCCGCGCCGCCGGCTTGCATCCACCACACGTCAGCTAGCGAGCTTGTACAACAAGCCAGAACACTTGTTCGCTCAATATGCAATTATTTATTTACTTGCTTTAAATGGCTTAAGGCACAAGATAAATATTAATGTTCAATAGCTTGGTTCACATCGATTAACGGTAGGGGTCCTTAAATTGGTAACGAAAGGCAACATGCGGGCCAGTAATTGGATGATTAAGTGATATTGACAAACTATTCGGCGGAGACTAGGAGAAATGTCTCCTCTTGTAAACAAGGAATGAGACGACCAATTGATAAAGTGTTCCTTTATGTTATATCAGATATGATTGTTATGAATAGGGTTGCGCCCTTTATGTGAAATAAAGCGGGGGTGCCACCGCAGCGGATTACACGCCTAACAATCGTCATTACGGTACTTAGCAGCTTATTATGGTTGAAGTGTAAAGTCAAACAAGAACAAAAGGGCAAATAGGGTAACTTGGTCGATACAGCAGACAGCACTGACTCAGACAATGATAATGACGGTGATTTAAGAGAGCAGTATCAAAAGAGCAGAGTGGATTGATCTCACGGCCTTTCGAGAGCCGGCGGGCGGCAGCTGCGGGCTACAATTACGGTCGCCGAGCAGAGCGTGGCGTATGCTCGTGACCGGAGGTTTGTGGCACACGGCGCGATGCCACGCCAGATACCGTCGTGAAATGCCGCCTGAGCGCCTCACGACCACCACGATGGAGATACGAATTCCAGCACGATCGCCCCGAGCCGCGCTATTCTTTCTAGGCTTGTGAACCACGCATTCGAGTTTTAGGAAACGAAGATGCTGTTTGTGATAAATGTCCTTGTGCGAATGAATATTCCACATTTTGTATTCAAGAATGCGGCCCGATTAGTCGACATTCCAATATTATAGTAGGCGGTGTATTAGTAAATATCTGTGACTATCGCCATACCGCCGGCGCCCGACTCTAATTAATAGATCTTGTTTGTTGTTTCTGCTTTGCTGATAAGTTGTTTATTGCTGTTTAACGACGATCTTTGTTTTTAAAGATGGCATGGTAACAAGAATTCTGTGCAAAGAAAGTATCATGTTTGTTAATTGCGATTAAATGAGCTCTCGGCGCCACCGCATCGTAATGCCACGATTTTGTTACATAAAAAGAGAGATTTATTTTTTATAGTCGTCGAAAATCACGACGTATTGCAAAGTTTTACAGTTCTAAGCATGTAAACGTGCTCGTATATTAGACACGCCAAATGAATGGCTTTGTGTGAGTGTTGTCTGTCATGAGTGGGTAGGTACCTGGCCGGCTAGCGCTGTATATAATTCACAGCCGTGGTGCAGTTGTCGTCTTGTACGTGGCACTTGCGTCGCTGTAAATACAGCAGGCACGTTGCGTCTCTTAAATCACGCTTGTTTTGAACATTTCCCTCGGTTCCAACAACTGGCAGTGATTAAAATTTACGTGGCGCGACCAAGTATTAACGAGCGCGCATTGCGCCGGGGGCTCGTAATCGCACAGCGCACGAATAAATCCTGCGAGATGCACCTGCCGCGCGCTTGCGCCCACCACACAACAGACATCCACTCTTACTGCGACCTGCAGCATTTTTAGTTGTCTTACCGAGACAAACGTCTAATTGCGTACCACGGACATTAGCCGCGACCAACTTTGTTAATGTTCTGTCACGGTAAA
This sequence comes from Lacanobia wlatinum, assembly GCA_947578705.1. Classification (NCBI taxonomy): domain Eukaryota; kingdom Metazoa; phylum Arthropoda; class Insecta; order Lepidoptera; family Noctuidae; genus Lacanobia; species Lacanobia wlatinum. The sequence continues at coordinate 17,663,196 of OX388039.1, forward strand.
TGGGAATGACGAAATGGCAATCACACACAGGTGTCAGGCGGAATGTTAAACGAGCAAGATAAATATGTGTTGAATATTCAGATTGTGTGTCGGTACACGGTCGTTTACGCGGCGCCGGCGCAGGTGGCCGCGCTTCAAGGCTGAAATTCAAAGCAGCAGTCACGCATGCGGGAACAGCGGTTTACTTCGACACTGTTTATTTACCGAATCTATGATTTTATTATGAAACCCGGTTGATCAGAAGGTAAGCCACGATGTTTATTTGACGATTTTAATATGAAAATAGATAATTAGGTCCGCAATAAATATTCTGAAGTGATTAAAGATTGTTTGCGAGATGAGAGGTTTACGACTGATTAAAGAATCGATATATTGGCATGTTATGCAGTTTGAAATGTCGCAGCGGTGGCAATTTATATTAATGTATGCAATAATATTTGTGATGGCGATGCGTGCCGGAGTTGAGAAACTCTGCATCTCCGCTTTTACCTACCCGCGCTTGCGAAACACGCAGGTGCGCGCGCAAAAACACCGACACGGCCGATTTCATTTACTTTTTATGCAATAGTAGGTATCTCTCGTACCTAACTAGTGCGCGCCACATTATCTGCGCTGAAAGCCGCCACAGCCGCGCGTGATGGTTTGTCTTAGATGCGTTTGTTATTGTGAGATTGTCATTTGTTATTGCTCACAAAGCTAACTTTCTAGTGAGGAAATAAAGATTAAGTTAAAGCGTTAGTCGGTTGTTTAGAGCGGGCTTACATTTATTTTAGTGGACTGTTATTTGTTCGATTAAAACACTATCGGATTGTAAGTCAGTGATTACATGGTTCATTACGGGTTATTGGGAATTATAGAGTAAGCAGTTACAAGTTAGTACTTGATAAACTAAGTTTCTTGGAAGTGTAAGAAAAGAAACTTACGGTTTGGGTTCTGTGTTGTGTTTCTTGACTGGGGGCTGATTTGCGCAGGATGGTGTTGGGCGCCGCGCGAGGTCCGAGCGGGCGCCGGAGAGGGCGCGCGGGCGCCACGCAGGGCGCCGGGCTAGCTATCGCTCCCTCTGCGTCGAACTGCTCCATGGCAGGGTGGTTCTCCAGCGCCGACTGCAGGTCGCAGATGTAGTCGATGACGTGCTGGATCACTTCCAGCTTGGATATCTTCCTGTTCTTGGGCATGAAGGGCACCAGGTCCTGCAGCTTGGACAGGTACATCTGGATCTCCGCGTTCTCTCCGTCGCGGTGGCGTTGGACTCGGCCGCTGGCGATGGCGGGCACGGAGGCGCCGGTCGCGCACACTGCTGTTATCGCTTTCATTGTGACTGTCACTGAACACGAACACTGGGTACAACTGAACACGGCGCGTACGTGCGGTTAGCGCGGATAGCGAGCGAGGAATGAGGAGATGCGCGGAGCCGCCGCGTATTTATGGGCGCTGGTGGGGCGCGGGGCGGCGCCGGGCGGCCCAATGGGCGCGCGGGGCGGGGGCCGGGGCGGGGGCGGGGGCGGCGAAGCCTGATTTTTCCCATGGCGGTCGGCGGGCGGTGGGCGCCGCGTCTGCTGGCCTGGGCGCTGGGCTCTGGGCGGCCCTGAGTAAGGCCGTTGCGCTCGTGACATGCACTTTGTCCTGTCTATAATCTTGTTTTTTTCTGGGGTCTTATTTATAATGTTGTTTGTTTATTTAACTTAGATTCAACACATACTCGTATTTCGTAAATAATTTTAGAGCATTCGTAAGTTGTAAGCTTGTGGATCATACATCAAAACGAAACTAGCTGGGCCTTGCTTACTCTTCATATGTAAAGAAACTTCACCCAAATGAAAGGGAATGTGCAATTCCAACATGTTGTGTAAATTATTAATTAATTAATTTAACTAATTAAATTCAAATGCCCTATATTTCTTGCTTTTCATAATAACATTTCAATAACAATGTGCATGCAAAATTATTTATTTTAAATTTATTTGACTAATTTTAGTGCATTTAAAAAATAACAAAAATAATATGAATAAACCTTGTTTGAAAGATGTTTAGTTTACTAATTTTAAGAACTAATATGATTTAAAAAAAACTGGCCAAGTGCGAGTCGGACTCGCGTGCAAAGGGTTCCGAACGAATTTAATTTTTTTAACATGTTATTTTAACACTACAGACTTCTAATAAGTTTTCCTGTAATCTTTAGGTAAAGATCAATTATCTCCATTTTTTCAAAAATTTTAGGCTCAGAAGTTTTGGAGATAATGGTCATTTTTCGTCTAATTTCTTGAATTACTTCAGAACCTTTAAGAAGAAGAAGAATTATTTTAAAAAAAACTGGCCAAGTGCGAGTCGGACTCGCGTGCAAAGGGTTCCGAACGAATTTAATTTTTTTAACATGTTATATTAACACTACAGACTTCTAATAGGTTTTCCTGTAATCTTTAGGTAAAGATCTATTATCTCCATTTTTTTCAAAATTTTAGGCTCAGTAGTTTCGGAGATAAGGGGGGGGAATGGTCATTTTTCGTCTAATTTCTTGAATAACTTCTAAATCATTTATTTTAAAATTATGAAAAAAATATAATTAAAATTCTCACAGTAAGCCCTTTCATTTGATATGTCACACAATATTGTTCAAAAAACTTTTTTTTTAATTTTCTTGTTTGACCCCCAAAAGTGACCCCCATACAAAAAATTTAATAATTTTCGTAACGCATCCGTGTTTGGGTCATAGAAGTCCATATGTGTACAAAATTTCAACAGAATCGGTCCAGTGGATCCGGAGAAAACTGGCTGTGACAGACGGACAGACAGACAGACAGACAGACAGACAGACAGACAGACAGACAGACAGACAGACACCCGAGTGATCCTATAAGGGTTCCTTTTTTTTCGGAACCCTAATTATGAAAAAAATATAATTAAAACCCTCACAGTAAGCCGTTTCATTTGATATGTCACACGATATTGTTCAAAAAACTTTTTTGTATTTATTTTCTAGTTCGATCCCCAAAAGTGACCCCCATACTGAAAATTTAATAATTTACGTAACGCGTCCGTGTTTGGGTCATAGAAGTCCATATGTGTATCAAATTTCAACAGAATCGGTTCAGTGGATCCGGAGAAAACTGGCTGTGACAGACGGACAGACAGACAGACACCCGAGTGATCTTATAAGGGTTCCTTTTTTTTTCGGAACCCTAAAATTATAAATAACATTCAAAACGCAATCATAATGTAGTAAAATAATGATTAGATTTGGAATTAATGTTATATCTACGCTAATAATATATTATTATAATAATATTATAAAGAGAAAAGATTTGTTTGTTTGTTTGAAATGAATAGGCTCCGAAACTACTGGACCGATTTGAATATTTTATTCAGCAATGGAAAGCTACATTATCAGGGAGTAACATAGGCTATATTTTATCCCCGTACTCCCACGGGAACGGGAACTACGCGGGTGAAACCGCGTGACGTCCACTAGTTGGATATAATATTAATATGTATTGCTTAAATTAATTAGATATATTCAGGGTTTGTATTTTGTTAGCAAGAACAAGAACCCTCTTAATGAAAGGTAAAGGCTTCTTCCAAAGATGACCATGGATGGTATTGTGTAAATACCCCGTTATATTTATACAGAGACAAACAAATTCAGAATCATTTACCTAGTAGTCGTTGTTTATAAACGTTCTTCCACACCACTCATTCTAAAATTCAGGCTACATAAGTATATCACACATACAGAACCTATCCTTCAGTCCGAGGGGGGTGTTTATGACCATACGAGTAGGGGGGAGGGGTGTAGGTTGCAGGGGTGAGGAACAATGGGAGAACGTGAAGGCATCCACTTGTCGCGCTCCCACGGCGACAGGTCGGAACGGAGGCTGCGTCTGCGCAGAAAAAACCTTTTGAGCAGTCGTGCCTTTCAATATGAATTGTAAAAACATTAATTATATTTTATTAAATAAGAGCTTTTAGTAAAGAAACTGTGGTATAATATTGTTAATTCGTAATTGAATGTTCAGGACGTCGTCTACTCTGTGAAAATCGGTAATTTCACCTGATGCTAAATATTGATAGTCATTTTAAGCTCACTCAACCTAAGTTTTCAGTTTCAATTTTACATGAATTTGTGAAACTGTAGCTGCGGCTTCCGTGGAAGTTTGTTAGGTCCTATTAGAGATGCATTATTTTCATTGATACATAACTATAATTTCTTTTCCTGTGCATATTATGAGATGTACTATAAAGAAGAAAATAAATACATAAATAACTAAATGGACAAAAAAAAAACAAAAGTGACAACTATTGTTTTTTGTTTTTGTTTTCATTAATTATTTATTTACTAACGGTTCACCCTTATTTGAATTAGCACGTAAAATAACAGAAACGAATGAAATTAAAAAACCGTCATAAGTCAAAAAACCGTAGCCACAAAACTATTGGTAAAGTAGAGACAAAAAGTAAAAGAATGTCTATCTTTTTTACGTAATTCAGATCCTGCTCGACGAGGTAGTGAATAGACACGAGTATAATTAATCAATACGTTTTTAATCTATGAATAATATTTTATAAACGCCATGTGCCGATTTATTAGGTAAAAAATATAAGCACTTTAATCTTTATCTCTGCCATGTAATTATAATTATTTTTAGGTGAAGTTTTAAAATGGTGATGTCGTTAGTGAAGTAGGAACTTTTCTATTTTATCATAAAACTAGCTGACCCGCGCAACATCGTCTGCGTCACAATTTTCATTACTGTTCCGCTCCTATTGGTCTTAGCGTGATGATGTTGACTGTTGACTACTGTCAACAGAAGCCTATAGCCTAAGAATTTTTCAAATCGGATGAGTAGTTCTGAGATTAGCGCGTTAAGGCAAACAAACAAACTCTTCAGCTTTATATATTAGTATAGATATTATGCAAAAATCCAGAAGATGCGATGATGTATATTTTTTTTACTCATGTGTCATTGGGAATGTTATTAACTTTTTATTGTTTCCACACTTACTGTAATTTAAGGATTCAATATGCTTTGTTAAATGTTTATTACGTGAAGGTAAAAAGAATTTCATAACACATTCAGTAAATTAATAAAGAAACTTCTTCAGACTTTTTCAAATAAAGAACGTCTACATTTATTTACGTCGATCCATTTCACGCTGACATCGAGAATTTTTTACTGAAATTGATGATCTGAAGCGAAGTTTGTCACAAACCCGACGTAAATGACTATAAGTAATGATCCAAGATTTATGTTTACTACAGATTAATTAACTTACGGTGCTATTAATGGCTTAGGTATTTGTATAACCACTTTATCGTTCGACCACACAGAGCCCAGAGGTCCAAATCGCAATAACACTGGGCATAAAAAACGATGAAGCAAAAAGTCTCGAGTCACCTTGGAGGCGGGAGTAAAGAACTCAGGTAGTGGATTGCTTCATTTTGAGTTATTTGGCCGCCATTTAACGTTATAATGTGATTCGATAAATTGGAACGTACGCTTGGACGTGACGAACAGTTAATGTATTGTTGTGGAAATTGATGGTCGTCGAACGAAGCTTGTTTGTTACCGAGGTTTTGTTAAATTGTTACGTAAAATAGGTAGCGTCAACGTAACGTAATTTTTATTTATTGTAATTTATGATTAATTTCTAAAATTGAACGAATATGAGCTTTCGTAAATTTGTTTTAATTTGTATTCTGTTCATTATCAAAAGTGGTCAATCTACCTTATCAGACATCCTTATCATTTCATCAACTAAAACCAAACTGACCGCCACATTTTCAATTTCTCACCTAGATCAACTTACTTATAAAAACACACAGCGTTAAGATAATCAATAGCACGTAAACGTGTCGTCACGGCTACCTGTGAAATTAGTCGTCGCGACGAAGAAATTTATTTGTGCCCGTACACGTATTGTGTCCTCACGTTTCGAACTATTGTCCAGTGGGCGATGGCCAATTTGCGTTTTGACTGCATTAGGCACCTTGCAGTGCAATTGACAGAGTAATATTGTTTTAGTTGGACAGGTATCTTTTGGGGGATTATGAAAAAAAAGGTTTGGAAAAAAATCAAGTGCCAGGTTGATTTTGGTTTTGGGTCTATGGGTTCCTTCGATTTTTAAATTAGGGCCTTGATCACACTCTTAGTGTTGGCGGAGTTTCTAACTATTCTCATTTTGACTGAAAGTAAGCCAGTTACTCACATCTCATCATCAAGAGCTAAATCTACATGAGTATCTCGAAGAGCTTTTTAATCATTAGGCAGCTGTAACATGAAGAAAAGTTGCGCAATCGATGGCTTTTCAGGATTTCAGAACAATTTTCGCCTAAACTAAATAAGAACGAGGGGTTTTGGATTTTACATCTTAAATGCGGAATCCAAACTGTCGAGACGTTGAAAAAATAGTACAAGAGTACACGGACATAAACACCTCAAGTCCGAACCGATGACAATGCGTAAAGTGTTTTTATGGCTCCGTAAATATTAAGTGTCCCGAACAAAAAATATTCGTCAACAGGCTTTGTTTGCAGGTGTCGCGTATTCTCATATTGTGAACCTCTTTTAAATATTGAGGTGTGAAATTAGTAATAACGGAAATGCACAGTTTTGTAATGTCATTTACCCTCGACGACAATGGTGGCGACACAAAAGGTATTTGTGTTCTTGTAGGTTTACCTATTGATGGGCAAACAAACAGCTATCGAAGTGGACTGTGTAGACACCGGTGACCCCCTGGTATTAAGTTCTCATGGCAGCTAATGTAGCTATAGAGGATTTTTGAATAACTATGTAGACAGTTTTATTTTTAACCCACTCAAAAAAAGGAGGAGGTTCTTTTATTCGACTGAATGTTTTTAGGGTTCCGTATCCAATAGAACCCTATTACTAAGCCTCCGCTGTCCGTCCGTCCGTCCATCCGTACGTCCGTCCGCCCGTCTGTCTGTCTGTCAGCGGGCTGTATCTCAAGAACCGTAATGGGTAGACAGTTGAAATTTTCACAGATTGTGTCTAATGCCGCTATAATAACAAATAATAAAAAATAAAGTTTATGCTACGGAACCCTTCGTGTGTGAGTCCCATTCGTACTTGGCCGGCTTTTTTTTTGTATGTTTGTTCAGCGATATTTTCGCCAATTGTCAATCGCTTTTTTCGCTTGGAAAAACATTTCCCCGGACTAGTCCCTTTTCAATTTGGTAAAGATCTGATGAAGAACTTCGGAGATAGGCAACGGAAATCTTCAATAAATGATAGCAAGTCTCCCGGGTTAGCTGAAATCACCGTAAGTAGAGCTTTTATTTCGAGATTGTGACCGCAAATTAGTTCCTCGAGGTTTCCAGGCCAATTTGAACCGTTTTTTTTGGAATTCTTTCAGTAGTAAGAAGTTGAATTGGTAAGTCAAGAGTGAGTAGGCATGCGTAATGTGTGCTCCATCGTCGACTACATCACCATGTTCCGTCTAGTGAGATTGTGGAAACGCGTCAAACCTAACAATAGTAATAAAAAAACGATATTTTTTTCTTAACAACAAACCACCACTAGAAGGCCACAAAAACTAGCATTATTATTGTAGGTCAGCACAAGTAAATAACACTTCAACTCGATTGTTTACGCAGGCATAAACTCGACCGAACTGTTTGATTAAAAACCGATAGTGCACTTGAACTTCAAGAATTCGATTATACAGCTAGCTGAAGTGTATTTTCTTATGATCACAACCTTGAAATTACCTATAAATTAGGTATTGATAGATAATTCTAAACTAAAATGCAAAATTAAAATTAGATTATAGAATATTCTAAACTAAAACTAAAATGTAAAATTAAAATTAGATTATAGAATAAGAAATATATCGATGGAAAGCTATCTTAATATTGTAAGTCTACTGCAGCGACATCCAAACCATTGTATCGTAATTTACTATGTGAATCCTCCTGCGGCTGAACACTGTTTCCCAAAATACAAGCACAAGCTTAGTTTGGGAATCAGTAGCAGTACCTTTTGTGCAATACATTAATACGATGCATTTATGTAAGATTAATAAGATGAATGTATTAACTGGCGACAATAAAGAATTTATTTATTATTTATTATTATTATAATTCTAAACTCACAGTTATCAATCATCAATATATGTATATAAAACTCTTGCGTTACTCGTGACTGACTGACAGACAACGCACAGCCGAAACTACAGAGGGCTTAGTGTAAGTTTTTTAACGCACTCGATCGCGTTAACGTAAACGTTCGCTTATGTCAAAATGTAGAGAAAAAAAAAGGTTTTCCTTTAATGTCACCAGACGGCGCTTATTCAGTTTCAATAAAAATTGACGTTTACGCTAACGCGATCGAGAACGTTAAAAAACTCGCACTAAGGCCACAGGTCGTAGAAAGCTGAAATTTGGCATGTAAGTTCCTTGGGAGTTCCTTGGCAATAAAAGAGGATGGGTAAAAACGGCGCGTACGACTACGCGGGCATGTCGCGGGCAAAAGCTTGTAAGATTATAAAAAGATAGTTTTGTTGATAGAAAGCTACACTTTTACTGAATGTCTTATGCTGTTTTTGTTCCCGGAAAAGTCACGGCTATGTCAAAAGACCGAAGCCGCGAGAAATGATTAGTTATTGATACATAAAGTAAATAACAAATATTGCAATATCTACCTATGTTTCTCAATAAATGTCAATCCAGCTTTCCATTTATTTGACATCATTGTTCATATTGTTGGAGTGTTTTCATCAAGGTCCGTGCATTAGGTCGGGGTGGAGCACTTACCCCCGCGGCCCGCGCGTGCCGTGGGAGTGCCGGACGCGTGCCGCTCCCATCACGCGATCCACCCCGGCCGATTGATCAGTGTTATTTGTTGCGATATTACTGATATTAGTACACGCATTGTGTATGCGGTTAAGTGCTTCTCAAAACAATAGTTTCGCTTTCGAGCGGTTTATAAACCCCTTGTAGTTTAAAATAAGGGTTTGTTTTGGGATCATTAGTAATTAAATTCTTGTAGTCATTGTGCGCTTGTAATGATATGTTAAGTTACAGAAACAATTAAATAGTTAAATTAATAGTAAAGCTTTCCAATGATCATAATGTAACAGGAAAACGTATCTCCTTGCGTATAATAACATTAAATTGCAAGCCACGAAACCCAATATCCTTGCCAGAGGCTATAATGAACCCTCATACAATATTGGCTAGCCGTTATTGTTCCTCAGCGTGTGCTTATTGACAGAACAAACAGTTCGATTCGTGTGATACGCTCCGCTCCCACGGGAGGGCGCGAGAAATCCCTTAATTCGGACTTGCAGGTGCGGGTTCATTACGCGCTTTTCCGGCACGTGGCGACGCGTGCACTGAGCACATATCGACTTTAGTTTTGGGTCGAATGCGTTGCACGCACTTAGAACATTACTTTGATCGACGTAGATTAATGGTTGAATGTTATATATTATGTGCTGGCGCCTGTTATGTATTTAGTAGATAGGTGGGTAAAGGTATCAATGTTATTGTTGAATAACTTGAAGAAGCATAAGTTTATGTATCCTTTGCTAACATTCTTGAGCAGTTTTGGAGTAAGCTTATGTAATACCCCTGAGTATGTATGGGGTATGGGATAGTTGCTTCATACATCATCATAACATTGAAGTTTTGGGACACATAAGAGGACAGGGGCTGTAGATTTCATTTTCATAAGTACATTGTTTCATATTCTTACAAATAGTATAAATGCGAAAGTGAATTTGTTTGTTTTTTACGCCAAATCGCCGAGTTTGGTACAGGGCTAGATGGGAACCTGGAAACTGGTATAATCTAAATAAACGAGCCAAGCAGAAAAGTAAAGGCTATATTCTTGTTCATGCCCAAAATATTGATTGTAACAATCATTTCACAGTCTGACTCACCCCGTTTCTCACGTTGCCGAACCGAAGCCGAAGCCACAAAATTCCGAATAAGGTGGGAAAATTCAAAGTTCCGATGGGAAGCAGTGATTTCTCGTGTGAACTGTGCGGCGTGGGAAGGTTGCTCAAAGGCTGGGCTCGCTGGCTCGGGTTCGGGTCACAGGTCGGGATAATTACGAGCGAAGCCGAGCGGAGCCGACGCACGCGCAACTCTGCGGGGTGCAAGGAGGATCATCGGCTGATATTGCACTGCTGATTGCATGTTTGATTTTATTGGTTATTGTTATATAATAGGTGATGAACTTGCGGTTTTGAAGTCTCATATTGGAGGTCAGATGCTTGGTAGTGGAGGACCATGTCTTTCTTAGGGGTAGATGCCCAATGCCCAAAGAAATATCTGTTTGTCACTTTGAGTGCCCACAAGTGGATATGATTGAGGCGTGCGTTTACATCAAGAGGAACCAGTCTAAACTTATACAGATATTACAAAGAAAATCCACCAACTCAGAAAAAATGAAGCAGGTCTCGAAAGAAGATCTATTAGTGCTTCTTATAGTTCCGACGGACTTGTCCAACTAAATATAACTTTCTAAGACCCAACTATTAAATGAGGATTACATAGGAATGCTACAGTCGTGAGACTGATGTTGTTCCCAAAGTAAATCGCGGCATAATTTAGTTCCAAGCATGCGCAAGCGCAGCCCGTGAGATTGTAGGTGTTCCTGTGTGAACCGACCCGTGAGAGACGCACCGAGGGGTCACGAACATACACGAATGTGAGTAAATATACCACGACTTAATATTGGTAATGAGCCAAGAATTACGAGCTGACTGAATTTAATGCCTGCTAACACGCATCTAATCCTTGTAACGCCTTCGTATCGTGCTTGATTTAAGTGCTATTGATATCGTTTTTCAACAAGACGTCCATAGATACGCCATCTATTAATCCGATCTTAACAACTACCCTACTTTAGATAGAGTCTCATTTCGGTTTAAGAACTGCTCTTTTTGTAAATCTATGGTAACATCAATTTGATATAGCCGTCTCCCTTAACAACCATGTCTAGAGATTAATAACATAGCTCGCATAGGCGAGGGGTTTTAATTCGCAATAAGCGTAAAAGGCATTTAATAATGCAGACGTCCGTCCACGTGCGTGTATTGTGAACAAATACCTAGCAATCGCAGTAATGAAGGCGCGGGGGTGGGGGGTGGTTGGCGGAGAGGGGGTGCGCGTGGCTGCCACGTGACAGTTTTACATTACCGCCCGCCGTTCGGGGTGATTTACATTCGAGTTTTTTGTAACATTTCCACTGATTAAAAGACAACATTATGTAAAATTGATAGCGAAAGTTATTAATGGTGGTTGGGTTTTGGAAGGTAGTGAAATGGGTTCTTTATAGAATTGAAAGTTATTAAGATGAAGTACGTAGAGCTTCAGCATTTTGCAAAGGTTGATGTAAATCTAGGGTCTCTCATCTATTTATCTCGTGCCATGGGCTAATTTTCAATACAGAAAAATGCACGGTTCCTATGCCTTATTGTATAGGCTACAGGAGAAAAATCGGGAAAAAGCTAGTATTTAATGAAAGCGTAACCTCCAAACAATTATGTAAAAGGTAGAGCAGTTAACATCAAAGAAAGCATAATAATATGATTTGAAATGATCCTTGAGCAAAACAAACAACAAATCTATTTTCGGTGTAATGAAAAGATGGTGATGAAATAAATTGCTAAGAATTCTGACCCTACTCTTCTAATCATAGAGTTTTTAGCTACATACGTCAGCAAGCCAAAATAACTTCATTTAGGGAAATGAGGCTATTTTTGCCGAAAAACAAGGGGTTGTTCTGTTATACAAGCATGACGTCAAAAGGGTTCTTTTAAAGGCCAACTTTAAGTTAAAAATAATTCTGTTTTATTATATAAAAGTAACATGCTACTGGTTGGTATGTCCTAATGATTACATTTTTAGCGAATGTTGACATTCCTTATGTATTATGTGACTACATGCCTGAACTAGAAACGCATTTGTTCCGCCCTGCGAAATCACAACTGTATGTGAAACTAGAACCATTAAACAAAGCGCCCACATAGCGATGTCAAAACGAAACTCCCACAGATTTATAACAAAAACTGTGTCGATTTTCCCACAATCATTGTTATAATGAACGCTGGGGATCAAACGGATTGGATCACCCTGTGCGCGTGGACTGACGTCACCCCGCGAATCAAAACCAACTTACGAAAAACCCCGATCACATTCAACGGTACTTGATGAAGTTAGAACAGAGAGAGGTCTAAACTCGCTGGTGGGGCTGCAGTGTTCGTATGGGGTGTTTTGACACGGCGTGGGAGCCGCCTCTATTGTGGAGGTACTTAACTCTGATAAAGGAACATAGGACCATTACCCGGATTCGTTTTGCTCATTCGTTGTCGCTGATGAATGGACATTGGATTATGATACGTAAAGAGATTTCGATAGAGGCACGACGCTGGAACGAAAGCACAGCGAGGCAAGATTAATGTTTGCGAATTTGATAAGTTAGTTTATTTATTTTATGCCGTTATTGTCTAAGTAATGCAGTAGATTTCTACTGCCACGATTACATAATCGTATGATTTTTTTGTACCTAACTTCGATATTAATATGGTAGCATTAATTGATTTCGTTTTGCAAACACGAGATCTCACTCAAGATAACACATAGAGGTTCGTACAAAACAACCAAAGATCGCTATCAATACCTTATCATATTGTTGCCTAAACAATAAAAAAATCGCAAAACACGTCGTGTTCACAAGACTATGCTCCATTCACAAAACCAATGAGCCGTGGAAAGTATTATTGGAATTTTTCGAGCACCTTTAATAGAATAGGCCAAGCCGGGGTGAAAGCCAGGTGTATCAGGGTACGATATCTTGATTCACTTATGAGGGTTTTATGAATGTCGGTTTTTTTGGTGAAAGAACCGCCCTTAAACCTTTGGCGTCAATTATTCGTGACCCTAATTGCAGATGATGTGATACGAGCGCATTGTGAAGCAGTTGACGTCGCTATTGCTTTATTTGACAAGCTTTTTTTTCTTCGGGCTGCTGTGTAAAGCAGTTGTTTGGGGTTTTTAACTTTGTTTGCTATTGTTGACTTTCTTAGACGTTACCCACATTGTTGTTACGTTGTTTTCTCATGTTGGTCCATTGAACAGATGTTCGTTGCTAAATACTGGCTTTTGTATTGTTTAGGAAATGATTTTGAGCAGTTTTAAAACTACTGAATTAATTTTCGAGATTCCTTAAGGTGTCATGGTGAACGAGGAAAAGGAATCGCCGTGGCAGTTAGCAGAAATAGTACTGCGAATGAAAACTTTTTCTAGAAATTTGTCAATTGGTAAGAAAAGCGAATCACGAGCTCTTGTTTAGTTTGTAGACATCTACGGTTGGTTATGATGACATCATGGGTACTTGAAAATCATTGAGTCTATGATAATAAATTGGCCAGCTGAAGATGCGAACTAAAAATAGTACCTATGAGCTCCATTCATTAATTGTCTTATTTGTAGTGTGAGTCATCAATTGATCTCGGTTTTGGGCACAATTAGCTACGATTATAATTGTATGACATAAGACTATCGCCTTTTATCTTTAGCGCAGTGTTATTGGAGCATTTGAAGCTATTTATGTTTGTCGAATTGTGAGCATAAAATCGAACACACACATTTAATATAGGATGTACATTGGGCCGCCTTCTCCTAATCAAACTCGTTGTTTAAGAAGCGCAATATCATTTAACATCATGAAATTTTGTTCAACTAATGTACCTATTGTTTTTGAATCGGTTAATCCGAACTAAGCCAATGCTTCGACATACAATTTATCGACTCATAATTTCATACAATTTTCCGAAATGAAAGCGCCAAAGCATGGCCAATGCCATGGATTGGCGCTTTCATTTCGGAAAATTTTGTTAACAGGGACAGAAAATGCGTTTTATTTGACAGCTGTCAAATATGAGTTAACCTTGATTAGCCGCTGCAGAAAACCCCAAAAAATTGCTCAGCTGCATATGCTTAGTCAAGCTGCTAGTCCAGCTCCCCTATAAAATCACCAGCCCAGTCTGTATGTGAATCGCGGTGCGTTGCTTTTCACACCGGCGGCAAATCGCAGCTGCGACGGACAGTCGCGCGTACAGCTGCCGTCGCGTTGTATGCAAACGCCCTAATAAACTAACACTTTTTATTACTTGGCGCACTATGGGCGTATTATGACCTCGTAGATTACAGCTAATCCCGATAGATAAGACGCCTCCCGTGCTTGAAGAATGGAAGATGTAGTGGAAGTACAACGAGTGTCTTGTGAAATTGTTCCCATGGTAGTATTGTGCATGTTTTATTATTTAGGACTGAAAGACTGCAGTTTGGAGGTATGGTGAATATTTTGTTCACCTATTTATATGTATGACCGGAACCCCTTCGCAACATCTTCAATTATCTGATCTTTCTTCGAAAACCCCAAATGAGTATCAGAAGACCAATCCCGATATTTATTTTGGGGTAAAAACGTTCAAATTCAAGTTGCAATCTCTTCTCGCTGACAATCACTGTAAAACAGCAGGAAAATACGAGATGTTGTTGACGAAATTTGATTAAGATTAGAATTCGTACATTCCTTTAAATATGGGAATTAACTTTGATGTCACTAACGACAATGAAAACCCATTTTTATAGGCTTAAAAGGATTATTTAATTATTGAAAGGCTCGTGCCATTGTCTCTCCTAATGGTGCGCGAACTGAATGGTATCTGAATGGATAATTCGATTCGATCGACCAGAGACAAAAGAAATTCGCTCATTTTCAAGTCTCAACACTATCCAGTCTTATCTGGACAGTACAGAATCACAGATGAGCACATTAAACAGTGCCTGAGATGAACGCTTCCAGCTGCCGGGCATGTGCCGCTCGGATGAGCTGCACATGGCTGGACCAGATGACAGGGCTCCTTGTGCCTGTGGGCTATATCTGTGCGAGCACGTGGCCCCAGCAGGGCGGCCCGCCCTGTATGTGTGCTGTGCTACGTGAAGACAACACTCTTTTGATAAATGTCATTTTCGAACTTAGTAAATAATTAGAAGTAACGCTGTGTTATATTGTCAGTTTGTTATGCAACATGTCCGTGGCAATGATGGATCTTTAAATTAGGGTACTCGATTATAGGTACCTTAGACAAATTGACAGAGAATTAATAAGGTCGCTCAAAATTTACATAATGTATGGGATTGAAATAGCCTGCCGAAACGTCACGTGGTCGATCCGACAACGGTCCGTGGCATATTCTTGACATTTTGACAGTTGCTGATAGAATGTCACTTTGTCAGGTCACAGGTCAGTGCCTCGATAGTCTATAGTATCCAACGAAAAATATGTATGTTTTATTGTAAGTAGAACACTTTTATCAAAAGTTATAATCTTAAAAATAACGAAAGTGTGAACCAAAGCAACCACATAGTGCACTGCCATACAATGTCGTAAAGGTGATCACGATCATATAATTTTATAGCGGCTTTACGAGATGTTGCCTTTGCTTCAAAATTACTTAAAAATAGATTCTAGTTTCAAATGTTATTAAAGGTGGCCAGTGTTGTTTTTCAACAGTAAAGTAGAGCCATGTTTTAGTAAGGTTCAGGTTAACGATGGTAGAGGCAAAAATGGTTAAATGAATTATCCAAATTTGATATGATCTTTTTTTTATTCCTGAAATAAATTCATTCTTATTCTGCTCTGGGAGCCGTCCTATCCATGCCTCCTTTTGCTATATCTACCGTGACCTCGTCTATGTCGTGTCCAGTTGGTCTTGGTTGGAATTTGTAGTTCGAAAGATTGTCCACAAAAGAAAATATTTTCTGTGAAAATAACTACTGTAACATTTGGTTTGCCTACTTAGAATGGTGATTTGACTAAAGATAACTAAGCTAGCAGAATACTTCAGAACAGTGGAGCGACTTCACAAATGTACTCGTAAATCTGCGACACACATGCGCTCTCTTCGACGTTTTTTTATATCTACAATCCGTAAATATTGTGATTCCTCTCCTGAAGTACGACTTGTTAGTTACGGTAGCGGATTTTTTGTAAAGACGTTGAAGAAAAGTATTGAAAGGACGCAGAAAGAGACATATTAGGAAGGAACTACTGAGATGAAAGTATGGAAGAAGAGATATTTCGCTGACTCCAAATAAATTGGTGAAAGGAGATTTTGTGTTATGCTATACTATACCTGCTTAGTAAAACTGGTCGAGATCTTAAACTGTGGGTTTGTAAAATGAAGTTTCATATACCTTATGTGAGCATACATTATGTCCAAGTCTGATAAGCTTTTATAGCTGCAATAAAATTCGCTTGAATTATGATAATGTTGATGTACTCGACAGGTGTACTTATTGGCATTTATTTTATTGCCTAAAATGTTTTATGTGGGTCCATAAATCACGTCATTGAAACGGTACTTTTGTGGCCGTCCAAAAGTTCTGTGTTGCCATTCTTCAAGAAACTTTAAATATTGTGTTCCGTGACCTCTCTCTCCCTTCCCTATAAATATTTTCCTGAATAATAATATTGTAACGAACAAGAAGCTGGACTATAAACGGCTTGATTGATATCACCTAACAAAGTAAGCACGTGAAACATTTCACATCTGGGCACATTCAGGCTCATTGTCGGATCCCCGGCTTTTCGCCTGATTAATGATAGCAACACTGACTCAATATTTGCATAAGAAACGGACAAGAAAGGAACTTATCATCCCGCAGATCTGACTCGCGCACATTTGATGACTTTCATGTTGAATTACGTTTAAGTTTACTGACACTTCTGACTTTGAATTCTATTTTGCTGACTGTAACACCTAATTTTATTTGGCAACTTATGGTTTCACTCAAGTGATTCGAAACGAATCTTAAAATTGATCAATAAGATTCAAATTAGAATGAGCGAGTTGAAGTCCAAGATGCGACGCAGACGTCAAGATCCGATGTAAACTCGTCAGGCGCGTCAATAAAAATATTCATTGGCTCACACTCTATTTAACAGTTGATGAGACAACCCTGCGAGATTTATCAAGGATGTGCCAGATAGTGTTTCTTGAAACTCACAATACTAAACACGTACATACAGTTTTACTGGTTACGTGGAGATGCTATCTAACAGTACACCGGGCCTTGTTTGCATAACAAGTGTCCCTGAAATAAAGGATTCATTTTGTCCTCTAACATTTGAAAGAGGAAACATTACACATAAAACTCAAAAGTTGTTAATCCTTATCTTAGTAATCAGAATATCGTTACTGCATTTGACTTATCTATAGGTAATATTTGTAGCGACATGAATCATAGATAATATCATGATTTATTCGTTTGTTTTTTAATTCTAGCGTAACTATACCTAAGTAAGAGCTAAGTGCATATTCGGTGCAAATATTATGGAAGACGAAAAAAATGGGTTCTTATTTTGGATTTTTGAATAAGGCGCGTGCGCCATCCCTAGGCATTGTAAGAGTGGTCCACATAAGCGGGCTGATTGATGCAATGAAAAATGACGCGACAATGTTTTGAGAAATTGCGTGCTTGAGAGGGACAGCTTTGTAGCGACAGAATAGGATTTTATTACTTGCATAATTTAATACGACGCGGACCGGACCGCGGGAATACTTTGTATGCCTTTTGTACAACACTTGATTAGGGAGATCACCTTTGCTTTCCGTTTATTATGTCTGTAAAGATTGTCATTTATCTGCGTCTTATTTTTAGAAGTCATTTCGTTAATGTCATTCATGGACCTCGTAGATGAGTACATACATTTTTATTGTGCCGCATGTTTATACGATGTTTTATTATTGTTGACATTTAGTAGTGTGCGAACAGCGATCATGATTGTAAAAGTAAATTGTAAAGCAAACTTTTGAACGCGATCTTTCAAAAGATTTTCGTAAGTCATGGCTATTATCGAAGAAAGATACTTGAACAAGACAGGACTAATGATTAGCGTCGCGCGGTCATTTACTATTGACTCACTAATAAGCTGGTAGAACCGCCGTAATGACGTCGGCGTCGCAAACATTCGTCACCGCGCCTGCGACCAACAGCCGCAGGTGTCCGGCCACAGCCTCCTGTCTCCTCATCTCATTTGTTCGCGTCAAACGACTGTTATTTTCGACCAGCTCATCTTACACTCGCTCCACATTTTCAATCTATTATAAGTTTTCTTTTTCAGTTCAATAACAAGTCTCAATGATTGAGTAACCTGAAGAAGTTTTTATGCCGTACGGAAATCTTGAAGATTGAAAAATAAATTAGGGTCTTTCGTTAAATGGCTGGTTGATGACAAGGGTTTCACATAAATTGTTATTTAGTAGCAGTTTACCTCGTTGATTGTGAATGTGCTTTGGTGAAAGCTCAAATGGTTTTATTCAGTTTCATAGAATTCTTACCCACTGCTAAATTTTGTTGTTAAATGTAAAGGCAAGTAGATAAGAGCATATGACTTGAAAGCAGATGTAAGCCAAAGGATATAACTTTGTTGAACACCTGAGCAGAGGTTGTAATCGGAACAAAGATCTTTATCACAGACAAAGACATCCGCGAACAAAACGCACTGCAGTTTAGAGCTAGGCACACGTGTGCACACTGCGCAGATGCCAATAATTACCGCCACCTAACAATTATGAGGAATAAGGAAACAATAAGGCATTTATTACTTCAGTTTATTAGTGGCCGCCCGCGCGAACCGTTTGACGGAAACGCTGCCCACATTTGGCGATCACCTTTCTTTAGAAAGCTATAAGCGCTAGTTGTAAAACATTTCATAAAACAGTCGTTATCTCGCCATGTGCGCTGCAACTGCTGGGCTGTTCCCATACCGGTGCACGTGTAAGGAAGCTAGTTCGCAAATCTGTGCGACACATTGGCGCGGTTATCAGGGCCGCACATGGGGCGCGTGATAACATTGTGAGGGTTTGTTTGTGCTACCTGAAGCTTTCGAACATACCTTAGATTGGAGTTGAGCTTCTGCATAGTTTTCTTTAGTCATCCCATGAAGTGCACTCGGGGAAAATTTGGGACTTTTCAGCTACTGTAGACGATAAGTTTTGTTCTTGACATCAATAATTAAATAAGTAGGTTGGAAAGTTCGTTATTCAACATTATCGTAGCAAAATACCGAACGAAATTAATCCACTATCGTAAATTAACGTTCATATTTTCAAACAATAGCCTTATCTAATTATTTTTATCGAATGTACCGGTTGTAATCGTAAAACTACGTGGGCCGATGTCCTGAGGCGTACCATGTGACCCGAATTCTCCGGTACATTCAGGTGCACGGAATATTGTGCCTATTGTTGCTTATCAGGCTTAAGATAATGAGCTAATCTAATGAGTAAATCATCGTTATCTATGGGACCACGTGGGATACTAGGTACGAACTGTGTATCCAGTGTGTCATCATCCGCACCTGCTTAATTACGTTATTTGTTTCGGCGTATTAGGTATATTTTGCGAATTTTGTCGGTGATAAGTGATAAGGTCAATCACTCGTAGGTAATTTAGTACATTGTTGTTTAGTACATTGTGGGTTTTTTGTTTAGTACATTAATAATAGTAATAATAAAATAATAATGTTTTATTGACATAAAAAAGGTTATACTTTTTCGTTTGAGACCCTGACTCCTAAGCTATGTGAGACCTGTGTTACAATAGTCAGTGTCTTCACCCGTTCTTTAGAATTAACAATTTATGCAATAAATCGAACAAGTAAATCACTTAAAACTAAATTTAATGGAAGCCTGCTATTGCGTGGTGTGTGTTTTGTGTGTATAGAATTTAATGAAAAAAAACATAATGTTGGCTTGGGAAGTTAGTCATCAAAATCTAAGTTGGGTTCCAAGAAAGCTGCGGTTAGGCTGCATTTAAGAAAATTCCCACTTGATCCTTTATTTGTCAGTACCATCTTCAACAGTTCCGATGTTTCCAGTTCTTCCTACCCAATAACAATTTGTAGATATATCCTGGTAGAGCTCAACTGGAACTTATTTGCCTATCTACTTTTATTCATGCATAGACTAGGCTTTCCTCAGATTACTCAACACCACAACGAATGAAGAAATTTGTATGGACAGCAAAGTCGATTCCACCAATGAGAAAAACTCTTAAATGGAAAACAAAGGTCACTGAACTGACATAGAAGGCTTGATCTCTCCACACAAACACGACACATGGTCTACAACACCAATAGAGGATGACGCATCCAAATCGCATACATTGCCTTATCCTCCAGTGTAATAATGAGCCGAGTCGACAGATGGGCTCTGATAGCGTATCAACGTAATAAGAATCGCAACTGTCGCGATACGCTGCCTAATTGCCATACCATACTGTTGAAACAGTACTCCAAAGCTTATCAATCAGTTCAGGTAACTCTTGTGCATAATTACGTGCCTCGTTAATCCTGAAACGTCTGATTAGATAGTTATGTGGCCCTAACAACAACTTAGTGCACTTGTTACGACACATGAATGTGGATTTCAGATAGTTTATTGAACATAATAAGGAAATGTGCTAGTTTCGCGAGCACAACTGCATAATGTACTAAATTGTGAATAGTTGGCGATAAGATTTAGATGTGGAGTTGTAATCCATTCACTGATATATTTCCTTCTAAAGATCCGTTATGACATTATTCATGCGATTTGTTATCGAAAGTTATGTATTTTTCGTAAATTTTGAATGAGTAACAAATAAACCAATGAATCATTTGTACCTAATTCAGACAGAAAATTCCATTGGGTACATTAGATTTACCTGAAGCGATTAAGAACTGCAAATTGAGGATAGATAATATTTTAGCGATCAATAAAACATTTGAACAATAAGGCATTATTGTACTAGGAGCGCATAAATTCAAGGATATGTGTTGAGTCCCACACGTGCGTGCGTACAGCTGCGAGCACGTGTGGTGTCTCATCTGGTGAATCCTACGCATCTACCCAGGTGGCTCCGAGTTCTATACTCGTATGTAGTCGTTTGGGACTAAAATATACAACTTATTATGTGATTATTCCATCGCAAGAGAGTGTGTGCTCTAACCGTCCAAAAAAAGTTCAGTTAGCTGGTTCCAGTTTAAAATTATAATATTTATCTTATGTTCAAAATATCCAATGTAAAAAAAAACTGCGAATAACAAAACAAATGTTTTTAACTCCGTCATATTTACCATTTCGAGAAAGCAGATGTTTAGCAATAAAGCCATTTGACTTTACAAGCGCTTATTTGTAAAACAATGGGAAATGCCCAATAAGCTGGTTACAAATCCTCCATATGTTTCTGTAGTAGGCGCGTATCGTAAAAATATATAAACGAGTGTTTCTTTCACCAACAAATGTTTCTTCGGTTCTCACGTCCATGTGGACTGCAGGATTTTGGGCAATCGTCATGGAACACCAAGAATCTGCTTTGCACATGGTGACGGGGGGCGGCTCGTTAAAAGTTTTGACTTCCAGTAATTTCTAAATTGTATGTACTTAAAATTACTCTCATGTGACTAATATCGCTCTGTCTGAATGCTGAAGATTTCGCTTTTTGTTATTTTTAACACAATGAACGAATCTTCAGGAGTTTCAGTCGTTTGAAATATGAAAAATGTAGGGCAATCTATTACAAACCTAAATTAATTTTGTTATTAACTAAAATTCTTTGGATTCCGAACCATCTATTAAAATGTAAAGCGCTTTCCAGCTAATAAATTTTCCGGCTAATTATGAAGAATATCTGAAGTGTCGCCGGTCACCTATAAATAAATCCAATCATATTTTTCGAGTTCACCTAAAAATGTCGGAATTGGCGTTGTCGAGAGTCGAGACAGGGCGACGGAGCGACAAGGCGAAACTCTATATCACCGAGACTGGACGTATCGCCCTGACAATCTGGACAGTTTTTACGTGTTTTAAATAGACTTCAGAGGTGTCAACACAGCTTGATACTTTCTCTTCTGCAATATTGTGAGATGTGCACCCAATTTGCATTTTTATTATGTAAGTTAATTAATCTAAATCCTTATTAGCCTTATTAATATATAACGCGCAGTATTTATCGCTATTATCAAAGCACCTGATTCTAAATGTCGATGGATTTATTGAACAAAAAAGCTAATATCAATAAATTAGCAATCTGAGATTGAATTGTGCGAATTGGAATTTTTATTAGCTTCACGTCTATAGGTTTTAGCGTGAACACTTCGTTATAAAGGATGACATTCGTATGGTAATGTCAAGTATATTTATGGGTGTCTAGTGTCGTTAAAAATAATCATTCATTTGGTATATAATGATATTCATTTTACATCCGGCCGGACGAACCCGTGCTTTGTGTTCGGTGCGTGTCCAGTTTGCATAACAGTGTCGTGACTCGCGAATTTGTTTTTTCTCTATACGAGATATCTGACATCATTGTTTGATGCAGCCAAACACTAATCATGTAAATATCGTGTTTCTTTATTTAATGTGCGTACATCCTTGTTTTACTACGTACTCAAGTTACTTTACACTGTCTATGACTAAACCGCTCATATACTTCGGTGTGGTATTTGTTTGACAGGGTTATGATTCATCATGCAGTTAAAAGTTAATGGTTCTTGAGATTTATATCCCATGGACTTATCACAGGCCATGTTAATGTGTGTCGTAGACTCGTAAATAATATTTGCGTGAATAGAGCAAGGAGGATATATTTCGAAGTTCGAAGTACCAAAATATTGGCGCATGTGGGCATCGCATGTGCGTGCAAGACAAGGGCGCATTGACGGCGCGGCGGCGGCGCAGGCGACACCGCTTGCAGCCACGTGCTGTACAGATTCATCATCACATGTGCTGCTGAACATACGAGCACTGTCTAGTGTTTGCTTTGATTCGCTATCTATTATGTTGTTTCAGGTCATATGAGTAATAAAGCTCGACACTTTATTATAACGCAACAAAAAGCAGTCCGAATCTAAACTTTGATATGTAAATATATCATGGCGGTTTCGTATTGATGCTCAGATATGAAAAACTGATGATATTGCCAGAAAATCAAGGCTGATAGAGATAGATAGGTATTATGTATGTACAAAAATAAGGAATGAGTAGACATGCAAACACCACCAAGCCGATAAGTACCAATGAATTGGGATAAAGACAGAATGATGACGATGAAACCGTGATGATCGAAAACTTCTACCTTAATAAATCGCCAAATGTCTTACGTATACTATATTTACTCACATTACCCTTTTAACAACTTGAAATGAAGGAGATCGAAAAGAAAATTGGAAAGTAATATCGATATTGAGCTTGGCTTTGTGGGCATTGAATCGAAAACCGGTACTGGTAATCTGAAATGTGCCTGCGGAGATCTTAATGTTACCATTAACTAAACGTTTTCTATAAAATACACAAACGCTTTCAATATCGTTTCATAAAATATAATAGTAGATGGGAACCGTTTCAAGCACTTTAGTGTTTAAAATGGTTTCTCTTAAGCGATTGACCAGAAACCGTTATTCTATACGCTATACGTTAGCGTACGTATTCTCTATCACATACGCACACGTTGGCTTCATTTCGTATTCCGAAAGCTTTATTGCAAATCAGATCGGACAATGATGACGTCATGGGTGTAATCTCGTGATCTACGTCACGTTGAGTAACAAGCTATCGCAGATAGCGCACGCGCATCGCTCGGAGACAATGGCGTCGCTTGATGCCGCGATACTGGCCCTTTGTACTCGCCGACTGTAAACTGGCAATTCTAACAGATGTTAACAATAGACTGGATTCAGTTGTACACTAGCATATGTATCATTCTACATAATATTCTGATATCTACCATCTCATTTCATAGTTGATCTCTGTTTCCTCTCCAAATCATCGAGGTTACCTAAACACCATCCAAGCCCCGTCGTTTCGTCCTTATAACTTTGTTAAATGAATAAACAAAATGGCGTTACCATTACCATCGTCTTTATCCAGAATCGCTATCAGGCGCAATAATGGCCTTAAGAGGATAGGTCTACTTTAGATAACGTGGAATTACTAAAGTGCTCATATTAATTTGATTGCGTCATGAGTAACTGTGTTACATTTATTTGTGTTTGTCCTCCTTTCTGTTGCAGATACATACATGTTAATTTCAGAAGCTAAGTTGGTTAGGTCCATATGCAGATAGTTACACCTAAAAGCGAAAGAATACGAACTCTATAGTTAAAAAACTTTAACACCTGGGACCATACAAGAAGTGTCGATGACGCAATCGGCCAACTGGACAATGATATACCATTGTTGTATGCAAAGGAGGAAACGTGCTTCCGGGGCCAAGGTCTGATGGCGTGCAAATTAACTAGCTAGCTATTTTTATAAGTCGTTGCTGTACCTACTTGGAAGTTCATGGCCAAAATGGACGTGGAAGACAATAGTTTTATGAGGTAGATGAAAAGGCTACAAGTCCCTAATAGTAGCTGAAAAATCTTTATACTAGTCATGAATCTACTGACTGACATTTTGAAGAGAAGATCTTTACAGGCAATGGTTTTGCAGTAACAAAGATTGTAGAGGAAATTTAACAGTGAAAAGCTTTACGTCAATTTTAAGACTCAGTTAATGAGTAAGCCATGTTTAACAGATGCCAGTTATTTAGACTTCCATCACAAGCGCAGGGTAACAAATAATCGCTGTACAGCATCATGCTACGACAAGCACTGAGTATTAATAGTACAGTATTTTCAATCTCTGAATTTGCAGCACTGAAATCTTTATTATCGTAGTCATAAGGTTGTTGTTTAGTTGCTGTCAGAGGTAAAGTAACTGTGAAAGGACAGTAGTTCTGGTTTCTGTTAGGGGTGTCGGCCACACGTGCCCTGAAGCGCGGCAGACACAGCCCTCAGATGCCCTGTCAGTGTATGTAAACATCTGCTGTTCTCAATTTACTCGTTTTGCAGGCTGAAATTTATTCTTGGTCGTTGACTATTTGACATGACCACGATACACTTTCTGACCGCTTGATTCTGTTGTTTTTCCCATTTGCGCCTTAACTGTGTTCTTTGTTGTTTCTGTGGATGTATCTTCACGATTGGCATGCCCACGTTTTGTTTGTACTAGAGCTTTCGTGTTTATACTTATTATTTCAGATTTTATAACCTTGTTTTTTTCCAAATTTGAATTCCTAAGGAATGTTTTCGCCCTGATCACATAATCAGATTGAATTTAATAAATAAATTTTTCGTCAGGTGGTAAACGTATGTAAATGTACCGAGTATGAATAGGTGTGAAATTCAAATGTGTGTATAATTCTGGATAAAAAGGGCCACGGTTGTTTTGCTCGCGGCCAGCTGGCCAGAGTGGCATGAAATTAGCAAGTTGATGGAGCAGTGCTTCCCAACCTATCTTGACTAGGGGTAACTTTGATTTCTCTGTTGACAATCGGGATTTTAAAAATCAAGCAAAGTTAACTAAATAGATTGACACGCATGCTTAAAATAAATTTTAATCAGTAGGTACTTAACTCGAAAGTAGCATGATTAACCAAAAATAGATCGATTTTTAACTTGTAAAACCGAATAGAATTCTCAATTTAAGACTACCAAAATATTACCATTTTATAGTGTTCCTGGGTCATACTTATATTAGCACTTAGAGGGACCGCGGGCTACTGGTTGTGACCAACGCAATAGAGTGACGCAGACGCCGCTCGGCCCCAACCTCCGACCTGCGCCCGCGCACCGCAGTTAACCTAATCATATTGACGCGGAATGTTTCGCGAAGCTGTTGTTGTGTCTGGAAAGTAAAAGCTAATAAACCAATAATTAATAATGGCTTCGGACTGAAAATAAATTATCAGAAATCATTGTCATACTTGAAAAACAATGTGTATCTTTCGAGAAATCAAATGGAAGATAGACAAGGATACGTATTTATTTATTATCTACTATTTACGTATTGTAGATGGGTTTCAAGTTTTCCATTTTGAAAAAGGCGACGGCTCCAAAAGCTTTCAGTAGTTTGCTGCATAATCGAAAAACTCATTGGAAATCACATAACATGTTACCTTATGTCTTACTCCATAATAAGAAGTCTGCTCATACAAAACGGTCATTTCAACAGCCACGTACCTCACCAGGCAAAACACAGAATCTCGACTTTTTATTACACAAGATCCGAATGCACGATTCTTAAAAAAAGTAAAGCAACTGCTGAATATTAACGAGTGCCTGTTGTCGTGATATCAGTGCTCCGTGAGGGACCATGTCGTGACCATCGCACGTGTACGCCAGCTGCACTGTCCACTGCTGATCCAATTTATTGTCATTGAAATGTCACCCCGCCTACTTATTGAGATTCGGGAGATACTGATTTACTTAGGCAAAAACATTGATTGATCAACCTGAGTTTCTGCAGGAGAAAAAACTGGTTTGTATTATACAGTGTTCTTGAGACCTTTGATGCACTTTCAAAGTTGCTATAAGAGTATCTGAGGAACACTACAAGGAAAAAAAGTCGCTCCAATAGTAACCAAAATGTCACAGCACCTCAGCTAAAGCTTGTTTGGACGAGAAATTCTCACACGAAACACACTCGTGTAAAAGTAATCTTTTATTTAAGTGGCTTCGTCACATTTTGAACGTGTCAACAATTTGTTTGACATGTGTCTGGATGTTGGCTCGTAAAATCCGATATTTATGGCAAAATATATTGAATTTTAAACGGCATGCAGTTGCCGGGCCGAAATATCGCCGCAGATTAGACGACCCGTTAATATAATTAGTTCGAAAACTAATTAATTGGCGACAAGGACTGACAGCTAAAATTACGACAAATGACTTACACTGATTGTAATACTGCACAGTTGTCAATAAATTAATTATCGGAATTGTTACAGATGCGATAAAATCGTCGCTAAATTACCCAACTCGCTGCCAAGACTGCATAAAGAACAGAATGTAGGTTTAATTTGCGGTATTACACTAGGGTTTTCGATTTCACAATAATGAATTCCAGAAGTAACTGATCGTACCAATTAAAATGTTTGAGCAGTTGCTGATTTTGAAAGGCAGTTTTGAGTAAAACAGAAAAATTGATAAATTTATGAAGTTACAAATTCCCGGTACTGGAAAAATGCTTTGTAGTCGAAGTGCTATCTTATTTCCCTTCGTTTTGACAGATTGCCACTGAGGTGCGATTGCGAACGCTACTGAAAATACTAGTAGAATTGGTCATCTGATACTAATTTGTGTATAGGCATAGGTGGTCTCCCATAAACACGGTGACAGCCCAAGTGAACATCCACAGTACAGAAACTCAAGCAGTTAATTACTCCCAACTATTTTAACAACACAAACGAGCTGAAAAACGGTTGCGAAACTAATTCCACTACAAAGAGTTAATACAAGGAACACCCATAAAGTTTTTGTATGAACACCATTTTAATAGGGCCACAAACAATCGGCTGGTCGTGTCCTAGACTCGGCGAGGAAACCTCGTAATTAGAACAGGGCTGTAAAATAACCATCAAACTTATTCGAGAGGAGTGTGTCGCTGTTAAATCCTTGCCAACCTTTTTACTCACCAAAAAACACCCAAGAACCTCTAACTTCAGGAATATATGGGTGAAAATCCTTTGTAGATTTGGTTTTTACTGGAGAATATGTGGTTGTTGTGTTGCCAGCTCCATAAATTAGGTTGTGTATGACAGAGCGCGTTGTTGCAAGTTTTTACGATCGGAAACATCGGCGGTGGGATTAACTTAGTCGTATGTGAGGTCAGGTATTTAACTACACTCATAATTGTATCCTTTGTATGTATTTATGTCACGTTTTTCATGTCATGCTGTGGTAGTTTATTTGCTGTTTTGTGGCTGTGTGTAAAATTATGTAAATGGGGTAAAAGAGACATGCTGTTATGGCTTATTCCGAAGTGTAGTGGAGCCAGAGCTATTTTCGAAAAAATACAAGTACATAGTTGTCATCTTCCTGCTCTTGTCTCATTTTATTTAGAGTAATTTTGTAATAGGTAGGTACTTATGTCAATTTTTCTCAGGGTCGAAAATTGAGTTGATTGGCGTGCACTAGGAGAGGCCTATGTCCAGCAGTGGACTGTTTTGGGCTGATGATAATGATGATGATTCAGGTTCGGCACATTTTTTTTTACTATTTATAGGCACTAGTCTGATCACTATCTCACCTGTTGGTAAGCGATGATATGATCGAAGATGGAACACGCTTGCCTAGAGGTACCCTATTCGCTCTTGACTTTTAGACTCTAAGGTTGTAGTTATCAGGAAACACAGACTCCGGCAGGGAATTCCACTCCTTAGCTATACGCACTATGATTACGCTTGACCCAAGGCTTCAATGGGGACCTCATATAACATCTCTTTCAGGACGGCTAAGTTCAGCAACTTATGCTGTTAGGAAAATCCGCCAATTAACGGATGTCGATACCGCGAGACTGGTCTATTTTACCTCATCTTTCATGGGGTACAGTTTAAAATGATATTATAAGATACCTGTCTCATTAAGTTCTAATATATGGGGTATATTAGAACTTAATGAGACAAAATTTTAATCTTGTATTAAACGCACACTATGCAGGCAAGCATATTATAAGTTGGGGCATTATATTGAAGATAAAAATGCTTGCCTGAATGCTGGTCCTGCTCCACAGCCACTAGGGCGCACAAAATCTGTTAGCATTTGGAAACATTGTTGGACCGGCTGAAGATTGTAAGAAACCAATATTTGCATTGTATAGACTCAATTTATTTAGCATTGTATAATTTCATCGATTTTAATGGTACATGTGTGAGTACTGTGTACCTTACTTAAGCTATGGCTATCAGTTTTAAGTTTGTTTTTGACTTGAATGTACCCTGGCGGTTGGGAGTGTCATGCTCACTCAAAAGTCAAGCTGATGGTGGCGTATGCGTTGAATCACTTGATCCCTTCAAAATGGTTGAGCCGAATGGTGCTAGCGCATGCGTCATGTTCGTGAACGGGCGTCGTCAGTTGGGACTGGTCATTTCTCAGCTGCAATGGTTTATTTTAAATATTTCTTTGAATTGTTCCTTTTTTTTCCGGACGCTTTTATCCCGCTCGTCTTTTACATCGTTCTCACATGTTTGTATAATTTCAACATGATGTAAATAAAATTTTGTATCAATTTATTGTTTTTAAAAGAGTGTCCGTGGAGTTTCTTGCACGTTCTTCTCCATAGAGATCTACGCTTTGGAACGTGCAAATAACTTCATCTTTTTGGACCGACCGACCATAACAATTCAAAAGTGCCTGTA
This sequence comes from Lacanobia wlatinum, assembly GCA_947578705.1. Taxonomy (NCBI): domain Eukaryota; kingdom Metazoa; phylum Arthropoda; class Insecta; order Lepidoptera; family Noctuidae; genus Lacanobia; species Lacanobia wlatinum. Next base: position 17,692,456 of record OX388039.1, read on the forward strand.
AATGGTTTATTTGAAATAAATATTTTGAGTTTGAGTTTGAATGTGTTTCCAAAACGTTTTGTGCGTGTGGGTGGGATGTCCACCATATACCGTTGGCGCATCGCCGTTCGTCTAGTGGTCCGATGATGGAACGGGCTTGGCGGAATTAAATTATGCACTTCCGTCGCACATTTCCATGCAACCGGTAGAATACCGACAGGCTAGCAACTCGTCGTCCATGCTTAAGACTTTGGAGCTTCGTCACGACGAGCCTATCATTGCCGATGATCCTCTTGGCTCGTTTCTCAAATTTCTCAAGGGCATCAAGCTGGTATCTGGCAGATCCGTCCCAAAGATGAGAGCAAAATGTTTACTTCGTCCATTCATTTTTTCGTATCATTTTTAAAACTTTTAATATGTTCAAATTATAATTGAATTGACACGAATCCACAAGTTTTATATGTAAATAGTATCAACTGTTTAAGATAAGAGAACCAACGAAAGTAATAAAACTGTTGCTGGGCACATTTGTTTTAATGCCGAGATAAGAGTTTACCTTGAGTTTATTTATATTTAACAATAAACGTGAATACATGCTTGTTTTACATAATTTAGCGAGAGGAGAAGGAAACAGGCTTTGTCGCGAAAAAGGTAGAAGTGGTACGTTTCTCATCCTACTCTTCTGTCACAGGTCAGCCAGAAGATATTTCTTCTGAAATTAGCAGTACCTATGTGCTCTTCTCTCTGTATTTTTTTTCCTGTATTAAATACCTATTTATTGTGACATTAGTAAAAACTGATTAATTGGCTTTAAAAAACATATTTCAAAATGGAATTAATACAAAATACGTTATTGATAGCCTTTAAAAAATAGTTATTAATTGTTAGTTAACTTTAGACAAAATGAGTTATTAGTACTTACTAGTGTAAGTATTTTATATTGATTATTTCAAAGTTTTTTTCATCAAAACCAATGAAAGTGTCGAGGAAATTGGAAAATGTCTTTTATTCGTAATTTTAACTTAATTTCGTTCCAAGCTATTCTAATGAAAGTAATAAAACTTTTTCAGGCTTATTCATAAAAATCTAATCATCTGATTCGTTTCAATACTATATAGATAGTTAGAATTAAGCAAATACTAATCAGTGTGTAAACTAATCATATTGATGTTTTTAGGGTTCCGAACATCTGTAAGAAAGAAAACCCTTATAGGATCACTCGGGTGTCTGTCTGTCTGTCTGTCCGTTTGTCACAGCCAGTTTTCTCCAGATCTACTGAACCTATTCTGTTGATATGTGGTACACTTATGTGTTTCTGTGACCCAAATACGGACGCGTTATTTAAATAAATAAATGTTGAGTATGGGTGTCACTTTTGGAGGACAAAATATAAAATTTTAAAAAAAGTTTTTAAACTGTATCGTGTGACATATCAAATAAAAGGACTTAATGTAAGGGTTTTCATTATATATTTTTTTCATAGTTTTAAAATAATCAGTTTAAAAGTTATTCAAGAAATTAGACCAAAGATGACCTTATCTCTAAAACTACAATTTTGAAAAAAATGCTGATAATAGTTCTTAACCTATACATTACAGGAAAACCTATAAGAATCTAGTGTTAAAATAACTTGTGACAATAATTAAATTGGTTCGGAACCCTTTGCACGTGAGTAAGACTCGAACTTGGCCAGTTTTTTTTTAAGAATAAGCCAGTTGTATTCGATAAAGAATAAGAATCTCATACTTAATTGAATCGTTCTTTTTTTCATTCACTGACAGGTCACTCTCTCAGTATGTAATTATTTGACTAATAAATGAGTGTCTTACGTTGACTGTAAAGTAAACGTACAGTCTAAACCGGGAAGCACTTTCTACAGTTTCATAATAGTTTTCTAATTGGAGTTCGTTATTTTTGTCGATGGGAAATCCTATCAGGCACACAAATATTAGTAAGGTCATCATCATCATCATCATATCAGCCGAAAGACGTCCACTGATGGACATAGGCCTCCCCAATTGTCGCCACAACTACCGGCCCTGTGGGTCTCGCATCCATCGGCTACCCGCGACCTGCACCAGGTCATCGGTCCACCTTAGTAAGGTCATTTAATCAAATTGTGTTAGGTACTCATAAGCTCCATGAACTTCCAAAACTTTTCTCAGTTTACGAACAACAATTCTATAGCAAAGAAACTACCGGATAACGTAATATACGTTTATTTGCTAGTAGTGGTTTTTTGATCACGGTGCACATTTTTCTTCCTGTCTAAATCCCGAAAACACTCTAGCTAGCTGGCCCGCGCCGAGACCCACCGATTTGTAAATTGAGAATTTGAAGTGGAGTAGATAAAAAATGAAAAACTCTACTTTAGCTTGAAACCCTGAGGAAACTTTAGTGATTCTGGTCATGTCAATAAAATTATACAACATGTTGCCGGAATCAATAAGAAATGAAAAAAAAAACTACATATATTCACGAATAAATTAAAAAAACTTTTACTAATGAAATGTTATTACAGCGTAAACGAATATTTAAACGACAAATCTTTGAAACTTGCATAGAGTAGACAAAAAATCATTTTAGAATAAGTTAGATAATAAGTTAAATGTTAAGTCCTCATCTTCACACCTTACTTTTGCTGTGCCCGACACGGTCCATGATTGTTACTTTTAAAATGTTTACCACCTTAGCCTACATTGTGGAATGTAATAAAGTATTGAGTATTGAAACTTTAGTAATTAAATAGAATTTCACATATGAAGGGTACAGGCAAAAAACAAGGAACGTCACAAAAAATATTTTTGATTTTTATAATGGCTTAATAAACAATTACCAAGGCTTCCTTGTATCTAAAATAAAAATAATCTCAGTGGGTAAACTTGAACTCCTATAAGTAATATCTAGGATTAGATGCGTAAAAGAAAGTCCATACACTTAGAAAACTTAAAATGTAAATTACACAAAAACTGGTTTTCGTGACATTACTTGTTTTTCGCCTGTACCCTTAATATTTTTGACTCCAAATGCTCGATTAAAAAATAGGCTTTTGAACTACTTAAGACGTTATTAAGATGAACGGAAGGCCCGGCTAGGCTCAATAGGTCACAGCTATCGCATACCAGGCCGAGTCCATTATATATAGGGTCAAAGATTAACGCAGAGCACAACGAGGACCCAGATCCTATAGAATAACATGCACAAACATGAATAGACACTGCGAATATGAATTCAAAGTATACTAATATTACTTTAAGGTAATTAAAACTAGCTTTCGCACGCGTCTGTTTGTTTTTAAAAAACCTTGCCCCACACTAGGAATAACTCCTGTATCGTGGGTGCGTTTACAAACATATAAATTCACATACACAAACAGCCAGACCCGGAACAACTATCTGTAGGCCATACAAATATTTGTTCCGTGCGGGAATAGAACCCGCGACATGCAGCGTTGCAGTCAATCGCTCAACCACTGCGCCAACCGTGTCATCAATTCCCGATTTATGGAAAGAAATTGTTAAAGATGCGTCACAAATTAAACGCCAGTAAAGCTGCGATGGGTTATTGAACCACCACCCGCAGCTGGCAATTCGTTTGACAATTTTCCACATAAAATTAGCGATAATTTTAGTTTTAGAAACTAAAGCACTGTTTGCCCGCCCATCAGTTAGTAAGTACGTCGTAAAATATCATCATATATATCGTAAAATGTCATTTTCATATTAAAGTCGCATAAAGTTGTGCTTTCGTAGTTTCGTCCATTGATATACAAAAAAACCCAAGATGCACAGTCTCGAACAAATGCAACACTCGAAACTGTCGTCAAAAACTGACATGTATCAAGTGTCATACGTGGGTTGTGTGTAGTTTTACTATAAACAATTTTTTTTGCAAATGCAACCTTACACGGATCGCTTAAAGATGTTTTTACAAAGCAGTGTAGTAGAGTAGTATGGCGAGCGATGCGAGACTGTTTGAAACTAGTGCACAATTATACATATTGCGCTTGTTTTTTGCGGACGTTTTTGAGATGCTGAGTGTGTATCTTGGGTTTTTTATATATCAATGGTTTCGTCATATTTAGCAAACACCTGCAAAATCTGCTAAGAAATCATAAGTTATCAGCATAAATCATTGAACCCTATTTAAATAAATTAACTGCACAAACAAAAGCAGCTGCGAAGCAAACGACATCTCTTTATTACCTCTAACAATGTTGTTTTAATACATAATCGATTGACATGACATCATTTATAGATGCTTGCGGAATTTGGAATTCCCTAAAATGTTATCTTTCTCTTTTAATTCCATTCGCGTATTTTTGGTTTTTATTTGAGAACACGGATGCACAACATTCTTTAATTTATGACTAAGTTCTTCTAAACATATATCATTCTTATCTTAAAATAATCTCTTGTTCTTGATAAAACGAAAGACGATCCTTTAATTAATATTCTCAGAGACGATAACAGTGAGATTTAAAGCTACGTTTATTGAGCTGCATACCCCTGCAAGTCATGAGCCGAAAAGTTTAACTTTCTACAACGGCATTAATGTTGTACGGTAAAATATGAAGGCGTTTGCGCGGAGGCTGTAAAAAGTTAAGCACTAGCGCTAGTGATGTCAGACGCGGCGAGTTCCGGGTACTAGTGGCACTGGCCAGTGGCCGAGATAGCGCCAGCGAGACGCCAGGTGCAAGGCCATTCCGATGAGGAACAAAAATGTGACCTCAATAGTAGATACCTACTCTTCCATTATTCATTAGACGAATTCCGCTTCAAACTGCCATAATTTAATCAAGATCCTGCGAACTGGATCCGCCCAAATCTTCACACCTGAGTATTCGCGTTACCTGCCCAATCCGGCCTGTTTTATGTGAATTTAAATTAGCTTTGGATCATATATTCTAGATGTATATGGGGCAGGTATTCTTACAGATCCTGAGGACAGATTAACACCTGGGTCCGCGTTCTTTATTATTCGTTGATGTTTGACCTTACGCCATAAATTGAGGTATTAATTTAATCCTTAATGTTAACTTGATATATTATAGAACAGTTTGACATAAAATTTGATTGGTTTCCAAAGCATTAATCAACGTAGTAATTAAGAATTACGAAAATCTACTTACTAAAGATGGACATTATTTAAAATATCACAATATGATATCCAAGAAAGGAAACTGAAGGTACATAGTCAAAACAGATTCAGGAAAAATCCTCTCGTTTCTTTGAAATGCTGAGGATGTATCTCAGCATTTCACAGAAACGATAATCCTTTCACATTAATTTTGCATATCTTAATCATAAAGCCAAGATATTCAACGAGAGTCTTAATCATCGTGTCATTTGTAAGCGTATCACCAAGATGCAGTCGTCTTCGCGTGCACTAAGTGCTCGTAAACCTAACATTCAAGACTAGTTTCACATCTCAACCACATCCGCGTACAAATGACGTTGGCACAGCTGAGGTAGCCACGAAAACACATTAAAGTTGCAAAATATTTTGATTGATAAACAAAATAGACGTGTAGAAGCAAACAGCTGGCATAGATGAGATTCACGAATGTCCATTTACATAATGAGTCGGGTTATTCCGCACAGAACAGTTAGGCGGCAAGGCCGTTGCGAACGGCTCCACACTTATTTGTTACGTGTATTATACCTATTTGATTTTATTAATTGGTTTATTTTCGTGGTTGCTAAGGACTGCTTTATTTATACGTTGTTTTCTTTTTTCTGAGTTATTTTTAGAAAACGATTCATGCCCTAAGGCCGATACTAGAAGACTAGCTTTGCTTTCACTAACTGGCTTTGTGACTTCAGCGTTTACCTTGCAATTAATTGGGTAGGAAGGTTACCTAATTAAGTATGCTTTTAGTATTCTAATAATACTTAAAACTGGGTTACAAAAATGGGGATTTTAGATATAACTTGTAGAAAACCATGTAAGTACTTGTTACAACGATTTCAGCTGCCTAAAAGAAAGTCACCAAAAAATTACCAAATTCCTTATATGAATATGTTATCTATTAAAAAATTCACATGATGTTTTTCAGAGCGACGACGTCTTAAAATATTGCAGAATTTGAATAAGTACCTATATTTGGAAGTGCCACTGATAACATAATGGTTCGCAGGTGGTGCAATATCACTAAAGCATCATTATCTCTCTGACATATCTATACGGCTCTTAAACTTTAATTCGCGAATTATTAACACTGATTACAATCTTGATACTCTAAATTGCATTTATAAATATCTTCCTGGGTTCCTTGTGTTCGATAAAAAGAAAAAATAATGAAAAAGAACTGTCGTTTCGATACATCGGTGTAAAGGATCGATTAATAAAACAAAATTCGATGTAACCAAGGTGGTCCCCCAAATAAACTTTATATAATTTGGTATCTAGTTTTACACAATGTACTTAATTCATAAGTTACGAAGGTAATAAACAGTTTATCGCAGTTTAATACTAATACTTCATTATAAGAAGGTAGGCATTCTTAAAAGTAATTACAGTTGTAACACCATAGTAACCGACTCCATTAGGTTATGGGCCCATATCAGCTACGGAAACGTAAATGCGAATATAAATCGAACTTCATCGATTTATCGTAATCGATTAAAATAATGTTTGAAATTAGAAACTCGTTATCGAAACGCTGAGAACTTAGAACGTTGCTCTGTGTTTGTTGGACGTTGGTTTCAGTGAGTACAATGCGGTTTGACCAGCCTTGCAAGGCCGAATAATTCTGTAATTAGTTAATAACGCAGGAATGTTCACAAAAACATATTATCAACTTGATAAATGGTATTTATTATTATGAAAATATTCTGTTTGACAAGTTTGCGATAGATACCTAAGTAATTTACGAGCTAAGTTTTAAAAGTTGTTGTGAACCTTGGCAACCAATTTATTTGAAACATTTTTTAAGGAATCCTTTATTGACAATCTACTGTTACTTCAAATAGTATAATAGAATTTCCTTTGCTTTACCCCAATAACTCATAAATAATTAACAACGTGATAAGATCATTCCATAATTTCTATTCAAATTAAACGCCCGTGCTACCAAGATACAGTATCACCATCGTGAATATCTCGGACCATTTGCGAAGTATTTATCACTTCTTAACAGTCACAATAAGCGGAATGCACGGAATAAATATCCCACAATTATTAGCTAGTGTCTGCGAACACTGAACACGTGCAGGCTTCCAGTAAACAATTCGTTTTGATGGAGCCGGCCCACTAAACAACGAGGGACAGAATATCAGCTTTTTATGTAGGTACCCGAAGAATTCTGAATTTGTCCAGAGCCCCCCGACATTACTCGGTATCTGGGTAACAAAATGTTCGAATATAGTAGTTTACTTTGAGCGTACAACATACCTGCCGGGAAATAAGTATTAATTTCTGCGGCTTTAGGTCAAATATTTACAGAAATACAGGCCAGTTTAACTAAATCAAACAAATTCAAATTATCATCAATGCTGAGCACACTATTCTGTAACGGCCAATGGAAACTTAAAACTGAACTGAAACTTAACTTGTAGGTACCTATATGACTTTCAAACTGAAAATAAATACTCATTTATTTTCAAAAAAAGATCATGATGTCCACCATGATCTTTTCATCAAAATAGATTCAATAGTCGATGCATAATTTTCGATTTCTAGAAATTTTAACCTTCGCGTAGCAAGTGCTACGAAGGTGCTACGAGAAATATATATGTATGTACATTTCATATTTTCAGCCTGAAATCACATATTTTTATAGTTTTTATTACAGAATCTTGTTCCCAGCTTTGTATAGAGTAAAGCTTCTGTCTGTTTTGTTAGTACTCGTACAGTCGAAGTTGCGCGGGCGCCGATCTGCGGTCGCCGCTGTCTCTTGATCCTTGCCGGTGACAGCCATTGTAGTTTAATTATAATAACCAACACTTCCTGTTGTTCAGATAAGCTGCAGCGGCCTACTGATTAGCTGGAACTGCTGGAAGTGATATTATATTTTGGTGCTGAATGTTTGTAGAGAAATCCGACCCAAGAAGAACGTCGTTAGGTACATTTTCAACAGAAATCTGGCCACAGACATTTAAGGCGATTCGGTGTAGCTGTTTGAATTTGATATACCTACCTTGGTATGTTTTTCAAATTGCGGTTAAGCATATCGTTCTCATGTTCAAACTCGGTCAAGAGGACAGTTTAACGGTGCACAAGTATTGCACGAGTGATGTCCAGTGCCGCGTATTTACGCGATCCAATATTCGTTTCCGCAAATAGTTGCGCGGGCGCAGCTGTGCGCTTGTTTTGGCGCCATCCTGTCGAGAAACTTGACCTGCTTATTGTGCTAGAACGCGCACCTATGTGTTACATGCTCGAGCTAGCTGAGTGCAGAGTAAATTCATTCATTTTTCAATTCCTACGAACAAGTCTAGCCTATTAATTGGGAATTGTTTGAATGGGGTTCAAATGTCAGTCTGTCAGTAGATCGTCGTTCATGTAATTGTACAATCTATTTTTGGCCGTTTCTGTAAATTCGCAGCGAAACACATTTTCGTTTACAGCATTGATGGTGAATTCCAGACCTCCTTTATTAGAAGCATTTTGTGAGTCACACAATTTTACAAAGTCGTTCCATTTAAGGCCGAGCAGTCTGGAAACCAGTTTTTTAAAGTCTAAGCGCTTCGGTCAGCACTTTGGGAATGCAACAAGAGAAAAAGTATTATAAACGAAAAAGTATAAACTGCAGGGTCGCTGGGCTGCCGTGGAAACAAAAGCCTTTGTTGGGTTCCACGTATCCAGCGCCCGCGCCGGTGTTGTGTTGCGGAATTCTATAACCAATCGAATGGATTGTTTGCTGAAATCTGATTAGCGCGTGTATGCTTTATTGGTCTGCAGTCGATTTGATTAGAAGTTTCGAAACCTGAATTCTAAATGTTTGTTTGGTCTTTGGCTGCGAATGCGATCTTTATGTCTCGACGGGTATTTGATCTCGGGTACATTTTGGTATCGATCCTATAGAGAAGCTTGGGTTATAAACTTTATAGTTATGTGTTGTAAAAGGAACGTTAAAATAAACTTTTGATTTCTGAATTTCAGTAGTGATGGTTGAGGTTTTACGAGTTGTTTTTTGTTTAACAAGCGTAGGTTTTACTATCTTGTTTCAAGCCAAATGAACTGCTTGAAGTTTTAAAAGATGCACCTAAATATTGCCTCACTCAAGTCGGTGCCATTCAAAAATTGTTGAATTCCTGAATGTACGTTGTGGATCGTGTATTTCGATGTTGACCTACTCTAGACTTCATTAGCAACAGTCTACCTTTGACATTATTTTACGTCTATAAAATAGACGTAAATAATTCACAAAGCGGTGATCAAGATTTAATTGCGATGTGAGTAATCAAGCGGCCGTTGTATTTATGATAATTACTAAGAATATTCATGGGCTTCATTGTGAAACTATGAGAATAATTTATACTAGAAATTCATTATAATTCTACACACTGAGACATAGATTTACAACAATTAACGTTATTGTCACTCCGGCTGGCAAACTGGTAATTAAACTCAGCGCTAACAGTAACACTATCTTTATTAAGGTCTTTTTGCATAAGCGAGCGTTCATAGAAACGCGTGATAGCGCACAATTAAGAGTAATCGCGTCGCAGGCGCAGCTCACAGCTGTGAGTAGGTATCGCAATAATATGAGATGAATGGGGAGCGGAGTGGCGCGGACGTGGCGCCTCGCGGGTTATCGCGGGTCAGCGCAGCTGCGCGCGCGGCGATCAATGGACCGCAGCTGGCTTTGCACAACACACTCGCTAATATTCCATTGATATCTATTTGTCAGTTAACTGTGTGCTTGATAACAGCTTCCTGTTTTTCTCCAGCAGAAGATAGTAACAGGATCTGCTTAAGAGATAAGTGGGTGACATCACTGTGGAGTGCAATATGCGTGCGTCTCATCTCAACTATTGTAAATATAGATATTATCGATAGTGTTACATCATTATGAAAATCAGGCTCTTTATATAGTCAACACCAGTCGCTTGTTACAGAGACTTTAAACAATATAAGGTGTCATTCCACGCACGTATTCATGTAATATGTCATTTTGAACAATGCGATGTTGTTAAAGCTTGGCTTCGCATTTCTGCATGCGCTTGAGTTGCACAGCTCGCACACGGCCCGCCGCCGGCGCCGGCGTCGCGACCTGATAGTAATGCTGCGTATGTATAAATTACCGCCACCGTATTGGGTACAGCCACTTAGAATGAATAACGCCTGTGTAAACGGAGCATGTATTGTTGAATCATCTGCGAATACGACACCCGATCGTTATGTAGGTGTACATTCTACTAGGAGATGCTAAGCTATTTAAATGGATAGTAAGTAGTAATTCTTATATGAAGACCATAACGTATCATGTAACATGGCATCGTTGAACAGCTCTTCAGAGATTTTATTCGTATGTTCTTCTCCATCTCTCAAAGGACGTCAAGAGTTGTTATGATGTTGTGGAGCATAAAAATATACAATGTATAGTCATAGTGGAAAGTATAGGATGAGAAGTTTGTAACTTCAGCTCGATCTATACAACCTGTAACAGAATAAACGCAAAACCTCTTAAGGGGTCATTGAACTCATCATTATGAACAACTTTCACTATGGGACCAATACTGAAATCGCGAAAAAAAAATCGACTCCCCCATACATTTCTGTGCGCATAACTCGACAAAATGTACTGAAAAGCTGCGATTTCGGGATTGGTCCCATAGTAAAAGTTGTTCATAATGATGAGTACAATGACCCCTTAAGAGGTATTATGTTTATTCTGTTACACGTTGTATATTGAGCCCAACTACTCGTAGATAACGTGCCTTTTTATTTCATCGCTATCTCTTCGCTACATCATGCACTGTGCAACAGATTTAGACTACGTGCTGACACCTCTTGTTTTATTTAGTGCAGTACTATTGGCACTGTTGAATTTCATTACTTACAGAAATTACGATTTTATACACGGATTTGACGATATTATGGGTGGGCACGCACATGACGAAGTTATGGATGTGGCTATAACGGCTTCAGATGTGATAGTGCTCATAATTCTTGTGGTTATACTCTTCTTGGCGGGGACATATCTTCTGAAGCGGCTAAGAAGGCAATGTATTGAGTGCATCCAGAAGGAGATACAGAAAGAGCTGGATGCTGCCGCTGCGCAACAGCAAACTGTGAAGCTTGAAGTCTATGAAGTAAATAGTTTGGTGAAAAATATATAATTATGTAAGTTGATTTGTGTTTTATTTCTATTCATATTTTACTGATTAATTGAAGTAACAGCTAAAGGACCGGTTTCTGAAACGAAAATAATCGCAATATTAATTGTCAAAGGCGACTTGCCTCTGTGATTGTGTGTAGGAATTTGATGGGTCAAGTTAAAAAATGTTTTACAGTGTAATGTAGCGATAGTGACTCGTAACTTATTATGATAATAATAATACAAATGTTTATTTCTACACAGAAAAAATACAATAAACACCGCTAAACTAGGCCAAAAGCCTGTGTTTAGGAGCCAAAGTTCCTTCAGGTATCTTCGAACAATATGTGTCATACAACTACATACATATATTGTTCGAAGAACCTTCGAAGCGAAGAACCAACCGTAAGAGTCTGTATTTTTAAAAGATTTACCGACTGTTTATGGCTTTTGTTCATAACTTAGTTTAATGTATCCTCAAATTCTAATAAAACATATCCATCCCATGTGTTGGACACACGCGCCATCTCATATGGTCCATGGCCCGTGCTTCACAATTATTTGTTGAAGAAATTTTTATGGCTAAGATCTTGCCAGATACATAACTCAATATGAGATTAGATAAGTAATAAAGTTGTATAGTATAGATTTTGCCGTTTAACTTGGTAATGACGCATCTGCTTTAGTTGAATTTCAAAAACGGAAATATAGACATAAAGCCGTCCTGAAAATCCTAAATCGACATCTTTCGTGAAGTATCATGTTTAATTCCTATTGAAAAACAATAGGTACGTACATATGTGTAGGTACTGTCCAAGTTCCTACGAAGAGGTATTAAAGAAAAGGCAACAACCGCAATTGATATACGAAAACGATAAAAACCATAGAGTAAATGAGCACTTTACATAATACTGTAGATTTGTCTATGTGGCGGTTAATAACATAGACATGACGTGTCGTATTATGAATGGCTCTGAACTAGTGCTGTATGTGCTATAAAACAGGAAGGTAAGGTAATCATAACACTGAATAGGCAATATGGTGCATATACTCAGAATTACTCTAGTTTGTCTCTTAGGTATTAGTCCGGTCAAAGTACACATCATGGTGTTCGGTAGACTTTTTACATCTTATTTAGTTACCAATATAATCCTAATTTATACTAATATATAAAGCTGAAGAGTTTGTTTGTTTATTTGTTTGCTTGAACGCGGTAATCTCAGGAACTACTGGTCCGATTTGAAAAATTCTTTCAGTGTTGGATAGCCCATTTATCGAGGAAGGCTATAGGCTATATATCATCACGCTAAGACCAATAGGAGCGGAGCAGTAATGAAAATTGTGACGCAGGCGAAGTTGCGCGGGTCAGCTAGTAATATATAAAATTCTTCCGTTACTAAGTGACTGACAGACGACGCACAGCCGAAACAACTGGCTGTAGAAAGCTGAAAATTGGCATTTTGGTTCCTTGGGGAGTGTAGGGGATATAATAGAGGGAGTAAGAGAGGATTTCCCGAAATTCTTATGGGAATAGGAAAAAACGGGATATGTGCCAACGAAGTCGCGGGAAAAACTAAGATATAAATAAAATGTGTGAAAAAAAAAATTCAAGCCCAAGAATCAAACAAATTATAGTTTCTTACATTTTCTCGTAAACGGTTAGAAAGATCAGTCGTAAACGGTAATTTTAGATCATGCAATTATTTGGTATAATTGCATGATCTAAAATTACCGTTTACGACTGATCTTTATAGTTTTATAGGAAATTATGCAAATTGAATTGTCTATTTTGACCGAACTAAATTATACTTATTATGTTTTCCATTGTGAGTTGAAAATTATTAATATCATTATTGAATGAATGAAAAGCTTCATTATTTAGCCATGAACAGTTATCCATTATGTTAAATACAATGCAATAACCAACAATAACAGTAAACAGTAACAATGGAGATTGCGCGATGCGGCGCGCGCGCAGATGTCATGAGCTCGCGAGTACACCTGGAGGTCAACGGTACTGGGTTAATATTGACATTCGGTCATGGGTTCCGTACCAAAAAAGGAACCCTTACGGTGTGACATCATCTGTCTGCCGGGCTGTCTGTCACAGCTGCTTTTTATTAACGTTTATGATAATGCTAATTTAATTTAAATCATAAAAGAAGTTAATAATGTCGGCTCAAAATATAGTGTTCAATTAGTGAGAAAGAAATTGGCTATTAAAATGTTTTTGTGTGAAGTGGAGCGGAAAGTGTTTTGTTTGCAGTAATACCACGAAACGTAATAAAACTATAAAGTAGGACAATAATACGTGTGTTTATTCATAAACCTATCATCAGCTCATCATAGACTCAGTAGAGCAAACCCTAATAAAACACCGCTACACATTCAAATCCGCAAGTAAAAGTGTCTAATAAAAATCTTTCAGCGCATTCAATGATCGTAACAATAAAAATCGATGTCAGCGCCAACGTATTTTAGCATCTGTCGGCGGCAGCCGCCGGTGACATGTGGGACTGAACCAACCCTTAGTAGATGAGGGGCGAGTTCCACCACCAGGTGACCCAGCTACCGCGCATATGTAGCCGCGGAGCCACGGAGCCACGTGTGGGGAACCCCTCTACAGGTGCCCTACATCAATGGCCCATTGTCAGCCACTCCATTGACAAATGTTTGGCATTTGGCGCGCAATTTTGGCGGGATTACCGCGCACACAAAAGGGTTGTTTACCCTGACGGGTCAACGAGGCTTGCTTGTCTGTTGACGACGAGATATTGGTTACAAACTTTGTATGTGCCACTTTTCGGCTCTTGACGATTTATCATAGGGTAGTAAGTTTTCCAAACACTAATAATAAGCTTAATTCTCCCTATTATTAAACACGCAGATGTCTTTTTATTGATACTTTTTGCCCATTGAACTTTACCGACCCTACAATGCAAATTTCCCTTTTCAAGAAACGGTTCTTTCTTATGAACATTGTCCATTTGTCCCCTAAGCCAACTGGCCCGCTTCCCATGATTAAGATTCCTTAAGGAACCCTCGCACAGGTGGCCTGATTAAGGTCAAGGTGTTCCCAGCGCGACGGGTCGCTGACCACGTCTCGAGAGACCGACAGACCATGGATGACCGTTGCTATTTAATATGCGTAGATTTTTACGTCTCTATTCAAAGTGGGAAGGCAAACAATTGTGCATCCGGTTACTTTTAGGTAAGTACCTATTATTGTTGCTGCAACTGTTTTTCTGTAAAAAGATAACTTGATCTCACTGTGCCCCTTATATTTCATGAAGTCGTGAGACATTGTAAATCTATTTCAGTAGGGAATGTTATCAAACAATGTCTTGTATTTAATAAAATAACATAGTATGTCAGTTAAAAACCCCACTTATTTATTGGATTGTCGACAGAAGCCTCGACACACGACTAGAGCCTATGATTAATACTTGACGGCCAAGTTATTTCTAAGTCATCATCATTATCATCATATCAGCTGAAAGATGTCCTCTGCTGGACATAGGCTTTCCCCAAGGGGGGTTTCTGCTATAATCGCCACGCTTGGCAGGCGGGTTGGCGATCGCAGTGTTTGGTGTTGAGTTTTACAGAGAACGCTGCTGCCCATTCTCTGGCGAGTCCCTTAGTCGCCTCTTACGACACCCACGGGAAGTGATGGGATGGTATTATTCTTTTACGGTACCATACGGCACCGGCCGACACCATACGGCGTCGGACACCGTACGGGTATTTCATAGTAATAATATCTTTCTGTCTCGGCTTCTCCCAACTTTGTTGAAGTCGGCTTCCAGTGTAATCAGATGTAGCTTAGTTCCAGTTTTTACTAAATTACCTCAAATATGAAACCCTCACTTTAACTTTGAACCCCCGATAGGACTAATGCAGTGACAATAGAAGGAACGCAGTACAACGACACACATCCTGCAGCACATTACCAGCCAGTCGCCAGTCACCGTCGCAGTTCACAACGACTACTTCCTCATTAGCAGCCAGTAATCGTCGCTTCCGCTGCATCGTACGACAAATAACTGAGTTTACATACTCGGAGCTCTTGTTAGTTTAACTTGCATTCTCAAAAACTTTCCTCAAGATTAATCCGGCCAAGTTCCTGAAGTTTTAGCAAATGAATACCAATCACAATAAGGCTAAGATCGTTTTTAGAATGGAATAGAAAACATTTATTCGACACACACAAAAACACATGCATACAAAAAACATACACACACAAACACATAACAAAACAAACACATACATACAAACAAACAACACATACAACACAATACAATACAATACATATTTTAGAACCATGCTCAAAAATGGAGCGAAAAGGGTTTGAGTTAATGTATATTTTCCTGTCCTAGGATTAACGTTAACAGTTACCTAGTTACTTACATTTTTTACCCGGATTAGGTACCTAAAAGCAGAGATTTATTAGCCACTAGCTGCCGCCCGCGGTTCGGCTTGCGTGAATGTCGATAACTATCACAAGGTAACAGACTCCCGGGGTACAAAGACCTCCTTTGTGTTATTCCAGACTATACCTCTGCGCCAACAATTTCATTAAGACGTTCTGACGTGATTGAATAACAAATATCCATCCATTCCTCCCAACATCCAAACTTTCGCATCTTTACATAGTATAAAACAAAGTCACTTTTTCCGTTTGTATGCAGAGGGCACTCTAGTCGGTAACTCTTGGGCCTTTCTCCATACAAACGCATTCCGCTGTTTTCTTCGTGGGTAATGCTGCTAGAGCAATGAATTTCCAAAAGATCTAGATCGAATTAATACGTGCCTCTATCATTTTCTTTTTTCCAAAACATAATTACTTAAAGAATTATGACAATCTAAAAACCCGAAAAAGCAGTCCGTTTTTACCGCTATGTTCAGACAAATTTGATAAGTTTTTAACAAAATAGAAAATAATAGTTCAGTTTTGAAGAAGAATACAGCGGATTACAAAATGTCTTTTGATCAAGGTTTTTATTGGTAAAATCAGCCTCTGCTGTAGTTGTCGCTTTCGCACTTTACTTGATAGGGCGCAGCACGACGGCATCGGCAATAGTTTCTTCAAATACCTATTTTTCATATTCCTCGGGACTAGAGTCCCCTTTAAGGATATATTTTAAACTACGCAACGGATTTTAATGCGGTTTTCATCAAAAGACAGTGATTCAAGAGGAAGGTTTATATGTATAATTGATCCCGAAAACGGGAAAATGGGATACGCGGGTACGAAGTCGCAGGCAGTAGATAGCTAGTTTATAATAAACTAGTGGACGTCACGCGGTTTCACCCGCGTAGTTCCCGTTGCCGTGGGAGTACGGGGATAAAATATAGCCTATGTTACTCCCTAATAATGTAGCTATCCATTGCTGAAAGAATTTTTCAAATCGGTCCAGTAGTTTCGGAGCCTATTCATTTCAAACAAATCTTTCCTCTTTATAATATTAGGATAGACATACATTTTGCTATTTTTTATTATGTTACCAAATTGTGCACATTCAAACATGTTTCCAAACTGCAGAATAAGGTTACATACCAAATAAGAACATACACAAAGTAATTAATATGTGGGTTTTTATAAATCTATCAAGTTCATATTCGGAGTTCGTTAATTTGTTTATAACTTAGACTGCCAATCAAGTTCGCAGAGTGCCCATATACGACATGTTATAAAAGTGGTAACATAAATGCCATACTAGCTTCTACATGCGGCTTCGCCCGCGTAGGAAGTATTTTATTATCCCAAGGAAACATACAACCGGGATGAAAAGTAGGTATCCTATGTCCTAATCCAGTCTATGCGTGTGTCAAGTGATTTCAAAAGCTGCGGTTTATACGTTATAATTTAACAAAAAGACAGACACACTTTCGCATTATAAAACCTACTTAGTATGGAGTATGTGGATAGTATGGATATGTATGGATTTCGCAATACGCTATTAACAATGACCTCAATCGTTAGAAATTTACGTAATAACAACAACAATGTGCTTTTACATCGAAACGATTTACGATCAGAGAGCGCGCGTGACCGCAGGAGTCGTGCGCCAGGTGCGCGCGCAGCGACACCTAATTGGCGCATACCGAGACGCCTTCGTGTAATTGGACGTCATTTACAGAAATTGTTCGCTGATTGGTCGATATAAATGTCATGTGAACCTCCACACTGGCCGTTAAGAAATTCATATTTGAAATTAATCTTAGTTCCAAATCCGAAAACTATGTATTACATAGTTCTAAAATCAAAATATGAAGAAGTAAACTTTTTAGTTTATTGGAGGTAATCTTTACAAGCACAACCGATTACGTTTCTTTAAATGATAGAAAGCTAATTGCTGAGTGCGATACGCTACTTTTGCCCTGAAATAGCTTGTTTCTTGTGAGACAGACTTCGGGGGTCAGGCTATGACTAAAAGTTAGTTAATAGTACCTACAAAACTTGTAAGGACTTCGGTAAGCGATTTATAATAGCACCCTTGAATTCTAACAGTTGGAGTAAATCAGTTAGTCGTTGTATCGTGTTTAGACACCGTGATTCCTGTGATTCACTTTTTCAACTCTCGCCGGTCATTCACCAAAGCGCATCAGAGCAAAACGAAGAATTATGAATAAAAAGGTGCGTCGAGGAATCACGCTGTGTAGACACCCTAGTCGAAGGAAACGGCTGGGAGATAATCACGGTAAGGAGCTGGTCGGTAATGTTCGAAGCAAGTCGGTAATGTTCGGAGCAATTGGGCGAAGACGGCTGTACTCTGTAGGTACGGAGATAATGTGTGGTCACCCCTCGCAGGAAGTCCAATTTGCGTGATTACAGATGTGAGCGAGATTTACTGTGGTCCGTAAGTGCATATTACATGTCATTGTTACTCGTATAATTTAATTTCAAGAAATTGTTTTGTATGCGGTTTGTTAGTTGTAATTGAGTTATTTTAGAATCGGCCTGTGTTTTTGTGTGATTTCTGAGCGAAAGATGATTAGCCTCACATACTATTAATCAGTATAAGACACACACAATACTATCTTACCATTAACAGTAATGCTGAGTAACTAAGTACGTGAGGAACAATCAAAATTAATTGATTTTGATGTTCTATCGTAGGTACTTAGATGTTATTTCGATTGGTATGATCATAAAACAATACAATGATTGATTACCTACACATAATGTAGCAGTAATAAAAAAAACAGCTCGCATTTTGATTTTACAGCGTACTGTTGATCTCTAAACACGTGTTCTAGAAAAAGGGAACTTTGCTATTAAAAAACTTATCATTATTTGGACCTAGTTATGCAAAACAGAATCAACCCACACAATGACAGTTTTGAGAAAAAGCGATTTTTGACAAAATGTTGTATACAATAAAGTTGTTTGTTACTTTGAATAAAGTTTATTTAGAATATTGTACCAAATAGTTTGTTCTATGTATACAAATATAATATTGATGAAAATCATTAATATTTTTAATAATAATAAAAGGAAAACTCGTTGGTTCCTTATTGCAAAACTGTCTGTGTGTGGATTGGTTCTTTGTTAATTTATCATTATGCCATAAATTTATAGGAAAAAAATTAAAAATCTCATATTTCTTTAAAATTATATCCATTTATTTCTTCACTTTATTACATAAAATCACACTTATTACACGTATCTTTCTTAAGAGGCTTGGTGCGCAGGTTAAATTTATTAAAAATAACTGCTTGACTTTTGCAGCAGACAATATTTTCATGCCGGCGGTTTTCGCTTCATCGCTGTATAACTTGTATATTTTTGATAAAGTCATGTCTGCTCTCAAAAACTTAGCACCTTCTGTTTTTTCTCGTTGATAGTGGGATACATATGTCGGCAACCTTTTAATAAGGTTAATAAAGAACTCCTCGCTTTCAGGAGATGCTCTATTGCAACCGCCATGCACACCACGATTATCTGTAATGCAACTGTTTGATCGCATCTTACAAAGCGACGTATTTATTCGTTTCCCGACGTCTGTAATGTTTTGACAAACATATCTCTACAAACTGATACACCATCTAGAAAATATTGGCGTGAGTAAGACTTTTTCTTTGAAACTTTGGTTTTATTGTCAGTTGCAACGTAACGACGCTTCACAGGTTCCTCTTTTATTAAAGCAGTTAAAAACATACTTTGCGCATTATAAGATCCTACGGAATAAAACTTATTAAATTGAGCCAATGTATTTTCTACTGAAACATTTTCGTGGCATTTTTTAGGCAACTGCATTGAAAATCTATACATTTTTTAGGACTGACAATCTTTTTCCTCGAGTTGACATAAAACAAATTTGTGTACTTTCGTTTCTTCCTTTCTTCCCGCGATAGCTCACCATATTTTGACTTTCTACCTTTTTTTGGCCTTCCCATGGGCTGTATTTCAGTTACTAATGGTTCAGTTTCGTGAACATAACAGATCCTATGCGTAACCTATCATTATTAGATTTACCATTGTCAGATATTATAGCAGACTCTAAAACAGAAGCCATCTCATCATCGACTTGCGCAATTTCCTGTTGAGCACTTTGAGGTCCTAAATTTACTGGTTCTGGTTGATGACTTGCGATCTCGTTTATTCCGTTAGGTATTTGGCTGATTTCTGCATATGCAGTACCAGATATCAAAGAAATTGAATCATTAGAGCTATCATCACTCGAGGCATAATCCGCATTAACACAGTAGTTAGGATCTCTTACCGAATCATCGCTATCAATAAATAATGGAGCTTCTCCACTTCTCAAGCTTGCGATCGTTGACGTATCAGATAAACCTTCAGTGTTCAAATAATTATTATCCGTTGAATCAGCTAAAATATAAAACAAAGACGCTGTTTCCGGAGACATAGGAGGAAGCAGTGAAACACTTTTTTCAGCAGATGTCTCGGTAAGGGAATTTGAGGTTAGTAAAGCATTATTGGAATTGATATCTGCCCATAAAGCTGCAGAAGTTTCATTACTTTTAGCAATGACTGGACGCGGGGTCAGCGGTGAGTATGGAGGTGGTTCTATGCTTTTTTCAACAGCAGTTTCAATATCATCAGTAGCAATAGAAGTAAGTATTGTTTTATTTTCCTTTACCAAATTAGTAGCGAAAGTCAGCGGAGGAGACAGAGGACACTGGGAAGCTTCAACAGAGACGGTAATTAATTGAGCAGACAAATTAGGAAATCTTTTTTTCTTTGCAAATCGTTTTTTCATGCGAATTATTAACCACACCGTGCGTACTAAATCTTCTTCGCTTGCGCAGCAAATCTAGAATAATAGCCTGCTTTTAATCACAAATTGCTCATTTCAACATACCTGTAGAGTCAATTAAGCCTTTTCTGTTATTTAGATTGTTATTTAATTTATAATTTGAAAAATATGTCTTTCGTTAAAAAAAAACCCTACTAATATTACATGCGAAAGTAATTTTGTATGTCTGTCACAGAACTGAAATGTAGTTAAGCCCCTTTTCCGTATTACAGAAGAAGTACTAAAGTAACAGCACGCAAAAAAGGCATTCAAAAAGCAAAACATACAGAAATAACATAAATAATACTTGAAGAAACCTGCATTGGACTGCTTGGTCGAGAGTCATCATAAAAATCTGAAAAATAATAATATTTATAAGGCAAACTAGTTTAACATTATTACCTAACTTCCAATAATGTTAACACAAATAATTATTATTATGAATGTTAATATACAAAGGATGTGAACTTTTACGACCCGGTTTGTTTAAAACATGATTTATTTAGTTATAATCGTGCAACAAACTGAAGAAATTACTAAGTAAAAAGTTTGAAGAAACAACAAATCTTTTTATTACCTCAAAACTATTTACATACCTTGATTATCATTCTCTTTATCATCTGAATGATTGAGGCAGCTAGAATACATAGTTGCTATCCTGGTGTTCACTCTCTTCATTGTTGGAAAAAGTAAATCAATTTTATTAAAAAAAAAATCACACAACGTACCGAACGTCTAAAATCTAGTGAATGACAATAATGTATGTAGGAATCACTGATTTGGATAAATAATTTTATCAAAGAGTTTATTACACAACACAGATTCAAAGGACATGACTACTTAGATGTTGTAAATAAAGTTATATCATCAAGGAACCAAGTTGTGTGAGTCTTTGTAAACATATAGGATTATGCCTATTTTAATATGCAAACAAGAACCAATCCGCATGGTTCCTCTTTTTTGATTACAAAATAAAAAATGCAAGGGACCATGTGGTATGGGTCGTTATAAAAAAAAACAATTTGAAGGATTTTTAGGATTATTGGGTTACTATGAAGCATGGATCTTGTTAGTTTATTGAACAACTGCTGTTATGTTGGTTGATAACTTTGTCATAGAAATGTTTTGTTCAGTCGAAATTGTCAGATCATTTTGATATTTACAGGGTCGATAGAAGGTTCATTTTTGAAAGCTTCTGTGTCCTTATCTCGATTTTGGCATATGTGTGGATTGGTTCCTGTTTGCATAACTAGGTCCATTTATCAAACATCTTCTTTTTAGGATTCCGAAAAAAAAAGGAACCCTGATAGGATCACTCGGGTGTCTGTCTGTCATTCCGTCTGTCACAGCCAATTTTCTCCGGATCCACTGGACCGATTCTGTTGAAATTTGGTACACATATGGACTTCTATGACCCAAACACGGACGCGTTACGTAAATTATTAAATTTGTAGTATGGGGGTCCAACTAAAAACTTAAAAAAAAGTTATTTGAACAATATCGTGTGACATATCAAATAAAAGAGCTTACTGTGAAAGTTTTAATTATATTTTTTTCATAATTTTAAAATAAATGGTTTTGAAGTTATTCAAGAAATTAGACGATAAATGACCATTCCCCCCCTTATCTCCGAAACTACTGAGCCTAAAATTTTGAAAAAAAAAGGAGATAATAGATCTTTACCTATAGATTACAGGAAAACCTATTAGAAGTCTGTAGTGTTAAAATAACATGTTAAAAAAATTAAATTCGTTCGGAACCCTGAGCACGCGAGTCCCACTCGCACTTGTTTTTATTCACACTCAACGAACTCCCAACAAGATACGAGTATTAACGCAACCTACACATAACCACAAAGGTCACAATAATTATTATCCTTTTTACTGGCACCTACATCACCTGAAAAAAAAAACATAAATCTATTTGAAAAAGGAACCTCACAAGGAACTACGGTCAGTGCTCACAACGACTTGTGTGTATAAGCTTGAAGCATAACGCACCCTCTTTAAGTCGGTCACGGGGTGGGCACAGTGATTGCTATGCTCCTTGCACTCCTGAGTGCTGCTTCGGTGAGCAGCTGCCAGCTGAGACGTAACTGAAGGTAGATTGTAACCGACGATGATTTCATTGCCCTTATTATTGTCTGAAGGAACTTTCTAAGTTTATGTGTTGTGGGTGGCTAAACAAAGCATTTAGTTAGAGGAACGTGAAGCATTTGTGTTAGAAATATTTTTTCAAGATTATCTGCTAGAAGAATTAATTCATATTGTTTTTTTAATCCTCACACAGTCAATCCTTCTTTCGAAGGCTCTCTGTCTAAGCATCGACATTTATTTAAATGCAACGTAGAAACTGTTTTAATCTAAAAACCTGAAAGACAAGAAACATTACCTACAAAATAAATATTAGTTAATGCTATGCCACAACATTATTCCCCGAATTTTAAAGGTTCGTCTAAATCTTATAACAGATAGAAAAACCCACACAAAACAATTTTATTGTAGCTTTGATGTGGTCCCTTCACTATTTCAGTGGTCAGGTCAGATTCAGTGGCGTAGCTAGTCTCAAAGGGCCCTGTATCCAAACATTGTTGGGGGGCCCGTTTTTAGGGGTATTGTTTTTTTTTTTTAAATATCGGCCCTACTAGCTAAAGATTGTGTTGGCAGGCCACGAAGGACACGTTGGCAGGCCCTTGTTGTCCGGGGGCCCCGTATTTTTAATACGGCTGATACGGCCGTAGCTACGCTCCTGGGCCCCAAAAGTCTGCTATTACAATAATGTCAGAATGGTCTATCATTGATTTCATAATGGTTGATTTTGACAAGATTCTATGCCATTTCTTTCAATGGAGTGTCAGTGGTTGACCACTGACACTCCAAAAATATAAAAGCGTCATTATGACTTTCCAGTGGTCAACCATTCTGACACTATTGTAATAGCAGACTTGGGGCCCTGGTCAGATTCCACCAGTGTTCACTCATACACAACGAGAGTATAATTCATATACCACGCATGAATACTTAATTAGTATTCCCACGGCCTTGTTTTGGTTAAATAGAAGGATATCCTCTTTCCACCTGACCATGACCGTCGGCTCCTCAAAACGCTCGATTTATGGCACCGTTCAACCGTGAAATTGCCTTGTTGTCTATAAATTATCCCACAAAAGTGAAACCTCTTGTTTTGTTTTTCAATTCGATAATAAGCATACTTCATTGACGATGTTCCACAGTGCGTTGGAAATAAAAGAAAACGTTTTGTGACACCGTTTTCTAGTAAAAACGGCCAAGTGCGAGTCGGGGTCGCACACAAAGTTCCGTACCACAAACTGAAAAAAAAACACGTTCCTTGTAAGGGTAGCTCCCTTTAATTTTAATTTAGTTTAATTTTTATTATTTGTTGTTATAGCGGCAATAAAAATAGACAATCTGTGAAAATTTCATCTGTCTACGTATTACGGTTCTTGAGATATAGCCCGCTGACAGACGGACGGACGCTTAGTAATAGGGTTCCGTTGGTTAGCCTTTGGATACGGAACCCTAAAAAAGTAGGTAGCAGTTTAACAGTAACAGCTGTTGGTGGTTGTAACACTTGAAACCGTATTAGATGTGGATTTAAAAAAAAAAACAAAATTAGTGAGTAAACAAAATATGCGACTCATGTGCGAGATAGAACCTTTTTTTAAGTATGGGAAATCATCAAATGACTCCTCCCACTCTGGGTGAAGCAGGAGGGAGTGTCAGACTCTTACTGACTAAAACCCATCCGTGTTCATCCTAGTGCCGTTTGCGTTCCAGGGCCACGGTGACTCTTTCGAACCAAGTCCGCAGCGCGAGATAGAGCCATGACGCTGGTTTTCAGCCACAGCCGTTGACTAGTTGCTAACTTACATAGTTTACCTGTTGTTATTTAACGTTACACTATCTTTAACTTATTCAAACTTAAGATAAATACTTCAAATGCCTGTTCAAACGTTACAATCACAATCAAGCCACATAAAAGTAAAACGCCCACCAAAAGTTAAACATTATCTACTGTAATTCGTAACACACATTTCCGCCATAAAAACAGTTCGATCAGACGTCAGACCGACTCAATGTATTTTCAGAACAAATAAATAGTGTTTAAACTGTGAAGCTATGGAAATTAAGCGTGGACGCATGGCCTGCGCGCCGTGGAAATCGTTTGTACTAAGTTCTGTGCATGTATTAATAGTAGAGGTAACAATACACAGATCGCGGCTGCGCGTGCGCTGCGTGTGGCCGAAGCTTTGGAAGATGAAGACCAATGGCTATTGTGAATGTTCGTGATGTTTATTGCGTTTTCCATTGTTTGTGTCTTTCAAAGGTAACCTTAAAAATTGCCACAGCTAATGCGTCTTTACTGATCGAAGTAAAACTTGGAGGACTGTTATTATGAAAACCTTAAGTAGTAATTTGATTACTTTACAAATATTTATGATGTTTATAGCCAAAAAAAAACACAACCAATGGAAAATTAATTGTGTTTTTCAAAGGTAACCTGAAAAATTAGCATAGCTAACGATACCGACCGAAGAAAAGGCCGAGAACTGTAATTATAAAAATCTATGATAACCTATAAAAGGTTATTTTGACTTTATAAATTAATTTGAATGTGATAAATGACAAATTGATAATTTAATGTTACTCTATTAATTGAATACCTATGGGTCTTTACCTGAAATAAATGTATTTTATTTTATTTTTTATTATGAGATGAAGTTGTAATTTAATTACTTCATAATCGTGTGTGTTGTGAAAGACACAAACATCGGAAAAGACTTTAAAGTCTTTTCCGATGTTTGTGTCTTTCAAAGGTTACCTGAAAAATTAGCATAGCTAACGCGCCTTTAAATACTGACTGAAGAAAAGTCAGAGGACTGTTATTATGCAATTTTTTCCGAATTCCAACGATCTGAAGTTGTAATTTGATTACTTTATAATCGTTTACGCGAAATTCAGAACGACGACGTTCAGAATGTCCATCAATATGATGACACGATGGGGTTGGCGTATCCATGTGGATAAAAACCCCGTGTTAAATAAAAAGAATTTAAAAAAAAATATGATGACGCTCGAAACGTTCGCACTAATAAGTATCAGGTGTACAATATTTATAACGCGATAGCTCAAAGTTAGCGGCGTCCATTAAAATCACGTTATGAGGTAATTACTCGCGGCTAGAGGTATCTGTACTTATGAGTTCGTGATGTGAGACATTAATCTTGTTGCTAAAGTTTGAGAAGCTGCGGTGTGAAACGTGTTAATCATTATGATGATTTCGTGCCCCTAATTGTGTACTGTAGTGCTATTCTCTAACAACATTTTCGTATCTCGACAGTAGATTCGAAGTGAGTTTCAAATGAAGATCTTTATGTTGTGTGCAATAAAGCTCACTTTGTGAGTTTTATCACTCAGGTGAAGCTCGATATCGAAATAGTTTCTTACAGAATAGACTAGCTGTAGTGCTATTCTGTAAGTATCTCGACAGCGGAATCCGAGGTAAGGTATCAAATTCGTATTTGTATAAGACTTATGTTGTGTGTAATAAAGTTAGACTAGCAGCTAGTCTATTCTGTAAATAACTATTTCGATATCGAGCTTCACCTGAGTGACAAAGCTCACAAAGTGAACTTTATTACACACAACATAAGTTATTAGATTTCGTTCTAATGGCCAATTCCCATAACGGATTTTATAACCTACCTGGTCCTGAATGTATAAAGACCTCCGATTACTAAATCAAGTATTAGAAGTAAGGTAGTTCTCAAAGTCTACTTTAAGACGGATTAACACGTTCTTAACTCAAACCCACACATAACCTTGATTTTTTAAAATCATTTTGTCAAAATAATTCAATATTTTCCGCGTATCTAAAGTGTCTCAAGAAGATGAAAGTCTTCTTTCTCATCAAATCGAGCCTGAGAATGAACTTAATAATTGTATTTTACAGAAATAGACCTTCTCAAGTTACAACTAGCAATCACTTGACGACATGCGACAGTTCTAAGAAATCCCCTGTAGGTGGGAGAGTAATTAAATGCTTTAAGTTCAGTAATTATAAAAAAAATCTCGCAATAAATTCTATCAGTCATAGTGGTATCCGTATAGGTATTTAATAGCACCAGGATCTTTATATTTTAACATGATGATATTTTAACGAGATGAATCACAGTAAAAAAGTTATGAATCCTGCCGGACCTGATATGTAAGTAACTTTCTTGTACAAGTAGGGTGACCAACTGAGTGGGGACTGGACATTGGACAGGTATTTTCAGCAGTGCTATTCTGCAAAACACCGTGAAAAAATAGACGAAGTGATCCTGAAGTGAGCTGTCAACTATTAGCATTAAAAGAAATGACGGTTCACTTCTCCTAAGTTTCCACGATGCAATGTTTACAGAATAGACTGACTCGCTTCTCTTGTTTACGGTATTTTATACAAACTCGCAAGTCCTCATTCTCGGAAAAAACATGAACCGTTTTTATGTAACATAATACGCATACTCAAGATAACTAGGTCTAAAAAGTTAGATTAGAACTTATTCGTAAAAGAGTTTAGTGAAATAGTGCGAACCATTTCAAATTTTTGAAAATGAAAAGTCACTCTCTTACTTCTGTCACTTCTTCCTTAAGTGTATCTGTTTAATTGCTTCCCACGGTGACACATACATCTTATACTTCAGTCACCTTCCTTCACTAAAGTTAACTAAGTTACATCTCAGTTTCAGTTAATTATGGTCACCGCTGTGATTTCAGTCTAAGCAGCATACATAAGGTGGAAGCTCAGCCACCTGCGTAGCTTCCCACGGTGACACATACATCTATACTTCAGTCACCTTCCTTCACTAAAGTTAACTAAGTTACATCTCAGTTTCAGTTAAGTATGGTCACCGCTGTGATTACAGTCTAAGCAGCATACATAAGGTGGAAGCGCCGGCACCTGCGCAGCTTCCCACGGTGACTCATACATCCTTGCGGTCCACACTACATACTATCCTTCCTCCCGCGGTTGTGCCTGCGGTTTTTTAACGGATTCAGCTGTGAAATCATGATAATTAGGTGTGACATCTTATGTAAGATTAGTTCTGTTGTAAACTAACCGATCAGTTTTTAAGAATTTAAAAACAGTTAGTAGACCAGATAAAAAAAGGTACTGTTATCTCATATAATAAATAATTTAAATTCCTAGGAAATAGTTTTATTTGTTTGAACTTTTTCAAAACATCATTTTCTGGGTGGTCAAATACTTTGAGTATTACGTACTTACTGGCCATAGTTCATTTTAACAGTTTTGTGATACTGGCTCTACTCAATCAATAGCAATCACGCGGCGCTCACACGGTATATTTCTAATAGCTATTTACCCAGCTATCTTGCTAAATAGTTGTTTGTACTTAATTATTGTCATTAATAGGAACACATACGACAGTAAGAATGTACTTAAGTAGACGTGTCACTTACACTTACACACATCACGAGGTACGAGATAAACAAAAAGTATTCTTCTATAATTCCTCGCTACATGATACACCTGCGTACGTTCCCACGATATCTCGATAATCATGGGAATTATCTATGCGTCTGTCTTTACGTCAGCATTGATTTCTGAAACAATGATCTTTTGTTGGCAATTATTTTTAAATAAAACTGTTATTTACGTCATCATGGTGTTTGGTGTGGAGAAGACACGAGGAGGTCTAAAGATAACACAAACCACCGCCGCCGCTTATGTCACAATATGCGTCGTAGAGCAGGGGCCTATTGAACAAAACCGACCGGTGACAAGTGAAAAGCGACAATCTGACAACTCGACAATTTTGTACGTTTATTTCATACATTCTCTGCTAAACAACACCTGTCGTGAAATTGTGACGATTATGTCAGTTTTTGAGAAATTTGTCGCATTATCAGATCAGTTATATTGTACAGGGCGAAGCGGGTCAATCTTCCGAATTTTTTAAAATGTGTGGAAGTTAAAGGGGGTTTTTGACAGATTGCGACTGCGAAAAAAAAAGTAGAATGGGTCCTCTGGTCCCCAGTAGTGGCAAAACAGTGTTATGGATATAGATGACCTACTCGGGAGGAATGTGTATTTAGGTAAGCCTCCACTAGTTTAAAATGCACACAAATATTGGATTTTTCATCCTATAGAGTCCTACTTGCTCAAGTAAGCTAATCTACCATCTCTTTGATATTTTCAAGTTTCATATACACAGTACTTAAGGACCCCCTTTACTTTGTACTCAAGCACCTAATGTGCCTCTCCGTATGGTGTCGGCCGGTGCCGTATGGTGCCGTAAAAGAATAATACCATCCCATCACTTCCCGTGGGGTTCGTAAGAGGCGACTAAGGGCCTTGCCAGAGAATGGGCAGCAGCATTCTCTGTAAAACTCAACACCATACACTGCTATCGCCAACCCGCCTGCCAAGCGTGGCGATTATGGCAACCCGGAGGCCTATGTCCAGCAGTGGACGTCTTTCGGCTGATATGATGATGATGACCTAATGTTCTGCCTCTTCTTAACTAAAACAAAGTGACACTTCTTTTCATCATTTTTAACAGCGTCGCAGAACTATTCTAAGATTTTCTTAGACTTCTTCCGTTTCGCAGGTGGTTCTGCGGGTGCTTTTAATACAGTTTAGTAGTACCTACCCACATAATTACGAGTTAAGTTACCAACCCGTCGTTATTAGTGACATTGCTAACTAACTAGTCTAACATATCTTTTACCTCATCAAGAATCTTACATACATTATTATGGGAACTGAGATATCAAACTGGATATGTAATGCTACTCCGTGTAAATGATGTTATCTGTGTATATCATTACAAGGATATAGAGTGATTAAGAAAATTATTACTTCAGTTGTTGATCGTAAATTCTGCAAGTTCCAAACAAATTTTAAGGAGAAAGAACAAAGATTTCTTGTATTTTCCAAAATTGATTGAACTGCGAATCAACTGCGTTGATAATTAAGGTAGATTTCTGGTGGATAATTTCAGATGTGTCGAGCAGATAAGTGTTGATTCTTTCGTAGAATTTTGGTCATTCTCGTATAGACGTCCTTAAACTTCAAAGTATATATAAAAACTAGCTGTGCCCGCGACTTCGTCCGCGTGGAATAGCGAATTTGTGTAGCATTTTTGGCTAATTATTTTAAAAATAAGACACATACGTATAAATACTTTAATGAGCGATTTGTATTCACATAAACCTTACATATTTCTCCAGACAAACTTTCATTCCCTATTCCGCTATTATTATTTTACACCCGTGAGGGTAAAACTTTTACAAACTTTGAATGTCATATTTATTTATATCGAATCTACAGCCTTAAAAATAAGTTTCAAGCTTCTAGCTCTAAAATGACGATACTTCCATACAACTTTTCATCCCCCCTTTCAACTTCTTACAACCCTTTTTTCGCATTTAAAAGTATCCTATTTCCTTTCTCAGGCTTTAGAATATCTGTGTCCTAATTTCATTTAAATCGGTTCAGTAGTTGTGGCGTGAAAGCGCGAAAGATAGACAGACAGACTGACAGAGCTACTTTCGCATTTATAATATTAAGTAAGAATAACTCAGCAGTTCTCTTCAATGACGTAGGTATTAAAAAGTTAATATACTACCATTGATTCTCTTGCAAGTTACAAGTAAACAAACCATATAAAAACTCTCGGCACCTAGCGATAAAAATACTTATAAATAGAAATAATATGTCCAGCGTAATACGATCGCAATAAATACTTAAAAGCATGGCAGCGAGTACCAGGCGCCCAGGAGCGGCCGGAGCTGGTAGTGATTTCCTGAGGCAGTGAGGTTAGCTCGCACCTGTCCGTCGTTCCCACACCGAGTTACACAATGAGCAACGTTTTTTATTCCATCGCGAAGTTTTTATCGTGAAGGATGTGGCTAATATTGAGGCATTGATCCTCATGATAGCGACCGAGTAATGAGTGTTGATCTGATTCGAATGGTGTGTCTGTGCTAGGTGTTATGCAGGTACCTATTGATCATTGGCAAAGCATCGAAGTGTTTTTTGTCTACACTAATATTATAAAGAGGAAAGATTTGTTTGTTTGTTTGTTTGTTTGTTTGAATTGAATAGGCTCCGAAACTACTGGACCGATTTGAAAAATTATTTTAGCATTGGATAGCTACATTGTCAGGGAGTAACATCGGCTATATATTATCCCCGTATTCCCACGGGAACGGGATAGTTTCTCATAAGTTATTATGCTACTTATAGCCTTTTCCATCTTTCTTTCTTTCTATGTATGGTAAGATCAAGCAGGATACAGGCTTAGCAAGCTTTGATCACTGAGTGCGAATTCTAGATACGCGCGAATTAAGTTACACTATAGTCGAGACGAGACGTCTTTATGAGATTCAGTGTGATCCCAATGCTCTCTGTTACTGTGTTTACATTGTATGATTGCGTGCAATTCACGAATTAATAAATTCATTTTCCGAATCTTGCCGAATTTTACCGAATCTCAATCTCAAGTCGTTTCGGCAAAACTACCACTATCCAAACAGATTTTGCAAAACAAATGTAATACAAGACCAGTCCTCCACGGTCATCATATAAACAAAATCACTAATCTGACCACTGTTCAATCAAAATTCCCAGCAACTAATCACAAAACACCCATAAACTTATTACCTAAAAGTTTCACTTACATTGACAACAAAATTAATATTCTTGACTCGTAAAATGATCAACAATCGGGCTATAATTACGTCGCAGGCGCAGTATACAAATGATAATGTGCCGCGAAGTAATTGTGATTGGAAATTATTCCATCAGTTGCTCTCGGTCCGTCTCAGTGATCCGAGGCGCGTATGCAACGGTTCCTTACACCTGTCCAAGATTCTCACGATCAATGGACCTGGGTTATGGCCCGCCTTGTCCAACTTAACCACTTAATGAAATGGTGGCAGGCTGTATAGACGTTCGTTTTACAATTTGTCTGCGACTATGAAGTCTTGATCCCTGTTATTGCTGCCAACCAAAAAATAAACGAAACGAATTAAAATCCATGAATTTATTATTGTCTTTCTCTGCAGTTGCGTGTATGGGACAGCATCCGTTTATAATTTGGCCGTCGATTTCCAAGATATTTAGGTCAACATTTACTTTTTGCTTAAAGTATTACGAATCAAATCACCCAGCTGGAAATATAACCGCTAACTTCCTCAATCTATGTTCGTAAGGCACAGGTGCATGTATTGCGCCGGCACATAATGACACAGCATACCTAAATTAAACAAGCACCTATAAATGAGTCATTCGCCACAGATGTAGGTGGTGCTAATGCTGCTGTGCAGGAAACTCAATCATATTCACATTATCTAAACCAGTATAACAATCAGTTAGCCAGACTTGATCGTTAAGTCAACAAGGTATCAAATACTCAATAATGTATTCAGCTGTAACAAGCGGATTTATTATCAAAGTCTCATAGACTAATTTGTTCTGTCGGATAGATGGAGTACATTGTAATTGATTTTCATGGTACAGTCAGCCAGCCGGTACAATGTCGCTCAGCACGACATAATTAAAGATTCTGCTCGCCCGTTATTTGCTCGACTCCTTCGCAAATGAGTTTTTGCGACGCTATCAATGCGTGAAGCTCACTTAAAAGTTAATTACCTACACTTCATGAGAATAATCTGATTATGCCCGCTTCAAGTAGTAACCATTTATTTTCTTACAAGCGCAAACGTAAATTATACTTAATTTTGCTATATTTTTTCTTAAGGCGGCCGCGAACCTGTAAATGTAATGAGTACCTGCAAATGTAATGTGCATTTTTTACAAATATCTTGTCATCTTTAAAGTGTTGTGAATGTGACTGGTTCCAGCGAAAGAGAGCAGTTATTACGTGTAAATGGAGATTTTGTTACTTTCTGAAATCTCAGAATGCTACCGACAGCCGACGGATTGGTCACTGAACAGACTGGTTCGACTTGCAGAAGTGGTCCAATTTTATTTCTTAATACGCCAATCATTTTCACTGTGAGAAAGTAGAGCACAGGTAAGTACCGGATTTTGGTTGAATATAAAGAGCAACATTGCATTGCTGACCTAGGTTTGTCTCAAGTCGAACCTTTTCCTTTTAGCTTCAAGAATATTAAATTCACAACACGACAAAGTTGACTGTTGAACATAATTTTATCCGACATCTCAAAGTCAAGTCTGCAGTGGGCTTGGCAGCGCTGCTCGCAGCTCGCTGGACAAACAACGCAAGACGCAACCTTGAGACGCAGACACAGCTCAACTTGTTCGAACTTGAGCCGCAATTGGATAAGCACTTTAACGACATTGTCGTTTTGTCGCGCTGTGATGCGGTGCAGGTGCAAGTGACGTCACCGGCCATGAGAATATCCCGCGACTTGCCATTCTCACGCCTCCGCAGGACGACAATCGCGAAACCAGTTCCTCCATTAAAAGTGCCGTTAATGTAACTGCATGCTCGTTTTAGCGGACCTGATCGACCGATGCTTACAGAACATTTGAACAGGCTTCACTGATAGGCTTCATGTTGGCACCCACATTACCATAAAGGACTCGTAGAGGAAACATTAAAGTTAAATCTCCAGATAGTAAAACTGAGTCTCGATATCGACATAAAATTTACTGACGCTTCAAACTGCTATCGACCCTTTACTGCGATCATTACCATAAAAGATTCACTGCCATTTGGGAATGAAATGCGAGGGTCCAAATGTAATGGAATTTTAATTCCAATTCATAGAGGAAGCGTGTCCGGGCCTTGATTGCAATTACAAAGTCAAATCAATAATGAAACAAAGTCACCCTTGTTCAATACGGAAATTACCATAAAATCAGTCCCACGGCCGCTCCAATTGTTTAGCGCGGGGGTGTCGCCGTGTGACTCGCTGTGCCTCGCTGTGCCTCGGTGTGACTGGCCGGCCGGAAGCCGCGGTGGAGCGTGAAAACTATTCTAATTCCGAAATAGTGGAGCAGAGCTTTTGTCTTATGTGCACGATGCGTTTCCAACGTGAATGGGAAATAAATGTGAATGGTCGGTACGATAAATAATTAAAATATCTTTATTTCAGACATAGTAACCCATAAGCTGTTAGTACTGAGTTAGTAACAAATTATGCTTATATGCTATATTAGCGTTATTAGTAGGTACTTAAACTAGTTTATTTAGCTACATAACCCTATAGCTACCTTCACCCAGTGTCTTTGGATGGGGCAGTCGGGTCTGTCAACAATCATTTTCAGGATGCTGTTCCGAGTGTCACGCAAGCGCTGCAGTAAGGATGCCGCTTTTTTACGCATGATGGCGTGAAAATCATCAGTGCGAGCTTCAGCGAACATACCTGACGCACTACAGCGCCACGGCAGCCGCAACAGCATCCTGAAGGCGTTGTTGTATTGAACTCACAGGACGTTGTAGGCTCGGCTCGTATATGATACCCATAGGCCGCTCGAGTAGAAAGACTGGCAGAACGCTTTAAATAAACTTACTTTGACGTCTGCTGTACATCGAGCAATACAATACAATACAGAGCACCGAGACTTTGTAGTTTGAATGAACGTCTGCCGCAATGAAGGTTACAATGTCTATTACAAAATGACAATCATGCGCATTTTTTTTACTACAATTTAATATACGTAGTTTTATAGCTATCATTGAATACACAGCAATTACTTCGCTCAATTTTCTAATTAGCATCACATAAGTGTTTACATATTGCTCAGCTAGATAGGATAAATCGATTAGGCGCATCACCAATGCGCGGGCGCAGCCATTGGAACAATCGTTTGCATCAAATCATTTAATTGGTTACGACTTTCGTTTGATATGTGAAACTGAGTCGGTCTGCGAATCGTCTTGATATGTTTATTGATATTTTATAGTCAATTCCAAGTTATATCTGTTCCGACCTATTTGCTTTTGTATGGCGTCTGTTGCTTGGTTCGCTTTGTTCTTGATTGTGTCTATTATGTTCTGCTGGACAGCTTAGTACAATACCTAAACTTTATGGGATATCTGGTTTTCATTGTTTTGTCGTCTAATTTACTAACTACTATTTATTGTTAATCTACTAAACAAAGGTGATTTGCAGTGTGTTAAGCGATTGCTGAAAAGAAAACATACGTTTGTTTATTGTAGATCGAATGACCCATTCCCTTCGTAGACTGATATTCGTGACTGAATTTCAAGGTCTTATTGGAATCGAAACACGTTTGACGCAAAGTAAGTTAAAAAAACCAAGAACAAAATTATAGAGCGGCTTTTCGCGCCAACTTCAAAGCAGTTTAGCAGTATTGTTTCGCGATGCATCACGAAATTATCAGGACATGCGTCTGCGCATATCAAGTGTGGGCCGCAGAGAGAGCGGGTAAGCCGATCCGGCGTCAGGCGGTAACCGAACCCTGGCCCTCACGGTGCCGGGCACATGTCTTGGCGCGCGCCTCGCTCTGCTGGACAGACGGACAGCCGGACAGCCCGCCGAGATGAGGCAGTACTTAGGTGTCAAATGATACGAGATCTTGGGAGCACCTTGACCAATTTGGACATGTTTTTTGTTTTTGATGTTAGTTGCCTCCTGAAAATTTTGGACGTATAGAATGAGAAAGAGGCAGAACGGCAGAACGGATGGGTGAGTGGCAACCGTATACCGGCAGGCGTAAGGTTGGATCGCCTATCGCAACGAACATAGTTTTTGGTTTACCGCAAGGTGATGTCCTGGTGAGGGCCGTGGGAAACCGCTGGATGTGAGAAGCACGGGTCAGGTTACGGAGCGACTTATTTCGGCTTAAATTATGTTGGTAGGATATACAGAAGCTTTTAAATAAATCAATGAAATCTGTAGAAAACCGATTTTGTTTACGATCTCGTAAAGCTTTCTAAGCAATTTGAATTTTTCAATAATCTTTGTTACTAACACATCTATTTTCAAAATACCTATGTCTTACCACGAATGTACAATAAATTCCTAAACTTGTTTATCACATAAACAAACGCGAGGAGGACAAACATTCGACGTTCAACAAGACTTTGGCACTCAAATGATAATAACACATGTTCGCAATCAGTTAATTCAATTTATATTACATCACGAGTAGACGCACTTAGGGGCAGCTTACACTGAGAACTTTGCGAAATAGCTTTCGCAAAGTTTCGACTTCAAAAAAAGGGAGTTCGACTCGTATGTTTGTATGTATGTATGAACGTTTATCCGCGATTATCTCGAGTTTGGCTGAACTGGTTTTGATGCGGTTTTGAGCAAAATATTTGCTACATTCTGGAGAAGGTTTTAGTATACAACAAATCGATACCCCGTGTCGTTAGATCCGTTATTAAGCGATATATTAGTTCAACTCGACCGGTTTGTTGATGCGGTTGCAATTCTACTCAACTGATTTTGATGCGGTATTTTTTACTTCACAAAAACACATTTTAGTGAGAGAATTAGAATTTAATTCTGGTATATTTTGATTCTCTCGCTGAATTTTTCATACTACTAAAATTTATAATTCGAGACAGTTATAAAATTAATAGCTTTTTCCACAACTTCGTACGCGCATATCCCGTTGTTCCCGTTCCCGTAGGAATTTCAGGAAATTTTCTATAACACTCCCCAAGGCACCTACATGACAAAATTTCAGCTTTCTACGACCAGTAGTTTCGGCTGTGCGTTGTGTATCAGTCACTCAGTCAGTCACCAGTAACGGAAGAGTTTCATATATTAGGACTATATCTACACTAATATTATAAAGAAGAAAGATTTGTTTGTTTGTTTGAATTGAATCGGCTCCGAAACTACTGGACCGATTTGAAAAATTCTTTTAGCATTGGATAGCTACATTATCAGGGAGTAACATAGGCTATATATTATCCCCGTACTCCCACGGGAACGGGAACTACGCGGGTGAAACCGTGTGACGTCCACTAGTAGAAAATAAAGTTCTAGATTCTATCGCCATCGAAGTGCTTCGCGTCGCGTCTCGGTGTGCGTTAACCCTTAGGTATAGGTACGAACAGATTTATAGTGGCATTATTGATGCAAATGCAGGCATTTAAATAAATTATGACGGGCGCCTCGTCTAGGACTCGAGACTTCGTCATACTATGTGCCTTTCAATTGGTTTTAGTGTACTCGTAGAATTTAACTAAGAAGCTGGTCTTGCCAGCTTCGATTACGTAACGGAAAGCTTTTCAAGTTTGTTTTGTTTGGTTTTCCAATAACAATTAACAATGCTATTACTTATGTTGATGGCTTTCATCACTTACCTAATCGATTCCAGTTACCACTTTATATAAGGTAACTATATCCCGTACGCGTTAACTTGACACCTGGCTCGACACACTTCGAATTACTTTTTGAGGTTTTGATTAAAATTGAACCATTCGATTTCGTTGAAAATAATATAAACGTGTTAGCATCACTGTTACCGTTGCGTTTATATTATTTTCATCGAAATCGAATTGTTCAATTTAAATTAAAACGTCAAAACGTAATTCGAAGCAGGTGTCAAGTTAACGCGTACGTCATTTTCAAGGAATTTTCTAACCTACGCTTTTATAAAAGAACTTTCATTCTTATTATTTCCTTCTATGTAACTTTATTTTATATATTGGTTTCAATTTGCTGTATTGTAGAAGCATATTGGGTTAAAAATCTATGTTGCATTTGTGTTCATGTAGTATGGCGAAATCAAATGTAACATCCTGTTTACCACATTTTATGTGAATTACTAACTACTAACTTACTTCGATTGTTGATTGTCATGACTATAGGCCAAAGGTGCGCATACCACCACAAATTTTAAGCCCGTTTGATTTGCACGTTTTCGTTGTCACGTCTAATATTCATAAAAAGAAATTCATAATTGCTGCAATTGAAAATTCCTGAATATACGGAAACATTAAATTTCGCAGTCCCCTGTTCACAGTTCCCAGCTCCACACACCTATCATAGTCTATCTAGAATTCTAGAAGAATTCCCAAAAGATCCTACTACATTAAAATTTTCAGTAATTTCCCCGTCATCGATTTATCATATTTACAGATTAGAGCGTAGGCACAGCACAGTAGCGACCGAACACGATCAAAGTAAATTAATTGGCGATCAGAACAACCTATCGATTCCGTCAGTTAGCAGGCACGCAAAGTTTACAATCGCTTACGTATTTAGTTACACGTCAAACCCGGTAAGATATTGCTTCCTTGTGTCCACGACATTACTCTAACGTGGACACATTTATCCTACATAGAACATAGATAAGCGATACAGTGTGCTTTTCTTTAGTTAAGCGATTTGTTAAACAAACATGGCGTACTAAGGTCCACTTGCGTATACGGGCGCAAACGGCCTAAGTAATTCATGTGTCTGTGTAGTGTCCCTAATCAATTTGGTGCATCTGTCGATATATATTTTTTTACTATTGATAGGCTCGCGTTTGACCATTATCTCACCTGATGGTAAGCGATGATGTGGTCGAAGATGGAGCACGCTTGCCTAAAAGTAACCTATTCACTAGACTTCCAGGTTGTAGCTATCAGGAAACACAGGCTCCGGCAGGGAATTCCACTCCTTAGCTGTACGCACTATGAATGTGAAGAAAAACCTTTTGAATTCAATTTAGTTTGCGATTCTCTTGAAAGCTTCTGATTTTCGTTTGCCAAATCAGTCATCATCTGCCTAGCCTTTTTCCAATAAATGTTAGGGTCAGCTTTCAGTCTTAGAGTACGCCGCTGATAACAAACAAACAAAAACAAACAAACCTACAAAAGCTTTCCATCCGTTTCGTACAAAAACGTCTAGATATCAATCTACATATTATGTGATGCTTGTAAAAACCGCTGATTTTCGTACAATGTTTGTTTACCAAATCAGACGTGTAATGATCACGACCGTTGATGTTCAATGAACAAGTAACTTGAATTAAACCAGGTAAATCTTGCTCTTCAAACATTTTGGATCGATTTCGAACGGCAACAATAAATAAAAATATAAATAAACAAGTCCTAAGTTGTAAGTTAATAGTTTTGCTCGAATGAAAATAAACACGTCGAGCAAGTACGCACGTTAACTTAGCATTAGGAATCATAGTAACAATTTAAACCACCGTTTTATTCAGTGATTCGACCAAATCAATAAACAAGATTATCTTTAGGTAGGCTAAATCACCTTATTGACCACTGATGCGATCCAATAAATATATATTTAACTGTATTCTTCTCTGTTAAACTTTAATGGTAACGGTTAAGTAGTAAATGTTGACAAAGTCTTTTAATTAAAAACTATGTAGTTTTCAAGAAATGATCATTAAAAGTTGCTTCTCCAGACGTTTATGGTTTTAAATTAAATTATAGAAGTTATGAATTTTGACTCGTTTTTATATCTCAGGTATTAAACAACAAAGTAGGTACGAGTAGATGTAAATAATGATAGCAACATGAAGTAGTAAACGTTTCAACTTAACGACATTAAGTGCTTCCTTATTAAACAGGGCATTTCCTGTGTTTAGTAAACCGGCCTCGTTCATACAGGCAAAATTGTGTATGAAGATATGTAGCAAATGATAAATAAATGATAAATGGTATTTATTTAGCAAATAGGTTATAGGTAACTCTTTTCCACGTCATGTTTAGGGTTCCGAACAAAAAACGGAACCCTTATAGGATGATTCGGGTGTCTGTCTGTCTGTCTGTCCGTCTGTCACAGCCAGTTTTCTCCGGATCCACTGGACCGATTCTGTTGAAATTTGGTACACATATGGACTTCTATGACTCAAATACGGACGCGTTACGTAAATCATAAAATGTTTAGTTTGGGGTTCACTTTTGGGGGTCAAACTAGAAAATTAAAAATAAAGTTTTTTTAACAATATCGTGTGACATATCAAATGAAAGGGCTTACTGTGAGGGCTTTAATTATATTTTTTTCATAATTTTAAAATAAATGGTTTTGAAGTTATTCAAGAAATTAGACAAAAAATGACCATTCCCCACCTTATCTCCGAAACTACTAAGCCTAAAATTACCTACCCTGAGAAGAAACACCGAAACAAACTCAGAATCATAGTCTCTTTTGAAGTCCATACAATCGCCAATAACATATGAAAACCATGTAGGTTAACGTCTGAGGTGGCCTTTTGAGGAAAGCACCGCGCAGGTTTGAGTGGGCTTGTCCAGTGCAAGCATTTGTCAGTTATCGTGCAGCTCAACTCAGAACTTTGAGGAGCTCAACAGACCGACGAACAATACCAAAGTAAGGACATTTGCCGGTAAGCCGCATAATACTCAAACTGCCAGACAGTCATGAAATCAATCCTTAAAATAACGACCTACATAGTCCTCACACTTACAATACATCATTTTTTAAGAACGCAAATTAGTCTAGCAGCTTTTTTACATGATTCGACATTGAAAACGAACCAAGCTATTTATTAGTCTAATTTAAAGAATTTGAAAGTAGGGGCTGCACCGACAGCTCCTGTCCATGGTAGCAAGCATACGGATTTACGGATTGTGCGTTTGTGAACCACTGCTGCAGGGTATCAGCTGGGCCTGTCACCTTGCAGCCAGCAGTGATATCGCGAACTGTTTCGGATTTTGTTATTGTGTTTGTTAATGTTTTACTTACATAGTTTGAAAGTATAAAGAGAGTCACAATTAATTAAAAAAGAAAACAATACACAGACCTGTTTCATAAAATACAGGTTACCCTAGTTTAGGAGGCAGGGTTTACCTATTATTGTATACAGATTTCTCTAACAATCTTGCAAATGTATCTTGCAATACCAACTCAACTTATATATAAAAATTGTAATGGTTTACTAAATCTGTAAGTTTGCTGAAATAAATTTATTATTATCTATATCTATACTAATATATAAAGCTGAAGAGTTTGTTTGTTTGTTTGCTTGAACGCGCTAATCTCAGGAGCTACTGGTCCGATTTGAAAAATTATTTCAGTTGCGCGGGTCAGCTAGTTATATAATAAACTAGCTGACCCGCGCAACTTCGTCTGCGTCACAATTTTCATTACTGCTCCGCTCCTATTGGTCTTAGCGTGATGATATATAGCCTATAGCCTTCCTCGATAAATGGGCTATCCAACACTGAAAGAATTTTTCAAATCGGACCAGTAGTTCCTGAGATTAGCGCGTTCAAGCAAACAAACAAACAAACAAACAAACAAACAAACAAACTCTTCAGCTTTATATATTAGTATAGAGTATAGATTACTAATACCATAGGAGTCTTGTTATTTGTAATAAATATTTAATAAATTAAAAGTTTCTTCCCCCACTCCTATCGATTCAGGTGCCATGAAAATAAAATTGAACCCCCGATTAAGGGTACCTGTCCATTATAGCGGAGCGGAGAAACGGAGAAATTTTAACAATTGGAATTGCATAAAATCTCCGTAGCACGTGAGTCACTGACATTTTGACTGACATGATTGGTTATAATTTCTGCGTTTCTGCGCTCCGCTGCCTCGCTCCGCTGTAATGGACAGGCACCCTAACAACAATACAGCGAGTTAAGTATAATTGTCAACTTGATTGAGTCAGTGGAGAAAATTACTTAAAATGTCGGAATAAGATTACCTACTAAGTTACATAGTGCGTACAGCTAAGGAGTGGAATTATTTAATGCTTCATCTTCGACTGCATCGTCGCTTACCAACAGGTGAGATAGTGGTCAAACGTATGCCTATCAGTAGTAAAAAAAACCGGTCAAAAGCGAGTCAGACTCGCGCACCGAGGGTTCCGTACAAATTTGTAGATACGTATTATAAATACTTCAGGAATCAAGTCTCGCCGTTTTTTCCGAGCTTTTCCGAGAAAAGAATCTATCGCGGAGGCTTTTTTTTACTATATATAGGCATACGTTTGACCACAATCTCACCTGATGGTAAGCGATGATGCGGTCGAAGATGGAGCACGTTTGCCTAGAAGCAACCTATTCACTCTTGTCTTAAAGACTCCCAGGTTGTAGCTATCTGGAAACACAGACTCTGGCAGGGAATCCCACTCCTTAGCTGTACGCACTATGAATGTGTTCCCAAAACGTTTAGTGCGTGTGGGTGGAATGTCCACCATGTACCTTAACATAATAGGGTCCCGTCAGCACCTTTGGTAGGGAACCGCTGATCCGCAAGTTGAACCATCCAGTACTTCGCAAGTACCAAATTAGTTCAAGACAGTTCTACGATAAATGCTTATAGCACGATTAACGAACCTGAACAAATCAGATATTTAAATAATTTGAATACCAGCTGATACTTTTCAAGACCTTTTAGATACCGAACCTATACCCCTAATGAACTACAACGCGGCGCTGTTTAATCGTGTGTAGTAAGTAAACTGACAAAGTATATGGCAGCGGAATGCGTTAAAAGAACGTATGTTACGATTAATAACGATAAGGTATTAAAATGTTTACTATGGTTTTGGGTACGTATTATAAGTTTAGCAAATAACTCAACAATTTGTTATGGTGTTATTATCATGCTTTCATACATTTTATTTTTTCTCAATAGATGGCGCTCTGACTGATCAGAATACATTAGGAAGTTTCTTCCTAAACTTAAAAGTCAATATCTTTTGATTTTGTGGGTCGATTTTGATGAAGTAAACGCTAAATTATATATTATATACTCGGGATAACACTCAATTTTTTTTTTAATTACCTAGTTTATTTATCCAATCAGTGGTTTATTACGCTCGGTGATTGATTACGTACTTTAAATTAAGACTTTTTTTTCATTATTTAATTACAAATGTATAGTTTTTAGACTTTTTCCTAGACCTGTAGTATAAGACGGTATTACTTGCCAAATTTCATAGTTCTAGGTCAACGGGAAATTCCCTATAAATTTTAATTCCCTTGAGAGTGAAATATTCGTTTTTGCTGAATAAACGGCCGTATCTTTTTTTATGTTAACTTATGACTATGATTTTTTCACAGCTTTAAGGGACCGTATATCTGAGGATATAGTTTACATTCCAACTCGATACCTCCACGTGTTCCCGAGATAAATGGTCTTGACTGACAGACGGACGGACAACAAAGTGAACCTCTATGGGTTCCGTTTTTTCCTATTGAAGTACGGAACCCTAAAAAAATTTAGTGAGGCTCGAATACGTGAAACTTGTGGTAGATAACGTCAGATGTATTTAAAGTCTAAGCAAAGCTCAATTGCACATTAATCACGCCTTTTCTAAATAACTTCGCAAGTAGGACACTACATTGCGTCTAGACCACACGTACAAAGATGCCATACCAAGAGAAGTCGGTCAGAACGCACATTAAACTGCTTATTAAATACTACGAAATATAATATTGGCGAATGTAAAGTTAATATTAGTATTAACTTTCAATTTCACGGAGATATAATTGCGCGATGGTGACATTACGAGTACAGTTAATCGGTAACTGGATGCTGGCTCCGAGTTCAGAAACCGCCAATGCTCCAATTAACCCTCAGCATGCCTAGTAGGGTCTGTCAGACCCACCCTGTTACTTAAACCGTAGTATTAAATTAAAGTATGATGTTTCTGCGCCACCACTCTCAGTAGCTTAGCATTGTCAATCAATCGAAGCCTTATGACCACTACCTTAGTCTGGAGTCAGCTGGAATGGTCAAAAAACACAAAAAATAGTCACTTTAAATTTGGGTCTGACAGACCCTACCAGGCATAGCGCGTAACATTTTGCCACCAGACATGGCGAGGGTTAAACAACCTGCAAATAAAAAAACAGAAGAAAATAACAGTAAAGTTCAACCGTATGGGAGATCCATTTGTCATACTTTTGCGAAGTACTAAAGATAATGGCATTTTTTGTGACTACAGAATTACAGCCCGTTAAGTATACGCTTCAGTTTCACAGAAAGCTTCACTTAATTTGTACCGAGATGCGTGCCCGCCTTTAGGCACAGACCCGAGATAAAAACAGTATTGCACAGGCTATTGAACCCTAAAAATCAAGAGCACCAAGCACGTTACCGGTGCGTTATAGTAAATTATTGGTTTGCGTTTGCGGTACAGTGGACGTGCCTGCGCGGGCGCAGCCGTAAGCGGTCAGCGTAATGATGGTCGATTTCCGAACCGACGCAATTCACCGATAGGTGTTTTATTAACTTTGTACCGTGCCTTACCGGAGAAAGCTCCGTTGGCTAGGTACCAATTTTCATGAACCCTCAACGGTACTTTTATATTCTTTAGATGGACCCCATTGTCGTTAAAGTTATCGAGAGAGTTCTGAAATGGCGCCGTATAATCTGCAATAAAATAAATTGAAAATTTTATGGGGTTTACGTAAATATTTGACGTTTAGATAAATTTTACTAAATGAATCGATGTGTGGTCATGTAAGTTTTATAATGCTTTCAAATAGAAGCTTAAAAGTGTAGGTACCTCTTACGGCACTACCATTATCGATAATAAACATTTCTAAACGTGTTGCAGCAACTTCTCACATAAACCTAATTCAATAAAGGAAATACATAATATTCAGACATCCAATTTGGTAAAACCGAGTAATAAACGACTACTGAAGTAGCTTTGACCTCTCACTCGCTCGTACCACAGTTACACAAAATATTAATTCCGCCGAAACGAGTTTCTTATACTTTTATCGTCAATTTGCGATTACACGCATAATTTCAGTGAGGAATAATTAAGATGGGATTGTGAAAGATGGGAACAATTTAGTAATTAAATAGATGCTAGTAGCGGCGCCCGCGCAGCTTCAGTGCACGCGATT
This sequence comes from Lacanobia wlatinum, assembly GCA_947578705.1. NCBI lineage: Eukaryota > Metazoa > Arthropoda > Insecta > Lepidoptera > Noctuidae > Lacanobia > Lacanobia wlatinum. The sequence goes on from OX388039.1 coordinate 17,736,761, forward strand.
TACCGTAATATTTTAGAAATATGATTGGGCGAAATACTTTTTTGTACATTCACATTTCATGTACGGACACCTGCAGTAATTGGTTACCCCTCGTTTCTGAGGTATTTACGGGTGAGGGGTCAACCGATTAATTGCTGGCATCTGTGCGTAAGGCCCTGTCCGCACTGCGATTTTTATTCGCGCGAATTGAATTCCGTCATCGGAATTCACGTTGAATTTGCATCAAATCACAGATCGCGCGGATTTTTTTCCATGCGGTTTTTTTTCTGCCAGTGCGGTATACTTGCATAGGATTCAATGTGTGTGAATTGCGGAAAAAATCCGCGCGATTAAAAACCGCAGTGCGGACAGGGCCTCATGCGAGATTTTTTGATGGTGACATAGTTTTTGAGCCTGGCAAAGAATGATGAAAATAACCGATAAATCCCAGATAATGGGGTAAGGTTAGACACAGTTTTGAGTTAAACTATTGTGTCATTGAATCTTTTCGGAGGACCTTGATACATTGACCATGACATTTTAGCCTTTTAGCCATATTAAAAAGTGGCTGTATATTAATAAATCAGTGTAGCGACACGTATTGTTTACGTACAAGTAGATACTTATACAAATTCGTCTTGCTACACGGACATTCCAACCATCGAATTCAATAAAACAGATTGCCTCTCAATCTTGATCGATGTGGAACTCAACATCATCAATATTTCAGAACCATAACTGTTCATTACTTCTGTTTTCGTCGTGTCGGTAAACTAGCCCCATACATTACCTTTAGTAGCTTGACAAATGAAAAACTGTTCGACATTACTTATTCCCTTGTTTGGTAACGGCAATAATCAATATAATAGTACCGCTTCAGGACCACAGATGTTGTTAAATGCTCTATTACCTTTTTTAAAGCGTAAAGAACAGCTAATCAGTGATTTGCTGCTACCCATGTAAGGCAAGATTAATGAAAAGTCAGCTAATGGTTCTAATCTGATTTTCCTGTCTCTTGATGGTTGACTGGGTTCTTGAATTACTACGGGGTTTCGTAATTGATTAACGCGAGTTTTACTCCTCAATGATATTCACAAATTAATTGTTTTAAAAAGACAAAAAAATGCCTCTTAAAATTTTAACGTCATCGCTTTTGATTAAGATGTAAAAGTGGTATGTCCTCGTAATGTAGGTATTAATAGCAGATTACCTGATACCTGCCTGCTTTTTGAATGATGTCAGCAGTGTGCAACCTGCATACAAATGATGCCGCCCGCTGTCAAAGAGACGAGACGGAAACTGTTAAGTATACGAGGAAAACTTTATGAAACATCTTCTTAATCTTAAATAGATTTTTTTGCAATAAGTATTAGGCAACAGAACAGAAGATCCAGAGGAGGAGGATCATAAATTCCGGAGGATCGATTCCGGGGTCGAGTAAAGTGTTATTTTGTCTCAGTAGCAGCCCGAAGTCTGGTTCTGTGAGTGTGATCTTTAAGGACTAAAGTATTTATTTAAGAAAAAAACTTCTTGCTAACTAAAATTAAAAATAAACCAAAATAGGGCGTCGAAAAATTCCTCCGCATCGCTGGCCACTGGTAATGTGCCTTAAAAGCAGCATTGCCACGTTGTATAGCAAGGCTTATCCTTACTTATTTAAGCTTCCTAAATTTAATAACTACCTACATTGTGTTTAACTATGTGTGCCGAATAAACAAGTTTTCTTTCTTTTAAGTTTATCTCTGCCTATCCCTTCGGCGAATACAGGCCTGATATTAGAACTGAAGGTTTTTGACATGAGAGCAGATATAATTTTCTAAAATTTATCTAGTTTAATAATTAACCTGTAGTAGGGGTCTCAACTAGAGCTTGCCTATTTAGGTGGCGGTATGCAAAGTGGTTATATCTCTACTCGGCGTTGCTCCAGTTCACCGCATTTGGCCCGTGTCCGCTGATCCGCCCGACATCTGGCGATCTGCTACATGCCAGGCCGGCCGCGGTGACAGGCTCACATGTGCGACAAACCGTTCAAACCTCACCTGAACGGATTTAACAGATTTGCTGCCTTTTTTGTTAAACATCCTTTAGTAATACGAGAGTTTGCAGGAAGTGTTAATTAAGACTGAAAGTGTGACAGCTTAATGTGTGGTACAATGGCGTGCATTGAACGTATGCCTTCGGCGTAATAAGTGTAGCGAGCTGTTATAAACGGCAATAAGTATCATCTTTTAATTACTTATTATTTAAGGCCTTTTTAAATAATATGTATGGTGTGTAACTTGTCATTCCATAAATGACAAGTTCTGAAAAGCGATACTTTTTATCTGTCTAGGGCAAAAAAAGGATCGGTTATAAAATTAAGACTTTTTAGGGTCCCGAACAAAAAACGGAGCTCTTGTAGGATCACTCGGGTGTCTGTCTGTCTGTCTGTCACAGCCAGTTTTCTCCGGATCCACTGGACCGATTCTGTTTTAATTTGGTACACACATGGATTTCTGCGATCCAAACACAGACGTGTTACGTAAATTATTATTTTTTTAGTATGGGGTTCACTTTTGGGGGTCAAACTAGAAAATTAAAAAAAAAGTTTTTTGAATAATGTCGTGTGACATATCAAAAAAAAGGGCTTACTGTGAGGGTTCTAACTATATTTTTTTCAAATTTTAAAATAAATGGTTTTGAAGTTGTTCAAGAAATTAGACGAAAAATGACCATTCCCCCCTTATCTCCGAAACTACTGAGACTAACATTTTGAAAAAATGTAGATAATAGATCTTTACCTATAGATCACAGGAAAACCTATTAGAAGTCTATAGTAAAACAACATGTTAAATAAAATTTAATTCGTTCGGAACCCTTTACACGCGAGTCCGACTCGCACTTGGCCAGTTTTTATTTTATTTGGAGTAACAAGTAATAACTTTCACATTTTCTATCAGGAAATGTTGTATCCTGCTGCTGTCTACTTACCTATGGAGATTTCCGTTTGGCCAGCGCAAATGTATCGCCATTAAGTGATACCTGATAAACAGACAGATTCCAATCAACCGATTAAGCACTGATCGATATACATCTAATCTAATCTACACTAGTGTATCTTTTTGTAAGTACAGTCACGAAGTAATCGTACCTGATTAGTTAGTTGCAACTAATTGAACAACAAGGCTTTAGACTCTATATTTTATTAGACTGTGAGTTCCAGGACGACGTTGTTTCGCAAATTACTGTTAATTACTGTGCCCCAGCTTAACCTTTATGCTAATCCTGGTAGTTAAGGATTGCTTGATAACCCTGGAGGCTACATTCCAATGTAAATAAAATGCATTGGTTCTATCTTGTAGCAAGAAGCTTATGTAACAAATAATTTTGAATTTTCAACGGCATGCGTAAGCGCTTAATTTTGGTTACAAATTGAATGTCGAAACTACGTCATCCGCTACTTATCGCAATATAATTTATTCAAGGAAATTACTTAAGTTTTAAGTACCTAATCATTTGAAATAATTTAGTCTACACTGACATTTGTAGGCACGCTACTGTAAAAATATGTCTGCAATTATTTTTCCATGGATCATAGGTTTATTCTAAGTTACTCCTAAATAGACCCTATCTATTTAGGAGTAACTCGTTAATAATATTTTTTCAGTTACGAAAGTACAATAGTAAAACTTTATTTGCACAGCTGTTATTAGCAATAGATCTACCTTTAGTTACAATAAGAACTTAAAACACAACAAGCAATGTGTGCACATCTGTATCCACAGCTTGTCTTGAAATGCTAACACAAATTACGGCCTTCTCGCTGTAGCCTCCATAGCTCAGGGGTTAGAGCACTGGTCTTGTAAACCAGGGGTCGAGAGTTCAAATCTCTCTGGAGGCATTTTTATATTTGGCCATAATTTAACAGAACTATTAATAAACTCATTAACACCTAATTATGGTAATGAATACGTTTTATTACGCAAATTAATTCTTGTCTGGCTGAGAGAGATGATAAAAATTCAAATTGATTCCTTCTATTTGTGGAACTATTTCCCTTTTGTGTAGTTAGTATAGAGATTAATTAAAATGTTAAGTGAAATGTATTTTGTGTTTATAGAAACGGCAATTCATTCGACGAGCTTACTTTGAAGAGTAAAAGAGGAGGTTCCAGACCGAGTAAGCCCCATTTGGTTAGGCTGGTGTGCCTTGTCAACATTCTCTTTGCTCCGAGCAACGCTACGAGTACGGCCGCGCGCAGGTTACCTCCCCTACGAAGCCGACCCGGCCTCCACCACCACGGTGGGGCGCTTTCCGCCCTATCTCCGGGGACTTTCCACAGGGTGATATGAGTTACACGAACTCTGTATGTAACCCCGACAACTGAACTGGTCGGAACCCTCAGTTATTGACACGAATTTTCGACTATGTGCTTATTTGAAGGAAAACTTTGATTGCGCGATTCAGGACATTTCTAAATAGATCAGTAATCATATTCGAAACCTATTCCATATTGCTATAACAATTTTCCTTAAAACACAAGCATTCTGAAAATGTATTACTACAGTGCATAAAAGTTCAGTTTCACAAGCAATTCGATAAAATACCTTGCAGCGAAACGTTTCAACAGACAGCGCCATCTAGTTCGTACTCTGAACACTAACGTTCCCAACAAGTTGCTTTGTATTCCGTAATAATTCTAAAGTACGAAATCTATTTTTATACCTCGATATTTGTAGTTATTATGTATATTGAATCGCGCATACTCGCGTTTGTCAGTTAATAAGGTCTCAAAAGAATAAACCTCCTTTGTTTAAGTTCTTAGGTTACTCGTTAACTTTTACTTTAAATAAAAAATGACCATATTTCTCCGGCAAAGGAATCTTTATTGTCATGCATTGACCGTAAAATCCAAGTTTGCTGTAAAGGTAGAGACTACAGTGTTTTGTATAGTTTGTTTGTTACATCCGTGATTCGTAATGAGGGATTTGAGTATTGTTATTAGATTTTGAAGCTTGTGTTCCAGAGATAAGGTGTGTTATCGGTTGTGCTGTGTGAGATGCGCAGACGCAGGTGTGCGGCCGCCTGGTCGTCGCCGCGGCTACTGCTCTCGGATATGGTATTCATTTATTAATTTGCTTGCGTTGACCGACGGCGACGCACAGATACATTTAGTTTAGAAGACCATTGTGATAGCTAGGTCTTTTGAAACTTGAAATAATTAAGTTTCGAAGAAACAATGACAGTTGAAAAAAATGATTTTCTTTAAACTTGCGTCTATTATTTACTAAGAACAAAGACAATTACTTGTTATTTAATCTTCAATTTGCTGCCATAAATAGGTAACTACAAGATTTTGACAACAATCAAATTTTTAGGAAAGTTAACTGTACCTACGCTATGTCAATATAAAATTCATACTATGTAAAGTTATCCTTATCCTTACTAATATGTATTATAAATGCGAAAGTAGCTCTGTCTGTCTGTAAATGAAATTTGGTACACAGATAGTCTAGAACCTGAGAAAGGACATAGGCTACTTTTAATCCCGGGAGTATGTTCCCTAGGAACCACGCGGGTGAAGCCGCTGGCAGAAGCTAGTTATCTATCAGGTATAAACATCATCATTGAAATATGCAAACGGTATAGTTGCTCAGAGTTTTGTGTCAGGCGTTAAGTTACAATTAATGAAATAAGCATAGGTATTGAATTAATAAAACAATGTCCAAAATATTCGTTGTACATTACAACTATGTTTTTTTCAAAAGCTGTAAGTACTTTCAAAATCTGAAAAGTTATTGAGCTGAATCTTGGGCTTTCAGTGTTCAACACATAGGTAGGTAAGTTGCTAAATAAGCGATGTTCCTACAAAATATGTCTTATAACGAATTCCGTTTATGTTGACACATTGCTAAACAGTTCATAGATCAAGTTTAGAGCATTAGCAGGTAGTTCTATGGATTTGCGGAATTGTTCGTAAGAGTTACCGCGGAAGAAACACGGGCGGGTTTTAGTCAGCAAGAGTCTGACTCTCCCTCCCGCTCCTCCCAGAGCGGGAGAAGCCATTTGATGATTTTCCATCCCGAAAAAAAATAAGATTTCTATATACATACCTAGCCCACGTAGTAGTTACCTTATTTAGTAACTAGTTAACCCGCGCAACTTCATCTGCTCCGCTCCTATTAGGCTTAGCGTGATGATATATAGCCTATAGCCTTCCTCGATAAATGGGCCATCTAACACTGAAAGAATTTTTCAAATCGGACCAGTAGTTCCTGAGATTAGCGCATTCAAGCAAACAAACAAACAAACTCTTCAGCTTTATATATTAGTAACACTAGCTGACCCGCGCCACTTCGTCTGCGTCACTATTTTCATTACTGCTCCGCTCCTATTGGTCTTAGCGTGATGATATATCACCTATAGCCTTCCTCGATAAATGGGCTATCTAACACTGAAAGAATTTTTCAAATCGGACCAGTAGTTCCTGAGATTAGCGCGTTGAAGCAAACAAACTCTTCAGCTTTATACATATATAGATTAGTAATATAGATTAGATAACTGAAAAACTTTTCAAAAGTAATCTTACACATACCTAAAACATACGTTGACTTCTACAATAACTACCCAGTCTACCCAGATGAATACAAAACTTAAAAAAAAAACCATCAAACAATTTAATCAGCCACACAAAACTCATAAAACAAACCTGAAAAAAGTGGAATGCGAAACAGCCATTAGGTATTTAATTTGCAATATAAATAAAGCCGTCGATAGCGGAGCGTTTTGTCTGAGTCTCGAAGTAAATAGTGGATAAGGCCGGGATCACATAAATCATGGGTGAATTAATGCAGGTTAGCTGCATTCCTTCGCCGGCCGGCGAGTCGCGGGCTCCGTAGTGTTGCCAACTATTATGAGATCGAATTTGGGATCCGGATACGAATTGTTACGGTGATTCAATTCAGTAGCTCTTAATGTGATGCGGTGGTTATAGCGTGTAATGTCAACGACTGGGGTTGTTATTTGGACTCTTGACGTCTTGTTTGAGTTTGACATGTGACAGAGCTTGCTGAGAGCTTTTGAGTAGGTATCAATATTTCTACAGCTTCTTTTTGGCATCAACCGTCCACGTGATCCTGCGGCCTGTGAACGTGATTTGACACATTACACAATTCCGAAGTCACGTGATCCGTAGGCAAAATAAATTCCTTTGCCGAAATCCGAAAACAATTAGGCCGCAGGATTGCGAAGCTGTGGCTTCCTAACTTGCACAAATCTTCGGAACAGTGAGGTCATTTCGTGAAGCTGTGAAGCCCCCAGGAACTTTTGTGCTTCTGGGCGGAGCTAGGCTGGCTTTGTAAGCCCCCTAGAGATGGTAGTTTAAGTGCAGGACTCTCTAATCAACTCTACTTTCTATTGTGGTAGGTTTGTCTTTTAATTATATTAGAACTGAAGCTGTAGATGCCAGCAATGGTTTTTTGGAACTGAAAATAACGTATTAAACCCTTTTTTTCTTGCTAGATCTGACAACACTCTCTCACTCTCGACATTTTCCAAATCAGGACATTCCTCATAAACGTGGAGACGTGACATCAGTCTAGTGGACAACAAACGCGGAACTCGAAGCCTCTAGCGATGAATTCCGAACGTTGTTTTTGCACAAGATCACAAACCAGTCACTATGGAAAAACCCAAACGCTGTCCTCGACCGCCCAAATTTTTACCAAAATAGTTGTGGCGCCAAGCTATTTATTATGGGTATGTGATTCCGTGTATATGTGAAAAAAATAATAATAATGAATAATACCAATAATGATATTCGTGGCAGGCAGAATTTTTTTGTCGGTACATAAAAGCTATGGTGATAAAACAAGTATAAAAAGCCAATTTGAATACTAAGAAAATACCAGTCACTCATAAGCCTCGAGAACTTTTAATTAGATGTTATAATAAACAGTAGTTAATACTAAACATTACCAATGTGTAGAATTCTAGACAACACAGCGTAAGTTAATAAACACAATCTAATTCCAAAGTGTCAAGACCACCTCTTCAATAGCATCAACTCTTGATTGGGTATCTGCTGAATAACGATGACCGGAGCGCTTTCGGGCCAGACTAAACCTGAGCTTCTATTGAGTGACTTCTGTACCCATTTCACTGTGGCCACCCTCTATTCATTGATCGCCTGTGCTTTACTTAAAACCGGAAACCAGATACCATTGAAAGTCTGAAAAACTCCAGTTTATCAAGGAATGAAAGTTCCGGGAAATTCCTAGAAAAAGAGTAGTTCTTGATACCAATGCGTTCGAAAGTGCCATAGTTACTACCACTCCACCAAATCGTGCTTGTTTTGTATATAACTACTGTGTCCAAACTGTAAAATCATTATATGTTTATTTTTTATTTCAAACTTTATTTCAGGCAACTGAGGCCCATAAAACATAATATATATAAGCATAAAAAATAACTATGAACTAATGCACACGAAGTGACGGCGTCGTGTTACGCAGAGTTACGCTGCGAGGTGTTTCGTAGCCAGCCGCGGAAACGCCGATACAGCACACCTTTCGGCCAAAACTCTTCCTTGAGGAAGGTCACCAAATGATGACTCGGAAACCACGAACAACTTGAAATTGGTGTTATGGCGCGCCTCCAACTTCTCCACCCTCAAGGTCTCCAAGGTCAGGTTCGCACAGCTGTCCTAAACCATAAGTCTGTTTTAAAGCCTACATATATTACTGATAAGGCACCGTTAGCCTGCATCATCCAACTACCGGGCAAAGACTTTCTCCCCATGAGATTCACCTTTTTCGATCCAGGGTTACGGAGTAGAGTACCACTAGCCGTTCGGTTTGCCCTTCTCATCCCGCCATGTCATATAAGCTTATTAAATTGATTAACCAACCTGGTTAATAAAAATAAGCTTGAAAAAAAAACATGCAATAAAAACTACCTGGCCAAGCGAACAGGAACAGGTTGCTAACCAACGCCCATTAAAAATTAAACATTAAATAACCGGGTTCCGTGATAAGCAAGCCGATAAGCAATCACCACCTATATCGGTTTTTTGACAACAACAAATTATAGATAACAACTCTACTTTGCTCACGATTTAGGTTAGCTTTAACGGTTCGATGCTTCGAAGAACCGTTGGTTTTAAAGGATTTTTTGCTATGATTTTGTTGATTGTGTTTAAAGGAACAGGGTTTTTCTGTCAATCAACTTAGGCTGTCAAAGTTCTTTGCAGACCATCCATACCTCTAGAAAAGGTGATCTTTTCCACTAATAAATAAAATCTTAAAAACATAACATGTTCTGCGATAATGGTACTTATTCCTCCATAATCCTTTCAAATAAATTCGTTTTCTTTCTTTCATTGATTTCACAGAGCACTTTTCCAATATTCTTGTAAAAACCTATTCTATTATTTCGTACATAACGTTTTATATAACTTCCTCATTTCGGCCCTCAAGAGAACCTATAGGAAAAGAATTCAGGACCAACGGGAAAGTCAGGAAGATGTTCTCATTCAACGTCAGGTTTTAGGCACGCGTTTGACCACTATCTCACCTGATGGTAAGCGAAAATGTGGTCGAAGATGGAGCACGCTTGCCCAGAAGTAACCTATTCACTCTTGACTTAAAGACTCCCAGGTTGTAGCTATCAGGAAACACAGACTCCGGCAGGGAATTCCACTCCTTAGCTGTACGCACTACGAATGTGTTCCCAAAACGTTTTGTGCGTGTGGGTGGGATGTCCACCATTTACCGGTGGCGCATCGCCGTTCGTCTTGTGGTCCGATGATGAAACGGGCTTGGCGGAATTAAATTATGCAATTCCGTCGCACATTCCCCAAAATGCAACCGGTAGTAAACCGATAGGCTAGCAACTCGTCGTCGATGCTCAAGACTTTGGAGCTTCGTCGCGACGAGCCTATCATCGCCAATGATCCTCTTGGCTCGTTTCTCAATTGACTCAAGGGCATCAAGCTGGTATCTGGCAGATCCGTCCCAAAGATGAGAGCAGTACTCCATACATGATCGAACTTGCGCTTGATAGAGTTTGAGCAGCTGTTCCGGCGTGAAGTACCGTCTTACCTTTGCTAGGATCCCCAACTTCTTTGCGGCCACTTGAGCTTTTGCCTCTATGAAAGGACCAAAATTCAAAGTATGTGCAATTTAAATTCCAACATTCATACCAACAAATGATGAAACACGACTTTCTTCAGTCACTAAACTCTCCACACTATGACACGCCTCCTCAAATATACAGAATGTACCGTGCACGATCATAACTCCGGCACAGGTGTGATTGCCCGCGGAGAGGTAATGGTTGCCGTCGTGAAGATATGTCCTTTCTTCATTAAATTAGGAGCTAACACGCATTACGCATGTCGTTATTTACCTGTGGAGGGTCGATATGTACACACAAGTACTGTCTGATTCTGAGAAATCAAGGTTCTTTATGTTGGAAAAAAAAATATATCCAATGAACAGAAATTGCATACATTATGCAGACATCATGCATTTCTTAAAAAATGTGCTGTTGATTATTATAATCAATCCTTTGCCATAGCATTTTCTCAACAATAATGCCGTCGGAAGGCCGTCGGCTTCCAGTCTAAGCGGCTGAATATTATAGAGAGGAAAGATTTGTTTGTTTGTTTGTTTGAATTGAATAGGCTCCGAACCTACTAGACCGATTTGAAAAATTCTTTTAGCATTGGATAGCTACATTATCAGGGAGTAACATAGGCTATATATTATTCCCGTACTCCCACGGGAACGGGAACTACGCGGGTGAAACCGCGTGACGTCCACTAGTATTTTATATGGAGCGACTACCTATTGGGCCACAACCCAGTTACTGAGTAATACGAGTCCCTGGGCAAGACTGGTGCCACATTTTGTGGCTTCTGATTGTATCCCTTACGAGTGACTACAAATGACAGCTAGGAACAACAGCTTAACTTGCTTTCCGAGGCACGAAGGAATCTAGGTATGCAAATTAAGGTGGTCACCCATCCACAGACCGATCTCGGCTAGCGTTGCTTAACCTTGCAGAGCAAACCGCGCAGGGATTATTATTTAGTAATCTCTTGATTACTTTTATATTGACTAGAAATAAGAAAAATATGACATTTAATTTTTATTTAATTATATTGTAATAAAATTGTAATCGTATTAATTAATCTTTGTATTGACATTTTGTTATCTTTATTATTATGTACTAAGAATTATTAATGTATTTTGTACTTCAGCATACCTTTTGGTAAAATATGGCTGTTGCTAATTATATTTTTTATATCACCGTGTTTTGTGCCCATATTTGCAAAATAAATATATTATCTTATGTTATCTTAAAATAAATGCTACCTTGTTTTCTTTCAGACCGCGACTTGTCTTACGTTTGAAAGCCTGAAGCCAAATTCGTTTCTTCGATAATGTAGCAATGCACCTAAAAAGCAATTATTAGTCATTAAGCACAGAAACAGGAGCACCTATACATTCATTTTGCTGATAACGAAATCAATAACTTTTATTTAAAGATTTTAAAAACGTGAAAGCTTAATGAAATGTTTCATATTTATATACCTGCTCTGATTTATAGGTTTCGCTCATATCCAGTCAAGTCAGAGGTGTGCAGAAATCGAAGAAAACCGCGATAAACACGCATCGGAACACGTCGACATACAAATAATTTGTACAGTCGAAGTCAAATAATATGCAAATGTTAACAGATCACATACAGTCGAGCGCTAAGTGCTTTCAAACGTCTCAGTGAATGGAAACAACGCTCATGGAATACTAATTTGTTTAATCAATAATGTATAGTATACATAAATTGTTTTTTCCCACTTCCCTGCGTTTAATTACAGGAGATAAACCGCCTGACGTTGTTATTTATTCCTCGAAACATGGTGTTTTATCTTTTTCTCCATCCTGTCATTTAGCTTGGCTATGATCATGGTCTATGGCCTGCTTTGCTTAGGCTTCAGAACCAGTCGTAAGCTCATTAACACACGATTGACCGGTTCCTCTAACTATGGTGTTTAACTTTGTACATGATTCCTACATCTCTGAGGGAAATGCTGTCCTAAGTTACTAGAGGACTGGTGAGATTTGCCTAGAAAAAAATATCTTTACTAAAATCAAAATACAAACAGTTTTTCAAAAGCATTTTAATTACCTTCAACAGATAAAGAAGTTGCCTCAATTTATAGCACTGTTTAAAAGTCGAAAGTAAAACAAACAAGCATAAGCATAATCTTAATCGTTCCGCGAAACTAAGTATGCATTTCCAAAGCTTTTAAATGCGAATGAAAAACGAAACATTGGAGATCACCGATACCTCTTGCATCTTAAAGTAACGCATCTTTATTTGAAAGGGCCGGTAGTCAGCGCATCGCGTTTGGAACTGTGGAACGACACGACAAATTACATGTCGCAGGTGGGAAATGACACCACGGACGCACCTCGTATAACATTTTAATTTATTTTACGCGTGCTCTGAATTATGGCCCCGACTGTACGTGTAAGAGCAATCTTACCGCGTTAAATCGCTATTTTACTGCAAGTAAAAGCAGTGAAAATCATCTGAATAGTCGTCCGTTTTAAATGATTGCGTTGTTCGAATTAAATGGATTGAGTCATGTTTGCTGAATTATTTTGCGTCCGTGATTACTGTACAAGAGGAATTTGCGAATGTTTTCAGGAGTGTATTGCATAAGTCATACTATGACCTTATCAAAATTTACGGTTCAAAAATACTTAATAACTAGGATGACTAGAATAACTATTTTGTTTCTCTGCAGCATGACGAGCAGGTTATCATATTGGGCATTTCTCATCTCATCTAGAGAGGTACAAAACTGAAGCCATATTTGATCACTTTAATCACACAACCTTTTTTCACACATCATTAGCCTAATAAAAAACAAAAGCAAACAAGTAACCCCACACATTAAACATCGCCCGCCAATGTATAATTTAGTCTACACTAATAACATTAGTGAAATTGGCCTTTAATCAGCAGTTATTACGTGTGATGTCGGCGCTCTAACACGGCGAGCCTGCGCCGGCGCACACCCGCCCTTTGACTCCGCCGTTCTCAGAAATGAAGCCTTAATGTTCAACACATTAGAAATTCTCAGATTAGCTTTGTTTTGACTTTCGAAAATGCCGCTGTACGTGTATTAACTTGAAGGATGTTTTAATTTATATACAGGGTAATTGAAAAAATACCCGAAACCTCTTAATCCTGACTTCGTATCATGACCCTGAACAACATTTGTTCTACGACTTTTCAAAATTCGAAACATTTTTTTTCCATACAAATAATATTAACATAGTCTAAATTTTGCATGTTCTATATGAGGCGGTCGACGAAAGGTCGCCACCCGGCCGACGACGCGGGACTGGGTGCGCGCACGCGCGCGTAGTTTACGCGAATTTTACAGACTTCAAATAAATGAAAACAAATTGTTTTTGGCTACATTGTTTAGTTGAGGTCAAAGTCGTAGAACAAATTTTGTTCAGGGTGATGATATGAAGTCAGGGTTAAGTGGTTTTGGGTGTTTTTTCAATTTGCCTGTATAACTAAGATTCCCGAACCTGAACCACCTGAAGAACCTGTAGAATGGACCAATGTTTTTTGTACACCAAGTCCAAGTGTTCACTACAACCTATCATCCGTCAGCCTTCGAAGTAAGAGTCCATCGCAGACCTCATCTATCGCAGGACATCAAGTGAGTTCGAGCTCAAGAGTGGGTTCATCATCATCTAAGTTACCACACCAGCGCCACTCTACTGACGTCTATCACTGTCGGCCAATAACATCGGTTGAAAATCGGAAAATTGGTTTTTTTAACACCCTTTTTTTAATGAGAAATCATCAAATGACTCCTTCCGCTCTGGGCGGAGTGGAAGGGAGTGTCAAACTCTTATTGACTAAAACCCACCCGAGTTCCTCCAGACGCGCTTTGCGTTCCAGGGCTGCGGTAACCCTTTTGAACACATTCCGCAACCCTGGCAGGCACTGGCCCTAGCGGGCCCCGTCTACTATGCTGACATCTTTTTGAGGCGCGCGTAGAACACAACGTACCATCGACCCGGCCCTGGTCCTTGTCGGGCAGCGAGCCTTGGTGACCCTACTACCATCTTTTCATAGCTTTTTAGCCATATAAATCAAACACACTGAAAAACGTGACGATAACAAATCTTATTTTTACTAACAGCATTTTGCATAGTCATCAAATGTTATTTTATTACAAAGTTCAACTTGATAAGAACCTAAAATTCGACATGAATCAGGCATTATTTAGATAGTAACTATAAAAATTCCATGACATTGTGAGAAAGCATTTCAAAACATTATTTTGTATTTTTCTACTGATCGGGCCTGTGGACTCAGTACAGTTTTAGTGTACACTGGGTAAAATTTTCAACTTTTTTTTAAAGATAGAACATTAATGTGTCCTGCAGAAAATATATAATTAAGTAAAATATAACTATTAATACACAGACAAAATAAAAGTAAGCGTCAAGTATTCGTCCTCCTTCGCATCGCTGTCATCCGGAAACGTGCCCCTACGACTGGCAACATTGCCACGTAAAACCATATCTATTAAATAGCTCTCAACTACTGTTTAGATACTTTAGATGCTTGAAATAGTAAGCGTGCCTGTTTCACGTTATCGATGACTTAAACTGATACCCGAGGTTTAGATTCAGATACACGAATATCAGTTGAATTAAGATTGAAACCTGTAGTGCTATTCTCTAACAACATTTTCGTATCTCGACAGTAGAATTCGAGGTGAGTTTCAAATGAAGACCTTTATGTTGTGTGCAATAAAGCTCACTTTGTGAGTTTGATCACTCAGGTGAAGCTCGATATCGAAATAGTTTCTTACAGAATAGACTAGCTGTACGTCTACCATGAGTTTTATCTATCTATACTCGCTAGCGACTGTAGTTAAAAAAATGTCTGAAAACTTAGAAAAAAACAAGATTCTAATTGATTTTTTTAGTTGTTTACTAAGAAACAAGCAAGTTGCAGGTAAAACTTTAGTTAACAACTAAACAAATAAGTTAGAAACTTGTTTTTTTTTAAGTTTTCATACATGTTTTTAACTATAGTCGCTAGCGAATATAGATTGTTAAAACTCATGGTAGACGTACTGTAAAACTTGTAAGACTAAGACTGATAAATAATTCAGATTATATCATCTAAGCTAATAAATAATTCTTATACATATAGGTAATACAAAATCGTCGGCTCCATTTTCTCCTCTTTTACAGATCTGTAAAGGACTATATTTATGTGTAATAAAGACTATAAATACTCCGTTCTAATAGTCTATTACGTGCAAACTACATATTTTAGTTTACGACAATATCTAGGTATGATTTGAGTAAAACGCGATGGAAAACGTAAGGTATTTCAGACCGAGAGAAAAGCAATTTAAAACCCATTTACTTGCTTTATAGAAGAACTCCCATTACACTAACACCGTTTGTCATAATTTTAAGGTAAGCACAGCAACAGTTACTAGTTTTAGATTTTAATAATTTAGTCAATTAAGTGCCATTGTAATTTTCAGGCACAAATGACAGGTACGGACAACGGCGACCAAATTCTTGGTGAAATACAAACGTCATGCGTCTAAATGTCACCGTTTAGAAATCGATGAAAGGTTTACAACACTTCGGAGATGTTCAACTGTTGCAGACGTTCATCGGAGAAACTTTAATCATTTAATTTAATAAATAGCCGATTAACAGCTTATTTTCAACGAACTAAGAGGTTCTTTTTTCTTTTTTTTTACTATTGATAGGCTCGCGTTTGACCACTATCTCACCTGATGGTAAGCGATGATGTGGTCGAAGATGAAGCACGCTTGCCTAGAAGTAACCTATTCACTCTTGATTTAAAGACTCCCAGGTTGTAGCTATCAGGAAACACAGACTCCGGCAGGGAATTCCACTCCTTAGCTGCACTATGAATGTGTTCCCAAAACGTTTTGTGCGTGTGGGTGGGATGTCCACTAATTTACCGGTGGTGCATCGCCGTTCGTCTTGTGGTCCGATGATGAAACGGGCTTGGCGGAATTAAATTATGCAATTCCGTCGCACATTCCCCAAAATGCAACCGGTAGAAAACCGACAGGCTAGCAACTCGTCGTCGATGCTCAAGACTTTGGAGTTACGTCGCGACGAGCCTTTCATTGCCGAAGATCTTCATGGCTCGTTTCTCAATTGACTCAAGGGCATCAAGCTTTTAAATGTTCGTTATTCGAGAAGTAGATACGACTGAAGGTAAGGTACTAGTAGTTAGTATAACTGAACTTTGTGCATACAATGAAAAGCCGTCCACCCACGATCTAATGTTATTTCCTCACTGTCTACTGTCTCAATCAAAGATATAGGAGGTGGACTGGAATGCAAATCAACGCGCCATGAACATTCCTGCCAGTTGCCAGCCTGCCAGTGTTGCCACCATAACGATAATATTCAAATGAAGCTATAATCGCCGGCAGCTCAGCCATTAGCTAAGATTTAGACATGAGGAACTATACTGAGATGTAAGTGATTGTGCAGAGTTCTTTATTTTTATTCCTGACATTAACTGTATGTAGATGTTTAACTTTATAAATGGATTGGGCCCAGTAGGTACCCACGTTGCAGCAGAGTCACCGGCGTTCAATAGGTCCTCGAAGTAGCAGGTGCATAGTCAGTTGAGGAACTCCAGCTTGTTGATTACTACTAAAGCAGCGTATTTGTCAGGAAAAACTGCGTTCACCTAACATTTCAAGTCTTTCGTTATTCTTACATGAGGCCTGAAAGGCGAAAAACACTTCCAATTTCGATAATAATCTTATTCATTCACATGTTTCTAACACTATCATCAAGACTATTGATTTAAGTGCTGAGAACAAATTAGAAAACTATATGTCACCACTAATGAGGCTGAATACCAAGATACTTGCAAGCATTACAATTAAATCATTAATATTAAACTCGATCACAAAGCAAAACACGAGGAAAATGCGAACGATATTCGAATGCAATGCATGAATGCAGCTCTATGTAGATCTGCGCGTATTCACGAGTAATTAGATTCAGTGCGCGGCGCTTGCGCAGCGACCGTCGCTCGACGCCAGGATGTGGCAGTGTCGCGCTGCTACCTACCCGACACTTATCTGCGACTAGTAATTACCGCTATAACTATTCACTGCTATTTTTGCACCACGCACTTACTATTTAAAGCTCTGCGCATGATGAAGTAAACGCAAATATTCGTATGATTTTTACGATCACCGCCATTCTGATTCTCTTATACCAATTTATTCGATTTGACGCAACAGTCTTTTTAGTTATCACAACAGTAATTACACTATTTTTAGCCATACTATCTGCCACACAGTCCATCCATCATTTTATAATCTAGCTATTCGCATGGAACCACACATCTCTCTTAGCTACATGCAATTGCATTCTTTCATCTCTTTTGTGGTCAATCATTCTGATTCGCCGTATGGTGTCGGCCGGTGCCGTAGGGTGTCGTTAAAGAATAGGTAATGCCATCCCATTACTTCCCGTGGATGTCGTAAGAGGCGACTAAGGGACTCACCAGAGAATGGGCAGCAGCGTTCTCTGTAAAACTCAACACCATACATTGCAATCGCCAACTCGCCTGCCAAGCGTGGCGATTATAGCAACCCCCCCCCCCCCATTTTGGGGGAGGCCTATGTCCAACAGTGGACGACTTTCGGCTGATATGATGATAATGGTGATTCTGATTCGTACAAGACAGAAAAATAGGCTCTCAAACAATCTGTCCGGCCTCTTCTGAACTGTAGAGGTATAGCTTAGGGGTCGGCTTCTAATCCAACCAGATACAGCTGAGTACCAGTACATTACATGGAGCACCAACCGATCTGACCTCCACCACCCAGAAACTGGTTCACACGATATCCTTTGGCAAGACTAGTGTCTTACGGGTTGTCAGAAGCCAAAAAGTCACGACCGCCAAAGATCTACAAATGACAGCCGGGACGTGCTGTCCGAGGTACGAACAAATATCAGTATGTATGTGTGTGTGTGTGTGTGTGTGTGTGTACGTGTGTGTATGTGTAAGTTACTTTTGTTCAAAGATATTTTTAAGGGAAAGGCAGGAGTCCCAGTTTGCACCCGTGACCTGCCGCCATTTGCATGATTAATGGCTGACATTCGTCATAGTTACATTAATCTAATGTTATCGCTGGAATCTTTGGATAAGATAAACCGAAATTGATGTTCAATCAATCAATTTGCATTCAATGACGTAAATATTGACTCAGTAGTCAGTAGATATGGCTCTTATGCAAATATGGCCGTTTAAATAGTTCGAACGATAAGAGGCACTCCCTATTCTATCTTTACGATCCATAAAGGTCTATGTGATGAAGAATGTCCATGAATGTTTGCGTGCATCTTAATTTAAATATTAGTTTAAAAAAAATGTAATCGACTTCCAAAACAAAACACTACTAAGTATAAAATCACTTTAATTTCGGAAGTCGGTGTCAAAAAACGAAATAACCAAAAACACCGACTTCCTAAATTAAAGTTATTTTATACTTTGTAGTGTTTTGTTTTGTAAAAAAGTTTTTTATTTTTCACTTTTTAGGTGTACCTGCGTACCCATTCACAGCGTACCTGCGTGATGTTATCTTATGAAAATAAAACTAAATGCTTTCGGTGTAAAGGTCTCGTCAATACGAATGAAATAAGCCCAAACACTTGGTAGTTCCTACATACCGATGTGGAGTTCCATCATCAGGTCTGATCCAAACTTTCAATCTTTTGTAGTATCACCCGATATAGACACGAATATCAAATTTTTACCAAATGCGTGCCTACAATTTTCGAGAGTTGCCCTCGATTTCTCAGGGTTTCCATCATCAGATCCTGACGTGGTGGCAATGGGACCACACGGGAAGCACCAGATTTCAAATAAAAAAAGAATCATGAAAATCGGTTCACCCAGTCGGTTAACTATGAGGTAACAAACATAAAAAAAAATACAGTCGAATTGATAAACTCCATCTTTTTTGACGTCGGTTAAAATGGAGCTCACGCTATGAAATAGGTCTGTCGACACACTGGTCGATTGTTAACTACATGGTAGACAGGCCACCCATAAGCCCAAAACTTTTTGGGAAGACGTTAGCTATTGGGAGTCGTCACTGGAGTCTGTGTTGCCATATGGCTAAGCTAAAAGCTATAAGTAATCTAGATTTTTGAGTCAAGAGTGAATAAATTACTTCTAGGCAAGCGTGCAACATCCTCGACCACATCATCGCTTATTTATACGTAAGTAAAATAATTGTCAAAAGCAAGCTTATAAATAAAATGCCATGCAACTGCCTCCGTGGTCAAGTGGTTTAGGCGTTTGCCTTGTGATCCGGTGGTCGTGTGTTTGATTCCCACGGGAAGCATACTTTATAAAGTTGTTTCCAGTTTGGCTAGGACATTGCAGGCTTGAATCACCTGATTGTCTGATAAAAAGATGATTTCGTGCTTCGGAAGGCACGTATAAGCCGGTGGTCCCGGTCGCCAAATGGCGGTCGTCAAATAAACCATGTCAGAGGCCCTTGAGGCGGTTTCGAAACTCTGACACTAGGGTGTGTGAGGTCGTTAGACCTTACTGCCCACACGATAAGAAGAAGAGATAAATAAAAAAAAATATATAGGTACTGCCATCTGGTATCGAAACCGCTTCTTACTGATCTCATACATGTAAGTAAGCACCACACGTAGGTGCTAAGTATGCATATTTAAAAAATCTCCTCACGTAAAATGCAATTAAAATAATCCGGGATAATCCCAATCACACGCACCGACTCGTAAGTCGCACCTAATCGAAATACATTATAGCTGCATTACATTCCATAATAGAACTGGGAATACATTTAACATATTAGTCGATAATTTATTTCCTGTTTAAGATGACCAATGAATTAAAAAAACAGAATCTCAAAACATATTCCTGTTCTAAAGAAGCATCTATCACGTCGAAAATTTAAAAGAAAAAGTGTACTCAAAACTGAATTTTATCTCTACTCAAAAGGAACACAGGTATGATCCTTTTCCTGTGATAAACTTCAAAGTAAACACGGAGTATTAGACGTTAGACGGCGTACAGGTGCGCGGTGTAATCAGTGCGAGGAATGCAGGGGCAGGTGACAGGACGGCGTGGTTCACGTACGTCGTACGTACTCGCACTGCTCTATGCTCTATGCCCGCAGCGTTAGAGCGCTCAAATCACGTCCATTAACCACAGGACTTTGACCGACCATACGCTTAGGAGAGTCTTAGACTAGGCCAAAGTTTTAAAGGGATTAACGCCCAAACTGAAATGGTATCAAGCAGAGATGTTACGGAGCTACGACTCCGTCTCCGATATGTCGGAACTTCCGATTGATCTTACACCTCCGGTTCCGATTTCGGTTCCGATACTTTTAAATCAGAGGATTACTTCTGGAGTCAATTAATTTGATTTATTTATCTAACTATTACAAAAATGTGATTATTTTTGTTTGTGATACCTATATTATATAGGATTATTATTTTTTAATTGAAATTAAAGAGGTTGACTGATTAATCCTTGTACTATTTCATTTTATTGCCTGCCCCTAACACATGTTTCTTATGTCACCACGATCTCCGACTACGACTCCGATTCCAACACCGAAAAACCAAATTTAAAAACTCCGACTCCAACTTCGGTTCCGATAAAACCACCTCCGTAACATCCTTAGTATCAAGACTTGCACCCTTTGCGTCAATACGAGCATGTGAGTATTTACGCAATATGGTCATAATCGCATTTAAAGAAATACCACTAGTTGAAATCACAGTTCTGACAAAATGATATACATATATCATAAATACATAAACGTTAAAACATAAACGTTTTTCGACTAAAGAATCAATTGCCGGACTTTAGGGCATTTTTCTGATTCTATAATTTGTAAATTTTTCATGTTAACATCATCAAGCAAGCTTTGAGATTTAGTAGTCAACTACTAAAACACTGCTACATATAAAGTCACAACCTTTCAACAATTTTGTCAATCGTAATTGAAAATGACATTGAAACTTTGGGATAGAACTTCGAAATCTGCATCGATACTAAGTTTAATAGTATTTCTAAGAAGGGGAATTTGATAAAATGACAAAATTATTGATTCCAATTCTAAGTTGACAAAAAATGTTTCTCTTGTGTGTGAGTAATTTAAAAGTCATACACAGCAATATATAATTCTTTATTATTTTCAAGAAATAAAAAAATATCAATAGTTGATGTACTAAAATAATTAAAACGCTGGAATGGAACTGATCCTAATTTTAAAATGAACATCGCATCAAAAATATTCATAATATACGAATATTTTTGGTGCGCTGTTCACAACGCTTACATCGATTTAAAATTAATATGTATAATCGAGTCTATTATTATTTTTCACCATACAAAATAATAATCAGTAACATGATAGGCAATATCTTAAAACTATCCTGACTATCTTAAAACTCTGTCTTTTAGATCACAAATAATCAGTGTCATTAAACTAATCGCTTCTTTGAAAAATACATCAAAATAATGATACTTAACCTAGAGTTCACTTAAGCTCAGCAGGCACGGGCGTATACTTGAGGCCGGTGTCGCAGAGCAAGGTGACGACCCACGAGTCCTCGGGGATTAGCCCCGACTCCAGCAGCTTGACTGCCGCCGCCACGTTGGCCCCGCTGGTGTAGCCCACGTACAGACCCTCCTTCTCACCGATCAAATCCTTGTACTTTACTGCCTCCTCGTCAGTCACTGCCAACGTGCCGTCCATAAACTCGTATTTAAGCAAATCGGGAATCCATCCGTAACCTGAACCCTGCAGCAAGTGAAGTGGCTTTGTGATCTTTTCGCCCTTGATGGCCTCAGCACCGGCTGGCTCCACCACGTATGTCTTGATGTCAGGGTTCTGCTCTTTCAAATATTTCGCGGTGCCCGCGAAGGTGCCCGCTGTACCCACTGCGGCGACAAAAGCGTCCACGTGGTGTCCAGTCTGCTTCCAGATCTCGGGCCCCGTGCTCTGGTAGTGAGCATCAGCATTAGCTTCGTTCCTGAACTGGTTGACGTAGTATGCGTTCTGCTCTTCGACTATCTTCAGGCCAAGTTCTTCAACAACTTTGACGTCGGCCAGAGTTACGTTGCCGTAAGTTCCTTCCACTTGATCCACTCGAATACACTTAGCGCCCAGCGCTTCCATGTGGATGGCCCTTTGGACACTGTTACCTTTGGACATGGTGAGTGTCAGCGGATGTCCCAGCACGGCGCACACTACAGCGAGCCCACAGCCTTGGTTGCCGGAGGTCACCTCAACCACGGGTGCGCCTGATTTTAGCTCGCCAGATTTAATAGCTCGGGTAATCATGCTCAATGATGAGCGACATTTGATCGAACCACCAGGGTTCATAAATTCACATTTTGCCAATATACGTCCAGGCCCAGTGTAAACACGATCCATGGCCACGATGGGTGTGTTGCCGATTAACTCTAGGGCTGATGACTTGATATCGTTCTCTTCGTACTTGACGTGGTGGTTCTTAGCGAGGGGACCCATGTTGCACGGTTGTGGGATGTGTGGTAAGACGCACTTTGAATCATTCAGATTACGGTTGGATACTGAGGTGTTCGGCTTCAAATCGGTGGTTATAAGCGCATCGGAGATCGCGTCCAGCGTACATGTGCGCGCTCCACGTTCGGCTTGTGTAAATAATAATAAAATGATTGTTATCAGGTTTATTGTAACCACAACGATTTTCCCTTTAGGTTAAAGTAAATAATTCAGTGTTATTGGGTAGAGTTTTAATCGTTTGCCGAGAGTATAAAAAATATAGAACTGGAATCCTGACCGATCATTGACTAAGAAAATAAATCTAGAACTCGAATGCAGCGCCACTTACCGCGTCAAACGGACAACACAACATGAATGGTTAAAATAGGTCCAAGCGTTTATGAAGAGTTCAGTTACATATGTACAGCACAGAAATTTTTTATAAACATGTATAAAAATATTAATAACGTTATCTAATCTTGAGGAAAGTATCTACTGTGGTGTGATAATGTTTTATTACGCAACTTGGAAAAGTCTGATATCAGCAAACTAAGATTTGAGCAACTGGCAAAACCCAGTAAAAGTAACAATCGCAAAGTGCATTTAAAGAAGTTATCTCTTCAAAAGTTAAACCAAAGATTCCTGCTGTCGGTTACGAACTACTCCAAGCAGACACGAGAAATGGAGAGTCTTCATTCCGCTTTTGCTCAACTGAAAGCATTTTCAGCAAAGCGTGCCCTATATCCCTGATTTTTAGTCTTCGGTCTCCCATGTTAAGTCACGTTGTCAGCTGCCTGATCTAAGGTCGTCTTCAATGCTTGCCCATGTTCAAATTCAAAATGGCTACTTTTTACAGAAGCATAGGATGCGGGGGGCTTGGTATATCTCTTCTTAAATTTATTTTCGCTTTAACCCCTTGTTTAGGAGATAAAACATTTTATTTTTAAATGGCACCATTTTGGCCCCAAAAACTTGGAACTGATGAAACTATCTGAAGATAATAGAATCCTTCAGTAGCCACCAAGACGAAGACATGCATGTTAAGCGAGGAAAGATTATGGAATCCATGGGTGGGAACCCATGGAGGCGAGAGCCCTCGCGCTCATTTACGAATGGCGCGTGGAGGCGCAACGCCGGGGCGAGACTCCTCTGCCGCGGCAAATCATGAGCTCCGGCAGGATCTCATGGCGGTATGGAGACAGCGACTGTCGCAACCCAGCGCTGGGCACGCCACAATTGAGGCGATAAGTCCCCTCTTTGAGGAGTGGCTAGAGCGGCGCCACGGCGTCCTCACCTTCCGCTTGACGCAGGTACTCACCGGACACGGTTGTTTCGGGAGGTACCTGTTTCGGATTCGGCGGGAGGATACGCCTGGTTGTCAACACTGCGAGGATCGCTCGGAGGACACAGTGGAGCATACGGTTGAGGTCTGCCCTGCTTGGGCGGAGCACCGCCGTGTCCTTGTCGAGGCGATCGGCGGCGGCGACCTCTCGCGTCCGGCTCTGATTCAATCTATGATCCGGAGCGAGGAGGCATGGGATGCGGTCACCTCTTTCTGCGAAGCAGTAATGCTAGCGAAGGAGGAGGCCGAACGCGTGAGAGAGAGGGAAACCTCACGCTCCAGCCGCCGCAACAGGAGAAGACGGCCCGGGCGTCGGGAGTCGCAGGGCGATTTCCGGCCACCGTAAGCACGGGCCTGCGGACGACGAGCATTGGGTGGCTCACCGTCCTATCAGAACCAGGCCCGAGTCGACGGCGCGCTGTGTTCCACGCGCGCCTCAAAGAGCTGTCAGCATAGAAGACGGGGCCCGCTAGGGCCAGTGCCTGCCGGGATTGCGGAATCTGGAACGCAAAGGGCATTAGGAGGAACACGGACGGGTTTTAGTCAGTAAGAGTCTGAAACTCCCTTCCTCTTCACCTAGAGCGGGAGGAGTCATTTGATGATTCCGCATCCTTAAAAAAAAATGGTTGGGAACCCAACTCTCGGGTTCTCCCATTGCAGTGTAAAGGCCTCCCCCAAATATTTCCAGGAATCCCTTTCTCGAGCCACTTCAAACCGGCCCTTGTAGTAGGCATCTAGGTCGTCTCGCCACCTCTTCTTAGGCCTACCTCTGCGACACCGTCCATCCTCAGGCACTCACAGAGGAAACGTCACACTTAGAGGGAACTGTTATCCAGCAATTCATTCACAACTTTTAACTGGAGTTTGGCAACGCATGACTGGCAGAGACCAGCAGTGTACATTTTTCGGCTGAAGTGTTAATGATGCAGACATTTGGTTCTGAAACAATTCAAATCAAGCTTAATCTCATTAATGATCCAAAAATAGCTTTCAGCTAAGAACATACAATTCCTTTCCAAGAAATATTCATTAATTTTTTCCGAAAGACCAGAGTGCCAATTCTACTAATTTCACTAAGCGAACTTATCGAGCACGTTTAAATACTCACACTAAGGCCTCTGATAGCATTTTTTTAGTGAACTAGAGGTTAGAGATTTCACTTACTTGCTTTTATTCTTGCTTTTTATTAGACTACCTGCAGTACTGTCAATCCTCTCTTTAAAATACATCCAAAGGTTGTCTTTAAAATAATAAAAACTAGCGGACATCACGCGGTTTCACCCGCGTAGTTCCCGTTCCCGGGGGAATACGGGGATAATATATAGCCTATGTTACTCCCTGATAATGTAGCTATCCAATGCTAAAAGAATTTTTCAAATCGATCCAGTAGTTTCGGAGCCTATTCAATTCAAACAAACAAACAAATCTTTCATCTTTATAATATTAGTGTAGATAATGTTTTCTTCATCAATTTTTTTCTGTAACTTACATAATAAAGAGTATTCTATTTTTGACAGATTTACACAGACAATATAACGCGATGTGATCGTTCTTAAAATCATAGGAATGTCACCTCTGGTAGCTACAAAGTCTATGTCGGGTATAATAGCGTAATTCTAGACGGACGCGTATAAGGTATACTGAGTAACAAGATTAAAAAGCTACGCCAGCTGACACCTGGTGTTAGAACGGCGTTAGACACAGGCTTCATGCCAGCGATCATATTATATCGGCTTATAGGTACCTAGTCAACCTTCTTCTTCCTGGTCCACATAGCGCTTCTACATTTCTCACGATAGGTCTCAAAAACCAACAGATAAAATTAAACTCTGCATTTACTTTTATCTTCATGGAAGGGATTTATGAATTAAAAATTTACAGTTTTGGAAACAATTGCTACATGCTACCTATGCTGCATATTCCACAGCCACGTTTCCACCTACAACCAGCTCGCATGCCAGGTGCATTACATTGCGTTCTATCGAGGTAAAATGTGATCAATCGATGGCTCGTGCCCCGCAATGTAAACCAACTTGCATGCTTGCAGGCGGGCAGGTAGAAACGCGGTCTTTATTTTGTACTCTAGTGAATGTTACATACAGGCTACATGTTCACATAGAAAATCTTGTCGGGGGTTGAGTATGGCTTTATGAAATACTATGTACGGGGTATTTTAAAAGTAGGTACACATCATATTCCTGTGTTTTGGAGGGGTTAGATTCTGTGGTGTAAGAATTGCGAACGTAAGTGAGCTGCGGTGCAAAAACTCTTGCGATGAAAAAAGTGTGGTTAGAACATTGGGTTAGAATACATATTCTTTATTGTGTATGCTTGGTTGAATGTTTGTAAGGCCTCTGTCTTTGTTGGTATGTTGGGAAAGTTTTTCCGTAATCTTAAATTAAATTCTAGCGGGATAGTGACATTATTTTTCAAAACAATCTACCTAATTAGTAAGTTTCATTGAATGTCATTTATTTAATATCAGTTTCCATTGTTTTTGAATGTTTTACAAAAATAAACAACTCAAAACCTTATTCGATTTAAGCCATCCATCCAAACCGTCACCATCTTAAATTACATAAATAAAAATCACAATAACAACACAATAGGTAATACATTAATATACTTAATAATAGATTGCATTTACCGTAACATACCTTACGTACAAAACAAAAAAAAAGGCCAAGTGCGAGTCGGACTTGCATGCATTTGTTTTGTGTGTTAAATTCTTTACCTTACTTGGGTCTACGATACGACATACATATGTATATAAAATTCATCCGTTACTGTCTGATTGAGTGACTGAATGACTGACTGACAGACAACGCACAGCCGAAACTACTGGTCGTAGAAAGCTGAAATTTGGCATGTAAGTTCCTTGGGGAGTGTAAAAAGAAAAAAAAAAAAGAAAGAAAAACATCCAACGGGAACGAGAAAAAACGGGATATGCGTGTACGAAATCGCGGGTAAAAGCTAGTACCTACCTTATCCCCTACCTTTGTAAGCACTTACCTTTCTGTCAGTTCAAACGCCTGTCATTGAACCCTTCACAATAAACACTTGAAACAAATTCCTAAAACATTTGCCTAGCTGCGGCACTGAATAAGATTTGTTAGGAAACAACACACCGTCAAGAGTACTCCATCAGTCTTCTCAAGTGTTACATGTAACACCTGCGCGGGCGCAGCACGCTGTACGCTGTGACTAATAAATATAGAGACTTTAGTACCAAATTAAGATGATGTCATGTAAATATTTGCAACCACTGTTTTGGATATTAAAGGCTATGTGGTATTGTATTGCTTTCTGATGGTCGCGAATTCCATCCCCCTTTATTCATTTTTTTTAAGGTTTTTGACATGTTGATTAGAACTTAAACAGGTCTTTTCATAAAAGATTCTAGCGATTTGCTTAGTTTAAATATTGATAAGACGATTCTTTATTCTCTACTAGCTTCTGCCAGCGGCTTCGCCCGCGTGGTCCCTAGGGAACATACTCCCGGGATAAAAAGTAGCCTATGTCCTTTCTCAGGCTCTAGACTATCTGTGTACCAAATTTCATTTAAATTGTTTCCGTAGTTTTGGCGTGAAAGCGCGACAGACAGACAGACAGAGTTACTTTCGCTTTTATAATATTAAGTACTTAGGATAAGGATTTATTACAAATAACAAGACTCAAGTGTAAGTAATTGTGACTCTCTTTATACTTTCAAACTATGTAAGTAATACATTAATGAACACAATAACAAAATCCGAAACAGTTCGCGATATCACTGCTGGCTGCAAGGTGACAGGCCTAGCTGATACCCTGCAGCAGTGGTTCACAAACGCACAATCCGTAAATCCGTATGCTTGCTACCATGGACAGGAGCTGTTGGTGCAAAGCTGTTGGTGGTAAGGAGAGTAAGGATAAAGAATTAGAATTTTGAATCTGCTAAAAAACTTTGATACCAAATCCTGAAAACTCGATATCGTCGCCTTAGAGTGAAAACTTCGGGAATGCATTTTTGCGCAAATTTATTTTATTGCGTTTCTAGGAAGAAAACCTCGCAACGCACATCCTGACCTGACTAATTTGTTCATTCGGTACTCGTAGAGCCATCACAGTAAACGAGAACGTCGTAAGTACTCGCATCTGTCAGTTTGGCGTGCCTTGCAACGAACGTGTCGTTTCTTTTTTGAAAATTGATTACTTGAGTTTATCCTGCTGTAGCTGTATATAGAAAGGAGGTAAGTACTGTTAATGTTTGAAAAGTATTTTTAGACGCCGTACAAAAATTTAACAGCACGCAGTTTTTTCTTCCTCCTAAAAAGTTACTTCTTTCACACTTACGAGGTTTTCACTCTAAGGCGTCGATATATGGTTTCACCGAATTTATAAATAGGGCTGTTGAAAAAAAGTTCAGTAAAGTAAAAACTACAAGAGAATAATCCATAAGCGCTCTAAAATAATAATATAATATTTCAACGCAACTTGTAGAGCAAATATGCGTAGCGCTACATTCTGCTGCATTTTACTGCGAAGGCACTTTTTATACAAGTATAATATAGATAATAAAGATTACAAGTATAATAAAGATTAGCAAACATCTACTGCGAGTTTTCCTATACTAGTCAGATTTATTTCTCATTCATACTTACAAATAGTTTCAGTAACCTGTTTTTCGTTCGTTCATTTTCTCGAAGAGAACATCTGATACATTCGCAGTCGTAATCTGTCTAATATCCTTCTAATTTCCCAATATTTTGACAGTAGTGCTATTCTGTAACAACAGTTTCGTGTCTCGACAGCGGAATCCGAGGATTCGTATTTATATAAGACCTTATATTGTTTGTAATAAAGCTCACTTAGGGTGCTCTGTCACTCAGGTGAAGCTCGATATCGAAATAGTTATTTACAGAATAACACTGCGAATGCAAACGTTGCTTAAATAATTGTAGAATTAGCTAATCAGTAGGTATTTAAACTAATCATATGGTTAGATTATTTTTATAAATAAGGCGCATAATGTCAATCATCATCCCTGTATCAGTCGATTCAAGCATTTATTTATCAAACAGAAGATATCGCCACACACTCCGCCTCAAATTAACCGAAAACAATAACTCAAAACGTTATCTCACCGAACAAGAAATCATTTATGCGTGGAACAGATAGTAAATTACGGCGAAACAAAAATATATGGGTATCCGTTATCTGTAGCGAGTAGACAAGAAAGTACGTCGAGTCTCGAGCAGTCGAGCCACCTGCCGACCAATAATTACGGAATGGAGTCTCTAACACGATTCTAATAGGAAATATGGAGACTGTGGCCTCGCCGACCACCTGCTTCCCGCCTCCAATCACAATCATACGCCGATCATTAAATATAACGTAATAACACATAGGATACACGTGTCACTTCACTATTTAGAATGTCTTCAATAGGTTGCCGATTGGGCTTTAAATGAGCTGTTATAGATAATATGTGTCGAACAAACTGATTTGATTTTCAACTATTTAAATTGGATCTGGATATTTAAATGTACGTAGAAACTTTAATTTTGTTAAACACTTTCGTTAGCCGTCGTAGATCTGTAAACAATTTAAAGAATTACGCACTAGTATTTTAATTACAACAGAAATTAAGTCAGATTTCGTAATGAACAGTTTAACAGCACTGATTGTATCGTCACAGTAATTACAATGTAAATAAAAATCAGCTCAACTCAGATAACATAACAAAATAGCATCGATAAATGGATAAAACACAAATCACAGCTAATACGGTACAAATAGCAATATTAATAAATTTTATCTTATGGCTATACGAAGTCATTAACTTTGTCTATAGCAGGAAATCATCGAAGATATTATGATGCAAAAACTGTTGTAAAATCAGCACTAGGGGCTTAAGGGCAGGTTTACATGAAGCCAGCGCACCAGCGCTAGCCGACAGTTGGACTGGCAGCACGTGCTGGCTTAGTATTAGCCCTGTGTAAACAGCATTTTTTGATAGGCCAATCCATGAAGAAAGCGCCCGACCAATTGTCGCCCGCCTCCCCCTCATCACCCGCGCATATGCTCCGAAATACATCAGACTGGGCTTGTGTAAAACATGACGGGCAAGGCCTACACTAGCGCCAGCGCTCCGGCTACGTATAAACCTGCCTTTAGCTTGTAATAAAGTGGGCAGGTGTGCTGTGTGCTCATTAGACGTAGAAAATTTGCAACGCACGCCACCTGCTGGCAGGAAAATGACAATTTTCTCGAGACCGCCGCCCACTGGCGGTGCCTGCGCCGACAGCGTTTAAAATATACGCGTATGAAAGTAAGTGCCGTCATGTAACTTGTATCCGTTGCAGGATGAGCTGAGTATTTCATTAGTTGTGTAGTTGAGTGTTTCTCTTAGAATGTAACAATGTAAATGTACCATGAATAGATGGCAAACAATGTGCAATATTGTGATAGATGGCTAATTATTTCTGCAGCTGATCATCGTTTTGTGTCGTGCGGCTATACTATAGATAGACAGAAAGAAAGCACGTTTATTTGACACAGTCATATGTACAATGTATGGAAAAAAATAGGTCCAGTTCAACAAAATGCCAGACAACTAATAGTTGCCTGACAGCTTGACGCTGGTTTTCAAATAAACAATGAAGAACCAATGACAGCATGATTTCCTAATGGAAAAGGGATGGATGGTGACCCACAACAAAATCATGATAGTTTTAAGACGTCATAGTAGGGCACCCGAATCTATATAGAACACATAGATAATATGATATGAAATGATAGTATGTACAGATAACTGTACATACTACTTTTTTAATACTATTTTTTAGGGCTAACTTTGTAATAACGGGTAATCTTTAGAAGAACATACTAGGCCGGTTACGACAATTATTTCACCACTGTGTGTCATCAGACTACTTTTTAGGTATCTCAGGAAAATGCATAGTTCCTATGGGATAGCCATGGGAGCGAACCTGCCGCATAAGGATCGTTCCTTTGTATATTAAATGAGTGAACGAATGATCAATATGAGTAACTACTTTTATATACTAGTTTGTTTCTGCTAAACTGGTGTGGAAAATATAGCCCTTAATCCACACCACTCGTAAGGCTTTTTAAAACGCGTGCAAAACTGATAGCATATCTTTGTTCGTAGGTTGATAGGCACCTACAAGAGATTTTATCAAAGATATTCTTGTTCACAAATAAAGTAACAGTCATATCACTGACACAATCAGCACCGATTGTCATCTCTGCTACTGCTTACACGATATTTCGTAAATTAAGCCGTTCAAACTAGATTCTGTGCTGAGATATTATTCTTCTATGAAAACATACAAGAATGTTCGCAGGTGTTTCCTGTAAGTGGCCAATAAACTTTAAATTCAGGTATTTCGTGTACATTACGTGTTTGTTTTATTTTTAACCTTTTTAACAGCGACCGCTGCTACAGGGTGCTCTCTTTTTGAACGGGGAAGAGCCTTTAGAGCCTTAACCTTCGCTGTGGTTTAGTATCCATTATTTGTAATCTGATGTAATGTGAGATTGGTTTCAATGGTTTAGATAAAAAAAAAATATTGGTGCATAAAAAATATTTTTTTTTCCTTTAGAGCTAACTAAGGTCTGCGCATAGGTGACTACTTTAACATACCGAGACTTCTCCGTGCCTCGGAAAGCACATTAAGCCGTTGGTCTTGGCAATGATTTGTAGATCTTTGACAGTCGTTACAGATTGTCAGAAGGCAGAAAATCTGACACCAGTCTTAGTCAAGACTCAAGAAGTAACGTGTTACCCAGTTACTGGGTTGTGGAGGGCAGGTAGGCACTCAGTCGCTCCACGTAAAATACTGGTATTCAGCTGAATCTGTTTTGACTGGAAGCCAACCCTAATATAGTTGGGAAAAGGCTAAGTAGATGATGTCTTTTCTTTAGAACTACGTAGGTAAAGTAGTTTTGACATTTGACCTTTAAATTAATTAACCATAAAAGGTAGGTGCGGATCCTGCCGACAGGCACACTAATCAAGGCCAAACGATATAATATTGCATGGGCACTTCAGACGAATTTGACGGTTTCCTGAAAAACAGTGTATTTATCTTTTCCAAATATTCCAAAGCCTAAACAATATGTTAGCAATCAAAAAAGATGTTATTTGTTACAATAACTCACATGATATAACATAGAATAACAATCCTAGCAGACAGTTCCTTCATTATACGCCTGATTTGTTTCGAAAAGTTTTGAAAAATTGTTTTTGATGGGTATTTTTGTTAGTAATTTTTCTCATAAATCCTCATAAATGAATACCTAATGCCTGGCAAAAAGGACGGTGATAAAAACATCAGGTTGTATTTGGAACAGCCTGTAGGTGAGTTAAGAAAGCCCACCTGTGCACACTGTGCGGTTCCCACAACGCCTCCGCGTCAATATTGACTCAGATTAAATCAATTCCGTGGATGTGCGCTATCTTACGTCAACCGCTGCGCGGGCGCACCTACAACCTTTCTCGTAATTCGTAATAGAACTCAAGTCCTAGGTAAAGAACTTTGGAACTAAGAATCGCTTTTAAGAAGTTTCTTCATCGTGCTTATGCTTACCTAGATGTCAAAACGTTGGAAGGCCTCCCACAAGGTGGACCGATGATCTGGTGAAGGTCGCGGGTAGCCGATGGATGCGAGACGCACAGGACCGGTCGTTGTGGCGACGCTTGGGGAAGGCTTATGTCCAGTAGTGGACGTCTTTCGGCTGATATGATGATGATGATATGTCAAAACTAAAGGACCACCTATGTGCTAAATTGTAACATCAAGAGAAAAACAAAGGCAATTTCTAATGAATTATGATCTTTCAAAGTAGAACTTTATAAGGATCAAGAACCTATTCACCTTTCATACCTGTGCCTGAACAAGTAGAAGTATCAAAAATTCTTATACTTGTTCAGGCACAGATATGAAAGGTGCACAAAGCAGACACACACACACACACACAGCAGTCGCATTTTTCGAAATTATAGTCAAGAACTATAATTTCGCAAACTGCGACTGCTGAGTGTCAGGTCATGATTTCTATTCCAAAGTTAGGCGAAGTGTTTTTAGGATTATCATTAAAGATATCTCGCATCCCGAAGTTTGTTAGTTGAGGAAAGAGTTAGAGAGAGGATGGAACACTAACGACTACAATAATATTTACCTCAAGTATTACACGAAGAAAAATCATTGCACGCCTGGTGACAATATAAAATTTTACAAGAAAACACAATTACACATGCATATCATGCAAGTCATTATGCGTTTCAGGAAAATGTAATACAAAATAGTACTTATTCATTATGTAAAAGTAGGCCACGGGTGATAACTTGCATGGAACTAATTGCAAGTCTGCACACAATGCACATGTAAATGTTTTTTTCATGATGTACCTGCACAGGATAACGGGTAAAACCACGATGCAACTGCATTGAATCATCCCGATCATGCCAGCCGAAACGAAGGAAAGGCAGTAGGGAAGCTGAAACTAAAGGATACAAAAATAAAGAAGTCAAGAGTGAATAGGTTACTTCTAGGCAAGCGTGCTCCATCTTCGACCACATCATCGCTTACCAACAGGTGAGATAGTGGTCAAACGCATGCCTATCAATAGTAAAAAAAGTAAAAAAACTTGAAAATGAGCCCAAAACTGCAAGCCGTAGGAAAAAGACCTAGCCTAATCAGCCTATAGTTTGATCTTACTAACACTGTGTACATACACAGAGGCACATGCCTCCTAAGTGGTGCGGGGAGAGGGAAATGAACACGTTAAAAAGATTTCCAGAGGTTTGAAAAGGTTTCCAGATATTCTTTTGGTTAACAATGAATAAGTTAATCTTCTGGCCAAATTCCAAATGAATTAAGTGTCATAAGTCATAAGTGATTTAACTTAACAATATAAATTGTGTAGAAAAATGATAATAATTATAATAGAAACAAATTCATTTAAAAAAGACCTCAATAAAAATTAATGTCAAAAATAATATTAAAAAATCAATAATTTCACATATGCAACAATAAAGATAGTAATACAAATTCCAATTATTTAAGTAAAAGAAAAAGTGGTAATTTAGAAGCAAATCAATAATCGCATAATCACAATAATCCAAATTCCATCTTATTGTCACACAAAAAAGATATAAGTAAGTCAAAAATAAATTTCAATAATAAATAATGTCACATGTGCACAAAATCACAAAATAATTGTAGTGTTCCAAATCATTCAAGTCAAAATAAGAAAAAAATATAATAATATCAATTTCAAATAATATCGATTTCTTATCCTGAGGTGAGATAGAAGTCAATAGCGAGCCAGGCAATATGTATTTTTTTTTAAATCAAAGCTTATCTACATCAGTGGAGTTCATCAACTGAAAATCTAAAACGGAACAGACCGAACAGAAAAAAAAGTAAATTTACATAAATAACGTCATTTCAAATACGCATTATTAATAGAATATACATTATACTTTATGATGTTAGGTGTAAACACGCTAATAAATCTCACACGTGCTAATCGTGCTAATTATTTTATCAAGCATATGCTAGCAAAACAACAATGATATTTATAAAATAAAATAAATATAATAGTCAGTCAATATATTTGCTGGCGGCTTAACGTAATGGCGGTATCTCCGCTAAACTCTGGGGAGACGCTTCGGGCACGATCACAAACATTTGTACAATCGAGGAAACCCATTATACGACACTGACCAACAGATATAATGCCAAAACAAACATTAGACGAACACAAATACAAACCTTTAAAGGACCATTTTTTGCAAATCATTTATTTGGTTTCATTCCAACTATATCGCTGAATCTCCTACACCTAATGATTTGTAAAAAAATCTGGCCAATTTAGTCTGTCTGCCCTCGCCTAGAGCCGATGTAAAAATTATACAATTTGGCACCGTTTACCTAAAACACCGAACAGCATTTAGTTGAGAAAAAAGTTTGAGTAACGCCCACATAACAAGAGCAGACGTTTTAGTAGACGGTAACGGCTGCCAAGATGGATCACATATCCGAATTAGACAGACAAACAATCTTTAATATACTGTTGTGAAAATCAACGACGCTAAATTACAGTTTCGGGACAGTCACGGGGTTTCAAAGACATGCCGATAACCGCTTTTGATGTTGATTGTTTGAGGCATGGCCAGGTATGCCATTTATGGTATACAAAGAAACACCTGTCTCACGATTGATGTCCCTTACTAGGTTGCAAAGGAAATCGATCGTCTATAACAATCACTTAATTCTCTTCCGTCTTCCGTTTTTATGAATGACTTTTTTGGAAAAAGCAATTTTCTTTGATTTTTTTGAAGTGAAAACTTCTTTAGCGGCGTTGAGCACTTTTTCTGTAATGGGTATAAAATCTTAAACTCGCGTCAGGGTCACGTGACCTAATCGCAAAAAGCGTAAGACGGCTCGCGTCAGGGTCACGTGATGCGAAAAAGCGTAAGATCGAGGGGAAGGGAGAGGAACTAGTATCTCCCACTCTTTCTACCGTGCCTGAGTGTGCTGCTCCGCTTAGGCGGCACAGGGCGCTTGCGCGAATGTCCGTCTGTGTTTATGTACAGCGTGCCACGCGTATCCAAGGATACGAAATTACGGAATTACAAAATTATGGATGAAAGTTGATTTTTCTAAGAGATAAAAATTAATGTAATATATAAATAAATAACGATATAATATTATGAATAATAACATGTAAATTGTCATATTTGTGTACGATAGCGCAATAAATAAACATTGTATTCTACCTCATAAATGATAGTATTTTTGTACTTATAATTAAACACAACGTTATTTTTTGTTGTTTTTATGGTTCGTTTTGTTTATGTCAGGAACTGTGTCAAGATTGACATCTGTCACTGACAGTCGCTGTCGCGGCCACACGTCAGTGTCTTTTTGTTTATTTTGTTGTCGGTGGTTTGTCTATGATGTGACCGCGACAGTAAGGATGTATTATTTACATGTTTTCACTTCTGCCGGCACTCCCGGAGTGCTACCGGTGTTTTTTTTTTTTTTTCTTTCAAAACTCTTTACTTGACTGTTTGATCTTAGTAGTATATATATTTACATATTTTTCCTTTATTCACTACCGTTTCAAATATTTGAATCTATATTAATCTATACTAATATATAAAGCTGAAGAGTTTGTTTGTTTGTTTGCTTGAACGCGCTAATCTCAGGAACTACTAGTCCGATTTAAAGTATCCTTTCAGTGTTAGATAGCCCATTTATCGAGGAAGGCTATATAGGCTAAATATCATCACGCTAAAACCAAAAGGAGCGAAGCAGTAATGAAAGTTGTGACGCAGACGAAGTTACGCAGGTCAGCTAGTAATATTTTATTACTAGCTGACCTGCGTAACTTCGTCTGCGTCACAACATTTGATGACCTGGTGAGCGCCGCGGGTAGCCGATGGATGCGAGACTCAAGACCGGTTGTTGTGGCGACGTCTTTCGGCTGATATGATCATGATGATGAACAACATTTATAAAAAAAATGGCCAAGTGCGAGTCGGACTCGCGTGCAAAGTGTTCCGAACGAATTTTTTTTTTTTAACATGTTGTTTTAACCCTATAGACTTCTTATTTTTGTAATCTATTGATAAAGATCTATTTATCTCCATTTTTTAAAAAAAATTAGGCTCAGTAATTTCGGAGATAAGGGGGGAATGGTCATCTCATCATGTCATTTCGTCTAATTTCTGGAGTAACTTCTAAACCATTTATTCTAAAATTATAAATAATATATAATTAAAACCCTCACAGTAAGCCGTTTTATGTGATATTGTGACACGATATTGTTCAAAAAAAAATTTTAAAATTTCTTGTTTGACCCCCAAAAGTGACCCCCATTTAACATACGTAACATTTCCACTTATGTGTACCAAATTTCAACAGAATTGGTCCAGTGGATCCGGAGAAAACTTGCTGTGACAGACGGACAGACAGACAGAAACCCGATCCTATAAGGGTCCGTTTTATGTTTGGAACCCTAATAAGAGATGTCCGCTGGTGATGCAAGCAAGTTCCAAGTTCTTTGAGGTTCCAACAACAGGAACTTTCTCACAATACAAGCCGTATCGAGATCTAACTTACTGTACCTATAGGTATTATTATTACGTCTTAGGTAATCTTCTTGGTAGGTAAAGTCACGTAGACACATGTTACATATATACTAAGTTAACATTTAGATAAGTACATGCATTTAAAACGTATGAATATTCATACTAAGCATACGAAAAGGATGGTTTCAGATCCAGTCGGGGTCCTCTGATTTGACAGTCAAATGCCATAATAGGGTTTGTATTTTATAGTAATAAAATCTACATCGCCTTTTCCCAACTATATTGTGGTCGGCTTCCAGTCAAACTGAATTCAGCTAAATACCAGTATTTTACGTGGAGCAGCTGCCTACCCGACCTCCACAACGCATCAACTGGGTAACACGATAATTCTTGGAGAGACTGGAGTCAGATTTACTGGCTTTTGACAATCCGTAACGACTGCCAAAAATCTACAAATGACAGCCGGGAGCAACGGCTTAACGTGCTTTCCGAGCCACGAAGAAAATTCGGTGTGTTATGAATGATGGTCCAGAAACCAATCTTGGCAAGCGTTGCTTAACTTTAAATGTCGACCCGTGTGGCTGCTCTTTAGCCGCGAGCTCCTCATTTAGCACTTTCTGATATTGATTTATTACTGTTTAACATAATCAGTATACACTTGTCTTCATACATACTAAACCAACATTTACATACGTGTATGTAAAACCCATGAATATTCAAACTAAGCACATGAAAAGGAAGTTGATTTTAGATCCAGTCAGGGTCCTCCGATTTGACAGTCATGTGCCAAATAGGGTCTGTACCACAGGTCTGTACTTTATAATAGGTAATGTTTTGCCAGAACAAACATATTGGCTATCGAAGAATATTTAATTTATACTACTACGATACAGGAAGTACACGATGAATAATAAGTTGATATAATAATATCGGATCATGTTGATAGCTATGCAGATAAATATTTGAAGACGAAACATAGACATTACAATAATTTTTTTTACAATGACATAGTTTATAGTATTCACGGGCTAACCGGAAATCAGTTACTAAACGGTACAGGGTACAGCTGTACAGCAACATATTGTAGCAAAACTCACAAGTGATCTAATCATGAAAGAGATGAAATAAATGAGCTTAACCTTATCATTGAAGGAAGCATTAACCTATCTATATCTATGGTAAAACATACTTGTCTGACTAAAATACTTATAAGTGTCAATATCAAAACAACCGCACAAAAACAGACCGAGCCAGGTAGGTATGTAGATTATTACAAAAAAAAAGATGAAGAATTTATGATCCAGCCAAAAGGCGCCCATATTTTTTATTATAACGGTAGGTACTAGCTACACCTTTTTGGCAGCATTATAATAGTCGAGATGAATGGACAAAAACAAATTGAAAGATCTTTGAACGAATTTAGAGGTCATTCTTGTTTTCATACTAATAATACATCTACCTACACATTTTCATATAGCTCTACGTGTTTTAAAATATTATGTTTATCATTTTCACGGACAAGGTGCACAGTTTGGCAACGTGACGTGCTAATTATATATTATTTCGGTTGACATCATACTTATTTTAATACTACAATATGCACTTGAACCTGAATTTTCTTTTGCTTCGCAAAACTCAATTATGTTTCTGCTAGGTTTTTTTTGAGTATCAAATAATTTTATTTATTAAAACAAACTGTAAACACTTAAAATAAAAATTTAAAAACCCCCAACAAAAAAAAAGTTAAAAAAAATGATACGTGTTGATCCTTTTAATTTAACTACGATTCTTTGATAGATGCGAATGCGTCTTCGCCTCGGGAGACCGCAAATTTTTGTATTTGTTAAGTACCTCTATATTATTAGCGGTCCCCCGACGCTATAACGCTTGGCCCAAAGAATCGTACCTATATTAAATTAAAAGGATCAACACGTATCATCTTTTTAATTTAATTTTTATTTCATGCTTTTAAACTTAATTTACCTAATAGGTACTACTGGAAAACCTATGATCTTATCATATTTCTGCCCTTATTCCATGTTACTTGGGGTCGGCACAAAACTTTTTGCTTTCATTCTGTCCTATCAGCCGTCACGCTATCACTAACTCCCTTTTCTTTCATATTGCTCCTCACACAATCTTATCCATCCATCTACCATATCGGTAGAACGAGTGAAAGTAGCTTAGCATCTCTCACCAATGCATTCACTCATTTCTCTTTTCTGCTTCATCATCAGGCCCTGATCACAATCTATTTATAACCTATTCATTGCGATCATTTAAATGAATACGAAAACGGAAGGTCTGCTGTAAGTAAGTGAGGAGTTGGGTATCCTGCAGATTTTAAGACATGCTTCAGCATCAGATTAAGGTTACTGATCTGAATATAATCTGTTCATTTAAACCATTCCAGTGAGTCCAAACACGATACCTCTGCTGTAACTTCGTGAGGAGTAGGGTATTCTGCAACCTCAGGTTATGCTTCAGCATCAGGTCAATATAACCATGTTCTTGCAATGTCATTGAAGTAACAGAATACCAAATTTCGCATCGATCAGACTCGTAAGAGCTGGTTAAATGCCTTCATCAGCTAGAAAAGAGCTGATGATCTTCTTATAAATGAAAAAAACCGCATCGAAATCGAAATCGGTCCATCCGCTTGAGAGCTACGATGCCACAAACAGACACACACACAGACAGACATCGCTGTCAAACGTATAACACCCCTCTTTTTTGGTCGGGGTTTAAAAAATCCTAACTAAAACAAGGCGTCAAAAAATTCGTCCGCATCGCTGTCCACTGAAAGTGAGTCCAAAAGACTAGCGGCATTGCCACGTTGTATGGCAATGCTAATCCTCTTTCCGAGGGAAAAGCCAGCCCTTGGGTCACGCGAAGTGTCAACTAAGCGTTTACAGATCTTTAAATAAGGCATGAGCACTCGGACCCCACGGTCCAAGAGTTTCAACCCCAAATGGCTCAAAAATATTTGCTGTTTGAGGTTCTCAGCAGCCGCAGCGGCAGTACCAGCACAGCACGACGAGCTAGGAAGATGGGATGGCGCAAGAGTATCGACACAAGTAGCGTCCCATACTAAAGGCCTGCCCATCTTCCATGGAAACAAAGACATACCGTCCGGTCGCTTGCCATCGTCGCCAGATCATTGGGTTCTGGTACGCCTGGAACGCCGACGGTGACAAGAGTGCGTCGGATAATGTCGTTGATGTTTGCATGCCGTACAAAGCGACCCTCACTTTGGACTGCATGACAGGCCGTGGTGACCGAGGCTGTTGACAGCTTCGTCACAGAGATAGCGATGAGGAGAACAACAGGATGCACCTAAGCGAAGGGAAGCAGCGAGGCGGAAAGTAGTGTCGTCGAACAATGTGCCCGTGTTCGACGACAGCAGTGCGTGTTCTGCTAGGTTAGTGTTAAAGTCTAGGTGGATTTCTACTGTCTTAATAATACACTATACAATACATGATAGCACTTATCAAGATAAATCTATCCTTTTAGAGGTTGTTAACGCAAACTCATTTGGATTATGTGTTGGATCAGCCGGTCTTTTCTGTCGACATCTCACCGTACAAACTTGGTGGAGTAACCACGAAGTGAACTGTCCTTCCATCTGGTTTGTATGGATTGGCACCTCACCTCATGTTCACTTCACCTAAGATTAGTCGTTGAAATATTTACAGAATCGACTGCTGGGCTTGATAAACAAATTGTCAATAAATTATCCGTTTATTACAATGCGTTTGATTTTGACTTCTTTGAGCATCTTTAAATTCCTGCAATGTTAAGGTATTTATGTTAGCAAGATCATCCCTAAATTGCATGTCAAATGCCATGCTATATGACGTGCAATTTAGGGATGATCCATCGTCCATTTTTAGGGTTCCGAAAAAAAAGGAACCCTTATAGGATCACTCGGGTGTCTGTCTGTCTGTCCGTCTGTCACAGCCAGTTCTCTCCGGATCCACTGCACCGATTCTGTTGAAATTTGGTACACATATGGACTTCTGTGACCCAAACACGGACGCGTTACGTAAATCATTAATTTTTTAGTATGGGGGTCACTTTTGGGGGTCAAACTATAAAATTAAAAAAAAAAAAGTTTTTTGAACAATCGTGTTTGAATCGTGTGACATATCAAATGAAAGGGCTTACTGTGAAGGTTTTAATTATATTTTTTTCATAATTTCAAAATAAATGGTTTTGAAGTTATTCAAGAAATTAGACGAAAAATTACCATTAAAATTTTAGGTTCAGTAGTTTCGGAGATAAGGATAATTCCCTTATCTCCGAAACTACAAAACATAAAATTTTAGGATGGAATGGAGATAATAGATCTTTACCTAAAGATTACAGGAAAACCTATTAGAAGTCTGTAGTGTTAAACTAACATGTTAAAAATAAAACACCGGTAGCACTCCGGGAGTGCCGGCAGAAGTGAAAACTTTAGTATTAACGTTGTGTTTAATTATAAGTACAAAAATACTATCATTTATGAGGTAGAACACAATGTTTATTTATTGCGCTATCGTACACAAATATGACAATTTACATGTTATTATTCATAATATTGTATCGTTATTTATTTATATATTACATTAATTTTTATCTCTTAGAAAAATCAACTTTCATCCATAATTTCGTAATTCCGTAATTTCGTATCCTTGGATACGCGTGACACGCTGTACATAAACACAGACGGACATTCGCGCAAGTGCCCTGTGCCGCCTAAGCGGAGCAGCACACTCAGGCACGGTAGAAAGAGTGGGAGATACTAGTTCCTCTCCCTTCCCCTCGATCTTACGCTTTTTCGATCAGCATCACGTGACCCTGACGCGAGTCCGTCTTACGCTTCTTCGATCAGCATCACGTGACCCTGACGCGAGTCCGTCTTACGCTTTTTCGATCAGGTCACGTGTCCTGACGCGAGTTTAAGATTTTATACCCATTACAGAAAAAGTGCTCAACGCCGCTAAAGAAGTTTTCACTTCAAAAATAAATTCGTTCGGAACCTCTTTGCACGCGAGTCCGACTCGCACTTGACCAGTTTTTTGCATTGCACTCTGGGTTAGAATCCTCTCTGAGCACGTCAAGTCTTTATTAGAAATTCAGTACGCTAAGATGAATGTAAGAGATTAATGACAAATTGACTTGATTACCTTATCGCTCTTGGACACAATAGGAACCAGTTTGCCATGTTAAAGTACTGTGTTCAATAACCTTTTCAATGATGAAGCCTTGACATCCATTAGCGGAAGACCGATAAGTCTGACTTGCGACTTTAATCATTACTTATTTCTTTTATAAAATGAAATGTTTAGTGTTAGTTACTCTTAAAATATATAGCTGATCTATGTGTTTTTATGAAAAAGATTTAAATTCTTTTTAGTCAGCTTAAATTTTGTGTTGTGTAATTGAAAGTCAACCTTAAGCATAATAATAATTTATTATTATCAAGAAATATAAAAATATAGTTTATCTATTAAGATATTTTTAACCCTAGAACTTATTCTAATTTTAAATGATTATTGCACCAAAAATATTCGTATACGCTTAAATCGATGATCTTAAAAACATAATTATAATTCTCCTATTTGCACTAATTGCCTGATATTCATCAAAGCTAAATTTCCAATTTAAAGCCATGAATACAAAGTTAAACAATCAATATCTTACAACTACGACAACTCCGTCTTTTAAATCACAAATAATCACTTTGTCATTAAACTTATGACTTCTTCCAAATATACAACAAATTTAAATTACTTATCCTAGAGAATAATCAGAAAATATAGAGAATTGTTCTAAAATGAATACTGTTCACTTCACTAGCTCGTCAGGCACGGGCGTGTACTTGAGGCCGGTGTCGTTGAGCAAGGTGACGACCCACGAGTCCTCGGGGATCAGCCCCGACTCCAGCAGCTTGACTGCCGCCGCCACGTTGGCTCCGCTGGTGTAGCCCACGTACAGACCCTCCTTCTCACCGATCATATCCTTGTACCTCACAGCCTCCTCGTCAGTCACTGCC
This sequence comes from Lacanobia wlatinum, assembly GCA_947578705.1. Classification (NCBI taxonomy): domain Eukaryota; kingdom Metazoa; phylum Arthropoda; class Insecta; order Lepidoptera; family Noctuidae; genus Lacanobia; species Lacanobia wlatinum. The sequence goes on from OX388039.1 coordinate 17,779,869, forward strand.
AACGTGCCGTCCATGACGTCGAACTTAAACAAAGTGGGAACACATCCATAGCCTGAGCCTTGCAACAAGTGGAGGGGCTTTGTGATCTTGTCGCCCTTGATGGGCTCAGCACCAGCTGGCTCCACCACGTATGTCTTGATGTCAGGGTTCTGCTCCTTCAAATATTTAGCGGTACCAACGAATGTTCCAGCGGTACCTACTGTCGCGACGAAGGCGTCCACATGATGTCCAGTCTGCTTCCAGATCTCGGGCCCCGTGCTGTGGTAGTGCGCATCAGCATTAGCGTCGTTGTTGAACTGGTTGACGTAGTATGCGTTCTGTTCTTCGACTATCTTCAGGCCAACTTGTTCGACAGCTTTCACATCGGCGAGTGTTACGTTGCCGTAAGTTCCTTCCACTTGATCCACTCGAATACATTTCGCGCCCAGCGCCTCCATGTGGATGGCCCTTTGGGCACTGTTACCTTTGGACATGGTGAGTGTCAGCGGATGTCCCAGCACGGCACACACTACAGCAAGTCCGCAGCCTTGGTTGCCGGAGGTCACTTCAACCACGGGTGCACCAGGTTTCAGCTCGCCAGATTTAAGAGCTCGGGTAATCATGCTCAAAGATGAGCGACATTTAATCGAAGCACCAGGGTTCATGAATTCACATTTCGCCAATATGCGCCCAGGTCCAGTGTAAACACGATCCAATGCCACAATGGGTGTGTTGCCAATCAAGTCGAGGGCTGATGCCTTGATTTCGTTCTCTTCGTACTTGACGTGGTCGTTCTTAGCAATAGGAGCCATTTTGCACAGTTGATTGTAGTTTGGTATGAAGCACTTTGAATTATTCAGATATCGGTTGGATACTGACTTGTTCGGCTGCGGGCCGGTTGTTATAAGCGGCTCGGAGATCGCGTCCCGTGTGCACGCGCGCGCGCACTCCGCTTGTGTCGCTCGAAACGAGCGCAAAGCTATTCGCCCGATGTGTGCAACACGCTAACGAGTCGCGATTGATATTCCGACTGACTCCCCAACTAGTTGAAATTCAAGGCTCGGACCGTTTATTTACATCTTCATTAAGAAGTGACGATAATAATAATATGTAGTAATGAATGTATGATTGTTATCAATGTAGCGCGTGTCACCGCAGCTGAGCGGTTCTTTACTTTAATTTAAAGTAAGCAATTCAGTGTTAATGGTATTTTAATCTTGCTGTATAGTTATGTTGCTGCTACCAAAGCTTTCTATGGACTTTCATTCTTGTGGTTCTAGCCCCTATGGAACGAAGATAATTATTGGCATGTCTACTACCTCTATAGAAGTGCAGTGTAAGTGTTGCAAGTGAAACGAGGAAAATATTGTGGATTTTCCTAAAGTAAAATTCAGTTAGTTTCTAGTTCATTGTACGGTTGACTAATCATTCTTGTATCCTTGTTACCTTCAGTCATGTTATTGGTAAATTACCGTTTACAATATTTATTAGATGATAGTAAAAATATATCTAATCTAGAAGTACGTATCTACATGTGGTGTGAATGGTGTGATACCGTGTTGTTGCGCAACTTCGGGAAGTCTATTACCAGGAAATTAGGATGATTGACGTTGCTGAGTGGATTGATCTAGCATTATCATCAACATCATCTTATCAGCCTCTTGATAACGATCATAGTCCAGCTCATGATCTAGCCTTCCTAAGATGTAATTCTATTAAGACCACACTAATTGACGTTTGCTTTCACTTTGTCGTTAATAATGCATGCATATATGCATAATGATTATCAAAATCACGAACTTAATTAGCTATAATTGACATTGCGTTATGTTGCGCGGGCGCCGGTCTTATATCATATTGCGCCAACTGGCAAAACACACAAAAAGTACAAATAGCTGTTAGCATTTGACAACCGAGCGATTAACTCACAAGTGGCAATCCGGGGACATTCAACAATCCACAATTTGGTACATAACTTATTGAAAAGCGAACTCTAAAATAGCCCATTAAAGTGTATTTTTCTTTGCTCACCTAACCAACCCTGTGATGCCATGGATCAGAGAAAAATATATCTTAAATGTAGTGTGATAGAACCCTAAATTATAAATATGATGACATTGTTATGTGCAGATGTCACGCGAATAGGGGCTATTGTTAACAAATACGGGTACAATTGCGAACAATGCAATACATTATTTTATTTGGCGGAGGCAAGTAACGCCAAATGTCAGCTGTTAGCTAATTGAGACATCAATCGAGAATGGAATGGAAAATATGGCGAGTTTCGGTGACCAAATGTTACGAATTCTCGGTTAGTACCGAGAATTTTAAGTTATGCCCCAAAAATTTCTCAAATTATTAGACACTTGTTTGTGTTTTGAATACTCAGAAGCCAAAAAGTCTGACAGTCAATCTTACCGAGGGTATACTGCTGCCCTGATACTGGAGACTACAGACTTACGATTAGTCCCGAACCCGAACTGAGAATGAATGACAACACGATTTCACAGTAACTGTCAAATCGTGTTATCATTAGTTCTCAGTGGTTAGGTGATAGGGAGTAGAAAATGCCCGCCCGCAACTAAGCCCGAAACTACGGATTTCGTTAGAGAGTAGCCCCCCAGATATTTAGTCACTCCATGTAAACTACTGGACAGTTATTATTATTATTTATTCAGGTGCACCCGGTTGGACTGTAAACTGTCCCCAACATAGTTTAAGAAGTTAGGCAGAATATGTAAAAGATCAAAATAGATACCTATGTGAAATATTTTGCAAATTTCGATCATTGAAATTGTTTGCTTCAAGTCTGGTATGCGGTTATTTTTTCAGCTGAAAAATCAACATTAAATTAAATATGTAATATGCAAAACTATATCGTGAACATGACATTGCTTCTTTTACGAAACATTAAAAACAATAAAGAACACCTGTTTTCAGGACTACTATAGATACCCTACATACAAACTTTAATTTGCTTTCACTTACTTCTACAAATGACAATCATAAATTTAACAACATTGATCAAATCCATATGGAAAGACAATGTGTCTTGTTTTTGTTATAACTTCGACGTTAAAATGTTATCTATCATTTATCATGAGTAACAAAAAAAATCTTTTATAAAATATTGACCCCCGCACTGGGTTATCAATACGAAATTATAATCAAACATACATACAATAAAAAACGATTGTCTCCAAAAGTCATAGATGTTTCAATATTAAACTAAATAAGTACTTTTATGAGGACTTTAATACACATGACAGGCAATAGTCAACAAACAAATACCAGCGTATATTACAATTTCATTAGCCTTTGTGTGTTTTCCAAACATGTTGCATGTAAAATCTGTGAAAATGTGAAAACGCACCCTCAAGAGAACTGACAAGTTTGTAAATAACTGGATTTGCTGAAAAAATATTTAACGTGTATTGCAAAAGCAACGACCTCCTACTCATGTCGTAAATCCACCATAGCCTTTCCAATTCAAGGCACATTTCACTATCCACAGAGACCACCAACGTCTCTATTACTCAAGCTCACTTAGTACCAACCTCTAAAAAAGAAACAATCTATTGAAGGATTGTTTTTTTAAGGTTGGTAGTAAGTGAGCTTAGCAAGGCACACCCAATTATGATCCAATCCAAGTCAGATTCGAGTCCGAAAATGTCGGATTCCCACGGGTGCAGGTGCTCGCTAGCGCACACAATGCGGCGTCGCTCGCATTCCGGGCACTCGCGCACCGACGCAAAGGCGATCGTGACTTGTATTACACGCCGCATTCAATGATACGGACATGGAATTAGGCTTAACTTAATATTTGTATCAAGAAACAGCATTATTTATAAAAAAAAATACTTTAAATATATGTTTATTTTAAATACTGATTGACAGATTCTAAATTCAAATTTTCTATAGTTTGAATAAAGAACCTGCTTATCAGTATTTAAACTACGCATACAGCTTGATTGTTTTTTAAATAAGCTTGCTTAAATACTAAGAATAGTATAGAATTTAAGAACAGAATAAATCGTACCTACTGTAACCGTTTTTAAATTACGAAGATGAATTTTAAGTGAGGCAATTTTAAATTTATGAAAAATCTGAAAACATTTGCATATTCTTCATCGGAAACCGATTTACGTGACATAATAATAGCCACAATTTCTTGGGTCATTATTAGATATATTATGTAAGCGCGAAATAAAGATTTAAATGAAATGTATGTTAATGAAGTCTTCAGACTCAGTCATAGTGCAGGTGAACTAAATTGAATAAAAAGTTAAAAACAAATGCTTATGCTGTAAAACATTTCTCAGATTTTCCAATTTCCCTGAAAATGTTTACGAGCGTAGCGTAGGTCTAACCTAACTGCGTATACATCAAAACATTTTCGTAATACGGAAATAGTGCCGTAATTGAAATAAATAGTTACTCAAATATCGTAACGTGTTATTGGGTAAAGTTCGCGCCGGTGTTAATCAGTTACACTTATATGGCGCGACAAGAAATGCCACTGTAGCTGGCAACACCATTTTAGCGCGGGTTTCGTGAATTAATGCGTTTTGTAATAATAAGTGCGTTTTGTTGGTACGAAATATAGTATTTCAAAGATACTACAACGTACATTTTCAGACGACGTTGATAAATAGGCTAGGGAATGTGCCGTGAAAATACTTTCAGTGTTTCTAATTGTATTGAAGTTCAGCAATACGATTCTGTAGGTAAGTGTCTCACCGTGTCAGCTTTTTTTAATTATATATAGGCATACGTTTGACCAGTTTCGGTAAAGTGAACATGAAAACAGCTGTCAATACATACAAACAAAATCGAATGACAGTTCACATCATGCTCACTCCACTTACGGTTAGATGTGAACAGAATACACAGACTGAGAAAGATTTTGCTGTTTTGCCTTGACCTCGAAGAATCGTTAATATTTCTTCTTCTTTTCGACGGCGACACTTAAACTGATTGTGGCCACGTTTATAGCGGCATCATGCATCAGTGGCATTCATTAGCTCCTCAATGGTGACACTTCGGGCACCCCAATAAGTGCCCCATATTTTGGACGGAGGGAGCACCGGTACCGGAGGGGGCAGGTACTAATTTTAATGGGTTAATATTTCTCATCTACTTACCTATTTCGAATTTTGTTTTGCATATACACATGTAGGTACCTAAAACGCTCTATATCGCCGTTGATAGGGACAGATAGCTGCATGGAAATTCATTTCATTGTTCGCTCAAAGACATTATTTCATACATTCCGTTTCTTCTATAAACGAAGTTCATCATTCAATTGAAGGTGACAGGTTATCATTCTGTTAGTACCTAAGTACCAACTGACGAGAACGGTGACCGGGCTAACAACCTCACGTATCTGATATGTAGATTTGACCTTCAATGCGGTTATTTTGACCCTGTGTTGTTGACTTCTTTGGGTGGTGTGGGCCGCGAACCTGCATAAAAATAGTTTGGATAAAAAGAAAGAAAGAAAACATGTTTAATTAGCACACAAAAATATGAAATAAATACTTGATTTTAAAACAACAGTTAACATTGTGTGCTTCACGGTTGTGCCAAATGATGGATGTCCAAAATCTAGCCCGAACCCGAACTCGGATGACGAAGAAATGACAGATGCACGGGTCGATGTAAGGTTTATCTAGACCCTAGCCTAAGGATGGTATCGGTAGCCACCCAAATTATATCGAGAGTCCTCCGTATTTCGAGAAGCCGTTGGTCTCGGCTATCATTTGAATATCTTAAGGCTTGTATACATGCCAATGACCTTGTGCATATAAACGGAGCTAACTACTTCTCTACTCGCCACTCCGCTACCCGCATTTTTAATTTATTATAAAAAAATAACATATAATATTTAAAAAAAGGAACAATACTAAATTATCTTCGTTTGTACTGCAAAGCAGTAGATATTTTTTTTAGATATTTTTTTAAAAATGACGGAGTGAAATGGTTTCATCTCAACGATTTGGAGGTGATATGGTGATTTTTTTTCTTATTATGTGATACCGATACATAAATTACATACACCAAATTACGTATCATATCATGTAGATTACTACCTATTTTTTTCAGAAAATGCCGGACAAAAAGTTGCATCATCTGCACGCTGTTTTTAAGCATATCTCGAGAGAGCAGCCTTAAAAGCCATGCCTTTGCCGCTGGGTTGTGTGTGTTGGTAGTCGCTCCATGTAAACTGGCAATCATCTGTATCTGTGGGGCTACTCTCTAAGTCCGAAGTCCGTAGTTTCGGGCTTAGTTGCGTACGTATTCTACTCCGTATCACCTACGGACTTACGATTAGTCCCGAACCCGAACTGCGAACACGATTTGACAGTTACTGTCAAATGTTGTTGGTGTTGTCATTCATTCTTGGTGATTAGGTGATACGGAGTACACCAGCAACTAAGTCCGAAACTACGGACTTCGGGCTTAGAGAGTAGCCGGCTGCTTAGACTGGAACGTAGTTTGTGACTAGGTAGATAATGATAGCTACAATAAGGACCCTCATTTTGCTAAATGAAATGGAGGTCCTCCACCTCCATTTCATTTAGCAAAATGCTTAGATAATTTATAATTTGGTATCCACCAATGAACTTATTATTTATCTTGTATCAAATAAATCGCGTCGTTATCATTCGTTACGCAGTCAACGTGTAGTATCGGACCATCACGTAGATCGTAGATATTATTTCGTTACTCAGCTTATTTTTGCACACGCCTCGTGGTATGAAAACCTCCTTTTTGAACATTTACTTTTCGGACTTTCATATGTTATAATTGGTTATAATGACAAATTTTAGCTTTTACCGTAAATCCTAACATTTTCATTTGGAAAAGCTGACTGGTTGGAGTGTTTATTTTGTCAGGGATCATGATAAAATGATGAGTTGACTTTATATAAATCAAATTTTCAAGATGGTCTTTTCTTTCAATTAGGTTTAAACCTCCAAATACCTACAAATGTAACACCTACTCTTGTATGGTAGGTATAATCAATCTTGTTTTGACAATGTTGATATCCGCCTCGCCGATCTCGTGGTGTGCAAATTTGCACAAAAACTTGCTTCTTTGCACACATCGGTCGAGTTTGCGCGCGGTTCTTCAGAATTGGGTGCAAAAACGATTAATAATAGTTATGTTTAATTTGTTATTATAATCATGTTGTTATTATTAACTATAGGGTCAAATAACAGCTTTTGTAGATACTGGCAAAGGTCCAGTAAATATCAGTTTATTGATTACGTCATTTTAGTAGGTCCATACTTACGGTAGGTATGGATCTACTAAAATGATCTAATCATAAAGTGGGTTTATCTGTCTATTGCGTTTTCACGGCCAAACGGCTGAACAGATTTTGATGAGACTTGTTACACGTATAGTATATGACCTGGATAGCATTGGATGGATAGTATATAGTAATAGGACATTGGATACTTTTCGTCTTGGTAGTAAATTCCCTGGGGATAATAAAAGGAAGTCAAGGACAGAAGCTATACCTAGCTAGTCTACATCTACACTAATATTATAAAGAGGAAAGATTTGTTTGTTTCTTTGTTTGAATTGAATAGGCTCCGAAACTACTGGACCGATTTGAAAACTTCTTGCTCCATTAGAATCCTACGTTATCCCTGATGAACATAGGCTATAGAGTATTTTCAAAAAAGTTTGGGATCCGTATGAAAACTTTGGTAATGTAACCCAAGGTGTGAAAAAAATACCAAAAAAATCTTTATATCGCGTACGCTGCGGAAACTATTGGCAATAGAGAAAAGTGATGTACTTACTACAGTTTTATAGAGAACATCAATATCTACAAAAAAGTCCGGGAGGTATCTAACTATTATGGTTAAGTCACAATAACCGCTTTTTGTTCAAATTATTCGATCAAAACCCGGGTGGAATGGAGCAGTGGTGATTTTGTTATCATGATATTAATCCTTATTCATTAAAATGGTTTGGTAATTTAGGTTGGTTATGTATACGTAAATTACACTTTAAATTATGCAAATTGGACCTTTCGTTTAAAAGTTACGACGGGTATAAAAATACTCTAAGTAAGAAAAATGTCGCGGATTGAGCAAACAGCCATACGTTTAGTCTATTAATAAGTAATTTACGCGTTAGCCTTTATAGAGGGATGACAAGGAGATGAAGTTCGTGGAGTACCTACTAAACCCGAGCGAACGAAGTCGCGGGCGAAGTGCTATTATCAAATAATTGCAGAACCATGAATGGAATGTAAATAGCAATAGTTTGTAGGCTGGCTAATGGCCGCAAGATCTCATCAACATCATTATTTCAATTTTAACAGACATTCCTGCTACAAGGCAGAAAATGAAGGTAAATCTGCTAAAACAGAAATAGGACTGCATTGTTTTACTGAATGTTCAAAAAACATCGAGATACCGAAAAAAAACCTGTTTATTGATTAAAAAGCCAGTCCAGTTATAGTTAAAAAGGTTAACTCAGAAACGAACAAAAGAACTGGTGAGAAATTAATATCCACACTTATTTGAGTGTCTACTGTGTCAATGCCGCACAAGAAAAACCAACGGAGCAAATCTATATCGCAACAAAAAGAACCGTGACGCCATCTATTCAACTAACAGCGAACTACTACGTCGAATTCCTGCATCGCTCAAGCAGAGTTTACCATGCGATTTGAACATATATTTCAGCCCGAACATTAACTATTGGGCAGTTGCCCGCCAGGCACAACAACCGCCTAGTCGGAGGATTCTCCCTTTTCAATGTGGGTTTGCGGGACTTTACTCTCTGTACCGCATACCCTCAAAACTACTGCAGAATAACCTTAGTACCAATACCTGAGAAATAAATCTCCAAAATGTTATTGTATTGAAATAAAAAATTAAGGAAAAAAATGGTCAAATTGTAGACAAATGATATTGACACAAAAGACAACAATAAGTAAAACGCCCGCCGAAAAGAAAAAGAGCTAATGTTCGTCTCGCTCTGTGGGAATCAAATCACGACTCACGCGCACCGCTGTGAAAGGATACCGGGACGACTGGCTCTGATACAGTGGGATTACTTTTGCTGAGGAAATAACTGAGAAACTAAGACAAAAAGAAAGCCTAAGTTAAGTTGCAAATGCCAATGAGGTAACACCAAGTTAAAAGTGACGACGTAATAAAATTTGCAAAGAAGTAACAAGTATAGCAATCATAACGGAGACGATGAGGAAGATCAGTATCGAAATATTTTTCAAGTTGAAGCAGCACGGACAATCGCAATATTTACAAAACAAGAGAAAATACAACTGATTAACGCAAAACAATTTAGACGCACTCCACAAAAAATAAGCAAAAGAAAACACAAAGATACAAAATAAAGTATCGCTAGACTTGCTCTGCACTCTCCTTGTGTTCTATACCAATAAATTACCAACGGCCTATTTAGAACATAAAAAGAGCACGCTGTACAAAATCCGTGGGCAGGTTCGGATGCACCTGAGTATTTCACGCCGCGACTCGCTGGCGCCGACGGCCAGTCTACTATAGTCTGTGACCCGGCTGCGTAGACGCATGAAGTCATAGACCCTACGGATTAAATCAATGTAGATGAAGATACTGAAATAGCGGATGATGAGGAAATAACATAAGGAAACAATTACCCAAAAACAGTTTCCAAAGATGTAGTGAAGAACAGTTTAAACAAGAACTAAATGACATTAGAAAAAAACATCGAAAAGCTACTGGGAGTAACGATTATGTATGAGATACAACAAGTCGAGCAGCGGAAGTATATTGTTTATTTATAGGAGACCTTGCGGAAGGTTGCACGTCGATATATTATTTAGTGGGTCATGTTTTAAATGGTCAATTAAATGTAATGTCTGGCTTGAGGGTCAACAAAACTGCTCTCTGCTCAATTTTAAGGACACGCAAGGTGAAACAAATGATAAATCTAGACAAATCACTTTACACAGACATTGTTGACAAGGTCGTCTGGCCAAGCAATAAAACAGTACGGGTCAGTTATGTTATGAAAGTACATATTGTCATCTTAGTAGTAGCTTATTTAGTTCCATTCCTCCTTTATTGTGAAACATGTTCCTTAAAACGGATCTATCCCATCAGAACAATGTGCTCATCATATCGACGCAATGCAGATCGGATAATTTTAGTACCAGCTGAAAAAAAAACCTATTCTGTTACTGTGAAGCCAAGTCTATCCGTTGTAAAGTGTTACCACCCACTCGCAGCGAGTGGTGTCGTGGATAATGGTATTAGTGCATTCCGAGTGAGCACCGCGGCCCGGCTGAATGCTGGTCGAGTGCGCCCCCGCAACCAGCTTATGTTACATCCACTGTGGAATAACTAAATGGATTCTGAAAATGATTTGCCATTACCATTGCATCACAGGCCCTTTACAGCGGCCCACGTGACCAGGCACTTAGATCTTTGATTTAAATAGACGAGCTTAGGAAACTGCCCTTTCTGATCAGTCATTCACCTGCATTAGCTGAGATACAAATTGCATTGTAGACACTACTGCAAATACAAAGGACACAAACTTACTCTTTTAAGTGGTCATGGTAAACTCTGCTCCTCTACCTAAATTATTTTCTGGGTAGGAACTAGCCTCTCTCCTTCCTTTGAAACCAACTTTTTGGACAAAATTCCATCCACCTATATGGAAAAAATTGTGATTTTCAAAATAAATCAAACAAACATTCAGTTACACCTTCATGTTCATGTAATTTTCTGATAAAAAAATTAATATATTACTGTATATACTTGTATAGTGTATAGTAGTACATGTTTGACAAATAATCAGTATCATGTACTTATTTATGTATTTCGAGTAGGTATATTAGTAGTTATATATATAGTTAAAAAGATATATACAAAACACATAAGAGAGCAATAATAACTTAGTTCAAAGTTCTACGTTTCTTTTGATAAATATCTTCAAAGAATTGCATCCTGTGGGGATAGACTTCGTACTTCATAGTTATCTCTTTGTCTATCACTAGGCACGCTACTCCTTTAGCCGGCATGGGCTCCCATTTCGTTGTCACCAAAAAGTCCAGCCTCGGTGATGGGTTACTGAAATCATAAAATGAATAAAAAATCGATAGGCCACAATTCGAAGTTCGTACGAGGTTAAATCTTGGTATTATTCATTTTAAATGTTTTTCTATTTATATGCTTATCAGCTTTGCAAGGATATAATACATACGGATATCTCTTTTGGATATCCTTCGGTCGGCTTTCAAATGTCAGTTAAAAGCGGCATTGAAATTTAACTCACCCACAACTAGCAAAATTCACCCACATTTGGGTCATAGTATTCCGCACAACTACGTCCATGTCAGTGATGGGTCCTTGCAATTTGTCGCTCTTCACGATGTAGCCTCCATCGTCGCCGTGGCACGCCCCCAACCGCTCGATGTTGAAGCATTTCTTGATGTAATTCAAACCTCCATCGTAACAAAATTCATACATAAACACCGTAGCATTGTATCTAGCCATTAATTTGGCAGAAACATAAATACCACCGATAAAGTCGACATCCGAAAAGAAATCTATTACAAAACAATCCACTTCTGGATACAATTGCTCTCTCTCCATATAATTTCTCGTTAGTTCCAACTCTATTTCTTTTTTTTCCGAATCAACGAGTTGAAACGGAATATAATCAGTGAATTTTTTGTCCTGTATGAATTTGTCCAGTTGTGGTTTACAGTGTGATATCATAAGAAGCCCCTCTCTTGAACAAAATCCTGTTATATATGGAACTTTGTGAAATTCTCCTTCAGTTAATAATTCATATGGTCGCTTATTTAAAAATGGTATCCAATCACCAGGTTGTTCCACAGTTGGCACAAAACCAAAAAAAAGACCTCCGCGAGGTGTTATAGATGATAAAACCATCATAGAATCAGTGATTAAATCTTTCGTTGACATTTTTTTTAAGTATTGCAACAGTTGGTAGTTGTCTCGTATCTGTATACCTTGCAGCATCGGCATCTTTGCGGCTAAATAACGAATGTTCTTACTATGTTCGTGAGCCCAATGCAGTAGAGATGAACCCGACTGAGCTATGGCTCTATGGAAAAGACCTTTAGCCATAGGCGACAAAAGGAGATACTCGACGCTCGCAGCTCCAGCGCTAATTCCGAAAATAGTCACATTATTTGGGTCTCCACCGAAGTGTTTTATATTTCTCTGAACCCAGATTAGTGCTTGAACTTGATCTCTCAAACCCATGTTTCCTGGAGCCTCTTTTAGATTTAAACTCAGAAAGCCGAGTATCCCGAGTCGGTAGTTAATACTGACAATCACTACTTTCTTATGAATGAGATAATCTGGACCGTGTGCCGAATCGTCTGTACCATTGCCAAAGAGGAAACCGCCTCCGTGGAGAAAGAACATCACTGGAAGTGCTTCGCCACTTGTAAAAGTCTTCGGCGTATACACATTTAGATATAAGCAGTCCTCATCTCCTTTTATGCCTTTCTCATCTTTGTCAAACTGTGCGCATATGTTGCAGTCTTTGGTACCATCTCTGATTCCATCCCATGGCTCTGGTGGCTGGGGTACCTTAAAACAATGAAAACCTCTTATGAATAACTTGGAAAATACGCATTGTTATAAGATGAAATGATATTTTGCTTCGGTAAATATATAATGCCTCCTCTCTTATTTGGAAGGAGCACTGTTAGATTTTATTAGCAGAAAAGGAACAACGCGGTATAGTGCCTACATTAACTCATGATTGCGATTGCTTGGAGCCCGATGGCTGAATTTGATCAAAACAAGCAGTTGTCAATTACCAACAAGAGTAATTTTGTAATTAAATGGCCACTTGTTTGTGGGAATTACGTAATATCTAGAAAACTGTTATGATATTTTATAAGGTCTATCGGCTATCTGCAGTAACATTCCAAGAAGACAACGACGCTCTATTTCGTATCGGTTTTATCCATTTTAAGTCCCGCTAGGAGACTAAAAAGAAACTATGAAAACCAATACACTAGACTTCAAAATTTATGGACTTTAAAAGAAACTTTGTGTACTTCGCTTCAAAATACAAATAGTTGAATTTCAGTTGCTAAGTCAAAATGGAACTGGGCTGGTCATATTTGTCGGATGTCGAAGGAGTTATGGGAAAAAATAACTACCCAACTCCTGGCACTTGGTAGAAAATGACAGCATGCCTGGCCCGGAAGATGGCGGAATGAACTCAATCTTAAAGGATTGGTCCACTTTAAAAATAGACCGGGAAAAGTAGAAAGAAGGAAGGGACGGGCTTGCCCTGCGACTAGACTTGGGGCGACTTGGGACGGATTTGCCCTGTGTAAACTAAAAGATACTAATGAGCTTCAAATAAGAGGCTAATATAAAGGTAAATTGTTTCAAAGTATTGATAAATAATAAGATGAGGTCTTCTTGATAAAGATCAGTCTCATTTCCGCGCTGAATTTTCTTATCTTTACATTCTTTATTTCATTCTTGTTCAAACGGTTTTTTTATCATTATCTACAACTACATACGTACGTTATTATTCCGAGTAACACTTATTACTTTATGAACAAGCTTCAAGGTAAGTTGCTTGGATGACTCCAAGTTCACATTCACTTTACCTTGCATAAGCGTGAGTAGTTTATGTACGTATGAAACCAATTTCTTTAAAGATAAAAAATGAATCAATTGTACGAGTATTACGATCGCTTTCTGGTAATCCTTTATCAACAATAGCATTATCGCACGAAATCAAAGTTGACTGATTTCGTGCGATTATGCTGATTACTGATTGGTCATGGCAAATCTAATTTTACGAGTATCTTTACATAATGGATAGTGTCCTGTCAAACAATCACAACAAGAGATAGGTACTTACACAGAATCTCAATTCGCCAATAGGCGGTTTTGCATATGGAATCCCCTTGAAACAACAATACTCAAAATCATTGAAATTCTTCAGTATCCTGCCTTTAATTTTACCCTGTTCAGTTTCCACCACTAATTCTTCCATTATGATTAATTAGTAAATAAACACAATAAGCTATTAAGACTGCACTATTTGCACAACTGCTACTGACATTATTATAACCTCAAACCTGACGTTTGCAGACATTCACTCAGTCCTGCCGAGCAGACCCAGCAATGCCAGCACCCTTCGCTTTCTAACATTGAACTTAATTCGCAACTTTCAAGGTAGATGGCGTTTTATCAGGTTTGCTGTCATTAATTTTCCCTTAAGGACTTAAACCCACTGCTTATACCACAATGTGTGTATTGTGGATTTAAGCCCATGTTGATTATAACATACGATTAAATACTGAATTTAACCTACTTGAAGTTTGCTTTTGTTATTCAAGAATGAAATTTCTACATAGATATTCGTATTAGAATAGAATAATCTTTATTATGTACACATACGATGGGTGGCCTAGCTTAGACACCTGAGTCTTGCTCCTAAAATATCTAAGAAAAGAAATAGGAATTTTATTATTATCTTTAGTCAATTCTACTTTACCTACCTTGCCAATTACCTGCTCAAATTATACCTTAATATTTGTAATTTATCTGCTGTTTATTTCTACCTGAAATAACACCAATAACAATAATAATCAGAGCCGTTACAAACAGTATCTTTTAACTAATAATTCAAACCCATTACCGAAGACTTCCAACGAACATTTGCTCAAATCATTGATCTTTGTTTCGGCACCACAATTAGAACGCTTCACTAAACTGATTCGAATCCCTAGCAGGCGAGATAGCCGGATGCGCACCTGTGTTCCGTCGTCGTGTCGTGAGAACCGACCACGATCTCTGACGCAAACCCCTTCATTATCCTCATCTCCATCATTCCATACAACTTTAAACCTTACTCCTCCACCATAAGGATCTTAAATTTTTCTTATCCGCAAACTTATCGTGGCCCAGTTCATATAAGGCCATACAGAGTTCCCTGTTGTACCATGTTTGTTGTGTTATTTTGTACGCTTTTAACATCCGCGCTATTATCGCAACTTTTTAACGTAGTTTAACCACGTTTAAGGAAGCATATAATTTTTATTATTTTTAAGAAATCTTGTAATACATATTTATTCATCACACTCAGACCAACAATTGGTTGACCATGAAGCACAATATAAAAACGCTCGTCGTTAGTTACAAGATCACATAGATGGATTAATTTTGCTCATGAAGTTATAGGTAATTCACCTAGAAATTAATTTCTTGAAGCATGGGTAAAAAGTAAAAATATTGATCATACAAATTTTATTTGCAGACATTGAGTCTATTTTTGTTCTGCAGAAAAGAGCCATCAAAGCGATATACAATCTCCGCCGGCGCGATTCTCTAAGGGAACTGTTTAAGAATATTAACATCATGACGGTACCTTGTCAATACATTTACGAAAACATCATGTATGTCAGAAAGAATTTACATCTTTTTAGTAAAAGAGGCGACAGACATAATTATGGTACTAGAAATAGGGATCAATTAGTTCAACCAGGTTTCAGACTGGCTAAAGTTGCCTCATGTTTTATGGGGTACTGTTTAAAATGTTATAATAAGATACCTCCCCATATATTAGAACTTAATGAGACAAAATTTAAATCTTGTATTAAACGCACACTATGCCGGCAAGCATATTATAAGTTGGGGGATTATATTGAAGATAAAAGTGCTTGGCTGAATGCTGGTCCGGCTCCACAGCCACTAGGGCGCACAAAATAATCTGTTAGCATTTGGAAACATTGTTGGACCGGCTGAAGATTGTAAAAAAAAAACAATATTTGCATTGTATAGACTCAATTTTATTTAGCAATGTATAATTTCATCCATTTTAACGGCACATGTGTGAGTACTGTGTACCTTAAACTTAAGCTATAGCTATCAGTTTTAGGTTTGTTTTTGACTTGAATGTACCCTGGCGGTTGGGAGTGTCATGCTCACACAAAAGTCTGGCTGATGGTGGCGTATGCGTTGGATCATTTGGCTCCCTTCAAAATGGTTGAGCCGAATGGTGCTAGCGCATGCGTCATGTTCGTGAACGGGCGCTGTCAGTTGGGACTGGTCATTTCTCAGTTGCCATGGTTTATTTTAAATATTTCTTTGAATTGTTCCTTTTTTTCCCGGACGCTTTTATCCTGCTCGTCTTTTACATCGTTCTCACATGTTTGTATAATTTCAACTTGATGTAAACAAAAATTTGTAACAATTTATTATTTTTTAAAAGAGTGTCCGTGGAGTTTCTTGCACACTCTTCTCCATAGAGATCTACGCTTTGGAACGTGCAAATAGCTTCATCTTGTTGGACTGACCGACCTTGACAATTCAAAAGTGCCTGTAAATGGTTTATTTGAAATATACGATTTGATTTGATTTGATTGAATCTTCAATGGGTTGCTCCGGTCAAAATAACTAATAAAATATTAAATTATAACAATGAAGATGTCTCCTACTATTTTTAACAGAAGCAACGTACAAGAACCTCTAGAGGAATGCTGATATTAATTCCACATTCATAACTTGTATTTTCGGCAATATGAAACAGACACCCTACACACACGTGAATAGTTTGCGAAATGATGTGTGCCTCGTGTGAACCCGCTCACGATCTTTTTACGGTTTTCCAGACCGACAAAAAGTGTTTGAATTATAATTCATTGAATCAGCCTCTATAGATACGCGGATTCCTTTGAGCCAATTTTTATCTATTTGTTGTACATACCAATGTGTGTGAAAATATCGGCGCCTTTAAGGTTTTTTGCGTTGAAAAGACTTAAAGAGTTGTTTACCCCAATATTGTAGTTATTCTTCGTTTTTTGCTACATCGATCTGTGAACTATTATTCAGTAGTTTGGATTGAATTGAGAAATTTTTGAATCGAATTTTTGGGTAAGCTCGCTCCATCGTAGACTTTGTCTCTGTCATCTCTGACCCAGACTAGAGTCAAGAGCAAACCCATTACAAATAAAAAAAAAAAAAAAACGATCTTACAGGTCCTGATCGGAGCTTGCTGATCATATAATATGGTCAAGCTTATTAATATGGTGACTAAATTTGATGCTAAAAAGACAGCGGCAAATTTTAAAAGTACAGTAAAACTTGGTTAAGTGGGACCTGGATAAGCGAGAAACCTCCATAGCTGGAACTCATGCTTAGGTCCCGACACTTTAGTTCTTTATTACCTCTGCTAGTGGGACAAAACAAACCTCTATATCTGGGATAAGTTCTTTCGATTTTATCGTCATAACAACCTCTATAATAGAGACAGAGAGTATATTTTACCACTGTTACTGAGACTATATTTTGTGTACTGTTCTCGTTAATTCTTATTCTATCTGCAAATTCCGCACTTGGCTAATTGTGTAAAACTGACCTCCAGTTTTAGTTTGGTTTAATCGTCCGGATGTTTATTTGAAAATGCCGAAGCGAAGGCTTAAGTCTTTATCAGTACGTGAAAAACTAAAGTTAATTTATGTTTATGAAAGTGGAAAGACGCGCGATGAAGTCTGTGTCGAATTTAAAGTGCCAAAATCTACTCTTTGTAGAATCATCCAGAAAAAAGATGTAATTTAGTCTTAATGTTCTCAAGGACAATAAAACTAAAACGTTTGTATTGTTTATAAAAAACGTGCTTAATTATTTTTGTTAAATAGCTTTTTGATTAATACTAAAGATTACAACTCGTATTTAATGTTTAGAAAAAATACGCTATTTTATTTAATAATTGCACCTCTATAACTGAAATAACATCTTTTCTCACCTCTAATAATGAAACCCTCTGTAAATGAGACAGATATTTATTTATACTTGGATATCTGAGACACTGGGTAAGTGGAATACCTCTTTAAGTGAGTCAAATTTGCAGGTCCCTTAAGGTCCCAGTTATCCAGGTTTCACTGTATATTATTTCACCTATAATAATACCTAATATTTTTTTTAAAAACGCTTAACTTCTATTGAATCGTTTCGAACATAAGACGTTTAACAATTCACTTCAGACAAAATGACTTCATAAAAGCTCTAGACACCCCAGCGGCTAGTCTCCTTCATGTCGTCTTCCATAAAACGACAGTATTATTTCTCACGTGTCTAGGCGGGCATTTTCTTTAGTAATTCATACCATATCGTGTGTGTTGCGTGATTAAGTGTCAATTAAGTATTCAAGAGCCGTCAAACTGTATTCGCATTGGACAATGGTGGCAGGGCCGGTCTGTGCTTTCATGTGACCGCTCAAGCGCGGAGGCGGCCATAAATCGCGATGCGCGAGCGCACTGCTCGCTGGCCAGCTTCTTTTGTGTGGAGATAGGGTTGCCAGGCGTACGGATGTAGACAGACAAAACTTTTTAGATGTTTTTACTTGCAATCGCTTTGATTTTCTCTTAACACAGAATACACAACGCATTGTTATTCCATTCCAAGTTTAGATGAAGATGACAAAGATAAGAAAAGCCTGGATTTAGGGATTAAGATGTCTGCGCGGTCTTTTAACCAAAAAGTCCGGCTAATCTGACAGGTTTGTTCGACTTTCAGGTTATAAGACCAAGCAACCCTAGGATTGAGTTTATTCTCCATGCGCACAGGGCTTGGCAGGCGTGTGTGGGTGGTGCGTGATTGTGTGTACAATTGGTGCGCGCGCGCAGGTGTGTCCGAGACTGGCCGGCGCCGGCGCACATTCCTCCGGCGGTCACAGCGCCGCCGCCGCTGCGATTTTTATTTATTTATTTATTTATTGGTTCACCAACAATTGTTCACACTGGTTTAATGTTAAAAATACATGCAATAAATTATTATACATCAGTGCAACAATCACTTAAAGGTAAACACCGCATGCATAAGGAAGTTGTACAAAAAAAATATAAATTAGACTAATCTAGCTTTAAGTTAATGTTAATGTGTTCATAGGGAATACATTGAACACATTTCCCTTCAGAGCTAATGTAAGGTCACTATTGGAGATTTTTATGAAGATTGGCTTTCAATTTGCCCAATCTGTCAAAGTGTAAATCGATTACATCACTACAGCTATTAATGACCTTGCAGAACCTCGCGTATGGAGAATTAGCGCCTAGAACTGTTCTTCTCTGTGGTGGGCAGAGAGGTGTTATTTGACTGCGAGGAATTCTTGAGGGGGCACGGAAATTAAAAAGTTGCAATATTTGTGGACAGTCAATTTTATGGGCCATTACTTTGCACACAAACATTGCGTCATTAATGCGTCGGCGCTCTTCCAGTGAAACCATTCTAAAGTGCTTCAGTCGGTTACTGTATGAACGTACCTTTTTGGTAATTCCACTAGAAAACGCCAGGTGCCAAAGAAAACGCTTTTGTACGCGTTCAAGACGCAGCGAGTGAGCAGAATAGTGTGGCCGCCAGATTACGCTACAATATTCCAAAATGCCTCGAACCAAACTATTGTAAAGCATCACTTTAGTTTTGCAACTCCTGAACTGCTTAGAATTTCTCATAACAAAACCCAACATTCTAGAAGACTTCTTTATGGTATTATTTATGTGAGGAATAAAAGTTAACTTCTGATCAAATACCACACCAAGGTCCTTTATTGTGTCCAGCTCCGCAACTTTGACTTCATTTATGTAGTAATCATGCTCTATTAAATGATGTTTTCGCGTGAATTTTATATGGTAACATTTACCAGGATTAAGTTGCATCTGGTTGATTTGGCACCATTGCACAAGTCTGTCTCGGTCACTTTGTAAGTCAGAGGCATCATCTTTTGATTTTACGACTTTGACAAACTTTAAGTCGTCAGCATACATAAACACCTTACAATAACGAAAGCAACAGGGAATATCGTTAACAAAGAAATTAAACAAAACAGGCCCCAAGTGAGAACCCTGTGGCACGCCAGACGAAATATAATGTATGGTTGATTGAAAACCGTTCACGACTACGTAAAAAGATCTATCCTTGAGATATGAGCTCAACCATGAGAGTAACGATCCGGTTAAACCATACGCTCTTAATTTGGCGATAAGTATACAATGTGAGACTTTACTGCGATGATTGCGGACACGACTCATGCGCGTTCCCAAATGACACTAACGTCTAAAGTATTCGATATAAATTCTGTGCGTAATCACTGAAGCTCATTGTTAATCATAATGTTGTTCGAGTAACAATAAATATTAATAAAATCAATACCGTGTTTGTTCGCTTACCGGGCTTTTTTATTATTTATTATTTCTGTGTATGGTTGAGACCATATTCTAAACATAGATAAGGACTACCTTTATCTATTCAAAATCTTTTTTGAATAGATATAGGCTTCTTCTTTTGAGTCATAAGCAAAAAGCAAATTTTGTCTAGCACAAAAATTGCTAATCACTACAGACAGCTCTGGACAATTTTGTTACCTACAAGTAAACCACCAATCGCCCGGCAACCGGAACAGGAGAGTCTCTTCAAACTTGTTTCAAGCCATTGAAATACTGCTAGCATCCATCTATCCACCACATGTGGACTTTCTTCATTATGTATGATTGCAGATGGCGCAAGTAATATCGATCTACTTCAACAACAATCATATTTTTATCGTAATAATGTTCAGGCTTAGGGTAAAGCGTTATTCAAATTATTAAGCTTACTAGTTGACCCGCGCAACTTCGTCTGCTCGGCTCCTATTGGTCTTAGCGTGATGATATATGCCTATAGCTTTCCTCGATAAATAGGCTATCTAACACTGAAAGAATTTTTCAAATCGGACTAGTAGGTACTGAGATTAGCGCGTTCAAGCAAACAAACAAACTCTTCAGCTTTATATATTAGTATAGATAGATATAGATTTAGGTAGCTAAATTCAGTATTGCTATTGGTATCAAGACCTAGGTAATAGTACCCGCTTGTTACCGAAGTTCATCATCATATCAGCCAACAGACGTCCACCGCTGGACATAGGCCTCCCCCAAAGTGTCGCCACAACAACCGGTTCTGTGCGTCTCGCATCCATCGGCTACCAGCGACCTTCATCAGGTCATCGGTCCACCTTGTCCCGGCCTTCTAACGCTGCGTCTTCCGGTACGCGGTCGCCACTCCAGAACTTTTCGGCCCCATCGACCATCTGTTCTGCGAGCAATGTGCCCTGCCCACTGCCACTTCAATTTGGCGACCCTTACCGAAGTAAATCTAAGCAATTTATACAACGGAATCAGGGTACCTGTCCACTACAGCGGCTGAGAAACGGAGAAATTTTAACCAATCATGTCAGTCAAAATGTCAGTGACTCATGTGCTACGGAGATTTTATGCAATTCCATTGGTCAAAATTACAGGTACCCTGATTCCGTTGTATAAATTGCTTGGATTTACTTGTGCGAGTCCAAAATAAACATTTTTATTTTTCTTTCTTTGAGACCTTAGATAATTCTTGCAGTAGGTAACGCTGCAGGCTGGAGTCTCTGCAACGTCAGGGATCGTGAATAAAGAAAATACTGCTAGAGATATTCAAAGGATAATTATATTGAGCTCATGCTCCCAAGAAAGCTTTTACAGTTCTTTCCAAAAAAAGACAAATTCATAAGCCCACGTCATAATTCGAACCTATTCTAAATCATATTACTTTTTTAGTTAATTCTTCTAAAGCTTTTATCAAGAAAAATACCCAAGAAAAAATAAGAAAAAAAAGAAAGAAATAATTTTAAGACAATTGTACCATATTCTAACAAATAAATGATTATGATTATGATTAAGAACTTAATGAGTCCAAGGAGGAAGTATTACAGTACCTAACACTACTAGTACCTACATAAATGATTTTTTGAATTATACAGTGGCAACAAAAACTGGTGCGTACTAAAATAACATTGCATTTGTTTCAGAGTCCTAAAGCACTAGAACCTTGGATTGGAGAAAGGTATCCCACAATATAAATGAGTCAAATCTCTGTATGCAGTATGATTTATTTAAGAGGAAACAGTCGTGGAAGTGAGGAGTGACTCTACGTCAATGTCTCCACTCCAAAGGTGCCTGTAGCAGGGTTGGTGATGCAACTATTAACTGTGATGGTGTTCAATCACGGAGGAGGATTTGTATCCCAAAATTTGAAAATGAACACGATTATCTTATTGAACAAAACGTTGTCATCGTCTCTAGAACTGCCAATTCCTGCCTCTTGATATAGCCTGAAGCTGCAGGAAATAAAGGACTAAAAGATCAAGCCATGGCTCTGAAATAGGTTCAAGAGAACATTGAAAACTTTGGAGGGAACAACAATTATGTCAATATTTTTGGCATTAGTGCTGGAGCCATTTCCGATTATCACATGTTTTCTCCTTTAAGCAAAGCTTTAAGCAAAGGACTGTTTCATACAATCAGGATCAGTTCTTAATCCGTAACATCATTCACTACACTCTGAAATTAGCACAAGAATTCCAATATCGATGTCCACTTAACGATTATCAAGCAATATTTAGCCATTTCATGAATATACCAGCACAATATTTAGACGTCTTGTGGTCTGATGAACGATGAACGGGCTTGGCGGAATTAAATTATGCAATTCCGTCGGACATTTGTCAAAATGCAACTGGTAGAAAACTAGCTATCAACTCGGCGTCGATGCTCAAGACTTCGAAGCTTCGACTCGACGAGCCTACCATTGCCGATGATCCTCTTGGCTCGTTTTTGAATTGAATCAAGGCCATCAAGTTGGTATCTGGCAAATCCATCCCAAAGATGAGAGCAGTACTCCATACACGATCGAACTTGCGCTTGATAGAGTTTGAGCAGCTGTTCCGGCGTGAACTACCATCTCACCTTTGCTAGGATCCCCAACTTCTTTGCAGCCACTTGAGCTTTTGCCTCTATGAAAGGGCCAAAATTGAAGGTTAATGTAAGAAGCTCAAGTTGGTCGGTTATCGGCACGATTGCACCTCGGAAAGATGGAGCTGCGTGGAATTGGTTCCTTTTGGCGGAAAAAAGACACGCTTGGGTCTTAGCAGCATTGAACTTGACCAGATTGGTATCGCCCCATTCAGAGACAGCCTGTAAGGAAAAGTTCAAGCGCTCAACCATAGCCTCCCGGAGAGACCGGATCTGCGACCCACCAGCTCTTGCAAACTTTAATATTCTTAACATTACTACAAGTAGTTTTTTGAAGACTTTAATTTAATTATTGTCATCATATTAAGCCTCTGCGGAGGCCTTTTTTTGTGGAGTCGGCGCCATCCCAAATTATGCCAGCAAAAGTGTTTTGGTACTGAACGTAACAGCGACTTTTAGAACAGCCAAAACCTAGCAATCTACCATTATGACCGTGTAACAATGTGACGACTTTTAGAACAGCCAAAACCTAGCAATCTACCATTATGACCGTGTAACAATGTGACGACTTTTAGAACAGCCAAAACCTAGCAATCTACCATTATGACCGTGTAACAATGTGACGACTTTTAGAACAGCCAAAACCTAGCAATCTACCATTATGACCGTGTAACAATGTGACGACTTTTATGAGACACAACAGCATCTTCACTTATTTGTACTTATGTGTAGCACCATTACTTAGTTACATAATAACAATAACATTTCGTACCTCTATTCAACTTTCTTTTTTTGTATGTTTGTTCTACATAAAGTGTTCCTCAAACTTTATGGACACAAGTGTACCTTAGAACCATTTAGAACTTACCGATTTTTACAAGCTACTTCGTCGGAGGAGTCGCAAGTTATGATCTATGCTGTCGCGCGATCTGCCTTTGTTCCAAATTTCATCCAAATCAGTTCAGCCGTTGATGCGTGTTTGATCAGAAACAACCAGACTTTTATCTTTCCATCAAATATTACGTATATACTCAATATTAGACATTACCTACAATCCTAAAACTACTAAAGAAAAGCTTTGGAAAAGTTTTTCAAGTGAAAGCTTTCCGTGAACTTTAATCCAAAATGACACTAGATAAATTTAAATTTTCTGACCAGCCAATAAAATTGCAAACGCAAGAAAAGTTTAAGCATTGCTGAATCTCGCCTAAGAATAGAAGCACTTATATAAAAGCCCAAATTTGTATATGCTCGTATCTGAACTTTGCCCATCACGTTATAAGACAAACAAACAAACAACAACAAATTAGAACAATGACGACAAAAGCAAAAACAAAGCAAGATGTCTTTGTAGGCGCGAGGAGAAAAACTCAAAACGGTTTCGAATATGACAATTTTATTAACATTCCTTACGCCAAACCTCCAGTAGGAGATCTACGATTACAGGTGAGCTGTCTTACTTACTAACAATTAAATAATTTTTAATGATGGTCACATGGTGACTTTACGACAAAATATCTCGGCAACGTGACAGTTTAGGGCACCATGTTCTTCACATTTTTTGTTTGTTGAAATGTTCTCTACCCATATTAGCATGATAGATAGTGCGCCGCAACTTTGAAAAAAATCTAAATGGCGGCGGGGAGGCACAATGGTTGTATACCCTTTAATTTAACATGCTGTACCTACGTAATTTACCTTGGCTCATATCAAGTTTCATTTATTTCAGAGTCCTCAACCACCTGAGCCCTGGATTGGCGAAAGAACCAGCACTATATACAACGAGTCGAACCTCTGCATACAATTCGACCTATTCAAGAGGAGACACCGCAGCAGTGAAGTCTGCCTCGACGTCAATATCTCCACACCAAAGGTACCTATCGCGGACTATTGATGCACCTGCTTCCTGTAATGGTCTTCATCCACGGTGGAGGCTTCTTCTTCAGAAATGGTTTTGCTAAGTTTGAAAATGGTCCCGACTATCTAATAGAGCATTACGTGGTCATTGTAACAATGAACTACAGACTCAGTGCCTTGGGATTCCTCGCACTAGGTTTATCTGAAGCCGCTGGAAATATGGGACTGAAAGATCAAACCATGGCGTTGAGATGGGTTCAAGAGAATATTATGGAAGATTTTGGAGGGGACCGGAATGATGTTACTATTTTCGGTATTGGTGCAGGAGCCGCCTCTGTAGAATATCACGTGCTCTCTCCATTAAGCAACGGCCTCTTTCATAAAGCTATCTTGCAATCAGGATCAGTACTCAATCCCTGGGCGATAGAGACTCCAGACAGAAGTAAAGATCTTGCTTTTAAACTGGCACGAGAACTCTCAGGTATCAAGACCATAATGATCATCGAGCGATCTACAGTTGGCAAAACTGGGCACGGATTCCAAACATAATTTTGTTTCAATTTCTTTTATTCACTAGGGAGACGTCCTTAGTGACATCCCGGCATTTAATTGAATTAAGGATTCACAAAAATAAATAAATTCATAATTATATTTTCACTTCAGTAGCTCAAACATGTAGGTTTTGCTGCCTGAAATCAGAGAGCAAAATGCGATTTTGCTCACTGAGTGAGACCAAGTAACTTTTTTTTTTCAGAATGGCGCGAATATCTTTTTCAGCCCCAAGGTTAATTAAACAATTAGAAACATTCACACTCTCTCTCCCGCCATTAGAAAGAGAGAGAGACAAAGACCAGCCCTTTCGAAGTTCTGATTTTGAATTCGACCTCAAAGATAAACACGTTCGGAATTTCGTACTAACTAAAGACATTTTGCAAAAAGATAATTATGTCTTTTAATGTAATTTATTGTTTTTTAACTTATTGTTGTATTTAAACGAAAAGAAGTATTTACTGCAAATAAAACTGATATTTAACCTGTAAATATTTATTTCTAGTTTCAATAATGTTACGTAATATATTTTGAATAATAAAATATCATGGGTGCTATTTCCGAACACGCCTTAATTTAAATAAAACAGGGGGAATTAAATTTCGTGGCTGGTGTAATGAGTTCAATAAGTTACAAAAAAATATTAAAATAATCGTAAAATATGAGTGAAACTAGCGACAAGAACAGTATTTTGACATCGGAAGAGTTAAAACAACAAGTTATTAATGCAGAATTAAGTTTCCTACCTGAGAAGTCTCGCGAGATATATCTGAAAGCATATCACGTCTTCAATGAATGGAGACTTACAAAGGGCGCAAGCAGTTTTTCGGAGACGGTAAAACAAAACATAACGTGCATATTGAAACACACGCAAAGCTCGTGTCTTTTCTAAAAAGAATGTCAGTTGGGCATAAGGCTAAAAAGTCCAAAATTTTCACGGCCCTTAACATTTCAAAATTTTTCAGACTTTGGTTTATATCTTCTAAACGGTGAATTCTACATAAAAAGTCAATCAGTGGACTATGAAAGTAGACAAAACTTGCTACAATTAGAGTGTAAATGCAGTGTAAACGACTTTGGTCTCTCGTTGCACAAATATCTATTTCGTCACACATTTACCTACCCTATTCTATAGACGGCCTAAGCATAAGCATCTGCCAGAATGTTCATTAGACACATTAGCCACTTTGACAAATTTGTGCATTGGGGATCATTTAGGCCGCTGATTAACCGGCATTCATGAAAAGGCCACTAAAACGGCAGAGTTACTCTCTCAAGGTCCGTCAGCCCCAATTGGGACCAAATGGTAGTCTTTCAATTGTCTTGTGTGCTCGGTGCCTGACGGGCAGTTGGCTGCTACAATAATAATAACGATATACTTTTTTAATATATGCCTAACCTTTTCCCAACTATGTTCGGATCAACTTCCGATCAGCACGGCGGAGTCTCGGTATGTTAAATAATATGGTCACCTATCCACACAGTGACCTAGGCAAGAGTTGGTTAACCATCAAGATCGACCAGTGCGACTGTTTTATTGTTCAGCTACGAGCTCCTCATTCAATAAGTCTCCTCATTCAGTACCTACCTACTAAACATCGATTTTAAAAATTCGATTATTCTTACACAGTAAACCGATTCTATGAATCTGGTAAAACTGTTTAATTAATAATATAAAATGTAAAAATTAATCGGTGTTCTGTACAGTGGCGGTACCTTCATATAAGCCCAAATGCCTTACTAAAATGCTCGATAGAGAATCAATATCAAACCCGAACTATTTAAAAGTTCGCGCGCTTAATTCTTATCAAAATAACACAAAGTATGCTACCTATGCCACATTACTACATAAGTACACATCGCGATTGTTCGCGCGCAGAGTTTCGCATTTGCAGCATCTACATATAGCTATCTCGCTTACACGTACCGGCTTTTACCGGGCTTTCAAATACTATCTCCGTCACTTTCGCACTTATAGCGATGTGCCGTATAACGAGTTCTAAACCTTGTGCGCCTACAAATCGATCAGTATGGAAGATTAAGCCGTGCATGCGTATGAAGTTGCACGCGTATGCGTGACCTTGTCACCTTACCAACTCTGCAGTGTTGCCGTTTTAGCGACGTTGTGAGATCTTGGAGATTTTTAACGAGTTTGGGGACTTTTTTTAAGATTTAGCAACAATAAAAACTAGCGACTTTTTAAAATAACGAAATTAAATATTCAAGCAATATCTTAAAAATAAAAAATTTGCGACATCTAGCTAGATTTTTCATATACCTGGTGACTTTTTTTGCCTAAATGACAACACTGCAACTCTGCGTAAGTAGTTCTTGACACCGGAGTGCAACTCACTTCAGTTTTGTTGTTAAAGTTATGTTGTTAAAGTTTTTTGTGTGTTTTCTTAGATTTTCTCAGTGATACAATTGTTTTGGTGACTTACCTACAACAATGGAGGTAATTGTACCTTGTGAGGATTTAAAATGCGTTCAAGTTTTGATTGGCGAAGATAAGGTAAAATCTTTAAACTTTGCTCAGAAAAAACAGTTAATTTCTTCATTAAAACCGACGCCTAATCTGTGTTTTTCTCAGACTAGTAAATCGCATAAACGAAAATTTAATAGATCAGTGTATAAAACTAGTTGGATTGTTGGCTGTTCGCACACTAATAAGTTGTGTTCGTGGTGCTGCCTATTTTTTTCGGATGAAGATTCCGTTTGGAATACATCTGGTTATAATGATTTAAATAACATATCTGGCGCCATTAAAAGGCACGCAAATTCCCATAAACACCTGTGTGCAATGGTTTCTTTCGGTAATTTTGGTAAACAACGAATTGAGACATCTATATCAGTTTATGAGAAAATTGCGATGATACATACGAAGGTACCTACATACTCAGTCGAAAACTGAACTTTCTTTTTTTGAAATCGGTTAAAATTTTATTGGGCTTGCCTTATTTTGAAACCCTAGGCACGCCACTGGTTCTGTAATCTGCAATTTTTTTACATTATTCTCACATGTAGAAGCAACAATAATAGTGGATCTACGCTTTGAAACCGACTCCCGGGAAATGGAAAAGTGCCTGTAAATGGTGTTGTTGCAATAAATGCTTTGATTTCGAGGTTTTATGGAAAACGAGCGGTTTTTTTTTATTATTACTATGTTAGCTTACTTTTTCTCACGTAGCTATATTGTGTTATTAAAAAACATGTCTGTAAAATTGTCTTGGTTTTAGTTGTAAAATCATAATCCAAACCAAACTACATCATTATCAGTTATCACTAACACTAGATCACTACATATTATAAAACTAATTCCTCCGCCACCAGTAGGGTAGCGACGGGGGGGGGCGGGGGGTGCGGCGCGCACCGTGTGACACCCGCTTGGGGGTGACACGCGACCGCTCGTTGACTGGTTTTTTGTCACTATCGGGTGGCACCCCTAAACGTTTGACGCAATGGAGCCTGTCGGGAGAAGGATGCAAAAATTTTTGAGCTCGCTTCGCTCGCTCTTGCATTTTGCACTCTCTGACTTCCAGAGTTTTTCTATATAAATCAACAAAAAACTTAAATTTCAATATGAATGTTCAAAATACAATAAAACCCTTCCGAGATGGGGTGCAAAAATTTATTTTGTTCTTCAGGTATTCTGCATTTAGGGGTGACACTCGTTCGTTGGCTTTTAGTCACGGTCGGGTGTCACCCCTTAACGAGCGACGACATAACGAAACCCGTCCGTGATGGGGTGTAAAAAAATTTCGAGCCCGCTGCGGTCGCTCTTACTTTCGCCTCTCTTTTTTCTCGAGCGTTTCTGTATGTCTCAATAAAATCACTATGTTTGTGTATGAAATGATCAAAAGAAAACAAAACCTTTCCAAGTTGGGGTGCTTGAATTTTCGAGCTCGCTTCGCTCGCTCATGTGTTCTGCCCTCTCTCAGCTAATGAGCTTTCTTGCAAAAACTCCATAAAGTTATTTCTATTTAAGTTTGAATGATCAACAAAAGAATATAAAACCTATCCGAGGTGGGATGCGAAAATTTTCGAGCTTACTTAGTTCGATCTTGTGTTCTGTCCTCTTTTACTTCTTGAGTTTACTTGCGTTACTCAACAAAGTTGGGTTTAGATTATGATGTAAACAAAATCTAAATAATCTGGTTTTTGAGATTTTGTTTGTAAGTATGATGTAAGAACATTCCTGAAAATAAAAACCTGCAGCGCAAACGGCACACCTTCCCCCCTCCCTTCTGAAAAATGGCTTGCGATTGCCGTCACCAGAACGAAAGGCCAAAGGTGCAACTCATAATTATTTGGGGGGACCCCACAAATGAACCCCCCCCCCCCGGGTTTATTTGTGGGGTGACACCACATTATCCGCCCCGGGTGCCACCCATGCTAGCTACGCTACTGTCCGCCACGTCTGTCATGAGTTACTGCCATAAAATGTAACATAGATGAAATCATGTCTTAAATAAAACAGTTCAATAGATCAACTGCAAATATTTTGCACTGTGGCGTATTTATACTGCGAAGAAGTCGGCGGTCATCGGAAGGACATCGTATGACATCGTCGTATTGAACATGAGGGGTCGCGAGCGGAGGTAGCATTTTCATTGCCAACAAGCCCGAATAACCCAGCCTTAATAATATCGAAAAGCATTCACATAAATTACTGTTAGTAAAATTGAAAAATACGAAGACGAACCTTGACAGGTCTTTAGTCGTACGCGAAGAATATGTAACTATTGTAGAAAAATACCAAAATTTACGTCCAGCCAATATAAAAACCGACCGATTTCTCATACAATACCGTAATAATAAGTGCTCAAGACAACCTATGGGAGTAAATAAAATAGGTGCTATACCGCGAGAAATTGCCACTTTCTTACAACTGGAAGAGCCTCAGCTACACACGGGTCACTGCTTACGGAGAACTTCGGCAACGCTCTTGGCTGATTCCGGAGCCGATCTCACCACTTTAAAACGTCACGGCGGGTGGAAGTCCAATACGGTTGCAGAAGGCTATATTGAAGAATCAATTGAAAATAAGTCGAAAATCTGTAAGCGTATAGTGGAAACAATAAGTCTGAATTCGACCTTGCCTACCCCAACTTTAAAACTAAATCTCCAATTTCGAACTTTTTGGAAAAAAAAATGTTATGTTTGAAGTGCTGCAGTACGTTAACACCTATTAAATCTAGAGAGTAACCGTTAGAGTCAAATTGTAGCAAATTTTGTCTACTTTAAAAATATCGATTGATTTTCTCCGTAGAATGCACCGTTTAGGAGAATTAAGCTTAACTCCTAAAAAAATACCCAAAAATTAAGAAGTTTTCTGAGTACCACGCAGTTAGCACAAGTCTTTCGAGGTTGAAAAATTGTGAGGACACTACTGGCATCTATCCTAACGACCACCCAAAAAATTTGGATGGTCCAATTTTCTGCGACCGTAACGCGTTAATCCGTCTACGGTGACTGGCCTAGAATAGCGGTTTTCAAAATCAGAATAAAGGTGGAAACATATTATTGGACGCGTCCATCAGCCGCAGCTTATGGACGCGACTGAGCAGTGTGTACAGTCGATGGACGTCCAGCGAACCAGATTTCTACCGGACGGCTGACCGCTCAAGGACAGCCCAAGGTTGCGTCCGCGGATGTTGTCCGATAGTGTGTACAGTTCAATGTACATTCATTATGCAGATACCTCTTCTAAGTTACGTCCATAAGCTGCAGCTTATGGACGCGTCCGATAATATGTTTCTAGCGGCGGTAATCGGCTGATAGGTAGCCAGAGTTCCCAACTTAGGGGATTTCTCCCCAAATTTAGGGGGTAAATAAGTGTGCCTGTTAATATTTTTTTAGAGGCTCTATATTTTTAGATGTATTTTAATTACAAGTATTGGCCCTGAAATAACCCAATCCAGCTAATCTATTTTAGTTATTGACATAGCGACACGTAAAGACATCTTTCTAGATGTCTTTACGTGCTATTCTTCTTCAGTAAGAAAGCGGATTTTACTTTAGAAAATTTTAAAAGGTTTTATTTTTCTGTCGGCTAACTGGACATGAAAAATATATACCTTCATTTGCTACTGCCTTGTAATAAATACATTTTTTGTTCACTCGACACAGAATCATACAGTGCCAAGAGATATAAATATGGAAAACGGAAAGGCGCTTGCGCGCCAAATTCAAACTGAATTTAATTAAAGTTGCATTCGTTGCGGTAACTTCAGCTATTTCAAAAACTCTCCACTTTTTTTCTTCAAATATAAGTTTTACATTTTTTGTAACTCCAGCACTAGTTAAATAATAATTTTTTGAGTGTTAGGAAATCATCTAGTAAATTTTGCACAATAGTTGTTTTTTTTTTTCTAAATCATAATTAGATAAAAAAAAACAATTATTGTGTAAAATTTTAATGCAAAATTTTTATTTAGAGTTTGTAAATATATATAAACGGAAAGTGTGCACGCTTAATTTGTTGTTTGTTTTAACGAAGCATGTTTTTAGTCTTTACACTTATAATTATAGAGCAATTCTTGACTGCGAAAGTGCGAACACATTCAGTGAGTTTTTCTTCCATTATTAGGTACCTATGATATTTATCTCGCATGTACGTGCAACTTCCTACGTAATCCGTGTCCTTCTGACGCACGGACGCGTCCCGCACCCCGTGCACACTGTCCGCGGACATTTTCGACTGACAAAAACATCCAGCGAGCCAGATTTCTATCGGTAGTCCGAACGCTCAAGGTCAGCCCAAGGTTGCGTCCGCGGATGATGTCCGATAGTGTGTACAGTTCAATGTAAATTCATTATCCAGATACCTCTAAGTCGAAAAGCCGCAGTTTATGGACGCGTCCAATAATATGATTCCACCTTAAGTTAAAACAAAGTAGTTCCATTGTCTAGTTTATAAAAGCGCCATCTATAGTGGATTTTGTCTACTAATGTACCTATTTGTTTACACTGTTATTAGTATTGCTACTCATCACTAGAGGTCGCTATATTTTCTACATTTAAAAAAAAATATTTCACAATTTTTAGTAAAAGTCAGTGAATTATTCAACAATAAATCTTAACAATTATTTTGCAGTTTGTATACATACTTATTCTGAATTAACTATAAATTCTAGGTTGGACAAAATCGATCGAAATTCAAAATTACTTTTTTGAAACCAGGCAACCCCATTAACACATGGATAAAATGAGAAGAATGAACTATTGTCAAAATTGTACGGTCGCCGGTCGGTTCTAGCTCGAATATTCTAGATTAGAATCTGTGAGGCGGTATCACAATTTATTTCTTCATTTGTTTCGAAGAAATCTCTGACAATAGACAACATGAGCAACGTTGTTAAAAACCTGATCCCTCTGCTGGACCGCGTCCTTATCAAAAGGGCAGAAGCAATCACCAGAACCGCTGGCGGTATTGTCATCCCCGAGAAGGCCCAGACCAAAGTCCTTCATGGTGAAGTTGTTGCTGTGGGTCCTGGTTCCAGAAAAGACAATGGCGACTTCATTCCTATCTTAGTCAAGGTCGGCGACATGGTGCTGCTTCCAGAATACGGCGGCACCAAAGTATCCCTTGAAAATGATGAAAAGGAGTACCACCTCTTCCGAGAGTCCGACATCCTGGCGAAGATTGAGAACTGAACTTAGTGCTAGTAATACTTTTATGATTCTGATTCTGTTTATTGTTAGTTTTAAATTAGAACATGTAGTGAATGAACATTAATTGTGATTGTGTAATGCTATGTTGTGAGATGGAGTACTAATGTTATCTCCTTTGCATTTCTTATTATAAATTTGTTACAGAAAACTTCTTTTATTTATAAGCCATATTTCATCATACACTACACATAACCTCAAAATGTCAAGCTTTGCAAATGCCATACCTTTTCCATGTTCAAGTTTACATAACCTAAACACAGTGTACCTAATCAATATCAATAGTAATTTGTCACAGTTTTACACCTGAACAAAGTGCACATTACATTTTGAGATTACTTGCTCAGGATCTAATCACAAGTTGATAAGTGATAAGCAAGTATTCATCTTATAGCCTGACCTACTTGCAGTTAGCATTCCAGTGCCTCAGGAACATGCACTATAAGATTTACTACTGATTTTAGCAGCCAGAAGGAAAAATATTAATCATTTGACTAAACAAAATTGAAGTCATTATTGTTCATATTAGGCTGAGAGCCAGCACTTCTTGTGTACTTAGCTATGCAGATACTACATTGAATTATAGCAACTGCACTTTATATTCAACTAGCTTCTGCCAGCAGCTTCGTCCGCAGGGAGGGAGCATACTCCTGGGATAAAAAGTAGCCTATTGCCTTTCTCAGGCTCTAGACTATCTGTGTACCAAATTTCATTTAAATTGGTTCAGTAGTTTTGGTGTGAAAGTGTGATAGACAGACAGTTTCGTATTAATAATACTAGTAAGGATGTGTGAATGTTTTTAAGTTTAATCTTCCCTAACTAGTAGGTGCTAATGTAAATATAAATAGAGGAAAAAAATGGATTTGCTCTCTGGCACTTGTCACGCCCATCTCCAAAATATCTGTACAAAGTTACATAACTTAAGTTCTCAAACAGACATTCAGATGATAAGTAAAATTAATGACACTATGTCATCACTACGTCCTCGAATTTTTTATAATAAATACTAATTATACAACAACATACAGGTATTATAAAATAAAATATATTTCAAACAAGTCACATCTTTTGTACAACCTGAATACATTTTCTACTAAATTTAAATCACAGTAAATACAATATCTGGACAGCCAGTTGACATGAGAATATTACTTATTTATTTTATTACTATTCTATTGTTTTAGTAGTAGAATATTGAGATTTATCAACTTATCCAAGGAGTTATAGGTAGAATAAAATCTCATGGTGCCTCAAAACATTCCATGAGTAGCTGCGCAGTAGCTTTATGTGACAGCAGGGGTGAGGTACTGCGCTGCGAACTTCACAGACATCATTAAGTTTGAATCTACATATACTTTTTTAATCTCTCTTTGTGTGATATACAAAACTGTTTGACTTTGAGTGCAGTACTAGAATTATAAATGAGTACATTTACATACATTATCATGGCAAGCTTTAAAATAACATGTTAATAAGTACACTGCTAAGCATATTGGTTACTAAATGTTGTGACAAACCATAGAGAGAATTTTAAGTTAATACTGAGTTAATTTCAGATATCAAATCTTAATAACTAGGTACTTGTTTCACTTATACATATGCAACACAGCATGCTTACAAAAAAAAAGGTACATTATAATGGCATATCAACGCATCATTAAAATGCATAATCTATTGTAAAGATATGGCAGTGCGTCTCACTGCGGCAGACAGCGCTGGGTTTGGGTCTGGAGGCTCAGTCAGAAGCTGGACAGATGTCCAACATCCGTCCTCATTAGACTGGCGAAGAGCCTCCATGGTCGCTTGTACTCTTTGCCCGTCTTCAAATGTCGCTGCAGCCTTCACCGGTTCCTTCACCCAGTCCATCTGTTCTTTGACTGGTAGGAAAGCTTCCTTCAAGGCACTTATCATCTTACACAGTCCTTTTATATATGGTTTGGGAACAACACTGGAGGCACAACTCAAGTCTTCAACATCAACATAGATGACTTCTTCTTTTTCATGAGGCCTCTTTCCTTCATCCTCTGTAGACTTAGCATTAGGTTTGTGTAGTTTACCATGCAGGTCTCCTCCTTTCACAACGAGGTATCCTTTCTTGCTGCACACATAAATCTCTTGATTAAAGCAAGGTCCAGGTAAGTGATTGTTCAAGGTAGCTGTTACTAACAAACCTTTATCCATTTGTAATTGGAATGTGCAAAAGTCCGGGGCAGTAATCTTCCTAATTCCATTGACTTTGCTTGTTTCTTCAACAAAAGTCCTCAGAACTCCATGCACTTTAACAACTTTCTGACCAGTCAAGTATGACACTAGATCTATAACATGACTACCAACTAATGTGAGTGTTCCTCCTCCCATGGTATCATCACACAACCAGTTGTAGGTGTCACTTATCAGCGGGCCCATCTGAACCCTTACATCTACTAATGTTAGGTCATCAGGGTTGCCCAAGTAGCCTTCGTGGATGGATTTCCTCATGTGACTAAAGGCTGGCAAAAACCGCAAGGAATGATTTACTATGGAGATCAGAGTCGGGTAGTACTGAGCAGCACGCACCATCTTCAAAGCTTCCGCCTGGCAGAGCCCAGCGGGCTTGTCGCAAACAACATGCTTGCCTATACCGAGTGCCTTCACGGATATCTGGGCGTGTAAATTAGGCGCACATACAATAAACACTAGGCTCACATTCTTTTTCAACAAAACGTCATCGATTTTGTTCGTAAAAAATGGGATCTTCAGCTCCTTAGCAGCTATTTCAGCTTCCTGCAGCGTAACTCCCCATATTGCTTCAACTGGGAATCCCTTTTCTCTTAAAAATGGCACTAATACCTTAGCGATAGCCCCAGTTCCAAAAACCCCAATTCCCGGCAACATTGTTAACTTCCTAACAAGCGGCTGGTTTCGCAATAATTAATTAAACCACTACAGCCAAACAATCTCTAGTTTCTCACGTAACATAGTCACAAGTTTTAATAAAGTTTGATTTTGTAAACACACAAAAACTAATACGCGACAAACAATCAAGTTTGTTTCGTATTCGATGAAAATGAGAGCTAGTGATGTTACTAAATGTCGATAACATTTCAATTTCAGTAAGAAATGCATGTCAACCTTTTTAAGGAATAAATCTCCTCAACAAGGTTGACCTCCGAACTGACCACCCTCAACTAGCTGCTACTATGGAAATATCCTTCTACATGAAAATATAAGAACTACATGTTGAAATAGTTTCTTTAAATTGAAACGTTTTGAGTCAGATATTCTGTTGGTTAAAGTGTCAACGCTTACTGAAAAACTAACTAATTTTAAAATATTGATATACATATCTATCGATATTATCGACCATCGACATAGGAAAATTTGACCACACCCAACACGAATGTCAACAGTCTGAACTGTCAAATTTGTCGTTTAGACTACTATATTGCCATATTTATTAAAAATAATGTTTTTTTCACATGGCCATATGAAAATATTCAATATTAAAAATAATATTGAAGGTTGAAATGCTCGTGGCAGATGTATAACAGTGCGGGGTCTTTTTCCTCTGAATATAGGTTAATCAACGCTTACCGAAGCCGGTTCGTAGATGGGTGACCGTCCTTTACAATCAGGACGTCGTCGTACCCCTTGCGTGCCTCGGAGAGCACGTTGTACCGTTGGTCCTCCCTGGCAGCCATTTGTATATCTTTGAAAATATTTACGTTTAGGTACTTACCTAGTCAAAAGCCGGGAATGCTGCTGTTTACTTCTCTAGAACTAAATAGTCTTCCGAGAAGTATCAGGTTTCCCAGTTATTGGGTTTTGGAGGTGGTGGTCCGATACGAGTAGGCAGTCGCTCCATATAAATTATAGCACTTCACCCGCGACTTCATTCACACGGGTTTAGTTGGTACTCCACGAACTACATCTTCCCTCTACCCTCTTATTAAGGTAATGTGTAAATTACTTCTCAATAGACTCAACGTTGGGCAGTTCGCTCAAACCGCAACATTTTTCTTACTTAGAGTATTTTTTTACCCGTCGTAACTTTTAAACGAAAGGTCCGATTTGAATAATTTAAAGTGTAATTTACATGTACATAATCAACCTTAATTATCAAACAATTTAAATGGATAATGATTATTATTATGATAGGTACCAAAATCACCACTATTCCATTCCAGACCGGTTCTGATTGAATAATTTGAACAAAAAGCGGTAATTGTGACATAAGAGTAAGATATATACTTTCGCGGATTTTTTATAGATATTCATGTCCTCTATAAAATTGTAGTACATCACTTTGCTCTATTGTCAATAGTTTCAGCAGCGTACGCGTTATAAGGTTCTTTTTTTGGTATTTTTTTCAAATCTGTCTAACTTTTTTGATAATGTTCTATAGCCTATGTTACTCAGTGATAATGTAGCTTTCTAACGGCAAAAGAATTTTGAAATCGGTCCAGTAGTTTTTAAGTTTATTCGTTACATACAAAAATACAAATCTTTCTTCTTTATAGGTTGTACGTTGTTTTATAGAAAAAAAATAGTTTAATAGAATTTCGATTCACATAAATTTTACTCGTTTTAGTCAGTAAGAGTCTGACACTCCCTTCTGCTTCGCGAGCGCAGAGCGGGAGGAGTCATTTGATGATTTCCCATCCATAAAAAAGGTGCAACTCACAATTATTTTGGGGGGGGGGGGGGTAATGTGGTGTCACCAGCTAGCTACGCTATTGCTAAAATATCAAAATTTAATACATCTAAGTTCATAATATCTACGTTAAAAATACATATTAGTTGAAATACCGAAGACATTTTTATACAGGCTGTATGATTGTATTTATAAATGTAGGTAGATTTGTAGGTAATTGTCACACTCTGCAAACGCGTTGCTATTAGTCATTATGCAGCAAGCAGCAAGCATGGATTCTGTCACGGCTTCGGCGCTGCGGAGCTCTGGCAGTCCCACGCGAGCTTATCGTCGCAGATGGTTTAAACGCTCCTGCTCCTCAGCTCGCGGGCCACCTCGCCCCTTCGCGCTTCGGTTTTGCAGCGATTCGTTTCTGTCACTAACTTTTGTAGTGCAACATATTGAATTTCTTGTCTGTCTTGAGACATTTTAATTTAAAGAGCTAATTAATACCTTCATGATTGACCTACGCTTATACACTGGACACCGATTTTCATGAATAAAATAGGCCGAAATTGTTCCAAAACCTTTACGTAGTCTTTTGGCTATTACCCCTAGAGTGTATATAAAAATCCGGAGGCGGGAAGGGAGGGCAACCCCCGCCCGCTGTAACAAGCATGGGTGCCTAACCTTTGTTACGCAAGGGCGAAGGAACCCCTTCGCCCTTGCGTAACAACATGCCCACTATCCATCTCATTCATCATTTTGCCTTAAAATTAAGAACCTACCTAGAGCTTGTGCGAATCAAAAACATTTTAACTTAGATAGCAAAAATCGGGTTACTTGAGGTTTTAATTTTTTTACTCTTTTTTATTGTATGGATCTAACAAGTATTGTACCATTTTAGAATTCTGATTAAATGCGCCAACTTTTAATGCCACTTGCCAAGGCACTCTAGTACATTTTTTTAAAGGAGGGCCTGTCAAAGTCGACGAATCTTGAAAATTTTAAATTCGTAGTTTAACAAATAGTCTCAATTCTCGGAAACTTGAGGCAATTGTGTCATTATTTTTTATTAGGATTCTAGAAATGTTATTTAGGACTACGTTTCCAAAATTCAAATGAACAAAAATAAAAAAGAATAACCACAATAACCGAAAAATGGTACAGTTTGATCAAATTTCTAGGTTTTTCTTAAAATGCTCATAATTTTCAAACTGCATGGGATAGATTTTTTTTCAGATTTTTCTCGTGATGGTTATGATCAATCCTGTCACCCCGTTTCGGCTTGATGTTGAGTTCTGGGACACCCTGTATATGTTCGATATTTTAACTTGTAGGTATTTTTAACGTATCGCCCGGAGGACATGGTGGAGCATACGGTGGAGGTCTGCCCTGCTTGGGCGGAGCACCGCCGTGTCCTCGTCGAGGCGATCGGCGGCGGCGACCTCTCGCGTCCGGCCCTGGTTCAATCCATGGTCCGGAGCGAGGAGGCATGGGAAGCGGTCACCTCCTTCTGCGTAGCAGTAATGCTAGCGAAGGAGGAGGCTGAACGTGTGAGAGAGAGGGAAACCTCACGCCCCAGCCGCCGCAACAGAAGAAGACGCCCCGGGCGTCGGGAGTCGCAGGGCGATTCCCGGCCACGGTAGGCGCGGGCCTGCGGACGGCGAGCGTTGGGTGGCTCGCTGTCCGATCAGAACCAGGGGGGCTACTCTCTAACGAAATCCGTAGTTTCGGGCTTAGTTGCGGGCGGGCGTATTCTACTCCGTATCACCTACAGACTTACGATTAGTCCCGAACCCAAACTGAGAATGAATGACAACACGATTTCACAGTAACTGTCAAATCGTGTTATCATTAGTTCTCAGTGATTAGGTGACACGAAGTAGAAAATGCCCGCCCGCAACTAAGCCCGAAACTACGGATTTCGTTAGAGAGTAGCCCCCCAGGCCCGGGTCGACGGCGCGTTGTGTTCCACGCGCGCCTCAAAGAGATGTCAGCATAGAAGAAGGGGTCCGCTAGGCCCAGTGCCTGCCAGGGTGGCGGAATTTGTTCGAAAGAGTCACCGCGGCCCAGGAACGCAAAGGGCATTAGGAGGAACACGGATGGGTTTTAGTCAGTAAGAGTCTGACACTCCCTTCTGCTTCGCCCAGAGCGGGAGGAGTCATTGAATGATTTCCCATCCTTAAAAAAAAGGGATTTTTAACGTGAATATAAATTAATAATGAATGGATTAAATGTAGAAAATTTACCCATTTTTATACGTAGGTATTTTAATTTTCGATGTTCAAATATGTACCCATCGATATTTAGGTCGTTCGACGTAACTTTTGTAGATTTCGATTTTAGATAATATATTGGACGTAGGTTATTTACCCATCAACTTTTGTTATTTTAATTTTCGGTTTTATGGTCACTCGATATTTTTATTTTCGATATTTTGAACACTGACATTTTAAACGTAGTTATTTTATTTTTCGATATTCAAATACGAACCCGATTGTAAAATATCGCGTGAAATTGTAAACTATTTTTTCTTAATAAGACACGGATATAACAAAATATTTCATGTAGATGGGATTTATTGTAGGTAGGTACATAAAACGATTTTTTCATAATCGAGAAATTATAATCTATTATATCATTTACTACAATATTACGGAGTCTCCATTTGCAATTTTACGGTGACATACCTATAAAATTATATTAAACTAGCACTTCGCCCGCGACTTCGTTCGCGTAGGTTTAGTAGGTACTCCACGAACTTCATCTTCTATACCTCCCTCTTTATAGGGTAACTAGCTGACCCGCGCAACTTCGTTCGCGTCACAATTTTCATTACTGCTCCGCTCCTATTGGTCTTAGCGTGATGATATATAGCCTATAGCCTTCCTCGATATATGGGCTATCCAACACTGAAAGAATTTTTCAAATCGGACCAGTAGTTCCTGAGATTAGCGCGTTCAAGCAAACAAACAAACACACAAACAAACTCTTCAGCTTTATATATTAGTATAGATATGTAAATTACTTATTAATAGACTCAACGTACTGCAGTTCGCTCTAACCACAACGTTTTTTTTACTTAGAGCATTTTATACCCGTCGTAATTAATCATTTAAAGTGTATTGTAACATGTACATAATCAAGCTTAATTATCAAACCTTTTAAATGGATAAGAATTAAATTAATGAAACCAAAATCACCACTTTTCCATCCCGCCCGGGTTTTGATTGATTCTTTGAACAAAAAGCGGACATTGCGACTTAACCATAATAGTTAGACACATGCCCTCGCGAATTTTTTTATAGGTACTAAGTACTTCAATTATGTACTACATTATTTTTATGTATCATCAATAGTTTTCTCAGCGCACGCCAAATAATGAATTTTATAGTCAAAATTTTACTACTTTGGGTTACATTATTGCAGTTTTCTTGAGGAATTCTAATTTTTTTGAAAATATAACATATCTTATGTTCATCAGGGATAATATAGAATTCTAATGGTGGAAGAATTTTCCAAATCGGTTCAGAAGTTTCGGAGCCTATTCAATTCAAACAAACAAACAAATCTTTCGTCTTTATTATATTAGTGTATGTATAATATAGCCTATGTTCATCAGGGATAATATAGAATTCTAATGGTGAAAGAATTTTTCAAATCGGTCCAGTAGTTTCGGAGCCTATTCAATTCAAATAAACAAACATACAAACAAACAAATCTTTCCTCTCTATTATATTAGTGTAGACTAGTGTAGATGAAGTGTCTGTTTATAGTATCAAAACTGCAGCTTTGGGGTTGGTCCCATAATAATAGTTTTTCGTAATTATGAGTACAATGATCCCTTAAGAGGTATTGCTTTTATTCTGTTACACGTTTTATAAG
Organism: Lacanobia wlatinum; assembly: GCA_947578705.1. NCBI lineage: Eukaryota > Metazoa > Arthropoda > Insecta > Lepidoptera > Noctuidae > Lacanobia > Lacanobia wlatinum. The sequence goes on from OX388039.1 coordinate 17,821,232, forward strand.
ATATTTATAGCAATTTTTTATTTTTTGTCTGGCTGTCAGTCTGTGTGTAGGTCTGGCTGTCTGTTTATTCCGGCTAATCTTCGAAACAGCTGGATCGAATTTGACGGAGCTTTCACTGACAGATAGCTGCTGTTATATAATATAGGGGCTAACTTAGAAGAAAATCCCATACATGAAATGGTATTGCTGTTTTACGAGTTTGACGCCGACGAAGTCGCGGCCTCACGGACTACAGCTAGAAGTGACGAAATGACAAGCGGAGTGTTAGGCACGTTTACATCGCAAAAAAAAATTAAAGAATGCAAGAACGAGCGAAGCGAAGAACCCGCCTCGGCTAGGTTACATTAATTGTGTTTGAACAGCACGAAGTTCGAACTTCTAATATACAGACATAATATGTCTCAATCTAACCCTTTGGCGAACATTCTTCTGTTATTATTCCACCTTTTATTCCTGTTATTCCTGTTAGATGCTGTGTGTGTTAATGAATCAAACTTTACATTACAGGTAGAGGTACTTACAGACATACTAGGTAGGTCCCTCCGTTAATAGATATAGATCTTTATTTATCAACAAATAAATTCTTCACAATTTTCTTTCAGACATATCGTTATATTAATTGTATGCGTGTAAGTGGAACAAAGAATAATATTAGTTGAGTAAACAGTAGCATCGTAAGTCACACTGTATGACGCTTAAAACGAATCACTTTTCGTCGGAGCGGTTAAATTCAATGCTTTGATATCCGCCACCTGGACGCGTAGGGTTGTCACCGGGACTTGACTGAAAAATGCTGTGGTATTTTGTGAAACTTCCGAACAACGTGTCATATGAAAGGAAAGGACATGGGCCCTGCTTAGATTTCAGGGTAATTATACTTTAAAGACTGAGCGAGTATCAGAGGTCAGATAAGAAGTCGCTTCTTTTAAAATACTGGCATTCAGTTTAAATAGATTCCTAGGTGGACCGTGCCTGAAGACTAGGCAGACGATGATTCTGCTTGACGAAAATAAATAGGTATGTGAAATTGTGAACTTGTAGGTACCTGGTAACATAAACTGATTTTAGGAAAAGCCACGGAATTTAATTGACTTTAAACAAAACAACCTATACCTACTTAGACATGCATTTCATTTACATATTTTGTAATAACACATACCCGTTTTTATGTTTTTGTCAAATAACCTGTATCTTACCTATCACAAACGGAACCTAATCGTACCTTGATTTATAATTATGGTAGAACATTTATTTCCGTGCTCATTAGCAACCCCGTCGTAGCAGCCCTATCGACATCCTATTTGCAGCAATTCGTCTAACACCTCGCAGTTGGAAGCCGCCGCCGATCATCTCCACAATTAGGGCTGACTGACGAGCACGAACTAATATTAAATACCACCCTAAATTAGAGATAACAACATCATCATCGGATGTTTGTGCACATTTAATTTTTTTTCTGATTCTCCGTCTACATACATAGGTACGACTTTGTGCGAACCCGCGCTGCGCGAATCTGGCATTTGTTCGGGTTTTTTTCTCATGTACAGTAGAGGGTATCAGAAGTTTGACCCGTCGAGGATGTCTGGGGATTTAGGCATCTAGCTACAGGGACAAAAGTGTTATTTAGATTTTTTGAACAACAATTAACTAAGCATAGAAAAACTTTCATAGGGTTGCTTCGCTAATCAATATTTATAAAACGGAAGAATTTTATATATATTGATTATCGAAGCCACCCTATGAAACTACTGAGTGACTGACAGACAACGCACAGCCGAAACAACGCACAGGTGAAAATTGGCATTTTCCGAAATTCCTACTGAAACGGGAAAAAAACAGGATATGCGCGTACGAATTTGCGGGCAAAAGCTAGTCCCTGATAAGTTAATAAATACCTTACTATATCATAACAAGTAACAGCTCAGCAGTTTTTAAAGACAGTATCCACTGATCTATTAAGTACACCTAATTAAGCAACGTTACTTTTATCGTGTCGTCGGTCTTGCAATTTTCAGCTGATTTGATCTTCTGTGGAAAAATTTCATCAAAAATGAGTCGTCAAATGGCATAAAGAAATACGAAATTTCGTATTTTATTTGATCAAACAGTTTGCACCAGCATCAAACATGTTTGATCAAATTATTTGAACGTGTAAGGCCCGCAGGTTTGGCATTGCTAAAAGCTGAACTAAAATCTTAGAAAACTTATCCTACAGTGACGCAAGGGTTCACTCCTGCGTAGCTGTGTAGCACGTGTGTGAGACAGGGTGGAGTCGTTCAGAAAGTATAGAGTGTCAGGAAGTTACGTGACCCCGCGGCTTTCTGTCACACTACTCACGCTTTTTGTGACGAACACTTCGACGGCGCTAATTGCTTCACACTTTTGTGGGTTTTGATTTCATCTTCGTTTTAGAGTGAAGTTTTTTTTCGGAAGACCCTTATTGACCGTCCGAAATACTTTTCTTTTTTGGTTCTTTTTTTACAATCCTGTGGAGTCTGCGAGTTGAAGACTTGCAGAACTTTTCAATGACCTTATTGTACTTAGACGTTAGCCTCCATAGAAAATGGCTCGCCACATGATCCTGTAATGACGTCGGAACTCATCACAGTTAATACCTACCATTCAAAACTGCCAACCATGTTACTCTTCCAAAATTTGTGATACATAATTATAAAACAAAACCTTACTTTCTATAGCCTTACGAAAATTAAATAAAATCAGTATTAAAAAAATCACCCCAGACAATAAAGCCCGTGTCTCACAACCATGGGTAATTTAGAAGTATACAAAAACATACCAAAACGAAGAGTTATATATTTCTTGCGTAAACCATCGTTCATTAGTCGGAGAGTAATCCTGAAGATGGTTCGGGAGGGGCGAACATTGGCGCCGCCCAACGGGCCATGCATGCCGCCCGCCTTGCGCCCGCGCAGCTCAAATGAACAACGTCACGCTCCAGTAGCACGCCAAAACCTACCCTTAAAAACCATCTTGTCATGTTGACCAAACTCTAAACTCCTTGAACAATATTAGAGAAAAATAAATGACATAGTTTAATTTAAAAATTAGAAAAAAAAAGTGTTCGAAGTTTGAAATTTTAAAAATAATGTGCTAGTGTAGTGCCAGTGATATAAGAAAAATCGTGCAATATTAAAAATGCCTAGAAAACGAGTGAGTCGGTCTCCACCGGTGGAGAAACGGACAGACGATGCGGATGATGACGATTTCTTTTTTGATGATACTCAGTCAAACTCAGGTGGGTGGTTTTCAACAGCAAAGAATATTTAGCAAAACATTTTGCGTTTCAGGATACCACTGTTTTTCTGAAGTGGTCTGGAACAAAACGTAAAATTAAAATCTTATTAAGGCTTCACTAGCAGTAATGTAAGATATAGTATAACATTTAATTACACACACAACCTAACATTTAATTAACCGAAATAGCCCACAATAATAAGGGCTTATGCTTACTTACCTACTTATTTAGGTGGCAATGGGTTATAGCCATATCAGCCGCAGAAAGAAACTATGACCGTTGGGTTAGTGGGGTAGGTTGCGACGATCATTATTAGTTGCTGCTGGGTGAACTCGGTGAAGATCGTTTTAAATGGCTTGCGTTTGGAAAGTTCCATGACCAGCTGAGGACTAGGTACTTCCGACCAATGGCTTATTTTCCTTATGGCCTTTGGGCCAATAGGGCTACATCGGAAGGATGTTAAGCATTTCAAAAGGGCTTAATCCCGTCGCACCGCGGTTTTTAGGGTTCCGTACCTCAAAAGGAAAAAACGGAACCCTTATAGGATCACTTTATTGTCCGTCCGTCTATTTGTTGAACTTAAAACCATATACTCAGGTGTACAGTCCCTTGAAGCTGTGAAAAAATCAAACTTCTAAGATAACGTAAAAAAAAGATACGGCCGCAAAAAAAATATATTTCGGCCCTCTCAAGGGAATCAAAAAGTATAGGGTATTTCCCGTTGACCTAGAACTATGAAATTTGGTAAGTAATACCGTCTTATAATACAATTATAGGGAAAAGTCTGAAAACTAACCATTTGTAATTAAATCTTAAAAAAATAGTCTTTATTTTAAGTAATATGTACCTACAAATATGTACGGAACCCTCGCTGGGCGAGTCTGACTCGCACTTGTCCGGTTTTTATTTTATTTAATCCGAAATTTTACAAAGTTTTTGACTCTTAAACTTTCAGAACCGCTCGTTAAACGTTCAACAAATTTAAGCTAGTTACTTTCACACGATATTTACTACATTTATATAAACTTAAACAATATTTAAAAAGATTTGAATACCCAATATCAGACAGAGAACCCGTTGGTCTTGTGGACGCAAGCGCGACTGCCGAGCCGAGGTTCGAGTCCCAGGTCGGGCAAAAAGTGTAATAAATTGAGGTTTACCGTTTTTAGGATTCCGTTGGTTACTAAGTCCGGTGATTACTAAGCCTTCGCTGTCCATACGTCTGTCTGTCAGCGGGCTGTATCTCAAGAACCGTAATAGATAGACAGTTGAAATTTTCACAGTTTGTGTATTACTATTGCCGCTATAACAACAAATAATAAAAATTGAGGTTTATGGTACGGAACCCTTCGTGTGCGAGTCCGACTCGCACTTGCTGGTTAGCTGGTTTTTCCGTTTTCGCTTCTGAAAAAACGTAAAGCCTTTCGTCCTGCGCCTATGACTTGTGCACTAAATCTCCTACCTACTTGGCTAATCACCGTTGAGATTGGCCACCCATCGTGATCGAAATTTGGTCGAGAGGATTATTAGACAACTACAAAAAAAAACCGGTCAAGAGCGAGTCGGACTCGCGTGCAAAGGGTTCCGAAGGAATTTATGTTTTTTTAATGTTATTTTAACACTATAGACTTCTTTTAGGTTTTCCTGTAATCTATAGATAAAGATCTACTATCTCCATTTTTTCAAAATTTTAGGCTTAGTAGTTTCGGAGATAAGGGGGGAAACGGTAATTTTTCATCTTATATCTTGAATAACTTCAAAATCATTTATTTTAAATATATGAAAAAATATAATTAAGACTCTCACAGTAAGCCCTTTCATTTGATATGTCACACGATGTTGTTCTAAAAACTTTTTTTTAAATTTTCTAGTTTGATCACAAAAGTGACCCCCATACTAAAAATTTAATCATTTACGTAACACTTCCGTATTTGGGTCACAGAAGTCCATTTGTGTACCAAATTTCAACAGAATCGATCCAGTGGGTCCGGAGAAAACCGGCTGTGACAGACGGACAGACAGACACCCGAGTGATCATATAAGGTTTCCGTTTCTTGTTCGGAACCCTAAAAAGTGTGACGTTGTCCGTGTGACCATCACAATTATAACACGCCACCGATGATGATAATGTTTCTGTGTGCAGGTCGGAGTTCACAAGAACCACAACATAGAAACGCCGCCAACGCACGGGAGCGAGCCAGAATGAGAGTTCTCTCTAAAGCATTTTGCAGGTATTAAATACATCAATTTTTGTTTCGCACTAGCTGAGCCGCGCAACTTTATCTGCGTCACATTTTTCATGAATGCTCCGCTCCTATTGGTCGTGGCGTGACTGTGATGTTACATAGCCTTCCTCGATAAGTGGGCTATAGAAAACAAAAGAATTATCAATTCGATCTAGTAGTTCCTGAGATTAGCGCTTTCAAACAAGCAAACGAACTCTTCAGCTTTATAATATTAGTAAATATGGATGGATACGTCTATTATGTGAGGGAAACAACATTCAACTCATCACTAAGTAGGTACGGTCTACCTACGTCAATTTAGAGACCTCATCTTAGCGGGTTGCACAACTTTCCTCTGATGGCCACCTTCCGGCCGCAGCATCAGACCAGGTCCGTAGTAGGTTCCATTGTATTGCATTGTCTCTAAAGTGATACAAAGCGCTCACAGTTGAGTGCCTGTTGGTGCTTGAAAAATGCATTAGGTACTAATTAAATAACCGACACACAAGAACGAAGCACGTTAATCAAAAGCTTGTGAGAACGAAAAATATTCTGAAAAAAAACTGTGTTTATTATATTTCTAATTTACATTTCTCCTTCAGACTGAAAACCACACTGCCGTGGGTGCCGGCGGACACCAAGCTGTCTAAATTGGACACACTACGACTCGCAGCATCTTACATTGCGCACCTGAGGGCCTTGCTACACGAGCCGAGGTCGGCGCACACGCCGCCTCATCCACTAAGCCTGGTAAGACACTAACATTATCTTCATTTGGAGATTTATCTTTACGCTGTACAGTGCTGTACCTTATTGGCGATGTTCTTTTGAAAATTACACTACCGTGGTTGCTGGCGGACACCAAGCTGTCCAAACTGGACACGCTCCGTCTGGCAGCATCCTATATCGCGCACCTAAGGGCCTTTACGCACGAGCCATGGTCGGCGCACACGCCGCCTCATCCACTGATCCTGGTAAGGCGCTAACACTACGAACATTTGGAATCTATTTAAATCTTACACGCGACACACGCAAAGTACCTTGTTGGGTTTGTTGGTAATTTTCTTCTGTTAGATCAAATGCGTTTTGGCATGATCGAGGTCAAGAGCAAGCTCAATCCTCAATGAAAAAAAAAATACTTTCACAAAAATTTATCAGCTAAAAGAAGTAATTAGTATATGGTCAGCTGCATTAGGCGAAGGTACCTATCTAATGTGAACGAAATACAAAGTGTCGTACCTAAGTCTTTTTCGTAGAGAATTCGTAGCACCTCTACGAGATCCTACGAAGCCAATAAGCATACTTGACGTGCACCGCCGAAGCTTTCAGAATATCATAAATTATTTTCTTTTATAAATCCTAAGATGCAGTATTTAGTTGCTGAGGGCTGCCGGGGTTGCTGATTTTTGAAAAAGTCTCTATTTCTCCTAGAGAAATAAAGAATAAAAAATTTGTTTTTCTTCAATTTGCCACTATGTCAATTCAAATACAAAAACTTTATTTCGAGCGAAGACTTTTATAGGGTTAGTAACATACTCCCTTAAAACTAAGTGTTAGTCAACAACACGATACGAGTACGGTGACAAATGTAACTGACAGCAGTGAACCACATACGGACAGTCCACTCTGTCAGCATCATTTTCAGAACCCTGTTAGGACTAGCCACAGTGCCGGATACGATAAACCCATAAGCAAATTAATCAATTAAAATTTATTAGTCTGGGGGGCACCATAAACAGATAAACTACAGGAATTAGAGGTATTTACTTAGTTATTTTGGTCAAGTGAGACAAAATTTCGCAAACCTTCCGAAAAGTCAGCAAGGTATTATAAGATCCAAAAGTCACTTTTGAGACGTGCACTACAAAAATTACTTTAATTATTAAAACAAGTTTCTAATTAATTTCTTTAGTTGTTAACTAAAGTTTTACTTGCAATTTGCTTGCTTGTTAGTTAACAACTAAACAAATTAGAAAGTTGTTTTTTAAGAGTTTTCATACATTTTTTAACTACAGTCGCTACCATGAGTTACGTCTACCATGAGTTTTATCAATCTATACTCAGATTGATAAAACTCATGGTAGACGTACTGTTTCGACCGGATCGGACGAAACTCAGCGGCCGAAACACCTACTAGGCCGTTGACTAGTAGATAGGGGGCACCACAGTCTTGGATTGCTTAGGGAATCAAGAAGTCTTAATCCGGCACTGGCTAGCCATGACTCGAGCCACCATCGATGCTGCGCGCTTGCGCATTATTGTGTAAAAACAATCTACACGCGCCGCCGCAAACATCCCTGACGCACTGCAGCGCCATGGCAACCCCATCATTGTTTTCTTAACGCGTTATTGAATTGGACACGAAGGGCTCCATATGAGGCTTACGAATATTTCTCCCACAAGCTGCATAAAAGGAGGTACAGAATGCTCTAAAGAGCAACACCTTCACGTCTGCAGTACATCGTACACCGTACAATGCATCCCAGAATTTGATTTTTAGCGCCTATAAATTGTAAAAAAAAAAAAAATAGGGTTCCGAAAAAAAAGGAACCCTTATAGGATCACTCGGGTGTCTGTCTGTCTGTCCGTCTGTCACAGCCATTTTACTCCGGATCCACTGGACCGATTCAGTTGAAATTTGGTACACACATGGACTTCTGTGACCCAAACGCGGACGCTTTACGTAAATTATTAAATTTTAAGTATGGGGGTCACTTTTAGGGGTCAAACTAGAAAATAAAAATAAAAGTTTTTCGAACAATATCGTGTGCCGTATCAAATGAAAGGGCTTACTGTGAGGGTTTTAATTAAATTTTTTTCATAATTTTAAAATAAATTATTTAGAAATTATTCAAGAAACTAGACGAAAAATGACCATTTCCCCCCTCCCTTATCTCCGAAACTACTGGGCCTAACATTTTGAAAAAAATGGAGATAATAGATCTTTACCTAAAGATTACAAGAAAACCTATTAGAAGTCTGTAGTGTTAAAATAACATGTTAAAAAAATTAAATTCGTTTGGAACCCTTTGCACGCGAGTCCGACTCGCACTTGACCAGTTTTTCATTAGCAAGTCTATTTAATAGTGCAAGGCTGTGCTCTTTTTTCAAAAATCAAGAGGGACAAGTCGAATTTCCAGAAATTAAATGATGCAGTTTTAGCTTTCATCAAAATCGAGTCCGAGACGAGAGTCCTTTGACGATTTTTGCAATTCCTCATTTTTTCGGATTTGGGCATCCACGCCCCCTTGCAAAAATCGCACTGTAGAGTGTGAACCTTTACTATAAGAAACAAAGAAGCTTTTATTCTAAATCTACCATTCTTTTCGGAATGAAATCAAATGGTTCTGAATAGCTAAATAACTATGCTGGTACTGGTACTCAAGGCAGTCTTATAAAATGGTACTGACCGTCATTGCACATAAAACTGCAAACACGTTTGGTGTTCAACCTAGGTCCTCTCTGTTTACCAGACTGCCCCAAAAGGAGAGTAGGTACCTAATGCTTTTAACAAGTTCACGACCTACTCATTTAAACACATATTCGTTTTATTTGAAGTAAGTTCTAATCATAGCTAGTTAAAGATTTATCTGGGTGATATCAAATAAAATACAAAAGCGTTAAAACTGAACATGTACAAGCTGGCGTTCATGTAACATCTTCCACCTGTGCGAACTTTCGCGTTACGTTGGTAGTACTGAATTCACTCTCGCATTTATATTTTTAGCAATATCTCTTTTAATTCAAGTGACTGAAGCTCAGTTTCTCAAATGAAATCACAAAATTATTGTGACAAATTGTTAATAATCTACTTATCTAGCTGTAATTGGTTAGAATGTGTTATCAACTGCCAATCGTATCATTTGACTTGCGTTCGGGTCGATATTTTTTATTTAGTAACCGGGATCAATATCGAAAATTGTTTGAATTGTAAGGACTGTAGTACCGTAAACTCGAACAGCGTATTCAAGTGAAGGTCCAATATATTTTTTTCTGAAGAACTTAGTAGGTAACTAACTAGATGCTCAGAAAAGTTGCAGGAATTAATTAACCCTATAAAACTATGCGTAATATCTATTTATAGGGAATATTTTAAATTGTGTCACAAACAAACGTATAAAGAAACAGCCAAACAACAAACCGCCTAAACATTCATCACCGTTGTTCTGGCAACAAGTTGGAACTGCAAAAAGTTAGCACCCGTCCATTTGTCAGAGAGGCGTGGATCTCATAATTGTTCACAATTTATTCCCTGTCGCGGCTGTCATCCCCCTTAATCGTGCGCGGCACGAGACTACCGCAATGAGTTACTGACGGGCTCACGGGCTCTCGGGCATTTCTGTCGCCATCAGCAAAAAAGGCGTATCTTATCGAAACGCAAAACGGCGAAAAAAAGTAAAAATTATCTGTCTCAACGTTTCAACTATTCGTTGAAACTAGACTTTTCACTAAAGTAACTCGACCTACGAAAGATCGTAGAAAAAATTACTGTACTCTTCTGTCGCAGTACAGCTAGAAAAAAAATCTGTTATTAACAGTACCTTGTGCTCTTCCCTCTGCATATACAATATGGATCTAAGATTCTCTTAAATTGCAGCAGCATTAATAAAAAAATATTATGTAGGCACTAGATGCACCTTGGTTTCCTGATTCCAAATATGTAAATAAATCAATTTTGCATAAAAGAGCAGATGCGATCCTTTTTCTTTGGACGCCAAGGCGTGAGCGCTGTCATCGCAAGATTAGTGACACGTTCCACGAAGGTCGCATTCTTGATCAATAGCCGGATTAGCGGTTTGTGAACGCATCGTTAAAGAAAGCACATTTTTCAAAATAAGGATTAAGGAAACAAATGAAAATAAAATTTCGATTTCGCTATATTTTGGTAATATAAGCGGTTTACATATTTATTGAAGCGTCGAAGTTAAAAGAAAATATAGCTACAAGTAAAATATTTGATCCTATCTGAACCAGAGTACGCATAGCATACTGGTACTGAGTGCAGCTTTTAGTAGACCACCGTAAAATGAGCAAAACATTGCTTGGTTAATTTTGAACTTTTTAACATTTGCCTACAGCCTAAGCACGTAACGGTACAATCTTCGTGTGTGTTCCATAACATACAAAATAAATACTTTTTCACAAAAAAAATCCAAGAGTCACTTTTCCGACCCTTCCGTCGAAGTACAAACAACAAAAAAATATATCGGTACAAGTGGAACGAAGAAACATAGAAACAAAAAGGTTATAACAATAAACAGGAGTGTTTTACGCTCCGCACACGAGCTGACCAAAAGTTTGCAGCTGTTTCGGGTATAAATAATCTTTATCCCCGGACGTTAAAGAGATGCTCCAGTTTTATTGTTCCCTGGCTGTTCCTTTGTCTTATTTACTGCTTCATTACGAACATGAGGAGGTTGTGTTTTATAGGCATGTTCTCTATTTCAAAAAGTTACTTTTACATGATTTCTACACCATCACCAATAAATAGGTAGGTACATATTATTTGGAACGCCTACCGGATTCAGTACTTGAACCAAGCCTAGCTCTACTAAAATTCTATGGCCACGACATTGATGAAGTTTTACTGCATTTTTAAAATCATCAAACTCTGGACATCTATTTGTTTGGTCTACTGTTAGAACAAAATTGCTACGGTTTTGTGCCTTTTCTTTCATATGGAACATGTGGTCGTCAAAGATCCGAGTTTGTTTGTCTGAACATAAAAAGTGCGGTCAAGTTATGATCTCGCAATAAACGGATCATCATATTTCGCTAATTGGGTGGTCTCTTAGAACTTTAGGTAGCAATTGATGCCAAGAGGTATCAGTCTGAGGAGTAGAGCCCACAGAACAGGTCAAGCCTACCTAAGTATAGATTTTTTGGCTTCGGTGCCCGGTATGAGGCGCCACTATCTTATGAACATAGCATCAATTTAAGAGTGACATCTTCTTGATAGTGTGGTGTGTCATTAAAACGATGGATATCTACGTTGTATGAGCATTGTGCAATAATAAAAGAAAAAGGAGTGATAGCGTGACGGTTGAAAGGACGGATGGAGGAAAAAAATGACACGATGGAACATAGGATAGATGAGGGCCAGAAGATGACGATTGAATTCCAATCCAACACTCAACCACTCCTTTACGAAGTTTTCAGCACAAAACTAATATGCACCCTTATTTCCAGGCATGGCCCTTCGCTTTCCAACACGGTGGTACACTCAGCTGCGCAATATCACAACGATGGAACGTCAACCCGCCAACCAACGACTCTTCAACATGTCGGAACGTCCAACCCCCAAGAGAGAACGTGCAAGATAGCCATAACAATTGCGAGGGGTACCCAGAATACCCAGAGAACGAGTATGAGGAAAGGTGCTACGAAGAAATGACCACGAACGACTCTTGCACACCTATGCAGTACTGCAATTATGGGTACAAGGATAATTATTACGATATGAGAAATGACATGAGGAATTCTTATGCATCTGATAGCATGATGAATTGATGTAAAAATATAGGAGACTATTGACCAAAGATTTTTTTAAATTAAATATTTTGACGTGTTTTTTAGGTATGACGGAATATTGAATTCATTGATTAGGCATTTTTGTAAAATTTTATTAATAAAGAAACTCATTCGACCTAAACTTTCATTAATTTATTTGTTGTAGATAAGTGTTTTTTTTCTTGGAGGCGTAGGAGTATGGAATATTCCCATAATGTAATTCATCAAGTTTTGTCACATGAAATGAGGGAGTAAATCACATTCTTAGAAATCGTAAAATTAATTAATGATGTTAAATTAAGAAATTCAACACACTGCTAACTTCAAAGCGAATGTAAAAGGATAAAGTGACACACAGAGGCGTATCAGCTTACCTTGCCAAACTGAACTTTTGAGTGCCCGGTTTTTTTCATCAAATATAATAGGAAACTTTGTTTTTTCTTCTGTGCTAATCTGCAATCAGGACTCTACTATAAGCAGACGGTTTGTGAGGTTTTCTCAGGTCAAGTGCATCCTCCAGCGAGGACAGCTACTCATTATAGATACTTTTTTTTGTCAACCTGTGTTGTCCCACTGTTGGCCAGAGGCCTCCCCCATATTTTTCCAGTCAACTTTATCTAGTGCCTTCTCCGGCCAATCCGTTCGAAATGAGTCCTAATCGTCACGCCAGCGTTTTTAGGCCAGCCTCGCTTGCGACGCGACGCCCGTCTTCAGGCACCCACTGCGAGGCGATCTTGGCCCACCTGTCCTTGTGCATCCTGTAAATGTGGCCCGCCCAATTCCACTTTAGCCTCACTATTTTGTCTCCAACATCAGCGATACCTGTCTAGGAATGTATTAGTGTTGCGGATTCTCTCATTATACTTATACAAGTGAAATCTCATTACAGTATGTCTTTTCTCTTGAGACATTTTTGATAGCTGCGCGTGAGTAGATTAGCCGTAAGTACATTCTGATGTTTTTCCAGCCGCTTTTGATATGTTTTGTGTATTTCCTCTTTTATAGTGGTCATGTTATTTAGGTGTGTGTAGATTTCGGAATTAGTAACCAACCATGGACCATGTGCTATCGTTCTTAATATTTCGTCCTGCATTACTTGCAATATTGCTGTTTGAATTACTTGCACAGCCCCAAAGCTGGATGCCATATGTCCACGTTGGTTTCAGTATAGACTTGTAAATTAGCAGTTAGTTATCAAGCGATAACTTGCTATTTGGACCCAGCGTCCAATAGCCCGGCTATAGCTATAGCTATAGATGATGTGTTCATGCGCGGGTTGTGGGCACTCGAATGAATTATTGTTCGACCCATATGTTGAGTGCTTGGCACTAAAAGTGTAAAAACACTTTTGCACTTGGCTCTAAAAGTGTTAAACAATAGTTATACCTAACATTACACACTCAAAGTAAACCCAACCTACATCAAACATCGGACAACGGGAGGTCCATTTAATTAGTAACTCTATGGCGTACATGTGACGTCACAGTTGAACAGACCAATGAGAGTCTTGTTTCTTGTAGACTTGTGCTCTAATTGGTCGCCATTTTATTTCAGTCCACAATTTCTCGGAATGACTTCGAGAAATTATAGACTCAAATTTTGATACGTATCTAATAAAAGTATTCCAAAATTCAGTTGACAATTTTACAAAAGTTAACAATCTGTCAAGTTATTTTATAAACTTGCGGCGTTTGCCATTTTCCAGTGACAAATACACTTTTACTAAAGGGCTCTTTAGTCCAGCCAAATAACGGGTGTCGCCTCAAGATGGGGTACGAGGTTTTATGAGACTTTAAAGACAGCTTTTAGAAAGCCTAAATAAAGGTTTACACAAAGTGAAACAGAATAAACGCAATACCTCTTAAGGGGTCATTGTACTCATTATTATGAACAACTTTTGCTATCGGACCAACACTGAAATCGGCCTATGTCTGGACATTAGATTTCCACAACAACCAATATCAGCCGAAAGACGTCCAGTGCTGGCAGTGGACGTCTTTCGGCTGATATGATGGTGATGAATAGGTCTGTCTGTCCCATGTTAGTAGATACAGGACAAAGAAACCGCATTTTCCTTATTTATAGAAAGAAAAAAAGATCTAATAATAAAAAATCCTTACAACGTTAAAATTGGTAAATATTTAAAATAAGTTTTCAGTTACAAATAAAATGCATCAGTTACACTAGTCTAAACCGGAACGCGTTACTCATTTGAGGTAAAGTGGTAACCCGATATTTAACTCGGCGACGTCGAGAGCGACATCGCTTCGAACCTGACAAAACAAACACGAAAATAGTCGCTGCCAGAAAAAATATTTCCATGCGGAAACCGCTTTAGGCTTTTGCTTTTAATTTTGGATGGAGATGAATCAATAAAATACTTGATTAAAAAGTTAATTTTGCCTTTGCCCAGCAGTGGGACAACATAGGCTAACAAAAAAAAAAATGTAGTAGGTACTTTTATCTTACTTTTTAATGAAAAAGTTACCAAGTGCTTTATTTTTAACTAGTGGACGTCAGGCGGTTTCACTCGCGTAGTTCCCGTACCCGTGGGAGTACGGGGATAATATATAGCCTATGTTACTCCCTGATAATGTAGCTATCCATTGCTGAAAGAATTTTTCAAATCGGTCCAGTAGTTTCGGAGCCTATTCAATTCAAACAAACAAACAAATCTTTCCTCTTTATAATATTAGTGTAGATATACACTTAAAATAAAAAATCCTAACTAAAATAACGCGTCAAAAACCTCTGTTTGAGGTAAAAACCAGCCCTTGAGTCACGCGAATTGTCAACTAAGCGTTTAGAAAGATTTTTAATATTAATTAATATTAGCCTAAAGGTACAAACAAACTGAGGTGATTCCCACTAGCCCCGAAACAGTGTTGCATACTTCTTTTGGTGCTTGAGTGATATTGTTAGGGGGCGCTGTTTTTAGGTATTTTAACTGCCTGTAAAAAATTTTTGAAAAACTTTAGGGAACTGTGAGCGGTAAATCGAACTCGAGCGGGACAAAAATGAACTAAAAATTGAACGGATTTTCACGTTATACCAATAATGTGTCCAGCATATAAAACTCCAAAATTAGTATTTTTTAGGGTTCCGAACAAAAAACGGAACCCTTATAGGATCACTCGGGTGTCTGTCTGTCTGTCCGTCTGTCACAGCCAGTTTTCTCCGGATCCACTGGACCGATTTTGTTGGAATTTGGTACACAAATGGGCTTCTGTGACTCAAACACGGACGCGTTACGTAAATTATTAAATTTTTAGTATGGGGGTCACTTTTGGGAGTCAAACTAAAATATTTCAAAAAAACTTTTTTGAACAATATTGTGTGACATCAAATGAAAGGGTTACTGTGAGGGTTTTAATTATATTTTTTTCATAATTTTAAAATAAATGGTTTTGAAGTTATTCAAGAAATTAGACGAAAAATGACCATTCCCCCAACTTGTCTCCGAAACAACAGAGCCTAAAATTTTGAAAAAAAAAAATGGAGATATATAGATCTTTATCTATAGATTACAGGAAAACCAGATAAGAAGTCTTAAAAAAATAAAATTCGTTCGGAACCCTTTGCACGCGAGTCCGACTCGCACTTGGCCAGTTTTTTAATGAATGCTTTGTAAAAAAAAGCAATCATTTGGTAATCTCTATATTTATAGTACCTACATCAAAATCTCAATCAGTTTTTTATTCCAATCACCCTCTGCATATCTTCGCAACCCGTTTTTGCTCGGTGGCAACCTTAGTTCAGCTTTCTGTTCATTTCTAAAATGTAAAGGTTAATGAAAAGTCAATTTTAGCAGGTGAAAAGTTTATTTTGTAAGTATTCATAAGTAGGTATGTATTATGCCAGAGCACACTACAAATATTATAGTTTTACTTATTTACAACAAAAATCTATGTAAAACTTAAGCGAGGCATGTTTTGGTAAAATTTGTTGAAATAATTACACTAAATATACAACTAAAGCGAATATGTTAATTGATTTCAAATGGTCTTTAAAACATTATAACTTACGTACATATGGGTAAGCGGCAGTAACACGTCGATTAGCTACTAAGCTAAAACATACTAAAATAAAATTGTACATTATCTAGGAAACATTTAAATTGCTTTTTGTGGCTTATTATTCTCTAATTCATTTAACGCTTTCGTTTTTCTATAAATTATTACTAAATCTACGGCTATCCTGATAAGAAAATGTTATACGATAGTATAAATTACATACGATTCAGTATTGAACGTAGTCTAAGTTATTTGCTCATTAAATTAAATGTTTTGGACATTAGCTTACGTGTCAATAAATGGTAGAACACGATTACACGATAGTGATTCTGATAAGTATCCTAATGCTACGTTTAGTCCTAGTCAGACACTCGCACCACACTCGCACGCCACACGCATGAAGGTGAATTATATTCATTCCTCGCACTAACTATACTAAAGCATTTTCGCCTGTAATGATAGTCAGATATAGTATACATTACAATAAAATATTAACTCTACCATATTTTTGGTAGCCTCCTAGCTTTGAATTTACGTTAAATTTAAACTAAAACTTTTCAAGTTCAATTTTAACACTCCTTTCGAAGTGTTCCATTCCCCAATCGTAATTTTATGCCTAATTTCTTTAAAAATATTATTTTTATTTTTTCAATGTTACTCTAATCAAGCAGGTAGCTAGACTTTGGAAAGGGTCCCTTAACAATATGAGTATGTTACTAAATGTATTGTCTTGTTTTGACAATTTTAAGAGTCGACCAATAAAATTATATTTAGATATTTAAACTTTTCCAGAAAGCTAGTGCTTTGCAAACACTGGTTTTCTTAGAATATTGTACTAATTATAATTTTATTATAAAATTCATATGAGAATGTATTCTTTATGCGAGCAGTGTCGATTTTGACTAAATATTTCATTTTAACCGTAAAATTCAATTTCATTAGCTTTTTCTTCAAAAATTCATTTAAGTCGAAATTAATTCTTAGAAATGATATTTTATGCATACAATTCCTTACCTCTTTATCCTTCGTTTAGAAGCGGCTGAAATTATCTAATTTTTCTATTGAGATATGTCCACACTTACTTTTAAGTAGAAATAACTTATTTCATTTTGAAAACTCCAGATGAATGATTATTTCAGAATGTCTCTGGTATTTTTCTGCAAATAATGAGTGTTTTAAAAACAGCATTGCTTTTCAAATATTACACACAAAATTTACTAACACATTCACAACTCCGCTCAAAGCCTATCGTTCCCAAGACTACCATTATAGAAAAATATATATAAGAACATACATCAGAGTATTCGTTAAGCCTAGACGCTACCTATAACTTCTCACGTTATTGCATTGCTAGTTGCATTACATACACTATATTATTGTTGCATGTTATTCGCTTTATATGAGTAATACAATATAATTCATATTTTATGTAAGAATATTATACGGTTCATTTTACTAGCGAGATTTTTCTTGACCAAAGTTTTAACATAAAACCAGTTTGATTGAACCTTAATAATAACATATTGAATTTCGCGACACAATTTCTCAAGATGGATTTATCTGTACACTGTGATAAAATAATCTTCGTCAGATAATTTTAGTAGTAGGAAACACCGTCAGAACATCCCTACAATTTACGTGCAATTACGTCTATATTGAGCAAATCGTTTACAAACTGCACAACTTGAAGAGAAATTAATCTTAGAAAATAAAATATCATCGTCTGTCTGTCTTTAGGACAAAAACATTCAGTAATAATACTAATAATACATAACTGGTTAGGCTCGAAGCACACTCCCTAACTTAACAAAGTTTTGTCGACTTCAACCACCACAATTATAATAGCACGTTTTTGCTTATTTCTCGATGAATAACATTTTGTTTCAAAAAATCTCGGTTGTAAATTAAGACATGTTTATCTGAATGCAAAAACAAGTATAAAATATGCAATTAAAGAATGTGTTTTGAACCTATTTCTTTGTATAAAATTACAACTACATGCAACTCTTCTTGTAAAATATATATTTACTACATACAGTGTCACCCATCGCTTGTGTCGCTAGTAGAGTATCAATACTATCAATATACATAACTTTGCACGCAATGTATGTCATAGCATACACCACGAACAAATACTGAGTACCTATAATGTACCACGTTATAAACTTATACATAAATGCAATATACGATGCAAGTCATATATACGATTCTTATAAAGTCTATGTGATGGGAATACCACAAGAAACAGAAGTAAAAATAATCAATGATATTGCCAGAACAAACATGGCTACTTATGTTCTTTGACATCTGTCACAATATGTACGGGGCCACAGTGACAGAGAAGTAAAGTTCAAAAACACTGTTTCGCATAAACGCGAGCAAATCCCGCGCGGGATTCGCATCAGTGTGTTAGAACCATTACTTAATTATGATCGTATTCACGTATTAACTGTATCGATTTTTAAAGTTACTTGTATGTCTTTCTTTTACAATACATTACACAATTTCAACAGTTCGTTGTGGTATTCCATTACAATACTTGTTAACACTTACACACCATATAGAAAGTCCCTGTAGAATGTCTTTTACCATGATTAAGAGAGCTTTGTTGTGATTTTCAACGTTACACTAAAGTGAATTACAAATGTATTGATATATTTAGTTATTTTACAAGCTACAAGTTATCATAACTATATTACTGGTTATTACATTGATATTTTGTGCGTACCGCCATGATATAAAAGATCGTCAAACAAAAAACACACTTTATTAACTTACACAAAACATAAATTAATTACATAATTTAATATGACTTAAATTATCGATTCAAATCCTTCATTGCATTAAATACATTAAATTAAAAAGAAATTGTATACATTTTAGATTACACCGCTCAAGTTCTAATAGTAATAATTGTATATTAATTAAAACGTTGCATCAGCATTACGTAATTAAATAATGGAAAAACCGATTAAAATCATTTAATCAAAAAAATAATTGTATTTACAAGAGTCGTCATAAAATAAGTTCTAATTATTAAAATAATTCTAGAGGGTTGTTTTCAATAATAATAATTTAAATATAATTATTTAGCAGTCGTAAGACGTATCCGTGACGCAGCATGTAAAGCGGACGAGATGTTGGTATCGTCGGACTTACTCACGTGTAAGCTTCAGAAGTGGTAGGGGTTGCAAGCCGCGACGGATACCGACTACCTGCCCGAGAATATGCTGATCGAGTTTGACGCGGTGCGCTTGCGGACCAGGGTGGCCTCGACTGGAAAGAGGAGAAAAAAATATTTAAAAACAGATACTGGCCATGGTTTTGAGCCCTTCTAATTCATATGCAGGTATTCTACCACCATTTTGTGAAAAGATTAATCTAGATATGAAAAAATGACTCCATTCATGATAATGAGTCCAAAAACATTCCCCTTAATAAATAAACAACACAAACCTACTATACGTAGGTATATGTTAGGTAGGTATTGCCATAATCACCACATGCACACGCTTGGCAAACTGACTGGTGATCGCAGTATGACTTAATAAAGCTGCTGCCCAACCTTATAACATAACCTTTTAGCAGATTTGTTTCAAACATTACCATAACTTACTCCAAGTTATTCCTGGCTAAAAATAATCCATCGCTTCCTGCGGAGGTTGTAATACGCGTCTAGGAGTCGTTGACAAGTGCTTGGACCAGAGAGTGCGCCTGGTCCCCATCAGCATTGGGCCTGCCAAATTTTAATCTGATGAATCTGATGATTATGGAATTTTGAGACAAGATGCAGTTGAAAGTCATGGGTTCTGGCTAAGCCAATTTATTACTCGAATTTACCCATTTTGGAGATTACGCTACGCTTAATTTGTGTCCATTCATTTGAGAAAATGACAGATTCATTCTTCAGTAAGTTCATTATCATTATAATGGAATTTTGAGACGACTACCTACGTAGACAATGACGTCATAAAAAATATTTACCCTGTCTATCGCAAGTGTGAAGTATGCTAACAGTACCTACAGTGATCCATCATGACTGTAGGTCACGTCCTCAAGTTCAGGAGTGACGTATAATGCGTACTACGTAGGTAAGTGTTGCCACCACGCCCTCTTAGCAACATATCTCAGTCCTATTTTTTGGCATGTTTAGGTACCTGTGCTAACAGCACCTTCAGGTTAATAAACTAGACGTGATGATCGAAGGTCAAGTTCTTGTGACGTAGAATCACGACTGCCTGTGTCAGCATCGTGTTGAAAGTGTCGTGATTTCTTAGTTGTATGTACAAAGAATCTGGTTACAAAGGTATACCAGAACACGATTAACTGTCAATGTTTGTGAAGTGCGACAGTACACTCTTCCTCTTAAAACTTTACCATTTCTTGGTGAGAACACACTAGGGACTTATTAAAGTACAAATAAACTAGAAAATTACGTCATTTAGGCTACTTAAACATCACGACTTGTTTTTCATAGTCCTGATATAGTCTAGAATTAAGCCCTCGTTAAGTAATGTTCCAGGTTGAAGGTGCTAATGTCAGCCATAGAAAATTTCCACTGGTCAAGGGTATTCCACCCGCTAAATGATTGAGCAGCAGCATCTTAGTTACTGTTTGCCAAACGTGGTAGGTAACAAATTTTCAAATCAGTGTAAAAGTACTTAGTGCTAAAGGACAATGGGCAAAAATGTATGGAACGTGGTACCCGCTCCAATAGTCCTCATTAATATATCATTGAATAGACATTTTGATGCAGAAAAACGTCTACCATGGCGCCTGTCCCTATTCACGTTTGGAAAGCAGTAATCTCACTATCTATACTTATTATTATAAAGCTTTAATCTCAGGAACTGCTAGTCCGATTTAAAAAATTCTTTCAGTGTTAGATAGCCCATTTATTGAGGAAGGCTATAAGCTATATATCATCGCTACGCTACGACTAAAAGGAGCCGAGCAGCAGGGGTGAAACCACGGGGAACAGCTTGTGTTTTATAAATGATGAAGAATTTATTACAAACTACTTATATAAGTAAAATAAAGCTAGAATAACATGATATAACACATTTAGGATTCTATTATTAAAAGAAGTAAGAAAACAAGCATTCTTTAAATACAAAACATATATTTTATCAATAAGTGAGTAGATTTAAAACATTACATATCGGTATCAACTATAACAGCATTGAGGAAAGATGCCGGAGCAGTAAATCCCGTATGCCTCGCATAGCCTAAGTACCATACGATGGACACTATATGTGCACAAGTGCCGATCGTACGTCGCCCGGTTAAACATGTGCAATACTGTTGGACAATATTATTTGCACTGCTGATTAATATATAACAAAAATATGTTTTTACACGGACATGTCGCGACTGGATTCGTCCACGCAAAAGCCAGGCATCTTCGTGTATGCCATAGTCTGGCAGATCATCAAGTGCTCCCTCTCTGTACGTTTCAATTATATATAGACCATTTGATAAATGCTCGGCACAGTAAGATCTTGCCAGCTTGAGTTGGTATGTACCTAGCGCTAATAGAATTATATCCTCCTCCGTCATTGAAGGGAAGTTTTCAATCTGGCTCGCTTCCATCCTCTGAAAATCTACTCTTCTGTGGTTAAGCCGTTTTCTCTCTACATACATATGCAGAAGATTCGGGGTATCTATTTTCTGCCTTATTATATGGACGAATTCGTCTGCGTGTACGCTATCCACGATGGGTTGGTGGAAGTGATTCGTGATAGCTGCGGCAATCTTAAAATCAGTGAACATATTGGGCAGTGACTTATTAAAATATTTTTGCCGCAAGAGCTTAAAATCACGTTTAAACCGGCCATTTGCCACTTCCACAACCCACCGGCATAGCGTTACCGATCGAGCTTCGTTGGATTGTTCAGTGGTCAGCTGTGTCTCTTGGCGGTTCTTTGTTGGTGGGACATAGGATTCATACCCACATTCATCAATGAGGTCCAAGCTGTCCCTAAAACCTCGATCTAATATAAAAGCATCGTTTGTTCGGAGTAACCAATGTAATGGATGTTGTCCATCATTCATAATATCGCCCATTATTTGCGCATCTGTTTTTGTTGCAGCGTATGGCCCCATTACATCCAATATATATCCATCAGTACATACAAGTAGGAAAGGTTTCAGTAGATTCTGAAACTTGTGTAAACTGTAGGATAATCTTTGGAATAAAAAGTTCGAGCTTTTATTTATGTAAATGTAAGTACCATCACCAATCAATAATAACTTATCATTATTTTCATTTCCAAATAATGCTTTTGGTATAGTTAGATTTTTTTACAATAATTGTTGTCTGTCAATGTGGTCCACTCCCAAATGCAGCCCGACATAATTGTTACTGAGACACTCCCTCACAATAACCAATAAACGTTCGAGCTTTCGTCGTGACACGTTAAATAATGTCGCAAGTCTTTCATTTGGCTCCCCAGAACGCAGTTTTGTTAGATAAATACCTAATGCAGTTCTCGGCTCTCTACATCTTTCATTTAGTGCAGGTGTTTGTACCAATATATTATCAAACTCTTCGCACTTGCGTCCTGTCCAAAAGTGCATTTCTTCGTTGGTTAAAGCGCCTCTCGTGTTGAAGTCTAGCCGAGGTCCACGTTGTAAGGCCATTCTTAACATGTCACAAATGTCAGTAAACTGTTCTGTATTAAAATCATGAGTGACATTACATGTTTGAGGTAGCTCATCCCAAACGTTGTTCTCTAAGTGCTGTGTACACACTCTTGCACCATTTGGAATATAAAGCTTATATTCACAAAAGATGTGAGTTTTAATTGTTATTGGGATTCGATGGCGAGTTGCGTTTGGACAGTTGTTAAATATACAATGCCGTGGTGTGTTTGGAGCACGTGTATACTCTGAAACTTGAAATTCCTGAACATTTTGCACAGCTTCCGGCACAGCTTCCGGCACTGCTTCCGGCACTGCTTCCGGCATTGCATCCGGCACTGCTTCCGGCATTGCATCCGGCATTGCTTCTGGCACTGCATCTGGCATTGCTTCAGGCATTGCTACGGGCACGGCAGGGTTCGCATGTCTTCTCACTGCATTATCAGCGGACTGCCAACATCGGTGACACACACGTCGTGTGCCATCGAATACCACCTGAAAGTAGTAAAAATATGATTTAATATATATATATTTTTGGAACTAAGCTAAAAAACTGAGAAAACAACGTCACGTAAATACAAAATATTAAAGTGTCGATCGTAACCTAACAACACTTTTGTTATAGTAAGCGCAGATTCAACAAAGTCGTCGGGCCATAAATCATTTCTCTATGTCCATCTTGCTTGCACTTATAAAGCTTATGGAACGCTAATGCAAAATAATAGGGCATTGGAATAATAAAAGTGACTTTCGAAGGTCCGATGACTCCACACGTGCGCACAGTGTCCAGGTAGCTAATATCGAGTTAGAAAGGATAAGCCCTTTTCTTTGTACTGCTAACCATTATCTATTGTTATTGGTAATGACCGTCTTAAGTGGCAGCACCTGTGCTATACTTAGATTAAGAGTATAAACGGCACGGACGAAGGGATGATGAAATAAAACCACACCTTGATTATAATAATGGAAGTGCTTACCTCCAGAACAGCATGTTCATGAATGAACGCAGCGAACTCAGGGCGCGTTCTTGACAGATTAGAATCAAAACATGTTGTTGGTATCTTCTGGTATATAAAGCTCGCCGACACATTACACAGTTGAGACGTTCCATTGCGATATTCCAGTTCGAAAAGCAAATCAGTATAGTCCACAACACTAGCACAGGTCAGCGTTAATTAGAGCGGGTAACAAGTCCAGTAGGAGCGCAGGGGTCGGTAGTTAATAAAACCGAGTTATGAAAGCACAAAAGAAACTCAAACAGCAGCTAAACGTCGTCACGAGCGCAAAACGAACGAGCGACTGACGCAGGACGCGAACACGTCTGGTGTCAGTCTCCTCTCCCTCCCCCGCTGCTCTTGCGCACACCCCGCGCTCAGGAGCAACGGGACTCGAGTTAAAATGAGGAGTGCATGGCAAAGTCTTACGTAAAAACGTTATTAATAGAAAACATGAACGGAAATGCCGAAAATATTACCTTGGTACTCATTTTCTTACATAAATAAGTGGTAACTAATATACTCGTATATGTATGTTTATCGCCGGGGCCACGAGACTGTCTAAACAGGTTACTGTGGCCCTGGAAAGCAAAGGGAAACTGAAGGAACAGGGTTTTTATTAGTTAGTAAGACTGTCGTTTATCTTCAAACGCAATCAGATTTGAGAGTGGCGGCTATAGTAAAAATTGTTCCTCTTGGTAAGACCTTTTAAACGACACTACAATCATATCTATTGGAGCCGGGTACCATTTTGCTCATTCTTCTTTAGATTTTAAGGCTGATAAAAAATTAAGAACAAAAAATATAAACTAAGTGATTTACCTTACCTATATCAGACCAAAAAATAGTTAAATTTGCTTTTTCACTACTGCGTCACGAACAACAATGACGAGACAAAAAATACAAACTAAGTAAGTGATTTACCTAGGTATATCAGACCAAAAAAATAGTTAAATTTGCTTTTTCACTACTACGTCACGACCAACAATGACGAGACAAAAAATACAAACTAAGTGATTTACCTAGGTATACCAAACTAAAAAACTAGTTAAATTTGCTTTTTCACTACTACGTCACGATCAACAATGACTTATACCTACTATTTGTTTAGAAGTGTCACAATATTGCACAACAAGTTACATGTTATCATCATAAACGGGATCGTGAATTCGTGATACTCCACGGTCAGTGATTACCTTTATTTCGTGTACAATCGAGGTCAAAATAGATATAGCACAATTCAAGAAAATGTTACACGATTCTCGAAAGTGCTTGATCATACTCGATTTTGCTTTGCCATATGCTGGTTTTTGCTGGCAATATATATCAAAAACTGTATCGTAATCATAAAATAAAAAAAAACTGGCCAAGTGCGAGTCGGACTCACGTGCGTGCGTGCGTGTGGGTTCCGAACGAGTTTCATTTATTAACATGTTATTTTAACACTACAACCTTCTTATAGGTTTTCCTGTAATCTTTCTGTAAAGATCTATTACATCCATTTTTTTCAAAATTTTAGGCTCAGTAGTTTCGGAGATAAGGCGAGGGAATGGTCATTTTTCGTCTAATTTCTTGAATAACTTCGAAACCATTAATTTTAAAATTATGAAAAAAATATAATTAAAACCCTCACAGTAAGCCCTTTCATTTGATATGGCACAGGATATTGTTCAAAAAACTTCTTTTTTAATTTTCTAAATTTTTATACTAAAAATATTACTTATATTTAATGATTTACGTAACGCGTCCATGTTTGGGTCACAGAAGTCCATATGTGTACCAAATTTCAACAGAATCGGTCCAGTGGATCCGGAGAAAACTGGCTGCGACAGACGGACAGACAGACAGACACCCAAGTGATCCTATAAGGGTTCCGTTTTTTGTTCGGAACCCTAAAAACAACGAAATCTCTTAAACTATTAATGTAAAGAATATACGTAGAACTATGACAAACCCAATTTTCAAGAGACAGTACTGTAAGTCATTGACCCTTTAATCATTATATTTTTGCGTCAGAGCAGAAATATAACAAGCTCGTGATTCATATAATTGCGGTTAATTTTCACAAAACAACTCTGATTCATGTTAGGAAAAAAATATCAGACTTTGCACTCTAAGTTCTATTAATAAAACGAGGGTTCAAAGTGAAATAAGTATAAGTCATAGTTATTTTTTTTTTCCTATTTTGACAACATTTTTTTCAACTCTGGCCAATTATAATGTTTGAACTTTGAAGTTTGCTTTAAATGTTTCATTTTTGTGTTAATTACATAATTCTTCATCCATTAAACGATGGACCAAAGTACCGGGAAAAAGGCTTATTTTTGGCCAATTATAATTTAATATGCGAACTTTGGAATTGGTTTTAGTAGTAAAAAGTTCTAATTGCGTGCTAATTAAATCCACCAAATCAAGGCATTAAAATTCGTATGCTGAATTGCTCCCTTTTTGTGCTATGGCCTCAAACTGCAGTCCCATCTTTGGTATTTAATCACCGCTGAGAGAACAAATCAAGGTAAAACTAATACTTACGTCAACGATATTGGCACAGTTAGATTTTTATTTGTGGCGATGTATTAAGTACGTCCCGTCAGGTGTCACAGCTGCAAGGAAACTTGTCTCCTAGACGTAAGGTAACATACATCTCTTGATAGTCTGTTGTATGACAGCGAGCCAGCCGTCGCGGTCCTCGTGTGTGGTGGCGACGAGGCAGTATATCCTGTCAGGAGTCACACCTGCAGGGAAACTTGTATCCTAGACGTAAGGTAACAGACACTCACTGGTGGAGTCCTGCGGCGTGAGGGGCCTCTTGATAGTCTGTTGTATGACAGCGAGCCAGCCGTCGCGGTCCTCGTGTGTGGTGGCGGCGAGGCAGTATATCCTGTCAGGAGTCACCAGCTGGAAGGGGAACCGCGCGTCCTTGCAGCCGTTGCCTGTATTGGATACTTTGATGCAGTAGCCGTTGGATTCGTGACCTGGGGAAACATAAAATGACGGTGCCAAATGCAAGTCTTACAGGCCGAAAAAATAGGTATTTATTGAATAATTCCAGAAAGGATCCAGGTGGATAGGATCGTGATCAGACATATGTACTTAATGACATATAACGTGTCGGATTACAGCAATGGGTATGGGCAAACATGAGAAATCACTCCTTAACCTCTACAGTTTATTTGGTACAGAGCTAATTACTAGCACTTATGTACCTTAAGGAAACACCAAACAGTTCCTGGGCCAGTAAGTGTCGCGACAATGCCTGAACGAGCGCTGTCGCTCAAAGATCATATCGACACAAAGGTCCTAGACTCCGCCCAATGCTAATAATAATCAAAGGCGCTTGTGTCTCATTTAAAATGCAGACTTATAAAAGTTATAAAAGATCCAATAAAATCATGCGAAAGTAACTCTGTCTGTCTGTCTGACTGTCGCGCTTTCACGCCAAAACTACTGAACTGATTGAAATCAAATTTGGTACACAGATAGTCTAGAGCCTGAGAAAGGATATAGGTTATGTTCCTTAGGGACCACGCGGGCGAAACCACTGGCAGAAGCTAGTATAAAATAAAATAAAACAAATCGAAAATATCACGGTCCTTGTTTAGGTTTCCTTTAATTTTCTATTTGTTATTATTTCGGCAATACAGATAACTACAAACGGACAAAAGCCTACAATTTATAAGCTCAATTTAACGACGCGACTCCTTATTACGGGGTTCATGGCAATGGGTGTAGTGTAGATATGTCAACGGAAAATGACAGACTCCGTAAGATTGTAATAAATCTCTATTAGATTATAATTTCGCGATATGTTGTGAACAGATAATTTTGAATACAATAAATCCCATCTAAAGTCTACCTCTTCCTATACATTCATGTCTTACTGAGAAAAATAAGTTACAATTTTACGGGATATTTTACAATTTTACGGAGTTTGCAATTATCCGGTGACAGATAGAAGTCAGCTAGAACATAATAATACAAGAAAAAAATCGTTCTGGTTTCGTTCTCGTTTATAACTGAAAATGAGAGAATAGCATTATTTAAAAATAAATCGAGACATATATGGCTCAATTCATTCTTAATTCAAAAAATTCCGAGGATTCCGGGTCTGGCTGTTTGTGTATGTGACTTTGTATGTTTGTAAACGCACCCACGATACAGGAGACTCCTAGTGTGGGGTTACGTAAAAAAAAGTAACTTACCGACAAAAATCTCGCCCTTCGGATAAGCATCGAGTGGTTCATCGTGGTACATCAGCTTCCTGTTGTCCAACGTGAACCATCGACGTCTATGAGCGTCTGAGGGCCTGGGACCAGTCTTCCACAGCCAGCCTTCACGGGCGAAGTCTTTGGGGAGACGGAGGACCAGGTCCGATTGTGGCATCGACGGGAACGCCACCTGCAGGAGGTGCAGTTGCGCGCAGCGGATGGCTGTGTACCTGTGGATGACAAATTAGATGGTGATTGGTTCTAGGAATGGTTCACGGTACCAACGTAATAATTTGAGAGTTCGATATATTCGCCTATGACGATCAAACGCAATGTGTTTGCACCCTTTTTTAACCGACTTCTAAAAAAGAAGGTGGTTCTCAATTCGACAGCGTATATATATATATTTTTTATGTGTGTTCGCGGATAACTTCGTCGTTTATGATCCGATTTCGATGAATCTTTTTTTATACGAAAGGGTATGCTTCCGAGATGGTCCCATCATCACCACGTCAGGATCTGATGAAGGAAACCCTGAGAAATCGAGGGCAACTCTCGAAAATTGTAGGCACGCATCTGGTAAAAACTTGATATTCGTGTGTATATCGGGTGATACTACAAAAGAATGAAGGTTTGGATCAGACCTGATGATGGAGACGACAGAGAGTCAAGGGAACTCCACATCGGTATGTAGGAACTACCAATTAAGTGTTTGGGCTTATTTCATTCGTATTAACGAGACCTTTACACCGAAAGCACTTAGTAAGTTTTATTTTCATAACATAACATCACGCCGGTAGGCTGTGAATGGGTACGCAAGTATCTACTACTAAAAAGTGAAAAATAAAAAAAACTTTTTTACAAAAAATATAACCGACTTCCAAAACAAAACACTACAAAGTATAAAATAACTTTAATTTCGGAAGTCGGTGTCAAAAAACGAAATAACCAAAAACATTATTATATACTTTGTAGTGTTTTGTTTTGGAAGTCGGTTATATTTTTGTAAAAAAGTTTTTTTATGGGAAAACATCAAATAACTTCAACCGCTCTAGCCGGAGAGCCCTAAAACCTTTTCCCGTATTTCTATCGAAGATACGCATTCGTATCGCAATCCCAAAAATATTTTATGGCTAATAAAATAAAGGGCAAATTCTTGTCAAATAAGTCAAAAACTAATTGCTATGCAATAAATGCTGTGACCCAGGTATAAGGTTCATCTTTACACGTGTAAGGCTTTATTTAACATATTATAAACAAATAAATATAAGTAATGCGCATACGCGTTATAAATATTAATATGCTTTTATAACAAGCTCTTGGTGTTTGATTACATCCATGGTTAATACGTTTTTAGGGTTCCGAAAAAAAAGGAACCCTTAAAGGATCACTCGGGTGTCTGTCTGTCTGTCCGTCTGTCACAGCCAATTTTCTCCGGATCCACTGGACCGATTCTGTTGAAATTTGGTACACATATGGACTTCTATGACCCAAACACGGACGCGTTACGTAGATCATAATTTTTTTAGTATATGGGTCACTTTTGGGGGTCAAACTAGAAAATTAAAATAAAACGTTTTTTGAACAATATCGTGTGACATATCAAATGAAAAGGCTTACTGTGAGGGTTTTAATTATATTTTTTTTTCATAATTTTAAAATAAATGGTTTTGAAGTTATTCAAGAAATTAGACGAAAAATGACCATCCCCCCCTTATCTCCGAAACTACTGAGCCTAAAATTTTGAAAAAAAAATGGAGATAATAGATATTTACCTAAAGATTACAGGAAAACCTATTAGAAGCCTGTAGTGTTAAAATAACATGTTAAAAAATGAAATTCTTTCGGAACCTTTTGCACGCGAGTCCGACTCGCACTTGGCCAGTTTTTTTTAAAGATTCCCTTTTGACCACAATCTCATTGACGGAAAGCAAAGAGGACGTAGGTATGAATCCTCCTTCCCTCCTTTATCTAGTCGCGCAAAAAGGGTAATTTATGGTAACTATTTCTTACGTTTTACTTTATTTACATATCAAGATCATAAAAATTTATGGGAATTCCTTGAAGTACTCTCTCAAGGCTGGGGCGAATTTCCATAATTATTTAAATACTCAAACGATTTTAGGTTTCGCTTTTTTTGCTTTATGGATCCATAGATGTCACTTTTTACTATTTAATCCAGATTTAGTGCCCATTTATTCACGTTTAGTGTGAATTTACGCTATCTCTTAATTAATTATCATAATATTTTCTGATTTTTGACAAGTGTGAAAACCGAAAATTTATTATTTGTTTTTCTAGAACCCTTTCTCTACTAGTTATGTATGCTAATTTATGTGATACGCGATTTATTTGCGACATCAGCGAACGAGATATGGGGATGCGCCCTTATTTCAAACATTGCAAGTACTTTTCTGCAATTTTGACGTTACAAAATATAGTGAAGCTCAATTAACTAACTTAGACAAAGCGACGTTTGTTAAAAAAATAACTTTATATTACACGTTGCCTGGAAGAAATCGGGGCTTGCAGAATTGAGAGTGCTAAAGATTCACAAGTAGCAGGAGACCAGAAACATGACGAAATATTTCCGACCTGGAATTGAGAGCGCTAAAGATTAAGAAGTAGGTAACAGGAGACTAGACACATGTGTCAAAGTATTTACGGACCACAATTCCAGCGCCAAAGATTCAAAATTACCAGGGGACCAGAAACATGTCGAAGTATTTTCGGGTCTGGAATTGCAAGCGGTCAAGATTCTCCAGTACCAGTACGTCTACCAAGAGTTTTATCAATCTATACTCGCTAGCGACTGTAGTTAAAAAAATGTATAAAACTTAAAAAAAGCAAGTTTCTAATTTATTTGTTTGAGTTGTTAACTAACAAGCTAGCAAGTTGCAAGTAAAACTTTAGTTTACAATTAAAAAAATAAATTAGAAACTTGTTTTTTTAAAGTTTTCATACATTTTTTTAACTACAGTCGCTAGCGAGTTTAGTTTGATAAAACTTATGGTAGACGTATAGAAAGAACAAGCTCAGCGGCGGCCAGTTTGAAAGTTACTGAAACGTAGGAGCAGGCGAAATATCGACGACATTAAGGCTTGTATACATGCCAACGACCTTGTGCATACAAACGGAGATAACTACTCCTCTACGCGCCACTCCGCTACCCGCATTTTTAATTTATTATAAAAAAATAACATCTTATTTTAAAAAAGTAACAAAACCAAGTTATTTTCGTTTGTATTGCAAAGCAGTAGATATTTTTTTTTAGACTTTTGTTAAAAAATTAAGGAGTAAAATGGTTTCATCTCAACGATTTGGAGGTGATTTGGTGATTTTTTTTCTTATTATGTGATACCGATACATAAATTCTGGCTAAACCAAATTACGTATAATATCATGTAGATTATTAGTACCCTATTTTTTTCAGATGTAAGTTCTCAGTAAATGCCGACGAAAAGTTGCTTCATCTGCACGCTGTTTTAAGCATTTCTCGAGAGAACAGCCTTAACACGCTCACTGTGTGATGTCCTAGCGAGCTGCTGAGATGCCAGTACAATCAGTACGATTATACATTTTTAATTTCTCTCTGGAGCCAGCTCTAAAGTTTACGCAGACGAAGTCGCGGGCAGAAGCTAATATTAACATACATGTTTCACATCTGCCGAGCGTCCCGTGATGGCTTTTTTTTCTTTGTTGTTTTAAAATTCCTTTACACTTTTAAATACACTTACCAATTGCTTATAACTTCAGGGTCCTCATGATACACGTAAATGTGCCGGGTAGACCCGTCCTTCATGAACGTCAGTTGCATCGAGTTCATGTGTCCGATCTTAGCCGGCGCAAACGCTACGTTTAGCTCGGACAGTTTGAGCACACCCTTAGGTTCCTTGTTCTCTCTCACATGGTATCTGAAGATAAGAAAAATATTTTCTTAACATAATTTTAGGTTTTTTGTAGCAAATATAATAATATCAATTCCCTCTTTAGTAAACACAGGTGCTTCAAATGCCTTCAAGAAAAAAAAATATTGAGCCCTACATTATGTAATTTAAAAGACCTAGGATTAATATTTCCGGTTTAAATTCCACTACCACGGCATATTTTTTAAAGAAAAAGAGTGCATGAAATATGTTACACAAGGTAGAAAGTTGATCGAAGCTTAGTCACAAAATCAATCAGATTTCCTTTCACCTGTGAAACTTTTACCGCAACAAATATAAGGCGGGAAGAGATTCGGCATGCATGACTTTAGTTCACCACAACCACAACCTACCTCTTTTTAGGTCTCAAGTCATAATACCAAAATCGTTTTTTTTTTTTGGTGAAATACTGTTTATGGCATTCCAGTGCTAAAGCTAACTATTTAATCATTTAAATTGTTTACAAAATAACGGCATTCGCAAAACAACCTAATGAACTTAGTAGCCAAATGACGTACCATGACGTTTGTTTGTTCCACTTGTTTACTTCTAAGCATGTCATCCACCTACACTAGGTTAAACCAGTGCTTATTAGTTTCGTGAACATGTACAATAGGACTACGTCATACTGTATGTACATGTTAATGAACAAACACACGGATTTTCTTCAGTAAAAAATACCACAAATACGTCACTATTGAACAGTAATACAATGTGGTGCAAGAAAGGCCGAAAATATTCTCGCCTTGAACTTTTTAACCCTGCAAATGCTCCGCCGAAAATTTTCGGCGTCAGAAGATACATTTTCAAAATAGTGTCGGAAAAAACTTGGACGCGTATATTTTGCAACAAGCACACATAGTTAGACACAGACAAGGCAGGCATTAAACATTTAACAATTAAACCAAATTGATACAATCCACGTGCATGTAGAAGTATCTGAATTTCATAGAAAAATACATACATATTTATGTCGCCGTCGTTGATACAGCATCTCTAACCATGAAAACCAAAATATGACCACATGCAACGTAGATGGTACTGATTTGATGGTAATTCTGCACATGAAAATGGCCTTAACATGGGATGATATAGAGACGTTTGTTGAACAACTCTTGCCTACATTCGAGACTAACGTACACTTTTCAATATTGGAATTTTCGTTTTAAATTTCGCTTTCTTACCTCAAAGGACCAAAGTTTTTGACGCGGAGACGATCGAATAACCGATCGAGACAACCAGTTGTACGGCCACAGCCGTCAGTAGCGGGATGATACCTAAGAACCAGTCCGGATATGTTTAAGCTAAACTACTTCGAGGATAAACTAACTTTAGTGCTCGTTACTAAAGGGAGAAATTGCATTAAACTCGGAATTACTTGAGTAGAGTCTACGTAGTGATATATTTTGTAGTTGACATAATATTTTATTCCTCTCTTTATGATTTTATTATTTTTAATAATTTAAACTTACACACATTTACTAATTAGATTACTAATGTAACATTTTTTGTGTAAACAAGCGTCAGGGAAATACCCACCGTCGATTGTACGAAAGGAATGCGATATGTCAGCATCATATAAATCGAGTAACAAGGTAAATTACACGATTGTTGTGTACCTACTTTATGTAGTTGTAGGTACTTAGGTACTTTAAATCTGTTTTGATAAGGTGTTTTTCCTATTATGTCCAAATCACTACGGTGTAGTAATTTTACCAAGTCTTTTATTAACTCTGCGTCTAATTTTCACGAATCATTTTACTCGGTCAAGCAGTTCTATTTAATTTATTCTACGCCCAATTATACCTCTAATTTATTATCATCTAGTTATGTACAAATCGTTTAAGTCACACAGCGAAGTCGAATAACCTAATAACGCAAGGTGAAGGATATCTTTCATCAATGTCAATGTTCAGTGACGTGTAGCTCAAGACATACCTAGTAACTGTGCATTCGGTAAGGCACCGCATATGAACTACGTCGCTATCATGAAACTATGCAAATTTCATAGCATATCACAAATTGTTTGCCTTCGTAATTATATCTGGAGTGTGAAAATGCGGGAGAGCAGTCAACGTGGCAAGCGAGTTCATAATTACGTAGTAGGTCAACATTTGTTTAAGACTTGACGTAGGATTGCAATAAGAGGTGTGGAACTTTTCGTGTGTGTTTACGTCACAAATTTACCCACAATTTTTCAACGAAACCCATTTTATCTCACTCTATCGTCTATCTAGTGATAAAGAAGCGCGCCGTCACCGAATTGGGACATTTTCTTTAAGTATTTCATCAACCAGTGACAGTTTTATTATATTGTTTGATATGTAACAACTTAACACATTTACAAATAACGTATTGTGCATAACAAGTACAAAAACAGCTCATTATTTCATTACTGTGTAATTAGATTTTGCGTCATTTGAGAGTCGAGGCAAATATCTATTTATGAAAAGTAACTATTGTCCTGAAACAACGTTATTTGGGAATGGTTTATCGGCTGTGTTTGATTGAATACACCTGACTCGGAAAACTTTTAAATTGTAAAGTAGATAACAGGAAAAATATGGGTTTATATTTAAAATAGCAATTGCTGAATTTAATACATATAGGCAATCGAAAACTTAAAACTTTTGACACTTAAAAATAATAGGAAAATAATGACAAATGGGTACCAAGCTCTCAACGTACTTACAAATGTTTATTTTTGTAATCCTGCCTAACGACTACATGTATGTACAATAATTTTCCTGTTCTGATAAACTAACTGCAACGATTTTCCGGTAAAGACAGAATACAGTGTTATGAGAAGAGTAATTAACAACATTACGTTGACCGTTGAATGATTCATGAGAAGAGATGTGTCGAGTTTGAACGT
Organism: Lacanobia wlatinum; assembly: GCA_947578705.1. Taxonomy (NCBI): domain Eukaryota; kingdom Metazoa; phylum Arthropoda; class Insecta; order Lepidoptera; family Noctuidae; genus Lacanobia; species Lacanobia wlatinum. Next base: position 17,855,882 of record OX388039.1, read on the forward strand.
ACTTTATATGAAAAAGATTCGAATCAGACAATGAATATGCCAATGTGTAAGCTGATGTATGACAAATTATTTATAGAGATATAAACAGGCAGACAATTATTCGAACAAAAATGTGACCAACGCGGATGATATTATTTGTATTGATGACGTTCACGAGCGGTATATTAGTAACAAAATGCGACGCCATTGGTTATCTTTCACATAAAGCTTGTACTAAACATGGGGATTGCACTTGGTCATTTTGACCGCATTCTGACAATTTCATAGACATAACTTAACTGAATGCGCGGTGTAATGCGTCCTTATTCGGACGCGAACAACAACGTAAGCACGAACAGGGTTAAACGTTTCGGCGAATCGATGTTCGAATGCGGCCAACGACCAAATGTAATTGTGTCATTTATGTTGAGTTAACGATACATTTTGACTCACTTAAGGGTGTCCTCGTTCTCACTTAAGACGAACTTCCTCAGTTGGTAGCGGCTGTCTTCTTTACCCCTCTTCATCAGGAACCCTTCCATGGTTCCAGATAGATAGCTCTGACGTTCCGGGTGACAAAATTCTTCACGTTCATATTTTGCCCGGATCCACTGCTCTATCAGCACTCTGAAAAATTTTAGCGCTGATTTATGTAATAGTCCGATTTAGGTATAAGTCAAATGCATATGATGTAGGTTCAGGAAAACCAGAATGTGTGAAAGCCCCCGTAGGTTTTTTTTAATGAAAATAATTTTATGTTCACATGTTATTTCCTCATACCCTTGTGGTCAGATAAAGCAGCACACTTTCTAACTAAAAATATTAAAACAGTTTCGAAACTTTATTTTCCATTACAGAATAAACATTTTGTAAGCAGTTTTTCCTGCCTATCATTTATGTTATGGGAGGGAGATAAAACTATTATTTAGGTCAAGTTTTGATATTATTGATAAGTCATGTAATGATTTACGATTCTTGGCAATAACATGGTCTATATAGAGAACTAAATATGTAACGGAACGGTTACGCCTCTATTCCTTGAAGAGATAGATAGAAAATAATGTGCGTATATTTTTTTACAGATTTTCACATGCGCCATTTTCGTGGTCTCATCTCATCTATTAGTCCGCGTAGCTCTTTGCAATTCGTGTAACGTGAGAAGAAGGAAGATATTTCGATTAAAATGATTCGCTACATGTATTCTTTGTAAAACGACTAAACTGGCACCGTATCTATACTAATATATAAAGCTGAAGATTTTTTTTGTTTGTTTGCTTGAACGCGCTAATCTCAGGAACTGGTCCGATTTGAAAAATTCTTTCAGTGTTTGATAGCTCATTTATCGAGGAAGGCTATAGGCCATCACGCTTAAACCAATAGGAACAAAACAGACGATGTTGCGCGGGTCAACTAGTCTACACTAATATTATAAAGAGGAAGGTTTGTTTGAAATGAATAGGCTCCGAAACTATTGGACCGATTTGAAAAACTCTTTCAGCAATGGATAGCTACATTATCATGGAGTAACATAGGCTATATATTATCCCCGTACTCCCACGGGAACGGGAACTACGCGGGTGAAACCGCGTGACGTCCACTAGTAATATATAAAGCTGAACTGTTTGTTTGATTAATTGTTTGTTTGGTTGAACGCGCTAATTTCAGGAAATACTGGTTCAAATTGAAAAATTCAGCTTTGGGTAGCCCACTTATAGAGGCAGGCTTTATAGGCTACTAGCGTCTACCAGCGGCTTCGCCCGTATGATGGTCCCTAGGGAACATACTCCCGGGATAAAAAGTAGCCTAGATGTCCTTTCTCAGGCTTTAGACTATCTGTGTACCAAATTTCATTTAAATCGGTTCAGTAGTTTTAGCGTGTAAGCGCGACAGTCAGACAGACAGACTGAATTACTTCGCATTTATAATATTAAGTAAAGATATAACATCACGCTACGACTAGTAGCAGTGGAGCATTAATGAAAAATGTGAAGCAGATGAAGTTGCGCGGGTCTGCTAGGTATAATTTTAGTGGCAAGTTCGCTAAAGGTGGGTCTATGCTAGACGAGCCGAGCACGAGCTGAGCGCAAGCCGAGCCGCTCTAGTCAAGTGTGGACGTACAATGAGCCTACAGCAATCACTCTCCTCGATGCGCTGCAAATCCCTTTGTGTTCGTTCCAAACGCTCGAAGCGCGCTCTTTCGAGGCTCGTAACTCGGTCCACACTACACGAATTTTGGCTCGGCTCGTGCTCCGCTCGTGCTCGGCTCATCCAGCGTAGACGCACCTTTAGAACTTTCGAGTACATCTCATGAGACTAAATAAACCGCCTAATAAGCAATTATTTTTTTCAGGTACAAAAGTCCATAAAACTTAAAATACTGCTTCAAGATACTATTATTTATTATGTTTACTACTGGGTTCAGCTTATAATTAGAATGCGAATTCCTATAGAGTACCTATTATAGTAATTAATTTCATGAGTAATTCTTGCGGCATGTTTCTGTGGCTAATTAAGGCATAATAATGTCATCAATGTTTGTTTTATTTTGAAATAAATAAATACAGTAGTAGTTAGTAGTTAAGACTTAGACCTACGCAAGTCATCCGATAGCGAACTATTTTTAGCAGAACCGCAATAGAATCCTTCTAGATAAATGTACTTTATACTTACATGAGTATGTTTTTCAAAAGGAAATATCAATGAACTAGCTTTTGCCCGTGAATTAATACGCGCATAACCCGTTTTTCCCGTTCCCGTAAGAATTTCGGAAAATCCACGAGTTTTCCATTACACTCCCCAAGGAACCTACATGTCAGCTTCCTACGACCAGTAGTTTCAGCTGTGCGATGTCTGTCAGTCACCAAGTCACTAGTATCGGAAGAAAATGTGACACAGACGAAGCTGCGCGGGTCAGCTAGTCAAATATAACGAACCTGCTCATTAATTTAACCAAGTCTTTATTGACCCTTCCCTAATATCCCTTAGTAGATACCCGAAAAATAAATTATGAACCGTTTTGCATTACTAGAGTAAGTCGATTCAGGACAGCATTATGTCTTTATTTCTGTTTTTGATATTAAGAAAGTCAATAAATATTTGTGGGTCCAATGATCGTTATTGCACATTTATCTGGAGTCTACCATAGTGAATTTAAGTCTAAACAAAACCGCCTTGTGAAAGCGTGGTTACCAATACTCACGCCTACTCTGCATGCGGAGAATAGAAGAAGACTTACTGTGGATCATTCCTGTTAGGTCTTCTGTAGCACGGTGGGACTCTTTCCTCGTATTTATTCTTGGCGGCATTATTACCGACCTCCTTCATTCTTTGCACCTGAGAGTCTTCCCAGCGATCCAGTTTCAGGTGCTTCACTTTGCTTATGTGAGCCCCCATGCTGCGGTGGATACTGGCGCATCGCATGCAGATGAATATGCCGAGGTTGTAGGAAGCCCAATCAGGGTCTGCAAAGAAGTTTAGTACATTATTGAATGGGCCAAGATCGTCATACAGCGTTTGCCTAAAAAGGCATATTATTTTGTACATTCATTGTGCGTGAAGTGGAATTCCCAATCAGGGTCTGCAAAGTAGTTTAGTACATTATTGAATGGGCAAAGATCGTCATACAGCGTTTGCCTAAAAAGACATATCATTTTGTACATTCATTGTGCGTGGAGTGGAATTCCCTGTCGGTGTCTCTGTTTCCTGATTGCTACTACCTGGGGGTCTTTAAGTCAGGAGTGAATAGGCTACTCCTAGGTAATCGTGCTCCAACATCGCCCACATCATCGCTTTCCATCAGGTTGGTGTCAAACGCGAGGCTGACGGGAGTCGTCACCGTGGCACTAATGAAAAGCGTTGACGCTTTGACACTTGGCTCTTTCCCGACAGATTGACCGGAGAAGGCAAGACATAAAACTGGCTAATATGAGGAACGCCTTTGACCAGCAGTGGGACACCAACAAAACTGTTTAAAAAAAATACACTTCAAATCCAAAGTGTTGTTCTCAAAAATATGTCAATGATGTTTACAACCTTACAAGGAGTTGTAGCTCAACAAGATACCGCGGGAAAAGATAAGATAAATGTGCATTTATTACGTAATTTAAACAGCTATGCATTTATTGTGCTTCGGTACGGTCAGTAAATAAAGTAGATTATTACACTTTAACATGTCTGCTTAATTAAAAATTGACACAAAAATCGACGCAAAACTATTAAAATGCTACCCATGGTTTTTCAGCATTTGTTTTTAATGCTGTGTTTTTTTTTCTAATAGGAATCTTTATATAATTTTCATAATAATAATCTGTTTCGATACAGCAGTGTAGCATGGTCATGATATTTATATTTGTTTGAAAGTGGTTCCGCAAAAATACACAAAAGGGATAACTTGTTTATTAAAATAAAATGTTTAATTCTACAAATGAATCTCAAGAATATACCACATCAAAATATTGTGGTTTATATACTACATCATCGAAAGTACTAATAGGAAAACTATAAACTATATGAATAGATGGAAAACATTGAAATAAACAACGAGATACATGGAAACAGCTAAAACAGTTTCACATTGTTTGTCTGTTAGTAAACGTCACTCTTTAAACCGGCGGGTGAATGACTTTCACTGTAACAGTTCTTATGTGTAAACAAACAAGGTATACATTCGTGTTTATGTGTTGAGTACGTAGGAGCAAGTAGGTATTCTTATACTGGGACCCAGAGTTTTACCCAGTAACTTGGTAAAAGTCTGAAATTTACGGACATGTAACATTACAACGCACGGCCTAATCCGCTGGGCAGGAGCGGATCCAGGATAAACGTTTGGAAGTCATTGAAGAATTTACGAAAAGTAAATTCTTGCTTGCAAGCTTATTATGCGTTTAGCAAAATCGAATGTTTGTGCTTATTTATTGTTTACTCTGCTAAAACCCTCAGCGGGATGAAGCCCCCTGCAAGCCTCCTTCCTTGGATTACTTTTCGTAAATTCCTCAATGACTGCGTTAGGTTGTAGACTATCTAAGAAATCTGGGACTTATGTGGGGGAGGGCGGAATTAAGCCCCTTAGCCCCCCTGGATCCGCCAATGCTGCTGGGCCTGGTAGCAGATTGTAATTTTGTTTAAGAATTGATAGCGAAAGTGTGTTTTTGATAATTAATCCCAGAAAGAATTTAGAAAGGGGGTGAAAGTTTTTATGGGGTCATTTTTGAACGGCCCGAACTTTTAGCTAAGAACTGTTTGGCATTTTAACTACTGAGAATCGTATTATTCAATTGTTGTGCAGAGTTTGCAGTTTCAGTGAACGAACATGTTTGTATTTATAGAAATGATGTAACACAAATTGAAAAAGCTATCGTTACGAATTCAGAGTTAAAAATGTTTACACCATTTTGGTAGATTTATGATTTATATTTGTAGCAAAAATTTTAGTTATCAACACAAAATACGTAAGTACCGTGCTCATACGATAAGAATTCTGAAAATCGTCACACCATAGATTAGGCTCAATGACGTATTTGTGCATAACAGCATAACAAGCTATTGTTTAATGTATCCGTAAGTGACGCGAAATCTCGAGAATGTGCACTTAAAAAGTGATAAATACACGATACCGATAATGGCCTACCCTTTTATCAGCACAGGTAAACAAATTCGTCATTTTCCACTGCGACATTTGCCAATCTGCTTATGCGCATAGTCACCTATGAATGAATTGGTTACGTGTCGCGCACCTCTCTCTGTCCCCACCACTAAAACTGTACTTCGCGATGGTCGAACTTTAAAATAGAACTTGATCCCCGCAAAGTTGTTGAGTGTGGCCGCTATAAAACTTAAACTATCGATTGTTAATTGTTGAAAACCTTTTTTTGTGGAAATAGGCGTTTCCACGTTTTATTTTCGCATCACATCCGTGTTTATAAGCATACACAACACACCGACACGACGTCACACGGCCGCACGCACACATCCACGGCTGGCCTCTGCGCCACTCGTAAATAACATAATGCTATGTCACAAGACTTGGGATACCTGTTAGATACGAATCACCTTTGTTTCATACACGTAATTAACGTTTGCTGTTGAGAAACAGCCCATTTACCACGTAAGCACCCACTTTGCCTGATTCTCCCTTCGTAGGAGAGAAGCGTAAAGATTATTCACGGTTCTTTTTACAGCATAATATGGACTTGCCTCAACGCTCATTAATCAATCAAGGTTATCGTTATATTACTTAAGTAATAAAGTTTATATTTATGTTAAAATAAGCGCATATCTAGTTGCTTAGTGTTATTTATCCATTTTGTAACTGTTTTTTGTTGTATAAATAAATAATTAAAAAGCTAGTTAGAGTTTTAACACTTCGAAAGCGCACATTATCAACTGCTAATTAGTGAATAACTTTATTTAAAGTAACTTAATTGTGCTCTGAATAAAATTCGTCTATCTTAAAATTATTCGTTTCGTTCTTGTTATTCGTCTATTTTGTAATTCGTTTGTTTTGTTTCATTTCACCCGCAGAATTAGTCATTGGCTAAAAATTAATATTCCCCTTCGTTTGAATTCTACTAAAACCGGTCTCATTAATTAGGCATTTATTACACGAAATGGTGCCCCTTCTTCCAGAACTACTATTTGTTTCCGTTAATTTCCGTATCAAGTGGAATTAAAATGGCTGAGTTTCTAACTTTTCATGATCTCCAGAAGTTCTATGGTAAATTTTTCAGACGACATTGTTTTGAAGTGATGTGTCACCAGTCACCAAGACGTTTATCCACATAATGCTATGCGGTGTATCCTGGGTGATACTACATGTGTAATAAATAATAGATATATTATTTCAGGTTACTAATCTCTTCGAACGAAACACTTCGTATAATTATGATCGAACTTCACATACAAGTAAGTTCGTTTAATCATCAATTAAATTAACCATTCCCAAGTTTTATAGCCGTGCGATCAAATGTGACGAATTCTTATTTTTTTTATCAGTTAGGTAAAATCTTGCGAAACTTTCCATATTTCGAAATAAAAATGTCACAGTTACTTAGTATTTGGCGATGGAATTTGATTATATACCAATTTGGTTATTTTAAAGTGTAAGTGTTTGAAATATGTACTACTTAAATCTAGAAAACTTCTAGAACAAACGCAGAACCGAAATATTTTATAAACACGCGTTGCTGAAACCGCTGAAACCGTGTAGGGTTTTCATGGTCAAATGGATTTCATGTATTTTGTTATCTGACGAAGTAGTGTAAACTAGCACATGATGATACACAAAATAAAAATTAAGCTGAAATCGTGTATATTTTTCATAGTCAAATTAATAATGCTACATAAAACGTTACCCTCCTTCTAAGGCAGTCGGGTAAAAAGAGAAAAGAACACAAATAAAATTATTATGAAAGACGTACGACCACTAAAAGTCTTCTAGTTTATGAACTTGGTGTTTTTCACATGTTTATGAACTTGGTATTTTTTACATAGGTGGGGTCTATTCAATTGTAATTGCACATAGAATGTATGCTTATGTAAAGCATTATTTCCATGATCCATTTCCATTTTGTTATCTAAATTATACTGTTTGATGATTAATGTTTTTTTTTTTAGATCGGCTACGAAAATAAATTAAGTGATTGCCAATATTATCTTTTCTGTGCTGCCAGTTTTACAGGTATTATCTAAATGAATAAATTGAAATAAAATTATTAATACAAAAACACCACAACCCAGCGCACCGCATAAGATTTTCTGTCTTTCGCTATTTTTGTTTCCAACAATTCCTACAATTGTAAATTCGACTACCTGCGATCTTTGATCACAGGCTTTATTTGTTTTGACAAAAGGCTAAGAGCACTTTTTGAAAGTTAAAAAAACAGTTCCCCAAAACTGCCAGTTACAGCTATTATATTGTAGTCAGTGGTCTCCACTTCCTAGTAGTGCGTTGTGCAGGTAGGTAGGCCGTCATTTTGTTGCTGTTTTTGCAAGTAAACAACAGTGATTGTACCCGCTTCCTTTATGTAGCGGCTACCTGCACGGACCAGCACCGATAAGCACTGGTAGATCGGGTACCTGCTTCCTTTATCTATACACCCTTAGCTGGGAAGAAGAGGCGCAAAAACTGCCCAGCAACTAAGTAATTTTAACATTACATGGGACAGAAAAATGATAGACCCATATGTAAATTAAATAATTTGCTACTTGCCAGCTAGCACACTTCATTATGCCATCAGAAACAGGCACACTCAGGCATTAAGAGGGGGAGGGACTCTAGCCGGTAACTCTTGGGTCTTTCTCCATACAAACGCATTCAGCTGTTTTCTTCGTGGATAATGCTGCTCGAGCAATGATATTTTTTCAAAAAATCTAGATCAAAACTCTTTCATTTTCTTTTTTACCAAAACATAATTACTTAAAGAATTATGACAATCCAAAACCCAAAACACTGCCCGTTTTTATCAAAAAAATAAATAAAAATATAATAGAAGATATAATCTTCTTCTAAATTTTGATATATAATTTTTATAGATCAGTCCAGTTTTGAAGAAGAAAACAGCGGAATACAAAACGTCTTTTGGTCAAGGTTTTTTTTTATAGGTAAAATCAGCCTCTGCTGCACTTGTTGCTTTCGCACTTTACTTGATAGGGCGCAATGCGACGGCATCGGCAATAGTTTCTTCAAATAACTATTTTTCAAATTCCTCGCGACTAGAGTAAAAAAAGACTTAAAAAATCAATGAAACTAAATGAGGGACAAATGTTGTTGTTCCAGACAAAAATTATGGATCACTCTTTCACGTTAAAACTACTGAGTGGATTTTGATGAAACTTTACAATAATATGGCTTATACATCAGGGTAACCAGCTAGCCATGTCATAGTTAAAAATAAATATTACTTATATCTGTTTATCAGCATGACAACTTTGCTGTCTATAGTTGTCTACTACCTTACTACCCATTTTGTTTTTAGATAGAGCTGTGGATAGAGCTTGTTGCCAGAGAAACCTATATAAAGATGGGTTGGAATTTTTATTCGTTAACAATCCAATCTATACTAACATTTTAAAGAGGTAAAGTTTGTGAGGCAGACATTACCCCTAGGTAATCGATTTCAATCAGCAAGATATTTATTAATTTAACTTTTATCTCGATATGAATCTATACAATAGGAAGTGTTAACCAAGTTTCTTTGCTGAGTACTGTGAAAGTCTTTCATTAATGAAACATTTCACAAACATAAATCGAGGTCTGAATGAACAATCGACCATAAATACTTAGTCGATGCAATGAACAAAATGAGATTATCATAATTCACCAGAATCTGCAAAAATATTAATTCAACCATTGAAAAACCCTACACGATCTCAGAGCGAATTTATGAGTTCGAATAATGGAGTTTGGGCATTACGCCGCGTAGTATAGACAGACATTGAAATATAAAATTAGGTCACACTCACACGGACGCGGACGTCACATCCTAATTTCTTTGGATAGATTTAAAGGTATAAGTACGACAAACAAATAACAGGCAAATCTTAGTGATTGGTTAGCAAGTAGATAGGTAGGTACGAAATCGAGGAAAATTTGTGCAAAAATTGGAGAAATTTAAGCATTGTATGATTGTATGTCAAGGATACGCTACGGACCTACCTAGGGCAGAACCTATGACTCACTAGGTACCTATGCTATAGCCAGCTATATACCAGCTTATGTATATTTAAAACATACCTCTAATGTCAGTGCTCTAGGTAGTATAGCACTTTGTTAAGTTCGTTTCATAAATGAAAACAATTGCATACAGATAACTTAAGTACTTATGTCTTCATAATTTGACTCTTGCCAGTTTATGCACCAAAGATCAGTAATATCACTGCAGTAATTATGCTCTCAGGCTAAAATTGTGTTGTTTTTATTTCTTATCAATCAACTGAGCTAAGTGAATGAAGCATTTTGTGAAACAAAACGAATTCTGTCTGCAATTCGGTAGTCACATGAAATTAATTTTCAATTAGCATCGATACATTTCATACGTGTGTGATAGATATAATCGCACAAAGATCACTGATGTATCCTCACTACTGACTTATCTGCATGTTTTGAATCATCGTAAATGCACTGGTCGATGATTTGTTTTCATTGAATGCATTTTACGTCGAGGTCACTGAACTCCAAAGCATGGACGCATTTACGCCCCCCGCCTATTCACCACCCCATGAAAATACCACGCACAAGGAAAACACTATCACTAAAATTGTTAAGAATCACTAATAACAACATACCCGGATTCCCACAATCGGCACACACATTATTTCCACTTTTCTTTTGCAACTCCTGTAACAATTTCTGGTTATGATCTACCATCGTGGAACTTTTGCATCAATAATGAAGACATACACGCTAGCGTACGTCGCCGCTCGAAAGTCGAACGCCTCGAACGAACGCGTTCTCTGACACTGCGCGAGGGAGCGAGCGAGACTTCGACCGACGCGCGGCGAATCGGTTCAACAAACGCCATTTCGTAGGTAAGGAATGCCATTGCATTCACACACATTTACGTTCGGTTAGCATGAATGAGATAGAAAGAGATGTCTAGTTTCGGTATATGAATGAAACCAGTGTGTAGTGGATACTCGTAAAATCCATTTGTGTGTGTATAGCGTAGTAGCTACGTGATGCCATCATGCGACGCGAATACAAGCAAGCGCCCGTCTCGCGTAAATACGTGTAAATACTGGGTAGGCACCTAGGTAATACGAGTCTCTCTATAAATTACTCTTCGCATAACTAAATAGGAAGGTACGATACGGTACTCGTAACGTAGCCGTATCATTACGTTAGTCGGTCATTGCTTTGCGAATCGGTAAGATATCGTTGGTAATTAAATGCGCTTACATTCCTTTTACCAATTTTATAGAATAGATAGGTACCATTCATAGACGATTATGTGAATGGTTAGATAGGCATGCCGCTTCATTTCCGGTCGGGTCACGTTGAGTCTCTAGTCTGTCTGACTCTGAATATTCTTTTTTCAGAATCTAGATAGGTACCTATTTATTTTAAAATTAGGTTTCAGCTCGCATCGTGTAATAGCATGACTTTTATTTCATCGTCTACATCTACCATGTAAGTTCCTGAAGACTTGGCAACTTGAAAATAATTAGATTAAGTTCGTGTACGTTATTTTATTACATAATATGATAATAGTACCTACAGGAGCTGTAGAAACAGATATAAGGTACCTGAGAGCGAGTAGTTAGGTATGTAAGATTTTTGAGTTTGTGTAGGTTGGACCTAGGACACCTAATTTGAGCTTTGACTGATGCTAACGGTGAGTGCTATAGATCATCTAGAAAATAAATCAAATGAAATCAGTTCGTTCGCTGGTGTTGGTATGGTATTTTGTTAGATCAAAATAATAGGCAGTGAATCAATGGATTCACTAGCGAAACTTCGTTTCGCGTGGTGTTGATTTAAGTTTTCAATAACAGCTTTACTAGGCTTTACTTTATCTAGTTTAGTAAATGCTTAGCAAAAAGGCAAGAGGTTTTTGCAGTGAAAAATAAAATAAAAACAATGACTTTTATGAATTGCAACAAAATATGATGTGAAAACGATATGGTGCGTTCCCATGAAAATACCACACTTCTTCTTGCGACGCGAAAACATCTTGATTTAACCCTTGGACCGCTTGTGTCGCACTGTCGCATTTATGCAACACATATTTCCGGGCCCCTAAAGCTCGTGTCGTATTTCTGCGACGAGAATATGCATGATTTTTTCGTTCTATTTTCATCCCATTAACCGTGTGGTACAACTAAAACCATTATTAAATAGAGATATTATTAAAAAAAAAACATTTATTTAATCGATACAACGATTGCTCCTCCTTATTTATAGTAGTTATTATTTTATCGATTTGTAGCCGCGCGCCCCCTTCGCGCTAGGGACATGGCAATCGATACGATACGACTTGCCAAGCGGTCAAAAGATTAAAAGTTTTTAATTTAAATAGTATCAAAAGACAATTATTCAGAAATAAAAAGTGTTTAAAAAACAAATGTGTCACACCGGAGAGTTCAGGGTTGCCAAGTAAGGGTCTTTTCCCTCAAATTACGGATCAAGATTTTGTCTTTTAAAGAATTTTGCTTCGACCGGTTGAACTGGTATGAAATTCACAAAACATAAAAACACACAAATTGACTGCCATAGTTCGACTTTTAATTGTATTCAGTTACTTAAAAGTTCAAATGTTGGATTTTCACAAAAAAAAAACTGATAGTCCGTTGGTGTAAGAATGAGCGAAATTGAATAAACGTAAATAATGTACTTATTTGAAAACTTTTTATTTTAAATTTATTAAGTCGTCTTAAAATAACATGACGTACAAGTTTCTGAATACAATTAAAAGTCAAACTATGACACATATTTGCCAATTAATATGTGTATAATCCTTGATTCTTTCTTATCGAACAATACTATAATTAGTAACAACTAGTCCGAGACTGGGTTTTGATATTTGGTTGCCATGTTCTCATTTTTATAATAATTTCTTGAAGACAGCCACTAGATATTCAAAACAAATAAGGGTCATACAAATTGTACCCAAGGTATAACATCTCTGAAAAAATTAAATATCTATCAATGCCCTTCGTATTCAATACAGGTTGTATCAGAAATATATGCGTGTTCAGAGGGTGAGATATTCCGTATCTGGTGTACAGCAAAGATACGAATATTGCGAAAAAATGGTTTTAATCAAAAAGCCCAACCGCAAAAATTGTAGAATGGAAAATATAAAAACTTCTCAAGCAGTATGATGCAGTTCATGGCATTTTCTTAATTTCGAAACGCATCAGATGGCTTAAAATATTATTTTATGTTTTGTTTTCGAATAAGTGTGTGGCAGAATGCCCACGTGTCGTTTGATACACGTACAGTCACTGGGCTGCATAACATCATCGATTTCGGCTTGGGCGTCTTTTTCAACAAAGTTTCGCTATTTTCATCAGTAAGTACCATTGTGCCGCGGTTTATACGTGTCATGTGTCCAATATTCCCCAATATTTATTTATGCTACGATGCGATAAGAGTGCACCTGAGTGCTGCGTTTGTTCTAAACAATAAATAGTCCATCCCGTAAAACGCATGCATGTTGGACATGTATGGCATAGTATGGGTACCTGCTAAAAGCTTTCAAATTGAGTCTTTGTTATTTTGAAATGTTACTATAACTATATGATAGTAGAGGAGACGGTGGAAGATTCACCTTCACCCACCTGATAACCAGATGAGACATAATATGTCTCATAACGTCGGTGCGCTTGCCAAATCTGATATGTGTTTTACACCAAGTTGACAAGGGAGACAATAATCTGTTTTATTTAATGATTAATTGATGATTTTTAATGATTAATTGACTAATTCATAATTTCAAATTGCCGTATGAACTGAGATACACGTGACAATGATAAAATGTATTGTTAATATACTTGATTTTAAAGGATAATAAGTAACAAGAAAGTATCATAGAAATGCACATATCAGATTTGGCAAGCGCACCGACGATAATATTATTTTTTATTCAAATATATTGATTTATAAATATAGCTTGCCAAACATAAATTGTTCATGACTATTTTTAATTAAATTCATTTTAATCATTCACTCTTAACCTTCACTCTTTTGATAACTGAACAAAAGTTTCAACTAATAGTATTTAGCATGGAGATTAGGAACAAGAAGGTCCATCTTCCATCGTCTCTTACTTAGGCCATGTTGTGTGAATCTTTATATTATCTGTAGGGAGATTTTTCACTCACTGGCAACACTAACACGTACTGTCAAAATATCGATGAAGCGTTTGCTCGTTCGGGTTCGCTTTCGTTGTTTTTTACAATTTCATTAAGATCTTAATGTAAGAAAACTGTACTTTACTTTTAGGTCAGTAAAAATCTCCAAAGATGGGGCGCCGATCAATAAATACCACTAAAAGTGGTAAATATATGAATCCCACCGATCAAGCAAGTGAGTATTGGTTATATTTTACTTATTGTAGATTTTGTTGAGGAAGACCTGATTGCTTACAATACTTTTAGAGCATGCTGTTTAAATTGTCTCATACGCAGCCCACAGCAACTTCTAATATCTAAATTTTATGTCAAGAAAGTAATAAACAATCACAATATTCCAACCAAGTCTTTTCATTTTAACCAATTGGTGTTCGGCTCGTCCAATTGATACTGGAGGAATGTAAATTATTGTGCCGGCTGGTATATTTAATACCGTATCAATACAATAAAACTGGTTTCCCTATCCTAACTAATATTATAAATGCGAAAGTGAGTTTGTAATTTTTGTTACACTTTCACCACAATTTTCATCACAATTTTTTAGTGATTTAGGTATCACTAAAAAATTGTGATGAATTTTGGTCCAGTCGGTGGGGCCCTGGAGACCGTTATAGGCTGCTTTTTTTGCTAATATTTGTATTAAACGGGAAGGCAGTCAGTGCAGTCACATGCAAAAGCGAGTGGCAAAAAAGTTAGTAGGGCTAAAATGTTTCTCAAGCATTGTGGAAACAATATTTATTTTTAAATTAACATAAAACATAAATTATTGATATGTGTACTTATATATGTCCAAAATTTTCCTCAGCATGTTTTGAAACAATATTTGTGAATAAAACGTGTTGAGCCAACCCCAAGTAACATGGGATAAGATGATGATTGGTGTACAATACAAACAACATTTCCTCATATAAAGCTTGTTAAAAGTATTGTTTCTTGACTGGTGTCATAATATTAAAACATGTCTGCCATGGCTATTTACTTTGCATCAAAGAATCAAGTATAAACATTTTTTTACCATTAAAATCCAGGAAAAGAGGCAAGGAAAAAGGAATTGAAAAAGAACAAACGGCAAAGACAGATGGTGCGGGCTGCAGTACTTAAGATGAAAGATCCTACGCAGATCTTAGAGGAGCTGCAGAAAATTGATGAAATGGGTAAGCAAATTGCAGTCAATATTTATATAATTCCTTATCCTAACTGCTGTACTTTTCAGATTAATTTCTTTGCGGATCCAAGACAGTTGAATAGGGAATATGCATGCGATTTTTTTATTTGCAAAATGAAATACTTATTAGCTCTGATACACAATTATGAAATTATTTTTTAAATACCTTCATCAGCGATGAAGTTATAAAGCTTCAAAGTTTACAATTAGAAAGTGAAGTCCGATATGAATTGTGACGTCAAAGTTCTTGGCGCCTATACAGCTGCCATAGAAAACAGCATTTTCTCGAGAGGGACAGATATATTTGTTTAAAATAATTATATCTCGTTTGTTTTTCGAGCAATTTTAATTCTATGTTCACTGTTAGTATTATATTTGTGTATATTTTGAGATAAACTGTATAGATAATAACTATTTTTTTCGTGCATATTCCCTATTGTTTCTGTGGGACTCATCGAGCTTCATTGATTCAGCATTTTTCTAGTGGTCGCTGTTGATTCTAGCTTTCAGAATTTGCAGTTATTGGATGTGTGGCGGGCTTGTCCCAATAAATAATAATAAAAAAAAAAATATAAAATGTGAAATTAAGTTTGTCTGTTACACTTTCATGAGTAAATCGTCAAACTGATTTTCATGAATTTTGATACAGAGACATATGGAACCCAAGGGACAGTTATAGGCTACTCTAACATGGGAAAAGCTGCAAGGAAAAGCTACTATTTGTATTTTCCTATGTTTATGTTTAACATAAGGATTTAGCAACAAAAGAGGCACTGACACACAGAAATAGACTTAATGCCTAACACACTAAAGTTTGTGTCCACTGTGTCCAGTTTATTAAATTAAATAAACTGGACACAGTGAAAACACAGTAATTTTAAACAATTGAAACAAATAATGGAAAGATCACAAGTGTTACCATATTGCAGGTGCCTTTTAATTAAGCCATTCGCTATTAGGTGTGAACAGGCTGGTTAAAATATTAAAGTACCACTAGCAAACTGCTCCAGATTAAGAGTTGCAAAGGGATTTGAACTTTTTGACGTGATAACGTCTTATAAATCAATGAACGCCGGCTGCACGCACGTAAAAGTGACACGTTCCGTCTGAGCCGAGCGTGCAAGCGAGAGCGCGGAACTAGCGATAGAGCACGATCGGCCTAAGCTTTCGGCTTGTTTGTTAAGAATTAAATTGTTTTTTTTAATGACAATTAAATTTATTAAATTTATCGTCCGTAAACCTTTACAGACAAACAATTTTTTTGTTCTATAGGAGCTGGCATAGTCCCCCTGCCTCCCGTTTTTTCCAAGTTGCTGCGCATGACCTAACAGATATCCAATATGGAAACCATAAAAAATGAATATTATTTACCACTTGTTAGCTTTATTACTTATTAATAGACAGTTCGCTCAAGCCGAACATTTTTCTTACTTAGAGTATTTTTATACCCGTCGTAACTTTTAAACGAAAAGTCCAATTTGAATAATTTCAGGTGTAATTTACATCTACATAATCAACCTTAATTATTAAACAATTAAAATAGATAAGGATTAATATTATGATACTAAAATGACTACTATTCCATTACACCCGGGTTACGATTGAATAATTTGAATAAAAAGCAGTCATTGTGACTTAACCTTAATAATTATATACCTTCGCGGATTTTTTTGTAGAGATTGATGTCCTCTATAAAACTGTAGTACATCACTTTGCTCTATTGTTAATAGTTTCCGCAGCGTACGCGATGTAAGGATCTTTTTTGGTATTTTTTTTCACACCTTGGGTTACATTATCGAAGTTTTCATACGGATCCCTAACTTTTTTGAAAATATTCTATAGCCTATGTCCATCAGGGATAATGTAGGATTCTAATGGTGAAAGAATTTTTCAAATCGGTCCAATAGTTTCGGAGCCTATTCATTTCAAACAAACAAACAAATCTTTCCTCTTTATAATATTAGTGTAGATTTTATTGCCCAGGGGGTCTCGTACATAGTGCGGTAATCATAATTGTGTAGCGCTTATCAAGTTGATGGAACAGCTGATAACATTGAAATATTATGTGGTACAGTCAGCCTCAGAAATAAATTAAACATTTTAGAATTTCGAAGAAATAAGTAAATTTGAACAAAATTTGACAGACAGCAAAAGGTTTTTTTTTTTAAATTTAAAACACAATCTCCTTTTTAAGCTGACTACATCCTAAAAAGATTGGTACAGAGGTTGACTTGTACCACTACTTACTACCATAAGGTTTATAAATAAATAAATAGAACAGATCAACTTGCAAAATAAACACACAATCCAAAGGACAATATTATTAATCGACATAAAAAAAGGAGGAGAAATGTATAATTATATTATACAAAGTATAACAGAATAAAGTCGAGAAAAAAATAATCTGTTCAGTACATTTTGTCGAGATATGCGCACATAAATGTATGGGGCAGTCGATTTTTTTTCACAATTTCAGTGTCTCAGATCCCAATGATGCCAGTTGTTCATAATGATTAGTACAATGACCCCTTAAAAGGTATTACGTTTATTCTGTAACACATATAATTCAATATCAGAAATCTTCTGTAGTAACTGCAGTAATTATTATTCTTATTTTTCTGGACTTTTATTGCTATTTTGCCCTATAAAAAAAACACTATGAAGTATAAAATAACAACAAAAAACGCCGACATCCGAAATAAAAGTTATTTTATACTTCGTAGTGTTTTTTTTTATTTGGAAGTCGTTTCTATTTTTTTTAAAAGGTTTTTTAATGTTTATTTCTTCTTCACTGTTTTGTTTAGAATACAATGTATTACAACCGTCACCCCTGAATGAAAAAGTTTTAAAAGAGAAGAGGAAAAAATTAAGAGAGACATTTGATCGCGTTCTCAAGATGTATGTAAGTACTAAGTATGAAACATTATTTATTAAACCTTGATAAAATCAGGATTTTTTGAGTCATTATTATTTGTATAGGTACGAATACGATACTGCAACTATTTTGTAGTATGTTTCGACACAAAAATAACTATTACACAATATTTCACAACATTTTGAAATAACTGAGCATAAAATATAAGTACAAACAGTATGGTTTTATCTGTATCTAAGTATGGATTTAATATTCTTCTTTAAAAACATAATCATAACTGCATGGTTGATAAAATTGTAATAATGGGGAAACATGACCGCGCGTGGTCTCGCCATTTGCGGCGAATACTTTCAAAAGACTTACGATGTTATTACATCGTACTTAATTGACGGAAGGTCAACGACTATTTTAGATATAGGGAACGTGCAGGAACTATAGGTGGCAGCAAAGATGGGTCATTGTCAAGTATATTTTACCTATAAGTTTCGAAATTGCAACGCCAGATGGCAGTCTACTTCTTACACGTTCCCCTAAACGGAGCGTGTAGGAACAGTTTCGTATATGCAACACTAGATGACATAGTCAACGCCATGCACGTTCTCTATACTCTTAGTTCGACGAAACTAAATAAATACACGTTAATTATTTTTTTTGACGTTTTATGTTTGATTCTAGGACAAAGACGATCCAGAGAAATGGGTGGATCTCAAACGTCAAGAAATGGAATATGAAAAGAGAAGAGCTCATTTAATATCATACTATGAATCTGTGAAGCACGCCCAGTCCGTTCAAGTAGATGATATCCCATTGCCAACATTACAAGTAAGTACATGTTTATGGTATTCAGCTGAATCGGGTTTGACTGGAAGCTGACCCCAATATAGTTAGGAAAAGGGCACATCATGAATACTTATTTCATTTTCAACTGGAGACCCGCTCCGGTGTAGGTCGCTGGTAGCCGATGGATGCGAGATGTACCAGGCCGGTTGTTGTGGCGACACTTGGGGGAGGTCTATGTCCAGCAGTGGATGTCTTTCGGCTGATATGATGATGGTGATGATGATGATCCGCCCCAGCTTCGCAATGGTGTAAATTGTATACATAATATAACTAACGGGAAACCCATATAGAGGTAGACAGCAACTGTTTTATACACAGATATAAAAGTAAGGTGATTAGAATAGTACCATTGGGTATGGAGCTACAAAACTGTTTGTCTCTCTATCTACTTGTTACTGTTTACCTACATCATACATCTGCTGGGCAGAGGTCTGTACCCTTGACTTCTAAGCTATTTGATCCAGAGCTAATGTAAACCACTGGTTGGTTGTTTGGTCCGGCTCGACTTGCATCTTTCGTCTTTTTAGGGTTCCGAACAAAAAACGGAACCCTTATAGGATCATTCTGCTGTCTGTCTGTCAGTCTACTGGACCGATTCTGTAGAAATTTAGTACACATAATATGGACTTCTGTGACCCAAACACAGATGCGTTACGTACATAAATATTTTTTAGAATGGGGGTCACTTTTGGGGGTCAAGACCAAAAATGACCATTCCATCTTCGAAATTACTAGCACTAAAATTTTGAAAAAATAAATGGTGATAATAGTTCCATACCTAAAGATTACAGGAAAAGAAGATAGAAGAAGTCTGTAGTGTTGAAATAACATGTTAAAAAAATGAAATTGTTTCGGAAACCCTTGCACGCGAGTCCGACTCGCACTTGGCAAGTTTTTTTTTATAAGCCTATAGTTTCCCACTTCTGGGCAAAGGCCTCCCCATATCCTTCCAGACACTTTTCTCCTGTGCCGCCTCGAACCAGATAAATAACTTAAAATTTGTTTCCTGTTTATGTTATTACAATTAAAATCATAAAGAAGCTTCGAAGGTCTTTTATCTGGCTGCATAGTTTTTCCACAGATTCAAGTAAAAGGAACCTATATTGTTTTCTTTTAAAAGTGTCGTATTAATTTCAGGTACCAGATAACCTAATATTTAGCAATGTTCCTTCACAAATACCTCTGCCAGTCGACGCGGTGCTCCCTGCTGCTGTCAAACCTATACTCAAGAAAGATTCGGCATATAAGGTAACTGTTGGTGATCTTCTTTTAAATCAAAACATGTCAATTTCTTTTAACTGAGAGGTGTAATATTGACTATTGAACTTGATTGGAATAATGAATCAAAATAAAAGGCTCTCAATATGATGATTCTGACTAAAAGGTAAAAACTAAAAATTAATTTTAACTATGTGTCTGTTCAAAAATCTTTGAGTTGGAGAAGCTCAAAGATACCTTTCAATATATTTTTTCAAATGGCCTAAACTGTCGACTCGCTCAACTTACTAATTCTAGTATATCTGACATCAGACCGCCACAGTTTACGTTCCCATAGTACCGTATCGTTCTAGGAGCGCCCATTGGGTGTGGAGCCCCCCGGCGTGCCCCCGGGCCCGCCGTGTGACCTCGCTTTCCTTGTCTTGGAGAAAGTGACGAAAGAGAAGAAGGAGAAGCCGATTGAGAAGACTACCAATAATAATAAGGTGTTGCGGTTCTCTGATATAGCTGATGAAGGACCACCGGGTGAAAGTGTATGTAGACATTTTTTTTTCTATATCTTTAAAACGAAATCTGTCCAAATCAAAAAATTATTGAACGTTACGCCAATTTTTTAAGAACAAAACAAGGGCTTAGCTAAGCTTAGCTGGTCACGAATCCAGAAACCTTCACGTTTCTTGATCTCATCATATTGGTCTAATCTGGATATTTTGAACACCACACCTCTTGTTCAAATGATTTTTTGATCAACTATTACCCAAATAGTTGCAAATCCAAAAATATTTGATTATTGGGCCGATATAACAAAAAAAACTTACATTACATTTTCATATTAAAGGCACCATTACCAAAGGTCCAAGCACCAGCAAAACCACCATCCCTAGAGAACATAGACGGAGAAGCCGTAGACGACGAAGCTGCCCCCCCTCAAGGGTCCGCAGCCACACCGGCTCCGAAGCCGACGTCCTTACAGCAACGCATGCTGGCGCTATCTGGTCAGAACATAGACGACTTCATGAAAGAGATGGAAGAAGTACATAGAAAGAGGGAAAGAGATAGAGCTGCAGATCTCAATGCTAGGTAAGTGTTCCAATTTTGAATAGCTTAGCAACGCTCACTGGTGCTGTCTGTTTAGACCATCGACGACGTTATGAAAGAGATAGAAGAATTGCATAGTAAGAGGGAAAGAGTTACCGCGGCAGGCATAGAGTTGTAGATCGGAATGCTAGGTAAGTGTTCTCCCTGTCAGGGTTGTGGAATTGTTCGAAAGAGTTACCGCGGCAGGGAAGCAAAGGGACATGAGGGGTGTACAGTAAAGAGTATTCTATCTATATAGATCAAAGTGATTAGACTACTTATTTTCTAATTAAATAATTTTTTTCCTCAGATTAAGTGCCCTAAAACGTCCCGGCGCTCGCGACAGTGACTCGGACAGTGACAACGAAGGTCCGCCTCCTCCACTGCTGCCGCACGTTGGACCACCTGACTTCACCCTTGAACCGCCTGGAGCAGAACTGAGGCAGATGCCTCCACCGTTATTACCTCCTGGTAAGTAGTTTTTTTTCTTATTTTATGAAAAACATCACCCCACACTAGGAATTTCTCCTGTATCGTGGGTGCGTTTACATACATATAATCTCACATACACAAACAGCCAGACCCGGAACAACTATCTGTAGGCCATACAAATATTTTTACATCAGTTATTATACTATTGTACATCACCTGTTATTTAATGCAGCTGAATACCTGTATTTTGTATGGAGTAACCAAATCCACAACCCAGTTTCTGATTTGCCTAATATGAATGAGTGAAGAATGAATGAGTATTGAATGATTGAGTGTGAATGAGTAATCAAATGAATGAAAGTGTGAGTGAGTGGCCGACAGTGACTCAGCCAGTGACAACAAAGGTCTGCCTCCTCCACTGCTCAAACGTGCTGCCGCACGTTGGACCACCTGACTTTGCGCTTGAACCGTCTGGAGCAGAGCTGAGGCAAATGCCTCCACCGTTATTAACTCCTGGTAAGAAGTTGTTACTACACACAGAACAGGTAGTTGAAGAGGTCGAAAGGTTCTGGAGTGGCGATCGAGTACCAGAAGAAGATGCATTGGAAGACCGGGGGGGTTTTGTTGGATGCGAGACGCACAGGATCAGTCGATATGGCGACAATAGGGAAGTCACGCACTGCTCTGCACATAGCTATACACCTTGTGACCATCCATAACTCGCATCCATAGCATGTATCCACAGTACGCATCCTACCAAATAAAAAAACGTAGCTTAGTTGAATCAGTTTCCACCAGTGCTATGTTATGTGGACCGATGAATATGATTGGTGGATATCAAACGCATCCGTAGCAACGTTGCATAGCACATCTCTGGTGGAAAAGCAGCCTTAGACTTGTATTTCATCTACATAGATTGATAATGACATAAAAATTAACGGTTTTTGTAGACTGACGGTTTAAAGACTGCCTTTCGAAAGACAAACATTCTAAGGAGGAATCCAAGGTCACATTCATGACGTAAGAAAATTGACGATGCGATCAAGGGATGCGATCTCTGGAACGCATCTTCGATCGTCAGAATTTTTATGTTTCTACTGACATCTTATATCTCCTTAATACCTACATTTTTTTATCTCTCCATCTTATTCAATAACACAAACGAAGTACTAATAAAAGCTAATTTTTTTTCAGGTCTCCGTCCGCCGCCCCTCCGCGCGCCGATGGCCCCGCCCATGCGGCTGGTGCCGCCCGGACCGCCCCCAGGGCCACCGGGGCCTCCGCCCGGTCCTCCACCCGGACCGCCTTCAGGTAAAACTTCGCAAAAAATATATTTCTAGGTAAGCGTGCTCTATCGTCGACCACATCATCGCTTACCATCGGGTGAGATAGTGGTCGAACGCGAGCCTGTCTGATCCCATTGCAGGAGAATTTATGCTCCGTATTAAAACAACAAGGAACCTTATAGGGTTCCCCAAGTTCGTCCGTCCGTGCGCGGATTACTCCTACACATCTTTCGGAGTGTTGATGCTATGAAGCTGTAATTTTTGGTACGTTTATAGGTATTAATCATGCCTACAAAATTGTTAAACAATTTTTTCGTCATGGTTGTCATTTTCATGGTTCGTAACAACGAAAATGGGCTCGAAATCAAATTCCAAGTTGACGCTAGTGATGCAAATTGTCTTGACTTGGGATTGGTGTCATTTTCATGAATGGGAGCTACGGAATCCTTTACTAAGCTATTTAAAGCATTTTGAACTTAGGTAGAGTGACTCTTGGGATGCTATAGACTAACCATAATGAGACATGCTGCAGATTTATGTAAAATCGTCGGTTCAAAAGCTGTACTATAAAACATGTTCCCGTTCCGCAGGGCTGGGCGGGCTGGCGCGCGGCATGCTGCGGCCGCCGGGCCCGCCGCCGGGCGCGCCGCCGCGCCTGCTGCGGCCGCTGGTGCCGCCGCCGCCGCCCAAGCCGCACCCGCAGCTGTCCGTGCTGCAAGCGGCGCCGCAACTCATCACCAAGAAGGATGCACAACAGGGTCAGTATTTTTTTCTTTTTAAATATCCGTGATCCCTCTCCTCGGCCAGTATTTACCGTGCGAGACCAATGCGCGTTGGTAGATGGTCAATCAATCTGCTTAGCATTATTCCAATTACTTTGGGGTCCTCTTGCAGTCTAACCGCATGCAGTTTTAGACTCGATGAGACCTACTAAAATACTGGTACTCAGATGCATGCATCCGAGTACCAGTATTTTACATAAAGCGTCAGTCTATCTGACCCTTACAATCCAGCAAGTGGGTAAAACCACACCCCTTTGTGAGGTTGGTAGATGGTACTGTCTGTTTCGTTAAAATGTTTTCCTTCACCGTTTTAAGAGGAGTCAAATGATTATGATGTTGACTTAGGACATATTATTGCGAATTTTTAGTTAAGACACTTGACATTAAATGAATTTGTTAATGACGGTGATATTTTTTTTTGACTTATGTTTGTTTTTTTTATTATTATAATTAATTCTATTTGCATTGTTGACATTTTCTATTTATTTTATTATTGTACCTAATGATTGGCATGCCGTAAGGTAAAATGTAGCTGATCTTATGTGTTTGTGTAAGTTATCTTATATTGTACCTACATTTTGAGCAAATAAACATCTGATTCTGAAATAAAATTATTCAAAAGCAGTGCAGTGCCTGGAAACAGTGAATTACGACAAGTAACTCAAGGCCTTTCCTACTGGGGCCAAGTGGCCAGCAAGCAAGTGCAAGCGCAAGCAAGCGGCAAGTGGTCGTTGTGTGTGGTATAAGTGGCCAGGTCAACACTGGTCACAGCTTTTTGGCACAAATCAATAGTTGAAATAATAGGGTATTTTACTAAAAAAATCTGATTAGTCCGTCAGATAGATATTCAAAAAATATTAAACACGTATTTTTTCTTTTTTCGCGTAAACAAAAGATGAAGATGATATAGTGCCACGATGAGATGATAAAACACGCGTGACGTCACTATGATGGTACAATTTTACCAAGCCACATGACGTCACGCGTGTCTTCAACGCGCTGTATCGTCTTCATTTTTTGTTTACGTGAAAAAAGTAAAACTACGTGTCCAATATTTTTTTAAAATCTATCTGACGGACTAATTAGATTTTTTTAGTAAAATACCCTATTGTGATTTGTAGCAATCGGTGAGGTTTATGTAAAATGGTTTGATTATGTACTGTCTACTTACATTTTACTCGACGCTATAAGAACCGTGTTCGGCGTTGACTATGCCATCTGGTGTTGCATATTCGAAACTTAAACGTTAAGAATACTTGACATTGACGCTTCTGTGCTGTGTTCATTCCTACACGCTCCGTTTAGGAGAACGAGCACGAAGTAGATTGCCATCTAGCATCGCAATTTCTAAACTTATAAGTAAAATGTATTTGATAATGATACTTCTGTGCTGCAACCTATAAGTTCCAGCAATGCGATTCTGTAAACATGTCAAAGTGAAGGGTTAGCTGGAGTGATCACGAAGTGAGCTGTCAATCCATGTAATCAAGATGGAATGACAGCTAGTGAGCTGTCATTCCACCCTAGCCTTCACTCCGACATGTTTATAGAATCGACCGGCTGCACGCTCCCTGTCGCTGTAAGTTCACGTTCGAAACAATACACTGCGCTCCAAAACGCTAAATAATACCAACAGCAAAGGTCGATCTTCGAGGTTAAGAAACGCTTGCCGAGGCTATTTATGGGATGGGTGACCATTCATTACATACCGGTATTCGCTACTCGCTGGTACCCCTAAATCCGGCTAGCTTGGAAGCCAACCTCAACTTCATCAGGAAAAGGCTAGACAGACTGATAGAAAGTAGTCATCATCATCATCATAACAGCCGAAAGACGTCCACTGCTGGACATAGGCCTCCCCCAAAAGGGGGTGTTTGCCATAATCACCACGCTTGGCAGGCGGGTTGGCGATCGCAGTGTATGGTGTTGTGTTTTACAGAAAACGCTGCTGCCCATTCTCTGGTGAGTCCCTTAGTCGCCTCTTACGATACCCACGGGAAGTGATGGCATGGTATTATTATTTTACGGCACCATACGGCACCGGCCGACACCATACGGCAAGATTGAAAGTAGTGAACAAATGAATAACAACCGCCACCTTAGTACATCTTAGTTTCGGTGCGCACGTTAAGCCGTTGGTCCTGCGCCACATATCTCTGGTCGTGTCGGGTTGCCGTCCCTGAGGAATATGAGAGAGATAGAAGAAAAAAAGCTATAATATGAGTTGAGATTGGCAGCCTTGCCCGAAATCGGTCAGGAGAACTATACTATACATCCCAGCATGTTGTCTTCTATTCATCTTCTTCATTTACAGAAATTAATCTTTTAAAAATTATTTCGTTCTAGGTGCCACAATCAGTGCCAAACCGCAGATCCGGAATCTTTCAGCAGACGTCACAAGATTCGTGCCCTCCGCATTGCGAGTCAAACGCGAAGACAAGAAGGCTAAGCCGGGACTCAAATCCGGATCCATTCAGCGGACGGCTGACATACCCAAACAACTGCCAAGCAAGGATGATGCTTACATGCAGTTCATGAAAGAAATGGAGGGGCTGCTGTAGTGAGTTATTAGACTGGTATAGGTCAATTAAAGTGGTGTCATTTCCATCTTTAAGCAACTCGTATGCAAGTTTCAATTCATTGCGGGACACGATCGAGCGATTGATCACGTTAAACCTCGGTAGCCCGCAATGTAATGCAAGCTGGTTACAGGTGGAAACGTGGTCTAGTATTCAGCGATGGCAAATTACATTAATGTGTTCGTATTACGTGACAGAGTGAGATAGCAATACAGGAAATAACTGGTAGCCGGAGTTGACCAATAGCTATATTCGTGACATTCTAAGAAGTCGGATTTCACAGCTGAGTAGCGGTAGAAGATCGCTTGACCACTAAGTGCGAAAGAAATTTATTTTCATGTCTCTTTCATACTTATGTTGTATCCAGTGTTGAGCAGTATTTGAATTACTTGTAATTAAAATACAAATTCGTATTTGGTATTTAATTTCAATTACTTGCTTAAAATGTTATTTGTAATTCGCATTTCAAATACCTGATGCCGAGGTATTTTGTAGTTAGTATTTCAAATACTTATGGTTTCAAAATATATTTTAACTTTTGTATTTCATTTATTTTGTCATTTGTATTTCAATTAAAGCAAAGCATGTATTTTGCCCAGCCCTGGTCGTGCCCTGCTGTCAAATCCGAATTGCTTAGATTGTCAGGAATATAAGCTAAGTTAGGTAGCTACAGCAGTCATTTTTAACCCTTAAACGCACACCCTGTGTTCTAGCGCGGGTTGCGAATGTTAAGGTTCAAATTTCAAATAAAAATATATGAGATAACGACCTTGAAGTGACTGTCCAGTTTAGTGGTCATTTTGTAGGAGCCTTCCTATAAGGGGTTAATGTCTACCTCTTCTAACAACGAAATATATCAGGATTGAGAATAGAATAGAATGCTCTGTAACAGCTGTTAAACTTCAAAAGTACATAATGATATTGTGTACAAAAAGTTTTTTGTAATATATGTATGGAAACTTTGTCTCTGTCATTTCTGACCTAGACTAGAGTCAAGAGCAAACCAAAAAAACCGAAGTGATTAAACTGCTATTGGACAAAATTTTTCCGGTTGAGTTATCTTACTAAAGAACGCTATTGAAGCCTCGCGATCTAAGTTTGTAAATATTATGTTAAGGTAGTAAATATGGATGAATAAATTGATTGAAATGTTTGTGATCTCGTTTTTACTCACAACTAGCTGTTACGCGCGGCTTCGGCGACGAATATTGGGTTTTTAACTTTAATCTGAAAAGTTCAATAAACTGCTTAATTTTATTTCTCTATACCTACATAAACCGAACTGCATTATCTATATTTACACAAGATTTTGTTGAATAACACTAAAAATACCCAGAAAAACAACCTACCTACCTATTTATACTATAAAGATATACCATACGTGCTCGATTCATAAAAACAACACGTAAAGACGCACTTTAAACTAAGATTATTATGTTTTAAAACGTGACAAATTTATCTCTAATGTATACTCAAGTAATTGGCTCGTGAAAAAGTAAATCTATGTTTGAGTTATTGAACATAACGGGAACTTAGTACTCAGGAAAACAAACACTAATATCAACCAAACTTTCTCACATATATTTATGCCTGCGGCTGTGCGTGAAATTTAAAAATTGTTCCATGGGAACCTACTACTGGAATAAATAGTATCCTATGCCGTAGTCGTCCAAGATATTTTCTACCTGTGTCCATCATCATCTATTCAGCCGAAAGACGTCCCGAAATCATTATTAAATGTTATTTTTGCTGGGCGGCATTCGGGAAACTGCGTGATAACTTTGAATCGTCGATCCCACAATTCCTTATGTCCAGGGTCTATAACCAATGCGTCCTTACCGTAATGACTTACGGAGCCGAAACGGGGACACTAACCACTGGTCTGTTTCACAAATTCAAGGTTGCTCAGCGTGCAATGGAGAGAGCAATGCTAATGATGGATAGAATTCGCAACGAAGTCATTCGCCAGAGAACTAAAGTTACTGACATTGCGCGTAGAATCAGCATGCTGAAGTGGAAGTGGGCCGGCTATGTCTGTAGGAAGACTGACAGACGGTCCATGGAGCAGACATGTGTTAGAGTGGAGACGGAGACCGCGTTTGGGCAAACGTAGTGAGGGACACCCTGCGCTGCGGCACAATGGATCGATGATTTGAAGAAGGTGACTGGCAGCAGGTGGATGCGGACTGCTCAAAACCGGGATGTTTGGCGCTCTTTGGGGAGGCATACGTTCAGCAGTGGACGGCAATTGGCTGATATGATGATGATGAGGGCCTTTTAAATAGAATGTTCACTTAAAAATCAAAAATACACAAAGTTAAAGTCGAGCTTGAGTTGCTGGCGTTGGAAATATTGATAAAATTATATTGAGGAAACTTTCCTGTTTACTAAGAGTTTTACATACCTATTAAAAACCACATTGTCATGATAAAAACTGTCCACCCGTCGTAGTGACGGGTTATCAGCTAGAAAAATATGTTCCATCTTGTCGTAACCAGGTCACGTGCTGAATATCGAATCATAACATCACGCCTATATCCCAGAAGGGGTGGGCACAGGTGTATAGGGAACTTGCTCGGCGTTTGACTATGCCATCTAGTGTTGCATATTCGAAACTTTAACGTAAGAATACTTGACGTTGACGCTTCTGTGCTGCCACCTATAGTTCCTGCACGCTCCCTTTAGGGGAATGCACGAAGTAGACTGCCATCTAGCGCTGCATTTTCGATACTTCTAAGTAAAATATATTTGACAATGACACCTCTGTGCTGCACGTTCCCTATACCACAGTTTTTGCTAGTTGTGTCCGGGGTCCAGTACCTTATAAGGAAGCGGAAGAGCTTGTTGGTATTAACCCTTTGAATAACAGTCACATATACATATATGTGACAAACGAAATCAGACCCTGTATGCTAACGTCACGCTTGCCGAGGTAGGTCTATGGATGGATGACCATCTTAACGTACCGGGATTCCTCCGTGCCTCGGAAAGCACGTTAAGCCGATTTCCGGGCGTTATTTGGAGATCTTAGGCAGTCCTAACGGATTGTCAGAAGCCAGATATCTGACACTAGTTTTGCCAAAAAGTACCGTGTTATCCGTTTAATGGGTGGAGGTCTGGTAGGCAGCGGCTCCACGTTGAATACTGGTATTCAGTTGAATCCGGTTTGACTGGGAGCCAACCCCAATTTAGTTGGGAAAAGGTAAGGTAAGGTAGATGATGATAGTAACATCTTAAATATCACTTTGAGCTATTGGTCCGAAAAATAAACTTCACACATTAAGACTACGTGACAAAATACCTTGACTGCTAAAACATAACCCTTCTTTTTGGCTTTGCCCAAGTTGGATGAAAATACGGTGAATTCGTCGCTTGGGGTGGGGGGTACGCTGATGTGAATTTGCTCTGGCGTTAGATCTAATAGAATCGCTTCATTTAACTAGCCTCGTTCAGTGCAAGCGATTATATTGGTTTTTAACAAGCACATCCCTCGCTACGCATCCTCGCACATCTCTGGTGGAAAGCAGCCTGCCAATTACTGAGACCTGCTTTAAAGAAAATGTCTGCCTTAGCCCTTAGTTGTGTTAAGATATCGATCTTTCGAAAAAAGTATTCATCGTCGTCATTTCAGCTGAAAGACGTCCACTGCTGGACATAGTCCTCCCCCAAGCGTCACCACAATGACCGGTCCTGCGCGTCTCGCATCGTCATTGGTCCACCTTGTGGGAGGCCTTCCTACGTTATTGCGTCTTCCGGTACGCGGTCGCCACTCCAGAACTTTTCGGCCCCATCGACCATCTGTTCTGCGATTAATGTGCCCTGCCCACTGCCACTTTAGTTTGGCGATCCTTCAGGCTATGTCGGTAACCTTGGTTCTCTTGCGGATATCATCATTCCTGATTCGATCAAGCAAGGAAACCCCAAGCATTGCCCTATCCATTGCCCTTTGAGCGACTTTAAGCCTTCTGATGAGGCCCATACCCAGAGGCGAAAGGTGTTATAAGATTGGTTCATCAAAATTAATAAGCAATTTATCTGCTATCTTATTTTTTACATGACTTCCATATTTGTCTACGTAATGTTATTTACGATTTCTGGATGAGTCAGGGTTTTTCGAGACGTCAAAAACATTCATGCTAGGCCTTTAGTTCGGTGTTTGTCTTGATTAGGTACCTACCTTTCACGATCGTTGCGTCCATTTCTACAACGCGAAGACGAGATCGGGTTTGCCATACAAATGAACGTGACGATCATTTACTAGCGCGGTGATCGAATGTATTTCACTCACTGAATTTCTAATCGTTGAGCTTATTTTACGCAAGCTCTGCCCTTTTGTCAAAGTAGCAATCTGCGGATTGTTGAGTAGGTATACCTACTTATCAAGCTCTTATTATGATTGTCTCAGGACTATTGAGAGATAACCAGTTGTTACTACAGTTTTTAATAATTATCTACCAAAACAAGTGATAAGAATATTATTCGCTTGTTTTTGTAGATTGCTGGAGATCGATCCAAAATAGGTACCTATACGGCCTATACCTACCTATTATGGCGAGTGGAGACTGTTTTTTTAGGTACCTAAGAAGATATATGTCTAGTGGGCAATTCTACAATTTTTAACCCGTGAGGTACCGAGCATGCAAGACAATCGAAAGACAATACAACAAGGACCGTAAGCCCCAATTGGGGCAAAATGGTATTTACCATTTGGCCCCAATTCGGGCTTACGGTCCTTGAGAGGGCAACGTGCGCATACGCATTTCAGTCGCAATCTGTTAAAAATGTTGGAAATGGAGGCTTTTTTGTCGGATTGTGACTGACATGCGAATGCAAACCACCTGTAAAGCCCTTTTATAAACACTTTTGATTGAACCATTTATGCTTAGTTTAAATACTGCGTAGCAGATTCTTTATTGTTTACAGAGAATTTCGGTGTATTTTTTTTTTGTGAATAAGCCTGCTTGTCTTGTTTTTGGTAACATTTACCAGTCAATAGGTTACCAGGGCAAGTCAAAAATAAAACAAGTACCTAATATAATCGCAATTTTATTTATTTTGTGATTGTTAAAACTCATAATAAACATTTACAATTATTATCTTAGGTATAATGTTACAACTACTAATATGTAATAGGTAACTTACTATAAAATATTAAAATTGGTGGGTAATGTCATTTAAAGCAGTATTTTCACGGGTAAAAAACTTAAGAAAAAGGTTTAATAGACAATATAAATAAAGCTTATAATACCAGACCGTCAATATTGATTTGTAACGCCCAAGGAAAATGTAAAAATCTCACGGTGGAAGCTTAAGTGAAGTGAATATGAAGTGAGTTGTCAAACCATCCAAACAAGGGGAATGACAGTTCACATCAAGCTCACTCCACCTCAGTTTTCAAGGTCAGATGTTTACAGAATAGACCGGCTGTATAGACCGGCATTCATACTAATTCCATAGTTTCGATAAAATCACAAATAACCCTCATAACAGTTTCTTCCAGTGAAAATTCGACTTAACCGTGTTCTCTTTAAAGCTAATTTGACTTAAAATTACTGAGTGCAAACAAGTGTCGTCCTAATAGAAAGTGTTCATCGCGCGAATACTATTAATGCTAATCGGCTTATGCTATTCGGCGTCGCCGCACCGAAGTCCGAAAGGGGCGCCTTCTGATTTTCCCGTACAAGTGAATGCGAGTGAATGTGAACGTTTTCTTTTAAGGCATCACCACGAACTTACTGACCATACCTCCAGACTAGGTAGGTAGGGACTGAGTAATAAGCACATCGACTTCGAAAACACCAATAAGTATTTACGTCTCCGATTAACTAACTTAAATATTGTGTAAAATTGCAAAAGAGCTTCTGTTTTTCGACTACATTAAATAATTTAACTAACTTGTGATAATACGCAATCTTCCTCTAAATTTATAAATTGTGCAATAAATTAACACATTTTCATTAGTTCCGCTGCGGAACAAGCCTTCATACAACATGTCTTTACTAAACGTTCTCTATGTGCCCATTTTTCTGCAACCATTTCTCTTGAAACTGAAGGCACGAAGACTTCCTCTGCAACAAAAAAAAAGTTATATAAGTAACTGCCACTAACTAACGAGTCCGAGAGCCTGGTAACACTTGCGTTTCCTACAATCACCAAACCGTAAACGAAAGGTGATCCGAACTATGGTGCTATTCTTAAAAAAAACACCGCGAAAATTCAAATGAAGTGAGCTGTCAACACCTAGCTTGAGGAGGAATGACAGTTCACTTCACGCTCACTTCATCAAAGTATTCATTATGAGATGTTTACAGAATAGACGGGCTGTTCACGGGCTAATATATCTTTTTTTGCTACGACTCGTATCTCGCGTTGCTGTCGTAGACTGCAGCCCGGGTTGTTGCGGAATTTGTTCGAAAGAGTCACCGCGGCCCTAGAACACAAAGGACATTAGGAAGAACACGGATGGGTTTTAGTCAGTGAGAGTCTGACACCCCTTTCTGCTCCGCCCAGAGCGGGAGGAGTCATTTGATGATTTCCGATCCTTAAAAAAAAAGAAAGGCTGTAGCCGGGCTACGTAGACAGTTCACATAGTCCTACAGGCTTTCTAAGGTTTGAGTAAGTAGTAAGAAGAAATCAATTTTTATTAAGAGAACTTCTGAGTCTTTTTCTCCCCAAAAGATTTTACTAGGGGCCATTTTTCAATAGTTATATGACCAAAGTACTAAAGTAGTCCTGATAATAAAAATTGCTCGTGTATTGAAAATTATGTCAGTTAAGTCATATTTATTATTCAGGTTTCATAAGTTATTTGACTATTCTACAAAAATTCTACGCAGTACGTCTACCATGAGTTTTATCAATCTACTAGTTGACCCGCGCAACTTCGTCTGCTTTGCTCCTATTGATCTTAGCGTGATGATATATAGCCTTCCTCGATAAATGGGCTATCTAACAATGAAATAATTTTTCCAGTAGTTCCTGAGATTAGCGCGGTCAAGCAAACAAACAAACTCTCCAGCTTTATATATTAGTATAGATATAGATACTCGGTAGCGACTGTAGTTAAAAATATGTATGAAAACTTGTATAAAACAAGTTTCTAATTTATTTTTTTACTTAGTTGTTGACTAAAGTTTTACTTGCAACTTGCTTCCTTGTTAGTTTACAACTTAAACAAATAAGTTAGATTTTTTTTTTAAGTTTTCATAAAAAAAATTAACTACAGTCGCTAGCGAGTATAGATTGATAAAACTTATGGTAGACGGACAGGTAAACTAAATTGCTTGTGTTTGAATCATTCCATGTCAGTTACAAATAACTGTATGTCAGCTTTACACTAGTTGCTGTTACCATTCATCATTAATACCTAAGTCAAGATAAAATCAACTAGGTACGAATTCAAGGTATCGACCTACAAACTACAATATAAATCCTAGAATTTGTTTTTATTCATAGGCAAGGACTTAGATTATTATTGATATAAGATTAGTTAATGTAAGCAACTATTTGCTATTAACTTGACATATTTGCTGATTCATGACACTTGACAGTTATTGATCTGAGGGCTAGTGTTATTTCAAGTAATATTATTTCAAAGGAAAACCTATTTGTACAATTATTTATCCATAGGTAGTTTAAGCGCCTGATTCTTAGAAATATTGACCTATTGGAATCATGTTCGCGTTGTTGTGATTTGCTATTAATACTTTTAAGTCAACTAGTCAACATTATGTTCGTCAGTTCTTGACCTCGTTCGCATGATGGAAAGCGATGGATAAGGTCTAGGTATTAGAATGGGTGAACCCATAAAATGCCTCCGATTCTCTCTTAATTTGAAGGCCGATGGGTCATAGGTGGTGAGGAACACAGGCTCTGGTAAAGAGTTCCACTGTTCAATACCTACTTTAGCTGTGCGCATCTATGCTTTCTATCTTTATTACTAACATAATAAAGCTGAAGAGTTTGTTTATTTGAACGCGCTAATCTCTGGAACTGGTAAGTCGGATTTGGAAAATTCTTTTTGTATATGATAGCCACATTCATAAGGAAAGCTATAGGTATGCTATACGGGATATGCGCGTACGAAGTTGCGTGCAAAAGCAAGTAATAATAATGGAGAAGAAGCACTGAATACAAATTGCGAAATAAAAATTAGTTATGTTTGTTACTGCTGCTTTACGTGGGTAGGTACCTATATGTAGATCATAATAGTTGGTCAACTAAGCAAAACACGGATGTAATTACAATCAGTCATTCTTCACTCTCATCTGTACGACATTTAATAATCTACGATAAACTAGGTCCATTGCGTCAATAGAATCACATCTTTCTACATCACATTAACACCCTTTTGTACAGTCCACAGCAAATACCTACGAAAAAACGTAGCAAAAACACTGCAAATACACAGCACGTCATGTTTTTAAATAATTTGTAGTTTCTAAGAAATCGAATCAAATTCGAACAGCAAAAGTAGGTACCTAGTCAGATATTGTGACATCTTCCCTCCAATAGGTACCTATTGTCTTCAAATTTATCAATAAATATTTTTAAACAACCATTGTCAGTTGGCATGTACCATATTTGCTATAAATGTGTATGCTGAATTATAAAACTGCTCACGACGACGATCTGAAAACTTGTAGGTAATGAAATTTTCAACGGGTTTCGCGAAACACGAAAAAAAAATCGAAAAGTCTTAACTAGTTCTGCTATTTCATTAAACGCGAGATTCAAATCGCCTTTTCCGAAAACACTAAAGATGATCAGCTAGGCTAGCTGATCATCTGACCGATTCTTAAACCAAACTACTCTGCTAGTCTATTGTGTCATGTCAACGCCTCACCGTGTAAACTTAGGTGGAGTATGAAGTGAAATGTCATTCCATTTTGTTTTTATGGATTGACAGCTCACTTCATGTTCACTTCACGGTGAGAGATTTATACCCAACCTATTCTGACAACGTCTCAGCGTGTACAATTAGACAGAATGAGCGTGAAGTGAACTGTCATTCCATTTTGTTAGTATATATTGACAGTTCACTTCATGTTCACTTCACCTAAGATTACACGGTGAGAGATTAGCATAATCGCACTGCAAATTGAGGAAGGTATTATCGTGGAAATACGATTCACGGGATTCTGCACCGACACAGATATTAGGTAGGTATAGTACCGAAGTAACTTTGAATATTTAGCACTGTGGGCACCTAAATTGCTTAGCCACTTCTGAAGCTGACTATACCTATTACATAAAATACATAATTACTTACCGGAAGAGTAGTCGCCGTATCTAGGGCACAAGACGTCGATCACAGCGTAAGTCAGCATCTTCATACACGTCAGTACGGAGACATCACTGTTTGTGGATGTAAGGATGTGGCAGGAAGCCATGTGCTCGCTCAGGGTGATCATCAGGACCAAGGTTATGAGGAGGAAGTATTTGCCTTGCATGTTGTTGGTGAGCTGCAAAGAAATAAATGTCATTAATTATTTCATAGTTTTGAGACAATCACGTTAAGCCGACGTTAAATAAATTCGGATAATTGTGTCAAAAGGGTAAGAGGCTTTTACAGGGATCCGTAATCAACAAGGAACCCTTATGGTTTCGTCATGTCCGTCTGTCTATCTGTCTGTTCGCGGTTTAGCTCAGAGACGCTTAGCATTAGAAATTAGGAATTTGGTACCCATACCAAATTCCAAATTACTACTAATCTATTACTCTATTACTTTACTTATCATATAAAGCTGAAGAGTTTGTTTGTTTGCTTGAACGCGCTATCCTCAGGAACTATTGGTACGATTTGAAAAATTCTTTCAGTGTTAGATAGCCCATTTATCGAAGATAGGCTATATATCATCACGCTAAGACCAATAGGATCGGAGCAGACGAAGTTGCGTGGGTCAACTAGTACGTACATACATATAATCATTCCCACCCTACACCATAGTATAAATATCTTTACCGTGTCTACACAGCGCGCGGCCCGACACGCACTTGGCCGGTTTACCTAATTTTTAGAATCGGAACCCTTATAGGATCACTCGGGTGTCTGTCTGTCTGTCTGTCTGTCTGTCCGTCTGTCACAGCCAGTTTTCTCCGGATCCTCTGGACCGATTCTGTTGAAATTTGGTACACATATGGACTTCTATGACCCAAACACGGACGCGTTACAAAAATTGGTAAATTTTTAGTATGGGGATCATACTAGAAAATTAAAAACAAAATATTTTTTAACAATAGCGTGTGACATATCAAATGAAAGGGCTTACTGTGAGGGTTTTAGTTATATTTCTTTCATAATTTTAAATAAATGGTTTTGAAGTTATTCAATAAATTAGACGAAAAATGACCATTCCCCCCCATTATCTCCGAAACTGCTGAGCCTAAAATTTTGAAAAAAAATGGAGATAATAGATCTTTACCTAAAGATTAGAGGAAAACCTATTAGAAGTCTGTAATGTCAAAATAACATGTCAAAAAAATTAAATTCGTTCGGAACCCTTAGCACGCGAGTCCGACTCGCACTTGGCCATTTTTTTTA
Source organism: Lacanobia wlatinum (assembly GCA_947578705.1). Lineage (NCBI taxonomy): Eukaryota > Metazoa > Arthropoda > Insecta > Lepidoptera > Noctuidae > Lacanobia > Lacanobia wlatinum. The sequence goes on from OX388039.1 coordinate 17,892,509, forward strand.
TTAGGTACGAATTTGCCAGTAAAAGCAACTTTATCCTATACCTGCAAAATTTTATGCACGTGTTTTTGAAATGAAAAAAATGAAATGAAATGATTTCCCATTCCTATTTCCCATTCCATTCCATTCCCCATCATCCATTCCACTATCCATTCCATCCATTCCATTTTTTTTTCCATTTTCCCTTTCCATTTTTTTTTCCCATTTTTTTTTTTGGTTTTTCCCATTACCTAAATACTTTATCCTCATACTCCCACCAATACGCAAAAAACGTTTCGGGAATACTTTTGTTGTGCGTACCTATAGCTAAGGAATGGAATTCCCTGCCGCAGTCTGTTTCCTGATAGCAACAACCTGGGGGTCTTTCAAGTCAAGATTGAATTGGTTAATTTACTTCTAGGCAAGCGTGCTCCATCGTCAAACAAATCATTGCTTATCAGCTGATACAGTGATCAATCGTGAGATTATCAAGTCATCATCTGCCTAGCCTTTCCCCAACTATATTGGGGTCGGCTTCCAGTCAAGCCGGATTAATCTGAATACCAGTATTTTACATGGAGCAGCTGCCTACCAGACCTCCACAACCCATTAACTGGGTAACACGGTACTTCCTGGCAAGACTGGAGTCCGATTTACTGGCTTCTGACTATCCGTAACGACTGCCAAAGATCTACAAATGATAGCCGGGACCAACGACTTAACGTGCTTTCCGAGGGACGGAGGAAACTCGGTATGTTAAGATGGGCACCCATCCACAGACCAACCTTGGCAAGCGTAGCTTAACATTGAAGATCGGCCCGTGCGGCTGTTATTATCGAGCCACAAGCTCCTCACGAGATTATCAATTATACGGGTGTAAATCAACTAGATATGGTATCAATTAAAGGCAAAGAAATGAGAATGAAGACCTCATAGTTTTCTTGTAGCCTGGAATACTTAATACCGCTTCTGCTTACAAACAAATCTCACACAAGCAGGAACAGTCAAATACCGAAAAAAATATCGTATGCCATAGGTCAAACAAATATAAGTTAGGTGTTGGTTCCCGTTGGGGCGGGAATTGATCCCGCGACATAGCAGCCGATTATCTGCATACTAATGTGATGGGGCAGCAAGTACTTAAGTATTTCATATTCCCCTAAGCAGAAATATAGATAGCTAAAAGGAATATATATGTATAGTGTTTTTAAAAAATGAATGGTTTTTTAAATTACTTCATCATTATTTTTGATTGACCAAAATAAAGCAACGGTTTGAACAATTTGTTACTTTTCCCTCGTGCAGAAAGGAAGGCCACAGAAAAAATATGAAAGGAATATCCATTGATATCCAGTGAGGCATTATTTTTTTTATTGGGACTAGCCCGCCACTCATTCCCAACAGGGAAGAACTAAAGAAGAAACATGTTACGTTACGCCGAACACAAGCAACATGGGTATAGGGCAGGGAGATGATGATGCGAGCATAATCGAACGACGTAATTACAAAAATAAAGGACGACGACAGAAAAAGGCGAACAGAGAAAATAGTAACAAAAACACAGGACTCACCTAACGACTTACAGGGATCTCGAGACAGCTTCAATATAATAACACTCCGCAGATGTATCCTCATCTAATGGAAGGAAAATAAATAGCCCCAGCCTTTTTATACTCGCTCACTACACAAACAAGTCCCTAATAAAATTCTAGGAGCGTAAACAATTTTCTCGACGCGCAAACTTTAATAACTAATTATAATTTCCACGTTAAACAAACTCATAAAATTCTGCAGACCGTATTTTTGTCACAGGGTGATCGCTTACAAAGTTACAAAACATTAATGAGCCTGTCAGCTAGGCTAGCACCCAAATTAAACCGTAAACATGTTGTTATAAATAACCCGAGCATAGTTTATCGGTAACTACGTTTTTATCTAAATAAATGAATGACCTATGTCACTTAAATCTGTATATAAAAACTTGTGTAACTTAAGTTTGTTTATTGTAGTCACGTGCGTCTGCCAATCACCACCCTCTTGCCTTGGAACCCTTTCTGAAGTTTTATAGAAAGTAATAAGAAGTTTATAAATAAAATATGAAAGAAATCTTTTTATAATCATTCATCCAGTTTGGACGTAGTTCGACCTTCATTAGCATCTCATTCATGGACCAGAGATGTAAACTCGACGCGTCTCGCTTCAATATTTTTGCACGCATGAGCTTTATACTCCGACGTGTTGTTTGCTACAACTGATTACGTTTTTAATGAGTTACATTATTGACAAATTAAACTAATCGTAACCTCATTATTTTTATTTGTAGTTTGACAAAAACAAGCGGTTAGTAACATTTTGGAACATTCCATGATTTCGCGTGTCTGTGCAACGTCTGAAAAGTGGTCAACTTTAGGTACCTATCTAGACATTCTTGTTTAGGCACCATACATTCTGTGTGAGCCTGTAAGGTACACGTGTCTTAATTACGAGGAAGTTGCAGCTTAGCAACTGCGTTAATTGATTAACTTCTATTTCCGTAACAAACAAATGCCGCACATATGAATAAACAGAAAACAATTAATTTATCGTTTCGACTGCGGAACTTTAGATACCTACATTTTTATAGGTCATTTCAAACAGTATTTCTTTATATTTTTGGCTCAAATGTGGGCTGGCAATGTTTGCGGATGTATAGTTTTAGTGCAAGTCGTTGTTCCACTTTAAAGAGTCAAAACTTACAACATAGGTTTTGTTATTCACAGTATCTTTTGGCCTTATTTTTCAACGAAATGCTGTTCATTCATGCTCTGTGAACAATTACTATTTAAAATACCGATTGAAATTCTAGATCCATTGCTACATGAGTTTAAAAATTCGTCATTTCAACCAGCCAGGTTCAAGAAAAAACTTTATAAATCTGTCTTTACAGCAGGACGTTTAAATATCACTTGCACAACACTAAAACATCGCCACTACACGTTGTACCTACTGTTTTTCTATGAGCCTGCAAGCCGTAAGGTTCCCTCAGCAGGCAACCTTCACAGTAGCTTGGAATCTTCTACCGTCACATGATATTCCCACATTATCTCTGTCATCCTCTCCTACCAAGCCTCGATAGGTACCGTGCACAGCGTTGACTATGCCATCTAGTGTCGCATATTTGAAGTTTTAAGGGTCAGAATACTTGACATTGACGCTTTTGTGCTGCCACCTGTAGTTCCTGCACGCTCAGTTTAGGGGAAAGTGCGCGAAGTAGACTGTGCCATCTAGCGTAGCTATTTCGAGTTTTATACTTGTTATATACTTGACAGTGACATTTTTGTGCTGCCACGTGTCTGCACGCTCCCTATAAGTGAAGCAATTCTATTCTATTTTAGACGCCTCTTCAAGTTACCACCATAAGGCTGCGTTTTCACCAGAGATGTGCGTGGATGCGTAGCGGGGGATTTGTTTGTTAAAAAAAGTGTAACCGACTTCCAAGCAAAACACTACAAAGAATAAAATAACCTTAATTTCGGAAGTCGGTGATTTTGGTTTGTTTTCTTTGTTATTTAACACCGACTTCCGAAATTAAGGTTATTTTATTCTTTGTAGTGTTTTGCTTGGAAGTCGGTTACACATTTTTGTAAAAAAAAAATATTTTTCACTTTTAAGTGTTGATACTTACACGACGTCTTTGTCAACGCAAAAATTGAAATAAGCAAAAATGCTCATAAATTAAAAACTACTGGATAAAACTGAATACAAATTTTATGGGACCAAATGACAAGTATGCTGCATCGAACTAAAAAATAATAACAGAATCAGAAACCTCGGAGTAATCTGTGTACATACATAAAAAAAAGAATACCCACCGAATTGAGAACCTCCTCCTTTTTTGGAAGTTGGTTAAAAACAATAGAATCGCTTTATTTACTCGCTCAGCGCAAGTGATTTGATTGGTTCTTAACAAACACATTCCTCGCTACGCATTCTCGCACATCTCTGGTGGAAACGCAACCTAAGGGTCTTTATTAATTTTCACAGCACCATCACGAAAACTTCAAATTATTTACCATGCAAACCTAACCTAAAGTACGTCATTCTAACCCGCGAGCGGCTCCCGTCGGCCTCCGATGCTAGGTGCAGCGAGCGCAGTCAAAATGGGGTTCCAAATGAAAATCAGTACAATATTTTTGCCCAGCGTGGCCTGGAGGCACAGCTTCGGACGCGCGACCTGCACCTGGCAGTGGGGTTTTCTCGCAGTAGGTAGGTGTGAAAAGTAGGGTATGCTCCTCAGGGATAAAGGTGTCTTTGCCTTGGGCTAGCTTGAATTCCTCGCTGCATTCAGGATTCTTGTATTAACTCCCGCGCTTCGCCCGTGACATAAGACACTGCTTTATGCCCTCGGTGCATAATCTAATATTAGATACTTTATTTGCTGTGACTGCGAAGACACCGTAAAGTCGTTGAGAGATAACTGCTTACACGTGGCTTTCATGCACCCAACCTGTGCACTGTGCCCAGATATTTGGGGAGAAATTCATCGGAATGGTCCAGTACTCCAGTATCTAAACATTGTACCTACTTAATTAAACAAAGTAATGCAATTTGTTGCAATAGTTCATAGAGATACTTAATACTGATACAGGAAAAACGTTCAGGGATCAGACGTGAAAGGAAAGAGCCAGGGACAAATGCCTCTTCAACTTGGAAGTAGGTTTTCCCGTTTAGGCAGGTACTATTTATTACTTACAGTACAGACGGTATGAAGGTCTACCAGGCTATAGTTCGCAGCAGGTGGCGATCTGTAGTTTCTGCCTGTGCCCATGGGAAAAAGATGTATGTTTGTTGGAAATAACGTTATTTAAAAAAAAAAACGATGTCATTTATTTGGCTGACATTCATGGGCGCCGGAAGGGCGTGCAAGGGGGTGCACTTGCACCCATATGGAATTCAATAACACATACGAAAGCATGAAGATATAAAAAAATAGACAAGCGGAATGTAGTAATAGAGCCCTAGCAAATCCGAGGCGAGGTACTTCGAGCTCCCTCGCGTTCGGCCTTGTATCCGTCTTCTTTAGTTCTGGGCAAAAGAAAATCTTATGATCTATCCTATTCGAGACGGAGTTTTGAAGATGCACCCCCTGAAAATGAACCTGCACCCACGACATTGTTTCTTTATTGTATAGCAGAAACAGAACACCACCCAGACATATGGCCCCGCACTTATGTAACACTCAGTATATGACCTTTAAAGTGGTAAAATTGTTTGTTTATTTATGTACCACGTAGAAGTATCTAAGTCAATAATTGAGTGCCAGTCAGACAACAGTTGATTTAACAAACAGCTGTTTACAAGAGTTATTTTTAGCTCATTAATTATTAAACGGATCTCTTACTGAATTCTTACTGAACGCCTTGGTCGTCTGTAGGCACGTGCTTTCATATAACCTTCTATATTATTTATTTGTGGAAAACATGGAATAATTATAATCTTTACAAATTGAGTCAGTGCACCAATCTTATAGAGGTTCTGCGTACAATAAGTGTATGTCTATCTAAGTGGACGTAATTGCAAAATAATCCTTAGATTTATGAAAACTGTGAAGCAGCTTATCCTGGTATTGCCAACATTCAACAGTCAAAAGTCATTTCATTTAGTTATTGCATCAAATATGGTCGGTGGCATTTGGTTATCTACCCAAATTAGGCTAAGGATCAGCACTTTTGAATCGTTGATCGTAAATTTTACAAATGACTTCGACAGGCCACCAAAACCCTACTCACCTGTGTTTGAAAAATTTCTCCGAGATGGAAACGCTGTATCAGGCTACGATGACCACTTATCATCAGGTAGACTCCTACGTCTGCTAGTTTACCAATAACAATCTTCATCATCCTTGTTTCAGCTGACAGACGTCAAAATGCTGTTCAATCGATCAGCTCAATGCTTCACGTATCTAGCGGACTCTCGCAGCCCTTACAGGTCACCGGACCGCCTTGTAGGACGCCTTCGAACGCCAGCTCTTCTGTTCTGTTACGCTGTCACCATTAATTATACACTTTCAGCCCCATACAAGTTCTACTCACTGCCACTTAAGTTGAGATATTCTTTGGGCTACAACATTAAATGAAAGAAAATAAGCGCAGATTATTTCTAACGACGTCCGAGTAATTGAGTCTTATACTCACTGCCCCTTAAGTTGAGATATTCTTCGGGCTATAAATGAAAGAAAACAAAGGCAGTTTTTTTTTTTTAAAGGCTTCGTATATTTGTCTGAATAAATGAGTCCGACCTCCAGCCACTTAAGTTGAGACATTGTTCTAGCTATAACATTTAAATGAAAGAAAATAAACGCAGATTACTTTCAAGGGCTTAGTAACGACGTCCGAATAAATGAGTCCTACCAACTGCCTGCCACTTAAGTTGAGATATTCTTCGGGCTATAAATGAAAGAAAATAAACGCAGATTATTTTCAAGGGCTTCGTAACGTCGCGCCCGAATAATTTTATCTAACTTCCTTTTGGTATGTAGAGAATTAGAGATATCGAAACATAGTTCACGTCATTAGAATATAGTTGATATATGTTTTCAAATAACAAGTGGTACGATAAACTATTATCACGATAAAATCAAGGTAACTCACAAAGTCTAAGGACTGTTAATACCTAAATCGTATCTAGATATTAATCCGATAGTTTTGATAAGAGTGATTTAGGATTTCCATGATTTCTATGTTATTGGCATGTTTTTTCATCATATAAACGTGAAAGTCAGTACCCGTGTATGTTGGAGTGTTTAGTCTCAATGATAGGACGTCATTCCCTCTCTTTTGAATGGATTAACACAGCCCACTTCATACTTCATGTTTACTTCACCGAAGCTTCCACTTGAGAGGTTTACAGAATCGTACTGGTGATTTGTTTCTGTAATGGTAGACCTCCAGCGATGCTTCTGGTGTTGACCTGAGGCGGTGGATTGATGTGTGGTAGGGGCTGACTGCGAGAGTCGATTGGACCGGTAAATGTGACGCTTGATCGAGGCTTTTGTCTAGCAATAAATGTTGGAGGAAAGAAGGCTGAGGCAACAACTAACCGTCGTGATGGCGTTTTGTTGTTTTTGCCTATTACTTTTTAATTTTACGTCAAGTTGTCAAAATAATATCTCCCACTTGGGAAATTTCGCCTATGTGTCAAGAATAGTTTTAAGAAAACTCTTTTGATAGAACAGGCACAAGTGTGTATTTATACAAGCATCTCAGAGACGGCTGACAAATACATTTTTCTTAAGCAATCAGAAGACGCTTGCTAATATTATGAAAGCATGTGTACTAGAGTAGAAAAGTTGTCAACAGTCGTATAAAGTCATTAAGAGCATGCTGCATCTTCCGGGTCGATGTCCTATGATGACCATACAACAATTTATGCCATAATAATCTTGATGAGGGAAACTTAAGATTTTTTTTAGCGTCATCAGAATTGAGGGCGAATGCGGCACATGAAGTTTCTGAGACATTATTTGAGGTAAGACGACCTTAAGATAAACCTTTCGAACAATAGGTAATTTATTGTTTATCATTAGAGAGGATTTATAATACTCGTATTATTTATTTGAGAGGTAAAACCTGAGGATTATTTAACCCCTTTTCTTATTTATTTTATTACAATATTCATCATTTCAGCCGACATTTCCACGATTACGCTTAGAGATTCCTTGTGTGATTGAATCAGAAATGAAGAGACCGTAGTCTACGGGTTTTTTCACTTCTGATTCTTCTACAGTTGGTTCTTCTACGGGTCGTTGAAGGAAGAACCAAGGACATTGAAGCCGAAGAATTGCCAGCTCTAGTGACAGGAGGAGTGACATTAGTCGCAGAACGAACATCCGATGGAGACGGAAGGTTCTTGAATTGAACAAAATAGACTGATGTCTTGGTGCGGGATGTGGGAGTCAGCTGTGTGCGAGAAGCTTAGGATCGGGCTACCTACCTACCGGACCGTTCTGCTAGACCTACCATATTTTTTTTTTTTTAATGAAAAAATCTTTATTTAAAACAAAATGCTTCATAAACAATGAATTGTGTTTGGAGCCTCCTTTTAGACAAACAATGCCTGTGTTAGGAGACTCCGCTCTTCCATATCTTAGATAAATGTTACATAATAATATATTACAGCATGTTGCTACTATTAAATATAAACATCTGATCATTATGTATCATGTGGTAAGAAGCGTGGTGTGCTTAATTTAGATGTGGTGTGTGTGTAAGATGTAGTGTGGATTGATGTGATGTGCAGTGTGTGGTGTTGAGTGTGGTGGTGTGTTGTGGTGTGGCGTGTGGTGTGGTGTGGTGTGGTGTGTGGTATGGTGTGGTGTGTGGTGTGATGTGGTGTGAAGTTATGGTGTGTGAATGTATTACTCATGATAAACCAGAAGCGCTTCCGTATCCTCATAAGTAAGAGATTTAACCCAGTTTGTTATAATTTTTTTACAGTCATAATTGTTTTTATTGTATACATACATGTTTTTATTAATCCTGTTGTATATTTGAGCTGAGAGATGGTAAAATTGTCTGCTACTAAATTTGGTCTTACATTGGGGAACAACTGCAATCATATCTTTTCTCCTTTTATGTGTCTTATTCACATGATAATGGAGGCCTTTATGTTTTTTTAGAACTGTTTGGGTTATGTACAGTTTCCTGACAGAGAGTAAATTACTGATTTCGTATAGGTTTTTAGTAGAAAATCCTTTATTTTTAAAATACATAACTTTTATAATTATATATTTCGACAAAACTGATTATGATTAAGTGCATAGATATAATAAACTAGTTTTTTATATTGATGATTACTTTCATGATTTTAAAGACAAATTATATAGTAAAATACTTTTACTTAGATAGTGTAAGTGATTCCATGATTTACAAAGTCTCTGATTGTTTCATGTCGTGTGATGATTATGTCATTTGCGTACTAATAACAATTTCTATGATCTCAACGCCCAGTAAGCCTCTTATCAAGAAATATAGTCGGTATATAGCCGGTATAGTTTTATTAAACAATGACTATTAATAATGCACATTAAGAATTGAATTAAATGAACAAGATCATAGACTTATATCCTCATTAAATTAGCATCTAGTAACAATTATTATACAAGTAAGACTGGCAGTTGAATAGCACTATTAATTATACAAATGTTTCAATTGAGTTCTATTTATAATATTAACTAGGGATCCGGATTGCTTATGACTCGTGCATCATGTTTTAATGTAAAAGGTCCCACTAAAGTAAGAATTGGGGATCGCCAGTAAAACCGACTTTTGCCATTTGGTGAAGTAAATCATGATCATGTTTTATTCCCATTAACAAGTAACATGGGATGGGGGAAGGAAATGAAGAACTTCAAGCAATTAATATAATTCTCACCCTATCATTAGTTTAAATGCTGATTAGCAGATTCTTTATTAAAATTCTTCTGCAGTAGCTTAGTATCTTACCCGTGACGCTAAGTTAATGTTTATTAACAAATTTATTTTTACACCAAAATTTTAACAACTCTATTAATTGTAAATCTTAGGTTTCACTGGTATGTTTCGGGACATACCTGTTTCGGATTCGGCAGGAGGATACGCCCGGATGTCAACACTGCGAGGATCGCCCGAATGTCACGGTGGAGCATACGGTGGAGGTCTGCCCTGCTTGGGCGGAACATCGCCGTGTCCTCGTCGAGGCGATCGGCGGCGGCGCCCTCTCGCGTCCGGCCCTGTTTCAATCCATGGTCCGGAGCGAGGAGGCGTGGGAAGCGGTCGCCTCCTTCTGCGAAGCAGTAATGCTAGCAAAGGAGGAAAAACCTCACGCCCCAGCCGCCGCAACAGAAGACGCTCTTCGGTTCCACGTGCGCCTCAAAGTGCTGACAGCATAAAAGACGAGGCCAGCTAGGGCCAGTGCCTGCCTCATGCGGAATTTATTCGAAAGAGTCACCGCGGCCCTGGAACGCAAAGGGCATTAGGAGGAACACGGATGGGTTTTAGTCAGTAAGAGTCTGACACTCCCTTCTGCTTCACCCAGAGCGGGAGGAGTGATTTGATGATTTCCCGTCATTAAAAAAAAATCTTGATATTAGCGCGTTCAACCAACCAAACAAACAAACTCTTCAGCTGTATAATATTAGTATACCTACTCATTTTTACCAAGCAACAATTTCCCATCCTTAAAAAAAAGGATTCACTGGTAAATCCAGGGATTTAACAGAGTTTGGGTTTTTACATTAATACAGTATCTAATATTCGTGATCAATAAATCAACACCCACACTGGTCAGTTCGAACATGACGCGATCGCACGCGATCTACGGTTGGGTACTTACCCAAATATGGCTTTGTAGCCATTCAGGCCCTACAACAATCTGGACTATCGGAATCCTGGAACTAGCCAAAAAGCCAAAAAGCTGGGCATCCTTAATAGGGTGAAGCGATACTTCAGGCTTGGACAGCTTTTAAGCCTATATAAAGCGCAAGTCCGATCCTGCATGGAGTATTGTAGCCACCTTTGGGATGGCTTAGCTAAGTATCAGCTTGCCGCGCTTGACTCCGTGGAACGCAGAGCTAAGAGGTTCATCGGTGACGTAAAACTGGTGGATGCCAAGCTACATAGCTTGGCTCATCGCCGTAAGGTTGCCTGCTTGTCGGTCTTCTACAGATTGTACTTCGGTGAGTGTGCCCAAGAACTCCACGACCTCATCCCACCGGCCCCCTTCTACCATCGGACATCCAGACGCACTGCATCTTACCATCCCTACCTTGTAACTATTCCACCAATTCGCACTAAGCGTTTCCAAACGTCTTTTATAATGCGCACAGCAAAGGAGTGGAACTCTCTGCCTGCGTCTGAGTTTCCAAACGCTTACAACCCTAATCTCTTCAAAGTTAGAGTGAACAGGCTCTTTCTGGGTAAGCTCGCTCCATCGTAGACTTTGTCTCTGTCATCTCTGACCTAGACTAGAGTCAAGAGCAAACCCATCACAAATAAAAAAAAAAAGTTAGTATTTTTGTTTTACCACTTTTGGATGATACATACCTAAGATTGATTGTGATTTCAGTCGTGTGGTATAATTGGTTGTTCAAATTAGGAACTTTTACCATATACATATCTACTTGACTTTGTATATGACCTACAGTTCCTGAACGCTAGAATCCGCTGCACGAATCATAATGGATGATGGCGTTGGTTATATACCTGTGACCACCACTTGTCTACAATATATTATTCCTTGCTTCTGTTGTCAAGCCAACATGTTAAATTTATTTAATATACTATTTTCGTGTGCTAATTGGTAATAGATAACGGTGAACTTTACTGACATGAAAACGAACGCGACTATATTCGACTTCGTGCTTTGATTATTGATAATTCTACACATTTTATTTGCTATTAAAATTAACAGTTTCATTCACAAAAAATTCCAGCGCCTGTTAAGAAAATTCTTCATTCAAATTCTCTGTAGAGAAATATTGCTCAATATTTTCTTGGGAGCGTTTTTTCGTTTTCGGTCCAACGGTCTTCAAGTCCTTATTCTTGGAAATGAACGAAACAATGTCAATGAAACTTGATACGCATACGTAAGATAAAATACCTCACCTCTCTGTATAGAAAACTATGAATTGCTCTCCCTCTCTCTCTCTAAATTTCTTTTTCGAAAACGGCCTCAACTAACTTCTTGGACTAAGATATTTTGCGTATGTGGAGTTAATTAATTCATTGCCATGATTAAAGTCTTGAAAGTTTGTATGAAATATTGTGACGAGTAAAAGCTCTATTAATTTAGAGATTTATATGAATACTAGCTGTTGTCAGCGACTTCGTTCGCGTGGAAATTTTTAATGTGTAATGTGTGAGAACGGATCGCCTGATCAAAATGTGATCAATGTGGTGATGACTATTAAAGGTGTTCTTTTGGCCGCTGTAATTTGGGCGGTAGAATTCCTAAACAAAATTAAACAGCGTTAAGGCCATCCACTCGTTCTTTGGCGACACGTCGTCGTCGTCGTTTTGCACTGCTGCAACAGTACTCCCCAGCCGTTGTTTTTGATAATATTGCATGTTGGGGTGTCTTTGCTTGCAAGATTAGCGGCAACTTAAAAACTGTATGCAGTTCGTCCACCGCTAAGCAAAGTTGCAGCAATACCCGAGGAAGCCACAGCCAGAGCTATATTGCAGCCCTTGCGGAGTTGGACCAGCAGAAGATTCAGCACAAACTTACCTGTACTTCCTGGTACGTCAAGAAGGAACAATCCCCCCTTTCCACCATTTACTCGGCCCAGAATCGTTTCATAGACTTAACGCTGCTCGAGAAGTAATCGTGGTGGCATTTCATTCTCAATCTCATCATCAATCCATTTTCCACATATGGAAATCATTTTATCTTCAATCCATCGAGCCTTATGCACTATTGTCGCTTTTGCATTATTATCTTCTGATAAAGAGCCCTTGTATTTATCCTAAAGCTGGAGGGGGGCGTCGTTATGTGTCTTTATGCGTCGTTATGCGTCGTTACGCGTCGTTATGCATCTGTATGCGTTATGCGACTTTATGACACGATCAACAGTATGGTTTTACCAAAGGTCGTTGTACGACTGACGCTGGAGTCACGTTGTTAAAACACATATATACAGCGTGGGAAGAGGCGCAAGGTGCCATAGGAATCTTTTGTGACCTCTCCAAGGCATTTGATTGTGTAAATCACGTAACCTTGCTCCTAAAACTAGAACATTACGGACTGGGTAAACTTGTTCTCAGTTTAGTGAGGTCTTATTTAAATGACAGACAGCAGCAAGTTCAAATAAATGGTGTCAATTCACGGGGTCTGAAAGTTAAAATGGGGGTACCACAAGGCTAAATATTGGGTCCGTTCCTCTTTCTAGTATACATTAATGATCTTCCCCATCTTTTAAAAAATCAAACTCAAATGGTGTTATTAATTTGCTGACGATACGTCTTTAATTTTTAAGATAGATGGGCGTGCCACAAGTCTTGACGATGTAAATAACTCCCTTCAGCAGGTCCAAAATTGGTTTACTGCTAATAATTTAGTTTTAAATGAAAAAAAAACAAAGTGTATCAGATTTGCATTACCGAACGTTAAAAGTATTAATTGCGACATAGTATTAAACCAAGAGAAACTTGAATTCGTAGAAGACACAGTTTTCTTGGGGTTCACGCTTGACTCAAGGCTACAATGGGGTCCTCATTTAACATCTCTTGCGGGACGGCTGAGTTCGTCGAAAAATCCGTCAATTTACTGATATAGATACCGTGAGCCTGGTTTATTTTAAGTTACTTTCATAGTATCATGTCTTACGGTATCTTATTATGGGGACCTGCTGCAGACATCGAGTCTATATTTATTCTGCAGAAAAGAGCTATCAGAGCCATTAACAATCTCCGCCGGCGCGATTCCCTAAGGGAACTGTTTAAGGATATTAACATCATGACGGTACCTTGTCAATACATATGAAAACATTATGTTTGTTCGGAAAAATCTTCATCATTTTAGCAAAATTAGTGATAGGCATAATTTTAATACTAGAAATCGTAACAAATTAGGTCAACCCCGATTCAGATTAGCTAAAGTACACATTTCTTTTATGGGGTACTGTGTTAAATTTTATAATAAAATACCACTTGATATTCTCGAACTGAATGAGAGAAAATTTAAAACATGTTTAAAACGCACACTATGTAGACAAGCATATTATAAACTGGAAGATGGTGTTCTTTATAAAAATGCTTGGCTAAATGCCGGTCCTGCTCCACAGCCACAGCAGCATGGGTCCACTGGTTAGGTTTTTGATAATTGGAAGAAATGCTTACCCTTTTTTTGCTCTCCTATACTATAATTTATTCATTATTTCTTTGCAATATTGTATAAGCAAAGTAAGTATACACAATAAAGCAGCCTTCTTTTTTTTTTCTTTTCTTAGTTACTTGAAAACCATAGTTTTGTATAATGTAGAAGCATTTTTTTTTTTTTTGTAAATGTGAGCACTATGGAGCCATTTACATATGTAATTAGTTATAGATTTCGTTATTAAATTAGTTTGACATGAACGAGCGTGGCAGTTGAGAGCTTGTCATGCTCACACAAATGTTTTGCTGATGGTGGCGCGTGTTTTGGATCATTTGGTTCCCTTCAAAATGGTTGAGTTAGATGGTGCTAAAGCACGCGTCAGTTTCGTGAACGGTCGCCGTCATTTGAGACTGGTCATCTCTTACCTGCCACTGGCTTATTTTAATTTGTACCTACATTTTGAATTGTTTATATTTTTTCTTGTTTTTTGCATTGTCCTCACATATAGAAGCAATCAAAGATAATGTCAACAAGATTTTTGTAACAAATCACATGGTTTAAAAGAGTGTCCGTGGAGTTTCTTGCACGTTCTTCTCCTTAGAGATCTACGCTTTGGAACGTGCAAATAGCTTCATGTTTTTGACTGACCGACTTTGACAATTCAAAAGTGCCTGTAAATGGTTTATTTGAAATATACGATTTGATTTGATTTGATTTATGCGTCGTTTTACATCGTTACGTGTCTTATATGTCGTTACGCGTCGTTATGGGTCATTTTGCGTCGTTACGGGTCGTTTTGCGTTTTGCGATTTGCTTTGCTTTGTTTTTTTTTTGTATCGTTTTGTTTCGTTTTGTTTTGTTTTGCTTTGCTTGAGAAAAATATTTTTTATAAGTACACGGTTCCTGTTGGAAACTATTGTTATGTATAGAAACCATGCATTTTCCAAGGATATAAAAGTAGCCTATATCATTCACAGACCCCAAAACTACCACTATGCAAAAACCACGCCAATACCTTGTCCCTTAAAAACAAAAACAAATTCTCCAACGGGAACCGTGCATTCTTCCTGGATAAAAAGTATTTCACGTCGTTCTCTCCACAAAATTACCAGAATGCAAAGAATCAATTCAAACCCATGCTCTGTAAAAAGTAAAACAGATTTATCCCACGGGAACCGTACTTTTTTCCGGGGAGTAAAAATAAGCCTATGTCATTTTTTGACCCCTGAAAAACTACTATACAAATAATCATGTTAATCCCTTGCTCTCGGAAAAACAATAATAAATCTATCTCACGGGAACCGTAAACATTTTCGGGATAAAAAGTAGCCTATGTCCTTTCTCAGGCTCTAGAGTATCTGTGTGCCAAATTTTATTTAAATCGGTTCAGTAGTTGTGGCGTGAAAGCGCGACAGACAGACAGACAGAGTTACTTTCGCATTTATAGTAAGGATAAGGATAGTGTAATTCAGCGCCGTATGGTGACGGCCGGTGCCGTTTGGTGCCGTAAAAGAATAATTCCATCCCATCACTTCCCGTGAGTGTCGTAAGAGGCGACTAAGGGACTTGCCAGAGAATGGGCAGCAGCGTTCTCTGCAAAACTCAACACCATACACTACGATCGCCAACCCGCCTACAAAGCATGGCGATTATGGCAAACTTCTTCTTTTTGGGGGAGGCCTATGTCTAGCAGTGGACGTCTTTCGGCTGTTATGATGATGATGAGTGTAATTCAGCATTGCTTCTGTAAACTTTACATGTCGAAGTGAAGGCTTGGGTGAAGTGACCACGCAGTGAGCTGTCCATCCATGTAATCAAGATGGAATGACAGTTCACTTTGCGCTCACTCTCCACCTGAGTCTTCACGGTGAGAGGTTTATAAAATCGACCGGCTGCAGTCCTATTATGACATCATAAAACCACCATGATACCGGTGGTGGAACGGAAACGGTGCTAAACAAGACTCGTAAGCAATACCTATCCTTTTAAACCGACTTCAAAAAAAGGAGGAGGTTCTCAGGTCGGTTGTATTTTTTTATGTTTGTTACCTCATAACTCCGTTATTTATGAACCAATTTGAAAAATTCTTGTTTTATCTGAAAGCATATACTTCCCGATTGGTCCCATAAAGATTTTATCAAAATCAGTTAGGAAGTTTGGCTAACATAATGTTTTAGTTTTAAGTAATCTTGCTGCGCCCTAACAGGGTCATGAACTTATTAGTTATAAGAAAAGCCTGTAACTGTGTGTACATTGTTCAATAAATAAATCAAAATAGCTGGAATTCGTTTACTCTGGTGATGGTTTTTTGTCATCCAAGTAAACGAAATTGTGTATTTTGGTTTTGTTAGGTGTGGGGTACCACTAAAAAGTGAAAAATAAAAAAACTTTCAACAAAAAAATACAACCACTCAAAAATGCAATAAAACATGATCATCACAATATTTTACTTTGTAGTTTATTTATTTATTTATTTGGCTCACCAACAATTGAATACACTTATACAATTTTATTATGGGTTACAAACAATCAAATTCGGGTCTAGTGTATCAATCTCTTACAGGTAAGCACATCATGCAGTTTTTTTTATTATTTGGAAGTCGGTTGTATTTTTTTGGAAAAGTTTTTTTGCACAACGGAATCATGATCGGCATGGTGTCGTAGGACCGATCTTATTACATCAACTCAGTAACGATAACCAATCTCATAGTTTCCATTTTCCAAACAGTGTCAGGTAGCGGATGCCAATAATTAAAATAATAATATCCATACAATATAATCGGACTCCCAGAAAACTTAACATCTTATAAAATAACAACATTTCACTTGTTTATAATTTCTCAGATTTATTTTGTTGTCATAACGGTACACAATGTTTACGTTTTCGTGATCTGCTTCTTATTTATGAATTACATAAATATGCTCATCGGCATTTAATCATCCTTTTTAGGGTTCCGAACAAAAAAGGGAACACTTATAGGATCACTCGGGTGTCTGTCTGTCTGTCTGTCCATCTGTCACAGCCAGTTTTCTCCGGATCCACTAGACCGATTCTGTTGTTTGGTACACATATGGACTTCTGTGACCCAAACATGGACGCGTTACGTAAATCATAAAATTTTTAGTATGGGGGTCACTTTTGGGGGCCAAACTAGAAAATTAAAAAAAAAAGTTTTTTGAACAATATCGTATGACATCAAGTGAAAGGGCTATGAATTATTTTTTTCATAATTTTAAAATAAATGGTATTGAAGTCATTCAAGAAATTAGACGAAAAATGACCATTCCCCCATTATCTCCGAAACTACTGAGCCTAAAATTTTGAAAAAATTGGAAATATCTTTACCCATAGATTACAGGAAAACCTATAAGAAGTGTATAGTGATAAAATAACTTGTTAAAAAATAAAATTCGTTCGGAACCCTTTGCACGCGAGTCCGACTCGCACTTGGCCAGTTTTTTATACCATAGAGTAGCAAACATGCGGGCGGGGGCCCTCTCTCCTGACGTCCTGATAATAAATGGTTATCTATTGGCATTTTGAAGAAGACTCGCTTCAATTTTGTGTAGCGGCATCAATGCCGCCAACAGAAAAAACCGACAGAGCAAATCAACATCGCAACAAAAAAAGAACGGCTACGCCATCTATCCAACTAGCAGCGATCTACTACGTCAGAATCCTACATCGCGCAAGCAGAGTTTACCGTGCGATTTGAACATATACATTAGCCCGAATATTAACAATCGGGCAATTGCCCGCCAGGCACAACAACCGCCCGGTCGGAGGATCCTTCCTTTTCATTGGAGGTTTGCGGGATTTTACTCTCTGTACCGCATACCCTCCAAATTTGTTGCTGAGGCTTGTATACTTACTATTACTGTACGATAGTAATCACCGCGCAGTGTAGTGGTGTACCTTTGGTCTCTGCGCGTTCTTTGTTTGACATACCTTGTTCGTACCCGCGATATTATTATGTCTATCATCATATTATTGTAAGCGTTGTTCAACTGTTTAATGATTTATAGTCATAACTTTCGTATCATTTACGTACTTATTACGTCGTGAGTCTTTGTGAAAATACACAATTATATTTCTCCCCAGCAGCAGTATCAGGATGACGACAAATTGTCTACGTATTCGTCATGTTCATGTACTCACAGCTGAGTGCAGATAGCATTCTATTTCATAGTTTTGCACCATTCAATATTTGAATGTGGTCAATGATAGAGCCACAGGTTGCCCAATACTGGTTGGACATTATATAATACTAGCTTCTGCCAGCGGCTTCGCCCGCGTGGTCCCTAGGGAGCGTACTCCCGGGATAAAAAGTAGCCTATGTCCTTTTTCCGGCTCTAGACTATCTGTGTCCCATAGGACACGTTCAAAAGTAGTACAATATTTTGAAGATTTTAAACGCTAATGTGATGTACCTTATTAGAATTCTTATTTATCAAGCTACCTACTCAAACTTAGTTAAATACGATTTTTTCAGGCGCGTGTTTTTTAAAAAAAGGGAAAAATGTTTCAGTAAAAACAAAAATTACATAGACTTTATTCATTTCTATGGAATATAATTATTTTAAATGTGGGTTAAGTTACCGTTTCTCTTAAATCTTTAAGATTTTATTATAATTTTAGCTGCAGCTCAGTACCTTGTTCATTTTGACCTCATTTGTTTATGGTTAATTTTTTGTTGTGGTCAAAATATTCGAACCATAAAGCTAAACATTAGTTCGATTTTTGCCACGAGTGAAAGGATGCTTATAACATTCTGCGTTTCTGTGTTAGTTTTATCGCCACTGAAATGTCGAAACATTCAGCATATATAGCTCAGAAGGTTGTTTCAATTATCAACGTCTCCTAAATCGGTTCAGTAGTTTTGGCGTGAAAGCGCGACAGACAGACGACAGAGTTACTTTCGCATTTATAATATTAGTAAGGATGAGTCAATCGACACGAAAATAAGATCATAAAATTAGCACTAGGTCATTATCCTCTAGATATGATACCTATCAATAAGGACCTTGGGATCAGCGAAGCGTCTTTTTCTACTGTACATTTATAATAGATTCAACGACAGACGTCATCTCAGTAGGTAGTCAACTGTTCAGTCTTCAGATAATTATGACATCTTTTATCTTGTCACACAATTGCTGAACCGAACCTATTTGGCACAGCCCGTGAGGGACACAATGTTATTGTTTTAAAATTAATTAATTTACGTAGGTATCTGTTCCTGCATTGTGTTTATCTGTGTGTGCCAAATAAACATGTTTTTTCTTTCATCCTTCGTTTCTTTGGAAACTTCCATGCCGTTTAAAATAAAAACATTTCTTTTGACAATTTTTCTCATCCCGCCGCATTCAACAAAACTAGCTTTTTAGGGTTCCGACGGGTAACCAACAAAACATTACTAAGCTTTCGCTGTCCGTCCGTCCGTCTATTTGTCAGGGGGCTGTATCTCAAGAACCGTTATAGGTAGACAGTTGATTTTTTTCTCAGTGTATTTCTGTTGCCGCTATATTAACAAAAAGAAAAAATAATTAAATGAAAAATTAAGGGTGTTAAGTACAAGAGACGGGTTTTTTTCAATGTTCGTTTTTCGGTTTATGTTACAAAACCCTTCGTGTGAGAGTCCGACTCGCACTTGGCCAATTTTTACTCATACAATTATTCTGTGTTCGGATCACGTTTCTCTTGTATTTTTCTCCAGTCACAGCCTTACAGACCTTCAATCGAGTAGATACTAAGTACATGTTATCGTACCTAGAACCTGTATACCGCATACTTAGGATAAAACCTGATATTCCTGCGGGTCAAGAGCCGGGCAAAAGCTAGAATTTCTAGTAAGCCTAGCTGTGGAGCGCAGTCTGAGTAATTTCTACAACCGGTTGGTTTTACAGCCAACACCTGCGTTTTCTATAGAAAATTACTAACAATCACTTGTAGTTTATCACTGCGCTTAATGCGAATATGATGTTGCTGTTTATTAAACGTTCCTTTGAGTACGTATATAGTTCTACTAGTTGACCCGCGCAACTTCGTTTGCTCCGCTCCTATTGGTCTTAGCGTGATGATATATAGCCTATAGCCTTCTTCGATAAATGGGCTATCTAACACTGATAGATTGTTTCAAATCGGACCAGTAGTTCCTGAGATTATCGCGTTCAAGCAAGCAAACTAAGAAACTTTTCAGCTTTATATATTACTAGCTGACCCGCGCAACTTCGTCTGCGTCACAATTTTCATTACTGCTCCGCTCCTATTGGTCTTAGCGTGATGATATATAGCCTATAGCCTTCCTCGATAAATGGGCTATCTAACACTGAAAGAATTTTTCAACTCTTCAGCTTTATATATTAGTATAGATTAAGTATAGATAATACAATTACTGCTTTATTTTATTTTTAAATCAAATTATTGGAATGTGAATGGCCCGAGTAGATAGAATAAGCCTTATTTTAAAAGAGTAAATATGGAGTTTATTTTCCGTTCGTATCCTTAACTAGCTGACCCGCGCAACTTCGTCTGCGTCACATTTATCATTAATGCTCAGCTTCTTTTGGTCGTAGCGTGATGTTATATAGCCTATCTCGATAAATGGGCTATCCAACACTAAAAGATTCTTTCAATTCGAACCAGTAAGTAGATCCTGATATTCGGCGAGCATTGGGTGGCTCGCCGTCCGGTCAGAACCAGGGGGGCTACTCTCTAAGCCCGAAGTCCGTAGCTTCGGCCTTAGTTGCGGACGTACCTATTCTACTCCGTATCGTCTAACCACTAAGACGACACAATTTAGAACGACACAATTTAGCAGTAACTGTCAAATCGTGTTGTTATTCATTCTTAATTCGGGTTCGGGACTAAACGTAAGTCCGTCGGTGATACGGAGTAGAATACACCCGCAACTAAGCCCGAATCTACGGACTTTGGGCTTAGAGAGTAGCACCCCTGGCCCGGGTCGACGGCGCGCTGTGTTCCACACGCGCCTCAAAGAGCTGTCAGCATAAAAGACGGGGTCCACTAAAGCCTGTGCCTGCCGGGGTTGCGGAATTTATTCGAAAGAGTCACCGTGGCCCTGGAACGCAAAGGGCAAGGGCAGGAGGAACACGGATGGGTTTTAGTCAGTAAGAGTCTGACATTCCCTTCTGCTTCACCCAGAGCGGGAGGAGTCATTTGATGATTTCCCGTCATTAAAAAAAAATCTTGATATTAGCGCGTTCAACCAACCAAACAAACAAACAAACTCTTCAGCTGTATAATATTAGTATACCTACTCATTTTTACCAAGCAACAACTAGAGACACTTGAAATTTCTGTTACTGTGGTAAATTGCGATTCAAAAGTACCTTTGGATGTGTCAAATTAAAATAAACTAGTGGACGTCACGCGGTTTCACCCGCGTAGTTCCCGTTCCCGTGGGAGTACGGGGATAAAATATAGCCTATGTTACTCACTGATAATGTAGCTATCCATTGCTGAAAGAATTTTTCAAATCGGTCCAGTAGTTTCGGAGCCTATTCAATTCAAACAAACAAACAAACAAATCTTTCCTCTTTATAATATTAGTGTAGATGATTTTGAATGACGCTGCATGTCGCTCGTGTAGATATTTTACAAAAGAATAAAAAGTCGCTCCTTTTTAAAACCAATTTCGTTAATTGACTCTTGGCCTTTTAAAACAAGATATCTATTTTTGCATATTAGCACCTTCCTGCTCCTGGAATAAAAATAACTTGATTCTCAATTATTGTAGGTACCGACGTTTTTGATGATCGAAAGTAAAGGTAGTATTTGAATGTTTTTTTGGGTAGAAAAAGGACAGGCTGCTTTTCCACCGGAATAGTGCGAGGATGCGAAGCGACGACGGGTGTGTTTGATCCAATAGAATCGATGCATTTGCCTAGCCTCGCTCAGTGCAAGGCATAGATTGACAGCCCCTTCACTTCACCTAAGCGTACACGTTGAGATATTTACTGCTGTTCACTGTGCGTGGCCCGAAACGCACGAGGCTGGCTTTTCTTAAGGCGGAGATACCTGACAGTAGCTGATTTTATAATGATCATCACGTCTAAACGGCTAGTAGAAATTTTTTGAAAAAAAAAAAATATCACTGTTACCTTATATATCCTTACTCCCTTATTAATATTATAAATGCGAAAGTAACTCTGTCTGGCAGTCTGTCTGTCGCACTTTCACGACAAAACTACTGAACCGATGTAAATGAAATTTGGTGCACAGATAGTCTAGAGCCTGAGTAAGGACAAGGGCTATTTTTTATCCCGGAGTATATTCCCTAGGGACTGCGCGGGCGAAGCCACTGGTATATTATAAAACAAAGTCCTCCGCCGCGTCTGTCTGTCTGTTTGCGATAAACTCAAAAACTACTGCACCGATATAATGGATAGAGTGCTTCTCGAGTAAGGTTTTAGTACTTCTATAATTTGTCTAGAAAAAAATTAGGGATCGTAAAGAAAATTGCAGCGCGGACGAAGTCTCGGGCGAAGTGCTAGTGTTATATAAGACTATTTTCTTAATAATTGGATGTACGAAAATGTCGAGTTTTATTCGTTCAACTTAATGTAATTAATCTGTAAGTATTGTCTAACACGGACATAAAAACGACCACCGGAACAAAACCGCCGAGCGTATTTTAATGGAATTTACACTATCTCAAAGACAATTTGATTAAGTATCTACGTTTTGATATACGGCTTTTTTAAAGTCATAGAATAATAAGGAAAGTACAAACTACTGAATTTTGAGTCGCGCGGGTGTGAAACGAGTAGGTACGTGTTTTGTTCCTTCAAGGTCGCTGGCGTATGTCGTCGCCTTAATTGCACCAAATGAAATTAATTAAGTAGTTATAGTGTTAAAATTGCGATTTAAAGCCTTTTATTTATTAGCTAGTCTATTGTGTCCTATTGCCGGGAAAAGTCCGCGGGCCCATTTAATTCCAAACACTCTGCTCGCGCACAACCTCTACTCAACTTTTCTTCGGCATTTACTAAGAAATTACATCTGAAAAAAATAGGTAGTAATCTAAATAATATGATAGGTAATTTGGTTCAGCCAGAATTTATGTATCGGTATCACATAATAAGAAAAAAAAAAAACACCCAAGCACCTCCAAATCGTTGAAATGAAACCATCTTACTCCTTCATTTTTTAACAAAAGTTAAAAAAAAATATATCTGCTGCTTTGAAATACAAAGGAAAATAATTTGGTTTTGCTACTTTTTTAAAATATCTGTTATTTTTTTTAAATAAATTAAAAATGCGGGTAGCGGAGTGGCGCGTACAGGAGTAGTTAGCTCCGTTTGTATGCACAAGGTCATTGGCATGAATAAACAAATTTGATATATTATAATAGCGTTAATTGCCGGATATTAGGTATCTAATAATCATAAATAATATAGATTTTTATGAAAAAGTCTATGAGTGTGCTTCCAAAAACTATCTTGTTGTTAATCTTATTTTATCACGATGATATGATATGTAGGTAGTTATGTATTTCATATTGATTGGTAGGTACCTATGTAAAAGCTGTTAATAACAATACCAGATAAAGCAATTTAAAAGTTGCTGTTGCTATTTAAAGAACGTTTTTATTACTGACTGGCTTCGAATTAATTATACAGCTATTGTTATTTTGCTATTTATACACATCTATGTACTGCCTTAGGATTATTTTAATCCCTTGCTATTATGCAACTCTTGACTAGGTGATCCCGTTTTCTTAAAATACAATTTTTGAAGTGGTTTCTTAATAGAACATTAAAGAATTTCAGAACTTTTGAAACTCTATTTTAACGTAAAGTGTGATAAGTTTTCATGCCGTATCTTAGCCCCAGTCCTACTCCCAAATCACAATTCAGAAACCAGGTGTAATATTTCTCACGCTCTAACCAACTACGAAGCCAACTCGAAAGGATTACGATTGGCAAGACCAAATGAGGAAGAAGAAAGAAGCTGAAGTACAGTGAAAATCGGTCAAGTACGAGTTGGACTCTCGCACGAAGGGTTCCGCACCATAAACCGAAAATAACACGTTTCTTTATTGTATGGGAAATAATAACCCTTTAAATTTTAATTTATTTTTAATTATAATATTTGTTGTTATAGCGGCAATAGAAATACCATATCTATACTAATATTATAAAGAGGAAAGATTTGTTTGTTTGTTTGTTTGAAATGAATAGGCTCCGAAACTACTGGACCGATTTGAAAATTCTTTCAGCAATGGATAGCTACATTATCAGGGAGTAACATAGGCTATATTTTATCCCCGTACTCGGACGAGAACGGGAACTACGCGGGTGAAACCGCGTGACGTCCACTAGTAGAAATATAAAAATAAAATGTATCTAATATAGAAAAATAAATTATATCTATGAGAAATACACACTCTGTGAAAATTTCATCTGTCTACCTATTACGGCTGCAGCGGACGCATGAACGGACGGACGGACGGACGGATAGCGGAGGCTTAGTAATAGGGCTCCGTTGCCGTAGGTTGCCCTTCACGACATATTTTTCCTTAAGGAATGAAGTTTTATGGGAATGTCAGTGTCAGCATCGTTATTCCGAATTCGACAGATGCCATTCACTACAAAGGCATCATGAGAAATAACAATGGAAAGGAAATAACTTGCTTTTTCTTAAAATTTTGTGATTGAACCGAGCCCGCCTACAATGATCGCCTTGGCATTTGCTCATGATCATTGTTGTTAACGATTCCGTACAAGATACCATTCCTTGAATTGTATTTAGTAAAGTTTCGTGTACTGTCATGAGCAGAAATATATGACACTTACGATAAATTCATATCAGCATGAGAGCTACTGAACCCTTTGTTTAGGTCTTCCTGTCAGGTTTTTTTTCTTCGATGGGAAATCAACAAATAACTTCTCCCGCTCTGGGCAGCTTGACTGATTGACTAAGCATTCTTTTAGAGATGAGTCAGCACCAGCTGACTACGGTAGTCACGATATGGCAGAAGGCAGACTTTAGCCCTGCTCGTCATCAGCTATGATATTACTCAATTTCCTCCTAAAGAACCATAGAATTTTTTAATGTTGTAACGGCATCAATGCCGCCACTGCCGCTTACTAAGCAAAAAGAAACACAGTGGCATCTATTCCGTTAACAGCTTACTACTGAGCGAAATCCCCCATCGCGGTATCAGAGATTTCCGTGTGATTTGAACATATACCACAGTCCGAATATCTAGTCTCTAACTATCGGGCAGTTGCCCACCACACAACAACCGTCCGGTCACAACAACCGTCCGGTCGGAGGATCCTCCCTTTTTTACGGAGGTTTGCAGAACTTCAATCTCCGTACCGCATCCCTCCGTAGTTATACAAATATACCTAGTATTTTGGAAACGAATTATGAAATAGATATTTTCTCATAGTATTAAGTAATAATATTTCACGAGATGCTACTGAATTTTGCGTTCTTAGTGTGAGAAAGAAAATAAATTTGACACAGAACGGAAACTGCGGGCATGAATGTAAAAGATAAAGTTACTATCTAGAAAATCTTTATTAGGTATATTAAGTACCAGCGGCTTCACCCGCGTGGTCCCTCGGGAACATATTCCCGGGATAAATAGTAGCCTATGTCCTTTCTCAGGCTCTATACTATCTCTGCACCAAATTTCTTTTAAATCGGTTCAGCAGTTTTGGCGTGAAAGCGCGACAGACAGACAGAGTTACTTTCACATTTAAAATATTAGTAAGGATAGTAAGGATTAGTAGATACCTACTAAATTCAATGAAATTAAGTTGTAACGTATTTATGCTGTTGACCGTATCCACTGACCGGGTACATTTACGACGAACCATGTGAGAATTGACACTATACTTCCTCAATTTACAATTTAAGTAGTTATTCGTTAAAAGATTAAGGTAAAGTATGGATGAAAATGTTAAACATGCTCAAATCAGGCGGAAAAGACAATGCTAAGTGTATAGAATGTCAGACAATTACTATAGGTCAGGTGGAAAAATGCGGAGTAAATGACCTGATATGTGATTTTCTTCCAGCAAAAACGAAACGAAAAACTTTGACTTTTCAATAAATCTCTGCCGCTGATAGAATGACACTTTTTGTGTAGTTTTTAGCGTTTCGTACCCGAAGAGTAACCAACGGAACGAAACCCTATTACGTAACCCTGTATTGTGCTTATTACTTTAACCATTAACAGCCACAATCCATCACCCTTGCATACAACAGCATTAATGACCATTGTGTACTAGCTGACCCGCGCAACTTCGTCTGCGTCACAATTTTCATCTATAATATAACTCCTACCCTACTCCTACCTTACTCTTACCCTACTCCTACCCTACTCCTACCCTACTCCTACCCTACTCCTACCCTACTCCTACCCTACTCCTACCCTACTCCTACCCTACTCCTACCCTACTCCTACCCTACTCCTACCCTACTCCTACCCTACTCCTACCCTACTCCTACCCTACTCCTACCCTACTCCTACCCTACTCCTACCCTACTCCTACCCTACTCCTACCCTACTCCTACCCTACTCCTACCCTACTCCTACCCTACTCCTACCCTACTCCTACCCTACTCCTACCCTACTCCTGCCCTACTCCTGCCCTACTCCTGCCCTACTCCTACCCTACTCCTACCCTACTCCTACCCTACTCCTACCCTACTCCTACCCTACTCCTACCCTACTCCTACCCTACTCCTACCCTACTCCTACCCTACTCCTACCCTACTCCTACCCTACTCCTACCCTACTCCTACCCTACTCCTACCCTACTCCTACCCTACTCCTACCCTACTCCTACCCTACTCCTACCCTACTCCTACCCTACTCCTACCCTACTCCTACCCTACTCCTACCCTACTCCTACCCTACTCCTACCCTACTCCTACCCTACTCCTACCCTACTCCTACCCTACTCCTACCCTACTCCTACCCTACTCCTACCCTACTCCTACCCTACTCCTACCCTACTCCTACCCTACTCCTACCCTACTCCTACCCTACTCCTACCCTACTCCTACCCTACTCCTACCCTACTCCTACCCTACTCCTACCCTACTCCTACCCTACTCCTACCCTACTCCTACCCTACTCCTACCCTACTCCTACCCTACTCCTACCCTACTCCTACCCTACTCCTACCCTACTCCTACCCTACTCCTACCCTACTCCTACCCTACTCCTACCCTACTCCTACCCTACTCCTACCCTACTCCTACCCTACTCCTACCCTACTCCTACCCTACTCCTACCCTACTCCTACCCTATCTACCTACCCATTTTTTTTTGCTTTTAAACCTTCCCTGTATTTTGGCGAACCCAACAAAAAAAGAATTTTTAAAATCGGTCCAGCCGTTCTCGAGTTTTAGCGAGACTAACGAACAGCAATTCATTTTTATATATATAGATAAAAGGACACAGCAGATCACTAAGAAACGACGCGGCCGATGATTTGGCCAGGAGGGGTTCTGATGCTGTGGCTGTTGGACCCGAACCCATAGTACCACTCCCTTCGTCCAGCTGCGCACATGGCTACAAGAATACACCCACAAACAAGCGGAACGCTGGTGGGCTATGTCACCAGGCTGCAGGCAGTCCAGGGAGGCTATGCCATCCCTAAACAGGAAACTGACCAGACGCCTTTTTGCGACTGGATAGGGGTAGCCTGCGAATGGTGGCGGGGACTATCACCGGGCACTGCTCATTGAACAAACACTTACACACGAAAGGTATTACGGACAGTCCTTTATGCAGAGCATGCTTGGAGGAGGAAGAAACGGTATCGCACGTACTCCCTAAGTGCACAGGCGTTACCGAAACACGGAGCCAAACAATAGGGACACAGAACTCGCTTACAGATGTTCTCAACACACCAGGAAAACTGATCTGTTTCTGGAGGGAGGTTGGCTGGTTGGAGTGACGGCCGCCATGGCTCACGCACAATGGTCCAACGTCAGGACTAAGTGCGGAAACCAAATCCTTATAGATAGATAGATAGATAGACCATTGTGTATGCAATCTGAGAACTATTTCAGCACATTTCTCCATATAAATAATGGAAGTTGGCGGATGAATATTAATTGTAAATTTTGCGGCAAAAGTCTTGCGTTTTCCGAATAGAAAGCTTAAATTCAGTTTTATTTAATAGCAGGAAAATCTACGGAATTTAGATTTACCTACTTAGTGGTCGTCCATTAATATAATCACATAATGTCCTTTTTAGTAACTTTTTAACCCCGCCCCTCTCCTGGTGATATGTGGTGAGGTTATAGACCCGCCCTCCCCCTACCCAAAAGCTCGTGTATTTTTTGGTACAATCGGTTATATATTATCGTATTTTTTTTTAATACTAAATCTTAAAATTCTTTCTTAAATTTTATCTTGAAATATTTAAATACTTTCTGGAAAGTTAATCGCATGTTCAACGAAATAATAAATACACGTGATTAACCACTACACCCGCTTCGGTGTGGTGGTTTATCACTTGTGTATTTCGTGATTTGTTCAGAACTCCCTCGCCCCCCCTTTTGAGCCTCATGTGATTGAATAGACGATCCCTTACCGAATAAAGCATGGCATATTAATAGTCGCAACAATGTTCCCGGGAGCCTGAGGAGTGGTTCTCAGATGACCTAGACGCCTACTGCAAGGGTAGTTTTGCGAATGGTCTTGCTGTTGCTTAATACTGGGCCAGTCATAATTTTTGCCATCGATACGCTAAGAAGTAAAAAAATCTATTTTGGCCCAGAAAGAGTGGGTCTACGATGACGGCTGGTTCAAAACAATGCGGGAAACGTGGAACACCCCGGAAACAGAGTACCTGGAACCTTTTCGCCCAACCGTTTGTCAGCAGCGAATAAAAAAAAACTGTCATCAAATATTAGAACAACAATGGAACCAAAACACACATCGATAACTCGTGTTCTATACAATGCTTGTGTTTTGACGTAACCATGGTAACCGGGGTAAATTACGTTCTGCCAGTAGTAGTTTAGTTTGTATAGGTACGTTGTTTATGTGTGCACTGCTCTATGTTTAGAATCCGGAGGGGAACGCATGCGCCCTTTGAGCAGCGTTCCCGCGCATGAGTCAACACCCTCGTGAAGTGCGTGAGTTTTTGTTCATGCTGGTTCCGTAGATCGGTTCTTGCATTTTAGGTGTCCAAGACTGAGCACTGCTGTTTTTATTTGCTTCGTCGAATGAAAACTTTAAAAAAAACAATAACTTGTCGGTAGTTCTGAAAACTGTTTCGGTGTAGGTGCAATTGTATATGAGCAATGAAATGGGTTCGAAAGAGCTTAACCCGCTACCAGATATTGCAACTTTTTCAGATTTAAATATTTTGTTGAATTTTGAATATTGCTGATGAATAATTTTTTCAAACTATTATTTAATAAGTGGAACATCAACAGTTTGCTAATAATATATTTCAGGCGCATCTTAGCATGATCCAATATAAATTGTTGGTAAAATTTGTGTAGGTAACAGTTGCGATAAGAAATGTTTTAACGAGCTATAAACATACTTAATATAACCGTGCGCGTCTCCTTTTTAAGGACATTTCTTGCTGACTGATCGACACTGCGTGATCAGAGGGCTGGCTCGTTCTTATCTCAAAGAATTAGCATTGCCATTCAACGTGGCAATGCTGCCAGTCTTCTGGGCACGTTTACGGATGACAGCGATGCGGAGGAATTCTTCGACGCCTGAGTGTATTTTTTTTGTGTAGTCATAATGTATAACGTTAGGTTTATTAGTTATTTAGTTTGTAACGTATTAATAAAGGTATTATTCATATAACCTACTCATAAAATATACACATCTACTAATTATTTTTGTAGTAAATTATTCGTGTTGGTTTTAATACATAGAAACTTACGTAACATTTTTTTACAAGTGAGATTTACTCAATTTTGAAGTCAAAATAAAGTAAAAGTTGCCGTCAACTGTCACAGCACTAACGGATCCCTAAAACTGTTTCACTGCCGACAGCTGGCGGCAGGCGCTCCCGACTTCGTTGTTATACTGTTTGTGTTGCGTTCGGCCAGTCTCAGTACATCGTTGCGCGCCAACAAGCAAGCGCCAGCCGCGCGCGATACTGGCCGACAACGAGCCATCGAACGCGAAACAGTCAATGAAAATTCAAAAAAAAAAACAAATACCGATCGTCTATGATTTTTATGAATGTCATTGCTCTGAGCGTTTAATAAATTAATTTCCAAATACGAATTTTGAATCGTAGTGGTTTGAAAAAATTGTGCTGTTTAACAGTGTTGATTTTTTTTTTGTTTTATGCAAAATAGTGATTGTTTTATCTTGAAAAGTTTCACTGAGAAAGGTAAGAGTGCATTTAGTTTTTTTCTTTAAATATTTCTGTCGTGTAGAGTGATAAATCGCCTGAAATATTCAGTGATGAGTACAGTTTGTGCTTTGTCATGTCATTGAAATTACGTATTGTTTACGATTAAACTTTTGCCGATTTACACTGATTTTTAAGCGAATAATTATTTATTCTGGTTACACGTGAAGAATGTAAATTAGAGGTCACATATAACACTGAAAACAACTTACGAAAATGCTTTGCAACAAAGAAAATAAATCAAAATAACAGAATTATTTTATTTTAATCTAAATAAGTAGCCTTCGCAGTTTCTTCTTTAATAAATAATTATATTTATTTATAGGATCGTTTAACTAATAATTAAACTCTAAAAATACCAGCTTTGCTTTATAAATATCTATGAATCTATCTCTCTCTACTACTATTCGTTTTTAGAGAAAAATGCTCTACTATTTAGCCAGTACGAGTACCATTGAAAATGTAGTGCGGCGTTAACGGCTTACTGCGGTTTAAAATAGCGAAAACTTAACACGATTTGCGTGAGTATTGTTTTACGCGTGATAAATATTTCTTAATGGGGATGAACTAGGTAGGTACGTTCTCGACCACACACAGTGAATAAATATTATGGTTCCTATGGTAGAGGTTAAGGGTACCTACCTATTGAATTTGATGTGTTGCTTTCTAAGTAGGATGAAAGGTAGGTAGGTGTTCAAAGAAAATATCACAATTTTAACCGACGAAAAAATTCAGGAGGTTCTCAAGGCGACGTGATATTTTTTTTCATAGCAAAAGAATTTTTGAGAGCTGAATGAATTATAATATTTATTATTGTGTGTTTAACCTGGTGATAGATTAAAACGGGTCAAAGATTAAGGATTTTGCATAAATAAATATAATATAGGAACTGCGTACGCGCAAGTGATGGAATATACGCCGAAGGTTTTTACTTGGAAAAAATATTTCTTTCGCAAATATTATTAAATTATTTTATGAAGTTTACAATGATGTCCCAATGTTATAATGATCCCAAAAAAGAAAAGTTTAATATGATTATTTTAAATTATTTTATGAAGTTTACAATGATGTCCCAAAAAAGAAAAGTTTAATATAATGATACGTTCTTCAAAAAAAATGTCTCGGTCTTCACACATTTCTTTTTTATTGCACGCAATACATCTTTCCAAAATTTCACTTAAAGAACGCATAGAATAGCGTGTTGACATCTACAATTAGAAAGTACCCATTTTTTCTTTGATGTACAAGTGAAGTCGCGGTAAATATTGAGGTCATGGCTTGCACATGATTATCTATGTTGTGAATGTGCGAATAATAGTGAAATGCATAGTTTTTAACTACCTTTCTATTCATAAACGACTATCTAGAAATACCTATATAAAAACTGTTCGCAAAGTTTTAATATTGACTGAATTGCAACAAAAATAAAATACTCGATTGTGTACAATACGATAACGTTCGATACAGTCACTTTCAATTGAATAACACGATTTCCATTTAAATGCATAACAAAACACAAAAAATATGAAGTTGAGTTTTTGAAAAAATAAGAATAAAATTTATTAATTTTCTGTCTGCAGTGGCGTTACAAAACATTAGGAAAGTTTTAATTAGAATGCTTTGCATGTGAAATTACTTAACAACAACCGAATTCAAGGCCAGTAAATATGTTTATTTTATACTTTTATCACCTTGTTTAGCTTACAAAATTTCATACAACAATGATGGAATGCTTTGATAAGGTGTAATCAAATGCTGGATTAAAAGATATACATACATTATAATTACGTACGAAATTGTTGCTTGAAACATTATCACTAGAATAGATCCGTAGGGACGGTTACAATTTTATTTGAATTAAGAATAAACATTAAGAATGACGTATGTATATGATTGACCTATTGTTTAACTATTAGTACATACGATTTAATAGTCAAATAGTGTAATTTATTGAAATATAGAGGATAGGTAGTGAAGGCGCCTAGTCTTTTCCCAACTATGTTCGGGTCGGCTTCCAGTCTAACTGAATGCTGCTGAGTACTAGTATTTAACATGGAGCGATTGCCTATCTGAACTCCAAAACCCAGTAACTGGGTACCATGAGACCCACTCATCAGGACACCAGTCTTAGGCTGACTGTCCACTGGAGCGGAGAGGAGAGGAGCGGAGAAATAATAACCAATGGAATTGCATCAAATCTCCGCTTCGCGTCGGTCACTGAGATTTTATGCAATTCCAATGGTTAACATTTCTCCGCTCTAGTAGATAGTCAGCCTTACCGAGAAGACTAGTGTCCTGATTAGGGCATTTGCGATAAGTAAAAACTTTTGAAATCGCTAAATCAATCCAGCTGTTTCAAATCAGAATAAAATAATAATAGTAATATAATCAGAATTATTGCTAACAATACTATCGATAAAATACCGATTAGATATGGCCTTTGATTTTATCATTGAAGGGAATTAATTTTACAATGACATATGACATCCGTAGAAATTTAAATAATTTAGTGACTACTGTTTTAACAAAAGTAAGGGTCTATATGTTTAAACTGTAAGTTATTTCGATGCATTAAAGAATAATGCTTAGCGGTTTATATTTACAAACCGCTAAGCATTATTCCACAAAAAAAAATGTTTGTTACGCTTTCACACCTAAATTGCCGAGCCGACTTCCGTGAATCCGTACGGAGATAGATGGAGACCCTGGAGACGGTTATAGGAAATATTAATGCGGACGAGAACGTGGCCAAAAGTTATTTATAATACCTATATAACTATAAAACAATTCAACAAGAATAAAAGTAAAAGATACGTTTTCGGCCTGTTTATTTTATATAGTTTGGTAAAGTAGGTAGCACCAACAGATAAACTATCGATATTTTTTCCATTCACTTGCTTGAGACAAACAAAACGTGTCCAAATTGTTTATGCTGCAATTATTTCCTATGATTTAAGTCTTAGAATGATACTTTGATACTTTTCGGGGCCAAAATTTGCGTGTATACTTTGTATTTCTCGAGAACGGGAAATAATGATGATTACTTTGGTACTAGAAGAGGATTTTGGTTTGGGATTATTAGTGTGACTTTTCGGAACTGATTAGATCTGATTGTAGTATCGCGTGACCATAGCGATTCCTGCTTGTAGTGCAAAGATTACGTCCCGCCCGGGCTTCGCCCTAGTGCAATTAATTAGATAATAAAAATATTTACAAATTATATACACAAGCCTTCCTCGTTTATCGCTTTTTTTAATAAAAAAACTGGCCAAGTGCGAGTCGGACTTGCGTGCAAAGGGTTCCGAACGAATTTTTTTTTTTAACATGTTAATTTAACACTACAGACTTCTAATAGGTTTTTCTGTAATCTTTAGGTAAAGATCTATAATCTCCATTTTTTTCAAAATTTTAGGCTCGGTAGTTTCGGAGATAAGGGGGGAATGACATTTTTCGTCTAATTTCTTGAATAACTTCAAAACCATTTATTTTAAAGTTATGAAAAAAATATAATTAAAACTCTCACAGTAAGCCCTTTCATTTGATATGTCACACGATATTGTTCAAAAAACTTTTTTTTTATTTTCTAGTTTGACCCCCAAAAGTGACCCCCATACAAAAATTTAGTTATTTACGTAACGCATCCGTGTTTGGGTCATAGAAGTCCATATGTGTACCAAATTTTAAAAGAATCGGTCCAGTGGATCAGGAGAAACAGACGACAGACGGACAGACAGACACCCGAGTGATCCTATAAGGGTTCCTTTTTTTTTCGGAACCCTAAAAACCATGCAACGGTTTAGAAGAAGTTAACGGAGAAACATACAGAGGCATATAGCGATTTTGCTTTATACTAGAACTTTCCCTAA
Organism: Lacanobia wlatinum; assembly: GCA_947578705.1. NCBI lineage: Eukaryota > Metazoa > Arthropoda > Insecta > Lepidoptera > Noctuidae > Lacanobia > Lacanobia wlatinum. The sequence goes on from OX388039.1 coordinate 17,926,567, forward strand.
TATCCCTTCGTTGAAACCCGATCAATAAATTATGAATAATGATTACTAGAGAACGTAAAAGATCATGATATAAGTCGATTTAGGACAGCTTTACCCTTGTCTTTATTTCTGTTTTTGATAGTATGTGGTCAATGACCTTTATTGCACATTTATCTGGTGCCTACCATATTTAGTGATGCAGATAATGTGCAAAACTTTTTGAGGGTCCAATAAATACCTGGCAAGTAGGTACTGGCCAGGTAAAAAAATTATCCAGCTTCAGGTTTAGGCTATTTAAAAATTAAAAATACTGGACGTAGAGGTTCCTAAATTTAAGCTATCGATCTGATATACCTTAATTTATATTTTGAGTTCGATTTATTTGAAAAATGCCAATGACTTGGTTAATGTTGTACTGTTATCTGTGAGCCATATGTGGTTCCCAACGGTGACCTTGATTCGTCAGTGAGCCATATCTGTAAATATTTATAGGGTCAGTCACAGGACGCCATAATACATGATGTGACTTGTATGACGAAGATTTCCTATGAACTTGCTGGGATTGCATAATGCATGGGCTGGATTTATATGGACTGTTTATTTATTATGTATGTTATAGGTCGCGCCCGTGCGCCGATCCGCAACTGTTTTTAGGGTTCCGAAAAAAAAGGAACCCTTATAGGATCACTCGGGTGTCTGTCTGTCTGTCTGTCTGTCTGTCTGTCTGTCTGTCCGTCTGTCACAGCCAGTTTTCTCCGGATCCACTGGACCGATTCTGTTGAAATTTGGTACACATATGGACTTCTATGACCCTAACACAGACGCGTTACGTAAATCATTAAATTTTTAGTATGGGGGTCGCTTTTGGGGGCCAAACTAGAAAATTAAAAAAAAAAGTTTTTTGAACAATATCGTGTGACATATCAAATGAAAGGGCTTACTGTGAGGGTTTTAATCATATTTTTTTCATAATTTTAGAATAAATGGTATTGAAGTTATTCAAGAAATTAGACGAAAAATGACCATTCCCCCCCCCTTATCTCCGAAATACTGAGCCAAAATTTTTGAAAAAAATGGAGATAATAGATCTTTACTTAAAGATTACAGGAAAACCTATTAGAAGTCTGTAGTGTTAAAATAACATGTTAAAAAAATTAAATTCGTTCGGAACCCTTTGCACGCGAGTCCGACTCGCACTTGGCCAGTTTTTTTTTATCTTTTTCTGAGGACGACGTTTGATGAATGTTCATTTATAAATAACTTATTTTGCTCGTTTAAAAATCTAAATAAAATATAAGCCTATATCCTTCTGTAAAGTCCAATCTATCTCTACGCCAAGATTCAGTAAACTTGGTTCAGCGGTTTAGGAGCGAAAACGTAACAAACAAACAGACAGACAGGGTAACTTTCGCATTTACTTTATAATTGAAATAATATGGCATAATTTATAATTCCCTCGTGTTTTAGACAATATAAACAAACAATATAACTCCACGCGTAGTTGGTAATAGCCTAAATTGCCTTAACGAATACCAATAGATTGCGATGCTGCAAACCAGATGTTGCATCAATTATAGTCAATAAGCATGCTGCGATGTAGCGGGTCCATTGTCCTTTTTGTAGGCAACTGACATTTGAAGAAATGACAAACGTATATGCAGTAGTGACTTGATAACTAGAAAGTTTCAGAAGAAAATACGATGAAAAGTTTCACAAAGCCAATCCAAACTAATATTATAATCGCGAAAGTAACTTTGTTTCTCTGTGACCTCTTCACGTCTTAACGGCTGAACGAATTTGCGCGAAACTTGGCACATCTGGGCCCATAACCTGAAGACATTAAATAAAAGATGCTGATAGTAATAAGCAAAATTTTATTGCTTGGCAACAGAACTGAGCTTAGACGTGTGTGCTGCTTAATGTTGCAAACATAAAAAAAACACAGTAGATAATGTTTCCAATTAAATGCAATTACATTGCCTGTTTACAACAGGTAGACAATGTCCTGGAATACATGGCGTAGGATTCTTTCATCCGGAGTATGTGCCCTTGTTGGGATGATTTCCAACAATCATGCTGGCGAAGAATCTGACAGAAGCTAGAATTCAATATTCCTGTTCGTGGCGCCTTTGTTTTAAAACAAAAGAATATACATAAATTCACTAGTACTAGTATTATAGTTACTGACTATAAATAAAGACTCATAACAGGGCTTTTAAACAATGGTAACATCAATCTTAACATAACACACGTTTTTGTTCCTAACTTCCCAAAACTTTGCTACCTAAACCTAATAATAGGTTGTTAAATTAAATACAAAATGCACTAAAAATGTATTCGAACTGGCCAAATCCGGTATAATATAATTTGTGACTACATGTTTCAATTATTTTTTTACACACTCGTAAAAAATTGATTGCCTATTAAATCATTATAATAATAGTTTAACGCCTAAAGTTGACGCATACCGAGAAAACCACCTTTTTTGCACAAGGGAAAAAATGCTGTGCATATTGTTTTAGTTCGGAGTCATATCATATTTTTTTAACTATACTACTACTACTTTTTTACTATATTTTTTAATATGGCCTTCCCGTTTTTTGTACACGACGTTGAACCTCATATTTTAATACACTGACAGGCAATTATTAAAGACATGATTAATGTGAGATTCTATTAATTAAAACATTATCTTTACACCTTAATGTCCGGTACAAATAATTAGAGGAAATTTAGACAAAAATCGATATAAACACGGAAGAAATAATTTTACATGGACAAAGATAGTCCTATCAGTCACGTTAGGAGCATGTGAAGTGAACTTTGTTCGCAAATATATTGTTATTTTGTATTATTTAATTAAATGCGACATTAATATGGGCCAAGGTTTGCTGATAGTAGTTATCTAATTAAAGGAAGCGAATATCGTCGCGGTCGTCTAAAGTATTTAGGGCTAGTGCTGTATTTGTTTGTTTGGAATTAAGGTGTCTAGGTTATAATAACGGATTTTAAAGGACACGACGGTACACCACCATAATATGTTGTTCTGCAGATTAAATATGTAGCCCCAGCTGACCCGCGCAATTTCGTCTGCGTTACATTTTTCATTAATGTTTCGCTCTTATTGGTCGTAGCGTTATGTTATATAGCTTATAGCTTTTCTCGATAAATGTGAAATCCAACACTAAATGACTTTTTCAATTCGAACCAGTAGTTCCTGAGATTAGCGTGATCAACCAAACAAACAAACTCTTCAGCTTTATAATATTAGTATTACTTAGTATAGGTAATTAATCGGCCTAATAGCATTAATTGCCCTAAATGTATTGATGAGACAATGCTGGGACTATTTATTGCCTGTGTGTGATTGTTCCAGACATGTTTTTGTGTATGTAGTTATGTACATATCGATCACGTGTATACTTTTAATTATAATAAAATACAACGCCAAGAAAATAATAAGAAGTAAGAATGTGGGAATCAAAATACTGGATTTTTAGAAGTCCTTATAAACAAAGTGTCGTAAAATTCTTTTGGCGAATAATAAAAATGTAGTTATCTTAATAAAATTCGGTCTAGCAGATTAAGAGTAAATTACCTTAATGAAACGAAAATGCAAAAATGTTTCTTTTTTCAAAAATATGTTTAAAACTATGTTTACTTGTGCACATACAGTGGCGGCTAAGATTTTCGGGAGCCTGAAGCAGTAAAAGAAATGGGGCATCCTTACGCCGAAAAATTTAAAGTTTCAGCACATAGCGACAGACTAGGATTTCTTTTGACAAATCGAACAAAAATAAGACTACAATTGATTTATGCCGATCAGTACAAGTAATTGGCGTTGTCGAGTTTTGTCCTGTGTATGGTGTACCTACAACGTTTAATTTTTTCCAGGTAAACAAAACTGATCTCAATAATTACTTGGATCCTCACTAATGAACCGGATTGTAAGATAAATAAATCAAACTCAAACTCAAAGCTTTTAATTCAATTAAACCATTTACAGGCACTTTTAAATAATAATAATAATAAATTTATTTGTTAGAATATTGTTGTTACAAGGTGTTATAGCTACATAAGACGTCCATTATATTCTGCTGTTTCCAGCGTACAAATATTTCAAATGATAGTTAAGTATGTTATTAGAGCAAATTATAAGGATAAGGAATACGTTAAATACATCAAATACAATGTCAGGATTTTTAAATACAATGTCAGAATTACGAAATACAATGTCAAGTATGATCAAATAAAACATAAAGAATAATTTAACACAGTAACGCATGTTATATCAAATTATATTCAATTATTAGGAACATTAGGTTAGTCGTCGTCTAATTTATATTTAGAATTAAATTTTTCATTAAAAAAATCATTTATTGAGAAGTAACACTTATGTAAAAGGAAGTTAAATAATACCTTTTTAAATGTCATGTGGTTAAGATTTTTAAAAACATTAAGTAATTTATTATACACACGAATTGCCATACAGTAAACATTATTGGAGAATAGTTTAATTCTTTCTTGTGGTACAAGTAATCTGTATATATCTCGACTATTTCTTATTACAACATCATTATTTGCTTGAAATAAAACTTTGTTTTTATGTACAAAGATACAGAGTTCGAATATGTATAACGATGGCTGAAACACAGCTTTCTAATGGTTGGGCTTTAATTACCGAATACATTTTTTTTTGGGCTCGGAATGCTTGAATTATTTCGACTGAATTGCCCCATATTAAAATCCGTAGCGGAGAATCGATGCTATGATAGGCTGCATTAATACCAACTACGCGAGTTATTCTGTATAAAACAAATACAAATCTTTGCAGTTTAGAGCGTAATTTTTCGATATGTGCTTTCCAATTGCAATATTTGTCTAGTGTTATCCCCAAAAAAGTAGTACTTTCAACCTCTTCTATAGCGTTATTTGCACATCTTATTTTTAATTGTTGACGCTTACTATTATAAGCTTGGAACTGTATAAGTTTACTTTTAGAAATATTGACATGTAAATTGTTGTCTTTTAGCCATTGAATTATTTTGTTTAATGTATCATTAATGTCGTTTTCGTATTTGGTGATATTGGTATCGTTGAGTTCAATACTAAGGGTTGTGTCGTCGGCGTACAGGATACATGAGTATGGGGTTACGTTAGGCAAATCATTTGTGTACAGCAAAAACAAAAAGGGTCCTAATATACTTTCCTGGGGGACGCCACAGGAGTTTTGACGATAGGCGGATCTATATATTTTCTTTTCTGCTAATGTTAGTCTAGATATCTCTACGCATTGTTGACGGTTGTTTAGGTAAGTTTCTATCCAGCGTAATGCATTTCCCTTTATTCCATAACGATTTAGTTTGAATAGAAGCAGTTTGTGATCAATGAAGTCAAATGCCCTTGACATGTCGAGCAATATTGATGATATTGGCCTTTTCTCATGCAGACTAGATGTAATCATCTACACAAGAAAAAAACACGCAAGAGTTGTTGATTTATTTTTTTCGGAAACCGAATTGTTCCTATTTTAGAATTGAATGTTTTATTATAAAGGAGTGCAATTTATCGTACATAATTCTTTCAAAAATCTTAGAAATTACGGGTATTAGAGTAATCGGACGATAGTTATTCATGTCATTTTTATCTCCTTTTTTGTATAATGGCTTGACTACAGAGAATTTTAGTCTGGTGGGGAATAAATTCAATGGTCAAGGTCGGTCAGTCAAAAAAGATGAAGCTGTTTGCACAGTGATTATAAAAATAGTTTTATTGTATTTTACCTGGACTCGCATTGTTGGTATGCAATTCAGAAATATAAAAATGTGTTTTTAATAACTTTTAATTAAAGTATTATGATTTAGGTGTGTTGTTAAAAGATGTGCTTAGTCAAGACATAATTTTAAATTGTTCTTTGTAGTCTTCATTTAAAGTAATCAAAAACATATTTTATAAATTATAAAAAAAGAAAAACTACTCGCCGTAGGTACTCGTGTAATAATATGACAAAATAAAATTTTATTGCTCTTCCAAATGATATAGGTAGGTAAGTTTTGTGTTTATTTAGCTCCATCGTTCCCTTCCTCACTAGGATTTACGAAGATAAAGCGCAACAAACTTGAAGAGTTGAGTCACATTTGAGTAAAAAGTGCATTGTATCGTTATAACTTTTAGTTTACGTAAAAAAGAAACAATACATTAAATATTTGGACATCAGTAATTCAGTCAAGACATAATTTGGCCCTTGAGGCAGTTTAGAAGCCCTGACACTAGGGTGAGTGGGGTCGTTTAGACCTTACTACCCACACGATAAGAAGAAGAGTAATTCAGTATCTGACGGACTAATTGGATTTTTAAGTCATCTCCCATATACGCTCGATGTATTGTAACTTTGTAAGCCCAGGTAAATCAAGAAAAGACAAGGTGGGAGCACCTCAAGTTTTAAAGCTTCTACTCGTGGTAGTCCCAGTTGTAGACGTTCCCTTCTGTCTATTGGCCTAGTTCAATTGGCTCTGTTCTGTCTCCTGTTTGATAAGGTGGAAGAGATTATTTTTCTTCTATACCGCTGTTTTTTTCTGACTAATTTCGTTGCGGAATCCAAGACAGTTGAATCGTTTTTCCGGGACTCGAGCTTCATTGTTCTGGTGATTGCCATTAATTCTGGTTTTTAAGAGTTGCAGTGGTAGCGGAAATTTAAGCGAGGTTGTACTCATAAAACATACAAAGTTGTTTGAGCTCAAACAACTTTTTTGTATTTTTTGCACTATAAATTATCATTTGGCAACACAACGTATGAAAAATAAATTTTGAAGGTTTTTTGAATAAGAATGTAGAATAAATCTAAAAATAAATTTTATGCAACCGAAATTAAAAACAGCTTTACCACTATAAATTAAATAAACTATGATACAAATAATTCAATTATCGGTGCGTAAAAAAATAAATAAATAAAAAAACAAGTTTCCGTCTCGATCGTCACTAGCGCTCAGCTGTGTCGCACGTCATAGAAAGTTCATTGACTCGCTCCCGCCGTGTGTCGGACTGTCGGTCAAGGCAAAGATAATATTGTTCAGTCTAGTTCCCTTACTATAAAAGTAAAATTATGACACTACTGCGTTTACGACCTAGGGTTGGGTGCTAGTGCTACGTTTTTTTTTTTCCAGTTTTTTTTTCCATGAAAGTTATGATAGTTCACAACCAATCAAAATATTAACCAAATTATTAGTTTGTCGTCTCTAACCCACGCGGTTCTCCGTAGTCAGAATGACTGTCTTAGTGGGTTTCCTAAAATTTCGTTAAAATTCATTTTTCGTTCAATAGATAGTTCTTAAATAATCGTTAACTACGGATAAAAAAACTCACCATAAGATTCCGGATGATAAGGTCAGATGCGTAGCGATGCGACTTATACATGGTTAGACTCGGCTTTTTTTTCTGCGGGTGATTTTTTAAAGTGTGCCTTCGTGGCCAAATCAGAAACTATAAGGAATATCGAAAAACACTGAAAGGAATCTCAAGCCTGATTTTCATAATTAAAATTAAATAAAAAATTTAAAAAACCTCCTCTATTGATCCTTTTAGTTTAATATACTACGATTCTTTGGGCCTAGCGTCTTCGCCTCGGGAGAACGCAAATCATTTGTATTTACTACGTAGGTACTTATAAGTATTATTAGCGGTCTCCCGATGTGATGACGCTTGGCCCAAAGAATCGTACCTATATTAAACTAAAAGGATCAATAGAAATTATTTTTAACCGACTTCCAAAAAAGGAGGAGGTTCTCAATTCGGTGGTTTTTTTATGTATGTACACCGATTTCTCCGAGGTTTCTGATCCGATTTCTGTGATTCTTTCTGATTTTAGTTCGATGCAGTATACTTGCCATTTGGTCCCATAAAAATTTGATTCGGTTTGGTTCAGTAGTTTTTATTTTATGAGCATTTTTGCTTATTTCAATTTCTGCGTTCACGAAGACGTCGTCCAAGTATCACCACTTAAAAGTGAAAAATAAAAAACTTTTTCGGTGTGTTTTTGGTTTTGTTTCTTTGTTTTTTAACACCGACTTCCGAAATTAAGGTTATTTTATTCTTTGTAGTGTTTTGTTTGGAAGTCGGTTATATTTTTTTGTAAAAAGTTTTTTTTTTTGCTTTATAAAGTTTTTTTATGTCGGGGGTTTTTTAAGTTTTTAATTTAATTGTTATTTCATGCTTTTTAAACTCCCCTTCATTATAGTTTACGTTATTCTACTAGTCAAGTCCTTTCATTTGATACCCATATTGAGGGAGTTGTGAAAAAATATGTAATCCGTCATTTTGTGCCGGCGGTCATCTTGGACCGATTTTCATCAAACATAGATAAGAACACTCCCGACTAAATCACCTTTTAGACAAAAAAAAAAAAACAAATCAAAATATGTTCATCCGTTCGGGAGCTACGATGCCACAGACAGACACACACACACACTCACACAGACACGTCAAACTTATAACAGCCCCTCGTTTTTGCGTCGGGGGTTAAAAACTAAAACTGCATCATTTGATTTTTGAAGAATCGTTGTTCCTACCTACGAATCGAACCGATTGATTTTGAAAACCTGTATACAAGTCGATTTCGCAAAATATGTAGCTTATCCTATTTTGGCCGTAAGGCATCGATAGGATTATTACGTTTGTAAAATCGTAAGTATTACTTAGACGATATTTTGGTATTCATGATGATCATCGTTTTATTATAACTATTAATAACAATCATAGTTTTTGCTCTATTCGTTTGGAAATACCAAACTGGTTGTAATGTACTTTTTGCATGGAGAAGTAGGAAATTATAAATGTCTAATGATGCTATAATAAATAGGTGTTTTTTAGATTGACGAACCTTGCTGAGGTGTTTTAGGCGCAAAAAAAGTGTTAAGATCTACTTATTTAGAATTTAAAGATTCGGCCTGCTAGTTCATAGGAATTGGTGAATAAAATGTTTTAAATCACACACACAAAAATCTTTTTATATGTATTAAATCCAACTACGTACATACTTGCATATCATAATCAATATACGAGTATATAAAATTATTCTGACTGATTCAGTGACTGACCGACAACACACAGCCGAAATTACTGGTCGTAGAAAAATGAAATTTGGCATATAGCTTCCCCACACTTCGTAAAGGAGCACTAAAAGAGGATTTCCCGAAATTCTAACGGGAAAGGGAAAAACGATAATATGCGCGTACGATGTCGCGGGCAAAAACTAGTGTGTATATGTATATACAAAAATAAAATAGCCGTCGAAATACATCGCTATCATCCAGAAAGAATTGCTCAGAAGACTGGCAGCATTACCAGCCGGTCGATTCTGTCGACATCTCACCGTGACTACATAAGTGGAGTGAACGACAAGTGAGTTGTCACGCCATCTTGTTTGTATGGTTTGACAGCTCACCTGTCGTTCACTTCGCCCAAGTGTTCACTTCGATATGTTTACAGAATCGCACTGCAGTTGCCACGTTGAATGGCAATGATAAATTCTTCAGGCAAAGAACGAGCCAGTTCTCTGAGGCCCAAATGCGAGTTTTTTAACGTTCTCGATCGCGTCAGCGTTAACGTCAATTTGTATTGATACTGAATAAGCGTCCTCTGGTGACAATAACGGACAACTTTTTTTCTCTATAAAATTTGACATAAGCGAACGTTTACGTTAACGCGATCGAGTACGTTAAAAAACTCGCATTTAGACTCACAACATGCAAAGACAAACTCACTCACATGAAAAGTGTCGATCAACCGCGAGAAACATCTTTAAAAAGGAGACGCGCATTCGGACCCCATGATCTTTATTTAATATATCCCTATTGTAATATGTACTTGCCCATATATAGAGCAAATGATTTGCATGTCGTGATTGCGGATGTGATACAATCACGGTTCCTTTTTTATCAGAACCCATTACTTCTGTTCTAGCCGCCATTTTAAAGCTCTTTGAAGTTACTTATAGCACTCTCTTTCAACTTCCATATTAAAACTAAGCTTATTTCGCTTTGAAAAGGCGTATTTCCGGGTTAAAAGCAACGCAGTAGCATTCTTTCAGTCACAATATTTTTGTAATCGGAGTAGTACTTCAAAAGATCCCACAAATACAAACAATTTGGTCTCTTTTTTTAAATATAAGTTTAAATCGATCTTTCTTCTTTAATCAATATGACAGCACAGCAATCATTTAAATCTGGTCAGACCAGATATTAATATTTGGTCTGACCAGATTTAGATGATTGCTGTGCTGTCATATTGCAGCAAAATTGCAGAGGGGCCAACAATAATTTAATTCCCTCTCTAATTTTGCGCCGCACTATGCTTTGTGTATCACGCTACGCACTACGCAAAAACTGCGTAGTTTTATGATGTCACCGCTAGGACACAGCTGGCAGTGTAGTCATACGAGTCGTTCGTAGCACTGACTACGGGGTACAATCCCAAAAAGTCACACGCGTTAAAACAAAACAGATTAAATTAAAACGATTAATTTTTTGAAAATGACTAAATCATAAAGTCTTAAACATACATTATGCAATCCTAGGCTATCTCTGTATTATGTTAATTATTAATAAAGTCAGTGTTACTTAATGTTTCTATTATTAGTAACGGCGACAGTTGCATTTCTAGTTTCTCTTTTAGGTTATGGTAAGAAGTATTTCTATGCCGGTTTCGCTTTCTAGAGCCTTCTCATGTATTACTGCAAGAAAATTATAGTTTCATCGATAAACTAACGAAAGGAAAACAAACAAATCGAAACAGGAATGAGTGAAAAAGAACCTTAGGATCTAGAGAATTTCCAACCCAGAAAGCTAAGGCAGAGCCAAATCAGATTGACATGTGCTACAGAACTGCCACGGTGTAAATCCATTTCTTTGTTCATTGGTCATTTATGCTTCTGACAATAATTATTATCTGATAGAATTGTCACTTTGTCTAGGACACGACTAGACTTAGATGAATTGCCCACTAAGCTTACGAAATACAGGTACGTTAGTATCTTTTTATAGTCTATGCAATTAATTTTATAGCCTCTCCACACCTTCCTCTCGAAGAATCCAGTTAAGGACACTCGCCCTACATTTTATACTTCCGATTTGAGAGAATTGCTCAAGACATTTTGCAATCTCATCCGATTTGACACGAGATAAGTAATTAGTGTGGAAACGGATGGTGTGTAGAGCTCGTTTGAATTCTAAGGAAATGTGTAAGACCTATAAAGCAAAATTAAGTTGTTAGTAGTGTGATGCCAGGGTTGCTGAATTTGTTCGCAAGAGTCACCGCGGTCTGAAACGTAAAAGGCATTAGAAGGAACACGTATGGGTTTTAGTCAGTAGGAGTCTGACAGTCCCTTCTGCTTCGCCTAGTGCGTGATTCATTTGATGATATACCATCCAAAAAAAAAGTGTAGGGAAGTTAACAAAAGGGAACTTATTATAATCCGCTAAGCAGTATTAACTACATAGTTCCTGCTTGAAGGGTTTGGGGGACAATGTAACCACTGAGTATAGTCTCCGAAAGATGCTTGAGGAGGTTGAGGATGGGCGGCGCCGCCGTGACACGCCTAGGAAGAGGTAACGAGGTGACCTAGACGCCGACTGCAAGGGCTGGTTCGAGGTGGCTCGGCAAAAGAATACTTGGGAGGACTTGGGGGAGATCTTTGCCCAGCAGTGGAAAAGAATAGGCTGAATAAAAAAAACCAGCCAAGTGCGATTCGGATTCACCCACTGAGGGTTCCGTACAAATTTGAAGCTACAAATTACTTTAAATAAATACCAAATTTTTACATATTTTAATTACAAATGTATTGTTTTCAGACTTTTCCCTATACTTGAAGTATAAGACGGTATTACTTGCCGAATTTCATAGTTCTAGGTCACCGGAACTACCCTATACATTTTGATTTCCTTGAAAGTATAGTATCTTGTTTTAACGTTAACTTAGAAGTTTGATTTTTCACAGCTGCAAGGGGCCATAGACTTGAGTATATGGTTTTAATTTCAAGTGGATACCTCTACGCGTTCCCGAGATAAACGGCCTTGACAGACAGACGGACAACAAAGTGATTCTATAAGGGTTCCGTTTTTTCCTTTTAAGGTATGAAACCCTAAAAATGTAACTGATGGCTAGCATAAAAAAATTCAACTGTTGTTGCACTCATTGTTGCTGGCATTTGATCATTTTCCGCATTGAGAAAGATGGTTCTTAGTTCTCATTGTGTTCTTCTTCTGTGGGTCACGTAGATAGAATATGATATAATTATATTTATTATTATTATTTATTTAAATATAAATAAATATGGTTTTAATCCTTACTTGGATTCCCAATGAATAATTCTCGTAATAGTCTTTATTTATTTCAGTATTTACATTTCCAACAGCTATTCCATAGGTTACTCGCTAGGTTAACTTCCGCGGTACCTTTTTGTCACTATTTCAATGAATATTAAATGCGTAATTGTGGAAAGATATTGTTGCTACGTGTTTCTATATTCTCTTCCTTAATCGCGACCTTTATACATATCTACTACTAGCTTTTGCCCGCGACTTCGTACGCGCCTATCCCGTTTTTCACGTTCCCGTAGGAATTTCCCATTCCCGTATAGCCTATAGCCTTCCTCGACAAATGGGCTATCTAACACTAAAAGATTTTTTCAAATCGGATCAGTAGTTCCTGAGATTAGCGCGTTCAAGCAAACAAACAAACAAACAAACTCTTAAGCTTTATATATTAGTATAGATACTATTTAACTAGCTCTTCTCCGCGACTTCGTACGTGCATATCCCGTATTTTCCCGTCCTCGTAGAAATTTTGGAAAATCCTCTTAGTGCTCTCCTGCACTTGTCAAGGAACCTACATGCCAAATTTCAGCTTTCTACGACCAGTAGTATCGGCTGTGTGTTGTTTGTCAGTCAGTCACCAGTAAGGGAAGAATTTTATTCATATTGATAACTAGTGGACGTCACGCGGTTTCACCCGCGTAGTTCCCGTTCCCGTGGGAGTACGGGGATAAAATATAGCCTTTGTTACTCCCTGATAATGTAGCTATCCATTGCTGAAAGATTTTTTGAAATCGGTCCAGTAGTTTCGGAGCCTATTCATTTCAAACAAACAAATCTTTCCTCTTTATAATATTAGTGTAGACTAGCATATTCCTTCGGCTTCGCCCCCGTGGCCTAACTTAAACTTTCTACGCAGTAGTCTGCTCAGTGCTGTAGCTTCAAAAATTATAGGTACATTCCAACTTGATCAAGGAAAAAAAACTGAAGAAGGCATAAACGTTAATTACGTACGTTTAATTTTTTTTTTAAATTCCTGTTAGGTCTATTAATAAAATGTAAAGGCAAGTAGGTGGTTAGTATTCAAAAACTGTTTTAGTTTTTTGTATTACATAAAAATGTTACCGTTGTAGAATATTTTTTGCTATTTCGATTGGGTTGCAGAAATTGAATAAAAACGATTAACTAACTAGCAGTTAAAAATACAGGTAGACTCGGATCAGGAAGTTGAAATTATATTTTTTTTCTACTCCTCCACTGTACTTTCCTGATTAATTTCGTTGCTCCCCCAAGACAGTTCAATCGTTCCTCCGGAACTCGTCGGGCTACATTGGCTCGGCGTTTATCTGGTGGTCGCCACTGCTGATTCTAGCTTTCAGGAGTTGTAGTGGTCGGGAATGTGCCTATCTCAAAAAAAGTCTCGGATCTCGCTAGAGAAACGCAATCTAGTCAATATTTTAAAATTATTTATGGTAGAAACTGTAGACGCATTGTATTGAGAACTAGTGGACGTCACGCGGTTTCACCCGCGTAGTTCCCGTTCCCGTGGGAGTACGGGGATAAAATATAGCCTATGTTACTCCCTGATAATGTAGCTATCCATAGCTGAATTCAAATCGGTCCAGTAGTTTCGGAGCCTATTCATTTCAAACAAACAAACAAATCTTTCCTCTTTATAATATTAGTGTAGATTATCACATGTTATAAAACAGATGACTATAGGTACACTTAGTCATCTGTTTTATAACGTGTAATAATGATAAAGAAGCTTATCTTTACGTGAAGCGAGTAATTATTTTGTTATTTAGGTCACGATTAACTAATGGAAACAAAGTCTAGGATAGCACTAGAAGAAAATCATACAGATATTGTCACCTACCCACTAATCCCTCTTCAAAAAAGAAGTCAAAGAGCATTATCTGTCCACTGTAGTGTAGGTAATCCTTTATATATTATAGGTATGTATTATTTTATTATAATTATGTATTTAGGCTCATCTATTTGTGTATATTTATTGTAGTTTATATTTATTATTGCGTAGTACATAATATACTTCAGTTAAGTTAGTATAGTCTATTTTAAGTTGCCTTCTCTATCTCTCTACACACTGTGTCTACGTTTCTTATCCCACTCTTCTGTCGCAGGTCTGCTGGAAGATATTTCTATTGAAAATCAGTACCTCAAGATATAACCTTAATATATAAGCAGTACCTTTGTGCTCTTTTGTCTGTATTTAATTATCTTTTTTTAAGTTTATTGTGTGTACATAAATAAATAAATAATAATAATCAAACAAAAAAGTAACATTTACTCATTTTACTATTACCAGTGATTCAGATTTTAATTGCAGCTGCGTTTAATAAATTGTCATTAATTAATTAGTAAATAGGAGATACTATGAATATCATAAAATGCGTTATTAGGACAGGATGCATGTTGCAAAATTCTATTTAAAGATAACTGGACCGTCAATGATGTTATGTGTACAATGGACCAAATTATCTAAATAACTGAGCGTAGTATTTATTTTCTACAGTTGGAAAAAACCTATTTTGAATTCGTTTACCAAATGTTGTGCACCAAAGTAGTAAAATAATGATAAAAAAATATTATTGCAGACATGCCAAAATCCATAAAAATATAAAAAAAAACACCGGTAGCACTCCGGGAGTGCCGGCAGAAGTGAAAACATGTAAATAATACATCCTTACTGTCGCGGTCACATCATAGACAAACCACCGATAACAAAATAAACAAAAAGACACTGACGTGTGGCCGCGACAGCGACTGTCAGTGACAGATGTCAATCTTGACACAGTTCCTGACATAAACAAAACGAACCATAAAAACAACAAAAAATAACGTTGTGTTTAATTATAAGTACAAAAATACTATCATTTATGAGGTAGAATACAATGTTTATTTATTGCGCTATCGTACACAAATATGACAATTTACATGTTATTATTCATAATATTATATCGTTATTTATTTATATATTACATTAATTTTTATCTCTTAGAAAAATCAACTTTCATCCATAATTTCGTAATTCCGTAATTTCGTATCCTTGGATACGCGTGGCACGCTGTACATAAACACAGACGGACATTCGCGCAAGCGCCCTGTGCCGCCTAAGCGTAGCAGCACACTCAGGCACGGTAGAAAGAGTGGGAGATACTAGTTCCTCTCCCTTCCCCTCGATCTTACGCTTTTTCGCATCACGTGACCCTGACGCGAGTCCGTCTTACGCTTTTTGCGATTAGGTCACGTGACCCTGACGCGAGTTTAAGATTTTATACCCATTACAGAAAAGTGCTCAACGCCGCTAAAGAAGTTTTCACTTCAAAAAAAACAGAAGATTGAAAAAATCAAATAGCTATTATGGTTAAAATACATTGAGTTAGAATTCAAGAAGTGCATAATTTTTTTCATGGTTGTACGTATCGGTTTGGTAGGGGTAGATCATACTTTTCTTGACATATCTTCTTTTGTACTAATAATCTAAAATTCCAATAGCCCTGTGTCTAGATGAGTTGTCAAATTGTTTAGGTATGTCATCGGAATGTCATACTTGATCACTGATCACTTAGCTCATCACACAATAGGTATTGTGTTCGCTTCAATATCAAATATGCGTCTCCAATTCTCAAGAAGCGTCAACATAAATAGGTTGAAATTGTAACTTTCACGACGTGGGTTCAACTGCATTTTAGTTTTTAGGGTTCCGTAGCCGAAGGGTAACCAACGGAACCCTATTGTTAAGAGGCCTGTTACAATTTGACTGTGTTTTTTGAGTAAAATTACCAACTTTGGCTTTCTTATTCTCAGAAACTAAAATATTTAGACAACTTTGGCTTATTGGGTAGTTGAGAATAGCTGTTATTAGTATTAGTATAGTGTATAGCGGCCTCACTTTTCGCATTTTTCACTTGTCTATTTGTAAAAAGCCAAAATTCCAAAGTAAGTTTCTCAAGAAAAGCGCGGCGGCACTTTTACGAGCTTGTGGATTGAACTACTGTACTGACCAAATGAAATGAAAAATATATCATAATATTTCTTAGGTTTCATATCAATTCGCAATAAGAATGAAATATTCGTAAAAAAATCCCATTCAAATCCATAAAAACTACTAATAAAAACGCTCAGAATTAACTGTAAATTTCTCCTTAATACATTAATATTATTTATTTATTTATTTATACATATATGCTTTATTGTACACCAAATTTAAAAATAGGTACAGAAAATCTTAAACTAATGACATACAATTGGCGGCCTTATCGCATTCGTAATTTTACATCTGTCTGTTTTGTCATCATCATCATCATATCAGCCGAAAGACGTCCACTGCTGGACATAGGCCTCCCCCAAGCGTCGCCACAACGACCGGTCCTGTGCGTCTCGCATCCATCGGCTACACGCTGTTTTGTGCGAGCCTCAAATAAACATTTTTCTTTTCTTTCTTAATTCCGCGATCTCTTCCAGGCAACCTGGAATGGAAAGTGAGAGCCTGGACACGAAATGGGGTTGGTGCTAATATAAAGTTACATAAAAAAAAAACATACAGAAATACAGCATTACAATATAACAGCTACTAAAATAGATACATAAATACATACATATTTAATATATAAGTAAGAAAATGTGTAACAATTATTAAAATTAAAACGAGAAAGGAATCACAGTGACAAGTTACGAATTTGAATGAAACGGCTCGACTATGGCCTGGAATAAGATTCGGATACTTTTTATTCCGGGAGTAAGCTCCCTAACAATAAGTTTCGATTACACGCCGAAGTTGACGTTGACTAATTCTTACCATGATATTGACCGTACCGATTTAAGATTGCTTTGACCGTGGCGTGCTTAACAACTTTCGCAAAGTAATCTTCGAGAAAATCCGAAGCTAAGTGCACCTGAGTTATTACATTTATACTTGGCGTATCCCATCGGGTTTTAGGTCAAGGCGACGATTTTGCATATTATTATGAATCAAACGTTTCACAGTTCAGTTTTGTAATACAATCGTATTGTGACACTGATTGATAAAATATTGTTTCAAAATAGTAAATACGTGATATATCTACGACACGTCATGAATTGTTGTTTTTTACATATTGTACAGATAAGTAGTGTACGCTCGAGGGAATAAAAAGTTAAGTTATTTTATTTCAAACATCACACCTTCGTATGATGTTTGAAAATTTCCCTTTCCCAAATATCGGGCACATGATGCTCTCTTTGAACTGTCATTTTTGTATAGGTGCACAGACCTGTTTTTATATTTATACTAGCTGACTCGGCAAACTTTCTTTTGCCATATAAAAAAAATAGCCTACCACCTATTCTCGTACCTATCGAATATTAACACAAAATTTCGTGAAAATCGGTCGAGCCGTTTCGGAGGAGTTCGGTAACAAACACCGTGACACGAGATTTTTATATAACTAGTTTACCCGCGTAACTTCGTTTGCGTCACAATTTTAATTACTGCTCCGCTCCTATTGGTCTTAGCGTGATGATATATAGCCTATAGCCTTCATCGATAAATGGGTTATCTAACACTGAAATAATTTTTCAAATCGGAACAGTAGTTCCTGAGATTAGCGCGTTCAAGCAAACAAACAAACAAACTCTTCAGCTTTATATATTAATATAGATTATTAGAAGATGAGTCAAAGTAAATTCGTGACCCAATAGTTTGTTGCTAAGGCAATATAGAGGTATTTAAGGAAATTCCAATCTAATTGTATTAGAATATATGAAGTATTTATATAGATGGCTCAGCAATCAATTATGCCGATGGTACCTACAATTATGGTCTGTGTTGCTATATGTATACTGTCTAAAATATAAATGAGTCACATAGGCCGCAAAATAAGTACTTATTGGTGATAACCATTTTACTTCATGAACATTCAGAGGATAAAATCGTGGTGAGTACTTGCAACCTTTGTTCAGCTCCATTTAGATCTAAACCACAATGATGTCATTCGTAACAAATTCTTTGTTAGCCCCTTTTATATAGGTAGGTAAATAATATTATATTGTATTAAATGCGACACACGTATTATTTATTTGTATTTCCTACACAAATATCCGTATTGTTTTGCTCATTAATTGGATTTATTTACTTTATACTTATTTTTTTTGAAGCGGTGTTATTGATCTGAAAATACCTGATTCTAAATATTTACCTTTACCTTTTTAAAATGCTTAAGGTCGTACCCTGAAAATAAATGAGCTCGAAAGCACCGATTTCATCGCCCACACCGCGCGGTCCCCGCAATGGAGATACAAAAATGTTTAAAGTTTGTAGGTAACTAAAATGGCAATCATTTTCAAAGTGCTCTGTGCAATTTGCAAGTTTCTACAATGGATTTTAAAATGTCTTCGAGAAAGATTTAACTCTTTAGTAAAAATTTTAGTAGAGTCTGCCAAAGACGAGGCAAGTCGCGGTGATGCGCCAAAGATGCGACGTCAAGCTATCATATAATTTTTCTACACCGCATCTTTATCGCACTATCGCGTCGTGTCTGTGGGCCTTTACAAGACCAGCGGGCAGGTACACATAATGACGAAATAAGGGCAATAGGGCTCTCGGTCAGAGCAAAGCGTAGCGGAATTTTATGCCGATGTATTTTTGGCGCGCACAAAAAAAACAAACCATCTTGTTTACAAACAAGTTTTGTTATTGTGTTAAGAATGCTTTGTTTAAAATTTTCCTGTTCTATTTAATTTTATAGAGGAGGTATATCTGTTTAAGTATTATGTATATGTACGTCCGGCATTATATTTGATAGTATGGAAATCGTAATTAGGTAGGTACAGCGCTCCGAAAAAATCATTATTATCTAATTTATCAGTCACTTTGTATTTGCAAATGCCGTAAGTTTACCACACCAAATCCTGACCTTTTTCTTCTCAATAAGACTCAGATATATTCAGGATAGGATTTTTATCCAACATAAAAGTACATTCCATTCAGGCGCGGTAGCAGCCATAAACTTTGGGGGGGGGGGGGTTCAGGTCGAAAAAATTTAGTACGATACCTTGTTTCGAAAACTTAGATTTTTTCCAATCATAATACAAATAGATGTTTATTGGTCGACTTAAGCTTAAGTTGGAGAAGTACGGTTGCTAGAGCGAGCTTGAAAATTTTTAGTACGAAACCTTGTTTCGGATAGGTTAGATTTGTCGACTTAAGTATACGTAAACTGCAGAGCTACGGATGGTAGCCGAAAAATTTTAGTTTCTTGACTCAGAAACGCTTATTTTCTTCTTTCTGTCTTCCATATACATATTTTATGTCAACTTAAGCGAAAACCACTGTTAGGGCAAGCGAAGCGAACCCGAAAAATTTTAGTTCCTTGACTCAGGAACGCTAATTTTCTTCTTATTGTAAAGATTTCTTCATTGTAAAGATGTTTTTTTTTTGTCGTTTTAAGTGTGAGACTGCCAACTGGAGAGCTAAGGATGCTAGAGCGGGCGAAGCGGGTCTGAAAAAAAGTAGTTTATTGTCGCGAATACGCTATATTTTCTTTATATCATACAGACAGATGTTTCTTTGAAAAATATGGATGTTACAGCGAGTGAAGTGAGCTCGAAAATTTTAGCATCCCGCCTCGGAATATAGATGTAGATAGATATGTTACATTATTTATTTAGGTACTATCCATACAATCATTGAAGTTGACTTTAACATAAAACTTGTATAATCAAGGATGCAAAAGCGAGCTACAAATTTTCTCGGATAGGTTTTGCATCGGATAGGTAAGATCCTCTGTTTACTATCGATACAGAAATAAAAGTAACGTGTTCGATTTATGTGCAAAAAAGATTGCAAGAGCGAACGCAGTGAGCTCGAAATTTTCTGTACCCCATCCCGTTTTATTTTAGTTTAAATGTTCGTGATTTGTCTTATTTCAGAAGGTTTGTTAATTTTATAAGTACGGTTTTTGAGGTGTCATGACCCTCACGACCTCCCCCCCCTCGAACCGCGTCCGATTCCATTGGAATCATTTCAGTGTATGAAACTTTTATATATTACAATGATTCAAAGTTTCAAATATTTATTGTAATATGAAATCTCTCGTTTCTTTCCTTATTGGTGTGATTGGTATGTCAGCTACCTACTGAGTGTACAAAAATAAGCATTTGTGGAACGCGGCTAGGTGTTGGGATGTGTCAACTAGTGCCAGGAAAACATGGTAGGTACGTCAATTGACCTTGAACGTGTTTTGCTATCCTATTCGTGGGTAACTACGTACGTAATGGATGTTGAGAAACCATCCAGAGTCATCGTCTGCCTAGCCTTTTTCCAACTAATATAGTTGTGCTAACTATTATATAAATGTTTGGCTATTTTGATATTTTAGTAAGTATCTGAGTGTATCGTGTGGTAGGTGGGACAAGCCCCAGTTGTTCTAGTCGACGGGGTCCGCTAAGTGCCTGGGGTTGTGGAAATTGTTCGAAAGAGTCTCCGGCCCTGGAACGCAAAGGGCACTAGGAGGAACACGGATGGCTTTTAGTCAGGATGATTATGACACTCCCTTCTGGTCCACCCAAAGCGGGAGGAGTCATTTGATGATTTCCAATCCTTAAAAACTTTAAAAAGTAAAAAATAATTTCTATTGATCCTTTTAGTTTAATATAGGTACGTTTCTTTGGGGCAAGCGACATCGCCTCGGGAGACCGCAAATCTTTTGTATTTACAAAGTATAAGCATTATTAGAGGTCGAAGACCCCGTCTTTTTGCGTCGGGGGTTAAAAAGGTGTCAGTCGATCAAATTTTGTATATAAGTAGTGTGGTTTTTTACTAAAATTAGTTTAAGATTTTTACTAACAACATTTGAATCTTGTAATATGATCGGAAACAAAATATTACTTATTTTATTATGTAAATGTTGAGAACATAGTAAAAAAATAACAATACATTGTATACTTACGAGTAATTCATATTAAACATTTACCTATTTTTAAAGTAGTTACCAACGAGCAATGGGTTTATTAACATTATCATTTATTTAGTAGATAATAATAATAATAATATACGTTTATTACTCTCAAAAAGGTACAATTTGGTACATTAAATTTAATTTACATGCATATTCAAACTTTTGTGAGAGCTGGAGTCTATACTGGGCACGGGACCTGTAAGACAGAACTTCAGGCTCACACCCTTTAAATTAAAATGTAAAATTGCACTTACGTACACAGAATTGTGAAAGCTCTGCGTATTGAGAGAGAGATAATTAATTACAATAATAACTTCACCGCCGCATCTCTACGTTGACGTCGTGGTGGGGCTTGCGCGCCCCTATGAACCTTAGGTACTCATATTTAGGGTGAGGGGCCAGACAAAAAGAGATACAATCCGCAAGGCAGTTTTGTGGCGAACTGTTGGGCAGTAGCGAACCCACGGACCTGATCTGCCGGGAGAAGTCTTGTTCTTCATCTCCGGCTTTCCTTTATTGGCTGGCCGGAATGAACACTGACGAGGAACAGAGCTCCCACCTCTTTCTTGCCTTAATCGGCCGGTCTGAGTGGAGAGTCGCAAGAGCAAACGTGCTCGGGAGAAGGATGTATAATCCAGTAAGATGCTGGTAGGGATCTTGACCGTACTTCCGGGATTGTCCTGATAGCCGTGGTATACCTCTCCACTCCTCTAGCACCTCAGGATATGTTGCTTCCTTGGCGCTACGACACTTTGTGCTAGCGACCGTTTTCAGGGGCCCATTTATTGAGAGTGCAAGTCACCCCGTGCCATTTTAAAGCCGTGTATATTTTCAGTGGTCAGGCAGGGGCCAATAGTTCTTTCATAGTATACGGTAATGAATCCACTAAACCACCCAAACCCATAGCCTGTGACCTTTTGTTTCCATATTATGCAATAATTCTGCACCTACCGGGGATTGTCCTTGGGTATACTTTGTTAGTGCATACAGGGATAATCGTCGGTTGGTGCCCCATTCCATTAGAAAGTCTAACGGGGTCTCTGCGAGTTGGCTTCGGCCCCTCGTATGCCTACCAAAGGACCGGGACCTCAGGGTCCCGAGACTGTTCAAGACAATAATAATAATAATAAAAAAAAAATATTGTGGTGGTGTCATTTGTAAGTTGATATAAAAATACAAAAAATAAGACTTATGAAAAGGATCATCGTTTGTTAGGACTCTATAATAAGAAGATGCATAGCATAAGTTACGATCAATTTAAAGTTTTATGCTGATTTTGTAGATTCCAAAATACTTTGCCTTTATTATTTATCTGAGTCCAAATGTCATAAATTAATAATTGATACAAAACAAATATTTCTTTTTCAAAAAAAGAGTTCTTTGCCTACTTCTTAAACCATGTAACTGTCGTATATGTAATTTACTTAAGAGGAAATGCTGGCGGCGAGACTTTGTATGTAAAAAGTCATAATTCGAGGTTTGGCTCTCGACTGTTTTCTCCTCCAATATTGAACCGATATAAGAGATATTTCACAAACTGAATAAGAATGATGTATACTGTGTCTCTATGTTTTCCATTTTTGATTAATAGTTTTCAAATTTGTACACTAGGGCTCTGTTGACGGCGATTTATCTGACAATTTTGAGCATTTTGTGAGAGTTCTAGTGCTTACACGGTTAATAAATCATCAAAAAGGAAAACATAGGGACACAGCTATATATATCCTTCTTATTCAGTTTTTGAAATATCTCTTAAATCGGTCCAATATTGGAGGAAAAACCGGTGGAGAGCCAAACCTCGAATTATGACTTTTTACATACAAAGTCTCGCCGCCAGCATTTCCTCTTAATTGCAGTTAATACTATAGTGTAGATTGCTTTATCTATAGGTTTTCGTAATATTGCGATCGTGGTCGCTCATTGTACGAACCGACAGAACTTGAGCAATGTTTGTATGTTTGTACATGGCGTTACTCAAAAATTGCTTGCAACCTCGTTGCAATGGACCTTCAGCGATAGTTGATCAAATAAATAGAGATAAATCATTATAAACTATCTGAGAATTATTTCTGTCGACACTACACAATCCATACTACTGAGAGTTACACGAATGTTTTTGGCATACATAATAAAACTATATGCTTGCTTCGCACATAGTATTTATTTCAATAATTGGATACTATATTCACATTTTTGAATGATACAAAATTGTGTGTGTCGCATGAAATTAAACCAAAATACTATGGGCTTGTAGTTTTTAACTGACTTCCAAAAAAGGAGGAGGTTCTCAATTTGGTGGGTATTTTTTTATGCATGTACTCCGATTATTCCGAGGTTTCTGATCCAATTTCTGTGATTCTTTTTTAGTTCGATGCGGTATACTTGCCATTTGGTCCCGTAAATGTTTTTAAGTTCAAAATTCAATAAATAATTGTATAAAAGGGAAAGAATATGAGCATTCCGGCGAAGGCGAATTGGCAACCACTTGAGCTCCACACGAAATTCGGAAACATGGTCATATTTACGTAAACCGAATATGAACCTGATAGAGAAATTTTGAAGCCGCTCAAGTTTATCTGGTTGTTCTTGAGTTAGGTCAAGATAGCAGCATAATCAAGGATGGGAAGAAGCAGTGATTGTGCAAGCGCAATCTTGGTGGCAATCGGAAGAAAATCATCTCAACGACGCAGCAGATGCAAATAGCTTCCTGCAGTTGGGCAGTCCAAGAAAAGGTTTTGTCAATGAATATCCCCAAGGTTTTTACTTTTTCTGAGAAGGGAATAACTGAGTCATCGAAGAAAACTTGGGAAAGAGATGTCCAGTCGATCCTTGAGACTATCCTGGAACTGCCCACGACGATTACCTGCGTCTTTGCGGGGTTGACCATGAGTCCATACCGCTTGCTCCATTGGCATATGCGAGGCAAATCACGGTTGATGGTGATAATGGCCTCATGCAGGTTCCCAAGAGGAGCACGCGAGTAAATAAGTAGATCGTCTGCATATAGATGGTAGGAAGAAGTTAGTTCATTAGAAATTGAGTCAATAAAAATAGCGAAAAGTAAAGGGGATAAAACGCCACCCTGTGGAACCCGCCGGGGCCGCAAAGTCTTTCCAAAGAATATATGTTGCCGGCGACCGAACAGGTAACTACGAAACCAGTCAACCACCGATGGAGATATATTAAGAGAGCGTAGAATGCCAAGCAAAACATCGAAATCAACAGTATTAAATACGTTTCTGAAATCGAGCAATGCCAGGACCGTTAAATGACTGTTGTCCATGGCAGTCCTAACATCTTCAGTAATGTTCAGAAGCGCTGTAGTAGTGCTATGACCAGGACGAAAGCCGGACTGGAAGGGGTTGAGGAGATTATTTTTGGATAGGAAAGTACTTAATTGGCTGTGGATTAATCCACCAGTCCGTTCAAGGACTTTGGACAGGAATGGTAAGACGGATATTGGACGAAGTTCAGAAAAGGATGTGGGATTGGTCTTTTTTGGTAAAGGAATAATTTGAGCATCTAAAAACACCACTGGACGCAGAAAAGTTGAAGATGTGGCACTTATCTACGTTAACGATACTGTAACGTTTCTATACATCAAAAAACATTCGTGCTAGTCCCTTTGTTGTATTGCGGGAGTATCTATTGTCTGTCTGTATGGTTGTTTGTTACTTTTTAACGCCTAAGCCACTTAAAGGACCTATTAATACGTTGTATGAGATATGGCCTAAGACTGGAGATGGACATAGAATACATTTCATCGACATACGAGGTGAAGTCGCGGGCAGAAGCTACTGTCTTGATTACCGATGATCGTCAATTAAATTCTCTTCATCTAACAGTCATCAACTCATCAAGTAAGTACAAAAATATAAACACTTTTTTACAGTTTGATGGTACTCACGAAGTTTTATTTAATGAGTTAATTCATTCAACTTTTTATTGAAAAAAAAAAAACATTATTCGATAGTTACATGATTACATAAAAAGTTGTTTACCTAAGTCAAAGTGCAAGTCATTAATTTGTATGATTAATACTTAATAGGAAGTACGTTCATATGTTACATATAGGCTTATTTATAAACCTCTGATATTTTCAAGATGAGTGTTTTATGAATCCTTGACCTATGCACTGATTAATAAATAATAAATAAAAAAAAAACATTACAAGATCGGCTCGTGATCGGTAAAATGACTCAATTTAGGCCAAATCATTATTATCCGAATACTAGAAACGTAAATCAGAAGGTAACGTAAAAAAGAAAAGCTAGTCTTTTTTTTCACGTTGTTTTGCAGTGTAAATAGGTACATTTCTCGTGATAATAGTGTGTTTTTTGTTCTTGTAATACAACCCTTTAAAAATAGCACCTACATAAAAAAATACCTATAATTAAATAAAAAAGAACAATAATATTTTTTCATAAACGTTTGTTAAAATGTATGAAAAAGTATGTTTTATTTTACATTATTGCGACTGAGATGCGATGCGAACGTTGCTTAATTTGTAGAATTGACCTTCTGTATTCAAAAAAAATGCTCCAACATGAATAAACAAGTCAGATTTCGAACTCATCTTTCTTCACTCGATTCTATTTTTAAATTCATTAGCATTGTTCTAGAATACGTGACGTGTCTTTTTGCACTTTCACTTTGTTGACTTGAGAATGACAAGGATAAAATATATGTTTATAGACCGTTAATTTCAAGTCGATCGATGATGTCAGTACTTAGTGTGAGGATCAATCTAATGGCGGCAGGCAGGTAACCTAAATTGGATTTTCCTTGATCCGTTTTTTTTTACAAGATCAAAAATCCGACCGCAAAGAAACGACTTAAAATTCCAAACAGATTGACACTTCAGGCAATATGATGTTCAATCCTTCTGAAGCAGTCGGGTAAACATATTGTAGGTACTAATATTATAAAGCTCAAGAGTTGGTTTGTTTGGTTCAACGCGGTAATCTCAGGAACTGTTGATTCAAATTAAAAAAAAATACTTTTGATAAGCCCACTTGTCGAGGAAGGTAAAAAAGGCTATATAACGTCACGCTACGAGCAATAGGGGCGAGTAGAGCGTTAATGAAAAATGTAACGCAGACGAAGTTGCGCGGGTATGATCTTATATGCTCACTGGACAGCTTAATCAAGATAGGTAGTAATTATTTCAGCTATGTACCTTAAAAAGTATATCATTATGAGGCAATTTTTTGAAGTGTACCGTATCATGAAATCTACTACTTGAGCAACGACAGACAAGGTTGAACTTTTACAGTAATCTATCAGTAAGCTTAAATCTTTGAAAGTGCAAGTCATCAATGTCAGACAAATAAAAGGCAATACAACGACTGCTAGACACAAATGTCAGACTTGTGCAAATCTTATAGATTAAATTACCATTTAGGTAATAGACTAATTATTCCGTGTTAATGAATAAATTATGTAATAGAAATAATGGGAAAGGGAAGGTTAATGTTCTCATCATACCAACTTTGACTAAGGTGCGTAGCTATGATACTCGTACCACCGACTTCCAATATTCGCTCAGCTTTTATAATTTGCTCGAGTAGGAATCGAACCCAGGACGAGCTTGCGATAGTGATCGACGAGGCAGGACAGCTGACGTTATAGGCTACCTTTTAGCTGGAAAAAGGGTCCGTATTCTGCGGTATAGGCCCCAGCCAGAGCTACAGTATTGATGCCTTTTCAGACCAATTTCAACAGTCCTCTCGTTTGTGTTCAATGTCCAACGTCCTTTTCTCGTTTGTGTTCAATCTCCAACGTCCTTTTCTCGTTTGTGTTCAATCTCCAACGTCTTTTTCTCGTTTGTGTTCAGTCTCCAACGTCCTTTTCTCGTTTGTGTTCAATCTCCAACGTTTTTTTCTAGTTTATATTCAGATTAATTGCCAAAGTAAGCAAGAAGCCTTGAGTGTGTAACGAACCTATTTGCACTGCAATTAGAATTGCTGGTGTGCCCTTGAGGAGGCCGATGTTGCTCTCCGCATCATGGCAATCGTTGCCATGGTTACCTAACATTGTTTGGCAAGTGTGTAAGCCAGTGGGCTAGTATATGTTCATTACTAGCTTGTGAAAGCGAGTAGTGTTCGAGAGAGTTCTGTCGTTGAGTAGTAGCTTCGGCTTTTACCGCAGGAGATGTTTCTTCGTTTTATAACACCGACTTCGAGCATTGTAGGGGTTTTTATTTGAAAGTCGGTTGTATTTTTTCGTAAAAAAAGCTTTTTATTTTTACACCTTTTTAGTGGTTATTCTCCACAACTAAATTTACATTACGATTGGCAACCCTAGGTAGAGGTCAAAAGCAAGCCAAGATAAAGGAGCTAGGAAAATATATTCGCTGCTTTAGTGCATGGTAGTAGGCACACCGTTTTCAACGATTCATTGATTGACAAACAATAGATGTTCTCTGTGGGATAGGCCACGAGGGCGAAGACATGGGAAACAGCTAGCAATCCATCTTTCCGAGGAGCAACCGTGCCGATAACCGACCAACTTGAGCTTCTTGGCGTTACTTTAACATCTACCCTCAATTTTGGCCCTTTCATAGAGGCAAAAGCTCAAGTGGCTGCAAAGTAGTTGGGGATCCTAGCAAAAGTGAGACGGTACTTCCCGCCGGAACAGCTGCTTAAACTTTATCAAGCGCAAGTTTGATCGTGTATGGAGTACTGCTCTCATCTTTGGGATGGATCTGCCAGATACCAACTTGATGCCTTTGAGTCAATTGAGAAACGAGCCAAGAGAATCATTGGCAATGATAGGCTCGTCGCAACGAAGTTCCAAAGTCTTGAGCATCGACGACTTGCTAGCCTGTCGGTTTTCTACCGGTTGCATTTTGGGGAATGTGCGACGGAATTGCATAATTTAATTCCGCCAAGCCCGGTCCATCATCGGACCACAAGACGAAAGGCGATGAGCCACCGGTACATGGACATTCCATCCACATGCACAAAACGTTTTGGGAACACATTCATAGTGCATACAGCTAAGGAGTGGAATTCCCTGCCGGAGTGTTTCCTGATAGTTACAATCTGGGAGTCTTTAAGTCAAGAGTGAATAGGTTACTTCTAGGCAAGCGTGCTCCATCTTCGACCACATTATCGCTTACCATCAGGTGAGATAGTGGTCAAACGCGAGCCAATCAATAGTAAAAAAAGTAAATTGTTATTTATTTATCTATCACACACACATGTTTCCTTTGCCATTATAGATAATAAATCTAATGCGACAAAGTAACTTAAAATAAATTTTACTTACTATACCTTACATGCTACATAGTACGTGGCCCTTGTGAACTCACTCAGTGTACAGGTGAATAATTATAAAAGCAATAGGTACCTAATAAGATTCTTCAGAATAATTCATTTTACGGTAAAAACAATGAATTTATTTATGAGTCTTTCTCTCAGATTATAATCTAGCTAGATTTTTATTGCATTTTAGCTACAGTTATGAGAGCGTGAAACACGTAATCTTTTTAATTCCCAAAATCATTAATTGTTTCTACGAAAATTGAAGCATATCGTCGCCACAATGACCTGTCCTGTTCTACATTTTTATTAAAAACTAGTGGACGTCACGAGGTTTCACCCGCGTAGTTCCCGTTCCCGTGGGAGTACGGGGATAAAATATAGCCTATAATACTCCCTGATAGTGTAGCTGTCCATTGCTGAAAGATTTTTTCAAATCGGTCCAGCTGTTTCGGAGCCTATTAATTTCAAACAAACAAACAAATCTTTCCTCTTTATAATATTAGTGTAGACAAGTAATCTGATACTTGGGTTTTTCATTTCAAATGATGATTAATCAACCTGGACTTTTCCCAAAGCTGCTAGTAGGCACCAGTATTTTACATGAAGCGATTGACCTCCACATACCTGCAACCGGGTTACAACAATACAAGACAAGACAAGACTGGTGTAAAAAATTCTGGCATCTGATTACCGTAAAGACTGTCAAATATGTACAAATGACAGCCGGGACCAAAGGCATAACATGCTCTTCAAGCCACGCAGGAGTTTCTTTATGTGACTCCAGGGAACATAATACGTACACGCCACAATTGCGGCGATAAGTCCCTTCTTTGAGGAGTAGCTAGAGATGCGCCACAGCTTCCTCACCTTCCGCCTGACGCAGGTTCTCTGGACACAGTTCGCGAGTTACCTGTTTTGGATTCGGCAGGAGGACACGCCCGGGTGTTATCACTGTGAGGATCGCCCGGAGGACACGGTGGAGGTCTGCTCTGCTTGGGTGGAGTACCGCCGTGTCCTCGAGAGGCGATCGGCGGCGGCGACCTGTCGCGTCCGGACATAGTTACAATCCAAAAAAGAGAACATATGTAATACTCGTTTTCCAAGACTGTTGTGAGTGTTTTTCTGGCAGCCGGTGCTTGCTTGAAATTATGGTGAGGAAAAATATTGTTGTAAGAAGATGAAATTAGTTTTTGGGATAAGCCCGCCACACATTCCCAACCACTGCAACTCCTGAAAGCCAGAATCAACAGTGGCGACCACCAGAAAAACGCCGAGACAATGAAGCCCGACGAGTCCCGGAGAAACGATTCAACTGTATTGGATCCTGCAACGAAATTAATCAGAAAAGTACAGCGGAGGAGTAGGAAAAAAAAGAAGATGGGCTATGTAACTAAAATATGACGTAAGTATACAAAGTACGAACGTAAACAGTAATTGATTAATGGAATCTTACAACATTTATGTTAATACCTAAGCTTATAACTAAAAACATAAGATACAAGAAACAATCAAGTGATATCTACGACTGATTAATTGAAGTCATGACGGTTCAATTGTATTTTATGTTTTAAAAAATATACTTAAAATACAAAAACAGTAGCGCAATGATCGACGTGCATTTGTTTTTTTTTTGTATTCTAAAGATTTATGCAAATTAATTGTATAGGTAGACAGCTGAAATTTTCACAGAGTGTACAAGTATTTCTGTTGCCGCCATAACAACAAATAATAAAAAAAATACGATGGTACGGAACTTTATGCGCGAGTCCGACTCGCACTTGGCCGGTATTTTAATATTTAATAATCATATTTTTTTTATGTACCTATCTACCATTTATAAATTAATAATCGTATTTTTTTTGCATTATGTGGCTTTTATTCAGCTTTAAGTGTAAAGCTGCATCATTTGATTTTAATAATATGTGCTTAATTGTTTGCAATGAAATAACATTTTTTTTTGCCCTGACTTCAACTTTTATAATGTGTAGTAAAATTATGTACAGTCAACAAAGCTATTCGGTATCCAGTCAAAAATATTAATTTTTCCATAGCACTGCCAATGTTTATTTCTAATGTGTGCATTATAATTTTTTAAGCTTTTGACATACTTACGAGTGTGTTGTACAAAAATTGTACAAGCTCTACACTTTGTCTTATTCATACTCTCAGTAGATACCATATCGTACCTAGTTTCATCTTGATTAGACCTCACTATACAAATAGAGGAAAAATACCATGTTTGAAGGTAAACGAAAGCTAAGGTAGATAAGTACGTACATATCATAGAGTATAGAGTCGATTCAGCGGCCACTGCTAGACAAGGCAGTGTCGGGACTCCAAACATACCAATAGTGTCAGTGAGTGTCATTGTGTTGACACCTTTTACTCATAGAATTTGATAGCACGGGTAATTTCTGACTGGGTTTATGTGAAAGCTGACATTAGTTAGCGCTCAGCGGACATTGCGCAGGCAATCCAACATGAAAAAATCATATCGGCATAGCCTTCTCTTCTATATGAGTGAATGCACTATCTGAGTTTATTTTAATTGACAATATACCTACATATATTTAATTACACTTACTGTAGTGTAAAAGAAACTAGAGTACTATTGTACTCTGTCGCGTTTGGTTTGCCCCGGAAAAATATATGTAAGCTGGAGAATCTATACTAACATTATGAGGCTAAATAGTTTGTTTGGTTGAACGTGCTAATCTCGGGAACTGCTGTTTCGAATTGAAAAAATATTTTAGTGTTAAATAGCCCATTTATCGAGCAAGGCTATAACACCACGCTACGATTAGGCCGCGGACACGAACTCAGCGGGCAAGGAGCGGCGCGGGTAGTTACTTTATACATCTATGCATTTTAAACGCGCCGCTGCAGCGCTGGTCGCGTCAAATGCATAGATGTATAATGTAACTGCCCGCGCCGCTCCTTGTTCGCTGAGTTCGTGTCCGCAGCCTAATAGGAACGGAGCATTTATGAAAAATGTGACGCAGACCAAGTTGCGCGGGTCAGCTAGTAAATAAATAAATATTCGAGTTCGGATTCCAGTCTAACCGTATGTAACTGAATACCAGTAGGTATCTTACATAGATCGACTGCCTGCGTGAGCTTCACAACTCAGTAACGCTGGAATGCATCTCTTTCTTGCTGTCTAGTCGCTGCCGGGGCGTGGTGATTCCGTATTCTGTGGTACCATTAAACCGTGCCTATGAGGTACCCACATTTTGTACCAGTTTGTTGTCACGGTATGCGCGACCACAAACAATTGTGGTGCTTTGATGACTTAGCGTTACGTACTCAGTACTTATTTGGCCTCGGCAAATAAGAAGCTAAATAAAACCCGTGCAGTTTTTGTGGTCACCTTTAAATATTTTTTTAGATTACAAAATAAGGCTTTTTTTTCGCGTGCAATCAATCTTATTCGTTGTACGGAAGCGTTAATTTAATTTATATAATTTGATACTTTATATTGAAGAATCTACAAGCCGGAATTAATTTCCGTGTTTTCTGCTAGTCGACCTAGGTGATGCCTAAAAAAATTGAAAAATAATAAGCAGGTATTTTATGCAGAGTGCAGTTTTGTCAGTGGTTTACCAAAAAAAAAAACTATTATTATTAACAAGCTTTCTAAAGACCACTTTTTCGATCGTAGATTGTTTTTTTTGGAGGTATACTTAGTCTATGTATTATTACATAGAAAGATATAATCTGCAATTTTAATATCACGGTCACATTTGCAAAGATTTATATTGTTATATAGTTTATACAATTCATCTTTGTATTAATTAAATATTAATCGCGTTTCTGTTTTTTTCGCATTGCACTTACCACTATTTGTCTTCTGCATTACCCAAAATTTTACTGGTAGAAAATGCCGAAGGCATTAAGCCCGCCTCTTTACATTTGTGTGCATGAATTATTAAATAAATAAATAAATAAAAGCGACTCAATCGTCTTTCCTCAATTAAGAGAAAAAATATATAGATATATATATTTATATATATAGATATAATATTCGCAATGTATGGTACATATTTAAGTTATTTAAGAAAGAGATTTGAATATTCAAGTACACCATAAGTTCGGTTAGAATGTTTAGGACTTAAACAAAGATTAACACCATTCTATGTAAAGCTACATTCTTACAAATAAATAATTCTGATTCTGAATATACATAATAATATGCAATTATTAAGTCATCCAACGGACATCGATAACGAGTACAAATAACACCGCGATACTTTAGTAGGTACATAAAGTCGCCTTGAACCGGTCGTCAAGTACATAAACTACCTACTCTTCAAGTGAAAGTAGAAGCTTCATTGGCAATGATCTCACTTACATCTCTCAAGATCACTATCATAAGAAAGTACCTGCAAAAGTTTCCGGTCAATCACTTTTCAACCTTATTGCTTCGTAAATAAGGGTGAAAAGCTGGCAGCTTTTACTACATCGAAATATTGTCATTGTCAACTCGCCAGAAAAAAATCCTTGAATTGAATCTTTATAGCCTTTTAAATATGCAATTCTACTTTTTAAGAATGAATTTTTATTCACCTTTTTGTTATGTACTTGTTTCGTTTATTGCCATCATACTTTTTTTCCGGAGTGTGTTTTTGGGTCGGCTACCAACTTAAGAGTACGAGATTGAGTACCGGTTCATTGCAGTTTTCTATTAGCATTTTACTTCAAGTATCAAAACTGTTTTCACTTTTCGACGTCCAAAAACCATTGACAGATGTTTTTTTGTTATTATTACAAAAAGATTTTATCTACAGTTGACAGAAATTTATGAATATGATGATCCAATAAAACTTATGACCGTTTACAAAACGCAATTGTGTGTGGCATTAATTCTAATTTCATTAGAAAACGCTATAACCAAGGAAACAAAGATTTAAAGTGCGATTTCACGATTTCAGCATCTTGCAAGTTAACGTTAAGTTTACGAGCAAATCGCCCATTATCTTAACGCGTGATAAACATAAAAGCCTCCATTAAAAGCAAGCTATTAAGCTAAAATGTCGACAAACTCACGACAACGGCAGGAATTAGGAAGTAAAAGTTCCGCAGTGAGAGCTGATAATACCGACTGACAGTCAATGTTCGTTCTTGACCCGTCAGTAGTTGAGAAACACGGTTTACTTGAGGGTTGGCTCTTTTACTGTTAGTAAAATCAGTCTGTTTGAGACTGATTTTACTAACAATAAAATAGCCGCGAATCCGCCTATGTGCATGAACTCAAAAAAAAAATAAGTTTAGGACTTTCTTTTTTTTGAGTCCATGCACATAAACGGATGGCGAACCTTTTTTTGGGCTCGTGCTATTTTCATTTAAAAAAAAAATCTAAACAATTCGTAATATACTACATCGAACGTGGTTTTCTCCTTTTCTCGAAGTAAAAGACATTTTGAAACCAAAATTTTTCACACTTTTTACTTCAAGTTGTAAAATCCCTAGTTTTTCTATAATTTTGTCATGAAAATATTTTGGCTAAATTAGTTAACTTAATTTGAATTATGAAATAAAATATGAAGAAAATTTTTTTTTTTTTTTTTGTATAAAGAATACTTGTGAAACTTTATTAAATATATACTTCTATACTAATATTATAAAGAGGTAAAGTTTATGAGGTTGTAGGAGTAATCTCTGGATCTACTGAACCAATTATGAAACATAATTGTACCAATAGAAAGTCACGTTATTTATGAGTGTCATAGGCTGTATATTAACCCGAAAAAATCCGACCAACGAAGTGGGCACGGGTCAACTATAATTAATTAAACAAATTCACCCGTCCATGTTTTATTAAAGTATCAAGACAATTAGCGGTTGTATTTATACACGATTGTGCTACCTGCTAAGTGTCATTTAGTTGTTAAACCGTGAAGCATTGATTTTTAAGGTCATGCATGTGAAAACTGAGAATCGTACTTTCACTTGCTTTGTTGAGTGTTTGCTTCTTTTTATTGTATTGTTCTTGATATTGAGTTCAATCGTTTATCTGTAGTAGTAGTGACTTAGAGTCAGCGGATGAGTAGCATCTTTTATTTATTTGTTGTAAATTGGTTGAAACTCCACCAGCTTAGAATAAGTACTTCCCCCTTTATATTACATAGCTTACTTATGTGTAAGTCTCGTGTATAAGCTATATTCTTATAAAGTTTCATCAAAATCAATTTTGAAGTTTTTGCGTGAAAGAGTAACTTAATTATATCCTACCTCATATCTTTTAGGATGCTATTCAATCAATAATTACCATTACGTTTTAAATTCTTTGGTGTCAGAAAACTTGATGTCATCCTTAGTTTACAGTTTCGGAAATAATTTGAAGACAGAGGACAGAATGTGCATCCACAATCAGAAGTTATTAAACCACATACAAAGGTACAATCTGCGTCAGTGCAGGTATCTTCGTATAAGATACACACACGCTGTGACGTAGTCACAACAGCTTCTGGATCAAACATAAACATGGAAAATAACCAGGATTTGATCTGCACTACTTTTCTACGAACGACTGTACAAAACGAGAAGCTTATTGACGTCAATTGTTTTTGACTTTTTGTTTAAATTCTCTAGGGTACCTATAAAGATATAAATGAAGATAATAACAAACTTAATACAAAAAGAAAAAATGAAAACTGAATACCCCGGTTTCTGGATGGAAAAAACGCAAGTCATGTGATGCAATTTGCTGTTCATAATTTATTAAACCAACCACAACTGCTGAAGAATGTTACGAACAGACAGATGTGTTGTTGAAGTTCGTTGCGCCACATCGTCTTCCCAGCTGAAACACTACGAAGTGGTGACGGGGGATGTTTTGGGGAACTGTCTTTATGTAAATGATGACGTTCAAAAAGCTGCGTACTGTTGGATTTTTATTTCTACTAGTTCATTTAGGTGTTGCTACATTCATGGACATTAAGTACTTTCGTTTAAAAAGTTGTTTCAAAATAATGATTCGCAAGAATGCACAATGGATTGTAATTCTCATAAAGTAAGAAATTATTATGATTTGAAGTTCTTAGGACATGTATTGAAGTATGTGACATTATCTTTTGTTATTGATAAAACATTACGGAATAATGTTTTTAGGTAAGCTTGTCTTTTTTAGAATTTGTTGCTCTTACGATAACAATAATATAATATTATTTTAATAATTTCCTTATGAAATTATTATGAAGTTTTTATTAATATTTACGAGCGACTACATTAATAGGTCATGTTATCTGTATGACACCGTTATAACTAGGTAATTTTAAGAGCAGGTTTAATTAATGTACCTACTACATTGCAATATTTTTTTTTGCGATAAGTGTAAAATGGAACACAGGTTCTGATTCCAGAGCGTCTTAAGGAGTGTCGGTATGGCATGTCAATCCCATTTTTTTTTTTTCTTTTCATTTTTTTTCTCGCTGATGGAAAATTGCTTTGTGTAGAAGCTCTGCGTCGTTTCCCCATTGGTGTGGCTGATGGGCACATCATGGACACCGAAGCTCTGGTCCAATGACTCAGTAAAATAATAATGTTAAGAAAGTTTTCCTTATGAGACATTATTTCAATAAAATTTAAACATCAGGATAATCATTTCAATTGTATGAATCATGCACGTGCAGAATTTCGATTCTGTGTTCTTATGTAGGTTTGTCTGATTAATTTGGTTTCCGTATTGAATGAATCGAATCTTTGTTCCATGGAAGTAATTACGTGCACATAGTGAGGTTAAATTCATGCACTACCCTCATTGATATATAAAAAACCCAAGATGCACAGTCTCGAACAAATGCAACACTCGAACGAAACTGTCGTCAAAAACTGACATGTATCAAGTGTCATGTGTGAGTTGTGTGCAGTTATACTATAAACAATTTTTTTGCAAATTCAACCTTACACGGATCGCTTAAAGTAGTTTTTACAAAGCAGTGCAGTATGGCGAGCGATGCGAGACTGTTTGAAACTAGCGCACAATTTTAAATTGTACGCTTGTTTTATGCGGACGTTTTTGAGATGCTGAGTGTGTATCTTGGGTTTTTATATATCAATGACTATCCCACAACCCGTAGACGTATTGTAGAGGTCGCTTTGAAGCACAGCGCTAAGCCGCCATATTGAAGCAGTGCTACGTCACGAAGAATTAGCGCTACGTTGCGTATTCGAAGAGCTACGCTGTGGAGTCGAAGCGCTACGCCGCCCACTCGTAGCGCTACGCTGCGTAGTCGTGACACTGCACGGCGTAGAGAGGCATCGTAGAGTCTGCGTACCAATAAAAATATATAAAAATTACGTTAGAATTGAATACACAATATTATCTACCACTTGTTCTCATAGTAACCAACCCCAACATGACTGTTTGTTTTTTGCCTTTTTTGCTGTTATTAACCTTTTTCCGTATCTCAACATGTAGGTTCATTAGGCCTGTGTTCGAGTGGCACTTGCTTGTACTGTACATAAATGTACGTTGGTATCTTTTTATGACTGTACATGCTATAAAAACATGCTGGAGAGTGCCAAGTGGGTCACTTTAAAGTACTTGTATTGCACTATATTGGCCAACAGATGTAGTTCTTTGTCTGCATAAAATTTGAATTTGTAAATGCAAATTGTTCTGCATTTTAGTTTTTTTTTTATTGGAGTAAGTGTAAATAAATGCAGCAATCTGGTAGAGCATTGACACACAATATTTTCCGAGCCACTTATTTTGAGAGCAACTCTTTGATTTTAGGTTTCCGTACCTCAAAAGGATAATTCTGCTGTAATTCTGTGTTTTTTTTCTATGTAACTTTATATTAGCACCAAGTGCAACCCCATTTCGTGTCCAGGCTCTCACTTTCCATTCCAGGTTGCCTGGAAGAGATCGCGGAATGCGATAAGGCCGCCAATTGTATCTTATTAGTTTAAGATTTTCTTTACGTATTTTTAAATTTGGTGTACAATAAAGCATATATAAACTAGCTTTTGCCAGCGACTTCGCCCGCGTGGTCCCTAGGGAACATATTCCCGGGATAAAAGCCTATGTCCTTTCTCAGGGTCTAGACTATCTGTGTACCAAATTTCATTTAAATCGGTTCAGTAGTTTTGGCGTGAAAGCGCGACAGACAGACAGACAGAGTTACTTTCGCATTGATAATATTATGTATATATATATATAATATATATATAGTAAGGATAAATATAATAAATAAAACGGAACCCTTATAGGATCACTTTGCTGCCCGTCCGTCTGTCCGTCTGTCAAGACCCTTAACATTTTTTCTGAAGCTGTCTTTAATCATTTGCTACGTTCTTAATATCACATCAAGCGCAATTTAGGTTTTTCAGACGCCAGGATCGATCTTTAAGATTAAGCAATGCTTGCCAAAGTAAGTGCTTGGATGGGTGAACATCTGAACATACCAAATATACACCATGACTCGAGATAACAAGTTAAAGTTTATTATTACTTACCTATTAATGATTAGGTTAACAAGTTATTTCCTCGCGACTTCGTTCGCGCATCCGGTTTCTTCCAGTTCCCTTAAGAATTTCGGGAAATCATATCTTAGTACTCCCTACACTCCCCAAGGAATCTAGACGCCAAATTTCAGCTTTTTACGACTGTCAGTCACTCAGTAAAGGAAGATTTTTACATAAATACTAGCTGACTCAGCAAACGTTGTTTTGCCCTACAAAATAAAAAAATACCCTACCACCTATTTCATACCTACCGAATATACACCCAAAATTTCATGAAAATCGGTCGCGCCGTTTCGGAGGAGTTCCGTAACAAACACCGTGACACGAGAGATTAATTATTGTCTCTAAAAAAAACTCTTTGTAAAAAGTTACAAGGCGTAGTAACATAAGTTAAGTCAAAGTTCAACAATCAACCAGTACCTAGTAGGAAGGTACCTACAACTCCGTGGCACCGAAGTAGTGGTATCCTGGTTTGTTTTTCTGAGTGTCAGAAGAGAGATCAAGGTTAACTGAATGAAATAAGGTTTAGGTACGCATGTTATTGATTAACAGAAAAAAAAGGTCGAGTGCGAGTCGGACTATCACACGAAGGGTTCCGTACCACAACGCCCACTAATTTTTCTCGGGATCCACAGGATCGAATCTATTGAAATTTGGTAAACACATGGACTTTTGTGACCCAAACACGGACGCGTTACGTAAATTATTAAATTTTAGTATGCGGGTCACTTTTGGGGGTCTTACTAGAAAATTAAAAAAAAAAAGGTTTTTTGAACAATATCGTGTGACATATCAAATGAAAGTGCTTACTGTGAGGGTTTTAATTATGTTTATTTTTACATAATTAAAAAAAAAATGGTTTTGAAGTTATTCAAGAAATTAGACGAAAAATGACCATTCGAAACTATCTACTGAGCTTAAAATTTTGAAAAAATGGAGATAGATCTTTACCTATAGATGACATGAAAACCTATAAGAAGTCACTAGAGTTAAAATAACATGTTAAAAAAAAGAAATTTGTTTAGTACCCTTCGCACGCGAGTCCGACTCGCACTTGGCCAGATTTTTTTATTGTTTGTTGTTTTTCAATAGCAATACACACTCTGCGAAAATTTCAACTGTCTACCTATTACGGTTCTTGATATACAGCCCGCTGACAGATAGACGGACGGACGGACAGCGGAGGCTTAGTAATAAGGTTCCTTTGGTTATCCTTCGGGTACGGAACCCTAAAAAATGATCTTGGTAGTATCAGTTTAAAACTCGTTTCCATAACCATATAAGAAAACAACATGTTTCCATAGGAGGTAATTTAAGATGATAAGTGGATAGGCAAACTGGCAAACAGACACTTGCAAATCTTATGAAAGTCCAAAAAAAAGTATAAGAGCGTCTAAATGCTACGAATGAACGCGCGCAAAGAAACATAGTTTGCGTTTTTCTATGGTTTATTAAAAAAAAAATGAGTTGGCTCACTTTCACTAGGTTCTGAGAACAAGTCGAGGCCAACAGATTTCTCATCCTAAGACTTCGATCTTCGGCGGAATCTCCAGACTCGATCTAAACGTTCCATAATGAAACTATTCACTAGTTTCATTATGGCTATTTTGGGTCAATTTCAAACCTGAATGACAAAGTTAATATGGACATGTCCCGGGATTCCCGGGTATCTATATTTTTCTGAATGTCGATGTAAATGTTAAATGAAGTTAAACTGTTTAAGATACGCACGACTACATATCAAACTACTTATTTCCGGTACAAGCTGGTCCCGCGCGGTGCTGTTTGCCATATTACTTACTGATCCCGGGATTCAGAAGGCATTTCCATGGTCATAAGAAAACAAATTCACATGGTGCAGACATTTTTTAACACTAAAATTAACTTTAAACTGCTAAACTACTAGCATTTACTGTTAAAAAAATATTTAAGTAACGAAAATCGAACAGCTCCGATTTGCAAAACAGGTCCTTTCTGCCTGCAAGAGCTCCGTGGAGCATCTGAAGAACTGAACAAACGAGAGAGATGCAAATACTTTTGCATGGCAAAAGATGAGATGAAGACAATAGGAGTGTAGTTCGGAATAAAAAAAATAAGTGGCAAAATAAATTTTCGGATTTGATCTTCTTCTTATCGCGTGGGAAGTAAGGTCTAACGACCCCACACACGGATTTGATAACATAAATTGTTTAGTTGAAACCTCGATAAGGTTATTTTATATGTTTTAAAGTAATTTTCATAGGATAAATCTAAAGAGAAAATTTCTTCGTATCGTGTATTCCTTCAGTTGAATACCTACTAGATTATGCGGACAAAAAGCATAATTATACCACAATTACACATTCCTGTTCTAGGTAGGTGCCTGACAAGATACGCTAAAACGAAAAACGGCCTTATACTAAATGTATCCTCTTAAAATAACGGTCACTAAATCCCGGGAATAGCATTACCTATACCGATCTCTGATTATGAGCTCTAAATGCTCCAGCCAACGATGCTGGTCCAGCAGACAGGAGTGCCGCGTCAAATGAAGCGTCAAAGCATTTTCATAGAAACAGCAGTGCTATTCTTTAAACGTCCACTTCATGCTCACTTTACCTAAATTGAGTACAGAATAGTTCGCCTGTTTAATTCAATAAAAACAAAAAGGTCTACTAAAACACATAGCCGTAGTTTGAATCTATTCCTTGAATTAATGCGGAAATTTTATCAGACAATCGCCTCCAAATGTGCTGCGATATTTAAACGTTATCCTGTTAAATAAGGTGCCTAGATTTTTAACAAGCCAGGTCTTGGGTAAAACCGATATTTTATACGTCAGACAATATGAATAATGACTCCACACTATCCTTATTCAGTTCGAAATATATTATTAAATCTATATAAATAAAAATCAACTGCCATATCATCACTTGGGAACGGCTGATTTTTTGTCGTGTTCAAGTCTAGATAAAGCTTATATGAAAGGAAAGTTTTGGATATCCATCGGACATCACGGGCTCACGACAGACCCAGGGGAAGGTAGCTAGATGAACTTGACGCCTATTGACAGGATTGGTCCACAGTCCACACTTGCTAAAAGCTGCTAGGAATCGAAGGAAGAAATGAAGGCTTTGCTCTGCTGTGGGAAAGTAAAATAAATAATTGGAAAAAAAAGTTTTTTTTTTTTAATTTATAAATTACTATGTACATTGCACCGGACTGAAGCCTGCGCGGGTCGCTAGCCTTTAATCAAAATCTTCAATTGAGCCATTTGAACAGTATGTTGTTTATAAAGGAAAGATAATTCTTTATTGCGTTGTCGAATATGAGTTACTTAAAAATACATGTTCAGATAATAATTACGATTCAATGAACGACACTGAACTCTCCTGACACGGATGTAAAAAAAGAAAATAATTGTTATTGACATTGTAATACGTAATTGACCATAAAACATTTAATAAGTGGGTACTTCATTGTATTCAACACTTAATTATATTTGTCATTATGATTATGAATGTATGCTCACGTGAAATATTATGATTAATATTTCTCACGTGAAATATTACGATTAATATTTCTCACGTGAAATATTATGATTAATATTTCACGTGATAGCCGTTTAATTATTCGTGAATGAAAAAATTAAGACAAAGAATTTTACAAATAATAATCAGCAATCCATCAACGAGAGGGCCAATTCTACTGTTTTTAAAGCAACGTTCGATTTCGCATCTCAGTCGAGTTCTATCAAAAATGTATGGTCATTAAGGTATTTGTGACAGATTGCAAATTAGTAAAATTAGCAATCAGATTTTCCGAATTAGATTTGAAGAAGAGACTTGTCAAACACTACTGTTGAATGTCAAGCTCCAGGTGTGCTGTTGGTGGTCTTGGCTATAGAATAAAACTACTTCGATATTTGAAAGGACTGTTGTAGGTACTGATTGCAAGTTAAAGACAACCGATATGTGTGCGCGCTTTGAAGAAGTTGGCGAGTGAGTTTAGCCAACTAGTATTCTAACTATTATAGCCAAGACCGCCAGCAGCACACCTGGATCTTGACACTACTAATGTCAGTTTCACAGTTCTACAGGTTAATGCGGGCCACCCACGTTCAAGTAATTTGATCAAACAGGCTGGTTCAAACCGATTTGTCAAATCGATTTATCAAATTGGCATTAATTAATGTCTGTGGGAAATGGGTCGTCAAATGGCATGAATCTATTATATTTGATCAAACAGTTTGAAACAGCCTATGATCAAATCACTTGGACGTGTATAGCCCGCATTAAATAGAGTTTGAAGAAATAAACTCTAAATTCTGAAATCGGGTATTAATCTAGTTGAACACTTTTTGTGAACGATTTTAATTTAATCAGTGTTTTCCTTGTTACAGCTGATCCAAGATGGATTTGGAGTTTCGGAATTTGACATACACCGTGCAAAATCGCTTTCCTAAGGGTAAGTTTTTGAGTTTTTTGGATGCTTCTATAAAACACGTTTTTTTTCTTAAGCTAGAGCCACGAAATTTCTCATATTAACAACTTTAATATGAACCCAAATCTGAAAGTGCAAAAAAGTCAACTAAAATTCTTTTTCAAAGCCTGATCGTAGATCTACCTAGTTTTTTTAATCTTCAGAGAGAAATGGACAGTCACTATTTCAGGTACCGTTTTCTGCTATCACTAGCAGTTAGCAGCTAGTAAACGCAACTACTTTATAAAAATAGAATGAAAGTCCGAATAACTGTGCCGTCTAAACAAGCCTATTATGTACTGTAAAGTCAATAGTCGAGATAAGTGACTAGTAGAGATGGACCTTCTAGTCGTGAAAGCCAACTGTTAGGCCACTTTTATAGTCCGCGATTAATTCCCAGAAGATGGCCGCACTAGCACGCACTTAACATGCCACTGTCAAAAAAAGAATTAAATTGCCAGTACAAGAAAAGTGCGTAGCATCAAACTATAATTTGCAATGTATTCAAAGAAAGTTAAACAGTGACTAAAAAAATAATGAATAGAAATGGATTGGTGCCGGTGG
Organism: Lacanobia wlatinum; assembly: GCA_947578705.1. Classification (NCBI taxonomy): domain Eukaryota; kingdom Metazoa; phylum Arthropoda; class Insecta; order Lepidoptera; family Noctuidae; genus Lacanobia; species Lacanobia wlatinum. The sequence continues at coordinate 17,969,572 of OX388039.1, forward strand.
TCGGGAAAACCACCTACCCGGTCATATTTATAGTAAGCAAATTTAAGTATGGTCCTTCGGGTTTTCTGAAGTTAGTTCATCTCTACTAGTCTCTACCTAGTCGGCCAAATGACCGTCGCGTCGTTTCCTCGTCACGAGTACCTATAGTAACTAGCTAAATGTCGAGTCTCTATAACGGTAAGTCGTTCTAGAGCAAAAAAGTGGGTTAAGGTTGACATTGTAAAGTCACGGAATCGTTTTTATGGTGTTTTTACACTTTACTGAAACCGCGAGATGGGCTTAACTCGTTGGAAAATCATTGCTAACGGTATTTTGAATTTACTTTTTACTTATTTTCCGTCTATAATAAACTGCTACTGTTTTACAACCGTAATTGCGTTGAGATAGGTCAGTATGAAGTTTTCAAGTTGGTCATGACTCCAAACTTATGAAACTGCGTGTGTATGTTTTTATGTAAGTAGTTTTATGGGCTGAGTAGGCATTTCGGCCGCTGAGTTTCATCTGATGCGGTCGAAACAGGAAATTAATGAAATTTGTGTTTCGACCGGATCGGACGAAACATCGGTCGAAACAGGAATTTCATTATTATTAATATTTTTGAGTGGTGTTTTGGACAAATCCTTTTTTTTAGAGGCAAAGTAACGTCAGAAATATAATTAAATACTATCAATTTTACTTTATGGTCATGTATCTACAAATTGAATTATTAATTATACATATGTATGGACATAAAATTAAAAAAAAACGTTGCTCCACACTAGGAATTTCTCCTGTATCGTGGGTGCGCTTACAAACATACAAACTCACATATACAAACAGCCAGACCCGGAACAACTATCTGTAGGCCATACAAATATTTGTTCCGTGCGGGAATCGAACCCGCAACACGCAGCACAGCAGTCAATCGCTCAACCACAGCGCCAACCGTGTCGTCAATATAAAAAATAATATAATATAATCAATAATTTAAAAAATATAAAATTAACATTAGTGAGTGGTTGGTTTCCGACTTTTGTTATTCGATATATGACTGACATTGTTGTTAACATTTATAATTCTTATTGTACGCTTTTTAATCTACATCTATACTAATAATAATATTATAAAGAAGAAAGATTTGTTTGTTTGTTTGAATTGAATAGGTTCCAAAACAACTGGACCGATTTGAAAAATTCTTTTAGCATTTGATAACTACATTATCAGGATGTAACATAGGCTATATATTATCCCCGTACTCCCACGGGAACGACGCGGGTGAAACCGCGTGACGTCCACTAGTTGATATATATGACTGATTATTGTGATTTATCATGTTTACTGTCGGTTGTTGTAATTGTATATTATAAACTTTGCCTTTTTTTCAACAAATCCTTAGGGATTTGTTGAAAAAAAGGCAAAGTTCGCTTAAATAAAAATGTACAGCAATGCAAAATTTGCTTAAAAAGAATAAACCGAAACACCACACAAAAATATTGATAATAATGAAATTCCTGTTTCGACCGGATCGGACGAAACTCAGCGGCCGAAACGCCAACTATTAATTAGGGTTCTTGAATATCCACCATCTTAAGTTCAAGTGTGTATGAGTCACTGTTTTGATTTCCTTATGAATTAAAAGCTATTAGTTTCACTAAGAATTAAATATTATTTCTTCTGGTTAAAGTTGAGCTTGCCTACCTACTTGTTATATTATTTTAAATTCTGTTTTCATGACGTAGGTTGTATGATTTATGTCTTTTATATGAAAATTTAAATTAACTAGTAGAGAGTTGAATTATTTTGATTTTTTGTCACCTTTAATAGGCATTTAAAATATATTCATCAAAAGGTTCCATTAGAGGTTAATCTTCCGGAAATTTAATTTAATCGTTAGACATCATTGATATATAAAAAAAACCCAAGATGCACAGTCTCGAACAAATGCAACACTCGAAACTGTCGTCAAAAACTGACATGTATCAAGTGTCATGTGTGAGTTGTGTGTAGTTATACTATAAACATTTTTTTTTTGCAAATTCAACCTGACACGGATCGCTTAAAGTTGTTTTTACAAAGCAGTGCAGTATGGCGAGCGATGCGAGACTGTTTGAAACTTGCGCACAATTATACATACTGCGCTTGTTTTTTGCGGACGTTTTTGAGATGCTGAGTGTGTATCTTTTGACATTAACGAAATGCTCAAAAACCGAAAGAGTACTTATTTATAATGATGTAACATAAATAAAATCATCATACCTACATATTTTCCTGTCCGATTCACAAAGCGTCGTAATAGTCATTTAATATATCGATTAAGATCCGCAAACATAATTGATCAATAAATCAAATGTTATTTACGATATTAAAATATCTGCGAAGTTAATCTCTGTCGGATTGGTTAGTTTTCACGGTTAAACTATTGTATTAATTTAAACATTAGGCTGACTGTCCACTGGAGCGGAGATGAGAGGACCGGAGAAATATCAACCAATGGAATAAAACCTCCGTTTCGCGTCAGTCACTGAGAGTTTATACAATTCCATTGGCTAAATTACTCCGTTTCTCCGCTCCCCTACCTCGCTTTGTGTCAGTGGACAGAAAGCCTAAGGGTGCCTGTCCATTACAGCGGCAAACTTTAACCAATGGAATTGCATAAAATCTCCGCACCACGTGAGTCACTGACATACTGACTGACATGATTGGTTAATATTTCTCCGTGTCTCCACTCCGCTGCCTCGCTCCGCACAAATGGACAGGCACCCGTACAGAGAGCTTCCTGAATTTGAAGTTTAGCATTTTTCAAACAATATATGTTAGGCTAAAAACCTGTCAAACTATGTCATTTAAGGTTTGATAGGTTCTTAATTAACTCACCACATTTTCAATTCAGAAACGAGCTCCTTTTTTGAATGACCTCTCCCGCTCTGGGTAGGAAGGGAGTGTCAGACTCTTACTGACTAAAACCCACCCGTGTTCCAAATGTCCTTTGCGTTCCAGGGGGATTCTTTTGAAGAATTTCGCATCAGAAACTAGCCCTAAGTAAGCATTTTAAAAATGGTTACCTACTTTACTCTTTACTTTCATGCTGAAAAGTTAAAATATATTCAAGTAGTAGAGCAAATAAAAGTTCAAATCAAAATATTAATAAAAATATGAATAAAAAATTAAGTCAAGTTCAATCGAGATTGTGGTTTTTCTTTCAAGACGGAACTGTTATGCGTCAAACAGCACAGCTGATAGTTTAATTAAACACTAGCACTCCGCCCGCGACTTCTTCCGCGCTGCAAATTTCTTAAGAATTTCTATATTTTTCTAGTAATAAATATAGCCTATGTTATTCAGGGATAATATAGCATTCTAATGGTGAAAGAATTTTTGAAATCGGTCCATTAGTTTTTATGTTTATTCATTTCATACCAAAATACAAATCTTTCCCGTTTATAATATTATTAGTGTAGATTTTAGTAGACAAGTATCAATAATTCATTTTATTTAGTAATCCTTTGTGATTATTATCTAAATAAGATTAGTTTTAAATGACGATAGATACGTAGTCCAGACTAGTTTTTCTATTAATTAAAATAATCGGTGGATTAGTTGAGGTTAAAACCAAAACATGAAGTAAATTGAAGAAACAAGGTGGATCATTTGTTACTATGTTAAAATTATGACAAAAAAGCTGAAATAACTAGTTTTTTACGATTCGGTTATGTATGAGTTTTTTAGTTAAAGTTTAGTTATGGAATTAGCTTTGGCCCTGACCCGCGTGCGGTTAGAAGCTCATAATGCAGCAAAGTCTATACAAATGAAACATCTATGCCTATGGAAGTTATAGGCAACCGCATACTGGTATTCTGCTGAATCTGGTTTGACTGGAAGTCGACCCCAATGTAGTTGGCAAAAGGCTAGGCAGATGATGATACGGACGGCACCAGTAGAAGCAACTGAAGGCGCTCGAACAAACAACGTAACATTCAAATCTTTTAATTTAAAATTCTACCAAGAACTCTGTCGCGTTTTCGCTCCACTAACCCAATTTAGTACGAAAAATTGTAATAATTTCCAAGGAACTGTTTATCAGACGCACGTGTTTGGTGCACCAGCTGATTTTGTCACAGTGACCTTATGGCAGAATGTTTTGATAACCCAATAACATACACAAATATTTCTAATAAGTACTTGTGAACTTGAAAGATAAAGATAATTTGAGGAAATTTACGCTCTTGTTGATAACAACACTAAACATAACCTAACGCCTGAATACTCCGATGAAATTTAAAAAATTCTAGAATTTTTTCGAAAAAGTCATCGCGGCCCAGGAACGCAAATGGCATTTCGAGGAACGGGGATGGGTTTTATTCAGTAAGAGTCTGAGAATTATTTGATGATTTCCCATCCAAAAAAAAAGCGTGTCATACATACCTCTAATAGGTTCCCACATTTCGTCTTTTGTATGAAAATCCGGAAGATTTTTTCTTTTACCATCAAAATAAAATGAATTCTTAGTAAATTTATGCAAATTAGTCTAGGTATACACAATGTGTCGGCGGCGTTAGCATTTTAATATTTGCATGTTTCATAGAACTGTCTATAAAATCCGTGAATTATCAAGTTAGTCGTAATTGGTCACAGTTGATGAAATAATTAAACGTTGCTTGCAATTATAATATTCTCGAATAAAAATAATAACTCGGTAGTTATGGTACCGAATATTAAAAAAAAAAGAGTTAAAGAGGTCATTATTTTGTAGATGGTGTGAAATTGTGAATTAATAAACATGAAATAATCAAAATTGGTTTTTAAAATGAATAAATGTGATACAAAGAATTTAATCCACGTAAAATACTGGTATTCAGTTGAATCCAAACGATTCGGTTATGTACGAATTTTTTAGTTAAGGTTTAGTTATGGAATTAGCTGCTTTGGCCCTGACCCGCATGCGGTTAGACGCGCACAATGCAGCAAAGTCTATACAAATGGAACATCTATGTCTATGGAAATTATAGGCAACCGCATACTGGTATTCAGCTGAATCCGGTTTAACTGGGAGCCGACCCCAATATAGTTGGGAAAAGGCTAAGCAGATAATTATAATCGACTAGCACTTCGCCCGCGACTTCGTTCGCACGGGTTTAGTTGGTACTCAATGAACTTTATCTCCCGTCTAACCTTTTAAAGGGTATGTGTAAATTGCTTAATAATAGACTAAACGTAGGGAGGTTCACTCGTCCGCGACTGGCGTGTCGCCGTGGAGGTGGAGACGTTGTCAGATCACCGATACATCCGTTTCGACGTCTCCCCCCAGACCGCGGGCGGCCGCAGTCCATCGGCCCCGCGAACGGACGGTCCGCGCTGGGCGCGCAAGCGCCTCGACAGGGAGCTACTCGAGGAGGCCGCTATTGTGCAGGCCTGGATCCGGGAGTCGGCGACGACTGGACCCGTCGACGTCGAAGTGGAGGCGCAGTGGTTCCACGGGGCGATGACGCAAATCAGTGACGCGTCCATGCCCCGGGTCCACACACAACCCAGAAGGCGCCAGGTGTACTGGTGGTCCGCCGAGATCGCGCAGTTGCGCGTCTCGTGCGTACGAGTCAGGCGCCAGTACACCCGATACCGAAGAAGACGTCGTCGGGTCCCTGACGAAGAAGCCGCGCTGTATGAGGTGTACCGCGCGGCTAAGGAGGCTCTGCGGCTGGCCATCGGCGAGGCGAAGACGCGTGCCAGGGAGGAGATGTTGGAGACTCTAAATGGGGATCCGTGGGGGCGTCCTTATCGCTCGGTCCGAGGGAAACTCGGGCCTTGGGCGCCTCCGCTTACGGAGAGTCTCCAACCCGAGCTGCTGGAGGACGTGGTCGCAGCCCTCTTTCCGACACGAGCGGAGCATACTCCGCCGCCGATGGCTCTGCCCACAGCCGCAGAGCCTGAAGAGAACGCCAGCGTCCCAGAGGTGACAGAAGCCGAGCTGAGAGCGGCCGTGATGAGGCTCCGGGCGAAGAACACTGCCCCGGGGCCTGATGGTATTCACGGCTGCGTGTTGGCCCTCGCTCTGAAGGAGCTGGAGCCCCAACTGAGAGGACTCTACTCAGCGTGCCTGGAGCAGGGCCAGTTTCCCGTTCAGTGGAAATCTGGTCGTTTGGTCCTGCTCAGGAAGGTGGGGCGCCCTGCGGACTCGCCGTCCGCGTACCGGCCCATAGTACTGCTGGACGAGGTGGGGAAGCTGTTCGAGCGGATAATCGCAGCCCGCCTCGTCAGCCACTTGTGCGGAGAGGGGCCGGACCTGGCCGATTGCCAGTTCGGGTTTCGGCATGGGCGCTCCACCATCACGGCGATATCGCGGGTGAGAGTCCTGGCGGAGGAAGCGGTGTCCCAGGGTGGGGTGATGTTGGCGGTGTCTTTGGACATCTCCAACGCCTTCAACACACTGCCCTGGAGTTGTATTCGGGAGGCACTGCGCTATCATCGAGTGCCTCCCTACCTCCGCCGCGTCATTGGGGCTTATCTTTCGGAGAGGTCAGTCACCTATCTGGGACGTGATGGCAGACACCAGCACCCCATGTCGTGCGGTGTTCCACAGGGTTCGGTCGTGGGCCCGCTCCTGTGGAACATCGGGTACGACTGGGTGTTGAGGGGCGAGCTCCCACCGGGAGTGGACCTGACGTGTTACGCTGACGACACGCTGGTCACTGCCCGGGGGAGCTCGTACAGGGAGGCAGCGTTGCTGGCGACGGCCGCGGCCTCACAGGTAGTGAGCCGTATGCGGCGCCTTGGCCTGGAGGTGGCCCTCAACAAGTCGGAGGCCATAGCCTTTCATGGCCCCCGACGGGCGCCGCCGCCGGGATCGCACATTGTTGTTGGGGGGGCCCGTATCGCTGTCGAGTCCACCATGAAGTACCTGGGATTGGTGCTCGACAGCCGTTGGGATTTCGGCCCCCACTTCCGGCGGCTGGCGCCCAAGTTGTTGGGCGCGGCTGGGGCGCTGTCAACGCTGCTTCCCAATCTGGGGGACCCGAGCACCGCCTGCAGGCGGTTGTACGTGGGGATCGTGCGATCGATGGCCCTGTATGGGGCCCCGATCTGGGCGGCTGACCTGACGGCCAGCACCATCACTATTTTGCGGAAACCGCAGAGGGTGATGGCCGTCAGAGTCATCAGGGGTTATCGCACGATCTCCTACGAGGCGGCTTGCGCACTGGCCGGATCTCCGCCCTGGGACCTGGAGGCGAAAGTCCTCGCGTCACTGCATCGGTGGCGTGAGGACGCGCGGGCACGTGGCGAGCGACTGATGCAGCGACACATCGAGCTGCGTCGGTCGCAGCTGCGCGAGGTCCTGGTGGCGGAATGGCGGGACAGGCTCTCACGCCCTTCCGCCGGCCTCGTCACTATCGAGGCAATCCGGCCAGTGCTCGACCGGTGGCTCGGGAGAAGGCACGGCTCTCTGTCATTTCGTGTGACGCAGGTCCTCTCGGGGCATGGCTGCTTCGGGAGGTTCCTGTGTCGCATAGGCAGGGAGCCGGACGCTCGGTGTCACCACTGCGTCGACTGTCGGGAGGACACGGCGCGGCATACGCTGGCAGAGTGTGCCGCTTGGGAGGAGCCGCGCCGTGCCCTCACCTCTGTGGTAGGCAGTGACCTCTCGCTGCCGGCCGTAGTCCGTGCTATGGTCGACGGTGAGGAGTCCTGGGACGCGGTGGTCTCCTTCTGCGAAACAGTTATCGCGCAGAAGGAGGCTGCGGAAAGGGAGAGGGAGATCTCGACCTCCGTCCCGGCCCGCAGCAGACGCACCGGGCGTCGGAGGAGGGCATACGCTGCCCTCTTCCGGCCCCCCTAACTGGGTCCAGGGGCGGCGGACTTGGGGACGTCCGTCGCCCCCCATTCATCTGGACCCGAGGTGGCGGCGCGTGGTGTTCCCGTGCGCCCCTCTTTGACGTCGCGGGGGGAGTCAAACACCTCACTCCCCCCGCTGACCCGAGGTGGCCCGCAGAGGCGGGCCAGCACCAGCCGGGGATCACGGAAGTCGCAAGTTCTCGCGATCCCCGGCGTAGTGAGAGATGGAACACCGGGGTGGTTTTAGTCAGTAAGAGTCTGACAGACCCCTCCGCCCGCCCCAGGGCGGAGGACATCCATGAGGATTTCCCCCCGTAAAAAAAAAAAAAAAAAGGGAGGTTCACTCGCAACATTTTTCTTACTTAGAGTAGCAACCTTAATTATTAACCAACTTAAATGGATAAGGATTAATATCATGATACTAAAATCCACTATTCCATTTCACCCGGGTTTTGATTGAATAATTAGAACAACAAGCGGTCATTGTGACTTATCCATAATAGTTAGATACTCACGGACTTTTTTGTAGATATTTATGTCTTCCATAAAACTGTGGTACATCAATCTGCTGTATTGTCAATAGTTTTCGCAGCGTACGCGATATAAGGATCTTTTTTGTTGGTATTTTTTTCACACCTTGGGTTACATTATCGAAGTTTTCATACGGATTCCTAACTTTTTGAAATTATTCTATAGCTTATATTTATCAGGGATAATGTAGGATTCTAATGGTGAAAGAATTTCAAAAATCAAATTGGTCCAGCAGTTTCGGAGCCTATTCAATTCAAACAATCAAACAAATCTTTCCTCTTTATAATAATAGTGTGGAAAAGAGACATAATAAGACTACTTATTTCCAATTTAGAATCATAGCTTATGACGGTAAACAACCAAAGATTAGTAGGAAAGTATTCTTCTTTTCAAACATTTAATGTAACAAAATACAAATACATCTTTATCCAATTATGAATTACCTGTGTAATACATATATTATGTACTTTGGATATAATTGGCTTGTTAATTTTATTATGTCTTCCATAAAACTGTGGTACATCACTCTGCTGTATTGTCAATAGTTTTCGCAGCGTACGCGATATAAGGATCTTTTTTGTTGGTATTTTTTTCACACCTTGGGTTACATTATCGAAGTTTTCATACGGATTCCTAACTTTTTGAAATTATTCTATAGCTTATATTTATCAGGGATAATGTAGGATTCTAATGGTGATATAATTTTTCAAATTGGTCCAGCAGGTTCGGAGCCTATTCAATTCAAACAAACAAACAAATCTTTCCTCTTTATAATATTTGTGTGGAAAAGAAGACATAATAAGACTACTTATTTCCAATTTAGAATCATAGCTTATGACGGTAAACAACCAAAGATTAGTAGGAAAGTATTCTTCTTTTCAAACATTTAATGTAACAACATACAAATACATCTTTATCCAATTATGAATTACCTGTGTAATACATATATTATGTACTTTGGATATAATTGGCTTGTTAATTTTATTTATCTAGTTTTATCTTTGTATAGAAAACTAATAGATTAAATTACAATTATGTTGGTAGGTAACACGTCTACGCATTCTAGGTATTAGGTCGATATTTTTTTGCAAAAATTATTCGGTAAAGGAATGCCGATTCGTCATCGTAAAACTGAATCCTCTTAAAATAGTTTTTACATTGAATTTTAATTATAGAATATTCGGACTATAAATGTTTCAGATAATTAGAAAACTTGTCCATATCCGTGTCTGATTTTTTTGATTTTTTAGTTTCTTACTGAGACTTCCAATCAACGGGCATCATTCGATAATGACGCCCGATTGTTTTGATTTGATCATTTGTTTGGCACATGACATGAAGTAGTGTTACTGTTCCAATCGTATTTTTAAAGAGCTACTTACTCACCAACTACACTTAGGTGCAGTTGACTACAGCTGCGCTATTCTGTAACTTCAAGACCTTAGGATTGCGAACCATGTGATAAATGTTGAGTATTGCAATGTTCGCCCAAATATATAACACGAGGAGGAAGTCTCCATAAAAAAAGAACACCTAGTTTTACAGATTGTCAAAATATTTTTGAAAGGCAGTCAACATATGGTCAGGTATGCCTGTGGGTTTCATGTAAAAAAGGGCATTCAAAGTTACCTGAAAACTACTGAAACATTCTAGTAAAAAAGTTTAAGAGTGAATTGAAACAAATGATTATTTTGTTACAATTCACTCTCAAACTTTTTTACATTGGTTTTAACACGTGACGCTCTATCAATTTTTTACCTAATAAACAAAGTTAAAACGTGATGCATTTTTTAGAACCTCTTACAAAATCCATTTTAAAATATGAATAAATTCTATTTCTGGTGTGATATTAAGATTGATTGAAATTTTTAAACATGATATAGCATCAATAAAATATAATAATCCGATCTGTATATATTACCGAAACAAAAAGTTTATCAAGACAGGTGAAGCAGACTGTCGGAATAATATTAATAGAATAGATAAATAAACTTTTGTGCATAAATTAATTTTTTCAATGGTGTCGCGTCACTAATATCTTACAAAAACTTCTATCTCAAAGAATTTAAATATGCTTTGTAATTAATGATGAACAATTTATCGAAACAATGTTATAATCTACTTATTAAATTAGACAACAGCCATTTTACACGTGTTCAATGATACTACTCCACACATGTCGCAATCTACAGACTACAAAGATATTATTCAGGGTAAACTAATCTAATCGTTAATGTAACTAGGGATTTTCCCCTCGTGTAACTGAGAGTTTGACGGCCTTTTTTGTGGATGGAAAATCATCGAATGACTCCTCCCGTTCTCTGAGCGGAGTAGAAGGGAGTGTCAGACTTATATGAGGAAATGCGGGAAGCGAGACTTTGTATGTAAAAAGTCATAATTCAAGGTTTGGCTCTCGACTGTTTTCTTCTCCAATATTGGACCGATATAAGAGATATTTCACTAACTGAATAAGAAGAATGTATACTGTGTCTTTGTTAACAGGGATTTATCTGACAATTTTGAGCATTTCGTGAGAGTTCTAGTGCTTATACGTTTAATAAATCATCAAAAAGGAAAACATAAAGACACAGTATATATCCTTCTTCTTCAGTTTATAAAATGTCTCTTAATACGCTCCAATATTAAAATAGTCGAGAGCCAAACCTCGAATTATGACTTTTTACATACAAAGTCTCGCCGCCAGCATTAATTCTTCTTATGACTTGAACCCATCCGTGTTCCTCCTAAAGTCCTAATGCCCTTTGCGTGCCAGGGCCGCGGTTACTCTTTCGAACAAATTCCGCAACACAGAATTGCATCATTCTCCTACTCATCATCTTATCAGCCGGGCAGATGACCGATGACCGATTGATGGTTTCTTTAACGACTGTCAATTAATATCGGTCAAACAAATAGTATGGAAGTTTGTTGGACGTCCTTCAAGCGTTGTCAATCGACCCTTCTGTCTACCTTGTGGCCCTTAGAAGGTTTTCCAATGCTGAATCTTTCGATCGCCAGTTCACTTTTTGACCGCATTAGTCATTCGTTTGCAATGTACACTGCCCAGCCTACTGCCATTTATGTCTGACAATACAATTCTTAATGTCAGTTATCTTAATTCTCTTATCGTATTTATTTCTTTCATACTTAAACAAAAACGTTAACAAAAATATTTTGTTTCATGCATGTTAATAAGAACTTGGGTTTGTGATAAGAGGAATATTAGGATGTCATTGGCCACTGCAATGATATTTATAACTCTTATCAGGTGTAACGAGCAGGATGTAAAGTAATGCATTAATTAATCGAATAACTGTGTAAACAATATAATAACTGTGTAAATAATCTAATAACTGTGTAAATAAGATGTCTTAACAGATTGTTTTGTAAAGCAGCAGGTCAAGTGCGGGACAGTGTAAGTGGGACATTGACCCAGTGATTACAAATTATTCCTGTGATTGGCTGATGCATTGAGCGGTATCTGTTGATAAGCCCTTCGCGGTATTGTGGCGTAACTAAAGGAGTACAAGGGTTAATTAAGTTCGAAGAAAAAATATTGGAATAAAATGTTGGAAACGTCAATTTAAGAGCATACTTATTTCAAGTCAATCATTATCAATAGTTTATTAGTTTTAAACGTTTGTACGTTTCATAGGTCTGCATTCATTCGGTCCCGGTGGACGTTTGCAGATTTTTGTGACAGATGTAACGTCTGAAGAGGGGTCTCAAGCCCGAAAGTCTTATAGGGTGTCGTGATACCTCGTGTTACCGATTACCCGGGTTGTGGAGGTCAGACAAGCAGTCGCTCCCCTTATGGCTAGTTGAAATAGTGCGAGCTGCTGACTAGATAGATACTCGTATGCAAGTAGTTCGGCTCGCTTTAGCTGTCTTCACGATGATAGTAGCTGCCCAGTCTCTTGCGATGTCTAAACGATGCGTGTTGCTGCACTGCAGCTACTCGGCAGGCTAACTCGCACGCTAGCTCGTACTGTGTAAGGTACCCATTAGTATGCGATGCAGTTTCAAGGACTTGTATTTTTTTACTGTTTTGTTAGAATGTTTTTTTTTAAATTATTTCAAAATAATAAGTTTAAATTAAATCACATCTCTACGAATATTGTTTATTTTATTGTCAAACTAAACCGAAGTAGGTTATTATAAAAGGTTAGTAATTGTACGTTTTGTAATTATGATGTACATATTTAATTATTTAACTTATGCTATGGCAATAAGACAATACGGCTGTAAACTAAGGGTTAATTGCTCAAGATTTATTATATAAACTATTTATTGGGTTTTATGCTCTATTGTATTAGTTAGGCCTTCACTAGAGACGAGACTAAGTAATGTACGGTCCATTGTATAACATTTATATGGTTTTTTTTTATACGATTTACAGACTCGCTTTCGACACTTCGACCACAAACTTACCTCTTACTTTTGCCTGCCGGGGTTGCGGGATTTGTTCGAGAGAGTCGCCGCGGCCCTGGAACGCAAAGGGCATTAGGAGGAACACGGATGGGTTTTAGTCAGTAAGAGTCTGACACTCCCTTCTGCTTCACCCAGAGCGGGAGGAGTCATTTGATGATTTCCCATCCCTAAAAAAAAAAAAAGGGACATAATATTTCACGTGTGTTTAAAGTGCAATACATCTACACTAATATTATAAAGAAGAAAGATTTGTTTGTTTGTTTGAATTGAATAGGCTCCGAAACTACTGGACCGATTTGAAAAAATATTTTAGCATTGGATAGCTACATTACCAGGGAGTAACATAGGCTATATATTATCCCCGTACTCCCACGGGAACGGGAACTACGCGGGTGAAACCGCGTGACGTCCACTAGTTCTATATATGTCTGAAGAATTCATCCATTATTCATGTAGAATGTCCCCGTGTACATTGTAAGACGTGTAATGACTTAACTTATTGATAAGATATAATCGTTTATGCTATTTAATGGCATCCCTCGCGTCTCTCGTTTTTTAGGGTTCTGAACCTCTATTTGGAAAAACGGAATCCTTATTCCTATAAGGATTCCGGACGACGGACAGATTAACAACTGAGTGATCCTTCACTCAGTTGTCGGTCTGTCCGCCAATCAGTCTGTCTATCTGTCTGTCCGTCTGTCACAGCCAATTTTACTAATTTTACTAAATTTAGTACACATATAATCTTCTGTAACCCAAACACGGACGTGTAATGAAAAAAATGGAAATGCGTTCACTTTTTGGGGGGGAAATTAGACAGTTAAAAAAAGTTTTCCTGTACCCTGTGATATATCAATAAAAGCGTTTACTGTCAGGGTTTTAAATATATTTTTTTCATATTTTTAAAATAAATGTTTTTGAAGTTATTCAAGAAATTAGACGAAAATCAAAACTATTTATTTCTTCTCCTAATATCCGAAACTACTGAGTTTAGCATTTCGAAAAAAAAAAACGATCAGAAAATAGTTTTTTGCCTACTTATAGATTACAGGAAAACCTTTAAGGAGTCTGTGGTTACGTTGTGTAGGAGTGTGTGGTCAAGTAACATGTTACAAAAATGAGTTTCGTTCGGAACCCTTTGCATGCGAGTCCGACTCCCACTTGGTCGGTTTTTTAAATTATTTTTGATTGGCTGGGGTTGGAGCACAACTTCACATCGAAAACGATGATATGGTCGAAGATGGAGCACGCTTGCCTAGAAGTAACCTGTTCTATCTTGGTTTAACTATGTCTGAAAAGCTAGCTTACATGTCATTGTGTTATAGCAATTTGCTGTTGTTGCAATATTTCTTACCCCTATGTTAGAATTCCAAATCCAATCACAGAGAAATAAAATGAAATGATAAATTTAGATAACTTAGTTAGAAACAAACGAAGACGGAAGTATTTTTGCATCAACACTTTGTATAAAAATGTTATCAATACATAATCCTTCCGAGCTTTTAATAAAAGTTTATTGATTTCTTAAAGTAATAAAATACATAATGCAATAAATCTTCTTATTAAGTTTGGATATAAAATCTAGTCAGGATTATTATAACTCGTTTGGCGAACATAGTGCTAGATCGTACGTCATTCAAATATGAATTTAGAATTTTAGACTTTGAATTGGAAGTTAGGTATAGTTCAGCTTAAATTTTATGCTGTTTAGGATTTGGTAATAAATTACTGAACGTTTTTTCTCTTTTTTGCATATAGAAGTTATACTTATTTAGGACTAGCTGTGTCCGCGACTTCGTCCCCGTGGAATAGTGTCTTTGGGTAGCATTTTTAATTATTTAGGCTAATTATTTAGCAAATAAGACACATTCGTATAAATACTTTAATGAGCTATTTACATTCACTACTTTCATCCCCTATTCCCTATTATTATTTTACACTCTTGAGGGTAAAACTTTTACAAACTTCAGTCATATTTATTTATATCGAATCAACAGCCTAAAAAATAAGTTTCAAGTTTCTAGCTCTAAAAATGACGATACTTCCATACAACTTTTCATGCTCCCCTTTAAACCCCTTACAACCCTTTTTTCGCATTAAAAAGTAGCTTTTGTCCTTTCTCAAGCTCTAGACTATCTATGTAACAAATTTCATTTGAATCGGTTCAGTAGTTTTGGCGTGATAGCGCGACAGATAGAGTTACTTTCGCATTTATTATATTAGTAAGGATAGCTTTAGCCCGCGACTTCGTACGCGCGTATCCTGTTTTTTCACTCTCCCGTAGGAATTTCGGTAGACTCTCTCTTAGTGCTCCGCCATGGAGTGTAGGGAAGCTACCTATATGCCAAATTCCAGCTTTCTACGACCAGTAGTTTTAGCTGTGCGTTGTCTGTCAGTCATTTAATCAGTCAGTAACTGGAGAATTTTATATAATGTTACCGGCAATCAGTATAATTCGGTATTCTATAGAATACCTAGGCAATATATATATATATAATACCTAAAACATTCAGGTAATGTATGAAATATTATTCATTTTATACTTTGCCTTGGTATTCTTTACAATACCGAATACGCAGCCGGCAATGTGTGTAAAAGACGATAACTGGGAAAGGGAAGACGTGTAGAGACGGCAGTAACGCTACGTTCACACGACGACATAAATTTCTTACCCGGATCTGCTTTTTACAGGGTACGGTTTAGTCACAATACAATTTATATGAAGAAGTTTACACGTGCATTCGGTTTTAAGCTCCAACAAAAAACCGAAACGGACAAAACTTGAGATCCGATTGTGTTGTGCGTATCACCTAACCACTAATTCTTGATTATAAGTCCATAGGAGCTACGAAGTAGAATACGCCCGCAACTAAGCCCGAAACTACGGACTTCGGGCTTAAAGAGTTACCCCCCCAGATTCGGTCACACGACAAAAAACCGAATATGGTTTAGTGGCAGCAGCATTTCAATACATGAGTTCACACGAGCGGTTTTTTACCGAATACCGGAAAAAAACACCGACGACATGTAGGGTAGCGGGCGCGGATTAAAAAAATTTCATAATTGATAATTACCTACATGTTGAGAATTACGCGGCAGGGGTTTCTTTAGGCGGCTAATTTTTCATTATTTTTTGCGATAGGACACACCGTTTTCGAGATATAAGCAAATCTGTTTTTGCACTCGAAGTCAGAACAGAGCATTCGGTTCTGTCATATACGTACACGTACCCTACCTACCTACCTACCTACCTTCCCCACCTACCTACCCACCTACCTACTCCACCTGCCTGCCCCACCTGCCTACCCGGCCTGCCTATCCCTACTGCCTTTCCCACCTGCCTATCCCACCTGCCTACCACACGCGCCTACCCCACTTGCCTATCCCAACTGCCCATCCAACCTGCCTACCCCACCTGTCTTCCCCACCTGCCTACCCCACTTGCCTACCCCACCTGCCTACCCCACATGCCTACTCCACCTACCTGCCTTACCCTACCTATACTTAGTCGGTGTTCGCAAACTTATAAAACATTCAGATAAACCTTACATATTTCCATACAAACTTTCATCCCCTATTCCCTATTGTTATTTGACACCCTTGAGGATAAAACTTTTACAAACTTTGAATGTATAATTTATTTATATCGAATCAACAGCCTAAAAAATAAGTTTCAAGCATCTAGCTCTAAAAATGACGATACTTCCATACAACTTTTTATCCCCCCTTTCAACCCCTTACAACCCTTTTTTCGCATTAAAAAGTAGCCTATGTCCTTTCTCAGGCTCTAGACTATCTGTTCACCAAATTTCATTTAAATCGGTTCAGTAGTTTTGGCGTGAAAGCGCGACATACAGACAGACAGAGTTACTTTCGCATTTATAATATTAGTAAGGATTTCTGAATTAGGGATTTGAACTTACGCCTGAAAAACAGTCCTTTGGCAATAAAGTAGGACTTGACACATTCTTATCTCCAAATTCCTAAAACGTCTCTTATAATATAGTTATAAGTTAGTATTCATAGCTATTTAAGTAGATATTCTACCTACAAGATCAGATTTGTGTAACTATGTTTGGTGTACAATAAAGCATACCTATTTTTTTATGTACAATTGTGGTACATTGGCATTCTCTACCAGTCAACCTTTGGGTTAAAAAGACTACGCTGTGGTAGGTGTACAACTGATAAATAAAATTATGTTAATTAACAAGTAATAAATAAATTATACTTTATGTACATTGGCCTATATAATCACACGCCATTCATCACGATTCTCAGAAACTCTCATCGAGATTAAATCTGCAATATTTATTTGTTTAACCAATGTTGATTTGCGGTGAATCAAGAGCTAAGTATACTTACTCAGCAAACACTCATACACCAACTAATGCATACAAACGGAGTGCAAACACTAAGTTGTGAAGAATGCACTTGATTTCTGAATCACTTGGCATCATTAGACTCGCAGCATTAACATCTACTTACTCTACTTATTGCATTGATGAGTAATATGAGGATATTTTCCATATTATGCTAAGATATTTAAATCAGTACCTATTTCCTTATATATAGAATTGTATTGAGGTCAAAATACGACGTCTAAGCTTGAACTCGCAATCGAGTAGTGTCTACTATGAAAAATATTTAAAGGCGAAAAATTCAGATGGATTGTAAATAGAGTGTAATTAACACCCTTACTAATTAATATCATAAATGCGAAGGTAGTTTTGTATGTTATTATAATATGCTTTCATGCTTAAATCGCAGTACCGATTTTTATGAATTTTGGTACAGAGACAACTGATACTCTAAGGCCCTAGACAAGTGACATTTTGCTAGCGTTATCGTGGCGAAGGCAATTGTCAAACGTATTGACAAACGCTGTCAAAATGTCGCGTGATCAATTCCGTATATTTTGGTATTATGACATTAGCATTCGCTGATAGAATGGCACTTTGAATAGAGCCTCTGGAGACGGTTATATGCTACTTTAACGCGAGCGAAGCTGTGAGTAAAAACTAGCTCTAGCTAGAGCTTATTCAGCTAGATTTTACAGAAAGTGGTAATAAATACATAACAGACGATAGTATGGGCTCTTAAAAACGCCAACATTCGTGATAGAGAGAGTTACATGCTGTCATGTTATCTCTTCACCACCCTAGTTGACTAATAGAGAATATATAAGACATTAAGTCCACAAAAAACGATAATACAGAGAAGATGAGAGAACAGAGAAAATGAAATTACATTACAGGAAACATATGTCGTAGGTAGTAATTTATATGATGATAATTAATTTATATTAATAAAACAATTCAATCTAGAAATGAAAGTGATTCACTGATAACAAATGTAGGTTTGCAGGATACATTTCCTCTACACCATTTACGTATAAATTATTTGCAATCTCCTGTTACTTATTTTCGCAATATGCATTTGCTACGTACTGAAACAGGTACTCAAAACCTACAAGTGAGCATGTAACTTCATCGTCATAATCATTTCAGATAGAATACTTCAACTGCTGGACATAAGCTTTCCCTAAGTGTCACCAGATCACAGGTAAGTCCGTGTGTCTCGCGTCATGTCACTTAAGGCTTCTTAAATATCCTTTTATTCAGTTTATGAAATATCTTTTAAACCGGTCTAATATTGGAGGAGGAAACAGGCGAGAGCCAAACCTCGAATTATGACTTTTTACCAGTTGTGGTCAAAATGAAAGTATTACGTCTGAATAAGACCAAAGGCCTATCAGTGATAAGTATATAAGCAATGATAGACGCAAAGATAATTACTCGATACAAATTTAAACTCTGCGTTATAAATGGATCGTAATAAAATGCAACGTACTTAATAAACATTGCTATATCCTCTAAAGGAGACTCGAAGTAACAAATCAAATTATCTTAGCAGTTGTATCAATCTTGTACAATGGCTACCATTTATTAGATGTCGTGTTTACCTACCTGTCATTGATAAATATCGCCTTAGTGCTGTGATTTATGTTACGGTTGCTGTTAGGTTTTGCACAGACTGAGGTAAGTTTGCCTACGTATTGTCTAAAGATGTTCCCTCGCGAGAGAGTTTTGATTGCGAATGTTGATGGTTGTTTAGGGATATAGGCGGACCAAAGAAAACAAATGTTTTTGGTGAATTTATAGCTATAAAGGTGCTGCTGAGAAGATGACTTATAGAGAAGACGTCAATTTGAGAAGTATCGAAGAAGACATGTTGCACCGACCCTGAATTAATTGAGGATGGCAGGAGGATAGATGAGACACGAAGGAACCAGTCTCATAAATAGTTTCAACTGGACAGAATGCTAACTGACATAGATGGGAGAAAGCTAGACTAGGATGACGATGAGTCAATTTTCAAATAATATGGGGAGAGAAAAACCATAGAAACGATGACGTGATTAGAAATGGAACGAATACAGCTATGTTTGGCAGAAGAAAACATATGGTACTTGGCACCACATGTTTTCTTCGAAAGAACCCAATTTCTTTAAAGGCAGTAGAGACAAAATTGCCAATACAAGTTTGACGCATTACAACTAGTAACAAAAAGTTTTGACTTAGTCTGTATACAGCCCAGCATTTATCTCAAATCGGTCTCCCTTAACATTGTGACATGACAAATTCAATAACTAATAGGTTATCGCCTGACACTGGGGTATCCTTCGCCTTGTTCATTGTTAATTGATTGCAGCTAGACTTGTGACACTTACTAATGAGGTAATGTCAAATGCATGAGCTTATGCAATTTGTGAAGTTAATGTACAGAGGAAAACGGCTTTTGAGCTTGAGTTTACGGTCCATACTTGGATGGGGAGTATCCTTGCACATTAGGTACGTGAATCTGTGAGGGTTTTAAAGTTTGAATTGCTTTCTCTTTAAGATTTAACAGCATGAGATAAATAATAAAAAATATAATAAGTTAATATCAATACACCGAATTTCGGTATCAACGGATACTGCCAAAACATACAATCAATCAAAGTTTTAAATAGGCATAGGCTTCCTCTAACGTCTTCCCTTGCTTTCCATCTCCAGCAATCCTTGTCCAGTGACCGGCTGTTAATTTTTCTCTTCCTCCCAGCCCGTATTTTCTACATCTCTAGCCAAAAAATATACAGGAATTAAAGAATATACAGTGCGTAATTTGTAGTCGGCACTCCCACACTCTCATAGACCGGTGTCCAGTATTCACCTAAACCTGAAACAATGATAGAGCAACTAATGAATGTTCCAAGGAAGATGATCTTGTCCAAACTGATTAGACATACAAATTACGATCCTAAACATCGTCTTTGGACCATCGTGACGGATAAAGGAAAATTCACCATGATTGATGATCCAGTCCGCCAAGTAACTGACGAAGAAGTGGCCTTAGCAACACTGAGTCCGATGATAAGATGACAAGATGAGATGGTCAATTAGACAGGTGTCGCTCATTGTTATTTATGACGTGATAATGATGCCTTACATTGGAAAACTTTTAGCCGGATGTATAAAAGTTAATGATCTGGAGGAAAATGTTGTGAAGCATAAATACGAAAATTATATCAAGTATAATATAGTATTGCAAATTATAATAACATGCAGCTCCTTCATCTGTGAACATTATTTAAATATTAATTATAGTTTTAGAATTTATAAACATAAATGCAGCTCCTCCCAATTTCTGACTACCTACTGATACTTAAAAAAAAATTCAATGATGCGGTTATAGATTCTCGGGCCCGATATTGAAGAAAACCAAAACAGCTGCACAGGCCTGAGGCTTTAGACAAAGTACCATTCTATCAGCGAATGCGATTGTCGAAATACCAAAACATAAGAGATTGAGCACGTGACATTTCGATAGCGTTTGTCAATCCCATGCATTTTTGACGTTTTGACAATCGCCTTTGACACAACGTCATTTGTCTAAAGTCTGTGTTCGATCCCCGGATTGGGAAAAATGCTGGTGTTTGGGACTTCAGCAGCCTGAAGTCTGTATTTGTTGTATGTGCCCGGTTGTGGTAGTAGACACGCCACCTACTACATGGGATGTTAGGACACAACATAACTGGCGAAGCAGGGTTGTATTATGGGACCATTTATGATTCACGCTTCATACCTATAAAAACAGTAATGTACGTACACTGTAGCAGTAGCAGTAGTAGGTTTAAATAAATGACAGAAGTTGTGATTGGAAGCTTAAGCAATGTGTAGCCATTCTCCAGGCCCAATTTTGTAAGATACTTGCAATCGTACTGTACTAGTCATCATCATCAATCGTGTTTAGATCGTTCATCACGTTGATGTACCTAATCGCGTTTCTGATTGTAAGCATGGTGCAATGCTGTATTGGACTGGCAAGCAAGGCATATATTTTGTTTTCGGCCCTGGTATAAAACCCTGGATAAAGGATTTATTCATATTTCCTAAATACAAAACCAACACGTTTAGATAAGCACAAAGGTAGATACTGCCTAATTTCAATAGAAATTTCTTTCAGTAGACCTGCAACAAAAGCGATGGAGGAGTGTGTTAGTCATTATAATTGGAAATGACTCAACTGAAAGTATGAAAAATGTTCGTGAATTGACCTCAGCTTATCTGAGAATTAATACTTTTTTTTTTGTAAAAACAATAACATACCTTTTGTTTCATTTCTTATTATTGTCTCGCTTTTGACCATCATCTTACCTGATGGTAGGCGATGATGTGGTCGGCGATGGTTTACATTAATCGGACGACTTCTGTTGGCTAATAGATAGAGCAATACGGTCGCTATGGCGAAGCTTTGGATTTGAGGAACCTCTGTCTCGCAGTGGACGTCTTTCGGCTGAAATGCTGATAATAATTATAGCAATACATTCTATGTTTGTGTAGGTTTTATGTTGCTATGGTAATTACTTCTTAGGTTGTGTCATAGACAGTGTAATTAATAGATAATAGACTAACCAATTATAATAAAAATGATAGGTAAGTAGGTATCATTGTAACTGATTTGTTTGTTCTACTAATTAGCGAATTATTGTGATTCATATTTTTATGTAGGTACGTAGGTATATTATTACTTCGGTTTTGATTGTTGAAGTAATTAACGAATGTTTGTGATTAATACTTTATTTCTAAAGATTAAAAGTTTTTTTTTCCTTTTGCGGGCTAAATTGGTTAACATTTTGGGATTTTTTAGTCATAAAACCTTTGTTCTACCTAATTTTGGTGTATATCGGATCTTAACAGGTTTAGGTACCTGCATTATAATTGTTTATAACCACCTCAATAAAATACTGATTAGATACCTTGGTATTCAGTACAATCACAACTTTTAAATGCAATGTTTTGATCAATCCGATTTTTATATGTAAAAAAGCACTTTACGGTAGGTTGCAGTGCGGTACCTACGGAATGGATACGGATTTAGAGGAAAACAAAAACTTAATGAATACAAAGGATTTTGTTACTTTTATAGTAATAATAAATCGGCTATTAAAATGAAACACAAGTAAACTTATTATCTCTTCTCTAATCTAGAACTATATAAAACAAAATCGCTGTCAGCCTGTCTGTTCATCTTTTATTTCACTCAACGGATTTTGATAAGGTTTTCACTTCGAGGGTTAAACCTGGAAGGTTTGCGTAAATAATTGGTACTTGCGAAAAGTTGATTTAATTTTAAGACATTCATTTTGTCAGCAGTGGCGTAGCTAGTCTCAAACATTTTTGGGGGCCCCGTTTTTAGGGGTACTTATTGTTTTTAGGGTTCCGAGAAAAAAAGGAACCCTTATAGGATCACTCGGGTGTCTGTCTGCCTGTCTGTCTGTTGTCTGTCTGTCTCTCTGTCTGTCTGTCTGTCTGTCCGTCTGTCACAGCCAGTTGTCTCCGGATCCACTGGACCGATTCTGTTGAAATATGGTACACATATGGACTTCTTTAACCCAAACACGGACGCGTTACGTAAATTATTATATTTTTAGTATGGGGGTCACTTTTGGGGGTCAAACTAGAAAAGTAAAAAAAAAAAGTTTTTTGAACAATATCGTGTGACATATCAAATGAAAGGGCTTACTGTGAGGGTTTAAATTATATATTTTTCATTTTTTTATAATAAATGGTTTTGAAGTTATTTAAGAAATTAGACAAAAAATTACCATTCCCCCCCCTTATCTCCGAAACTACTGAGCCTAAAATTTTGAAAAAATGGAGATAATAGATCTTTACCTAAAGATTACAGGAAAACCTATTAGAAGTCTGTAGTGTTAAAATAACATGTTAAAAAAATTAAATTCGTTCGGAACCCTTTGCACGCCAGTCCGACTCGCACTTGACTAGTTTTTTAAACAAAATAGGCCCTACTAGCTCAGAAGTGTCTCGGCAGGCCACAAAGGTGACGGCGGGACTAAATGTAGGAGCTTTCCGTCCACACGTCGGGGCCCTTGTAGTCCGGGGGCCCCGTATCTTTGATATGGCTGATACGGCGGTAGCTACGCCACTGTTTGTCAGCAACATTCATCAATATATATAAAACTCTTCCGTAAGGTACTGAGTGAGTGAGTGAGTGAGTAAGTGACTGACAGACAACGCACAGCCGAAACTACGGGTTGTAGGAAGCTGAAAATTGGAATGTTGGTTGCTTGGGTAGTGTAGGGAAGCATTAAGAGAGGATTTCACGAAAATCGTACGGGAACAAGAAAAACGGGATATTCGCGTACTAAGTCGCGGGCAAAAACTAGTACTAGATAAATCATAAAGAACGTCATATTACTTCTCTCTATGAATGCCTAACTAACTATTTCCCATACCTATCAAAAATCGCACAAATAACAAATAACGACTGTTTAAAATGCTGACCACGACACAATAGAAGGTCGGAATACACTGATAGATATTGATACATACAAGACACATTATGGGTTTTATTGAAGTTAGTCATCGGGTCGATTTCTTGAAAGACTTTTAAATCATTATTCTGAACAGAGAAGTACTTATCCGCATGGTTCATCTGTTAGTAAGTTGTTTTAATACCAAACTATTGCCCAGTTTTTGAAACTATGGAGACACCCTAGTTCATTTTTTGGTACGAAAATTATCGCCAAATGTTTGTGACAAATCGACAAACGTGCGTCATAGTGCGCTTACATTAGGTAAAGTCGGCTACCCAATCTGGCGACCGCATTCGGTTCGACCGAATTGATTAATCGAATTGGGCTGTTTATTACGTTAAGTCGATCACCGAATACGGCGACCGTTGTCTATTTACCGGATTTGGCGACCGCGTACCTACAGCCGAACAATGAGTGGCGCGTTTCATCAAATCAGCTGTGTTCAGTCACAGATAACGGTCTGCGGCCGATGAAGGTTAACCGAAAATCTGTTAACCTACACTAGTCGGTGGTCGAATACGACTAACCGAAAATCCGTTTACACTAGTCGGTAACCGAATACGGACTGCAACCGAATCGGTTAAAATGACCTAATGTATATATGTAATGATTTGTTAGGTTGCTTTCAAGTTGCCTTTTTTTTACTGTATATAGGCACACACACACGCATGCGGCATTGACATTTATAAAGAATAGCACTACTTACAGCTCACTTCGAAGACATAAAATTTTACATAATCGGCTGAATCGGAAATTGAAAATGGAAGAATAATGTTGATTCAGACACAACATATTCATCTACGGAGGTAATCAAATCAAATCAAAAGTCATTTATTCAAATTAGGCTGAGTACCAGCACTTTTTGAACGTCAACGTTTACAAATAGACAGTCCCCCCAAAACGCCCGCCCGTCACCACTTCCTAGTGTTTTAAATGTGGATAAAAAGTGGCCAACAAACTCCCCAGCAATACATCTGTTTGTTGAGTTAGAAGAACTCGCATTTATACAATAGTATGCAAAGATTTATTACAAAGAAAATAATAGACTTTGGGTAACACGTACAACCTTAAAACTAAATCATTTGCCAATTGTAAGCTAGCACACTCCATTACGCCATCATAATCAGACAACTCAATGAATGAATAAATAAATAAGTAAATAAATAACTCAAGCATAAAAACAATGTAAACCAAACTTAATAGGTATACCTCCAGACATAAAGGGCGTGCCCGCCTACACGTGCAGGGGGTAAATAATATAAAACTTTATTATGCAAAGCCGTTGTAATATTATTACTCTCTCAGCTAGAGATTTATTATGAAAACGAGATGTTAACAAAACAAAATAAACACCTCATTCGCTTCACCATATTTTTCTCTAAATTATAATGTAACGTAAACTTCGAACCAATGAATAAATTAACACAAAACGATTTATCGCTTTTCACAAACCAGTATTGTTCAAACGTAACTACTAATTCAATTACCAGTGGTAATTTTATTACGAAACCCGTAAAATATTGTACAAAACGGATAACTATAATAATTCAATTTCGGTGACCGGACGCGACCGGGACTTGACAGCCGGAACCCTAATAGCGTCCGCGGAACCACGCAAACCGGTTATGGGAATTTAACATGCAGCTTGTATGTAAATCATGATAAATATGGTAATAAGTTTCACTTTTAACACCGATTTATCA
Organism: Lacanobia wlatinum; assembly: GCA_947578705.1. NCBI lineage: Eukaryota > Metazoa > Arthropoda > Insecta > Lepidoptera > Noctuidae > Lacanobia > Lacanobia wlatinum. Next base: position 17,994,922 of record OX388039.1, read on the forward strand.
GGCTGCGGTTTTAGCGTGTACATAAAAAAATATTTTTTGAGGAAGGTTTTAAGGGAAAATTCTTATATATCTGCTAATTAGAGGTGTATCACACCTCCTTTGTCTTTTCGAAAAATAAAGATGAGATGTGAAAAAAAATACCATTAAATAAACCCTTTTCCGTCTTATTACAAAACACGATCTAAAGTTAGTACTGGGATTAACACTAGGTTTAAACCACGACTAAATAAAACGTTATTATAAAATGAAGTTTATCACTAGTTCTTGAATTATCTATGGTACTAAAGATAGTCCGCCGAGACCCCTAGTTTAACTTCGGTACTAAAGTTATTTGAGGTTAGCTGTCATTAAAGTATTGTGCGTCTTTCTATTTAAAAATTATTAAAATGGATATAAATATAATTGACGTTATGGATTTGGAAGATTTGGACATGTTGGAGACGTCTCGGCGATCGTACAGACATCGCCATCGTGTGAATCCATTTCAGTTGAGTGACGAAGACTTTCGATATAAGTATAGGTTCACAAAACGTTTTGGACAGAAAATTGTGGATCTTTTACGTGAGGATTTAACTCACGACCCTCGAGGATGTCCACTGAGTCCTGAAATGCAAGTGGTTTGTGCATTACGCAACTGGGCTCGACATGAAGTAAGTAACCTTGGTCAATGCTAACATAACATTAGACAAAATCCAAATATGTATGTAATAGGTATGTGCCACGTGTTTACATGATATAAAACACTAAAATTTGCTAAATCTAACAAGACTTACATTGTAAATTAAGCAAATAATGCAAGATAAATAATTATTGAAATTAGTTACCAAAAATCAATTATTGTTTAGGTACACAGAGTACCTACTCAATAAATCAAGTTTTGAATTTTATTATTAGACAGTAAACAATAGTAATATCACATAAATTATCAAAAGCCAAACAAAACAAATCTGTTTGCGTAATATAACAAACTTTATCAACTACTCACAATTATAATGATAGATAACCATCTCTGACTTTTACTAATATTATTGTTTTATTCCAGATTCAAGACGATACAGCTGATTTACATGGTGTATCTCAACCAGTTGTCAGCTAAACTTGTAAAAAGGTAGCAGAGATTTTATCTTGATGTCCCGAAGATTCATAAAGATGCCTTCTACAATAAATGAACAGGAGGAAAGCATGAGGAAATTCCGCAGAATTGCTAATTTTCCTACAGTAATTGGGGCAATAGACTGTACTCATATAAGAGTAAAAAAAATAAATGCTGATGGGGGGCAGTTGTATATTAATAGAAAAGGATTTGCTTCAGTCAATGTACAGGTAATCTTGAAACAAATATTTTTAGTTGTGACTGTCTCAATTTTATTGTAAAATTACTTTAGTTTGACCCCAAAATGCTTCACATAATAGAGAAGAACTAATTTGATTACCTTAATTACCAATGTCATATTAAAATAACAGAGTGGAATGTAAAGTTATAACAAGCTGTCACTTTTCAGGTGGTTTGTGATGCTGATCTGAAAATCATGGACATTGTTACCAGATGGCGTGGCAGTGTACATGACTCCAGGATATTTCGAGAACCTATAGTACAAGGGTATATTCCAACTTCTGTTAGGGGAAATATTAGGAGAAGACAGTTTATTGAAACTCATTTTCAGTAAAAAAAAATTTTTGGCTTTAATCAGTAGATATGTATTTTTAATAAATGAGTAATCTTTTTTTCGATATCTGGAGCAGATATAAGTACCTGAAAATAAAAATTTCACATATCAGGATATTTTACAAGTATGTTAATAATTATGATTTAAAACTAAACCTTTGGCTACTTGCTGGGGAAGGCACTACAACACAGTAATTCACATCAGATGTACATAGGGGTACAGCAGTGAATTACAGTATTACATCAGATGTACATAGGGGTACAGCAGTGAATTATAAGATATAATACACAGATATTTGTTATAATTTATGAAAAATTATAAAATGTATTTGTAGAAGTAATGTGCATGTGTTATGCTAGTAGTCCAGTGTCTGAATTTGTGACATTTAAATTTTGAATAACTATGAAATTATGTTAAAACTATTATCTATCATTTTTACCTTAGGCTATAATTTTAAACTGTAAATTGCATGCTCTAAAAGCAGAGCACTTCCTACACAAATAATTTAAAATATCCAAAATTAACCAATTTCAATTAAATGTTTTATGACCTTTATATGAAATTTTATTTACCACTGCATCACTATCATAGTCATTGACTTCAATGAAGAAATCGTGAGGAGCGATCGCCATTACTTCTAAGTCCTCAGGAGAAGGTGATGGTGGTTTTTCGCCACCGCCTGTCTGCATCTGTTCCCTTCTATGACTAGATAAGTTGGACTTAGCAGACAACTTCATACGCTTCCACGCCAACTTTAATTCTCCTTCTGCTCGACATTTACCTGTAAGTTCATTAAATCTAAAAAGAATAAGCTATTTTTAATTAATATCACGTAAACAAAAACGTGCTATTGTTCATTGTACACATAACAAAAGCAGTAAGAACTTACTTAATCTGTATATTCTTCCACTCTTTTATTTTCTGCATATTTACAGAGGATTTCGTGGACCTATCCTCTATAATATGCGCTGACTGCGCAATTAGTTGACGTAATATTTCCTATAAATAAAAGAGAATTCACGTTAGATAGTCGAAATAAGATGACACAAAGCATTGCTTACCTAATAATAATTAAAAATTCCATGTTTTACTAACTTTTTCTTCAATATTCCAGTTTTCACCCCTTTTTTTTCCCTTTGCTGTTCCATTATTTATTTCAGTGACTATTTAGCCAGACACAACAAAGAATATTTTAAAAAAAGACGCAACATAAACATTCGTCTCAAATACCGTGCGCTGCCGCCGTCTGTAAGTCGCTCCACTTCATGCTGGAGGTGTTAAAAATATGACAACTTGATAATAAAAAGATCGTCAAAATACAAGTTGTGCTTGTTCATTATATTGTAACATAAACAAAGAACAATTTATGACATAATTTTGTATTGATAAATAATTATTTAAGCATTTCAAGTGTTATTATAATATCAATATTTAGAGATACGGAACGTTGCTTCAAGTGGAGCCTGAATGAACGAATGAAAGAATGCCATTTTTATTTCTTATCTGTGGGTATTATTTAAACCATGGACTTTCTTTAGTACTAAGTAGTCCTTGAATAGTCTTAGTTTTGTAATTGGAACACATTTTAAACCTGGTACTAGCGTTAATACTGTAACAAACCTAGACTTGTTAGTCTTGGTTTAAACCAGGACTTAGGCGTTGTTTTGTAATAAGACGGTTTGGGTTGGGTGTTGATGAAACCCGAAATACGAAAATTAGTTTAGTAGCAGTAGCTAATAAAAGAGCGACGCTTCCTTTTTTGCTAGTGCAAAAAGGGGAAGCGTCGCTGACATAGGCGTATATAGGGGGGTTCGGGTGGGCCGTGCCCACCCCAGAATTGTCTGAGGCCCACCCCAGGATGTTTGGGGACCGGTTCGAAATTCTAGGCTGGACGCTTATCCACTCAAACGTCCACGCGGCGGAGCTGCAGTAGTGTTGAACGTCCAGCCGCGAGAACGGAATTTCTGCACGCAAGCGCCCCGTGCCATATCCAACATACAGCTTATTATCTAGTAAACTACTGCAGCTACAACAAAATAAAAAATACGTGTGTATAGGTAAAACTATAGAGAATCGACATACGTAAAAACTACATTACAACAACTAGTTTCAAGTACTTAAAAAAACAATTAAACTTGAAAATATGGGTTGAATATCAGGAAAATATTTGTTCTAACTAAGTTTTTACTATTAATATTATCGTTTTCAACAGACTTTGAACCTATGACATTTTTAGATATTTGTAATTTTTGATATAATACACAAATACATTGGGTTTTAAATAAAATTGTATTTTCATCGTAAACACGCCGCTTGCGAAAACTTCACAAGTCACACTGACACTAAACACTGAACTTCAACTTTTTTTTTTCAAATTGTTCTCTATGCTTGCAAACAGTGTGCCACGAACTCACAGACGCGGAGTTTAATACAGCGCCATCTTGTATAATTTTTAGACGCTCACATAGAGTTACCACTGTACAAAAACGATATAAAGGGTACAAGTCGGCGCAGCTACCCTGGTAGCTGTAACGCCCAACCGGAAAAATTGTTAGGCTACTATGGTAGCTGTAACGGTTGAGTGGTTTTAACTTCACAAAATCATGATCAATCATATAAACAATCTACCACTAAGAAATCTACATACATATTGTTACCTACATAATACATAGGCCAGATATTTAAAACGACTAAGGTAGCAATAAATTGCACAATCCTGATTTTTTTGAGATGTTGTTAGGAAAGATGGCCAATAGTGTACCAGGGTGTACACTGCTTGGTGCTCAGAAAACTTTCTAAACGGTGCATTGTAGGTAAAAAGTCAATGCGCATACTGTTTAAATAAACTAAACTTGCCTCGGTTTCACCATAAATCGTTTATCTGTAGGTTAAATACGTATTGAGATACAGCACTTCTAACATCGGATTTTTTTTTTAAAGTTAGAAATTTTAGTTTTAATATTTCTTCTTCTTCTTCGTCCTAGCTTGCGGGGCAGGCCGCAAGACAGGCGTTAGGTGGGCTAGGAGGCCCACCCAGCCTAGGGCCCGGCTCGCACTGAATACTGTTACTTACAACCTACATATTAAGTTGATAAATTATACAGGGTGCAATAATTTTCGAGCTCGCTTCGCTCTCAGTTCTTAACCTTTCCTTTATGAGCCAAGAAGTTACTTCTATTTAGATATTAATGGCCGAAAATCAAGCCTATCCGATAAAGGATACCCAAATTTTCGAGCTCACCTTTTGATCGTGCACTTCGCAACGATTTTTCTCTTACTGGGCGTCGCATCTCAAGTTGGGGTCAGGTTCCCCCTAGAAAAAAGCCGATGAGTCGCTCTTATGCTAGATTATGTGCTTGAAGAAAGAAATAAGTGATTTATTCATTTTTCCGCTGCCACTTTGGTCGACTGGTCGCAAGTGCTACTGCTGATCATGAGGCTATAGGGAACGTGCAGCAGCTTTTAGGTGGAAGCACAAAAGTGTCATTGTCAATTAGTATATTTTACATAAAAGTCTCTTTGCGATGCTAGATGTCACAGTCTACTTCGTGCACTTTCCTCTAAACATAGCGTGCAGGAACTTTATATATATAGGTGCCATTAAAGAAGCGTCAATGTCAATTATTCTTAACGGTAAAGTTTCGAAAATGCAACAATGTATGGCATAGGCCACGCCACGATGTGCACGTACCATACGGGTTCGATTCCCGGATGGGTTAAAGTGTTTTTGGGTTTTTTGTCTGTGATTTCTCAATAAAATCCTGAGAGTAAGGATTTGTGCCCATTTTATATCAACAGGATCGCCCTCTACTATAGCATGAGGTTAAGCCATTGATATATCAAAAACCCAAGATACACACTCAGCATCTCAAAAACGTCCGCAAAAATTAGCGCAATATGCGCAAGTTACAAACAATCTCGCATCGCTCGCCATAGTGCACTGCTTTGTAAAAACAACTTTAAGCGATCCGTGTAAGGTTGAATTTGCAAAAAAAATTGCGCATCACTTGCCATATTGAACTGCTTTGTAAAAACAACTTTAAGCGATCCGTGTAAGGTTGAATTTGCAAAAACATTTGTTTATAGTATAACTACACACAACTCACACATGACACTTGATACATGTTAGTTTTTGACGACAGTTTCGAGTGTTGCATTTGTTCGAGACTGTGCATCTTGGGTTTTTTTGTATATCAATGGGTTAAGCATAACTTTCCAAATGGTACCTATAGAAACGCCCCTTATTTAGTTTTATCAAATGAGTCCTTTCGCTCTGGGCGGAGCCGAAGGGAGTGTCAGACTCTTACTGACTAAAATTCATTCGTGTTCCTAATTCCGCAACCCCCATAAGCCCCTGCCTAACCCTATAAGGAAAAGAGTCGTGAATGCGCGATGTTATGTTATATGATTAGTTATGACTTTCACAGTCTTATACAATCGTTATGTTATCAATCAGATGCAGCTGCGTATTAAACAAAGACGGTAAACAATACGCCGATTGTACTCCGGTCAGCGGATGTCATACAAATCCGAACTACCTACTCATATAATAAAACGTCATACCTTATGATATAAATGATCTTTGAGCTGTTTATTACTATTGATAACTTTATATCTACATCCTAGCTAAACAATGAGAAAATTGTTGCGGGGCATTTATTTTTGATCGTCGCCCAAACATGTCATGGGGGGCTATTCTCTAACGAAATCCGTAGTTTCGGGCTTAGTTGCGGGCGGGCGTATTCTACTCCGTATCACCTACAGACTTACGATTAGTCCCGAACCCGAACTGAGAATGAATGACAACACGATTTCACAGTAACTGTCAAATCGTGTTATCATTAGTTCTCAGTGGTTAGGTGATACGGGTCGGTACGGGATAGCCGAGTCGGGGTCGAATACGGAAAGACTTTTTTTTTTAAACTTTGCCCCACGCTAGGAATTTCTCCTGTATCGTGGGTGCGTTTACATACATATAATCTCACATACACAAACAGCCAGACCCGGAACAACTATCTGTAGGCCATACAAATATTTGTTCCGTGCGGGAATCGAACCCGCGACATGCAGCGCAGCAGTCAATCGATCAACCACTGCGCCAACCTGGCCGTCAACAACAAGTGTGTTCCATATTCGGTCCAGTCTGTCCCATTATGTGTATAAATCTACACTAATATATTAAGCTGAAGAGTTTGTTTGTTTGCTTGAACGCGCTAATCTCAGGAACTACTGGTCCGATTTGAAATTCTTTCAGTGTTAGATAGCCCATTTATCGAGGAAGGCTATAGGCTATATATTATCACGCTAAGACCAATAGGAGCGGAGCAGTAATGAAAATTGTGACGCAGACGAAGTTGCGCGGGTCAACTAGTACTATTATATGGTACTTTACTGATTATATGACAATAACAAATTCGGTCCGCCGCATGTTGTAAAACTGTAACCGTACCGTAAAAGAATAATACCATCCTATCACTTCCCTAGGGTATCGTAAGAGGCGACTAAGGGACTCACCAGAGAATGGGCAGCAGCGTTCTTTGTAAAACGCAACACCATACACTGCGATCGCCAACCCGCCTGCCAAGCGTGGCGATTATGGCAAACACCCCCTTTGGGGGAGGCCTATATCCAGGAGTTTACGTCTTCGGCTGTTATGACTGATGACTGAATAAATTCGGTTTGGGTTTGATTAAAATCTTGCAAACGCAAAAAAAATAGAATTTTTTTTTTATCTATAAAGTGATCTAAAATTGGTCACTGTAATTAAGTACTGTCTCCATTTTATGATGATGTAGTTTTTGTGTACTCTATAATTACAAAGCAGTATTTCAGTTACTCAAATAAACTCTTATTTGAGCAACTGAAATACTACTACAACTTACGAAAGATTTATGATTTAAATGACTTGTATACTCCAATTCATTTTCTTAAAACATTCTTTTAATTACTAACTAACAAAATATTAATTAGTAGATAGGCTAATTATCAAGAAGTAAATCGCTATGTTATGACCACTGTGTCCGCTACCTCGCAAAGGGACCGTGACCGTATGAATCATGCGCACGCGTAGACGCGGTCGACCATCGTCGGCGGCAGTAGGCCGCAGTTTCGCGCCAAAACTCCGGTATTGCGCATGACGGGACTGAAAATTTACCGTTTAGAGATCTTTATCTGAAATAACTGGAACTGTTTAATGCAGTAAGACAATTACGGGTTGTCTTGTGTCTTACGGTTTAGAAAAGAGCTATAGACAAGCAGGCTAATGCATGCAATTTTGAACATTATTTTGACAACCTTCTTCGAGATAAATCGAAATTGCTGTACTGGCCAAATACATGCGAGCAGCGGCCGGCAAAAGTTATATGAAAAACCATATCTGTCGTGGTACAGCGGCCTAATAAATAACACAGTAAACTCATAATATCTGTCGAGTAATTTAAAAATGGAACGATCTTTTACTCTAAGGAGGAACCAAAGAGGTCAATATCAAAAGTTTTATTTAAATTTCAAACTGGCTTGCAAATAGAAAGCTGTTTATTTTTTTTATTAAAAAGAAACACTAACGCGCGGGCAAAATTATCGTTGCTCGTTGTTCTTAATTGATTTTGAAAAGTACCTAATTGTATTTTAATTTCCGTGCATTATTTGTGAAAAATTCTATACAAGCCTTGGTCACAACTAGGCATTGATGGACTTACATATAGCGTGTGTCTCGGCTCCGCCTCGGCCCACATTTTCACGTTCGTCCATCAATGTCTCTTTTGCTGGCCGCTGCAGTATGTACTATTTAAAAAAAACTTTTCACAATTTTTTTTTGAATGTTTTTTTGTTTAACGTTTTAGTGGTACCCCATACCTAACAACACCACTGGAAAATCGCACGAAAGCAAAATACGCAACTTCGTTTACTTGGATGACAAAAAACCTTCATCCGAGTAAACGAATTCCAGCTATTTTGATTTAAAAGCCAAATTTCCTAACCGAATTTGATAAAATTTGTATGGGACCAATCGGGAAGTATATCCTTTCAGATGAAAGAATTTATTAAATCGGTTCATAATTGACGGAGTTATGAGGTAACAAACCCGAATTGAGAACCTCCTCCGTTTTTTGAAGTCGGTTAAAAAGAGAATTTAACGTGTGCTTGTTTTTACACTTTCATGCCTAAATCGCCGAACCGAATTTAAAGAATTTTGGTACAAAGTTATATGTGACCCTGGAGACGGTTATAGGCTACTTTAATGCGAGCAAAGCCTCAGGCACAGATAATATAATACTAGCGCCTCAGGCAATAGCTACTTGTAGTATTGCCTGTGAATACCTACAGTATGCTAATCAATAGTAAAAATAAACCAAAATACGATAAATTAATTAAATAGTTAATCCAACATCTTAACTTCTTTTCCAAAATATTGAACTGGTTTAAAACGTAAATTGTTTATACGTACTTTCACCAAATTAAGAGAATTTTGGCAGCAATGTCTTAAATTTCAATGGAATTTATTTCAAACTAGTGGACGTCACGCGGTTTCACCCGCGTAGTTCTCGTTCCCGTGGGAATACGGGGATAATATATAGCCTATGTTACTCCCTGATAATGTAGCTATCCAATGCTAAAAGATTTTTCAAATCGGTCCAGTAGTTTCGGAGCCTATTCAATTCAAACAAACATACAAACAAACAAACAAATCTTTCCTCTTTATAATATTAGTGTAGACAAACAAACATACAAATCTTTCCTCTTTATAATATTAGTGTGGATAATCAGAGTTTTATAATCAATAATTGTGTTAATTTATAATTTGTATGCCCAAGATTATTTTATAAACACCTGAGTGTAACCCATGTATTACAAATAAACGATTTGATTTGATTTGGAAAGCAATGATGTGGTTAACGATGGAGCATGCTTGCCTATAAGAAACCTATTCATTCACTTAATGAGAAACGTTTCTTTTTTGACAATACAACTACCTTCTTCCATTGCGCATAACTTGCATAATGGATATATGAATAGAATGGATGAATAAAATGCCGATGTTAAAGGAAAAGGGTTTCCTAAATTGAGCGGATAACCGAATAAATCAGTTATCTAATGAAGCATGAATAATGAGGTTTTATGATAAATGAGTACTTAATAAAAATCACTCAATCAACAAGCAAATTAATCGTAAGCGAACGCCATTTAAAGACTATAAAACTAAGGAAGCCGTAAACTGTATTACTCAGTAGAAGTTGAAAAAATATAGTGCCTTTACGCACCAATAATTACGACAAGAATTTCAGACTTAAATAACTATTTATATGAGTTTATATCTTGTATTTAAGAATTAATTTATGAATACTTTATGTTTACAAAAAACGTGAGATTATGCTAAGATAGTTTGCATCTGTTTTAATAACATATTCATCTTCATTTTCACGTAGTTAAGGTAAAATTATAAAGTCGTTAACCAAGACGAGCACACGTCTTTCAAAAATTTCTTGTGAAGAGAAAATAAGAAATGATATGCGTATGCGTTGAGACGTATGCTTATTATTTTTGCATCTGGTAAAGGAATGGGAAATTTGGAACGATGTACTTACTCGTTAAATCTTCATCATTATCATCATCATATCAGCCGAAAGACGTCCATAGCTGGACATAGGCCTCCCCCAAGATGGGGGGGTTTACCATAATCGCCACGCTTTGCAGGCGGGTTGGCGATCGCAGTGTTTGGTGTTGAGTTTTACAGAGAACGCTGCTGCCCATTCTCTGGCGATTCCCTTATTAGCCTCTTACGACACCCACGGGAAGTAATGGGATGGTATTATTCTTTTACGGCACCGGCCGACACCAAACAGCACAGTCTTGACGCAAATCAAAAATATACTGCTTGCTGCTACTGCCAGGTTGCTTCAAACCCTATGGAATCATATTCAAGCAAGTCAAGTTTGGATTGTAGCTGAAGTGCTGAACCATCTATCATCTCGGGTAGACTGTTTATTAATATAATAAATCTAGATTGCAGAACGATTGTATAAGATAGGTTAAAGAATTTCTTAGTGGTGTGTAGTCTGGATATCTATGTAGATATCCATTTTATGGCAATAGCCTCGCCAATTTTAACATTGGACTTACACATAACTGGTGAATTGTGAGTGTACTTCATAGCGGAATTTATTCGAAAGAGTCACCGTGGCCCTGGAACGCAAAGGGTATTAGGAGGAACACGGATGGGTTTTAGTCAGTAACTAGCTGACCCGCGCAAATACGTCTGCGTCACTATTTTCATTACTGCTCCGCTGCTATTGTTCTTAGCGTGATAAATGGGCTATCTAACACTGAAATAATTTTTCAAATCGGAGTAGTAGTTCCTGAGATTAGCGTGTTCAAGCAAACAAACTCTTCAGCTTTATATATTAGTATAGATATAGATGACCTGACACTCTTCCGCTCCGCCCAGAGCTGAAAGTCATTACATGATTTCCCATCCTTAAAACAAAAAGAAAAAAAGATACTGCAAGTAAACTTATGCGCAGCCATGTACAGTCGTGATCTAGATAGTATGCATGGTTTGCATTGAAATGGAAGTTAAGATCTACGTAATCAAGATATCTCAGTTATTAGTCCATCTCTATCTCCAAATAGTATAAAATAAAGTAGCTGTTTGCCTGTCTGTTTCTCCTCTTACTCCTTCATCAGGTTTTGATACAGCTGCTACTAATTGAAAGAGCTATAAACGAGGAACGTTTGTCAGTATACATAATTTGCATTCGTGCGAAGTCAGGTCGGTAACGCTAGTCTGCAATAAAATATTTTGTTTTGACTTCCTACTATTTTATTATGAATTGAAATAAATCGTCTTCATGATTGTTATGCGCTCGACTGCGTGAATGTTTTACTGTTAGCACAAAGGGCATCGTATTGTTTACTATGTTATAGTTTTCACTAAGGGTTATCAGTTGTTCAATAGTTTTCTAATTAAACATACTATCTAGTGTCATCATTGGCTCATCCATATCATGTGTAATGCGTATAAATCCAGCTGCATAATCGTATTGAAAAACATTGCCCATTGTTTCTGCAATATCTACAGGTACATATTTATAAAATAAACTCGCTTGCCATATTTATGAATGACTGTGTTGTTGTTCTAAACTACGCAGTTGATTTTAATTAATTTTCACCAACTATTTAAAAAATTTATATATTCACGAAGCTGAGTACGAGTATAATATTTTAACATAGTAAAGAAATTTCAATGTTTTATCAAGTTAAAACTATGCGAAGTAGGAACCAATATCTATATTTTTTATTATTAGTTTCATAGTAGGTATATCAAGGTTGCGAAGATTTAAGAGGCGTTTCATTTCTTCTATCTTTGGGAGTTTTAATTCTATGGTTTTCATTTGTATTACGTACGACACAGAAAAAAAAAACAAAAAAAACCTAAAATTAAACTTTCTCCTCGGGACGCAGGAGTCAATAAACTGTGCGACAAGCACACGTGTCAACTGGCTCGTCACCAACTATTTCTGCATCATTATAATCATCGCACACAATACGTCATTGTTCCGCTTCTGACACGCATACAAGATTATCTATCAGATTGTCTACTGCATTATGAGAGGTATTCAAACAGCCCCCAGACAAAGGCTTTTCCCAAGTTGTGCTGCAATACCGCGACACCATTTTTGCTGTGCCAGATGGTCTTTGGTTTTGACCATCTGCTGTCGAAGTAATTCATCGTTTTTGGGTTAGTCGTTCAAAGAGTTTGAGTGTTCCAGTTTTTAAAACCACCTTATTGTCAGGTTGTGCCTTCCCTTAATGCGTTACATAAGTAGATATGATTAGGGAAAAGTCTTTAGAAAAGGATTCCCAATGCTTATTAGTTCTTGGAGTTCTGGAAATAACGCTACATCGGAGGCCTTATTCCATTAAGCGAGATCGAGGTCAAGAGCAGACCTGTTCAGAAACTGCAATTTACATGAACACTTGATGAACACTTACAAATTGTTAAACACTCTCTCTTTAATGTTTTATTTCACCGATAACCTCCGGTTTTATCCAACCTTTATCGATTCTCGCTTGCTTGAAACTCGTTATCGTACTTATTCAACAGTCAAGTGCAAGGTGCGAATGCACTCGGGTCACATAACTGTTTCTCCGTTCTCGGCCGAAGCCCGTCAAGGGCCGAGCGGGGCTTTTCCATGTTCCATTCGTTTCGTTGAGAAATCTTCCGTTCTATATTTGAAATAGATTTCTATTAGCTGCCATAGTTTTGTTTTTATTTTCCTTTTATTATAGTTTATTGTTTTTTTTTTTAGATTTGTTTTGTGAATTGTTACGTGGCTTATATATAGTGCGTTATGCTAATCTTGTCTGAATCTTGGTTGACTTTCAATCTTTTTTTTGTTTATCTGTAATCAGATAAACTAGGTCCCTTTATATGTTCTAACTACGTGAACTCAAGTTTTATCTGTAAGAGGAAGTGGGCCATGAATCCATAATCCACAATACGGTCCCACTCCCAGTACTCTAAGTGTTTGATAAAATGTCAATGTCCTTAATTTTTCGGTTGTGGATTTGAAGGTTTCCTTGCGATGTATTCCTCTATGAATAGAGCACTGCTCTTGCATAATGTAATTGATATAATTACCGATGTGTGGTTCGTAAGTGTAATTTTGAACTTGATAAAGTTTAAATAATTAAATTGTTATAATGTTACCCACACGAACGTTATACAAATGCATACACTTCACTTATTGCATATATGTAGTTAGAGCTTATTAAGTTACCATTATTCTCTTAATGGAATTAATGCATTAAACATGGCATTTCTGTCGAACTTGGAATAATGCAATAAATAGGTATACATACATAGGACAACTGTGGCTTGATGCCAAATAAAGGGCAAATGTATCGATTGGCTCCGTGCCTGACCACAATGTAACTTCCATGGAAGCAGGTGAATAATTTATCTTTTTTTATTTATGTCAACAGGAAACTAATATAGGGATTTGTTTCAATTACCTATTAGGAATTAACATGTAATTATGTTGGCATATACAACCCATCTAACTCTTAAACTTATTTTTTTTGGCACAATCAATCAGCGTAATATAGCGTTGATTGATTGTGACAAAAAAATAAATATTTCATGCTTTTCAAACTTAATTTTCATTTCGTTAGTTAATATTCCTCATTATATATAGAGGTACCTTATTCTTCTAGTCAAGCCCTTTCATTTGATAACCATATAGAGAGAGGGAGTTGTGAAAAAAAAATGTAATTCGCCATTTTGTGGTGGCGGCCATCTTGGATTTAAAAATTGTCATAGTCTATAGTATTTTACTAGTCAAGCCTTTTCATTTAAAATATGTAATCCGCCATTTTGTGGCGGCAAAATCAAAATCGGTTCATCCGTTCGGGAGCTACGATGCAACAGACACACACACACACACACAGATTCGTCCAACTTATAACACCCTGTCATTTTTGCGTCGGGGGTTGAAAAGATAGTCGTAAGCTATCAATCGTGCTAACGTAAACGTCAATTTGTAGTCAAAGTGAATACCTACTGAACAAAAAAAAACGCGTAAATATGAAAACTCGCACTAGGCTTGGCTGGGTTTAGAAGCTTGAAGTTATGCACAAGAGTTCCAAGTAAGCGTTTTTCGAAAATCCATTTACCCTAAAGGAGGGTAAATAGAGCAGGGAAGTTAGTATGGAAATCGATAATTTTATCTCATGGGAAATCCCATCGGCACATGATTTGCGGTTGGTACGGACATTAAAGTTACTTAGGTACATAGTAATTTGTAGCGGAAAAGTTTAGATACGGCACCTCAATGTAATTTCCTCTAGGTTTTTTCCAAGGTCATAGATTAAGCCATTACTAATACACAGATAATCAAAAGCACTCAAACTTAAGCCATCTTGTACTTTATAATGTCATACATTACCATTAATGTCTTACTAGATTGTCGTCTGTTTACATTGTAAACTTTATTTTCTTCCTGGGTTATATTGAAACCTAATAACAAATATTTCCTTTTTAATAAACTTACGTTTTATTAGCATATTGTTAATTTCTTGACGGGTAGACATGCATGAAAGTACGACTCAGAACTCAGACATTTAGGTTTCAGTGGGTGTCAAAGAAATTTGGAAAAACATTGTTGCACGCCGAATTCACAATGGAAACTGGCGTGGGAAATTACTACCTAAGTAGGTACTTAAAACTGTCTGCGCCTTAGGGAACTCCTCTATTAGTGCTTCCTTACACTCCCCAAGGAATCTTCATGCCGGTCGTTAGTGTAAGTTTTTTAACGCACTCGATTGCGTTAATGTAAACGTTCACTTATGTCAAAATGTATAGAAAAAAAAAAGGTTTTCCGTTATTGTCACCAGACGGCGCTTATTCAGTTTCAATACAAATTGACGTTAACGCTAATGCTATCGAGAACGTTAAAAAACTCGCACTGAGGCCACAGTAGTTTCGGCTGTGCGTTGTCTGTCAGTCACTTAGTCAGTCATGAATAACGGAATAATTTTATACATTGGGATTTTGATTAATGATTGATAAGACCCGACATGATCAATTAAACTCATTCATACCCAATCAAAAGTTATTCTATTTAATGGTGTTAAACTAATTAGAAAACTAATAAGTTTGTAGCTCATTTATAATTATAATTATTATAGATGTTTAATAACACCTGATTATGACGAGTTACTAGCAAGTTCTAAACTACCTTTCATCCATTTTTTTGAGTTTAGCGATAGTAGGTACAGCTTTCTTGACAGTGATACCCTTTACCAATTTATACCTCATTATTATATTAAAGCTGCTCTCGAGAAATGCTTGAAAACAGCGTGCAGATGAAGCAACTTTTCGTCAGCATTTACTGAGAAATAACATCTGAAAAATAGGTAGTAACTAATCTACATGATATGACACGTAATTTGGTTTAGCCAGAATTTATGTACCGGTATCACTTAAAAAGAAAAAAAATCACCAAATCACCTCCAAATCGTTGAGATGAAACGATTTTACTCCTTCATTTTTTAACAAAAGTCTAAAAAAAATATCCACTGCTTTGCAATACAACCAAACTAATTTGGTTTTGTTACTTTTTTAAATATGTGTTGTTTTTTTATAATAAATTAAAAATGCGTGTAGCGGAGTAGTTAGCTTCGTTTATATGCACAAGGTCATTGGCATGTATATAAGCCTTAAGTAGTTAAGATAAAGCTAACGGACTATTTGCTAAAAAAAATTGGCACCTACCAGAAAATATAACTGGCCCATTCAAGTGAGAATCAAGTTTTTGTTCTCACAATATTAAGCTTTTTAATTGTGTCATTATCATAATTAATTATGAGGTTATTTGTATACCTAAGTAAAATAGTGTTGCCTTACTTAGGAAGAGACTGGACCCCACGACACAGGGCATTCTAGTGTGGGATCCAGGGAATTTGAAGAAGGCAAGGCTCTTATATAATAATATATATTGACACACTATTGTACAATGTGTAATTAAAAGCGGAACATTGCTTTTGCCTTGCGTATGTCATGAACTTGAAACGCAACTGTAATTGAAATAATTGTAAAAACTTAAACTTAGAATAAAGAAAATACTTACCTTAGCCCCCTTAGCCTTGGTGACCTGGTATTGTAAGATTTTTGTATGAAGAATAACTGAAGTTGAATGAAACCTCGAAATAAAAAATCTAATTTTTCCTTGTTCAACATAGAAAAAAAACTGTCTACTATTAAACTGGTTTCATGAAAGTTTGATTATTCATAAATAGGGACATCATCAGAGAAAATAGTACTTTACTGAAAAAACAACGAGAAGCCTATAAAAATAAAAATTAAAACGTAACCTTTTGCGATTTATTTTTATTAATTAGCTTCAAAAAATTCTTCTCGATTAGGTTCTCAGTTGAGTTGTGTTATAATAAGATACCTCCCCATATATTAGAACTAAATGAGACAAAATTTAATTCTTGTATTGAACGTACAATATGCAGGCAAACATATTATAAGTTGGGGGATTATATTGAAGATAAAAATGCTTGGCTGAATGCTGGTCCTGCTCCACAGCCACTAGGGCCCACAAATTAATCTGTTAGTATTTGGAAACATTGTTGGACCGGCTGAAGATTGTAAGAAAGCAATATTTGCATTGTAAAGATTCAATTAATTTAGCAATGTATAATTTCATCCATTAACGGCACACGTGTGAGTACTGTGTATTAGTGATGTAACGAATATTCGCATTCGCATTCGCGAATATTCGCATATTTTTGCATATTCGCATTCGCGAAATCATTGCGAATGTTTTTGCGAGTATAATTTTTTAATCGATTCCATTGATATATAAAAAACCCAAGATGCACAGTCTCGAACAAATGCAACACTCGAAACTGTCGTCAAAAACTGACATGTACCAAGTGTCATGTGTGAGTTGTGTGTAGTTATACTATAAACAATTTTCTTTTGCAAATTCAACCTTACACGGATCGCTTAAAGTTGTTTTTACAAAGCAGTTCAGTATGGCGAGCTATGCGCAATTTTTTCGCAAATTCAACCTTACACGAATTGCTTAAAGTTGTTTTTACAAAGCAGTGCAGTATGGTGAGCGATGCGAGACTGTTTGAAACTTGCGCACAATTAAACATATTGCGCTTGTTTTTTGCGGGCGTTTTTGAGATGTTGAATGTGTATCTTGGGTTTTTATATATCAATGTTTGATTCACTAGAATTTGATTTACTCATGTTTATAATCACTATTCACACTGTAACCTCAAAATTCACTTGTTTTGTTTACGAAAACACCGGCGCGAGCGGAATGACACTTCAATCGGATGCGTTCGTATTTAAGTCGGCTATTCTCGGAACGAAAAACAGACGGAACGTACTTCGTTCGAACGGGACTGCCGCTAAAGTCACCAGGCCATAGACAAATGGCGCCAAATTTAAACAAAAACTGAATATTCGCATTCGCATGAAATTCGCATTCGCGAATGTTGGCTGCAGATATTCGCATTCGCCTTCGCGAATGTCCAAAATATGACATTCGTTACATCACTACTGTGTATCTTAAACTATTTTTTTTTTTTGACTTGAGTTTACCTACCCTGGCGGTTGGGAGTATCATGCTCACTCAAAAGTCTAGCTGATGGTGGCGTATGCGTTGGATCCTTTGGCTCCCTACAAAATGGTTGAGCCGAATGGTGCTAGCGCATGCGTCATTTTCGTGAACGGGCGCCGTCAGTTGGGACTGGTAATTTCTCAGCTGCCATGGTTTATTTTAATTATTTCTTTGAATTGTTCCTTGTCTTCCGGACGCTTTTATCCTGCTCGTTTTTTAAATCGTTCTCACATCTATATATGTAAACAAAACTTTGTAACAATTTATTATTTTTAAAAGAGTGTCCGTGGAGTTTCTTGCACGTTTTTATTCATAGAGATATACGCTTTGGAACGTGCTAATGCTAATAGCTTCATCTTTTTTGACTGGCCGACCTTGACAATTCAAAAGTGCCTGTAAATGGTTTAATTGAAATAAATGCTTTGAGTTTGAGTTTTATTTGTTTTATACTTTGGCGACTTATCTACAGTAAAACTATTTTCATAATGTCCCGGTAAGGCTGCCTGTTCATTACAGCGGAGCGAGGCAGCGGAGCGGAGATACGGAAAAATTTAAAAATCCTTATCTATTGTTGACGGAAATCAAAACAAGACAACAATAAAGTACTTACGTAATTCTGAATTCAAATTATTATCCTACTAATAATTGTACTAATATTATAAATGCGAAAGTTTGTGAGGATAGATGAATGAATGTTTGTTACTATTTCACGTCAGAACGCCTGAAAGGATCTTCATGAAATTTGGCACAGAGGTAGATGGAATAGCACATAGGCTTCTTTTCCCGGGAGTATGTTCCCCAGCTAGTAATCCATATGCGACGCATATTTGTTAGACTGGGTCGAGCCGTTTCAACGATTTTTAGGTCAATGCACTCAACGCATTAATCCTTTTTCTCTTTGTAAAACTTGGTTTATCAAGATAAGAACCGAGCTTTAAACAATTAAAAGATTATTTGGATTATATATTTACAACGTCTAGGTAGGAAAATAAAAATCTTTAATTAATCATCTGACAGATAACGCCATTTCTCATAAATATTTCGATACAAACTCGTATTTTTATGAGATTATGTTTGACTTTTCAAGTAGGAAGTGTCATTAGGTTTGTCGTTGCGATATTTCAGCTTTTAAACAGCCTCGGTCGTTTATTCCAAAGCGGCTGTAATTTTTGCTCACTTGCATCAAAATGTACGTCGGTCCTACCTACCTACTATATTGGCACAGAACTGACTCTAATTCAAATTTAAACTAAAATTCCATAACGATAGTATTAGTACCTACCATGAATGGACCTATGTTTGCCTAATAGCCCAGTCTATGAAAACAATTTTGAAGCAAAAGTTGTAGGGAATTTAGTCTTCTACAATATTGATATCTAATAAATAGAGGAAGGTGACCAAATATGGGATAGTATCCCTAAAATGGAATACCGGCAATTCTCTCAAACGGAAACTCACACACGCAATAAACAGTGTTTGTCTCTTTCTTTCTATCCCCATTCGCGCGTACAAGTTGTAACACGCCAGTAGAGCAAGCCCTTTCGTCAATGTCGCAGTATTTTGTTTTGTCGCTTCCGCATAACTTTCTAAGGTATGTAAAAAATACGTATTTTTCGTACAAAAAGTGGACACAATATTGTTTTTATAATCGCTAGAGATAGTTTCGATGTTCTTTTGTAGGTTTTAGCGGCATTTGATTGCATTACTTTCGTATGTATAAAAATATGCATGTCAGTTTGAAGTCGTTGAAAAATCCAAATATGGACGAATCATAGTACCCAATTATGGACTATTGTTATTGTATTGTTTGATACAGACAGTGAGCCTGATGCCTTGATTGGAAATACAGGTCCATACTCTGAAGATTCGGAGTATATTTTCTGTGGCATGCTGTTTTCGAATGATGCTCATGGGGAAACATGGGTCAAGTGCCGCATGTGTGGACTCTGGGCACATAATGATTGCACAGGACCAGAGTTTGACGCCTGGATTTGTGATTTTTGCAAAAAAAATGTGTTCCTTTCAATATTATACCAGTTTCCAAGGAGTCTCATGTAAGTTAAGGTTAATTTTTGATGGTGTTTATAGTATTCCATAATTGGGGTACATGTTCCATATTTAGGAACCTTCATCATTATTTCGTTATTTATTTTTAATCCCATTTAAAAGTAATCAATGTAACCAAAACTTGTTACAAAATAAAGCACAAATATATGAATTTTAATAATTACTACAATTTTTTATTTATTTATAATATTTATGCAAATTATGCGTCAAAAACAAAATAGTATTCCATACTTGGTCACTTTCCTCTACAAATTGCGAATAACCCATAAGAATCGAGATATTTGCAAAAAAACGTTTTTTTTTTTACTTTTGACCTTAGATTTTAATAGTCGCGGATACCCTATCATATGTAGGTTTTGAGACAACTTTTAGATGTCAAATACAAGTTTATAGGAATTTATAGCTGGGTATCTCAAATTCCGAGATTCTTACCTAACTACCTAACTGCCTCCGTGGTTGAGTGGTTTAGGCGTATGCCTTGTGACCCGGTGGTCGTGGGTTCGATTCCCACGGGAAGAAACATACTTTGTAAAGTTGTTTTCCAGTTTGGCTAGGACATTGCAACACCTGATTTTCTGATAAAAAGATGATTGCCAGTGGTCCCGGCCGCCAAATGGCGGTCGTCAAATAAACCATGTCAGAGGCTCTTGAGGCTGTTTAGAAACTCTGACACTAGGGTGTGTGGGGTCGTTAGACCTTACTGCCCACACGATAAGAAGAAGAACCTAGTTTTGACTAATTTGACTGGACTATAAACGACTTTGACGTAAAAATGACGTTGACGCCAATCTAACTCATATCGGAAAACATAAGCGCTTGAATAGATGCCTGGACTTGACGATTCAGTGCAATGACCTATACCAGGTGGCAACCTGGTGTAGGTCATTTCAAGAAACTCTCATTTGTTATCGTCCAAATTGCAATCACCTTGTGAACGGTCGACTTTGAAACACACGGACAACAAAAGTACGTAAAATGTTGAATTCGTCAAAAAAATAATAGAATTAATGTCGTTAATCCAAAATTTCAATTTGCATTTTGAGACTATCAAACCGCAGAGCCACCTTTTTGGCAAATTGCAAAATAAGAAAAACTAAAAATATTTCTCATCAGTATGTATTTATTCAAAACCCCTCTAAACATACCTCCCGAAAAAATATTTATGTACATATATTAGTACATAGATTGACATCGCTCGGTCCAGTTTCTGGAATATAAATTAGTACAGCAAACTTTACATTCCAAATTGTCAAACCTGTTTTCAGCAGCCAATCAAAAATTTTTTTGTCCATAATTTATTATTCGGTTCTCGGGAATCAATCGGAAAATTCTTACAGTCATAAACAGGAATATATATATCCCTGTTCTTACGATATTTTTTTATCTTGATTCAGGACCAAAGAAGGTGGTGGTTAAAGGCGTCGATGGCAGGTTCACGTCAGGCCAGCTGGTCGCCATCATGGGGCCTTCCGGCGCTGGCAAGAGCTCGCTACTCAACGCTTTATCTGGATACAGGTAATTTTCATTTTATTTTATCCGGTTCTATATGTATAATAAAATGCACTTTCCCACGACATCATTTTATTTTCATCGTCACCATCATCATCATATCTGCTTAGGATATTATCATTCCTGATATGATCACGCAAGGAAAATCCAAACATTGCCCTCTCCAGCCCTTTGAGTGACTTTAAGCCTTCTGATGAGGCTCATTGTGAGCGACCATGTTTCGGTTCCATGAATTATGGAACTGCACTGGTGTATTTTATTTTATCTTTGAAATATTTTTTTTATGATATTTTGTATTTTGTGATTATTTATATTGAAAAGAGCAAAAAAATGGACACAGCTGTGACATCTACCGATCTTCACTGATCCCTCGTGGTTGGTTATCAGCGAGGATTCAGGCTCAGCAGTAGGAATATTATAGGATGATTATGTCTATCAGCTTATGCATGAGGAAATGACTTGAACGGAATGATATTTATGGCTCTTAGAGGACTATGTCTACTTGAATTTGGACCAAGACAAATAGATAGGTTCTACCTTCAATCAATGAGTCAATTCTACCATCGAACATCCAGACGCACTGCATCTTACCATCCCTACCTTGTTGCTATTCCACCAATTCGCACTAAGCGTTTCCAAACGTCTTTTATAATGCTCACAGCAAAGGAGTGGAACTTTTTGCCTGCATCCGTTTTTCCAAACGCTTACAACCCTAATCTGTTCAAAGTTAGAGTGAACAGGCTTCTTCTGGGTAAGCTCCATCATAGACTTTGTCTCTGTCATCTCTGATCTAGATTAGAGTCAAGAGCAAACCCATCACAAATAAAAAAAAAAGAATTATTCTATCTTATTACTCGAGGCTTGGCGAGATTCTTATTATGAATTCTAAAACCACAAAATTATAGGATGTATAACAAACACAAAATAGAAAAGATCATTCAGGGGCAGGGGGTCTAAAAAGGCCACTTTAGCAGAATCAGAAAGCAAATCACGCTACCCGTCACTGTCAAATTTTCCCAAATAATCTTGAACCTAATGCGTTAGCGATAAACATGAAAATTAAATTTTACAGATCGTTGTGTGATTAATATTATGATTATTCTCCTAAAGTGGCCTTTTTAGCCCCCCAGATCGAGCTTCGCAATTCTCATTTGTTTTAAAATAATCCACATATTTGCTAGCCATGTGACAGAATTCGATTCTTATCAGTGAAATTAGCATTAGTTTGAATTGAAATTACATTATTTTTATTGCCTCGTGTTTTGGTTACCTAATTGCTGGTTCTTATAAAACCCGAAGATCTGGTTGCCTGTTAGGCACCTGAAGCGAAACTTTAAAATCTAAATTGTTTTTAGGGTTCCGTAACTCAAAAGGAAAAACGAAACCTCTGTCAAGACCCTTTATCTCGGGAACGCGTGAAGGTATCGACTTGTAATTTAAGGCTGCTCTCTCGAGAAGTGCTAAAAAACAGCGTGCAGATGAAGCAACTTTTCGTCGGCATTTACTGAGAAATTACATCTGAAAAAAATAGGTAGTAATCTACATGATATGATACATAATTTGGTTTCGTAAGAATTTATGTATCGGTATCACATAACAAGAAAAAAAAAAAACACCAAATCACCTCCAACTCGTTGAGATGAAACCGTTTTACTCCTTCATTTTTTAACAAGTCTAAAAAAATATTTGTACTGCTTTGCAATACAAACGAAAATAATTTGGTTTTGTTACTTTAAAATATGTGTCATTTCATTATAATAAATTAAAAATGCGGGTAGCGGAGTGGCGCGTAGAGTAGTTAGCTCCGTTTATATGCACAAGGTCATTGGCATGTCACCTACAAACCTTAAACCATATACTTAGGTCTGCGGTCCCTTGAGGCTGTGAAAAAATCGTAGTTATGAGTTAGCATAAAAAAAGATATGACCATTTATGCCGCAAAAAACGAATATTTCGACACTCTCAAGGGAATGAAAATTCATAGGGTATTTCCCGTTGACCTAGAATATGATATTTGGCAAGTAATACCGTCTTATACTACAAGTATAGGGAAAAGTCTAAAGACTATACATTTGTAATTAAATAATGAAAAATATAGTCTTTATTTAAAGTTAGTAATCAAACCGAGTGTAATAAACCACTGATTGGATTCAAAATCTAAATACCTACTTTAAAAAAATAAGTGTTATCCCGAGTAACATTTTGCGTTTACTTCATCAAAATCGACCTAAAAAATCAAAAAATATTGATTTTTTTAAGTTTAGGAAGAAACTTTGTAGTTTATTCTGATCAGTCTGAGCGCCATCTATTGAGAAAAATAAAATGCACGAAAGCATGAAAATAGCAGCATAACAAATTGTTGAGTTATTTGTTAAACTTTGAATACATACCGAAATAAAAGTGAACATTTTAACACCTTATCGTTATTAATCGTAACATACGTTCTTTTAACGTCTTCCGCTGCCAAATACTTTGTCAGTTTACGAAATGGTCGATAGATGGCGTTGCACTGATGACGCGTTTTTCTGATTCGCGGTGTTAATTTCCATTGGAGAACACCCTTACACGATTTTTAAACAGCGTAGCGTTGTAATTCGTTGGGGGTATAGGTCCGGTTTCTAAAAGGTCTTGAAAAGTATCTGCTAGGGTCGAAATTCGTTAAATCTCTGATTTGTTCTGGTTCGTTAATCGTACATTAAACATTTATCGTAGAACTGTCTTGAACTAATTTGGTACTTGCGAAGAACTGGACGGTTCGACTTGCGAATCAAGCCTGTAGGGTTCCGTACCAAAGGTGCTGACGGGACCTTACTATATTAAGCCTCCGCGATAGATTCTTAGCTCGGAAAAAACTGCGAGACTTGATTCCTGAACTATTTATAATACATACCTACGAATTTTTACGGAACCCTCGCGTGGGCGAGTCCGACTCGCTCTTGACCGTTTTTTAATGATCAGGCCGATCCATAAAATTGAGCTAGAAATGTCGATTCTGGTTTTAATCATAGAAAAAAAAAAGTATTTTTAGTTCTTGTGGTCGTTATCGCGGAAACAAGTTACTAATTTTGTAGGAATTTAGGCTGAACCTATAAATAAGGGCTGTGTCGTTGTAGAAAAGATGGATGGACAATGTGATGACAGAAGAGGGAGACAGTTGTCCCGTGACGGTTGACAGGACTGGATCCATCACAAACTTTCACGCCGCGCCGGCCCCAAGTGTTTAGATGGGACAAGAGTAGGGAGATGATGATGATGAAACTTATATTTTTCAAATAAAAATTACTGACATTCAATTCAGTACACTAACTAAACTTCGTCAGTAAACTAGTGTAAAAAAATAGTAGGAACAGGGTCCAAGCCGGTGGTCAGGGCTCCTGAGAGAGGAACCTCCCAACTATACGCGCCGTGTCCAGGAGTACTGCTTTCTGGATCAAGCCTTCGATCCAGCTGCCCAACGAGAGACTGGAGATGTTGGACGACGCCTCGAGGCTCTTGGAAATTATGCTATTGGCCGTCACGATAATCGGCACAATGACTGCTATGTTCACATCCCACATGGCAATTTTGTGAACAGCTCAACGTGAAAACTTAGGTGGAGTGAGCTTGACGTGAACTGCTATTCCACCTTGATTGGATGGAGATTTTCATAGGATAGCACCGGTGTAGGCAGGGATGTGAACTGGGTGTTTCAAATTGGTGTAACCATGTGGTACAACAACTTTGAGTTATATCTCTACCACATTAAAGCGGACTTCGCGTAGCTGGAGCCGATTTTCTTCAATAGGGGACGTTCTTCTTTAGAACTCCGTTAAAAACTTGCAGAGGCGGATGTGTGGGTGAAATACCTACCGTATCAACCCTAATGCGTACTTACGTACAATGGCTCGCTTCTCATCGTCCACAAAAGAACTACTGACGTCAACAGGTCCAGTCGGTGTTTTAATCCTAATTGTATATCATCTATCAGTCATGTCGTCGATTAATTGAACTAAACGTCGATTGAAATAAGGAAAAACTTGCTAAGTAACGTCATTAGTATTTTTTGTTCTGGTTTTAGATTACGTAATGAGAACATAATCTTGTAGGCTAAAAATTGTCAGAGCAAAAAATGTCTCACTGTTTTTGGTCACTTAAATATTTAAACTGTTGTATGTATAATAAATTAAATTAACGTGTGTCTAATATTGTGATAGGCAATGTCCCAGCCTTTACACTATGATCTATATTCTAAGTAGGTACTATGAAAGGAAATTTTCTCCACTCCAATCGATATGTCGCCATGACAGGCATGAAAAAATGTCAAGAGCGAGTCGGAATTTTCATCGGCGAGGCCTATTCTCGACGAACGAGAATTTTAACACTGCAGTGTATATTGCAGTTTTAGATCAGCGCCATCTCTTAACTGATAGTGGAACTTATGTAATATTTTTTGATGATTTCTGAAAAAGTGTGTTATTTAGAGACATCGTTTTATTTTTCCTGCAATCTTTACATAAACTTCTATCACGTAGAATAATTTCAGATTTTTGTCTCCTAACGTAACTAAAAGTAACTAAGATTTTTGAACCCTAAAAATTATTTATTTACGTAATGCGTCCGTGTTTGGGTCACAAAAGTCCACTTTTACACCAAATTTCAACAGAATCGGTCCAGTTGATTCGGAGAAAACTGGCTGTGACAGACGGACAGACAGACAGACACCCGGGTGAGCCTATAAGGGCGCCGTTTTTTACGGATGTTCGGAACCCATAGAAACCATCATAAAATAAGTTACAAATTTATAACTGTCACTGGAAAATTGCAGACTCCGTAAGATTTTTACGATTCTGTTATTACATTTATAATTTCTCGAAATATTATGAAAAAATCGTTCTGTTTACAATAAATCCCATCGAAATTCAATAGTTTTCAACATAGATATAATAAATAGGAGATATGCCCGTTAGACGAAAATGTACCGGGACCCTGTGTCTCCAGTCTTTCCCTTCCATTAGGCAACTACTACAGTCTACACATGCACGCCAGTAAAAGCAATAGATACGCAGTCGCGCATACACCCGCACTTCTCAAAACAGAACGTACTACACAATCAATTATAAACCTGATAGCATCAAACACAGCGTGCATTTACCATGCACCATACAACTTATGCACACAAAAACAACGGTCGATATCGTTGTGCTGTGCAAAAGCAATTTATTTCACATATATGCTAGTGATTGACTAAATCAGAAAGTTATCGAATCTTCCATTTATTATTGGACAAAAACATTTTTGGGGCCTAAAAATAAAATAAACAAAAAACGGCATGTCCAGAAAATATTATAAACACTTCACCGATTATTAACCTAAAATTTAATTAACTCACTTTACGAAAGTTAGTTACGCATTTCTCTATTACGCTGTAAATAAGTAAAAAGCGTTATTTTACATCGGTCTTATAACCGGGTTAAAACGGTTGACTAATAGAAAATAAACTTTTATAGCAATATTTCATTCGTCAATCGACATTGTGCCGATAACCTACGTAGGTGGATATGCACAAGCACATCATTAACTCGTCGCAAGAAGCAGCGGCTGTATTACGCGTTGCATCCGCTTAATAAAGTATCGTTTTGTAATATATACATTGCTTGTCCAGTGACTGTATTTATCGTAAAAATAAAACAGTCGCTGTGATATTTGAAAACAAGAATAATATAGTAAGAGCAAGACATATTTTACTATTTGTGGTTTTTCATGATTTTAAAGACAAATATAGTAAATTACTTATATTTAGATAGTGTAAGTGATTCCTTGATTTACAAAGTCTTGGTTTAGGCTGCGGTTTCTTCAAGAAAACACTGAACAACACGGAATTCTTATATATTGTCACGATCGCGGTCGAAAGCGCACTAGTTCGCCGAGACGACCATTTGCCTATAATATGCTCAATTTATTTATTTATATATTTATTTGAGCATATTGCGCGGACACGGACACGCCCCCTTGCCACTTCTCCTGTTTTTTATATTTCTATGGTTTCCAATATATCCGTGTGTTATTAGAAAAAATAGTTTACAATTTCCACGATATTTTACAATCTTACGGCGTTCGCAATTTGCCGGTGACGTAACCAGTAAACTTCCAGATATTAAAGGACTAGGTCTGGGAGGCAGTTGCTAGTTTAAAAAATCTGTCAGTTTAAGTGAATCGAAAATGAGTTGAGGTTAAATGGTTAAATCCATTTCCAAATAACTATTAATTTATTATTTCTTATCCAGGTCCGCAGGAGTAACAGGCGAACTTCTGGTAAATGGGCAGCCAAGAGACGAGCATCTTTTCCAGAAGTCATCCTGCTACATAACCCAGGAGGACCTACTCCAGCCACTGCTGACCGTGCGCGAAGCCATGGACGTCGCAGCCAGGCTGAAGGCACCTCGAGGATCTAAGGCTCCTTCAGAAGAGATCTTGCAAGAAATGGGGCTGTTGGAGCACCAGCACACGAGGACTGATATGCTGTCTGGCGGGCAGAAGAAGAGGTAGATTGATTCTCTTATTTTTTGACATTCCATTTGATCGCCTTTTGTTATTTTCCCTATTTAAAGAATATAATATACAGAGGATTGACACATGTATATGCAGATCATGATGTCACACGATGAAAACTAGGCCTTAGTTCGAATAACTTTGTTCAACGGTTCTTGGTTGCCAGACTGCTAATAATTTTTCTGCATAATGCCTTGAATAGTTTTCTTCCTATTGATATTTTTGCACGGTATTTTTTACCTATTAAATAGGGCTGTAGCAACGCCAACGTTTCGAAACTATTGTCGGAAGGAAAAATTTCCTAATTGTGGTTTAGAAACTTTCTCACCATAAGAGTAGGTAGGTAAATAGGTGGAAACTTGCACAGAAAAACGTGATATACCTCAGGCATTGTGCATTGTTTAACTTATGTGGACACGCAGCGTAAGTAAATGCAAGCAAATATTAATGTGACATCGTGAAGTTAGAGATATTGAAAGACTTTTCGTATGAAGCATCACGCATGTGAAATGTCGATTTCGAAATTCATTTCATGACCTGACTTGAAACAGTCCTTGTGTTTTATATACATATGCTAATTATTAATTTTCGTTGTGAATACTTAATGGTTGATGACGCCTGTTGAAGAAAAAAACATGACTCCTCATATGGATGAGGAATCCATATTAATTACCCCTAACCATTTTTAAAATATAAAACAGTCATTGAGATGCTTGGTTTACAAGTACCACTAAAGCTTCCTTGTACCTTACTTAGAACTCCGAGGATCACTGACCGTCCACAACAAGCAAAACCGATATTTTGGAAAAAAGCTTTTTTTAGGGTTCCGAAAAAAAAGGAACCCTTATAGGATCACTCGGGTGTCTGTCTGTCCGTCTGTCACAGCCAGTTTTCTCCGGATCCACTGGACCGATTCTGTTGAAATTTGGTACACACATGGAATTTTATGACCCACACACGGGCGCGTTACGTAAATTATTAAATTTTTAGTATGGGGGTCACTTTTGGGAGTCAAACTAGAAAATTAAAAAAAAATGTTTTATGAACAATATCGTGTGACATATCAAATGAAAGGGCTTACTGTGAGTATTTTAATTATATTTTTTTCATAATTTTAAAATAAATGGTTTTGAAGTTATTCAAGAAATTAGACGATAAATGACCATTCCCCCCCCCTTATCTCCGAAACTACTGAGCCTAAAATTTTGAAAAAAATGGAGATAATAGATCTTTACCTAAAGATTACAGGAAAACTATTAGAAGTCTGTAGTGTTAAAATAACATGTTAAAAAAAAATAATTCGTTCGGAATCCTTTGCACGCGAGTCCGACTCGCACTTGGCCAGTTTTTTCGTTGGTCATTTCGGCCAATATAATTTCCTCTTCCTCATTTTATTGCACGCTGCAAAACCCCCTCCAAAAGTGACCTTCCTTACTATAAGGAAAGTGAAGAAACTTTACCTTTTCCTTTTGAAACAATATTTATTATGATAAATTGAAATGGCATTCCTCTTGATGATTTTCTTGTAAGTTTCCTGTAAGAATGATGATGTAAGCATTTAATATTTATTCTCACAACACAGAATATTGCGCTAACTTCGAATGTTATAATTATACCACTAAGACATCGTGCTCTGTAATTATAGATACATCGCAAAGTAATATTTTAGCAACATACCTACTTAGTACCTATATTTCGTTTTTATCTATCATCTTTTGAAGTTTCGTCATTAACTATGGCTTGCATTACAATTTGCTGTACGTAAGTTCGTATTTCATCAATCAACTCATGAATCTCAAACTCACGAAGCCACAGTTTACAGGAAGTCGCACATCTTGATTAATTTTTCAAGACTTACTCTGTCCTTCCCTATATTTTCCGTTGTTTTGATATGTTCCTATTTCACAAAGATCCAAAGATTACCAGCAACCGCTCTCGTTTTTCTTCCAGGTTATCGATAGCACTAGAACTAGTGAACAACCCACCGATATTCTTCTTGGACGAGCCTACAAGTGGGTTAGACACAGTAACCACGACACAGTGCGTCAAAGTGCTGAAGCAACTGGCGAGGCAGGGCAGAACCGTCGTGTGCACCATTCATCAGCCTGCTGCTTCGTTGTTGGAGATGTTTGATCAGGTAAGAACAGACCAGGTGTACACTTACAAGAATAAAAACTCAGAGTAGCATATTTGTCGTCAGAGCTCATAAAAAAGCCGTAGAATGTACATTCGTGTGATCTTGAGTGGAGACCGCGATACCACAAATGCAGTCATGGTAGGATGCCGACGACTGGAGCGACAATCTTCATAGGGTGAAGTTGCCGAGATTGAGGAACAAATGATCGTAATGATCGCTTTGCACTAGGACGACAACAAGTGGAAAACGATCAGAATCAATGTTTTTTTGCGTTGCATGACTTGCGTTACAGTCTGAACTTTTTTAAATTACCGAGAAAAAGGGCAAATAACTGGATCTTTTAACAGTCGTTTTTCGAAGTTTGACGATTGTGTTTATGAGTTTATGTTCAAGTATCGCGGTTACTCATGTGGAGGACATCGATGCAGCTAATTTGCAATGACTCACATATGGCTTAAGTTCATTGCCCGTCCACATTTATTGATTTATTTACGTATACAGGGATAATCCTACTCGGTATCTACCTGGTTTTCACATTCAGTGTAGGTAAGTTACCCGTTTTCCTGGTAGTTGTCATAAAAGCGTTGTCTTAAACCCATGAAGGAAGGATAATAATATAGTTAGGAACCTATTCAGGTTAAAAGTTAAGCTGCAGTATCTTCTTTTAAGAAAACTTTAATCGGGGAAACTCTGCAATCAATCATCATCATCGTAATAGCCGAAAGACGTCCACTGCTGGGCAAAGGTCTCCCACGTCTGCCACGCTTGGCAGGCGGGTTGGCGATCGCAGGTGTATGGTGTTGTGTTTTACAGAGAACGCTGCTGCCCATTCTCTGGTGAGCCCCTTAGTCGCTTTTTACGACACCCACGAAGTGATGGGATGGTAGTATTATTTTACGGCACCATACTAGATAGATTGACCCGGCACTATACCGAGGACATCCCGGACGTCAGCCTGTATGAGATTAGGATGTCTCTGAAGCAGCTAAAAAACAACAGGGCGTCGGGTGAGGACGGAATTACGGCCGAACTCCTGAAGGCGGGTGGAAAACCGGTCCTTAAGGCCCTTCAGGAACTGTTCAATTCCGTCATACTTAAAGGGAAAACGCCACAGGCATGGAGCAGAGGTGTGGTGGTACTCTTCTTTAAGAAGTGCGACAATGCCCTGCTTAAGAACTATAGGCCCATCTCACTTCTGAGCCATGTCTACAAGCTGTTTTCCAGAGTCATCACGAACCGTCTCGCACGCAGGTTTGATGACTTCCAGCCTCCCGAACAAGCCGGATTCCGAAAAGGCTTCAGCACCGTAGACCACATACATACGCTCCGGCAGGTTATACAGAAGACCGAAGAGTATAATCTGCCCCTCTGCTTAGCGTTTGTGGTCTACGAGAAAGCCTTTGATTCGATCGAGACTTGGGCTGCGCTGCAGTCTCTACAACGGTGCCAGATCGACTATCGGTACATCGAGGTGCTGAAATCGTTGTACAAAAACGCCACCATGTCAGTCCGACTTCAGGATCAGACCTCGAAACCTATCCTCCTGCAGCGGGGTGTGAGGCAGGGAGACGTCATATCTCCGAAACTGTTTACAGCCGCAATGGAGGATGTCTTCAAGGTTTTGGACTGGAGAAGGCTAGGCATTAATGTCAATGGCGAGTACATCAGTCACCTTCAATTTGCCGACGATATAGTCGTCATGGCTGAGACTACGGAGGACCTCAGTACAATGCTCGATGACCTCAGTAGAGCTTCCGAAAGGGTGGGTCTCAAAATGAACATGGACAAAACCGACTCGGCTGGTCAGCGTTCGGGAAGTTGCGCGGTATCTTCTCGTCCCACATACCACAGTGTCTCAAGACGAAAGTCTATGAACAGTGCGTGTTGCCAGTGATGACATACGGAACTGAAACGTGGTCGCTTAAAATGGGCCTCATCAGAAGGCTCAAAGTCACTCAAAGGGCAATGGAGAGGGCAATGCTTGGAGTTTCCTTGCGTGATCAAATCAGGAATGATGATATCCGCAAGAGAACCAAGGTTACCGACATAGCCCGAAGGATCGCCGAACTAAAGTGGCAGTGGGCAGGGCACATTGCTCGCAGAACAGATGGTCAATGGGGCCGAAAAGTTCTGGAGTGGCGACCGCGTACCGGAAGACGTAACGTTGGAAGGCCTCCCACAAGGTGGACCGATGACCTGGTGAAGGTCGCGGGTAGCCGATGGATGCGAGACGCACAGGACCGGTCGTTGTGGCGACGCTTGGGGGAGGCCTATGTCCAGCAGTGGACGTCTTTCGGCTGATATAATGATTATGATGATCTCCATACGGCACCGGCTGACACCATACGGCGCCAATCAATATAGAGTTTATTTTACAGTCAACAACGATGAAAGATTTAAATATATTTATTAAAAAGTATTTATTACTAATATAATATTGACATTACGACTTGACACGATACCAATGTGTGTTATTTTTTCCCCAGAAAATCGTCAACATCTTAAAAGTTCCACAGAAAAAAATATTTCTTTTTTTATCATACAAATCTGCATAGATTTAAATAATTAATTAATTACTTATTAATTGCCTCTGCTGCTACTTCTGCGGAGCGTGCGCGCCTGCTGGCTGTGGGTGAGTGGAAGTCGGGCCACTGGCTTCACGCACTACCGTCGTCGAACATAGGCACCTTGTTCGACAATACTACTTTCCGCCTCGCTGCTTTCCTTCGCTTAGGCGCATCCTGTTGCTCTCCTCATCGCTGTCACTGTGGCGAAGATGTCAACAGCCTCGGGCACCACGGCCTGTCGTGCAGTCGAAGTGCGGGTCGCATAGCACGGCACGCAAACATCAACGACATTATCCGACGCGCTCTTGTCGCCGTCGGCGTTCCAGCCGTACTAGAACCCATTGGCCTGGCACGCGACGATGGCAAGCGATCGGACGGCATGTCTTTATTTCCTTGGAAGATGGATAGGCCTTTAGTGTGGGACGCTACTTGTGTCGATACTCTTGCGCCATCCCATCTTCCTAGCTCGTCGTGCTGTGCTGGTTCTGCCGCTGCGGCTGCTGAGATCCTCAAACGGCGGAAATATAGTAGCCTCGTTGTCAATTATATTTTTGAGAAGTTTGGGGTTGAAACTCTTGGACCGTGGGGTCCGAGTGCTCACGTTTTATTTAAAGAACTAGCCTGAACTAGCTAAACGTTTAGTTGACACTTCGCGTGACCCAAGGGCTGGCTTTTACCTCGGACAGAGGATAAGCATTGCCATACAACGTGGCAATGCCGCCAGTCTTTTGGGCTCACTTCCAGTCGACAGCGATGTGGACGAATTTTTTGACGCCATATTATAGTAAGGAGTTTTATTTTGTATTGTAAGTGTAAATAGTTTGTTATTTAAATAAACATGAATTTTTTATGCTTCCTACACTGCATGGATAGATTACTTATGTATGTAGGTAGTAGGTACCTGGATAACCGAGCCTTGCTGGTTTTTTTTTTACGATGTTTTCTAAAAATGAAACCTAGCTAGATCGATTTATCGCCCCCGAAACCCCCTACATACAAAATTTCATGAAAATCGTTGGAGCCGATTCCGAGATTCAGATTATATATAGATAGGTATTTACAAATATACATACATATAAACAAGAATAGCACGTTTCAAGGTATTAGATAGATGTGTTTTTAATTAGGCTGAACCGTCGCAAAAAATGTTAAGTAAAACCGGTTAAATTATATTTAGTGCCTTTGTTTTGTCGGATGGGAAGCTAAAACCGGACTGGGGTCAGTCACAGAAGCATTAAAAACTGGAGCGAACTGGTTTAGCTCCAGTTTTTCGGCGCAATCTATGCTTAGTATCAATATAAATAAAACTACTGCAGTACACATTACACACGCCTCCGTGGCACAAGGCGTAACTCAAAACTGTGCTGCGATACAGTTGCACATAGTCGTGGGTTAATATTCGTGTATAGCGTGTACCACATGCACAGCGTGCATGGCGTTGGCAGCGTTGAGCTCTGTGAGCGCCATATTCGAGAAGTCACGCATTTACTAATGACGTCAATTGACGAGTAGCGTGTCCGTGGGTTGCAGTGGACACTATCACATACACTTTCTTGCAAAGCGAAGTTTAACACGTGCGTAGCCTCTCCGTGCACCGCGGTGGGTTTCCGCCTTTAGTCGTATCCAACTTCATGTATCACTGACCTATTGGAAGGTGTGTTGATGCTGTAGCTGTATACATGTAGGCTCTTACAGAATGATGAATTTTTCAATAATGATTGGGTTGGAAACGGTTTATTATTGTAGAAAATAAATACTTCATTCTTAAACTAGGTACTGTCTTTTTTAGTAGGTAGCTAGGTACTTTCATCCAAATTATTTCAAATCAGTTTTGTTGTGGTTTGGAAACATAATTCGCAATTTATTAACTTTAAAGAATAAAGTGTCGTTTTCTCATCACTTAATCCTAATTTATTTAGGGTCCGCGCAACATTTGTCCTTTACGTAGGTACATCCCTTATTGCCGCCATCTCAAATCCGTCATATCAAAATATTCTACGCTATTACGGAATCCTTTTAGTACCTAAGACCTCGCCAGCTGTCCGTCTGTATGTCACGGTCATTTTACCCAGCCTTGGTATTGGCATAGTTATCTAGTTGAAATCACCATTCGTTGTGAAAGGACTTATATACGTAAATTTCGAATATTTAGGCGGTTTATTATTCGATACCTCATCAGAAGGCAAGTCACTCAAAGGGCTATGGATAGGGCAATGCTTGGAGTTTCCTTGAGTGATCGAATCAGGAATGATGGTATCCGCAGGAGAACCAGAACCAGGTTATCGACATAGCCCGAAGGATGGCCAAACTGAAGTAGCAGTGGGCAGGGCACATTGGGGCCGAAAAGTTTTGGAGTGGCGACCGCATACCGTAAGACGCACTGTTAGAAGGCCTCCCACAAGGTGGACTGTTTTTTTTTTTAATAAAAACGTTGTCTCACAACAGGATTTTTCCTGTATCGTGGGTGCGTTCACAAACATACAAACTCACATATACAAACAGCCAGACCCGGAACAACTATCTGTAGGCCATACAAATATTTGTTCCGTGCGGGAATCGAACCCGAGACACGCACGCAACAGCCAATCGCTCAACCACTGCGCCAACCGTGTCGTCTGACTGATGACCTGGTGAAGATCGCGGGTAGCCGATGGATACGGAACGCACAGGACCGGTTGTTGTGGCGACACTTTGGGGACGACTATGTCCAGCAGTGGAAGTCATTCGGCTGATATGATGATAATGATAATTTGATACATTCTAGAATGATCTTTATTCGTTTTAAAACCAAGAAGCAAACAAATTGGAGAGCAAACCATTCATCTTCTTCTTGATTACTAGAGGACGTCAAACAGAATTTCAGAACCTTGCGAATAAGGGAAAAGGAATCAACAAGGGTACAAGAAAGATACCAAAATGATGGAAATAGAGCTACCTGAAACAAAAGCTCTCCAAAACGGGAGATGGTACGGACATATGATAAGAATCTGAAAATTACATGTCCAGACAAGGGGACATCGACACTGGTCCGAAAAAGTGTGAAAAATCCTACTTCTGAAACCAGAAAAAATTATGGTGATCAGATGTGTCGTCGACCTGCCACTAATAGTACAAGTTCTTAAAACTTAACAGACAGATGTGTTACTGCGATGTTTGTTGTTCCATTTCTTCTTACCAGCTAAAATACTAATGGTGACGGGCGGACGTTTTAGGGGACTGTCTTTATATAAAAATGTCGTTTAAAAGTGCTCACTCTCAGTCTAATTTGAATAAACGACTTTTGATTTTCAAGAACAATGAAGATTGACGATCTGAAAACTCTCTTTCTTTCAAATAATGGAAGAGCCTTGGCAAAGAGAGAGAGAGAGAGAGAGAGAGAGAACAGTCAGGATTTGAATTCACGAGGCCGAAGCCTATTATGATTAGTTGCTTTTATCTTGGTATAATAGTATGTAAATAAGTGTAAGTCTCACAGTTTTGTAAATATCTAAAATATTTATAAAACTGTTAGACATATAAACATGTTGCACATTTCAAAACATCGCAAAATGAGAATCTTGTTTGGTTACCGAGGAAAATCAAAGCATATTATTAAAACGGTTTAATGTGTTATTTTACTAGAACATAACAATTACAAAGATATGTTTTATGATAGAGGAACACAGTTTATTATTAACGTGTCATTAGTCAGAATTATTATTAAAGTTATTAACTCGTCCACACCTTCAGTCGTGACTTATTGCATTTGCAATATATTTCTATTCGTTATTAACATTATTTTATTGATACTAGGAATCATAAGCAAAAGTCTTAATACGGTAAGTGATCAGTTTATTATTATGTACCTAATTATTATCATAATATAATGTAATCCTAATAAATATCTCAATCTCAATAGACGCTGTAATAAAGCCCTTTTTAGGGTTCCTAACCCGAAGGGTAACCAACGGAACCCTTACTAAGCCTCCGCTGTCCGTCCGTCCGTCCATCTGTCTGTCCGGCGGGCTGTATCTCAAGAACTGTAATATGTAGACAGTTGAAATTATTACGAGTGTGTATTTCAAAAAGAAAGGAGTCAAATAGGTAGCTTTCATTTCGTCAGTGAAGTTCTAACAGCGCGTAAGTCAAAAAAGTGTACTTTACAGGAGAGTAACAAAACTATAAAATATTCGTTATCAATTAGCAACCCTTGATGTGTACATATTTGGAAAAAGGATTAAAAATCAGTCGGGTCAGCTATCTCCATTCTAATTGGTGGAGAATGAAAGCACGTGAATTATCTTCATCGAATGGCATTCAAATTTTAAAACTCGCCAAAAATGACTTATGCACTGTTAGAACTTCACTGACGATTTAGTTCAATAGCTGCCGCTTTTTTTGTACTTTGCCTACTTTTCTTTAAAAACTTTCTTCTTTCTGATTGATAGGTGCGATGCCAAATCACTGCAATGAGTGAAACTTATACCAAAATATCTTTTACCTAATGTTTGTTTTTTCGATTTCCAAGTTTTTGTGTATTCTTGGATTCCTTTGCGTTATGTATTTTGAGTGTTCATTTGTATTGAAATGACTCAAAAAAGTAGGTGTAGATTGCAAAGGAATTTGGAATTTGTGCAGAGTGCCAATTCGTTCGCATATTTATCGCTATCTGTCAAATAAGGCTTAATTTTCTTAGGTGCATTTTTGACATATTGCGACTGAGATGCGAATGCAAAAAATACTGATAGAATAGGGAATATGCATGAAAGCAATATTTATAATCTATACAGTTTATCTATAAATATACAAAAATATAACACTAGCAGTGAAAATTGAATCAAAATTGCTCGAAAAACAAACGAGATAAAATTATTTTAAATAAATATATCTGACTCTCTCGCGAAAACGCTGCTTTCTATGGCAGCTGTTTAAGCGTCATGGATTTTGACGACAAAGTTCATGTCGGACTTCTCCTTCAAATTGTAATCTTTGAAGCTTTATAACTTCATCGCTGATGAAGGTATTAAAAATCATGTTTGTTTACTAGAGCTAATAAGTAACTATTTAAATTTGCAAATAAAAAAATTGCATGCATATTCCCTATTGGCCCGCTGTATATAAGTTGTTTTGTCCAAAATATATTTTATCGGGAATTCTGAATTCAAATATAAAAGTATTTGAATTTTATTGCCTTGGTGCAGTCAATCACATGCCGCGAGAGGTTGTATTTAATGAGTTCGTGCCGATCGTGACTGATTGCGTACGATTGCCATTGTTTCAATTGTTTCATTACCATCGTTATTATTTACATAATGAACGTAATCATCGTTATTGTACAATGCTCTGTGATTTACTCTGACGTTTTCCTTTCTGTGGGTGGCAGAACTAACAAGGCTAATACATCTCGCTCTGACCCTCCCAGATCAGTAGGATCTGCCGTCCACGGCACACTCTACTCGAACCCGACGATCCCATTACCCTTGTCCAAGAGAGCTGTAGGGAAACCAGTACTCTGAAACAAGCACACAAACCGCGACCCGCCGCCTTCCGGCCTCGCCGTCGAGGCCCCGCACGACATCCCAGTAGTAATAATAGCAATGTTGTTATTGCTCCCCGTCTTTTGCCTAATGAGCCAGCCCGCGCCGCTAAGCCATTAGCTTTAAACTCCCTAAATAATATTGTCATGACCCAGCCTGTCCCTTGCTGTCCCGATAACGATGCCGCTGAGCCGAGGCCCGTACCCCACAGGGGGTGCCCCCAGCGAGCAGAGTTGTAGGTTTAAGTATTTTTTTGCCTTGGCTGGGGGCTTTAGAGTCATATCTGAGGCCACCACAGGCTAGCCCGGTTGAGTAGTAACCACCCTTCTAGAGGTGAACTACGAGTGGCCCCGTCCAAAAAAAAAAAAAACTTCTCGCTCTGAAAGCTATGAAGCTGACATAAAAGTTAATTTTTATGAAAAAATATTTCAGTATTTAGGTACTTTGATTTCGTCAATCTATAATTTTGCTAAAAATAGCTGTAGTGAATTTCCATCAGTTAACTTTTTTTTTCTTTTCAAGTTTCCGAGCCTCAAAAACTGTACCTACACCTCGAAATTCGAGGTTAACCTTCATAATATTCATTCCAACCAGTGGACAGGGTTCTGGTCAGGGGACTCACATTCGGTTTAGACATGCATCAGCCTAGGTGGGAGAGCAACCGAATGAACGGAATTTCCACTGAAATAATACTTATATTTACTTCCGATTCAGATTCCTAGTACACTCGTTACTACACTTTATTTTTAAAGAACACAAATAATTTAATGTAGGATTGTTCAAATCAGATCGAATTACGACACAGACTGACACAGTGATTGACAGTAGGTAATAGTGGGTCTACACGACACCGACTATAATCTGCGCAGACTTTGAACTCTGAACAAGAATGTCTGCATCGACTTACAACAATGTCTGCGCAGGAAAACAATACCAATTTTTAATCATAGTTCAAAGTCTGCGCAGACAAAAGTCGGTGTCGTGTGGAAGGTCCATTACGAAAAGCACAGAGCAATGAATTGCGCCCGCGCGACTGCTCCGGGGCAGTGCGCAGGGCGCCCGCGCACTGAGGATTTTCAGGAAAGTTTATGCCACCAGTTAGAGCCACACAGGTGAGAGGCGGTCTTCCTTGATAAAGTGACTTTTTTTCGTTCGCGTTGAAGTTAATTTAACACATGTCGAAAAACATAAGAGTTTTGACTAATGTCTGGACCTGACGACTCAGTGCTGCCACCTGGTGCCATTTCAGGAAACCCTCATTGCTCTTTAAGTGCTCTGTGGCGAAAAGCGATCCTAAGCGAAAATTTGACTGAAGAGAGATATTAAATCTTACAAATCGTAATGAACACACTAAGAAACATTACCTCATCACGCGACATGCCAACAACATTGACGTCAGTAATTTTGTTGGAAAAAACAACAAATGAGCACAATGTTGCAGTGTATTATCATCGGAGTCTCACGTGTAGCTGAGCAATCTACTATAACTAGGTCACTTTTCACGGTCATTAGAAGCCGGACAGTCTTAATCTCTATGCTCCTCAGCTCGTAGGTGTCGCGAAAGTGTGAATAGAATAGAATATTTATTTGCTCAGAATGAAAGACATTTCGCCTATAAATAAACTACCTAATCTTTATACTTGTACCTATCGCTAGGTACAGCCCAATAGTCTTTTGACCTTACAAGTTTGCAAAGCAAGCAACACAAAAATCCACGTCAGCAATAACGGCTTCGCTCATAAAGAAGTGATTTTATATCTTCACCCATGCTAAAAAGAATGATATTTACTATCTGATCTCATGATGATCCTATTCTTTTCCAGGTGTACGTAATTGCAGACGGCCTGTGCGTCTACCAGGGAGACACAGCAGCCATGGTTCCCTTCCTACAGACCGTGGGACTGCCCTGTCCGAGGCATCACAACCCTGCTGATTTTAGTAAGTATCTAGCTAGACAAATATACCTATTATAAAAAATAAAGTGTAACAGTGGCCATTCTTATCGCCAAAAGCGATCTTTTATTTAGAGACAATTATTGGTTGGCTTTGACAGTAAAGGAGGAAAGAATCGCAGGGAGTCCGTGGTGTACCACCAACTATAGTTCTTATCAAACTTTTTGGCCGCCCTGAAGTTGGCTTTCCGATGCGCAAGGCATGGCGCGGTGCTATTTTTGTATGAGATTTACTACTGCGCAGCTATTATAGCCAACTTCAGAACGGCCAAGTAGTTTGGCGAGAAGTGTATACAGGGTGAATTTTCAAAGTGTGCCTTCAGGACCGAATCCGAAACTATGAGGAATATCGCAAAACAGAGAGGAGTCTCGAGCCCGATTTTACTTAAGGAAAGAGCTCATTTTTAATAAAACACTTTTTTAATTAAAAAAAAACATAGTTTAGGGACCCCGACACGGATAGGTTAGGTTCGAATGGTGAAGCTAGAGTGAGCGGAGCGAGTGAACTTAGCTCCCGTCATGCCATTCATGTTAGGTTCCTTTAAACTTTGTTTGAATTAAAGATACCCAAAATTATTTATCGGCGATAATACAACTCTCTAGGTTACATCAGGCAGGATATTGGATTGTATAGCTAATAGCCAGCGCACATCTATGCACTCGTTCTTTTAGACCAACGTCAAATTCAAACGTCTCTTTCGCACTTCCGTATTTGAAAAATATGTACCTATTTGAAATGTTCTGTCGCGTTTTGACATTATCTATCACTCTCACTGATATAGTAGATTGAGTTGAGCGAAGCGACTAAGCGAGCCACGCTGAACAGCGTGAGCTACTAGATAAATAAGGATATAAAGATCCAAAAGAGTGACACCCTGTTATCGATAGATTTTTTTTACTATTGATAGGCAGACGTTTGACCACTATCTCACCTGATGGTAAGCGATGATGTGGTCGAAGATGGAGCACGCTTGCCTAGAAGTAACCTATTCACTCTTGACTTAAAGACTCCAAGGTTGTAGCTATCAGGAAACTCAGACTCCGGCAGGAAATTCCACATACATTTCAATCTTTTCTTTTCAGTTATACCTACATTTTGCCCATGTTTAGATGCCACCAGTAGACTGAGCTCAGCCTCTGTGGAGCATAACGTCTTAGACTCCGTCGAACGCCACTAGATGGTGTTGGCATCCCGATTGTTTAATTAACTGACTTATTTCCGACATATAGGTTACCCTATTCTATGAACATCTATCAGCCCGTTCATTAAATGTTGTATTAGACGCATTGGCCGGATGTAATTTAGGCCGCTGCGCGCTGTTTAAACAGCGCCGTTCAATGAAAAGGCTAGGCAGCCAATTAAACGGCTGATTAAACTATTTGGCTGCGACATAAATACACAATGCATAACTAATTAAATATCTACCTACATGTAAAAAATATTAGTAGGTACTTCAGGAGGTACTTGACCTATTGTATAGCGATAATTTATTTAGTGCCCTTGTATTGTATTGTAATGTCTAATAACCTACTTGACCATAATGTTACGGAGGACAGAAATATTAATCAACTGTCTTGAAAATTGAAATAAACTGCAATATTCGTTATATTAATCACAAAACTGTAGACATGACTTAGGATGTAGATAATTCGATAAAAGTTTAACCATAAGATTTAAAATAAGTGAAACATAAATGAAAAATGTCCAAGAAAAAAACAATGTAAATGAAAGGAAAACTATGTAGCAGGCATTATTTATTTTCAGTAAGAGTTAACATTTTATGTCCTAACTAGCTTTTGCCCGCAATCCCTACCTTACCCGTTTTTTCTAGTTTCGGTTTCGGGAAATCCTCTCTTAGTGCACCCCTACACTCCCCAAAGAATCTTCATGATAAATTTCAGCGTTCTAAGACCAGTAGTTTCGGCTGTGCGTTGTCTGTCAGTCACTCAGTAACGGAAGAATTTTATTTATATTGATGACCAGTTGACCCGCGCAACTTCGTCTGCTCTGCTCCTATTAGGCTTCGTGTCATGATATATAGCCTATAGCCTTCCTCGATAAATGGGCTATCCAACACTGAAAGAATTTTTCAAATCGGACCAGTAGATCCTGAGAATAGCGCGTTCAAGCAAACAAACAAACAAACTCTTCAGCTTTATATATTACTAGTTGACCCACGCAACTACGTCTGCTCCGCTCCTATTGGTCTTAGCGTAATGATATATAGCCTATAGCCTTCCTCGATAAATGGGCTATCTAACACTGAAAGAATTTTTGAAATCGGACCATTAGTTCCTGAGATTAGCGCGTTCAAGCAAACAAACAAACTCTTCAGCTTTCCAATTACTACTTGACCCACGCAACTACGTCTGCTCCGCTCCTATTGGTCTTAGCGTAATGATATATAGCCTATAGCCTTCTTCGATAAATGGGCTATCTAACACTGTAAGAATTTTTGAAATCGGACCAGTAGTTCCTGAGAGCGCGTTCAAGCAAACAAACAAACTCTTTAGCTTTATATATTAGTATATATATAGATAATATATATTAATATAGATAAGTATATATATATATACATTTATGATATATTGATTGTTTCAAATGTCATTGCACTCTGTTTCTTTGACCTTCTTTGGCATAGTTTGCATTAACTGCAATAGACTGATTGCAAAATTGCAGTTGTTGCTTGTTAAAAAGAATTTATAATGAGCACAATAATTAGCGCACTATCTTAAAACTATGCTCAATAAAGATCACTAATCTCAAGAACCAATGTATAGGTAGAGTCGGTACGTATGTTGGCTCGATTCACGGTATGTTGATATTTGGTTTTCGAAAGTTGAAAATTCAATTTTTATTATATGTATATATCGAACACGCTGTGTCGATAATTCAGTTGCAAGATGTAAGATGTTTTATTCCATTGATGCTTTATTTGTGGGATGTAACGTTAGTGCGAAAAATCCTGTCGCGTAAAACCCTACAGCGATTGCTCATTAGTTCGGTAATTTATTAGTTCGACAGTATATCGGTTCGAAACGCCTACTGTTGTCCGTGACATTTAATTAATAATCTTATTTTGCATTATACACCGTGTTCGATATAATAAAAATCGAATTATCAACTTTCGAAAACAAGTAGGAAACCCGTTGATATTATGGTCGGAGATCCGTTAGAAGAAATATATACCCTCACATATTATTTAATGCTTTTTTGTAAAAAAATTTATATTTTTGACTTTTGTGGTGATACTTGGACGACGTCTTCGTCAACGCAGAAATTGAAATAAGCAAAAATGCTCATAAAATGAAAACTACTGAACCAAACTGAATCAAATTTACGGGACCAAACGGCAAGTGTACTGCATCGAACTAAAAAAGAATCACAGAAATCGGATCAGGGGGGCTACTTTCTAACGAAATCCGTAGTTTCGGGCTTAGTTGCGGGCGGGCGTATTCTACTCCGTATCACCTACAGACTTACGATTAGTCCCGAACCCGAACTGAGAATGAATGACAACACGATTTCACAGTAACTGTCAAATCGTGTTATCATTAGTTCTCAGTGGTTAGATGATACGGAGTAGAAAATGCTCGCCCGCAACTAAGCCCGAAACTACGGATTTCGTTAGAGAGTAGCCCCCCAGAAACCTCGGAGTAATCGGTGTACATACATAAAAAAACCCACAGAATTGAGAACCTCCTTCTTTTTTGGAAGTCGGTTAATGCAGCTTTCACTCACACATTCAGTTATCAGTGACAATACATTATTCTAAGGACAATACATTATTATGAAATTACAGTTTTTTTTTCGTTAAAACTGCACGTCTTTAAATAGGAGATTTTTCCGATTTTTTCTGTATAATGTAAAATGAGGGAAGTTTGTCAAATAAAAATGGGAATTATAAAACGAATAAAAAAAACTTAGCGACTGTTGATGAGATATTGTTTTAATAACTTGAGCGTTATGAATTTGTGTAAGCGAAAAACTAACTAAACTAACGACGAATATTGATTAATAATAAAATCTAGAACGAGCTTACAAAAAATGGGTTGTGATTAATCCATTTCAGATATTAAAATTCTAGCCGTGCGACTAAAGTACTAAGTGAGCGACTAGAAATACAGAGAGGACAACTTCAATATTAAGATAGAAACGATTTTTCCAATTGAGGTTTTAGATAACGAACTACTAAAAAGTTCACTTTAAGCAAAGTTTTGTAAGCTTCTTTAATGATTATTGGTTACTGATATTCTATTTGAGGTCTTATGTTTTTTTTTTATACGATTTATAATGAAATGATGAGATCGTTTTACGTACTCCTGTAAGCCTTACCGGGCCTCCCTTCACTGGCCAAATTGAGCGGCATTGGATGCAAGAGCGAGCGAAGCGAGCTCTGTACTTGGGGCACCCGAACTCGGGCAGGTTAGGTTAGAAGGGGATGGCGGGGTCGAGTGAGCAAGCGAAGCGAGCGAATAGACCCCG
This sequence comes from Lacanobia wlatinum, assembly GCA_947578705.1. Lineage (NCBI taxonomy): Eukaryota > Metazoa > Arthropoda > Insecta > Lepidoptera > Noctuidae > Lacanobia > Lacanobia wlatinum. Next base: position 18,039,496 of record OX388039.1, read on the forward strand.
CCATCCCCTTTGTGGTTATTTTTTTATAAACCATTCAGATGTAGGAGCCCCGCGGGGCTCCATCTACCAGGCCTCCCTCGACTGCGCAATGTTGAGCGGCTATAAAACGTTTTGAGGTTAGGTTAATATAATTAGTTTTTCTCAAAAACGGTGCGTCGCCTTTACATAGGAGTGGTGCTAGGGCACAGGGAGCACCTCCCCCCTCCCCCCTCCTGCCAAACGATACTCAACTGTTACCCCTTTTTCTAACTCAAATGCTCTGCTCATTATAGTATTTTTCAAAGTGGTTTTTCTATTCGAAACATTTCATTTAAGATAAAATGCTGCTCAGTTTAAATAAATCATTTGCCAAATATTGAAAAAAATGCATGACGTAACGTTGACACTCAAACAAATATTAGGTCGCTCAAATATTATGAAGCTTCTCATTTTGTATTTTAAGTAATCCAAATTAATGTTTGTAAGTTACTGTTTTGTTGATATCTCGTCTCTCACAGTCAGTCGCTCACTTAGTATCACTATAACGTAAATAAATTATTTTAGACACTTAAAACTTTAATGTAGTCACTCGTTTAAATATTACTCAAAAAAATTTATTAAACATTTTATTGTTTAACCTCATTGGCACGTGATTTTGCTAGGCAACCCACTTCCAACGTATCAATCTAAATATAATTATCCAGCATTTGTTTTATATTAGCATTAAATAACATGTGATGGTCTATATGATATTTTTTATATCGAACCTTAGACCAATAGGAGACAAATGAACGTCGATTGTAGTCCTCTTGGTTTGTTACTGCAAAATGGTTACGTAAATAATTATTTCATTTACTAGCTGAACCGCGCAACTTCGTCTGCGACACATTTTACATTAGTGCTCCGCTCCTATTGGTCGTAGCGTAATGTTATATAGCCTATTTATAGCCTTCCTCGATAAATGGGTATGCAACACTAACATATTTTTTTCAATGCAAACCAATAGTTCTTGAGATTAGCGTGTACAACTAACCAACCAAACAAACTCTTCTTCAAGCAAAAAATGCCATCCATCCAAGGCTCAGCCATAGGGAGAATCTGTCGATTGCAGGATGTAATTATTATTCTAACTACGACTCAAATTGTTTTATGAATCTGTAATACCTTCAGCAGTGTCTATTTAGCACAGTTCAAAAGTCTACCAAGCTAGCAGCTAATCTGCAAGGGAAATAAGTCACTGAAGCAAAACAAAGCCTAGGATATTTAGTATTCAAATAAGTCACTATTTAATTACTTATGCAAAGTATTACAGGAATTTTAAACCATTCATTGTATAAGTGTCTCTCTTAACTTATATTCTTTGCTTGTCACAATGTAGACTTGAATATTCTATTTTTTTACATACGTAATTCTCATTAGGGGGATTTGTTACCTACTGTTTTGATTACTTCCGTCAGTCACCTATTGTTTTTGGGAGTACGTACCTGCCTAGGACACTTCGGATAATGTGCTCGCTGCGTGTGCTTGTGACCCGGTAGATGCCCGGTAGTTGTGGGTTCGATTCCCACGGGAAGTATACTTTGTAAAGTTGTTTCCAGTTTGGCTAGAACATTGCAGGCTTGAATCACCTGATCGTCTGATAAAAAGATGATTCCGTGCTTCGAAAGGCACGTATAAGCCGGTGGTCACAGCCGTCAAATAGCGGTCGTCAAATAAACTATGTCAGAGGCCCTTGAGGCGGTTTAGAAACTCTGACACTTAGGGTGTGTGGGTTAGTTAGACCATACTGCTTTCCCACACGATAAGAAGAAGAACCACGCGATAAATTGCGGATTTTTAGGTCTTTTTTTCACTTTTTGCTCTAAAAGTCAAAAACTATGCATTTTCGACCAATAAACAATCAGAAATCATATAAAGATACCTAAATTTGCAACAATTTAAGCTCAACCACAGCTCTTTGAACCTTATAGGGACCAAGATATAGCCCTACAGAGATGCTATTTTTTTCTCGAAAATTGTAAATTTTAGGTTTTGCTCCCGTCCGAAGCAAAATTTTGGCAAATCGCTCGTCCTATGAGAATAGCTATCATTAAAAAGTTGTAGTACATTTAATTCTCCTTTATGTAAGCATAGAACTAAGTATGTGAGTCTAATAGTTCATTCACAATCTCGAAAAAGGAAAAGAAGGTAAATTAGCCCAGTGGAAATTAACAAAATCGCAAAGCACGATGTAGTTCTGCATTTTTTTAATGTTGTATAGATCAGTTAGGATGATGTGAATCCAAATTTGCAACTTCAAAAAGCTTGTTGCTTTAAAAGTAAAAAACTATGCATTTTCAACAAACTTTCAGCATTTGTATAAAGACACCTAAGTTTACAATAATCTAAGCCCAACCGTAGCTCCATGAATCTTATAGGGACCAAGATATGGTCCCTATAAGATTCATAAGTAAGATTCAGAAGTCATATACTCTTCAAATATGGTCAATTTTACTCGAAAATTTTAAGTTTTGCTCCCATTCGTACCTAGCAAAATGTTGGCAAATCGCTCGTCGAATGAATAATAATGCAGTCAGACAAGCAATCAAAAGAGCACTTCAAATTCGAATTGGCTCCTTACTTAATGAAGAGGGCATGCGAAAGGGGATAAAATCAGAGTTTTACGAAGCTTTCACCCCAGCCTCTGAAAACGTTTGACTTCGTTGATCACAAACTGCTTCTATTCAAACTAAATCGTTATGGAATAATGGGAAATGCATTACGCTGGATAGAAACTTACCTAAACAACCGCCAACAATGCGTAGAGATATCTAGACAAACATTAGCAGAAAAGAAAATATATAGATCCGCCTATCGTCAAAACTCCTGTGGCTTCCCCCAGGGAAGTATATTAGGACCCTTTTTGTTTTTGCTGTACATAAATGATTTGCCCAACGTAACCCCATACTCATGTATCCTGTACGCCGACGACACAACCCAAGTATTGAACTCAACGATACTAATATCACCAAATACGAAAACGAGATTAATGATACATTAAACAAAATAAAATATCACTAAACACACTACAATTTATTTTCGCAGCGTACAGCGATTTTTCCTATAGCAAAATTTTTCATCAATGCACAGCTAATAATGTTAATGCACGACAAAACTGTACTGCGACTCACCATAGTTCTGGGTGGTTAAAAAAAAATAACCACGAAGGCTAAGGCGGCGGCCTTAGCCTTCTAACCTAACCTATCCGAGTCGGGGTAGTCTGAGTCGGGGTGTTGTCCATAAATATGGAAAATTTGCTGCGCAGTCAGTATTTATGCTATGTATGTAGTATTTTTGTACAAAAATAAATTTAACTGTATTGCATTATGAGGAAAAAAGTAATGTCATATGATGTATGATTTCGAATTATCTGCAGTTTGAGTTTTGTTAAACATTTAGTTTATTTGTAGTGAAGTAAGTTATTTGATGTAAAAAAGAATATAAATGATGAGTATGTATTGATAGGCGATTATTTATTTGATATGCAATTTATAATATCCCAATTAAAAATAAGATGTGCAAATAACGCTATAGAAGAGGTTGAAAGTACTACTTTTTTGGGGATAAAACTAGACAAATATTGCAATTGGAAAGCACATATCGAAAAATTATGCTGTAAACTACAAAGATTTGTATTAGTTTTATACAGAATAACTTGTGTAGTTGGTATTAATGCAGCGCTTAGTGCCTATCATGGCTACGTAGCATCAATTCTCCATTACGGCATTGTAACATGGTGCAATTCAGTCGAAATAATTAAAGCATTCCGAGTCAAAAAAAAATGTATTCGATCAATAACTAAAGCCCAACCTTAAGAAAGCTGTGTCCCACTCTTCAAAAAACTAAAAATGTTATCTACCACTGCCATCATTATACATATTCGAACACTGTATCTTTTTACATAAAAACAAAGTTTTATTTCAAGCAAATAATGATGTTGTAATAAGACATAGTCGAGATATATACATATTACTTGTACCACAACAAAGAATTAAATTATTCTCCAATAATGTTTACTGTATGGCAATTCGTGTGTATAATAAATTACCTAATGTTTTTAAAAGTCTTAACCACATGACATTTAAAAAGATAGTATTTAACTTCCTTTTACATAAGTGTAACTACTCAACAAATGATTTTTTTAATGAAAAATTTAATTCTAAATATAAATTAGACGACGACTTACCTGAATGCTCCTAATAATTGAATATAATTTGATATAACATGCGTTACTATGATCATCTAAAACATAAAGAATAATTTAACACAGTAGGGGAACATGTGCATCAGTGGATCACGGGGATCAGTGAATCATTTACTAAAACTCTGTATCTATTGTACTCACACATACACGCGTTGGCTTCGCTAACGCTATCCCCTACCCCGCGCCACCCGACTAGTCGCCGTCACTGATTCACAACTGGAGGACCCGCGACAGCGCATCGGTCAGTAGGTAAGTACGAAAAAAATAATTTACGTAATGTTTAAAATTACTTTGGTTTAAAGTTATTTGGATATTTTAAAGTCTTTGCATATTAACTTTCAGTATGTGTGTCTGATTGTATAAAACTGTATTAAGTTGTGTGATATAAGCGATATATATTTTGTTAAAAATATTATTTCTGTTATTAGCAAATGGGTTACAGTGAATCATGTGATAATGGGGATCCTTGGATCGTGATCCACTGTTGCCCAAAAAGTTCTAATTTCGAAGTATACTACTTGTTTACAGGTAAACATGCCCCATGATAGACAAAGGAAGACAGAGATTGGTCTTCATACAGAAGAACAAATGTGCAATGCTTTAAACATGATAGTGGAGTGTCAAACCATAGAGCCGTTTCAAAGTTAACCAAGATCCCGTTCACCACTCTTCAAAGATATTACAAAAAACTATCAAACTCAGGATCCTACTAGCTCAATTGCACTAACACCGAACTATGCTGTACGCAAAATATTTTCCTCTACTCAAGAGAAAGCAATTGTTGACTATGTTATTAAATGTAGTCAGATGATCTATGGTCTGACTACAATTCATATTCGTAAACTTGGATACGAGATGGCAATGCTCAATAATATCCAGGTGCCACAAAAGTGGCATGATAATAAACTGGCAGGTATTGAGTGGCTATATGGTCTTAGAAAAAGACACAGCAATCTGAGTCTGAGAACACCGGAAGGTTTCAGTTAAAGCCGCGCTACTTTCTTCAACCGCCACATTGTCAAATTATTTTTTGATAATTTAGAAAATGTTATGTCAAGAGAAATCGCGTTTGGCAACGGTACCAGGGTATTTAATCTAGACGAAACCAACACAGTGACTGTACAAAAGTCAGCAAAGTGCTCGCCATCAAAGGGCAGAAACAGGTCTCCAAAGTTACTAGTGCCGAAAGGGGAACACTAGTAACTACATGTTACATCGTGAGTGCACTGGGCAATATTCTGCCACCGGTTATGATTTTTCCAAGGGTTCATTTTAAACAATATATGGTAAATGACGCACCGCCTGGGACCTTAGGTCTCGCCACTCAATCTGGCTGGATAAATGGAGAACTGTTCGTAAAGACATTACAAGATTTCATAACTCATAGAAATAGCTGCAAAAATAACCCTAGTCTTCTAATACTAGTACAATCATGAGTCGCACATTTGTTTTGAGTCTCTAAATTTAGCGAAAGAGAATGGAGTAACAATTATTACCGTCCCACCGCATTAAACGGGAAAGATGCACCTTTAGATGTTGGCGTTTTTGGGCCGTTCAAAACGGCATATAACAAAGCGGTTGATAACTGGATGATGCGCAACCCAGGAAAAACCTTCTCCATCTATGATGTAGCTGGGTGCGTTAAGGAAGCGCACTTGAAATCGCATTTCGGGCTAAGGGAATTTCCCTTTTAACAGAGATGTCTTTACTGACGTTGACTTCGCACCCAGTGAAGTTACCGATAGGCAATACGAGCCAAACCCAGGCGAGCAACAACAAGAAATTAATTTATGCAACGATAATGACGAGAACAGAACAAGAAGTCCATCACCATCTATATTGCCACCTATACAGATACCATCAGCAATCGACGATGACATAACCCTCTTTGCTAACCGTCAAAATACACCATCTAACCATACACCCTTTGAAAACCGTGTCGAATTCCTTAATTCATAAATACTCAATTTCTAAATGACATCCAGCCGTCGATATCTTCTATCGCGCCTCAAGTTCAAGAGTTTAATTAATATAATAGGTTTTATTGAATTTTAAACCCTTTTGATTCATAGTACCCCATTCGATCCACTGTAACTCAAACCCTGATTCAATGTGGCCCATTCATGGGTTACAATGGATCAATTCGCTGTATGAAAAAGAACTATCTTGTAAAGGAAACCAAACTATAAAACAGGCATTTGAAGCATTTATATTAAAGATTAGAGATGCTTTTATATATTGAATTAATAACCTATGTCAATAAAGCAGAAATTTAACCCAAAATAGCTTTTGAAAAAAAAATGACCCATTGAGCCCCATGTTCCCCTAGTGTTAAATTATTCTTTATGTTTTAGATGATCATACTTGACATTGTATTTCGTAATTCTGACATTGTATTTAATAATCCTGTCATTGTATTTAAAAATCATGACATTGTATTTGATAGTATTTAATGTATTCCTTATCCTTATAATTTACTCAAATATCATACTATCTATATGTATACTATCATTAGAAATATTTGTACGCTGGAAACAGCAGAATATAATGGACGTCTTATGTAGCTATATATAAAACACCTTGTAACAACAATATTCTTACAAATAAAATTATTATCTCCTTTATTCAATAAATATTCCTATAAATTACATTTTTAAATCTTAATATATATAAATCACGTGTCACGTTGTTTGTCCGCGATGGACTCCTAAACTACTGAACCGATTTTGATGACACTTTGTAACCATCTGTTATTTAATCCAACTTAAAAGATAGGATAGTTTTTTGGAACGGGAAAAAACGGGATACGGGAGAAAACGGGATATGCGCGTACGAAATCGCGGGCAAAAGCTAGTATTTCTATAAAAAATAAAAAAAAACATTTAAAAATATAAAAAATAGTAGCCCACCGGTATCGGGAACAGGGTCTAAGCTACCGGTGGTCAGGGCTCCTGAGAGAGGAACCTTCTAACGATGCGCGCCGTGTCCAGGAGTACTGCTTTCTGGATCAAGCTCTTGATCCAGCTGCCCAACGAGAGCCTCCGCAGATGTTGGTCGAGGCTCTTGGCAATTACGCCATTGGCCGTCACGACTATCGGCACAATGACTGCTGTGTTCACATCCCACATGTCGACAACCTCGCGAGCCAAGTCAAGATACTTAGTTTTTAAATTATTATTATTATTATAACGTCTCCCTCAATGCCAACACATATGTAGTGGTGGATGGGGGATACCTCTTGCATACTATCTTCTAGCATCGAAACTCATCTATACAGGCAATTGTGGCAACCTACGTCACGTACACGATTTGCCAATATTTTGCTACGGACGCGAGACGGGAGCAAAACTTACAATTGTCAATTTGCGAGAAAAATTAACCACCTCTGAAGGGCTATATCTTGGTCCCTATAAGGTTCATAGAGCTACGGTTGGGCTGCAAATGCATAGTTTTTAACTTTTAGAGCAAAAAGTGAAAATGTCCCAAAATTCCGCGGTTTATGGCGTGGTGCGCAGCGAAAACAAGTTTTTTGAAGTTGCAAATTTGGATTCTCACTATTCTAACTGGTCTATACAACATGCCAAAAAATCAGAACTGCATCCAGATTTGCGAATTTAATGTTAATTACCACTGGGCTAACGGTCACTTTGACTTTTTCAAAATGTTCCTTTATCAAGATGGACGGAATTGGCCCATTTTTATAAGTGTTCGATCTCGGTGGAGTAAGCCATTTTAGCAGCTCCTTTTTAATTTCTAGTCCCATACTTTAATACCTATTTTAATTGTATGTTTTTCTCTTTCCAGTTATAGAACTAACAGAAACCCCAGAATTCGTAACCATGCTATCAAAAGAAATAATGAACGGTCAACTTTTTAAATCGGCGAAGTTGGACCAACCACCGATCGAGCCTAACACGAACCAGATGCAGCTGAAGATCAGTTACCAGACGGACGATGCCAATGAGACAGAGATAATCCTGTCAAATGAAAAGTGCACTTACAAAGTACCAAAGTTCGAAGGATCAAGTGCTTCTGTAAGTTCGTTGTCCAGTCACCTGTCAAATGGTAACTCTTCGGTGGCTTGGATGAAGATGCAGAAATCAGATTCATCAGAATACTCCACGACGTATTGTGAACAATTTTCAATTTTGCTGGTGAGGATGATGAAGCAAATACTCCGGAATAAACAAGGTAAGGATCAGATTTTAAAATTGGTGTCATTTTGATAAACATGCTTAGGGTGGTAAAAAAAACTATAAGAAAGGACAGGGGAAAAACTGTCTGAATCAAACAATCGTGGGAACCGGCTGAAAAGAAATGACCAAGAGCAAACGATTTCAAACTGAGATGATGATGGTCAATAGGTGCAGTCAACAGAGCAGCTAACTTGCAACTTCTACAACAACATATTGTACATCACACTCGTAAGCATGTCATAAGCTTAAATAGTTATAATGCACACATTAGAAATAAATATTAGCAGTGCAGTGGAAAAATTACTTTTTTTTGCCTGTTGATCACAACTTTGTTGATAATTACAATGCTGCAATGCAATTGATAATTACTTTTCGATTTTGTAACTAGAAAATTTAAACAAATAAAGAACAGGGTTTGTTAAATGTTGCTTGTAATGCCTCAGCTTGCAAAGTCTTCAAGTCATCCTTTAGGGAATCCTACTTAGTTATTACAACAGTTTCCATTTCCAACTTACAGGTCTCTGCATCCAGTTCATTCACCACATCATGTGCGGCGTGCTGATCGGCACATGCTTCTTCAACATGGCTAACGATGGCACGCAGATGTTCAACCACCTCAAGCTCTGCGTTGGACTCGTCATCTTCTTTGCGTATACGCAGATTATGGTTCCAGTTCTTGTTTGTGAGTATCTTTAGTACCCATTCCTTCATATTATTCTTGCTTGGTCTCATTTGTTATAGTAATTAGACTAAATAACGATATATCCTTTTTCTATTATTATAAGGCACGTTTAAGTTCTTTTGTCTATATAATTGTGGTTCAGTTAATGACGTAATTCGACATCTTTGCCAATTACGAGAACCTAGGCGACGGAGTTTCGAAGTCGGTGGACATTGGTAGTGTGACACCGTCGTCCCTGGGAAAGCTCGTTAAGCCGTAGGTAATGCGCCTGATCGCCCTCCGGTCGGGTCGAATTGCCATCCTCATCGGAATTTGAGAGTGATGAAAATGGAGTGCATCTGTCTGTGTTTGCGCTCATTCTTGTGCACTTTAATAATTTTGACCGCGTCGGTGGCTAATCTTCATTTAGATTAGCCGTCATCACCGAAATCGGTTAGGAGGACTATGACCTATTTCATTCCAATAATCTCTGAGTACCGAATCTAACACAACTTTTTCTCTTTTCAGATCCCCAAGAAGTAAAACTAGTGAAGAAAGAGCATTTCAACTGCTGGTACAGCCTCACTCCGTACTACGCAGCGCTCACCGTGTCCAAGCTGCCCATCCAAGTGTCGTTCAACATCATCTTCTCGACCATCGTGTACTTCATGGCGGGTGTTCCGTTCTCCGTGATGCGGTTCGTGGCGTTCTGCCTCGTGGGCAACGTTGTGTCGCTGGCTGCTGAGGGCATGGGCATGGCTATTGGATCTGTGTTCAATGTTACGGTAAGTTCATGGACTGGCAATCATTCTAATATATAAAATTCTTCCTTCACTGACTGATTGAGTGACTGACAGACAACGCACAGCCGAAACTTTTGATTGTAGAAAGCTGAAATTTGGTGGAAAAGTGTAGGGGAGCACTAAGAGAGGATTTCCCGAAATTCCTACGGGAACGAGAAAAAACGGGATACACGCATACGAAGTCGCGAGCAAATGCTAGCCTAATATAACTATGAAGCATTGATATATAAAAACCCAAGATACACACTCAGCATCTCAAAAACGTCCGCGTTTTTGCTAGTTTCAAACAGTCTCGCATCGCTCGCCATACTGCACTGCTTTGTAAAAACAACTTTAAGCGATCCGTGTAAGGTTGAATTTGCAAAAAAAAAATTGTTTATAGTATAACTACACACAACTCACATGACACTTGATACATGTCAGTTTTTGACGACAGTTTCGAGTGTTGCATTTGTTCGAGACTGTGCATCTTGAGTTTTTTATACTTATATCAATGCTATGAAGGTTTCTTTTTCTTACCTGACAAGCTGGGGAAATTCTTACCAATTGTTCTTGTTGCTGTATGCAGACGGCTTATGTAAAATATCATGTTGAAGAATCTATAGGACTCCGATATATCTTCATCTTCACAGTTAAATCTCTTAGTATTCTTTCTTCAACCTAATACCGGAAGCCCTGATATTTCTTGGTCGTCTACTGCTCCAGCATGATTCAGTTATCATTTCAGTATAGTTGTGTTCTAGACAGTAGCGTAGCGAGGGGCACCCGCTTAGAGGTGACACCCGACCGCTCGTTGACTGGTTTTTGTCACTATCGGGTGGCACCCCTTAACGTTTGACGCAATGAAACCTGTCGGGAGTAGGGTGCAGAAATTTTTGAGCTCGCTTCGCTCGCTCTTGCATTTTGCACTCTCTGTCTTCCTGAGTTTTTCTATATAAACAACAAAAAACTTAAATTTCAATATGAACGTTCAAAATACAATAAAACCCTTCCGAGATGAGGTGCAAAAATTTCTTTAGTCCTTCAGGTTTTCTGCATTTAGAGGCGACACTCGTTCGTTGACTTTTTGTCAAGTTCGGGTGTCACCCCTTAACGGGCGACGTAATAAAACCCGTCTGTGGTGGGGTGTAAAAAATTTCGAGCTCGCTTCGCTCGCTCTTACTTTTTGCACTCTCTTTTTTCTCGAGCGTTTCTGTATGTCTCAATAAAATCACTGTTTGTGTATGAAATGATCAAAAGAAAATAAAACCTTTCCGAGTTGGGGTGCATGAATATTCGAGCTCGCTTCGCTCGCTCTTGTGTTCTGCCCTCTCTCAGTTAATGAGCTTTTTTGCATCACTCCATAAAGTTATTTCTATTAAAGTATGAATGAACAAAAGAATATAAAACCTATCCGAGGTGGGATGCGAAAATTTTCGAGCTCGCTTGCCTCGCTCTTGTGTTCTGCCTTCTTTTAGTTCTTGAGTTTACTTGCGTTACTCAACAAAGTTGGGTTTAGATAATGATGAAAATAAAATCAAAATAATCTTACTTTCGAGATTCTGTTTTTAAGAAAGTATGAGTAAGAACATTCCTCAAAATATAAACTTGCATCGCAAATGGCACACCTTCTCCCCTCCCTTCCAAAAATGGCTTGCGATTGCCGTCACCAGAAAGAAAGGCCAAAGGTGCAACTCATAATTATTTGGGGGGTTCATTTGTGGGATGACACCACATTATCCGCCCCGGGTGTCACCCATGCTAGCTACGCTACTGGTTCTAGATTTTTATCAAGCACAGAACGTAATAGGATATGACGTTATCCATATTTTCTTTTTTGCTTTAGACAGGCATACGTTTAACCACTATCTCACCTGATGGCGCATCGCCGTTCGTCTTGTGGTCCGATGATGGAACGGGCTTGGCGGAATTAAATTATGCAATTCTGTCGCACACTCCCCAAAATGCAACCGATAGAAAACCGACAGGCCAGCAACTCGGCGTCGATGCTCAAGACTTTGAAGCTTCGACTCGACGAGCCTGTCATTACCGATGATCCTCTTGCCTCGTTTCTCAATTGACTCAAGGGCATCAAGCTGGTATCTGGCAGATCCGTCCCAAAGATGAGAGCAGTACTCCATACACGATCGAACTTGTGCTTGGTAGAGCTTGAGCAGCTGTTCCGGCATGAACGCTGTTAGAAAAGGATAGGCAGCATCTTATTCAACATTGTCTTTTTCATAAACTAACTGCTACTTTTTTTTTCCAGAATGGCTGCGCCATCGGACCATCGGCGATAGCTCCATTCCTGGGCCTAGCCATCTACGGCTTCGACTTCGCTCACGAGATCCCTCTGATGATGAACATCCTCATGAAGACTTCCTTCATCAGATGCGGTATCGTCGCCATGGTGCTCACCATCTTCGGCTTTGACCGACAACCCTTAGAATGCGATGACATGTACTGCCATTTCGCCAAACCGGAGGTTTTGATCAAGTATTTGGATATAGAAAACAGTTCTGTTTGGTTAGAAATCGCTACCATGGTTGGTATCATGCTTGTATTCCGGTCCATGTGTTACATCGGTCTAAGATGGCGATTTGCTACATGATGTGACACTTTAGCAAGAAATTCTTGTCTTGTATGAGTTTTTTAACTAATTGTGATATCATCAATTGCATTACACATTTTTGTTAGTACAAAATTATTTTCTGATTTCTTGTGATAATTTAAGATTAAATTATTAAGATGTATTTAAATCCCATTGTAGGTTAATGGTTATAACGGATTTTTATTCAGTTATTTGAATGTGAGAATATGTTAATGGGTCTTTGTCTCGAATTGGTTAATAAGTAATGTTTATTTGTAATTCTAAGCATTGTTAAAACATAACTGTCAGGGCGTTTTTTTTCAGAGGCTGGGTCAAAATTACAATACAAGAGTTATTGTCGCATTTAGTGATACATTAGTTTTTGTTGGTCGGTCTACAAGATTCAACCACAGATTTTTTGTATTACTAAATACTTAACAGTAAAATCTTAACTGACCTAGACTTTTGCGTCTGGAAAATGCGTCCTGCGGTTAAAAACGTAGTTAATACACACACAAAAACAATATAGGAATGTTTTTGATAGCTGAATAATTAAACATTGTTTGTAGGTACCTAACAATTCACACATGCCTGGTTTTTGGGTTATGCTTATTCATTCCATGGTGCTATTTGTTAATCTGTCACCAGTCTTGCCAAAGGGCACCGTGTTATAGTAGTACCCAACTGATACGGCTTACCGATGTACCTGCGCAGAAGATGAATTTTCAAAGCGCGGGAAATGCTATTGACCAATCGGCACGCTCCACGCACCGCGCTTTTTTTTCCTGTACCGCTATTGGTCGGCAGCTGCCGCCATGTTAGCGCGCGCCGCGTGGCATGCACGTGACTTGCGAGTGAGACGGAACTAACAGCAGCAGTGTATTATGAACCTTATAGTAGTGATCTAAGGTTGATTGTAAGTTTGTTTTCTTTCGTTAATCTTCGGGGCCATACTTTCTTTTCTGTGCGAACGAAGATTCACGACGCGCCTTATTAGTTGGGTACCACTATACCTAGTTATTGGGTTGAGGTGGTTAGATAAGCTGCCGCTCCATACATGTACTCGGCTTGTGTTATGTTACACTGGAAGCTGACCACAATACGGTTAAGAAAAGGCTAGGCAGATTAATTTTGGTACTTTTTATTCGATATCTTGACAATTTGCATCTTGAAAAACTCAGGATAATAGACTGTATCGAATACTTATTAAGATTATCCTAACGTCCTCAATCATCCTCATCATTAGCCTGTCCACTGCTGGACATAGGCCTCCCCAAGCGTCGCCACAACGACCGGTCCTGCGCGTCTCGCATCCATCGGCTACCCGCGACCTTCACCAGGTCATCGGTCCACCTTGTGGGAGGCCTTCCAACGTTGCATCTTCCGGTACGCGTTCGCCACTCCAGAACGACCTCAATAACCAGGCATAATTCACACATCTTTTGTCACAAAACATGTAATACATAACGGTTATGTAGCCAAAGATACTATGTACAGATACATTTGTGACTGATATTTCTACAAGGACAAATTACCTAGCGAGACTTCATAAGATATCGATATCCACTACATCAGTGAAGTTTCTCTAGATAATTTATTTCAACCTTGTATAGTTTTTAACTAGATAAAAGACAAGGCGGTGTACTCATTTCTCTTGCCCTTAATTCGTAATAGTTCGGTATATTAACTTAATTTGTTATTTAAGTTTAATTATTATGACAATTCTTCTGTAAAATTAATTTAAACCTGACATGCTAACACGAGTCTTTTTTAAGTCTCCAAAAGTGTAGTTAATATCCTACAAACCAAGAACCGATCTGATTGATTAATGTTCGGTTTCTGAGGTTTTATCGGTCGTTTATTTGTTCGTTAATGCTATTTGCCATAACGCCATTGGTTAATTAGTGGATAACGGATAAACGACGGATAAAGTACCTCAGAAACCGGGCTTCAGAGAAACAGTAAAACGGCTGTCTTTCAACCTTTTACATTCCTATAGGAATGTATGAAAAGTAACTGTTCCATAAATTGAAACCAAAATAATATTAATTCCTGTTAAACAAATATCTACTTTATCTCGGTGTGGATTAAGTTGATTTCACAATGACTACTATTCAAACAGTAAAAAAAGTATAACTAAAAAAAAAATCTCGAAAATATAATTGTCAACGCAGGATACCTAGAGACTTATTTTCGCGAAAAAAGAATTGGAAATTGTAAGTAGGTACTCAAAAAGTATTTGCTATTTGGCTATGAAGGTAATAAAACTAAGTAATAATAAAATATGACTTCCTAACTGCTTTAAAATGACACTTTTGGAGAACAGTAAAATATTTTGTAAATAACAGAACTAGATTTTACTTTTTAATGGGACCATTTTTATTGTATGTTTTTTATTTATAAGATTGCAGCCCAGTACTTTAATAGAAATGTATTTTGTAAGCATAGTTTGGTGTTGGCATTTGAAAATGTAAAATAATATGATATTACAAGTCATCGTTAAGTGGAAACTTGTAATAATAATGAAATATTTGTAAATCTATTGTTATTGCTTTTCAGCACGGCAATAGCGATCATTGACCCTCCATAATTTTTTGTCATTTTTTTATTAAAAAGGAAAATAAAGACAAAAAAAAAGATCATGATAAATATCGAATCACATCGAATAGGGAGCGTGCAGAAACTATAGGTGGCAGTACAGAAATGTCACTGTCAAGTATGTTTCAAGTATAAAATTCGAAATAGCTACGCTAGATGGCACAGTCTACTTCGTGCACGTTCCCCTAAACTAAGCGTGCTGGAACCGCAGGTGGCAGCACAGGAGCGTCCATGTCAAGTATTCTGACCCTTAAAGTTTCGAATATACGACACCAGATGGCATAGTCATCGCCGTGCACGGTCTCTATATCCTAAAAAAAAATTAATAAAGAGGAACGATTCATAGTTGTTCGAGTGCCTCAAAAAAATGTTAGGAGAAGGGTAATGACCTCTATTGCCAAGCTAAAACGAAACAACTATAACACAAGAAGACGAACTTAGTAAGGAAATTATTCTATCTCTCTCTGTAAAATGTATTCAGATGATTCGAATTTAAAATTCAATCCAGTTTCTGTCGTCCATTCCTAATTGATAGAAAAGTAATGTACCAACATTACTTTGGTAAAATGGTACTTTAGATGTAATGGCTGTCACACAGCGTTAAATAAACATGATATAGGTTAAACCACCCAATCGGTGGCATTTTAAGAGTGAGCTTCGTGTCAGTTTGAAATTAAATTACCATAAAATCTCATTTACAAGAGCTAATAGACAAAACATGTGACAGTATCAAATAAATTACTTTAATCTTTGGTTTTATAACCGTTTTCATGTGATTGGAACAATTTAAATAACCATTTTGAACTTTAATTCTGAAGACTATGGCAATCTTATTATTGGCATAGAAATTCTCAATATTGGAGTTACCTATCTCTTATTGGTTTCGTTTCATTTCGTTTCTTCATTGTTTACTACGTCTAAATTAATAAAAAAAAAAACATTATTTGCACTCAATATTACATTATAGGCAGTACTGACAATAATTTATAATAAGCTTTAGCCATTGGCACTAATGCCAATGAAGGGATTTTGATGAAATTATTGTTCCACATGTTGGCACATGTAATAAAAAGGTGATAAAGATATTCAAGAAATAATATTTGAATCTACTGCCTAGAGGTGTAATTAAGTATGTCAAATTATTTCTAAAGTGTCAATTAGCCGAATAGCTGCGATACACTATGTTTAATAAAGCTCTCACCTTAAGAAAAAAAAATCAAAATTACACCAAATCACGAGCACAAAATGTCAGCTGTTTCTCATTTACCATATTGGGTATCGGACCAGTTTTGTCTATTTTTAACTGAAAAATTATACTATTTTGCTTTTTAATGCATACTGATCTTGAATATTTGGTTTCCTTGTTTCTTCGAACTAAACTCTGTGATTGGAGGAGTGCCAACGATTGAGTGTTTTACCCTATGTCATTTATGATTAAAATTTAGGGATTTACCTAATATTATTATTTTTAAACCAAAATGTACTGGAGAGACTGCAGCCAAATATGACTTGAAGTTAGCATCGATTCTAGCTGAGAAAGCTCTGCAGTCCACATAAGCGACATTAGGGCAGAATGTAGCCAATGAGTTGCTCAGTGAGCAAAGTCATCGGCTGACTTTTTGCTTTTAAAGCGTAATGGATATGCAGAGTAAATTAATACCAATAGCTGCTAACTTGAAGACATATTAGGCTGCATCTTTATGACACAGTGGTCGCGTCGTGTGCATCACATTTGCTAACAAGCGAGAATAAACCTTATGGATAAGACTTAGGACTTTGCTATGGCATTATGCAGATTTCAGACCCAAGTCTAATGAAGTAAGCTTTATTTTCCTTGGTAGCAAAAACCATTTGGACTCAACACAATTTGCTAACAATCTAAAATAATCCTTATAGACTTACAATTTAGTTATGGCAATATGCAGATTCCAGACGTGTAAATAAGGTTTATATTTCCTTGACAGCAAATGATTTAACACAAGTGACAAATGAAACCCTACCCTCGAGGTATTAAATCAGTGATATTATTTATTTTGAAGTGAAACCACTAATGGATGTCATTCGTCAAATGTGCATCAAACTTTTTATACTTTTATATGAAACCGAAATAAAATATAAATTGACAAGTACATAATCGTTTTATTTATACTTTTCTTTAGAGCAATATAATTATACAATGCGGCAGTATCATTTACATACTATCATCAGCAAGTTGTGCATCCTATACTAGAAATTTTTAGGTAGTTAAATAAAGGTCGAAAGCAATCCTGATGTTTCTTTTTAATATTTTTTATTTAAAAACTCAGTTTCAAAATAAAATTCAAATAAAAACCAATGTAAATACAACAATAACGATTACTTAATTAATTGAATCATAAGGGCACCTTCATATTTGTCGCAAAGTGCCGCGCGGCTGCCGCGCGGCACTTTGCGACAAATTCGAAGGCGCCCTTAGTGTAAGCAGTAGTTTATTTGTTTATTGTGTGTGTAAAAAGTCACATCAAGATTGTTAACCTTTATGTAAAACAATTTTTCTAGTACCTATAGTGGTAAACCGGAATCCCTTTTTAGAGATTATAGAACAAAGTAAAATTATACTATTTTACTTTTAAGTCTGATATCAAAGACAGTAAGCAATGCGAGCAGTGCTTGTGATTTTTCTGTATCATCATCTTCCTGCCCTCGTCCCATGTTACTTGGGGTCGGCGCAACACGTGATTTTTCTGTATATGAGGCCTTTTTACAGTACTGGAACAGGTTGGCTATGAAGTTAAATCTAACCATAAATACTGATTAGTAGATTATTATAATTCATATTTTTTACATAAAACCTGGACTCTTTAAGTTGATTGGGTTTCTGCTACTTAAATTCGAATGAAGAATCTCTTTCTTTAAAACATTACAAGTTATAAATTGAGAATAAGCTTAACTGCAATTGAAATAAAGTTCGAAATACATTGTCATAGAGGTTTAAGCTTGAACTGAAATTATAATTCGTTTTGTAATAAGACGGAGTACACTGAGCGTGGATTTATCACCAGATAAAGTGAATTGAGAAACTATTTCACATTAACAGACTAATAATAAAATCTATCTAGCTGCTATGTGAATAAAGACTAAATTCGCACATCTTTGTACCAAAGGTACGAATTAGGCAGTTTGAAAATATCCCTACTTACTACATATTGCTTTTTACTTATCATCATCTCATGAAATAAACATGTAAAGCCAGTTTCAAAACGAGAGCTAAACTTAGCTCGCATAGCTGAGATATTCTACCCATACTAATATTATAAAATAAAACTAGCTCACCCGCGCAACTTCGTCTGCGTCACATTTTTCATAAATGCTTCGCACCTATTGGTCTTAGCGTGATGTTATACATAGCCTTTCTCGATAAATGGGCTATCCAACACTAAAACATTTTTTCAATTCGACTGATATTTCCTGAGATTACCGAGTTCTAATATTATTACAGACTATAGATAATAGTATTGATGTGAAAGTAACTGTCTGTCTGTTTGTCATGTGTAAAAGGATACGGATCAAACTTGGCTCACGGGTAGAGTATTTAGGTACTGGAATAGGTATTTTTTTTAAATTATATTTACGGGAGTAAATTTCTTCAGGATATTTTTTTAGGGTTCCATACCCAAAGGTAACCAACGGAACCCTATTACTAAGCCTCCGCTGTTCATCCGTCTGTCTGTCAGCGGGCTGTTTCTCAAGAACTGTAATAGGTATATAGTTGAAATTGTCACAGATTGTGCGTATCTTTTGCCGCTACAAATAATAAAAAATAAGGTTTATGGTACAGAACCTTTCGTGTGCGAGTTCGACTCGCACTTGGCAGGTTTTTACTTTCACGCGAGCGAAGCCGCTGAGAGGAGCTAGTTTACTATAAAGTGCAATTTGAATATAAACAGAATGCCCACACGTTAATTAACGGTCTACCTAAGGAACTCTTCTTTAGTTTTAAACAAACGACCACCAACCAAGGAGCTGACAGAAGCTATATTCGTGACTCTCTAAGGAGCATTTGACAACAGAATACAACATTGCTTTACTAGTAAGTATGAAAGAGACATGAAAATAAATGTCTTTTGCACTTAGTGGTAAAGCGATCTTCTGTCCTTCTCTACTCAGCTGACAAATCCAGACTTCTTACATTTTCACGAACTTAAGTACCGTAAAACGGGTTGAATAGAAACATAACTTTGAAGGGGATTTCCACTTTCTTTAAATTCTGCTTGCGGCATTTTAGGACTCCAGTTTTTAAATCAATATTAGTTTTAAAAGATTGATATTTTTTTTAGAAACCAATATTGTGGCATTCATGTGAAAATGCTAGTCAAAGTTTTGTTTCTATTCACCCCTGCGTTTCTATTCACCCCGTTTTACCGATATATAGTTTCTTATACTTATTTGCGCACCAGAACCTATGACAACTAAGCTGGGTAATATGACAAAATAACCTCAGCCATATAAGCTAAGATAAACTAAGTTTAACTAACTCTGGATCTACAACTGGGTTGAAGGAATAAACTATATCTATCTCTTTCCCGCTCCCTTGTCGCGTCGCTTCTTCACATGTTTCTTAGTTTTAGTTTTCCTTCTCTCTGCTTTCTCTTCCTTAACAGCCTTCTTTCTTAATCTTTTACTGTTAGGTGACTCGTCTCTGGGTCGGGCGCTGTTCTTGAACTGCTTTGATGAGTCTGAAAAACATTTTTAAGTATTTGTAAGTATAAGTTACGCCGAGGAATCAGAATGCGATGCCATATATATTCTGTGAAACTTGTCAAAATTTAGAGAAATTGAGAGGTTTTGTCAGAAATGGGCAAATAATAGTTTGATCAGGACCGCTGTACCGCGCCTTAGGTATGTGCGCGGCGAGACGGCGGGGCAGTGCAGGCCCATCACTCTATCAGTCCGCCGGCAACGTGAGCCGTGGTAGGTAGTGTTTTGTTACTGGAAAGTCTATAATAGTAATATTTTCTAATAAATATATGAAGCTATATCTCTATGTTATAAAATATTGTAAACTGTTATCGTTAAATTAGTAGATCTCATGTAAATCCATGCTCTTTCCTGTCATCATCCTGACTCATCGCACCTTCCTAATGCACGGTACAGCGGTCCTGGTGAAACTATGGAATTCGAAAAATATGGAGTTTAAAAAAAGTTCATGGCTGCCTACTAAACAAGGATATATTTTAATTGTTGTCGGATGTCCAATTTCGGTACTATAATCAATCAATGCCTCTTTTCGTTGTAATTTTATAACTCAAGAACGGGCTCACCTATACAAACCAAATGTTTAGGCTTTTACTAGATGGACTTAGACTATTTAGTAGATGGTTTATGTGAAGTTTGTGGTAGGGTAGGGTAGGTACGGTAGGGTAGGTAGTGTAGGGTAGGTAAGGTAGGGTAGGGTAGGGTAGGTAGGATAGGGTAAGTAGGGTAGGTAGGATAGGGTAAGTAGGTAGGGTAGGTAGGGTAAGTAGGTAGGGTAGCCAGTTGACGGGAGCGAAGCCGCGCGGGTCAGCTAGTAAATTATAAATAGCGCAAAATAATCTCTGGGTTGACATGTCAAATCTAGTTTTGCTTAGGTGCACTCTGAGTGACAATTTGATTCCAGTTTCAGACGCTCCTGTAATTTTTATTTGCAAAATAAACTACTTATTAACTGTACCTAACAAAAAAAAAATTGTTCTTTTTTTAATATCTTCATCAGCAACAAAGTTAAAAGTTAAATAATGATATTGATATATTTTGTTTGCTTTCCCATAAATTTTGAGTCCATTTCAATGTTAGTATTTTATTAGCTAGTTAGATTATGAACATATTTTTAATTAATTAATATTCCCTACTACTAGCATGCTGATTGATATTAAAATTAGAACTACATAATACCATCATCATCACCTGTCCCTTCTGAGTCACTATCGGAGCCACTCGCAGAGATATCTTCTTCCTGGAGTATTTCAGGCTTATCAGCCGCAGTCAGGTCCTCATTGAAACCAGCTATCTTTTTGTAAGCTAAGTCTTCTGTATCACCCTTCTTGGCTTTGGTGATGTCTCTCTCATAGTTTATTACCTGAAGTGTGAGTGTAAATATATTTTAAAGGGATTTAATGTGAAGAAGAAATACTGTACTACTAATAGACAAGATCAAAATAACTTGTACAACCATCCCTTACATAAATAAGCTACTAAACAGATATTCAATTTCTTCTAAATAATAATAAATAATTATTATTTTGCACTTTTGTTTTAATGAAAGTTGTAAGATTTAACTTGTGCTCATGTATTTCACATTAACGGAACTGTTGTGATGTTATGACATAATAGCAATACCATTATTTTGAAATAATAAGCAATCTTTTATACTAGAAGCAAACTAAACGAGGCTTTAGAAAAAGGGTATATCAGGGGGTTCTAGGGCTAAAAAGTACATCTATCAAAAAGCACTGATAGGAAAAAAAATTGGACAAGAAACTCCATAGTTACTTTATAATAAAAAAGTAAAATTTCATAGGGAACTTTTTCAACTTATCTTACCTCAGTGAGCCTTTTTGGAATGTAAATATTCTTGAAAGCTTCCTCTTCAATTTGTTCCTGAGCGGTCATTTCATCAAAGTTCCTAGAAGCAGCCTTTTCTGATAACTTTTCAAGACATTCCTCTAAATTACTTTCATTAATAGTAGAATCAGTAATAAAATCAAACAATTCTTTTACAGTTAACGTGGCTACTCCTTTTTTCCTGAAGAAGTCTGAAATATTAGTGCAATCTTTACGTAGGAACTCAAAAGCGTGCGGATGGTCATGTTCAACAGACTGAGACACATCAATGATAACTATATTCCCTTGATGGTATAAAAGATTGAATTCCGATAAGTCAGCATGTACTAATTTGCAAATGTTGAACATTTTCCACATCATCATGACAATGTCTCTGTATATTGATCGAGCTGTTGACTGTGATATTTCAACATCCTTGAGTTTCGGTGACGGCCAACCATCTTCACCCATAAAAGACATGACTAACACATGACTACGTAGAATTACTGGTTCCGGTACTCTTAATTGAGCATTGTGCATTCGTACAAGGTTTCTCATTTCTTTTTCAGCCCATGTGCGCACCATTTTACGAGGATTAGACTTGCAGTAACCATTTCTGAATCTATATTCTCCAGATACATATTTGTCTCTGTCTTTGAAAACTAAAATAGATGTTTTGAAGATTTTAACCGCATAGTCTTTTCCATCTTTTGACGTTGCATGGTAGACATTAGCTTCTTTTCCTGTAGAGATGCAGCCGTTGATTTCATTGATGATACCTCTGTTTAGAAGTTTGAATAGGATCATTTTTGTGCGAGGGTCCATGACCTGCTCAGCAGTAGCTCTGTCATGTTTATCTTTGATTCTTATCCTTTCACTGTCTTGTTTTCTGTCATTAATATCCATAAATTTCTCAGTTTTTCTCGACATTGGCTCATATTTGTCAACATTTATTTTGTGCACATACTTCTTGAACAACTTTTCGGTCGGCTGAAAGGTGCTGACTTTACTTGACGGTGTTTGCGAGTTGACGTTGGTTTTCTTTTTGTTCTGACCCGGGTCATCCGAGTCGTGAAAGTACTCGTCGGAATTGAAGTCGTCATCATCCTCCTCATCACTGCTTAAGGTTTTAATCAGTGGAACATCTGAAAACTGTACCAAATAAACGTATATAAATGCTGCCCGAGGCCCAGATTTATAAGTTTAGTTTGTTAAAATATGGTTGTTTGCTTGTTGCACAATATGATACAATGTTGGAAAGCGACTTACCCGAACCGTTTTAACCTTCACACTTATGTCTTCTTCATAATCACTAAACTGGCCCTCCGCCATTTCGTTATGATTTTTGTAGAAATAGTAAGCTTACGAGTAAAAACTAATTTAATAGCTTTTGTTGCGTTTAAATTATACAATTAGTTACAACCTCAACCCATGCGGATTTGAGATTTTGTTGTTGTAATTTTGACACTGACTGTACTGACACTGACAATGACAGTGACTTTTCATTTTTTTTTTTGCATGGCAGTACTAAAGATATGGAATAAAGACAACTGACTGTTTCACGCACCAACAAAACGCAGGCTCTTATGTAAAAACTACCCTTGGTTTTGAATATAGATATTATATAAATCAAATTGTAGTCTAAGTAGGAGGGCTTAAGGATAATTTTACTTCTTCGTTTGCTGGTACCACAATGGTGACCACAGCGTCTTTGATGAAAGTTCTAAAGCCGTTTTGGTTACAAGTTTTGGGGTACAAAGAGCAGGACTCATCAATCATCAGGTTGAGCATAGTTTACGACTCAGTTCGACATTTTGTTGACTCACGTCCTCGCTAACCTCGCAAGGCCCGCACCGGTTGACACTCGTTTAGAGGTGACACCCGACCGTTCGTTGACTGGTTTTTGTCATTATCGGGTGGCACCTCTCAACGTTTGACGCAATGAAACCTGTCGGAAGTGGGGTGCAAAAATTTTTGAGCTCACTTCGCTTGCTCTTGCATTTTGCACTCTCTAGCTTCCTGAGGTTTTCTGTATAAATCAACAACAAACCTAAATTTCAGTATGAATAATAAAACCCTCAAAATACAATAAAACCCTTTTGGGATGAGGTGCAAAAATTTCTTTAGTTTTTCAGGTGTTCTGCATTTAGGGGTAACACTCGTTCATTGACTTTTTGTCACGGTCGGGTGTCACCCCTTAAAGGTGCGGTGCGGTCCCTTAGCGGTGAAAAAAAATTCTCTTACATTCTGTACTCTCTAAATGACTATGTTAATGTATGAAAAGATCAAAAGAAAATAAAACCTTTCCGAGTTGGGATGCATGAATTTTCGAGCTCGCTTCGCTCGCTTCTTTGTTCAGCCCTCTCTCAGTTTATGAGCTTTTTTGTATCAGTTCATTTAGTTACTTCTATTTAAGTATGATATGAATGATCAAAAGTAAATAAAACCTTTCCGGGTTCCATGAATTTTCGAGCTCACTTCGCTCGCTCTTGTGTTCTGCTCTCTCTCAATGGGGGCTGCCGTTTTTGTACTGACCAGTTGGCGCTACTGTCGAGTATGGTTCTAAATCATGGCATTAAAGTTATTATTACGCGCATGTGAAAAAAGTTAGAAGGAAAATAATGTATGATGCCGTAAATGTGCGATTAATTAATACAACATAAATAGTGTCGCAGTGTTACGTGGACTCATCACAATAGAAAAAAGAGATACTATACATATATCCAACAAAAAAAGTAAGTTCAGTGTTGTGTTCGGTAGAAACGTAACTTATCTGCTACAGTCAGGCTGTTTTAGTAAAATATTCACAAACATTAAAACAAATAAGTAAATAAACTCGATTCAAAAGCCAACCAACAGTGAAATTTGACATTACGAAGACCTCACGCAGCACGCTACACTAGCGCCTCTAGCGGTGAATTCAAACGTGATAGCCCTCATTGATGAGCATCAGTCCATTAAGTTATTATTCGAGGTGGGGTGTCGAAAATGCTCTTGTGTTCTGCTCTCTCTCTCAGTTAGTGAGATTTCTTGCATCATTCCATAAAGTTACTTCTATTTAAGTATGAATGATCAAAAGACAATAAAACCTTTTCGAGGTGCGACGCAAAAATTTTTCTCGCTCGCTCTTATGTTCTGCTCTCTTTTAGTTCTAAAGCTTATATGTGTATACTTGCATTACTCAACAATGTTGATTTTACATAATGATGAAAACAAAATCAAAATAACATTTATTTTCGAGATTTTGTTTGTAAGTATGATGTAAGAACATTCCTGAAAATAAATACCTGCACCGCAAATGGTACACCTTCCACCCTTCCGAAAAATGGCTTGCGATAATCGTCACAAAAACATTATTTGGGGGGTGACACCACATTAACCGCTCCGGGTGTCACCCATGCTAGCTACGCTACTGCACAGATCATTGGCGTATCTAGGGCTTTTCTCCAAGGGGGTCTGGCGTCTGGCCCCCAACCTGAGATGCGACGCCCAATAAGAGCAATGATTTTTCTTACAGCTATATGTAGCTGTAAGAAAAATCGTTGCTCGTTGAAAAGTTGGCAAAATACAAGAAAAAAAAAAACTGGCTATTGTATGCAAAAAAGCCAGTTTTTTTTTGTTGTATTTTGCCAACTTAGTACATCGGTCTTGTAACCTACGTACGTAATGTTACATACGTTTATAATGCAAATATAAATGTCCCCTATAAAACAATAGAATATTAGAATATAATATGGCTTTTCAGTCATATAATATTTATAAGCCATATAGTAAAAAATGTATAGGTTGGTAGGTTTTTAAAATAACTTTAATTTCGGAAGTCGATGTTTTTGGTATTTTTTCGTTTTTTGACACCGACTTCCGAAATTAAAGTTATTTTATACGTTTTAGTGTTTTGTTTTTGGAAGTCGGTTGTATTTTTTTTATTATTCCCTTTTTGTTGTACCTGCGTACCCATTCACAGCGTACCTACCGGTGTGATGTTATGTTAGGAACTGGTCAAAACAGACATGCGATATCAGCAATCCCGAATTGAAAGGGGTCCAGTCCGGGAAAATACTCTTCCAAACAAAAAAAGAATAATCCAAATCGGTTGACAATTGGCGAAAATAACGCTGAACAAACATTTTCCATGGGACCTCATCATCAGATCCTAAGTTATACCTTCAATCATCATCTCACCAACATGAGATGATGATTACCAGGCACAAATATCTGTATTGCGTTAGAAAGTTTATGAAAAACGTTGTATGTGCCTATAAAATTTGAGGGTTTCCCTCGATTTTCATGGGATTCCATCATCAGATTCTGACTTGGTCACAATGGGACCATCTCAGGAGTATAGGTTTTCGAAAAAAAAAATAATTAAAAAATCGGTACATAATTGGCGGACAAATCGGTGAACATAGGCACATAAAAAAATACATACAACCGAACATAGAACCTCCTCCTTTTTGAAGAAGTCGGCTTAAAACTGAAGAAAATTAAAGCGGACTGGAGGGGAAGAAAGGACGAGGCTATGATACCATCAAATTCGTTTTCCTCAGTAGCGAGTAGGTACATCATGGGCGGATATGAAAGAAAACGATGTTGAGGGTTCCGTAGAATTATTTTTACCAAACTTTAACAATGACACATTTGATGAAGATTTTTCGGAAGATTACTAAAGTGAAAGCGATAATGAATAATTAGACGAGAATGACAGTGACATAAAAAGAAACATGGAAGAAGATGATTTCGGAAATAAATTATATTGCTACACGGGCTCCGGGAGTGTAGGTAACATTACGGATGGTGCTTTGAGTAAACTTTTAAAATTGTGAATGAAACAGTGTGCCTTCATTACTTACCTATAACAGAGATGCACGCACACTTCTTGAAAGTAACGAAATTACATTAAAAATGGACAATTGTGAGTAGTGGCACAATTACTTCTACCATTATCGCATAGTATTTAAATTATAATTCTGTAAAGTTAAGGCAAATAAACGCATTTTTCATTGAAATAGCTTTAACTTTCAATTATCTTACACTTGTGGGTTAAACTGTAAAGCAGTGGCGTAGCTATACCTTAAGGGGCCCTGCATCAAACGTTTTTTGGGGGCCCCTTTTTACCCGAGTGCGAAAATGCTCAAAAGGGCACTTTGCAGGTTGTTTCTTTTTTTCAAATTGGCACTACTCGCACAAAACTTTCGCTCATATCATCATTACTCATCCATTATAGGCGATTTATTACTAAGCATGATTTGAGGTTGCAGAGAGTATTTTATTCTTGCTACCATACATCTATATCCATATAGTATAGTATATCTATACCATATAGTATAAGTGGTCCGGGGGGCCTCGTATAATTGATACGGCAAATACGGCGGTAGCTACGCCCCTGCTGTAAAGCTACAACGTTAGATACAGTGGCGTAGCTAGTCTCAAAGGGCTGCATCAAACTTTTTTGGGGGGTCTGTACCTACTGTCTTGGTAGGCCACGAAGCGCCAGCGCGGTGGGACTAAACAAACAGCTGCGTCGACACGTCGAGGCCCTTGTAGCCCGGGGGCCCCGTATCTTTGAAGTAGTGATACAGCGGTGGCTACGCCCCTGGTTAGATACGTAGGTTCCTACTTGGGGTTTGCATAATCCTTGGGGGAATACAGGAACGGCGCATGTAGACAGGGGCGAGTTGATTGAGTAATGAGCCCATTCAATGTCAATTGGAAAAATTGCGCCGTTTGTTTTATAAATATTTGAGTTAGGTACCTGATTAATTGATCAATCCCCTGTACCTACTCTTTAACTACCGGGACTGTTTTGATCCTGTACTTGACTTTGTTATCTACATTGACACGTTTTGGTTTAGTTGTAGTGAGACATTAAACTTTTGCACATTTTCATAGGTTACTTACATGGGAGACGGATAATACACTCTCAATTTCCCAAAGGAACATTAGTCTTTTTTTTAACTAAAAACTAAAAAATATTTTTATATATAAATAATATTTATATATAAAAATATTTTAGTAAATATAAATATTAACTAAAATATTTTTATACATCTGTTCTACGAGATAGTCGATGGGGTCGAAAGGTTTTGGAGTGGCGACCGCGTACCGGAAGACGAAGCATTGGAAGGCCTCCGACAAGGTGGACCGACGACCTGGTGAATTTCGCGGGAAGCCGATGGATGTGAGACGGACAGGACCGGTTGTTGTAGCGACAAGTGGGATCAAATAAAATCAAACGTAATATGTGTTTGCGGCATGGATTTATGAAGTAATTCTTCTGTACGTATTGTCTGGATGTGCAAGTGTGTTTTCGTTGTCACTCCTTCGTGCTTGGCACCCGAACCGGACCGCCTCCAGCTACCTCCCGTTACGCCGCCACTGATATGAAGAAGTTACACACTTGTCTATCTCAGGAAATTACCCAGTAGGTAGGTAGGTACTTATTAGTAGCCTGAACGGTAAACCCAAGGTACTTGCCGGGTTGGTAGGAATTATAGATTTTTTTTCTCACTCTATTCCATGAGTTTTTTACCAAGCTCAAGTAAAAGGACATCATTAATTTTGGGCTTGATTATGAAAGGGGCTGTCAAACAAAAAAATCATAGTCGGACGTCATGACCGAGGCAGCCCTAAAAACGCTGTCGTGACTGATGATGATTGGGACTTGTTGCAGACGGACTAGCCGGAGAAGTCAGTAGATAGAGTCAGCTGGAAGAATATGGGGAGGCCTTTTGCCCAAATGTGGGGCAGCAAAGGTTTTTTTTTTAAATTGATAGGCACACGTTTCACCACTACCAAACTAAAACACTGGCAAAAAAAACTCTGGCAGGGAATTCCACTCTTTAGCTGTACGCACAATGAATGTGTTCCCAAAGCGTTTTGTGCGTGTAGATAGGTACCTAACTAAAAAAAAATCGGAAAGCGTACTGAACTGATTGCGTCATTTTCTGCGCTGGTAAGTATACGAATAAGAAAAATGCCATCTTCAGTATGTTTGAGCAATAAAGTCGATGAACAAGAAAAATAGTAATTTAATTCCGGTAATAGCTTCATAGCCAGTAGTAGTCACAGTTATCGTGTGTGTCAAATAAGTATGAAAAAGTAATTTATTTGTACATCTGTAATTTGCTGGAAATTACCCTACAGTGGGCTCAATAGTAAAAAAAACCAGCCAAGAGTTTTACAATTGGCATTAGGTACATAATTATAATTCACTAGTATGCCGTTAAAGGTACGTGAAGAGTGGCGACGGATTGTCAAGCATGCTACTCAATCTTAAAGACGACCACGACCACTCTGTCAAGAGTAAAACGATGCAGAAGAAATATGCCGTTAAAATCGAGCAAGGGGAAGACCCCTTTAATTTGTATTTTTTTTTGTTATAGCGGTAACAGAAATACACACTGTGAAAAAACTGGCCAAGTGCGAGTCGGACTCGCGTGCAAAGGGTTCCGAACGAATCTAATTTTTTTAACATGTTATTTTTACACTACAGACTTCTAATAGGTTTTCCTGTAATCTTTTATCTCCATTTTTTTCAAAATTTTAGGCTCAGTAGTTTCGGAGATAAGGGGGGGGAACGGTCATTTTTCGTCTAATTTCTTGAATAACTTCAATACCATTTATATTAAAATTATGAAAAAATATAATTAAAACCCTCACAGTAAGCCCTTTCATTTGATATGTCACACGATATTGTTTAAAAAACTTTTTTTTTAATTTTCTAGTTTGACCCCCAAAAGTTACCCCCATACTAAAAATTTAATGATTTACGTAACGCGTCCGTGTTTGGGTCACAGAAGTCCATATGTATACCAAATTTCAACAGAATCGGTCCAGTGGATCCGGAGAAAACTGGCTGTGACAGACGGACAGACAGACAGACACCCGAGTGATCCGATAAGGGTTCCTTTTTTTCGGAACCCTAAAAATTAAA
The DNA here is from genome assembly GCA_947578705.1 of Lacanobia wlatinum. NCBI lineage: Eukaryota > Metazoa > Arthropoda > Insecta > Lepidoptera > Noctuidae > Lacanobia > Lacanobia wlatinum. The sequence continues at coordinate 18,069,039 of OX388039.1, forward strand.
AAGTCTACATCTTACGGACGGACAGATAGACGGACGGACAGCGGAGGCTTATTAATAGGGTCTCATTGGTTACCCTCCAGGTACGGAACCCAAAAACTGAAGAGAAAAACGTATTCATGCGGAAAATAACTTTTTTTTTTGGTTTGGCCGGCAATTTTATATTTAGCCCAAAAATGCATGGACGATGAATGATGTCCTTTAGAGAAGATTTGTTTGTTCGCACTCATAGAACTAATAACTGGGTAACCCACTTACCAAGGAGTCTCATGATCTATTGTATGCCTACAAACATATTGACTTTTTGTTGATAAGAATGATAATAAAAAGTAACTGTTTAATGTGTAACAGAATAAACACAATACTTCTTACGGGGTGTCCTCATGAACAACTTTCACAATGGGACAACACTGAAGTTATCATCATTATCATCATATCAGCCGAAAGACGTCCACTGCTGGACATAGGCCTCCCCCAAGCGTCGTCACAACGACGGGTCCTACACTGAAATCACGACGTAAAATCGACTCATACATTTCTGTGTGCATAACTCGACAAAATGTAGGAACTGATCAGCTAGTCTATTCTGTAAATAAATATTTCGATATCGAGCTTCACCTGAGTGATAAAACTCACAAAGTGAGCTGTATTGCAAACAACATAAATGTCTTAATTTAAAACTCACTTCGGATTCCGCTGTCGAGATACGAAAATGTTGTTACAGAATAGCACTACAGCTGATTTTTTTTCGCGAAATAGGATTAGTCCCATAGTAAAAGTTGATCAGAATGATGAGTCCCTACAATGACTCCTTTAAAGGTATTGCGTTTATTCCGTGACACGTTATATAAGACTGATATTCATTTATACATACTTACCAAGTGCAAACTGCACTCGGTTGAAAAATGATGTCATGAGTTTCCGCACGCGCGTCAAACGCATTCTGAAAACTGATATCCTTTGTAAGACCCTGGGTTTACCTAGGGTTTTTAGCTATAGGTAAATTAATTAAGAACTAGTAATACTAACATTGCACATAAGAAAAGTATGTAACTAACTCACAAGCAATATATGGATGGACAAGTGATGAACTGAAATAAAGATATCATCCTCATCATATCAGTCGAAAGACGTCCACTGCTGGACATAGGCCTCCTCCAAGCGTCGCCACAACGACCGGTCCTGTGCGTCTCGCATCCATCGGCTACCCGCGACCTTCACCAGGTCATCGGTCCACCTTGTGGGAGGCCGCGCCAACGTTACGTCTTCCAGTACGCGGTCGCCACTCCAGGAATTTTCGGCCCCATCGACCATCTGTTCTGCGAGCAATGTGCCCTGCCCAAAGATATAATTAATATTATATAATTAACATTTCTGTTCAAGCTGTATTTTTAAGACTTAGGCTGGTTTTCCACCAGAGGTGTGCGAGGATGCGTAACGAGGGACGTGTTTGTTAAGAACCAAAATAATCGTTTCATTTACATAGCCTCGCTCAGCGCAAGAGATTCTGCTGGCGGCGATACTTTGTATGTAAAAAATCATAATTCGAGGTTTGGCTCTCGACTGTTTTCTCCTTGAACCGATATAAGAGATATTTCACAAACTGAATAAGAAGGATGTATCCTGTGTCTCTGGGTTTTCCTTTTTTGATTAATATTTGCCAAATTTGTACACTAGGGCTCTGTTGACAGTGATTTATCAGACAATTTTGAGCATTTTGTGAGAGTTCTAGTGCTTATACGGTTAATAAATCATCAAAAAGGAAACATAGGGACACAGTATATATCCTTCTTATTCAGTTTGTGAAATATCTCATAAATCGGTCCAATATTGGAGGAGGAAACAGTCGAGAGCCAAACCTCGAATTACGACTTTTTACATATAAAGTCTCGCCGCCAGCATTTCCTCTTAACAAACAAATCCCTCGCTACGCATCTTCGCACATCTCTGATGGAAACGCAGCCTTAGGCTTAGGTTAAGGTATATATTTCCCGTCCGTGCTATGGTCGACGGCGAGGAGTCCTGGGACGCGGTGGTCTCCTTCTGCGAAACAGTTATCGAACAGAAGGAGGCTGCGGAAAGGGAGAGGGAGATCTCGACCTCTCTCCCGGCCCGCAGCAGGCGCACCGGGCGTCGGAGGAGGGCATACGCTGCCCTCTTACGGCCCCCCTAACTGGGTCCATGGGCGACGGACTTGGGGATGTCCGTCGTCCCCCATTCATCCGGACCCGAGGTGGCGGCGCGTGGTGTTCCCGTGCGCCCCTGTTTGACGTCGCGGGGCGAGTTAAACACCTCACTTCCCCCGCTGACCCGAGGTGGCCCGCAGAGGCGGGCCGGCACCAGCCGGGGATTACGGAAGTCGCATAAGTTCCCACGATCCCCGGCGTAGATGAGAGATAGAACACCGGGGTGGTTTTAGTCAGTAAGAGTCTGACAGACCCCTCTGCCCGCCCCAGGGTGGAGGACATCAATGAGGATTTCCTCCCGTTAAATAAAAAGGTATTTATTTCCCATTAATTTTCTTTGATTTTCATAGATTCAGTAATCTATGAAACCCGTCAAAGTGTGAGTCGAACTCGTATGTTACGAAGAATTCTGTTCTATTCTTAGTGGGTGGTTCACCGAGACCTACCTCATTAAATAGTACTCGTATTAAATATCGAGATATAGAGCCATTTTGACATTGACATCCTATAAAATAAATACCTACTGTCAGTAAAAATACCAGTTAAATGAAAAAAGTCAGGCCACGCGCATTCTAGAATTCCGTAGTTGCACGTCACAATTAGCGACTTCTCCAAGTACATTTTATAGGCTGGTCGACTATTAATACTTAGCTGTGAAAGTTTTCCTTCAACCACCAACCAACCATCATTTTTTTCACGTCTCCAAAAAACAACCGTTTAGCTGGCAGAGCAGGACACAGTTGACGCTAACATTTGTTAGCATTTTAACATTTCGCAAACAGATCCTTCGATGGGAAAATAGTTTACGCACACCCGCAATGTTTTTAAACGCCCTATCCAACGACACCCCACACCATGGGATAGACGATAAAAAAAAATCCTCGACACTTTCCGCGTAGAAAAGAAAAAACATTCAAGATTTTATGTTACCACTTTGTCGTCGTGATTATATGTAGTTATACCCATACCGAATTCCAACTTTCTAGTGCTAAGCATCTCTGAGCTAAACCGCGGACAGACAGACAGACAGCCGGACATGGCGAAACTATAAGGGTTCCTTGTTGACTACGGAACCCTAAAAAGCTTTTGATACATAATGTACTCTTTGAAGCGACTTGGAGGGGAAGTACGACTGGTCAGGAAATAATGACTTGCATTTCGATTCTTTTATTAAAAACGGCGAAATATTTGTGAGTCACAATAAATATTCCATCACTGCATTTAATAAGGAAAGTACCTGCGCACAATCTGTCTAATACCGTTTCCTCGTAATTAACGAACAGTAAGTATGGGAAACCCACCGTTTTGTAACTACTAAGAAAAAGACATCTTTTAAATTCCATGGAATTGTTATTTTAATGGCCTGAAGCGATGTTAAAATGTTTATAGTGTCGTTTTGAAAATGAGAACAAATTGCTAGGTCTAGGTTGAGGGGTATCGATAATAAGATTAGTCTATTAAACATTTTTATTATTTATTTTCTTCGGTTTATTTGAATCTTGAATCTTCCATCGCTTGTTTTGCTATCAATTTTATTTGTATTAAGGTGCATGTGTGAACCATTGTTGCGATTGTGCTAAGTACATACTCAACCTAGTTTTTAGAGGAGTACTTTTCTTTCTAGCATTTTTAGCGCTGATGTCTGGTGTAGTTATTTTACTACTGAATTTATAGTTATTTAAGTCATATCAGAGGTCCGAATGTTGTACAGAATAAAATATAAGTAGCTTTAAAGTATACTTACTCAGAAATCATCAGAATCAGTTCACCTCATCATCATATCAGCCTGTAGACGTCCACTGCTGGACATAGGCCTCCCCAAGTGTCGCCACAACAACCGGTCCTGTGCGTCTCGTAGCCATCGGCCACCCGCGACCCTCACCAGGTCATCGATACACCTCGTGGGAGGCCTTCCAACGCTGCGTCTTCCGCCACTTCAGTTTGGCGATCCTTCAGGCTATGTCGGTAACCTTGGCTCCCTTGCAGCAGCATTATCATTCCTGATTCGATCACGCAAGGAAACTTCAGGCATCACCCTCTCCATTGCCCTTTGGATGCCTTTAAACCTTCTGATGTGTTCACCCTTCACCATTTATGAGTTAAAAGTGATTTACTACAGCAACATTCACATAACATACACAACCAGCTATAGCTATTTTGTCGAGGGGGCATGAAATTGGAAGTTTAAGTAAAGTTATGTTATATGATATTGAACTAAATGAAATGAAATTATAGGGAATTGAATTGAATTGAATTAGAATTATTAATTAATTAAGACAAAATTGAATTAAACTGAATTGAATTATAGGATTGAATAAGATAGAATTGAATGATTTTAAATTGTAACTGAATTAATAATTCAGAATTGAATTATACTAAATGTAATTAAATTGAATTTATTTATGTTGTATTAAGCTATCATAGAGATATTTAATCTGTGACAGACAAAATTGAATGAATTTAAATTGAATTGTTTGTATTATTTGAAGCTATCACAGATCTTTCATCTGTGAACTCATACCACAGTCCTTCACTTCTTTTATTGTTTTGTGAACACGCGGACACTGGTGTGGGTTACATGTTTGTGATTTTAATTTTAAGGATTTCTTGTTTATTTGTAGCATGTAACTGTTTTTTGTCCCCAGTAAATAAAATAAAATAAAACCAAATTTCTCATATTTGGAATTCCCCATCTTCCTTCCTCATGCGTCAGAACATAACTATCATAATGATCAGGATAACTATCAGTGCTCACTCCACATTCTCAGTCTTTATACTGGTCTTTACCTCCTGATAACTGTCATAGAAAAACCTAATAGCAAGGCACCATTACGTCAAGGTTTTGTTCAAAGCAAGATTTGCTTTTATATCACAAACTAGCTGAGCCGCGCAACTTCGTCTGTGTCACATTTTTCATTACCTAATGCTCCTTTGGTCGTAGCGTGATGTTATATAGCCTTATATAGTCTTCCTTGATAAATGGGCTATCCAACACTAAGATTTACCACACCACTTAAAAGTGAATGAAAAATAAAAAGAACTTAAAAAAAACTTGAAAAAAAATATAACCGACTTCCAAGCAAAACACTACAAAGTATAAAATAACCTTAATTTTGGAAGTCGGTGTTAAAAAACAAAGAAACAAAACCAAAAACACCGACTTCCGAAATTTGGAAGTCGGTTATATTTTTTTGTAAAAAGTTCTTTTTATTTTTAAAGTTAAAAAGATTTTTTGGCTAATTGATTGTGACAAACTACAAAAAACCTTACACAAATCGTATTACAAGTGTAGGCATTCGTGACTTGGATCTTAGACAGCTTGGCTCCATATAACGACTAACATTATATGAGTAACGTTAGACTAAGACGGGCAGAACTAGGAATGCCGTCTAGATGGTTATGCCTTTTGAGTAGTATTTCCTCTTTGGCTCATTTGTTTATACTTCGTTTTTCTCAACTTTTATTTCTACAGAGTGCCTATCACGAATTTTTGGATGTATAGTAACGTTACAGTGTCGGTAACGTAAGTGAATTATGAATATAAAAAAAAACCCCATAGTGTTTAAGTTTAATTTTATGCGACATACACAATTTGTATCATTAAAAAATATGAATATTGAATCCAATTTAAATAAAAATTATGTGCGAAACGAGTATCCTAGTTATGGTAAAATTTTACGTTACGTTACGATACGTCAAAACATGTGTGCTAGGCCCTCAGGTTTTGTTTAAGAATACATAGAAAAAATATTAAGACAGACCTACAGCAGACTACATAGAAAGGATAATTATATTTAAAAAAAAAAATGAGACTGCGTATAAAAGATTCTCCATTAGTGTTTCATGTTAATAATAATAATGGTTTTCAGACTAAGATAGACAAAGGGCTAAACGCTATTAGAACTAAAATTTAGCTTGTTGGAAAGAGGTGACAAGATAAAAACTACTAGAATAATCTTTTTTAAACAAACTTGTAACTAACCGTGCTGAAATCGTACCTATCAGTGCATACACAAAGATCCCAAATACTATGGTACTATCTAGTTCGGGTTGTAGTATTGCTACGATCACCTTGCAGCTGCATCATCAGAACAGCGCCATAATAACATATTGTTGCATTGTCTTGAAAGTTCTATAACTATCCCTAGTTTAAACTAAAACGATTGTAAGGAAGTGCTTGAAACATAGGTGAAATGCAAAATTTTTAACCGGACACTTACGAAGCAAGTAAATAAACAATAAAAAGCTAGTAAAATGCCGATAAACTCAACACTCGAGAGAGCCGCTCTACGCTTCAGATGACACAAATTATATAAAAACTAGCTGACCCGCGCAACTTCGTCTGCGTCACAATTTTCATCTATAATATAACTCCTACCCTACTCCTACCCTACTCCGACCCTACTCCTACCCTACTCCTACCCTACTCCTACCCTACTCCTACCCTACTCCTACCCTACTCCTACCGCCTATTTTTTTTATTATGAAAAATAGATGTTGGCCGATTCTCATACCTACCGAATACACACACAAAATTTCATCAAAATCGGTCAAGCCGTTTCGGAGGAGTATGGCAACGAAAACTGTGACACGAGAATTTTATATATTAGATATGACCATAAACATCGAAAACTAAAACAATAGAAACATAATAACTTAAAACCTTTTTACTGCAATTTGTTCGCAGTTGATTAGCCATGTAATAAAGGTCGCTGTCGACCTCCATATTACTAATTAGCGTAGAGATACAAAAAGTAATTGTCAAGGCAAATATAAAAGGAAATGTAAAAATTAAGGAATCGAATTTGTTCGAAAACTCGTTGTTGTACTTATATGGTCTAATGTATCTCTCGCTTCCTACATTTGGGAGGTTGAAGTACGTTAACACGGTGTAGTTAATTATAATAAAACTCTTTATTATCAGGCTCTTTTGGCTCATAGATATATATACTTTACAAAATATCATAAATATTATAATACAGTTTGAGTTAGTATACAGAAACTTAAGCCTATGTTAGTAAAAACTACAAGCAAATAACAACACCACAATAACAAGCAACTTCAAAACTTTAATGACAATTGTTAATTGTAGGTTTGTAAGTCTACGCGGAATTTTCAAACAATTTGGAAATCTTCAATATATCATCATGTACTATCATCGAAAAAGATGAAAAACAAAACTCAAATTAAGAAACACGAAAATATTTTCATCAAGACTATGTCGAGACGACCTGGACTCCTTCTCAAAGGACTGGCCCAAAATTGCAGAAGACTGGAGAAAGTGGAAGGAGGGAAGGGAGTCCTTTGCCCTACAGGCTTAAATACTACAGGCAGAATTAATAATTAATCGTCAAAGTCAAAACATGACTTAATAAACCTGTTATATGTCAAATTGTATGGATCTACACCATAATCAAGATAGCGAGCTTAGAGTTACATTTCAAAATTTACGTCTTCTGCTAGCTCCAATTTTGTACGATGTTGTTATGGGAGCTATCAATCTGGAACTGGCGACAATGTGAGCATCTATGACTGAGAAACAGATCAAGATTGCTAATATTTCGTGTGCAAATGTTTCTCTTCATTTTTGGCATGTAACAAAGATTCTATCTTTTTTTCTATGCACCGAGAGCTGTATTAATTATTCAACAAAAACGGTACGAAATTGATCTAGGATATAAATTAGACCGTAATTTGATCAGTAATTAATTATCTTTAATTTACGGTTTACCTACCGTTCACTTTAACTGTTAGTTAAAGGTATATTATTTTTAGCGGTACTGATATAGCCTTGAAGCCTGGAGTATTGGCTAAACAAATAAATTATTGTATTTCAGGTTAGGTACAGGCATTTCTACAGGAAGTTTTTAAAATAAACGAATTTGTGACACCAAAACATTGGCAAAACATTTTGACAATGTTTTGCCTTACTGGTCTATCGTTGCAATAAATAAATTCGGCGAAAATCAATACTCCGGCTCCTATGATGCTTGCATACTTTTAACCTCATGTTTTATTTTTTTTAAATTAATTACTACCTTAACACAATGGAAGAAAGCATTGTATGATGAAGCACGTGCTTCAGGTAACGTGACATAGGCGACTAGTTTCGAATTGACCACAGTGATTGAATTCGATTATGTGTCACATTCTACTAGAGAATATAAGCGTGGAACTGATAATGCTACTGCTTCATGTAAGTCATTAATTACCCACGAGTATACAGAACAAGTTATTTAGTTGTAATATAAATTTGATCTGAAGGGTTTTAAGAAAGAACTTCTTCTTAAAATTTACATTAACAAGCAATTGATCAAAATGCATCAGTTGTCACGCTTTGATAAAGTTTGCGACTTGGAAAATAACATATTTGATTATGTTTTACTGGAGTAACCTTACGAAGTGAATTGACGTCGCGCAGTAGTATTTAAGAAGGCTACGCAATGATTGACGAGTCAAACCATCGGTTCAGAGGCTTGCGGCCGGCTGCAGACGCCTTTCACAATACAGTGCAGTTCGAAAACTTTATTTTCTTTGAATAAAACTTAGTGTTGAGTGAAAGAAGATAAAGAGAAAATGCCTGCTGATTCAGATCTTATTGTACCCGATGGAGAGGATCGAGGTGTGGTCAAGGATAACTACAAGCCGCTTGCAGAGAGATCGAAACATGAAGATTTCATCAGGCGAGCAGTGGATCTGTTGGTTGAACGAGTTGTTTTCGCAAGGGCTTCAAGGACCTCAAAGGTTGTGGAATGGGCTAGTCCTGAGGACGTCAAGAAAGCGATAGATTTGAAGCCGAGAGATTCGCCAGTTACTCATGATCAACTCCTGGGACTTATGGCTGATGTGAGTTTTACATATTTTTTAAGGAGATAGCTTAAGGAAAATATGTTAAATATTTATCTGTGAGAGTATTTTGATTGGGAAAAATTTTGGCAACTGTCCTCTGCTGGGCAAAGTAGTGGCACATCCACACTTGCTTTAGAGTTATTTGTATTTTGCCTTCTCTAACTAATCCATTATAAGACGAACAAATATATTAATACTACTTAGCTACAATACAAATGAAATTATTAGCTATATCTTGAACTAGAAATGGAACTTCATTCTTGGATTGTTGATGATTGATTTTTAACTACACATAGTAGAGTCGTTAGCTGTAACCTAGTTCTTTTTTCCAGGTTGCTCGCTACTCTGTCAACACATCGCATCCCTATTTCGTCAATCAATTATTTTCTACAGTCGATCCTTACGGTTTGATTGGACAATGGCTGACCGATGCCTTGAACCCAAGCGTTTATACCTTTGAAGTGGCTCCAGTGTTCACTTTGATGGAAGAAGAGGTTCTTCGTGAAATGAGGGGTATTGTCGGATGGCCAGAGGGTGATGGCGATGGCATATTTTGTCCCGGAGGATCCATGGCTAATGGTTATGCCATCAGCTGTGCTCGGCACTACTACTATCCAGAGATTAAGGTTAGTTGTTTTTATTTAATTTTCTTTTACACGTAGTGTTTGATGATCATAAAATAAAAATAAATTTATTGTCATCTATACTCAGGACGTTATGGTAAGAATAAAAAAATCAGGACAGCAATACGATATTATTGTTTCTCTAAAAGAAATAAGTATATTAAAATTGAAAACGAAAACAACCTTTCAAATATTGTGTAATACTCATTTTTTTATGTAGTAGGTACCTGTCAATGTCAATGAACTGCAAAACATTAGCCTTTAGCACGACCTTACAACTTTCATTCAACAAATCGATCTACTCTGCTCACCTGTTCAATGCATGATAATTAGCATCCAGTATTTACAACAGGTCGTTACATAGATTACTTTATCTCGTTTTGTACTCGTTCATTATATACATTGCTAGTTTTGCAGGAAGCATACCGTTCAGTGGTTACCTTAACCCCGTTATACCGATCATTATGATCGCGTGCCGTGGTTTGTGTAAACCTTGGTATTTTGTTATATTATAAAAAAATCTTAGTGTTTGTGATTTGGTCTATGAATAGTTTTACGTCAAAATGGGATATTTTGCCATCAATGACAGATTTTAATAGTTTTAGGGCTACATAATTCTCTGGTACTTGTGTCTCGATGTACAAGTTGCAATTTTAGCCATTTTACAACGGCAGCCCACTTCATCTATCCAATGACTACTACACATTCATTAAAAAAAAACATATTTATGAACAACATTATTAACGGGGTGTTTCATAATTCTAATGCATTATTTATGTTTACTATACTGTTATCTTATTTTTTTTTTAATAATAGCACCTAGTGGTAGTTTATGTCGGGTACATTAAGTGGGCCGCCTTTGTAAGACTATTAAAATAGTACCGTGTATAAAGTAAGAAAATCTTTATTATTTTATCGGAAAAGCTTGTCAATATTTGAATTAGTAATCGTTATGTCCTGGTTTGTCTTGTCAATTGAGAGATCTGTCAATATAAATTGATTACTGGGTCAAGAGATATATCATCGTTTTGCTCTATTATAGTGTTCGTTTCAGTTAACTCTAATCTGTCGTCTGAGTTAGCAGATTTTGATAACTTCCTTGATTTGTTTCTATTATTAGAGCTATTAAACCAACATACAATGGATGTTGTTTAATTAAAGTTGATTGAATAATAGCTTTGCATGATGGACGTTCTGATCGTATGACTCGAACATCATTTTGAGATAGAGAAGCTTGTATCTTATGGGGATTTCATCCTAAGGATGAAATATTAACATTTGAAGGTCCTACTTACTATTTTGACTGTTACTAAATTAGTATCAAATCCAAAACTATTTTGTTTTCAGTATTCTGTAATTGTGGATGCTTATCATTTGTTATAAAAATTACAAGGGCGAATGTTATAAAAATTAAAACGAAGTTAATAAAATGTAATTAACGATGTTTTAAACAAAGTTTTTTTGTAAATAAAACGACTAATAATAATTATGTTTCGATGCTAGATTTTTATTACGACATTGACAGTGACCTTGACCTAAAATTAGGCAAATAAATAGTGTTGCCTAGTCACGATCGTGAACTTCTAAGAAAGTATTGTATAAAATTAGCGTCTTAACGATTACCATGAGTCGTATTATACTGCATAGCATAGCATAGTCGGCCTTATAATGTTCCCACTGTTGGGACTCCGGTCTCCTCTCTAGGAGAGGGAATGGGCCGTAATCCACCACGCGGGCCCAATGCGGGTTGGTGTATGTCACATGTCTTCGAATTTTTGGTTCTAGGACATGCCGGTTTCCTCACGATGTTTTCCTTCACCGTTTGAGGGCAGTGGCAGTTTGTGGGCAGTATTATACTGATTCTAGTTCAAAAAACCGGCCAAGTTCGAGTCGGATTCTTACATGAAGGGTTCCGTACCCTACCCCGAAAAAGAAATCGTTTCTTGTATGGGAGCCCCCTTTCATCATCATCATATCAGCCGAAAGACGTCCACTGCTGGACATAGGCCTCCCCCAAGCGTCGCCACAACGACCGGGAGTCCCATTTTATTATTTGTTATTATTGCAGCAATAGAAATACACACTGTGAAAATTTCAACCGTCTAACTATTACAGTTCATGAGTTAATGAAGTTAAATTTGATTCTTTAAGTGATTCAGATAGTTATAATAACTAAGGACATAAACTTGCCAAAACTGTAGGACCACTTGTTAGTTTAATTGACTATAGTCAATCTTTTACGTGACTACTTTGCCCATAGCAAAAGCATTGTTGTACAAATGCGCATAGGTCACTGCTAAACCTCCCGTTTTATTTATCGATTTCATTGACTGATTCGATAGTTCACATTCATTGACTTCTATTACGTTGGTAGTTGTTTTTTTTGTTGGCCTGTAGTGTCCCACTTTTGGGCAAAGACTTCCCCCATATCCTTCTAAACACTCTTCTCTTGCGCTGCCTCGAACCAGCCCTCGTGGTGCGCATTTAGGTCATCCCGCCAGCGCTTTCTGGGCAGGCCTCGGCGACACCATCCATCCCCTGGCACCCATTACGTCAATATTTTTGCCTAGTAGTTTTACAATGTAAATTTTGTTTTTTTTTTACTATATAGGCATACGTTTGACCACAATCTCACCTGATGGTAAGCGATGATGCGGTCGAAGATGGAGCACGTTTGCCTAGAAGCATCCATCACTCTTGTCTTAAAGACTCCCAGGTTGTAGCTATCTGGAAACACAGACTCTGGCAGGGATTTAATTTAATTAATTAATTTTTTATGTTTCATGATTTTAGTTTTGAAAGTGCTAACAGACGTCTGAAAACTTACCCTATACGACTTAATTTACCGTCAAAAGATCATATTAAAGACTAGTCTTCTGAAGTATGTTAATTAACATCCCTACATTGTTTGATATACCTAATAGTATTAGATCTAAGTTTTGGGACTTGCAGAGAATTTGTGGAATTAGGTTGCGAAGGTCAAATTCCTCAGATTCCCAATTAATTGGCTAGGTAGAAGGTATGTTATGTTATGGGGATGGTCGCTACTTGTGAAGTTAAATTCTAAATATTCATTGGTCTGGTAGGATTCATCATTATCATAGGTCTGACTGAGGATAATGATAGTTAGTTTCTGATGTTTCACAAGTGCCCATTTTTTAATTTTCTTGACGTCAAAAGCTGTTTTTGGTAAAAGAAACAAGGAATAAGAGGTCCAATTTTCAGTGTGTGAAGTGTGACGAAAATGTGCAGACAACTTATATTCTACTAATTTTCACACAACGTTCGCATTCTCATGTTAGGGGTAATCTGTCAAAAAAAAAAAACAATTTTTCGTACATTTTTGACAGATTGCGAATGCGAACGAAGTAGTATTTAAGATATCCGCACATTTCCGATACTTATGCAACCTATAATTTTATTAAATATCAGTACAAGTCCTTGCTTTTTTTATTATTGTATTCAATTAGTAACTTCCGCTTTGCTAATACATGCGTTTACGCATATCAACGTAAGGATTTTATAAAATTCTTCGCGAAGGGTATCCGTATTCTTTGAGGTCATATCCAAGTTTGTGCAATTACTATCGGACAAAAGTAATTGTAGGTGTTGCAAACATTTTGCAGTGCTGATTTTGTTGTTAGATAAAATAATATTATTTACTTGGTGCAATTTAATTAAACGAGTTGCTAAGAGATACGGTAAAACCTATTTTCACTGCGCCCAGCGCAATTTGATTTAGTCCAGACGATCAAATAAAAAATATGACTTGGCTTATGAATATTGAGAGACACACTGACAGATCCACAATTTATGAAACCTTTTAGTTGAAACCATATTCATAAATTGCCCTTATTTAAACCCCGAACAAAAAAGAGGAGGGTGTTTCTGATGAGAAGGCCTTCAAATAAAATATTGTTTGCCACGATTTGAGAACATTTCACTACCCTCCCAGATTAAAATTTCCCAAAAAAAAAACGGGATATGCTCGTACGAAGTCGCGGGCAAATGCTAGTATTCACTTAAATAGGTGTCATCAAATAAAATTATGAAACATAATTAATTTAAACTTAATGTTCAGTTTTGATCTAGTAGGTACTTAAGTTAATTATTAAACTATTCCAGACGAGATAGCAAACTAATCTAATCTGTCAGTTTTAATTATTCTGACATTGTATGATTGTTCAGAAACAAAACTTATTATTAGTTCAGTAGCATCAGTATCTTCAACTACAACAGAATTATTTAATTTATGAAATCTTTGTTTCATCTTCGTCTTTTGCAACCAAAGATTATTTGGAACAACAGGCGCCAATTAAAACTAAATGATTTATTTTTCTTTTATATCTAAATGTAACAAAAAATCGAATATTGTGAGTTTAAAGACGCTTACGATAGAATTTAATATGCAGTAACTGAGTAGTCCGTAGTTTTAAACACTGACAGTGAAAGTGTAATATAGTACTTACTTTACCGCACTCTCCCTTATGTGGAGCATGCGGTAAAGTAGGTACTTAGGTGAGATAGCAAGTCGTCCCACCCTAATTCCTCAAGTAAATTTATTCCATATTGCACACTGTCTAACCTAAGCACTATTTACAAACTTCACAACACCTTATTGCTTGCAGACCAAAGGCGTCTACGCAGTACCAAAGCTGGTCCTCTTCACGTCAGAACTGGCCCATTACTCCACTAAAAAGCTGGCTACATTCATGGGCATCGGCGGAGACAACGTCATCCTTGTCAAAACCGACCAGAGAGGAAAGATCATCATGGAAGATTTGAAGGCCAAGATAGTTCATGCTATAGAAAATGGTGCAACTCCTTTCATGGTGACCGCCACTGCTGGTACTACTGTGTATGGTGCTTTCGATCCCTTGTTGGAAATATCTGCGGTGTGCAAGAAGTACAACCTGTGGATGCATGTTGATGCAGCGTGGGGGGGAGGTGCCTTGGTGTCCAAGAAGCATAGGCATCTTCTGAATGGAATTGAACTGTGAGTATATTGATTTCAAAATTGATAGGTCTTAAATTAGATAGCAGGTGACACTAAATAAATTAGAAGTTGAAGTGAGTCACTTAGTTAAAGCAAAAAAAAATATCTCAGAAATATAGCTTTACGTAATTAAATAAGTTTCTGTTCTAATCAATAAAGCCAACACACAGGACTAAACGGAATATTATCCTTTCCAATTCACACCAATCAATATTTCATTTCATTAAAAAACAAAACAAAACAAAACGTTACCTAACATTTTCTACATTTTCGCAGGGCGGACTCGGTGACGTGGAACCCTCACAAGCTCTTAGCGGCGCCGCAACAGTGCTCCACCTTCCTAATTAGACACAAGAACATCCTCAAAGACTGCCATTCATCCAACGCCAAGTACCTCTTCCAGAAGGACAAATTCTATGACACCAGTTACGACACCGGAGACAAACATATACAATGCGGCCGTAGAGCTGATGTACTCAAGTTTTGGTTCATGTGGAAGGCTAAAGGCTCCGAAGGATTTGAAAAACATGTTGACACGGTCTTCGATAACGCCGCCTTCTTCACCGAACACATCCGTCACCGGGAAGGCTTCCAACTTGTCCTAGATAAGCCCGAGTGCACCAATATCATGTTCTGGTACATACCTCGCTGCCTCCGCGGTCGCGAGAACGAGCTAGACTACAAAGAAAGGTTGCACAAGGTCGCTCCGAAACTTAAAGAGCGAATGATAAAGGAAGGAACCATGATGGTGACCTACCAGCCGCAAGGCGACCTCGTTAACTTCTTCCGTATTGTTTTCCAAAGCTCCGCTCTAGACCACAAGGATATGGTCTACTTTGCGAACGAGTTTGAAAGACTCGGTAAAGACATGATTGTTTAAATATTGTAATCAATATTTAATTAACACTTAGTGTTAAACTGTACAAATGTCAGTTGTCCTGTGATTATGTTTAATGTTTAAAGAATTATAAAGTTTGATTAATTACGCACATGTTACGAATTTAGAGAAATTCTCGTGATTATTGTATGTATGTGTACTGTTAATAAATTATTTAAAGTTATGAGATGTTTATTTTTTGCTTTATTCGTTATGCGATTTTCAGCGATGCCTCATAAATAATGGTTGCAATAAAAACACACGGAGCTCTGTAGGCATTATCATTACGATGATTTGTGGTTGCATTGCGAGATATATGAACCTTGGATTCTTTATCATTTCACTTAAAATGAAATGTGTTTTCAGTTACGTATTGGACTGTTTTTCTTTGAAACAAATTTTATTTTTGGTAGTTTAAAAAATTACATTTAAATGACTATAAGTGTTTTATTTTATACTAGCTTCTGCCAGCGGCTTCGCCCGTGTAGTCCCTAGGGAAAATATTCCCGGGATAAAAAGTAGCCTATGTCCTTTATGAGGCTCTACACTATATGTGTACCAAATTTCATTTAAATCGGTTCAGCAGTTTTGGCGTAAAAGCGCGACAGACAGACAGACAGACAGAGTTACTTTCGCATTTATAATATTAGTAAGGACTAGCTTCTGCCTAGGGCACATATTCCGGGGATGAAAATTATATTATATTATATTAGCCTATGTGCTATTCCAGACTATAATCTATCTATCTTCTAAATTTCATTCAGATCCGTTCAGCCGTTATAGCGTGATTGAGTAACAAACATCCATCCATCCATCCAAACTTTCGCATTTATAATATTAGTTAGATTAGATTAGTTAGATTGATCGTGCGATCGATGGCCCTGTATGGGGCCCCGATCTGGGCGGCTGATCTGACGGCCAGCACCATCACTGTTTTGTGGAAACCGCAGAGGGTGATGGCCGTCAGAGTCATCAGGGGTTATCGCACGATCTCCTATGAGGCGGCTTGCGCACTGGCCGGATCTCCGCCCTGGGACCTGGAGGCGAAAGTCCTCGCGTCACTGCATCGGTGGCGTGAGGACGCGCGGGCACGTGGCGAGCGACTGATGCAGCGACACATCGAGCTGCGTCGGTCGCAGCTGCGCGAGGTCCTGGTGGCGGAATGGCGGGACAGGCTCTCACGCCCTTCCGCCGGCCTCGTCACTATCGAGGCAATCCGGCCAGTGCTCGACCGGTGGCTCGGGAGAAGGCACGGCTCTCTGTCATTTCGTGTGACGCAGGTCCTCTCGGGGCATGGCTGCTTCGGGAGGTTCCTGTGTCGCATAGGCAGGGAGCCGGACGCTCGGTGTCACCACTGCGTCGACTGTCGGGAGGACACGGCGCGGCATACGCTGGCAGAGTGTGCCGCTTGGGAGGAGCCGCGCCGTGCCCTCACCTCTGTGGTAGGCAGTGACCTCTCGCTGCCGGCCGTAGTCCGTGCTATGGTCGACGGCGAGGAGTCCTGGGACGCGGTGGTCTCCTTCTGCGAAACAGTTATCGCGCAGAAGGAGGCTGCGGAAAGGGAGAGGGAGATCTCGACCTCCGTCCCGGCCCGCAGCAGACGCACCGGGCGTCGGAGGATACGCTGCCCTCTTCCGGCCCCCCTAACTGGGTCCAGGGGCGGCGGACTTGGGGACGTCCGTCGCCCCCCATTCATCTGGACCCGAGGTGGCGGCGCGTGGTGTTCCCGTGCGCCCCTCTTTGACGTCGCGGGGGGAGTCAAACACCTCACTCCCCCCGCTGACCCGAGGTGGCCCGCAGAGGCGGGCCGGCACCAGCCGGGGATCACGGAAGTCGCAAGTTCTCGCGATCCCCGGCGTAGTGAGAGATGGAACACCGGGGTGGTTTTAGTCAGTAAGAGTCTGACAGACCCCTCCGCCCGCCCCAGGGCGGAGGACATCCATGAGGATTTCCCCCGTAAAAAAAAAAAAAAAGATTAGTTAGATTAGATTAGATTATAAGTTAGATTAGATTAGAAGTAAGTCAATTTTTTACGCAATGTTAGTATCTTATGAAACAACAGTTTCCACAAATAGTTTCTTTAAACCATCATGGAACATTTATCTCTAAAAGTACTTGACTAATCAAATGGGGCAAAACGTTGATCTTTGAATTCATAATCATAAATTGGAGGTTACACAATTCCAGATAAAATTAATACAGTAATATTCTTTGCTCTCTGCGAACAATAGGAAAACGTATTATGTATCATCCGATTTAATTTACGCAAAATCGTACATAATTGAAAAAATCTTTTGTTACAATTACTTGATTTATATATCATTTAATAAGGATTAAAAGTATCTACCTATTCGAATGATGAAGTTATCTTATCTATATGTATAAATTCGTATGTATCTATATGTTTAAATTGATATATAAATGCTTATAGACTGACACAACCGGTCTGAAACTTCTGGGACTCGGAACATGAATACAAAAAGAATTCTTTTTATTTTTATGAAGAAGATGAGCACTAAGAAAGATTTTTTGGAAATTTAAACTTTGCGGGGAATGAAAAGGGGGCAAATCGATTGTACTAAATCTGCGCAGACAAAGTGACGGGCGTAGTAGCGTAGTCTACACAAATATTATAAAGAGGAAAGATTTCTATTTTTGTATCTTTGTTACTAAACTCAAAAACTACTGGACCGTTTACTAAAATTATTTTACTATTAAAATGCTACATTATCCCTGAGTAACATAGGCTATATTTTATTACTAGAAAAAAAGCATTCCTACGAAAATTGCAATATTATGCCCGCGCGAACGAAGTGCTAGTATTTCAAAATACAGAAACAAATAAAACTATTCGAAGTAAAAGCTAGTAATTTGTAAAATAAGCACGATTTTCTGCTTGCACACCAACCAGTGAATATAACCTAATGTGGCAGTTCTACATACATTGACAGATGGGTCCCTAGGTATTATAGTCGGTCGCAAATTAGCCACAAGCGTATTAATACCCTATTTACATAGATCATTTGTCAACATTTACGATAGTTCACCAAATGATTCGGACCGAATACAGACCCCTGTGGTATCCCTTGAGTCTCGTTAGAGGAAGACCAAATGAAATGAATAATTTTAATAAAACTTGTTGGTCAATTTTTAATTTTTGACCATCAATTGATATTGTTTTTGGTTTCAACACGAATGACAGCAAGTTTAATTTTGTTTTTGATTGTGTATTTAATCAAAAGCCATACCTAAGTAATTATTTTCCCTGTTTTTTTTTGTATTGACAGGCACAGGTTGACCACTATCTCACCTGATGGTAAGCGATGATGAGGTCGAAGAAGGAGCACGTTTGTCTAGAAGAAACCTATTCATTGACTTAAAAGACTCCCAGTTTGTAGTTATCAGGAAACACAGGCTCTGGCAGGGAATTCCACTCGTTAGCTGTACGCACAATGAATGTGTTCCCAAAACGTTTTATGCGTGTGGGTGGAATGTCCACTATGTACCGGTGGCGCATCGCCGTACGTCTTGTGGTCGCTGTTCCTAGGATTATACGTTTTTCTTACTACTATCGAAGGAATATTGATTTAGAGCTAAGTTTCTCACGTCACGTGAGAATGTTGTCAAAGGTGGTGATAGTGAGTGATGAGATACCTATAAGAGTGATTGTAGTCAAATCAAATCTGTTTATTTGTGTACACAGGTCAAAAAGGTTGGAACAATTGTTAGGCAATGGGGTTGAGTGTCCTGCCATATTATGGGCTATATAAATATAAATTTAATGACACTAGTACACTAATAGTCCGTTTATTTATGTCACAATCATTTAATTTACATTACTGGGAGTGGATGGGACAATATTATTGACCAATATTGAACGTAAGCATACATCATCGGGACATATGAAATTACAAAATACAATTATACGAAAGAACATTTGAGACCAAGTAAATAAAATTCACATTTACGCTGAAATGCGCTTTACAGTGGTGGGGCACATAATAAAATGTAAAAGGTCGGTAAAAATAATATGAATTTGTTTTCGTGGTTGACTGGATACGAAAATAGGTCAATTCTTTATACCCAGAAATTCTGTATTATGCCTTTTCGCAGTTAAGATAAAGTTCGATTTTCATTGTCTTGTGGTTACCAGGTTTTTGTTACGGTCTACTTGGTTTAAGGAACTAAGCATGAGGAAGTCTTGCTCCTTCAACCGGTTCTTCTTTGTTTGCAGAACATGATTCAGGCTTATACAACGTGTAACAAAATAAACGCAAAAACACATCTTAATTGGCCATTGTACCCATAATTATGAACAACTTTCACTATGAGACCAACAATGAAATCGCGAAAAAAAATCGACTGCCCCGACATTTATGTGACAAAATGTACTGAACAGCTGATATTTCTTTCGCTATTTCGGGGTTAGCCCCATTGTAAAAGTTGTTCATAATTATGAGTACAATGGCCCCTTAAAATGAATTGCGTTAATTCTTTTACACGTTGTATAGACTTTAAGCTTAACTAGTGGCCGTTAAGGTACAGAGACTAAGCTTTAACGTCCTCCAAGAAGATTCATGACCTTTTTATTGAAGCAAGCAATCGGAGGCCCATAGATAGACATGTTACAAAGACATGCTTACGCGAGAGGCCAATCGATCCATCCATTTGTTACAAGATGAAAATGTGCTAGAGGGAAGAGGCAAACTTGATAGAGGCTTTTATAACTCACGCAAGTGTTACGGTTACCAAAAAGAAAGCAAAAATATTTACGCCGAATATGTTATTTTATTTACAATTTATTATCGATTAGACTAGTTCGTATAAAAATAATGTCATCACTAGCTCAGTTATATAAAAATAATCACAACGCTTACGAAGATCTAGATACTATCAGATCATTAGTTTATCACATCTTCTTCTGGCACTTCCTCAAGAGGTATCTCTTCGCAATTCAACTGAAAAAGACAAAAGGACTAGTTAATATCCTCAATAAGGAAAAATTGCAAGCTGATTGGAACTCCTCAATACGTTAACAGGGAAACTAAGTGTAATTGCTGTTGACGGCTAAAAACTTTAGTGAAGTTGGTCGTAATTAGTACTCATGTTGAAGTATGCTGCAAGAAGTGTTATACAGGTTTAAATTAAATTAGCTAGCAAATCTTCGCACACATGATAGGTACAGGCTTCTCCTAAACACAATAAAATGGATGAGATGAAGACGAAGTCACCAGAGCACCTAAATAATGTAGCATTCTATCAACGACAAAAAAAAAACGATACTAAAAATATCAAAAAGTTCAAAATCATGTAAAAAAAATCATCAAAAATAAAAAATAAAATATACAAAAACAATGTAAATATTGTTTCATTGTGTCTGTGACATTGGCATTGCTACTGAAATTTCGCTTGGTCAATCCCAAATATTATGCACTTGTCACATTCGTTATTGATGTTAGAATGTCACTTTGTATCGAACCAAAGACGTAGCCTTCACATCGCTAGTATCACGAACGAGACGCGCGTTTATCGCTGTGTGTAAACGCTCTATAACGTTCTGATAAATAATGATGATATCAAAATACGCTCAACGTAATAACTTACCAATATTTCATCATTAGGCACTCTAGACAGCAGATCAAGTATTTCATTATTCGGTACTCTATTAGGTCGTAATATTTTTCTCGTGAACTTATGAATTCCTGCAACGATTGATAATAAATGTTACAATGAGAAAACAATCATTTTTCAATGTACAATGTCGTCTACAGAATGGGTTTATTGCAATTGGAAATTCTTTAGGTGATTCTGTATTATGTGGAATTTATAGTTTTTAAATAAAACGTAATTCTTGTATATTTGATACAAATTGAGTTGGACTTACCCCAAATCATGAATATGTATTTCGTGGGAATCATAAACATTACGAATGCTACCACCAGTATGATGAAAATCGCCAGAAGACTGAGGAAAGGTACCGTGAAGTTGAACAGACTGTGAACAAAACAAATAAGAAGTTAAATTCAGCACATGGTCCATATCGTGATGCCGGGCAAAAGGCAATGGAGGATTTAATACTACGTCACTGTTGTATTTAGAGATGTCTCTATGAAGACTGACGAGAAAGTCATGGATACTTTTTTTAAATAAAAATACTTATAGAAACATAAGACAGGCGCACAGTGAAAAGTTTGCAACCGCTGCATGACGGTTATTCTGGTAGGGTAATTATTTATATTTATCATCATATCAGCCGAAAACGACCATCTGTTCTGCAAGCAATGTGCTCTGCCCACTGCCACAAGTTTTGCGATCCTTTGGGCTATGTCGGTAAACTGGGTTCTCTTGCGGATATTATATTTCCTGAATCAATCACGCAAGGAAACTCATCCGAACATTGCCCTCTCCATTGCCTTTTGGGTGACTTTAAGCCTTCTAATGAGGCCCATTTATTTAATAAATGCGGTTAAAAGAAAAACAAAATGAATTTTTCTTTTACCCACTGAACTATTATAAGTAATCAACTCACTTTTTAATACTTTCGCCTAGATTAGCGAATGCTCCAATAAAGTTCTGTACACTTTGCACCATTTCTGTGAAACTGTTTATTTTTTGTCTCAACGACTGGTTTTTCTCTTCCTGTAATTAAAAATGTTACATTTGTTTTATTTTTACGTTCGGTCTTGGAATAAAAATCTGTAGGTTTTTATCATTGGAATAAAGTAAAATAAGGGTTCCATGAAAAGAAAACTGGCGTCACGGTTGACAAGGGAAAATAGAAAAAGAAAACGTGTTGTTCCGATCTCACGTGAAACGGGACAAGGCTGTGGAAATATCAATGCCGTCATAAGAAAAATTAACGAAGTGTTTGTAGGTCGCAACAAAAATAACCCCAACGGCATCTACCCAGCCAGCAGTGAAATACTCATCGCGAAACGAAATCCTGCATCGCGGTATCAGAGTTTCCCGTGCAATTTGAACATGTACAATAGCTCGAATATCAACTATTGGGCAGTTGCCCACCAAACACAACAACCGTCGGGTCGGAGGATCCTCCCTTTTCAATTTTGAGGGCACCACACTTTTTTGAGTATAGAGGGATCCGGTACAGAGAAAAAAAACCGACTATATTGGTGACCCTATAAGGCCATTACCATGATGACTATGAAAATAATAAGTACCTACCTATCCATTTAATTCCACATTCATTATACTGTTGAATATGTCTAAATGTAATGATCTAATGAGTAAAAATAATATCTTACCTTTTCCTTTTTACTATCGTCTTCTATTGGTGGTCCCTTGAACAGATAGTCTTTCCCTGTAATAACAAAAATATCGTGATTTTATGAATTCTATAAGGTAAATACTATTAATTGTCTTATTATCCTTATTCTTACATCGAATGAGGAAGTATTTAGGAGGCCGGTACCAAAAGAACGGTATCAGTATCAGGAGCGGCAGCATCCAAATTTTGAAGAACCAGCAGAATAGCAACCAAATTGTTAAAGATATTATGTTCGCTCTCCTTGACTCCCACTCGAAACATGATCTGGAAAATTAAGAAAATGATATTTAATGTGTGATATTGACATGCAGAAAGAGATTGAGGAGTCTATGAAGTCTGCGGGAATCCATGGGTGCAAAAAGCACATGACTGGTTAATGTCAAGGCTTGGGAGCCTTTGTCTAGAATTTTACGTGTGTTGGCTGAAAATGCTAAGGTCTAAGGATGCTAACAAGTCGCTGAGGCGAATGTGGCGAATTAAAATTAACCCTAAACAAGCCGCAAAAAACAAGCGCACAATGCATAATGGTGCGCTAGTTTCAAACAGTCTCGCATCGCTCGCCATACTGCACTGCTTTGTAAAAACAACTTTAAGCGATCCGTGTAAAGTTGAATTTGCGAAAAAATTGCGCATCACTCGCCAAACTGAACTGCTTTGTAAAAACAACTTTAAGCGATCCGTGTAAGGTTGAATTTGCAAACAAAAATTGTTTATAGTATAACTACACACAACTCACACATGACACTTGATACATGTCAGTTTTTGACGTTAGTTTCGAGTTTTGCATTTGTTCGAGACTGTGCATGTTGGGTTTTTTATTATATATCAATGCCCAATTTCTTTCTTTTTTTTAATTTATTTTATTTTTAATATTATAAATTATTATATTTTAATAAAAAAAATAAAATAAAAGTATATTTAAATTAATTTCATTATGTTGTTTCCAGAAGAAACTCAATGGTAAAGTAGCAAGCTGTTAGCACACTTTTATAATAAAGGCGATAGTTCTAAAGCCCTAATTAGTTGAAACGAGCTGATCAAAGCCAATAAATGGCGCACTTAGTGTGGGAGCAAATTCAACTTGAAAGTGCTAACTTTCAGAGAATTTTCCGACACTTGCTAAATACGAAGTTTTAGTGCAAGAATGTTTCACTTTTGTTCAAGACCTCTTTGGATTTGTTTTATGGTTATAAACTATTAGTCCCATTTTAACATAAACACATAGAGAATATTTACCTACACAATGCGGGCAGAATTCGTAGAAGATGAACTGGGGGGCTAAAAAGGCCACTTTAGCAGAATCAGAAAGCAAATCACGCTACCCGTCACTGTCAAATTTTCCCAATCAACCTTGAACCTAATGCGTTAGCGATAAAGATGAAAATTAAATTTGATAGATTGTTTTTTTATCTATATATGAATCATTTATTCTATCTTTAAAACCCCTAATACAACAAGAAAGAAACTTAAAATAAAACAAAATATATACACTTAAAATAAAAAAAATCCTAACTAAAATAAGGCGTCAAAAAATTCATAGATTGTTGTGTGATTAATTCTCTGATTCTCCTAAAGTGGCGTTTTTAGCCTCCCAGTTCATCTTTTACGAATTCTGCAATGATCATTCTCCGTAGACAAAGTGACACTCATTCAGTAATAACGTTTGTCGAAAAGTCCTAAGGGATTGACTTGTCACCTAGTCAATATTTTATAAAGGTATGGGTACAGGGTGTAGAGTCTCGCAAACCTCCATAGAAAAGGGAGCAAACTAAATGGATGATTAATTATTTATTATTTTCATGGTCATCATGGTAATGGCCTTATAGGGTCACCAGTATAGAGGGATGCGGTATAGAGAGATAAGTCCCGCAAACCTCTATTGAAAAGGGAAGATCCTTCAAACAGACGGTTGTTGTGTCTGGTGGGCAACTGCCTGATAGTTAATGTTCGGACTGTTGTATATTTTCAAATCGCACGTACAACTGTAATACCATGATGCAGGGTTTTGTTAGTAGTTCGCTGCTGGTGGGATAGATGGCGTTGCGGTTATGTTTATGTTACCGTACAAACGCTTTGTTGCTTTTTCTTGTGGCATTTATGGCTTAGTTTACTTTTGAGTCACAGTGGAGCGAGGTAGCGGAGCGGAGAAACGGAGAAATTTTAACCAACGAAATTGCATAACATCTCCGCACCACGTGAGTCACTGACGTTTTGACTGACATGATTGGTAAATATTTAACCGTTTCTCCGCTCCGCTGCCTCGCTCCGCGCAAATGGACAGGCATCCTTATCGCTGACAAAATTGTGAGTTTGTCTAAGCGTCCTTATAAATCAATTATCTTTGTGCGTTTGATTTTAAAATTCTTTGAGTATCGTAAGTACTACGTTATGAAAAATTCGTATAATTTGTCTATTGCAAAAACTAATATATGACTTACTTCATCACTCTAAAGGCGCCCATGGTCCAATTAAACACTACTTTTGCTCTGGCCAGGTTTTTAGAAAATGTGTGTCTGTCTAGTTTTTGTTTTGCCTCTAGATATTTCACTTCTTTTGGGTTGACGGCGCGCACTGACGCTTTTACCTGAAAAGTAAGTAATTTATTTGAATTATTATCATATAAGACTGCCAACTTTACATTATAAAGAGATGAACTTTTTGGTTGTTTGTTTTTGGAGGTAACCTCTGACAATGAGGGCTATCGCGTTTGAATCCACCGCTAGAGGCGCTAGTGTAGCGTGAGGTTTTCAAAAACTAATAAATGTCAAATTTCCCTGTTGATTGGCTATTGACGCGAGTTTATTTACTTATTTGTTTTAATTTATGTAAATATATTTTTTTAAAACAGCCTGACTGTGGCAGATTAAGTTACGGTTCTCCCAACCACTGCATTGAACTTTTTTTGTCGGAGAAATGTAGATGTCCTTCTTTTTTTCCATAATGATGAATCCACGAAACACTGCGAGACTATCTTTGTTGTATTAAATCGCACGTTATCGGCATTATAAATTCTTTTCCTTCTAACTTTGTTCACATGCGCGTAATAACAACTTTAATGCTATGATTAAGAAACCTACTCGACAGTGGCGCCAACTGGTGAGTACAAAAACGGTAAAACACTAGGAAGTGGTGACGGGCTGGGCGATTTGGGGGACTGTCTTCATGTAAATTTTGACGTTCAAAAAGTGCTGATTTTCAGCCTAGTTTGAATAAATGCCTTTTTGATTTTGATTTTGGTAGCCCTCATTCTGATCTGATCATTTAAACATATTTACTCAACTTCAGATTTTTTTGACCATTAGCCTCACGAAAAAAAAAATATTAATAAAAAGACTGCCTAGTTATTAAAAGCAGAGCGTGGAGAAAATGTTTTGAAACATTATTATATTCCCGGTTTTGATATCATTTTTCGTAAAAGCTTATTTATTACAATAATAATAGCACCATCTAAGAAATTAAAGTAATATTGAGAAATTCGTTTCTCGGAAACGCAATTTCTCATTATAACCTGTCATACTATCACGTATCATTTTCCTGCTAGTGTTATTTTCCTCTGTCAAGTAGTGGACAGATAATAAAAGGAAAAATAATACTTCGTTTTTTTCCACTGTTCTAACAAGAAATAACCAAATTATTCATTCGGTAATGCATCATTATCTAGTATTTGGGCTTGGTTTCCTTTCAGTTTGGCTATTTTGTCGATAAGTCGATAATTGTACAAGCATTGGGAAATACTGAGATCCCAAAGTTCAATCAATGGTAAATCTATGGTATAATAATCGTGAGCGCATTCTCCACTGGTCGGTTTGACGACGACAGCTCTGACGCTTCACGTTATTGATTCGTCAGTCAATGCTTATCAACTATTGGGCTTGCAAATTTCGTTTGCCCACCGTACATTGGCGAGTTCACCCCGCTGCATTCATCTGGGCTCTCGACGCATGCCGACTATTATACTATTTCGAATCGAGTTCATTTTTCAAATTTAAGTGAAATTTCTTGAGCTCACTCAAGCGATCTCGTTTAAGACCTAAACCAGTCACACTTCAAAAAATGTTAGTCCAAAATCCCAGTAACTAATTGTGGATAGATAGTGGGATGGAGTAGTGTGAGAATGTACCTACATACTTTGAGCATACGCATTACGCATACTTGCTAACTTGGGGCACACTCTCACATATTAGGTTACTGAAAAATAAGTAATATCTGGGGTTGGGATCTTGCACTATATTTAATGAGCCTAAAAAATCTCATGACGAAGATAGACAACGCCTTTGAAACTGCCAACTTTAGCTGCATTTAAGCTTGGACGATTTAAATAGCTAAATAGGCTATAAAAATCCTCAGATAAAAATTTATAAAAAAATACATGCTTTGGAAATTAAGCGAAATAAAGTTTAAGCTATGAAAATTTCTTGAAACTTCTCTTGTGTAAACAAGAATTACATTACTCGAAAACAACCCGACTTGGTTTCCAAGTTATCAGGTCAAAAACGTTGCTTATTAGCCCTGGAACGTCTTATTTGAAAGAACATATTGAAATCTCAATCACTTTGGATAACCACAATGCCGCATCTGTATGAGAATTGCCGAGAGCCGAAAGGTGTGGTAAACTGTTGGAGAGGTAAGCACTTGTCACAGTGGATGCTTTCTGCGTCCTACGGTTCGGTCAAATCGAACATAGTTCGCATTCTATATTCGACTTGACCGGACCGTAAGGCGCAGAACGCATCCAGTGTGACAAGTCCTGTAGTTCACCATTGGACTGCTAAAGACCGATGATGATACAGAATAATAAAGATCCGAAGCTACACTTACAAGTTTCCATGTGAGGTTCATCTCCAGTAAGATCCGAGGATTATTCCCTTTAGCTCTGTCTCGCAAGCTGGTGTCTTTGAGCGCGTACCATTTCTTCTCACCACTTTTGATCTTCAGCAAAGGTAGTGAGAGACAGCCCACGTCTTCAGACTTTTTCTCGTCGTGGATGGTGATCTCTAGGATTGAAGTTATATCTGTAACTTCACTGTAAATAATATGTATAATAAAAATGAGATTTGAGGAAGACTGGTAGTTGTCAGAATGTTTGACTGGCTCTTAAATGATGTAATTAAACTGATTTCGGGCTTATTTTTTTTTGTCCTGTAATAGAATTTCTCTAAGAGATTCTTCTACCATTTAAAATAATTCAAAGCCATCATCATCTTCCTGCCCTTATCCCTTTTTTCTTCCATTCTGTCCTGTCAGCCATCACGCTATCACTAACTCCCTTTTCTTTCACATCACTCCTCACACAATTCATCCATCATAGCCATCATCGAATCAAATTCCAATGTTACAGGGTTTCGAAGATAGGATTCCCTAAGGCTGCGCTAGACAAAACGAGAAAGCGGCAATATAAAATATGCTTTGAATTATTTTATAATCAATCTGCTTTGGCGTCTATAAATAAACATAGGAGGCACTCACAAAGTAAATATCTTCATCCAATTCGGCTCTTGTGTTTTGAGCTCAGCTTGAGTCTGCAGCCTTTCATTATCCAGCTCAAGAACACAGTGACACTCATTGCCCACTAGTCCTTTAGCACCATACACTATTACTGTGAGGGTGCCAACTTCTCCAGAATCGTCTTTGTAGTTGTACCAGGGCTAAAAATATAAAAAAGATAAAATTAGAAGAGATTCTGAGATTAAATGTTTATTATTATTATTATTATTATTATTGAAGACTCTCTGGACGCCTGAGGAAGGACGTCGTCGTCGAGGTCGACCACGGCGAAGGTAGAGTGATGATCTCATCGTGTTTGCGGGGCAACTTGGCCAGATATCACCCAAGATAAATAGATTTGGAAGGAGAAAGGGGAGGTCCTTGCCCAGCATTGGGAAACAAGTGCAGTATAGCAAAAAAACAATAATCAGAAGGACGTACTGAAGACAGCTATTGTTTTTTGACGTTTTTATCTGAAATGTCTCGATTACTTAAAAGTTAATCTTAACTTAAAAGTTAAACTCGTAAATGAGTTTTCACTATTCATGTGAATTTACAGTAGAAATATCGTTACTTTATTATGTGCGTATCACATACGCAATGTGTAGTAACTTTTGTAGGTAGCATCGTGCTGTGAAAACTTGGTAAAATGTTCACGAGGACTGTGCCGTCGGGTAAAAAGCTTGCCAAATAAGAAGTAGAACCACGCCGAGCTGAATTCTGAGCATATAAATACCAAGTTTATTTGGTCCCTATAATCATAACGACGTCGTTTTGTCTATTTATTGATAAAATATCAATAAACTTACAGATTTCTTTGCGACCGTATCGAGTCTTCTTTGCGTCTCTTGATAGTCGTCAAGGCTGATAAGTGAGAATCCAGTAATAGTTAGCAAAATGAATAGTCTGGTGTTCACTTCACCATCCAACTTGAGTCGCATTTTGTGTGTCTTCTCCTTCTGCATTTCTGATAAATCAATGTTGGTTCTGAAATTGGATGATATTTATTGAGTATTACTTAAGTACTGGCTGATTATTTTTGTGGTGTTTGCAATTATTTGTTTGTAAGTACCATTAATTTTGTCATCGAAATATGTTTGCGCAAAACGGACCTGATTAATACGCTCGTGGAATATTTTATGAATGCTATGAAGTCGTATTTAATTTATACTGTGCCTTGTGACAAATTTGTAATAAAAAAAAATGTGAAGCAATTTACCTGCCAATACAAAAGTCCTTTTCCCATAGTCCAACCTCCACGATATTATCGTCATACAAATTGAAATTGAATAATTCTTGCCATTTCGCTTTCGATGTATTGCTTTTTATTACTTTCGACTTGTATTTCTCCGAGCCCAATCTGGATAAAAATATGTGGGCGTTTAATAAAGACACAGTGTTATAAATCTCGTTGGCATTAATAAAAAAATATGAACGCAGTTTAAGACTGATAATACTGTTAAGCAGGATGTTCAGGCTAGACATATATTATTATAATAGTATGCAATTAAAAGTGAGATCACTTTCGTCATGGATACCAAATCTTTATCTTAATAAACAAACATGACAACATTAATCCAAGTTCACATTCCAGTATCTCACCTAAAACGACAAAACAGTAAGCGGGGCTTTTCGTCCAAAATGTCAGTTTCCAGACCAGTGGCTTCAATTAATGCGATGGACACCGTAGCCACTTTTGTCCTCTTCAATGTTTTCACTTTGTCTTGCTTGGTGTTACTCAAAATAAACTGAAAACAAAGAATTATTTAATGATTTTTAAGCCTACAGCCCTTTTTTAGGTTGCTCAAAGAAATTCCAATAAATTGTGCCAGGCAAAATATTTCAGTAGCGTCAGCAATTTTGTTAACATAAAAAAGATTTCTTTTAATCGTGATTGTGACATTTAGTTGAAATTTAAATAAAAAGGACCTTTTCGACTTTCTCCCGGGATTTTTCTTTTTTCTCGGTCTCTACTTTATCTTTCTCTTTTTGTTTTCGTTTTTCTTTAACTGCTTCTTTAATCCGCGTGCCAATTTTATTACGTATTGAAAAAGTCGGGGGTGGTGTGGGAGCGGGCGTTACGTATTCGTCGCTCTCTTTGGCCACTTCATTTAATCTGAAAATATATTGGGAAAATTCCTCATTATATTGAAATTGGCTTTCGATATAAGAAAAAAAAAAACAAACAAACTTACGATTCGAGACTCAATCTACAGAAGTCGTCGCCAAAAAATCTGTTTGTATCACTGTCATTATCGTGTTCTTTTGTCTCAAACGGAGACGGCGTTATATCAGATTCGGATATACTTGATTCCCTCACAGTAACGTATTGGAAAGACGCATCATTTTTATGAATTTCTTCTTCTATGATACTATATTTAACACTATTTTTTTCAAGAGGTTCGTTGTTCATGTCAATTCTATTAATATCAGCACTGCTCGCGCATCTTGGTTCTTTGTAGATGTAATCTTCTTTGAGTGATGACAGCGAGTCAACTGATTTGGATTTTTCAATTTTTCTTTGCATTTCCTCATATTTGTTTTGTATTCTTTCATGTAACCTTGCAAAATGACTTTTTTTGAGAGTTTCACCGTTTCCACGCACATCCGCCATTGATTTTCTACACTATATTTAATTTTAGTAACACAACGGACATATAATATTGCTCACGTCGAGTGACACGTTAACATTGGCAAAACATTTTGCCGTATGGTGAGTATAGATAACGTTATCAACTGAGTTATTGATTATTTTGACTAATCTGTTATCTGTAATGTCGTGTTTAGTTTTGCGGGGATTTTTATATAAGTGTACCTTCTTCGATTGTTGGTGTAGCTTAAGTGTTAGCTCACGATAATAATTAAAATATAAGTATGGCAAGTAATTTAAGGCCGTGATAGATAAAAGCTATCTGATTGCGTTGATGGCTTATCGGCTAAGTGAGTCATAGATAACCACTAAGTACGTTTTACATACATATAAGTAAAAATTTTGAGATAGCGTCAAAAAATGGACAACCTTTGTTTGCAGCTGCGATGTGAAATTTATAACTTTTAAACATGCAATCAATTTAAGACTACCTATATTTTATCATATTGTTATATCTTCGTATATTATATTATTATAGTTTAATCTTCGGATGTACCATCATAACCGTGCCCTTTCTTGAGTGTTTGATAAGGCCATAATCTATTATGGCATAGCAATGAGTGACGATTGACGAGTGTTTAGATAACCGATACACAGATGTATAAATAATAATTTATCTTTAGAGGAAATATTATTTACTTAATGCTATTATATTGAGATACTGTGCCGATTTTTTTGTAATTATGTTTTCGATTTGGTATGGTTTCAATTTTGAAGTGTGGGTAAAAACAGTTGTTGGGTAAGGTATTTTTTTATGTTTGACCTAGTGGTCAAATATAAAAAAATACCTTGGCCAACAACTCCCAACGGTAAGTCTTATGCTCTGGTGAGTACTAACTCACCAGAGCATAAGACTTACCGTTGGGGCGATGCACGGGGGAGGAACCTACCAACGACATGGACATCTTTCGACGAAGAAACTAGCGATGAAGACTTAGCAGATAACATTTTATTATAGGAAATATTATGGATGGGATAATCAAAATATATGTTGTAGTGTTGGCTCAATAAATGATAAATGATAAATGATATTTATTTTTGCAAATAGGTTACAAGTAACTCTTTTACACGTCAATTTTTTTTTTTGACATATTTATCTAGATGAGGCCGTATGTTTCCTAGCTGACTACCCTGAGAAGAAACACCGAAACAAACTCAGAGGTCACAGTCTCTTTTGAAGTCCGTGTGACACTTTTGAAGTGTTGAATATATATAAATGCCGCACTGGTCGATCTTAGAGGTTAAGTAATACTTGCCGAGGATTCCTCCGTGACTCAGAAATCACATTAAGGCGACGATATACGCCAGCGACCTTGAGGGAACAAAACGCGCACTCGTTTAACACCCGCTCGACCCAATCGAGACTTTAAAAAAAATCCATACATCAAAATGTAGATGATTAAATTGTTTTGAGATGTAAATTCCATGAAAATACGCCCGGCAGTTTTGGTCCGATTGTCGTTTTTATATCCGTGTTAGACATAACTTTATAAATTAATAACACTATGTTGTACGCATAAAACTTAAAATTTTCATATAATAAATTATTAAGAAAATAGTCTAATGTAACATACATTTTTTCCAAAAATTACGACCAGCCATTTAAACGTTATTCTCATTTTAAAATCAGCTACTCTCATGTATCTCCGCCTTAAGCTGTTGGGCCCGGCTATCATTTGAACGTCTTCGATAGTCAAAACTGATAGGCAGATTTATTTTTTCTTAAGTATCTCAACGACTCATGACATATCTCGCTGGCAGGATCTAACATGTTGCTACGTCCTGCAGTACCGACGACGCAGCTGTACGTGTCCCGTTTGCACCACTCTACGAAGACTGAGGACATCGTAGAGTACATATGGGTGAAGACCAACTGAACCTTGAGGGTGGAGAAGTTGGAGCCGCGCCATAATACTAATTTCAAGTTGTTTGTGTGCTGTATCAGCGTTTCCGTGGCCGGCTACGTAATACCTCGCAGCGTAACACGACGCCGTCACTTCGTGTGCAGTAGGTTTTAAGTTTGTGGTATAAGTTATGTTTTAGTTTTTAGTTTATATAGTACTATTTTTTATGATTATATATATATTGTGTTTCATGGGCCTTAGTTGCCTGAAATAAAGGATAAATAAATTAATAAATATTGAATTGGAACTCACCCGGATCAAGATTATCTTTCAACAATAAAGGCCTGCTTTAAGACCTCCGAGTATGTTCCGGGTTTCATATCTAGGAGATAATGATATGCAAATTCAGCAGATAGTGGCCGGACATTGTGAAATTGGCTTTATCATCACCTGCCTAGCCTTTTTGAAACTATATTGGGGTCGGTTTCCTGGCAAACCGGATTCATTTTCTATTTTTTTTATTTGTGATGGATTTGCTCTTGACTGACATGACAGAGACAAAGTCTATGATGAAGCGAGCCCTGGTGCACTCTAACTTTGAAGAGATAGATAGAGAGAGGTTGTAAGCGTTTGGAAACACAGACGCGGGCAGAGAGTTCCACTCCTTTGGATTTAGCTGAATACCAGTATTTTACGTGGAGCGGCTGCCTACCAGACCTTCACAATCCATTAAATGGGTAACACGGTACTCCTTGACAAGACTGGAGTCAGATTTTCTGGCTACTGAAAATCCGTAACGACTGCTAAACAGCTACAAATGACAGCCGCGATCACGGCTTAGGGATGACTCACGCTAATTCGTGCCGGGTTCCAGCCGAGCATCAGCCGTAGCACGGTCAGCTAATATTATACAACCAGTACCAGAATAAACGCAATACCTCTTAAGGGGTCATTGCACTCATCATTATGAACAACTTTTACTGTGGGAACAACACTGAAGTCGTGAAAAAAAAAATCGGCTCCCCCATACATTTATGTGAGCATAACTCGACAAACTGAACAGCTGATTTGTTTTTCGCGATTTCGGGGTTGTTCCCATAGTAAAAGTTGTTCATAATGATGAGTACATTGACCCCTTAAGATGTATTGCATTTATTCGGATACTCGTTGTATAATATGTATTTCGTATGGACACACTCGCAAACATTATCAAACCACACTTTGTCACTACGGCCGACGCTCGGCTCGGATCCGACACGGTCTAGCGTGAGTCATCCTTTAATGTGCTTTCCGAGGCACGGAGGAATCTCGGTATGTTAATATGGCCAACCATCCACAGACCGACCTCGGCAAGCGTTGCTTAAGAGGAAATGCTGGCGGCGAGACTTTGTATGTAAAAAGTCATAATTCGAGGTTTGGCTCTCGAAAGTTTTCTCCTCCAATATGAAACCGATTTAAAAGATATTTTACAAACTGAGTAAGAAGGATATATACTGTGTTCCTATGTTTTCTTTTTTGATGATTTATAAGCAGTAGACCTCTCACAAAATGCTCAAAATTGTCCGACAAATTGCTGTCAACAAAGCCCTAGTGTACAAATTTGGCAACTATTCATCAAAAAAGGAAAACATGAGACACACTATACATCCTTTTAATTCAGTTTGTGAAATATCTATCTATACTAATATATAAAGCTGAAGAGTTTGTTTGTTTGTTTGCTTGAACGCGCTAATCTCAGGAACTACTGGTCCGATTTGAAAAATTCTTTCAGTGTTGGATAGCCCATTTATCGAGGAAGGCTATAGGCTATATATCATCACGCTAAGGCCAATAGGAGCGGAGCAGGAATGAAAATTGTGACGCAGACGAAGTTGCGGGGGTCAGCTATCTCTTATATCGGTCCCATATTGGAGGAGAAAACAGTCGAGAGCCAAACCTCGAATTATGACTTTTTACACACTTTTAACCTTGAAGATCGACCCGTGCTTTATACTTTTGCCACGAACTTCTGTGAAATAGGCTTTATATGATGCATAAAATATGAAATTGATCAAGGAGCGATAAGGTCTGTTGGATTTCAATGATAACAATAGATATTAACTTATGGTTATGTTAGTACTCAAAGGGCGTTGATTGGTGGAAAACCTCGGACGTCAGACGAGGTGTTTGCAGATTATCAGAGATCAAAGTTATCAGTATTATGTCGTTTTGTATTACGAGATACGTAACTGTTACCGACGCCTGGATAAGGATGAGTCAATTTGTGTGTGGGTTTTTAGATCTTTCGACCCATGGCGTTCTTCAATATAACTCCGAAATTAAACAGCACAAACTCTGCTGCTATTCCAGAGAAGGGTCATCATTCCAGCTTTAAAACCACCCCTGGTCATATACTCATACATATCCATCAAATAGGTTTAACGAGAGTCATTTTTGGATGGTATATCATCAACTAACTACTCCCATTCTGGGCGGAGCAGGAGGGAGTGTTAGACTTTTACTGACTAAGCCCGCGCGTTTCAAGGCCGCGGTAGCTCTTTCGAAAAATTCCACAACCCTGGCAGGAGCCAGAAAGAATAAAGAAAGAAAAAAATAAGAAAAAGAAGAAGAGAAGTAATAAAGAAGAAGTAGAAAGAAAAGAAGAATAAGAAAGAAAAGAAGAATAAGTTAGTCTATAAGTTCTTTTCATCCTTCATTATTGTCTTTTGCTGTGCCCAACAGGGTCCACAATTTTGTCTTATTAAATTTTCACCTACCACCTAAGCATGTACATTGTGGAATGCAATAAAGAATTGAGTATTATTCAAGCTAAAAAGTAATATTAAATAAGCAATAAATCCTAACTATATACATATTGAGTATTGAGATATAATAATAAGTTTATTTCAAGCAAGCAATAAATATCTTAGCTACTAGGATACAAGCACTTTGAGATATAATTGATGAACAAATACAATTCTGTGAACATCTGTGTCTGAACTAGATAACTAAATATCTGTATTTCAGACATCAGTGCTCCTCCCTTAAATGTTATACATTTCACTGTATACAAGACAAATCACTAAAGCAAAAACAGAAGTAATTGAAAGTTATAAAGTACTAGCTGACCCGCGCAACTCCGTTTGCGTCACATTTTTCATCACTGCTCCGCTCCTATTGGTCTTAGCGTGATGATATATAGCCTATAGCCTTCCTCGATAAATGGGCGATCTAACACTGAAAGAATTTTTCAAATCGGACCAGTAGTTCCTGAGATTAGCGCGTTCAAGCAAACAAACAAACAAACTCTTCAGTTTTATATATTAGTATAGATAGGAAGGCCTACCTGTGTGTGGAGTGAAGAATTTAGAATCCTAAGAGCCCGACAACTTTGTCAGGCTGCACGTATAAATAAATAAAACTGTCCCAGCCATCATTATCATCAGTATTATTTCCTAACTCTTTCTCAACCACATAATTGTTGGCTTTGGCTTTCAGTCGAACTGGATGCTGTTGAATACCAGTATTTTATATGGAGCTAATGCCTATCTGCGGGTCTAAGAAGGCTACTTTAGCAGAATCATATTAGAATTATATCACACAACAATCTGTCAAATTTCATTTTCATCTTTATCACTAACGCATTAGGTTCAAGGTTGATTGAGAAAATTTGACAGTGACGGCTAGCGTGATGTGCTTTCTGATTCTGCTAAAGTGACTTTTTTAGACCCCTGGTCTCGACAACCTAGTAACTGGCTGAAAGTATTTTAGTGAGACTAAAAATCGGCGAGGGGGGGTGAATTTTCTGGTCTAAGCTCCGAAGACTAGGGTTAGAGTCACTAAATAAAGAGTCATCCGATTAGCCACAAAGATCATCAAATAGTTCAATGGGATTAACATGAGCTACCAAAATATCGCGTTATCAATACCTCTTATAATTTTGGCGTTTCGACATTCCTTATCGCAGCCGATAGAATATCACATAGGGAAAAGAGGAGGATTTTATTAGTATCCAAGAAAATATACCCCATTTCAAGTTTCATAAAAATCCGTATAGCGGTTATGACGTGAAGAACCAACAGACCGACATAACTACATGGCTAGATCCATAGATATAATAAACAAGGGTAGATCGCATTATCTCGAATTCTAATTTCAAATATAGGTAGTATAATAACTGCGGATTCTCAGAAACCATAGTGAATCACGTTGCCATTAATATTAGTGGTTATCAGGTGTAACCCATTCAGCAATCTGATAAAGCGTTGGTTATTCGGTTGTTACCATGCGGGTTGCGTAGGTGTCCCTACACTTACCTAAATTATTTACGTGTATTTGAAAAAATGGGT
This sequence comes from Lacanobia wlatinum, assembly GCA_947578705.1. Taxonomy (NCBI): domain Eukaryota; kingdom Metazoa; phylum Arthropoda; class Insecta; order Lepidoptera; family Noctuidae; genus Lacanobia; species Lacanobia wlatinum. Next base: position 18,106,161 of record OX388039.1, read on the forward strand.
GACTAAAGGATTAATAACTATTAAGCTAGTGAAAAACCACGATCAATAAAATTGATAATTGTCTGTACCTAACCACAACTGTTCATATTTTGACAATAATACGAATATTAATATGATACGATGTTGATTGTGTATTGTGAATCACGCATTCCTTCAAGCGATTTCTGTCGCTGATACTGAAATTACCGTTTCATAACATAATAATATTACAAAGGTCATGTGTTCTTAAATTATTGTGTAAGATACTTGCGCGGATTGTATTATCTCGGTACTGCAGGCAGGTCAATCAAAGTTATCAACATCGCCTGAAAAATCCCTAAATTTAATTGGGCAGTGGGTGGTACCTAGTTCTGAACAGAGTTTGAAGGGACCGAAAGGGAGTGGCGACCGCGTACCAGCGTTGGAAGACCTCCCACAAAGTGTGCCGGTAACCTGTTGATAGCCGCAGTAATCTGCTGGATGTAAAACACACAGGACCGGTCCATATAGCGACATTTGGGGAGATCTTTGTCCAGCTGTGGACGACTTTCAGACGAAATGACGATAATTATGGTACTAAAACAACACCCAACAAGACGTGCCTACAAAACATACTCCTTTTTTATGGGAAATCATAAAATGTCTCCACGCGTTCTTAGCGGAGCAGTAGCAAGTATCAGACTCGAGTCGTACTGACTAAAATCTACCCGTGTTCCTCTAGATGCCTTTTACATTCCAGGGTCGCGGTAATTTTTTCGAACAATTCCGCAACTCTGGTAACATGAAGCGATCTGAACACGATTTTCGATTCCATACTTTAGGAATAACCATTCTATTTGCAACCACAAAAGTACACTGTCTGTTCATTTTCTCTCATAGTCCGATCGGATGGTAATTTTACACGACCGGGGAGAGAACCAACGGCTTTACGTGTTTTTGAGGCACGGGGATGTTACTCCACTAACTTCAAAACTCCGGGCTGCTACTGCGAAATTCCTAATGGAAAATCTTAGTAATATTTTTTGACCGACCTTGGATTCTAACTCAGGAACCTTGGAAATCAGGCTTGCGAACACAAGACCAACGGTGCATTTTCTTTATCTGAGTCACTTTCATGATAATGAAGAGGTACTTGAAGAATATACTCTTGCGTGTGTTTTTTTTATTATTAAGGGATAATAAACAACTACAACATATATATATTACACAAGATTAACAAAACTTTCAGTGGTAATGTTGCAGTCCACTGCATTATCCGCAGATAAAACCAATTTATGAACAGTGGTTGCCACTAGACGAGCATTATCAAAATTAACAAATATTTTGAACGAAATAAATAAGTTACTTAAAAGCCAGAACTACAAAGTCAAATCGAATAAAAAACAATGGCATTCCCTGAAATTATACAATAAATCTGTATCTATACTTCTATACTAATCTATCTATACTAATATATAAAGCTGAAGAGTTTGTTTGTTTGCTTGAACGCGCTAATCTCAGGAACCACTGGTCCGACTTGAAAAATTCTTTCAGTGTTAGGTAGCCCATTTATCGAGGAAGGCTATAGGCTATATATCATCACGCTAAGACCAATAGGAGCGGAGCAGTAATGAAAATTGTGACGTAGACGAAGTTGCACGGGTCAGCTAGTAATATTATAAAGAAGAAAGATTTGTTTGTTTAAATTGAATAGGCTCCGAAACTACTGGACCGATTTGAAAAAATCTTTTAGTATTGGATAGCTACATTATCAGGGAGTAACATAGGATATATATTATCTCCGTACTCCCACGGGAACGGGAACTACGCGGGTGAAACCGCTTGACGTCCACTAGTAAATAATAATTATATTACAATTTAGATAAAAAATTATAACATTGGATTTAAATTTATTTTTCAAGCATGCAAAAATATCAATGTCAATGTCAATAAAATTTGAATTATAAGATTCGAACATTCTATGAATAGGGCAGCGTAAGCCAGAGTTCGTACGACAAGAATTAAGTGCAAATAAAGTACGTGCACGAACCTGACGCACGTGAACTGTTCGGGGGACAGAATAACACAGCTTACTCTTTAGATCAATGGCATCAAAAATATTATGTACAATGTCATGCATTACTGTGTTCTTCAAGTACCTCTAAACAATTATTAGTATTCATAGAACATGTCGCTCGAGTATCTCCACTATTTGTGAGTAGCATCAAAAGGACCCGTTATCAGGCCATGAATGCTAGGAATATAATCTTCTGCACAAAGTGTTGAACGAAAATCTACGTCATTGTTTAAGAATTACCTCCGTCATTGTATTTATATTATGAATCAAGTGGGTTGGAGGCCACTCCTCCTATTTCCTCTTCAGATAAGGATTGTAGCGGGATCCACAGACCCTTATATGTTTTGATTTAGGGCTTGGCTTTCTCTTACTGAATTGGATTCATATTGGTCATATCTTCTCTAACTTCTTCAGGTTTTGGACTTAAGCAAAAATCATCAAATGACTTCAAATGGCACACTCATGAAAATCGTTGCGTAGAAATAATACATAACTCCTGTCATCTTTGCCATTTAAGGCAACAGCCGTCAATGACCACGACCTCGTAAAACGGACACGCGTTTCAAACCTGCAAGGGACTGACGACCTAGTGAAGACCGTGGAAATTCTGTGGATGCAAGACGCACAGGACCGGCGGGGGTGACACTATGGGGAGGTCTCTGTTGCGTTTGTTCGAAAGAGTCACCGCGACCCTGGAACACAAAGGGCATTAGGAGGAACACGGATGAGTTTGAGGCAGTAAGAGTTTGACACTTCCTTCCGCTCTGGGCGTATTCTATTGATGATATCCCATCTTAAAAAAAACCACTTCTGAACAGAGGCCTCCCCTGTTCAGAAGTCAACGATTTTCACAATTTAGGTGAAATGATGTTTGTGATGAAGTGTGATTAATACCTTTTACTTTTTGATACCACTGTTGTGTTTACAATAGTGGTATCAAAAAGTAAATAGAAAAAAAATACTCCCTCACTGAATCTCTCTTAAATTAAAACGAAACTACCCTAAACTAAGTTCTAAATAAACCACAAGGCAACTGAACATTTACGCTAATTATCTGAAGTAGGAGTTCGTGAGTCTGTAAAACCTTACAGTAAAGCTGCTTGGTTAGCCAACTATAGAAAACTAACAACACGAACAAACTTGTATAAGTCCGAGTAAATTATAGGGTGAGGAAGCAACCATTTTGAAAGGTTTTTTAAGGCACTTGGTACAGTGAGAGCTGATCTATTTAGTTGAATCTGTTTCCTCATCATATTATGAACAAAAAGAGATAAACACGGATTCGAATTTAAAGACAGACAGGTGGCTATCAATGTTCAAGAATAATGTAAAATCTATTGATAATCCTGGAATATTTCCTATTTCATATCCAAATAAGTTGACAACCCGACGGTAACTAGGTATCTACTTTGACTTTTCCGAACTGATTTTCTCTGGAGTTATTAAAACAAAATGTTCGAGGACTCTGTGCTGTAATTTTCTCCGAAACTTAGTTTTTGGTTAAAAACCATTTTAAATGACCTTGAATACATTTTTCAGATTATTTATATCTCTTTAATTAACCATACGTCTTGTGTTCTAATTATATGCGAGTAAATGCTCAGTTTCATTTTTACATTCCTTCCGAACTAGCCTTCCTCGATAAATGGGCTATCTAACACTGCAAGAATTTTTCAAATCGAATCAGTGGTTCCTGAGATTAGCGCGTTCAAGAAAACAAACAAACAAACTCTTCAGCTTTATATATTACTGTAGATGTAGATTGAAATATTTTTTATGAGGTGCAAGACGCGAAATTCCGTCCAAAAATATACGGGATTTGATCTTCACGTTATCTAGCGCCTTAAGTCAAATGTAGAGAAACTTTAAGGCTCAAAGGGTCAGTCGTTTTAACACAATTGTCGGGTACTTTTGACCCTTCGATATGAGTTGCGAATGAATGTGTTTCACATCCTTCTTAAGAGTTATCAATTATAACTCTAAAGAAGGATGTGAAAGATTAAAGATAATATAATTTAACGTAGATAATAGATATGTCTGATGTAGGTATGTATATCTTCAAAAGTACACCGCATGACAGGAAGTGAATCATTCATTCATTGTTAGTAATTGTTTAAGGTAAACTCTTCGATAGTAGGTAATGTGACATTTATGTACTATCGGACTTTTCCATGTTGTGCTAAATCTGTTGATACAGCCATTGCAAAATTTTCACATCTATTAATATCAATGGCTAACGGTAATATTAATTGTCAAGGTAGACCAATGACTTGGGGCAGTTCTCGTATTTTTATTTTTTTATTTTAGATGGGTTTGCTCTTGACTCTAGTCTAGGTCAGAGATGACAGGGACAAAGTCTACGATGGAGCGAGCTTATCGAGAAGGAGCCCTGTTCACTCTAACTTTGAAGAGATTAGGGTTGTAAGCGTTTGAAAACACAGACGCAGGCAGAGAGTTCCACTCCTTTGCTGTGCGCATTATAAAAGACGTTTGGAAACGCTTAGTGCGAATTGGTGGAATAGCAAAAAGGTAGGGATGGTAAGTTGCAGTGCGTTTGGATGTCCGATGGTAGAAGGGGGCCGGTGGGATGCGGTTGTGGAGTTCATGGGCACACTCACCGAAGTACAATCAGTAGAAGACCGACAAGCAGGCAACCTTACGGCGATGAGCCAAGCTATGTAGCTTGGCATCCACCAGTTTTACGTCACCGATGAGCCTCTTAGCTCTGCATTCCACCGAGTCAAGCGCGGCAAGCTGATATTCGCGTCGTATGTTTCAGAAGCGTTCGTATCGCATCGCAGCGTGGTCGCTAAAGTTCAAAAGTTTTTGACATTGATTGTCGTTCAGATAATCTTGCGACTTGCCTTCTGCGGGTCTAAAAATACAACTTTAGTAGAAGCATATTAATCATATAACAATCTGTCAAATTTCATTTTCATCTTTATCGCTAAAGCATTAGGTTCAAGGTTGATTCGGAAAATTTGTCAGTTTCAGGTAGCTTGATGTGCTCAAATCTCAAATTGTTTATTGCAATCCATAATGTACACATACAGGTGGTAAAAAGAAATAAACAGAAACAATTATGGACCCTGTCGGGCACAGCAAAAATATTTAATAATTAGGAGAGAGGAAGAGCGTTTTGATTATTTTCTTGTAGAACTTGTTTTTAATTATTTCCTGTCGAACTTGTACCTATTATAAAATATTTTTTACATATTACTATTATTATCTACATATTTATTGTTGGATAAAAATACATTTGTAGTTTATTTATTTATTCCTTTGCATTATCTGTATTGGTATTAGTATATTTAACTGTTTTATTATTATTATTAATATTATGCAATGCCATTTAGTTATAATTATCAATTGAATAGAATGCCATTTATTTATTATTATTAATAGAAAAGAATGTCGTGCTGGCTGCAGGTTCTACTGAAGTGTCCGTTTTTAGACCCGCTGGTGAGGGTCACGGGAGTCTGCTGGACGGGACAAGCATTGGACCGATTGAGGTGACGACACTTGCAGGAAGCCAATGTTCAGTATTACACATCACAAATTCGGCAATTATTGGCATGCAATTTCTTTTTTAGCTCACTGTTATTTTTGTCTATATTATAATGACTAATAGTAACTTCGGTTTATGAATGCATCTCGTTACGAGCCATCCAAGTTATTAGCGATCGGGGTCTAGGCGACTATTAACGGTCGGCTTGAAGTGCAATTAAATGGCTGACATAATTCTAAAATTTATAAAAAACGGTAATCTTGTGGTTGGAATTTATGTCGAAATCTACGTACTTGTTTAATATAAAACTATTTTTTTTTCGTGTTCCGCTGTGACCTCTTATCTCTGTATTCTAATTCACTCTACTAGACTCCATCGAATTGGAAGTTATATCTAAGCGAGCCAAACTCGTCCATGTGATTTCAAACAGGCTGGTTCAAACTGTTTGATCAAATAGAAATACGAAATTTCGTATTGCCTCATGCCATTTGACGACTCATTCTTTTTAAATCAACTAAAAAGCCTTTAGATCTTAAAGCTAAAGAATGAAAATTGATGCAAATCTCACCGTCATTCCGATTAATTGACAGAATTTATCTATACATCTATACATATAATAAAATCGTAGACTAACCGTGTCTGTACATTGAATATTTTTCCATGAAAATTACATAGAAAACTCAGGAAAAAGGTATAAAACACAAAAATGCAATTTTTGAAATTTTTGTCTGTTTGTCTGTTTGTCTGTGCGTTTGTGGGAGCATCACGCATAAACCACATATTGGATTGCAAATCTAAGTACTTCAAAATATTAAGTGATAACCCGAGTAACATTTAGCGTTTATTTCTTCAAAATCGACCCACAAAATCAAAAGATATTGAATTTTTAAGTTTAGGAAGAAACTTCCTAATGTATTCTGATGAGTCAGAGCGCCATCTATTGAGAAAAAATAAAATGCACGAAAGCATTCAAAATTGTTGTGTTATTCGTGAAACTTTTAATACGTGGTAAAATAAAAGTGACCATTTTTATACCTTTTCGTTATTTATCGTTACAATCGATCCACAAAATCAAAATACATTGAATTTTTAGTTTAGTAAGAAACTTCCTACTGTGTTCTGATCAGTCAGAGAGCCATCTATTGAGGAACCAAAAAATGCATGAAAGCATGAATGTTACACCAAAACACATTCATTGAGTTATTTGTGAAACTTTTAATACGTAGACGTAGCAAAATAAAAGTAAACATTTTAATACCTTATCGTTATTTATCGTTACATACGGGCTTCTTATTTAACGTCTTCTGCTGCCAAATATTTTGTCAGTTTACATGGTCGATAGATGGCGTTGCACTGATGACGCGTTTTTCTGAATTGCGGTGTTAAGATTTTCCGCTGGAGAATGACCTCACACGATTATTATACACTGTCGTAGTTCGTAGGAATTTCGGTTTGGTCTCTGGAATGTCTTAAACGAATAGGGGCCAAAATTGCTTAAATCTCGTGAGTTGTGCTGGTTTCGTTTAAAGTGCTTTTATCGTAGAGTCTTAAACTGATTTAGAACTCAGTAGTTTTGTGAAGTACTGGACGGTTCAACTTGCGCATCAGGCCTGTAGGGTTCCGTACCAAAGGTGCTGACAGGACCCTACTTCTAAGGCCTCCGCGATTGATTCCGTTTAGAGCGAAGCAACGAACGGTTCGATTTGCGAAACAATGCTAATAATAATAAGGTACCGTACCAAAGGTGGTCACGGTGACGGGAGCGATCGATTTTGGAGGGGCTACTCTCTAAGTCCGAAGTCCGTAGTTTCGGGCTTAGTTGCGGACGTATTCTACTCCGTATCACCTACAGACTTACGATTAATCCCGAACCCGAACTAAGAATGAATGACAACACGATTTCACAGTAACTGTCAAATCGAGTTATCATTAGTTCTCTGTGGTTAGGTGATACGGAGTAGATTTTTTTTTCTATAGATAGGCATACGTTTGACCACTATCTCACCTGATGGTAAGCGATGATGAGGTTGAAGATGGAGCACGTTTGCCTAGAAGCAACCTATTCACTTTTGTCTTAAAGACTCCCAGGTTGCCCGCAACTAAGTTTTTAATTCGTGCTAAGTATCAGACGGTTCGATTTGCGAGCCAAGGCAAATTATAGGGTTCCGTGCCAAAGTTGCTAATGGGACCCTATTATTTAAGCCTTCTCGTACGATCTTGATTCGTGCGAACCAAGTCGATTTTTAGGGTTCCGTACCAAGGTTGCTAACGGAACCCTATTTATTAATAAGCCACCGCTGTCCCTCTTCCTTCAGTTTATTAACCGACTTCAAAAAAAGGAGGAGGTTATCAATTCGACTGTTTTTTTTATGTTTGTTACCTCATATTAACCGACTGGATGAACCGATTTTCATGATTCTTTTTTTATTTGAAAGCTGGTGCTTCCCGTGTGGTCCCATTGCCACCACGTTAGGATCTGATGATGGAAACCCTGAGAAATCGAGGGCAACTCTCGAAAATTGTAGGCACGTATTTGGTAAAAACTTGATATTCGTATGTATATCGGGTGATACTACAAAAGAATGAAAGTTTGGATCAGACCTGATGATGGAGACGACAGAGAGTCAAGGGAACTCCACATCGGTATGTAGGAACTACCAACTGTTTGGGCTTATTTCATTCGTATTGACGAGACCTTTACACCGAAAGCACTTAGTAAGTTTTATTTTCATAACATAACATCACGCCAGTACGCTGTGAATGGGTACGCAAGTACCACTAAAAAGTGAAAAAAAAACACTACAAAGTAATTTAACTCTAATTTCGGAAGTCGGTGTTTTTAGTTTTTTCGCTTTTTGACACCGACTTCCGAAATTAAAGTTATTTTATACTTTGTAGTGTTTTGTTTTGGAAGTCGGTTACATTTTTTGTAAAAAAGTTTTTTTCGTTTTATTTCTGTCTCGCTGATATAAAAATGTCTTCTAGAAAAAGGTCGAATCTTTCACAATATAACAAAATTCTCAAAGTCGGGTTTGTTCGAACACTATTCTAACTAACTCGAGAACGGCTCGACCGATTTTCATAGTTTTTGTGTTTTATTCGGGACGAAGACTAATTCCTTCGTCCGGAATAGCATAATAAGAATTAAAATACAAAAAAAAATGAGTATGTAGGTAGGGTAGGTTGGCAGGTAGGTAGGGTAGGTAGACAGGTAGGTAGGGTAGGTAGGCAGGTAGGTAGGGTAGGTAGGCAGGTAGGTAGGGTAGGTAGGTAAGGTAGGTGAGGTAGGGTAGCTATGGTAGGTAGGTATGGTAGGTAAGTAGGTAGGTAGGGTAGGTAGGTTAGGGTCGGTAGGTAAAGTAGCCAGTTGACGGGAGCGAAGCCGCGCGGGTCAGCTAGTTCCGGAATAAAAGCCCTAAGTACAACCTAAGAATCTGGAAACGCTCGTTCCTTCGTAGACCTTATTTTTCGTCTACTGATCGAGATGCAAGTCCTGGCTCAACTGAAAATGAATGAGGAGCTCGTGGCTAACGCTTGCCGAGGTTGGTCTGTGGAGACCATTTTAAAACACCAAGAGTCCTCCGTGCCTCAGAAAGCTCGTCAAGTCGTTGGTCTCGACTGCCATTTGTAGATCTTTGACTGTCATTACGGATTGTCAGATGCCAGAAAATCTTACACCAGTCTTGCCAAGAAGTACCGTGTTTTCCAGTTAGTAGGTTGTTGGAGGTCTGAGGCATCGGAGGAGGGCCGGCATACACTGCCCTCTTCCGGCCCCCCTAACGGGGTCCAGGGACGACGGACATGGGAATGTCCGTCGCCCCCCAATCATCCGGACCCGAGGTGGCGGCGCGAGGTGTTTCCGTGCGTTTCTTTGACGTCACGGGGGGAGTCGAACAGTCGAACACCTCACTCCCCCCGCTAACCCGAAGTGGCTCGCAGAGGCGGGCCGGCACCAGCCGGGGATTACGGAAGTCGCAAGTTCCCGCGATCCCCGGCGTAGGTGGGAGATGGAACACCGGGGTGCTTGTAGTTAATAAGAGTCTGACAGACCCCTCTGCCCGCCCCAGGGCGGAGGACATCCATGAGGATTTCCCCCTGTTAAAAAAAAAAGGTCTGATAGGCAGCCGCTCCACGTAAAATACTGGTATTCAGCTAAATCTGGCTTGACTGGAAGCCGACCCCAGTATAGTCGGGAAAAGAGAAAGAGATGATATATGAATGATGGCTCGATGGTATGATGGTATATGAGATGATGATTTAAGATTGACCTGAAGATCGCACTAATCTGAAGAGCAGATAAGTCTTGTGTCACTTTGGTTCGATAAAGTGACACACTCAAAAGTTTGGATTACTTGATGATGCAGCACAGACATGTGGCGAAGAACGACGAGGAGAGCCAACCCCAAATAATTGGGTAAGGCTAAGCGAAAAGGGAGTTGTATTAGCACGATCTTAACATCGTTTTCGAGCAGGTTATTAAAATCGGCCAATCAACTACTGAGGGTCGTCAGTGAGGATTGGTGCGGTCCGATTCATAGGTACTGGCTCGAAGTCCACCGGAGTGCCAAACGATGATGATTAAATTATGTTATGTTTTGGTTTTCAATTGTTTTGTTTTGGTGAGTATGGATGTATTTTAATTTAGATTTTAATTTAGATTTTAATTTAGATTTTAATTTAGATTTTAATTTAGATTTTAATTTAGATTTTAATTTAGATTTTAATTTAGATTTTAATTTAGATTTTAATTTAGATTTTAATTTAGATTTTAATTTAGATTTTAATTTAGATTTTAATTTAGATTTTAATTTAGATTTTAATTTAGATTTTAATTTAGATTTTAATTTTGATTTCTATTTTGATTTTAATTCTGATTTTAATTTTGATTTTAATTTTGATTTTAATTTTGATTTTAATTTTGATTATAATTTTGATTTTAATTTTGATTTTAATTTTGATTTTAATTTTGATTTTAATTATGATTTTAATTTTGATTGTAATTTTGATTTTAATATTGATTTTAATTTTGATTTTAATTGTGGTTTTAAATTTGATTTAAATTTTTTAAATTAGATTAAATTGTATTGTAATTTGGTAATTTTTTTATTTGTAATTTTGTGTTTTCATATATTGTGTTTTTTTTTAAATTTAATTGTAGTGTTGGGACTTAGTGCCCTAATAAATAAATTTTATTATTAACATGTCGCTCTTAGCGAGGGATGTGTTTGTTAAGAACCAGTAGAATTACTCCATTTTATCTAACCTCGCTCAGTGCAAGCGATTCTATTGGTTCTTAAAAAACACATCCCTTGCTACGCATCCTCGTACATCTCTCGTGGAAACGCAGCCTTACACTCGTACAAAGAGTCGCTAGTCTAAAATAATATTGGTGTTCACGCATATTTTTGAAGTTAGATTGGCGTCATAGCTCGTCGAGCGATATTCATCGTGTAGTTTTAATGTATTTGATAAATAGATAAAAGGTATAAATAAAAAATTATATGGAGTTTTAGTACTTTCATAAACACAATTGATAATCAGACAGCGTTACCCCGTAAGCGATATTTGTGTTTACGAAAACGTAATTTAACAATATATCATTATTTTTACCCCTTTAAAAGTTTTATAACCCAATGGATTCATTGGTAGAGAAAGAACTCATGGCATCAAAAAATTCGTCCACATTGCTGTCATCAGGAAGGAGTGCCTAGAATGCTGGTAGAGTTGCCACGATGAAAATCAATGCTGATTCTTTGGCCAAAGGCTTTTTCATGAAAGAAGCAAAATACAGCTTCTATAAGAATCCTATCTCTATATCATTATGAGCGAACACGACATTATTTAAGCTTAGCTAGAGATTGTCAGTACCTAGTATAGCTAGGTATGGTTGATTATAAATAAAATCATTTAATTAGGTAATGCAAATTTATAAGCCTAACTATATCTTATCAGAAAAACCTTGGAATGACAAAAATGAATATTTTAATCTAATTTGCATTCTGTAGTACCTACATCGGTAAGTAATACCTTATTAGCATTTTTATAAGCTGTCTATATAGGCGTTTATGGTTAAATATATAATATAGCGGACCTCCGTTGAAAAGGAAGGATCCTCCGACCAGACGATTGTTGTGCCTGGCGGGCAACTGCCCGATAGTTATATTTGGGCTGATGTATATGTTCAAATCGCACGAAAAAGTGATACCGCGATGCAGGATTAGGTTCAGTAGTTCGCTGCTGGTGGGATAGATTCGCTTCGTTAGTTTTTCTTGTGACGGTATTGATTTATTTTATTTATTCAGGGACAATAAACAGCTATAATATTTGTGTTCGAACAGAGAAAAGGTAATATAAAATATTTATAATATTGCAGCCCACTACATTATCCGCATATTAACAAAAAAATAATAATTTGATAATGAGTGCCACTAGATAGGTTATAAATAATAATAATATCAAATTCATTAATGCCGCTACAGTTATACCAATTAACTCCTATGAGCATTTATTACAGAATAAATCAATCAATGGAGGAGCTGGTGGCTAAATAATTACAATCGCAGGGGCGATCTTCTAGGTTAAGCGACCCTACCAAGGTCGGTCACTGGATGGGCGACCATCCATTAGCTACATACCAAGACTCTTTCGTGCCTTGGAAAGCACGTAAATCTTTGAGTCTCGGATGACATTTGAAGATCTTTGAAAGTCGTTACGAGATGTTAGATTTTCTGGCTTATGACTATTCGCTTAGAAGCCAGAAAATCTGACACCAGTATTGCCAAAGGGTATCGTGTTATCCAGATACTTTTTTTTTACTATAGATAGGCATACGTTTGACCACTAGCTCACCTGATGGCGATGATGCGGTCGAAGATGGAGCACGTTTACCTAGAAGCAACCTATTCAATCTTGTCTTAAAGACTCCCAGGTTGTAGCTATCTGGAAACACAGACTCTGGCAGGGAATTCCACTCCTTAGCTGTACGCACTATGAATGTATTCTCAAATCGTTTTGCGCGTGTGGGTGGGATGCCCACCATGTGCCGGTGGCGCATCGCCGTTCGTCTTGTTGTCCGATGATGGAACGGGCTTGGCGGAATTAAATCATGCAATTCCGTCGCACACTCCCCAAAATGCAACCGATAGAAAACCGACAAGCCAGCAACTCGGAATTCGGCAGCAGATACTGGGTAACAACAGTCAAGATTATACGAAAAATTTCAGTAGAGACCTAATATCCTTTAACATAGTGTCTGAAAACTGAAGAAAGACTATGAAATAGAGGGGGTAGTGTTAAACGATGGTAATGTCCGGCGCAGGCAGGCAGTGCGGTTTGTCACGTCACGACTAAGTTATGAGCCGAGGTGCATGCTAGCAGTGAGTAATGACGTCATCATAAGGTCGCTGCGAGGAAATTATGTGGAGACAACGTTTTGGTAGAGCGAATTTGGATATTTTTTTAGTAAGTTGTTTTGTTTTCCTTCGGGAAATGAGATTTGAGTTTGATTGATGTATTTGAATGTAGTCTTTATTTATTATTGAAATCTTTTCATGTAGTAAAATATAACTGAATTTGGAATAAAAGTACCTAAGTCTCTGTCACTGGTACATAGTTATTAGCTACATTTGTTACTATTTTTAAACTATAAATTATGATATTAAAAAGTGCTTTTTGGTGTAATCATCGTAAACAATTCATATACTTTACTTGAAACATGTATATTTAATATTTTAAGTACTAATCTGACTTTAGGCACTTGAAATAAAAATAATTTGGTGTAATTGGATTCTCTTATTGAAATGAATGTCTTGGACTTTTTATTTTCTCCTGATTTCTCAGTCATTTACCTTTTCAAAAATCACAGATTATTCAAACTATTGAACATGCAGGAATATAAGTAACCTATCGTCACCAAAGAGCCTACGATACCAAACAACAAAACAGAGCAAAACATTACTAAATTCGAAATTCAAAACATAAATACTTCGCGCCAACTCCAGAAACAGTTAATCCATTTGAAATTTGTATATATTTGTTATATCTTTTGATGTGGTTCCATCGGATCGGAAGCAAAACTTGGAGTTCTGAGTAAAGAGTAAAGTTTCATCGAACTTGGCCATTCACATCCACGGATCCCGGGAAACTTGTTTCGCGAACTTGTGCCGTGAATATAATTTAAAAAAAAAACAGCCGTGATGTCTCTTTTCTAGGTTTTATGGACGGGATAGTATTAAAAGATTTTTTGTTCTTGTGTTGCATGGCATAGTCAAGTTTAGAAGCCGGCACGAGTCGTGAGCACAGATGAATGTGGCTTGGTGATCTCGCAAATGTACGGTGGGCGAACGAAATTTGCAAGCGCTATAGTCGATGAGCATTGACTGACGAACCAATAACGTGAAGTGTCAGAGCTGTCGTCGTCAAACCAATGCAATGGAGAGTATGCTCACAACTCGTGCCGGTTTTCATAACGAAGATTTCCCCTATGGCTATATTGTTTGCCTCATGAACACATGGGACATTTGGGATGGCTCAGCTAAGTATCAGCTTGCCGCGCTTGACTCGGTGGAACGCAGAGCTAAGAGGCTCATCGGTGACGTAAAACTGGTGGATGTCAAGCTGCATAGCTTGGCTCATCGCCGTAAGGTTGCCTGTTTGTCGGTCTTCTACAGATTGTACATCGATGAGTGTGCCCAAGAACTCCACGACCTCATTCCACCGGCCCCCTTCTACCATCGGACATCCAGACGCACTGCATCTTACCATCCCTACCTTGTTGTTATTCCACCAACTCACACTAAGCGTTTCCAAAAGTCTTTTATAATGCGCACAGCGAAGGAGTGGAACTCTCTGCCTGCGTCCGTGTTTCCAAATGCTTACAATCCTAATCTCTTCAAAGTTAGCGTGAACAGGCTCCTTCTGGGTAAGCTCGCTCCATCGTAGACTTTGTCTCGGTCATCTCTGACCTCGACTAGAGTCAAGAGCAAACCCATCACAAATAATAAAAAAAAACAACTTTTGTGACAGCCCAATACTTTGCTAAAGTCAACATGATGTGAGCGACGAAACACTTTGAAGTTGAGCTGGTTTAAAAAAAACGATAATAAGTAGCAGATTTTCAGCAAATGTGTGTCGTCACAATACCATTCACAGAATAGGCAATCAATAAATCTATGATTGATTTACCTCCTTTTTTCAATTTTTACGCGGCTTGAGGTAAGTAAGTATCGAGTATGTATCGAGTACATTCTTTCAAAATCCTACGCTGCCTATAATCTCTAGTACAACCTCCGTGGCAGACTGAAAATAAGTGAATTTATAAAGGTACCAACCTTCCTTTATAATTTTGAACCCTGAAAATGCCTGAAAATCGAAGCTGCGAAATCGAATAAAAACCCAACAACCAAAAACATTATTTAAGTTTCTCAGCAATAAAATAAAAACAAATCTTCAATAAAATAAACGAACATTACAAAAGGCTGACTCAATAAACTTTAACATAAAATGAAATCACGTTCTCAGCCAAAAAGGGCAGATAGAGATAAAACATATCCAATAATATTTAAACTAGAAAAAAATATATTAAAAAGATATCAAATATGATACACTAGGGAGAAGAGACTTCGTAAGATTTGCATCTCTGAATTCGAACCGAAGTGGGCTTATCTTATCTTTTTATGATTTCTTATTTTTACGATGTTTTATTTTCTACATTATAATAAAATGATAGATGTAGGGTAATCTTAATGCCTGCCAGGGTTGCGGAATTTGTTCAAAAGAGTCACCGCGTCCCCGGAACGCTAAGGGCACTAGGAGGAACACGGATGGGTTTTAGTCAGTAAGAGTCTGACACTCCCTTCTGCTTCGCCCGGAGTGGGAGAAGTCATTTGATCTTATTCTTCTTATCGTGTAAGTAAGGTCTAACGACACACCCTAGTGTCAGAGTTTCCAAACCGCCTCAAGGGCCTCTGACATGGTTTATTTGACGACCGTATTTTTACGTGCCTTCCGAAGCACGGAATCATCTTTTTATCAGAC
Organism: Lacanobia wlatinum; assembly: GCA_947578705.1. Lineage (NCBI taxonomy): Eukaryota > Metazoa > Arthropoda > Insecta > Lepidoptera > Noctuidae > Lacanobia > Lacanobia wlatinum. The sequence goes on from OX388039.1 coordinate 18,121,739, forward strand.
AATCAAGTGATTCAAGCCTGCAATGTCCTAGCCAAACTGGAAACAACTTTACAAAGTATACTTCCCGTGGGAATCGAACCCACGACCACCGAGTCACAAGGAAAACGCCTAAACCACTCGGCCACGGAGGCAGTTGAGTCATTTGATGATTCCCATCCTTAAAAAAAAGGGTAATGGTAATGTATTCTTTTTATGGACACGAAATAACTAAAACCCTTCTTAAAAGAATAAGGTTTGAATTGTTCATGGGTGTCAAAAGACGGATAGCACCACCAATATTATAAAGTGACAGTCACCACAAGTACATAGTCACCGATCGTATAGCGATCGAAATTCGATCAAAATCAATCCGAGGTGAGTATTAAACTCGTATAAATATAAGACCTTTATGTTGTATGTAATTAAGCTCACTTTGTTTGTCAATACTCAATACTTTATTGCGTTCCATATGTATAACATAGATGGTATATACAAGGTTAGAGATCAATATGGACCCTGTCGGGCACAGCAAAAATTAGGAGAGAGGAAGACGGCTAAGTAGCATTTCAAGGTATTCAATATTTTCAAAAATTATTTTAAATGTAGAATTGTATGTATGATTATGAATATATTTATTAGGTCCGTGTTTGTATAATCGGGAAAAAAAAAGAAATGTCTAAACGTAATCGGTAAATAAATGTCAAATTGTATGTATCATTATGTATATATTTATTTGGTCTGTGTTCGTAGACTATGAATGGATTGTAAAAAAAAAAAATAGGTCAAAAAATGTCAAAATTAAATAGGTAAATAAATGTCAAAATTTAATAGGTAAAAAATGTCACTCAGGTGAAGCTCGGTATCGAAATAGTTATTTACAGAATAGAATAGCTGATCTGTGGATCACGTTCGAAATTGACTGCGTTCGGGTGACCTTACCGAATTTTGGTCGCTAGGCGATCGGTAACCATGTCGAGACTTTGGGCCCTGGACGATTATTTTTTTATTATTCACGGGTTCGCGTTCTGACCACAATCTCACCTGATGGAAAGCTATCATGTGATCGACGATGGATCACTTATTACATTAACCTATTACATATCCACCCGATTATCCACCTTCTCTACAATACATGCAACCTATGCATTTTTGACTTTAATACCCCCAGGTTGTTGGCACAATGAAAGTATTCTACAAACGTTTATGCGTATGGTTAGGCTAACAATATGTACTAGTCTCGTAGTACGATGATGGAATGGACGTTTAGGCTATTGACAATAGTTACAATATTTTCTGCCTAACCTTTTCCAAACTATATTGGGGTCGGCTTCCAGTCAAGCCGAATTCAGCTGAATACCAGTATTTTACGTGGAGCGTCTGCCTACCGGACTTACACAACGCATTAACTGGGTAATACTACTCCTTGGCAAGACTGATTTTCTGGCTTCTGACTATCCGTAACGACTGTCAAAGTTCTGTAAATGACAGCCGGAACCAACGGCTTAACGTGCTTTCCGAGGCACGGAGTCTCGGTTTATTAAGATGGTCACCTATGGACAGACTAACCTCGGTAAGTGTTGCTTAACCTTGAAGATTCACCAGTGCGGCTGTTATTATTTAGCCACGAGCTCTTCAATAGTTACAACACAAACATATATTGCATCATTTATAAGCGCTTACATTACATTTCATTTAACACATACGTATTGATACCAACACAAAAATACCGATAAGTTCGATGTTATATAAAATGTGTGAGATTTTGTGCCAGATCCACATGGCAGGCAATATCCGCTTCGTGCCAAACACATAAGCGCACAAGGGTTAAGACTTTCTTATTAAATTAATGCGCTCCTTTTGAAAACGGATTCTGTTCGGAATTCGAATTTGACTCGCATTTCATTTGTTTTTTTTTTTGTTGTTGTTTGAATTCCTTTGTCGTTTGATCTTCGAGTATTTCACGAGAATAATCTTTGTTAAGAGAATTTGTTTGTGATTTTTTTTTTTAGGAAAATAAATATCTACGTTTTCCTTTTGTTTTTCATGGAAATTTGATCAAATAGATTTTATCATAGCTCTCTATTTACAACTAGTGTTGAGAAGAAAACAAAAAGATGAATACAGTGCCTATCTTTATATTATTGATTGCCTAGATTATCTTGTCAGTAAGATGAAAAACCACGTGACAAAAAATACATGATTTTCCTCAATTTTTCGCCTAAAACAAAGTATGATAAAAATTGTATTACGTTTATATATTTACAATGGTAGCCTCTAACAAGTATTAATGAAGATTTATAAAACCGGCCAAGTGCGAGTCGGACTCACACGCTAAGGGTTCCGTATGAATTATAATTTATTTCTTTTTATTTTAAAATATTTTCTGGGGTTTTCCTATGATGTACATGTAAGAGCGCCTCAAATTAGCCGCAAAGTCGGCGGTGGCAGCGAGGCTGCAGCGCTGCCGCCGCGCTGCAACTACTAGGACTGCGCATCATAGTGTTGTACATTTAGTTTCACGATGGATTCTGACGTCGAAACACTGCGGTTAGTGTTACTATTAAAACGAAAAAAGATTTTGAAAAAAAAAAGAACCCTAAGAAAACGTTGCCGTTATTTCAATCAATTCAACGAACAATCAACTGAACTAAACAACAATCCAATGAACTGAATTTCATAAAGTAAAAGGCTACTATGACCAAAACTATCAGAATTACTTACGATTATCAGGTAAATAATTCTAAGAATTACTTCTCCGTTTGGAACCTTATATTGGAAAACAAAATACATCATTAAAAAATACTATTTGTGCTGAAGAAAGCCGAATAAACTACGTGCGCATCTTCACTAGTCGATCGACGGACTGATGCGCGGCCGCAGCGCGGGTGTAGTGCTGCAGTCGCGCGTTTTTTATTTATATGGATTAAGAGGTAATGCTGGCGGCGAGACTTTGTATGTAAAAAGTAATAATTCGAAGTTTGGCTCTCGTCTGTTTTCTCCTCCAATATTGGACCGATTTAAGAGATATTTCACAAACTGAATAAGAAGGATATATACCGTGTCCCTATGTTTTCTTTTTTGATGATTTATTAACCGTATAAGCACTAGAACTCTCACAAAATGCTCAAAAATTAACGATAAATCACTGTCAACAGAGCCCTAGTGTATAAATTTGGTAACTATTAAATATTGAGTTCGTTCGAAAGAGTCACGGTCCAGAAAATATGTTATGTGATGTGATGCAATATTTATTTTTTAGGTTACGCGTCCATGTTTGGGTCACAGAAGTTCATATGTATATCAAGTCCTACAAGAGTTCTGTTTTTTCATTCGAACGTATGGAACCCTAAAAATACTGAAAAACGAACAACTTACAATCAAGGAAAGAACTGTAGCTTGTATTTTAATATAAATAATTATTTTAATTTGTTCGCATTTAATTAGTTCATTTCTGTCAGGTTTATGACCCCGATTAACTCAAAACAGGAACTGATTATATAAATAAACTTCAGCTGCAAGTTCCGCAGGCCTGCGGCAACTCTTTGTGATTTAATAATGTGAACTGCATAATTATCTACAGGTTATTTAAATCAATACCTTCTTAATGGGTTGTAGTTAGATATGCGGATGAGAAAAATAATATTATGACGTTTTTTATCAATATTAATGAAATTCTTCCGTTACCGAGTGACTGACAGACAACGCACAGCCGAAACTACTGGTCGTGGAAAGCTGAAATTTGACATTTAGGTTCCATGGGAGCACTAAGAGAGGATTTCCCGAAATTCCTACGGGAACGGGAAAAACCAGGATATGCGCGTATGAAGTCGCGGACATAAGCTAGTTATAATATAAGTTATTATCCAGAAAAAAATTAAAAACTAGGTCCAAAGAACGTAATTAGAAAAAAATAATAACTTATTGTCAAACTCGCGTTAGTCGCCCTCGTCGATTGGTTGAATGAATCATCAACAGCCAATCGCATTACTTGCGTTTAATTTTTGACGTAAATTTAGTAATATCTCTGCAAAACCCAGGGGTAGGTCTTTATTCTCGCTGCCCGATCAGAACCAGGGGGGCTACTCTCTAACGAAATCCGTAGTTTCGGGCTTAGTTGCGGGCGGGCGTATTATACTCCGTATCACCTACAGACTTACGATTAGTCCCGAACCCGAACTGAGAATGAATGACAACACGATTTCACAGTAACTGTCAAATCGTGTTATCATTAGTTCTCAGTGGTTAGGTGATACGGAGTAGAAAATGCCCGCCCGCAACTAAGCCCGAAACTACGGATTTCGTTAGAGAGTAGCCCCCCTGGCCCGGGTCGATGGTGCGTTTTGTTCCATGCGCGCCTCAAAGAGATGTCAGCATAGAAGAAGGGGTCCGCTAGGGCCAGTGCCTGCCAGGGTTGCGGAATTTGTTCGAAAGAGTCACCGCGGCCCTGGAACGCAAAGGGCACTAGGAGAAACACGGATGAGTTTTAGTCAGTAGGAGTCTGACACTCCCTTCTGCTTCGCCCAGAGCGGGAGGAGTCATATGATGATTTCCCATCGATAAAAAAGGTCTATTCTTTCTTAGTAAATAGTGTACAGAAACTTTCACCGGGCTCAGCTAACACATAAAACTAAAATCAGGTGACCCTATTGATACGTAAAATTTTATCACTTATTCAATCAAAACAAATAACTTTGAACATCGTCCCGTATTCATAGGCCGGATTTATCTCGTAGGCTTTCGAAGGGTGCGCATAAAAATTCTTCTCATGCGGTACTGATCACAATTTGATTGCTCCCGAGGATTGGCTGCTGGCTCGCGGCCCTGCGGTATTGGGACGTCTTCGACTCAAAATTTATGACCGCTATCCACTTTTATTACGGATTGGACGAAAGAGTGCAGATGTCCTCCTGATATATTTCGTAAAGGAGAACTTTCTCTTGTGTAAGCAATTTTTCCTCCTTAATTTTATGTTTAGATTGAAACGATACGTGGTTTATTTTGATTGGATTGCTGATATTCGGGGAGGGATGGTCTGAGTTTGGATCATATTTTAGTAAAAACTTTATTTTTATTTTTAACCGACTTCAAAAAAAGGAGGAGGTTATCAATTCGACTGTATTTTTTTTTTATGTTTGTTACCTCATATTAACCGACTGGATGAACCGATTTTCATGATTCTTTTTTTATTTGAAAGCTGGTGCTTCCCGTGTGGTCCCATTGCCACCATGTCAGGATCTGATGATGGAAACCCTGAGAAATCGAGGGCAACTCTCGAAAATTGTGGGCACGTATTTGGTAAAAACTTGATATTCGTGTGTATATCGGGTGATACTACAAAAGAATGAAAGTTTGTATCAGACCTGATGATGGAGACGACAGAGAGTCAAGGGAACTCCACATCGGTATGTAGGAACTACCAAGTGTTTGGGCTTATTTCATTCGTATTGACGAGACCTTTACACCGAAAGCACTTAGTAAGTTTTATTTTCATAACATAACATCACGCCGGTACGCTGTGACTTACTTGTACTTTAATTTCGGAAGTCGGTGTCAAAAAGCGAAAAAACTAAAAACACCGACTTCCGAAATTAAAGTTATTTTATACTTTGTAGTGTTTTGTTTTGGAAGTCGGTTACATTTTTTGTAAAAAGTTTTTTAGTTTTACTTTCAATGGACATACCTAGCTGTTTTATTTCAGGAATGTGATCGGTTTATGTTGATTTCATTAAAATTACGGCTAGGTAAACATACTTGGCCATAAGTTACATTTTATGGGATACAATACACAATACTATATTTTAAATACATAATTTTTATCAGGTCAAGAGTAGAGCAAATGTATCTCACAATACTTCAACGCCAAGATCAACCATCCAAAATAAAATATAAAATCACAGCACGTTCATTAAAATAAATAACAGAATTTACTCGAGTACTGCTTTTTGATTTTCACTTCTTGTGATCATTGAATATTAAATTATGCATTGCGCTGTTCCTTCGCGAACAGAATAAATTCATATTTCTCTAAAGGCAATCTAAATTACCTTTTGCTTTGAAAAATATCACATTTGATAGCTTAAAGTGGCGGATAAGAAATTTCATTTTAAAGTCAACTAAGGAAAAGTGCGGATTTTTCTGGAAATGAAACGGGCAGGTAAAAATGTCCTTCGCCCAGCGATCGGTTTTTGATTACACCCCAGTTCCCCAATCCCTACTTTCGATTAAAGATTACTCTTATTTTTATGTAATCTTCAATATTTTTATCTTTACCTAGTAATGATGGCACTTACGAATGTATTGGATATGTAAATTTTATTAAAAAGATCAAGTATATTTCTGTGATTTTGATTACTTTGATATCGATACGGTTCTTTTTTGTAAAGGTGCTGCGATATGATTTATCTTCAAAGAAAAGTAGGTGGGTGTTAAGATCTTCAAAAGTGGCCTATATATGGAAATAAAATCATGTTTTATACATATGTGTAGTGAGTACCTACAAGTTATTCGATCTCATATTTAATCTTACTAGGAAATTCAAATTAAAAAAAATGCATGCTAACCACACACGAATGCCTTTCAAAGACTGGATTACCTTAATGCCGAGAGCGAGTAAAAATATTACCGTGCAGCTTTTGAATCCAAAGACGAATATTCACAAGTACATAAGTAGTATCGACACCAGATAATTCACCAAACAATTATTTATTACTATCTACTCGCCATCAATTAACAAAATTAGCCACCTAACAATTATTTTCTTTAATTATAATTGACCAATTACTCCAATTTCAATTGTGATAACCGCAAATGGATCTCAATTCAAACACCTTTTCCATTTTGGTTGTAAATTAAAATCATTTTTGATGTTCTCTTCATTCTGTACAATAATTTCGGCGGGAGATAGCGGCTTTCGGTTTAATCAGTTGGGATTTGGTACTCTAATTGAAAGGACTCTGTGTCTCGCGGCACGACTATGAATTTGAATAACGTTTTGGAATTCCATTTTTGAATTGTATATTTTAATGTTTGAATTATGGCGGGTTTATTTTTAGTTTCTAAAATTAACGTAGGATTATAAATCGTGATATTATTAACTTACTTGAATATAAGCATTATTTATCAGTTACTCTTTCATGGGGTAGTACATTTATATAAACTCCTTTTTAAAAAGGCTAGGTGGAATATGAATGGTCTTGTCTAAACCTTCATTACATTCTCACTTTCATCGTCATGCCAGCTGAAAGACGTTTACTGCTGGACATAGGCCACCCTCAAGTGTCACTACATTGACCAGTCCTTGACATCTCGCTTCCAGTGGATTCTCGTGGCCTAAATCAGGTTATCGTACCACCTTGTGGGAGGTCTTCCAGCGCTGCTTCTTCTAGTAGGTGGTCGCGATTCCAGGATCTTCCGAGCCCGTCGACTATCTGTTCTGCGAGCAATGTACCCCAGCCTACTGTCACTTAAGTTAATGTAGGTAAGCTTGCTTTTCCTGCAGATATATTCATTTCTGTTTCAATCACCCCTTCTCCTCTCTCTTCCCCCAGTAAAAATAAAACATTTCTTAGGTCATCAGATAACTTGAAACTAAAAACGCCAATGCATTCCACTACATTTTTAGACAATTCTTTTACAGTCCAAGCCGCTCGTCTATGAAATGCATTGCCAGTATCGATCAAACGCGCACAATCGCTGCCTGTTTTTAAAAAGTTTGTTAAGGAACACTACTTGTCACTGCGATTCCTTTCTCGTTGTAATTTTAATAATTGTTACACATTTTCTTACTTATATATTAAATACCTATGTATTTATTTATGTATCTATTTTAGTAGCTGTTGTATTGTAATGCTGTATTTCTGTATGTTTTTTTTTTCTATGTAACTTTATATTTGCAACCCCATTTCGTGTCCAGGTTCTCACTTTCCATTCCAGGTTGCCTGGTCTTCCAGGCAACCTGGAATGGAAATTGAGAGCACAGATCGCATTCCGCGATCTCTTGATCGCGGAATGCGATAAGGCCGCCAATTGTATGTTATTAGTTTAAGAATGGTGAAGTGTTATTCGTTTTTTCTGTACGTGTTTTTAAATTTGGTGTACAATAAAGCATATATAAATAAATAAATAAAACATCAGCCAATAGCCAGCAGCTAATATAAAAATATGAAACTATAAAATTGACCAAAAACGTGCAAAACTCCGATCGGTAACGGGTACGTCCCGAACGCTTACCGAAGCTGTCAAAATATTTGTACCGTAAGCGTTTGCAAACTAGAAAAACATTTAATAGTTCTGTTGGGAAATACACTGGGAAGCGAAATGAAATAGCGAAACAAGGAAAACTGTATGACAAGGTAATACTGAACAAAATGGTAACAATAAAACACGTTGTTTGGTTATAAAATGAAACGACATGGGAGAATGCTCCGGGCATACTTCGTTTTAAAATTGTAGAAAAATTTAAAAACGTTCTCTGATTGTACTTCATATTATTGTGAAGTATTTATGACTTAATATGCGTTACACCGGTAAATGTGCTTGTTTAAATATGTTATCTTTGTATGTTGTTTGTACCATGCTTTAGTACAGTTTTCATTTGTTGGTTCTTTATGAAGAGTGAAGTTATTAGAAGAGTCTTAATTTGTTCTAAACTTGAAAATTTGTAGGTTTTAAAATATTTGCTGAGATATACAACCTGTAACAGAATAACCGCAATAGCGTTTAAGGGGTCATTGGACTCATCATTATGAACAACTTTCACTATGGGACCAACACTGAAATTGCCAAAAAAAAAAACATCGACTCCCCCAATACATTTATGTGCGCATAACTTGATAAATATACTGAACAGCTGATTCCTTTATTTCGCGATTTCGGTATTGGTTCCATAGTAAAAGTTGTTCATAATGATGAGTACAATGACCCCTGAAGAGGTGTTGCGTTAATTCTGTTACACGTTGTAGAATATAGGTACTTAAGTCACTTACGTAGAGTTTCAGTCCAGTGCATTGATATATAAAAAAACCCAAGATACACACTCAGCATCTCAAAAACGTCCGCAAAAAACAAGCGCAATATGTATAATTGTGCGCAAGTTTTAAACAGTCTCGCATCGCTCGCCATACTGCACTGCTTTGTAAAAACAACTTTAAGCGATCCGTGTAAAGTTGAATTTGCAAAAAAAAAATTGTTTATTGTATAACTACACACAACTCACACATGACACTTGATACATGTCAGTTTTTGACGACAGTTTCGAGTGTTGCATTTGTTCGAGACTGTGCATCTTGGGTTTTTTATATATCAATGGTCCAGAGATATACCGGAAAAGCACGAACACGTCTTTTTTCCTGAATAAATTGACATTTTCCAGGACTTCTTTTGCAATGATGTACCAGAAAAATGTAAGAAAAAATGGTTGGTGATATTGAACAGAACATTTTGTTTAAGGAAGTCTTTCTTTATGCAAAAAAATATTTGGTTCGGTAGCTGATTTAAAGTTAAACAGTTCATCATTATTTTATATTACACCAGCTGACACGTGCCCACTTCGTTGGGCGGTATTTTTCGGGTTAATATATAGCCTATGACACTCACATATAACGTGACTTTCTATTGGTAAAAGAATTTTTAAAATCGGTTCAGTAGATCCAGAGATTACCCCCTACAATCTCACAACCTCACAAACTCAGAACATCACAAACTTTGCCTCTTTATAATATTAGTATAGAATAGATTTCATCATCATCATCATATCAGCCGAAAGACGTCCACTGCTGGACATAGACCTCCCCCAAGCGTCACCACAATGACCAGTCCTGCGCGTCTCGCATCCATCGGCTACCCGCGACCTTCACCAGGTCATCGGTCCACCTTGTGGGAGGCCTTCCAAAGTTGCGTCTTCCGGTACGCGGTCGCCACTCCAGAACTTTTCGTCCCCATCGACCATCTGTTCTGCGAGCAATGTGCCCTGCCCACTGCCACTAGTTTGGCGATCCTTCGAGCTATGTCGGTAAACTTTGTTCTCTTGCGTACATATCATCATTCCTGATTCGATCACTCAAGGAAACTCCAAGCATTGCCCTCACCATTGCCTTTTGAGTGACTTTGAGCCTTCTGATGAGGCCCATTGTAAGCGAATAGATATAGATATTATAGATTTATTGACCGGAGTGGTCATTAAGAGTTGATATGAGTGCCAATTCTATTAATTTTAAAGCAACGTTCGCATTCGCATCTCAGTCATAGTTTGTCAAAACAAAAAACACCGACTTCCGAAATTAAGGTTTTTTTAGTTTTTTCATTGGAAGTCGGTTATATTTTTTTGTAAAAAGTTTTTTTTTTTTCACTTTTAAGTGGCGTAATTTGGACGACGTCTTCGTCTACGCAGAAATTGAAATAAGCAAAAATGCTCATAAAATAAAAACTACTGAACCAAACTGAATAAAATTTTTACGTCACCAAATGTCAAGCATATTGCATCGAATTAAAAAAGAACCACAGAAATCGGATCAGAAACCTCGTACTAATCGGTGTACATACATAAAAAAAGAAAAACAAAAATATATACCCACCGAATTGAGAACCTCCTCCTTTTTTGAAAGTCGGTTAAAAATGTATGGATATTGAAGATTTTTGTTTTGACACATTGCGGTTGACATGCGAATGCAAACGTCAAACAAGTGCGAGTCTGACCCTCACACGAAGGGTTCCGTACCATAAACCGAAAAAAAAAACGTTTCTTGTTCAGGAAACGTGTTTATTTCCCATTCGGGAGCCCCCTTTAATTTAATTTTTCTTATTTGTTGTTATAGCGGCAACAGAAATACACATTCTCCCACCAACCTATTACTTTTCTTGAGATACAACCCGCTAACAAATAGATGGACGGATAGGCTTAGTAATAGGGTTCCGTTGGTTACCCATCAGGTACGGAACCTTAAACTTGGTAGAATTGGCACTCAGATGACAGTCCACACTATAGTCAAGAGGAAATGCTGGCGGCGAGACTTTGTATGTAAGAAGTCATAATTCGAGGTTTGGCTCTCGACTGTTTTCTCCTCCAATATTGGACCAATGTAAGAGATATTTCACAAACTGAATAAGAAGGATGTGTACTGTGTCTCTATGTTTTCTTTTTTTGATTAAGAGTTGCAAAATTTGTATACTAGGGTTCTGTTGACATCGATTTATCGGAGAATTTAAAGCATTTTGTGAGAGTTCTAGTGCTTATACGATTAATTAATCACCATACAAGGTAAGAACAACGCCAAGATAAATAATATAGAAAAGACAAAGGCTCAAGATATATCTAATGACCTACTTTTCCAACACCACCAAATTAGATTCGCATCTAACTTTTCTTAAATAAACAAGACAAATTAACTGAAAGAAGGGTGGCAGCCTTAGTTAGCCAACTATGTCACTAATCAGTACACTATGGCTCAAAGTTAGACTGCAGGTACCTATTCTTTTTTATTTTTTTTCCTAAATAAGCTATAGGACATGTTTGGCAAAATTTGTTGAAGAAATTAAACACAAAATTTGGTTATTATTATTATTCATTTATTTCAGGCAACAGTGGCCCCATACAAAATACAATACACTTATAGATCAAATTAAATATAAAAATATGCTAATACATATAAAATACTAGTTGATACGCGCAACTTTGTCTCCTCCGCTCCTTTTGGCCTTAGTGTGATGATATATTTCTTCCTCGATAAATGGGCTATCTAACACAGAAAGAATTTTTCAAATCGGACCAGCAGTTCCTGAGATTAGCGCGTTCAAACAAAAAAACAAACAAACTCTCCAGCTTTATATATTAGTATAGATATGAATAGATGAACTAAAACACACAAAGTGACGGCGTCATGTTATGCTGTGCCGTCCGTTACATTCTGAAAATGCTCCGAGCTTTGGAAAACACCTTAAACCAGTCTTAATAGGTCCAGGCTGTCATTAGTAGATTTTAACAGAGGTTATGGTACTCGGAAGCCAGGAAATCTGATACCAGTCTTGCCAAGGGTATCGTTTTGCACAGTTACAGAGTTGAGAAGTTCAGACAGGGAGTCGCTCCATACCCGAGGTGGCCCGCAGGTGGAGGACATCCATGAGGATTTCCTCCGCCCTGGAGGATATCCACGAGCATCTCCCCACCCGTAAAAAAAGGGAGGCGCTCCACGTGAAACACTGCTACTCAGCCAAACCCAGCATAGTTTGGAAAAGGATAGAGAAGTATTAAAAGAGTAAGTACTGAATTTATTCTTCAAGTTTTCTTTAGTAAAAAACGGTGTTCCCTTGTTTCGCAGACAAAAATTTCATTGAATTATGTTTCGCAGAAAATGTTTCATATAACATTTGGCCCTTATAATTTTATGTTGAATATTTTTGTTTCCAAGACTTGAATACTTGAATAAAACACATTTCACAGAAACACAATTCAATGAATTTTGTAATCAAATTGTTTTTTTAACAAACTTATCAAACAGCAGAATTATTTTGTAACGAATATTGTTTGTCCGGTGTTTTTTTCCATGGTATTTTATTTCAGTCAAAATGATATTTTATGTGAAACGAAATTCTATGAAACTGTTTTCTATAAAACAACGGACAACCATAAACACGTGTCTACTAACTAAAAGAAGAATGGTAGTTGCCTCAGTTAACCAACCGTGTCGCTAATCAGTACACGGTGGCTCAAAGTTAGTCTGTTCTGCTATTCTGAACCATCATCCTTCGTCGCCCGCCGACGTAATCCGATTCTGAGGCGACGCCGCCCGGATTAGTATTATTTTATAGGATAAAATACGGACTAAGTAGGTAGTCATTTTCTTGTTGAATTAGGTTAGTTTTACGTTATTGGGTAAAGTTACTTTAATTTGGGGAAGGCCGTTTCTCAGTAAAGAAATAATAAATTATCACTTGGTGCTCTTCTCTTTTCTATCTAAGTTTAGCATAAGAAAATTTTCACGAAAATGTTCCTGTATTTTTTTTTTGATGTAACGATTAAATAAGCATAAAAACTACAAGATTGTGTACCTTATCTTCGACTTTGTCTTCTATTTCTTAAGAAAATAAAACCACTTTTTACGTTTTTATAGTCCATTCAACAGACCCCCTTTTTAAGGATGTGGAATCATCAAATGACTCCTTCAACTCTGGGCGGAGTGGAAGAGAGTGTCAGACTCTTACTAAAACCCATCCGTGTTCTTCGTAATGCCCCTTGCATTCCAGGGTCATGGTGACTCTTTGGAACAAATTCCGCAACCCTGGTAGGCATTGGCCATAGCGGGCCCCGTCTACTATGCTGACATCTCCTTGAGGCGCGCGTGGAACACAACGCGCCGTCGACCTGGGCCTGGTCCTGATCGGATGGCAAGCCACCACCTAACGCTCGTATCGCAGCCGCCCGCTGGTCCGCGCCTACGGCGGCCAGAAATCGCCCAAGACTCCCGACGCCCGGGGCATTTTCTTCTGTTGCGGTGGCTAGCTATCCCTTTCTCACAGCGGATTATTGATGAAAATGACATGTCATGGTAGGGAGCCACAACAGACTATACTCATTTACACACACACACATACACACACACATTCTTTTCCATTTTATTTGTACCTACTCATTTATAACATAAAAAAGATTCATTTATTATTATTTATTTATTAAAACATAATTATACCCTATTATTTTCTGTTATAAAAAATTAAAGTAACCGGTAGCCGATGTAGGTGGACTACTGCACAACAGATGTTTACATACCAAGGTATTTTAAAAACAATAAGTTCCTTATTACGTGAAGGTACACAAAGCCAGCGTGAAATTAGCAAACAATATAGTTGTACAGTGTATTTTTCCAACCATGTCCGGTTTAGTAAACAAAGTTAGTTAGAAGAACTCGTGGCTAAATAATAACACGGGTCGATCTTCAAGGTTTAGTAACGCGTGTCGAGGTCGGTCTGTGGATGGGTAACGATCCATAATATACCGTGGCTCCTACGCGCCTCAGAAAGCCCGATTTTGATGAAAATTAAAACTGCATTATTGGAATTTTGAAAAATCGGTTTAACTCATTCCACCGGCCCCCTTCTACCATCGGACACCCAGACGCACTGCATCTTACCATCCCTACCTTGTTACTATTCCACCAATTCGCACTAAGCGTTTCCAAACGTCTTTTATAATGCGCACAGCAAAGGAGTGGAACTCTCTGCCTGTGTCTGTGTTTCCAAACGCTTACAACCCTAATCTCTTCAAAGTTAGAGTGAACAGGCTCCTTCTGGGTAAGCTCGCTCCATCGTAGACTTTGTCTCTGTCATCTCTGACCTAGACTAGAGTCAAGAGCAAACCCATCACAAATAAAAATAATAAAAAAAAACTAACCAGGAATCGAACCATTTCAATTTAAAAAAAAACAACCTGTAGGTATTATTAGGCCATCTGAAAGTGTCGCTAATTAAACCCAAATTCTGGGAAGAAATATACGCATGAAATATATTCTCATATAAAAAAAATGAATATATAAGAAATATCCAGGCACACTTTAAAAATTCACTGTATATCATATGATATTGTTGTTTTTAACCGACTTGAAAAGAAGGAGGAGGTTCTTTCACAACCTTCTCCAAGGAACATGGAGACACAAACAGGTCGAAATATGAAAAAAAAATTCGGACCTCCCATGTAAAATCAATGGTCAGCTGATGGGTTTAGTGTGGGAAGTCCGAATTTTTTTTTCCGACACCCTCACTTTTGCCGCCCCTCATTTTTGCCGCTCTGGGCATTTGCCCGGCTTGCCCCCCCTTAGATCGGGCTCTGTTGCCAAGAGCTATCGTGTTAATTAATAACTAGATTGTGGAGATCAGATAGAGGCAGTCGCTTCATGTAAAATGTGGTAGTTAGTGCATCCGGTTGAATAGAAGCCGACCCTAGTGTTGGCAATGGCTAGGCAGAGCATGATGTCCGACTGTTGCCACCGGCACTGATCTTTGTTTACCTGTTGTCCACAGCTAATGAATTACAAACAACAACAACTACATACAGTTTATTTCTTTCATAAAGGTACATTGTTTCAGTAGGTAATTTATTCATAACATACAACACAACAATACTACAAACACGAGTTTTCAATCTTTACATTTTGACAAAATTGCATCGAATTTACTATTCCAATAAAGTTCCAATCATTTTTCCCAAAACAAACAACTCACAATGCACTATCTTTGTTTACTAAATAATACAAGTAAAAAAACAAACTCACTTGAGTCGCTTCAGGAGTTCTTATCCAATCCAGCGGGGAGCCATGCAACAGGGTCAAACGGACACATTCTATCTGGGTACCGCAGCCGATTCCACGTTAATTGAAACGCCGAATCCTTCGAATCAATGGTTGGGTTCCGACCATTTCATCGGATTCTTTAGCTGGAACTCAATTGGGTGGCATTTTTGTGAACCTTAACGACTTATTGGTTTTCATTGTGAATTTCTGCGGGAATTAACAGGAAATGTGTAAGTTCAATTCTGCTGAAGTCTTTGTTGACATGTTTTGTATTTTTGCGCCGAAAAAGAATTTCAGTAAAAAGATAAGCAGATTATAAAACAAGAAAGAAAACATGTTTGTTTGGCTCACACAATTTTGGAAGAAATACAAGGAACATTTTGTACACCTCATCGATTTATATTATGGTTTTCAGTTGATGTGTTCTGAGAAAAATCGTACACAATTTTTAACAACATCGCACACAAGTCATGCACAATTTTTTACCTACATCACACGAAATTCATGCACAATTTATTACTACATAAGAACGACTCAATCAAACAGTCTACATCTAATCAAGGTTGACCGACTAAAATCGAATTAAAACATGTAAAGTCGATTTGAAATATAAACCAGTTCTGTACCTTATTTCGAAATCCTGGTCCCTGCCATCTATTTTTAATCACCCATAAAATCGACTGCGGTCCTAAGGCTTATTTACATTGAGAGTTTCTCGACTACACGCAACGGACGATTTGCTTATTAAAAATTGACTAAAATGCTACATTATGATCGTTCTTACTGTTTGAAAAAATTTTGAAACAACGATTTATTTTCTTATGTATTTATTTAACAATAAGTATATGTACATACAATAGCAAAAAGATAAAAAACTTTTTTACAAAAAATATAACCGACTTCCAAAAACAAAACATTACAAAGTATAAAATAACTTTAATTTCGGAAGTCGGTGTTTTTGGTTATTTAGTTTTTTGACACAATACGAGTAAAATAAGCCCAAACACTTGGTAGTTCCTACATACCGATGTGGAGTTCCCTTGATTCTCTGTCGTCTCCATCATCAGGTCTGGGCCCCAAGTCTGCCATTACAACAGTGTCAGAATGGTCTCATAATGATTTCATAATGGTCGATTTTGACAAGTTATGCCAGATTTCTTTTATATATGTTTTTAAATATTATGTATTAATTTGTCATTATGTACGAGATTACCATTCTATGCCATTTCTTTCAATGGAGTGTCAGTGGTTGACCATTGGAAAGTAATAATGATGCTTTTATATTAGTAGATTACCAAACTTGTCAAAATCGACCATTATGAAATCATTATGAAACCATTCTGACACTATTGTAATAGCAGACTTGGGGCCCTGATCCAAAACTTCATTCTTTTGTAGTATCACCCGATATACACACGAATATCAGGTTTTTACCAGATGCGTGCCTACAATTTTCGAGACTTGCCCTCGATTTCTCAGGGTGTACATCATCAGATCCTGATGTGGTGGCAATGGGACTATCTCGGAAGCATACCCTTTCATATAAAAAAAGATTCATTGAAATCGGTTCATAAACGACGTTATCCGCGAACACACAAAAAAATATATATATACGCGGTCGAATTGAGAACCACCTTCTTTTTTAGAAGTCGGTTAAAAAAGAAGGAACAACACACCTGCGAAAGGACATTGAAAGAAGAGTAGGTAGTATGTGCCGCGTGTAAAACATTAAAAGAACATTAGAAGTCGGTTAACAAGAAACAACTAACAATTTCTTATCTATTTTCTTAATAGTTTGACTTACTGCAATTAATAAGATAGTAAGAAAAAGCTGAAATAAATTATGTGAATGTGACTCTCAGATGCGATAATACCTATAAGTGAAAACTGACTATCGATGTAAATGTCGCTTTACGCATGTCAAAAGTTCCTCCGCTAATGTTACCTCGCATTACCCTAATGAAAACCCTCCCAGTGAAATACTTTCGCAATTAAAGTAAACGGTTGTCGGGACGCAGTATTGTGTGGGCTCTCGGGAAATCAACCACAGGCAGTGTTGTTATACCTAATCCCACATAAGTGAGGGAAGTCTCATAAATTGACATCTCTGTCGGCGTTCCATTTTTGAATGCAGAAGTGACTCGATAAAAATGGCCGCTTTTGTTCGATATTTAAAAACATTGACGTTTATTTCTTTTTTTTGTCGTTTGACTTTTGTTTGTTGATTCTTTACCCATACGAATTTAAAATTCACAACTTTTCTACGATGAGGAAAATTTATTCGTTTTAAGATCGATTATTTTAGAGATTCACTTTTACAAAAAAAAAAAAAATGAGCAAACACTACTTTGACTCATCATATATTAATTCAGATGAAGTCAAAGTCAATACGTTTATTTTAATTAGGCCATGAAACGGCACTTTTGAACGTCATTCACATAAAAACAAAGAATTGAATAACAAGCTAAAGTAATTTTATGCCGACAATATAAACTTGCACTTTATAAAGACTCCATTTTCTATCGCAAAACATGTTACCTCTTCCTTTGAAAATAAAGCTCTGAACGGAAACTGTAAAATAATAGAAGCCGTATTTATCTAAGAGAGTCTCTTACATTTTCAATTACTGAAGACAGCATTTCCTATCGTTTAGTACCTAGTCGTTCGAGGTATCGACCTTATTACGTTAGCTGAAACACTTTTTTTCTTTGTTGTTGTATTGAAGTGAAAATACTTATTAAGACTTTTCTGAGAAAAAAAAATAGGTCACAGAAAATAATTGAACATAGAGCCATTTTTTATTATTGATCGACTGGCGACTGACCACTATCTTTCCTGAAAGTAAGCGATGCTGTGGTCGATGATGGAGCACGCTTGCTTAAAAGTAATCTATGTACACTTAACTTAAAAACTCCCCGCTGTAGTTATCAGTACATTTACCATGAGTTTTATAAATGTATGAAAACTTAAAAACAACAAGTTTCTAATTTATTTTTTAGTTGTTAACTAAAGTTTTACTTGCAACTTGTTTGCTTGTTAGTTAACAATTTAAACAAATAAATTAGAAACTTGTTTTTTAATAGTTTTCATACATTTTTTTAACTACAGTCGAGCGAGTATTGATTGATAAAACTCATGGTAGACGTACGGGAAACATTTAGTCTGGCAGGGAATTCTACTCCTTAGCTGAACGCACTATGAATGTTTTTCCAAAACGCTTTGTGCGTATGAGTGGGATGTTAATTCACCATGTGCCGGTTGCGCGTCGGCGTACGTATTGTAGCATTGCATGTTTTAAATATGTTATAATTTATGTTTCACTTACTTACAATTTATTTGAAGCCAATTCGATTAGGTAGTCAATAACATACTTTCGATAACTTACTAGTTTGAAAGATGACAGTAATCAGAATTACAACGCATTAAATTAAAATGACATAATGAAACGATCGGTTTTAGGTAATACCATTTTTATACTAAACATTCGTGATACTCTATGTATAGTGACAAGAACTAATTCAACGTAGGTATTTGATGTCTAGGGTTGCGGAATTTTTTCGAAAGAGTCACCGCGGCCTTGGAACGCAAAGAGCATTTGGACGAACACGGATGGGTTTTAGTCATTAAGAGTCTGACACTCCTTTCTGCTCCGCCCCGAACGGGAGGAGTCGTTTGATGATTCCCATCCTTAAAAAAAACAGGTAGCTATGTAATGTATTGTACACATTTTAATCAATCAATTATTTCTACCAGCAGACCACTGCTGAACGATGGCCCGTCCCAAATTGCTCAACAACACTCGTTCCTCCTAGATTTTTTGTATTGTTTCTATTTATCTGCCACATTTTATTTTACACCAGCCACTTGTCAACTGGAAGACAAAGTCTAGCGCAATGTTTTTAAAATCCTCCGACAGGTGGACAGAATTTAAGCCGGATTGTACTGAATACTTAGAAAGCTTGAGAGCGCTCAACAAAGAAACGCCTGTGACATAAATACTAGCAATAATTTTTGTAATGCTTTTGCTTGTAATTTTTTTTGCTGGGAAGTGGATTTGAGTTTTCGTTTTCAGTATAATGGATATTGGGGATTTGATACTATGACAATCTTGTTAAGAGGCCTATTACAATATCACTGCTTTTTTGCGTTAATTGGCTAACTTTGGCTTTCTTATTCTCAGAAACTGAAATATTTCGACAACTTTGGCTTATTGGATAGTTGAAAATAGTTATTAGTATAGTGTTTATCGGCCTCACTTTTCACATTTTTCTCTTATCTATTTGTAAAAAGCCAAAATTCCGAAGTAACTTTGTCATGAAAAGCGCGACGGCACTTTTTCGAGTTCGTGGATTGAACTTCTGTACTAACCAAATGAAATGAAAAATATATCATAATATTCCTTAACAGTGGTTGCGTTCATAGCGGCCTCAGAATTTTGAAGTAAGTATGAAAAAATCCCATTAAAGTTCAAAAAAACTTAAAACGCTCAGAATGTAAAATTCTCCTTAGTACATTATTACGTAAAATTTGTACCAAAGTAAACCATAGTTTATAAGAAATGAATATTTAGTAAATATTCAATAAATAAATTAATGAAAACCCTAAAAATAATGCGATGAGTCAGCAGTTTTTTGAGTGAAAACACAATTTTGTGATAGGGCTCTTAAATAAGCTATCTTGTTGTCTGGACTCAGGCTACTGAGTTGTGGGGGTCAGCAATGCAGTCGGTCCATGTAAAACACTGGTATTCAGCTGAATCCGGTTTGAATGGAAGCCGCACCCAACCTGGTTGGGAAAAGGCTAGGCAGATTGTTACTTTTTAAAGCTTTTTCTGAAATTCGGTGATGTACAATAAAAATTATTTATATTTTATTCGATTCTATGTTCCGTGGGATATAGTCACAGTAGGCCATAAATAAACAGATTTGTTATTTATCTATTTTTTTAAACCAACCAAGACCCTGGCTCATCAAACCTTGACCTTGGCCTAATTTGTATGGAAACACTGTACAATTGAAGAAAAGCATAACTCGTCTTCAATTTTATATTTGCCGGCTAGTTTATCAGCCACCAGAATTCATCGTGCAATAAGAATTTATGCATTCCAATTCGACCAATAAGTTAACCAATTATACAAAGGAAATATTTTGTGAACCCTGTCAGGCACAGCATAGATAGGAAAGATATCAACCGAATTAAGAAACTCCTTTTTTGAAATCGATTGAATAGGTTTTAATCTACCATTCCTAAAAAAAAACTCTAATATTAGTCAAGTGTTCTCAAGAAATCAACAATTGACCTTTATTAAAAGAAAATTACAAGAATATCTCGTATCGATGGACATTGAAATCTCTTAAAGACTTGTGTAGCTGAAGATCTTCTGAGAAACATTTCTGTTCGACTCGTAAAGGTCATAGCTACAGAGATCTCGCTCGGAACTAATGTGAAGTATTCCTCTGACGTCTATCGAGAACCGTGCACTCCTGTACCTTTGTATTCTATCGGACATGAAGCATAGATGTTATAATATTTGTTAAGTTTAAGATATACGCAACTAAATGTTGGGTATATCTTAAACTTGGTCTTAAGGTTGATTTGGAGTAGTGTCCTATAAAACGTAATATTTCGTATTTGCGTTGAAGTGACTCTTTACGATGACTTTTTGGATCGATTGAGTAGCGCGTTTCGTTAACGCCTGTATCTTTACTGTTAGCCGTTGCCGCGTTGTTCGCATTTGCAAAATTCAACTGTATCAATGCACACTCGCGACTGTATCGTTGTATCGCTACTAGCGCGCGACAGTCCTGGGCCCCAAGTCTACTATTACAATAGTGTCAGAATGGTCTATCATTGATTTCATAATGGTTGATTTTGACAAGATTTCATGCCATTTATTTCAATAGAGTGTCAGTGGTTGACCACTGGATATAAAAGCGTCATTATGACTTTCCAGTGGTCAACCACTGACATTCCATTGAAAGAAATGGCATAAAATCTTGTCTTGACACTATTGTCATAGCAGACTTGGGGCCCTGTATCGGTGCAAAATAGTACGCAAATCCGGCAATCGCTACAGCTCACTACTTTATCGATGCTGCGTCGCGAGTTTATCTATGCTGTATCGCGATAGAAGCGATTAAAAATTATGTAAACGTGGGGAAGGTTTAACATTTGTGACGTCGTAACGATGGTATAGCGATTCCATCGCTACAAAAATAATGCCGTGGACGACAGCCATTAAAATGTAACTTTTGGAAGAATTGGAACGAAAACCAAAGGAAAGTTTCAAAATTGGTTACATCAATATTTTGGGTAGATATTTCCCATCCTCTATAACTTTGCTTAACTTCTGTCAAGAATTTGCTAGATTTTCCCATAGACGTGAATATTTCATTAGAAATATTTCTTACTCGTAAAACATTAAAAAGCAAATAAAATGAATGTTTCTAGTTCTGGAATACTTCAGTAATTCCATTATTGTAGAAGGATCTCTTTGTCTGAAGAAAGGAATAACAAAATATTTTATAACTGTTTTAACGGCGGAGCATCGAGAAGACATAACAAAATAGAACTGATAAAAAGAAAATGTTGCAAATAGTATTTATTTCCAACAAAGTGTAGTTAGTCTGAAAGTCTCAAATTATGAACGATTCACTAATTACATGACAGCCGTTCAATTAACAGCCTAGTCTTTTAATTGCGCCGTTTAACCAACAGCCTAAGTGTCATCTCGACATTTAATTTAAAATCTGGTTCATTGGTTCAATATCGTTTAGTGACTTGCCTAGGAAAGTCTTTTGGGAACAGGGAGTTTAGGGCACCCTGACACGTTTGGAGGGATGCGGTACAGAGAGTAAAGTCCCGCAAACCCCCATTGAAAAGGGAGGATCTAACTAAGGTCGCTCGCAACTAAGGTCGAAACGCCCGCAACTAAGGTCGAAACGCCCACAACTTAGGTCGAAACGCCCGCAACTTAGGTCGAAACGCCCGCAACTAAGGCCGAAACTACGGACTTCGGGCTTAGAGAGTCCTTGATAACGGAGCCCCACTGTGACTCCTATTTCTGACTGCAGGGCTTAAAAAGAACCTAACATGAATGGGATGACATCCCATACCATACCATCCCATACGAACCTAACCTACCTATGTCGGGGTGCTCGAAGATCCCTTAAACCTAACCTAGGCCTCGTCATATCATTACATATTAAATTGAATTCATTATTCAAGAGAATTGCAATCCATCACCTTCAACTCAAATGGGGACACGAGCCCAAATAATGTACTGCTGATCAATGCACAATAATGCTAGTGGTGGTGCTTTAACCAACTACGTAATAAACCCAATAAGTCAATGACCTTAAAACAAAATATAAGTGCACTTCGAAAGTATTCCGGAAGCAGTACGTAAAAGCCGCTTTAAACACAGTCATTTCCGAATAAAAATGGTTGTGCACTAATTTATCGCACATTGTATTTTAACGAGTGTATTACAGTCCAGAGTAGCGTGATTTATGCGGCTGCATATTTTAATATTGCATTCAATGGATAATTTTGTATGCTGGACACGACTTTTATCGGCAAGTTTCGGAAGGAAAATGGAGATTCAGACAATATTTTATTCGTTTATTTCATATTCTCCCTGCACTAACAGATTCCAATAAGTGCAGAGAGACAACGATTAATAAGTATTATTAGTAGCTTTTGCTCGCGACGTGTTCTCGCATTTCCCGTTTTTCCCGTTTCCGTAGGAATTTCGGGAAATCCTCTTTTAGTGCTCCCCTACACGCCAAATCTCAGCTTCTACGACCAATAGTTTCGGCTGTAAGTTGTCGTCAGTCACTCACTCAGTCACCAGCAACTCAAGAATTTAATATTAGGATTATAAAATAAATTGCACTAACACACGATATTGTGTATTGTGTTTGTGGTGATGAAAGTATTTGGAGTAAACGCTAGGCAGACTGTACATACATAGACCACGAAGAGAACAAATAATTATCCCTCATTCTTCCTGGGGTAGTCAGGTAAAAAGAATCATCTTCGTCATCAGCTTAACATTCTTTAAGTAGTAAGGGCTTTTATTTATTAAAAAATACTCAGTATAAAAGTTGCTTTGTCTACGTTTATATTTAGATTGTACTAAACTAATGTATTCTCAAACCTCAAATACTTCATTGATCAAAACCATTACGAGCAAGTTACTCAACCGCACCTCAAAACGCGAATCTCAAGTGAGTAGAACAACCAAGTCTGCAGCATAACGAATTTATGTACTTCCCTGTAGTATTTACTCTTGAATACTCCCGATACATGAACGGGGGCAGTTAATAAACCGGTCCGTTATAACAAGGCAAAGTTTCAGAGTTAACAGAATTCTCTGTTGTTCCTAGAGAATTATCAAGTCCAATAAACGATCTAACTACATAGTTCGGTTATTGATAAACATTAGTTTGTTGATTCTGTATTAGTATGGATGAAAGGGCAATGGAGAGGGCAATGCTTGGAGTTTCCTTGCGTGATCGAATCAGGAATGATGATATCCGCAAGAGGACCAAGGTTACCGACATAGCCCGAAGGATCGCCAAACTAAAGTGGCAGTGGGCAATGTGCGAGCAATGTGCCAACATTGCTCGCAGAACAGGTGGTCGATGGTTCCGAAAAGTTCTGGAGTGGCGACCGCGTACCGGAAGACGTAACGTTGGAAGGGCTCCCACAAGGTGGACCGATGACCTGGTGAAGGTCGCGGGTAGCCGATGGATGCAAGACGCACAGGACCGGTCGTTGTGGCGACGCTTGGGGGAGGCCTATGTCCAGCAGTGGACGTCTTTCGGCTGATATGATGATGATGATGATGATGGATGGATGGATTGCAATGCAGTTTGTGGGATGGATTTTTATTAAAGATATCTACTACCTATGAATAGGTATTTTTTATAGGAAATCCTAGATTGTGAAATAAGATTTGTACTTAAAAGGCGGTCCTCTAAACTGTGTGGACATCGAGATCTCTTAATACCATAAACTGTGAAACCAACTTTCAGGTTTACAAGGATCTGGGCGCATTGCCGAGGCATCTTTCCATTGCACAAAACTTATTTAACCTTGTAAAAATAACAGCCAAGCGCCAAAAGATACTAAAATATTTGTGAAAAGAGATTTATGAAGCAAGTAAACATTGAGCCTCTATAAAATAATAACTTGAAACAATTAACGCTTCAAATAACTAACTTATAATCTCATAAATTTTATTAAATAATTTTAAAGTCCGTCCAAACGGCGCGTATACAAATGATGCTTCATTAAACTTGGTCAAAGTTGGAGTACGAAAGTTTCGAACGAATATTTTGTCACCATCATTCATTCAGTAATCTTTGAAGTGGTCAGTCGTTCGCGTACTAAAGGGTTCTTGTTGAAAACCGACTTAGTAACAGATTTTAGTGGAGTAGGCTGGCCATTTGACTGGCCGGACATTTGGCCATTTGGGTGGACGGATATTTGTCCATTTGGCTGGCCAGAAATTTGGCCATTTAGTTGGCTAGACATTTGACCATTTGGCTGGCCACACATTTGCCCATTTAGTTAGCTGGATATTTGGCTATTTGGCTGGTCGGACATTTGGCCATTTGGCTGGTCGGACATTTGGCCATTTGGCTGGCCGGACATTTAGCCATTTGAATGGCCGAACATTTGACCATTTGGCTGGCCGAACATTTGGCCATTTAGTTGGCTAGACATTTGACCAATTGGCTGGCCAAATATTTGCCCATTTAGTTGGCTGGATATTTGGCTATTTGGCTGGCCGGAAATTTGACCATTCGGCTGGCCAGAGATTTGTTCATTTGGTTGGCCGGAGATTTGACCATTTGGCAGGCCGTTTCTGAGTACCTGGACATTTTTGGAATCTGAATCGGAAGATGTGAGATTATTAGAAAGGAAAGTCGTTTTTATACTGTTCAAAGGGCAGCATGTCTCGAATATTCAAATGTTGGAGTCAACAAAGCACAGATTTTTAGAAAGGAGATTTTTTTTTGTTATTTGTTGATTTGTCCGTCTTGTAGTGAAAAAGAAAAAAAGACAGACATGTTGTTCCTTAATGATCTCCCAATTAATCAATTAAAAGTATTCTCGAAATAACTTCAATACCTATATTGCGCTTTTCCGAGGCTAAACTCTCATCCTACACTATTTGTACGACGTATGGTGAAAATTGTATTGAAAGACATCATGTCCTGTAACAATAATGAAGCCAGGCCATCCTAAGTCAGGAGTGGACAAGTTGGCAAAGCGGTTTAATTTCACCGACCGTTCAAACTTCCATAAGAGGATTTTGTTACAAAACCAAGGCGAGTCTTCGAGCACCGGTGTGTGGCAAAAATACACAGTGCCCCCACGAAAATGTTTTCTCCTCTTTTTTGTCGTTACAATTGAATTTCATAGTTTAACGAAGTAAATTCTGCACAGTGATGTTCGCGGTAACTTTGTTGGTTTTCAATTTTACCCATTTTTTGTTTCCCTAGTGTAGTCACAGCTTTGTGTGTACAGAGTTTTGAGGAATTTAAAACATGGTTCTTTGTGTCCAAAACTAGTTGTTTATTCTGCATCTCTGTCGGGATAAAGAGGAGGTTTTGTTTCTTCTTTTTCGCGGTATGCTTTTGTCGTAGCATCACTTTCGTGCACTCACTTTCAAAGCTGCCAGTAATTTTCCGGACATGAGTTATGTTTTCCATTTTATCAGGCATTTCAAAAAAAGAAAACATAAACCAGAGGGACAATTCTCGTATTTTTAACCTTTTGACCGCTTGGCTAAATATCGATTGCCGTACCTAGCGTGCGGGCCTGCGCGGCTACAAGTCGATAAAATAATACCTACAATAAATAAGGAGAAGCAATCATTGTTTCGATTTAAAAAAAAAATGTTTTAAATAATATCTCTATTTAATAATGGTTTTAGTTGTACCACGCAGTTGTACCACGAAAAAAGAAAGAAAAAATCATGCATGTTCTCGTCGCAGAAATACGACACGAGCGGTAGGGGCACGGAATATGTGTCGCATAAATGCGACACAAGCGGTCAAAAGGTTAAAGAAGCCTCGCATTTTCATCACTGTCGCAAACTGTCAAAAACTTCTCTAATTTGACAAGTTTTTGTCATTGATTTTCGCTGTGATGATATTGCGTTAATTTGAACGTTTTTAAAATACGAGAATAATAGGCCTTTAGAAATAATGCTTGTCTCAGTTTCCTCCTAGTAACCTACTTAATATCTCGTCTCATTAATCAAGGGTCAGTGCATTATAAAAATATAGTGTCGGAGTAAAAATGTTTTATGTAGGAAGACTACATCTAGAATTTTAAATAGCCACCTTTGAGCAGAGAAACATTTTAGCTGGGATTACTTTCGCGGAAATTAAAAACAGTACTTTCATCTTTATAATAACAAACTCTCTTGTAGTTGTTGTAGGTCTTTGTTTATTTTATGTTATTTTACTGGAGTTTGAAGGTAGTATTTAAGTTCATATTTTATTTTCCCAAAATATTTTTAAAGGGTCACGCTGATTTAAGGCCCATAGACGCGATGACACAATGCGATTTCTATGCAATGTGATTTTTTATTGATTCCGATTTTCTATCATATCACATTGTTGTCATCTATTGGATCTCAAATTTTAGGAGTATTAAAATCGTTAATCAGTCTTCATTATTTACAATGAACTGCTTTAGTGTCTGTATTAAAACTAATACGGTATGAATTCATTGTTACAAAACTGCGAATAGTAGGTACTTATACCCCTAGTATAAGTACTATTCGCAGTTTTATACCTACTATTTCCAGTATCATCCCTAAACTTACAAAAAGAGAACCATTCCATTTGACGTCACAGCCAACTTGTGCACACACTTCGGTAATCCCGAAATCCCTTCAATCACAGCGAAGCTACATTTTAATCCAAGCAAACGCCTTCCTCTCCATTGATTCAGATGAGTTCTACCTTTATTATTCTTCTTCTCCAGAATTACAAGAAAAAAGTCCATTTTGTTACCTCGGTTGCAACATTAATGGAATCGCAAGAATCCCTCACTGCTCGACGCCTCGTCGCTACTTTAATAAGAAAACTTTTCTCTTCAATTGACGAAGTTTGTCAACGAGAAAAAATTACGTCGTATATAAACACCTGGAGCATTCCCGTAGTTATTGCGTTTCCGAAACAATTTCTATTAATCGGAAATCGAAATTCCGTATCGGAGTCTCAATTTTCTCTTTGAGGGATCTCTTATTTGGGGGAAGCTGATATTTTGGCAGTTTGTAATATAGATTCCGTAATTACGTATTGATTTGTGTTGCCTCTTCGTTTCTTTTGTGATAAGTTTAAATGTGAAGTGATATTATACCGTGAAGTAATTTTCCAGGTGATGACTGAATAATATTTCTAAATTTTTTGTCACATTAAATTTGGTAATAAATTAATTTGTATTAATCTGTAGCGTAAATAAGCTTGAAGTAGAAGACGTGGCCCATGACACTTGGCATTAGCTTTTATCATTATTTATTATCGTCATCGAATTAGTGTACACATATACATTGATTTTAGAAACACAATGAGTACAAATAATTTAACCTGTTTTTGATAATAATAGTTTCGACTTACTTACGACAGATGGCGCGACTAGTACCGTGGGGTTAAGATGTTTTTTGTTTTGGTTTAAGTTTTAAGGAAACTCACAGCATTTTACATTAACCATCAGCTCTATGACAACGACTTAGTACGAGATAAATTAAAGCAAGTTAAAAGTGCATTTTCCTGGATTACTTGACATACTAGATAGAACCGTTTTATGCATCGTCACTCTTCCTTATTACGGTGTGAGCGAGGGGGAGGCACTTGAAACTGTGAATTGCATAACACAGCAGTAAAATAGGGGGGATGAGCCGCAGTGAGACTTGAACCTTCTATCTAGCAATGGACTAGTTACTAAATAGAAAAAAAAATCGTTCATGATCATTTATTTCGTTAAAAGCAATGAAAATAGTACATTTTGATGCTAGTGGACAAACATTTAATAAAACGACGTTTTTCAAGACACTTTAATTTGAAAAAAATATATAACTAGTACAACATTTATTTACCCACTGTTGTCTTTGGTATCCCAATTCATAAAATAACCTTTCTACGGTTGCCACTTGCCAGGTTATGGGCCCAGCTGTTCTTTTTATTTTTACTTTTGGGTCAGCAATATTCAACAACAGTGCAAGACATAAAAATGTTTGTACAGTGCGATTAGGCACGCCACATTCTATACGGCAAGTCAACCAAAAAAATGAACTCTCCAATGCTGTTAGTGAATTCCAAAAAAAAATCAGTCAGCACGGCTGCACTCTAACTACATTCGTAGTACGTTTGTGCGATTGGCTGAATATTTTGTAGCCTAACAATTTTTATTATAATCTTTAGCAACAATACCTACCAGTTTGGTATACATTACCAGGTAGCTATCCTATATGCCTTGGTTTCTGGCAAGGATTACTGTACGTAGCGAATTTTCAATGTTTAGTTAGCACTGCTAGGCACATAGAATTTGCTTAGATATAAACTTACTTAAGCCTATCAATCTAAATGAGAAATACTTCGACAGAGACACCGTGGTTATTGTTTTATCTATAAATATACCATGGTCTTTAGTCTTTGTATCCGCGAACTCCAAGAAACTTTTCACACCAACACCGCAAAACCAAACATCTTTTCCCACAACCTTTTATCAATTCTTTAATTTCCAAGAAATACTTCAGCTTGCATTCACTTCACTTCATTCTCCATCGCAGTTAGCTAAAAGCTAATCTGTCTATGAAATATATTAATTCCTCTGCAGCCTGCAGCGTCTAACTGCAGCGTCCTTACAATTTCGCAGCTAAAATCCGCCTTACCTGACTGCGTTTGAGTTGAAATCAATTAGCCTGCCAATCGCAGGCCCGTGGCGTGTTGCTAACAGAACTACCTCTACAAATCAAGGAGAGAGCGTTTCAATAGAACCAACCGTCAATAGTATCTGGAATTACTCGTTCAATTGTGATTTTGGAGTTCGCTTGACGGGCGTTGGTTCAATGGCTACGTTCAGGTATGATTGGTAGTTGTGATTGTTGTTGCTTATGTGCTTGTGCAGGAAAATCATTATGTTGTTTGTTTTGTTGTTTAGGATTCTTGTTTTGTTGTTATGGGCTTTCTCGAGAAATGCTTAAAAACAGCGTGCAGATGAAGCAACTTTTCGACGGCATTTACTGAGAAAATACATCTGAAAAAATATGAACAAATAGGTAGTAATTTACATGATATGGATACGTAATTTGGTTTAGCTAGAATTTATGTATCGGTATCACATAATAAGAAAAAAAAAAACACCAAATCACCTCCAAATCGTTGAGATGAAACCATTTTACTCCTTCATTTTTTAACAAAAGTGTAAAAAAATATCTACTGCTTTGCAATACAAACGAAAATAATTTGGTTTTGTTACTTTTTTAAAATATGTTTTATATTTTTATAATAAATTAAAAATGCGGGTAGCGGAGTGGCGCGTAGAGGAATAGTTAGCTCCGTCTACATACACAAGGTCGTTGGCATGTATACAAGCCTTAAACTTACTTTTTTTATTTTGGTTCCTTTGTATTCTCATGCTTAAAACGAATATAAAATAATAAAATAAAATAAATATAAAATCGTTGCTAAATGAATTGAACAAAAAACTGGCCCAGCGAGTTGGACTCGCACACGATAGGTTCCGTACCACAAACCGAAAAAAAAACACGCGCCATGTATGGAAACTCCCTTAATATAATTTTTATAATGGCAATAGAAATACACATAGTGAAAATTTCAACTATCTACCTATTACGGTTCTTGAGATACAGCCCGCTGACACAGACGGAAGGACGGACGGACGGACAGCGAAGGCTTAGTAATAGGGTTCCTGTTCGTGGTTGGTAACCCTTTGGGTACGGAACCCTATAGTGTTTATTTAAGGTGTGTTTATTTTAAATTGAATGTGGGTATTTTTCGTGAATACGAAAAACTGACTTTATTATTTTGTTGAAATAAGTATACGAAAATAGCTGTTTCTATGAAACTTTTATTTGTAGCCTTTATACAATTTATACTCTTCTATACTAATATTATAAACAGGAAAGATTTGTTTGTTTGTTTGAATTGAATAGGCTCCGAAACTACTGGACCGATTTGAAAAATTCTTTTAGCATTGGATAGCTACGTTATCAGGGAGTAACATAGGCTATATATTATCCCCGTACTCCCACGAGAACGAGAACTACGCGGGTGAAACCGCGTGACGTCCACTAGTAAAATATATGTTGTTTCTCTGATTGTGCCATTACTTTTTTGTACACTTTATGTAACTGAATATGTGGTATGTTACGTTAGGCAAATGTTTAAAATAAAATAAAATGAAACAATTTTTTCTACAGTGTCGTGAAAACATTTATTTTTTTTACTTATCAATATAAATACAGTCGTTCGTAATATAATACACGAATTGTTACATTAAATCGATGTAAAGCGATACAACTAACGAATATCTCGTAAATGCTTGTCGGTATGTCATGTTGTATTCAATTAGAACTGTTTCACTGTTTTTGTGTTGTTCCGAAAAGTTATTATGTATATAAATAATACTAACTGTTATTTATAAAATGTACTCAAAAAAACTTCTTTGTGTTCCATTACTTTTGTTTTTGCTTTTAACTACTGATCTCCAAAATTTAATTTATAACGCTTGAGTGGATGTAATAATTCAAAGAAAAAAATGATCCAAACTCGTTTTAATTTTTACCTAAAAATTAGTTATCTATTCTGCGTTCCACGTCGGAAAGTTTTTTTTTACTTTCATGCTTAGGTTCAGAAGCGTGCCTAACGTGCTGTAAGTGATAAAAATGATACATGTGTTAATTTTCAAATATAATTTCCTCTACATTTTACAAAGTTAAATTCGCTATCGCTAACAAAAACAGTAAAACAGCGAGAGACTAGTAAATTAAAATTACTGGTAAAAAATTACAGGTAGGTACGTCACTACGTCTAGTTCTAGTATAAATACAAAGTTTAGATAGCAAATAAATCAGACTTTCATTGTATCATATCGAATGGCACGAGTTTTGAAAGGATGGAAGGACCAATTATTGTTTTTGGTCTTTTCGGATTGTCATACACGACTCGATTTGGCTGTGACGGGCCATCAATCCGACATTAGAGTTGGGACCGTGAACAAGAAATTGTCTCGATTAAAATTCAATGGGATGAATATTTGACATTATACGCAGTCCTAAGTTTTATGAACTAACTGCAGTAGTTTAATAAAAGTTCTTGTGTCGTCGGCTCGATAAAAAATAACTACGAAAAGGCATATAGGCTAGGTATGTGGTTAGAAAGTTATCATAGGTAAGTAATATTTTCTAGAAGTCAAGTATATGGACCAAGTTTCACTTATACGAGTAATTAAATATTATATAGGTAAGTATAACATTAAATAGAAATACAATGTAGTATAGAACGTGTGATACAAGATGTATATTTCAAATATATTCAGTAAAATATATTTTATTGTCGAATTTAGAATTAAATGCAGACATGACAAGGGATGAGATTTTTATGAAAATATGAGTTCGTATTTTTTAAACGAACGAGTATTTGATGGACACAAATAAAAACGATTATTTTTCTATCGCTCATGCTTTTTTTTTGTTTTCGTAGGGTAGAATTTAAAAGCGTGTTTTATTTGCCGACTCTAATTCCGTCATGTAGAGTTTATTTCAGGTTCTTTTTTCGAACCGGGTGTTGGAAAGACATACAAGGGCATGGTTTTATTAAAATAAAGTGATTTTTAGGGTTCCGAAAAATAAAGGATCACTCGGGTGTCTGTCTGTCTGTCCGTCTGTCACAGCCAGTTTTCTCCGGATCCACTAGACCAATTCTGTTAAAATTTGGTACACATATGGACTTCTATCACCCAAACACGGACGCGTTACGTAAACTATAAAATTTTTAGTATGGATGTCACTTTTGGGGGTCAAACTAGACAATTAAAAAAAATAGTTTTTTGAACAATATCGTGTGACATATCAAATGAAAGGGCTTACTGTGAGGGTTTTAAGTATATTTTTTTCATAATTTTAAAATAAATGATTTTGAAGTTATTCAAGAAATTAGACGAAAAATGACCATACCCCCGCTTATCTCCCAAACTACTGAGCCTAAAATTTTGAAAAAAATGGAGATAATAGATCTTTACCTAAAGATTACAGGAAAACCTATTAGAAGTCTGTAGTGTTAAAATAACATGTTAAAAAATAAATTCGTTCGGAACCCTTTGCACGCGAGTCCGACTCGCACTTGGCCAGTTTTTATTTATTCGAAATTGATTTTATGTTAAGTTTTATGTCCACTGACGGAAATAACCACCTGTCATGTCTGCAGAAATCAAATTACACAAGTGCTTAAGTAAAAAATCAGTCAATTACATGTCAGTTAAAATATATTTTGCTACTAAAGATTTTAAATCATTACAATTTATTAAGTTGAAATACTTTAATCATCTTAAACTCAAAGATACGTCGAATAATAATAGTATGTACAGTCTCGAATTACAATAATATCTCGAAAAAATCACAAACATTGGTATTGCGTCTAAAACTAGAAATAATTAAGTAGTAGGCTAACGAATCGTCTTAAGAATTTTACTTTTTAATAAACTATATTGAACACTGTAATTCTAAATGATATAATTATTGAAACCAGTTTCTTTTAAATGTCTCCAGATATATCAGACACTTCCTTATGTTTATTTTATTTTTAGTATGTCATCCTGTCTTGTCATTAATTTAAGGATGCCGCTGTGTATATATATTTTATAACTGTTAGTTTTACTTTTTTTTTAAATTTTATGTGTCTTGTGCGAGTCCCAAATAAACATTTTTCTTTCTTTCTTTTTTCTTTATCCTCCAACTAAACCTAATGTACTTTTACTTGGTGGGTTACACAATATTTTGGGTGAAACTAAGAATAATTATTCACTATTAACATTACACTATCTTCATTCAAAATAGTTTGCCAATTACTAGAGCACTTGTACTTAATAAATAATCTATACTAATATATAAAGCTGAAGAGTTTGTTTGTTTGCTTGAACGCGCTAATCTCATGAACTACTGGTACGATTTGAAAAATTCTTTCAGTGTTAGACAGCCCATCTATCGAGGAAGGCTATAGGCTACATATCATCACGCTAAGACCAATAGGAGCGGAGCAGTAATGAAAATTGTGACGCAGAAGAAGTTGCGCGGGTCAGCTAGTAATTGATACTTCAAAAGACGATTCCTAAGCCTGCCAATTGTACAATCCAATCGATACATTTTACAAAATTTATTTACAAACATCCTAAACGCAGTGTGAAGCGCAAACTAATTACATTTCACTATACATACAGTAATACAAATGTAGGTCTGTAGTAACTTTCAGTGGCTTAAGCTTAGTCGCTTAGTTTAATAGGAATCTCATATGAACACCAAGCACCGAAACTTGATACTTTAATCTCATTTCAAAATCGCCCGCAAATTCAGAATTTGGCTATAATATATTTTTTGGGCGTGACTTTCGAATCAGAATACAACGTTCAGAGACCAAAAGGACCAGACCTCAAAGTCTGTGTTCGAAGTTATCGTACAATGAAAGAGTTGTTAAATGAGCTATCAATGGCAAAGATTTGTTTGCCGTATTTTTTTTCATCAAGTAAGAAGAGATCATTTTTAAATTGCCAATCTTTAATACCAAAGTTTACATTTAAACATGTCTTCAGGAAGCTCTTCAAGATTTTCGAGCTCTTGTTGGAATAATAAATTTATCGCACAATACAGATAGCAAACAACGTCTATACGAATTATACGAATTTCGAACATTACGAGCCGTTGGTGCATTCTGACGTAACACAGATGAACGGTGACGTAATAGCCTAATTTTCTCTAAACGGTTGAGCAAATATTTCGTTCAGTAGCTGTTGATATTCCTCTGCATTGTACAGATAGTCGTCGTCATCGAGTATGCCGGTTGAATTATATCTGTAATAGATTTTGTTAGTGTTTTTTTATATGGTAAAATTAGATTAGTCTCATATAGAAAACATTAAAATGTTCTTTATTTCATTGTTCTTTCCTGCTGCACCTTGAAAAAACGATTCTTGGTTTCCTGTTTAATTCTGTATTGTCTTACCTTGGTGTCTCTCGTTTTCTTCGTGAATTCACTTCTGATGCCACTTCAACGCACAGTACGACAAAATGACTACTGCAAGGATATCTGTAAACAACAAAACTGTGTTATAAAACTTCCTTTCCGTTACTTCATCAACTTTTTGCCAAGTAGCAGCAAATTAGCAACGAATAAACTTTGCTAATTCCTTGAACCCTTCTAACAAAATACACTTCTGCTTTAAATTGAATTATCAAAATGGACGGGAGGACCCCAAGTTTTAAGCCACTAGATTGGGGTCGTGATTTAGAATTTTGTTCTCTCAGTTGTTGAGCTAAGGTTGTATATTGATAAATGGAGTGAAAGTAACAATTAAAGGGCTTCGATTTAAAGTTGAATGGAATTCTAATACATTTGAATGACGCTTTACGTTTCGAGTGTTGAAGGACAGCAGCGTTTAGAGCTTTTCTGTTATGCAAACATTTTCTATACTGTTGCTTGTTATTGGAATTTCTCAGTCAATTCTTAAGGAGGTACAGACGAAGAGAAAACATTTTGATGTAATTGTAAAAATACATAGGAGGGACTTCGATTCTTGCCGATTTTCTTAACGTTATCGGTGCTATGATTTCTTATTGGTAGAAGTGATATCAACATAAACGCCTATATTCTCGGACGGGTTAGACAAAGAGCCACAGGACGACTAAACCCAGACTACACGTCCTGCTAAGCAGTTCTAGAGTTAGAACGCAATAACACTTTGCGTGACCCGGGAATTGATATTCTCAGCTTTTGGAACCACTGAAATAACCGAGGCAGTGCAAAGAAGGCAAACGAAGTAGTGATATTGCATAAATCAGGTAATTGAATACACAGTTCAATAGTTGTTTTAACTGGGTTTAATGAGATCTGAATAAATAAAGATGATGATGACTTACCTCTCCTGTGCAAGTAGTTTGTGAGAGTGGAGTGAGGAGCCCAGGCCGCGACTGGTAGGATCTCCGTTCTGCCACTCTTGACAGTAGCTATCCAAGGCACGCTCACCGTTCGCGCGCGAGCCATGCCATATTATCTTCTGTGGCCTAGAGATAAAGAACGTAATTGTAGAGAAAGTAAAAACAGCTTTATTTTAAGCCCATTTATTCAGTTGTTTATAAAATAAATCTAGATAGATACAGCTACACTGCTACAAGATAAACACAGTTGTTAGGGTTACAAAGGTATTCTCAAAACTCAGTCATGTGAAATAGGTTCATTTCGTATTTTTATTGTTAATATTGCTGATATTTACACAGTTGACGTACGTTGAAGTACGCCGTATGATGTCGGCGGGTGCTGTATGGTGCCGTAAAAGAATAATACCATCCCATCACTTTCCGTGGGTGTCGTCAGAGGCGACTAAGGGACTCGTCAGGGAATGGGTAGCAGCGTTCTCTGTAAAACTCAACACCATACACTGCGATCACCAAGACCGCCTGCCAAGCTTGGCGATTATGGCAACCCCCTTGGGGAGGCCTATGTCCAGCAGTGGACGTCTTTCGCCTGAAATGATGATGATGATGAGACAGTTGAATCGTTTCTCTAGGGACTTGTCGAGCTTCATTGACTGCGTTTTTCTGGTGGTTGCTAATGTTGATCCTAGCTCTCTGAAGTTGCAGAGGTTGAACATAAGTGGTGTGGCTTGTCCCAAAAAAAAGTATTTTTCTAGGTTTCTAGGTTTTAGGCACAAGTTTGGGGTTACTGATATCGTCTTATCA
Organism: Lacanobia wlatinum; assembly: GCA_947578705.1. NCBI lineage: Eukaryota > Metazoa > Arthropoda > Insecta > Lepidoptera > Noctuidae > Lacanobia > Lacanobia wlatinum. Next base: position 18,157,991 of record OX388039.1, read on the forward strand.
CTATAAAGTTGATATGATAATGTTACCTTTTGATAAAATTAAATTGATTACGGCTCGTGAGGGTTATATGTTTTGAATAAAGGCTTTTAATAAAGAAGGAATATCTTCATTAAATTTATTCTAAAATCGACGATAAATGTATAAACAAATTAGGTAGTAGAAGTGATTCCGATCATGCCATAGATGCTATTTGTTTTTCAGGTTCGAACACAAACAAAGAAATACTTGAATGTAACTTCTTTCATGAGTGTTTTCTACGGTCAAAGTTTTACTTTAAACATCGGTTAAAATAATCAATGTACGGTACAATTTAACATGATACATATTAGCATAAGACCCTAAGGTTGCCTATCCATTGACGCGGAGCGAGGTAGCGGAGCGAAGAAACGGAGTAATTTAACCAATGGATTGTATAAAATCTCAGTGAGGGACGCGGAGCGGAGGTTTCATGCAATTCCATTGGTTGATATTCCTCGGCACCTCTTCTCTCCGCTCCAGTCGTCATACAGTCTTAACAGGAAATGCGGGCAAAGGAAATTTAAAAAATTGGAGGAAAGAAGAGACTTGCGTAAAAAGTCATTTTTCGAGGTTGGACTCGCGTTAGTATCCTCATCCAATATTGGACCGATTTAGAAGAGATTTCATAAACTGAATAAGAAGGATATATACTGAGTCTCTTTGTTTTTTTTTTTTTCATAAATAGTTGTCAAATTTAGTCGGGCTCTGTTGACAGCGGTCTATCGGACAGTTTTGATCATTTTTTGAGGGTGCTAGCGCATAATATATCATCAAAAAAGAGCATTGATATATAAAAACCCAAGATACACAATCAGCATCTCAAAAACGTCCGCAAAAAACAAGTGCACAATTTAAAATTGTGCGCTAGTTTCAAACAGTCTCGCATCGCTCGCCATACTGCACTGCTTTGTAAAAACAACTTTAAGCGACCCGTGTAAGGTTGAATTTGCAAAAAAAATGTTTATAGTATAGTATACACACAACTCACACATGACACTTGATACATATCAGTTTTTGACGACAGTTTCAAGTGCATTTGTTCAAGACTGTGCATCTTGGGTTTTGTATACATCAATGCATAACAGGATAGTTTTTTATTATTGAGAGAGATGACCTTGTACAAAAAAAATACAAATATTAGTGTAGATTAACAAGTTGCTTACCAATGTGAGTCCGTCAGAATATTCCTGCCATTGAAGCTGTATATTCTAGCACCAGCCGCCATTGCGCCATTGCCATCAAATATGTCCGAGAACGACTTGAACAGGACTTCACCTTGAGTGTTCACCACTGGTAGATGGCGGTCTGAGTAGCGGACTATTGAGTTCAGGTTTTGGATCCTAGGAAAAAACTTTAATTATTAAATTGTGTAACAAATAAACTGGCCAAGTGCGAGTCGGACTCGCGTGCAAAGGGTTCCGAACGAATTTTATTTTTTCAACATGTTATTCTAACACTACAGACTTCTAATAGGTAGTAATCTATAGATAAAGATCTATTATCTCCATTTTTTTTTCAGAATTTTAGGCTCAGTAGTTTCGGAGATAAGGGGGGAATGATCATATTTCGTCTAATTTCTTGAATAACTTCAAAACTATTTACTTTAAAATTATGAAAAAATATGATTAAAATTCTCACAGTAAGCCCTTTCATTTTATATGTCACACGATATTGTAAACAAAACTTTTTATTTTATTTTCTAGTTTGACCCCCAAAAATGAGCCCCTTACTAATTTTTTTATAATTTACGTTACGCGACCGTGTTTAGGTTGTATGTGTGTACCAAATTTCAACAGAATCGGTCCAGTGAATCCGGAGAAAACTGGCTGTGACAGACGGACAGACAGACAGACACCCGAGTGATCCTATAAGGGATCAGTTTTTTGTTCGGAACCCTAAAAATTGACAAGGGGTCATGGTACTCATCATTATGAATTACTTTTACTACGGGACCAAGATTTGCGTCTACATAACTAGACAAAATGTAGGTGGTTTTTCGTGATTTAAGGGAGTTTTGGTCTTTTGAAGTATATAAAGCTGCATTTCCACGAGAGATGCGTAGCGAGGGATGTGTTTGTTAAGAAACCATAGAATCGCTTGCGCTGAGCGAGGCTATAGATCAATGGAGCAAATCAACATCGCAAAAAAAAGAACCGCGACGCCATCTATCCAACTAGCAGCGAACTACTAGGTTGAAATCCTGCATCGCGCAAGCAGAGTTTACCGTGCGATTTGATCATATACATCAGCCCGAATAATCAACTATCGGGCAGTTGCCCGCCAGACAGAACAACCGTCTGTTCGGCGGATCTTCCCCTTTCAATGGAGGTTTACGGGACTTAACTCTCAGCATCACAACCCTCTAAACTAGTGACCCTATAAAGCCATTACCATGATGACCATGAAAATAATAAATAATTAATCATCCATTTAGTTTGTTCCCTTTTCTATGGAGGTGTGCGGGACTTTACTCTCTGTTCCGCATACTACTGGTGACCCCGACGTGATATGAACACGCAACCTTCTGATAAGGCTAGGTAAATTAAGCGATTCTGTTGGTTCTAAGCAAACATATCCCTGCCTACACACCCTCGCATATCTCTGGTTCGAAACGAAACCCAAACGCTGTGGTTTTAAATAGAGAACTAATTACGTGGTTTTCCGAATTAGTGGTTAGTTAGTGGTTTATTTTGTAACTAATACGACATCGAGTGCGGTTTCAATAAAATTTGCGAATGTTATTTTATTTTTTAATTACAAAATGGAGGCAATGGTTGTGGAAGAGTAGTACATATATACCCCTTTAAATTAATCAATTAACCACTAAAAATAATTTAACATAGGCGTATGCCCACACTGTGTTTCGAAAGAAAATACATTTTTTCTTTTAATTAAAGTGTTAATTATAAATAATTTGATAAATTATTAGATGCCCTTACAACACTAAAAGCTATTAGAGGTTTCTGTGCAGGACGTAGTAAATAATTATCATTTTGAAAAAGTTACTTACTTGCTGGTCAGCAAAGCTCTGAAGGTGCCTCTGAATCCTGCGCGCCTTCCCTGTCGGTAGCATGCGTAGTCGGCGCGACGTATACCATGCATGTTGCCGGGCAACGGTTCGTTCAATGCCGCTAGGTGGAGCTGTCAGTGTAAAGAAAACATTAATGTCCATTTTCACGAACGTTTGAAAATGAAGACAGCCGCTGTGCTGAGCGTTGAAAATCCGCGTTTTAATTTAAGTAATAATTAATATATTGTATGTGCACATATACAAAAAAAAAAAATGAAAATGTCAAGCGGTATCGCGGTAGACACAGGCGAAAATGGCAACATGGATGAGCTTGATGCCTATCGACAGGATTGCTCAACCTGCCCAGGGCTTGGAGGAATGGAAGGAAGAAATTTGGCTTTTGCCTTGCAGTGGGACGGAAATAGGCTTTAAATAAACAATAGGTAATACCTTAATTAATTCCTTTTTAACAGCCACCGTTGAATTTCGTCAATTATCCCAAGAGGACGTACTTCCGGGATGAAAAGTCTCTAAATTTGACCTAATCCAGGATATATCCCATCCGTGTTCTAAGTTTCATTTAAATACGTTAAGACGAAAAGAGGTAACAAAAGAAACAAAGTCACTTTCGCATTTCTGGGGGCACGGAAGTGACCCCGCCAAGTTGAGCAAAAAAACACAGACACGGCCGTACCATCCTTTTCTTGAAGTCATTCGGGCCATTTTCGACCTTTAATATTCAGTAAGGATTAATACTAGAGTATTAATGTTGATTACAACGGGTATTCCAAGTTTCCTGTAAGCATGATCCCCAAGGATAAAAAATGTGAATAAATACCAAGTTCCTATACCCATGGCCTATATAAGTTGTGAGATCAGTAATTGCATTTCAGAACTGCAAAATAATACATGACTCTAACTTGTGTCTCTGAGAATACCAGTGAACAGAGAGCTTGGATCTTTCCTGACCGTATAAAAATCGTTTTAGATGAAACACTCGAAAAGTCGTTTTCTTAAAAATATGACCCTAGTATCAACTTGGCGGGTCTTTTTCAACAACGTCGATTTTAGAATAAATTTAATGAAGAAAAAACGTGCCAGACCTTTGACAGCATGTAGATGCCAACAAAAAGATGCTACTAATTAAATAAAATCACAATACTACACGAGTTACACTAAAGAGATAAAAACCTTGCAAAATTATGTTTGTGTGGAAAAAACATGCCAGACCTTTGACAGCATGTAGATGACAACAAAAAGATGCTGTTAATTAAATAAAATCACAATATTACACGAGTTACATTAAAGAGATAAAAACCTTGCAAAATTGTGTTTGTGTGTGTATTTTAATTATCATAATTTTATTGTAAGTTTTACATTTAACTCTAAAACAAAAAATAAAATTGTACAAAAAGTACTTAATGGTTTTATATTCTGAAACCAAAGTATTTATTTTGGTACGAGTAACTTAGGGGGCAATGCTCGTATTTTTATGGAACGTTTGCATTCTAGTCACAGTTGCAATAAGTCAAAAATACCTCGAATGCTTAACCGACGAAAAAATACGGAAAGGTTCCCAAGTCACCCCGTACATTTATATGTTTTTATATGATCTCGCATTACTTTTTACAGAGCAGTCCGAATTTTTTTATTGGACATAGTATGCTTTGAAATAGGTCCTGTTGATAGTAAAATCCCACACCTAAGTGTACAAAATAGGGGATGATTGACTGTTTTCCACTGAATTTGCTATTTTACTGGATTATGACTGTTTTTGAGGGTCTGCTGATGCATCTGGAAAACTGCAGCTTGCTGGTATCTATTCAATTTTACTCACAAAAACAAAAACGGGACGGAAGTTTAACTTTTAACATTTTGATTTTAAGTGCCATCGAGATGAGATAGCACGATATCTCAATAACATTTTGAATTTAATTTAAATGAGAATTGGCCATCAGAACTTGTTAGGCTGTTTTGTTACAGAAGGCATACAGACAGAATAAAAGAAAAACAACACGGGATTTTTTTCCAGTCAAGCTAGTGAAAAAAACAAAACAACAAAAAAGCATAATATTTATCTCAAAATCTCTGCCGCGTCTTTCTGTCTGTACGCGATAAACTCAACCAGCGCTGTGACTCTGTCTCACACACGAGTCACAGCATTATGCTGAGTGATGGCCGTTTTGCGCGGATGTGACGCATGCCCTCATAACTTGCATAAGCCGATAAAATTTGTATTCGTTTTTTTATGATATGCGTCATGCTTGTCGAAAATAAACTCTTTCTTTCTTTATTTCTAAATGTAGAAATGAAACTCACGCTAGGTCCAGCAACTGGTGAACTCTCCACGAGATTTGATATTGAGGGAACATGCACCAAACTGGCAGCTGGCATCGGTGGTGTCTGCGCGGGCGCCGCTGTAGGGTGCGCAGGATGTACGGGCGATGACTGCGTTACCAGGGAACCTAGCTGTAGAAGGTAAAATGCGTTTAATACTGTTTTTCTCGTTTTTATAAAGGAAAAATACCCACTGAATTGAGAACCTCCTCCTTTTTTGGAAGTCGGTTAAAAAACCAAATTGCTTTATGCCACTAGACCCAAAAAATGAAATAAACGTGGTTAAGAAATAGAATAAAAGTATCTTGTTTAGCATATTAAAGCCGTGTATATTTTAATTATTAGCAAGCTAGGTATCATAATGTTAACCTTGGATAAACTTAGTAATTATAATATAGAAATAAAACCCAAACACTCAAATAAAAATTGTTCATGCATTTGCATGTTTGCAATGTAGGAGGACAACTTTGTTTTTTTTTTGTTTTTTTTTTTTTTATCAAATTTTCCAGCACCTATGCATAAACAATTCGAACCAAGATTAGTACAGTCAGCACATTTAAATAGTCACCAGTCTATCCTCCATTCAATTTAGTAGAAATCCGTAGCTTATGCAGTTGTTCGAACAAAACTCACCAGTACGTATTGCCATCCGGAATTAACTTTGACAAATAGAGCTTGCTCTTCGACAACGTAAGCCAGAGCACCGACAGGACTCGATGATGCGAGCTAGAATCAAAATGGTGGGTGAAAAAGTTGGATTGGAACGTGTGTTCTGGGTCAAGTTATATTAGATAGTGGAATTCTAAAGGCGTGATGGGATTCGATTGTTAATACGAAAGAAAAAACCGGCCAAATGTGGGTCGGACTCTCATATGAAGCGTTCCGTAACATACACTGAAAAAAAAAAACACGTTTCTTGCATGGCATAATTAAAGTGGGCCCCTTTAGTTTTAAATAAATTTAATTTTCATTATTACTTGCTTTAGCGGCAAAAGAAATACACAGTTTGAAAATTTCAACTGTCTACCTATTACGGTTTTTGAGATATAGCCCGTCAACAGACGGACGGACAGCAATTGCTTTGTAATAGGGTTGCGTTGGTTAACCATCGGAACCCTAAAAAATCGTCACTGCGACACTACTTTGCATTTATTTTTAAACTTTGCCTCACACTAGGAATTTCTCCTGCATCGTGGGTGCGTTCACAAACATACAAGCTCACATACACAAACAGCCAGACTCAGAACAACTATCTGTAGGCCATACAAATATTTGTTCCGTGCGGGAATCGAACCCGCGACACGCAGCGCAGCAGCCAATCGCTCAACCACTGCGCCAACCGTGTCGTCATTGATATTGTAAAGAGTAACCGTACAGATTTTTGCTGGTTCTTCAATACAGGACACGACCAGCTAGAATCTTGTTCTAGCTTCTGACGTTTCATAAGTACCAATGTTGGCTATGTGAAAAACAAGTAGAATTATGATAAATCTTTTTGTAGATATTTCTGAATAATTAAACAAAATGAATAAACAATTTTAATAAAAGGGTTGTCGCATTATTTCCGTCATTTCGCGCTTTGTGCGAAGTCTCCCATTGCCTTATTTTTATGTACCGTGCGTCTTTCATGTATAATATTATTCTTTCTTTTCTTTTTTTTTTCAAAGGTTGAAACTCTCTTACTATATTATAGCCTTATTTTTTAAATATGAAACAAGTCATACTTTTAACATTTCTTCAGTAGTCTGGAACACTGCTGCGCCTGGAATTGACTTGTTCGACTCCTCTGTGTGATGGGTAGCTGGGTGCGACTGTACTGGCCCTGGGAATGCATTGAAACTTTAATTAAACGTGTCTGTTTTGTGATGTACCGAAGGGGCTTTATCGTAGGCCGACAAAATGAGTAGTAGCCGGCTTGTTATTCTACCGAAATATCGTACTGTGCCAGGTTAACTAAAAGTCAGAGCGCTACTACCACCGCCAAGTGCGGTCGACTGTACCGACACCAAGTGCGGTGACGAGTATCCTCATTCCTCACGATGTGATTTGTGAAACAATGAATAGTCCATTCGATTAAGGCGAAGAATTACAGATTTTATTTGGTTTCAATAGTGACGGCTAGTAACAACTACATTATTTCCTATGTATTCAGTTACTCAGCATTTTAAATTACGAAACCGAGCATTTTTCGTGATGTATTTAATTTACGTCAAATTTGTAATCATACTTTCGTTATGTACGATAAAAATATTATAATGTACGTCAATTCCTTATAGATAGAAAACTTATCTAAAGGATTGATAGATAATTACGGATTTGGTTAATTAAGTAATTATGTCAGATTATGGACTAATCATACGCTTGTACTTATTTACACTTGATAAAGTACACATGTAGCAGAATTTAAATATTAAAAGAAGTTGTTCTAACTGTAGAACAGTTTTAGAATAATTGCTGTCAGAATTTTATATACTTATTAGCTGACCGGGCAAACGTTGTTTTGCCATATAAAAAAATAGCTTACGACCTATTTTCAGACCTACCAAATATACACAAAAAAATTCATAAAGATCGGTCACGCCGTTTCGATAACAAACACCGTGACACGAGATTTTTAGTATATTAGAAGACTAGTGGACGTCACGCGGTTTCACCCGCGTAGTTCCCGTTCCCGTGGGAGTACGGGGATAAAATATAGCCTATGTTACTCCCTGATAATGTAGCTATCCATTGCTGAAAGAATTTTTCAAATCGGTCCAGTAGTTTCGGAGCCTATTCAATTCAAACAAACAAACAAACAAATCTTTCCTTTTTATAATATTAGTGTAGATAATATTGATTAAAACGATTAGCTGTTTAGACGTGATGGTCATTTTAAAATCATTAAAAGTAGTATCTGCCCAATAATTTCTGTCATCAAGGTTAAAGTCATATAATCAGCCCAATAATATATGTACATAGCATGTATATTTAACCTCTACAGGTTTCATATCAGGGTGTCACTGGAAAAAAATAACAGCGAAAAACGGGTAGGATTAGAGTAATTATCGTTATACCTTAGCTGTAACTTTTTACTTACCATGTCTATCCCTGTCTCTATCCTTCAGACCTTTGAGTTCTTTGAGAGCCTTGAGCTCATCTAAAGGACTCTTTACGACTGTCATATAGCAGCGTGAACAAACACACAACATATTGTTAATTAACAGAAACCAATTTTATGTAAGATAAAATTATCATAGTTCATTATAACACAACAATGAGGTATATGGAATGTTGTTTTTTTTTTTTCAAATTCTTCTTATCACCGTAAGGTCAAGTAAGGGCAGTAAGGTCTAACGACCCCACACACCCTAGTGTCAGAGTTTCTAAACCGCCTCAAGGGCCTCTGACATGGTTTATTTGATGACTGCCATTTGGCGGCCGGGAACACCGTGTACGTGCCTTCCGAAGCACGAAATCATCTTTTTTATCAGACAATCAGGTGATTCAAGCCTGCAACGCTTAACCAAACTGGAAACTTTTTTCAAATACAAAATGTATGCACAATGGAAAAAATTCTTTAAACACTGTGTCTACGTTTCTCGTCCTACTCTTTTGTCGCTGGTCTGCTTAAATTAATTAATTTTGAAATAAAGTACTTCTTATTTCAAAATTATAAGAGAATTAGAAACAGAGATCAGAGCACAAAGGTACACCTTTGTGCTCTGATCTCTGTGTCTAATTCCCTTATGTCATAGTTTGTGTGTATATTCATGATAAATAAGTATGAATAAATGAGTTATTATTATGTTAGGTCAAGGTATCTGTACCGGTTACCAATATAGTACTTAATAGCTTCATTCCCATCGAGGGCTTAGCAACAAACAGGTATATAATTTCAACGAAGGCAAAACGTGCGTGTGTTTATTATCATAATTTTGCGCAAAAAACGAGCAATCAGGACTTTGTATTACGTCTCCGGATTTAGATAATAAGCACCTTTTATTTTTTACGTTATTTTTATTTTGCGTAAGCAAATATATATGATGGATTATCCATTATATTATTGTACTTGTATAAATTTATTTTTAGTTACGTTGGTTTTATTTATTTATTTCGTTTTAAATACAAAATTATAAAAAAGCGGTCAGGGCTCCAAAGAGAGGAACTTCCTAACAACACAAGCCGTGTCCAGAAGTACTGTTATTTTTATAGTAGTGTTACTTATTTTATTATTATTATTTAAAACTAGCTAATTGAGAAAAAATATTATTAATATTATGTCGTTTATCCATTTCTACTTATTGTTAATTAATTAATTTATTATTATTTGTGGTATAGGTATGTATATGTTAAGGTGAAATCGTGGAAGCTAAAGAAATATTTCCACTTAACTTACTACCTATTTTGCATTTACATGCAAATAATTACTTTTATATTAATTCTAGGAGTTGTACGTCAGACATTAGACAATCTCTAGACTGCTTGATAAAAACACTATTTAAATAATTTCGACTGACGTTCGACTTTACAAAATTTTTTCGTTTTGTAGACGTACCAACTGCACAATTATTGAGGTAGACAAGAACAGAACATATACATTTTGTACGTTCGTGTTGATGAAAAACATACATAATTGACATTTCAATTTAAGGTCCTCACTTTTAGGGGAAAAAATTCCGCCATTCAGTTGCAAGAAGGCAACGACAAAAACTACAACGACTCCACATTGAAATAACTTACTTGGCCTCCCATAGAACTTCGTATTTCCATGCACAGGATGCTCTTCATAATGACTGAACCCAGGTTCTCCTTTAGGTCCAACAATGGACACTCCTGGGGACCCAGGAGGTCCCGGCGGCCCTGGGGGCCCGGGCGGTCCTGGCAGGTATTGAACGGCTTCGGACAGGGACCCAGATGGACCTGGGGGCCCGGCCGGGCCTGGCACGCCGGGTAAACCTGGGAGTCCATCGAAGCCACGCTCGCCCTTTTCGCCTTTGAACTGAGTGAAGAAAAAAATTGATAAAAGTATGTTTGATAGTGTTCTAGTAACTGTAAAAGATAACGTAACTATTACTCAATTATGGTACGGAACCCTTATTGTGCGAGTCTGACTCGCACTTGGCCGTAGAGTTTTCGTGGCTTATTAGGTCATATTTGACTACTAAAGTACTTTTGAAATCTACATGGTTTGAGAATTCATATTATTATACTTATTCGATTTTTGGAAACCCGTTCATCTATCCTAATAATCATCAATTTATTAGAAGAATTACGTGTTCAGACCGCTGATGTTAAAAGAATAAATATTGGTCACTCGAAAATCACACAGAATCACGACCTCAACGCTAATCTAATAATCAAACAAGAAGTAAATACATTACCAAATAAACAGTCAAAAGTATTCAAAACACGACTTCCAACGTCACGTCAATCCTGCTAACGTTCTGTATAATTCATAAGTCAGAAGATATAGCTGTATAAACATACCAAAGCGAGTTCTCTATAAACTCCAAAGTTGTAAGCTTACGGATGACATAGAAAATCTCAGTTTACGGCGTGGGGTAACTTTGTTTTATGGGGTCTCTCCTCGGGATAATTTCGCTATAAAGAGGTTAGGGTCACTGAGGGAAGTTACCCTTTTTCGTGTACAAGACGATGGTTTTTAGCAGTACAATGGTTGGAAAATATTTTGTTTCATTTTTATCAGTTTTAATAAATTTTATCTAGTGTAATTTTAACCTTTGTTGAAACGTGAGTAGTTTTTTTTAAATAGTCTCTGAACTAGTTGCCATTTTTGACTATGTATTAAAATAGATAATACTAGCCTATGTGTGTGCACCAAATTTCATTTAAATCGGTTCAGTAGTTTTGGCGTGAAAGCGCGACAGACAGACAGAGTTACTTAAGCATTTATAATATTAGTAAGGATTTATTACATTATCAGTTGTAATAATTATCTTAAATAAGTGGCAGGATAATACTTACTAATTTTGTCTACCTTCTTGGTAGACAAAATAGGCTTAACATTTTTCGGGTCTTATTGACTGCAGTATAGCGTACTTCGTTTTTTGTTTCCTTTAATTATATCAATTGTATCTATTATATTGGTCACGTGAAGAGGAGGGAGGAAACACATGTAACTAAAAGAGTTATGAATTTAAATGTAGATAGATGGAGAGGGAGAGGAAGGCCAAAGAAAAGATGGATGGATTGTGTGAGGAGCGACATGAAAGAAAAGGGAGTTAGTGATAGCGTGACGGCTGATAGAACAGAATGGAAGAAAAAACGTGTTGCACCGACCTCAAGTAACATGGGATAAAGGCAGAAAGACGATGACATCTACAAATTGTATCAATGCGGATATACGGATATACTCTTTGAGAGTGTTTTGATTCTTTGCTTTAACAAGTCCAAAATATGTATGCTACAGAAACATTTTATTGATCTGTTCTCATCGTATCTATACTAATATTATAAAGAAGAAAGATTTGTTTGTTTGAATTGAATAGGCTCCGAAACTACTGGACCGATTTGAAACATTCTTTTAGCATTGGATAGCTACATTGTCAGGGAGTAACATAGGCTATATACTTATTATCCCCATACTACCACGGGAACGGGAACTATGCGGGTGAAATCGCGTGACGTCCACTAGTTGTTATTATTTTTCTATAATCACTCTCTTTATTAAGTGGGAAGCTGTTACTGGGGTCACAGCAGATCCGAGTGGGTTCGTTAAGCCCGCTGTCCCTTTGTATGTGATTATATTTACATAACGGCCCTGTTACGGACGTGTACTGAATTTCAAATCAGTCAACAAGACCTTTTGCAGTTTACTGAAAGATTTTTGCGGCGCAGATTTACGGATTTTGAATTGAAAAGGTCACGTTTTAAAATACTTTTTGAATTGAGTTTTGAATTGATGCGGACGTTATTATGCATCGTCAAATGTTTAGTCTATGTTCTATTTTAAGAAGATATCACTCCATATCACTCATAATTATTATTACAACTCATTAGCATATCTATTAAAAACAAAGTTAAAATTCAATAACACACTTAACTGGTTCTTAAACTCGATGGTCAGGTAATAAACACTATGAGACATGATAAAAAAGCTTTTGTAAATACAAAAACAAACCGGACAAGTGCGAGTCTAACTAGCGCTCCGAGGGCTCCGTACAAAATCGTATTTAGATAGTTAATTTATTAATCGAGTCTCGAATTTTTTCGAGTATTTATTACTAGTTGACCCGCGCAACATCGTCTGCTCCGCTCCTATTGTTCTTAGTGTGATGATATATAGCCAATAGCCTTCCTCGATAAATGGGCTATCTAACACTGAAATAATTTTTCAAATCGGACCAGTAGTTCCTGAGATTAGCGCGTTCAAGCAAACAAACAAACAAACAAACAAACTCTTCAGCTTTATATATTAGTATAGATTATTATAAGTAGGTTGGATCGAAGGACAAACTTAACTTATCAATTGACTTAATGGTTTCCCATACATTTACGGTCACGATCACTTCTTCAACTGCAAATATAAGTTTGTAGTCGCAAAAGGTGATTTTTTATGTGATAACTTATTACTACATATTTACAATTATAAAAATTTTTCTTTTATTCGTGCTGTAAGACCTTGCTTCTTGCCAAACATGATTCTAGGTTAACGGGAAGAACATTATAGGTTTTTGTTCCCTTGCGAGCGTAAATGTGCGCCATGAACGGAGCTTATACGGTCTTATCTTTAGATTAACTGGTGACTTAGAAATTCGATTTTTTCACTGCTCCAAGGGGTAGCAGAATTAATTTCAGCTTGATTCCTCCACACGTTCCTGAGAAAAAGGGTCGTGACAGACGCACAGACGGGCAACAAACTGATCCTATAAGGGTTCCGTTTTTGCCGACTAAGGTACGGAACCCTAAAAATAGGTATCTGGAACGTGGTCTAAGCTACCAGTGCAGGTGGTCAAGGCCTCCTAACAATATGACCTGTGTCCGGAAATTTTTAGTGAAAACAGTCAGCACCAAAGATGAATAAACAGAAATAACACTGAAACATATTTGATCTTCACTGTTTTATCAAGTTCGAGGCTACTGTAGGCATAATTGGGTACTCCTCCTTATTTACATTATATAAATGTCACCAACTAATATTTGTTTATCTACCCAGGTCGTATCAAAATCGTTAATCCGTGTTGTCTTGCAATTTAACGCTACGTTGATGATTAATGCCAGATACATCACAAATAATGACAGACATACCTAGTATAGTTAGTTACCTACAATACTAAACAAGTAAACAATCGCAAATTTGACATTGAAAGTTCAAGTGCAGCGAACGTGAACCTAAATTAAAAGTAAATATTTATATTTAAATAAAAGACAAGGAACTTAGTGATAGAGTGACGACTGATAGAACAGAATGGAAGAAAAAAACGAGTTGCGCCGACCCCAAGTAACTTGGGATGAGGACAGGAAGATGATGATTTATATTTAAATAAAAATGGATTCATTATCATTAATTAAAGTTAATTTAAATGACGAAAACAATATGATATCTGCAATAGACTTCGCTTATGTTTTTGTGCCAATTATCAGCTTTAGTGATTAACAATTGTTTTGTGATAAAAAACAGATAACACGAATAAAGATTCCTAACGTGTACTGTACAGCAAGTTCGCTTTTATAAAATATCGTTAAATATGTACGCACACTCGATTCGACAGTAGTTTACATGTGATTCGCGCGTTGTGTGGACAGATTTCGTGTGTGTATGTGAATTGACTCAGACAAAATGTTCCTCATATTGGTGATAGTCGCTTTGGTGTCACTTTATTTCTATGGAACGCGGACATTCGATTATTGGAAGAAAAAAGGCATCAAACATGACAAACCATTACCCATTTTCGGCACGAACTTGAAACAGTTCACGCAAAAAGCAAGTATCTGTATGATGGCTACTGAAACATACTACAAATATCCAGAAGAAAAAGTTGTCGGATACTACAGAGCCACGGCTCCAGAATTAGTAATTAGAGACCCGGAAATAATCAAACGAATCCTTACAACAGACTTCCAGTATTTCCATTCGAGGGGTCTCAACCCCCACAAGACAGTCATCGAGCCCTTATTGAAGAACATATTTTTTGCTGATGGAGATTTGTGGCGTTTGATTCGACAGAGATTTACCCCCGCGTTTAGCACGGGAAAGCTCAAGGCGATGTTCCATATTATCACAGACAGAGCCGAAAAGTTACAAGTAATCACAGATGAGGTTGTTAATAGAGAGTACTATGACGTTAGAGAACTTATGGCGAGATACACTACAGATTTTATCGGCGTTTGTGCTTTTGGTATTGATATGGATTCTTTGACAGATGAAAACTCACATTTTAGAAAACTTGGCAAAAGAATCTTTGAAAGAAGGTTTAAAGACGCGGTTGCAGGAGTTCTGAAATTTACGTTCCCAGAATTGTTTAAAAACTTGCACTTGCTTTCACCTGAAATAGAAGCAAACATGAAAGTTTTAGTTGAAACCGTTCTCAAGAATAGAAACTATAAACCATCAGGTAGAAACGATTTTATTGATTTAATGTTGGAGCTCAGGGAAAAAGGGAAAATAATCGGAGAATCTATTGAAAAGAAGAATCCTGATGGAACTCCGAAAATAGTTGACTTAGAAATGGATGATGCATTAATGACTGCTCAAGCGTTTGTTTTCTTTGGAGCTGGTTTTGAAACTTCGTCTACCGCTTCTAGTTATGCTCTGCATCAACTAGCATTCCACCCAGAATACCAAAGGAAAGTACAACAAGAAGTCGATACAGTTTTAGCTAAACACAATAATAAAATTACCTACGATGCTGTTAAAGAGATGAAATATTTGGAGATGGCGTTTTACGAATCAATGAGAATGTATCCATCAGTAGGCTATTTAATAAGAATGTGCTGTGTTCCTGAATATACAATCCCAGAGATCAATCTAACAATAAATAAAGACGTGAAGGTGATAATACCAATACAAGCTATTCATAGAGACGAGAAGTACTTTAGAGAACCACACAAGTTTGACCCTGAGAGGTTTAGTGACGGCACGAAGGAAGATATTAAGAACTTCGTATATTTGCCTTTTGGAGAGGGTCCTCGGTCTTGTGTTGGTAAGTCCTTATTCTTTTACTTTTATTAGCCTTTACGAAATAAAACTTATAAGAAACTTTATATCCGTTACGAACGAAGACTATACTACAAAAACGCAAATATCAACCATAAAACAATCTACTTTATTAGCACAAAAAAAATATTGTAAATCCAAATAGAGACAAATCTCACATATCACAGTGACTTAGCAATTTTCCGTAGTTTTTTTTTGTAGCGACAATTATATTAATAAAAAATATTGTATTGTTAATTACAGGTGCCAGATTAGGACAGATGCAGTCAATGGCAGGTCTTGCAGCAGTTCTACATAAGTATTCAGTAGAGCCAGCAGCTATCAGTGTTAAGGAACCATTACCTGAACCAACGGGTATTGTTTCCGAGGGTTTCGTTGGAGGCTTACCTCTTAAAATAACAAGACGTGTAAAATCGTGATGAATTTTAATTTATTTTTTCTTATTGTTTTTATTATAGACTGAATTAAGATTTATTTATATTCAAAGTGTTGGTAGATCGCGTAGTAGTAACTAAACAAGTTTTGTAAGACGGTCATGTAAAGGATGATTTCCACCAAACGGCTCGCATCGCATCGTATCGAAACGGAACGGATTTTTCAATCTTTAAACGATGCTAAATCGTGTACACTGTATTTAAAGCCTATATTAGTAAGATTGCTCTCTCGAGAAATGCTTAAAAACAGCGTGCAGATGAAGCAACTTTTCGTCGGTATTTACTGAGAAATTACATCTGCAAAAAATAGGTAGAAATCTACATGATATGACACGTAATTCGGTTTAGCCAGAATTTATATATACCGATATATAAATTCTGGCTAAACCGAATTACGTGTAAGAAAAAAAAAATCACCAAATCACCTCCAAATCGTTGAGATGAAACCATTTTACTCCTTCATTTTTAAACAAAAGTCAAAAAAAGAAATCTACTGCTTTGCAATACAAACGAATATATTTTGGTTTTGTTACTTTTTTAAAATCTGTGTTATTTTTTTATAATAAATTAAAAATGCAGGTAGCTGAGTGGCAGGTAGAGGATTAGTTAGCTCCGTTTATATGCACAAGGTCATTGGCATGTATAGAAGCCTTAAGCCGCGCACAGCAGCTTCACCGCGGACGCCTTCAGCGACACGCGATCGTTGCCAAAAGTATGCTGCGACTCGCGATCGGCCCCGTTCGCCTGTTATAAACTATTTGACTAGGCGCAGTACGTCTACTATGACTTTTATCAATCTATACTCGCTAGCGACTGTAGTTAAAAAACTGTATGAAAACTTTGAAAAAACAAGTTTTTAATTTATTTGTTTAAGTTGTTAACAAACAAGTAAGCAAGTTGCAAGTAAAAAAAATAGATTAGAAACTTGTTTTTTTTTAAGTTTACATACATTTTTTTAACCATATTATAGATTGATAAAACTCATGGTAGACGTACAGAAACGGATACGTTCGCAAGCGACAGTACGGAGCCGATCGTATGCGTAACGTCCTGCCGGACGAGATTGGCTGTCGCCGCATCCGATCGTTTCCTTTCCGATCCGACGCGATGCGAGCCGTTTGGTGGAAATCATATTTATTACTTTTGAAACTATTCTTGATCACGATGAAAATAGAAACAGATTGAATTTCCTGAAGGAAAATAGAACATCTTGTCGAGTACCTGGATAAAATAACATGCTTAGAAATTTAATTTATTTTTGTACTAAAACTTTTTCTTATTTATTTTATTTTCATCTAAATAACAAAGACTAAAAACTAAAAAAAGTTTAATTTATTTTGTGATTGTACTCACCATTGACACATCTAAGATGTTTACTCCTGGATCCCCTTTCTCGCCTTTTGGTCCAACTGGTCCTTGATGACCTGGTGGTCCTAATGTTCCTGGGCGACCCTGTAATTATTTATTTTTTAAGACACGACATCCTGACTTGACATCGGATCAGAAAAAGTTAAAACTAGGCTACATCAAAATTTAAAAGACATATTTTTTATTTATTTACTTTTTATTGATTGCAAAAAATTACAGACAAAATTAATATAATTTACCTTAGCATTCTGTGCAGCACGTGAGAATAATAACAGTTAATTAGTATATTAGAGTGAGATCAATCTAACATAATTATGTATTAAGAGAAGCAACTAGAGAGTCGTAGTTCGACGTCATGAACATGTTACCTTTTGAATATGAGTATAATATTTCATTATATGCGAATATCATCGATCGACCACAGTATAGTTGCACCATAAGTATTTCCTTGTATTACTTACAATCCATCCTGGCAGCCCAATATCTCCTTTATCTCCAGGCCTGCCCGGAGGCCCTGGGGGCCCTGGATTGCCTGAACTTCCTTTAGGTCCCGAAGGACCTGGTCTTCCTCTCCTTCCTCGCAAACCCGTGTCACCTTTGTCACCCTGTTTCGTCGGAAATATAATACAGGATGGATTAGCTATCGATAACCCATGACCGTCACTTGTAAAACCAGTACGTCTACCATGAGTTTTATAAATCTATACTCGCTAGCGACTGTAGTTAAAAAATGTGTGAAAACTTAAAAAAAACAAGTTTATAATTAACTAACAAGCAAGCAAGTTGCAAGTAAAACTTTAAAAAATAAATTAGAAACTTGTTAACAACTAAAAAATAAACTAGAAACTTGTATTTTTTAAGTTTTTATAAAAAAAAAACTACTGTCGCTAGCGAGTATAGATTGATAAAACCCATGGTAGACGTACAGTAGTACCGATCTAATGAAGTAGATACATTTTCTAAGTTAATCGTCAGCTATTGGCAGCCCTTTTTTGAACTCAGTCGTTGCTTAGCAACTACTTTCAGACAAAACATTCGCATGTACATGTGCACACAAAAGAGATGAAGAAATAATTTTGTTTCGCCACCGTCCATATTGAATATTATAAGTGTTGTTGTTGATACTCGTATATTGATGATTTAGGGCGCCTAAAAATTTTTCGCAAAGTGCCGCGCGGCAGCAGCGCAGCAGCCATGCTGCTGCCGCGCGACACTTTGCGTTTATTATTTGTATGGAGTAACAAATCAGCGCGACAGCCGCGCTGTCTTAGTGACGTGTCCATTATTCATGATTACCACTTCTTTACATATTTATCTTAGTCATTAGCCATGTTAATCGCGTTTATGTTCTTTATCTTATCATATTATTAAATAACGATACATCATGCTTATTAATATTGTGTAGATTGTGTTTTTTCAGTATAAGTAGCACAAATGATTACATAAGGTCAGGTAATATTGAAAGAAGCCAAGAATGCGTAACTTAAGTTCATGACCAGTGTCACGACCTTGGTTTTGTGGAACCGTTTGTGAATACATTATAGTGGTTAACGCTGATCTATTAATAGATATCTACTTTTAGGAATGAAGATGTTGAGTCATTAAAGTTACGAAACTATTTATACAGTCGCAGTTTTTACTCTACTGCCTCCGTGGTCGAGTGGTTTAGGCGTTTGCCTTGTGACCCGGTGGTCGTGGGTTCGATTCCTACGGGAAACATACTTTGTAAAGTTGTTTCCAGTTTGGCTAGGACATTGCAGGCTTAAATCACCTAGTTGTCTGATAAAAAGATGATTCCGTGCTTCGGAAGGCACGTATAAGCCGGTGGTCCCGGCCGCCCAATGGCGGTTGTCAAATAAACCATGTCAGAGGCCTTTGAGGCGGTTTAGAAACTCTGACAATAGGGTGTGTGGGGTCGTTAGACCTTACTGCCCACACGATAAGAAGAAGACTGTGACAAAGCAAGTTAGGAGTAAAGGCTCAGGCTGTGATTGCAAGATGCCTTATAAGTACTTTGACTTTTTCATATCTTCGAATCAAGCGACACAAAAAACTTACAGGTGCCAGGATTAATTTAAATTTTATAATATAATAATGTGAATTAGAGACTTTTTTTAAAGCAATTAACGTTACTGTCATATTAAAACATTTTATCCTTGAACACCATCGTATTTTTTTGGGTAATTAGATAGACTTATGATGATAAAACATCACCTGTATAGACTTGCTAAAAATTATTTCATTGTATATTACAATACTAGCTGACCCGCGCAACTTCGTCTGTTTACAATTTTCATTACCGCTCCGCTCCTATTAGTCTTAGCGTGATGATATATAGCCATAAATGGGCTGTCTAACAATGAAAGAATTTTTCAAATCGGACCAGTAGTTCCTGAGATTAGCGCGTTCAAGCAAACAAACTCTTCAGCTTTATATATTAGTGTAGTTGTTTAAGTCTTCATGTATATACCAATAAACTAACCGACGTCTTTTATTAAATATTTAACAAATATTTCCACACAATTTGTACCTCGTTTATTAGATTAGAATAGAAGAATAGTTAAAAATTATCATACTGTACCTTGATAGTGACAATGTCAGATCCAGCCATGGTAACGCTGATAGGTCCAGGTGGTCCCCTTTCTCCCCTCTCTCCTTTCAGGCCGGGTGTTCCAGGCGGGCCCGAAGTGCCAGGCATGCCCGAAGGTCCAATGTCACCGCGTTCACCCGGCTTTCCATCTTTGCCCGGGAAACCTTGTGGGCCATCATTACCCCTACCGCCTTTTTCGCCCTTTTAAAACAGAATTCATTAAATTATGTTAGTGTACTAAAAAGTTGGTCTTGTAAATATATTCTCACAATAAAAAAACTGGCCAAGTGCGAGTCGGCCTCGCGTGCAAAGGGTTCCGAACGAATTTATTTTTTTAATATGTTATTTTAACACTACAGACTTGTACTAGGTTTTCCTGTAATATTTAGGTAAAGATCTATTATCTCCATTTTTTTCAAAATTTTAAGCTCAGTAGTTGCGGAGATAAGGGGGGGAATGGTCATTTTTCGTCTAATTTCTTGAATAACTTCTAAACCATTTATTTTAAAATTATGAAAAAAATATAATTAAAACCCTCACAGTAAGCCATTTCATTTGATATATCGCACGATATTGTTCAAAAATCTATCTATTGATCATAGTTCTAGGTCAATGGAATATACGTTATAAATTTTGATTCCCTTGAGAGTGTCGAAATATACGTTTTATGCGGCATAAACGGCCGTATCTTTTTTATACTTTCATTTTTTCACAGGTTCTAGAGACTGTAGACTTGAGTACATGGTTTTAATTTCAACTCGATACCTCCACGCGTTCCTGAGATAAAGGGTCTTGAGAGACAGACGGACGGACGGACGGACAAGAAAGTGATCCTATCAGGGTGCCGTTTTATTTTTTGAGGTATGGAACCCTAAAATTAACGAAAAAAGAATTTTTGAATGAAACGCAAAAAAAAAACAAGTTAAGTACCTAGAAAGAATTAAATCAGCTCGTGTAACGTTACATGCACATTGACATAAAACAAAAGACTTAAAAACTCATCCAATTAAGAGTCACCTCGCAACTCGTAATAAAGACATCAATGAATACAAGATTGAGGGATCCTCAAGCATTCACAATTTTACCCCAACCTAATTGGTGTTTGAATAATAAATTCAGAACCTCACCTTTTCACCTTTGTCTCCTTTCGAGCCAGCCACAGCTTGCCTTTGTCCTTTAAATATGAATTTATATTTGTTAGTAAACATGCCGTCAATGAATTTTTTCACAGCTCTTTGTGTTGTACAAAAAAAGGAGATATTTTGAAAAGAATAAAAAAAAGCCTAATCAACGCGTAGGACCGGTCATATTGGCGACGCTTGGGGGAGCCATAGGTCCAGCAGTGGACATCTTTTGGCTGATATGATGATGATGATGATAATGAATCAACGCTTAATTCAGTTTAATTTGTACGTACACCTTTTTGGCACAATGATGATCCATGTATAATTATTAATAGAACAAATAAAGACTACGACGTGTTCAAATATAGTATTGATGATTTAAGAGCTGTGTTAAAACATAATGTTGTTAAACAAATAAAAGAAGACAAGTACAACTTTACAATCTTAGACAGTCAAAAAGTCGATAATCCCACAAATATAATTGTTAATATCATAAACCATCATGGAGCAATCATAAATACATTGGAAAATTTAAATGGTAAAATTTATTAAAAGCTATGTTCAATACTGCTCTCTTTGCTTTTATTGACTGTCATGTGCGTAATTTAAGGTATATTGTACGTAATGGACAAATAAATAAGGAGTGGAACTCTCTGCCTGCGTCTGTGTTTCCAAATGCTTACAACCCTAATCTCTTCAAAGTTAGAGTGCACAGGCTCCTTCTGGGTAAGCTCGCTCCATTGTAGACTTTATCTCTGTCATTTTTGACCTAGACTAGAGTCAAGAGCAAACCCATCACAAATTAAAAAAAAAATAAGAATGTTCTTATTCATTTGTCCATCATGTACATTATTAAGTAGTATAGCAAAAAGAGTGAGTGGATTGAAATCCTTCATACCAGCTACAAGAAACTCTGCATCGTCAGGATTGAAGACTCCAGCTGTTGGTGGGCCAGGTGGGCCTGGTTCTCCTCGTTCACCTATGATCATTACATAATAGTTATGAATATCATTGGGTTGCGGGGGACCGATGAACGCGAGACGCACAGGAGCGGTTGTTCTGGCGACACTTGGGGGATGACTATGTCCAGCAGTAGACGTCTTTTGGTTGACATGATGAATGTCACTAATGTTTCCTTTATTCTTTGAATATTTTATTTAAAAATTATTTTCAGTACCTTATAGAATATTATTATTATATTTGCTTATGCAATCTGTGAGATATTTAAGTTTCTTTGCTTTTGAGAACTTAAAGATTTTTATAACAGCTTAGTTATTTTCACTGTTGGACAAAGGTCACCCCATCTTCCAAATTTTGGCCAGCGCTCTGGCCAGGGGGGCTAAAAAGGCCATTTTAGGAGAATTATAATAGTAATTACGCAAAAATCTGTCAAATTTCATTTTCATCTTTATTGTTAACGAATTAGGTTCAAGGTTGATTGGGAAAATTTGACAGTGACGGGTAGCGTGACTTGCTTTCTGATTCTGCTAAAGTAGCTGTCTTTTTAGACCCGCAGTTGACTTGATGGACACAATTTTTAGATTTGTAAAAAATTTGACCTTTTTCTCCTTTATCAGCTGGTCTGCCACTAGCGCCTGGTATTCCAGGCCTTCCGTCCAAGCCAGGTCCTCCACGATCACCTTTGTATCCTCGCTCTCCTTGAGGCCCCGGATAGCCCTGTGTAGATTTGACTATTTTAGAAATGAATGACCATATCATGGAATGACTATGTTTAGGCATATTGACATCGCATACTGTGATATTGATGTATTTTTTACGAACGATATCTGTTATCCTAAAGCTCCTTTCTTATAATTCTATGTTAAAATAGTCTTTCTCAGGAAAATGAGAAAGACCATTTTAACACTGGAAATTAGTTGTAAAAAGTTACTAAAGAAGAGTTTCTTCAGTAAGTTTTACTTAAATTTTTCAAGTAAATATAGAGAACAATGCAAACATTTCTTCTAGATCCAATTTTATTGGCCCACTACTTCCAATATAATATGGAATCTCAATATGACTAATGCATAATATTCTTTCCTACCATCTATCAAATATGGAACATAATGACACAATAATGGCCAGAACATAATTGGGGTGGGATTATCATCTATAAATAAGCAACAATAAACCATGAATAATTTAACTATGTACGAAAATAATTAGTAAATAAGTCTATAATAAACATTAAATATTCCAATTAGTACATAATTATCTGATAAAAGATTATCACAGGTAATGATCATAATTATATTATGTTGCTACTCTCATTAAAAGCACGTAAAAACGATTTGTACAAGGTTTATTAGAATGGCTTCGTTAAAAATCGTTACTATTCATTTTTTTTTAACATCATTGGATTTTTTTTTTTTTTAGACAAGCCCTCCACACATTCCCAACCACTGCAACTCCTGAAAGCCAGAATCAACAGTGGCGACCACCAGAAAAACGACGAGCCAATGAAGCCCGACGAGTCCCGGAGAAACGATTTAACTGTCTTGGATCCTGCAACGAATTTAATCAGAAAAGTACAGCGGAGGAGTAGGAAAAAAAAAAACATATAAAATGTCATTGGAATGTATGTACATATGAAACCCTTGAATAATAAAATAAAGACGTGATAAATAAAGCTAGAACATGACTCACCCGATCTCCTTTGGATCCTCCAATGCCCGGTTGTCCCCTCTCTCCTTTATGGCCTGGGAAGCCACGCTCGCCTTGTGGCCCAATCGGTCCCGGTTGGCCCACGTCACCTTTGGGGCCTGGTGCTCCCGGTCTACCAATAGCACCTCCGTACGAACCAAGGAGAGACTCCTGTATTACAAAACCGTATATTATATTTACGAAGTAAAATAAAAGTATAATCGCGTTAATAAATCACATAAATGGGCAGAATACCTAAAAGTTTATTGAATGGACAGATTTTATGCCCGTTTTTATTCAAGCACTAAAACTTCGTTATGACCCAGATTTTAAGTTTATATCTTTAATAAAACGTGATTTAATTGGGATTAATATTGAAAAAATGCTACAGACAATTTTGTTGAAAAACATAATTCGTATTTTTTTCCTCAAATTCCATAGAAAAATAAACAAACCGGGAAAAACAGTACAACTTTCAACAAAGAAGCCTCCGGGAAGATTCAAATTATTTTTTATACAAGCGATACACATGACAAAAGTTTGGGAGAGGTTTTCAAATAAATTCCCTTATCTGGGCCTGTCGTCGGTATAAATCAACAGTGAACCAGCTACTTTCACACTTCTGCCGAAGTTATTCGGAGTGGTTTGTTTGCTAAAGCGGGCACAATCGTTGCCTTCGAAGAGCAATTCGTTTCAGTCACAAACAAAGTGACTTGACAATGAAGGTAATCGGGAACCGAAGATCGATTCTTTTGGTAGTCACCTTGTAAATAATGTTTGCTGTTTTGGCAGGTACGGTGTTTTCATTAGTTCATTCTTTTTTTTGCGATGAACTGTAGAAAAACACTGAAAATTAATCTGTCTAGCCTTTTTCCAACTGCTTGTGTTGATCTCGGCTTCCAGTCTTTGCTATTGCTGTTAAATACTAGTATTTTCCAAGAAAGAACTGCCTATTCTGACCTCCAAAACCTAGTATCCGGATAGCACAATATCCCTTGACAAGATTGGTGTATTAGGCTTCTGACTATTCGTAACTTCTGCCAAAGATCTACAAATGACAACCGAGACCAACAGCTTAACGTGCTTTTTAAGGTATGCATCCATAAACCGACCGCGGTACGCTTTGCTTAAGAGGAAGTGCTGGCGGCAAGAGTACGTATGTAAAAATTCATAATTCGAGGTTTGGCTCTCGACTGTTTTCTCCTCCAACATTGGACCGATTTAAGAGATATTTCACAAAATGAATATGAAGGATATATACTGTGTCCCTATGTTTTTCTTTTTTTGATGATTTATTAACCGTATAAGCACCAGAACCCTCAAAATTGTCCGATAGATCGCTGTCAACAGAGCTTACAAATTTGGCAACTAATAATTAAATAAGGAAAACATAGGGACATGGCATATATCCTTTTTATTTAGTTAGTGAAATATCTCTTAAATCGGTCCAATATTGGAAGAGAAAACAGTCGAGAGCGAACACGAATTTCTCAAAAAAATATAGAAATGCCACATAACATACCGTTAGACACACAATATTATAATCATAGGTACACGTATATAATGTATTCCCTAATACTTTAATTTTACCCATATAAAAACTATTGAGGCATTTTGTACTAATAAGAAAAATAACGGATATTACAGATTTACAGCTTTATAAAGCGACATTGATAGCTAAAAACTATTTTACTTTTCCTAAAACTTACCTTGTATATTTGTCTAGGCTTCCAATTTGACTAAATTAATAGAAATGGATGGCATGAAAATGATAAAAATCACACTGGCATTAGAATTAATAAGGCAATGAATCTACATTAGCAAAATTATAAGATATCACAGATTATACGGTTTTAGCTTCAACATATGGATATTGCATTAGTAAAATAATTCAACTTATCACTTCCAAAAATTATTGATTTGAGTTGACGACGATTTTTATTCGTTACTTTTTTTAGCAGAAATTGTGAGAAGCGATAGCTAACATTTCTTTTGTTTTGCATATATTTTTGTTTTATAACTGTCATCAGTTTTCATACATGTTGCTGATACCGACATTGGATAATTCGTTCCACTAGATTTTATTTTCAGGACTCAAGCGAAAGGTATCGGCACCATGTATGTACGCTATAAAACCAAGCTCAAATAACTTCAAAAGCAATAATCGGTTCCAATTTTCAACTTACATCAAAATTACTATAATCTGAAGACCCTGGCGGTCCGGGGGGTCCCGGTGGACCAGCAATACCTGGTCTTCCATCTACTCCAGCCTCCCCTTTTGCACCTGTTGGCCCTTCGGGTCCTCTAGGACCACTATCTCCTCGGTCCCCTTTGTCCCCTCGAGGACCAATTGGACCGCGCTCTCCTGGTGTTCCTGGTTGACCCTGTAATTTGGTAAAAAGGAGTTTCATAAGTCAAAATGAAACTAATAGTGACCACACGACACTGACCTCACTCTGTGCAGAATTTGAACTCTGAATAAAAATGTTTGCAGACTTACAACAAACTCCGCAGAAATACAATATAATTTTTTAGTCAGAGTTCAAAGTCTTCGCAGACAAAAGTCGCCGTCGTATGTACGGTCCATTACTCCATGTTCATATAACAGTGGCAAAAGCGGAGTGACGATAGGACATTGGCGAAAGGAATTTGAAGTTTTGCAGAAGAAAGCGAATATGCTCAACAGAGGCACACAATTAAAGGCTTTAAAAACCATATTAATTTCTGGTGAGTATAAATATTTCAAATGTTTTTTAATATAACGAGTATCTGAAATAAACTATTTTGTGTTTTAATTGTTAATTAAAAATTCTCATTTTTCTTACTAGCTTTTTTAAACCTGTGATGACCAAAAATAATCCTTAAATTAAACACACAAGCATAAAATAATGCCATACTCACAGGTAGACCAGATGAGCCAGTTCTTCCATCAGCACCAGTGATTCCTGGTGGCCCAGGAGGTCCTTTGAGTTCCGGAGCCGTTTGCAGAAGAGCCAGTATAGTGCTCGAATTGCAGCCACATTGACCCAGTGACGCGTAGTTCTCTCCAAATATCTGCTGCTGAGGAAAACGACACTTAATCAATATTCTACGCACTTGTTTATTCGGTTGACTGTTAAGAATAAGGCCCAAGATTATTGGACTCTCAAACAAAATTGAGAACCGATCGTTAAGTGATTAGTTTTGTAAGGCAAATCAAGCGGAAATCGATGATCCTGAATCGAAATTAGTCCCCAGGAAACGTTATTGGATCAAGTGCCATTCTTGATTTGGTTAGCCATTTAAGAGATTTCACAAAGAGCACTTTTATCGAATATCTGTACCAGAAATATCAAGTACGTAAAGCACAAAAACCCAAGCTAAAGATAAGGGGTCCGTACACTTGTCATGATTTCTAGTTAGTATAAATCATAGTCAAAACGTGGAAGCAATTAAATTAGTACAAAGAGTCTCATAAATCTCCTTCAGATTCCCACTCCTTCTCGTTTCATGCAGTACGACTGTGGAACTCACTCCCGCCTAACATACGTGAGTGTAAAAACATTTCTCTCTTCAAAAAAGAAGTCAAAGAGCATTATCTGTCCATTGTAGTTTGATCCTGTATATGTATATTATAGATATTTATTATTTTATTATAATAAATGTATTTAGGCTTATCTATTTGTGTATATTTCTTTGTATGTATATTGTAGTTTATATTTTTTATTGGATAGTACTTGATATACTTTAGTTAAGTTAGTGTAGTATATTTTAAGTGTATTTCTCTGTCTCTCTACACACTGTGTCTATATTTCTTATCCCACTCTTCTGTCGCAGGTCTGCTGGAAGAAAGTTATATTGAAATAAGCAGTACCTTTGTGCTCTTTTGTCTTTATGTAATTATCTTTTTTAAGTTTATTGTGTGTACATAACTAAATAAATGAAGAGGTAAGATTAGAAATCTCACGACCCTTACTGTGAATAGTTTGAAAGATTTTATTGGCACGATGAAAATAGAGATTCCTTCAACCGAGCTTTGAAATAAACAGCAAAATTATCCTTATATTCAAGAGTGGTACATTTTCTATCAACTATTTGGCAACGGCATTACAAACCATCGATTAGCAAAATAGGCTGTTGTATTGATCAAGGCACACTCTAATGTGGCTGCCGAATGTGGTGGTCGGCCAAATGGGGCACACTGCCAAATTCTGCACTACAGAAATGTGGTTCCAATTGAATTAATTGAATTAATATAGCTACATTTACACATTTAATCGTACTTTGTGCGGCAGCTAATGACCAAGTGTCCTCATCTGCTTAGCCTTTTCACAACAATATTGAGATCAGCTTCCAGTCAAACCGTATTCAGCTGAATACCAGTATTCTACGCGGAGCGACAACCTATTTGACCTCCTTAACCCAGTAACTGGGTAACACGGTACTTTTTTCGCGGTCAGATTTTCTGACTTCTGACAATCCGTAACGACTGCTAAAGTTTTAAAAATTACCTTACGTACGCTTAACGTACTTTCCAAGGAGTCTCGGTATGTTAAGACGGTCACCAATCCACAGACCAACCGCGGCAAGTGTTGCTTAATCGTGACGATCGACCTCAGCTAATGACCAAGTGTAATCCAACCCTAATAGCTGTGATTATTTTTATCGAGTAGCAACCCTCGCTTTGTGTAGTGTTTGTTCCCCAAGTTGGTGTGTTCAGGTTTGCAAAGGATCCGGGGCTCATTAGGCTTGTCAAGCATTATCTTTCGTTATGCAAAACACATTCGGCCGGAAACATTTTCACTTAATAGAGGTTCATATTACAGTGTAGTTTGCTTTGCAGATTTTATTCCATTAGGTGTAAGTAGGGTTTGGAAAGTTTAGGGGTTGTTGTTTTTTCTTGTTAATTAGTACAGGGTACAAGGTGTTAGTAACAGAGTGTTTATAGCGTCAAAATTTTATTAAATGTATGTAGTAACAGCCTTATCCATAAAAAAAAAAACGATTAGCAGATTCTAATTTCGAATTCTGTTTGAATTCAGAACCTGCCAGTATTTTTGACTAATCTTTATTTTTATATATAGGGCTGTTAATGTTCAGAGTCTTTATTGTAGTTATGTTAGTCAAACTTTAGTTAATTGAATAGAATTAATGTATACTAACCTTGATAGTACTCTTCTGTATCGATGCCAAAGGGGTGCAAGAAAAAGAAATAAAGATTTCAATACATATATAATTAAATACACATAATATTTTGGAAAACACAGGTTGAGTGGATAAACTTAGTTGTAAAATGAACAGTGTCAGTCAGTTTTAACAGATAAAACAAAAGCGTGAGGTAATTTACTTAATCAGACTCAATCAGCAGTTCGTCGAATTAAAATCATAGGTATTGCACTAGTATCAAAACATCTAAGCTTCAAGGAAAATCTGTCTATACTATCGATACAGTTGCTATATAATTTCTAGAAAGCATGATGATATCGGTCGAAATCGCAAGCAGAGCGATATCAGCAGACAATTTACAAGAAGTCGGAGATTTCCTTGCACATTAAATCGAAATCTTCAAGAATATCTAGGCACCGTACTTGAGAGCGTTGGAGACTATTTTATGAAGTGGTTCAAATAAAATTAATACTGATACAATTTTCTTCTCAATATAATCCAGTTAGGTAAGAATCCAATTGAAAAAAGTGAAGACCCCAGACGAGCTATGAGAGGAGTCCTTCAGCACAACAATTAAATTAGTCCTCAAGGAACTAAAAGAATAGAAATAAATGACTATAGAGATTGGCCAACTCGATTAGTTAACTTCGTTACACCGACGAATCGACTCAAAACCTCTCGGAGAGCGAATCAATTGAATCGATATTGTCAAATCGAATGTAGGACGGGCGCCAAGAGCATAATAAACTTTGTTACGACTGTAACAGGCAGAATGTTCCAATTTAGTCGCCAATATTGAATGGTCCCACTATAGCTCCTCTAATATAAGGAATACCTTATTTTATGGGAACGCAGAATATAATTGGGTACTTGAGTTTAAGTGGTGATGTCAATGGACCAACGGGAGTATTTCTTAAAAAATAAGAAAGTCTACTTAGTAATAGTTTTTTTGAAAGTGCAGTAGTAAGATTTGGAAAATTAATCTATGAAATTAATAGGTGGATTGCGCTTAAAATGATGATACTGAAAGAGGGGTAGTTACTTAGGCGATGAATGTTATAAAAGAAGAAATACTGCGTGAGCATAAATATCAATGAAGAAATTAATATGATAAAGAAGTATAACCAAAGGCAACGAGAAACAGACAGTAAGTGAATGGACCAAAACAAATATGTAAATAAAAAACAGAAACAGATAAATCTAACTTTCCGTCTCGCCTACACATAAACGGGCAAAAACAACTCTTTAAACACTATCACAGCAAAACGAAATAAATGAAACAACAAAATCCGTATTCATTTTATACACTGAGTCTCAAGTGACCGAGAATAATGTAAAAAGTTGGTTTTCAATAGGCTATTCAAGTTCATGTTAGATACAACTACGCACATTGTGGCCACCGGAGTAAGCAGAGATAGTGCCATTATGGTTATGTTGTATGGTGCAAGTGATAAGAAACTTGGAATAATGAAAGTGTTGAATCAAGCCATTTTGTCTTCGTCAGAGTCTAATGTCAAAGTAATGTTGAGATTTAATAAATCATCAACAGGATTATCAGAAAACACTTCAACAACATCGTATTTTATGCTGCATTTACCGAAGAGGCAGACAGAGGGACAGCTCTACTATGATGTGCAGATTCCATTATGATTGCGTAGAGATAGAAGGATTGTGCCATTCAGAATGTATAGCACTATCTCCTTTCACAATAGATTGTAATTATACTAGCACTTCGCTTGCGACTTTGTCCGCGCTGCAATTTCCTTAAGGATCCCAATTTTTTTCTAGACAAATTATATACTAAAACCTTCCTTGAGAACCACTCTATCCATTGGTACAACATGCAAATCGGTGCAGTGGTTTTTAAGTTTATCGCGAACAGACAGACAGATAGACACGGCGGAGGACTTTGTTTTATAATATGTAGTGATGGAGTCATAGCTGCGGTGGCTGCGCATATTTTTGTGTTCGCCATCACCCACTTCTTCCACCACGACCAAGGTACTCGTATGCTTGCTTACGAGGGAGGCAGGTGATGTCCGCAGGCTAAATGAGAACTCTGCGGTCTAGACTTTGATATGGGCAAGGGGCAGGACTGTGTCACAGAATAAATTGGACCAGAAGATCGGCTCCTTATAACAAGCGAACAGGCTAACTCTAGGCCTTGACAAAGTATCACTTTATTAGCGACTAGTTGACCCGCGCAACTTCGTCTGCTCCGCTCCTATTAGTCTTAGCGTGATGATATATAGCCTATGGCCTTCCTCGATAAATGGGCTATCTAACATTGAAATAATTTTTCAAATCGGACCAGCAGTTCCTGAGATTAGCGCGTTCAAGCAAACAAACAAACAAACTCTTCAGCTTTATATATTAGTATAGATAACATTTGTCGGAAAGTCGAATGGGATTGACATTTAAGGCAAATACCACGAATAAAACTGAACGCGATCAGCATACAGATCACGTGTACGAGCTGTCAATGTTGTTATTTTCTGTGGAATATTGACATTGACAGCTCTTGAACGCAGTTCAGATGTACTGATCGCGTTCAGTTTCCTGACGAATGTTGTGGCTGGTAGACAACCGCCCGGTAATGGATTTGTGCGAAGTTAGGTGTTTTTTAATTTAAATGTGGGGGTTTAGATGTCACTATTAACATGCCCTACCGAAATGTCACTTGGTTTTAGAACAACAAAGCTATATAAGTTCGTCTTTACTCGTATCAAGCTGATCTTCTGTACAAATCTGTTCTGTGTCTGTGTCCTGCTCATATTGGACGGTAACGAGGTCTTGTTTAGATGTTCTCGTGACGAACCAAATGAGTCGTATTCACACCGAAATATGATAGTATTTTACAATTAATTCAGAGCCTGATGGTCACAATGTGGTATTGCAGATACAGAAGTTCGTTGTACTTTTTAGTGTCTAGACAACGTTTTGGTGTGGGTGTAGTAGTTGTCGCTAACAGTTTAATTTTTATGTCTAAGTATAATATATGAAATTTTTTAGTATCGAAAATGTTGAGAATCTGTGAAGTGTTGTGTTGACAAGCTTATAAGGGAACATAGAAAAAGTGATATAAAATAAAAATAGAACAAAAGTTTAGAATTTTAAGACGTCTTTTGAAGGCTCTGTTAGCTTTGAATCTTTTTCCAGTACCTTCCTCTGTTTCTATTAGAATTATGGGTAATCAATGGTAATACTTACATCATCTCCAGAGCCAGCTATCTCGGCAACTACTCCTGGAGTGCCCGACAGACCTGGTGGTCCAGGAGGACCGGGTGGACCCGGCGGACCTCTTATAGATTCCCCTGGAGCACCCTGTATACGGAAAATGGTATCAATGTTTGTGTCAAAAATAGTGTAGCTTTGACTACTTTCAATTACATAGAAGTGAATTTTCGTGCGTGCATTCTGTTTCCTTACGATTTTTACTTTGAAGTTTGATGTTGAAGAAAAAGGTATAGAAATCCATTCTTTAATGTTCCATCTTATTCCTAGAGTAAATTTATAGGTGTTTTACACTGACTCTTTACTTTCTTTATTTATTTTTTTACAAACAATTTGTAATGACGTCCACCAAACAGATTCTTTTATTATAATGTATCATAATGTCTTCCTTTTTCACCCCCTTACTGTAACCATAACTATTAGTTAAGGGTAAGCAACAGTTTCAAGTGCGTACACAGTCAGTAGGGTTGTGAACATCACCAAACACATCGTTAAGTGTGACGTAATGGCCTTATATCATACTGTTAGTGAGGCGCCTTGAGCTCCTACATAGCACGCCGACGACGCGACGTATGATTTTTGACGCAAGATAATACCATTTTTCACCCTATGAACGCTCACGGCTGACATTATTACGTATTTATAACCCTTTAACACGATAGTCAGGGGTGCGTAACAGTTTCGAGTGTGAACACAGTGTGTAGGGGTGTGACGATAGGCAAACATAGTGTTAAGTGCGACGTAATGGTCTCTTTAACATAGTGGCTTCGTTGCTAGGGGGCAGGAACGATGTGACGAAATAATTTGTGATGGAAAATTTAGTTTCTACACTTAATAAACAGTAATTTTCATCATATTGCATGCTTTTAAACTCTTTATCGATTTATATCACTTTTGGGAAAGCGTGCTTCCGCGTAATTTTACTATATCACTCCTTTTACCCTGTGTTTCTTGCTGTTATGTTGTGTTTATGTGGACTTAAATGTTTTCTATTCTCAGTCCTATATCGTGCCTGTAGTGTTAACTGTTGACCTTGATTTAAAGGTAAAGACAAAGAGACATCTATCACTGAAAAGGATTGTACATCACGTTAAAGTTGTCATTCACCAATTTCGATGTTTACAGACCAGTTACAGGCACTTTTGAATAAGCAAGGTTTGTCAAATAGATGAAGCTAATTCTGCCGCGCTCGCGACAAGAGCAGCAAGTTGCTCTGCAGCAAAACTCACCGACCCTATCTCCAGCGCGGCAGTTGCACGTTCCAAAGAGTAGATCCTATGGAGAAGATCGTGCAAGAAACTCCATGGACACTCTTTTCAATTCACACCGAAAACATGGTTACAATCGTTATGAAATAATTAATGAAATTAAACAATGCGAAAGAGATTGAGTCTATACAATGCAAAGATAAATTAAGTTAACTTAAGTTTGGCTTCTACTTATTTCAGAATGAAAAACTAACTGTAGATAAGGCACTTATCACTAAAAATCCTGTACATTTACCCCCATAAATTTTTGCTATAACTTCCACCATATTCAGACGCATGTCGACTGCACCTAAACACAATTTCTATAGCAGGACGGGGGCTATAAATCGAAAGACAATACAATGGCCAACCGCCTTTTGTATGAAAACGACCTGCTATGTGTTACCGATCACATATTTGTTTATAATAAATGGTTATACTGTGAGGCCTTTTGGAATTTAAATGGCGTTTTAAACCTATACCTCTATTGTTTGAAAAATGTTAATCGCTCTGAAAAATGTCGTTTCAGCGTGAAATGCGTAATTTAATACTGAACTAGGAATGTTTTGATTCTTTTAAATATGTTTGGAATTTTAGTACG
The DNA here is from genome assembly GCA_947578705.1 of Lacanobia wlatinum. Taxonomy (NCBI): domain Eukaryota; kingdom Metazoa; phylum Arthropoda; class Insecta; order Lepidoptera; family Noctuidae; genus Lacanobia; species Lacanobia wlatinum. Next base: position 18,191,901 of record OX388039.1, read on the forward strand.
CAGTGTGAAAAGACTGGAATATTTAAACGCATTGCTGTATAATCATCATTTTATGTTTTCATCGTTATTTTGCGTAAGAATCTGAAATAGTTTTTTTTTATCTCACAGGCATCAAAACCTGCCTTGTACGTAGATGTAAAAACTGTAGCTATTAATCAGACTTATGATGTCAAGGTTTAATTTAATTAAATAATATAATTAGTCAAACATCTTGCCCTTGGTCCGCGTTCTCCTTTCTCGCCTTTCAGTCGTAACGAATATCCTGAAAAAATAAAATAAAACCTTTTACTCTTTATTTACTCAAGGAGTAAATAAGTTATTCTTAATCTAGCTACAGTGTCGTAATAGATTACTCGTATTTAGTATGGTAACATTCCTCATCGACCAAATCGATTGAAAAGTCAATTGATCGATTGTTAGATCAATCTGTCCGTCCGTCGTGATTGAAGCGTCACTAACAAGGGTTATTAAAGTGTTCATTGACACCTAACGACGATATCGAATGAAAGCACAATGGTACAAAACTTTTGACGGTATAGTGCACTATTATAATATTTTGTTCAGTCTTTACTCCTAGTTATACGGAAAGAAAAACGACATAAAATTAGTAATTCTATAAGATGTCCTATTCTAGCATTTTTGCGGAAAAACACACGGTAAGATACCAAATTGATATGCTGCTTGAATAGCCTCCTTTAGACCAGGGATCAGATCATAGATTTTGATCGTGGATCACGTTTGTGATTGACCTAACGACCGAATTCGGTCGGTAGGCTAGTAGTAACTATATCGAGACTTCACACCCAGGCCTTAGTTTTGATATAATATTAGTTTCTTTCGATTTCCACAACTAGCAAATCTTCGACTTAAAATCCAGCTACTCTAATATTATAATTGCTGCATATCAGATTGTGTCCTACATAATTTTCTGGCCTCTGGCACAAACCTGTAGCCTAAATGACCTAAGCGGTGCCAGGGATGGTCGATGCCGTGTGGAAGTAGCCAAGAATTGGACCAATTAAATCTAGCTGTACCACCAACACGAATAACAAGACCTTATAATATTATGAAAGTAAAATAAAGATCCAGATTACCTCCATCCAATCCTGGCGGCGGTGGTGGAAAAGGCGGTATGGTACCGTACCTCCCGGAGCCTTCAGCATCACCTTCCTCCTGGTCGACCTATATTCAACAACTGATTACTAGGATACTTGAGCAATTGATTAGAACAGTGTTTTTCTGCACATCTTTTAGTAGTGATAGTGACGTACATGTGAAGCTAACGTAAGTCCGTGCAAATTATTGCTTGATGGAGTTACTACTGGTGTGGGGATTTGCAAAACCTGTTATTGAAACCCAAATAATAAATTGGCTTGGATTTTCCATCTTTGAAACAAATTATGCATTTACAGTTTTGAATCAATTTAATGTCAACCCACAATTTTGGATTTGAATCCCAGACATGGTGACCAAAATTTTAAAAGCAATGCTCATCAAAATCAGGGCAGCCATTTTGTTGTTAGCAAAAGGTTTGGTTGGTACACATTTGTGGCCACCTTAGCCTGATTACATAGGACAGGGTGTTTGCGTGTTCAAATATTCAGAATATAACCCCGCAATTAGTGACGGGGTGTACAGCGTAAACACAGAGATTTGTCTTTGAATTAATGCAGTAGAATTTCCTAGAGTTAAGATGTTAGTAAATAGTACGTATGATTAATATGCAGTTGGATTTATTATGCTTGGTTTAAGCGTGTTTTGTTGTAAAATGGAAGCTTGTGAATAGGTGTTATTGTTTAATATTATTGTAAGGTTAAGCTGGTTCAGGTGTTAGGTGGTTATTTGTGAAACACACATACTTAATAGTGACAGTAGGTGTTGCTTAACTTAAAACATACAATATTAATGCTTTTTTTAATTCAAGTTTTCTGCTCTTATCTGTACCTTTATCAGAAATCTTCTGTACCAACTAACTGCAGTAATAGATGGTTTATTTTTTTTAGCAAAAAACTTTCTTATTCTTCTGGATTTTTATTGCCATTCTGCCCTATATTATGCATAGTTAATCAAACCGGCAGCTTACAGACTTTTCGAATCTATCTCCCTTAAAACTTGCAACTAAAATCCATACAACAAAACTACGATCTTGTTACGAGAATTACGCGAATTTCGCTTTGACTATTGTGCTTCGGAGTACCGGAATACCTAGTTACTTATTCTGCAAACCCGAGAGTCGTTAGCGCACGATAGCGGCGCACAAGTGTCGCGAACAAAGGTTCCCAGGAAGTTTCTACTTATCAACGTTTGGATATGTTGGGCTTTGATTACCGAATCTTGGAGGGGAGTTGGAAGTCATGGTGGCAAATGTACCCCAAATTAGGCAGGGACTTAAATAGATCGAAGATGGTAATTTGTTATTTCAACTGCAGGTTCAAGAATTCGTGCCTTTTTTATACGCCCTGGCACATAATTAAAGGCAGTTAGAAATTCAGTCTTTTGTTTTTTTAACGAGTCAGTCGAGATCTACTTTATGCCGTCTGCCGTATGGTGTCGGCCGGTGGCGACCGTCGAAATGCCAGAATATAAGGGATTGATCTACTGACATTTCGATAGAGTTTACGAATCCCATACGTTTTTGACAATCGCCTTCGGCACACTACTGCTTTATTTATTTATTTGTTTAGTAAAACCAACGACACATTTACAAAAAAAAAAAATACATATATTGTACATTGCTCTGTTCTGTGTAAAGTCACTTACAGACAACACATCTTTTACACGTTGACATTAAATCAGACATAATTAAAAGTTATTAAAAGTAATCATTTTACATTTTTTTTTGAATTATTAGTAATAAAAAATAAGTTAAATTAGTTTAAATGAAATTGATTGCAATAAAGATTTAAATTGAATTGAAATGAATGGATTGAAATTGTATTAATTATATGAGTATTAAACATATACTGCTGGTAGAATGTCACTTGTCTAGAGCCTTTGGGTGAGGTTGGTATAGACAGCGTGGGGATTTGTACAAGAAAAAAATAGGATTATGCCCAGCAGTGGGCGAACTCAGACAGAAGATGTTGAACACGATAACGAAAATGGTCTGCCTCTGAATTGTTAGTACTTAGTCTTAACAGGTCAGCAGCAGGGTAACAGTCTTGCTCATTCGTCAATTTTATTTAAAACTAGCTGACCGGTTTGCCCGGTCAACTACTTTAAAAAAATTGTTTTGTATAAAATAAATTCGTTGTTTTGACATATAAATAATAAAAAGTAGCCTACAACCTGTTCTCAGACCTACCAAATATACACAAAAAAAAAATCATAAAAATCGTAATAAGTTTCGGAGGAGTTCGATAACAAACACCGTGACACGAAAATTTTAAATATTATGATGAGATAACGCACGTTATTTTTCTCAGAACGCAGGTACAGCAACACTCATCATCAGCTGCGCCGTGGTTTATCTGAAGTTGGTATCTAATGCCCAGTGTAAACACGAAAGTATGATGCAGTTTCACTTGACAATGCGACATCGATACCTACGCTAAGGGTGTGGTTTGGGTGTACCAGGAAGCGATACAGGAAAGGGAAATATGTGGTTTTCATTTCACCGCTGGGGTTTCAAGATTTTCCAATCAGGGAAAGATATAAAATCAAAATGTAGTGTATAATAATGGTAAGTATTTGGTATGTAATGATTTGCTCAAGGTTTTATCACGGTCAGAAGCCAAAACAAACAAATCCTAGGTTTGTAAAAAATAACGACGTTGAGAAAAAGTTTTAAATTATTTAATTTTAGTTGTGTCTTTTAAATTTTCGGTATACTAGTAAAAACATTGCTTCTATTTTATGAAACCACAAGGACAATAGTAGTTATTTTTACAAGCCTTTTTATTACTCAAGTTATTGTATGAACGAGCTGAAAAATTGGATTGAGTCGTTGAAACTTTTTGCGATTTAATAAAAAAATGTTTTACATCATTACAAAGCTAGAATATTATGTGTGTGAAAAGTTTCACTATTATCAATTTGTTTACTCGAAAAGTTTTGATTAAATTGAGCATTTTTTATGCTCAACGTAGGGTTATTTCAATTTGAAATCAACCCAATAATTTATGTGGTAAATTAATTGTTGTGAATAACTGACTTTAAAATCCCCAATGCATGGCTACTCCATCTACTAATAAATAGAGTTTATATTTAATTTAGTTTTATGCGCTTATAAGTATTATTTATGCTAAATTCGAACAAAATCAGTTCAGTAGTTTTCTTGCAAATTGAAAACATACATCCTTCTATTTTACTACTTAATTATCTATACATATAATAAAATCGTAGACTAACCGTGTCTGTACATTGAATATTTTTCCATGAAAATTACTCAGAAAACTCAGGAAAAAGGTATAAAACACAAAAATGCAATTTTTGAAATTTTTGTCTGTTTGTCTGTTTGTCTGTGCGTTTGTGGGAGCATCACGCATAAACCACAGATTGGATTGCAAATCTAAGTACTTAAAAATATTAAGTGATAACCCGAGTAACATTTAGCGTTTATTTCATCAAGATCGACCCACAAAATTAAAAGATATTGAATTTTTAGTTTAGTAAGAAACTTCCTACTGTGTTCTGATGAGTCAGAGAGCCATCTATTGAGAAAAAAATAAAATGCACGAAAGCATTCAAAATTGTTGTGTTATTCGTGAAACTATTAATACGTGGCAAAATAAAAGTGACCATTTTTATACCTTTTCGTTATTTATCGTTACAATCGATCCACAAAATCAAAATATATTGAATTTTTAAGTTTAGGAAGAAACTTCCTAATGTATTCCGATGAATCAGAGCGCCATCTATTGAGAAAAAAATAAAATGCACGAAAGCATTCAAAATTGTTGTGTTATTCGTGAAACTATTAATACGTGGCAAAATAAAGGTGACCATTTTTATACCTTTTCGTTATTTATCGTTACAATCGATCCACAAAATCAAAATATATTGAATTTTTAGTTTAGTAAGAAACTTCCTACTGTGTTCTGATGAGTCAGAGCGCTATCTATTGAGAAAAAAATAAAATGCACTAAAGCATTCAAAATTGTTGTTTTTTTCGTGAAACTTTTAATACGTGGCAAAATTAAAGTGACCATTTTTATACCTTTTCGTTATTTATCGTTACAATCGATCCACAAAATCAAAATATATTGAATTTTTAGTTTAGTAAGGGACTTCCTGCTGTGTTCTGATGAGTCAGAGCGCCATCCATTGAGAAAAAAATAAAATGCACGAAAGCATTCAAAATTGTTATGTTATTCGTGAAACTTTTAATACGTGGCAAAATAAAAGTGACCATTTCTATACCTTTTCGTTATTTATCGTTACAATCGATCCACAAAATCAAAATATATTGAATTTTTAGTTTAGTAAGAAACTTCCTACTGTGTTCTGATCAGTCAGAGCGCCATCTATTGAGGAACCAAAAAATGCATGAAAGCATGAATGTTACACCAAAACACATTCTAGAGTTATTTGTGAAACTTTTAATACGTAGACGTAGCAAAATAAAAGTAAACATTTTAATACCTTATCGTTATTTATCGTTACATACGGGCTTCTTATTTAACGTCTTCTGCTGCCAAATATTTTGTCAGTTTACATGGTCGATAGATGGCGTTGCACTGATGACGCGTTTTTCTGAATTGCGGTGTTAAGATTTTCCGCTGGAGAATGACCTCACACGATTATTAAACACTGTCGTAGTTCGTAGGAATTTCGGTTTGGTCTCTGGAAGGTCTTAAACGAATAGGGGCCAAAATTGCTTAAATCTCTGAGTTGTGCTGGTTTCGTTTAAAGTGCTTTTATCGTAGAGTCTTAAACTGATTTAGAACTCAGTAGTTTTGTGAAGTACTGGACGGTTCGATTTGCGGATCAGGCCTGTAGGGTTCCGTACCAAAGGTGCTGACAGGATCGTACTTCTAAGGCCTCCGCGATTGATTCCGTTTAGAGCGAAGCAACGAACGGTTCGATTTGCGAAACAAGGCTAATAATAATAAGGTACCGTACCAAAGGTGGTCACGGTGACGGGAGCGATCGATTTTGGTGAGGCTACTCTCTAAGTCCGAAATACGTAGTTTCGGGCTTAGTTGCGGACGTATTCTACTCCGTATCACCTACAGACTTACGATTAATCCCGAACCCGAACTAAGAATGAATGACACCACGATTTCACAGTAACTGTCAAATCGAGTTATCATTAGTTCTCTGTGGTTAGGTGATACGGAGTAGATTTTTTTTTTTACTATAGATAGGCATACGTTTGTCCACTATCTCACCTGATGGTAAGCGATGATGAGGTTGAAGATGGAGCACGTTTGCCTAGAAGCAACCTATTCACTTTTGTCTTAAAGACTGCCAGGTTGCCCGCAACTAAGTTTTTAATTCGTGCTAAGTATCAGACGGTTCGATTTGCGAGCCAAGGCAAATTATAGGGTTCCAAAGTTGCTAATGGGACCCTATTATTTAAGTCTTCGCGTACGATCTTGATTCGTGCGAACCAAGTCGATTTTTAGGGTTCCGTACCAAGGTTGCTAACGGAACCCTATTTATTAATAAGCCACCGCTGTCCGTCTTCCTTCAGTTTATTAACCGACTTCAAAAAAAGGACGAGGTTATCAATTCGACTGTATTTTTTTTTATGTTTATTACCTCATATTAACCGACTGGATGAACCGATATTCATGATTCTTTTTTTATTTGAAAGCTGGTGCTTCCCGTGTGGTCCCATTGCCACCACGTCAGGATCTGATTATGGAAACCCTGAGAAATCGAGGGCAACTCTCGAAAATTGTAGGCACGTATTTGGTAAAAACTTGATATTCGTGTGTATATCGGGTGATACTACAAAAGAATGAAAGTTTGGATCAGACCTGATGATGGAGACGACAGAGAGTCAAGGGAACTTCACATCGGTATGTAGGAACTACCAAGTGTTTGGGCTTATTTCATTCGTATTGACGAGACCTTTACACCGAAAGCACTTAGTAAGTTTTATTTTCATAACATAACATCACGCCAGTACGCTGTGAATGGGTACGCAGGTACCACTAAAAACTGAAAAATAAAAAAGTTTTTTACAAAAAATGTAACCGACTTCCAAAACAAAACACTACAAAGTATAAAATAACTTTAATTTCGGAAGTCGGTGTTTTTAGTTTTTTCGCTTTTTGACACCGACGTTTTCGTTTTATTTCTGTCTCGCTGATATAAAAATGTCTTCTAGAAAAAGGTCGAATCTTTCACAATATAGCAAAATTCTCAAAGTCGGGTTTGTTCGAACACTATTCTAACTAACTCGAGAACGGCTCGACCGATTTTTATAGTTTTTGTGTTTTATTCGGGACGAAGACTAATTCCTTCGTCCGGAATAGCATAATAAGAATTAAAATACAAAAAAAAAAATGAGTATGTAGGTAGGGTAGGTAGGCAAGTAGGTAGGGTAGATAGACAGGTAGGTAGGGAAGGTAGGCAGGTAGGCAGGTAGGTAGGCAGGTAGGTAGGGTAGGTAGGTAAGGTAGGTGAGGTAGGGTAGCTATGGTAGGTTGGTATGGTAGGTAAGTAGGTAGGTAGGGTAGGTAGGTTAGGGTCGGTAGGTAGAGTAGCCAGTTGACGGGAGCGAAGCCGCGCGGGTCAGCTAGTATATAATATTCTTTATACTTATTCTGATAAACCACAACTCAAAAGATAGCTTTTGTTACGATGCTCTCCTCATTAAGTCCTCACCCGAAATGATTGCAATCCGATGTTCCGCTACCGAGTTTGTTTACGATATGACTGTTTGCTTGCCAATGTCAACGTATACTGAGGTTAGAAATCATCTGATGTAGATCGCTCGCATGTCAAGTGGATATACAGGCTGTGTCCATGTTGTCTATGTTGGCGGATAGTTGTTTTATGTTGGTACTTGTTAGTATTATTGATAGTATGGCTTGTTAAGTGTTTCTCTTTTTTGGGGGGGATTTGTCCTTTTATATTTTAGTCTGGTCAGTTGAAGCGTTTTGGACAATGTTTTATGACTAAGTTTAAGAAGGGTGAGGGGTGGTTTTTCTGTAATTCTGACGGAAGAAACGTTGTGATTAAAATTACCGAAATTTGATGTTGTTTTTCAAGTGCTAGATCTAAAGTATTTTGAAAAAACTTGGGCTCTAAAAAAACAAATATTTTGAAGAGTTGACAAACGTCATAAACATCTTTTATCAGATTACGATTGACAAACAGTCGAAAATCTACGTATATTGACAAGGGCTACCAAAATGTCACGCTAAGATGTCACGTTATGAATCTCTTACTTACATTGTGGTATTTTGAAAAACGCTATCGCTAATAGAAGGTTTTGATTTTTGCTGTTCCCTCTGGTTTGATCAACTACTCCAAATATACCAAGCAATTGACGAAATCTGTGGCGCTTTGGCTAAACCTAACTTCTATTCCCTTACACCAATATTTTTCCCCACTAACCAGATTCAATTTATATATAAGCATCACAGTAAGCGTTAAGGACATAAGAACTAATAAAATAAATCCTTCAGCGTCTGTTTGTGACCATTTAGTTGAGTAAACAAGTTTTAATTTTGTGGGCAATTTGTTTTATTGCAGTACACAGCACGTTAGGTTCAGCTCACACCGAGATGCGAAGCGACGCGCGGAGAGACCTGACTGAATACACTTTCCACAAAAGTGTTTTCTTTTTAGAAAAATTTGTTACTTGCCTATAGTTAAGAAATCATAATGTCCATAGCAGAAAGCTCGCTCTCAAAATAACCTGTAGATCTATGTTATTCAGTTAACCCTAGAAGCCTAATCTACGTCTGCGAGGCGTACACGCAACCGAATATCGTTTGTCTGTTTCTAACGGTTGAAGCTAGCGCGTCGTGCGCTTTTGCCAACTCTGTGGCCGACGGAAGCTAGCGGACGGTGCCCGTTTCGTTAAGGTAAGTCCCGCCATTTTTGATTCATTGAAGTATAGTACGCCTGCGAGACGTATGTTCAGGCTTTGTGTAACTTTTAACTAGGTTTCTGTGATTTTACCTTTGTTTGTTTTTCGTATATTTTATGTCTTTTTTCGGCGTTGTTTCAGGTATAAATATGTCACGGTCTAAAAGATTAGACGACGACAATACTTTAGCAATCTTAAAGGGGGAAGTTCCTTCTTTAGAAGATTCAGATTCTGAAGTTGAGGGTAACTAGAAAATATGAGCCAAATACTCGTAAAACCTACTGATTCAAAGAATGAAAATTGAGAAGAAGAACCCGAGCCAAAACAACGTAAATACTGCGCCTTTTGCTCATATAAAAAAAGGAGAATCTCAAAATTAGTGTATTATAAGTGTAAAAAATCTGTGTATGGCGAGCACTAAGTTGATATGTGTGTAGACTGGTCTTAAAGTTTAGCTGGTCTTTTAAATTCTGATTAGTTATAATGTTTACTTTAAGAATAACTAATTAGCGTTAGAAAAAAGGTATTCTTAAAAAAATATAAACGTGTTTCAGTTGATTTTGAAGAAGTTATTTTGTTTTGTTCCAATTTATGCATATTGTTTTTTCGTTGTAATAAATAACTGTGATTATAGTTAAAATTCATAACAGTGCTGTTTTATTTTTAGTTTATATTCCAAATTTAAATTTCCGCTAAATAATATTTCTAAAATAGGGCTATTTTTGAATACAGATTGTAATTTATACGTGTACGCCTCTGAGACGTATATTAAGGCTTTGTGTACGTCCGAAATAGATAAGGCTTCTAGGGTTAATGAAATATCTTTTGCCTTGGTCCTATAGTGGAAGATATATATAGACGATAGCCAATCCTCGAATTAAGACTCTTTAGTTAGGATATTTAATCGAAAGGTACTCTCCGATCGCATGCTCTCTTAAGATAGTGATAAAATAGCTTTATTCATCAGACAAAAAGGTATAAAGGTGTTCGATTTTACGAGCCCGCCAGTTATAGGTATTCGAATGATAAGGTGCGCAATTAAGTTAGGGAGACCTAAGGCTCTAGACAAGTGACATTCTGGCAGCGGCAACGTGGCGTAGTCGATTGCCAAAACGTCAAAAATGTATGGAATTGACAAACGCTTTCGAAATGACACTTGATCAATCCACATATATTATTATATATATAAAATGAATCCCTATTTCCCTTGGTCTTCGCATCACGCGTGGAAGGCTGAACCGATTTCGCTAATTGTTTTTTTGTTGTGATGGTTACTGTCAGGAGAAGGTTCTTATGGAAGAAAAAAAATAAAAAATTGCGCGGAAATTTTGAAAATTTAAAAATACTTAACCACCATTTACCCGGATTATCTAGGATTAGTAGGAGTAGGGTAGGATTAGGGTAGGATTAGATTAGGATTAGGGTAGGAGTAAGGTAGGAGTAGGGCAGGAGTAGGGTAGGAGTAGATTAGAAGTAGGGTAGGAGTAGGGTAGCAGTAGGATAGGAGTAGGGTAGCAGTAGGGTAGGAGTAGTGTAGGAGTATGGTAGCTAGAAATAATTTATATGGGAAAACAACGTTTGCCGGGTCAGCTAGTACCTTATATTTTGGCATTTCGACAATCGCATTCGCTGATCGCATGGCACTTTGTCTAAAGCTTCTAAGGGATTTTGCACACGGCATTTTTTTTGCGTCGTCGCGTCGAGGCGCAGATGACGCACGCTAAAGCGCTTTAAATGAAAATCGCACAGTGAAAGTTTAAAGAAACGCAGACAGTACTGCTTTTTGATCATATCTACAGTGCCGTGAGCGCGCGTTCGTAAAACTCGTGTCGTCGGCGCGTCAAAAATTTGCCGTGAACATAGGCTTCGCAATCTATATTACTATACTCTATGATGGGCTCTAACTGAATTGCGAAACTATTATGTATACCATAAAGTTCTATATTGTATCGCTATCTTAAAAAAGTACGCTTAGTATCGCGTCTCGGTGTGAGCTAGCGTTTAATACACTAGTGGCATTATCCCCGCGTTGCAATAAAGATCATCATTGTTTTAACGATGTCGATGACTTGAACACAGTATTATTATTATTCTGCCTTTTTCTCTGAGAGAGCGTTGACTTGGGTACTTTCTTCTGTAATTTATACGAGTAGCATAGTTAACCAGCTATTCTTCGAGGACAATAATCCTATTATATATTTTTTTCCGTTACTGACTGAAAGAGTGACTGACAGACAACGCACAGCTGAAGCTACTGGTCGTAGAAAGCTGAAATTTGGCATGAAGCTTCCCTGCACTTTGTAAGGGAGCACTAAGAGAGAATTTCCCGAAATTCCTACGGGAACGTGAAAAAACGGGATAGGTGCGTACGAAGTCTCGGGCAAAAGCTAGTATTACCTATTATATGATCTGACCAGCAGTGTTATTCTGTAAACATCTCACTAAAACTCAGGTGAAGTAAGCTGAAATTCTGAATCTATTAAAGAAATGGACATGTATTTCGTTCTTTTTTTTTAGTTATTTTTTCATAAAGCTATTTTGGTCAGTTAATTTTTTCGTCTATTGTTGTTCAGTCGGTATTTACTTTTTTTACTAATTGATAGGCTCGCGTTTGACCACTATCTCACCTAATGGTAAGCGATGATGTGGTCGAAGATGGAGCACGCTTGCCTAGAAGTAACCTATTCACTCTTAACTTAAAGACTTCCATGTACTTTTAAAAGTATTATATTTATGTGTGGTATTACTGTATTTAACCCATATCTTTTAGGAAATTCTGCTAATATGACATTTATCTGCTTATAGCACATTTTGATACAAAGGTGTCCATGAATAAAATTAGATTCAAATCAGTGACTGGAATTATTTTTATCGTATGATTATTATACCAAACATTCTGTGAGGTTGTGCAACTACAATTTTGTTAGTTACTAAACATGTTGTTAGGTTAACAATTAATAGTGAATTAATTAGGACTCCACAACCACACCGTGTTAGTGACAGCGTTTTGGTGATAAGCGATCAATTATAGTTTGTTGTAATCACCAAGTAATTGTCTATGTCAATCTCGTCTCCATCGCCGGATTCCTGTCAAAACGTTGAAAATTGTACATTTCTGTGAATTCTGTGGAACAGATATTATTGTTGTTGCTTCAATAAGGTAGATGACTAAAAAATCTAATTAGCCCTTCAGACATGTCCAAAAAATATTGGACACGTATATTTTTCTTTATTCACGTAAACAAATAATTATGACGATAGAGTGCGTTGAAAACTCGTGTGACTTCACATTTCAGTACAATTTATACCGAATAGTGACGTCACAAGACCCCAGTTCTTTAATGCGTTTTTTTTTATGCGTTCTTTTTTGATTTGATAAAGCAAAAAATACGTGTCCAATATTTTTCGATAATCTAACTGATGGACTAATTAGAATCATATTTTTTTTACTCAGGAATCATCCCTATTACGAATAATAAAGTGGTTTTAGCGAATTTAATTACTATTTCTAATATTGCTTTATGAATTTCTGATTCAAAAGGATTATTCTCTTCTGTCGCAGGTCTGCTGGAAGAAATTTCTATTAATATCTATTTGAAATAAGCAGTACCTTTGTGCTCTTTTGTTATTATGTAATTATCTTTTTTAAAGTTTATGGTGTGTACATAAATACATAAATAAATTATTTTGTAAGATAATAATTGACTAAAAGGCCATAGCCCCAAGATAGGCCGCACAATTCAACGTGTGTTACGTTTTTTGCAATGTGCATTTTGATCCTATGTTGCAAGTTATCAAAATCGCAAGAAACGTTGAAAAATTTTGGTTTACGGCATTGATATATAAAAACCCAAGATACACACTCAGCATCTCAAAAAAGTCCGCATGAAACAAGCGCACAATTTAAAGTTGTGCGCTAGTATCAAACAGTCTCGCATCGCTCGCCATACTGCACTGCTTTGTAAAAACGACTTTAAGCGATCCGTGTAAGGTTGAATTTGCAAAAAAATTGTTTGAAGTATAACCACACAAAACTCACACATGACACTTGATACATGTCAGTTTTTGACGACAGTTTCGAGTGTTGCATTTGTTCGAGACTGTGCATCTTGGGTTTTTTATATATCAATGGTTTGCGGGCTACACCGGTGCGTACCTATTTCTCAATAACAAAAGAGCAACGTTTCTCAAAACGGCATTAGAAAAAAGAAACCAAAGTAAAAGAAAAGCACCTTCTTATAAAACAATTTGGATTCTTGTAATAAGGTTTCATACCCATTTTTATTAATTTCGAATTAAATAAAATCAGCTTACCTCAAACGTGTTGACACACTGCACTTCAGCCTGCGTCGGGGATCCGTACAACTTGAGTTCTTGGAATGCACCCTGTACCACGAGAATCGTTAACACACGTCGCAACGTCGATCTCATATCGACTGACAGTTTATCGACCGTTCAATTTGAGGGTTTAAACACATCATAATACTGGCACTTTCTTATGGTTATCGCGTTTTTAAATCTATAGGATGTACGGACAGAAAATTGCTTGAACAACTGTTCCTTGGCTTGGCGTAGATATTTTATCTGTGGTGTAGACAAAAGAATATAATAATTATCTAAAACAATATAGGACTGTTTATACCTATAATAATTTTGAGTACCTACCAAATCTCTCCAAATGATCTTTCAATTCCGAGCGTCTAATTCAAAGGAGATATCGTGTTCTAAGCCTAGACTATTCATAGTTTATTACTATGAATAGGTTATTTGAAATAGAATTCCACGACGGTATTTTTTTTTTGTCTGAACGACCAACCTAAATAGTTTTTTAAAGGGTAACCAACGATCAACCTAATAGCGAGTTTACGGTTGCGAGCGAATTCGAAGAAATTACTGGTTTCCTGTCCATTAAAACCTTGTTTCTCCAAAAATAAAGCAATTCTCCGAAAAGAAAACAATGAAATGCAGTCTTTTAAGTATGTAGGTATTATTAGGTTTCTAAAAAAATTATGATAAAAAAACGCCCTTTTTTATTTTTTAGTTTATTTATAGGTTCGCGTCTGACCACAATCTCACCTGATGGAAAACTATGATGTGCTCGATGATGAAGCAACCCATAAAGAGTATCCTTTACCCTTAATATAGAGCTTTTATATCTTTTATTTTTTTTTTGTATAATTTTTGCGGCTTGAAACTTGAATTATGTTTTAGTTGATAGCTCTCAAAGTCGAGCCAATTAATTCATAATTAGTATGCACTTCGAAGTCAAATTATCAAAACTTTTAACTACTAATTTAAACTTCTTATTTTACTTTAGTGTCGAGAAAAAGTTTGGAATACAAACGATCTGTTTGATAAGATCGTTTTCAGCAACCTAATTGGCAATCAAGATTATTTACATCAATTAAAAGTTTTCGTTTTACCAAAAAAAAAACATTCTAATAATTTAAATTATCATTAACACTTTTCAAAATTCACAGTGCGTTAACCTTTTCGTAGAACTGTAAAAATGAACGCAAACCGGTACGTTTAAGTTGCGTCCGCGCATGTGCACTCGATCCCATGCACCGCGATGCACTAAATTTAAAACAGAGCAACCAAAGGATAAGGCTAAAATACCAGTTTAGCTTGACACTTGAACTTGCAACTTATTTAAGGTGAATTCCTGTGAATGACGGTTCAGGATGAATTGGCTGTAAATGCGGTAATTGCTGGCAGTGAATAAAAACTGGCCAAGTGCGAGTCGGACTCGCGCATGAAGGGTTCAGTACCGTCGTATTTTTTTATTTGTTGTTATAGCGGCAACAGAAGTACACACTCTGAAAATTTCAACTGTCTATCTATTACGGTTCTTGAGATACAGCCCGCTGACAAACACACAGACGGACGGATGGACGGACGGACGGGTTCCAAGTTAAGATTTAAGAAAAAATCGTTATTCCTTATTATATTCATATTTTAAAACAACGAATAAAACTTTTCAAATAATAATAATAATTAAAAGTTCTATTCGATTGAAACGCAATTCCACAGACAATTTTAATTTAACAGAATTTCGAAACTAGAATTGCTTGAAATTGACCATCGTTTTAGTTTTAGAACATCGAATTAAAACTTTCGCTAACATTTTCATAAATTGGTTATTTCGTTTTCAATTTGTAGTATTTTTTCAGACCAATGAGCAACGTTGTTGACCCAGAAAATCAAAAGTTCAATTTCAATAGACGATCTCTATTGAAATTGAAAAGCCTTATTTGAAAACCGAATACGTTGGGCACTTTGTCGCTAGCGCCATCTAGGTGTCGAAATTAATTACGGCAGAACTACAGTAACCAGTTCTATTCAACTGCACGTCTCTTTGTCGAAGTACCAAGTTCTATTCACGGGTAGTGCGATCTAATTACTGCTGCTTGTCAGTATTGAAATGTGAAGGTCGTATCTTGATGTTATGCGATATTATAGCGAGTGTTTGGTATTTATTTCTGTGACGTGTGACACACGTCATCACTGTCATCATGACTGACGTCATGTTATGTCAAACAGTGAGTTATTTTACCTCTTGTTACCCTTTTAATACTACTGAATTGATTGACTTTATTCAACTTAATTTTGATAAAATTGTGTTGAAAAAACTGCAGTATTAGACTATAATTGTTTTGTTTTGCTCACATGAACTAAGTTTGTTAAACGAGAGCTTGACTATGCAGTTTAATAAGTACAATATGCGTTTGGCAAACATATTTTGCCAAACGCATATTGTACTTATTAAATTACAACGCGAAACATAAAACATACCCGTACAACCTAACTTCTTAGCTGTCACATTTTTCATAAAATAAAATAAATAGGCACAAAGTAGCGCAGCAAGACGGCACTCGCAATAAACTAGGCTTTAACACACAATAAAGCGAGTAATGTTAGCACATTTCTTACTCTGAATACCGCATACGACTTTATGCCAGACTAGCTTCTGCTGGCGGCTTTACTCGCGTGAATGTTGGAAACTATCCCAAGTGAACAAACTCCCGGGATAAAAAGCCTATGTTATATTCCAGACTATAATCAATATCTGTGACGTACTTCGTCCAGATACGTTCAGCCGTTTTGGCGTGATTGGCTAACAAACATCCAACCATACATTCAAACTTTCCCCGGATAGTAGTGGTAAGACTATTTCTGTACCAAATTTCATCCAGGTCCGTTCAATCGTTCTGGCGTGATTGAGTATCAAACATGCAAACATCTATTCAAACTGTCGCATTTATGATAGCAGAAAGATAAGATTTCTCGAGCACTTTGAGAATAGTTCGCTGGCATTCGTTAGCTAATAGAACATTAAAGCTTTGTGCTTTTAGTTCTGTCTGGATATTGTCTGTCGACGTTAATTAAATGCTTGCAAATTGCTGACGATCAAAAGTAGGTCTTGTTTTAGTATGAAAATTGTATTAGTTAGATGGGAGGGTGACCTTTATCCATACTTAATAATAAAGGCGAAAGTTACTCCGTCTGTCAGTCTGTTTTTAACCTATTCACGTCTTAGGTGCCGACCCCACTACACGCGGTCTAGCGGTCAGAGTGCGAGTTCTGTGTTCCGCGTCCACTGTAATCTATGCGGTGGCTAAGAATCCTACACACACAAAATTAGACCGCGACGGTCAAAGTGGACGCGCGTTCTGTCGGAGTTCTATTTTTTTGCAAAAGCTGGAAGGTCACGATATCCGACGAAATCGAAATGTTTATTTAATTAGTGAGAGAAAAACGTTTTCTTTATGATTTGCGAGATTTTTTTTACATTTGGTTGTGAGTGACATTTGGTTTTCAGTAAAAAGAGCGTGCGCAGTTATCACTGTTTAAGATTATTGAACTCCAGATTTTTAGACTGCTTGCAGTGTAAGCGTGTGTGGACGTGGAACGGGCCGCGCGCGCGGAACTGACCGTGCGCAGTGGAGTCGGCGCCTTAACAGTAGCAAGGATCTGGATGGAACACGGATAGGTCGAGTCCTGGAATCATCCCGGGAGTATATGTACCCTTGCTTGGGATACTTTTCGTTTTTCATACGGTTGGAACCGAAGCTACTTATCATGTCTCGCGAATGATATAAAATTTCGAAATATTTAACATACTTAGTTCCTAACTATAATTAAAAAACTCACTACTACGACACGTGAACGGTCGCCTTAATAAAACCTAACGAGTATCCAGCATACTTTATTAGAGCATTAATTTACATGTTTCACTGTGTTCATGAAACCGGACAAATAAATCAAGTTTTTTTTTACCTAAACTAAAACGTAAAAAATTTAGTCAAAGGGAATTCAATTCCTTGACTTCAGCACAAGTTATTTTAACCTTTCCAGGAACAAGCCACGTCAATAAAAATAGTACCTATAGTAACAAATTCGTAGCGTTGGCATCACAACTAAACCGTGCAGGAAAACCTATACAATAAAATGACACAAAAATTTCGATCCCGAAAATGTTTTTAATTAAAAATACTGCGGACCAAAAGTGAGTTTGTCGGACTCACCTCCATTTTCATGACACCAAAAGCCTGGACTGAAAGTAATTCCCGGGTGTAGCCATTTTATTTTCTGTACGTATGCTAACATATTTTTTCGACAGTTCAAATTCGAAGCCCGACGGTTGATCGAATAGCACTGACGCTTACCATCACGACGTGCAAATGAAAAGAAAATTCAGGAAAATGCGCGGGCTAGTAAATTTTCTTTCGTATTTTGAATTTTGATATTACCCAAAAGGTAACCAACGGAACCTTATTACTAAGCCTCTGCTGTCCGTTCGTCCGTTCATCCGTCCGTCCGTCCATCCGTCTGTCTATCACCCGGCTATATCTCATGAACCGTAATAGGTAGACAGTTGAAATTTTCACAGAGTGTGTATTTTTGTTGCCGCTAATAACAATTAATAATAATACGGTGGTACGGAACCCTTAAAGCGCGAGCCCGGTTTTTTTTAGTAAAAATAAAGTATGAAAAAGAATTGTATATTTAATATTTTGGATGAATCCTTTTTTAACCGTTAATTTCTAAAAAGTACAATGTCAAAATTGAAAGTCTCTATGGAAAATTCGAATGAAGATCTACTGAGCGTGTGCTAAACAGTTCAGACATTTTAATGAATACGATTGTGGATATCTTAAAATTAGTAATGGATACGATCCCATCACTTCCTGTGGGTGTCGTAAGAGGCGACTAAGTGACTTGCCAGAGAATGGGCAGCAGCGTTCTCAGTAAAAGTCAACACCATACACAGCGATCGCCAACCCGCCTGCCAAGCGTGGCGATTATGGCAACCCCCTCTTTTAGGGGAGGCCTATGTCCAGCAGTGGCCGTCTTTCGGCTGATATGATCATGATGAGTAAAGGATTTTAGTTTTAGAGCATAATAGGTATGATTTTCACAACCCAGCTAAAAAACCGTTCCTACAAGCTCCCATTCTATTACAAATAAGGTCAAAACGTTAACCCTTTTATCGCGTATTCGGCTTCTAATGAAAAACGACCCTGCTGGTCGATCCCACCCAGGCGATAATAGAACGCCCCGAATAATGACCAATGACCCTGCCACGCAAAAATAACGCTAATTTTTACAACACCATGATTTATTACAGCTTAAACGGGTTTAGGACACCGAGTTTACAATCAGACAAAAGGCGGCCCGTGTAAATAAAATTGATAGCCTCACATGAAACATTTTCTAGTTGAAAAATGTATTTTTAACTTAGAATGACGCAGGTGAATATTTCGTGAAAGAAATACCTTTGATTTATGTAGTTGTAAAAGTACTAAAATAAAAGTTGAAAATGTAATCTTACTTTTGGCACGTGTTATTGCTGAAATGAACATTAAGGTGCTTTTGAGTTCATATATCATCGCAAATGCTGGCTGCAAATAATGGACTCCAGACTCCAGTACATATCTATCGAAACACAATTTTGTTCTTAGTTTTTTGTCTCGAGCGTAATAATGTAACTTTGTTCTAATAGGTGCAATATAGGGCCATAAAATAAATATATGTTGGTTTTATTTATTACTGAGCTACGTGTCCAATATTTATTGTAATTATATAAATATTCGTAGAAACAAACGATCAATGGAAGGCGCCAGATAAATGTGCGATAACGGTCATTCACCCATATACATTTATTGACTTTCTTAATATCAAAAATTTAAATAAAGACAAAGCTTACCTTTTCATAGAATTCACTTGTCTAGACTCGCAATCGACTTTTATCGTGATCTTAACGTTCTCTTATAGTGAAAAACGGTTTAATTTAGTGTTCGGGTTCTACGAAGGGATATTAGGAAAAGGTAATATACTTTATTGAAAGTTTATATGGCGCCTATCATAGTACAAAACACTACAAAAAATTATATCCAATCTACAGTGGACATAGGAATGGGAAAACTATTAAAAAAAACTTGCCAAAAAAAGTACGAGTCGGACTCGCGCACAAAGGGTTCCGAACCAATTTTATTTTTAACATGTTATTTTAACACTACAGACTTCTTATAAGTTTTCCTGTAATCTTTAGGTATAGAACTATTATCTACATTATTATCAAAATTTTAGGCTTAGTAGTTTCGGAGATAAGGGGGGTTATGGTCATTTTGCTGTATGGTGTCGGCCGGTGCCGTATGGTGCCGTAAAAGAATAATACCATCCCATCACTTCCCGTGGGTGTCGTAAGAGGAGACTAAGGGACTTGCCGGAGAATGGGCAGCAGCGTTCTCTGTAAAAATCAACATCATACACTGCGATCGCCAACACGCCTGTCAAGCGTGGCGATTATGGCACAACCCCTCCCCTTTTTGGAGGAGGCCTATGTCCAGCAGTGGACGACTTTCGGCTGATATGATGATGATGATGGTCATTTTTGGTTTACATTCTTGAATAACTTCAAAACTGTTTATTTTAAAATTATGAAAAAAATAATTTTAAAATAAACAGTTTTGAGTAATTAAAACCCCTTCATTTGATATGTCACACAATACAGTTTGAAATACTTTTTTTTTCATTTTCTAGTTTGACCCCCATAAGTGGCCCTATACTAAAAAAAATATTTATTTACGTTAATATTCCACGTTTGGGTCTATATGTACACCAAATTTCAACAGATTCGGTCCAGTAGATCCAGTGACAGACGGAGAGACAGACAGACACCCGAGTGATCCTATATCGTTTTTTACGGATGTTCGTAACCCTAAAAATGTGTGGACCAATTTTTACAAGAAAATTTCTCTCTAAATAAATGCTATCTTGTTACTATCGTGTCCACTCTACTAAACGAAATCTACGTACTATCGTATCCATACCAACGAGTACATCTAAAAAACTTCCATTACCGATATACGGTAGCCCTTCAGAGCCCTTACTATGCCCTCAAGAGCCCTTTTTGTTAACAGCTACCAACTTTTTCTACCGCGTATAGCTACAAATTGTTATGGCCAGTATGTAGGGACACGATAACGCGTAGTTACTCCAAGCTCGGCTTGAGGACACGAGACATAGAGAATCGACTGAGAGCTCTACCATTGAGTTGTCACGTGAATACAGTCAGATACGTGTGAGAGAGACAAATCGTAAGAACAGTTGTCTTTTTCTAAAACTCTCATTGGTCCACGTCACAGGTAGTCATTGTCACCTTTGACATTACGATCTATAGAAGTAGCGATTGTGGATAATACCGCAACAGTCAATTTCTAGTATAAATAGGAATGACAGCTCACTTTGAGTTCACTTCACCCAAGAGTGAATAGTTTACTTGTAGGCAAGCGTGCCATCTTCGACCACATCATCGCTTACCATCAGGTGAGATAGTGGTCAAATGCGTGCCTAACAAAAGTAAAAAAAATGAAAGTTATTCCGTTGAGATTTTTACAGAATAGTTCTTCTTGGTCGCTCATTTATTTTATCTCTTTCTATTTATAGATTAGTCAATTTTGTGACGGTAATGCTCAGTCCAGTTCTCTATGCAGATATGGTAACTCCAAACTAGGCAGTTCGAGTATGCGAGACAATACCCAGTAATGACACTTCATATCCTCGAGATTGTACTAGGAATAGGTGTCATAAAGACGAGATAGCCCTTCAAATCATAGAAAATGATATGTCTGTGGGTCTAGTGACGACGTCAGAATTTTGAGAATCTGAATGGAGATTATTATATTATGGGCTTCAAGCATAATTGGCAAAATGTGGTTGGCTCTACTCGTCTGTCTACTCCTTTATAGGGAGTAGGTACTGTAATACGTCCTCCATGGATGCATTGACTTGTCGAGAAAGCCTTGGAGGATTTAATTAAAAAGTCAAAAATAATTTAAAAAAAATGAAGTAAATACTTAATTTGTTTTTATGGGAGTGACCGGTAAAAGCCTTGATCGGAGCATGAGCTTAATATAATTATCCTTTAAATCTAATCAGTTTTTCATTTTTATTCTCAATATTCCTGTGATGCTGCAGAGGTTCAAGCCAGCCTCACAGTACAGACACCGATATGATGTTATGTAGAATGAAGTCGTTTGTCGGGAAAATCTGTTTTGAATGACGCGATGCTCTGTGATGCCTCAACAGTAAAAAATAAATATAACATGTAAGTCAATTCGTAGAGTGAAAATGTTTAAATATCTTGGGCATTTTCTTACTGACGACCTCAGTGACCATGTTGACATTGAACGGGAGTGTAGGGCTCTGGCGGTCAGGGGTAATATGTTGACACGAATATTTGCTCGGTGTACTGACCAAGTAAAGATAACGCTTTTAAAGCTTATTGTCAAAGTTTTTACACCGCTAATCTTTGGGTCAATTACTCGAAAAGATCGCTGGATATCCTACGCGTCCAATATAATAATATTTTTAGGATGCTGTTGCGATTGCCTCGCTTTTACAGTGCCTCTGAAATGTTCGCGATAACCCACACCGATGGGTTTCATGCTATCATACGCAAGAAAACGGCCTCGCTGCAGAATAAGAGGCAGTCGCAATAGCATCCTGAAGGCTGTGGCGGCTGATACTTCCTCCACCATAGTAAGGCAATTGGTGAGAAGACTTATTCCCTAGTATTTTGGTGTTTAGTAGATGGGTGATCCTCTCATTAATTCGTCTTTAGATAAGTTACTAACAATAGTGTATAAGTGCAAACCTGTTACTAACAATTTATGGATCTCTTAGTTGTCCGAAATAAAATTATTTTATTTATTTTTATTTAAAAACAAAATACTTAAACGAAAAGTGGTAATTATGTACAATGTGCGTAATTATATTATAACCTATGTTTTATAATTCAATGGTTCTGATTATGAATGACCCTTTTTCAGGCTTTGCGTTCCCCAAACACCGAAATCGCGAAAGTTAAATCGACTGCCAACGCTTATATTTATATGTGCAATTTGTTTGGTTCATACATTTACCTTTTACACAGTATAAAAATCTACCAGTATTCTGACTCGATCCTCTGCTTGAAATAATTACCTACAACCGCGCGATACGTAAACACGCGATAGGGCTGCCCGCATCCAATATTTTCATTTCATCTATTTGCCTTCTTGAGTTTCTTTCTATTTTTATGATTATCTGTACTAATATATTAAGCTGAAGAGTTTGTTTGTTTGTTTGCTTGAACGCGCTAATCTCAGGAACTACTGGTCCGAATTTAAAAATTATTTCATTGTTAAATAGCCCATTTATTGATGAAGGCTATGGGCTATATATCATCCCGCTAAGACCAATAGGAGCGGAGCAGTAATGAAAATTGTAATTGACGCAGACGACGTTGCGCGGGTCAGCTAGTAAGATAATAACCTTGTTGGCAATTATATTTTTGAGCCGTTTGGGTTTGAAACTCTTGGACCGTGGGGTCCGAGTGCTCATGCCTTATTTAAAGATCTTTCTAAACGCTTAGTTGACACTTCGCGTGACTCAAGGGCTGGCTTTTACCTCGGACAGAGGATAAGAATTGCCATACAGCGTGGCAATACCGCCAGTCTTTTGGGCTCACTTCCAGTGGACCACGATGCGGAAGAATTTTTTGACGCCTTATTTTAGTTAGGTTTTATTTTATTTTAAGTGTATATATTTTGTTTTATTTTAAGTTTCTTTCTTGTTGTATTAGGGGTTTTAAAGATAGAATAAATCACTATTTAAGTATTTGAAATTATGAGATTTATAAGATTTTTTATTTAAAAACATTAAATAAGAAACAATCTTCAATTTTTACAAATTTTATCAACTACCTACTCAACCAAGATGCAAGAAACAGTTGACATAGATATACATAATTATAATAGGTATATTTTTTCATCTCAGCTTATTCTTTCGTCCCCATTACCTACAGCATGGAGCAACTCGAAATAACAATATTTCTGGTCACCCATCCGATATAAAACCTATGTAAACGGTAGGTACTTAATATCAACCATCGCATCGCGTTTGTGCTACCTATAGCAATTAAAATCTCTAACTAAGTATCTACTACAAAATCTTACTGAAAAGTAAATTAAACTGGTAATCTTACTAGGTAGGTTCCTACCATTAATTACTTTCATAGATAATATTGTATATATATTTACCGTGCATTTCATATTACCCCAAAACCGTCTAACGAATTTGTTAAAATTCTTGAAGTAAAAATAGCGAAAAAAAAAAATGTAGATAGTAAAACATTTTTCTATACTAGATTTTTTCTTATACAAAACTCCTTATCATCGTCTTCGCCACAACTTAAAGTTTTTATCTAAATCGCTTTCAAATCTTTCAGAAAACGCGTTCATCTCCACATTTAAACAAACGTAGGTAGCAGTCCTCGCTCAATATTTCAAGGATCTAAAATCCCATTAACTCTTCGCTAGCACGTGAGGGATGAACGAAAGAAAGGACAAGATTGAATAGCCTATCTTTCCTCAACCATTTGCAAAGACATGCGAATGCCATTAATTTTATACCTCGTCGGCACTTTAAGAGTGTCACGTCACAGGTAGCCAATAAATCCAGAACCATAAATCTTTTTTAACACTAAACTTAGACAGGTCAAAGTAATTCGGCGAAATGTAATAACGTTGTAACGTAAAAC
The DNA here is from genome assembly GCA_947578705.1 of Lacanobia wlatinum. NCBI lineage: Eukaryota > Metazoa > Arthropoda > Insecta > Lepidoptera > Noctuidae > Lacanobia > Lacanobia wlatinum. The sequence goes on from OX388039.1 coordinate 18,215,981, forward strand.
TACGATCATTTCGGTAAGAGCCGGTTTTACGGAAGGCTTTTCCGGTTTGGATTGTACCGATTTATCGTTACTATCGCCGTTTTACGGTTTATTAGAACTAAAGTATTATTAGGAGGAATTAACTGTAACTTGGTGATTTCGTGTTAATCGCTTCAGTAATGTGGTTATAAAATTAATTGTGCTCATAAAAACCATTGAGTTGTGTTATTTGAAATACTAAATATGATTAGCAATCAACAGTAAACTTAGTTTAATTTCTTTCGAGCTATTATTTATTTCGTTTTCCCTTTACAATGCTAGGTATATTATTTATCAAACGATTTCCGTAAGAAAATTACATAATTAAATAAAACCGGTGAAGAGCGAGTCGGACTCGTGCACCGAGGGTTCTGGACCGTCATATAAGCGTGAAATGTTTTTAAATTTTCATCGGCGAGGCGTCAGAGAATTTTAACACTGCGGAGTATATTGCAGTTTTAGGTCAGCACCATCTCTCGACCGATAGTGGAACTATTGTAATTTTTGTTGATGATTTCTGAAAAAGTGTGCTATTTAGAGACATCATTTTATTTTCCTGTAATCTTTACATACACTTCTATCACATAGTAATTCCAGATTTTGAGGAATGGTCAACTTTTTAAATTTTTCGTCAAAATTTGAAAACAAAATAAAAGAAAAAATGTTTGAGAATGTGCAAATAGCGCTCTTTCATATGAAACCCCACATGCTCTAGTAGCCCCACTTCGAATTTTTAAGAACACCTTTCCGACGCTGTTGAAAAAAAAACTTTTTTATTTCTTTCTTATTTGCAAAATAGTTGAGCAAACGTCATCTTAAACAATTCCAAGTTTCAAGTTGATAGCTTTAGGAGTTCTTAAGATATCCAGCTGTGACAGACGGACAGACTTAGTCACACTATAAGGGTTCCTTTTTACCATTTTGGTACGAAACAAGAAAAATAATAAAATGCTTGACGGGTATCTATAAAGATACATATAAAGTAAATATACATCTAATTTTGGTATAAAATTTCACTATGTGAACGATTCCTAGTGCAAAACTTCACTAACTGCAGCATTCAAGATTTAAATGTAATTAATGGTAGGTAATATACGACATTCACTCCTCACATTACACATTATACACAAAATTAACTCTTTCACGAATTAAGCTCGACGTCCGTATGCCACAGTAGGGATCCAGCAGAATATCAGCACCAAGTATATTTGCCTGACACAATATGCTGAGCTGGACTCCCATTCGGTACAACCTTGAACCGCACACCGCACTATGGTTGTTCTTTCCATTATAATGTTTTGCTACGTACTTGTGACATAATGCCACTTTCTTTGTTTTAAAAAATATGTATATATATTTTTTTTACTTTTGGTACCACCACGGTAAAATTACTGCAATTATTTTGATATTCCTGATCGTTTCAATTTTTTTTACGTTAAAAGCTTAGGTTTTTTTTTTAATTTAATCGTGATTTAGTGAATATATTTTTAGTTTAATGCATCAAATAAATGTTTGATTTATAATATTTTTATATACCTTTTTCTTCAACACCCACTCCTTTTATAATAATTCTAAATATGTATAAGTTTCTTTTTCATAGTAATTTTGGTAACAAAAAATTATTACGCCTTTATTTTTATTTCAAATTCTGTCAACTAGTCTACTTACATGATCAATTTCCACGATCTGAGGCGCTGACGTCTGACTATACTTCTCAGCCAAAGCGTAGTGATGTTCCTTCTTCTTCTCCAAAAGTCCGAGTGTCGATACCACGGCCAGCACTATGCCCAACACCACTAACAAGAACAGTGAGCATATACAACACTTCGTTTTACCCGATACTACCATCGCCATTTTTAAAAAGTTTGCTGCACTTTTATTACAAAGTTTCTTTGGCACGAATCAGTCTTTTATTTTGTAACACTATTATGTCGTTTCACTTACTTATCTACACTAGTGGTCTGGCCCTGCTTTGCAAGGTTCTTACGACTCGATAAACAACCCAGATTTCTTAATTATGACCTGCCAGAATAAATATACCTATCAAAATGATGGTGAAAACTTCATCGAAATATGTTGCGTCGTTTAGAAGAATAACAAATCCCAACAAACAGACACGGAAGGGCATAGAACCATTGTGGCATAACTCCGCCGCCATTTTAATTTTTTATCAAAGTTGCGGCGCACGATCTAACATGCATATGTGGGTAGAGGACACTTCAACAAATAAAAAATGTCAGGAATATGGTGGCCTAAAGTGTCACGTTGTCGAGATATTTCGAGGTAAAGTCACCATGTGACATCATGATTATCACTAAAAATTACTTAATTATGTAATTATATGCATTAGATTAAATTCAAATAATAGTTCCCAGTTTGATTTAATCAGTTTTGGAAGAAAGTAAAAATAAAAACGTGTAAACCACTTTATTAAGAACTTCGCAAAATAATAGTGTTTAATTTATATAAATGGATAAATCTAGCCTAGAAATATTATAAGAATACAATCTACTGCATATAAACGTATGATAAGTTCATTTATAAAGATTTTCATTGTTCTCATATGGTGACTTTACCTTTAAATATCTCGGCAAAGTGACACTTTAGGGCACCACGTTGCTAACACTTTTTGTGGTTTTAAATGTTTTCTACCCGTACATGCATGTTACATCGTGCGCCGCGATTTTGAAAAAAATATCAAAATTGCGACGGGGGTGGGGGGGGGGGGGTTGCCAGCTCCCATACAAAAAAGTTCGCACCCCTTTAAGTCTGCTGTTAGCAGTCCATTGGACAAGTGCATCAGGATGTCTGCACACAGGGAGAAATGGGTAATGTATGTGAGGGGAATCACATATGCTCCTACAGTCATTACGCGACAGTCACGGCCGCTCTGTCAAAAGTGTCAGGACAAAGAAAATACGTTCTCTATTAATCGATTAACTCAACCTGTCGCATTCCACGGTTGGCCTAGACTTTAGACCCCAGAGAATTAGGTGTTGTTCTTATACAAAGCGACAGTCGTCGTGCGAATACACTATCGACGCTTCGGTTCGTTCGGAAAAACCGAAAGGCGTCCTCTGCTGGCGAGATGACGCTTTGCGGGTTTCCAAACAAATGATTGTCGCTTGCGTACTCGTGCGATAATCGCTTTCTGTTAGAAAGACGCTATATAATAATTTATTTTAGCCGTACAAAATAATTTATTTTCATCTAAAATGTGTCCAATGAATCCAATGTATTTTCCCTTCCACTTATAATACCAATAACGTCACAGAGATTTAATAAACATTAAAATCTACAAACTTGACCTAAGCACTCGAACATTTTCCGCCTTTCGATACAAAGCTTCAGAATTCTTCAGCCTTGCTCTTCGAATATTATTAGAAATTTTAAGCGATGAAAAATTCCAATATTTGTAACGTGAAACTTTGATGACAGGATTCAGCTAACCTTAGCAATCAATTTATTGAAAACCAATATTGAATTATGATTATTTGATAGGAGCTTTGTGTAGAGAAGAAGACAGACTTTCCTTCTCTTTTCTTCTTTCTTTCTTTTTTTAATCAAAACAGGCTGTCTTCACGATTCAGTCTTAATCTGGCTGATCTTATGTATTTGTGTAAGTTATCTTTTATTGTACCTACATTTTGAGCAAATAAAGTTCTGATTCTGATTCTGAATAAAAAAACCCGGACAAGTGCGAGTCGGTCTCGCCCACCGAGGATTCCGTACAAAGTAGGTACGAATTACTTTAAAATAAAGATTATAATTTTTATGATTTAATTACAAATGTTTAGCTTTCAGACTTTTTCCTATACTTGTAGAATAAGAAGATAATACTTGCCAAATTTCATAGTTTTAGGTCAACGGGAAATACCCTATGAATTTTTATTCCCTTGAGAGTGTCGCAATGTACGTTCTTTGCGGCATAAACGGCCGTACCTTTTTTTACGTTAACTTAAAGTTTGATTTTTTCATAACTTCAAGGAACTGTAGGTCTGAGTATATGGGTTTAATTTCAACCCGAAACCTCCACGCGTTCTCGAGATAAAGGGTCTTAACAGACAGACGGACGGACTGGCGGACGGACAGCAAAGTGACTACTACTACTACTACTATAAGTTCTTTTCATTTTGAGGAACGGAACCCTAAAAAAATAACCATTAGCTTATTTTAATTACTGATTAGCAGATTTTTTAATTCAATTTTTCAATTGCGGAATCGGCGGGAATCAATATTTTAACTGGCTAGACTTTTTTGGAAGTAAGGTCTTTAAGCAATTTAGGACTAAGTAAATAAATATGGCCTGCTCTAAAATAGAATAGAATACTCTTTGTTATGTACATCATTCAAGTTAAAGAAAAATGGATGACGAAAACATTTCGACACAACGGGCTACCTAACCACTAAATACTGAAATACCTAAACACCAAAGGCCAAATACGTACCTATTAACTAATGTCTACCTCTAGTACACCCAACGTGCTATACAATAATTACATCAGATCAATGCATTTCTAACATTCCTGCGTCTGACGAGCTAATTCCTAGTTAATCCCTTCAAACTACATAAGCTAGATGTGCTCGGCCCAGATTACTAACGCACTTCGACGAGATAGTATTCGAAGTGACGAATTTCTGATTAAAACCTTTAAACCAACTGGCATAGTGGAGAACAGGAATGATAAAGTTTAAGTTTAATTCTGTAGTTATACATGCTGACCTGGGGGGCTACTCTCTAACGAAATCCGTAGTTTCGGGCTTAGTTGCGGGCGGGCATTTTCTACTTCGTATCACCTAACCACTGAGAACTAATGATAACACGATTTGACAGTTACTGTGAAATCGTGTTGTCATTCATTCTCATATCGGGTTCGGGACTAATCGTAAGTCTGTAGGTGATACGGAGTAGAATACGCCCGCCCGCAACTAAGCCCGAAACTACGGATTTCGTTAGAGAGTAGCCCCCCTGAACTGACTGAATTGAATTGGAGTATATATAACACATAAGAAATTACTTATTACTGTTACTGGTGTATAACCGTTGTCTACACTAATATTATAAAGAAAAAAGATTTGTTTGTTTGAATTGAATAGGCTCCGAAACTACTAGACCGATTAGAAAAATTCTTTTAGCATTCGGTAGCTACATTATCAGGGAGTGACATAGGCTATATATTATCCCCGTACTCCTACGGGAACGGGAACTACGCGGGTGAAACCGCGAGACGTCCATAAGTAATTAATAATTAAATAAATAAATGACTAGGCACTTTTATTAAATTTTGGAATAGATTAGGCAACAAAACAAGTTTTACTTTTTATATTTCTCTTAACAAACATTATCATTTGATTCCCTTAATAATTATTGTAGGGAAATAGGGAAAGGGGGGACACAAAATAATCTATCCACCATGTTTGGGAGACCGCCGTGTTGAATTGAGAATTGTCATTTATCTGTCCATCTCAGTCATAATCTGTCAAAAAATTTAATAATTTATGTAACACGTCTGTATTTGGGTCACAGAAGTCCATATGTGTATCAAATTTCAACAGAATCGGTCCCGTAGATTCGGAGAAAACTGGCTGTGATAGACGGACATACTGACAGACACCCGAGTGATCCTATAAGGGTTCCGTTTTTTGTTCAGAACCCTAAAAAGCCTAAATTTCCATATATTTTTGACAGACTGCGAGTTGGCACTATGATCCGTTCATACTAAGTAACGAAAAGTTAAAAAATAATGTAAAAAGAGTAACGATAAGGTAACAAGACTACTATGGATACTCACTGATGGTACTTGTCGATGTTATAATATTCCCTTCAGAATGGTAGCTCTTTCACGGACGCCTTGTTCCGACATACAAAAACTGATCCTACATTTCACTTCTCAAAGTTTCCAGTGTCTTTCCCATTGGCGTCCTTCACATGCAAACAGAAAGTTGATCAAGGCAACATTGGGAATACAAACGACTTCAACACAATTATGTCCTACATCAGACTTCAGTCTGTGACAGCTATTCAGACAGTGTGGTCTACAAAGCCATTCAGTTCGACTGCACTTCAATGTCAAAGCCTGAATCAATGCTATGAAAAGGTTGTAAGGGAGTTAGGTCTGACGTGGGTGTAAGCAGGTATCATTAGGATGGGATAGGACTTCTGTAGTTGAACCTATGATTGGCTGATGTAGGGCTCAGCAATAGGGTATTTTATTGAAATAAACTAATTGGTCCGTCAGATAGATTTCCAAAAAATATAGGGCACGTTATTTTTTTCACTTAAACAAAAATTAAGACGATACAGTAGTTTGAAAACACGCGTAACGTCACTACGATGGTACAATTTTTCGTTGTATTAGGACTTAAATACTATAAGTCTCAGGGCGCCTTCAAATTTGTCGCAAAGTGCAGCGCGGCAGCAGCGCGGTTTTGTTAATCCATACAAATAATAAACGCAAAGGGCCGCGCGGCATTATTTGTATGGATTAACAAAGCAGCGCGGCAGCAGCGCTACAACCGCGCGGCACTTTGCGACAAATTTAAGAGGAGACTCTAACACTGTAGACTTGTAATTTTCCTGTAATCTATAGGTAAAGATCTACTATCTCCATTTTTTTTCAAAATTTTAGGCGCAGTAGTTTCGGAGATAAGGGGGGGGGGGGAATGGTCATTTTTCGTCTAATTTCTTGAATAACTTTAAAACCATTTATTTTAAAATTATGAAAAAAAATATAAATAAAACCCTCACAGTAAGCCCTTTCATTTGATATGTCACACGATATTGTTCAAAAAACTTTTTTTTTAATTATCTAGTTTGGCCCCCAAAAGTGAACCCCATACTAAAAATTTAATGATCTACGTACGCACGCGTCCGTGTTTGGGTCACAGAAGTCCATATGTGTACCAAATTTCAACAGAATCGGTCCAGTGGATCCGGAGAAAACTGGCTGTGACAGACGGACAGACAGACAGACAGACACCCGAGTGATCCTATAAGGGTTCCTTTTTTTTCGGAACCCTAAAAATCCTATATCAAAATTTATAGGAAGACTATGTCTATGCTTCTATTATTTTTTTATATTTTGATAAAAACTTATCAAATTTGTCTGACAGTCTGAAAATGGCGGTAAAACGGGCTGTTTTTTCGGGTTTTTGGATTGTCATAATTCTTTAAGTAATTATGTTTTGGAAAAAAGAAAATAATAGAGGCACGTATTAACTCGATCTAGATTTTTTGGAAAAAAAAATCAATACTCTAGCAGCATTATCCATGAAGAAAACAGCGGAATGAGTTTGTATGGAGAAAGGCCCAAGAGTTACCGACCCGAGTCCCCTCTTAATACAACGTGTTTTCATAATAAACGCTTTACCTGAAAACGGGCCATTTTGTATCATCATGAACAACATTTAATATGGGACCAACGTTGAAATTGCCAAAAAATAATCGACTGTTCCATACATAACTCGTTATGTGCGCCAAATGTTATGAACCACTGACTTTTTTTTGTCGCTATTTCGTGGTCGGTCCCATTTTAAAACTTCTTCATATTACGATGAGTAGGTTCAATGGCCTCTCTTTAGGTATTGCGTTAATTCTGTTACACGTTCTGAATAAAATGTTCTAAGTTCGAAACTCACTTTGTTGTTTTGTCCAATTCAAACTAAACAGTTTTGTTTTAGTACCAACTTGAATCTAAATTTATTATTCAATTAACATTTTTCAGTAATAATGGCCCATTAAATTCTAAATTAACTTCGGATATTCGACACTGGCGACATCGCTTAAAATCGCCAAGCGCCTACTAAAATGTGAAAAGCAATTTAGTATTCCATCAGTGTTACATAGCTAAAGTGTAAGGCGCTTAGCTGTTTTAACGCTGCATAACAAATTGACAACGTAGTTTAATATTCAATTTGCCATCTTAACCCGAAGATGATACCAAGTAAACGTTAAACTGTTATAGTGTTTCGCTATAACAGCTTCGGACACTACACTAGACAGTTGTTCTTAAAGTTTCAGTATAATTTGAAAATATGGAAAGGATAACTGGGACTTAGTTCGTGTGAATAGAGGTAACTCAGCTAGTAGAATCGTATTTTTTACTAGCCTAATTTAATTCAAATTAAGGTCTCTTATATTTTAAAAAACAAACTATTTACACTTAAAATACAAAATAAAACTCCTAACTATAATATGGCGTCTAAAAATTCGTCCGCATCACTGTCGACTGGAAGTGAGCCCAAAAGACTGGCGGCATTGCCACGTTGTATGGCAATGCTTATCCTCTGTCCGAGGTAAAAGCCAGCCGTTGGGTCACGCGAAGTGTCAACTAAACGTTTAGCTAGTTCTTTAAATAAAACGTGAGCACTCGGACCCCACGTTCCAAGAGTTTCAACCCCAAACACCTCAAAAATATAACTGCCTACAAGGCTATTATATTTCCGCCGTTTGAGGTCCTCAGCAGCCGCAGCGGTAGTACCAGCACAGCACGACGAACTAGGAAGATGGGATGGCGCAAGAGTATCGACACAAGTAGCGTCCCGCACTAAAGGCCTACCCATCTTCCAAGAAAATAAAGACATACCGTCCGGTCGCTTGCCAACGTCGCGTGCCAGGCCAATGGGTCTAGTACGGCTGGATCGCCGACGGCGACAAGAGCGCGTCGGATAATGTAATTAGCTAGCCTAATTAGCTTAGCTGTTCTCCTTAAAAACTCTTCTATCTTGTGTGAACTGGTCAAGTTTGACTCGCAAACTTGATTAGAATAAATTGACATAATTCCAAGAAAATATGTAAATCGACATATAACAAATCCAAACGATGAGACAGATGTATGTACACCCCGGAATAATTCTTACACTATTATTGTAAAACAAATGTTCTGTCCACTATTTATCGGGCGTTTATAATCATAATATGTAATAGCAATAATCCAGTGACATATCCATTTTGTAAAATCTGTTCCAATCTTTAATCTCCACGATCTGTGACTGTAATCGAATCCTTATCATCCCACGCGGTTCTAAATCGAACGAAATTAATAACGGTTCTCGATTATTGCTGTTTATACCCGTAAGGTTGTGGGCTTTATCATCCCACATAGTAGTTGTAGTAGACTAGAATTCGCTTCTTCTTTAGAGGACTTATGATGGGAGACATTACTAAGCGACTATGTACTTAATGGACATACCAAATTCATTAATTCACTGCCTCACTGGTAGACATTGCATAGCCAAAACAGTTGTGTGTCTACCAGGGTTTCGGAATTGGTTCGAAAGGGTCACCGCGGCCCTGGAATGCAAAGGACATTAGGAGGAACACGGATGGGTTTTAGTCAGTAAAAGTCTGACACACCCTTCTGCTCCACCCAGGGCGGTAATTTAATGATTTCCTTTCCTTAAAAAAGGAAACTGCAGTGTCTAGCTAGAAGAATGGGGTTTTTACAACGAGCCCCATTGTAACGAAGGAAGGATTTTTGAATATTCATATCTGATATATTATTTGGATGAAAGTTGGAATGGAAATTCTTAATTTTTTGCATTTGAACATGCCAATTCTATAGGTAGTATGGGATAGGATACCCAACGTCTGCGGCTGGGTGTGTAGCTGACATCGCTGGCAATGTGGTGAACAGTCGAGCGCCTCGGACATCATGAGTCGTCCCGATACATTAATTTTGAGAACCGAGTAATGAAAATCCTCGAGAAATCAAAAGCTTTAATGAGGAGTGCGGAGAACTAAGAATTAGCACTTGGTAGACCAAGAGCTAATTCATAGTTCTCCGCAATCCTATGGCGTTGGCGCTATTCATCGATATTTTTCAATCGATTTTCGTCCTCGTTACCTTACCTACCTAAATTCTAAAACATTAGGGATCCTTCATGTTAATTTAACTACGGTAGGCGCCAAATAAATGTGCAATCATGGTCATTGACCCACATCCATTTATTGACTTTCTTAATATCAAAAACAGAAATAAAGACATGAAGCTCTCCTGAATCTACTTCTATCGTAATCTTTTAAGTTCTCTAGTAATGAAAAACTGGTCAAGTGCGAGCCGGCTCGCGTGCAGAGTTCCGAACGTATTTAATTTTTTTTACATGTTATTTTAACACTATAAATTTCTTAAAGGTTTCCTGTAGTCTATAGATAAAGATCTATTATCTCCATTTTTTCAAAATTTTGGGCTTAGTAGTTTCGGAGATAAGGGAATGATAATTTTTCTTCAAATTTTTTGAATAACCTCAAAACCATTTATTTTACAATTATGAAAAAAGAGAGAGGACTGGAGAAAACTGGCTGTGACAGACGGACAGACAGACAGACACCCGAGTGATCCTATATTCCGTTTTTTGTTGGGAATCTTAAAATTGGTTTATAATTTATTGTTGGGGTATCTACGAAGGGATATTAGGGAAAGGTCTATGTACTTTATTGCAAGTTTATCTGGCATCTACCATATCTTTATTTGAATGAAAACTCGTTTGCTTATCACTGAAATCCCATCTGCCCTCCTCGTACGTATGTAAGAAGTATTTCAGTCAGATCAATGGTTTTATTACGCAGGTATCGATACATTAAAAGTATCGTGACCCCAATTCCCAAGATTTGGCAAAGTGATTGATCTGCACTCAACGATTGACGCATTCGGATGACTATTTTGAGACTAACTGGAGTAAAGAGAGTGAATTGAAAGAAAAAAAGTGGATAGTGAAGGTTAAGTCAGACATTTTTTAATTTGAAAGCCTGTGAGTGACGTGAAGAAGATTGCAACTCAATAAAGAGTACATGAAGAAGCGTGGCGATTATGGCAAACCCCTCCCAATTTGGGGGAGGCCTATGTCCAGCAGTGGACGTCTTTCGGTTGATATGATGATAATGATAAAGTAGATACCTACTTACGTAATTAATTGTCAAATATTAAATCAACCTTTTGTCAGTCATTTTCTCAGAACTTAAATATTGTTACACACACTCCCACACTCTGGCACTTCGCGCGTGATATCGTTCACGCTGAATTTTTTTAAGGATCCCTAATTTTTTCTAGTAATAAATATAGCCTACGTTACTCAGGGATAATGTAGAATTGTAATGGTGAAAGAAATTTTGATATCAATCCAACGGTTTTTAAGTTTATTCGTTACAAACGTACAAAAATCTTTCCTGTTTATGATATTACTGTAAATGAATAAAACCAAACCTCTTCATTCATAAAAAATATTGATCTTACTCACAAGAAACGAATGACTGGAATATTTTTTTTAAGTCAAGATGGAAAACTCAAAACAAATTAGTTCCATCGACAAATCATTATGTATTGCTTTTTGATGTTAACACAAGAAGTTATTAAATGAAACCAAAAGTAAAACGGGTACACGTTTGTACCTCTGTAACTTCTTCACCAAAATATTGAGACAGAATACTTCAAGCGAATCTAGCTCTCGAACCTTGCCACATAAAGTTCAAAATAAGATGAAATCTTAATTTCCTCTCGTTGACGGCTTCTTTTCAGAAGAAAATCACAAAGAACCACCACATGTCGAAATTGTTGACAGATTAAGCCAAAACAGATTGGATTTTACTTGTTTGATATTAAGGTAAAATAAATATGAAATATTAGAGACATCCAATGTTGGCTTTATTTTTTATGAAAAGAACCGAAAAAACTTGTTAACTGGTGAAAATACAGAGTTCAAAAAACATGACAAAAATAGATAAATATGTTCAATATTCTAGATAAAAACCGTATTACCAAAAGAAATTGCAGTACCTATATTATTTAGTGATTTGCGGAAAAGAGAGAACCAACACACCTGCTTTCTATGAGCACACATTTGATTTTTTTTAAATATTATCACGGAAAATGCCTCATTGGCAATGATGTAAAACACATATTGGTAAAGTTTTAAGCAGGAAAATTTGAAGTGCTAAAACACGTAAAGGCAAGCTCGACCAATACCTGATTTCGGTCTTAAAACTTTACACCTAGTACCTCCCACTACCCTATTCAAATACAACGTAGAACATAATCAAGCAAAGAAAAGTATGAATACAAACCAAAATCAAATATTAACGCGCAAGCACCACACACAAAACTGAACTGAAAGGATACTAAACAGGAGCCAAAACCAGCCTAAAAGTCTAACTCATAAAGTTCACTTCACAAAAAAAAAACCCGGTAATTCGGCAGCGCGTTATTTCGTTCAGAATCCGCGTGCACACGGCCCGGCTCCGCTCTCTTGTTACTAAAATCTTGGAGCATCAGCTGTTCACATCGATACCGATGGCGTCGTCTCGTCTCCTAATCTGACCCCGTTGTCTGGAAGCCTAGTTTCCGTAGCCGAAGAATTACATGGCGCAGCTAATGTTACGTAAGGATAAGTCGATTTGAAAATGGGAGACTGCGATCGTGTTTTGTTAGAAATAGGCCGTAGCAAGTTTGAAGAAAAAAACTGGCCAAGTGCGAGTCGGACTCGTGTGCAAAGGGTTCCGAACGAATTTAATTTTTTTATCATGTTATTTTAACACTATAGACTTATAATAGGTCTATAGTGTATTTCCTGTAATCTTTAGGTACAGATCTATTATCTCCATTTTTTTCAAAATTTTAGGCTCAGTAGTTTCGGAGATAAGGGGGCGGAATGGTCATTTAACGTCTAATTTCTTGAATAACTTCTAAACCATTTATTTTAAAATTATGAAAAAAATATAATTAAAATTCTCACAGTAAGCCCTTTCATTTGATATGTCACACGATATTTTTCAAAAACCTTTTTTTTATTTTCTTTTTTGAGCCCCAAAAGTGACCCCCATACTAAAAAAAAAATATTTTACGTAACGCGTCCGTGTTTGGGTCATAGAAGTCCATATGCGTACCAAATTCCAACAGAATCGGTCAAGTGGATCCGGAGAAAACTGGCTGTGACAGACGGACAGACAGGCAGACAGACAGACAGACAGACGGACAGACAGACAGACACCCGAGTGATCCTATAAGGGTTCCGTTTTTTTTCGGAACCCTAAAAAACCTAAGCCTACAATTATAGGAAGAGAAGATAAGACATGCGAATTGGTATTTCAATATGAGCATTGCGTAACATGCGAATTAGACATATAAAACAATCATATAGCATCATTTGAAAAAGTCTCGAGCATTCTCGAGAATTCTCGCGACGTTGATTAAATGGAACGAAATTGCCAGTGTGTGCGCAGCTTTATATCAATTTGTTGGTGAAATAGCTCCTGTATAGAATTTATAATTGAAACTATTTTAGTGAGTATGTAAAAGGTTATTAGCACCTCGTAATTATACTCTTTCAACGCTTTGGCGATAGGTAGATGCACTTTTCCAATATGTATGGCCGCATCTGGGTAACGTTAGTCTTTTTTTGGAATTTTTGTATAAGCACTTGGGATATAATGAGTAAACTAATTAATTTATCGTTATCTAGTTCAAAAGTACTAGTCACTAATTCTTTATCGTTCTGCTGTTATACTGACCACATCACTATTGAATACTTGTGATTTGCATGAGTCGATTTACATAATTTGAAATATTATGACTCTTTGTGACGATTCCGTGGTACTCAACAATATAGGCGCCGGTCTGTCTACGGAGTTCAAATTTTCCCTTCAATAAGTCACGAATAGAGAAATGTCAAAAAATACAACGACAAAGAAAATCTTATAATGTTTTTAAGTGTAATTTTTCGAAATGTTGCTTTAAATAGCACAAAAAATTTATCCTTAGGTGACAGAAGAAGTCTCTGCTTAGTTTAAGGAGCTTTAAGGAAGTTGATTCTGGACTAAATACAGGCTATTTTTAAGACAAAGATATATTAATAAATGTATAGATACCTCACCTAACACATTTTGAAAAATCAATTTTCATGAAATTTTTCAGGCTTTGATTTGGAAAACAATGGTGAATAGGATGTAGAAAGCTGGGTAGGTATTTAAAAAAAATTGTAAACCAAGAAAAAGGTTCGAATGATATTTGAAAACAAGTTAAAAGAGAATTGAATTCAATACCAAATATAAAAGAAAATTAAACGAAGATCAAAATAATGAAAGTAGTAATACACCACAAGTACCTAGGTAAAAATTAATAGAACATCTAATATCCAACAGTTTTCAAGTTAAGCTTTGAAGCATGGCACAATATGTTTTCATCAACAGTGACTTATTACCTAAGGGCTTTATTTAAATAATACACGAACAACGAAAATACAAAAAGACTGGAAATATAAATCTTGAAACGGTTTCTTTTACCGTTTTTATCGTTGTTTTATGAAGCATATCGCTCGATAGTACAGGCGCCACTATGTCTTCGGAGTCAATATCACTCGAATGTCTTGTTATCTGTATTGCTTCTACGCTAATAATAAAGAATATTGTCTTAAATCAAAACGTTGGGAAAAACTTTTGTTATTAAAGACCGGTCTACATCTAGCTTGAGAAGTTCTAGTTAGTTGATTGCTATATGACAAGCCTTGCTTCATTGATCATCAATTGTTTTTTCCAGTGTATGAATTAATGTTGTCAATGATAATCATGATGATTTATTTTAAAATAGTATCATGTTTTAATCAGTCTTAAAATCTACATGTGGCGCCATCTATCGTATTCAAATAAGTAGTCTCCCGTTTCGATTTGTTTACAGATTTCTTAACAGTTTAGTGTATTTTCAAGCGTTGAATAATCTAAACATATTATTAAAAGCTTTAAAACTAATGAAGCCTCAATCAAAGTCGAATTCTAGACAAGTAAAAAGTCTCCCACATAAATCTTCTTCGAGTAAATTCTTGAATTTTAGTGATGTAACTTTGGTTTAATGTTATTTTTCTCATGTTCCCCGCACTACGGCGACTAGTCAATAGTCCAGGCGCCTCTCAGTCTGCAGAACTGACCCAGTTATCTCAGAATACCGCAGTGTGCCGACTACCCGCTAAACGGCTTTTTTACATCGCCCCCAGAGTACATTCTAGTTTATTTATCTGCCACAAATTAAAAGTTTCAAAGTGAGATACTGCTTTTTGCCATAAAATTCTAGTAACGTGGGTTAACGTTGTAAACTTTTATTTGTTTCAATTTAGTTTCTGGTGTAAATGGGTTAAACATGTGCTGTCTTTTATTGTTCTTACAAAGTGACTAAGATGTTTTACTAAGCTGGTGCATAATAATGTTTACTTTAAAGTTTACAAGCTTTTCATAACCTCAGAACAGGTTGAAGCACGTGTCGCCATTTCAATCAACGATATAAACATTAATTATTGGATAGTGTAACAAATTATATGGGAAGCACTACGACAACCCTTCAAACGCGGGACTATCAACTATTTTAAGCACAAATCGATATACGATTCCATTTCGAATAAACTATTCATTACTTCTGTTTTATTTAAACACCGTTCAAAGTTCTATTCCAATATGTATGAAAAATTAAGGTTTTGCTTAAATTAATGGTCTACTTTTAATACTTGATTTAAAACTTGTTTTACAGCTAACTTTAACAACTGACATAAACTTTATAGGTTATTAACACTTGCCAGTAACAAAATTAAAACTTCGTAGCCATTATTAAGTCCAAAATTCGAATACGGGCTTACGTAAACGCGGATAATTAATGCACTCCTAATTTGAAATTCAAAATACGTTCGTAACTGTCATTTCATTTCGCTCGAGTCACGTGACCGTCATGGCGGATCGCACCGGCGTGTCACGCGCATTCGGTTAACGTCACTTCACGTCACTCTCACGTCAATATGACACGTGGGCCATGACACTATAACTATGTATATTACGTGCGCGCCCCGCAACCGACCGATCTAGACTGAGATGTAATCCACTTCTCTCGCTATACACTTGCCAAAATATACGTGAAGGATAAAAACGCCATTGTATCACAAACTACGGTACATTAAATTAGGACGAAGTTCGAACGAGGATGGACTTGTTAAGGTAACAAGTTTTGGTGCGTTGTCTCTATTTCTGTTGGGATAAGTACCTAGTTGGGTTGATTATGTGCCAAACTGGCGGAGATGCGGTGGTGTGTCCGATAATGGAATAAACTATCTTTCGGTGGAGGAGCATCTTATACTTTTGCCAAACTCTGTTATGTAAACCAACTGGGTACTTTGTGATAACATTTACTTGTGGTGACTTAGTTTTGGGTTATTCTTTGAACAGGAGCTTCTATTGTTTAGACATTGTCCGTGTTGATACTAATTTATTCAAAACTATAAAGCTTGATTTTTTGAAATAATCAAGTTGGATTGTTATATTTTTCATGAAATGATCAATATTTTATAGAGAAATCTTACATTTATTTGCTCTTTTTCCAATTATTTCGACAGACTTTCGATTCACACTTATAGCGACTGAATTCAGAATGTAAAAGTTCTGCCCAAAAGTTACTCGCTCTCGACTAGTTTCGAGTCAGTGTTAGTCCAAATCAAGTTTAGATCTAAACCAAACGTCTATAAAGTTTATACTACACTAGACAGAACAACTTTTCTAGTTATTGCATTGAGTTATTACTGAACTTTCATGCACAGACATGACGTGAGGCGATGACTTCTAAAAACTTTGATAAAAACTACTTTTCAACTAGTTATATCTCGTGATAAGAGTGGATAATGTTAGTATAGTTAAGTGTCTCTGAAATTTCTTTTACCTTTTGTTATGTTATATTGTACAGGCTAGTACTTCGCCCGCGACTTCATTCGCACGGTTTAAATTGTAACCTATGTTACTCAGGGATACTGTAGCGTTCTAATAGTGAAAGAATTCGGTCTCGTAGTTTTTGAATTTATTCGTTACAAACATAGACATCTTTCCTCTTTATATTAAATAGGTATTATTGTATAGATAAAATGTTAGAAAGAAGGCCAAAAAAGGATCGTGAAAAGTTTTATTTGGAAATAAGTCAGTCAGTGAAATTAGTCAGTGATAGCGAGACAGTTGACAAAAAAAATAATATATATATATATAAAACTAATGGGTCGTCCACAAGATACAGACTTTCATAAACTTCTGTAGAATTTTGTCTATGCAACAAAGTCTGTACAGACAAATGTCGGTGTGATAGAATTCCGAACCCAAGTTACTAAATTACATTTTTCATCGAGTAAAAACATAAAAATATGGGCCAGGTAATGTTTCATCGAGTTACTATAAGTTAATTATTGTTTATTTATTTATTTATTTCGACAGACTTTCGATTCACACTTATAGCGACTGAATTCAGAATCTAAAAGTTTTTTTTTTATAATTATGTTGCTAATATTTTCCTAAATCTACAAGTAATTATCAAAATTATATGAAGCAAACGAAAAGGAAACAGATTAATTAATTATCTACTTATTTTCCTCTATTAATATTTTATTCTGAGAGAGGATGGTGGAACTAAAACTGCGTAATTCTCGTCAACTAATAACAAACAAACTCAATTACCGAGTAATCGTTATA
This sequence comes from Lacanobia wlatinum, assembly GCA_947578705.1. NCBI lineage: Eukaryota > Metazoa > Arthropoda > Insecta > Lepidoptera > Noctuidae > Lacanobia > Lacanobia wlatinum. Next base: position 18,233,469 of record OX388039.1, read on the forward strand.
CCTGATTTCTATCTGTAGTCTTAGTCCGTATTAGTCCGGTTAAGAAGGTTCATTATTATATTAAACTAGTTGAGCCGCGCTACTTCGTTGCTCCGCTCCTATTGGTCTTAGTGTGATGATATATAGCCTTCTCAAATAAACGGGCTATCTAATACTGAAAGAATTTTTCAAATCGGACCAGTAGTTCCTGAGATTAGCGCGTTCAAGCAAACAAACACACAAACAAACAAACTCTTCAGCTTTATATATTAGCATAGAGTATAGATATGATTGTAAGGAGAACTTAAAAGTCATACTTCTATCAAAAACCTTCTTATTGAGGAGGGAAAATCATCAAATGACTCCTTTCTCTTGCCATCGGGCAAGCCGTCGGGAGGCACGCTCCCTAGTATCTGACTCTTACTGGTTAAAACTTGACAGTGTTCCTTCAAATGACCATTGAGTTGCGACCGTAACCTTTTTATTATAAACCTGGCAACAACTTGGGATTTTAAAAAAAAGAGTAAATGGTTACTGCTGGGCAAGCGTGGTCTATCATCGAACACATCAAGGCTTTATCATGTGGGAACGCGAGCCTATCGATAATAATATTGGAAAACCTTAAAAGTAATTTCGCTGTTCTTTCTCCTAATCGATCTTCGTTCGACAGGTCAGTCCAGTAAAGGATAAGAAGAGTTAATAAACTCAACCGGTATATTTAGTTTGTTTATAAAGACCATGTCGTAAGTTTCAGTCTAATTTTCAGTATTATAAACCCTATTTTCAGCCATCGTTTTTCTGAACGGCAATAAAATGACAAACTAAGATGCAAAAAGGAAACAAAAGAACCTAAAATAACCTAACAAAAATTCAAAACGCTCTTATATTATATTCCAAATTCAACCGTTAACTTTGAATTTGCACTCGAGTATTTTAAAGCCATCTTCCAACGTGCCAGCAACATTTTTCCTAAAAATCTTGCACCTAGTAATGTTTTACCACGTGTATAAAGCAATCTCCCGTCGTCCGGCTAGATGGGATTGAATACACAACGAGGGACGAACCCGAATGATTAAAGTAAACACGTCATCGCCCGTGAAGGACCGCGCGCTGATTGTAGCCTGAAATTTTTATAATGTTTGGGTTGGACCTCTTTTCGTGGTAATAAGGGTAATGTGGGTGTTTATTTTGGAAGTCTGGTTTAAGATGGTGGATTTTTGTGATGGTGGCAGAAATGCCATAGCTAAATTGTGGGTTCTATAGTTAAGATAAGCTCACAATAGTTTTACACCACCCCAGCTTTTGTCACCACTTAACAGTGGTAAAGTATCATGTGGTCACGTACTGAGCGCAAACTATTTAAGGATAACGCGTAAAGAAGAGCATGTGGTCGATTGATATCGGCTCCAGTTTTGAACATCCTGGTGGATCATCATGAGATCGATCATACGCAAGTGCTTTACTACATGTTATTTATTTAAAAACTGCTATGAGGAAGCCGGCATTACTTCGGACCGAAAATTTTCTACTTATGACTGGGCATGTGCGAAGGATTACTACCCAGACCCTGTAACAGAGTGCAGGCCTCTGTCTCGTTGCGGAATTTGTTCGAAAGAGTCACCGCGGCCCTAGAACGCCAAGTGCACGTGGAGGAACATGGATGGGTTTTAATCAGTAAAAGTCTGACATTCCCTTCCGTTCCACCCAGAGTGAATTCATTTGATGATATCACACATAAAAAAAGGCCTGTGTCTTAGCGGTGGGTATAATGTCTATGAAGATTTTGGAAGCTAAACTTTACATACTGGAACCCACAAACTTATCATACGTACGACTAAGCTATGATCATTACTATCATTTTCCTGTAAATCAAATCGAATTTTCTTAAAAAAAAGTTAATTAGAATTTGTTTGTAGCAGCGTCTGCAATCACCTACACACGTAATGTTGTATTCAGGTGTTTACAAACTCCCTTTTGATCTCACCTTTACAGCTTACACTAACTATTTCGGTCCATTCCTAAAATACTCGCGTTCAATTTGATCGATCGAAATTTGATGCCAGTCATTGAGTTGCTAGCTGGTAGTAACCGATGCTTCGTAATATATCACTGTTAAGGTATGTGCACATTGTGTTTTGTGTGCAGAGATTTTGCTTAAAGACAAGAAGTTGCGTTCTCGAAACTTACTAGGTTATAGTAGAGGTTTTTTTCTATAATAAAGGTTTGTGTGAAAATGTTTTACCATTATCCTATTTTTTTAATTGTAATAATATCATGAGATATTATAATCATCTTTTGATCTTACCTTTACAGCTAACACTAACAATTTTGGTCCATTCATAAAATACTCGCGTTCAATTTGATCGATCGAGATTTGATGCCAGTCATTGAGTTGCTAGTAGCTGGGTAGTAACCGATGCTTCGTAATACATCACTGTTAAGGTATGTGCACATTGTGTTTTGTGTGCAGAGATTTTGCTTAGAGAAAAGAAGTTGCGTTCTCGAAACTTACTAGGTTATAGTAGAGGTTTTTTTCTATAAAAAAGGTTTGTGTGTAAATGTTTTACCATTATACATAGATACTACTGCCAACAAGCAGTAAAACTGTTGTGAAGGTGCCAGAAATATTCCTATTTTTTTGATTGTAATAATATCATGAGATATTATAATCATCTTTTGATCTTACCTTTACAGCTAACACTAACAATTTTGGTCCATTCCTAAAATACTCGCGTTCAATTTGATCGATCGAGATTTGATGCTAGTCATTGAGTTGATAGTAGCTGGGTAGTAACCGTTGCTTCGGAATATATCACTGTTAAGGTATGTTCACATTATGTTTTGTGTGCAGAGATTTTGCATAAAGACAAGAAGTTGCGTGAAACTTGGTTGGTTGTACTCGTAGTAGAGGTTTTTGCTATAGTAAAGGTTTTTGAGTGTTACCGTTATATGTACATACTACTGCCATCGAGCAGCAAAACTGTTTTGATGCGTGAATGTACCAAAAATTTAGCCCACTTTTAAATTTTAATAATGACATTATTAAAATTAAAAAGTGGGCAAAATTTTGAGATAATAATGCTGAGATGATAAACTTTTCGCTATGGGTACGCTCAGCACAATTTTCCTGTATCGTTGTCATATTATATTATTTTTTCTTTTTTCTATTTATTTGTTGCTCTTGTGTTGTATCTGTGTCTAGATTTTAAAATTATGTCTTTAAAATAAGCACCTTTTAATAATGTTATAGGTGTCAACAACCTGTTCTCTTGGGATCTATTTGCGTTTAGATCATTGTTTTATCGTTTTTCTATTTCTGGGGGTCCGCCTCTAAATGACCAACATTACACTACCACCGTGTCTTTCTGAAGTGCCATTCCTGTGTTTTAAAAGAACATTTCCATTCTGATTTCTGTTTGAATTTGTCAAAATCATCTCTAATGCGGGCCATACGCTTTCAAGTAATTTGATCAAGCAGGCTGGTTCAAACAGTTTTATCAAATTGGCATGATGCCTGTGGGTAAAACTGATTAAAAATGAGTCGTCAATGGCATGAAGAAACACGAAATTTTGTATTTCTATTTGATCAAACCGTTTGAACCAGCCTGTTTCAAAATCAAAACTACTTGAACGTATATGGTCCACAGAACGTCTCTACACTTGAGTTTTGCGCGGTTTGGATGGTAATTTGAAAATATTTAAACTCGAAGATCAGCCTTTTGATTTCGTAAACTTCGGTGCTCGTTGGCAAATGAGTGCTCCCCCTAACTAACTTGCCATGCAAGCCATATTGTGTTCGGAACATGTGCAAGTTTATTACATTGTTAAGGACACCGGCTAACTTAAGGTGTTTGTAGCGTAGTTAGCAAACTAGAACAAGTTGCTACGTAGTGGGTACTTGATTACTTGTGCGAGTGAAGATGGGTTGCGTTTTAATCAGAGTGTACGACTTGAGCAAGTGTGGTGACATGTAATCGTTTCTTCTCTGTATGAGAAGATGCCTATGTCATGCAGTGGGACAGTTTCAACCTGATTTTAATACAAAAATCAGAGTTTCGAAATTTACCTATGTAATTCCTGATTTATTTGACAGGCTACTTTGAACAATGATAACTCTGGTTTGACTTTGAATTTTAAATTTTACTAGCTTTTTCCCGCGACTTCTGTATGCGCAATTTTCGTTTTTTCCTTCCCGTAGAAATTTCGGGAAATCGCCAAGAAATCACACATGCCAAATGTTAGCTTTCTACGAACAGTAGTTTCGGCTGTGCGTTGTCTGTCAGCCACTCAGTCAGTCATCAGTAACAGAAGCATTTCATATATAAGGTTCAGATTTAAAGCTCGTTATTCTTTTTAAGGTTCCGTACCTCAAAAGGAAAAACGGAACCCTTATATGATCATTTTGTGGTCCATCCATCTGTCTGTCAAGACCCTTTGTCGCGTGGAGGTATCGGGTTGAAATTAAAACCATGTACTTAGATCTAGAGTCCCTTTTTTATGGATGGGAAATCATCAAATGACTCCTCCCGCTCTGGGTGAAGCAGAAGGGAGTGTCAGACTCTTACTGACTAAAACCCATCCGTGTTCCTCCTAATGCTCTTTGCGTTCCAGGGCCGCAATGACTCTTTCGAATAAATCCCGCAACCCCGGCAGGCATTGGCCCTAGCGGGCCCCGTCTTTTATCCTGACAGCTCTTTGAGACGCATGTGGAACACAGCGCGCCGTCGACCCGGGCCTGGTTCTGATCAGTCGGCGAGCCACCCAATGCTCGTCGTCCGCAGGCTCAGATCTAGAGTCCCTTGAAGTTGTGATAAAAAAATAAAACTTTTAAGTTAACGTAAAAAAGATGCGGCTGTTTATTTCGCTTGAAACGCATATTTCGACACTCTAAAGGCCATCAAAATTCATAGGATATTTCCCGTTGACCTAAAACGATGAAATTTGGCAGGTAAAGCTTCTTACACTACAAGTAAAGGGAATAGACTGAAAACTACACATTTGTCATTAAATCATAAAAATATAGTCTTTATTTTAAAGTAATTCGTACCTACAAATCTGTACGGAACCCTCGGCGAGGACGACTCGCACTTGTCTGTTTTTTTTTTTTTAAATAATGACTGATTTTTAAGGAATTACATGGATTTGAAGATTATTTAAATTTTAAATTCTAAGTCAGACCGAATTTATTATAGTTCAAGATGGCTTGTTTTATAAAACAGCAATTTCCTAGGTAAAAACCTACGTCTTTGCTATAAACCTATTATTTCTTTAGATTTGTTGCCAACAATATAAAATTATTTTAACAAGATTAAGACTAAAAGCTGACAAGCAAAATGTTATAAATAAGCCAATCCGAAACTGAATCAGTAAAATCTAGAACATTAAATCTTTCAGTGGACGTTTCACCTGGAACGGAAATAACTTAAAAATTGCAGTAATGCCTCAAGGAAACCAACCGTCGATGGTTTCCTTGAGGTATTACTGCAATTTTTATCCACTGAGCTATTTCATCAATACTCTTGAACAACATTGAATCGCTTTACAATTTTTGAGTTTTTAAATATTATAAACAGACTAGGTTACTTGTTTTTTTTTGGTTTGTATCACCCTTACTTCCTTACTAATATTATAAATGTGAAAGTAACTCTGTGTGTCTGTCTGTCTGTCGGTCTGTATGTCTGTCGCGCTTTCACGCCAAAACTACTGAACCGATTTAAATGAAATTTGGTACACAGATAGTCTAGAGCCTGAGAAAGGACATAAGCTACTTTTTATCCCGGGAATATGTTCCCTAGGGACCACGCGGGCGAAGCCGCTGGCAGAAGCTAGTGAATAATATGTCAGTACATAAGGTGTCCCTGGGCCTTTGTAGCTTAGTTTCAAACAAAAAAAAAAAAAAATACAAAAAGCTTACTCACACCCACATGAACATAAAATTTTATATATGGACGTATCTTTCGATATTTTGTGTATTATTTTTGCTACGGATTTTGATCTGTTATGAAGCGGTGTCTACGTGACCGCTCTACGACTGAGCTACGAATGGCTACGATTGGCTACGAATATTTATGCGAACGGCTACGAATATTTACGAATGGCAACGAATATATGCGAACGGTTACGAATTATTAGACATGTGCCAAATTGGCGGCTATCACTCTACGTGCTATGATTCTCTTTTTTGTGTACTTTTATGAATGAATGGTTTTATATATTTCTTATTTACAGTACCTATAAGCTGTACTTTTTAATTATAATATGAAGAATAACCAATTCAAATATTTGAATTTGGTGTTTTGTATCTGTGTTTTTTAGGAGTTTATCTTATTAATATATTTAAGAAAGCTTATTTTCAGTACACGAATTTTATATAGGCTTTATTATAATAACGATCAGGTTATCCTTATAAGGAGGTCGTGGCTAAATAATAACAGCCACACAGGTCGATCTTCAAGGTTAAGCAACGCTTTCCGAGGTTAGGCTGTGGATGGGTGACCATCTTAACATACCGAGTTTCCTCCGTGCTTCGGAAAGCATGTAAAGCTATTGGTATCGGCTGTTATTTGGAGATCTTTGGCAGTCGTTACGTATAGTCAGAAGCCAGAAAAATCTGACACCAGTCTTGCCAAAGAGTACCGTGTTAATCAGTTAATGGGTTGTGGAGGTCTGGTAGGCAGCCGCTTCACATAAAATACTGATATTCAGCTGAATCCGGTTTGACTGGAAGCCGACCCCAAAATAGTTGGGAAAAGGCTAAGGAGATGATGATGTTCAGGTTTTCCGTATAATACAAAGCCTTTAAGTTTATCACAACGCAAAAAGCTACTTGTATTGCTATTATTTAGGAAGCTCATAATAAAACGTTGACAACCGCAGACCGCTGTGAAAAGAATTAAATACAAAGCTCTAATACCGTTTGCAAAAACGGTAAATAGCTAAACAATCATGCCAAACGAATTCCTATCTAAATATCAATAAAAGCATTCCGAACGCATCTGCGCTTCAGCGTTGATATTGAGGCTAAAAACGATTGACGATACAGGGCACACATCGCACTCTCCCTTGAAACGTTACAGGCGAGCTTTAGCGGTTGACCACGGAGGAGTTAGTTAGATGGACTGTTAGGACCGAAGCCTGAACTGCCTCCGTGGTCGAGTTGTTTAGGCGTTTGCTTTGTGAATAGGTCGTGGGTTCGATTCCCACGAGAAGAGCATACTTTGTAAAGTTGTGTTCCAGTTTGACTAGGACATTGCAGGCTTGAATCACCTGATTGTCTGATAAAAAGATGATTCCGTGTTTCGGAAGGCACTTATAAGCCGGTGATCTCGGTCGTCAAATAAACCTTGTCAGAGGCCCTTGAGGCGGTTTAGAAACTCTGACACTAGGGTGTGTGTGGTCGTTAGGCCTTACTGCCCACACGACAAAAGGAAGAAGATGGAGCAAAGCGATTGCGGAATTTGTTCGACGTTGGTGGACGAATGGACGTAAACACGGGTTTAAGTCAGTATTAATCTGACACTCCCTTCCGTTGAGCTCTAAGAAAAAGGATTCATTTAATGATTTCCTATATTTAAAAAAAATAAAGGGGCAAAGCGAGTGGTCGGAGTTTATTTGAAAGTTAACGTTATTACGTAGGTATGTGTTGGCCGATTTTATTTTATTAAACGAAAATCGCAGAAAAAAATCATCAGCTCCACCACTTTTATGTTTTTATAACTCAACTAAATGTACTGAACAGCTGATTTTTGTTCTCATAGTAAAAGTAGTTCATAATACTGAGTACCTTTACATTTGTTACACCTTGTATACTGTAGCATCATAAACAATACCGCTCATGTTTAGAAGATAGTCGAATCAGACTGGATGAGTACTTCGTGGAATTAGGTATTGTGGCTTAACTTGTTGGACATAGTAATTTATTATTCCAATTGAAATCTATTGGAATAATGTATTATTTCTTTAAACTTCACTGATACTACTAATTTCGATTTTGTACCTACTCGTGTTCAAACAGAGTTGGTCTTTAAGCTTAAAAATCGCAGGTGCTGCTGATCTATGTCAAATAACCCTATATAAAAAATTGTTAATTCTTGGATTAAGAGAAAGTCAACTTTTAGGAAATGAGCTTTTCATTTACTGCCTATTCTGTTACACTCTACTCAACACGTCAACAGCTCTTTACAAGTCAATAAATATATTTTCCACCGAAATAAAGTAATCTCAACCTTAACCCCTCGTGTTAAAGTACTAATTCGATTCACTTGTCATTTGACAACTGCAGTTGATGCTATGTACTGTTGTATTGAGTGCGTCTGAGTACTTGGGTTGTAGTTCTGTGTGCGAGACGGGAGTGCAGACTTGCGACTGAGGAAGAAACATTTCGACTGTCGTTATAATATTTAAAACCATTAAAAGTCAGTAAAAAATTATTATAGCCATGAATATTTTTCGATTAGCAAGCTATCATAGGTATGTTTATCTAATATATAAAAATCTCGTGTCACGGTGTTTGTTACCGAACTCCTCCGAAACGGCTTTACCGATTTTCATGAAGTTTTGTGCGTATATTCGGTAGGTATGAGAATAGGTGGTAGGCTTTTTTTTTTATTTGGCAAAACAACGTTTGCCGAGTCGGCTAGTAAATCAATAAAATTTGATAAAAATGTCTCATCTGGTTATCACGTGGGTGAAGGTCAATCATCCACTGTCTCTTAGGTTAGTTGTAATCAATGATTTTATATTAAGAATAAATGGTTTTGTTACAAAACCTATCTACCATTTCAGTTATGCCAATAACGGTCTGTACCTTAATATTTCAATTAAAAAATTGGATTTTTATTAGCTAAAAGCCACGGAATACTTAACAATATCACAATCATTAAAAAATATATTTTATAAACCATACCTAACTAGTAGGTAACAAAATGAAAAAAAAACATTGTTAGCGACTCTGCGACTAATCGCAAGTCTACACAGCCGCGTCGAGGGAACTCCCAGCTCTCGTTTGAAAGATACACCGCAGTATCGAATGTTTGATTCAGACCGGAGCCGGTGCTATAACGATGTGCGGAACCCACTCGTGTGGTGTTAAAAGGTTTCCCGAAACATCCACAACATATGAGTGTTGCCCTTGACAACCGATAGGGGAGATTTCGTTTTGAGTTTTTATTTATGAGATGTTTTTTTTAATTGCTAGAAAAAAAAACGCTAAATTTTTACATAAAACTATTGATTTGTATTTATTGTAGTTTTCTATTGCCCAGCAGTGGGAAAGTATCAGTAAGTCTACCCGAAAAGCATTGTTTTTTTAAACCCTAAAGATTTTTCGCAAAATAACTTTTTGTGTAATCGATTTCCCACTGTCTTCTTCTTATCGTTAAAGTTCGAAATTAAACCAACAGATAGAGTTAGTGTCGACAGAGTGCTACCATTGCTTCTGTATAGATGGCGCTACTATACTTGAATTAATCACAAATATTGTTTTGCTCGAGAGCTATATTTTCCGTTTAGAAATTGTGTACGAGATCTAAAAAATAAGCTAGTACGGTCCAGTAGAATTCATAAATGTATTACACATAGAATATGCATGAATTTATAATGCCTGAAAATGCAGGCAAAAAGGATTTTTGCTTTAAATTTTAAAACTAAAGCTGGCAGCACTGTTTTAGTTTTCTAATTATCTTTAGCATAATCTTTTTTATGGTATGTAGCTTATCTTTTAAAATAAAAAAGAATTTTAAACCAAGAGTTTTACAGCAAGTAGCTAGCAGAGCAGGAAAGAGTTTTAAGGCGTCAAGAACTAAAATAGGGTAAAATAGAAATTTTGTAACGGTTATCTAGGTTTTCATTAAAAGGTGGACGTAAAACCGGAACAGGCTTCAGTCAATCAATTTAATCGTAGGTGGGTACTTAGGTACTTATTACCTTTATTTATATTTTAAGGACTAAGATTGACCTACAGTTACTATAAGAATCGAAAAGTAAACCATTATCTGACCAACTTAAGCGACAAAATGCTTTTTTAACTCTATTTTAACTTCAGCCAAATATCTAATTTCCTAACCAAGTCAACCATTTTCCTTACTATAAAATTATCGTATCTTTCCACTTTAATTTTTCTCTCCATTCCCCACCGAGCTAATAATGTTCTCAAACATATTTTCCTGCTTAAAACCATCCTCATGACTATGTAACAAGACTAAAGCTTTTCAGTTTTACCCCAAATGCAAGCTGTGATAACAGAAATTAATAACAAAAGGTCCACTTTACACAGTCTATGAAAAACTTCACAAAAACGAGTACCTATTATAACTGCATAGACATGTATATCACAATATGCAAATTTCAATCAGACTCAGAATCAAAATCAGACCTAGCCGTCACACTAATCTTGCATGTGGAAATCCGCACTGCTAACATAATATTTAAAAGTTCTACAACAACGACTAGGCACACAGTTGCACGCAGACACAACACTTATCTGGTAGGAGGACGTCCCTTCTCATAAGAGGAAGAATAACTACACATCCTGTTCCTCATACTTCTCTTTACGATTATTTGTCAATTTGTTGACAAATAATCGTTGTTTTATTCGTTTGTTTTATTTTATAACCTACCAACTAAATGTATGGTACGTTCCATGGGTCAATAGTTTTGGATGTGGTATTTTGTTGAGATTATTACCTACATAATCTTCCCTTAACTCAGCTTAGTGATATGGATTATAATCCGATAATTATCAAGATGAGTAGCTTGGGCTGTCTCTTTGTGTTATTGCACAACCAGTAATGATACGAAAATAGCTCAGCTCCTTAGTCAATAGAATAACCTGTCCATCACTATTAAGAGCACTTGCCTGACCTCCAGTTTTGGTAGATATATTATTATATATCGTGTAACGGACTGAACGACACACCTGAAACGGTTTCATTGTACTCAACATGAAGAACAACTTTTACTATGGACCAACCCCAAAATCGCGAAGAAATAATCAGCCTTTCAGTTCATTTTGTCGAGTTATGCGCACATAAATCTATGGGGCAGTCGATATTTTTTTCACAACTTCAGTTTCGGTCCTTTTGTAAAACATGTTCGTAATGATGAGTCCAATAAACCCTTTTCAGGAGAGCAGAAAATGCCACTTTAGCAGAATCATATTAGAATCGTAATATAAATCACATAACGATCAGTCAAATTTAATTTTCATCTTAATCTCTAACGAATAAGATTCAAGGTTGATTGGAAAAATTTGACGGTGGCGGGCAGCGTGATTAGCTTTCTGATTCTGCTAAAGTGGCCTTTTCAGACCCGCTGGTATTCATGTTGTTCATTCTGTTAAACGTTGTTTACGTAAGTATTTGTCACTTGTTCTTGGACTATCATCCAATCTACATAAATGGCATGTCTTATGCTAATACAGCCAAATACCTTGGCATAACTCTCGACGCCTAGTTGCGTTGGAAAGCTCATGTCAAGAAGAAAAGACAGGAACTCGAAATACGTTATAAAAGTATGTATTGGCTACTCGGCAGGTAATCCTGTCTATCAATACACAATAAAATAACCATATACAAGCATATTCTGATGCCAATTTGGACGTATGGTATCCAACTTTGGGGCTGTACTAAACAAAACAACATCAAAATAATTCAACAATTCCAAAATAAAGTACTCAGGGATGCTGTCAATGCACCCTGGTACATAAGAAATGACGACCTTCACCGTGACCTTAAAATGGAATTCGTCACCACAATTATCCAAAAATTTGCTGAAGCCCACGAACACAGACTTCATCGACACGTGAATGTTCAGGCAATTCAGCTGCTAGACAACACAGACTTAGTGCGTAGGCTAAAAAGAACTAAACCTTTTGAATTAGTGTAGTGTAGTGTACAACGTGAATGACTAATAGTAACAATGTTGTGCTATAAATATAACACATGAACATAGTGTTTTATAAATTATATCAGACTCTAAGAAAGTGCTACGGACTTGTGTAAAAGTGCAAATGGACACTATTCTTAGTTTTAACATAATCTATCACGTAACATATTAAATTAGAGTTAAATTGCTTATTAGTCTTTTAGGCTAGATCGTAATCAATTGCTAAGAATTTAATTCTTACTAATAAAGCACAAAAACTTGTTCTAAAGTCCTTGTCTAGATTGTTAGCCTTCTGTGTCTCCTCGCTCAGTGTCACGGCTGAGTGGCTTGGCTCTAGGCGGTTAGCGGGCACCTCTCCCGCATTCACTTGCAGTACATATTTGACTAGCCAAACCACTGAGCCGAGATGTCGTGACTCGTGAATGACTTTCTTCGTGTAGTCTCCCTTATTTTTTCTACATTCAGCGAAAATGTGTAAAAATAAGAAAATACATTTTTTAAGTGAATTAGAACAAAAGGATTTTGAAATGGTAATTGAATTGTTACCGGAAGAGCTGAGAATTTATTGATTTTCGAGGAGATACCCAATTTAATGGTTTCTAAAATTATAATATGTTCTGAAACTTGTATTCTGTTCATCTTGTGTTCTGTTCTTTCGTGTTTTCGTGTTGTGTGTTCTTGTGTTCTGTATAGTAGAGTATTGTATCGATCTAGGGTTATAATGTTTTAACTCAGTTTAATTAGATAGTGCATATATAATTGTTTTTTTTTTTCCGCTAGTTATAATTACTACACTAGTTTCTACGTTTTTGTATATTAACCAATTAATGAAGTCTGTCTGAATTATTTGATTTTATTATTATGATTGACCTAAACCATTTCATTAAAGAGTCTAAACGTTAGAAAACCGCTGTTTCTGGACTGTTCAAAAACGTAATCCTAGATTTTAAAGAAAACACAATCCGATCATATTTCCAAGCCCTATATCAATGACACAGCTACTTAGTCGTATCGTATGACAGTGCCCCGTTTAAATAAATCAACGGACTGATAGCTAATAACTCTTCCAGTCAGGACGATACTAAACAACGTTCCTCAATTGACTTCTACGACTTTCAGCCAGTAGCTAATGCACTCAATGTCTATTTAATTCTGAATAACGTGGGAATAAAGTACCGAAACTCGTTAATAATTGGGCCGTAGTGCTAGTCTAGTTAGTGGCCTAGTTTTAGGTAATGTTAGTGGTCGAACTTTACTTTATTTCTGTACTAGCTTCTCTCCGCGGCTTCGCTCGGATCTTCAAGGTCCCATTTATCTTTGTATCAAAATTAATAAAATTAAGTCGGTCACTGAATGTGGCGACTGCATTCGGTTTAATCGAATTGGGCTGTTTACATTAAGTCGGTTACCGAATACGGCGGCCATATTCGTTTGTTGTCGGCTTACCGGATTCGGAAACCGGTCTGCGGCCGAATACGGCTTACCGAAAACCTGTTTAAACTAGTCGTTGACGGAATACGGGCTATGGTTGAATACGGCTTACCGAAAACCTGTTTACACTAGTCGGTCGCCGAATACGGGCTGCAACCTGCAACCGTATCGATCAAAGCGACTTAATGTAAATGAGCCATAACAAACCAACTTACTTTTGCTTTGATTATGTAAGTTAGAATATACCGTATTTACGGATACGTAATCATTATCAAGCAGTTGAGTACTTGTGGCATGCTCAAATCTGGTTTTCTTCGTCGGATCGTTGGGCTCCTTAAAGCTCTGAATTGAGCTACACAATCACTGACAAATGCTTGCTCTGTCCGGACAGGTCAACTACTTTGACAGTACTGTCAACCGAAAACTTTCTATTTTATTATTTTAAGTGCAAAATAACGCCTCATGTTTAGCGGAATTTCTATTCACTAAACATTTCAAAGGAATCAATACCAACACATCAAATCCGTATATCCGCAAAACCTTCAAAACTAGACCGGGAAAATATTAAAAAATAAGTCGGAAAGTCGCAGCGGTTTTACAGAAGCGTTCAACCGAAATAAAAGCGTTGGCGCGTACTGAAGTCACCTGGTAGCTGAAAGGTACATAGGTACCGCCTTATATACGCCGAATTAATCTTTTAGAGGATTTCAAAAGGAACTTTTCAGTCTAGGATTTAGAGGAAGTGAGAGATTTTGATTTATTTAGAAGTATCTCCCGCTATTTATTTTGCTTTTGCGTCAGTACCGAAATTTTAATTATAATCATCTGATCTGTCTAGCATTTTCCCAACTATATTGGGGTCGGCTTCCAGTCAAACCGGATTCAGCTGAATACCAGTATTTTACGTGGATCGGCTGCCTGCCATATTTCCACAACCCATTAACTGGGTAACACGGTACTCCTTGGCAAGACCAGTGTCAGATTTTCTGGCTTCTGACCATGCGTAACGATTGCCAAAGATCTGCAAATGACAGCCAGGACCAACAGCTTAACGTGCTTTCCGAGGCATGGAGGAGTATCGGTATGTTAAGATGGTCACCCATCCACAGACCAGCCTCGGCAAGCATTGCTTAACCTTGAAATCTTCCCATTCGGCTGTTATTATTTAGCCACGAGCTCCTCCAGTAACGAAATCTTATGGCATCAATTTATTGGAAAAGACGAAAATCATTTATGCGTGTTGCCACTGATGAAACAATTTGGTACTGAAACGCGGTACCTCAGAATGGACCTCTTTAGAAGACTGGAAGTCACCCAAAGGGTAATGCTAACAGTTTCTGACTGAATCAGAAATAACACCCACAGGAGAACCACGATAATCGACTCAGCCCAAACACTAGAATTGCTAATTGCTCGCAGAGTCGATGGCAATTATGGTTGAAATATTCTAGAGGCTGAGTGGTAACTGTAGTTACATTATTGATCTTAGGCCTAACCTACGCTAAGGCCAGTGTCTGCCAGGGGTTGCGGAATTGGTTCGAAAGAGTCACCGCGGCCCTGGAACGCAAAGGGCCTCTGGAGGAACACGGATGGGTTTTAGTAAGAAAGAGTTTGACACTCCCTTATGCTCCACCCAGAGCGGAAGGAGTCATTTAATGATATCAAACCTTGGCTTAGGCCTTTTTTTTAAGAATTCCCATTCTTAAAAAAAAGGCCTAAGCCTTGCCACTGATGAAACAATTTGGTACTGAAACGCGGTACCTCAGAATGGACCTCTTTAGAAGACTGGAAGTCACCCAAAGGGTAATGCTAACAGTTTCTGACTGAATCAGAAATAACACCCACAGGAGAACCACGATAATCGACTCAGCCCAAACACTAGAATTGCTAATTGCTCGCAGAGTCGATGGCAATTATGGTTGAAATGTTCTAGAGGCTGAGTGGTAACTGTAGTTACATTATTGATCTTAGGCCTAACCTACGCTAAGGCCAGTGTCTGCCAGGGGTTGCGGAATTTTGTGTAGGAGACTTATTAAGGCTGCTCTCTCGAGAAATGCTTAAAAACAGCGTGCAGATGAAGCAACTTTTCGTTGGCATTTACTGAGAAATTATCAGAAAAAAATAGGTAGTAATCTTCATGATATGATACGTAATTTGTGTTAGCCAGAATTTATGTATCGGTATCACATAACAAGAAAAAAATCACCAAATCACCTACAAATCGTTGAGATGAAACCATTTTACTTCTTCATTTTTTAACAAGTCTAAAAAAATATCTACTGCTTTGCAATACAAACGAAAATAATTTGGCTTTGTTGCTTTTTAAAATATCTACGTGTTATTTTTTTATAGTAAATTAAAAATGCGGGTAACGGAGTGGCGCGTAGAGGAGTAGTTAGCTCCGTTTATATGCACAAGGTCATTGCCATGTATACAAGCCTTAACGAATACATGTAGCATTTTTGGATTCATTATTACTAAGTAGGCAAATAGTGGGTGCCTACTTTCGATGTGCACTGAAACATTCAACTCAAACATTCATATAACCGGATATCCAATGTTACACTGTGGAAAACAATTGTACAAACTCAGAAAGTTACAACAGTTCACAAACTTCTAATGGAACATTGAACAAGTTATTTTTGGTATGAAAACGTTCGACCACCGAATAACATTCATTTGCATCTAATTCAATATTCATTTTGGACTGAATTTCATAAAATTAAATTCCTGAACGTTTTGAATATTTAGTACTGCAAGCTATGAAAATGCAAAATTGTTTTGATGCAATAGTGTCAAAACAATTGAAACGCTGTATCGATTTTTTTAAATAGTTACTAAAAAAAAACTCAAAAATACTCAAACTATGATACATTAACATTTTCTGCGAATTCGTTTTGATTGGCTAATATAATTAATGATACATTTTGAAAGGTAAAATATGACTAAGAATACGGTGGCAATGGGCTCGCCCCCTTGTACATAGTACTTAAACATATTGGTGAAAAGTGTCCGACCTATAAGTTCGGGCGATTCTGTAAACATGTCAAAGTCTTAGCACGCACTGCGATTAAACGCGGGCGGTTTAGGAATAGCTGAAAACGCAAAAACGCTCATCAACACGTACTGCGGCTAGCGTTTTGCTTAAATTGATTTCATTTCACCATGGATTTCTGGCGAGCAGCATGTGTTGTAGCTTTGATATTGAAAT
Source organism: Lacanobia wlatinum (assembly GCA_947578705.1). Taxonomy (NCBI): domain Eukaryota; kingdom Metazoa; phylum Arthropoda; class Insecta; order Lepidoptera; family Noctuidae; genus Lacanobia; species Lacanobia wlatinum. Next base: position 18,249,973 of record OX388039.1, read on the forward strand.
TATCAGTCGAGACTGAATAAAAACCGAATGCGATTAACCGCCGTGCGTGCGCCACAGTACTGTTACTATGGGACACAAAAAAAACCGCGCGTTTTCAAACAGCGGTAAAAACGTAACAAGTTGCGTTTTTAAAATTAGTCACTGAAAAAATTGACTAATGCGTGCGCTTGTATATAAAGCTATGTGTTAATTTTTTTGCGGTTTCAGACCTGCGGCTAAACGCGGGCGTTTAATCGCAGTGCGTGCTAAGCCAAAGTGAAGGCTTTGGTGAAGTGATCACGAAGTGAGCTGTCACTCCAAGTAATCAAGATGGAATGACAGCTCACTTCGTGATCACTTCACCCAAGCCTTCAATTCTTCATGCCTTCATGCATTCCTTCAATTCGATATGTTTACAGAATCGCACTGCTGTCAAAATGAATTTGTTTTATGAATTGAAAATACGACTATATCTATGAAGGCTAATTTGTCACACGGCTGGTTTACAGTAATCTCCGTTTTCTACATTACTTACTCTGTTCTTTACTAGTACGAGCCAGCTTTTTCGGTAGGGATCGAGCTCGTTCCACTATCTTCTTCTTGGCCTGCTGCGATGTCCTATTCAGGGAATCTTTTACCGATGTCTTGGTTTATATATAGAACACGCCAAAATGCCACTTAAGCTTAGCGGGTTTTAGGCCGAAAATTAAATCAGTTTTCAAAATATTTTTTCTCAACTAGTAGCCCGCTCTGGTTTTGCCCAGGTGCTCTTTTTTCATACGAACCTTGCCCTGACAACTACGAACACAACGAGAAAATAACTGTCCAATTTGGGTCAGTCGTTACGCAGTTATACGCGTACATACATTTCGGCGATTCATTTTATATAAATAAGATAGATATATAACCAATACCAGTAGAAAACATAACCAAATCACTAAAACTTAGCTTCTCCCGCCAGAAAACCCAGCGTGATTACTGGCAAGTTCTTAAAAAGTTTTTTCAAAATATTAGCGCGATAATTCGCAAATCCGCTCGCGTGCATAACAGTAAGTACTAACTTATGAAACTTGCACGGTGCAAGCGACATCTGTAAACTTAACTGCTACATTTGATATGCAAACGTGGCCTCACATCGCCAAACTTTGGAACAAACTTTGGCTACCTGAACGTAAGGCAGGGCTGCTTCTTGAGATTTTTAGTTCGCCGATTTTTTCTGATGTCGTATTTCCAATGCAGTATTAGAATTATTTATTTCTGGGAGTTTTTTTTCTATAAATTATTATTTCAATTTTTTTTCGATCATAGTAGGTACCTAATACCTACGTTATGTTTTGATTAATTTGGTTTGCACTAGTAAGTATGTCTTAGTAAAAAAAAAAAACAGAAGGGGTCATTGTACCCGAAATTGCGAAATAAAAATCAGCTGTTCAGTTTTATCGAGTTGTGTGCACAGAAATGTATGTGGCAGTCGTTTCATTTCGCGGTTTCATAGTAAAAGTTGTTTTATTTAGTCCCATAGTAAAAGTTATTCATAATGATGTGTACAATGACCCATTTTTTGGTATTGCCTTAATGGGGTATTTTACTAAAAAAATCTAATAAGTCCGTCAGATAGATATTCAAAAAATATTAATCACGTATTTTTTCTTTTTTCGCGTAAACAAAAGATGAAGATGATATAGTGCAACGATGAGATGATAAAACACGCGTGACGTCACTATGATGGTACAATTTTACCAAGCCACATGACGTCACCCGTGTCTTCAACGCGCTGTATCGTCTTCATTTTTTGTTTACGTGAAAAAGGTAAAAATACATGTTCAATATTTTTTTTAAATCTATCTGACAGACTAATTCGATTTTTTTAGTAAAATACCCTATTCTGTGACGCGTTGTGTGTAGTTTTCTAATAAGATCACATCCAGTAAAATTAGTAGTAAAACTCCACGTTTCATCTTTTACAACTTATCAAACTAATTCGTGACAGCCCTGATATGACTTGCAACTTGAGCGATTATGGCCAAGCCCAAGTTTAAGAAAAACAAAAAGTTGGGATAACACGTTCCAAAGTTTAATCTAAAATAACCGCATGCACTTGCATAGCTTATGCTATTCAGAACTATAATTATAATTTTTGGGAAGTATCTTTAAAAGGCAAATATTTGGTCAAATATTTGGTAAGTAGAAATTAAGTTCTAAAATACAGGGTTATTTGTAAAACACCAACAACCTCTTAGGCAGTGAAAGTACACGTGATTATAAACAACTTTTACTTTAAGACCAACCCTGAAAACTCGAAAATAATATCATCTGTTTCATACATTTTCATTGGCTAAATATTGCATTTTGTATGAAACAGCTGATATTTTTTTCGAGTTTTCAGGGTTGGTCTTAAAGTAAAAGTTGTTTATATACTGTTACTGTTATTTTTACATTTTTTATTTTTTATTTTATGTGTCTTGTGCGAGTCCCAAATAAACATTTTTCTTTTTTTTTTCTTTTTTTATAATCATTTGTACTTTCACTGCCTAAGAGGTTGTTGGTGTCTTACAAATGACCCTGTATAGCTGAAAAAAAATAACTTTAGGTTATGATAATGACAAGATTAGTTCAGGAATTATTAAATCCTACTAGTCCAACCTTATCCTAATTCCTACATATGTTATTCCTCCTTAATTCTGCTCAAAGCATTTATGGATAGATGGACAGATGGATGTATATTTGTTACTCTTTCACGCTAAAACTACTGAATGGATTTTGATGATAATTTTAAAGTTATACCTAAAGACATCAGGGCCACTTTAGCAGAATCAGAAAGCACATCACGCTACCCGTCACTGTCAAATTTTCTCAATCAACCATGAACCTAATGCGTTAGCGATAAAGATGAAAATGAAATTTGACAGATGGTTGTGTGGTTAATTTTATGATTCTAATATGATTCTGCTAAAGTGGCCTGTTTAGACTCGCAAAATAACATGTAAGAAGGAATAGGAATGGAAGAGGAAGTACTTATTACACGAGGACAGAGCGTCATCTAGTTACATATATCCAATTAGCTGACCCGCGCAACTACGTCAGCGTCACATTTTTCATTAATGCTCATCTCTTATTGGTCAAAGCGTGATGTTATAGCCTTCCTCGATAAATTGGCTATCCAACATTAAAACACACGTAGGCTTAATATGGAGCCCTTGGTCTGAATTAAAAAAAAAAATGAATTTTGATAAAAGATTTTTTGACGTGACAACGTCTAATAAATCGATGAACGCCGGCTGCACGCACGAAAAAGGATGACTCATTGTCCCGTTACGCTCATTGTTTACTTAGAGGTTTGAAATTAATTTACTTTGAAATTAAGTATATTGTATGTAATCGTATGTTTTGTTATATCACGTTAAACTATCGTCCGTAAACCGACTTTACAGACAACCAATTTTTTATTTTTCAATTCGATCCATTAGTTCCTGAGATTAGTGCGTTGAACCTAACAAACAATCTCTTCAGCTATATAATATTAAGTATAGATATATGCTATTTTTATGCTGTAAGCCTCCAAAGACAAAAAAAAACAAAGTCAATAATTCAAGAAAAATAAACAACATTGATTCGCTTACACAAAATTGAGACATACAGTCAACCATGATTTGTGTGAAAAAAACTGGCCAAGTGCGAGTCGGACTCGCGTGCAAAGGGTTCCGAACGAATTTAATTTTTTTGACATGTTATTTTTACACTACAGACTTCTGATAGGTTTTCCTGTAAACTTTAGGTAAAGATCTATTATCTCCATTTTTTTCAAAATTTTAGGCTCAGTACTTTCGGAGATAAGGGGGGGGGAATGGTCATTTTTCGTCTAATTTCTTGAATAACTTCAAAACCATTTATTTTAAAATTACGAAAAAAATATAATTAAAACCCTCACAGTAAGCCCTTTCATTTGATATATCACACGATATTGTTAAAAATACTTTTTTTTTAATTTTCTAGTTTGACCCCCAAAAGTGACCCCCTTACTAAAAAATTAATAGTTTACGTAACGCGTTCCTGTTTGGGTCACAGAAGTCCATATGTGTATCAAATTTCAATAGAATCGGTTCAGTGGATCCGGAGAAAACTGGCTGTGACAGACGGACAGACAGACAGACAGACAGACAGACAGACAGACAGACAGACAGACAGACAGACACCCGAGTGATCCTATAAGGGTTCCTTTTTTTTTCGGAACCCTAAAAGGGTTCCTTTTTTTTTCGGAACCCTAAAAATAATCCCATTGTACAGGAAAGGATCTGAAATATGCAGGAACATAACAGGACTGGTATTTCGGGCAAAATACGATAGCTTAACTGGGCCACTCAGTGTTCGTGTATTCAGCCAACCAGTGACTGAAATAATATGAATATTTTTGGTTTACCGTACTGTAAGTATTCAAAAGTAAAAAAAAATTGGCTCGCTTGAAAAAACAAACAATATAAAGTAAGTTAATAGCTAATACTGATAATTTTATAGTTAAAAATATCAACATAAAAAAACCTGTGCGAGGTCAAAAATATTCCAATCTTAGCATAATCGAAATTGAAAAACTTAAAATAATGCAGCGCTGTAGTGCTATTTTGTAAGAACATTTTCGTATCTCGACAGCGGAATCCGAAGTGACTTTTAAATTAAGACCTTTATGTTGTTAGCAATACAGCTCACTTTGTGAGTTTTATCACTCAGGTGAAGCTCGATATCGAAATATTTATTTACAGAATAGACTAGGTGGTATACCTTAGTATTGGTTTTTATGCATTAATGCGTAAAAGGTGTGCGTCCTTGGAACGCAGAGTGCGAGTCAGTTTCAACGCCATCCAGGGCATGATTGCTGACAGGCTGGACTCCTGTATTGTAAATCGTTGCTCCAGTATATCAGCTGGAATGCTGAATATTTATAAGTTTATATATTGTTACTAACGTATATGAATCTCATTGTTACTCGCATTAAAGAATTTATTATAGTTATTATTGGGTCTGAAATCCCACGGACGCACTCGCGAAACAGATTCAATAAAAATAATTCCTATAACAATTATTTATAACAACCGTGAAATAGTAGATTGTATCATAAGGGAGCAAAATAATATTTTTACGGCGAGGGCGCTTTTTTAAAACCAGAGCGAAGTGAGGGATTCTTTAGTAGAATCCTGAACGTAGCGGGAAAATGCGCATTTTAAAACACTATGGTTATACTTTACTAATCCACCATATATATATATAGTTACTTACTTTTACGGCAAGAAACAATTTGTCAGGTACCTCATTAAGGAAAGTCTCCACATTTTTGACTGTGTATACTTTGGATTTTTTAGGTTTAAATCCATCAGACGTCCTCTTTTGATACGCTATTAATTTCGAATATGTGTCCAGTTTTACGTCGGCATTAGAACTGACTGTTGATTTTAGCATTGAGTAGGTACTCCAAAGAGTGGAAGGTTGTTTTGTTTTGGCTAAGTACTGGAAGGCCAAAAACACAGATTCCGAAAAATTCTTGGCGCCTCTTGCATTTCTCCATTCAACAAAATTACTTACCACAGGCTTTCATATATTTCTCCCGGGATTTTGCAGGTAATAGATTATCCATCACATTTCTTGCGTCACTTCTAATACTTTCAGGAGTTAATTTTATACTTTCGCTGTCACTTGAAGAACTCATTTTTCAAAACGAAACCATGAATTTCTAACAATCCGTGAAAATTGACGAAAACGCGGGATGCAGTTCGCGCGTTTTTAATTTGATTACTTTTTTTTTATTCAGCCGGCGGTGCGACTATGGGCCGTCGTATCAGCCAGTCTTCATTCAAACAATATTTGCGTTCGATTTCTTTAGCGCTGAACACTACGATGTTCCAAATTCAAAAAGTGCGCGGCAAAGATAATTGCGGCGCACTTATTAAAGAGGATTAAAAACTCATTACTGCCTGCTAAAAGTTTCTTATAGAAAACACCACCTTTGGGTGCACTTAAAGGCGAACCAAGTCGTCCTTTTCGAATAGATGGGATGAAAAACATGTTCCATTATCTTTCTGCCCTTATCCCATGTTACTTCCGATCGGTGCAACACGTTTTTTTCTTCCATTCTGTCCTGGATGAAAGCGGGTAATATAATTATATGTTTAAATATTGAACAAGTGAAATAAAAATATAAATAAATGACAATCGACGGATGCCCGATGCTTTAATGCCATTTGTCGATGTCATAGACAAACGATCGAACGCGCGGACGCAAATGGAAAGCTATGGTTGACTGTTAAAATGAAAAATCTTCAAACGTTGTTGCCTCAACAAAACAGCAGTGAGTCTCAAACATTGTTAACCCAAACCTTAGCGACAAAATGTTGTTTATCTGTCTTGAGTAAAAGCGGCTTTGTTTACGAAGGCACGCGATAAAACCGGGACGCATGGCTTGTCCTTTTGAAACGACTTATGTTCAAGGGGTTGGTTTATTCTAGTTTTAAGTATGGTAGCCGCCAAACAAATAAGCAAAGAGTACGTTGACCTTTACATATTTTTTCGTTGCCGAAAAAATTATAACGAATCTTTTTAGGGTTCCGTACCCGAGGGGTAATCAACGGAACTCTATTACTAAGCCTCCGCGGACCATCCGTCCATCCGTCTGTCTGTCCATCGGCGGGCTGTATCTCAAGTACTGTAATAGGTAGACAGTTCAAATTTTCACAGAGTGTGTACTTATTTCTACTGCCGCTTTGACAACAACAAAGTATAATATAAATTCAATCAGCGATATTATTTTATAATATTTAGTGATATACAACGTGTAAACGCGATATCTGAAATGGGTCATAGTGCTCATCATTATGAACAACTTTTACTATGGTATCAAAACCGAAATCGCGAAAAAAAGTAGCTGTTCAGTATATTTTGGCGAGCTATGCGCACATAAACCTATGGTGAAGTCGATTTTATTTCCGCGATTTCAGTGTTAGTCCCAGCGTAAAAGTTTTTCATAATTATAAGTACATTGACCCCATTTCAGGTATTGCGTTGTATAAGAGTAGTGTTACAAGTTTGGACACCAAAAGTATTACAAAAATATAGATATACACCGTGAAATTTTAATGGTTGTTTTCCCGCGGCAGGACGATTAGACATCAGTAGTATTATCGAAACATTACGTTAAACTTACAAAATAATATATTTCTGTTTTCAAAAATTAAAAAAAATATCTATTTATAAACTTACTAGTGGACGTCACGCGGTTTCACTCGCGTAGTTCCCGTTCCCGTAGGAATACGGGGATAAAATATAGCCTATGTTACTCCCTGATGATGTAGCTATCCATTGCTGAAAGAATTTTTCAAATCGGTCCAGTAGTTTCGGAGCCTATTCATTTCAAACAAACAAACAAATCTTTCCTCTTTATAATATTAGTGTAGAAATAGTAGTCTATTAGCAACATAGGTAGATAACTACTCAAAACGCACACGCTGCCTATAAGTGAATAGCGACTCATAAATTTTGAGAGCAAAATAAGCTCTCACGCGTAGGGGATAGATATGGCATTATGTACATACACGAATCTTCCATTTTTAGGGTTCCCTACCTCAAAAAGAATAAGCGGAACCCTTATAGTATCACTTTGTTGTCCGTTCGTCTGTCTGGCAAGGCCGTTTATCTCGGGAACGCGTAGAGGTATCGAATTGAAATAAAAACCATATAATCAGGTCTATGGCCCCTTGCAGCTGTGAAAATATCAAACTTCAAAGTTTAGGTAAAAAGAAAATACGGTCGATTATGCCGCAAAAAACGTACATTTGATACTCGCAAGGTAATCAAAATGTATAGGGTATTTCCCGTTGACCTAGAACTAGGAAATTTGAAAAGTAATACCGTCTTATACTACAAGTATTGGGAAAAGTCTGAAAACTATACATTTGTAATTAAATCATAAAAGAATTTAGTCTTTAGTTAAAGTAATTTGCAGCTACAAATTTGAACGGAACCCTTGGTTTTTTTTTATAAATTGATTGCGTTACTAAGACAAAGTCATTTCGATGCGGGAAAACCACCATTAAAATTTCACGGTGTATTTTTCGCAAAAAAAAGACTATTTGCAGATCCAAAGACCAAAGATGTCTTGTAAGTACCTTCAGTAGTTTGTCTTAGTATTTAGATCTTCAATTGTTTTCAAGACAAATGACTGTCTCTCACCGTCCTTTGTTAGTCAAATAGTGTGTTTTAGAAATTACAGCTCTATTGTTTATCAAATTGCTCGTTAATCTCTTTAATACAAGTGGTTCGTATTTATGTTTCACTAGTTGTTTTCTGCGGATTCACCTGCCGTTTATTTTAAAGGAAATAGTGGTATTGCTGGGATTGTAGGCGGTTAATGCGCAGAAATATGCAACCCCTTCTTCATTTGCTAGGCTATCAAATGTAAAATTTTAATTTGAATACAAACTGTAGCGTTTTAAGAGGCTTTTAGTTAAACGCGCTAAAAAGAAAAAAAAAAACGTGCTTGTGCTGTTAACCCTTGAAGAGCTGGTTCGTCTGGAGTCGAACTTAGATAGATAATCAGGTATAGTTGTCAAAAAATAAAATGCCCGTTTTGACAGCAGGATACAAAATTGCTTAACTAGTAAGTAGGAAAGAGACATAAAATAAATCTCTTTCGCTCTTAGTGGTAAAGCAATCTTCTATCCCTCTCTTCGGACTTCTTAGATTTTGGTGAGGTAAATAGTGTTAACATAATATAATTAAGGGTCATCGAAACTGAACTAGCATGTGAAATTCAGCTCTATAGGATAAGGGGAAATGTTTTTTGGAAATAGAAATGATTCAGCCTAAGAATTGATCTAAAAAAACTAACACAATTTGCAAGTTGAATAAAAGCTTTTAAAAACAAACAAACTCTTCTCTCACTGCTTCATTATATAAGTAAATATATATTTAATATCTTCTCAGTGATAACCTTTGTTCAGCTTTATTTCTCATTAACATTAAGAGACTCAGTTTATGAATAATGGTTAGTATTAAAGCTTATATTTGGGATTATAATAAAATTTTAATATTTTCTTTGCAAGACCAAGAATATTTAAGTTTCAATCTTAGATCAATTTATTTTAGAATAACTTTAATCTGTGCATGACTGAAATTATTATAATATTCGGTAATGATTTATCTAGGTACCACTGACGAGTAAAGGTTACTACAGACAGGTGCGACGCGACAATGCGATAGCGCTATTTCATATTATTATTATTATTCTCTTTATTTTTTATCCTTACATACTAATTCACATTTTTAAATATTTCTTAAAAACAACACATTATAAAAAACATTTAAAAATATAAAAAATAGTAGTCCGCCGGTGTCGGGAGCAGGGTCCAAGCTACCGGTGGTTAGGGCTCCAGAGAAAGGTAGGAGGACTGCCTTCTGTATCAGGCCCTTTATCCAACCGCGTAACGCCAGCTTCGACAGATGGTCGTCGAAGCTTTTGGCCATCAGGCCATTGGCCGTAACGACTATCGGCACAATGACAGCTGAGTCCACATTCCACATGTCGACAACCTCATGAGCTAAGTCGAGATACTTGATTTGCTTCTCTTTCTCAGCCTTCACGAGGTTCTCGTCATGCGGGATGGTAACATCAATTATCATTGTGCGGCGCGCTAATCGGTCTATCACCACTATATCAGGCTTATTGGCTATAATAGTCCTATCAGTGATGATAGACCGATCCCAGTACAACGTGACATGGTCATTTTCGAGAACTGGGTCGGGCACATACTTGTAATATGGTACCTCAGAATCTACAAGTTTGTATTTCAAAGCAAGTTGCTGACGGATAATCCTATTATTATTATATACTTTATTGTACACCTCATAACAAGCACAGGAAAAACGCTTATAAAAACTAGTGTACAATGGGCGGTCTTATCGCAATCTCTTACAGACAACCTTTGGATGGACTGAACTAAAGAAGTTAGATTTAGGGCGGTCACTGTACAAACATCATAAATAATATTAATAGAGAGACATACATAATATAAAAAACAAATACATACAATACTAAATAATATACTAATAAATATCAAATATATAACAGGGAAAGGAGACAGAACTTTATAGTGAGAGGTAATGTTCCTTCACCAATTTTTCATAGCAATTGTTCTAAAGATTTTGTTTCCGTAGAATATTTTTTATAAAATTGTTTTCGTTTTGGTAAACACTACTGAAAAAAGGAAATTCTTTGATAATTAAAAAAACACAGTCGATGTTTTTTATTATTTTCCCTTTGATGCGCTGGAGAGCCGACAAAAAAACGGAAGGTTCTTAAGGTTCTCAAGTCGACGCGTATATATATATATATTTATTATATTAATCGACCTCATATATCAAACATCGATTATAACGTAAAACAAGTCGATGCCGTAACAGTAAATATTTTCTAACTCCGCGTAACTTCAACTAATAGAAAAGTTCGCTTATATTGCCACTAGGGGATCTTTATACCAACTGTTGCAAAGTGAGAGTTGTTTCAAACGGTTTTTAAACGTATTAAAAGTTTTCATTGGATGTAAAGTGCCAGTATTACTTTTGAATAGGTACTTCTAAAGTTGAAGTACTTATTAAAATTGGTCAGTTCAAACGAACTGTCGATTAATTGTCAGTTCAATAAAGTTAGAACTAAGCACACAATAAATATAATAATTCAGTAATTCATTTTAAACGTTATTTGTTCTTAAACGATTCTAAATTACAAAACTATGGCCTAGTTTTTGAAAAGGAAATTATAGCAAAATTAATTTGCTATAATTTCCTTTGTTATTAGTGTCAAACGCGCTTTAGTGGTTGACTAAAGCGCGTTTCAATTGTCGACTACCGTGCCATATCAATTTTCGACTACAATGGCAACACTTGACTTTCGCTTGATTTTTGACAAGTCGATAAAATTTATTTTCAGAAACCAGGCTTCGAACTCGTAAATAATAAATTAATAGTACTCACGTGAAAAGCACCTCTTATCAGCGGCCCGGCTTGCCCCACGTACAACGTAGAAGCAGAATCGAAGACCAACTCCATCGGGTTCCGTTTGACTACAACCGTATCAAACTCGTGACAATTCAAGAATAGCGTCACATTCTCAGTCGTAACCCTTAACGCAAATCTACTCCACTTTTTCGCAAATGACGGAACCACGAAAGACGCAATGGTTTGCGATAACGCGTAGATATTAGCATCAGTATATAGAAGAGATATGTTCGTTAGTCCTGGTCCAGAAGGGATTAATTGAACCCCCAATTGCACCACAGTTTCTAAAGGGTTGACAACTGAGAATAGAAATCCGCCATCTTTATTTGCCGGTCTGACAGTTGCAGTGATGGAGTATTCTGCATAAAGTTTCTCTGGCATGAAGAGTCGGTACGGGGATTTGATGTCTGATCCCGGCATGAGACCGTATGCGGGGAACCCATCGAGACCTTCGTCGAAATACTGGGTTTTCGGATTGCTGAATGGAACTCCGATTGCGTGTAGTAAGTCGTATTCGGGGATATCTGAAATAATAAAAATGTGATATGAAAAATATTCAGGAAAATCGAAATGTGTAGGTACTAAATATTGTCTTTGAGCTGGCCTAGCTTTCTAGGTATTTTTAGTAGAATAAGAGGCAACCTTATTCTGATTTTGTTGCCAATGACGTGCGGCCTACTGTTTTTTCAAGAAAGCGTCTTCTAGTGATGATAACCTATTGGCTACTATACACCTCATATTTGATACATATTATTTTATTTTCATATTCAATGTCTATTGGTAATAGTTAATAAACATATGAGAGAAATGTAGCTTTATAAAATAAAATATCTAGATATTAGCTTAAAGTACATACAGCAAAATAAAAATATAATAAAAAAAGAAAGTGCTAACACTCAGATAAACCTTTGAACCGTTAAACGTTATTCTAGAAACATTAAAAAGCTTTTTGAAATTAGAACTCAATAATGACTTTCAAATAAAACCTCCACAGCAGTTCCATTTTCTTTAAATAATAAAATACCTATTCCACTGTTTAATTCAACTGGCGGTTCAGGAAAATGCAACTTCGTAAGTAGACACTCGGTCTAAGTGGTATTATCGCGGTTCTCTCTGGCTATAAACGTTATCAGGGCAACATTTAAAAAGTCTACGGTAAAATATCTTGAATAAAGAACTAGCTTCGAAGTATGAAAATTGTATTAGAAGGGTGTCGATCAATAAACGGGTACCTTTTAATTTGGGGCTATTTTTAGTGGCAGAAAGTGTAGGGGTGTAGTGTAGACAGTTAAATTGTTACCAAACGATGCATGCGATTTCTTTCTTCTTTCTTTCCTCTATATAGGAAAGGTACGCTAGTGCAGACTATCTTAAATAGTCTTCTGCCCGTGGCTTCACCCACGTTAAAAGTTAATTTTAAAGCAAAAAATATTATATATATTTATTATCCTAATCCAGATTATTGTCCATCTCAGCCATTTACAATGAGACAGACAGTCATTCACAACATTCGCATTTAAATTGTTAGTGAAGTACGGATCCATGAGAGCAGCTACACCTTTGACGTAGTAAATCAACTTGAGTTCAAATTAAATTACCCATTATGGCTAGAGATTTCCTTATAAATAAGAATAATGCTGCTGGAAAATGTTACATATCAAAAACTTTATTTTATAACATGTTGCCTACTCTCCAAACCTTGCCTGTATTTCTCTATCTTTATCAAAATCTATTTTTATTTTAACATCACGTTAAAAGGTCTGAAAAGGTCAAACGTTTTCGCTGTTTTATTTTTAGGAAACCTATTAGTGTTTATTTAGTCACAAAGAAAGAGGACACGTCGTTTCCTTTTCTCTGTTTTAGCATACTAGACATTAGTGAGTCAGTGTGACTAGTTCGTCTTCAAATAAATTGCAATTAATTGCGCGAGGAAAATGGCGTCACATCTCCACGGCACATAAAGATAGAAATTAGTAATAAACTTGTTAGTTCCTTAATAAATATTCGTTGTATGAATACATTCACTGGCCTACCTATTTAGCAATCTGACTCATTGAAAATTTAATACAAGCTTATAACGCAGATAAAAAAGGATCTTGACAGATAGGCTCGTCGCGACGAAGCTCCAAAGTCGTGAGCACCGACGACAAGTTGCTAGCCTGTCGGTTTTCTACCGGTTGCATTTTGGGGAATGTGCGACGGAATTGCATAATTTAATTCCGCCAAGCCCGTTCCATTATCGGACCACAAGACGAACGGCGATGCACTACCGGTATATGGTGGACATCCCACCCACACGCACAAAACGTTTTGGGAACACATTCATAGTGCGTACAGCTAAGGAGTGGAATTCCCAGCCGAAGTCTGTGTTTCCTGATAGCTACAACCTGGGAGTCTTTAAGTGAAGAGTGAATAGGTTACTTCTAGGCAAGCGTGCTCCATCTTCGACCACATCATCGCTTACCATCAGGTGAGATAGTGGTCAAACGCGTGCCTATCATTAGTAAAAAAAGAAAGATAAACAGAGTGATGGACGGACGCTGAAGTGATCCCATAAGGTGAGAACGCAGTGTTCATTGAAAAATGCGCTTACACCACTGTGAAAAAAAGTGAATAAATTCATATAATTTCTTCGTTTATTTTGAAACAACAAACTTTGTACTGCTTTGCAGGGGAAATAATGAAGCCCTTACGAACGCGGACCTAAATAATTCAAATACTTCTACAAACGGTGCCGTAGTGTTCTTCATGCATGCGAAATATTTTCCGGAATTTTCAAGTCCACCTCTCAGAGTTGAGAACAACGAAATATTTGTATACACACTTGTAGACATAGAAATATTTGTGTACACACTTGTAAGAAGACATAGTCGGAATACTTTGGCTGGCTTTATGGTGAACATGATAAGTAACCGCTGCTCTTATGTCACTGTTGGCGGCTTCTCTTTGGTTTGAGCGTGGCTAGTGTCTCCTGTTCTATAACATTTGTGGGTTCCGAGTGGTTGTTTATTTATTTATTAAGTAAGGCACACCAACGACATATTTACAATTAAGGATAACAATAACAGGCAATCACAAATCTTAAATTCTGTGTAAATACATCACTTATAGGTTCAGCATTCTCAGTTGTAGCAAGGTTGGAAATAGTTGGTATATATTTTGTGGGATTTTAGGTTTTATGTGGCTAGCTTTTAGACACAACTTCTCAAAAATGTAGTATTTGATGCAGTTTGATTTGGTTGGTTTGACTTTGGAGTTTACCTCTTGTAATAATTGATCATGGTACTTTGCCCTGTAGTGGGATAATATACGCTATTTCGATTAAAATTATTAATTGTTTTTATAATGTAATTATTTTTAAATCTATTATGAGCAAAGAACCTAAGATATGTCTCAAAGATTAACTAACGAAACAGTACAGTAGGTAACATATAACATTCAATGGAAGATAAATTTGATGAGTAGGAAAATGGATAGGTAAGATTAAATGGGGTCACGAAGTGAAAAAAAACTCGTAAACGAAGGGTTCCGTACCATAAACCTTAATTTTTAGGGTTCCGAACAAAAAACGTAACCCTTATAGGATCACTCGGGTGTCTGTCTGTCTGTTCGTCTGTCACAGCCAGTTTTCTCCGGATCCACTGGATCGTTGAAATTTGGTACACATATGGAATTCTGTGGCTCAAACACGGACGCTTTACGTTAATCTTTAAATTTTTAGTCGCTTTTGGGGGTCGAACTAGTAAATTTAAAAAAAAGCTTTTTAAGCAATATTGTGTGACATATCAAATGAACACGGGTTACTGTTAGGGTTTTATATAATAAATAATAATAATTAACTTTTTTTTTAATTTTAAAACAATTGGTTTTGAAGTTATTCAAGAAATTATACGAAAAATGACCATTCCCCCCTTATCTCCGAAACAACTGAGCTTAAAATTTTGAAAAAAAAAAAATGTAGATAATAGATCTTTACCAAAAGATTACAGGAAAATCTATAGGAAGTCTACAGTGTTAAAATAACATGTTAAAAAAAATAAATACGTTCGGAACCCTTTGCACGCGAGTCCGACTCGCTCTTGACCGGTTTTTTATTATTTGTTGTTATAGCGGCAATAGAAATACACTATCTATGAAAATTTCAACTGTCTATCTATTATAGTTCTTGAGATATAGCTCGCTGGCAGACAGACGGACGGACGGATGGACGGACGGACAGCGGCGGCTTAGTAATAAGGTTCCGTTGGTTACCCTTTAGATACGGAACCCTAAAAATAGTGTCTTAGGAATCACAACCGCAGATTCCCTGACCAACAAAAAATTCCTATTATTGAAAACACAAAGAATTTAAAATACAAGAAGAGGCCAGCAACAAACGGTACGATTAATGAGTCGCAAATGCATGCTATGCACGTGACTCGCATGCATAGGTCCATATATTTGCATGCCTTTAGCCGCTTCCCGCCGCTCCTGCACTATATTCCCAAGGGAACCAAAGCTTGTACCCTGCATGCACTCGTTATATTAGGTCGCTAGTTTGAGACTTGGTTACATTGATTTAGAACTCCCATGGGTTAGCTGTTATAGCGTCATTGGATAGAGGATGTGGAGCTGGGGGAAATCGGGCGAATCAAGATGTTTGAAACGTAGTTTAGTGATTGCAATATGCTGGCAATGTTATAACGCTAGGTGGTTTGCGATCCAAAGGGGTCTCAGAGTAAAGCCCAATGGGACTACATCACCATCATATCAGCCGAAAGACGTCCACTGCTGGATGTAGGCTTCCCGCAAATGTGTGGGTTTGCCATAATCGCCACGCTTGGCAGGCGGGTTGGCGATCGCAGTGTATGGATGGTGTCAATTTTTTACAGAGAACGCTGCTGCCCATTCTCTGACGAGTCCCTTAGTCGCCTCTTACGAAACTCACGGGAAGTGATGGGATGGTATTATTCTTTTACGGCACCATACGGCACCGGCCGACACCATACGGCGGAATGGGACTACAAACAATAAAAAATACGTTGCAATGGAATTAATAGACAGGTGCTTGACTACCAAGATTCTCAACTATTGTATAAGCTCATACAGACGAACGCGATGCCAAAAAAATACGTCATTTTTGCAATTTTAATCCGCCAACACTTTTTAGGGTTCCGTACCCAAAGGGTAACCAACAGAACCCTACTGCTCTAACCCAAAAGCCTCTGCTGTCCGTTCGTCCGTCCATCCACCTGTCAGTCAGCGGGCTGTATCTCAAGAACCGTAATAGGTAGACAGTTGTGTTCACAGATTTTGAATTTCTATAGCCGCTATAGAATTCATAATCTGTAAAAAACATATCGTCCTTCGTGAGCGAGTCCGACTCGCACTTGGTCAGTTGTACTTTTATTAACTTAACTAGCTTCTGCCAGCGGATTCGCCCGCGTGGTCCCTAGAGAACATACTCCCGGAATAAAAAGTATAGCCTATGTCCTTTCTCAGGCTCTAGACTATATCTGTACCAAATTTTATTTAAATCGGTTCAGTAGCTTTGGCGTGAAAGCGCGATAGACAGACAGATAGAGTAACTTTCGCATTTATATTATTAGTAAGGATGACTGTCAAACATCTACAATAAGCCGAGGTCAACAACTTAACGTGTACATAATTTTGGGGTATGTGGAACGATTTATATGAAATTGCTTTGTTGTAATTTCGTATTCTTATAATAAGCTTGTGCTTAAATAGTTACAGCCGCACGGGGTGGCACAGTAGATGGGTGGCCAACTTAATAGGAAATGCTGGCGGAGAGACTTTGTATGTAAAAAATCATAATTCGAGGTTTGGCTCTCGACTGTTTTTCCTCTAATATTGAACCGATTTCAGAGATATTTCACTAACTGAACTTTCCTTTTTTGATTAATAGTTACCTAATTTGTACACTAAGGTTCTGTTTACAGCGATTTATCATACAATGTTGAGCATTTTGTGAGGATTCTAGTGCTTATACGGTTAATAAATCATCAAAAAAGAAAACATGGGGACACAGTAAATATCCTTCTTATTCAGTTTGTGAAATATCTCTTAAATCGGTTCAATATTGGATGAGAAAGCAGTCGAAAGCCAAACCTCGAATTATGACTTTTTTCATACCGAAACTCCTCCGTGCCTCGGAAATAATCCATTAGTCCCGGCTGTCATTTGTAGACATTTGACAGTCGTTACGGGTAGTCGCAAGCCAAAAAATCACACCAGTCTTGCCAAGGAGTACCGTGTTACCCAGTTAATGGTATGTGGAGGTATGGTAGGCAGCCGCTCCACGTAAAATACTGGTATTCAGCGGATTCAGTTTGACTGGAAGCCCACTATAGCCCAATATAGTTGTGAAAAGGCTAGGTAGATGATGATGTCGCGATTAGATTTATTTATTAATATAAATCTGCTGTACTCAGGGATTACTTATTTTAAATCCTAGTTTAAATGTGGCGGTAATAAAAGGAGCTTCTATTCCTGAAACTGAAAATTTCAAGTCAAGGTCAAACGTAAGGAGCTTATTCAGTCATATCGTGTTCAGTAAATGCTTGCTTCCATT
The DNA here is from genome assembly GCA_947578705.1 of Lacanobia wlatinum. NCBI lineage: Eukaryota > Metazoa > Arthropoda > Insecta > Lepidoptera > Noctuidae > Lacanobia > Lacanobia wlatinum. The sequence continues at coordinate 18,267,557 of OX388039.1, forward strand.
TTCTCGTCTGCTGAAAACTAAAGTAAGCTTCCAATACACTTTTTCACTTAATTTCCTGAACAACTCCAAGGAAATGTTGAGAGCGTTGAAAATACTTTATACTATATACTTTCGATTTCTATTAGAGATAGGATTACTTCATGAAATAACGTAAGTATTTTCTACTAGCACTTCGTCCGCGCTGCAATTTTCTCAAGGATCCCAAATTTTTTTCTAGACAAATTATATACTAAGCCTTCCTCGAGAATCACTCTATCCATTGGTGAAAACAGAATATAAATCGGTGCAGTAGTTAGAATAGAATAGAATACTCTTTATTATGTACACCATATAAGTTACAGAAAAGATCGATGAGAAACATTACATAGGGTGACACAATGGGCGGCCTTATCGCTAAAAGCGATCTTTTCAAGACAACCTTTGGATGGATTCTAAAGAGAAAAAGGAGATACAGTACTGTACGTAGTCTTAGGTGTACTATTTATACAAACATCAATACATACTAAATAGATAGTAATAGATAGTAGATAGTAGTAGTTTTTACGTTTATTGCGAACAAACAGACAGATAGACGCGGCGGAAGACTTTGTTTTATAATACTTAGTGATTTCAGTTTGATACAGACACTACCGGGGCTAGACTGTGTAGCAAAAGGAAAAATCGTGAAGAAAAACATGTCTGAAATCTTTAAAGGAAATAAGCGACCGTGAAGAATTAGTTTTGTTCCTTCTCTGTATCATAAGTCTGAAGAAGAAGTGTTCTGATGTGTTATTATTAAGTCATCATCAGCGTCTGTGTTCCCTTGTACGTATAACCCGTCTACTTTCAAAGCCAGAGTGAACAGGTATCTTCTGGGTATGCTCGCTCCATTATAGACCTCATCCAACGCTTTCCATCAGGCGTGCTTAAAGTCAAGAGCAAGTCCATTCCTCAATAAAAAAGAACATAATCTCATGAGGATTATAATGACTTAATCATTACTCAATTTATTTGGGTGCTGCGCAACATATTTTTTTTACTTCTTCCAAATATTTTTTCAGCTGGTTTTTGTAGCTGAATATCAGACGTCCTGAGTGAATGGTCGATCCGAGTAGTCGTTGACGGGTGCTCCTTTGACCTCATGGCTATTGACGCCGGTATTCCTCAGGTGTCTGTTCTCTCTGCAACTCTTTTCCTGCTGCACATCAATGACCTACTTCAGCTTGGTCTTGTTGGGTACGCAGATGACAGTACGGTTTCAGAGAGATACTTGTCCAGCGCAACTACCAGTGGGGATGAAGTTCGTTCATTGAGAGAGGTCATGGTACACCGGACAAATTTGACCTTAAGCCTTGTCTCCCAGTGGGGTGATGTCAATGTGGTCACTTTTAACGCCACCAAAACACAGGCGTGTCTTTTTACCGCAAAAAGGAGTCGTTTTGACCAAACTCCTACTTTTCGGGGTGCATCTGTTCCTGTGACTGATCGGCTCGAGCTTCTAGGCATGGAGTTGACATCCAGTCTCAACTTCGGCGCCACCATCGAGTACAAAGCCCAAACCGCAGCCAAAAAGCTGGGCATCCTTAATAGGGTGAAGTGATACTTCAGGCCTGGACAGCTTTTTACCCTATATAAAGCGCAAATCCGATCCTGCATGGAGTATTGTAGCCACCTTTGGGATGGCTCAGCTAAGTATGAGCTTGCCGCGCTTGACTCGGTGGAACGCAGAGCTAAGAGGCTCATCGGTGACGTAAAACTGGTGGATGCCAAGCTGCATAGCTTGGCTCATCGCCGTAAGGTTGCCTGCTTGTCGGTCTTCTACAGATTGTACTTCGGTGAGTGTGCCCAAGAACTCCACGACCTCATTCCACCGGCCCCCTTCATCCATCGGACATCCAGACGCACTGCATCTTACCATCCCTACCTTGTTGCTATTCCACCAATTCGCACTTAGCGTTTCCAAACGTCTTTTATAATGCGCACAGCAAAGGAGTGGAACTCTCTGCCTGCGTCTGTGTTTCCAAACGCTTACAACCCTAATCTCTTCAAAGTTAGAGTGAAATGGTTCCTTCTGGGTAAGCTCGCTCTATCGTAGACTTTGTCTGGGTCATCTCTGACCTAGACTAGAGTCAAGAGCAAACCCATCACAAAAAAAAAACAAATGTTGACCCATTACTTTTCAAGATCGAAACCATTATTTTTTAGTCGAAGTAGATTTAAGTGTGATTGTACATTGGTCGGTGTCTCATCTAGGTACATATACCGGTCTTTTAAAGCCAATATGGTGAAATTCTGTTTAGTTTATCCCATCCTACGGCTTTCAACTAATTCCGATATTATCTGAATCGAAGCTGGTATCGATTGGTATAATTACAACAACGACATTGGCACCGAGCCTAAACACTTTTTTTTTTAAGGATGGGAAATTATCAAATGACTCCTCCCGCTCTGGGTGAAGCAGAAGGGATATCACTCTTACTGACTAAAACCCATCCGTGTTCCTCCTAGTGCCCTTTGCGTTCCAGGGCCACGGTGACTCTTTTGAACAAAGTCCGCAGCCCCAGCAGGCACTGGCCCTAGCGGGCCTCGCCTTTAATGCTGACATCTCTTTGAGGCGCGCGTGGAACACAGCGCGCCGTCGACCCGGGCCTGGTTCTGATCAGACGGTGAACCACCCAACGCTCGCCGTCCGCAGGCCCGCGCCTACAGTGGCCGAGAATCGCCCTGCGACTATAAAGTGGAAACGGTTTTCTACTAACTAGCAGCTCTCTGTATCTAATTAACAGAAACTACTAAACAAATAAAAACGTCAACAAAACACGGGGCCATCTTAAGGCTGCGTTTCTACCAGAGATGAGCGAGGATGCGTAGCGAGGGATGTGTTTGTTAAAAACCAGCCAAGTGCGAGTCAGACTCGCACACGAAGTGTTCCGTACCATAAACCTTAATTTGCGTACCCAAAGGGTATTTGTGGCAATAGAAATACACAATCTGTGAAAAATTCACCTGTCTACCTATTACGGTTCTTTATATACGGCCTGCTGATAGACAGACGGACGGACGGACGGACAGCGGAGGCTTAGTTATAGAGTTCTGTTGGTTACCCTTTTGGTATGGAACACTAAAAACGAATAGAATCGCTTCATTTTTTTTTACTATTGATTGGCACGCGTTTGACCACTATCGATAAGCGATGATGTGGTCGAAGATGGAGCATGCTTGCCTAGAAGTAACCTATTCACTCTTGACTTAAAGACTCCCAGGTTGTAGCTATCAGGAAACACAGACTCCAGCAGGGAATTCCACTCCTTAGCTGTACGCACTATGAATATGTTCCCAAAACGTTTTGTGCGTGTTATTTACCTAGTAACGCTCAGCGCCAGTAATTCTATTCTATTCGTTCTCAACAAACTCAAATTATCGCTATCCATCCTCGCTCATCTCTGGTGAAAAACCAGCCTAAAGGCGGACTCACACGAGGAGTCCCTTAACAGCCGTATAGCGTACGCTAAAACATAAAATTAAATACTCTACAGTATTCCGCGAAACTGGGCACTTTTCATACGGATTGTTTGCAGCGTTGAGACAATTAACGCCCCTCGGTTTTCTCCGCTTTGTACAGTAAATGGTGTAGTTAAAACGATTGCGGTTCTCAGAATAGGGATGAGCATTTCAAACGACGCAATATAGGTTTATCATCTCCGTGTAATTGTGGAGCGTGTCTCTGTTTTGTACGTCTGTGGAGGTACGGTTTGGAGTGAGTAATGTTAATAATTTAGTGTGTGTGTTTCACAGAATTTGGTGATAGTTTCTGTTGGAGGCTGAACTGATTTCGAGAGAAATGTTTTGTATATCACTACAAAGTGTTTTAGTAGGTATTAATTCTTAATAAGACCTGCGTATCTTACTACTGCAGGGTTTTACTATGAGATGAGTATTTTAAACGAAATAATTTAAGCTTAAGTCGATATTATTTCTTGATAAGTTCGGCCTAGGGCTAGTATTATATTAATAAGATGAGAATTTAAAAATTAACAGTTTGACATTATCGTATTGTATATATTGAATCGAATATTTACACGTGGGTATCTCTAGATATGGATTTAGAATTAAATAGGTTGGAAATATAGCAAAAATGAAAATTTATTCAAGTCTAAGTAAATATTATTATTTGTTGATAATTTCGGTCTGTGTTTCCAGAATAGAATGAGTATTTAAAACTAAACTATTTTAGTCTTTCGTATTTATTCATTACGATCGAATCTATTCTTCACGTGGATATATATCACGAAGTATGGATTTAGAATTAAATAGGTAGCTATACTGAGCATTTCAATAGCTTCATAGAAATTGTATAGTAGTTAGTCTAGACTGTTATATATATTTAACTATCTACAGATATAACAATGATGAAAATAGCTTTATAATAACTGATTAACGAAACAGATTTCTTCATCTTCGTTTAACTCATTTAAATGTATGTACCTGCTTTTTAAGCACACTTCAATGATAAATGATAGATATTTTTTGTCATTTTTTTTTTCAAATGGGATACAAGTAAACATGGCCTCGTATAGGTACATATAATAATTTTTGCATTGATAAGTGCAAAGTTAAAATTAGAAAAGAGCTGGACTTTTCTTTCGAGACCTGCTACCATACGATGTGTGAGCATAGTGGTGGATATTTGATCTACCTCTGAACTACAGGAAAGCCGAATTAACTAATTCACCTTTGCACTAGTTACATCTCACAGGGAATTATTGGATAGTGGGTATTAATATCCTCATACTTATATTGTTACTAGCTGACTCGGCAAGCGTTGTTTTGCCAAATAAATAAAAAAGAAATAGCCAACGACCTATTCTCAGACCTATACACAAAAATATTTCATAAAATCGGTCAAGCCGTTTCGGAGAAGTTTGATAACAAACACTGTGACACGAGATTTTTATATATTAGAAGATTATGACGCTGAAGAGTTTGTTTCATTGAACGCGGTAATCTTAGGGTCTACTGGTTCGAATTGAAAAAAATATTGAAGTGTTGATTAGTCCATTTATCGAGAAAGGCTATAGGCTATATAACATCACGCTAAGACCAGTAAGAGCGGAACATTAAAGAAAAATGTGACGCAGATGAAGTTGCGCGGGTAGCTAGTTACTAATATCACAGTTTTATACACAAGACGCTTAAATTCATTCGAAATCACCTGAAGAATGTTAAGACATCGTCAAATCCATAAATGTCGTAATCAAAGTAAGAATTATGCCCAATATAAGTTTAAGTCAGCTTTATCTTAAGTTTTGATTCAGTAACGACATTTACAATCCTAATGAATAATGAACGATCTAATAAAGTTGTTAATTCGTGTTACGAGATATTTACTGTAGGCACGTTATCGCCTTTTATGATTTATAGACGAATTAGGCGTTTGAACTAAATGGCTGTTATGTATTTATGAGTTTAAGCGATGAAAGTTATTGGCCGATTTTTTTCCTTTTTAAATATTAATGGCAGTAATAATGAAGTTGAGGTTACGTTGTGCCGTATGGTGTCGGCCGGTGCCGTATGGTGCCGTAAAACAATAATGCCATCCCATCACTTCTCGTGGGTGTCGTCAGAGGCGACTAAGGGATTCACCAGAGAATGGGCAGCAGCGTTCTCTGTAAAACGCAACACCATACACTGCGATCGCCAACCCGCCTGCCAAGCGTGGCGATTATGGCAAACCACCCTCCTTTGGGGGAGGCCTATGTCCAGCAGTGGACGTCTTTCGGCTGTTATGATGATGATGATGATGAGGTTAAGAGCGAAATCATAAAGCTACTTTTAAATATAGTTAAATGGCTTGGTTTCATTAATATAGAACCAGCAAACAGGCGCAAAGTTATAAAATGACAGCGATCGTACTACAGCGCACTTTATAGAAATTGTGTGCAGGAGTTTTTACTAGAGGCTGCACAATAACATTAAAATAGATATATAATAATGGATATATAATAACCTCGAGCTAAACTAAAAATAGTGATTATAAAATGTTAAAATTATAATAAATGAGAATAAGTATACAAAAGTTATCAAGAAATCAGAAAGAAAGTAGAAAACTAAGAATATAACAACATAAAAAGAGAAATAATTACCAAAAAGAAATGGTTTACCAGTCTGAAATTTGGAGCCAAATAGTCCATCGTTAGCGGAGCACAGTGATGACAGGAGAAGTATCAAGAACCACTGAAATCTGAAAAAAAAAGAAAACACTATGTTAACAACCATTCATTAGGTAGCAAGATTCTTTTTTCAAAATTGCACAATATTAAAACTTTTTTCAAATTTTTTAAATATGGATCACTTATGGTGTTTCTGAGTTAAGTATGAGTTGTCAAGAGCTATTGGTTACTTATTGGCTAATAGAAAGATAAATGACCGATTCCAACCAAGCATAAGGGTGCCTGTCCATTACGGAAACGGAGAAATTTAAATCAATGGAATTGCATAAAATCCCCGCACCACGTGATTCACTGACATATTGACTGACATGATTGGTTAATATTTCTCCGTTTCTCAGCTCCACTGCCTCAATCCACGCAAATTGACAGGCACCCTTAAATTTCTGTTATTAAGAATAACGAATTTGATTTTCCCATTTCCACAAAATGTCAATGTCAAAAACTAACATTTGGACACATAAAAAAAAACAAAAGTTACGTCTATATTTTAATCGTGTGTTACAAAAAAGTTCACAATTTCCACAATGCAATCGTATTTTGCTTTTCAACGAAGCTAGTTATTTTAAATGGCCACTATTCATTTCAATACGTGTCGAATTTTCTATTCAGCCAGCATTCGGCTTACTAAATAAAACTGTCAATATTTATCATTTGTTTTTGCGATCGTTTTCAACACAAACCGTTCATTAGCTCACATGAATGGCTGAATGCCGAATTTAGAGAATCTGTGCGATACAGTTTGATTTATCTAAAGCGTTCGTTCAATACACAATCTGTTCAAAGGACCAATTGGTCCTCAGAAGCGAATAGGTAGGTACGTTTCTGGAAACAAACTTGGACGATTTAAGAGGCGCTGAATTTCCAATTAGATCCATTTAGACGTACATTGGGAATGGGAAGAAAAAGTGTGTATTTGCAATTCAGATCGTGTTTGAAACCGTTCGGCTGAAGAGAGCTTAATTGATACGAATATTGGCGTCGCTGTCGAACGTAGCTTACGTTTTTGAAATTTATTACTGTCGTTATTTTGGGCTAAATAAATTGACGACATTTACAGCAAAACTAATGAAAGCTGAATACGAGTTTGATAAAAAGAAAAAGAAATTACAAAGTAAAAGCTGATATATAAACGTCCTTTGCTTTACAGCTTTGCATTTACATGCATAGCGGTGGTTGATCAATATACATACTTGCGCTGGATTTTTCTGATGCTTACTTGGACTTAAAAAAAATATTGGTTGTGTGAAAAGTCGGTTTACGGACGATAATTTTACGTGATAAAGTCATAAGAAAACAATTGAATTCTTTACAAACAAGCCGAACGCTTAGGCCGATCGTGCCTCTTTATCGCTTTTATCGCGCTCTCGCTTGCGGAACGTGACACTTTTTCGTGCATGCAAGCGGCGTTTATCGATTTATAAGACGTTATCACGTCAAAAATACAAATGGCCGGTATAAATAAGTATGATTTTTTGTAATAGAGAAATGGTCGAATCTAGGTACCAACTCCCAATGAGAATCAATGCATAGTTGAGTCTCAATGCAGACGCATTGAGATCAATTACATGCATAGCGGGGTTGATCAATATACATACTTCCGCTGGTAGCTTGTTTTAAATTTTTCTGATACTTACTTGGACTTAAAAAAAAATTTGGTTGTGTGTAAAGTCGGTTTACGGACGATAATTTTACGTGATAACGTCATAAGAAAACAATTGAATTCTTTACAAACAAGCCGAACGCTTAGGCCGATCGTATCGCTTCTATCGCGCTCTCGCTTGCGGAGCGTGACACTTTTCCGTGCATGCAGCCGGCGTTTATCGATTCATAAGACGTCATCACGTCAAAAATACAAATGGCCGGTATAATTTATTAAGTATGATGTTTTGTAATAGAGAAATGGCCGAATCTAGGGACCAACTCCCGATGAGAATCGATGCATAGTTGAGTCTCAAAGACGCATTGAGATCAATTAATTACATACATAGCGGGGTTGATCAATATACATACTTGCGCTGGCAGCTTGATTTAAATATATCCGAGGCTTATTTGGACTTAAAAAAAATTGGTTGTGTGTAAAGTCGGTTTACAGACGAAAATTTTACGTGATAACGTCATAAGAAAACAATTGAATTCTTTACAAACAAGCCGAACGCTTAGGCCAATAGTGCCTTTGTATCGCTTGTATCGCGCTCTCGCTTGCGCACCGTGACACTTTTTCGTGCATGCAGCCGGCGTTTATCGATTTGTAAGACGTTATCACGTCAAAATTACAAATGGCCGGTATAATTAAGTATGATTTTTTGTAATAGAGAAATGGTCGAATCTAGGTACCAACTCCCAATGAGAATCAATGCATAGTTGAGTCTCAATGCAGACGCATTGAGATCAATTACATGCATAGCTGGGTTGATCAATATACATAGTTCCGCTGGCAGCTTGTTTTAAATTTTTCTGAAGTTTATTTGGACTTAAAAAAAATTGGTTGTCTGTAAAGTCGGTTTAGGGACGATAATTTTACGTGATAACGTCATAAGAAAACAATTGAATTCTTTACAAACAAGCCGAACGCTTAGGCCGATCGTGCCTCTTTATCGCTTTTATCGCGCTCTCGCTTGCGGAACGTGACACTTTTTCGTGCATGCAACCGGCGTTCATCGATTTATAAGACGTTATCACGTCAAAAATACAAATGGCCGGTATAAATAAGTATGATTTTTTGTAATAGAGAAATGGTCGAATCGAGGGACCAACTCCCGATGAGAATTGATGCATAGTTGAGTCTCAATGCAGACAGTTCATTTGAACTTGTAACGGCCACCACCTACAAGTACCTACGACCTAATTTTTTTCAATCACAGAAGACCAATCTTCCAGCAATTCAAACATTGCAGGCTAGTATTTATTTTTATTTTATTTTATTAGGATCTCCAACAAAAATACACCTTACATGCTATATTATAAAGGACAAGAACAAAGGTCTATGTGCTTCCTTAATTATAGGAGACCACTTCATGCAATGGAAAAAATCAGCATGTAACACCTAACATAGACAATTAACTATATAATATCGTTAAAGGATATGAATATGCTCAGGTATGCTGTTCTGTAATAAACCTTACCAATACCTCCTACGCATTTGTGCACCAAATAATTGAACTAAGCATTTCAACACGGAATCAATAAAATATGCATCTTCTACCTGTAATATAATTTCTATGGCAGCCGTTTACCAAAGAGGATTTAATGATCACTAATATAATAAACAGTGATTTACTGAACAACTTATTGCCTAAGAATCCTAACCTATTTTCTGAGCCCGTCTTTAATTTGCGTAGGAAGTCTTTTGATCCGTGCCACGATCATACTAACTCAATACTTCAATACATGTCTCAAGTAATAATTATTGTATACTCTCGCAAAATTTTGCAACAAACAATAATTTTGAAGATGTTGATTTGCAATTCAATTACACGATTGTAAACTTTAACCTATCATTTAATTTTATAATCATTGCTTATCAAGTCGTGAATGTACGACATTTAGAATAGGCGCTCAATTACTTGAAATACGTGTCCTAGAGAATAATTAGGTAAGTTCGAATAATAAGCCAGAAGTCCTTGGTATAATTCCCACAATCAAATAAAGTAGTTTTGTGATAGTAATTGATTGGAAATCGACTAAATTCATCGTAGTAATTGAACTTGTACTTTTGTAGCCCCTCGTTTATGCGATTTCAGCATTCCCAGCAGATTTGCATCATGCATTGAAGAGTTCCGTTGCTTACTTTCGAAGTTCTTCATCAGGTCTACACTGATTTGAAATGGGGCCAGTCCGAGAAAACTCTCTTCCAAACAAAAAAAGAATCATCCAACAATTGGGGAAAATATCGCTCAAAAAACATACAAAAAAAGCAGTCCAATTGAGAACCTCCTCTTTTTTTGACGCCATAACTGTCCTTTTAAGTCTTTTGACACTCCCAAATTATTTCAGTGTATTTTCCTAAAAGTAATAACGCACTTCTCCTTTGCGCCTTTCACATGCACTGGGGATTATCTCCTACAGATACGAGTATGTATGGTAGATATTTCAACATCGCTGTCCATTCTATTCTGGAGCTAAACGAGCTTAATATATTATATTACTTTCTGTATTTTATTATTATTATGTAACTTCCAGACCTTATAATATTAGAACTTATAAGTTCTGCAACATATTTTGTGTGTCTTATAAGTTCTGCAACATAACATATGTTTAGAATACCCCATTACTGTTATGTGTATGCCGAGCAACGGTTACCGTGACGGGTCTTATGCCAATTACCAATGGTAACTTTTATTACGACCTATCTACCTTCAATTCAACGGTCAGTTAGTCGGGTTTACGAGTCGTTCTCATTTATGTTCAGGCTTTATAAGGTTAACGGAATTCCGCAATTGATCGGAGCTAGACGAGTTAGTATGGGACTGAGATTATAGAAATTTCGACTATCGGGGATATTGATAGCGTCTAGTTAGTTTGAAGATGCCAATAAATATAATGTTTCTTTTTGTTTTACAAAATTTGTAGTAAACCAAAATATTAACACTGACTTTTGATTCATTGAAAATCTTTCAGATGGCAAAAGGACGCAGTAAAATCAGCTGTACAATTGATTTATGTTCGCATAACTTGTCGGAAGTATTCCAGAGTTGACTCCATTATAAATGATTTATATTCATGGGCATCATCAGACAACTTAAAGTCACCCAAAAGGCAATGAGGATTCCTTGCAGGATCGAATAAGAAGTAAGGATATCCTCAGAGAAACCAAGGTAATCGATATAGCATTGCTCGCAGAATAGATGGCCGATGTGATTAGAAGTGGCGATCGCGTGACGGAAGACGCAGCGTTGGTGGACTGTTGTTGATGTGGTGAAAGCCGCGGGAATGGACAACCCAGCTGTGGACCTCTTCGCTCTGAAATTATGACGATGAAGATGATGATATTCATGAGTCACCCTGTGTATTAGGTAAGGTTAATATGGTCCCACCATCACCTGCTTCGAATTTTCCTAACTATGCGGGAGTCGGGTTGACAACCGATTCAACTGAATTTCAATTTATAATTATGAATATATTTTACCAATGTTGACAATGATAAAATACCCTTAGATCGCTTCAAAGCGATTAAAAGTGATTGTGACATTAATATTGTTGGAAATCCTAATAATAACGAATCCTGTTTTAATCTAAGCGTAAACATAAATGATAGCTTCATGGCAATGTAGCGAATGTATGTCAATTGCAGTCTATTGGCATAAATCATTTTAATTGTGTGTATTCGTTATAAAGAACACAAGACTTTATAGGAGTCAGAGGGTATCCTTACATCACATCTATCCTTTGCCTTTGTTTATATCATTCATCAACCTGTTTCGAAGACGGTTGAATATTTATTGTTTGTTAATAGAACATAACATGGCGTCTGTTAGTGTTCCCTGGATACTGCAGGATTTACTCACAGGAGCCAAGTTTTTTATGCCGGCTATCCGGCTTTAACTATTCTGACGGTGTCAGAAATGTAAAATTTTCAGTCGAAATGTTAGGGAGGTATTTCGGTAGATAGCACGTATCAACCTCATTATTTTGGACTTTTTGACATTCGTTATTGTTGATAGTCACTTTGTCTAAACCTAGTGCCTCAGACTGAGAATATCCATTTGGAAAAACATTTTGCCGTTGCAACAAACTAGAAACTAATTCGTAAGTTACATCGTCTCACATATTCCAAAACAAAACAGACAAATATTTTGCTCAACAATAAAAATTTCTTGTTCAAACTCCTCGTCTCTAAAATTTGTTCATAGTATCAAATGAAACTCAGTTTCAACTACTCAGCTCAACTTGTTTCATTTCCAACGGACAAAGCATTTTCAATTCTCATATTAGAAGCTCAAACAAAAGAAGGGGGACTAATTCTAAAGTTTCAAACGGACTGTTTGCATTGAGACTCAACTATGCGTTGATTCTCATAAACGGGAGCTGGTCCCATGATTCGCAGCTCACTACTACCTAATAAACTCGAAGTTTTATTCGTCGAGCAAGCTGCATCGCTCGGAATTTAATTCAAAAAGTTTTGTTGCTGAAATTAGACTTTAAAATTTGCGTATGCTATTTAATATTACTAGCTTTTGCCCGTGACTTCCTACGCGCATATCTAGTTTTTCAATCCTCCAAATCCTCTTTTAGTGCTCCATTACGGAGTGTAAGGAAGCTACATGCCATATTTCAGCTTTCTACGACCAATAGTTTCGGCTGTGCGTTGTCTGTCAGTCAGTCACTCAGTCGCTCAATTAGTAACGGAAGAATTTTATATGTATTGATGATGTTATGATATTTCGTCCTGCGTTTGAAATAGTCGAATAGCTTGACGAAGACGTCCAGCCGGTTTATTTTGGTAAAATCTCAACGTATAAACTTAAGTGGAGTGAACCCGAAGTGAACTGTCATTCCATCTTGTTTGTATCGATTGACAGCTTACTTCAGTTTCACTTTATCTACATTTTCACTGTGAGATGTTTATAGAATCGTACTGCTATGATACGCCACCGGCACATGGTGGACATCTTTACTTTTACACTAGCTGACCCGCGCAACTTCGTCTGCGTCACAATTTTCATTACGGCTCCGCTCTTATTGGTCTTAGCGTGATGATATATAGCCTATAGCCTTCCTCGATAAATGGACTATCTAACACTAAAAGTATTTTTCAAATCGGACCAATAGTTCCTGAGATTAGCGCGTTCAAGCAAACAAACAAACAAACAAGCTCATTAGCTTTATATATTAGTAAAGATTATGATATTTCGTCCTGCGTTTGAAAGAGTCGACATAGCTTGATGAAGACGTCCAGCCGGTCTATTTTGGTAACATCTCACCGTATAAACTTAACTGGAGTGAACCCGAAGTGAACTGTCATTCCATCTTGTTTGTATCGATTGACAGCTTACTTCAGGTTCACTTTACCGACATTTTCACTGTGAGATGTTTACAGAATCGTACTGCTATGATACGCCACCGGCACATGGTGGACATCTTTACTTTTACACTAGCTGACCCGCGCAACTTCGTCTGCGTCACAATTTTCATTACTGCTCCGCTCTTATTGGTTTTAGCGTGATGATATATAGCCTATAGCCATCCTCGATAAATGGGCTATGTAACACTGAAAGAATTTTTCAAATCGGACCAGTAGTTTCTGAGATTAGCGCGTTCAAGCAAAGAAACAAACACACAAACAAACTCTTCAGCTTTGTATATTAGTATATACAGTATAAATTAAAAATTAATAAAAAACCCCAACGCAAAAAAAAGAAAAACGAACATTTAAAAAGTCAAAAATAATAACTACCGCTGAGAACATACAAAAGCTAGTGCAGAAAAATATCCATAGGAACTGCCATTTGCTGTCCTAGAATTACAGAATACAATGATTGCTCACATAATCTGTAGAATTGCAATCATTTATTCCATTTCAGGTCAAGGAATGGCAGCCCTGACGGATTTTATTCTGCACTACTTTCTGTCTGTTCTCAGCGGTAGTTATTATTTTTGACTTTTTAAAAGTTCGCTTTTCTTCTTTTTTTTTGCGTTGGGTTTTTTTTAAATTTAATGTTTATTTCAATATTTTTAAACTTAGTTATAATCAGTATAGTTGCAGCACCAGACCAACCTGACGGTATTGCAAGATAACCCGCAAGAAATTTACTAATTAAAGCTAATAAATATTGAATCCAAACACGATATGTCTGCTGTAAGTTTTCCAGGAGTTGGGTTCCCTGGAGTCCATTCTGATTGCAGCAAACGATTATAACAGCAACGATTATACTGGCACGCGTGAAGCACTTAATCGAGTAATCACACGCTAAAATTTTGGAAAAGAGCTGATACTCTTACACTGCTGAACCGATATTAACCAAACATAGCTAAGAACCACCGCAAGGAAACTGGCTTTCAAATGAAAATGAAAAAAAAATCCGCATCAAAATCGGTCCATCCGTTTGAGAGCTACGATGCTACAGACAGACACACACACACACACAGACAGACAGACAGACATCGACGTAAAACTTATAACAGCCCTCTTTTTGCGTCGGGGGTTAAAAACATATACGCACAAAACGTTTTGGTAATACTTGCACTGCCGGAGTCTGCATTACTTGATAGCTACAACCTCCCTCAGGTTGTAGCTATCAGGTGTTTAAGTCATGAGTGAATAGATAAGTTCTAGGCATACGTGCTCCATAATCGACCTCATCATCGAATTACCACAGTTATGAGGTGAGATAGTGGACAAAAGCAAGCTTAACAATGACAAGAAAAGACATAGTTCAATAGCGAGTTTCTTAAAATAAATCCACCCTAATAAATTCTTCGTAACTAAAATCGTTTGACGACGTAAAACAATTGGTCTTTCTATCAAAGAATGTTTAATTACGCCTCTATCCTTAGAAGAAGGAAAACAAGAAAAAAACATCTGAAGTAGCTATTTTATAGCTACCTTTATGCCTGAACTTCAAAGAAAATATCTTTGATAGACAAACTATTGCTTTCTCTATCAAATAATAGGTGTTTATATTGAGTAGTTCTATTAATAAAGAGTGCGTGGGAAGCGTTGATTCATTACTAAAGTCTGTTATTACAGGGACGTGTGAATCTCACTCGAAGTAATTACTTACAAGTCATTTGTGATGTACGTAGGCAATCACAGCTGAAGTTCTTACACAAGCGTTAAGAGTGAGCGCATGTTTATCGAATTTTGCCCTCAGACAATTTTCGTCGTACACAATTAAGTCGAGGTAAATAGAGCAAGGAATATAATAACGATGTGCCGAATGTACGTGTTTTGGGTGTAAAAGCCCGGATTCCTAGGGTATGTTGGTTGGTAATTAAGACAAAATTAAGTACGTAAGTTGGACAATGTCCTGCAGATGTGAATAGAGGTGCACTTTATACGGCGCACGTACAATGCCAGTGAATATTTACCTACAACGTACGACGAGAGGTCCCCTCTGCATTCACTAATTGAATGAATGTGCATACTACTCGAATGAATAGCCCGCTCCTATTTATCATCTGTGGCGACAGATGAATCGCTTGCAATTTTCCTGCATTTCTATCATCTAATGTGCGCCCGCTCTAAGTAACCTTTAGCTGGACACTTTCGTAATGTAGGTAATAACTTATAATTATAACAGCCATCATAAACTTAAAGAAAAGCCAAGTGAAAGACTCGTAAATTACTGTAATTTAATTACAAAAACATTTAAGACGTCAATTTAAGAACCTCATGTATATTAATCATAATTCCCGTTGATTAAATTATTGATCTCTAAGTTATTAATAGGAATTGATAATTTGGTATCGACGGGATAATTATAAGACCAAGTTTATCATGTTAAATTATCATGTGGAATATGGAAATCAATTCAAGCATCTGGATTTTTTAAAGTTCCGTATTAATGGCTGCACTTAAGTGCATTTAACACAGAACTTAATTGACGTAGATTAAGTTTAATTTGTTAGAAGTATGCAACTGGTTTGTTTTAAATCATAGAACACATTAATTTGTTAAATTCTCACGTTTTGGTATGTATTTGTGAGACGATAAGTTGGATAGGCAGAGCTTTTTTAATTAATTTATTTATTAAAACTTTATGCACGAGTAAAAAACACTGTACAAAGGCGGATTTAATGCCTTAGGCATTTTCTACCAGTCGACCTTAAGTTTTGGAGGGACATAATTGTGTAGAATATTTATATTCGAACATATAGATCAACTTCGATCAGTCGTTTAGAGTAGTCAGAAGTCAGAAAATGAGACACCAGTCTTGCACAGGTTTATTGTTTTACACAGCTGAGTTGTGGAGTCACTCCATAGTTATATAATACGGGTATTCAGCTGGATCCAGTTCGACAGGAAGCCGATCCTAGCATGTTGTAAAAGGGCTAGGCAGGTAAAGAGATGCCTGCCTAGTTATAGATTGACAGAGATCAACCTAGGTATCATCATCATCATCATCATCATCTGCGTAGCTTTTTTCCAACCATATTGGAGTCGGCTTCCAGGTATGTCGTCCGTAAATAGGTCATTTATTTATTTATTTTTTACTATTGATAGGCATACGTTTGACCACTATCTCACCTGATTGTAAGCAATGATGCGGCCTAAGATGGAGCACGCTTGCCTAGGAGTAACCTATTCACTCTTGACTTAAAGACTCGCGGGTTGTAGCTAACAATCATAGATAGTAACAGGGGTAACCATAGGTTGTAACAGTCATAGAATTAGATGCTGAAAATAGTAAAACCAATTAATGTCATCTTACAAAAAGCGGATCTATTGTAACCTAGACAACACCCATACAACACAATAATAAATATCCTCTTCCAAGGGTTGTCATGGGATACCCAAAACAACCCTTTTAGGAAACAATGACGAGACGTTTATAATACAACACAATTCAGCATAATCTCGTTATCATAGCATTGTTCAACCCTAACATCTGAGATACGGGACTATTCTGTCATGAATGGACCTTGAATTACGGAAACGGTCGAAATTAATTATCACGAGGGGAACAAAAGTCTCGAGGACCAATCCATCAAGGCTTGAAGGAGGACGGACAACGGTCCAATTTGTGCACTATTCACAGTGATGGAATGGTGTGTGAGGAATTTTCTAGTTGATATCAGAATTGGACGGCTTATTTGTTAGGTTTGTGGTCTAATTGCGATGTTTTATTAATTGTTAGCGGTTGTTATATTATGGTTACTGGAGTTCTAGATAATTTGGCGATTATTAGAAAACGGATTGAAAAGCAAGGGTACGTAAAATGAACGTGGACAGTCAGAGAAATTGAGTGTTTAGTGTCTGAAGTTTGAATGTCAATTACATGTTATCAACGACAAGGTCTATTTGTCTCATTTCACCTTTGTGAAGTTTTATTTGGCTGGATATAGCTTTCAAAAGATTTCAATACTGGTAGTTATTCAATTTTCTGTAACTTCGGGTTACCTGGTCCTAAATTATTTTGAACATCCAATATTTTGCCAGAACTGGCCAGCTGTGGGTTACGTATGAAAATTAAGTGCTTATAGTTTAAGAGAACATTACACCATGCTGTTAAATGTATTACTAATTAAACTGAACATTTAAAGGTCGCTGACTTATTCTCACCCACTGAGTTGATGCGATTCTGATGATAATATAAATCGCTTACAAATTGGTCCCTTAGTTAACGTGGGAGTTTATTTACTTGAGTATTATTTCGACAATAATATGGAGATTCTTACGAATAAATACCTATACGACGATAAACTTTGCCCGTAGTTTTGTCTCACACAGGGATTCTAGTTGGAAAAAAAAAATCTTTTTGCGTCAACCTTTAAAATCCTTGTTCATATTAGCACCTATGCCAGATATTTCATCTTTCTGTTTCAATGCGTGATCGAATCAGGAACGAAGAGAACCAAGGTTACCGACATAGCCTGAAGTATCGCCAAACTGAAGTGGCAGGGCACATTGCTCGCAAAACAGATGGTCGATGAGGCTGAAAACTCGGGAGTGACAACCGCGTACCGGAAGACGCAGCTTTGGAAGGCCTACCACAAGGCACGCCGATGACCTGATGAGGGTCGCGGGTAGCCGATGGATGCGAGACGCCCAGGACTGGTTGTTGTGGCGACACTTGGGAGAGGCCTATGTCCAGCAGTGAACGTCTTTCGGCTGATATGATGATGAATTCCAGTCGTTTAGGCAATGCGTTGATATTTAAATTATGCTGCTCAAAATTTCGCGCTACCGAAAGAGACAAGAGAGTCTTCATAATTATTATTTTAGATGTCTATTCTTAGCGTTCAGTGATTAGAATTAATTAACTTATCACTTATGAGCCGCCTTGATGTAGGCCGCGCAATTCTTCAAGTGGTGGGCTTCATATGTGCCGACAAAGGAATTTATTGTGTTCTGTGTTCTTGTTTTAGCCTATACGTATATCGTGAAGTTGGAAGGAGAAGTGACTTTGTCAGACAACACCTGTTTGGTAGCATCGCTGAAACGATCTTTTTTGGCGCCACCGTGAGGCACACGTTGTTTTTTCTTTAATGATTGAGTCTTCTTTTTATCTTTATGTGTTTACTGTACCAGTAAATGTTTTTTTTTCTTTTGGTGTCTGTGGTAGCAGAAATTTCTGCAGAAATAAAAGTCTAACTCTTTTATTTCTTAATCAATTTGTGCTACTATATAAATCTTTACTAATTTTGATTTCATTGCCAGGTGATAATAGTTTTTTCACACCACCTGCACGAAAACGACTGATTATTATGTCATGCAAACTCAACCTAAAGTACTTACTTTAGATTGAGTATAAAGGTACTTACTTTTCTTACATTACGGCGGGTTATAATGAAGTTCAGTACAATATTATTGGCCGGAGGTCAATGATGTGATTTGAATTACGAAATCAACTTGGAAACCAACGGGAACCGGGTCCATCCACCTTTTTTCATGACTTGCGAACAATTTTCTCGCAGTAAGTGTAAAAAGTAGAGTGTGCTCCTCAGGGATAAAGGTGTTGCCTTGGGCTGGCTTGAATACCTCGCTGCATTCAGGATTCTTGTATTAACTCCCTCACTTCGCTCGTGAGTGAAACTCTAAGCTCCCTCGCTTCGCTCGTGAGTTAAACTCTAAGCTCCCTGGCTGCGCTCGAAGATTTACTTTCGAATCCTTCATTAGGTTCGGGATTCAATATGACGCCCGTGACATAAGAAATTGCTTTATCCTCTCGGTGCATAATTTACTATTATTGTTATTGTTGGTAGGCTTGCATTTGACCGCAATCTCACATGATGGAGTAGTGACAAGTATACACGAAATAAATGGCACTTTGACCTGTTTACGCAAGATTTTTTGCTGAGAAATTTCATCACAAATCTATGTTTAACCAGTAGTTATAAGATCGTTATGCTGTAGACTGGCAGTATGTCGGGATATCGACAGTAATTAATTTCAGGTCAACATTTCATTAACTCCCTTTGTCGCTACACTATAAATAGAGTATATTAATTAATTTATCGATACATTGACGTCGAGGGTCCGGAGGATACACAAATTAAACGAGCATATCACTCCATAGTAGGTTAATAGTTCCAAATTGTCGTCACTAGCGATGCTTGATAAAAATAATGTCTTTTGTTCTGCTCTATTTGTTTTTAGGGTTCCGAACAAAAAACGGAACCCTTATAGGATCACTCGGGTGTCTGTCTGTCCGTCTGTCACAGCTAGTTTTATCCGAATCTACTGGACCGATTCTGTTAAAATTTGGTACACATATGGACTTCTGTGACCCGAACACGGACGTGTTACGTATACGTATACGGGTCACTTTTGGGGGTCAAATTAGAAAATTAAAAAGAAAAGTTTTTTGAACAATATTACGTGACATATCAAATAAAAGGGCTTAATGTGAAGATTTTAATTATATTTTTTCCATAATTTTAAAATAATTGGTTTTGAAGTTGTTCAAAAATTAGACAAAAAATGACCAATATCCCCTTATCTCCAAAACTACTGAGCCTAAAATTTTGAAAAAATAATGGAGTTAATAGATCTTTACCTATAGATTACAAGAAAACCTATAAAAAGTCTATAGTGTTAAAATAACATGTTAAAAAAAGACAAATTATTTCGGAACCCTTTGCACGCGAGTCCGACTCGCTCTTGACCGGTTTTTATTGAGATATGGATTAACTAGGACAACTTTAAGTGGTAATGAGATATAGAAGGGGAGGTTATTAGAAGATATTGCAATTGTTTTTTTTTTTAATTGAGCAAAGGTCGCTCTTATCGACTGTGTCTATGACCAGCTTTGTTCTTCTGTTTCCGTGGCACAAAAAAAAGTACCGCAGCAGTCATCGTTAGAGGCATTCTATCATCAGCGAAATAATTTTCGTAATCGGATCAGTACTTCCAAAGATTTATCTTCAACTTGTTCCTCATACCTTCAAAGATATAGTAAACTAGCCTTTGCCCGCGACTTCGTACATGCATTTCCCGCATTTTCCCACTCCCGTAGGAATGGAGCTTATCGCTTCCCCATCTGGGATAACGTCTCAGGACCTGGCCGACCACATATGGTCCAGATGGAAGTAAGAGTATCTAGCTAGGCTCTCGCCCCGGAACTGCCAAGGTTCTTACTATTGGGAACCGGGGTGGGTTCCCGGTTACCATATAAATAAACAAAGAATTTCACCTAAGTTTAGATAAGTTTTATCCACGATTCGCGAGGTAAACAAAGGTTTTCTTAATCAACAACAACAAAACTTGTCTACTTATAACATAATTTTATTCAAACAGAAACAAACGAGGTAACTTCTCGATTTATAAACAGTGATTGAACACAGATAAAAGCTGACTTTAAATATTATGGCACAAGACATTAATTTGTGATGTTCTTGACCCAGCACTCTTGCGCATTAAATTATACGAAGAGACTGCCTCCAATAAACCTCAAAGAAAGATAACGCGATCTTTCTCCCATTCTATTATCGCAGCATGACGTGTCAAAGTATAAAAAATCATTAGCGCATTCATGTATTGTTATAAATTCCGTAACAAATCATCCAAACAAAGAATTATTACTATTAATAGCCCTAAAGGTGAAAGTTCATAATTTTGATTACCTCAGTATCCACGAACATACAGAAGGTCAGTTCAATACAATGAATGAAGCCAGGCGCTCGTACACAAAGACGCGTACGCGTACATACCTGTTGTTACCTATAACGATAAATATTTTATTTTATTTTCTTTATTTAGGTAACCAACGGCGATACTTAAAATATATTACAGATTATTAGTATAACAGTATTGTATGGCTAATAATAGGTTTCCCTCTGTAACTGGAATTCTTTAAACATACGAACGGACTAACAAGATACAATAAAAATAATTATAACAAAATTTCTTATTTAAGTTACTTACTTTAAGTTTAAAATGCTGAAAAAGTGATATTTAAAGTTAAACAAGAGAGACTAAAAGATTGGATGTCATTTGCCTTCGCTTATAGTTTTTATTATTTGTTTTCTGAATAATGTTTTATTATAGCGAAATATATCAACTTGAGAGAAGTTTGTGTTATAAATTCGAGCGATGCGTGTCATTACACAATTTTTGGCATAATTAGTGGCGTGCCTAGGCACGTGTAACATTGACGTGTGACGAGTGCGTCGTAGGGGAGTGTTAAAAGTTACCAGTGCGACCAACTCCGAGCAATCTAGGCGTCCATTGAGAATGTCGTAAAGCAAACACATATCCATTACATTACGCCTTTCATCGAGTGTTAGAAGACCATATGTTCGACAGCTTTCTTCGTAGGACAACGGAGGCTTACAGAGGCGATAGTTGAGATGGTTTACGAATTTTTTTTGAACCTGTTCTAATTGGTTCTTATAGATTATGTATTGGGGGGACCAAATTGGGCACGCATATTCCAACACACTGCGCACATATGCAAAATATACCGATTTAAGAGCCCCAATGTTTTTAAATACCTTGCATGACCTAAGAACAAATCCTAGGTTCTTGTAGGCTTTTGTGCTAATGAGGTCTATGTGATCAGAGAACGCTAATTTACTGTCAAATATAACTCCTAAGTCCCTAACTAATTTGACTTTATTTATAATAATTCCGTTAAAATTGTATGAGTGATCAATAGGGTTTTTTTTACGCGTGTAACTAATACATTGACACTTAGTGACGTTTACTGTGATTTTATTTTTTTTGTAATAATTATTTAAGCGATTAAGATCCTCTTGAAGGGCCTTGCAATCATTGGATGATCTTATCTTACAAAATATTTTTTTGTCATCAGCGTACATTAGGTGTTCAGAGTGTTCAAAACAATCAGTGATATCAAATAAATATGCATTGTAAAACAAAGGTCCCAAATGCGATCCCTGCGGAACACCGCTGGGATTTTCAGTAAAGTTGGAACGGTATCCTCCGAGAACAACAGCCTGTGATCTTTTAAATAGATATGACTGAACCCATCGTAAAAGATCCCCGCGTATGCCCAGTCTATATAACTTACTGAGCAAGATGACGTGATCCACACGATCAAAAGCTTTTTCAAAATCTGTGTAGATCACGTCAACCTGTCCACCGTTATCCGTGTTCTCAAGAACAAAATTCGAAAAACTGGCTAAATTCGAAACAGCCGAGCGCTTTCTTAAGAAACCGTGTTGCTTGCAAGGGATTCCTTTGAGGATATATGGATAGATAGCGTTGTATACCAATTTTTCAAATACTTTGCCAATTGTGTTTAGGATTGAAATACCCCTGTAATTTCCTATAATTGATCGCGAACCCTTTTTATGGATTGGAACAATAAACGCTTTTTTCCATTCATTCGGGAACGTGCCTTCTCTCAAAGAGAGATTAAATATAATGCTTATTGGAGGTGCTAAAGATTTTGCACAGTTCTTCCAAAATACTGGAGGTATTCCGTCACAACCAGGACCCTTATCCACGCTTAAGGCACTCAACGACCTCTCCACGGTTAAGGCAGTAAATTGTAAGCTGGATATGATATCTGGACAGTTATCTTTCTCTTCCGCGATCAATGAAGTCACGAGGCTATAGTCAGAGGGTTCACCAAAAACGTCGTGGAAGAAGTCATTGAAAGCTTCGCAAATTTCCGGTCCTTCAGAATAATTTACATTATTATGAGTCAACATTTTTGGATAGTTGGAGCCACCTCGCATGGTCTTTATGAAGGACCAAAACCTTTTTGGGTCATTTTTTAGACTACGTTCCGTCTCCTGCAAGTGTTTATTATAACAAATCTCCTGGACTTGTCGCTGTCTATTACGCAACATTGCAAATTCGTCATAGTCGAGCAAATTTCCGAACCTTTTCCAACGCGAGTGTGCCTTATTTTTTTCTTTAATTATATTAATTAATGATTTGCTATACCAAACTGGATATTTACGTGATCCTGACCTTCGATTAACAGGCACATATTTATCAATCTCCGTTTGGATTGTTTCATAAAAACAACGTACAGCATCATTTGTTGATGTGTTGTTCAAAACTGAGTCCCAATCAATTTTAGAAAACCTATCATTTAACATGCTGAAATTAGATTTGCGATAATTACGTTTAGGAGTACATAACTCACGCAGCGGAGAAACTGCAAGGTCTGAAATTTCAATGGTAATTACTGGATGAGGTAGATCAGGTTTCACAAGGGGTGATAGACATTCGTTTATTTTTAGAGGCAAGTTGGAGAAGGTCAAATCAAGAGTATGCCCCTTGTGGTTAGGCAAGACGTTGTATTGTGTAAAACCCAAAAAAGATAAATCATTAACAAGCCGAATGGCCGCGTTCTGTACTTCGACGCCACCTTGTTTCAAAAAAGTTGGCCCACTTGTATCCCATTTTATGCACGGAAGATTAAAATCGCCCACAAGTAAGTAATTATATGTATGAATGCTATGAGTAAATGTATTCGCTACTCCTTGCAAGATATAATCGATGTCTGAGGGTATGCGATGAGCATCAGGCGGTACGTAGGCAACACTTACGTAAAGATCAGCTGTTGCTGACAGCGCGCGAGCCGGTATTACTATTGTCAACAATTCTGTAGCGGATGAGTTTCGCTCGTGCTCAACGCACCACGCACCCAGTTCGTGTCGCGAGAATATCATAACACCGCCACCCGAGGATTTGCCAGTCGCAGCTAAATCACGGTCTTTACGGAACACGTCATACCTATCGTCACACAGTTCCCTATCAAAAATGCCGTCATATAACCATGTTTCCGTTACTATAATTAAATCATAACTATTACACATAATGTTTTGATAGAATTGTGTAGTTTTAGTCCTTAAACCCCGGCAGTTCTGATAGTAAATACTTAAGTTATGGGGCTTCATTGTTACGAGTCTCTTTTACTGATAGTAAATCTCGAAAAACTAACAAACAACGAACGATTCGGCGTAAATTGTGTGAACGCAAGGAATAGTTCGTACGTAAAATTATATAATTAGTCCCAATTTCTTGCAACGGCTTGACACCCGGGGAAGGGTTGTATGCACAATAAATTACATTAAACATGATGTCCTTAATCATTAAAACAATGCGACAGATTTTGGGTTCAACTAATAAACAAATAACTATATTAACACGGTGTGGGTAAGTTAATAAAAAGATGCAAAAGTATTTTGAACAGATAAAATGTAAAACCCATGCACTACGTATAGGTGCGCCCCGAAACAGTGCGTCGTCGTTAGCAGCAGTAATGATTTTATAATATATGAGGCAAGTCGTAAGAAACATTAGGTATTTCAACGTCCACCAAAGCTCCATATAATTGTCTATAAGACAATAACTTGTACCCATACTTATTGAACAGTATATTTGATTAAATAATTTCTTTTTGAAAATTACAACAGCAACAATCTGTAAATAACATTTAAATGGTTTTTCTTTTTTAAAAACGTTTTTTGTTCTCGTAGCAACGATAATCATGAGTGACCATAATATTACACAAGTATGAAGCGCAGCTATCGCACACCCCAAATGTCGCACCTTCATTAAGCGCGTTTCCTTTACACTATCGTAAGTGACCACGCATCGCTCGACCAAAACATAGAACACAATTAACGTAGACTCGGCAAAAATTAATGACAGACAACCAACTTTGTTCTCAACAATATTTGGCAAGAAATATTCAAAACAAAACAAAATATTAAGACAATGATAAACTAAAATAATAAAGAAAACGACGAGAAGACTTGCCCGAAAAACTAAACAATTTTTTTCAGATCCGCTTCGTCCATAATGATGACAGCTGGAATTGTGACTGCTTTCCTCACATAGATTTTGCAGTTTTTTGTCCACGTGAACTGGTATTCCTTCATTCTGGCTATCTCTTTGGTTTTTTTTAGAAGACTTTTATTGAATACAGTCAAGTGCTCGTTTACATATACTGGAACAGCTTTGCCCTGAACTTCTAGATCCTTGGTTGATAGCCGACGTTTACGTGCTTGAGATATAAGGTTGTCTTTGAGCTGTCGAGTGCGCAATTTCGCTACTATATTTCTTGGCCTACCTTGAATTTTAGCCTTGGCAGTCACTCTATTAACCTGAATGATATCATCTTTATTAACCTGAATGATATCATCTTTAATATATCTATATATATATCAGCTGTTTTATCATCTTATCAGCCGAAAGACGTCCACTGCTGGATATAGGCCTCCTCTAAGAATGGAGGGGGGTTTGCCATAATCGCCACGCTTGGCAGGCGGGTTGACGATCGCAGTGTATGGTGTTGAGTTTTACAGAGAACGCTGCTGCCCATTCTCTGGCGAGTCCCTTAGTCGTCTCTTACGACACCCACGGGAAGTGATGGGATGGTATTATTCTTTTACGGTATCGTATGGCACCGGCCGACACCATACGGCCGTTGTTTTATACAAAGTGCAAATATTTAACCGATGAAAATGTATGAAACAGCTGATATTTTTTTAGAGTGTTCAGGGTTTGGTCTCAAAGTAACAGTTATTTATAATCATGATTACTTTCACTCCCTGAGAGGTTGTCAGTGTTTCAAAAGTAACCCTGTACATATCTCATCTTTTAAATCAAAGACTACGGTTATTACGGTTTAGGATAGCAATAGCGGTTATCGGATGGATGTCACCAGTATCTGCATTTATTGACGTTCAGAATAAAAAAAATATTCACGGCTCGAAAGCCTGAAAATTAGTTTTGCCAATTGTGTATCCCAGCTAATGGATTATGGTCATCAGGTAGATCATTCACGTATGTCAGTTTTTCTGGCTTCTGACTGCCGTAGCTTGCGACGTGTGTGCGTTTTTCGCTTATTGAATAGACCCGAACTTCTGTACCTATTTATTTTGTGTAACTTTATATCATTTATTAGTATTATAAGCCCTTCACCGTTACTATTGTGGATTATGACCCTAATTCTTCTTGACCTTTGACAGACATGTAATTATGGAACGTTCGGCGGAAATAAATAAAGTTATGGTGCTGTAATTGGGTTGATTATGCTTCTGAAGATTTTATTTGGAGCTATTACTGGTATAGGCACCGTTATCGTAAACCTGACTAGTGATGATTGCATTATTTTTTAAAAGTCCCTATTAGAAAGAATCCATAGAGCATTAGGTCCCCTTCAAGTTGCAATGTAAGAATTTTACCTGAGACTATTTTTTTTTGGTAAAGAGTAAAAATGATATTAGCTAGGTACTCCATAAATAGTGAAATAATAATAATAATACTGACTAAGATTGTGCTATGTTTGCTGAAAAAATCTACTCATTTCTTCAATAAACAAGCAGTTAAAGGAGAATGAGGGGCTTATGTATGGGGTCTTCTTGCGCAGGAGAACCAAGTCTTCCGGTATACGAAATAATTTTTATACTTAAGTGGCTGTGGAACGAATGGTGGATGGAGCCGAATGATTCTGGAGTGGCGATGCATACTGGAAGACGCAACGGTGGAGGTCTATCAACGATCTGGTCAAGGTTACGGGAATTCACAAGAGAGAACCAGACTGTCACAGAAGTCCCGACACATGTGGAAGGCCTATGTCCAGCAGTGGACGTATTTCTTCTGTAATGACGATGACGATGAGACAAGCAGGTGATGTCTTACTTCACATCAATAAATCTTTCTGCTCATTTCGATTTGAATCATAATGAATCACTCTAATAACGAAGACAAAGGTGGTCAACCGAAGGAAGACGGAATGTAAATTATTATCATGTTTACTAACAGCATTATCTATGTTAATTACAACGTAACTACAACTAGGTAACGATAACCCTGTCTGGATAATTAATCGGCCGATTGTTCTAGATACTCGACCCGTACTAATGTTCCTTGTGATACCAAACTGTCTCCAATGCAGTTTGATGTACGATAAGCATGGCGAAACACGACATATTTCATACGAGCAAAACAATGACAGACATTTGTCTCATTTGCTTTATTATCTAGGATAACGGCTTAAGGCTTGTATACATGCCAATGACCTTGTGCATACAAACGGAGCTAACTACTCCTCTACGCGCCACTCCGCTAACCGCATTTTCAATTTATTATAAAAAAATAACACATATTTTAAAAAAGTAACAAAACCAAATTATTTTCCTTTGTTTTTTGCAAATTTGTAATTGCAAAGCAGTATATATTTTCTTTTAGACTTTTGTTAAAAAATGAAAGAGTAAAATGGTTTCATCTCAACGGTTTAGAGATTTGGTGATTTTTTTTCTTAATATGCGATACCGATACATACATTTTGGCTTAACCAAATTACGTATCATATCATGTAGATTACTACCTATTTTTTCCAGATGTAATTTCTCAGTAAATACCAACGAAAATTTGCTTCATCTGTCTGCTGGTTTTAAGCATTTCTCGAGAGAGTAGCCTTAATAATAACCACAAGGTTCGATTTTCAAGGTTAGGAAATGATTACCGACGTCGATTCCCGGATGGGTGACCATCTTAACATATCCTCAGTGTTTCAAGAAGCAAGTCAGCTTGTCTTGCTGTCATTGGTTAGTCAACTCCATTAGGTATATACTGGTACCCCTCCGTACCTCAAAGCACATTAAACCGTTGGTTCCAGCTTTGTCAGAAATTACAGGGAGTCCCTAAAGTATGGCCCCCAGATTTGCCATGGGGTATCTGATTTAAATTTTCTTGACATTTTTTTTCTATCTTTCTTTGCACAGCCCATTCCTCGTTACTTGGGTATTAAGGTGGATACAGACATTGCGAGGCATGCGCCGCGAACGCCTCATATTGCACACGCTTCGATATAAATTTGCCCTGGGTAGCACATGCCTCACCACGAATATGAACGTCCACACATTGCGAAGCATGCGATGAGCGCCGTGTGTTGCGCATGCCTCGCAATGTCTGTATCCGCCTAAATACGATCCAAAACCTCCCACACATTCTTACACCACAAACCAGCCAATCTGATTACCGATTCCAACATCTCGAAGAAGACAGAAAGACATCCAATTAACATAGCAATACAGAATAAACTTATCCGACTGATTTACAACCATTTAACTGATCATTTGCGTACACACGTTAGCTATAAATTAACTCGGGTCTGCCCGCTACCTCCAATCGTATTCATAGTCACGCATTGATTTTATCGAAAGCTTGATTCACATGCGAGTTCCCATTGAAATGAAGTAACGACTGAATGAAAAAGGAGTGGGTAGTGAATGGAGGAATTAGTGGTTATATTAGCTGTGCTTGCTATAATATGGAAATAAGTGGGTACTTCTAGGAGAATTTTATTATTGGGAATCTAAATTACAAAACAGAGGCTAATTTTATAGTCCCGTTTTATAATAATAATGTCGTTTATTTATAAAATAGGGCACATTTAGAAAAAAAAAATATCTTACATATAATGTTATATCTTATATTTTACGCATGTATATCTATGTTGACACATAGTTTCCTTACTTTAGAAGGTTTTGACTTTTTTTCAACTCTCTTTTTACGCAGAGTGATTTCTATAGAAATAATTAACCATAAACTATTTACCTACCTATTTTATGTTCCATCGTCTTGTCTGCTTCTTATCTTCTATACTTAATATATAAAGCTAACGAGTTTGTTTGTTTGTTTGCTTGAACGCGCTAATCTCAGGAACTGCTGGTCCGATTTAAAACATTATTTCATTGTTAGATAGCCCATTTATATATCATCACGCTAAGACCAATAGGAGCGGAGCAGACGAAGTTGCGCGGGTAAACTAGTATGTAAATAAATAAGAATCACATGTGTAATTGTTAAATAAATAAGGTTTGTGTGTTGTAAATACTTAGAGTGTTTGTGCCTGCAGCCCTGGTACCCCTCGGATCACCTACTGGATTCCTTACTAGTATGACTTTCGCAATGATGTAGGTATAGTTATCATTGGAATTACGGCTGCTCTCTCGAGAAATGCTTACAAACAGTGTGCAGATGAAGCAACTTTTCATCGGCATTTACTGAGAAATTACGTCTGAAAAAAATAGGTTGTAATCTACATGATATGATGCGTAATTTGGTTTAGCCAGAATTTATGTATCGGTATCACAAAATAAGAAAAATCACTAAATCACCTCCAAATCGTTGGGATGAAACCATTTTATTGCTTCATTATTAACAAAAGTCTAAAAAAATATCTACTGCTTTGCAATACAAAAGAAAATAATTTGGTTTTGTTACTTTTTTAAAATATGTGTTATTTTTTATAATAAATCAATAATGTGGGTAGCGGAGTGGCGCGTAGAGGAGTAGTTAGCTCCGTTTATATGCACAAGGTCATTGGCATGTATACAAGCCTTAAATGGATCGCGTATGCCTCAGTAGAAGAAGAGATTAATCAGTACGTAAACAAGATTGGCAAATTATCAACTATCAACATTGGACGTACGTAGGTATTTGTATGAAAATATGGTCCCTTTAATAAATAAGTACTCTCCCATCCGTAGCAGCTACGTAGGTATTTATATGAATAAAATTATATGGTCCCTATTATACCTAAGTAAGTACCTACTATCTCAGCAGTATGCGCAGCATTGCCAGCGATTGACAAGACACAATGTCTACTTTGCATTCAGAACAACATCGCGAGAAATATTCGTATTTCAATACTTGAGTGGGTGTCTCAGTGATGTATCGTGTGAAAATATCGTTATAACAGCCTTTATGTCCGCACTAGCAATCAAGAATCAACTAACGAACCATTATTTTTAATGTGGCCATTATAATCTTGAGTTAATGGAAAAAATCTTTGAAATGAACGAATTAATGTCAAAAATTATGTCAAATTCAATTTTAATTTGGTTCATAATATTGCGCTATATAACCACTTTGTCTTATTTATTTTCAGATTTTAAAGAAATTAATATTTTGGAACTGAGTATTTATCAAACTCTACTTTAGCCAGGAAACCATTCACGCAGAGCGAAGAGCAATATTACATTTAATGTAAAATCTTTTTGTAAATATTGTGGTTGTTGTCTACACTAATATTATAAAGAAGAAAGATTTGTTTGTTTGAATTGAATGAATAGGCTCCGAAACTACTGAACCGATATGAAAAATTATTTTAGCATTGGATAGCTACATTATCAGGGAGTAACATAGGCTGTATATTATCCCCGTACTCCCACGGGAACGGGAACTACGCGGGTGAAACCGCGTGACGTCTACTAGTTCATCAATAAATTAATCAATATATATAAAATTCTTCTTTTACTGAGTGACTGACTGTTTGAGTGACTGACAGACATCTCATAGCTGAAACTACTGGTCGTAGAAAGGTGAAATTTTGCATATTTCCCGATATTCCTAAGGAACGAAAAAAAGCGTGTTACGCGAGTACGAAGTCGTGGGCAAAAGTTAGTTAGTAAATAAAACCATATTAGAGTGCTTATCCATTGGGAGAGGAGCGGAGAAATTGAGAAATATTAACCAATTATGTCAGTCAAAATGTCAGTGTCTCACGTGGTATGGAAATTTTATGCAGTTCCATTGGTTAAATTTCTCCGTTTCTCCGATCCGCTGCCTTGTTCACTCGCAATGGATAAGCACGCGTTTTACATGTTCTAAACTCCAATTCATATAATCAATTCAGAAATTAGAAGGATGGGAAATCATCAAATGACTCCTCCCGCTCTGGGTGATGCAGGAGGGAGTGTCCGACTCTTACTGACTGAAACCCATCCGTGCTCCTCCTAGTGCCCTTTGGCACTGGCGTTCAAGGGCCACGGTGACTCTTTCGAAAAAAGTCCGCAACCCCATAAATAAATATTCTAGTGTCCAATTTCTGATTGGTTGCGTGAAAGTTTTCTGTGTTAACGACAAATAAACAGGATATTTTAGTACCAACAATTTGTGACTTTTGCATAAACGTTAAAATACTCAACCTTTGTTTTTTTTACGACTTGTCTGATGTTATGTACATAGGTATGTGTTTTGTAATTGCAATATTTACTTCGTAGGGCACTGAGTAGATGTCATACGTGTCGACGCATGGCGGATACCACCTTAGAAATAATGAATATTTTTTATCTACATTCCATTGCAATGGCCACCTACAAACCTTATGAATAAATAATACGCAGTATTGCAGTAGGCAAGTTTTTCGAAACTATCAGCCCTTCTTTTTTATATTCTGTCTAGAATAATAACAATCCCCTGACAGCATTTCGGTCACGGTGACCAATCTCACCGGAGATTGTCCAAGTACGTAGTAAAAATTATTATAGTGCAAGAGAGTGCGCAAACATAGGTGCACTCTCTTCCTCTACTCTCATAGATAGAAGGTACTGTATCCGCTTAGTAAGTCTGGAATATCTACAGCACAGTAACCACAAAGACAAGACGACAAGGCCACAAAGGTGTTGCAATGACACAAAGAGACAAATATGCGACATAGGTGACGTGACGATGCAACAATTTGACAAATCTATCATGAAAATAATTATGACCAAGGATATGTAAAACGAATCTGGCGGCACAGTAGAGCCCCGCCAAGACTAGCCAGAGGAATAATGTCGATAGGTACCTGTTTTCATAGCCTTTCGTCGCATTTTTCCTGCTTACTAGAACCTCTTAAATAAACGTAGTAATATTCCGGGCTTACACGTGCACGTTCAACCCTAAGGGAGCTGTCCCATTATTGCCAACGTTTGACATAAGACAATGTCTGTTTTGCATTAACAAGTCCTTTGAATACATGCGTTTAGATGTAAAACTGGGAGACGTGTGGGAATTCCTGTCTTTAGGAGAATGTGGAAGAGAAAACTGTTCGGCTGCAAAGGCGGAATATCTTTATACCCCACACGATGTACTAATTGTGAGTAATGGGCTAGAATAAGTTGCTTTGTGTGTATGGCAGGACTAGTTATTAGTGACTTTATAGATTGTATCCTGGTACCATTCGATAGAAAGTAGCCTACGTGTTTTCACATCGTCTTCCAGGTTCAAGATTGTATTGTTCTACCTATTGTTAAAATTGCCTGTATTCGTTTATCCTGACTTTTGATTCTTTAGTTAATTTGTTAACTGATAGACAACACATAGTCAAAACCGCTCGGCCTAGAAGCATTTAAGTTGAAACATATGCATGTTATTTATCTAAGAAAATGGGGTTTACTAAGAAATATTTTTTTAATTCTTCCACAGGAAAGGATGTTTGTAATTTTTGGCTATTAGACATTCTATCGTGAACAAAGCTAGTATCAAAATCAAAGTCAACTTGACTTTGACTATTGGACATTCCATCGTGAACAAAGCTTGTATCAAAAGAAAACTCAAGCCATTCGTTTACCCATCTGCTGAACTGATCAAAACCGGTTACCCATAAAAGTAAACAGCTGACAGGCGTTTTCACTTTCGATTATTAATATTTATTAGTGTCGATGTATGATTATAGAGATAAGCATCATCAATCACAATAGGTAGTGTGTTAGTAACTTATCGTCTTTCTTTTATAAGTAAATTCGTTCAAAGTATGTATCGACAGCATGATCGGCAGTTTCTATTGAATGGATTGAATACTAAACATTGTTGGCTGAAGCAACAGGTCCGCTTTACACTAAATGGTGAACATGAATGTATTTTGTTTCGGTTCGAAATAAAGATACAGGTTATTATGCGTACCTATTGATGTTTCTTTGTCGTCCATTTGACACCCTCAGTTAACGATAACTTTCTTAACTTACGCTGGCATAAGCTATACGCCAGCCATAGGCAACCTTGCGGCCCATGGCCCGCATGTGACCCACCGAGCTTTTTCGTGTGACCCAGTAGTCTAGCATATTATTGGTGTTTTCATAGTAATTTTTAGTATTAGGGTTCCGTACCCAAAGGAACGCTATTACTAAGACCCCACTGTCCGACTGTCCGTTCGTCTGTGGCGTGGCTGTATCTCAAGAACCATGATAAAGTATATTTCGTACGTTATGTAGTATGAGTACATATTATTCAATGAATGTCATTGTACAGATTCAATAGTTGCATAAATCATTCCATTTATTGTTGAAATTATATTAAATTCCTGGTTTCTGTGTGAGCTTCAGTGTTCAATTTTCTCTATAAAACAAATATTTGCGAGAGCTGACCGACATTGCTTCCGGGCCTGGATGCCCGTGCATGTAAATAACTGTTACAAATCGGAATATTTGTGTGCGTATGTAATTTGTATGGAATAACGTAAGGAATTCTAGTGCAGTGTTGAGTTTGGGTTATCAATTAATTGTTAGGCCTTTGTAAGCGGAAATGTTATTCAAAGTATCGTTAACAAACAGGATTGGATCGTATGGGTATCGAGTGCTGTGGCTTTGTTCGAAAGAGTCACCGTGGCCCTGGAACGTAAAGGGCACTAGGAGGAACACGGATGCGTTTTAGTCAGTAAGAGTCTGGCACTCCCTCCTGCTTCACCCAGAGCGGGAGAAGTCATTTGATGATTTCCCATACTTAAAAAAAAATCGGTGTCGAAAATGATGACAATATGTACTACATTCACTGGAGACCAGTAATGCCCGGTATTTAAGGCACTATATCGGTCGTTTATCTGTCCGTTAGGTCATAAGGCTATTGGTTGACTGTCTAAACTGCTTATTACCTGATTACATTCTTGGCAATTATGACATAATTATTACAGTAATAGCTAAAGTCTAAATGTTTAGGATTAACCACGTGACACATGTCCATCCTAATCATTTTCGGCTCTGCGAAAATCTTTATTGCTAAATGAAATTCTGTGAAGACCTCATTAGCATTTGTTAATTGAAGTGAAAACTTCTTTAGCGGCGTTGAGCACTTTTTCTGTAATGGGTATAAAATCTTAAACTCGCGTCAGGACACGTGACCTGATCGAAAAAGCGTAAGACGGACTCGCGTCAGGGTCACGTGATGCTGATCGAAAAAGCGTAAGATCGAGGGGAAGGGAGAGGAACTAGTATCTCCCACTCTTTCTACCGTGCCTGAGTGTGCTGCTCCGCTTAGGCGGCACAGGGCGCTTGCGCGAATGTCCGTCTGTGTTTATGTACAGCGTGCCACGCGTATCCAAGGATACGAAATTACGAAATTATGGATGAAAGTTGATTTTTCTAAGAGATAAAAATTAATGTAATATATAAATAAATAACGATATAATATTATGAATAATAACATGTAAATTGTCATATTTGTGTACGATAGCGCAATAAATAAACATTGTATTCTACCTCATAAATGATAGTATTTTTGTACTTATAATTAAACACAACGTTAATACCAAAGTTTTCACTTCTGCCGGCACTCCCGGAGTGCTACCGGTGTTTTTTTTTTATATCGATACCGATAATGATACTCAATGTCTTTGTGATTTTCATAAGGTTCTTGCTCCAGCAGTTACCAACTCAAGCTTTACATTATCTACAGTCTAGAATTTAGTGAGCGTAAACAGTTTTAGCATAAAATAATACTCACTAAAACAAAACTTCGTAAACTAAACTAAATTTAGTCAAAGTTGTTTAAGGGCCCTTGAAAATATTCCGCTCTATTAACAAAAGATACTTATTGATAGGCAATATAAACAATGTTGTTAACAATTGGAAAGTTAGTTAAGAACCTTAGTAAATGTTGTATTTAAAGAAAAATAATGATTATTGAGAGAAAACAATGATTTGCATCTTGAATTAATTATTTTGATGCCAATGACTTAGGTTTTCAAATGCTCTTGTCAAATCTTTGGTCAGCAGTTTGATTTCAAATAAAAAGATGAATAACCGCCCTTTGAAGGTCACTTTGACATGTTGTTTTGTTCTAACAGAGTCTTTATTTTTATGCAGGTAAGATTTTTTTTCTTAACTTTACTCATCATCATCATATCAGCCGAAAGACGTCCACTGCTTATCATATACCGCCTCGCGTATAATGCGTATCGCAACCAGCGGATTTCTGTTACTTTGTTCAGATCGGGTCTGATCGTCCCTATGGAACGCCTTCCAATACAATATCTTCCGCTAAACGGTCGCCACTTTAGAACCTTTTGGCCCCTTTGACCATCTGTGCTGCTAGCATAGAACCCCTGGCAACTGCCTCTTAGTTAAGGCTATTTTTCGGACAACGTCCCTTGGTTCTGCTGCAGACATCTCCATTACTGATTCGATTATGCAAGGAAACTCCATAGCTCTCTTCATAGAGTTTTGAGTGACAGTTAGCTTTCTGATAAGGCCTACTATGAGCGACCATGTTTCAGTCCTATTTATATATAACTACCTATTCCAAATCACAACAAAACATAAAAATCCAAAACGTAAGTTGAAAACAATTTTGCAGAACGTTTGTTTCAATATTTCACAAAACTTTCAAAACGGCAACTGAGAAAGTTAGCGCGGAGAACGAAAATAATTTGTTGCACTCGAATACTATGCGCAAAGTTTATTTTAACTCTACTCTAATTAGCTTCAAAATGTAGGGCGATAGTTTTCTTACTATATAAATATAACATCACGCCTTACTCCTCAAAGGGATCAGGAGAGATGAAGAGTATTGAAGAGCTACTTTGGGGAATTATGGCACACCATAATATTTCCATACAAACGTCTAGATTCCAGGTTGATATTTAGAATTTCTTGATACAAGAATTCATTAGGAAATATTTTTCCTAAGGAATTCTTGTGTGTGTGAGTGTTGAACAGTTGAACTCAGAACCCCAACTTAAGTACTTGCGAACTTAACCACATCTACCTAGCCTTTTTAATTGTATTGTGGTCAGCTTCCAGTCAAACCGGATTCAGTTGAATACCAGTATTTTATGTTTACCTTTTGGCAGACCAACGATGAAAATTATTTATACCAACAACAAAAGGGAGGGCGATAGTTTCATATGCGTAAGTCAGGCGGTATAATTCATTGTCATAGTAAAATGGGCACAGATTTGTATTGACTCGCTGTTTGAAGATTTGCGCTGTAGCAACGTTTTCTATGCTTGTGTTAAACTTTTCGGTCAATAGTGATGGTCCTGGTGATTGTAGAACTCTATAATATTTGTTACTAATATTCAGTCTTCACCAATAATATAGCATTCTAAAATTATTTATTTATTTATTCATCACTGGTGATTTGTACCTCTAGGTTCATTCTGTGTCCATTTTACCGATTGTGTGAAAGATGACGTTTGGTAGAAAAAAACAAGCTGCGTCGGCTGCAAACATAAGGAGGAGATAAAACAGCAGTGCGATTCTGTAAACAAGTCTAAGGTCAATCCATGTAATAGATGATGATGAAATGACAGCTCATTTCCTGATCACTTCATTCAAGCCTTCACTTCTACATGTATACAGAATCGACTGGCAGGATGATGAACCATGAACGTTGTCGATGTAAAAAGACTAGGTATATACTGTGGACGTTCCGATTAGGGCTTCTGGAACGTCTCGGGA
Source organism: Lacanobia wlatinum (assembly GCA_947578705.1). Lineage (NCBI taxonomy): Eukaryota > Metazoa > Arthropoda > Insecta > Lepidoptera > Noctuidae > Lacanobia > Lacanobia wlatinum. The sequence goes on from OX388039.1 coordinate 18,304,300, forward strand.
TCGATATCAATAAAAAAGACTTTAAGCGATTTAAGAGATCATTATGCGGGTGCTCTCAAGAAAAACTTTTACAGAACTGTCAGAAAAACAAATCAATCATCGTATGTCAATATTTGAACCTATTCTAAATTCCTAATTCTTCTAAAGCTTTTTTTATGATTAAATTGAATGACGTTCCCGGAGGGTGAGCCATCCAAGGAGGTTGTGTCACAATACCTACCACAAGATATTGTAACTTGGTTAATATCTTATTTCCCTATTCAATGCCCAATTAAGAGCACCTAAATCGTCCATATACAAAACAGAATAACCATTTTTGGCATAACCATAAACTAAATCAACCAACCCAGTCTAATTCGCTTGTACTTTAGCAAATAAACATTATGCTCTTGTCAATTACTACGATTGATTAGTGCTGGAGGAACTTGGACACGGAGCGAGTGACTGTGTCTATTCATTGTTGCGAAATGGAGTTGCGGACTTTGCGGAGCTAGCCTGAGTTCAAACGACGAGTAATTTGAGTGAGTAGCCGGTTTTTTTCCACTTTCCCACTCCGCTTTCCTGCTCCGCTACCTCGCTCCGCTACCTCGCTCCGCTTCATAATTTTGTATGAGTTATTAAACTATTTCGCAAATCCCTGTTCCCTGAAACGGAGCGGAGATTTTAAGCAAATCATCGGTTAATATTAGCGCAACTACGCTCCGCTCCTCTCGTTTCCGCTACAGTGGACAGTCAACCTGAAACGAACTTACTAATAATGCTTGCTAACATTACTGCAGACATTCCAAGCACCTACTTAGGTGGATTGATTGAATTATTGCTGTATGCAACCAGTGCATATTTAGGAATGGGGCTATGCAAGTAGAGAGTTGAACATTTTTATCGTATGGAGTCATCTTGCGACAACAGCGAAGTGTCGAGATGATGTGTTTTTAGGGTTCCGTACCTCAAAAGAAAAAAACGGAACCCATAGAGAATCACTTTGCTGTCCGTCCGTCTGTCTGTCAAGACCGTTTATCTCGGGAACGCGTGGAAGTATCAAGTTGAAATTAAAACCACATACTCAAGTCTATGGCCTCTTGCAGCTGTGAAAAAATCAAACTTCTAAGTTAACGTAAAAAAAGATACGGTCGTTTATGCCGCACGTATAAATCGACTCTTAAGGGACTCAAAATGTATAGGGTATTTCCCGTTGACCTAGAACTATGAAATTTTGCAAGTAATACCTTCTTATACTACAAATATAGGGAAAATTCTGAAAACTATACATTTGTAATTAAATCATAAAAAATATACTCTTTATTTGTAGCTACAAATTTGTATGGAACCCTCGGTGGGCAAGTCGGACTTACACTTGACCATTTTTTTTTGTTGTGTGCCTATTAAATTATATAGACTGAGGCCATACAATGATAATGCCAATTGCCAACAACATCATGATAAAAGTTGATATTGCTAGAAGCAAAGGAAAACTTGCTCTTCAGCCTGCTGAGACATAGTGCTCCAATAAGAAGTCTTTTGCTCTGACGTGTGATGTTTACAAATTGGTGACTTAAATCGGAATAAATGTTGCCGTCTGGTTTTTCTCTAAATACAAATTCCCTGGACAATTTCGAGAATAATTACTTACCAATAATAACATTGACAAACGTTCACGTAATACTGTAGCTACCTACGAACTTGTCAACTAGAACTATTATACTCTTGACTAACAAATCTCTGGCAACGCCAATTTCATGTTACTTTCTAGGAATCCTGCTTAACTGTTTCCGTCAATTAGAAATAGCATGATTTTATGAACGAGACTAGGAAATACTCAAGTAACATAAACGGATCTCCATTACTGCTGTTTTTATGGCCCCACTGGTAATAGCAAAGCGATACTGCAATAACCAAACATTGTACTAATCAGATCGTTACCTACGATTATTTAAATATGAACCTTAGCACTGCTAAGTACAGTATATTTTACGTTGCAAAGAGGAGAAGCTCGTAATAGGAATCGAAGTTAATTGGCAAGTGAATAGTGCTCATTATAAAATAATTTTTCCGAGTCTTGAAATGTCTTAATTGAGTGTTTCGTTTACTTAAATAATTAATGCTGGTTTTGTTATTTGAAGTTCGAATAAAGCGTTTATTTATTTATGGTTCTCAGTTCTTCGTTAAGGAGAGTTGGAGATCATTTCACAATGTTTCTCTTCGTTGATTTGTTAATTCGCTTTCAAGCCTTTGGTTGGCGTGCCGTGGGAAAAACAAAAGAGGCTTATTATCACGTATCTGTGTGTGTTTATCTTTTATATCTTATCGTAAATTAATAGTGTTGGTTTAATCGGTTGCCACTTTCATTTTCTGTGCGTAGGTGAGCTTTATGCTTTTAGACTATAAAAACTTTTATATGAAACTTAGTGTTGTTAAAGAAGTGGTTATATTGCTGTTAAATGTTTGTTTGTTAAAACAATTAAAAAAAATTGGTTGAATGTAGGCGTTCAAGGATTTATGTGTCCACTTGAACCAATAATTTTGTTTTATTTAATTCTTATTTTTTTTGGTATGTGTCATGCTTGGCGCAAATAAAGGCTTTTTCTTTCTTATTTGATGCGTTTATAAATTTAATACATTTAATTTAATAATTCGGCATCTTTTTCCAACAACTAATTATTTTCGTCAAATTAGAATGCTCTTGACGCGCAGGACCGGTCGTTGTGGCGACGCTTGGGAGACGCCTATGTCCAGCAGAAGACGTCTTTCGGCTGATATGATGATGATGATGAGAATACTCTTGACTTCTTTGAAAGTAAAAACCTTTGTAAGAGAGGTATACTAATATTACACGCAAATACTACTTATAAAGCTATACAAATATATACTATACTAATATTATAAAGAGGTAAAGTTTGTGAGTTTGTGAGGTTGTTGGGCTAATCTCTGAATCTCACCATCATCATATCAGCCGAAAGACGTCCGCTGCTGGACATAGGCCTCCTCCAAATTTTTTGGCGGTTTGCCATAATCGCCACGCTTGGCAGGCGGGTTAGCGATCGCAGTGTATGGTGTTGTGTTTCACAGAGAACGCTGCTGCCCATTCTCTGGCGAGTCCCTTAGTCGCCTCTTACGACACCCACGGGAAGTGATGGGATGGTATTATTCTTTTACGGCACCGGCCGACACCATTCGGCAAATCACTGAATCTTCTGAACCGATTTTGAAAATTCTTTTACCAATAGAAAGCCACGTTACTTGTGAGTGTCATATATTAACCCGAAAAATACCACCCGACAAAGTGGGCATGGGTCAACTAGTTATAAATAAAAAAATAATCGCCGAAATGTATGTACCTACGCGCATAACTTTGTAACTACTGACACAAATTGGATAAGTCTTATATAGTTGTGTTCGTAAATGTCAGAGCAAAGTATGTATGAAAGAAAATTTTGCAAAAAAAAAATACATCCGGGCGAAGCCGGGGCTAGCCACTAGTTTTAAATAAAATACCTTTATATTATATTGGCCACTAGAACTTACGCAATAATAAAGTGCTCTCTATCATCTTCAAAGATAGAAGATTCAATCAATATTGTTTCACGTTCATTGTTAGACAATTTGATCTCAAAATCAGATGATGCCGAGTCAGCATTTTCCAATACTTGATGGTATCTATAATTGTGCGGCAATGACGTAATTTTATTTCGACAGATTCACACGTTTGGAAGAAGAGTGAACTGTGATAATAATGTTTGATAAACGATGAAGGAGTTCTGATAGTTCGTACCAATTTTGGTTTTTATTATTTTTATAGCTTCTCGTTTCATGGATGTAAACCTAAATGCCCCAGGAGGGTAATGTTTTTGCGAGTATATATGTTTGTATTGTTCTTTCCAGTTCTAGCAGAACTAAAATAAATGCTATCAACAGCATCAGACAGCATGAAATTATTAGTATTTTTAGTAGTTTTAAACAAGACTAGCTGACCCGCGCAACTTCGTCTGCGTCACAATTGTCATTACTGCTCGGCTCCTATTTTATTATTATTATTTATTTAGCTTTATATATTAATATAGATAATAATTTTAAAACCATCGTTAACGATGCATTATCACAAACGAAGAACTTTCCGTGGCAATCACCACAAAAGACCGCTTAGTAAAAAGCTCCCTATTAACACCGAAGCTCCCCAGTCTTATGGAAATCAACCAGCCTCATTAAAAAACGATTGACACCAAGTCAAAAACAAAAGACTCGCGTGCTAAGACCCCAACTCCAAAACAAACTATCGGCTCCTTCATGAATTATTAAAAAGAAGACATTTCCCCGCTGGGTAGCAAAAAAAGGAAAATGTCACCTCTCCTTGTGGGGCCCTTGGGAGCAATAAGGTCTGTACTCGGTACCACCACAAAAAATATTGTCACAGAAGGTTCCGTCAATACAATCAGCGAAAGCAGACGCACGCACACATGGACGCGAACCTATCATCGAAAAACGTCCACTGCTGGACATAGGCCTCCCCAAGCGTCGCCACAACGACCGGTAATGCACGTCTCGCATCCATCGGCTACCCGTGACCTGCAGCAGGTCCCCGGTCCACCTAGTGGGAGGCCTTCCAACGTTACGTCTTCCGGTACGCGGTCGCCACTCCAGAACTTTTCGGCCCCATTGACCATATGTTCTGCGAATAATGTACCCTGCCCACTGCCACTTTAGTTAGGCGATTGTTTGGGCTATGTCGGTTACTTTGGTTCTATTGCGGATATCATCATTTCGATCACTCCAAGCATTGCCCTCTCCATTGCCCTTTGAGTGACTTTAAGCCTTCTGATGAGGCCCATTGTGAGCGACGTGAACTTATAGCGTTTAAGAATGAAATCAACAGGCTCTAGATAAAGTGACAACCTATTAACGACAACGATAAAAAAAAGAATTACGAAGTTACGTATTTCTATTTGAACAAACAGTTTCAACCAGCCTTTTTGATCAAATTACTTAAACTTGTATGACCCAAATATAATTATTATGTCCTAAGTCCAAAATAAGTAAGATTGACTAGGGATTGACAAGTGATATCGATATGTCACGTGGTCAATTCCTTAGCTTTTGACTGTTTGACAATCGTTATTGTTGAATGTTACCTTGTCGTTATTTAGCCCAAGGCAGGTTTAAAGTTAGACCAAACGAGCTTTATCTAAACACAGTAATTAGAGTATTATAATATACTAGCTTCTGCCAGCAGCTTCGCCCGCGTGCTCCCTAGGGAACATACTCCCGGGATAAAAAAAAGCCTATGTCCTTTTTCAGGCTCTAGACTATCTGTGTACCAAACATTTAAATCGGTTCAGGAGTTTTGGCGTGAAAGCGCGATAGACAGACAGACAGACAGACAAATAAAGTTACTTTCGCATTTATAATATTATAAGTATAATAAGTATTTAAGTAAGGATTGCAGTAGTTTTATTTATGACTTATAAAGACAATCGAGACAAGATAGCTTTTACTCATCTTTAGGGTATAGAACCAAAATTAAAGTGAGAGCTTCCTTTCAACATGACAACATAATGAAAATAATTAACGCTCTTTGCAGCCAAACGATCATGAGCATTATTTTTTTAATCGTATGTTTGAAAATATTGTCCTAGACCGTTTTGTTCTAATATGTTCGTGAAACTTGTCTGTATGCGAGCGAATAGCTTGTTGTTTATAGCTGACCTTCTGGAACCATCTATACTGTGCCACAAACGTCTCGAGACATTTGCGTAAAGTACATTGTAACCATAAAAAAGGAGTAATTCAATACGAGGTTTTTTCGTCGGGAGTCGTAAAGTGTCTGGAAGTATATTGAACTGAAATTAAACATGTTGAGGTTTGTTTTGAGGGTTATTTAGTTGCTGTGGCAGTTTTGGTGAAACTTCCAAGTTCTAAATAAATGAAAATATGCTTAAAATATAATACATTTTAATTGTATATATGCCCAATATTTATTTGTTCCAATTTCATATACAAAACTATTATTACACTGATGCTGAATGTTTACCGACGAGCATTTTTAAATGTTTCATGTCCGCTTGACGATAATTTATTGTTGTTGATTGTTTTGTGTCTGTCCTAACTAATAGTAATCATATAATTATATTTAAAGACCTAGCTTAACGTTTAGTTGACACTTCGCGTGACCCAAGGGCTGGCTTTTACCTCGGAGAGAGGATAAGCATTGCCATTCAACGTGGCAATGCCGCCAGTCTTTTGGGCTCACTTCCAGTCGACACCGATGCGGACGAATTTTTTGACGCCTTATTATAGTTAGGAGCTTTATTTTCTATTTTAAGTGTATATAGTTTGTTATTGTAAATTAATAGGCATTTAATCTTCAATGGAATTTACATCAAACCTTTAGAAATTAATTAACTTATTTTTGTTATACTAGAGTCAGGCCATAAATACTGTTACCAATAAAAATAAGAAAGAAATTACGTTTGTATTTGGAATCTGTCATTTTTATACGATTGTTCATTGAGTTTTTTCATTTTGGCGCCAATACATTGTACAAAATTTTGCGATTGTAAAATGGAGTGGGGTGATAAAGAGAACCGAATCGCTGTGATTGCATTACACAAAGTTGGTATGGAGCCTAATGCATTTTTAAAACTCTCCATACGCTTGGTATTAGTTAAATGTTTGTGTACCGGGCTATTAATAGGTATAATGAGACCTCCTCTGTTTGTGACAGAAAAAGAACTGGCCGTCCACGTAGTGTTCGTACGAAAAAGGTGGTCAAAGCAGTAAGGGAAAGAATTCGAAGAAATCCTGTCCGAAAGCAAAAGATTTTATCTCGGGAGATGAAGATAGCACCCAGAACCATGTCGCGTATTTTAAAAGATGACTTAGGACTTGCAGCCTATAAGAGACGCACTGGTCATTTTTTAACTGATAATTTAAAAAAGAAAAGGGTGGTAAAATCGAAACAACTACTGAAGTGGTACGCAAAGGGAGGTCACAGAAAAATTTTGTTTACGGATGAGAAAATCTTTACAATTGAGCAACATTTTAACAAACAAAATGACCGTATTTATTGCTCAAAGCTCTAAGGAAGCTTCCCAATTGGTCGACAGAGTGCAACGTGGTCATTATCCAACTTCAGTGATGGTTTGGTGGGGTGTTAGCTATGAAGGAGTGACTAAGCCATATTTTTGTGAAAAAGGTATCAAAACATCGGCACAAGTTTATCAAGATACCATTCTTGAGAAGGTAGTTAAGCCCCTTAACAACACCATATTCAATATCCAAGTATTGTCCTTTCAACAAGACTCGGCGCCGGGTCATAAAGCTCGGTCCACGCAGTCTTGGTTGGAAGCGAACGTTTCGGACTTCATTAGAGCTGAAGACTGGCCGTCGTCTAGTCCCGATCTTAATCCGCTGGATTATGATTTATGGTCAGTTTTAGAGAGTACGGCTTGCTCTAAACGCCATGATAATTTGGAATCCCTAAAACAATCCATACGATTGGCAGTGAAGAATTTTCCCATGGAAAGAGTGCGTGCACCTATTGATAACTGGCCTCAACGTTTAAAGGACTGTATAGCAGCCGATGGAGACCACTTCGAATAAGCTTTTTATATTTTAAATTGTTTTATATTTATGTATGAAACAAACACACTGTAAAAGTAATAAATATAATTTAAAAAAAATATATATATTTCTTTGTGATAATATTTATGGCATGAGTAGGTACATATTATTTTAATAATTTGTATTCCCAAGTGGCTGATCATAGAATGAATATTATTAAGTATACAATTGTGTACCATAATACGTATGTGTCCCATGTATCACAAATAAAGGATTTGATTTTATTAAACAAATATAATCGGAACTATCTCGATGAGAAGAATAACAAATGTTTCAGTAGTGGCGACCTCGTACTAGAAGTCGCAGCGTTGGAATCCCACAAGGTGAATCGATGACCTGGCCGCGTGAATCCGCTGTTAGCGAGACGCATAGGACCCGTCCATGTGGCGAGAGGAAGCCTAATGTCCAGCAGCACACGTCGTTCGGCTAAAAGGACAACGATAATTCATTGTGCGTACAGCTAAAGTGTGGAATTCCCTGTCGGAGTCTGTTTCCTGATAGCTACAATCTGGGAGTCTTTAAGTCAAGAGTAAATAGATTACTTTTAGGCAAGCGTGTCCATCTTCGACCGCATCATCGCTTACCTACCATCAGGTCAAACTTATGCCTGTCAATAGCAAAAAAGAAAATAATCCTGAAAGCTGTAGAAACTTCTTTAAGTAAATTGGTAATTGCGAATGCAGATCGACATGCTGTGAAACACACTTTTATACTTTAAATTTTGAAAACGCAAAATATAGGTAAATTTGTGACCTCGTACTTATAGCAATACCTTACTTATTAAAATTCACAGTACTATTCCCAAGCTTCAAAAATAAAGCCAGAAAATACTCGAAGGAAACAAAATACGAACGCGCGGAAACATTCACAAAATTCACACTTCGACATTGTCATTGTCCTTACGCGTGTAATTGACCGTGTCGAGAAGCTGCGGAATAATTCACAAAGAGAAAATGGAATTTCACCGTGTACCTGCAATCTTCTACCGGATGACTGGTCACACTATGAGCTTCATAATTTTCGCGATTTCCATGATAGGATGGGGTGCCAGTGAAAGATGTACGGAGCGGATTAGTGTGTTTTATTTTTGACGTGACAACGTCCAATAAATCGATGAACCCCGGCTGCATGTACGAAAAAGGATGACTCATTGTCCCGTTACGCTCATTGTAACGTAACGCTCATTGTTTACTTAAAGGTTTGAAATTAATTTACTTTGAAATTAAGTATATTTTACGTATGTTTTGTTACGACGTTGTCACGTTAAACTATCATCCGTAAACTGACTTTACATACAACCAATTTCTTTTAAATAACCATGAATCGTGTCTCTAAGGAAACGAACGTTTAAAGTACGAAGAACATACATATTAGTATTACTTAAGATCATAAGTTTTTCTTGTGAATCCAACAATTATGCAGCTTGTACCTAATAACAACTTACATAGGTACTAACTTCTTTGGTATCTATTAGTGCAAGTTTGGTTTCTCGTATCCCTATACGGAATTCCTTAAATGTTCTACTAGGAACTTACTCACTTCATGTTGCCAGTCTCACCAAGAACAAAGCTGATGCACTAATTAGCACAAATCTCTCTTAACCTACCTCATTACTCGCTCATCTCCCAATGAGAGCTCGCTCGCGCGATTTCACGTAAATGACGCGAAATACGGCCCGAAACATTGTGCCGTTGATTGAAATCTTTTGTTAACTTAAATACTGAAGAGTTTAATCTGTTTAATTTTTGCACGGAACGCTTATTGATGGAGTTGATTGCGTTTATTACTGATTTTAAATTACGGTGCCAGTGAATTGACGAGTCTCTGCTGGGAATTGAGTGGAAGGTCTCTTCATGTTAATTTTGATGAAACATAAAAGTATTGTATCGATTAAGTTGATTGGTATTCGGTTTTATACTCAGAATATTCGCATGTTACTCTCGTACCAGGAATTGTAGCAATATGATTGTATCATAATTATCACTGAAGGACATTGACTACACATTCAGGTATACCGTTGTCACCCCAGAATCTCGAACACGAGAGGTTGCGTACTATTAACCACGTTTCTTGACCATTATTTGATGGTAGAGCTGCAAAAGTATGATACATTGACAAACAAACTGAAGGACGAATAGCGGAGGCTGGGCATTAAAGTTCCATTTGTTAACTTTAGGTACAGAACCTTCAAAATAAAAATAAGACCCTTTAAAAAGAGTACGGGTGCCTTCAAATTTGTCGTAAAGTGCCGCGCGGCAGCAGCGCAGCTGCAGCGCTGCTGCCGCGCTGGTGCGTTAATACAAATAGTAAACAAATAGTAAGCGCGGCTCTTAGCGTTTATTATATGTATGGATTAACAAAGCAGCGCGGCACTTTGCGACAAATTGCAAGCAATGCACCTGTGATACCCTGGTAACAGTTTTCTGTCCTTCTTTCTTCTTTCTATAAATTGCAATTATACCGACATCATCATACTTCAGCAGTCAATAAAGCGGTAAATTTGACGGACCAATAATGATAAAGCAGCATTTTCGACGAGTCCTCTCGGGATGATAAATTGTCTGAGTTTTATGATAATTTTTGTTCCGTTCGACACAAAGGCAGGAGTGAGTGTGGCTGATAATATTCAAACAAAAATGTTCAGTAATTTGATTTCGAAGTGAAAAGAGCATTTTAAAATTTGGTGAAATAAATGTAAACTGTACTGCATTCAATAATATTCTTTTATTCCTAGTGAAATGAGTTCAGAGAAAAGTTATAATATATGTAGTAAAAGCTTTAATTACCGAATGTACCGAAGTTTCAATTAATGTTTCCAATACATCCTTTGAAATTGTAAATAAATTAAAATTTGGTATTTCCCAGCACCTACCGAAATCGGAATCGGAATCGGGTTAAATAACATAATTTACTCATCAAAAACATACATGTGAAAATGGGAGACAAGTTTTACATAGCCATAACATAGCATATGTTTAACATACAATGTGCGTGATTGTTGACTTCAGCAACAAAATTATTAAAATCTGAATGGGTGCCGAGAATCTTAAATTAAGATAAATTAATGCTCAAGATTCGAATATGCTAGTTTTCACGTAACGTAGGTAAATAACAACATTTCACGTAAACGTGCACGTTATCTTATATTTGGCTATTCCACTTGTCTTATTCATACTATACGCAGGTTGCAGATTTTATATTAAAAGGTCAACATATTTTGCTCTTCTAAAATTTGGTTTGCTGGTACAAAGAAGCCAAGTCAAATCTTGACCCTTAATTTATCCTATTTTAGTAGGTGCATTCTAGGTGCAGCCCCACCTCCAAGATTGCGGATTTTTTTCGAAAGAGTCACCGCGGCCCTGGAACGCAAAGGGCATTAGGAAGAATACGGATGGGTTTAGTCAGTAAGAGTCTGACACTCCCTTCTTTTCCGCCCAGAGCGGAAGCAGACATTTGATGATTTCCCATTTTTAAAAATAAGTGCACCTATCTAGATATAATAGATACGTCCAGCAGTGAAACACCAGTAGCTACTTACCAGTAAAAGTGACCAACTAATTACCTTTAGTACAAAAGGCACCCATAAACGAAGTATTTAGTATTCATAAGTTTTAAACACATTCACATTTGTGCCCGACGCGTCAACCATCACGAAATCAAGACAAGGCACCGTTCAGTGAACAATGGTAAACAAAATTTTTTTTTGTTTCTTTTTTAGCATCTGTAAGCAAGTGCAATTTGCATTATAAATGAGTTCGTTACTCCAGAATGTATTGTTTCTTGATATTAATATTTTAGTAAGGGTTTGTAACGTTTTTAAGAGGAAAGAAAGGATAAGGAGTTATTCCGGTCGGATACCCCGTATTTTGGTACCCGGGGGATCAGTTTTATTTTAAAATATTTTCTATTCTAGTCGGATCTACCGTGCAGAGTATCACAAATTAATTTAAATATTTTATTCCGGTCAAATACTCAAGTTATCTGTTAACAGATATTCGGGAGAGTCGGCAGCAAAATATACACACAAAGTTGATTGAAATACACATGTTCGTGATTCTTATTGAAATGCCTTTATTGTAAAAACAAATAATTACACATTAACTACTATTTTTCTCTTGACTGTACTTACCTGTCAAAAAGAGTAAGGGGATCAGACAAGATTTAAAACATAATTATAACCTTCAAAATAGGCTTATTAGTTTCGGATATAAGGGGAATGGTCATTTTTGGTCTGATTTCTTGAATAACTTCAAAACTGTTTAATTTAAAATTATAGAAAAAATATAATTGTTAATAATAATTTGACCCCCAAAGTGACCCCATATTAAAAAATATTTTTTTACGTAACGCGTTTGTGTTTGGGTCACAGAAATCCATATGTATACCAAATTTCAACAGAATCGGTCTAGTAGATCCGGAAAAAAACCGGCTGTGACAGACAGACAGACACCCGAGTGATCCTATAAGGGTTCCGTTTTTTACGCATGTTCGGAACCCTAAACACATATGAGAATCTATATGAATTAATTGCTCTTTCAGATTTTTGTTTTATTTGTCTGTTTAGTTTCTTAGGAAGAACGCTTTAAGTTTTCGAATAAGAGTAGAACTATTTTTTTTAATTTGTTCGGGGTCTGAAGTCATATAGTGGCCACACTGACTAAATCTTTTAGGAGGATTTCGTTCCCAAATAGGATATTTCCTTTCGATAGTTGGTTCTACTCTTGGTTCAGCGTCGGGAGTGCCTGGTAATAATTCAGGATCATTTAGGGCTGTCGGTCAGGACGCCTTTTTTAATGATGGGAAATCATCAAATGACTCTTCCCGCTCTGGGTGAAGCAGGAGGGAGTGTCAGACTCTTACTGACTAAAACCCATCCGTGTTCCTCCTAGTGCCCTTTGCGTTCCAGGGCCACGGTGACTCTTTCGAACAAAGTCCACAGCCCCAGCAGGCACTGGCCCTAGCGGGCCCCGCCTTTAATGCTGAAAGCTCTTTGAGGTGCGCGTGGAACACAGCGCGCCGTCGACCCGAGCCTAGTTCTGATCAGATGGCGAGCCACCCAATGCCCGCCGTCCGCAGGCCCGCACCTACGGTTGCCGAGAATCGCCCTGCGACTCCCGACGCCCGGGGCGTCTTCTTCTGTTGCGGCGGCTGGGGCGTGAGATTTCCCTCTCTCTCACGCATTCGGCTTCCTCCTTCGCTAGCATTACTGCTTCGCAGAAGGAGGTGACCACTTCCCATGTCTCCTCGCTCCGGACTATGACTTGAACCAGGGTCGAACGCGAGAGGTCTCGCCGCCGCCGAGTCGGTCAGGACGCCTATATAGGTAATATGGGTATATACCCATTCGAGATGATGAACAACTAGTTCCGATGATTTCTTGCGTTTTCGGCGAGGAAGAATTTTGGGACTCTATCAGAGTCTTGTCCTCTACTTTTGTCTAAATCGTTCCCATTTATTATTAGATCAAATCCTAAGAAACCCATACCTGTCACAGAGGGTCACCTAACTAAATTGAGTTATACCAATCCCTTTAGATCGAAATCAATTAACATTCCGCAAACGAAGTAGGTGAAAGCTAGTTAAAATTTAATTACAGTTCACATACTTTGTGTACAGTCGCGAGCACCACTGAGGAAATACAAAGGAAGAATGTAAAAAGAAGTTTTCTTGTAAAATGACGGTAAAAAGACGTGTCATGATATTAGGGTGTGCTTTTCAATTTTCAATTTATTTATTCAATATAACAATTTACATTGTGTCTGAAATAATTCCTGAAAATAATACATAATAAAAATAACAACTTCGATTTAAACATACTTTTAAGAATAATCTGATGTCAACTCAATGAAATAATAGGAATAATTATACATTAGTCAAATGGTAATTTAAAAATAATAATAACAGATTCATTCAAAACAACACAAAACATAAAACAATAAATTAAATGTCAACTCAGGCAATGTAAACAATAAATTCAATGTCAACACAGGCAGTGTCACTGAAATTTTAATACGATAATGTCAAGAATAACTCAAAACAGTGTACCAGAAATTAGGGAAAAAAATAATAATATTAATAAAAACTCATGGTAATATTACATATCGTCAATTGAGTAGAGACATTTATCTAATAAGAATGCTTGAAGCTTTGCTTTAAATGAGGATGTGTAAATCAAGCTTTTTAAGTCGGTAACTTGTTAAATATCTGCACTGCTTGATATTGTGAACTGTGCTTCACAATATTAAATAGAGGACTTATTTTATTCCTCAAATCTTTCCTACGTGTGTTCTCTCTAACCAGTCTTTCTTCATGTGTCTCATATTCATGTAGATACTTTTTCAGATTAATCAGGAGCACTAAAACGTAGAGACTGGGAACTGAAAGGATTTTTAATTCTATGAAATGTGGACGACAGGTCTCCCTTTGCGAAATACGGACAATTGTACGTATGGCTCTTTTCTGAAGGACAAAAGCTCTTTGGCAGTTATAATTGTAACTATTTCCCCAATATTGGATGCTATATCTTAATTTAGACTCTACAAGCTCATAGTATATCATTTTTAATTGTTTTATGTCAATTTCGTCTCTGAGGGTTCTTAACGCATAGCACGCCGATGATATAGCTGCATCTATGGCAGTTAGTTCTTTTTTCCAATTTAGAGATTCGTCTATGTGAACACCCAAGAATTTTGCCTCTCTCACAAGTTCAATTTTGTCCTCATTTAATATGATTTCTATAGTATCTTTATTGCGAGCAGTTGTTTCGAATAATACTACTTTGGTCTTTGAACTATTGATTTTAAGTTTGTTAATAGTAAACCATGCATAGAGGTGCCTCATAGCTGCATTCACTTTTTCCGTAAGCTCATTTATGTCATTTGCTCCTATAATGGCGTTCGTGTCATCAGCGAAAACCACAAGTTGTATGTCTGGTAGAATTTTATTTATATAATTTATCAAGTCATTGGTGAACAGAATGAACAATATGGGCCCCAAAATAGATCCTTGCGGAACACCTGCACAGATATTGAACAGTGAAGATTTATAATATTGCACATGTCCATGTTGCGTTTCACTGATTTCAACGAACATTTTTCTGTTTTTCAGATATGAGGACAATAGTTGAGAAGCTTTACCTCTCACTCCGTAGTGATTTAGTTTGGCTATAAGAAGTTCATGATCAACAGTATCAAACGCTGAGCTTAAATCTAAAAATACGCCAGCTACTCTCATTTTATAATTTATTTTATTAATTACATCGTTAATAAGAGTATATATAGCATCTCCTATGCCGACATTTTTTTGATATCCGAATTGCCTGTTATTTAAAACTTTGTTCAAGTTAATATGAGCCGAGATTTGATTATTTTTTCGAATATCTTTGAAAGTATTGGTAGCAAGGAGATTGGCCTATATTTTTTTTGGCTTTAAAATACTGAACCCGTTTTTTTCTGGAATGAAAATGAATCCTGTCTATATGCGAAAGTTTGTTCCGAACGCCTAAATTGCTGCACCGATTTTGATGAATTTTGGTGCATAGATAGATGGGACCCTGGAGATAGTTATAAGATTTTATTTTTGCGAAAATCTACATTAACGTAAGCAAAGTCGCGAGTGAAAATTAAATGTGGCCAATTTTGAATCGCGTGTAAGCTACTATAATTTGTTGAATGGGTTTTTCATCAGCCAATTGCATCACTTGAATTGCGTATAATTTTCGAAGTGCCTAGATTTTTTTTTGTTACTATTGATAGGCATACATTTGATCACTATCTCACCTGATGGTAAGCGATGATTTGTTCGAAGACGAGCACGCTTGCCTAGAAGTAACCTATTCACTCTTGACTTAAAGACTCTCAGGTTGTAGAAATCAGGAAACACAGACTCAGGCAGGGGAATTCTACTCTCTAGCTGTACGCACAATGAATGTGTTCCCAAAACGTTGTGTGCGTGTAGGTGGGATGTCCACCATGTACCGGATTTTTTATTAAATTAAATTTTATCAGATTTTTTTTAACCACATTTTGCTCCTAAGTAATTTTCAGGTATTTTAGTTCTGAATATTGCAATGTATCCACATATTTTTGCTCACAACTGTACCTATACTAGGTTTATTTTAATCGCAGAGTAAGGCTTAGAAATTCAGTCTGAAGCACGTTCCCAACATTTGCTTAGGAAGAAAGTAACAGTAGTTCGCTAGTTGTTTCCTATGAGTGATTTACAACTAATTACGATGTAAATTAGGAAGTCAACGGTAATACGTAGCGGTTAGGAGCATAATGTAAGTCGATGGGTCGACTTCGGAAGTCGATTGCATTGTTTTACAAATTTTGACGTGTTGCATTTTCATTAATGGCGCTCTTGAGGTAAAGGCTTGCGAGTAAATTTTAATTAATTAGGTAAATAAGAGATAGAATACGGGTTAAACTTGAGACAAGCAATTCGATTTGAATATGGGGTTGTAATTTCAATACTAAATCCGCAATAATCAGGACAGGTTTAATTTATTAAAATCTTTTGTAGGACGGCTCATAACAAGTGGCCCTTAAACTGGACAAATTAGTTTCAAGGTTAACTAACTCCATTTTTAACAAAAAAAAACACTTAAACAAACAGTTTTGTGCAGTGCGAGAAGAAAAACTGGCCAAGTGCGCGTTGGATTCCACGCAAAGATATGTAGGTGGCCCTGGAACGCAACGGGCATTAGGAGGAACACGGATGGGTTTTAGTCAGTAAGAGTCTGACACTCCCTTCTGCTTCACCCAGAGCGGGAGGAGTCATTTGATGACTTCCCAACATTAATAAAAATTATGTGTTCACCTATAAGTGAAAAACGATTTATAGATGTCCATGTTTTACAAAACTTCAGGCTTTGTGTTTCAAAGATAAGATTAATTTTCATTTTTTTTAGAAACAACTTGAAATTGTCTATTTTCTATACTAATATTATAAAGAAGAAAGATTTGTTTGTTTGTTGGTTTGAATTGAATAGGCTCCGAAACTACCGGACCGATTTGAAATATTATTTTAGCATTGGATAGCTACATTATCAGGGAGTAACATAGGCTATATACATATTATCCCCGTACTCCCACGGGAACGGGAACTACGCGGGTGAAACCGCGTGACGTCCGCTAGTATTTTATATTTTGGAAAAAAATATATGAAAAAACCCATTTAGTTTGATATTTCACACAAAACTGTTTTTTTTATTAGTTTATTTACCTTATTCTAAAGATAAGTCAGGTTATTGAACTTCTTTAATAAAACCCATATTAGAAACATAATTAAGGATTTGAAATCCACGGCTCAATAGCTCGAAGACATAATCGTTCCATTGTGACGGCTCATCATAATATCAAGACCAATTTAAATGGAGCCTTCAATCTTCATTCAAATCATTCATTTGTTTCATTGACGATATGCTTTTGTTTATTGGTCGATGTATTTTCAAATGTGGAATGTTGTTTGATCGTGTTAATTATGAATTTTGTATATAATTGTTTACAGTGTAGTGCAGTGGAATATACTTAACAAGATGTATGCTTGATGGAAATCGTATAGGAAAAAATGACTTCCATATGAACTTTAATGCAACATCTAAAGGTGTAAATAGGTGTGCATGCTCTACACAGCTGCACTCTATACACTATATACTCTATAGCGGCCATCGTAATAAAACAAAAAAAAAAAAACAGCTGTTCAGTACATTTTGTCGAGTTTTGCGCACAAAAATGCATGGGGCAGTCGATTATTTTTTCGCGATTTCAGTGTTGGTCCCATAGTGAAAGTTGTTCATAATGATGAGTTCAATGACCCCTTAAGAGGTATTGCGTTCATTCTGTTACAGGTTGTATTTATTTACTCTCACAGTCCGATGGGACAGCAATCTGACACTACTGAGGAGAGATCAGGACCAAAGACTTTACCTGTTTTCTGAGGTATTACACCAATTACTTTAAAACTCCGGGTTACTACTGAGAAATATCTGGAAAATCCCAAATACACTGCTCGACCCGGAAATCGAACTAGGGCCCCACGTTTGTGCAGTCGCGGTTTGCAATCACTAGACCAACGAGGCGTAATTATTTCCAAACTAGCTTCTGCCAGCGGCTTCGCCCGCGTGATCCCGGGATAAAAAGTAGCCTATGTGCTATTACAGACTATAATCTATCTCTTTTCCAAATTTCATCAGGATCCGTTCAGCCGTTCTGGCGTAATTGAGTAACAAACATTCATCCATCCATTCAAACTTTCGCATTTATAGTATTAGTTAGAAGTTAGATTAGATTAGATGTCCAAATAAATATACAGACTTTCACATTTATAACGTCAACAGGGAAGTAGAGACAATTGCTAAATGTTAAACTGTATAGAATCAGCTAGGAAACACAGCAAAACTGTCTATTTCTAGAACACTTACCAAAACTATTTCAATGAAACAAGCATCCAACACAAAGTGCAGTACAGTTTATTTCTCACAACTGCAAGATTAATATGAGTGTAATTTCTTCTTGAAATTATTCCAACGAAGCGGGTTGCTAAGAATAAATTATACTTCACTAACAACGGTGTTTAGTGGCTTGAACTAGATACTGTTTTTATTTTCCTTGCATTTAATTTTCCGCTCTCCTTGTGAGGAAACTCTACCGCTTTTAATAAGATACAAACAAAGAGATTAAAAAAAAATTCGTTGGAACTGGCATTTTTAATATCGAATCCTTCTGATATTATAGTCTGTTTTGTATGTTGGTAAATCACTCACTCTTCACCGTCTGGATGGATTTGGCTAAAATATTTTGAAAAGCAGAATATCGTATCATTTTGCGTCAGTTTACATGATAATAATAAGATAGTTGTAATCAACTTTTGTCTTTGACTGACGAGATAGAAAGAAGGAAAACATAATTCATTTGGCGCACACAGATTTACATTATAATAAGAAGACTTCATTTTAAACCAATAATATTGCAAACCTTGCTAAGCCTAGCTGTTTCATATAATCACAGTTTGCAACTAAAATAAGGACCAACGACAAATTCCCCACTATAATTTCTAATGCACCGAGGCTCAACCAATATTGGCCGTTGGGGACCACATAGAATCACGTATTAATGTTGGCTCACCAAATGTTTGGCCAGGTGCTGGTATCACACCTAATTTTTGATGCATTATTTGATGTTGAAGGTACTGCCAGCTGCGTTAATTGGGTGGTACCTCTCCCTTGAGTATTAAACCACCTTATAGAAAGTAAATATTATATGCATCTGCTTGTACGTATTTGAACATTGATATCGTGGATTACGGCTTGTTATAACATCATCTAAATAGTACCAGTAGGACAGCCTAATTTTGACGTATCAATGCCATCATGATTCCGTCGTGTGAGAGAGACGGAGCCTATAAAGGACGAATAGAATTATCCCGTTTCCACAAGTTTTTTTAAAGCGATATTGTATGAGGTTGAACTTATACATATCGTGCTTATGTAATTCTTTCAGAAACAATTGCAGTGATATCTGATAAGTGAAGGTGTATCTTTAAATTCCTACAAATATTTTGTTCTTTTAATGAAAATTAAGTACAAGGCATTTAAGGAAGCCATCCATCCAATTTACAACTAAAATAACCTTGTCAATAGTAACATTCCTTCAATACCACCACAAAACTATCCCAATCGCCTCTACTCAATATTTACTACATTAACACGGAATCATTCGTCGGCGCCTCATAATTTCTACCAGCCGTAATTCGTAACGCATTAACACCTACGATCCGTAGGTCATCGTCCTACGGATTGTCGTGTGTCTCAACCAAGACCATTGTTTGCTGGGTATAACATCTGTAATTAGAGGCTAAGTGGGTGCAAATCGTGGCTCTGAATGCATATCAATATTATGCATTTAGACTTTGAGAATTGTATGGGATTTCGTGGTTTAAGTAGGGTTGTGATTTGCAGGGTTTTAGATTCTAAATGATATTATCTTTCGTACTTTTGTAAACGCGAAAGTTTTTGTGGCGATGAATGAATGTTTTGTAAGTCTTTCATGCAATAACTACTGAACGGATTTTGATTATACTTTAAACAGAGCTAATGATACTTATTTGTTGTGGAAATAGGCTAAAATAACCCATTACATGTTCAATCCCTTGGATTTGGAAGGAGTGGAATTCCCTGCCAGAGTCTGTGTTTCCTGATAGCTTTAAGTCAAGACTGAATAGGTTACTTTTAGGTAAGTGTGCTCCATCTTCGACCACATCATCGCTAACCATTAGGTGAGATAGTGGTCAAACACGTGCCTATCCTTACTTAATATTATAAATGCGAAAGTAACTCTGTCTGTCTATCTGTTTGTCTGTCTCGCTTTCACGCCAAAACTGATGAACCGATTTAAATGAAATTTGGTACAGAGATAGTGTAGAGCCTGAAAAAGGCTACTTTTTATCCCGGGAGTATGTTCCCTAGGGACCACGCGGGCGAAGCCATTGGCAGAAGCTAGTAGATAATAAAAAAAAAACATTAGTTGGAAGTTTCAAACATCTAAAAGTATGTAATGATCTCATAAGAAATGTTTTAATAAGTCTTAGCTTTCCCTACACATTATACATATAGATTTAAGAAAAACAAAGGTAGAAACAGCGGAAATTTAGAAGGATTTTGCCATAACCCTCTTAATTGTCTTAAATATACTCATAGAGGCTATTTTTCCTTAATTGTTTGTTTCGTTGAATCCGAGAAATCTGTAAATTAGTTGCCTACTATACTAAAGGCGAACGATTTGCAGATTTCATGGAAGTGTATATTCTATCGCTAGTAATGTGACAATCTCTAGCTATTGAGCTTCAAGAAAGAGATCGATTGCAAGGAAACATGTGAAGATCACTTACAATAAACTTCAAGAGTCGTTAGTGATGATAATGTTAGATTGATTTACGTATCTAATAATCGATGTGATAAACAGCACCGCTCTGTAGGTACTTAAATACTCAATACTGTGAATATCTCATCAATATCCTTCAAGTATCTACAAGGTATAGGTTTAGCGGCAACACCGCACCCAGAATCAGTATAGGAATTAATTTTGTGATGCATAGGTACAATGGTTTGTTTGGTCTAAAGCACTTAGCGTCCTTTTCATCAGCCAATTACTTAAAGGCGTAAAAAATTATGCATAAAAATTATCGTAACTATTACAATTTGGTAGCAGTATAGAGGTAAGTAGAACAGAGAGTAAAGTCCCGCACACCTCCATTGAAAAGGGAGGATCCTCCAACCATGCGGTTGTTGTGCCTGGCGGGCTACTGCCCGATAGTCGATTATAGATTGATTATAGTCGATTTGGGCTGATGTGTATGTTCAAATCGCATGGTAAAATCTGCTTGCGCAATGCTGGATTTCGATGTTGTAGTTCGCTGCTAGTCGGATAGATGGCGTCGCGGTTCTTTTTGTTGCGATGTAGATTTGCTCTGTCGGTTATTCCTTGTGGCAGCATTGATGCTGCTACAGCAGAAAGGGGAGGCCTTGGAGGGCATAAGTGCAAAAACAACAAAAAAGAATTACAAATGCAAACATTAAAGCACAAATACATAAAAACTACACCATAACACATACTTTATACCTTCGTGAAACCATATAGACTTGACCATATTGTACCGGAAAGTGTGAACATATCTTCTACACACATCGAGTTATTCAAGTTGCGCATGATTACAAACTACGCAAACGATGTGTTTCGCTATTAAACAAACTTTGATTGGCGGCAATCATTTACTCAATATTCATATTTAGTCGGCAAATAAAATGTATGAAACGATTCTGTAAATATTTATTTTTAATCTACACAACATAGAACTCAAAGTTGCTTGCGATTTATTTTGTAAATTACATACAACCGATATAATCAATCAAAAAAAAAAATCAATGAAAAAAAAAACTAGTAATGCATTCACGATTTTCATGAAGTTCAAATGTGAACCTGTGAACTACATCAGCCCAGTAAATTCGGAGCAAGTTTTGACTGACAAACACACACACACACGGTACAGTTTATATGGAGGACCTTCGGCACCTTTAAAATGTAACACCTATCTGCAAACTATGAAGGTGAGTGGATAAATAATTGCTCTTTAAATCTGTACATATGCCAGGTGTGTCTTCTATTTGAAGTTTCATCCAGTTCAACGTCTCGCTTAAATATCGCATCGTTGCAATTATGCGTAGTAATTAATGATGCTCATCAATCTATCTACACACTAATTAAACTTCTAAATCCGCATGTACATTTATTTTAATCGCCATAAACAATGAGTCTTCTTGCTTTAAATAATTGACTCAATGAAAAATCCTCAAGAGAACAATCCACACTTGTTGATTAGCAAAAGGAACAAGCATGGTGGAGAGACGCCACACAGGAATTGTAAAGGATCGTGTGGAATGGTTAAATTGTCGCTGGAAAATCGTTGCATTGTGTGTGAAAGCATAAAAGGACGGACTCCTTGTATGGTTTTTCTTTTATACTGAGAATCTTGATGGATGTGACTCTAAGACAATACTTATCATGAGACTAAATCTTTGTTAAGTGATGTTAAAAATAACTTTGTTACTATACTAAGGTTTTGTCAACCCACTGCAAGACAATGTCTTTCCTTTTAAGTCATGTACTAAACGAATACTTTGGCGTCGTAAATTATTATTTTGTACCCTGCAAATGCCAGAAAACGTACATTATAACAGCACTTCTAAGTAAACCTAACTAAAAAAAAAACAAAACCTATCCACAGACTACAACCATCTGTGTTATGACAGGCCAACCATAAACTGATTTGATCTTTTTACGCAGCGATACCCGATAAGATCTAAAGGGGCCTTTACAAAGAGTACACTGTACGTATGCAGTGTGAAATGTCGAGACAAATTAAAGGCAGCTGCAAAGTGCCTGCGTGATTGGCGAGTGCACATTTAGATTTATGATTAAAGTGTGTGAGTAATATGGTCTGAAGCTCACTTTAGATCATCCTTTTATTAAAAATGTTTTTTTTTTCTATTTATTTTTGTAGCTATTCTAAGACTGTCTTATGTTTAATTTGTGATCAATGAGTGTTGTTTATGTTCTGCTGAGTGAGTTATCTTTATCTTAAATAACTTTTTTGTGAGACGGTAATAAGCTACGATTATCTAGAGAAAAATGTTTATTTATTTATTTAAGCATTATGGAAGACTTACAACTAAAACAAACAGGTCGTGATCAGTGAATAAGACTGTCAGGCAATTACAAGTCTCCACTTATAAAGTACAGAAAAAAGAAGTAAGTTCTATGGAAATTCACACCAAGTTACTGAGTAACTAATACTTATACTACAATGTTGCACGAACTGCATAACTATCACTATATAATAAAAATTAACACTTATATGAAAAAGTGTCGGCTCAAGCACTTCCTGGCTGAGGACACACTAGTTGTGGACGGATCTAAATCGTGCTGTTTACAAAGCTTGTTTAAATTTCAGCTTGCACGCAGAAGGTATGAGTTCTGCCTATAATTTGTTAAGGCAAGTGACGCACGTAAAGGTGGAATAAATCATTTAGACTTCCTGGGGGTGTTGAAATAAAATTTTGATAAAATATCAGAGCAGTTTATGCGATTATTAAATATTTTCAACAACAGAACATAGTCAGAAATATCGCGGCAGTTGGCTAGGAAGAATATGATATTTTTTGCAGAGGTTAAGGTAATTTTCTGGGTGATACGGTATTTGCTGGTGGGAACATAAATATCTTATAAACCTTTTTTGGATGCTCTCAATTCGGTTTATGTATTTTTGGTAACATGGGTTCCATATTTCAGACGCATACTCCAAATGGTATAACAAAGGTACAGTATAGGATTTTAAAAGTTTTGGCTTGAGAGAAGCATTTGGATTATCTTTTAGTTATTAATACGCAGTCAGTTTGGTTGACGGCTTTCATAAATATGTAAACAGGTGAACTTGTAACATAATGAGCGCAATACTTGAAAGGAGATAATTAAACTTACGTAAACAGCAGACAGTTTTTTCCGAAATCGCGAAAAATTCTGCTGTTCAGAACATTTTTTGTCAAGTTATGCGCACATAAATGGGGGTTGATTTTTTTTTCGGTGTTGGTCCCATAGTAAAATTTGTTCATAATGATGAAATACAATGACGCGTTTTCAGATGTTGCACGTACTATGTTACACCTTCAAGATACGTCACTTATTCGATAAAAGAATAGAAAACAACATATACAAAAGCACAGACACATAAATCATGCAACCAAAATTACGGAAAAATAATTGTAAGTACAAATTAATTGATATAACATTCACGGGAAAAAAGTGGTATTATTTTTTCTCAGTACGAGTTATAAAAGATCTATCAAATGATAAACGTTTTTCTACGAAAATCTGAACAAGACTGCTCTTTATCTAACACAGAATCAGTATCTCCAACATTTTCCAGTTACATTGTGCATAAACCGAATTAGGGAAAGAAAACATACGCAAAAATTCTAAGAAAGTATAGGATTGAGATGTAAATCAATGCTCCTTTGTAATGCCTGTCAACGTATTTCAATTGTAACAGCACTAGTCTGACTACCATCCATAAGGGCGTATGTTGACTTAAACATTTTTGAAATACATTCGATTATGAGCTCTAAGTGTTGCTACAAAATTGCATCTTGCGTTCAGGGTAAACGATGGTTAGGACCTTTTTAGTTTTAGAACATTAGAAAACATAGTTACGTGTTTATGATTTGTCACTAGTGAAGTGTATGACCATACGACTTCGTAAATATATGGTTTTAGTATAGGACTTACGCCATTTCGACTTTCATCAGAATTTCTTCATTTTCCTCTGGAGACGTTGCGTGCCATAGTAACATGTTTTCTAAGTAAATCGAATTTGCTTCCTGTTTTGGATAGTGTTGGATTTGAATGGATTTTATTATTCTACAGATTTCAATTGAACCGTATACGCCTATCCATTACTTGAAGAGGCTTATGTTGAAAGCTTGCAAACTCGTGTATTTGAATGTACATGTATGTACATGTACCTAAACAGTATTCCTTTGAGATCTATTCTGTTAGTGGATACATGTGTTTATTGAATCTAGGCTTAAGTACCTAAGCTTCGAGGTAGAAACTCGATTCAAGATATTCTTTAATGTAAAATACTCGTATCACTTCACTACATATTATAAACGAAGTCCTCTGCCACGTCTGTCTACCTGTTCGCGATAAACTCAAAAACTATTGCACCGATTTTCATGCTATTTTCACCAATAGATAGAGTGGTTCTCGAGGAAGGATTAAGGTTATAATTTATTTAGAAAAAAAAATATCCTTAAGAAAATTGCAGCATGGACGAAGTCGCGGGCGAAGTGCTAGTGTTTTTATAATTATTGAGACCAGTCTGTAGTGGCGCAGTCAAAAAGAGCCATGGGCTTTTGAGTTGTTCCGCGCTTGACTCGGTGGAACACAGAGCTAAGAGGCTCATCGGTGACGTAAAACTGGTGGATGCCAAGCTGCAGAGCTTGGCTCATCGCCGTAAGGTTGCCTGCTTATCGGTCTTCTACAGATTGTACTTCGGTGAGTGTGCCCAAGAACTCCACGACCTCATCCCACCGGCCCCCTTCTACCATCGGACATCCAGACGCACTGCATCTTACCATCCCTACCTTGTTGCTATTCCACCAACTCGCAATAAGCGTTTCCAAACGTCTTTTATAATGCGCACAACAAAGGAGTGGAACTCTCTGCCTGCGTCCGTGTTTCCAAACGCTTACAACCCTAATCTCTTCAAAGTAAGAGTGAACAGGCTCCATCTGGGTAAGCTCGCTCCACCGTAGACTTTGTCTCCGTCATCTCTGACCTAGACTAGAGTCAAGAGCAAACCCACCACAAAAAAAAAAGTTGTAAGTTCTAAACCAAACACGCACTTTCATCATAAACGAATATCGTGAGGAGAAGCGAGTTTTTAAGGCAAAATTTGAAGACTTGTAAGTTCACCCAACCCTCATGGCCCTGATGGTGGATTACGGCCCTGTCTCTCACGGAAAAAAGGACTATGGCTTAGCAGTGGGCACATTGGCATATGCTGACTAGCTTTTCCTCTCGGCTTCTTCGGCGACTTCGTACGCGCATATCCAGTTTTTCTCATTTCCGTAGGAATTTCGGGGAGTCCTTTCTTAGTGGTCCCCTACACTCCCTAAGGAACCTACATGCTAAGTTTTAGCTCTCTACGACCAGTAGTTTCAGCTGTGCGTTGTCTGTCAGTCACACAGCCACTCAGTCAGTCAGTAACGGAAGAATTTTATTATATTGATAACCGTCTCAGAGTCTATAGAATATAAAATTAGTTAAGATTGCTACGGTAGAACAAAGGTCACAACTCTAAATATAATTTACCTAACTAACTACTTAAGTATTACATAGAAACAGACAATAGGTAACAAGGATCTAAATCCCTTAGCTCAATCTGTCATAATCTTTCCGTGTGATTTGGTTTAAACATACATTAATGCATGTTCACACTCGATCCGTACTAATTTACACTATTTAATCTATAGTCCCCGCCACGAGAAGATATAAATTTTCTAAACACACTTTCAATTGTTTCAAATGTTTATTCCATGAGTCAGACGCGTTCCAGTACCACATATACAGTATATTAGACGACAGCGCCTTATATCGATAAAATATAAGCCGACCAAGTGAACTTGCTCGTTAGTTTCGTATTACACGTATGTTACTTTAAGTTGATTGAATTTGGGATTATTTGTTGTCGCTACGTAACTTAGTAGAAGTTCTTTGTTTACAAAATTTATAGCTTCTCGTGACGGGACCTATAGCTAGATGCTTACCTATAACAAATATGGAAAATTTCTAGTTCTCTAGAGAAGAAAGCATTTTAGTTACAACCAGTTTGATTAAACAAAATGATCTTTTAGTGTCCCAATCGTGAGAAATAAAACGGTACAAAAATCCTATATCCGAAACCTTTTCGCAGGGTTAGCTTCCACTGCCGGGGTTGCGGAATATGTTCAAAAGAGTCATCGCGGCCCTGGAACGCAAAGGGCACTAGGAGGAACACGGATGGGTTTTAGTCAGTAATAGTCTGATACTCTCTTCTGCTCCGCCCAGAGCGGGAGGAGTCATTTGATGATTTCCCATCTTTAAAAAAAAGGCTTAGCTTCTAGTCAAATACGTTACAGCTGAATGGCAGAAAAAAAAATTATGTGAAAATTGTACTAAGCTAATGAACTTTGGGAGACCACTGATTGTTATAATACACCGTATTATTTTAAGACATTATTGTACCTTGTTATCGTAAAGAATTAATAGTATATCTATTTATTTATCATTGAACCATCATTTATCATTATCCTTACTTCCTTAAAGTAACTTTGTCTGTTTGTCTGTCTGTCGCGCTTTCACGCCAAAACTACTGAACCGATTTAAATGAAATTTGGTACACAGATAGTCTAGAGCCTGAGAAAGGATATACTTTTTATCCCGGGACTATGATCCCTAGGGACCACGCAGGCGAAGCCGCTGGCAGAAGCTAGTTTTGTCTATATCCCAATTTATTGAGGTCAGTGCAAAAAATCTTTTTCCTCCATATTTCGCTATTAGTTGTCAGTCAGCTCCTTTAATTTATTCTAACAACTTTCCTCGCGATACTTTCCAATATTAATTATAAACGTTAATAATGTATTAAGGTCTTTTAGTCGTTTACACGTATGGAGTTAAATAAACAAATAATAATAAATATAGGTCCCTCCAAAAAAGGTAGGCAGCCCTCATAATAACAACAATAAACTCAATTACGATACGAAACAATAAACGATACAGCACAACCAAAAGACAAATGGCCGAGACAATTAATACAGAAACCCAACACTATCAATGTTTTTCGATATTAATCATTAATAACGTGATATAGATAGACTCTCTATTGTCGGTGTGATGGCCCTCCCTAATGGACTGTCACACACACTCCCCTATTGTTTCAGAATAATAGCGACACATGAAATTACCTGTCTTTCATCCTGTACTGTGACATATTATAAATTACGCGAAAACAATGGCTATGTCACAAAAGGATCTGAATTTTGTACTGTGGGTTACAGCAAACTGACGTTTGTGGTTCTCTTTGATTTTGGTGTTTACAATTACGTGGGGAATTAATTTTGTTGTTGGTGTCAGTGGGTGGATTAGTTTAATGTGACGTAACAGTATTAACTAGGTATAGTTAACTCATAACCAGACGTCGGAATTAGTTAGAGTTAGTTATGTACTTCATCGAAATGTTGATATTAATATGGATCTTCGCGCAACGTCGCGCGTACAGTGGTTTAAATTGTGTAAAAGTAAATAACTTTTTTATTAAATAAATCACGGGATTTTTCTGCTTAAAATTAATCTTGCGATCTGAGGCATATCCACTTTATTCTTTTGCTGTATGAAATCTGTGTAAGTGCATAAATAACTCTACCTAATTCCGACCTGTGCTCATAATAGTAGTATTTAAATTCATTCATTATGTTCTTGTTATCAATCTGCATGGCCTTTTTCAAAATAGTGATCAAGAGCCTGACGTTCACAATCGAGTTACTGGGTCAGATTGATTTGGAAGACTAGTGTGAGATTTTCTGAACTCTGACTATACATACGATACGACTATACATACCAGCCATCCACGGAACGAGCTCGGCAAGCGTTGTTTAACCTCCTAGATCGACAGTTTTTGGTCATGAGCTTCATTTTATTCCTATGTGCACCACGGAATGATGATAAATCACAATCTCTTGAAAAAATCAGGGCATCAGGGCTTGAATAATAAGCTAACTAGTAACTAACCAAGAAGAAATTGTTTTAGACAGCACTCCATCATTCGTTGTTGGAGCTGGCCTAAGGGATTAGTTTGAAACAAAGCGGTGCAACTTCTATATACCTACTATTATGTGAAATACCACTGATGGACTCAAACACTTAGATCTGTATATTCAAATCTGAAACATGCAACTAGTACTGATTGAGGGTTTTATGCAATGCTAGCTAATTACCAACAACGCGCCAATTACCATACCAATAGGCTTACAGTGACTAGTCTAATTGTCTTGCAACGAGCAAATAGTAACGCAATACTCAGTCATCATGAATAGGATTCTAAAACAACCGTGTAACGGAACACAACACGAAAATCTGAAAACAATTTACAATAACAAAGACCAGAAGCGACACTGATTTGTAACACAACTTAACCGATTCTCTTAAGATGGAAATGTTCAGTACACGACCCTTTGTTTTATTCTGCACTCGTGGCGTCAATAGTGCTACATGAATCACACTTGACTCATAGAGTATGAAAATAAATTGCAGTTGTTTCAGAGAGGGCATACCAATTAGGTGTGATTTCACAAGGCTCTTCAACTCAACTTCAAATGGAAGATGTTGTCGTAAATAGTTCTGTTTTGCCCTTTTATGAAAGTTGGGAGCAATATCTTCTAGATTTATGTGGGCACTGTTGAAATATTCGTGAGAATGTGCTGAGTTGTTAAACTTTGCTATTCTGAATTGATGTCTTGGCGCACCGAGGTGGTTTAATTTTGAATGTTCTCGTAGACGTGCATAATGAATTTTGTGTGTTCAAGTTCGTATTTAATGAGTAAGTAGTTCAGCTTTTTATTGCTACTTACATCTTCATTTCGAGAATAGTTTTGTTACTATTTTCTTCCCCAAATCTTAAGCGTATTTTGTCTACATTATAAATTTTATACTGAGGTGTCTATATTAAAGTCTAAGTTATCCCAACTTCTACATTGTAAATAAAGCCATTGCATTTAGCGTAACGTAAAGGTCCCTTTAAATCCTGTCCCGCTTTTATTTTATTTTCCTGTCACACTTGCAACGAACATAAATCGTACGGTTAATTTAATTCACGACCATTTTTACTGAAGCGTTACAATATCCATTAATATTGCGGCTGTCCTTTGAAATCATGTATTTCCCTTTGCTATGCAGATTTGGACACATTCTGCGCGAACGCAGCTCAATTCTTAGAATCCATAGAACACTGCACCGTTGTAAATCTTCTAATCTTATGTGAAATTCCCTTTTACTGAATGCGAGAAACTCTTGTTACCGTATTTGGTGTTGAAGGGTTTGTTGGTTCATGAAATGTCAATTGTATTTTCTGCCCACGCGCACCATAATTCTAACAGTGTTATTGTAGGATTTTAATCGTTTACCTTTTGCTATTGTCATTATTCAAAATTTGAGCAGTTAACGATCACAGATTTATCTTCATGAACATAACTAATGGCTTTATTCTGGCTGATCTAGCTTGACCAATCAGATCATTAGCGATAAGGCCGCTCATTGTGTGTGTATGCTATGTAATATTTTCTTCATCTATCTTTTCTGTAACTTGGTATATGGTGTACATAATAAAAAGTATTATTATCTTCTGTTCTATCATTATTGAGATGCATCTTACTTATTCAACCAATTGCCTGTTTCTTCTCTTAATTTTCTATGACTCCTTATGATTTTAACTGAAAGAAATTACCTGGCCCATTTATATCTGACTACTAGTTCAAAAGTTAAAACCAATTCCTTTTTTGTACCGCCAGCAAAGGCATCTGTAAATGATGTAACGCAATTAAAAAATAATAAATCATAAGGTCTGCATATCTTCCTGTGATAAGATCAGACGCTAATGGCCCAGCCTAATAGCTTACTGGCAATAATAGTAAAAGTATTTTTAGTTAAATGTTAATGCAAACCGAGCATTGCATTGAACATACCAACTATAGACTTTTATCTATAATAAAAGTTCCAGTATTCTGTTTACCCGGTTAGTCCATAAAGTTTTGTGTTGTAATAAAAACAACACAACTGCCCGAGTTTATGTTATGAATTACGATATTATGAACAGTAATCTGGTTATATGAGAGATGGGTGCACTATTTTAAATTGACTGTTTATTTCGAGCTTGCTGTATCGTAAATGGTTATTGGGTAGTTTTACGCTTTTTTGAGGAAATCTAATGTGTAGTTTATATTACCTGCCTCGAGTACGAATGAATTGGAGTAAGGATGGAATACTTATATTCTTTTGGCTATCTTTCTTAATTATCTCTTCTCAATAAATTTCAAAACTACGATCTTTTAAAATCAAAACATTGTTCACTGACTGTCCATAGGTAAGAAAACACCAACTAAACTCAAATTGAAAATTCATTTCACAATCTAGGGTAGGTACGAACACCCGTCAAACAAAAGACAGAAATCGCAATGAACTAAGCACCAATGATATATTGACATAGCACATCATGATGTATTGGTACTGTACGTGTGCACGAAGGGTGCAGTCAGAATTGTCGCCGCGAACCCATGGCAGGTCATATATCAACTTAAGACAATAAAACATTGTCGATCGAAGTAGGTATTGCGAATGGAGGGTTATCGGATTCTGCAACGGTCACTAACGCCGCATTAGTCTTTATAAATCATGTTACTTAGATAGTTGGACATGTTTTGAAATTTTAGTTTAGAGAGAATAGGCTTTGAGTGCGCAGCTTTATCACTGAAACTGTCATGCTATAAATCATTAATATTTATAAACTATATAACATATTTACAACTACATAAATTACCTAAAGTCATGATTTAGTAATATAAAAAAATTTGGACCTAAAATGCACCCTTGTGGGACCAACCAACACGTTATATAATTTTGTGTTAAGTTGGAACAGTAGTAACACTGACCTAACGAATGGTGATAGCCCAAAAGATTACGAGCTCAAACTAGTTACGAATTAATCCAAGTCATCATTATATGGGGCACAACAACCATAGATCTAGGTTTCTAGTCCAGTGTCAGTATCAGTGAATCTAAATACTTCCATTGCTTGAGCGCCAACTGAGTGATATGATCAAGATGTGATCGTCTATTGTCTAACGATTTCATCATTGGTGCAATGTTCGTTTGACTATGGTGCATTAATGACCATCTTTGTGTGTGTAACATAAAGCGATATTTTATGGTAGATAAAAATAACGGTTCAGATTCGTTCGCATGGGTACGCTTCCAAGTTTTTATGGTTTGCCTGTTGAAGCAGCAAAGTGGACTCAATGTGCTCTGTGACCAATTCTTGGATTAAATTGAATGAAATGTGATATCAAGAATTTCCCAACTACGATTTTGTGATTACCGATAGAAATGGTGATAGGCTAATCGACCTTTATTACAATTTGGAACCACTCCATCGTGTATAAAAATAATGAAATCACTCAAACTAAGGATCTTGACCGAATGTCGGAATCAAAGACTACTTTGGCCGAATCGAATAATGCGGTAGTCTTTCAATCATAAATAGCGAATTTATTATTTTTGGTATACATTTGCAGTACAATAGCCACTTAAACATTTCTAATATCAATAGAATTGTTCTGAAAAGATCCTAATACAATAGCTCTTTGTCTGTGAAGGGTAGGCTTTAGTCTATTACGTTACATTTTGAAAGTTCCCAAACTCCTGAATGGAGTTCTTAGTTAATTTCGGTGCAAATAGACTTCGCTGGAATAATCTCGGAACCACTTTCAACGGTTCATTTAGTCGTATATATTGATTAGGTTCCGTATGTGTGCAAAATTCTTTGAAAGATCATTTATAAAAAGAGGAAAAGGCACTTCGGACTGTTTTTTCATTCCTGGCTTTTTTATCAGGTTATTCCTAGAACATTTTATAATAAATTGCTTTGTCATAGGTAGGATAACGAGAATCGTTCCAACAATTCTTTTTTCATGTATAACTCCATAGTACTTGCCTGGAAATGGAAAGAAAGAAAAAGCGTTTGTTTGCGCCAAATGTTTGTTTGTTTTATTTTGTGTTGTTTTTTTTGTTTTGCAAATGTTTATTTGTCTCCATTTATTCAATTTGTATGATATGATATTTTTTTTCCATATTGTTACCATAAGTACATGATGACGCGTTACATGAAATTGATTTGTAAGTACTAAAAATATTTTCTGGTAAATAAAAATAAAAATTTCTTTCTCGTTTGAATGAAAAACAAAACAAAATATCCAAAAAAAATAAATCAATTTTACTAATACCATAAGCTCCCACCATTCATTCTCTCTAATAACCAAATTAAAAGAAGACTCGAATACCTTAAAAGATACTAAAGACATCATCAACGAAAAAGAAGGTCTTACTTCATTAAAACATTTTCGGCCGATACGTTTCATTCGGAAACGGTCCTAATTACTTAGACGTTCCTAACTGCTGATTTCAGTCACAACGTAGATAAACACAGAAGTTAGACTTTATAAAACGCGAGATAACAGGAGCTGTGACACATACTAGACGCATATGTACAGAGATCTGCATCCCAAATACAAAACACACTAAAAAAAAAACGCAATCTGAAGGATTTGAAGAAAATTTATAGTGTATTATTATAACCTCGTTGAAACAAATGCCAGCCGTGTGTGTGCTTGCACTCACTGTAGGTGTAACGTGTATATGTGTGCATTAACTTTCGCTCGTTGTATGGAACTAAACTTCTGGTTTCTATCTATCTCGGATCCCAGTGCAGACTAATTGGATGCCCGTTAATTAGTTCTTGAAATCTTCGTAACAGACTCGTTCCTCAGTGCTAATTAGAATAACAGCTACATCGCCAATTAAATGAAAATACCATAAATTGTTTTCGTTTGTATTTATACAGTAGTCTGTGTTTGCTCACCTTTGATCCTAAGTTATGTCACCTAGGCACGCGACTGTTAGCTTTTGTTATGTAACTTCATTAAGATAGGCTTGTCGTAAACACACCTATTATCTGGACGACCTTTAATGGGTTAAGCAAAGGTTAGTCTTAGTTGGTGATTTAATTTCCCTATCAGGTAAAGGAGAAGGATAAGCGAGGACTACGTAATTAGGCGTTCATGTATCCTAATTTAGATTATTCGAGCACTGGGCTTACCATTTTTTGGCTGGTAGTAATAAAGTTGATAAGAGAAATAAAGGTACCTAAGTAGTCTATGTCTATCGAAAGTGATAAAGATTTAAGTGAAATAGTAAGGATCACAAGTTAGGAGGTGCTACTGGGGCAGGCAGCTGTGTTTAGATATGGCAAAAATCGTTATAAGCGGAAAATGCGGATAAAGAAGGCTGAAACCAAGTCAATGCAATAAGGTTCAGAAAGAAGAAGAAGCAAGTGCTACTACTGAGTTTAGGTACCTGAGTTCTAGTCGGGCAAAGATGAGAGAATTTTCTTTATCAAAGATTAAGTAGCAGCCTGGAGTGATGCAAAGCCCTATCACATGGTACTTAAACATAATGGGCAAAATATGCGTATACAATAGGTTCACATCTATCTAAATCTTTAGGAAATACATACGATTTAAATTGACGAATAAAGATAAAATTAGCGTAATAATAAGATGCTCAAATAAGCTCCAAAGATATCTCGAACATTTCCAAATAACGTGGCTCCAGCGGAAGCTCCTGGAATAAAACTATCCCAGTTAGGAAATTACGTAATTCTGCAGAGAAGCGAACTTTGGAAGCATTATGGTCACGTATTTTCTAGAACCCCGAGGAACTAACTTGAGTTTCCAGGACATCTGGCACTTTGTAATTGATATGCCAACTTTGAGTGATTAAAACGAACACCTTTTCTATTATTTTGGTTTCTTGGGTTTTTATAGCAAACGTACGTTTCTTTGCAGATAAAAGGGTTGTTTAGAAGACATTAGAGTTGGGACTTTATTTTGGCCAAACTAAGGTGAGGTTGAACGCAAAAATAATTGTGAGATGATTGATTGAGTTTTTGTGAAATACATGAAGAACTATTTATAGTAAAAAGAGAGAGTGTCACATGTGGACGGGAACACAGACGTTGGCAGAGAGTTCCACACTTTAGCTGTGCGCATAATAAATGTGGAGGAGAAGCGCTGGGTACGGCTAGACGGGATATCGACCAAACACGGATAGTACCCTGCAATACACCCTGGATCAGGTCGTGGTACTGATACGATAACATATATTATGTATAATTACAAAATTCGTCCAAAAATCTGACAAAAAAGAACAGCCACCTTAACAAGTGCCCTCATAATTATATTTACACAACAATAATTATCCACATAGACCGTAACGAATACTTCAAACACTCCATTCTATATATTAGTGTTACGTCCGCCGTATACTCGGTCACAGGTGGCGCCACTTTCCTCTATTCTCAGAGCTTTACACTCGCGTTTAATTTCATTACGAATGCGTGCTTCCTCTCCAGTTAGTTCCACTAATTTACTGAGCTCTGTGTAAAGAACGAACAGCTGACCAC
Organism: Lacanobia wlatinum; assembly: GCA_947578705.1. NCBI lineage: Eukaryota > Metazoa > Arthropoda > Insecta > Lepidoptera > Noctuidae > Lacanobia > Lacanobia wlatinum. The sequence goes on from OX388039.1 coordinate 18,339,295, forward strand.
GAGCGCTGAGTGATTTTAAATGTGCATTTTTATCTGCATTTTCGGACGAAGAATTAAGGGAGGGATTCGTTTGGTTTGCTAATAAAGAGGAGCTTGTTCTTTTCACATTACTCTGTAACATCGACGTAACAAAAAACGTTATAATTGTTTTAGTTTCTTGCTTTGCATTTAGTTTGTAATTCTTTCATCATCATCATCATCTAACAGCCGAAAGACGTCCACTGCTGGACAAAGGCTTCCCCCAAAGGGAGGGGCTTGCCATAATCGCCATGCTTGGCAGGTGGGTTGGCGATCGCAGTGTATGGTGTTGCGTTTTACAGAGAACGCTGCTGCCCATTCTCTGGTGAGTCCCTTAGTCGCCTCTTACGACACCCACGGGAAGTGATGGGATGGTATTATTCTTTTACGGCACCATACGGCACCGGCCGACACCATACGGCAAATAATTATAATTAATTAGATAGGTTTAATTTTAGGAAAGAGTGCTTCATCGTCAACCATATCATTGTTTTCCATCTGGTGAGAATACGATCAAACCCAAATCTGTCAATATTAAAAAAGAAAATGTTAGTCGTTAGAAGTAGTCAGAAGCCCAAAAATCTGGTCTAACCAAGGAATATCGTGTTTCGCAGTTTCGGTTGCGGATTATTATTTATTTATTCAAAAAGGGTTCACCAACAACTTCTGTATTAAGTGTTTCTTAGGATAAGTATTACAAGCCTCATTCTTACACAGTCTCCAATTACAGGTCAACCAACATTCACAAACTTAGCAATAACACATAATATTAGAATTAGAATAAAATTACAACATAATTAAAAATCATCATCTGCAGATGTCAGATAGTCAGTATCTCCATGTAAACTACTGGTGTTTAGCTGCATCCTGTGTCTGTGACAGGAACCTGACCCCAGCGTAATTGAGAAAAGTTTGGTAATTGATTATTTGATTTGTTCGGAATGTAATCTCAATGATTACATTAACACTTAATAATAAAACCCTCTCGAACTCATTTCGAAACAAGAGCGTGACACTAAACATATAGCTGTACTTGTAGGTCAATCAAAACATTCCCATTGGCCGTATTCCAAACCATTTCACCACTAAGACAATGCAGCACGTAAAAAACTTCGTGATACGGGAACACGAAGCGGAAATGTAGACAACAGCCACAGGACAACTGCCGTCACCAAGTGACCTGTCTTGCGGTTGGAGATAATGCTGCCAATGCGGGCTCGATTGTCAGGGGCTTTGTTTTGGACGTGTATAGAAATGTGTTGGTCAAGACAAGTGTTGTACTGGGAACTACAAGGATTGCCTTAATAATCTAAAATAATCTAACTAACAATCATGGAGTCAGTGACGTGATTGCTGATAGGACAAATGGCAGGAACAACATCAGGAAGATAAGTTTTATTGATACCTAAGATTTCGCAATTAAATGAGTTTTTGTAAAAATGAAACTAATAGAGGAAAAGGAACCGCTTTCATATAATCTTGGGCCTAGATGTAAAAGGAGGAGAGTGTTGTCAATCAATCTATACTTACTAATATATAAAGCTGAAGAGTTTGTATGTTTGTTTGCTTGAACGCGCTAATCTCAGGAACTACTGGTCCGATTTGAAAAATTCTTTCATTGTTAGATAGCCCATTTATCGAGGAAGGCTATAGGCTATATATCATCACGCTAAGACCAATAGGAGCGAAGCAGTAATGAAAATTGTGACGTAGACGAAGTTGCGCGGGTCGGCTAGTACTTAATATGTAAAGTTGAAGAGTTTGTTTGCTTGAACGCGCTAATCTCAGGAACTTCTGGTCCGATTTGAAAAATTCTTTCAGTGTTAGATAGCTCATTTATCAAGGAAGGCTATAGACTATATATCATCACGCTAAGACCAATAGGAGCGAAGCAGTAATGAAATTTTGACGCAGCCGAAGTTGCGCGGGTCAGCTAGTAGATTATATTTATAAACCAATCTCTGAAAATCTCTGCGGATTTTGGCAATCTGAGAACTGAGTTATGAGAGATTAAGTATGATTGCACCTATATTACAGAATGAGACGGAACATTGCCTGAAAAAAGTTTGCCATGCCAGCGATATTCAATACTTTTATATGCAAAATTGAAAAAATATAATATTTTGTCACAGATATACTAATTTACAATTTTTATTTTGTTATGATTGTAACTGATAAAAATGGGAAATTTATGATTTGCTAATTCTTTTACTGATTCTTCATCTGTTTTTTTAACAATCTTATCAGCTAACTCCATACATTGTTATATTCTGATTGGTCCACACAATCATTTTTGTTAACTGTTGCTACCGTTATCTTGAATGACTTGAGTCATGCCTTTCTTGTTTGCCTCTATCTCCATTCTCGCGTTAACGACCCATGCGTTCCTCCCACATTTCATCGACAAATCTCTTCACACTTCCTAACTGCTTAGCCAGTGCATCGGTAATGTAAATGTATGCTTAACCACACCAAATGTTAGGCGCAGTCACCGCATGAAATAGTTCACTCACCATACCGCGGCACCAATGCGTAAACTTCTTACGTGGTCTAATAATAACCTCGTTGAAGTTTTTATTGCGCTTCTGACATTTCTGTTGTGTTCAATTGTTTGTGTTTACAGGGTATTGAAATGATTGGTCTGTTATGGTGTTTTGGGTTATTATCTTTGACTTACACCTGTTCATTTTAAAGATTATTTTACGTTGGTAAGATAACATACTGTTTTCTGTATAGGTGTGGTAGGTATTTCGTTGGAGACAGTGTGATCTAGATAGACCTGTAGATGGCCCATGGAGAAAAGCTTTGTCCGATTAGTGGCCAAGGTCTGCCCAATGAAGAAGAAGAAGAATTTATTAAGAACAAGTTTACAGACATAGTAAGCAATGAAACAAGGGTCGTCCAAGTGGTGCGCAGTTCCGTGCGCGTCTTTATAGGAGCATGTGCGGTCGTTGAAGCGCGGCCACACTAAGAGGTGGAACTCGCTAGCAATGGCGGTCTGATACCAGTCGGGGGCGCGCGTGAATTTTATTGTATCCCGGGCCCCCCACTTATGGTAACGGTAGGAACTGTGGGGTTTTAATCGGTAGGAGTCCGACATAATAATCCATCTCCCCAGATGGAGTATATCCATGAGAATTTCCCCACAGAAAAAAAAAAAACAAAAAAAGGTTGGGTTGATGACCCCCTCAACTTGGAGTTGAAATGGGAGACCTATGTGTAAACTTACGCAGCAGTGGGTGATTATAGGCTGAAATGATGATGAATGGTATTCTGTGCCGGAGGATAAATATTTATATTTATAACTTAAATATTAAATCTAGATGGTGTGCAAAAGAAAATTAAGTAAATCTAAAAAGTAAATCTATGTGAGCACGCATGCAATGTGCGCACATGTGTGTAGAAGCGTGAGTTATGGTGCTTGTGCTTGTGTGTGCGACTGTGTCTGTGGGTGAGTTTGTCTGTGACTTTGACTGTGTAGTATGTGTGAGTGGGTGAAAAAATATGGGTAGGTAACGGGATATTTATTTATTGATGTATTGATGTTTCATACATATATTCGTATTTATTTATTTAGGTTCTTTTTATTTATATATAAATACATACAAGTGTATACATGACTTAACATGACATATAATACATTATTACTTAATAATACGGATAATCATATTCTCAGTTTCTTCGTAGGCTAGAGTTTTTAGCCACTCAGTCACCATCCGTTTACATTCCAAAGTAGTTATTGTATATATTTTAATAATTTTATTAAAGGTGTTATATAGATGCGAAGATTGATTTAAATATTGGTGTCTAGCAAAGTAAGTTCTACATGCACGTGTTTTAGTTACTATATCATTTCGTCTTTTTGTTAATAAAGTGGGATCAACTGAAAGCGACTTATGTTTTTTAGAGTGGCGTGTAAGATATACAATTTACGGATAGTTAATACGTTGGCTATTGAGTAAAGCGTAGCTGTTGGGAAACTAAGTTATTTAAAAAACATAACCTTCAAAAGTCTCCTTTGAGCACGTTCTACCTCGAGGAATTTCATTTTAGATGCGCCCTCCCATACTGGAATGCAGTAGATCATGATTGACTAAGCCAAAGCAATATAGACCTTTTTAAGCAGTTCAACGCTAGCCGAATGTCTAAGAATTTTAAATATCCAGTTCAACTTCCTAATTCTACCACCGATTAGATCAATCTGTGAGTGCCAAGACAGCCTTTTGTCAATCATAACTCCCAAGTATTTTGTGGTATCTATTTTGTTAATTGTAGGGCAGTTACTGCTGTTGTTAGTACCAAGGCAGTTATGTATTCTAAGACTATACTCTGGGCGAGGTAGAGTCCTACTGTCGATTGCGAAACACATATAGTTGGTCTTTGAGGCGTTCAGGGTGAGCAAATTCTTCCTCAGCCATAGGGCAGTGATAGCCAGAGCAGATTCAGCATCCCTCTTTATGACAGTGACACATACTTAAAGCGTTTCGAAAACTGCTACAAACAATTTACACCCGTTATATTGAAAACTAAATCCAAGGCGTAACCTTTGGTAGCCGTATTTGCCACCTATATATATCAAAGAGACAAATAACAATATTCAAGCTACAAACTACGCTATTCTGTCACTTACCTATAAAGTTATTTCAACAAGAACTTTATGCGATAACTACAAATTCATTGCACCCAGTCACGTTTATTTATTTCAATGACCATACCAGGGTTTTTCTTCTAATCACATTAAATTAAAATAGTTACCTTGTATTTGATTGAGTTATAAAGTTTAAAATGCGGTCACGGTTCAGACACCTTTTAAGGGCTCAAATCACCTGTTAACAAATTACTAGTAGACACTTAACAAGCTCTACAAATAAGTGATTCATTAAGAAGCACGCAAGAGATCCTTTAAAAAGATTTATTCGCGATATTGTACACTTGTAACAAACATTCCAAGTACACTACTTAAGACATCCACGAAGATTTATGCCTTGTACAAACTACAGAATACAGACCCATCCTTAACCCTTATTCCGTTCGAATAAAGTTCAATATCGCGCCAATAATTAAGTTAATACAACATATAACGATGCAGGCTTAGTTTTAATACGCTTACTTGGCTGCCGACATTGGTTACGTTGTCACACCAAGATAAATAGCCCACAGACGTTTATATAAAGTGACAACTTCGTCACGAGCGCTTGAATTAATGGATGACAACTGGTAAAGTTCGACGGTTGAGCCACCGGTGTTAACTTTGTTTTATTGTTTGTTTAACTGATCGTTAAACTATAGCTATAATGACAGGTACGTGTTGTAAGGTAAATAGGTATATAGGTTAATGGCCCGTTAAGTCGCTAACTAGTGTTTCTTTAAGACTATTTTAACTCCAGTTAATGTTGGCTCAGGTAATCCTGGAACACCTATTTATTTTATACAAAATTATGACGAAAAAACATCTTGATATACGACCGAAGATTAGTTTTTATATTTCTGCCTTGAATTTTTATAGCAGGTTTTATAGTAGAGAGGATTACTATGCAAATTATATTTTGCTGAAATATTTCACTACAGTTGGGTCAGGGTTAGCTTCAGCCAATGTTTATTCAAACAAGTTTATGGAACTACCTTTACAAATATTACAAAAATACCCTTGTATGAAAGTAAAAATAATGCTATCAAAGTATTATTCAGGTTGTAAAAGGTTTTCATTTCTGCGACCTCATTGAGAATTCCAGTCCAAACTCATGGAATTTTATAGGTAGCAAAATATTTTACGAAAAAAAAACTAGCAACTTATTTTTAGTATTCCTTTTCAGGGCAAAGGTCCATTATAAAAAAAAACACAAAGGATATCAGAAATCTAATCGAAAATGTATCCCTACTCAACACGCAAGCGCCCACTTCCAACGTGTCAGCTTACAGTATACTTCGACAAAAGTTGATGGATCGCGTTTTACTACCACTATTAACCTCTCCACTATAATTGACTCTTACTCGCGACTTACTGTTACGCTGTAATGGACACTTAATTTTAGATTATAAGCTGCTATAATACTGTTAGGGTTCGAGTAGACAATTAACACTTTGTCGACTTTACGAGTCGTGTGTGTCGCGTCGCGTATGATTTTTGATTGATACAGACAAATCACTGTTGTGTTGAGCACTGACTGTGGTTCTGTAACTAAAACCCTTTATTGGACAGATGGATAAATTTTATCATTATCACGTATTTGCAATGCCTTGGAGATACTCTTTTTCTTTTTAAGGAAGCCATCGAGGCCGCTGATATCCAAGAATAGATTGAATATCTATCCATCTTCTTTTAATTTAGCAAAGAAAACGGGCTGCTGCGTTGGGTAACTTGTGTGCAGAATGCCCCCATGGGGAAACCAGAGGTGCAGTTTTCGGCAACCACGTTCTAGACTACATGAGACTATAGTATTTTTCGGCAAACACGTTCTAGACTACATGAGACTATAGTATCTTTAAGGTTTGGTTCCCGAAGGGTTACCGACGGGATACCTATTATTAAGCCTCCGCTGTCCATCCATCCAATCGTCTGTCTGTCTGTCAGCGGGCTGTATCTCAAGAACCATTATCAGAAGTCAGATGAAATTTCACAGAGTGTGTATTTTTATTGCCGCTAAACAACAAATAATAAAAAAAAAATTAAATTAAATCCTCCTTTTTTAAGGATAGGAAATCATCAAATGACTCCTCCCGCTCTGGTTGAAGCAGGAGGGAGTGTCAGACTCTTACTGACTAAAACCCATCCGTGTTTCTCCTAGCGCCTTTTGCGTTCCAAGGTCACGGTGACTCTTTCGAACAAAGTCCGCAGCCCCAGAAACTAAATCTTCCTATGGGCTGCCATACAAGAAACGTGTTTTTTTAAGTTTATGGGAAGGAAACCTATATGTCAGAATTCGACTCGCACTTGACCGGTTTTTTTAACACTTCCCAAAAAATCACGGTACTTTGCAACAAGTGTGTTATTAATTTCTTTGACAGATGCATTAAATAAACACTCCATCACAAACTTGTTACAGATATACATGTTCTTATGCACCGATTAACTGTGAATCGACCTAAATATCGGCTAAGCCAACGTGTTTACTTAACAAAAAGCTTTTAGTTAATATATTTATGTATGCGGTAGGTAAACGATCTCGTGTTGGACAAATTGCATGGTTGATAATTTAACTGCTGACTCTGAGAGGCTTTTTAGTTATCTTAATGATGTCATCGCATTTCTTCGATGGTTGGTAAGATTTATTTGTGGAAGTTAGTATAGTAGTGAATTAATGAATCGAGGTTAATTGGTATGATGACGAGTTTATCAAAATTAGGTAGGTGTTTATGAAAGAAAGGAAAGTAACAATAAAGCCAAGCAAGTGGGGCCGAAAAGTTCTGTAGTGGCGACCGCGTACCGGAAGACGCAACGTTGGAAGGCCTCGCACAAGGTGGACCGATGACCTGGTGAAGGTCGCGGGTAGCCGATAGATGCGAGACGCGCAGGACCAATCATCTCCGACTCGGACTCAAATCAGGACCAATTTGTATGCTACCTCATGCACGTCAACAGCTTGTGCGGCGTATTACGCAATTGCTCGGCGTATATGTTTGCGGATGACCTGTGCGTGTTGCGCGCCGGCGCCTGTCTCGATGAGACTTGTCGACTCGTGCAGCTCGACGTAGACAGAGTCGTTAAATGGTCGCACGACAACGGAACAGTTCTAAACGCCGATAAAACGAAACTAGTTATAATTCGCTCACCTTACTTACTTCCACCTGGTGACCCTCCTCCAATGTACACACATGACTTTGCATGCATTCACAACAACTATGTTAACTGCGATTGTAAACCAATAGTTCGTGATAAATGTGTAACATATCTCGGAGTGAAAGTTGACGAGAACTTTTCGTAGTCTAGTCACATTGAGTACTTGTGCAGTAAACTTAGAATATTACTAGGTAAGTTTTACCATCTAAGCTTTAAAGTACCAAAGAATACTCTAAAGTGCCTTTATTTACAATTAGTAGACCCAATTTTAAGTTACGCTCTCGACTGTTATGGACTTACATTCAAAACAAACTTAGATAAAATAGAAGCACAGCAAATTAGATTCCTAAAACTATTAGTCAATAATAAAACGAAAAACAAATGCAAAGATAATTATAATAAGTTATTTAAAACATGCAAAATTCTTCCAATCAGTTTAAAACATAAGTACCTACTTCTGGTTAACAGTCATGGCAGCTGGGAGCGTCACTCGCTAGTTACTCATAACCACGCAACTAGGACAGTATCGGCAGGTAAATTTGATATTCCTAGAATAAGTAATTATTTTGGCGACCGAACGCTTGATAAAAGAGTACCATATCTTCTCAACCAATTACCTGCTGATATAAGAAGCCAAAAAATAAAAAGTAAATTTGCCAAGTTAGTTAAGCAGTTCTTTCTCAGGAATTTGTAGATTTATAAGTGGTTAATAAGTAATTATACGTGTCCGCACTACTGTAACTATATTATTAAGATAAATTTTGATATACTATAAGATATTTTGTAGCAACAGTTTGTTCCGTTCCCGCAGACAAACCGTGTAAATGGTTTTGTGGGGCATAGTTATAACCAAGATGTTTGTAAACTAGTTTATGATAAATAAATAAATAATAATCGTTGTGGCAACGCTTGGGGGAGGCCTATGTCCAGCAGTGGACGTCTTCCGGCTGATATGATGATGATGATAGTGTTTCCTGATAGATAAAACCTGGGGGTCTATAAGTCAAGAGTGAATAAGTTACTTCTAGGCAAGCGTACTCCATCTTCGACCACATCATCGCTTACCATCAGGTGAGATTGTGGTCAAACGCAAGATTATCACTAATATGACACTCACAAACAACATGGCTTTCTATTGGTAAAAGAATTTTCAAAACCAGTTCAGTAGATCCTCCCGCTCTGGGCGGAGCAGAAGGATGTGTCAGACTCTTACTGACTAATACCCATCCGTGTCCCTCCTAGTGTCCTTTGCGTTCCAGGGCCGCGGTGACGCTTTCGAACAAAATCCGTAATCTTGGAGAGATTACCCCCTACAATCTCACAAACTTTACCTCTTTATAATATTAGTATAGATATTATAGTAAAAAGTACCCCAATTACGAGGTGGCAGAATTATTTGGACACTGACTGTTAAGGCTGGCTAGAGGTGGTACGGATAAAGAAAACCTGGAGGGACTTTGAAGAGATCTTTGCACTGCATTGAGACAAAATAGGCTGAACAAAAAAGAATTAGTGGTGAATTCCTAATGTTTGGTTAGTTATCTTTTCTAGACCAAATTAATTTATTTGTCTTCTGAAAGTAGACTCTCACTTTGGAAGAAGCAGTAAGTATGATCTCATAAAAGTGGCTCAGGTTTCTAAAGGTATTTTGAATGAAAATTTAAAATAAATAAGAACAGTGTCTTTACCCCGTAGTATCTTTGATTATTTATGTATTAGTTCCTTAGAAGTTTATGTTAACAAATAAGTAAATAACTATTAACATTTTAAACGCGGAACTCTCACTTACAGGTCAAATGGACTGAAGTAAGTGCTATTAAAACGTGTTTGGAAATATATTATTAGATTGGCAATATTACATTGCAGTGGTGTTGCCAGCTGACATTTTGAAAAAGACATCGAGAGCAATAAAGTAAGATATTAAAAAAAACAGAATGAGAGACTATCTAGAATGCGGAGCCTAGTAAGTATGTATAAAACTCTGGCCAAACTGAAGCGAAAATCACGGGGATTCAGGACTAAATTCTTCAAAATATAATTGTATCAACTAGCTTGTGAATGTGTGTAGTTTTGAAACTGGCACTAATATTCACCTACAACCAAATCATTAAAACAATTGACATTCATGATAAAGTATTCATCCCCCTTTATGGGAAATTATGAAATGAGTCCTCCCGCTCTGGATGGAGCAAAAGAGAATGTCAGACTCTTACTGACTAAAACCCATCTGTGTTCCTCTTAATGCCCTTTGCGTTCCATAGCCGCGGTGACTTCGAACAAATACCACATGTATTCATCCCACCTGGTTCTTGTTCTGTGGATAGAACTTTAAAAAGTAAACAATTTCATAATTATATAACCCCCCCGTCCGATCACCATGTATGGCAAGCCGATCTCTTGGGAGAAGCAAGCCAAATACCTGGGGGTCATCCTGGACAGACACCTCACCTTCGCTGAGCACATAAGGCAGGCCCGTTCACGCGCCGCCTTCGCCCAGGGAAGGCTTCACTTTATCACGACCGCCGGCAGCTAATTGTCACTCAAGTGCAAATTGCGGCTGTTCACCGCGGTCATCCGTCCCATCATGACGTACGCTTGCGCTGTCTTTGCACACGCAAAGCCTCATCACCTCCATAGGATGCAGACGCTCCAAAACCGTTTCCTCCGTAAGATCACGGGAGCCCCCTACTGTGTCCGCAATGAGACTCTCCATGTAGATCTCAAATTGCCCACCATACAGCAGTGCATGAAACGCATTACTAAGCGTTTCTTCGATACTGCTGTCAAACACCGCAACCCCCTTATCGCATCGGCCGCCCGATACGAACCCTCCCGCATCTCAAAGATCCGCCGTCCGAGGCACACCTTAACCATTCCTGATGACTCTACCACTCTTCTACGAGAAAGTCGTAAAGAAACCAGCACACTCAAAACAAGACCGCCGTCCTTTCGCCCTCGCCGCCGAGGCCCGTCGCGATCTTCCCTACAATATCCACCCCGACCTTTGCTCGAGGCAGCCCGCGCCGCTGAGCCTGTAGTTTTAAATTCGCCCCTAAATAATCAATATTCGATCCAGCCGTCCCTAGCTGTCGTCCCCCCAGCGACGCCCTAAGCCGAGGTCCGTACCCCACAGGAGGTGCCCTTAGCGTGTAGTCGCTTAGTTTGTAAGTTTAAAATAAGCCCTGGCTGGAGGCTTTAATATTTATATTAAGGCCACCACAGGAAAGTCCGGTTAAGCAGTCGACAACCTCCTAGGTAGACCTTCGAGAGGCCACACATAAAAAAAAATATATATATATAACAATTCTCACGGTTCAATCTCAAAAGGGCTTATGCACCTATTTATCTACCCATAAAATCCCGTACATTTAGTTGTAAATGCTACATTGTAGTGCAAGTTATGGGATGTCTCGTCCCGCCTGCAGGCACCTTAATAACCCATAACCCTGTTTGTCTTTCTAAACTCGCTCGGGCAGATCAGCTTGCGAACCATTATATTGTTTTGATTAAGCTCCCACGTTCATTTGATAGTTCAACGTGTAGTTTAGGAGCTAGTGTGTCTAGTGTAAGTTTAATATGATTTGAAAATGTTGAATGGTGATGATGTATTTGTGAGTTTTGGTTAACCTGCCATGGCAGCTTTTTTAAGCATTACTTTTAGCTTTTAGCATCAGCTTTCTTTCATTTATTTTTCCGCTTTAGAAACTCAAACCTTATGTTTATACTTCATAAAGTTTCGTATCCAATTAAACTATATTAAATTATATACACTTAAAATTAAAAATCCTAACTAAAATAAGGCGTCAAAATATTCGTCCGCATCGCTATCCACTGGAAGTGAGCCCAAAAGACTGGCGGCATTGCCACGTTGTATGGCAATGTTTATCCTCTGTCCGAGGTAAAAGCCAGCCCTTGGGTCACGCGAAGTGTCAGTTTAATTGGCATCCTGGATGTCTCTTCGCCAAGTTGAGTGGGCTTCGACAGACATTACTTTTCACTCACTCAAAAAGACTCAAATGTCACTTACAGTTTTCTGATTCTCCTTTTCTGTTGGCTGCTTCGATCAATCACACAAATCGATGTAGCTCTTAAGAATAGTGCTAATAAAATTTTATAATCCATAATTTCTTCTTTATTATTACTTCAAACAATCCTCTCTATAAAGATGTTAAACCACTCTGTGCTCCAAAACGCCAGGTATAACGTAGACATTATCCGCCACTATCACTATCTACAGTTAATCCATATAGATCGGAGATCCCTTACTACCCATAAGCGCCACTTCACGTAAAATCTCACGACCTCTGCTCCCCTTATCACACTCCGGTCCAATCATCAGAGATCACAAACCTTTAGTGACCTCGTAAAAGTTACATTTATTGCATTCCGATTCTTCGTTCCAACGTTATATTTGTTATTCCATTGTTTGGTGTAGGCGTTCCGTGGGTTGTCTTTTATCGCCACTATTATTTCAAAGAGTACCCATAATTAATTGCTTTTTAATCTTTTCTCTTAACGTATTACATTATAAAATTAAATGTTCTCCCATTCATTTGTAATTTGATCGTCTGTTGTAGTTTCTTAGTTTGTTTATTATTATTGTTTGTTTTATTCAGTTTTGGTTAGTTTATGAAATTGATATGTTTGAATCAAATATGGGAATATTAATTTTAAATATTTGATTTGAAAAGTAATCTGCATTTATAAATAGGCAATCGAATTGATCTATAGTTTGATTTTAATGCAGAAACTAATTATCTATTACCACAGTTTTAGTTTTCATCCCATGCCAGTCAAATCTATCGACATTTTGTGATCATTAGATGTTGACATAGGAAAAACTTTGATTATAAAAATCAACAAAAAAATATAAAAACTCAATGATAGCCAAGTAGGTACAACTACGTGAATGTTCGTAAAGAGAAAAAATCTTACTCAACAAATTTATTTAATCTTAAGTTATAAAATATCACACGAATTATATCAAACAAATTATTCATACCCCAACCGCCAGATCCAAAGTAAATGATAAAGTTCAACTTAATTCTAATCCGAATAACGTTACGGTCATAAAATTGTAAATGTGAAACGTTTCCTGCTATTTGTTAGCGATTTAGAGTTGAACCTTTAGTAATGATCGTATTACTTAGTTTTATTTTGTTTCCAATTTTATGTTTGGGATTGATGTAGTTTGGAGTTACGACTGTTTCACCTTTAATCTCTTGTGTTTGTTTGATAATCGTGGAATCGTTGTGAAATAGTTTGGTTGAGTCGGAGCTTTTTTTACGACTTAACAAGTCAAGATCGGCTGCGACTTGCGGTATGATGGTGTTAGAGAAATCTGTGTTCATAATAGTAAGTCTTGAGTCGTAGTTGAGTCAGGTCTAAGAAACGGTTGCGTAAAGACTAGGACTCGTCCCTGACGAAATTATCAGAGAAGGCAAAACTCAAAGAAAATGTCAAGAAATTGAGGAAACCCTTCATCCAGCAATGGAATAGTATTAGGTCAATGACAAATGTCAGCTATTGTTGATAAATCTCTGTCTACTATACAGCTAAATACAGGTACATGGACATCCCACCCACACACACAAAACGTTTTGGGAACACATTCATAGTGCGTACAGCTAAAGAGTGGAATTCCCTGCCGGAGTCTGTGTTTCCTGATAGCTACAACCTGGGAGTCTTTAAGTCAAGAGTGAATAGGTTACTTCTAGGCAAGCGTGCTCCATCTTCGACCACATCATTGCTTACCAACAGGTGAGATAGTGGTCAAACGCGTGCCTATCATTAGTAAAAAAAAAACTAAATAAAAGTTTGTGCTTTCACTAATAAATTACAATAATAATTATTTGTCTATGGTTGAACAAGATCTACTGTGATCAAAGCTGCGGGCTATTTATGAATCAATCAGCGTATTCACTTACTTCTCACAACTACGATTCACAGAACTGATTGATTGAATATCATCAATCAATTTAATTCCAAGAAAGGAGTATGATTGTTTTGATAGGAAAGCGATGGGTGGCCAAGTTGCCATTACATCGAAACGATTCAATTAACAACCTTAATTGAGAATGATATTTGTGGTATAAGATGTGATGACTAGAAAGGAAGTGACTACTGAGATGACGACTAATATAGTACATTACTGCAGCGGCCAGCAAAAGCAGGACTTACGTATGTATGCCTCGGATTCGCCTCGATACTACACGTTCGTCCATCAATGCCTAGTTTTGGCCAAGGCTTGTATAGTACTTTTCTCAAATAATGCGCGGAAATTAAAATACAATTACTTTTCAAAATCAATGACGAACAATGAACAACAATAATTTTTCCCGCGTTAAAGTGTTAATTTGTTTTTTTTTTTTCAATAAACAGCTTTCGATTTGCAAGCCAGTTCGAAATTTAAATAAAACCTTTGATAAGTTACCAGTACCTCCTTGGTTGCCATGTTTTGGAGTAAAAGATCATTTTTATATACATGTTTTTTTAATTATGCGTCATGCTTGGCGCAAATAAACTCTTTTTATTTCCTTTCTTCGTCTTCTAAATTAGATGTAAATATTAGGCATGTAGGTTTCCTACACTCCATAGTGCAGCACTAAGAGAGGATTTCCCGAAACTCCAACGGGCACGGAAAAAACGGAATATGCGCGTACGAAGATGCGGGCAAAAGCTAGTTAATTTTAACAAAACATGACTAAGATTTTTATTTTATTACGGTTGTATGTATTCACGGCAAAAACTAATAAGTGATACATTTTTTGCCTACAGTAATTTATTCATTGAAACCACTAAATTTCAATGACAAGCACAATTAAGCAATACTTTTAAGTCAAATGTAATAGCTTAAAATTATCAAGTCACTTCCTACACTTAACAATTAACAGACTTATTAATAGAAATCAATCAAACGAATCGCTAGAGGGGATAATTTAATCGATAGTACATATTACAGAGTACTTCCTTTGTCCCAAGCTGATTCAACATTATCCGTGTACCGCTAATTATTAATTACCACCAGAATGCCCCAAGCGTCAGGTTCGTCACATAGTTTGGTGTAAAGCTGCTTATCCACTACAGCAGCCAAATCCGATTCTTTGGATTAAAAAGCTACATTACACGACAGGCTACTTTTATATCCAAAAATATAGGGCTTCTGTAAAATAAAACATGACAACAAAGCTGCGGAGAGCTAAAGTACCAATTCAACTAATTTTTGTTTGTCTTTAGAGAGGTATCTCCAAGTTGTTTTGAAAAATTCTTAACTAACTTTTAAGACCTTAGGTATTTTGGGTACGAGCCAATTTTAATGAATCTTGATACGCATACAAGATTCGTTAAAATCGGTTCATTCATGTCCAAGAATAAGAACTTGCGAGTTTGTATGAAACTCCGTGAGGAGTAAGTGAGCCCTTCTTCTTCTCTCCTTCTGTCACATTGGCTGAACTCGGGTCTGGGGGGCTACTCTCTAACGAAATCCGTAGTTTCGGGCTTAGTTGCGGGCGGGCATTTTCTACTCCGTATCACCTAACCACTGAGAACTAATGATAACACGATTTGACAGTTACTGTGAAATCGTGTTGTCATTCATTCTCAGTTCGGGTTCGGGACTAATCGTAAGTCTGTAGGTGATACGGAGTAGAATACGCTCGCCCGCAACTAAGCCCGAAACTACGGATTTCGTTAGAGAGTAGCCCCCCTGTTTTCCGATGTAGTTTTAGTACCAGCTAGTCTATTCTGTAAGAAACTATTTCGATATCGAGCTTCACCTGAGTGATAAAACTCACAAAGTGAGCTTTATTGCACACAACATAAAGATCTTCATTTGAAACTCACTTCGAATTCTACTGTCGAGGTACGAAAATGGTGTTAGAGAATAACACTACAGTTCTCCGCTCCTATTCGTTCCAATGTACAGGTAGCCTAACATTCCTGTCGGTTGAATTAATAAGTCGTACTCGGTTGAGTTCGGAAATTCTCGCTGATATCATTAGGGAATACTACTAATTATACAATGTTGGTCTCGTCTATTTGCGGTTATGATTTCCGTAGCGACTTATTTATTAAAAAGTTGGTTTATCAGTGGTCTTGATTTCCTGTTTCTGTTATTAAGTGTTGAGTTTTTGTTTGTATAAAAATAGTAATTATTGTGTATAAATGTGACTGATTTTTAATATTTTCCAACTTGGTACAAGTAAGTAGAAAAGTGGCTTTCTTCAGTCGGTCCAGTCTTGCTGGTAACTTACAGCGGTTTAAAAGAGTGTCCGTGGAATTTCTTGCACGTTCTTCTCCATAGAGATCTACGCTTTGGAACGTGCAAATATCTTCATGTTTTTGACTGACCGACTTTGACAATTCAAAAGTGCCTGTAAATGGTTTATTTGAAATATACGATTTGATTTGATTTGATGCACAGTAACTGGGATGCGCAGATTGGATACGCAGTGGCTCTATCAAGAATAATAGTACTTTTTCAGCTCCATTTGGTTGGAATTTAAGCCGGCCCCAATTCAGATTGGAAAAAACTAGGCAGATGATGATACGGAAACGAGAAAACTTTCAGCAACATAGAAAAGGAAAAATATCATAGCGATGCAGGTATCATCTGCACCCTTTTCTCTAATATATTGGGGTTGGCTCCCAGTTAAACTGAATTCAGCTGAATACCAGTATTTTTACATAGCGATGCAGGTATATTAAAACATAAATTGTTTAAAGTTATTAACCTGTGTTATTTACTGAAAATAATAAACCTAGCCGCTTCATACTAACACTATAAATTCTGGGGTTTCCATTGTACTGAGTTATTTGCTCAAAGTAAGCTTTCAAATCGCGCGATTGCGTTTTGCCTCGAACGAGCGAATACCACAATACACATCGAAATAGTTGGTGGATCAGTGACTAAATTTTATTTGTACAAAAAAATTTAATCCATAAAACATGCGTTATGAAAATATTCAAATACTAGCTTCTGCCAGCGGCTTCGCCCGTGTGGCCCCTAGGGAACATCCTCCCGGGATAAAAAGTAGCCTATGTCCTTTCTCAGGCTCTGGACTATCTGTGTACCAAATTTCATTTAAATCGGTTCAGCAGTTTTGGCGTGAAAGCGCAACAGACAGACAGACAGAGTTACTTTCACATTTATAATATTAGTAAGTAAGGATTAGCGCACTCACTAGCTATCAACTTTCTTTTTAAGAATGGGAAATCATCAAATGACTCCTCCCGCTCTGGGCGGAGCAGAAGGGAGCATCAGACTCTTATTGACTAAAACCCATCCATGTTACTCCTAATGCCCTTTGCGTTCCAGGGCCGCCGTGACTCTTTCGAACAATTTCCGCAACCACGTTCAATCTTAAGGCGATAGTCAATTGTTTGTTTTTCATAAAAGCGATTACAAATCATTGATATATAAAAAACCCAAGATACACACTCAGCATCTCAAAAACGTCCGCAAAAAACAAGCGCAATATGTATAAATGTGCGCAAGTTTCAAACAGTCTCGCATCGCTCGCCATACTGCACTGGTTTGTAAAAACAACTTTAAGCAATTCGTGTAAGGTTGAATTTTCAAAAAGAAAAAATGCGCATCACTCGCCATACTGAACTGCTTTGTAAAAACTACTTTGAGCGATCCGTGTAAGGTTGAATTTGCAAAAAAAAAATGTTTATAGTATAACTACACACAACTCACACATGACACTTGATACATGTCAGTTTTTGACGACAGTTTCGAGTGTTGCATTGGTTCGAGACTGTGCATCTTGGGTTTTTTATATATCAACGGTTTATTTATTAGCTTTATAGATGTTCTCTTTCTTTTTATGTTTGTGTTTTTCTGCTAACTCACACACTGTTAATTAGTGATTCCAATATTTGTAAGTGTGTGAGTATCATGTCCTTATTTAGAAAATTAATAAGTCTACCTCTGCATACATTGCGTGCATGGTCCTCGCATAAAACAAAATTTTTCATACCAAATATTGTAAAAATTTATTTGAAAAGAGTAACTATCGAGTTTCTTGTCCGTTCTTCTCCATAAGAATCTTCCTTTCCGAATGGACAGTAGTCACTTTAGTCTACATTATTATTATTATAAAGAGGAAAGATTTGTTTATTTGTTTGTTGGAGACTGCGCATCTTGGGTTTTTTATATATCAATGATTACAAATCAATCTGCCTTGCCTTTCGCCAACTATATTGGGGTCGCCTTAAATCTGTTCGGTTACAGTAGGCTTGTCCATTGAAAAAATCTAGTAAGTCCATTAGTTAGATTATTATCAAAAAATATTAAACCCGTTTTTTTCTGACTGTCGGTAAGGACTGTCAAAGATCTTTAAATGATAACCGGGACCAATGATTCACGTGCTTTCGTTTACTTATCAAGACTCCACAGGTCAACCACTGACCGACCTCGGAAACCGTTGCTTAACGTCAGAGATCGTCCAGTGCGTGTCATTATTCAACCACGAGCTTCTAGCTTAAAGCGATTACGACGTCATGGAAAAACTTGAAGCTTGCAGCAAATACGTATAATGCTGAGGATGGACCAAAATCTACCTGTATTTTTTTTTCTGGGCAAAATTTTGATATGGTTTAGATGCAATATTGAACCCCATTCTGTGCTTAAATTAGAAAATTCAAACCATCGAGTATAAACTTTGTTATTGTGAGCTAGCTAACTAAGGATCTTCTGTTTTTAAGCCTAAGAGTAGCTGCATAGTGATTCTTACTTATATAAGTACAAGATTATTAATTAATTATCTTAATTGCTTTTTATAGGCACTCCTGTTTTTGTCAACAAATATCGTCAACCAATTTCCGGATTGCCTAGCGTTATACACTTCCACTCCCACCTAAATGAGTCGATCGATATTGATGAATGAAGTGTCAAACGTGTACTGTAGGAGTGACGCTCATGTAGGTACAGTTCAATAGTTTATTCCTTCGTCAGTTTTTAAAATTCTTTCTTTAGTCAAGTCATTAGGTTACACTTTGTTTTTCCTGGTCCCATATAGACGGATTTTTGCATAAACACTATATTTAATCATTTGAAAACTTAAGTGTGAATAAAGCAAACTTTTTAGTTGACATCAAAGTAACTTTTTAAGTGGTAGTATATAATAGTAGTACAGTAACTATTTCATCCTTACTAATATTATAAATGCGAGAGTAACTCTGTCTGTCTCTCTGTCGCGCTTTCATGCAAAAACAACTAAACCGATTTAAATGAAATTTGGTACACAGATAGTCTAGAGCAGAGGCAGAGAAAGGTGAGGATTATCCGAGATTCCTACGGGAACGGGAAAAAACGGGAAAAGTGCGAACGAAGTCGCGGGCAAAAGCTAGTCAATATTTAAAATTCTTCCGTTACTGAGTGACTGAGAGACAACGCACAGCCGAAACTACTAGTCGTAGAAAGCTGAAATTTGGCATGTAGCTTCCTTATACTCCGTAGGGAAGCATTAAGAGAGGTTTTTCTGAAATTCCCTGCCAGAGGCTGTGTGTGTTTCATGATAGCTACAACCTGGGAGTCTTTAAGTCAAGAGCGAACAAGTTACTTCTAGGCAAGCGTGCTCCAGCTTCGACCACATAATCGCTTAACATCAAGTTAGTAAGTAGTATATGACAGACAACACACAGCCGAAACAACTGGTCTAGAAAGCTGAAATTTGGCATGAAGGTTCCTTGGGGAGTATAACGGAGCACTAAGAGAGGATTTTCCGAAATTCCTACAGCTAGCTATTCCTTAAGCTAGTATAAACATACGTAAAGATTGATTTCTGGTTACAACAAACTAAAAAAGACCTAAAAGGTGTTGAACAATTTTTTACCGCGACTGTACCTAGATACTGTAGAATTTGGAGGCACTCTCTGTTAGGACCGTTTGAGGGTAGCCTCATCAATTATGCTTAGTTTCCGTTGCAGTGCAGCTCTCTGTTGTTTATGTGAAGTATCGTTAGTGGTGGTAAAGGACATGTATTTCGACAGGTCTATTGGTAGTTCGGTTATTGAGGTAATGTGCGCTGAAGTAATGGACCTATTAATGATCCAGCGAACTCCCTTGTATTTACTTGGGAGTTCGCTGGATGCGAGAAAAATAAGATCGGGTGATGGGGCGAGGTTTGGCAAGTTATGGAGTTCATTCAGGTGAAGTAATGATGATGATGGTGATGCCTAAGTTTTGTTAGATAGTTTTTGCTATATAAAGGTTCCAGCCACATGTTGATTAAGGTTTTTGGGAACCCTGTACAGACAACTTACTTAACTTAATTTTTTACGAAAAATTAAAGTTGGTTACTACGAGTATTACATAATTATATTATCTATCATTCAATAAAGCGAAAACTGGTGCTTTCTCAATAAATTTTACGAAATAAAAATTTTAAGTTTACGCTGTCCTTCAAAGGAAGACACGGATTACAAATACGGTACACCTAAAGTAACCCCACACCACGCTAAGCTTCTTAAAACACATGTAAACGATCCACTTTGTTTTTTTTTTCGTTCTTAAAGAACGCCGATGAAAAAAAGAAATCCCTTTTTAATCTGTAACAATACACTTTTGGTAACCAAAGCGCGGCACGTTTTGTCGTACCCCGCCGGAAACGCGCGACGCATAAATCATTGCGTGTGGCAACACCTTTATTGTGTGTTGTATCAATTATGGGGACGACTCATTCGGAAATTTTATTGGACATTAATGTGTCGGGAGCCTTAGAATTGTTCAGTGGGCCCGATACGTCATCGTAAATATTCCGTGGAGTAAACCTTTTGTGGCTCGTATTTGGGTGTGTACGTGATGGCAACTTATTTCAAGACTCTTCTAGGGCCCTATGCATAGAGAGATAAAAAAAGAAAAGTGTAAGGCGCGGTCTTCTTCTTCTTATCGTGTGGGCAGTAACCTCTAACGACCCCACACACCCTAGTGTCAGAGTTTCTAAACCGTCTCAAGGGCCTCTGACATGGTTTATTTGACGACCGCCATTTGGCGGCCGGGACCACCGGCTTATACGTGCCTTCCGAAGCACTAGTCACTTCAAATGCTTGATGCTTCATGCCCGCATTAGCACACGCGCAAACTTCTCACCCTGGTCGTAGCGTACTTAGTATAAGTTCAACTCTTGGCGGCACGATATCAATGCGATTGGTTTCTGCGACAAGGGTCGTGAATCAGATTCCTACCCGGAAAAGATGTTTACTTTACCCATCAATAGCTGTTGTTCCTGTTCTGTGTTTTTGGATATGCGATTCGATTTTTTTTGAAGATGTTTCTACAGATGTGATGATGTAAAAAAGTACTTCATCATTTTTAACCGACTTCCAAAAAAGGAGGAGGTTCTTAATTCGGCGGGTATTTTTTTATTATTTTTATTTATGTACACCGATTACTCCGAGGTTTCTGATCAGATTTCTGTGATTCTTTTTTAGTTCGATGTAATATACTTGCCATTTGGTCCCATAAAAATATGATTCGGTTTGGTTCAGTAGTTTTTATTTTATGAGCATTTTTGCTTATTTCAATTTCTGCGTTAACGAAGACGTCGTCTAGGTATCACCACTTAAAAGTGAAAAATAAAACACTTTTTACAAAAAAATATAACCGACTTCCAAACAAAACACTACAAAGAATAAAATAACCTTAATTTCGAAAGTCGGTGTTAAAAAACAAAGAAACAAGACCAAAAACACCGACTTCCGAAATTCACTACATACACTTTCTTTCTGGTGCTTGCTGCGGGCTTTATCTCACGACCTTGTGACTGATGTGACCCTTTTCCAACATCTGTAACAGCCGTTAGACAGTATATTGTCACTTATTGACATAGATTAATTTATTTCAATGAGCGGATGGGGAGTCATCTTTCAAGAAGAAAAGGTCAAAAGCCCAAATGCTTGTTCCGACCCGTAATGGATGAAAATTCTCATAGTTACTTCGATTTTGACATTGTAATTAGTTCATGTTCATTTAAAAGCTACTTTGCTAGAGAACCCCAGAGTGCAGTTATTCATTGCACTTGCGATAAGTGATTTGTATTAATCTTTTATAATTCTGGGCTGCGGGGATTAGATAAGCAGTCCTGACAGGGAAATAACTGGTGAAGGTTTACTTGGCTTCTGAATAACCGTAATGACTGTCAAAAATCTACAAACGACAGCCGAGGCTGACAGCTTCCTCCAGGTTTTCCAAAGCACGGAGGCATTTCGATATGAGTATAAAGTTGGTCAGTGGCCACCCATCCACGAAGCAGCCTTGGCAAGATTTGTTTAATGGTACCCCCAACATTGTTTGTATAAAACTAAACAGATTATCAATTTTCCAAAGAACAATAAACTTTCCGAAACAATATCGCGGAACATCCTTTACACTAGATCAACTGCCGTGATTTGTCATACAGTAACCGTTGCCAAGTATCCGCCACTTTACGGTGGCGCCTATCTCACAAATGGACGCTTGAATGAATCATTCTATGTCAATAAGTCGTGGTTAAGCTTGGTGCTCGCTAAATAGACACGTGCTTAGAAATTTTGAACGATGCGTTCAGATATTTTCTGCCTTACAGCTTTTCCTGTAGTATTTGTATTATTTTTGTGTCGGTGACTTGTATTTGTCCATCAGTGAGTAGCATCCTGGAGTCCTACGTCAGCTTAGTCTATCCTTTTTTTTTAAGAATGGGAAATCATCAAATGACTCCTTCCGCTCTTAGCTTAGCGGAAGGGAGTGTCAGACTCTTACTGACTAAACTCCATGCGTTCCAGGGCCGCAGTGACCCTTTCGAACAAATTCCGCAACTCTGGCAGGCACAGGCCTTAGCGCGCCTTGTCTACTGTGCTGGCATCTCTTTAAGGCGAGTGTGGAACAACACGCCGTTGACCCGGGCCTGGGTTCTTATTTTTCTCGGACGGCGAGCCACCCAACGCTCGCCGTCCACAGGCCCGCGCCTACGGTGGCCGGGAAACGCCCTGCAACTCCCGACGCCCGGGGAGTCTTCTCTGTTGCGGAGCTTAGTCTATCCTGGTCTATCTTGAGAAGGGGCTCTGCACAATGTGCTTTTGAGAGGGGTCAAGCTTTCACAAACCTTTACTAGCCTTTCCTATAGAATGCAGATGCGTTGGCATCTGTAGAGCATTTACGATAAATTCGATTTGCAATTATAATTATTGTTGGCGCGTTAATTTCATTCATTCAAAAATAGATACAGGTATTCAGTGTAGGTGCCAACGTAGGCGCTTATCTTGAATGAAAATACTTTCTCTTCACTTCTTTTATAGATTAGTATCAAGAATTTGAATTTCGTTTTGGTTATGCTTAAACTGAATAATCTAATTCGATAATTTGCAGGGTAATCACTAGTTTATGTGCCAGTCGACGGATTAAAGCATTCATATTTAACAGACCATGGCTTAAAGTTTGATGATAAATTCAACTGTTTGTTAATACCCCGGCGGCATAGAAAAATACTTTTATATTTACCATAACAAATATAGACACCCACACCTCCCTAAATCTTTCTCATTCATTGATTTTTATCGTATCTGTATTTATTTAGGCTCATGCTCATCATTATCGATAGTATCGATTACACAGTTAGTATCGATAAATCAGTCGAATGTTTATTCAAACACTATCGATATGCTTAATACAACGGCGTAGAACCGATTATCGGTAATCGTGTGCGCAGCAAAGAGGCGCTGATTGAAAAATTACCGACAAGATTATCGAGGAGTGCGCATTAAATCATCCGATTGTAACCGAGCTTCATATCGATTGTAACTGATCAAACGATTTTTTGAGCTTTCTAATGTCATCGAAATTCTTATAGATTATGCAACACGTAATGAGTGTAATGAAGAACAAGGAATTTTAAGCGAGAAAGATAAAATGATAGATTTAGTGAGCTATTTGATATGCAAGCGTGATAAGATTTCGAAGATAATAATTAATAACACTGCGGGAAGTGCGGCTAATAAGCTAATCAGTAATCGTCGGAGTGACGAGGCGGGTATCAGAAATGTTGGCTTAACAGTAACTATTGATGGCTCAAGTGGTAGGGAATTTAGAGCAAGTTAATCAAGTGGATGATAAGATGATTTCATTATTACAAGATGACGATACGACAAAAATGAATGATCTTAATCTCAGTCTTGAATTTCAGACTTATCGATATCAATACACGCACGGCCACGCATAAGCCGGTGGTCCCGGCCGCCAAATGGCGGTCGTCAAATAAACCATGTCAGAGGCCCTTGAAGCGGTTCAGAAACTCTGACACTAGGGTGTATGGGGTCGTTTGACCTTTACTGCCCACACGATAAGAAGAAGAATATCAATATGTGAAAAAATCCTCCGTTAATGAGTGAGTAACTGACGGATAACGCACAGCCGAAACTACTGGTTGTAGAAAGCAGAAATTTAGCATGAAGGTTTTTTGGAGAGGGGATCACTAAGAGAGAATTTCCCGAAATTCCTACGGGAACGGGATATGCGCGTAGGAAGTTGCGGGCAAAATTTAGTTACGATATAAAATAAGTGGATTAAATGTAAAAGATTGGTCCAAACGGTGTCTTAATAAAACCACAAAAGAATAAAACTAAAGAAAATAATTCTGATATTACTAAAGAGCAATCATACAAACCGGGAATAATGCCTCTACGAAACGATCTACTAACTGTGTTTAAAAATGTTAAAAGTACACTAAATATCGAACTTCCATTGCAGCAGTTTATTCCTAAACCTAACGGGAGCTCTATGTTTCGTATACTCCATTAAGCAAGCCAAAAGCAATGAACGAAACGCAATGTAGTGAAGTCTCGAACCGATATCGCGAAACGTTTCGCTATACAACATCCTTTAAATAAAAATTCCATTGAAATCTATGTGACTTGGTGGAATCTGTGATACACCTAGTGTTGGTGGCGTTACTGAAAATTCTTTCGCTTAGAGGAAAAGATTTCAAAGATGGCATATAATTTGAAAAGGGTTTATTAGAGTTTTGGTTAAAAACACTAGGTGTTGTACGATGTTTACGATGGGGTGCTCGTGGTTAAAGAATGACAGCCGCACATCGACCCGTGCAGCTGTTATTCTTCAAGGTTAAGCAACGCTCGCCAAGGTTGGCCTGTGGATGGGTGACCATCTTAACATACCGAGTTTCTTCCGTACCTCGAAAAGCACTTTAAGGTGTTGGTCCCAGCTATCATTTGTAGATCTTTGGCAGTCGTTATGGATTGTCAGAAGCCAGTATTAACTCTGACTCCAGCCTTGCCAAGAACTACCGTATTACTCAGTTACTGGGTTGTGGAGGTCACATGGGCAGTTGCTCCACGTAAAATACTAGTATTCAGCTGAATCCGGTTTGACTGAAAGCCGACCTCAATATAGTTGGGATAATACTAGATAGATGATGAGGTGTTTTACGATATTTTTCATTTTTGCACACGTAAATACGTCTCCATCCATCCATCGTCGTCGTCATCTAAATACGTCCCTTAGGTTTTTGTTACAAATTCTCCGGCATTCGTTTGAGTATCGAAAATCCTATTCGGCCTAAACGGGTTTCGCTCAGCATCAGTTCGCTTTTGAACATGCCACAATGTCAGATACACCAATCAAAATATCAGTAGCCTTATTGATTCATCAAACACGTGGTGTGAGTTTGGTGTCTTTCAGGCTATGTCCCATTTGCTGAAGTATCCCAAATGTCCACTCACCTGTACTCTAGGTGGCCCTAAAAGCAAAATTTGATGACACGACGATACGAGCTTCCAAATAGCTTGTCATACAATCCCTTCGTCACCGTCTAAGTCATGCCTAACAAAGAGACAAGTGAATCGAAACACGAGCTTACATCTCTTTCTATCCAACACTTACACTTGTCACACGTACTAAACCAGCCGTAAAACGATACTTACAACTATGAAATAGGCCATTCGTTACAAAATCGAGTTCTAAAAACTCTAAACCGCGAAGCTACTGTTTATTTTTTGTATAAGAAATAACAAGAAACGTCACGCTGTCCTGTGAAGTCGCTGTATCCGATTTCATTGCTCACTAAAACAATCATAGCGTTACATGAAATTGTGTCAGTTATTTTTATTCGATATAAATAGATACGCAGTTGGGTTAACTAATGAATGAAAGCTGTTTATTTGCAACGTTACGAAGAATTCCGGTCTATGATCATAGTACTTTTGGAAGGAGGAGGCGACGGAAAATTTCGATGAATGGAAGTAGAATACTGATTTAACCCCACATAAATGGGGATTAGGCCTGGAGTTCAAAAGCATAATACTACTACGTTTGGACTTTTTCTAGAATATACCACAGTCATTTTTAGGGTTCCGTACCTCAAAAGGAAAAAACGGAGTCCTTATAAGATCATTTTGTTGTCCGTCCGTATGTCTGTCAAGACCCTTTATCACGGGAACGCGTGCAGGTATCGAGTTGAAATTAAAACCACTAACACATTAAATATATACTCAAATCTACGGTCCCTTGAAGATGTGATTGATGAAATAATCTTTAAGCTTTTTCTATTTGGTGCTTCTAATAAAATTATCACCATTATTCACACTAAACCACAACGGGTTAAAGTACGCTGGGTTGAAGTCTGCTTTGTGTACATCTTGAATACTAAGGCGTGATGTAGATTAAAATGATTCTCGGAAAAAATCAGGTGCAATATTTATACCATCCTAGTGGGAAATCATGGTACAAAGAAGTATGCTTCGTAATGTTGCCTTGAAATTGGGACATCAATTTGAATGAAGCTGAACATGATATTAGAGTCCCGAATTTTTTAATGCTCTGAAACTAATTCTTTTCGTAGGTAGCCCAAGTTAGCCTTTTTTGACTAGTCTACCTACGGTGAGTTAATACCTGGTTTCTTTATTAAGTCTCCCGGAAGGTAAAACTACAATCTTGAGGAAAACAATGGATTAACACGAATTAAAATTGTCACACCACAGCTCCAATTTATTTCCAGACAATTATTGCACATTTCAAGTTGCCCTAAAGATTATTATGGCCTTAATTTAATATGAAGATACATTATGGTGTACTATTAAAATACTTATAATTAAACTAGTGGACGTCACGCGGTTTCACCCGCGTAGTTCCCGTTTCCGTGGGAGCACGGGGATAAAATATAGCCTATGTTACTCCCTAATAATGTAGCTATCCATTGCTGAAAGAATTTTTCAAATCGGTCCCGTAGTTTCGGAGCCTATTCATTTCAAACAAACAAACAAATCTTTCCTCTTTATAATATTAGTGTAGATAAATGGCATCCGTAGGGTATAAGATAAACATGATGTTCACGTCAATTAACTGATGTCAAAACGATTATTTTTACACGTACGGCGTATGCTTCAATGCTGCCACCAAGTGTACGTCATTTCACAACTCTCATTCTATCCTTTCCAAAATACGATAAATGCTTACGATATGAACATAAACACTTCGCACGTATAAATAGTTCATCAATATTAAAACATTCATCAAGTATTCAACTCATCAGCTTTAATGATTTTTTAAATGAACATGGTGGCGAAATATCCTATGAGCTTAACGGGAAAGCTATCAGTCCGCTATTCGATACATCCGATTTTGTATTTAATCGAACAAATGTAAAATACTCTGGTTTTTATTTTAAACTAGCTTCTGCAGCGGCTTTGCCTGCGTGAGGCGGAAAATAGGATACATAGGACTAATCCTTTGTCCTAAGTATCCTATGTGGAATTCCAGAACATAGTCGCGGAATGCGATAAGGCCGCCAATTGTACCTATATTTTTTAGTTGCAGGTTTTCTTTATGTTTTTATATTTTGGTGTACAATAAATAAAATAAATAAATAGTCTACCAATTTGCTAAGTTTCGTCCAAATCCTTTCAGCCGTTAAGACATGAATAGGTAACATACCAACAGACAAACAGTGTTCATTTTGCATTTATTATTATTAATAGGTACTTTATTTAGTGAAAATCAACGGCTTGTTAATTTTCAAAGAGGATTATACCAATTTATTTATGTACCGTTTATTAAGTACCGTTCATGTGTAGTGTTGTTGATTTTGTTATTTGTAATAAATATGTTAATTTATTAACTTGTTATGTTGGCTCTTAACATTTTTTAGTTCCCTGATCAGATTTGACGGAACAATTGGGAATTTTAATTTGAGTTTAGGAAGATCCCGAGTGATGATAAAAGTCTATTTATGTACTAAAAAGAAAGAAATATCCTGTCAGTAGGTACGAGACATTCAGGGTTACGAATATTTTCGCAAAAGGCACTAGGATGGGTTTTAGTCAGTAAGAGTCTGACACTCCCTTCTGCTCCGCCAAGAGCCGGAGGAGTCTAAATTCTGGAGAGACGACTTACTTAAAAAAAAGGTACCAGACATCCACACAGTATTGGGAAGGAGCACCACTCTTGTGTATGATATTGAAAATCGAGTAAACGAGTTCAATACGTTGTAATCTATGCAATTTTAAAATATATGAGCCCTAAATAAGGAAGTGTATCAAATTAACACGTGGAACAGGCTTTTCTTGAGAAATTATGTACTCCATAAAATTCTAATACCAACATAAATTAAGACCAAGTCTACACGGTTTACTCGCGTAATTATAGCAAGTCATACGCGGTATTTTGCGGCATTATAAAGACTCTATTTATGGCGCAATGTCGTGTAATATATATAAAATAATATGAGCTAATAACGTAATTTAATTCCCGTGCCCATAGTCTGAACCCAGGTTAAAACTAGCTATTGACTATATTGAGGCAGTAAATGGAATATTTAGTGGTAGTAAAATCGGGCTGTATTAAAATATGTTTGCGTTAATTTATGTGAAATTGCCTAAGGGTAAATGATAATGAATAAAGTGCAAACTGCAACACAATGCATTTATTTAAATTAAAACACTAACAGGTACTTTTGAACTATCAAAGATTGAGTCAGTTAGTTATAAAGTTGAAGCTATTTGCACGTTCCTAAACGTAGATCTTTATGAAGAAGAACGTAAGTACAAAAACTTCATGGACGCTCTATAAAATCAAGTTGTTACAAAACGCTGCTAATAATTTTCTAGTTGCAAATGATTGTAAGTACCTACGAGCAGACCTTATTAATTATAAAACCAGGACCGAATAATAAAGAAATGCAGAGTGAGAATACCACATGAGCAATGCAGTACTTTATCAAGAACAGAATCACAATTTATTTTAAAGAGAGAATTCGTAAATTCTAGAACTAATCTCAGAATTCTAGTACTAATCCCAGAATTCTAGAACTAATCCCAGGATTCTAGAACGAATCCCAGAATTCTAGAACTAATCCCAGAATTCTAGAACTAATCCCAGGATTCTAGAACTCATCCCAGAATTCTAGAACTAATCCCAGAATTCTAGAACTAATCCCAGAATTCAAGTTAGAATGAAGTAATTTCTAGAAACATCTATTTCATCCTTGCATTTCGCAAAACATACTTTTCGTAGGTAAGAAACATCGTAGTCATGCGCTAATTAACACGTTACGATGACCCAATTCTCTTATCTCATTTTTGTGTAAGGAGTTGACAAAGCTAGGATGTTTTAGGAAACAATGTCCAAAACGAGTGCATGTAGAATGTTTTGTGGTAATAAGCTGTGTTTTAATTTTGTTTAGATCTAGGTTTGGTGGATTTGAAATCAATATAACCACGATGGATGTACAGGACCATTTGTTGGCAACACTTGGAAGAGGTCTTTCTCCAGCAGTGGACGTCTTTCGGCTGATATGATGATGATGATGATAACAAAGGGTCGGTGGTGGACTGAATTTTGTTATTTCTCATTAGTATAAAACATAATCGCTGCTGCCTCCGTCTGTTTCTACGCATACTTTATAAACCCCGTACCTGATTTTTAAACGGTTTAAACATATAGCGATAAATGTGGAACATTAATATTAATACTTTCTACCCCTGTGAAGCAGTTTCAAAATACCTGATTTAGACAGACTGAAAACCGAAGACTCTAGTTTATCTTTTTACACAGGGTTGTTTGCTGATGAAGATTTGTAGAAATAAGACATGTTGAATAAACAAAACTAAAAATAAATATAGAACTTTTAAAATTGCTATGAGCTTGGAGAACTACACAATGTTTTGATTCAATTCCCCGATGAACAAAGAACCAATAGGTCCTACTCAGAAAATAACATCAAAATTCTACACCTGTTCCACTAACGAATCTACCGAGAAACTCCTACCTACCTAGATACCCAGCGGATGGTATAGAAAATGTTTGCTAAACGAAAATGGCGCTTCGAACGATGCTTCCCTCTGGGACTCGAGATGTTAAGCTTCATTCAGATGTATTAAAAACCCATCCAACTGGATATCGATGGCAGTTAATTTTTGCTCGTATAATATTAGAAGTGCTTTCAGTTTATATTTTCTGCTTAACAGCGCTTTGTTCAAGAAGATGGGTTACAAGTAGTGATTATGTCTGCATGGCCTATGAGAATTTGATAACGTTATAAACTGGCTAATGAATTGATTCAGAATTATCTACAGATACGTCACTACTTACTAATGTAAGCGTTCAAGTGGATACTGGAGTACAAGAAACATTCACTACAGCTCGCCCACACAACGATAACACTGTGAGTTGATTGGCTGACATTGGCATAATTCGTCGTTTATATACTCTTCAGTGCCTCTGAGTTAATTGGTTGACATAATTCGTCAACTTTTAATTCACTCTTCAGAGCATAATACGTTTGTCAACTGTTTGTCATTGTGCACACCAGCCATTGTTTGCTTCTCTTTAAACCTAAAATGGGTCACTGAAGCACGCGTTAAGCAGCATTATGTGAAAGGCGCTTTACATGAAGAACCGCCTTTACGATGCGTCCTTCAAAATCAAGAGGAAGGCGTTTTCAAACAATTTATATTTTACTCTGCACTAAGGAAACTGTTAAAGAAAATTATGGTACTTCTTTGTCGAGGTTAAACGTATCGGTTTGTGTGAATCCATGTGGAGAGTGTTTAAAAGCTTTTGTGAGATCGAAAGCAGGAAGAGTGGAGCAACTTGTGATCCGGCCTTCGAAGCTATTGAATGCAGGCCAGCGGATCGAATCTCCAGATATATTGGCAACACTAAATTTTGAAAGCAATTCCTGGAATCCTTTAGGATTTTCCTCGTGTTCCTGATTCTTAACACTGGATTTTAGCGCGCTTGGTGTTTACAAATGGGTCTTAAATTTTATATTTCTGTTTGGACGGGGATGCTGTATTTGGAGCTTAGTGCTTGTTCAATGGATAATGTTTTTTAGGTCATTTGTATCTTTCTACCTATCCTGCCAATTCAATTTTATTTATGATTGTTACTTTATTTGATGTTCCTATGTTTGGTTGTCAATCACATTTTGAACACAGGCAGCCCATGGTCTGGATCAGGGTAGGTATAGGTTTTCATGGTAGTACGTTCTCGTGGGATACAAAAATTGACTTCCACGCAAAAGCTGCTGAAGAATAAGCTTAAAAAATGTAAGAAGATGTTATTACAACATAATATCTTTATAATAATTTTTCGATTCATATGAGTGCGATAGTACCTAGTATCGAGGAGAGCTTTGATACATCCATCGGATCTGGTAGGTTTAAGACTAATAAGAAATATTTAGTAAGCAATATAAACCACAAAGTAAATGAAATGGTTATTGAAGAATGTGGGCATAATTTATAATTGTTTACTTAGGAAGCTTTTTATCGATTGGAAAAGAAGTATCTTTTATTTTATTTGTAATATTTTACACTGACTTACATTGAAATCTCTAGACAGTTAAGACCGGACTTTCTGCAATAACAGTCAGAACACCACGAAAATCGAATAACCTCAATACTTTATACCCACTCCATGTTTGGACTTAGCTATAAAGTCGGAACAAATCCCCAAGCAGAGTCACTATACAACAAAACACTTTACCGACTTTCTTTAAAATTCTCGACACAATTTCTATCACAGGGTTATAACAAACGTAGCTGGGACACCTCTCAACTCGATTGTATAGCTCCTTGTTGCAAAAAACACAGTTTCAACAGTTCCACATAGCGATATTGTTATTGCAAAACTTTCCCCGTACCAGTATCTAGGAGAATGTTAGACTCGTACACAATATTGTTAAGTATTGGTTTAAATTGAAGATTTAGAACGAGGACATGGAATGAGTTTCGAGCTGTATTGTCTGTTATTACTTGCAGTCCTTTTTTAAATGGACTCGTGTTTGTATTTCAACTAGCTTTGCTAGCTGTTTGGATATTATCTTCTTTAATTTTCCTGGTATCGATATAAGGGTGTTCAATTCCTGTTTAATATTCTATAACGTGCTTAATTGCTATGGCTAAATTAAAATCACCTCTTGAGGGTTCATTTCCGTATTTTAAAAGAACGCTCGATACGCATCCCGCGTCTCAGTCGCAATTTGTCAAAAATACTTTTTATTTTTCTACATTTGACAAGTTGTTGACATGGACTGTCGCTCAGATGATATTGTGAGTATAATGAGTTGAATTTTAATGATTTTTAAGAACGAGACTTTTAGCAGAAAGTCAGTCATCAGTCCAATGCTGGATGTTGACCTCAAACTCCATATTAACTGACCCCATGCCTCCCGCAAGCAGCGGGTTCCCGCGGCCTCCTTCAGGCCGTTGGTCGACCGATGGTATAAATATATATAGACCATTGTTAAGTTCTTGCAACGATGTATCTTCCGGTATGCGGAGTCAAGTCTTCTATTTCACTATAGTTAAAATCCTAATCACTCCTGCCTATTCCCTGACAAGTTTTGTTTTTACGAGAGCATAATTTTCAACTATCTAACGGCAGAGTGCATGCATACATACATGTTATAATATATTATTCTTTAGGTATAGGTACTACTTAAAATTCAACTCCCTCGCCCAGCCACGAACGACTTTAGAACTAACATTTTTATGGTCAAATACATTGTAATATGAAAATTCTTCTTTGTTTAGGTACGTAGAGTTGATGGGAAGAGCTTGAAGCAACCCTTTCGAGTATACAACGGCAATAGAATAAAAATCTCGTAACGGGTCTTTGTACTCATTATCAAGATCAACATATAATACCAACACCGAAATCACAAAAACAAAATCAGCTGTTCAGTACATTTTGTCGAGTTATGCGCACATTAATGTATGGGGCAGTCGATTTTTTTTCATCGATTTCGGGCGTGGTCCCATTGTAAAAGTTTTAATAATTATGAGTATATAAGACCCCTTAAGTATACATTGGTTTACAAGATATTGATATAATACATTATAATTTTTTTTAAAGTATAGCGATTTCTATTAATGGGATACTTTTTTCTATTCATAGTAATATCTAAGTATAAATACTTCATTGCAATATGATTTCAAACTTTTAGGACACTTCTTTTTACTCTTTTTATTAAAAAGGAACTTACAGATAAGTGTTGCTGCTAGGAGTTCTCGACAGTCTGGAAAAGAAAAATAAAAACATTAAGAAAATAGTTTACTTGAAAACAATTTTAAACATAAGTATTACCAGAACATGACTGTCTCGTCGAGATTCTCTCAGACAGGCAAACATGCGAAAACGATACGACAACCCATTTCAAAAATAGATTTTCGTATATAAGAATATTAGAAATCCATTGCAATTTCGACAAAGATTCTCTGTCACATTCACATCGCGCTTGTCTGTGAAAACCTTATATCTAGTCGCATTTCCTTGTCAGGATATCGTAAACAGATTTAGTCCAATATTTATTACGCACAATTTATCTAACTACAACTTTTGTAAAGGAAGCCTTACCATATATTCGCAATCCCGTCAACACGTGAACATAAACAAGCTTGAACGTTATAAAACGCGGTATACAAACGAGCACTCGAAACCATTAAAATAATATTCAACCTGCGCTAACCCTGCAAACGCTGGTACAGAGCATACGAGCAATAAACGGGTACTAGCAAATAGCTCGTTACACTCCAAATGAGATTGAAAACGAGCAACGTAAGCAAATATTCGCAAAGCGCCATTTACTGTATTTGTACGTCATTGTACACCTCATCTGCAATCACCGTGATCGCATTTGCTTCTATGCTAATTAGGGGGTTAGGGATGAAAGCACGTGCTGGTTTCATTAGAACAAGTATAGTATACCTAGCCAAATATAGATATAGTTATTGAAAGACGTATTTTCGAGAGGTTGAAAACTAATCAAGGACCAACTTTTATCATAATTATTATGATAAGCGTTGGTCCTTGATTAGTTGTAAACCTGTCAAACAACGAACGCCTAGGAGTATTGTCACAACCAATTTCAATTTGAGTATAGAAATTGAAATATAGGTTACTTCTAGGCAAGCGTGCTCCATCTTCGACCACATCATCGTTTACCATTAAGTGAGATAGTGGTCAAATGCATGCCTCTTCATCATCATATCAGCCGAAAGACGTCCACTGCTGGACATAGGCCTCCCCCAAAATGGGGGGTTTGTCATAATCGCCACGCTTAGCAGGCGGGTTGGCGATCGCAGTGTATGGTGTTGAGTGTTACAGAGAACGCTGCTGCCCATTCTCTGGCCTTAGTCGCCTCTTACGACACCCACGGGAAGTGATGGGATGGTATTATTCTTTTACGGTACCATCCGGCACCGGTCGATACCATACGGCAAACGGGTGCCTATCAATAGTAAAAAAAATTGAGTGCGATATTTCACGAAATGATTTCGTCATTGCTGATCATACAACTTTCAACGATGCAATATATCAGCGTAACCATGTAAGGAACATGAAAATACAAACATTGATCTCAAAATAAAAGAACCTTAAAGAAAGAATGCTGCATTCTAGTAATACTGATGAAATTCAACTTCGAAGAAAACCTTATTCTCCGAGGATTGTGATCGATGGATGCTATACCTCTCTCTCGCCTGCAGTCCACGGGATAAGTACCTACGTATAAAACCCCAAAGGTGTAAACGTTAGAACGGAGCCAATAAAGTTGCCGTGCAGTTTATTAATGCAGGTCTAGAAGCAATGTATTGAATCTTCGATTGCTATCAGTGCTGTGGGTCTTGTTTATTGTAAGGTGCACCGCCTGGATCCAGCTGGGAGTTAAAGTAGGGAGTTTTTTATTTGGAGATTGCATTGCAGAGATTGATATTGATCTGTTTATAAACAAAACTACATTCTATTAGTGATAAATAATGTTAAAAAGTACGTAAAATATCGATAGAATGACCATTTGTATCGAACCCAAAGGTCTGTTGACTTGGCCCCAAAAACAAAATGTAATAAGTGCGACAGTTGGTTATACCCAAATCAGCAAATCACGAACAAACTACTTCTGAACACAGAACAAGTTGACATCGAATCATTAGCACACCAAACTTACATACATGTATGCAAACTTTTCCGGATTTCCAAACTCCAATATGGGGACCCTATTCAAACATGGCGCACTATAAAAACAAAGTCGCGCTGCCACTTCCGATTACGACCCGACAACACCCGAAAGTGGCCGAACATCTCTTATAGACCGATACCTACTTTCGTTGCGTTCGAACGAACAAAACAAATATTTACACCGTTTACAAGGCTCGTTCAAACTACTTGAAGCGAAACTGTGCAAGTTGAATTTGCGATGGCCTTTTTACTCGTACTCTTGCTCACGTGTATTTTTTCGGGGAATATGTATGTGTGCTATGCTGTATTATTATTTAATTCGACTGAAGATATTCGTGAATATTTTTTAAATTGCCAGTACAGTGCTAGCTTGCTCATTTAACATTTTCTGTTAGGTTTGAAAACTTTATAAATTTTGTATCGATTTGTATTGATGGTAGAATATAGATAGTTATCAAATCAACACCTGATTCAGGTGTCCAGCTCGCAACGCCCTTTGCAGATTGCAGATAGTGGCTTCGTGGAAAAAAAGTGCTTCGTCAGGGCACTAATTATGTTTTTCTTTCCATCAAAGTGTTTAGTCTGTGTTTTTATTTACTTTGAGTAAGAAATAGTGACTAAAATGCCATCATACTGTTCATATTATTTAGACTTGTGTCCATCTCTTCAATAAATGAGTGATACGTATAATTTTACTCCATTATTTTAATGCTGCAGTACAACATACATCATTGCAATAATGTATAAATAAATGCTTCATTAACCACCTTTACGATAGTAATGTGCAATATTTTTTGTTCCCATATCTGAAGTGTGAGTTATGTTGGCGCCACACATATCCTGCCATAAAAGGAAAAAAAAATGCGAACAAATTTTCCATTAAATATTCTAGTTAAAATAACTAGCCTGACATACAACCTTATTAGATCGCGAATTAACGATCAGTTATTCAAAGACTGCCAATCATGTCTAATTTGTGGTATGGGAATAAATTGCCCATACACGGTAAATAAATTACTATACTGATTCATCACGACAAGTGTTCGCAATTTGTTAAGAACATTAAATAGGATAGGAGATTGGTTTCAAGTATGATCTGATTATAGAAAAAGTTATAATGAGGTATAGTAGTCTGTTGTCCTCGTCACGAGAAACTATAAATTTTCTTTACACGTACATCTAATATTTGATATACGTCTAATACGAAACTAACGAGCAATTTTACTTGGTCGGGTTATATTTATCGACTAGTTGACCCGCGCAACTTCGTCTGCTCCGCTCCTGTTGGTATTAGTGTGATGATATATAGCCTATAGCCTTCCTCGATAAATAGGTTATCTAACACTGAAAGAATTTTTCAAATCGGACCAGTAGTTCCTGAGATTAGCGCGTTCAAGCAAACAAATAAAAAGACAAACAAACTCTTCAGCTTTATATATTAGTACTAGCTGACCCACGCAACGTCGTCTGCGTCACAATTTTCATTACTGCTCCGCTCCTATTGGTCTTAGCGTGATGATATATATAATAATAAACAAACAAACTCTTCAGCTTTATATATTAGTACAGATAGATATAAAGCGCTATAGTCTAATGTTTTGTGGTACTGGTGCGTTCCACGAGTAAGACGCTTTGAGTTGAATTAATTTGGGATTATTTTGCTGTCGCTATGTAACTTAGTAATAGAAGTTCTTTGTTAACAAAATTTATAGCTTCTCGTGACTGGGACTATAGTATGTAGTTGGCAGAATCGGTAGACCTCCCATAAGTAGGACCCACAACCTAATGAAGGTCGCATAGTCCACTGGATATGCAAAGGATAAGACCTTACATACCTAATGGAAAAGCTAGAGAGGTTATGTCCAGCAGTGGACGTCTTTCGGCTGAAATGACAGTAATTTTTTTTTCCTCCTTGATGGTGGATTAAGATGTCGGGAAACCGGAAGTTGGAGCTTGGCAGATACTCGTTATGTAGTTGTAAGAGGACACTTATGTACATAGCTATGTCAACACACTTAAAATAATAGATTCAATTAAATAAAGATATTGAAATTTCCGAAGTTGAAGCTAACGTTGTGTTAATTACTGTATTCAAAACAGTTTTAGTCTACAAACCTCAGAAGCTACACTTCAATCATCTATACTAATATATAAAGCTGAAGAGTTTGTTTGCTTGAACGCGCTAATCTCAGGAACTTCTGGTCCGATTTGAAAAATTATTTCAGTGTTGGATAGCCCATTTATCGAGGAAGGCTATAGGCTATATATCATTACGCTAAGGCCAATAGGAGCGGGGCAGTCATGAAAAATGTGACGTAGATGAAGTTGCGCGGGTGAGCTAGTTGATATATAAAAAACCTAAGATGCAAAGTCTCGAACAAATGCAACACTCGAAACTGTCGTCAAAAACTGACATGTATCAAGTGTCATGTGTGAGTTGTGTGTAAAAATATATTAACAATTTTTTTTGCAAATTCAACCTTACACGGATCGCTTAAAGTTGTTTTAATAAAGCAGTGCATATATGGCGAGTGATTTGCATTGTTTTTTGCAAATTCAACCTTATACGGATCGTTTAAAGTTGTTTTTACAAAGCAGTGCAGTATGGCGAACGATGCGAGACTGTTTGAAACTAGCGCACAATTATACATATTGCGCTTGTTTTTTGCGGACGTTTTCGAGATGCTGTGTGTGTATCTTGGGTTTTTTATATATCAATGACTTCAATAGAATACTACACAAATATAAATGCCACCCACAAACAAAAATTAAAACAAACAAGCCGCCAATTTATTCAAAAACAAAAAACACAGTCTAAACATCCTCAATAAAATCCTAATCTGCGAAAGATTTCCACACAATTCCGGCAATAAATTATATGTGCGCGTTAACAATCTCAGAAAGTTATTTGGGTTATCTCCGTCGTGTCACAGTTGCGATGTGGGAGATGCTCCAGTTCCTTAGTTTGATTTGGGACACCTTGATTAATGAGTAATACGTGCAGTCGAGTATACTGTTTGTATCAGGTGGAATGGCTGTAGCCGTGGATTAGAAGGTTCTAGGAGCTTGGACTCTTTTGTGAATAATTGCAATGAGTGCTACCGTTTTTGTACTCACCAGTTGGCGCCACTGTCGAGTATGGTCCTTAATCATAACATTAAAGTTGTTATTACGCGCATGTGAACAAAGTTAGAAGAAAAAATATGTAAGAAGCCGTTAACGTGTGATTTAATACACCATAAATAGTGTCGCAATGTTACGTGGACTCATCAAAGAAGGATATAATATACATATTTCCAACAAAAAAACAAAGTTCAATGCTGTGGTCGGTAGAAACGCAACTTAATCTGCTATAGTCAGGCTGTTTTAGTAAAATATTTACTAAAATCAAAACACATAAGTGAATAAACTCGAGTCAAAAGCCAACCAATACTGAAATTTGACATTACGACGACCTCACGCTACACTAGCGCCTCTAGCGGTGAATTCTAACGCGATAGCCCTCAATGAACAACGCTTTGTACTTCTGTTGTCTTTTGGAGCAATGTAGGTTATTTTCGATTTAAGGGTTCCGTACCCAAAGGGTTACCAACGGAACCCAATTACTAAGCCTCTGCAGTCTGTCCATCCGTCCGTCTGTCTGTCTGTCTGTCAGCGGGCTGTCTCTCAAGAACCGTGAGTGTGTATTTCTATTACCGCTATAGCAACAAATAATAATAAAATCAATACTAATATACGAAGCTGCAGAGCTTATTTGATTGTTTGTTTGGCTGAAGCACTATTCTCGGGAACTATTGGTTCGAATTGAAAAAATATTTAAGTGTTAGATAACCCATTTATCGAGGAAAGCCTCATTCCACCGGCCCCCTTCTATGATCGGACATCCAGACGCACTGCATCTTACCATCCCTACCTTGTTACTATTCCACCAATTCGCACTAAGCGTTTCCAAACGTCTTTTATAATGCGCACAGCAAAGGAGTGGAACTCTCTGCCTGCGTCTGTGTTTCCAAATGCATACAACCCTAATCTCTTCAAAGTTAGAGTGAACAGGCTCCTTCTGGGTAAGCTCGCTCCATCGTAGACTTGTTCTCTGTCATCTCTGACCTAGACTAGAGTCAAGAGCAAACCCATCACAAATAAAAAAAAAAAAGCTATAACATAACGCTACAACCAATAACAGTGGAGCATTACCTAATAAAAAATGGGACGCAAACGAAGTTGCAGGTCAGCTTCTCAGCTATGTTCTTATATTATTTAAGTTATTTCTAGCAATCGCTGTCACTTATAGAATCTCGCATTGTCTTAACCCCCTGATGAATTGACAACTCTTTCCAGAATGTTTACGGTAAAAAATTGCGGTTATGATTCGAGGGTCAAACTATAAAATATGGTGTCTGTAAAGTAAGCCACATTTCCCATTGCGTCATTAAATTTTTAATGAGTACTGCAGCACCTCGCTCCTCATTCCACATCCTTTATTTCGCAAGACAGGACACGCCTATCCACAGTAAAATTAACGACCTAAACAAATCCTTCTGCAGCAATAAACAATGCAGCGATCCATCATAAAGAGAGCAAATGAACTTTAAGAATTGATAACGCAACAACAAAAGACGTGGTTTAATAATCTCATTAAAACCTTTTACTGACATTTAACGGCCTATAAAGTACTCACAAGGGCACTATTTGTTCGTTTACGGGTCGAAACGGAATAAGCTTTATTTATACTGAAGTTTGATTCTACAGCTCTCTTTTGTTTTTGTTTAGCAATCGTTTTGTTTTTGGCAGTTGAAAGAGTGGAATTCTTTGTTTAAATTCAAGGACGATTTTCTTTTGTTTCTTAAATGGCAGATTTGAGGTTTTGTGTTAAAAATAAATTGGCAAGAAAATGAGCGGTTTATTATGAAAGTTTTTTTTTTGTGAAGAAAATGAAATGCCATTACGAATAATCGTCAAGGAAGAAGAGATGCACAATGCTTAAAGATAGATGTTTGAATTAAATTAAGACAGATACTAAAACCCAGCCTACCTGCAAACATTTATAGCTAAGCTTAAATATACCTAAAATCAGAGCATAGTTTGACCAGAACTCCTAACAAACTCCGGAGCACTGATGCTAACCATCCTCCATCCGATTTAGAACCAAAATTAGATTGGATTCGGCATGTGAATCATCGGTGTAGGGCAATTAGAATTTCATACGTTTCCGCCCGTCTGCCTGATATTTTATTTAAGGCCCCGTAATTCGATTAACACTTTTGCTAAGAGGATTTTCGCTTCTCGTTTCTGGCGTTTACTTTTTTTTCGGATTAATGGCCCAGTCCGTTCCTTGGAGTGAAGTCTGCTAAAAGTTTTATTGAAAAGTCACATGAAATTATAATTCGTGCAGAAGGTCTCAGTTACTAAACTTTAACTAAGTCTCTGAAGATCCAGGAATTTTGCAGTCTTACAATTGGCGCGTTAAAAAAGCTGAAGCCTGAAGCCAGTACTAAACTTGA
Source organism: Lacanobia wlatinum (assembly GCA_947578705.1). Lineage (NCBI taxonomy): Eukaryota > Metazoa > Arthropoda > Insecta > Lepidoptera > Noctuidae > Lacanobia > Lacanobia wlatinum. The sequence continues at coordinate 18,380,042 of OX388039.1, forward strand.
TTCTAGTGATATGTCAAAATTAAAATACAAGGCAATGAAGTAGGTAATTGGTTTGGTTTTGCTTCGATTTTGGTTCAAGCTAGTACCAAACCAAACACCTGATTATCTTTTATACTTTGCTGTTTTACAGTCACCATATCAGTTAATTTGATCAAACCTTTGTGTCCAATATCTTGTATGTCAAACTTCATACACCGATACCTACCAGCCAACTTCATCAAACATTGGTGTGTCACCTTGTTGGGCCAACACTCATCACTAATAACCAACATCAAGATACGTATTAATGAAACCTTTTACGATACATCTATCGCGGTTGTTTGCACTCTACTGACAAATTATAGCCTATTTGTTAATTCTCGTCGTATGCGCTAGTTACAACCGTACTATCCGCCGGATGTGACCAATTACTACTAGCATCTCTTTCCTGCCTTCTGACATTTTATTTTTACAACGCCAAATTTGTTGCAGCCGTAATTGGGAAATTTACGAGCTTTATAAATACTGACAGGTCTAAAAATGGCTTTGTTGGAGACTTTCGTGGATTCATGCAAGCTAGAATGGTATGATCTTGAATTTTTTATTCGTTTAAATAATCATACATTTATTTTGGCACTTTTCACCTTTGTAATAATTGCGTTAGATAGAATGACAATGTCAAGGCCATAACCAAATTAGGACGTTTTTGAGATGCTGAGTGTGTATCTTGGGTTTTTTATATATCAATGTAAACGATTCATTATTTATTTACTTTCCGGTACCTACGCAGAGAAATTAAGGAATGGGCAATGCATTCTGTGCGAGCCCCAACTTTTTTTCTTTCAATTATTTAGGTTCGGGTCATCATTGATGGTGCTGCTCTGGTCCAGATTTGAAAAAGCTTCCAAACCAAGGTAACTGTTTCAGTAATACATAGTGAGCTTACCCTTAAGTGAAATTCTCAATATTATTAGTACCTAATGCCTTAATTTATTGGTACGAATTTGCTCCAAAATATCTAGGAGTGAGTAAATTTTAGCGAAAGCAAACGTTAAATTATGTTCGAGGTTTATTAGAACTTCACTTCCTTGTTTTCAGTTGTATATAGCTAAAACATAACTCGTCGTAGATGCATTCAGTTCAAACATCCTTCCACGTAATCATTACGTTTGTGTATAAATACTTCCCACAGTGCGATTTTATACACCGCTCACCGTGTATAGGTGAAGTGAACTTGGAGTGAGCTGTCAATCTACGCAAACTAAATGGAATGACAGTTCACGCTCACTCCGCCTTTTATAAATACATTTTTTTTTAAGGATGGGAAATCATCAAATGACTCCTCCGGCTCTGGGCGAAGTGGAAGGGAGTGTCAGACTCTTACTGACTGAAACCCATCCGTGTTCCTCCTAATGCCCTTTGTGTTCCAGGGCCGCGGTGACTCTTTCGAACAAATTCCGCAACGCTGGACACTCACTCCGCTTATGTTTATATGGTGAGTTGTTCACAGAATAGACCGGCAGTAACTATCGCCAACGTAAATGGCAACTAGCTTCTGCCAACAGCTTCGCCCGCGTGATTGTCGATAATTAGCCCAAGGGCATTAATAGATACTTTTCATCCCGCTAGTAACATACTCTCAGGATGAAAAGTATCTATAAAAAGAATCTAATAAAAAGTCCAGTACTATGTAACTATCTAGGTCAAATTTCATTCAGATTTGTTCAGTCATTCTGACTTGATTCAGTAAAAAACATTCATTCAAACTTTTTTATTTCTGACTTGCTTTTGTCCGTGACTTCGTTCGCGTATATCCCGTTTTTCCTATTCCCATAGGAATTTCGGAAAATCCCCTTTTAGTGCTCGCTTACACTCCCCCAGGAACATACATGCCCAGCTTTCTACGACCAGTAGTTTCGGCTGTGCGTTTTCTGCCAATAACGGAAGAATTTTATATATTAGGATAACCTATGTTGGACATTGGGATACGCAAACTGGCTTATAAATTTGAAATAAACAAAAGAACATCAAATAAGTCAACCAGCCACATTAAAAAACATCGCAACGCTCCCATTTACCCTGGACAAAAAAAACTTCGCAAAAGTACTTATTGAAGGATTGAAATCCAAGCCAGTTGTGCAGAAGACTGCCAACTGCTGTTCCCTTCGTGGTTTAACCGCAAACTTCCGATTTTAATTCGTTAACAGGTTTTAATGGCGGACTGCGAAAACCACAGGGTGTTCCGTCATAAATGTTACCTACTTACAAAGTACAGGATGGGTGGGATTTTTTACTGTATATGGCGTAAATCGGTCTGGAAAATTATACATGGTGGTCTTGTAGGAAATTGTTAGTTATTATACCTTGATGTAATTATGTTCTGCTAGTTTTTGTAGGTGGTAAGAGGATTACAAGTTTGATAATAATCTTTACTTTTCAAGTACAAAATTTATAGATCCAAGGTTTAAAAGCTTTATCTATGTATATATTATATAGGTACCTATTGATTGGCCGTACTTTGCGATGGACAGAGAAAAACATCTCTTAGATCGAACATATTAAAAAAAAAATGCGCACTAAACTCACTTTGACTGTTATTTTGTTAAGTTCTACAGACATATTAACCGTAGAACGACTTCTATGAAAAATAATCTTTGTATCGCCGTCCCTCGCATCTGCCTGAGACACTTTTATACCAAAATTTTGAAAAACTCGAAATATTTTGTAGTAACTCAGTGGTAAATATTTCTTTCAGTGCGGTGACGGGTGGAATTCTATAAATTAAGTTTAGGCAACAAATCAGCGGTGTTCACCTAATTGACTCATAACGTGTGAATGTATTTAGAAGCCTAAATAATTTATGGTTCTTGAATTTCAGATTCATTATTCTGGACAGAAATAGTAAATTGGTTAAATTTTTCGACTTTTTAAGGTAATTTTACTTATTAGGGGGGTTTCCTTAGAAACCGTTAGAAATAATATAGGTAGCACCTAAACAAAAATAAAGTAAGAAAAATCGTTATAAGCGCCAGGGATATTATAGTCCTAATTATTTTATTCTACTATCAACAGAATTTAGTTTGCGTATATCATGTGGTTTCAAGAAAAACGTTAAATACTTGAACACCTTTGGAATTGCAAAACAATTTATGTGAGACAGTAAACCACATATAATTGAACAAAAACTTTGTGCTTTACTCACAATCTTAATATGGCTCGATGAGCTATGAATATTTATAAATCTCTTACAATAAAGGCATGTGTAGTGTAGATTAGGGATGTTACGGAGCTCCGATTCCGATTCCGATTAGTCGGAACTTCCGATTGTTTTTAACCTCCGATTCCGATACCTGTTCCGAAACTTTTCAATCGGAGGTAATCGGAGGTCGATGCCTTGCGGCGGGCGGCGGCATACGACCGCGGTCAACGCGTCTAAAAACCTGTTTATGATTGTCGCACGGGGATTTGAAAATCTTTTGCCGTTTGACAGATTGTGGTAGCTTAAAGTGCTGGCATTTTTACAATGCATAATTATTTTATTAATTAACGACTGATTTTTTTTCAACGCCTCGTCAGGCGTTCTATTGTTTGTATTTGAAATTAAAAGGACTGATTAACAATGTATGTATTATTTTATTTCATTAATTATATTAACCCTACTTTCTCACACAATCTTTTCAAAAGCATCCGCCTCCGATTCCGATTCCGATTCCTGTTCCGATTCCGATATATCAAATCCACAACCTCCGATTCCGATTCCGGTTCCGATATCATCACATCCGTTACATCCCTAGTGTAGATAAGACGCACCATATTACCAGGTAGGTAGGCAAAAAGATAAATATTCTCGAAGTAAATATTGGCCATGGGAATCCCGTTTTATTGAAAAATCAACATTACTTGTTTTCAGCATATTTTGTGCTGAATTAAAAAGTAGCGCTGATTTAAATTTAGCTTTACACAAAAATACTTGAATCGTCGATCCCACAATCCCTTAACAGGTCTATAACCAGTGCGTTCTACCCATAATGATTTACGGATGCGAAACGTGGACACTCCCGTAGACCTGGTCCACAATTCAAGGTTGCTCAGCATGCAATGCAGAGGGTAATTCTCGGGGTTTCTCGGGTGAGTAAAATTCGCAACAAAGTCATTTACCAGATAAATAAAGTCACCGACATTGCGCGTAGAATCAGCATGCAGAAGTGGAAATGGACCGGGCATATCTGCAGATGGACAGACGGTAGGTGGAGCAGACATGCGTTAGACCGCGTATGGGCAAACGTAGTGTCGGACGCGCTGCGAAACGATGGATTGATAATTTGAAGAAGATGGCTGGCAACGCATGGATGCGGACTGCTCAAGACTGGAATGGTTGACGCTCTTTGGGGGAGGCTTAAATTCAGCAGTGACGGCAATTATTGACTGATCTGATGGTGATGACAAAAATAAATCGTAAATTATATTTGCTCATGTAAACCAAATTTGACGTGCCATGTCATTTTCTAGGTATTTGCTAAATATTGTGCACCGGCAGTCGATGTCATCAAGTCAACGCTACCTATTGCTAAAAGCCCGCTCTCTAGCTTAATTGCGGTGAGTGATTGCCGTTTTATTTGTTGTAACTAACTTTATAATTTGACATCCTAATTGAATTGTAATAATTTATATATTTTGACATATATTCTTACTCTTTGACATCCTCGATAAACTGTGTGTGTTTTATGATTTTATTTTTAACCGAGACATCTGAAATATTGTTATTTTAATTCAATTGCTTTCAATTCCTATGTTAATATCTGTATGCACCTAATATTGAAATTTGCACGCCACAATTGGCAGAATATGATGATTCCACTAAATAGGTAATTTTAAGACCATTGTTCCATATTCTAACAAATAAATGATTATGATTATAATTATGATGATTTATGTAAACTAGTGGTACCGACTTAGTACAACAAGGCACTATTTAGTTCATAATGCATTAGTATATTTTTATATTTTGCTGTATAAGTGTATTTTATTGTAAAAAGTTTTCTATTTTTGACTTTTTAGTGGTACCCCACACCTAACAACACCACTGGAAAGTCGCAGGAAATCAAAATACGCATTTTCGTTTACTTGGATAACTAACCAAATACCTAATCTAAGTAAACGAATTCCAGCTATTTTGATTTAAAAGCCAAAACGCCAAACCGATTTTGATGAAATTTAAATGGGACCAATCGGAAAGTTGCTCAAAATTGCACCTACCACTAATTGTCTCTGCATCACCCAAAGGTCGACTGGTAGAAAATGCCTAAGGCATTAAGTCCGCCTCTGTACATATGTGTGCATCAAGAATTAATAAATAAATAAAGTATACCCTTTCACATGAAAGAAGAATTTTTCAAATCGGTTCATAAATGACGGTGTTATGAGTTTATGAGGTAGCACACATAAAAAACAAAAATACAACTGAATTGAGAACCTCCTCCTTATTTTGAAGTCGGTCAAAAATACATAAATTATCTACCAGTCGAGCTTTGTTTTTTAAATACAACATTGTGATAGGTGGATAATAAATAAATAATATTACCACGTAGCCACATAATTATATATTTTTTAACGCAAATAATCTTATTTCCATTCTTTAAAGTCCAAAGCTTCCAAGTATTACTCAAGTAAAATAGGACTTTTAAGTGAAGGAGTATTAATAAGCATAATTCCGTGAAAAATAGCTTTAAAGATTAAATAAATAGCTATTCTGAGAAAGGCTTGTTCAATAAACAAAGTCTTGCAAAGAAAATCTTAAAGAAAATACATGACAGCAGGGTAGGAACATTTTTACTATATAGCTAGTTTTTTCCCGCGGGTTTGCTCCCGTTGCCTATCCCACGGGAACCGTGTATTTACCCGGAATAAAAAGCAGTCTTTGAAGCTCAACGGCAATGTAATTTTCTAACAGTGAACGAATTTCCGTGATTTGACAGTTCGATTCTGTAAACATGTAGAAGTGAAAGCTTGGGTGAAGTAATCGTGAAGTGAGCTTCTATGTAATCAAGATGGAATGATAGCTCACTTCACCCAAGACTTCATTTCCACATGTTTGCAGCGGATTTATTCTATCAACATCTCGTCGTGTGAACTAAGGTGGCATGAAGTAAATTACTTTCATTCCATTTTGTTTGTATGGGCTTACAGCTCACTTGTCGTTCACTTCGCCTAAGTTTTCACTTCAACGTATTTACAGAATCGCGCTGCAGAATTGAACGGCTGTGCTTCCAGTGATCACTCTCGGTTCAAATGGCAATGCAGGATAGTCTAGAATCCGAATTGTTCTTACTAATATGATAAATGCAGAAATGGCTTTGTTTGTTTATTTTTTACGCTTTATTTATTAGGATTGTCAACATTGCATACGTACTTAAAGCTAATTATCTTTACAAAAAAAAAATGTTCTAGTGCTTTCACGCTTAGGCACTTATCTCACCGCCGGTGATCAGCGAGTAGCGAGTGAAAAGTTTCGATAGTTTTGACGCTCGGCTTTCAGCGAATGCTTTTGTGCGACGGGCTTTTACTCGCGATACTCGCTCCGGCCCGCACTATAGGTAGAAATTACTGCTGTTTGGTGAGTTCCCACCGCCAAGCGAACATCGCCGAGCGAGTGTCGCTGAGCGAGTACAATCTTTGATAGCTCTTATCGCTGCGATCAACTTGAGGTAAGAGCCGCTCGTCGGCAGTGTGAACAGCCAGCTATCGACTAAAAATGTATGTGTCTCTTTTACTCACATGAGATCTATATCTTTTGTCCCTTCCCTCAGCGAGTGCAAATGGTCGATAGCTGCTCGCTTCCTCGCCGGCGGTGAGACAAGTGCCTTAATCTCCAAACCGATATTGATGAATTTTGGACATTGATAGACGCGGCCTTGAAAACAGTAACAGACTATATTAATGCAAGTGAAGCCGCGTGCATAAAGCTAGTAGAATATAATATAATATACTGTACACCAAAATAGTAATGCCACTCTATATCTATCTTAAATTGTTTGCCATGAACAGGAAGGCGTTTAGTCGTGTCTGGTAGTAATACCTAAATAGCATACTCAAGAAGTTCCAAATTATTCCAAATTACCACTACATTTTATTTCATCTCGCTATTGAAATCAATACCAACAAAAGTAGAAAACATTTGCAAAGCAATCTAAAACAGAGCTTGACCAATGAAACAAACGGTTGGGTCCCATTTATTTCGCTATTTGTTGCTACGAGACATAAATCTCCTGGCAGAGCGATTGTCGCGATAAAACAATTTCTAGCCGTGACACTTGGCCATCGAAAACTACCCACACTTTGTATTTAAAGCGATCCGTGACTGATATGGATTGCATGTTATTATTGCTGAAAGGATTGCTGGAGATATGGATTCGAGTCCTGCACGATATGTCGTTTGATTTAAAAGGATTTGTTGTCTTAATGATAAGAGTAAAGGGTGCTAAATAGACTGAATTTTAATGGATGATAATACATGGTTTCTTATGGTAAGGTATTTAAAAAAAAAATGAAATCGGACCACAACATAGCTACTGGTTTCGTTTTGCAATCCATATTTTGATTCATAATTGAAAAATAATTGAATTTATTATGAAGTAATTAAAAAAAAAAGGCCAAGTGCGAGTCGGACTCACCCATGAAGGGTTCCGTAGTAGCAAGTAACACAATATAACAGTTCTTGTAGTTCGTTGTAACTTTATAATTGTTATTTACTTAGGCACCTATTACAGATTTATTATTAGAAAATTATGGTTGATGGTTTATGCATAAGGTTTATGAAATAAAATGTTCTTTTTTAATATTTGATTTGATTGATTGAAAGGTAAATTGCAGTTTACGATTTATGACGTATTAAAAAACTACTTACTAGATCTCCTTGAAACCAATTTTTGGTGGAAGTTTGCATGGTAATGTACATCATGTATTTTTTTAGTTTTATCGTTCTCTTATTTTAAAAGTTACAGGGAGGGACACATTTTACCACTTTGGAAGTGTCTCTCGCGCAAACTATTTACGGTTTAGCAAAAAATGATATTAGAAACCTCAATATCATTTTTGAAGACCTATCCATAGATACCCCAAATGTATGGGATAGATGAAAAAAAAAATTGAGTTTCAGTTCTAAGTATGGGGAAACCCCAAATTTTTTTTTCTATTTTTGTGTGAAAATCGTAATGCGGTTCACAGAATACATCTACTTACCACGTTTCAACAGTATAGTTCTTATAGTTTCGGAAAAAAGTGGCTGTGACACGGACGGACAGACAGACAAACAGACATGACGATCTCCGTTTTTTGCCATTTGGCTACGGAACCCTAAAAACAGGGTTCTTTTACACCATAAGTAGGCACCAACTTCATTAACATGGGAACGTGAAACCGATACCGTCATGACTCATTCAGACGATTTAATGCAAGCAGTAACATCAATCGCTTAGTTATTAACCAGAATTCGACAAATTCAATTAGGTACTGTGATTGAGTTACCAAGTTATTAAAGTGGTACTTCATAAATATCTTTACCCGCAAGGTATAATTAGCCCAAAGGATAGCCAAATTGAAATGGCAATGGGTAGGGCACATTGCTCGCAAAGTTCTGGAGTGGCGACCGCGTACCAGAAGACGCAGCGTTGGAAAGCCTTCCACAAGGTGGACTGATGACCTGGTGAAGGTCGCGGGTAGCCGATGAATGCGAGACGCACAGGGCCGATTGTTGTGGCGACACTTGGGGAGGCCTATGTCCAGCAGTGGACACGTTTCGATATGATGATGAAGGTATTTATTTATTTAGGATCGCCAACAGAGGCTACACAATCACATGCATTACAATATAGACAGGGACAAATACAAGAGTGCGCTTCTAATTATAGACGACCACAGCATTCACTTATTATCTAGGTTACCTGACCTACATTTAAATAAACAAAAATACGTTACAAGAAACTAGAAATCAAAACGGAAAACAAAATGGGATGAATGAAAGATAATAACATAAAAAACACAAAATAATAATCACAAAATAATATAAAAAAAACACAAATAATTTTAAACAAATTCCTATGAAGTACCTAACATAATTAAAGCACAACCATAATAGCTACAACAACACAACAAAACCATAAAAACACCAAATAAAATACTATGCCTTCAATACTAGGACTTTTGTGTCTTTTTAAACTTTGTATAAATATAGAGCTGGTCAAGTGCGAGCCGGTAGTTTTCAAAGCCAGATTCCAGTCGAAATTTAATAGGTATATTTGAAGTATAGGTTTATTTCTTTTTTCAGAAGAAGCTATAATCTAACTTCAAAATTAAATAAAGTTAAAGCTAGAAATAGATATAAATATGCCGATCCATAGATGCTCAATGAAAGGTATTCGCATTATTGGATTTCATATTGGCTGTTTAGTTTAGATACAAAACTTTTTAAAAACCGTAGAACACTGGTTTTAAAAAAGTTTTGTTTCAAAATTCAGCTAGCAAAAGATCTAAACAAACTAACAAATATTGCAAGTTAAATATAATATCGGACTGTGGGTACATGACAAACTTACTTGGAAGCTACATATAAATCATATATCAAAACAAAATTAATATTATTTTTAGGTACGTTACGAAAGATCACAAAATGTATTCCGAAAAAAGTACGTCTAATAATTTATAACTCGCTAGTAAGATCAAACTTAGAATACCTAATTGAACTATGGGGATCAGCCGCTAAATCTAACTAAAACTCACTACAAAGAATACAAAACAAAATTTTCAAAGTCCTATTTCATTATCACTACCTATATCCAACAAAAATATTATACGAAAAAACTAATACAATACTAAATCTCACATAACTGTACATATATTACACCTGCATTCTAATAAGAAAAATTACCACGAATTCTGTACAATCAAACATAAAACTACATAAAAAGACACCTACATATAACACAAGAAGTAAAAACAAGTTTCAATTAATGACCACACGGGCACGGACTAACTACGGCAAGAAAACAATATTGGCTGAGGGAGCAAACTTATTAAATGATTTACCGGAAGATTTAAAGAAGTGTAATAATATAAACCTATTTAAAGCAAAGCTTATGCAACATATATGTACCTTGTAACGTCGCCGACACCCTAGAGGCAAATATACTTTTTAGATGTAAGCACTATGTATCTCATTTTAAGTGAACTGTTGTTTAAGTTCTTATTAGAATAAATTATTTAAACCTAAATAGAAAGTCTATATAATCAATAATACTGAAAAAAGAATAGTTGATTGCGTCGAGAAATTAATACCACATTTCATTAAACAGTTACGAGTACTTAGCCATAAAATCATTCGCACAAAACAAATAAAAATTGCTAATTAAACTCATGTCACCTACGACTTGTATAATGCCGCGCTCGTCAATAATTCATAGCATTTTTATTACTCATTTTAACATTGAATGATGGTGAACATACCATAAAACAGGTTCTGAGAAAGTGGTCGACAGAAATAAACTAATAAAAATTGATAGTGTAATATACCAACGGGTTTATTTTTAGCTAGCTGTCGCAAGGAGCCTTACCTTTTTGCAGGGAGTGCTGCCGAGGTAAAAACTAAAGTCAAGTTCTGTTCAGAAAGTCGTGCTTTGAAACCGAGCTTGTAAGATTTTTATGGTCAAGTAAAAAGGTGATAGAACTGGCTACGTATAATATCTTGTCTGCCTAAGAAAAGAAAAAGTGATTCAGTCTGCTGAGATACAGTCTACAGTCGACAATAAAAAAACTCAGACTGTCAATGTGCTGTAGATATATCATTTTCAGTCTGTGTTTGTATTGCTACCTATTAAAATAATAATAATCATCGTCATCATCATATCAGCCGAAAGACGTCCACTGCTGGACATAGGCCTCCCCCAAGCGTCGCCACAACGACCGGCCCTGTTCTTCTCGCATCCATCGGCTACCCGCGACCTTCACTAGGTCATCGGTCCACCTTGTGGGAGGCCTAAGGCTTAAAATAATAACCAAATATAATTAAAAGGGGCTGTTATCATCATCTGCCTAGCCTTTTTCCAACTATATTGGGATCGGCTCCCAGCCAAACCGGATATAGCTGAATACCAGTGTTTTACGTGGAGCGGCTGCCTACCAGACCTCCACATCCCATTAACAGGGTAACAGGGTACTTCATGGCAAGGCTGGAGTCAAATCTACTGGCTTCTGACTTCCGTAACGACTGCCAAAAATCTTCAAATTACAGCCGGGACCAACGGCTAAACGTGCTTTCTGAGGCACAGAGGAAACTTGGTATGTTAAGATGGTCTCCCATCTACATACCAACCTTGGCAAGCGTTGCTTGAACATTCATGTGCAATTCCAAATTGTAAGTTGTCAGTTTTTTTCATAGAATAGAATAGAATACTCTTTATTATGTACACCATATAAGTTACAGAAAAGATAGATGAGAAACATTACATAGGGTGACACAATGGGCGGCCTTATCGCTAAAAGCGATCTTTTCAAGACAACCTTTGGATGGATTCTAAAGAGAAAAAGGAGATACAGTACAGGTAGGTAGTCTTAGGTGTACTATTTATACAAACATCAATACATACTAAATAGACAAATTTATACAATGATAATTGTGAAACAATAGCAGAGAACTCTAGTAACAAACGCTTTAAAGAGAGAGATAGTGGTTCTTGACCAAAGTTTTAAAAATGGACAAAGATTGAGCCCGCCTTATCGACACAGGCAAGGCATTCCATAACCTCACCGCTTGAATCGTGAAAGAATTGTCATAGAAGGTGGTGGAATGCATCGGCATTTCTAGCATCACTCATAAGATATTTGAAGTCACAAATATGTTACCGTCAAAAACCCTCAAATCACGCGTGTTACTTCTAAAAGTTCTGCCTAATAAAAGACAAAAGAAGCATAAAGAAATAAAAACTTAAAAGCCCAACGAAGAAAGGTCGAAATTTTAATTTTACGGCACTGAAACCGTCGGTTTCAATTAAGAACTGTGCTTCATAAAAATGTAAAAATATCAAAAAGGATTATATCTCTAATTTTTAATAAGCAGCTCTGAAAATAATTTATGACCGGATCACAAGAGTTATAAACTATGAAAATATGAAAGTGCATGGATTTTCTTTTGGAACGGTCTGCATTCAGCTTTAGAGTATCACGTAGCTTTTTAATGGGTGGCCAGGTCATGTATTGTATTACGAAAGAGGAGATTCTTTTGATGATTCTGTGATGCGGTTATGACACTTAACTCTTTTAGTTTTTCTTTTTTTAAGTGCTGTAAAGGAAAATCTTTAAGACGTAATAAGAATGTTTGTAATCCCGGTTCAGGCGGGCTACTCTCTAACGAAATCCGTAGTTTCGGGCTTAGTTGTGGGCGGGCATTTTCTACTCCGTATCACCTAACCACTGAGAACTAATGATAACACGATTTGACAGTTACTGTGAAATCGTGTTGTCATTCATTCTCAGTTCGGGTTCGGAACTAATCGTAAGTCTGTAGGTGATACGGAGTAGAATACGCCCGCCCGTAACTAAGCCCGAAAATACGGATTTCGTTAGAGAGTAGCCCCCCTGATAATGTGAATCTACTAATGTTTTAAAGAGGAAAGATTTTTGCTTTTGTATTTCTGTATGTTTGTAACAAATAAACTAAAAACTATGAGACCGATTTCAAAAAAACTTTAATCATAAGGGTGCCTGTCCATTACAGCGGAGTGAGGCAGCGCAGCGGAGAAACGGAGAAATATTAACCAATGGAATTGCACTATATGTCAGTGACTCACGTGGTGCGGAGATTTCTCTGCTCCACTGAAATGGACAGGCACCCTTAGAATGCTAAGTTGTCCCTGAGTAACATAGGCTGTGTTTATTACTAGAAAAAAATAGTGATCTTTAAGAAAATTGCAGCGCGGACGAAGTCGCGGGCGAAGACCCGCGCAACTTCGTTTGCTCAGCTCCTATTGGTCTTAGCGTGGCGATATATGGCGTATAGCCTTCCTCGATAAATGGACTATCTAACACTGAAATAATTTTGTTAAATCGGACCAGTAGGTCCGGAGATTAGCGCGTTCAAGCAAACAAACTCTTCAGCTTTATATATTAGTGTAGAGTCTCTCACTCGACATTTGTGAAAAGCATGATAATAATACTTTAGAGAAGTGGACCTATTAAATATTGTTCTTTTGAATTAAAAATGGAATTCTAAAACACTAATAGGTAAGTGTATTTAAAATGCCTATTTGGTTTTGAAAATTTATTTAATCTAAATGTTTTATCCAAATTTGTTAAATGGCGTTGTATGAAACTATTTGATCAAAACGTAATAGTAATAATAAGGCATGATATTAACTCGTATGAAAATACAGCTACAAAGTTGTCTGTATAAAATTGAATATTAACTAAAATACCTAACTGATTACCCAGAATATAACCTTTGTTTATCATTCACAAAACAATTTATCTCGTAATCAAAAACTAAAATTCAAACATTTTATCTACCAACACATTAATAAAACCACTAAAACTGAAACTAAAGTGATAGTTCAAAATCGTAATAAAATTAGAACCCTTTATAATTTCATTATTTGTGTTATAATTGAATGCAGAGATGAGACAGAAAGGGTCAGTTTAAGTAGAACTTAGTTCATTTACATACTAACGATTATTATTTTCACTGTGGCATGTGTTTTGAATATGTATTACATTAAATGCTAAATTCAACGAAGAAATTACTTTTTAGACAGTGGTTTTAAACTTTTTGACATATTTTTTAATCTAACATAACGTTAAGCTTTTATGTTTTTAGATAGACTTGTTAAAAGAGCTATTCTTTTTTCGAATGTCTAGACTGAATTAAAATGGAGGTTATCAATTCAGTTCATCGTAGGTAGGCCTGTAGGATTTAACTCTCTTTCGATTCAAAATATTTTATTTCACATACATTCTTCTCTTCTACATTTTTTTATTATTTTAATATTATCAGTTTCTGCTAGCGGCTTTTTCCGCGTTAATATTGGAAGTTACCCCAACTGAACATACTCCCGGAATAAAAAGCATGTGTGTTCTATAACACTATAATCTATTTTTGTATCAAATTTCATCAAAATCCGTTCAGGTGTGATTGAGTAACACACAATCATTCATTCGACCACATCATCGCTTACCAACAGGTAAGCGTTAACTGCTGGTTACCTGCTGGTAAGCGATGATCAAGGTTACTTCTCGAATCTATTCTCCCTTCACTTAAAAATCCTCTGGTTGTAACTATCAGGAAAACAAACACCGGCAGGGAATTCCACACAGCTGTGCGCACAGTAAAAATAATACTGACATTACTGACAGGACTATTGTTGCCAATAAGCCTGACATAGTGGTGATAGACCGATTAGCGCGCCGCATAATGGTAATAATCGATGTTACCATTCCACATGACGAGAATCTCGTGAAAGCTGAGAAAGAGAAACAAATTAAGTATCTCGACTTAGCACACGAGGTTGTCGACTTGTGGAATGTGGACTCGGCTGTCATTGTGCCGATTGTCGTTACGGCCAATGGCCTGATGCCCAATAGCTTCGACGACCACCTGTCAAAGCTGCCTGCGTTACGCGGTTGGGTAAAGGGCCTGATATAGAAGGCAGTTACTCCTCGATACGGCTCGTATTGTGAGGAGGTTCCTTTCTCTGGAGCCCTAACCACCCACCGGTAGCCTGGACCCTGCTCCCGACCCCGGCGGACTACTATTTTTTATATTTTTAAATGTATTTTTTTGGTTTCTTTTTTGTAAAGATATATTTAAAAACTGGCCAAGTGCGAGTCGGACTCGCGTGCAAAGGGTTCCGAACGAATTAAATTTTTTTAACATGTTATTTTAACACTACAGACTTCTTATAGGTTTTCCTGTAATCTTTAGGTAAAGATCTATTATCTCCATTTTTTTCAAAATTTTACGCTCCGTAGTTTCGGAGATAAGGGGGGGGGAACGGTCATTTTTCGTCTAATTTCTTGAATAACTTCAAAACCATTCATTCTAAAATTATGAAAAAAATATAATTAAAACCGTCTCAGTAAGCCCTTTCATTTGATATGTCACACGATATTGTTCAAAAAACTTTTTTTTTTAATTTTCTAGTTTGACCCCCAAAAGTGACCCCTATACTAAAAATTTAATAATTTACGTAACGCGTCCGTGTTTGGGTCGTAGAAGTCCATATGTGTATCAAATTTCAACAGAATCGGTCCAGTGGATCCGGAGAAAACTGGCTGTGACAGACGGATAGACAGACAGACAGACAGACAGACAGACAGACAGACACCCGAGTGATCCTATAAGGGTTCCTTTTTTTTTCGGAACCCTAAAAATGTAAAATATATGTATATAAAAATAAATAGACAAAATAATAATAATCTTTATTAGACTAGAAAGGTATACATATGTTCACACAATTTGTCAACAAGCTTCTAAAATTAATCTTAAAATTATAATTACATAATTGTGTCTATTTTTAGCATCTGCTACCGAACTAGGTTTATAGCCTGTGTAGTACGCAGTGCCTCAAGCCCTCAAACTAATATGCAAGTATGAGCTCACAATCAAAAGTAAACATTAAAATATAAAAAAAATATATATATATCCAAAGCACTTTGCACGTAAAGGACCACCGTGTACCGGTGGAGCTTTAGCATATTTCTTGTAGTCCGAAGATTGCTCGTCAAGTTATGAATCGTCTGTTAGAAGCTATGGATCCCCACCCTCACCCTCTATGGATGCATTGAATTGTTGAGAAAAGCCTTGGAGGATTTAATAAGAAAGATAGTTTATAATTTAGAATAGGTTCAAATAATGAAGTGAAGATGTGATTTGTTTTTATTCGAGGAACTGTAAAAGCTTTCTTTGGAGCATGAGCTCAATATGATTAACCTTTAAATCTCAATCAGTATTTTCTTTATTTACGATCCCTGACGCTGCAGAGGTTCTAGCCTGCAGCGTCACAGTACATACTCCATGGTCCACTTTTATAACCATTCCTCTTCAATCTTCCTTTTTGCATCCTGTGGGTTTATTGTAGTCTCTAAACAACGCTCTCAATTGTTTTGCATTTCAATATCCTTTCCTTGTATCTTTCGCTTTATGATTTGCCAAGTTAAAGGGCAGTAATATACCATAGCGACCAGTTTTAATAGTTATTACACGAGAGGTCCTTAAAGTGTCTATCAGCAATAATAGCTTTGTTGAAAGATAAATATTGTTCGAGGTAAAGATTAAAACTATTTGTCTTAAATATTGCAATATCACGCAATTTGAATCGTGGCTTGAAGGATCCCGCAGGCCATGACGCGATTATAGTAGACTTTAACTAAAAAAAAAATGAACTGTGCCTTTAATGCGAGTTTTTAAACGTACTCAATCGCGTAAACAGTCACTTATGAATATTTATTAAGAAAACGTTTTTTCCATTATTTTCACAAGAAGGTGCATATTCAATTTCAGTACAAAATGATTGATGTTTAAGACAACATATAAAAAGAAGCGAACTGAAGCCGGAAAATTCTTTAAACAAAACAAAATTATGAATGATTTCGATATTGGAATTCCCCAACATAAATCACACATAAACATGAAATAGTTTCCGTAAACAAAAGCACATACTATGTAACAGAATAATGTTCCTATTTTGTAAACAAACATTGCACCATCTTTATACAAGCCCACAAAGTCCATTACATTGAGTAACACTGACCGAAAACTACTTCTAAAGAAAAGTAAAAATAAGTAAATCGTAAAAAATAAAGTTTATATCTTCCGAAACAAGTCAATCGACCGACTTCAACATAAATAAAGGTTTGATTCACGCGAGACAAAACATAAACAGAGTCAAAGATTTAAAAAATCGTGTAGAAGGGAAAAACTCCCACATCAAAGGCATCAATATGAAATTGACCACGGCTGTACGTTCTCGCAGTAAGGGCAATTTTTGCTCAACAATTAGTGTTACCACCACTGATGCAAGGTTGTCCTTATTGTTACAGAACGTAGACATTATGTGGCAAATCGAGATACTACTCTAAAATTAGATACAAATTTTTAGAGCTATATCTATAATCTATTTTAGTTCTTATCTAAGACGTGAGTAAAATTATCATTGTTGCTATATTTAGCATTGCACGGATAAGTACTACACCTACATTTATTTACCGACTTCTTAAAAATCACGAGTTAACACAAACAAAATAGAGTAAAAATTTGCAACTCTAGGGCGCAGCATGCAGCGATGCAATCTCGAAAGAGACCAATGTATCTTATGCCTAACTGTAGCCAAAAAGACAGAATTCGTAGCTTGAGTGTCGCTTCTAAAAATTCTTACTCCCTGACAAAGCTAACATGTTGTCTCGATCGGGGTCGATAGTAAAGATTAGAACGATCGACTTCGTGTTATTCCAGCTACTTGTAATGCATTGTCCTGTTTTGTATCGCTGTAGGGTAGATAATAATGGACTAAACTATATAGTATTAATGGTATGACTGTCGTTAGCAGACAGAACGTTAGTTTTGTTGAGTTAGGCTTTGTAGTGATATCGAGAACTACATAGTTGAGAATGATAAAGTAATGATAACGAGACTACTGTATATTAAGTGGGTGATAGACGTACGAGCAAGTACGCGTACTTACGGCTCGACGACCTTTTTCGCTCATGTGTCACCCTAAGTACGCGTACTTAAAAACAAGACGCGTAGAGAAAAAGGTCGTCCAGCCATAAGTACGCGTACTTGCTCGTACGTCTATCACCCACTTAATGCTGGTGTTGACTTTAATATTGATTGGCTTTTTGTTTTGTTTGTTTATTAACCGACGAAAGAACGGAGGAGGTTCTCAAGTCGACACGTATATATTTTTGTATGTATGACCACGCATAACTTTTTACGGAGTCTGATTTTCATAATTCTTTTTTTATTGGAAACGGTATACCCCGAAGTTGGTCCCACATAAATTTGAAAAAAAAAAAATTCAACCCTAAGGGTAGGAAAACAGGGGATGATTGATTATTCACTCACTGATACTAATGTGTGACCACGCATAACTTTTTACAGAGTAGTCCGATTTTGATGATTCGTTTTTTATTGGATAGGATATACCTCGAAATTGGTCCCATATAAATTTGGAAAAAAAAAATCTAAAGGATGGGAAAATAGGGGTGATTTATTGTTCACTCACAGATTTTAATGCTGAGTTGTGTAGCATTTTTTGTAGGCCTAACCGTGTTGGTATATAACCAGCTGCAGACTTGTGCGCCTGAGTTGTCTCCGATCTTGACACGCCTATTTCGCCTCTCGTTTGAGACTGGAAAAGTGCCGAAGGCTTGGAAGCAAGCTAACGTGCAGCCTGTGCCCAAGAAAGGTAGTCGAGCTGACCCGTCGAATTATAGACCTATCTCAGTAACGTCCATACTCTGTAAGAGTATGGAACGCGTACTGAATCATAAGCTCCTGGCATACCTAGAAGCAAATGATGTCCTTAGTGACCGACAATACGGATTCCGCCGAAATCGGTCTACTGGGGATCTTCTTGCGTATGCCATTCACATCTGGAGTGAGGCCATAGAGAAGCACGGGGAGGCACTAGCGGTCTCCCTTGACATCTCGAAGGCCTTCGACAGGGTCTGGCACGATAGCCTTATTAGTAAGCTTCCTTCCTTCGGTCTGCCCGCCGGATTGTGTGATTGGATCGCGGATTTCCTGAGGGATCGGTCTATACGAGTGGTCATTGATGGCTGCTCGTCTGGACTACTGGATATTAATGGGTTCCTCAGGGGTCGGTGCTTTCGGCAACACTGTTCTTGCTGCATATTAATGATCTGCTTAAACCCGGTACCTTTGGGTATGCAGACGACAGCACTGTTGCTGAGAGATACGTGTCCGACGCACGAGCTGATGGGTCGCAGATCCGGTCTCTCCGGGAGGCTATGGTTGAGCGCTTGAACGTGTCCTTACAGGCTGTCTCAGAATGGGGCGAAGCCAATCTGGTCAAGTTCAATGCTGCTAAGACCCAAGCGTGTCTATTTTCCGCTAAACGGAGCCAATTCCACCCAGCTCCATCTTTCCGAGGTGCAACCGTGCCGATAACCGACCAACTTGAGCTTCTTGGGGTTACATTAACATCTACCCTCAATTTTGGCCCTTTCATAGAGGCAAAAGCTCAAGTGGCTGCAAAGAAGTCGGGGATCTTAGCAAAGGTGAGACGGTACTTTACGCCGGAACAGCTGCTCAAACTCTATCAAGCGCAAGTTCGATCATGTATGGAGTACTGCTCTCATCTTTGGGACGGATCTGCCAGATACCAGCTTGATGCCCTTGAGTCAATTGAGAAACGAGCCAAGAGGATCATCGGCGATGATAGGCTCGTCGCGACGAAGCTCCAAAGTCTTGAGCATCGACGACGAGTTGCTAGCCTGTCGGTTTTCTACCGGTTGCATTTTGGGGAATGTGCGACGGAATTGCATAATTTGATTCCGCCCAGCCCGTTCCATCATCGGACCACAAGACGAACGGCGATGCGCCACCGGTACATGGTGGACATCCCACCCACGCGCACAAAACGTTTTGGGAACACATTCATAGTGCGTGCAGCTAAGGAGTGGAATTCCCTGCCGGAGTCTGTGTTTCTTGATAGCTATAACCTGGGAGTATTTAAGTCAAGAGTGAATAGGTTACTTCTAGGCAAGCGTGCTCCATCTTCGACCACATCATCGCTTACCATCAGGTGAGATAGTGGTCAAACGCGAGCCTATAAATAGTAAAAAAAAAAAAAAATAGTACATTATAACCACAAAAAATTTAAAAAAATCTTTTTTGCAAAAAAATTAAACCTCCGAAAAAACTGAAAAGAAAAAAATAATAAACCGTTTTACAAAAAATAACTTTAGTTATGGAAGACGGTGTTAAAATACGAATAAACATTTTTTTTTACTGTTTTTTCGGTGGTTTAATTTTTTTGTTAAAAACTTTTTTATGTGAACTAGTTTTTGCCCGCAGCTTCGCCTGTGTCTAAGAAGCCTATTTTATACGGAAAATTGCTTCCGTGATAGAAAACATTCTTTATCCTAATCTGTAGCATGATATCCCTGTTCGAAACATCAAATCTCGTTAGCAGATGAGACGTGAATTTCAACTGATAAATTAATAAACATCCAAATTAGCAAACGTCAAAAATTAAAAAAAAAATTAAATGTATGATAATTTGGAAAGAATAGTACGATAATTTAATTGGATCAAACGTATCACAGATTGATTTGCTACATGGCTTCGTTATACATAAAATAAACATTTGCGAAAACTGTAGTACCACGCTTTTAAAACGTCATAAAAATAACCAATTTTGATATTACTTATTCTGTTCGCAAAAAGTAATCCAGCCAGTATTTTCGCGACGCGAAAAATATTTTTCTCTTCCCTAAAATAAATTGTGAACGTTCATGCATGGCAGCGTTTATTTTTGAACCGTCAATTATAGCGGCACAAATGTCATACTAGGAAGCGATGTTAACTAATGGATACCGGAAAAAAAGATTAGCGGGTGTAAATAACAACGGAGTGATGGGTGGAAAATAGAGAGCTGTTTCAGTAGCGAAGTAAAGTTTTAGGGATATTGGTGGACCAGATTTTTACTTTTTAGACAGAGTTTTAGCAATGAGGTAAAATTATAGGTTTATTTCGGGCAACGTTATCTGTCAACATATGTATTCCTAATATTTAAAGCGTAACACTCTTTTTAACTGACTTCTAGGTGGGTATTTTTTGTTTTTTTTTTTTTTTTATTTATTTAACAATTTCTGTACACACATTACACAGAAAGATAAAAAGAAGGAAACAGAAAAATAGGTACAAAGGTAATGCTTATTTCAAAAGAAATCTCTTCCAGCATACCTGCGAAAGGAGAGTTGTATAAAAGTAGACACTGTGTGTAAAAGGTATAAGTACTTACAAATAAAACAATAAACTTTAATATAACATACAATACATAAATATTACTAAAATAAATATACACTAATACATACTAAATAGTATTATAAGATAAATAATAACACATACTTATATGCAACTATGATGGTAAAGAAAGGTAGTGTTCTTTCACTCTTCTTTTAAAAACTGAAAGAGATTTGCAGTCTCTAATGTCAGGCGGCAGTGAATTCCACAGCCTAACCGTATGGGCAGTAAAGGAATAGGAGTAAAACTCAGTAGCGTGGGGAGGGGACTTAAGGAGATTTCTAAGATGCGACCTGCAACTGCAAGGCGCATCAGAAGGACGGGAATAGGAGAAGCGTTCTCGCAGGTAGGAAGGCGTTTTATGTATGTACACCGATTACTCCCAGGTTTCTGATCCGATTTCTGTGATTTTTTATTTATGCCATGTTTTTTTAGCCTGGTAAAAGCATAAACTTAAATTTAGTTAAGCTAAATTTAAATTTTGCTTGCCACCAGCACACTACAATTTAAATTAATAATCATCTTAATAATGATAGTAAAAGTATCCTTATTTATGTTGTTACGATAGATCTCAAATATCGATTAGAAATATTTATTTTATGATAAATAATCATACAATACAAAAGCTGGTTACAAGTTTTGTGCTATGGGAACCAAAAAGTAAACTCATGTTTCCTTATCTAATTCTACTAAATAAACAACACAAATGGAATTGTATTGGAACATTATGATTATGCGATACATGGCCAAGTAAAATTTGTAAAGACGATAAAAT
Organism: Lacanobia wlatinum; assembly: GCA_947578705.1. Classification (NCBI taxonomy): domain Eukaryota; kingdom Metazoa; phylum Arthropoda; class Insecta; order Lepidoptera; family Noctuidae; genus Lacanobia; species Lacanobia wlatinum. Next base: position 18,401,827 of record OX388039.1, read on the forward strand.
CAACATTCGATTGGAATGCAATCCACGAATTTCTATCATATCTGCTTGTTATTTGAAGTATTTACATTAAATAAACGCACACAAATACGTGCTTTATCTTTTATCTTTAGTTTAGAAGGCTTAAAATCGTTGAATTAATGAAAATATTTGTAGCCATGCGATAATTTGTTTATGAATTTTGTTTTTAATGTACCGCATATACAGGCTGTTCCAGACGTGGATGGTCATATTTAAGGTTAGTGTTCTGTAGCTACTATAAAGCAGAGACACAATATGAAAATAAAAAAAACCGGCCAAATGCGAGTCGGACTCGCCAACCGAGGGTTTCGTACAAATTTGTGGGTACATACATGACACTTTAAATAAAGACTGTATTTTATTTTATTACAAATGTATAGTTTCAGACTTTCCGTATAACTGTAGTATAAAACATTATTACTTGCCAAATTTCATAGTTCTAGGTCAACGGCAAATACCCTATACATTTTGATTCCCTTTACAGTGTAGAAATATACGTTTTTTGCGGCATAAATCGCCGTGTTAGGTTAACTTCGAAGTTTGACTTTCATATTGCTACAAGGAACTGTAGACATGAGTATATGGTTTTAATTTCAACTCGATACCTTTACGCGTTCCCGAGATAACGGGTATTGACAGACAGACGGACGGACAACAAAGTGATCCTATAAGGGTTCCGTTTTTTTCCTTTTGAGGTACGAAACCCTAAAAAATGTTTAAAAAATTCCGCATACAGAAAACGAATAAATGTAAAAAAAAAAACACTTTTGAAGCAGTCTGTTATAGCTGTTGATGGCATCTATTTTAGTTCAATCACAGATTCGATGCCACCAACTGCATCAGAATGCTTGAAAATGTTTTTTTTTTTGACGTGATAACGTCTTATAAATCGATGAACGGCGAAAAAGTGTCACGTTTCGAGAGCGAGAGCGCGGAACAAGTGATAGAGAGGCACGATCGGCTTAAGCGTTCGGCTTGTTTGTTAAGAATTCAATTGTTTTCTTATGACGTTATCTCGTAAAATTATCGTCCGTAAACCGACTTTACAGACAACCAATTTTTTTTTATTATTTAGTCGTTTTTCGATGTCGATTTTGTTAAAGAAAAAACATATTTTTTGTTTTGATATCGTGTTTTTAATGTAAAGCCACTCTAGAACACCACCCTTAAATATGACTACACATTTCAGGGACACACTGTATAAACAAAATAATTTATTAATGGTAAATAATCTTAAATATGGCGATAGGTTTATAATAATAATCCTTCTGATATACTGACATCGGACCCCTTTTTTAAAATAAATTAATCGAAAAGCTAGTATCGAGATTCCTGAAAATATCAACGATCAACCTGTTTCACTAACAAAATCTATTGCAAATAGATCAGGAATAAATCAGGCGAGTCAATTATCTCGTTCATCAATGTCAATCTCATTAGCATAGTGTCCTGCCATGTCTCCTACTTTAAAACAAATTGATAGTACTGCGATAACGGCCTGTGATTGGTTTTCAATGTTCCTTCCAAATGTAAAATTGAATCAGGATTCGACGTTCTATATTTAAAATAGATGGAGTGGTTGAATCGGTAAAAGGTTTGTACCTAATGGCTATTCTATTGATTTCTTTGAATGGAAGCTTCTTAGTATTGGCATTACCTGTAGGAGTTCAAGCGCATTTTGTGTTCCAGTAAGCCATAGTACTAATTCACTAATATTATTTTTTAAACAGGAATCTATTACTTTATTTATAAATGCAAATGTTTGGATGAATGGATGTTTGTTACACAATCACATTAGAACAGCTGAACGGATCTTGTTATTTGGAACATAGGTAGATTATAGTCAGGAAAAACACAAAGGATTCTTTTTATACCCGGAGTATTTTCCTTTAGGATAACTTCTGACATCCACGCGGGTAGAGTCACGGGCGGCAGATAGTAATTTATATAATATACTTTAAATCATTCAATGCTGCATTAGTTTCTGTATTCTCTCAGTGGAGGTACTATCCTTATTTTATCTTTTGGCTGTTTGGAGTATAATAATGATATCGTCCAACAATGATTCTGAATTTATTTGGTGACGGCGGAAAATGTCTATTTTTTTTTTTTGCTATTGATAGGCACAAATTTTATCACTATCACTCACTTGCCCAGGTTGTAGCTGTCAGGCAACACAGACTCTGGCAGGGAATTCCACTCCTTAGCTGTAAGCACTATGAATGTGTTCCCAAAACGATATTCTTCTTGCCATATAAATTATATCTTCTTTCACATGACGAAATTTAGTAAATATTTATTTGCAAGCAGATAATTCCATGGATTTTACCTTTTAAATCAACGTACATATTCAATTACCTTCGCGGAATAATCCACCATTCTCAACCGAGGAACTCAACTAAAAAACCATTCGCTTAGCATCACTATCACGATAGCTGGAGCTCAAGTGGAACCGGGTTCTTATCTCACTTAGATATTCCAAAAGCTTTTAGATTTTAAAAACGGGCTCACACAATCTAAATTTATGCATTTCTGCGCCAATCTTGGTGAGTTTGATCTTCTAAAGTACCTAGCTAAGTCCTTATTCGCACGGACGCTTTTTTCATCGCGCGTTAGAAAAACGTTGATATGAAAAAAATAAAGAGTACATTTGATTTTGTTCAAACTAAAGCGTTTTTAGTGTTTCGTACCCGAAGGGTAACCAACGAAACCCTAAGCCTCCGCTGTCCGTTCTTCCGTCCATCAATCCGTCTGTCTGTCCATCCATCCTTCCATCTGTCTGTATCTCAAGAACCGTAATTGGTAGACAGTTGAAATTTTCAGAGAGTGTATTTCTATTGCCGCTATAACAACAAATATACAAGGAACCCATACAAGGAACGTTTCTTTTCTGTTTATACTACGGAAACCTTCGTGTGAGAGTCCGACTCGTACTTTTTTTTATTTGTGATGGTTTTGCTCTTGACTCTTGTCTTGGTCAGAGATGACAGAGACAAAGTCTACGATAAGTACTTGGTTAGTTTTATTTGAAAAGCTCTATACAGCAGACAGATTTGACTTAAGATTGTGACAATGTAACGACAATGCGTTTTCAATAATATCGCTCTGAAAATCAATGTGTGTATTTCATCTATGAAACACGTTTGATTGTATGAGCCTTCAAACCGCGTTCTAATAAGAATCAGTTGTATTACATGAAAAAAACTTGGCATTTACGTCCAGCGTTAAAAATCCACACGATAATCCTACAGCGTTTTTTCAACGCGCGTAACAAAAGCGCCCGTGCGATCAAGGGCTAAAGCCTTTCAGTACCTATTTTTAGTTAGAGAATTTCTGAATAAGTCATATTGTTTCCACGTTCACGATGTCTGGGTTATCGACCCGCGGCTGAAGCTTGAATAATTTATGTCACTAGCTGCAGTAGTAAGTGCATTTGTGTATGTGTATTATGATTGATCTTTAATGTCCGTTCGGCTATGAACTGCAATCCGGACTGGGTTACATATGTGACAGCTGGTGACCCGTTGAGTGTTGTTGTGCATTTTTTATTCGGATCGAAACTGTCGTGTGGTTTTGTGTGCGGGAATCTAGTTGTTGGTATTTGGTTGTTTCTGTTGGATTTTTTTTTAAGTTGTTTGTATAACGGTTTCATATTGTGATAAAAGTTGTTTATCATCTCATGAAATGTATTTACAATTCCAACAAATACTAACTCAATAGAGTAATTTAATAATATTATTAATCATTCGTGCCATATACCTAAAAACAAAAGTCATTGGACACCAAGAAATTCACATCGCATTCAATGAAAAAATAGACCAAAACATTAGCATTGTCAGCATTGTCGGGTTGAATAACAATATTTTTTGGCTGCAAAAAAAGCCCACTTGAACGGGAACTTAGCACATTTACTCTTTCATAATGGCTTTATATACAACGTGTAACAGAATAAACGCAATACCTCTTAAAGGGTCATTGTACTCATAATTATGAACAACTTTTACTATGGGAACAATCTCGACATCACGAAAAAAATCAGCTGTTCAGTACATTTTTAGGGTTCCGAAAAAAAAAGGAACCCTTATAGGATCACTCGGGTGTCTGTCTGTCTGTCTGTCTGTCTGTCTGTCTGTCTGTCTGTCTGTCTGTCTGTCTGTCTGTCTGTCCGTCTGTCACAGCCAGTTTTCTTCGGATCAACTGGACCGATTCTCTTGAAATTTGGTACACATATGGATTTCTATGACCCAAACACAGACGCGTTACGTAAATTATTAAATGTTTAGTATGGGGGTCACTTTTGGGGGTCAAACTAGAAAATTAAAAAAAAAAGTTTTTTGAACAATATTGTGTGACATATCAAATGAAAGGGCTTACTATGAGGATTTTAATTATATTTTTTTCATAATTTTGAAATAAATGATTTTGAAGTTATTCAAGAAATAAGACGAAAAATGACCATTCCCCCCCCCTTATCTCCGAAACTACTGAGCCTAAAATTTTGAAAAAAATGGAGATAATAGATATTTACCTAAAGATTACAGGAAAACCTATTAGAAGTCTGTAGTGTTAAAATAACATATTAAAAAAGTTAAATTCGTTCGGAACCCTTTGCACGCGAGTCCGACTCGCACTTGGCCAGTTTTTTCGAGTTATGCGCACATAAATGTATGGGGGAGGCGATTTCTTTTTCACTATTTCAGTGTTAGTCCCATGGTGAAAGTTGTTCATAATGATGAGTACAATGACCCCTTAAGAGGTATTGCGTTTATTTTTTTACAGTTTGCATATTTGTTTTTAAACTTAACATAGTAATATCTATGATTCATTTAAAACAATCTTGTAATAAAAACGAAGCTAACTAATTATTCTCATTTACCGCTGGTTCTTAAAAAGTAAACTAACTTAGATGCTCAGCAAGAAAAAGATTACAAGCAACTCGGATAAAATTGCTTATATTATAAAACTGTATTCCAAAGTGAGCATTACTTACCATCTAACTACGAAGCTAGTTTAAATAAAGCGGAATACTTAAACCTCTTTTAAGAAAACTGCTCAAGTACTAACACTTTTCATGGAAATTGCGGTAAAGTGTAGATTCATTACACGGGCTTTACTTTGGAGACAGCTGAGTGATAAATAATGAAGATATTGGCAAAACAAAATGGTGTCTTCGAAAAAAGAACGTATTATTTTCTTACATTAAATATCAGTTAGTGAAATTAAAAAGGGATTCGGGTTAAATTGAGGTTTTCGAGTAAAGGTTAATGTTTAATGTGAGTTTCGAGCTCATTACATTATTCGTTTAAGCGGTAGTGAAGACTAATTTCGAAAGTGATCCGTATTCTGCATATCAACTACGAAAGGATCAACGTGAATGTTAAACAAATGATACGTAATTCCGTTATACATACGTAATTGCGTTATCTTTAGTAATATTGTGGAGATCATTTTGGGGAAATTAATATTGTCATGTGCGGGTTTGACTGGAAGCCGACACCAATATAGTTGGGAAAAAGCTAGGATGATGATGAATATTGTTATATGCAATTTAATGTGTGATTACGTTACTAGTAATCTTCTCCATGCTAGCCTTTTACAGAGACTAATCCCTAAATTCCAAGTCATATCATCCTACTCAAGTCATATCTACTTATGCCGTATGGTGTCGGCCGGTGCCGTATAGTGCCGTAAAAGAATAATACCATCCCATCACTTCCCGTGGGGGTCGTAAGAGGCGACTAAGGGACTCACCAGAGAATGGGCAGCAGCATTCTCTGTAAAATGCAACACCATGCACTGCGATTGCCAACCCGCCTGCCAAGCGTGGCGATTATGGCAACCCCCCCACCCTTTGGGGGAGGCCTATGTCCAGCAGTGGACGTCTTTCGGCTGCTATGATGATGATGATGATGATCATCCTACTCCTCCACCTCGATAGATCCACCTTGATTTGGCGACTGATCCGAGTAGAGATCTTTCAAGCAGAGATTACCCTTCGAAATTGAATTTTATCACCAAATTATGTCTTTCTGATGTCATCTCTCTGTTATCAATCAGTATACATATTCTTGTCTATTATAATCTTTGCTTATACGATAAGACAGCTACGGAAAATCACAATGACCTCTCAAGGTCGTAATCTCTTCTTTCTGTTAGCTAAGAAGATATTTTACATGAATCAAAAGTACCACTATCAATTTTCCTCAACTAATGAGTCTGACTGTCTTACAAGATTAGCTTTTTTGATCATATCTTGGGCTATCTAGAAATGCCACATTCTGTCAGTGTGATTGTCAAAAAATTGTAGGGGGTTGAAATGTGCGACAGAAATATCAGATGGTCAGTTCCGGAATTTTGAAAATCATTATCGCCATTATAACCGTTATCCCAAGTTTATATTTTTAAAGTAAAAAAACCCCACAAAAAAACTAGTAAAAAAATCCGCTATCTACGTTCTCTTACTAATAAAATATCGCATTAAACAAACCTTGTACGAGCACTATTCATGCAAATTAGGATGAAGGAGCTTCCCCATAACAGCTGGGAAGACAGTTCGAACAAAGGCTCCGTTGGCTTTTTAGCTTAAGTACGAAATAATGAAAATGTGGAGTGAGGCATTGGAGCTACGAAAAAAGATGAAATGAAGAAAATTGCTGATTTCAATACACGAGTTCGGTATGAAGATCTTTTGTGATTTAGTGAGCTGTGTAGTTTACATTGTTATTTTACTATCCAAAGCAAATATATTGACAGGTTATTTAAATAAAATTCTGGGAACATTTTTTATCTTATTAATTATTTATTAAAACTTTATGCACAAGTAAAAAAAACACTGTACAAAGGCGGACTTAATGCCTTAGGCATTTTCTACTAATCGACCTTAGGGACCTTATTATCTACTAACTTTTGTCCGCGACTTCATCCGCGCATATTCCGTTTTTTCCCTTTCCCGTAAGATTTTCGGAAAATCCGCTCTTAGTGCTAAAACCAGTAGTTTCGGCTGTGCGTTATCTGTCTTTGTGAATTTAATAAAGCAAGAAACCATCGATTGACAATTTAATGAGGTATTTTACGGACTATGACGTAAAGATGCTTATCATAAAGTACCGATTTGATAGAAGTGGATAGAAAGCGAGCTTTTATTATTCCACAATGAGCCAGATCTTGACCTCGATCACGCTGAATGGAAATATATGGATGAGATATAGGGATAGAGATAGTCCAGTGGTCTCATAACATGCCTCTGGCTTCGAAGTCTTTTCTATGATATCAGGAAGTGAGTTCATAAGAACAAAATCACGTGTTATTACTACCAATATTCACAACAATGTAACTCTCGAGTATCGATATGATAAACAAAGCACTAAACGTGATGCTGTCGATGAAACCATTAATGCGGCTTCTGTTGGATTAACAGCACCTTACGTAACCGGTTCTCGTGTAATGCTGCATCAAACAGCTTTGTACGCATTGTTACTTAGGTATGGTGGTTTATTCATGAATGTTGCAGTCACGTTGAAAATGGATGTGAATTTGGCACTCACATAGAGTTTACGACGAAAACTAATAGAACTGATATCAACAATTTAGAACAGTATAGTTTATGTATTAATTTTAGAATGGTGTCATTTTTTTTTTTATAAAAGTATAGTTTTTGTATTTTTTTTTTATTGTCTTGATTTTTGCCATACAGTTAAACAAAGAACTCAATTAGACCATTGGGGTCTGTCTTAGTATACCATGGTCTGAGATTATTTTGATCAACGCGTTATTAAAGTCACCAAAATCTAAGAAGTCCGATTTGACAGCTGAGTAGAGAGGGATAGGAAATTGCTTTACCACTAAGTGCGAAAGAGATTTATTTTTATGTCTCTTTCATACTTACTTGTAAAGCAATGTTGTATCCTGCTGTCAAAACGGGCCTTTTATTTTTTGAGAACTATAACAGTTGAGTTGATGTAATGTTCTTTGAGCTTGCGCTTTATGTTTTTACTTTTCATTAAATCTCTAATGTCTAAAAATTTGGTTTAATAAATTGGGTATTGTAAAAGACACAAGATGCAATTGGAGATCTCACAAATTCTGAAACATCATTTCTTTTGTTACGTTTTACAAAACAAGCGATCAAAACAGCTGATGCTCATTTTATTTCTAAATCAAAATGAAAATAAACATATGATTTTACAGAAATAACCCGTCTAGACGATATAAAAGGAGATCCAACTGCATCAATAAATCATGATAGCCTATAAATCAACAAGAGATATTCCTCGGATTGTTTATAAGGGGCCAAGGTACTGACAGATAAGGTTAACCCTGTCATTTCTTCAGTACACGACACACGGTGAAAGACACAAGCCATAGCCTTAAAGGGTTTAGCGTACTACTAGCTCCGTTTTATATGCTCCTGGTAACCCCAATAAATAAATTCAAGTCCGTCGCTCGTCTTCGATTCAGAGAAAGAACTTGTTGGAAATCGGCCAAGTTTTTGCGGCTACCCTTTATAGGAGAATCGCTAAGAAAAGAATTTTAATCTTTCACCCGTTTGCCATCTTTGCTTCTTTCGCACGGTTAGCGACCGTGTTTTGTTTTAAGGGCTTTTTATCTAGCGTTAGCAACACGACCACCCACTGTACTTGCTGTTGACTATTTACGGCCGGTTTGCGCAATAAAATTGATAATGCGATTTTACGACACTAAAAGTTTGTAATGGTTTAATTTATTCCCAGCTATGAAATGTTCAATTATAATAAAATAATGCGCAAATAACATTAAAAGGTCAGCTATGTCCGTTTGCCTAATCCTCGGAAACAAAAAATATTTTTATGACTCTCACTCAGAAAAGACTTGTCACTTGTTTTCACAAATAGGTACTCTCTAGGATTATTTTTATTTCGGAACTATTTTCAAAATCCTTATTCGGAATACTTAACATTCCCTTTCGCACATAAAAGTTTGTTGTTGTCTGTTTGTTGCTTGTAAAGTTTGATTTATTCCCAGCTATGAAATGTTCAATTAAAATAAAATAATGCGCAAATAACATTAAAAGGTGAGGTATGTCCGATTGCCTAATCCTCGGAAATAATAAATATTTTTATGACTCTTTCTCAGAAAAGATTTGTCACTTGTTTTCACAATTAGGTACTCTCTAGGATTATTTTTATTTCGGAACTATTTTCAAAATCCTTAATCGGAATACTTAACATTCCCTTTCGCACATAAAAGTTTGTTGTTGTCCATATTTATACAAACGCTCTCACTTTTACGAGTTCATTCATTTGGAACATAACGAGTATCACCTCCTTGTTTGGTTTTTTACATTTATATCCGTATAAACACGCACTATGTGTAGCGAGCAATAAACTTTGATCTACGGTGATCCGTCCACTAACTCACAATGATCCAAAAATAACATCATCGAGCGAGGAAGTCGAACAAAAATAGATCGGTGAAATCCTAATGACACACTTCACTCGCACTCTATGTTGTTTTATTATTCGTGGTCCTATTCTACGAAATCGCCTAACGGGTGGTCGACTTAACTGCTCTTTAATTTATTGTCTTCGTCAGATAAAAGATAAACTACCTGGCGTACCTAATTTTATCGCCGTTATTAAGATTAATCGATGTCGCCACTGAATTATTCATCGATACATCGGAGCGATCATAATAATCGATTTGTTCGTGTTGCAAATGGTAATACAACTTGATTCGCTAATCGGCGTCCGTTGTTCAGTTTCCTGCAATAACTCAAACTGATATCACAATTCAATAATTACGGTTATTCATAATTTGTTGGTGTCGGCAAGTTTATCGTTGGAGTCACTGACCTTCGCATTATGTCAGTGGCGTGGATCGATACTATCGATATTGGCGATGAACTACAAGTGACTGCATCACTATTCAATGCGCGGTCGGTGTCAGATTCATTGATATAATCTCAAGTAAATGTAGATATAGACGCCATTTAACTGCAAGATTAAATTAAGCTGAGCTTGCTGAAGCTCGCCCATGTTTTATTTACTCGCTTCTCTTAGCATAAAATATTAAGTTTTTAGCTGGCACATGCTTTAGTCGCCCGCAAAAAGGGTAGGAAGGTCCGACTCTGACGCGTCTCTAGGCTTATTTACATAAAGTGGAATAATTAATTGCAACTTAAAAGACAACGAACGGCCGCTCGTTCGCTATTCATGTAAATTAAGTCTAGTATACAGCTTTATATTTTTGAACATGGCGCACAGATTTTAGTTTAAAATACTCTATTATCATGCAACTTTAGCTACAGTGCTGTTTAAGTAATCTGTAGATATCCTCGTGGAATGATTTACACTACAAACGGTTGTGGAGCTTTGGCTATTCCGGCACCTAATAGTGGAGGTCCGGATATTACAGTAGCCACAAAGGCTGTCACGGTACCTGTTTCGCAAACTAACACCCCTTCCAATAACATTAAACATTCGGCAATACAAGACGTGTCCAGCATTAAAACAGTAAGCGAAATTTCATTAAGCGCAACTCCGAAGACAGACGAACGATTTGTCTTGTCATCCGAGCAGTCATCATCTTGAGAACTAATTTGAATTTGTAATGAAACCACAATCACGATTTGCTGTAAAATATGAGGAATGATGTGTCTCGAACGTGATTAAGTTCAGTTACTTCCAAGTAGTTGACAATAAATTAAATATTACAAGCACATCACTGATCATAAAGATTTATTACGGGCGAAAGAAAAGACATGGGCTCTGTAATAAATTTCGTCTATCTGTAATTAAAATTGAACAAACTGGCTTGTGTTTACTTGAAACACATGGTGTGACGTCATTCAGACGGAATGAGTAATAGAGTATTTAAACTTTCTTATTCACAGTACATTTTTGATTGCGTTCTTTGTAATTGATATCTTGTCCGGAGCTTCTGTCTGTCAACAAGAAATACGTTTGCTGGCACAAGTTAGAAAATTTATTTGCTTTGTGGCTTTGTTCGTGAAATATGGTATAATTAACACACTGCATTTATTGTGTAAATAAAATTCCTGAACACATATTTTTTTCTGACTGATTTTGAAGTGATCCGATCCATCTGGTTCTTTAAATGCAGCTATTTATATCGTTTTCAAGTTTTCTACATTCTTTCGTCGTCATCTATCTTCCGATATTTAAACATTGTTTTTGTTTGCTTTTCTCTTTCTATTTAGCCTTGCATAATGTTACGTATCAATTACTACTGTTTTAACCTTTACATTTATAAATTCTCTCATAATACGTGTGAATCATTTGTTCAAATCTCCAGTGACACCAAAGGGCAAATCTGTGTCAGTGTGGTCCCTATGTAAATCGCAAAGGTTACGTTACCCAACAAATACACGAACAGGCAAACTAAACTAACAGAGTAACCGAGACCCGCGTAATTAGATGCACAATTTTCAAAGTGAAACTCTGTTGGACTGTCTGCTGTGGCTTACGCTACGCCAAACCTTTGTAAATGATTCAAGAAGTTTAAATCAGAAACTTGATAACCAAAAGGCTGTTTTATGTTCTTATGTTCATTAATTATTATTATAACTTTATTTCGGATTTTTTAGAATATACATAATTGTGTTAGTAAGTACTTAAGAACTATGTGTGTTAGTAAACCACAAACATACAAAACAAAACGCAAATAAGTCAAATAGACACAATGACATGGAGTGCTACCCAGTGTCTATGAAAAGGACCGTCAAGATCGTCCACTATTACTTTCAGAATGCTGTTGGAGCTTGATCGGCTACGGTGCAATATGGAAGCCGCTCGGTTTCTCATGATGGCCTGAAAACCATCAATCCGTGCCTTCACAAACATGCCAGACGCACTACAGCATCGCGGCAGCCCCAACAAAATCATAAAAACATTATTTTACCGTACACAAAGGGCGTTGAGTGTCCACCGAGTGCAGCTGATCCATAGGGCGCACGTATAGAACGATTGGCAGTATGCCCTGAATATTGTGCACTTTACCTCGTCAGGGCACTGTTTAAACCTGCGACCCAGCATGTTCCCGCGGACTGCCAATGCCCTCCTTTCCTTCTCAACGTCCACCTTATCAGCTAGGTCCTCCGTGACCCAGTAAGTTAGAGTTGTCCATACATTCAATCAAACACATTATATAGTGTGTATAATTTGGTGTTGTGCAAAATACGTGAATAAATAAAAGATTTTTTTATTTTTATTTAATTAGGTTTTTATTACAACAAATTCTTCGATAGAGAAACAAATTATTATTAACAAGAAGTACTTTGCTATCTAAATCATGTAGATTAATGTCCTCTTCAACTAAATCATTAAACAAAACAGTTGCTCTAACAGATTGATAACCAGAACATGGTCTTAATTAAGTGCATCTCACTAAAGATAAAATGTCGTCCTCTGCATTCTTATCTAGGAGCACTTTCCCTCGCTAATTATGTGGGTAAGCAGAGAGCATGGTACGATCTTGAAAATCTTGTTCTGTTGGTCCTATTAGCAAGTTTTGTGCACTCAAAGTTGCTAATGTGTGGAATTTGATATTACCTGGGGAATGGTGACAATGTTTGTTGGAAATTTTCGAGTATCCCTTTTGTTAAAGTTCGTCGCGAAATTATTTGGTAAACTTTCAATAAGTTTCCAATTTGTATTGAAGTGACTGCATTGGTTTTCCCGTAATTGGTTTTCACTTGTTTTTGATGCAACAATACATATACCTACCTCGTAAATTTTTCCGTTACCGTAAGTCTATTAATCGATGGTAGTAGAGCTAAAATTACATTTGGTTTTCACCATGTTTTCACCTTGAACTTTGAGCTTCAAATCTTTCCACGATTATCAAAAGAAAAGCCGAAACAGCCCACACAACTTGCTTATGATCTTCAATGGGTAAAGGAAGTTTATAATTAGAGATGAAAAGCACTAAATGAACCCAAAATCAATTATGAGTAATATTCTATTAATGAAAGAAAACGGTTGGCTTCTAATCAGTGGTGAAACAATAGCCAAAGATCTTGGAATATACGTATATTTCCACAATATTTACAATCTAGTCTTTATAGGCACACAAAAAATAACTAGAGCAATAATAAGCAATGATATAAAACAGCTCATAAATATCATAATATTCAACAAAAAGATGATGTGAATCTAAATCAGAGAATAAAATAGGAGCCCGTGAAGAAGATCAAAGACAACGGTAATATCGTTCGCCTCATTATATTTATGTACTAATTTTTGCTCACGACGTCGTCTGCGTTTGATTTAGAACTTTGTGTTTCGGTAGTGAGATGAGACATTGCTTGTTGTGTGTTAGAAACACCAATACTACTACGTTTAGGTTCAAAGTGCGCCAATGTGCAAAAATAACATCAAATTCTTCAGCAAAACTGTTTTCTTTATGTAATGAATTTGAATTGGCTTTATTTTTCTTGTAATGCACTTAACTAAAATCAACACTGATCTCATTCCACGCTTTTTTTTCTATCAAAACATTGTTCGAAAGTAAAAGTTCTGGGTTTGTTTTGAATAAATATGCAGGAATGCATTAACCTTTCCAGTTCCTATAAATGCATTGTTTGGGTGTAGCAGAAAGAAATCTTCGGGTTTTATCTCGCCCACGTTCACGCACCTGATGTAACGTTGAAAGTATTAATTCATCCATTCAATTATATTTACCGTCATCAAATTCGACTCGGGCCGATAAGGCGCGTGGGATAACACATTTGACACACTTCTTTCCATCTAAGTTTTCGACGAAGTTTCTTTTCTGTGGTTTTTAGTTACAAACTTATTAAAGAAAACATTTAATCTTTTGCTTGATTTCACAGTTTTTCTCAAGAATCTAGAACATCTTTAACAAAAACGGAACTTTATATAAAAAGGTTTTATTAAAATTCTGTCTAAATGAAGACGAATTCTTTGGACAAGGTTGATGTTACGTCGTAGTTTTCAGGTATTTCATTAAAACTTTTCCTATCTCTATTTTATTTGGTTCGTAACTTTATTGGAGTGTTAAATGAGGGAACTGGTAACATCAAAACTGCGTCATTATACGGAAATTTTAATCATTTTGCTGCCATCAACAGCTTGCATAACTAAAATTTTCGTATTTGCTGCAATAAGCTTTTTAATTCGAAAATAAATGACTCATTTATTTCTTATTGAACCATTCACGCAAATAGCGATGATGCCACAGAATTATGAAAAGCATATCTGTTTGAAATCTACGAAGTCACTGAACCCGGTTCAGTAATTAAAAAGTCATCAATGCATTCGCGTCATCTGTCTGCTTGTGGTCGTTTTGATTACCGCCATAAAACTATTGCGCAGTATTTGCTCGTTCACGGATTTTGTTTGTGAAAACGAAATTGATGATCACTGAAAAAGTGTTAAATAAACAAACAGTAGTTTCGGACGTGCAAAATATAAACCGCGAAACTAAACATTGTTTGAGCTTTATCGCTTCAAACTATTCTTTGCAGGGAGAATGTTATTTTGAGGCAATCAATGTGAAGGGATTTATGTAATTTACAGCAGTATTAATACTCGAAAAGTAAAGCTATTAATTTGCTTGTGATATATAATAACAAGCAAATGAGCTTAGATGTTGAATCATTATTGGGAATGTTTCATTAAGTCCTTAGTCATTAATATCGGTCATAGCATATTCTGTACCTCAAGAAGAGATGTTTGATCCTTTAACATTGCAGTTGCAAATACAAAATGTTAAAAGATATTGTGGTTTAGAATAAACACTGTGTTTGCTGTAGTGTTCTGTGACTCGGTGTGTAGAAAACTATTGTTCGTGGGAATTCATCATTTCACCCGAAAGACGTCCACTACTGGACATAGGCCTCCTCCAATATGGGGGGGTTTGCCATAATCGCCACGCTTGGCAGGCGGGTTGGCGATCGCAGTGTATGGTGTTGAGTTTTGCAGAGAACGCTGCTGCCCATTCTGTTACGACACCCACGGGAAGTGATGGGATGGTATTATTCTTTTACGGCACCCTACGGCACCGGCTGACACCATACGGCAAATCGTGGTAATTATTCTAATATAAATAAGCATACATATACCTGTTTTTAATTGTTTTTTTTTTTAAGAGAATCTATTTTTCTGTCATTACACGCGTAAATCCCGAAATTCCGCCAGAAATGAATATGATCGGTGTTCGTAATACCTCATTTCTGGAGTGCGAAGATCTTGCCGTTTAACCATAAATTCTTAATAAGTACCTACACAAAGGTTGTCTTAAAATCTTGTTCCAGAGTCTTCTTGTTTAGTTGTTGATCTTTTACTCCAGTTCGTATATCCTGTACTTTGTTACATTGTACTATAATTTCCGCAAAGGACGGGTAGGAAATGTGTCGAGGAAGTTCCTGGCACCCTTTTTGTATCACAATCGCGAGGTGACTCTTGCTCGCAGACTTTTCGACTACAAACATAAACTGCTCAGGATTAAGCTTGTGTATTTTTAAATTACATATCATCACATTTATTTTTCTTTCGTGTTTTACATAGTTCTAAGTCATATCCTTATTTATCTCAATGTCGACTCAGCCTCTCTTAACCAAATTTACAGTTAAAGCTTGTTAGGCCTCCTAACATCCGCAAAAAACGGGACCCTTATAGGATCAGTTGGTTGTCAGCCTGTTCGTCTGTCAGAGCAAATTTTCTCTAAAACTGCTGGACTAATTCTGTTAAAATTTGCATGAATTTTTGTGACCAAAACACGGACGCATGACTAAATAAATTTTGAGTTGGGTCGACACTTTTAGGATAATACAGATAATAGTTCTTTGACTATAGATTACTGGAAAAGCTATAAGAAGTCAGAAGTCTATGGTTTTAAAGTAATAACGTACAATAATGAGATTCGTGCACGCGAGTCCGACTCGGGCTTGGCCGGTTTTTTATTTAATAATAATCGAGCTAGGGTTTCTTTTTTCAAGGAAACCAAGTGGAGTGGAAGAAGTTGCCTTCAAAAGACTTAGAATATGGGTCAGGTTTTCCTTTGAAACAAAAGGCTATCTATATACTTATTATTATTTGTTTTAATTTATTTCCGCAAACATTAACAAGTGATTTCGTAACAGTTGCTGTATCTAATCTGAGGCCCAGTTCCTTTATAATCAGTAATAACCTAAATTTCTTAGTACTGACAATATTGTATGAAAGTAGAATTTAATAGTGTCTCGAGTAATTTATTTTGCACGGCAACAAGAAATTAACTGTAGAAGCTCACTTGCAACTGAAAAAGAAATTGCAAACAAGAAATCGTAAATTTGAGCTCTTAAATAATAATAGTCTTAACAACATAAACGACATGTATATTTAACCAGGTATTTCAATATCTTTATAAACTTTATTTCAATGATAATACACAGTTCAAACCACATAGTAAATCAAATAAAAATCAGGTGGGTAAAATGCAAAGATTTAACACAAAAACCTTTAGACTCAACCAATAACCTGAAACTAGATATTATTATACTTGGTAACCCTTTCCAGTTCCCTCTACCAAAAGGAAAGGATAAAATTAACAATCTAAAAATAGAACAAAGTCCATTAATGAGACTATTTATGAAAACCTCTAATTAAACAAAGTGACCCTTATCCCTTATCAAACGGAAAAGAAAACACACACAGTGGAAAATTATGCAAAACGCGATAATTTTAATGAGAAATCTGATTCATATCAAGGACTTATTACTTCCTGTCAGAGAAGGGACTAGTGGGGTCTTATCTGAAGAAAGATCTTGTCCACATCAAGCTATACCACGCGAAGTTTGCTGTGAGAGTACATTTCATGATCTCAGCTGTGTTTTAAAAAGCAATTGTTCTGAGAAGCCGGCGGATAAATGAAGAACTGAAAAACATTGGAGTAGACTAGTCCAAAAGAATAAGCGGGTCTAAAAAGGTCACTTTAGCAGAATCAGAAAGCAAATCACGTTACCCGTCACAAACTTGAACCTAATGCGTTAGCGATAAAGATGAAAATGAAATTTGACAGATTATTGCGTGATTAATGTTATGATTCTAATATGATTCTCCTAAAGTGGAATTTTTAGCCCCTCTGATCTCGTTACATTCTACCAGCTTAAATGACTGTCGGAAAATAAAATATAAGGGATTGAAGTGTGCTACCAACTGGGTGGGTTGTTTTTCATTTCAAACCGTTGGTACCCATTTTTTTTATTTTACTATTAAAAGGCACGCTTTTGACCACTATCTCACCTGTTGGTAAGCGATGATGTGGTGGAAGATGGAGCACGCTTCCCTAGAAGTAACTTATTCACTCTTTACTTAAAGAGTCCCAGATTGTAGCTATCAAGAAACATAAACTCTGGCAGGGAATTACACTCCTTAGCTGTACGCACAATGATCATTGTCGGTGAGTATTATGTCTAAGCTCTCTGAAGTGAAGGCCACGAAATATGCTTGTAAAGATGGTTGAGATGGATTTGATGCGGAAGGTGAACATGGTTATTGTGACGCAAATTGGGAGAGGTGCAGAAATGATTTTAGCAGTCAACAGTGGTAGAGTTTATTGAGGAACGAGTTGGATAAATATAGCATCGCTTAGCACAGCGCAGCATAGCTCTATGTTGATTAGTCAACCTCTAGGCACGTGTTCGGTGACGCGATGCGTCGTTTGTAAGCGAACCGATTCACATCGTTAACTTTGCTTGTTATAACTTTACGTGTCTCCAGGGTGCACGGAATTTAAATTAACTCAATAGAATTACTAAGGGATGAAAATTACTCGAGATATGAATATCTGAGTTTGGCTGAGATAGTGTGTAATCATGCGTGAAGAATTTATTTGACATCTCGTTAAGTGAATTAAAGAAATCGTTCAAACATTTGTAAGGAAAAAAACTTAATAAATATCGAAAATATTTTTAAGTCTGCTGACGAAGTGAACATAAGTATGTAATATACAGATTAAAGATTTACCACAGTTCGTTAAGCTGCATACAAAAATATAGTCCTACACTAGTTTGCATTCGCAATGTAGTGAAAACAATCATGATCGACTTTACGTCCAAGTTCAATGTCAAGAGAAGCGTGTGCAGTTGAAATACAAAGCGAATTCCCCGCCCAGCTCATCACTCAATGCCAGCTTCAAGATACGACTATTAAGACAACAACCTTACGTGGCAAGTTTAAACATAGTTCAACTGAAGGTTCAACTCTACTTTTTACCTGAGATTTTGCGAAGTTGATAACTTGAAAAACTTTCCGCTCATTTTTTGGCATGTGGTTATTTGTGCTTGGAGAAAAATGCATGTCAATAAATCAAGATTTAAGCCTCAAAGCATACGATGCCAAACAATATAACACATTACTCAAACGCGAAAGTAACAGATATGTGAAATAAATTATCACTCAAACACCACAAAGGTATTCTCACAATGAAAACAAATTGATTAACGGCCATTTAGCCTTGCTCTTTGTAATATACTTAAAACTTCCGCGTTCACGAGACTTTCGGGGCGTACATCAAATTCTCGAAAGTTATCCGTGGGATAAAGGCATTCTTGTCACGAAACCGTCAAACCGCTTGACTCATCCAGGGACCTAACACTCTACGATAAATTTGAATTCTTAAGACGACATTTTCTGGAAAATGAAGGAAGTATACTACTCACATCGGGGTAGGGGCTTAGCTGTTTTCGCATAGATCACTCGGGAAGGCACCGTGAAGGAAACCTAGGATTTAGTTGGGGAGGTGCCTCCTGCCTGTCACGGATCCAGGTAATCCCTAAATCTAGGTAGGTGAACTAGTACCTGCCTGAAACTGTTTTGGGAACTATCGCAATTTTCGGAGCGAAGCATGAGCGCTGTGTTATAAAAGAAAAAATAGGGATACACAAGACGAAATATAAAATAATTCTGTCTGTTTGAGAATCAATTGAATTATAATTTATAGCCCAAGCGAGAGTTAACCTATAAACAATGTTAATGTTGCATGATATTTGCGACGTCCCAACCTAACTGTTATATTAATAGTCTAACTTCAGCAGTCGTAGGTTTGAGTCACAAAAAAATTAATACAGGAAACTCATAAGCTGCCAAAACTGAGGTTTTATCGACGATATGAAAAGTTGTAAAAAAGAGTATACAAATAAAGAACGTTATAAATAACTAAGTATGTAATCGTAATACTATGCCGAGTGAAACAGATTATATTGCTAAGATTAGCCTTAAGACCAAAAGTGGCTGTGGTCAGGTCTTAAGGAATAATAATAATTGTTGACCACATCATCGCTTATAATCTGATAAGAACGTGCTCAAACGTGAGCCTATATCCAATAAAAAAGATTATTTCAAAGTAGTAAAGCCTGTTAAATATAAAATCACCTCTTTAAATTTTACTATAAATATGTATGGCATCATGGCACAAAACAAAAACAATAAAACGTTCGATGGTCTCGTTGAAATTTCAAATGCAGCCTCATCTAACAATAACTCAATAAAAATACCTTTGAGTAAAAATGGAATTGTTCTATTTACTCAGTCTAACAAGATTTGTTACGAGTTTATAGGTAAGAAAAGCTTTTTATTATACGACCCACGTTTACCCAATCATGCTTTAATAAAATGGTGTAACAAGAATTTTAAGTTGGTAACAGTAAAGCTTAAGCCAGCCTTGGGAAATGGGAAGACATGTCCAATAGTAATTCTGAATTTTTGTTCGTTCATTCTCTTTCGTTTTATGTTCGATTTGACCTTCTTCCATATAAAAAGTTCATATATTATATTTGATTACACTTCCGCCGTTTCATTCATAATTTTTAACTGGTTGGTGATATATTGAATATCAATGATTTAGTGATTTACCGTTTTCACGAGTGTATTGCTTTTTGTTATTTATTGATGGGTAGGGCTGCTTTTGAATTTGGTTTTAAGTTAATAAATATTGAGTTACTTTAGAAGTACCTTTAAAGTGAAAGTCCTCTTCACTAAGTTGATATTTTCTTTTAAAATGTTTTGTGTAAAATTTATTATTATCTTGTTTCGAACTAACATTTCAACTATCAAAGTGGTTCTTCAAATGATTGCTTGTTTGACATCTAATCAATGGTTTTCGTGGTACCATTATTTGTTCGCACGTGTCA
Source organism: Lacanobia wlatinum (assembly GCA_947578705.1). Classification (NCBI taxonomy): domain Eukaryota; kingdom Metazoa; phylum Arthropoda; class Insecta; order Lepidoptera; family Noctuidae; genus Lacanobia; species Lacanobia wlatinum. The sequence continues at coordinate 18,421,976 of OX388039.1, forward strand.
CATATGTTTTGTGGGCGTAAATAATTAGCAGAGTTTCTATCAGAACTGCGCGGGCGCAAGAAAACCGTTAAATTTTAAACAAGGTGTTGATTTTATCTTTGATATGGTTTGAAATCGGAATTTGGAAAAATATAGTGTGGGCTTAATGGATAATATGTATAGGTGTTATCATGATTGACTATTATGTTTTAGTCTAACACAAATTGTAAGTATGAAGAATAATGTAGCAGTAAAATTTTATTAGGTAACAAAACACTATAAAGTATAAAATAACCTTAATTTCGGAAGTCAGTGTTTTTGGTTTTGCTTGATTGTTTTTTAACACCCACTTCCGAAATTAAGGTTATTTTATACTTTATAGTGTTTTGTTTGGAAGTCGGTTATATTTTTTTTTTGTAAAAAGTTTTTTATTTTTCACTTTTAAGTTGTGATACTTGGATGATGTCTTCCTCAACGCAGAAATTAAAATAAGCAAATATGCTCATAAAATAAAAACTGCTGAACCAAACTGAATCAAATTTTTACGGGACCAAATGGCAAGTACACCGCATCAAAATAAAAAAAAATCACAGAAATTGGATCAGAAACCTCGGAGTAATCGATGTACATACATAAAAAAAAACAAAAAAAATACCCTCCGAATTGAGAACCTCCTCCTTTTTTGGAAGTCTGTTAAAAAGTGAATTCACACAATACCGAGCTTTCAGAAATGTTTTATGACTAGCTACATATCCGTATCAAAATTTTAATGATATACACTATTGCATCTTGGAATTTTGTGTTATCACCTTATAAACCTCACCACTCAAAATTTGCTTTGATGAGACCTACATTCTTTGGCTGCATTTCGCGATCTTTATCAACTATAAAATTTACTTTGCCTCGTTAATTCAAAACTTCATTTATTACTCTAGAAAACATCACAGACACAACTTTGTTACTACATCATCTACAAACTTTGTAGTTGACATGACTAGACATTCTGTCAACCATTTTATGAATCAGTTAACCAAAGATTCATACTCAGAAATGTCTTTGACAATATTGCTAAATTAGACCGCTGCAGCATTTCATTTATTCTAACGCCGTGGTTAAAGTCATCGTCTGGCTATGCGCACGCGCAACTTTTATGCAGCATGTGTCATACGCACTGATTTGTATGGGACTGTTATAGTTTAGTTATGACAGTGCGCAGCTTTTTTGAATTGCAATTGTGTGAAGCATTATGAGTAAAAGGACATTCCACCATGTCCTTCTGAAGGACGTTATGTGATAGACGAATAGAATAGACAATAGTCTGGTGATGAGATTTTTTTATTTATAATATAATAATAATAATAATAATAAAGCCTTTATTAATCCAAGACATCGGTTGCCGTTAGAAAAAAAGTACATTAAGTATAAATAATATATAAGCTAAATATGTCATGGCCCCTTTCGGGTATAGGCCTCCTCCAGTTGCCTCCATTTATAATATATTATGTTAAATAAAAAAAAGCTTTAGCTGTAGCTTACAGAACTTCTTATTGAAGGTACGATTGTTGACTGTTTATATTCAAATAAATAGTAAATGTAAATTACCCGGTAGGAGGAAATCTACTCTGACTTCAGGTATAGTTATTATTTTGACCCTTGCCTTGTATAACAAAAAAAGTAACCGTGGTTCCAAAAATCTTTCTGAGAAAAACAGGCAATAAAATCGCCTAGAGCATTAAAAGTTCAAAATTATACAAAACAATATATTCACCCCACAGTATCAATAAAATATCGTTAATCACTATTACATAAAGAGAAAATTGAAAATAGTTTCATTGATTCATACCGGGAGACGATGTTTCCCGTCTGTGACGCGTCCTCGTTTCCTCATACGAGTTCCACAAAGTATTCAAAAGAACGTGACGTAATTATGAAGACTTAAATATACTGTGAAATCATCCATTAATTGTCTGGGTTATTGTGGAAACTGTCACGAAGACAATAATAGAAAAATACATTGTAAAATTCATTCTGAAAGATATTTTCATAGACTGATGGAGAACCCATGAAAAAGGGACAATTTGAGCCCGAATTAAATAAGAAAATCTCGGATCATTTTAGCTAATAATACCGGATTAAATCAATAATGGGTAGCTAAGTTATCTAAAGAAATAAGAAGCTTCCGATGAGTATTGTGCAAAAACAACAGCATCTTTGTGAGGCTGATGCTGAAGTTGTCGACGTGGTTGAATACCGGTCAAAGTTCCTATAAAATAAGAATAATGGAATTAACCTCACTATAATTACCAGCTCTACAGCACTTAACCGAGCTACATACTAGATAATAAACGCAACAACTTCTATTAATGTTGTCCTACTGAAAATCAATCTAAACATTGCACCGAGCGCGGCTATTATTGTCACTTCGTATATTACATCGGTCGCCAGCACATTGCCCTCATTAATAATTAGGTAACGTGTTTAAGATGCGTTTCACTAGTTGCGATAAGCAGCTGAGTTGATACTGTAAAACACAGTTTTACTTTATCAGCTGTCCCTAAACTATGCAGCTGATATATTGTCACTTAATTAGGTGCATCAATGCGACAAGAGAACGTTAATTTCACACTGTAATTTATAAGGGCTCCCTAATTAGTAGGGGACTAATAAAGCGGATAATTTATTTCCGTTTCTTAACTTGTTCTGTGAGGCCTTTTCTGGAGGTAACTTACTCTAAAACATGGTCAGTCATTAATGAGTTTATAGTTCTATAAAACTTTGCTATTTACTATTTCTTGTCGCATTACATGCTTCTTTATCATGAACAAGCTAAAACAATTTATTTAATACTTTTTTTACCGCAACACTGACAGATTTACGCTCAACACGAAACTTCCTTATAATTAATGATATTCCGAAAATTGACTGTTAACCGATTGTAAATTTTACTAACCCGATTACTTACACGTCTAAACCGTAGTAAAATGTGAAATCCGACACCGTTAAGATTACATATAAAAGAACAGTGGGTGCCCATAAAACACTGATAATTTCTGTAGGAAGCAAAACACGTATTTCACAGCATAATACGACCAATTAGACACGGTAATAAATTAAAATATCCGATATATTGGCGCGACGCAATGTAAACGGCCAGAGTAATGGCGTTTGCGCAACAAATGCGTGACTTTAGCGAAATGTCAAAGTTTTATGATACATAATACGTAATATTGAAATACTGCCAATCGGGTCAATTTTCAATTTAGTCCGTTTTAAATCTACTAACCATGATAGTATATTAAATTTTCTTCTTAAGAAAGTCCCTTTTTTACTTCAACCTCAAAATTAGTTTCTTTGACAGTAATTTTATTTTGTTCTGTGGCTTTTGATGATTCACCATTTTTATCAATTACTGTATAGTCTACTTCTTTGCAACAACTATTTTCTATATTAATTAAATCAGTTCATTCAACCCAATGCTTTTTCTCTTTAACCATATCATTGGAAATAAAATCTTTTCCATCTTGGTGTTTGTTAGTTAATCATCTTCCATTGATATAAATGAGAGCTAGATCATGAATGATGGTAAATCAAGGTTCACTAAGGTCACAAGGCCATTCACTGGTTAGTTTATTTTGGTATCGTCTGATTTGCACGTTCGGTGTTTGATGTTTATTGCACTTGAATGTTCATATTTGGAATGCTCTTGAGGTTGCATACTTATGCCTACATAAGTATTGATATCAATATCAAGTAGTACATACATCAGTGTAAATAATATTTTTATGATGATATGGGATATCAAAGAAGGTATTTAGTTCAACGTCTGTATTTATAGATTCCTGTTACTATACTTGATTTATAGAAATAAACAGTTGGGTATTTTCAATCAAAATTATTACTAGTAATATGTTCCTCAAACTCATGGTCACTCATTCGCGTTAACATTCTTGGCGAAATAGAAATGGGAAGTTAAACCTCTTAGTCCAGAGTCTAAACAAATTTTGACGGATCGACAAACATTGCTTAATGTGCTATGACTTCGCAATCTCATCAAATCTCATACACATTCTCGCATTGTTGGAATTCTTATGCCTTCTATAGTTTACATATCAAATTGAGCTGTTTATTATTCATTTATTTAACACTTTACGCACATAGATGTACAGCGACCAATACAGCGGTCATTCATTTCTGGGTGTTTGTGAATATCCTGGTAACCGTGACCTAATTCGTTTCAGAATACGATTTTTGAAATATAGGCATTGCCTTTCGTTGTTTTATAAACAAAGACTCTTAAGAAACAGATTTTCTATTTAAAGAGGAAAACTACAATTTTTTTAAATATTTTCCCTGACTAAAAAAATTGAATGACTTGTAAATCAATGAAAATATTAAAAATTGTGTATTTGATTATGTCAAGTAAAACGGAAGTGATTTTATGACAACATACCACTACAAATTGTAGACGACGAATGATCAAGACGAATTTAATACATCGTATTGTGTCTAAATGCAAACAGGAAGATACACCAAAGGGAGATATTTCGGAATATGCAGGGGCCGTAACACGCTAAGCTTGGCGTGACGTTTCACGGTAAAACGTTTACACGCGTTGTCACGTTATTAGCACAGAGCTTAAACGCTTTGACACACCTCTAAAAATTCAAGCTACAATGTGGGAGTGGAGTAAAATAGATTACCTATACTAGGAAATAGTGTGAGTTCAGCTGAAAAACAATTACCTACTTGTGTACTGTGGACTATTACCGGCTTCTGCTTTGTTTTTCTGTATATTTAATATAATGTTAATATAATGTGTTCAGTGTTGTCATTATTTTTCCTTTAATTTGGGATTAGTGCATTGTATTTTCTTTCTTTACTGCCTTTTTCTTTGAATGCACGTTCATATTTATCGACCAACCATTCTGCTTTTCCCTTATTTGTCATCTCTTTGGTCCGTCTCTTCCACTTTAGTACTAAAACTTATCCTATTTAGACCATTACCAAGAACTATGAATAAACTTGACTAATCTAATCGATAAACTAGAATCCTCTTCAAGGTATCCAATACTGACTACCGGTAAGGTTATTAGCGGTTGAGTTAGTCACTCCCTGAGGAGCCACTAAGGCGAGTATCGATTTCGCGAAGAAGCCGCGCGGGGCTTGTTTAGCCACGCCAAACTTACTTGTTTGTTGTACGAGCCATTTTTGCACGATTTTCAATAAACTGTGGCTACGTTAGTGAGTATTCTATTTTATGGTTTATTGTCATGTTTTTACTGACGTTTTTAAGTACATACCACTAATGTACAAATATCTATACTCTATGGTATAAAATTGTGTCATTAATGAAGCTCTAAATAAGACCATTTTAGATTAGCTTCCTAATAGTATTTCTAAAAGCTTACGATAAACTAGCTTTATCCTACGGCTTCAATGCCTATTCCCAGCAATCCGGGCAGTTTTTCAGAATGTAAATAACCATTTGCACTCAAGAACAATGAAGCTTTCTGTCACCAAAAGAAAGTACCCTCTGGATGTATATTGTTTTGGTGACAGAAAAACACAACACACAACGTTTAACACCTACAAACAAAAAATATTGGTTTAGATTATTGGAAATGTTACCAATCCCAGATGGTGTTGAGCAAGGTCATTTACACGCCATTAGTTCTAAGAACCCAATTAATATCCTCACAAGTCCATACGATGCGCAAGCGCAACATGATACGAATAAATTCACGCATGCGCGAAACCCATATCGATTACTGCCACCATGATTGAGAGATTTTTGCACGTAATTGATATCCACTTTCAGAATAATTTCACGGACCCCCCATGCCTTCAATATACAATGGTAATCAGGAAAATATCCTTTGAGTACATATTTTTTATAATGCCTTTCATTCCAGGCTTTGCTGTAGTGATTTTTTTTTAACTCAAGGGAATATACTACTAACATAAAAAGTATTTTTTGTCAAGTCATGATCTACGGGTCTTCCAAAATTCGTTCAGGCTTTGAGATGTGACTGATTAACACAAAACCAAATATACAGATAAGATCAGGGGAGCACGCTTGCCTAGAAGTAACCTATACACTCTTGAATGAAATACTTCAAAGTTGTAGCTATCAAGAAACACAAACTCTGGCAGGGAATTTCTCTACTTAGCTGTAAGTATACTGAATCTGTTCCCAAAACATTTAATGCGTGTGGGTGGGATGTCGTCAATGTACCGGTGGCGCATCGTCGAACGTCTTGTGGTTCGTAGATGGTACGGGCTTGGCGGAATTAAAATATGCAATTCCGTCGCACACTCCCCAAAATGCAACCGGTCGAAAACCGACAGGCTAGAAACTCGGCGTCGGCGGGTTTGGAGCTTCGACTCGACCAGCCTATCGTTGCCAAAGATCCTCTTGGCTCGTTTTTCGATTGACTTAAGGGCATCAAGCTGGTGTCTGGCAGATTTGACCCAAAAATGAAAGCAGTACACGATCGAACTTGCGCTTGATTTAATTTTAAGTCTCTTTCCAATTTCCCAGTCATTAAGTCCATCTAAGTATCTATATGCTACGTAAAATTAAGATTATTTTTAGTCATACAATCTTTTTTATTATAGGCAGTATAATGAAAGAAAGAAACATAGATACACACAATGTAGGTACAAATAACGAGCTAATGATAACTTCAAAGAAAAATCTACACATAACAATAAATAAAATACCGAAAATTGACGCTGAACAGCTATCTGAAAGGCACTACCGACACTTCGCCACCGACAAACGCCACCACTTTCAAAACAAAGGGAAGTAAAGTACTCCATTATTTTAGTACCTGCTGGCCGCTTTGTGATACGAATAAATAGCTGCCGTGAGAATTATAGCAGGTGAAAAATAATTGGTACTAGTGGTACTCGCATACACTTTGTGTCTACTATAGTTACTGTCTAGACTGCAGCAGAAAATGTATTTTTTTTATGTATTATCATGGGAGTTGCATAAGCTGTTGGTTGAGATGAATGTAATATCCTGAATTTGATTTATATGCATTGTACTCACTCCTATAGTTGTCTTTTAGCATGGCAATAGTAATCCAAGGTCAATTTTAATTATATTGATAGACTAGCTAACCAGTGCCCACTTTGTTGAGCGGTATTTTGCGGGTTAATATATAGTCTATGATACTCACAAATCATGTGGCTTTCTATTGGTAAAAGTATTTTAAAAAATGGTTCAGTAGATCCAGAGATTACTACCTACAACCTCACAAACTCACAAACCTTACCTCTTTAAGTAAAACATAAGTAAGGAGATTCTCTGTAACAAATATTTCTCGAAATAAAGAATTTATTATTAGTATTTATTATTACTTTATAATAATAGCATAGAAGTATAGATGTAATATGTGCCTATTAATAGTAAAAAAAAGATGCTAGTCCGAAATCATCGATAGATGACATTGATTTGTCTTTAGATTTTGCTGTAGTAGAAATCGATTGATCCATTCAACCATCGGCCGATGACAAGATTAAGGTGCAAAAGATGTTAGTAAAGGGACACTGACAGTTACCAAGCTCACCTAGGCATATTTAGCACAAAATAGCATAGGTATGTACGTATTTTTTCACGCTTACTGTTGGCACTAAAAAAGGAGTTCGCAGCTAAATAATAACAGCTGCAAGAGTCGATCTTTAACGCTAAGCAACGCTTACCAAGGTTGGTCTGTGGATGGGTGAACATCTTAATAAACCAATTTCCACCGTGCTTCGGAAAGCACGTTAAGCCGTTGGTCCCGGCTGTCATTTGTAGATCTTTCCAGCAGTCGGTACGGATTGTCAGAAGCTAGTAAATCTGACTCCAGTCTTAACAAGATGTACCGTGTTACCCAGTTAATGGGTTGTGGAGGCCTGGTAGGCAGCCGCTCCACGGAAAACACTGGTATTCAGCTAAATCCGGTTTGACTGGAAGCCGACCCCAATATAGTTGGGAAAAGGCTAGGCAGATGATGATGACTGTTGGCATTAAAAAAGAAATCTCTTGATGCCATCTCTTTCGCCAATAACTAATAAAAATACTTAAAATAATTCATTCAAATGCTTGTCATAAGTTCTCAACATTTACAATAATTTCCTCTAGTACTATATTACGGTCATTACTTGCTGATAGCTTACCCTTGGCTATGCGCTTGAGCATCCAGTTAACTATCCATAAACAACCTTAGCTCTATGCTGCATAAAGTTAACGACTTATCAGGTTATGATTATAGTTATCAGCTGATAACGGTTAGGATATCGTTGTGTTACAGATAGGTTGGAACCACCAGTGTTTGCCAAGTATGATTTATGGAAATGTGTTGTGTGCCAAGATCAATGGAGATGTTATCTTCTGTCATGATCTGTGGAAGGTATGTAACTTATTGTATTGATATGTCCAGCCAGTGTCTTAGATATTAATCAAATGGCCCACGTTACATCTGGCCCCGCTTGTACTTGTACACCTGAGGACCGAACGACTACATCAGCGAATGGTGTTACTGTAATTGAAACTGATCCAAAAAAAAAAACAGTAGAACCTACGTTGTCTTCGGCATGCTAAGAAGAGCAAGAAGATCAATAATTCGATTTGAATTGATCAAATTATTGTTGTTTCGTTATGGCATGGTAACACGGTCATTCCCCTTTCTCTAATACTTCTGCATAGAAATACATACAATGAAGTATGCAGCCATATCGTTTTTGGTTGCTAAAATGTGTTGACACGCGGTTTTTTTTTGTCTTTGGAATCAAATATGTCAATAAATTGTAGATAAGAGTACCTGTATTACTCTATTAAGAAGACTCGATATTCTCTTATATAATAACTAGTTGACCCGCGCAACTTCGTCTACTTCGCTCATATTGGTCTTAGCGTGATAATATATAGCCTTCCTCGATAAATGGGCTATCTAACACTGAAAGAATTTTTCAAATCGGACCTGTACCAGTAGTTCCTGAGATTAGCGCGTTCAAGCAATCAAATTCTTCAGCTTTATACATATATTAAAGTATAGATTTATTGTCAAACTCATGTAATTGTCATTTCAGAATCAGTGGTAATTTGCTACATTCCAGTCGTAAAAGATCGTCGAGATATGATACGGTTGGAATGTGGCATAATAGTCCTATTCTATTATAATAATTATTCTAATTGTTATTTATTGTAATCACTTGATCTATTCCATTTGGAGTTCATTTGAGTTTAACAGGACACGAATTAATATTTCGTTGTCGCGCGCAGAAGATAATATTCGTAAATTGGCAATGATTTTAGAAGCTCTATTTTTTACGATAATGTGTGTTGAGTTATCTTGATAAAATTTGTTTTATGGTATCATCACTTTGCTAATAATCTTGTTATAGATTTTTAGATAAGCCAACTTAATGATACTGTTATGTAGATTACATTATTCAAAACAAAAATAGTGTCGATTTAATGTGTGCATAAATTAAAACCGAAAAATAAGTGAGATGTTATCAATGGTAATTAACAAATAAATTAAAATAAGTAACGTTATGGAACACCTTCATATTTCTCGCGTTGAGTTTTTAATTTCGGTTAGTTTCTTGCTTTTAAAAACAATGATTGATCGTTTTCAAAGAGCGTTAACGTAATTATATTCAGTTCAACTTATTGTACTGACAACGTTACAAAAGAATATTATTATAATTATTTTTAACTGACATGCTGTTTTTTATTATAGTTACTGCTTTTGTTAAGGCGCTACCCCGACCAAAACCTTGCGACAGCCCGTTTTTCTTCGTTATTTAGAGACTATTAATTCATTAGATCAGAGAAATAAACTACATCTAAATAAAAAGAAAAATATTAATGTTCGATATCTTATCATCACATTTCACGTTTTAATTTTTTTAAGTACTCAATACTTTATTGCGTTCCATAATGTAGTAATATTATAACAGTTGGTATGTTTAAAAAATTTTAAACAATTATGGACCCTGTCGGGCACAGCACAAGTAAGTTTTAAGTGTTATATACATTTAAAAATGTAACTTAAAAAAATAGCTAAAATGATTAATTGTATGCATCTATTGCTAAAGGCGACGCTCAAATCATTTGACGATTACACTAATGGATAGATAATTTAAAAATCTAAATTATACAAGTTTTATTTAATCTCAAAAGATAGCTTTTCTTTTTTAATTTAAATAATTCGGCAAAGAGGGAACGAATGCTCAAGGCTATTTGGTCAGGGTAACGCCTTAATTAGTGCAGAAATTGTACCTATACCTCTATTTTAGAAACTAGCTGATCCGCACAACTTCGTCTGCGTCAATTTTTGCATTAATGCTCCGCTCCTATTAGTCGTAGCGTGATGTTATATAACCTATCTTTAGCCTTCCTTAATAAAATAATGGGCTAATACAACAACAATAATACAACACTAACATATTCTTTTTAATCCCAACCAGTAGTTCCTGAGATTAGCGCGTTCAGCCAACTAACCAAACAAACAAACATACTCTTCAGCTTAATAATATTAGTATACATAGATAACGATAGATATACCTATCTGCTTGGGTAGATATATATGTAGAGAACGTAACATAATACGATATATTCGCGAAACTCACTATAATACATGATAATGAATACATATATACGAACTGTGGGATAGTTAACCGCTGCCAAATCCTTTGAGGATTATAGAGGCTTAATGTTACTTAAATATACGTATAAACTTCTAGGTATACACATATATACGCTAAGCCGAAGTAACTAAGCTATTAGGTATGTACCTATTCTGTTACGGCAATATAAACCCTTTCGCTCGCCTGAAATGTAGACGTAGGTAGGTTTCTATCTCCCAGGCTTGCGGAATTTGTTCGAAAGAGTCACTGCAGCCCTGGAACGCAAATGGCAAGCAGGAATACGGATGGGTTTTAGTCAGTAAGAGTCTGGCACTCCTTTCTGTTCATCCCAGAACGGGACGAGTCATTTGATAACTTCCCATCCTTAAAAAACTGGCCAAGTGCGAGTCGGACTCGCGTGCAAAGGATTCCGAACGAATTTAATTTTTTTAACATGTTATTTTAACACTAGAGACTTCTAATAGGTTTTCCTGTAATCTTTAGGTAAAGATCTATTATCTCCATTTTTTTCAAAATTTTTGGCTCAGTAGTATCGGAGATAAGGGGGGGGGAATGGTCATTTTTCGTCTAATTTCTTGAATAACTTCAAAACCATTTATTTTAAAATTATGAAAAAAATATAATTAAAACCCTTACAGTAAGCCCTTTGATTTGATATGTCACACGATATTGTTAAAAAAACTTTCTTTTTTAATTTTCTAGTTTGACCCCCAAAAGTGACCCCCATACTAAAAATTTAATAAATTATGTAATGCGTCCGTGTTTGGGTCATAGAAGTCCATATGTGTACCAAATTTCAACAGAATCGGTCCAGTGGATCCGGAGAAAACTGGCTGTGACAGACGGACAGACAGACAGACAGACAGACAGACACCCGAGTGATCCTATAAGGGTTCCTTTTTTTTTCGGAACCCTAAAAAGGTAGGTTTCTACTTATACCGTTTCATTTCATTTCATTTATTTATTGCTTCAAATATGGTAGGTACAAGTTCTTATATACAATATTGAGTAACACACATTTGGCCAATATATAGCATGCAGTAGTAGGTACATTTCGTCAATTTATGTATCAATTAAATATGTCTGTGCTTTATTGTATAGTTTAGTTTAGTTAGTACGCCTCTACTTTACCATTTAAATAAAACGAGCGTGATGTTATGTAGTCGCTACCCACAAATCACGACTGAAAAGAAAAACGGAAAATGTAAAACAAAAACGAAACGAGAACGTCATTTAAATACAAGAACTAACAATTAAGTTCAAAGACTTTGGTCTTAATATAACAAAAGATGATGTCACAGTTGAACGCACTACATTTCTAGAGCTGACACATACCAACAAGAATAGTTAGCAAAGAAACAATGCAAAAACTTAACTCTTTCACAAAATATCTATTAGCAACACGGTTCTGCAGACCCATTAATATTCAAGTACACACATACATAGACATTCTCCATGTATATGTACATAGTTTGTTGACATAGTGACGAGCATGCGCAGAGGTGACGTTATACATAAACAATGAATTTAATTTGTCGCAGGCCGACCTATGCGGGGCCTTACCTAAGGACATGACAGGACAATTAATCTGGAAACTGAATTTGAAACTCCGTTCTAGAACCCCTTCGCTAAAAGCAATTTAACTTTAGTCCCTTCCTCACAATATAGGTAATATGTAGGTTATAATGATATTATGAATTTTGATAGCACCCTACAAGGGTCCTCCCAATATTGATACCTCAAAATATCGAGAGGGATGACCGATACGGATCGTTAGCTACTCAAATAAGGGCGAGTCAGTACCCTCAGTCATCAATCATACTCTCACAATGACTATATTTACACTCAACTTCGATTGAACCTATTTACTCAAATTTCAAACAAAATAATATGAAACAAATATTTGCCAACCAACTTTGAAATTAAATTAATTCAAGATACCGATCCTCAATCAAAAATCTCATTAGCGACTTACCGAAAATACTCCATAGCCGGTAGAAATTGGGCCAAGTAATATTTTATAATCATCCTTGATGTGGCGGCCTTCGATCTTACAACATCTCAATGAATCGGCGGTTCATTCACGTAAACTGTTATCAAAAACACTTTCTCCCTCGCTTCAGTTCGCGCACATCGCACTGTTGATAAAAGAAAAATAAAAACGAGCCGGCTTTTGTGAACGATTCGACTGTCAAAATCACGTGGAGAGGCCACACTCACACACGCATCACTGCTGGGCGCAAGCGGAATACGCTTTTTCGCGGCGAACGCTTAGCGCATGACATCCAAGGAACATTATAGTCATGTAGCGGACTAACCTCCCACACAGTTCGTGAAGAACTAAGCGCAAGCAGTCGAGGTGCACGTGGTCCGTAGCTTACGCGACGGCCGCCCTTCCAAAGCGGCGTCCACACACTACGAAAATCGACTTTCGCTCGAACGGTAGACGACACCATTTCGCCCAAAAACGGCACGAGCCGACGAGATGAGCCAGAATATGGGACGTTACACACAGAGTATTTCCGTACTATCGTTAACAGTGTGCGTACGTTGCGTACATGTACAGCGGAAGAGAAAAGTGCATTGTGTTTTTATTTTCGCAAACCCCCGAATCGTGGGTATTCTTTTGTGAATAATTCGATTGGGTATAAGCCGGCAGATAAATCGTTACGGTTATCCGGGGAGAAATTTGATACGGAATTTATTCCGCTAGCGGAGAGAAAAAAAAGCTTCGGCCATTGTTCGGGCAGATATTGAAAATGTTTCTAGTCGGTGTAACGAATAATGATGGTTTTCTGTTGTCTTGTTTTAAAGGATTATTTTAAACTTAGTGGGCAGTCCGTTTAATCTTCCCCTTTTGTTGGGACATGACTTGATCTTTTTAAACGATACTGTGTTTTGTTATTTGAGTTTCTTTTCGCTTTCGTTCTTTTATTATATATGAGTACAAGCGAATAGAAAAGTTTTAAAGTAAATATTGACGTAACTCGTCAAAGTGTGAATGGTTTGGAAAACATACGCATAATATTAAGCGTATGTGTGACCCGTGGGTTAGTAAGCCAAGCGGTCTTACCTGTCAATACAGGCCATTGTCGATTATAAATAAGTATAATGTTTGGTGGTATAATAAATCTTATCTCTGTACTTTTAACGCGTTACTTAATCGGCCCTTTGGTACTTCCGGATTTGTAGATAGTAACAATCGGGTTCTGTGGATTGAAAGGTGTTTAAATATTTACTTGCGTTTGTAGCAGGTAATGTGACGTCACGGCTTAGGGCCATAAGTACAGCGATTATCGTCTTAAACCGGTATCGATAAGAAAATTTCACATGCCTACGTAGATATGTCAAAAGATGTTGTAAATTAGTCTCTCTGAGATTTATAACGTAAATTAGCATAAACTTCTAATTAAATTAAGCTTTTGACCATTTTAACGGTCGTCTTATGTTGAGATAACACTTCGTTAAGATGTATATTTATCGCTTGAGCAAGTGATTATTTGAACAAATACATTTTATTGGTCGTAAAATTGGTCACACATTGATAAACAAACTTTGAACATTGCACGTTAAGTTATGTAAATAATAAATATTTGAAGAGCTCAGAAATAATTTGAAATGGACTAATTTGTAAAATATTTACAAAATATATTTTATTATTTTTCATATAATTTGTGAATAAATTATAAGTAGTTTATTTACAAGTTAATCATTATTTAATATTAGTCAACAGAACAACTTGACTTATTAACACTTTGGGGTTTATGATCACATTTCTGTTATCTGGGTACATTTTAATTGATTTAAACTATTTTGAAATTATGATTTACATCTACTGACAAAAAAAAAACAAAGACTGTCTTTGTGTATGTTTAAAAATATAAAAGTAACGGGAAATATTTTATTCGATAATTTCGAAATTTCGATATTCTGATTTTCAAAAGTCCGAATTTCATAATACCTAAGAGTTTTATTGTTTATTATTATAAATCACGAAACTTTTTTGTCCGAAAGTCATAAATGCGATTTGTTTGTTTTCCGATTTTCATACGTCCGAAGAATCAAATGCTCGATGGGTTTTCGGTCCGAAAAACGACATTCCGATTTTCAATACTTCGAATAAACTGCTAAAATTAAGATTTTGATTTCGGTTTAATCATCATAATCGTTAATATTATAATATTCAGTTAGTTACATATTATATCTAATATCTCATTTCATTTCATTTATTTATTCATAATAACAATTTACATTGTGTCGTATTTATACATGTGCAATAAACTATCCAAAGATATTTTAACTATTTTCGAAATAACTACGGTCAAAAGACCTACTGTTTAATATGCCTAACGAATATTTTTTAGCATTTTGAACATTAAATTAAAATATTGTCTTAAACAGTCAATAAGTTTTGCTACTACAGTAAGTGACAGAAAAGAATCGCTGTAAAACCGACTCCACGTAGTCTTGTCTGCCCTACCCCCAGAGTGTAATTTAAGCCCGCGAAGGCGCGGAGGGGCGAGGCGGCCCGCGAGCTGAGGAGCAGATATGATCATGCCCGCCGCTGCAGCTGAGGCAAGCTGGCCAGCAAGCCGAAGCTGCGGTGGTGAGCGTTAAAACCATCTGCGACGATAAGTTCGCGGGGAACCGCCGGAGCCCCGCAGCGCCGGAGCCGTGACAGAAACCATGCTTGCTGCATACTTGCTTGCATGCTTGCTTGCATGCTGCATGATTTCTTGCATGCTGAATGCTTGCTTGCATGCCTACTTGCATCTGTCATTAGTTTTTAATTCTACCTCCTCAGACTAAACATAATAATATACTTTGTTCTGATGAGCAATTGTCTTTATTTGTATTGCTATTCAGTTTTACAAGGTGTCATTTATTTCGGAGTTCCGATTAATAGGTATTTTAATAATCGGAATTCGTATTTTTGATGTTTTGAATTATCATTCAGTCGGACTTTTAGTTATTCGACCTATTGAATATTGGTATTTTAAGAATAGTTATTATAAACATTAGGAATATTGTTATGTCGGAATTATAAAAAAAGGATTAATGATAATTCGGAGTTGTTATATTAGGAATTTTGAACCATTCGGAATTATGAAAATCGGTATTTTGAAATTCGTATTTGTGACTGTCTGAATAAAGTTTTTCGTATTAATGTAGTGTACAACCAAAAGTAACAGACTTCTATTATATTTAAAGAATTAAATTAAGATTATTGTGATTTGAAGCATTTACAAAGCCGCTGTGAATTGATAAATCAAACGGCGTTTTATAGAATTTTAATAATTATAATTTCAAATATATTCCGCTGAATTAGAAGCCACGTAGCTATTCCGTATTTACTTTGAAAATTACTTACACCATAATTTCCCTCATAACTCGTTCTTGTGACAGTTTCCAACAGTTTCCTATATTTATCGATGTTTTCTAATTCCGCTGTAAACGTTAAAATTAATAGATCACTTTCAGTTAATTACTTAAATGTCTTAGTTGCGTAATATTGGTTTATTGGATGCATAATTTTCTACAAGATGGCGGCAATTTATTGGTTAATTAATGATGAATTTTGTGTATGAAAGCGAGTGTATTTGGCAAAAAATTCTTATGCAAAGAGTCTTGGAATTTCGGACTACTTCTTTCAGACACTTTAATTTTTAGTATATTTATGCTTGGTTTCTAGTAACAAGGTAAAAAGGAATAAGAGGAAAGGGTAAGGTAAAGTGAAAATTTAACGTCAAGTTTTGGCATTTTTCCTGGACAAAATATTTTTTTAGAAAAACACTTATTATTAAGTAAAGGGAATACCATGAAATATGAATTTATAAAACATACAGAAAGAGCAAAGTGGCAAAATAATACACACAATAAATACATGAAACAGTGGCATGATGAATCATCCTGGATATTCAATTAACACTCTCTTGAGTTGTAGTTCAGTTCTGATAATAAAATGATAAATGTGAAGCGCAATTTATTGATTTCCTGAGAAATGATGCAATAACAAGCATAAAACAAGACAACAGCACGTTAAAGAAATCTTTTGCTGTAATTAACAATAAATACAATACAAGTAATTTTTCGTTTTTGTGGCTTAAATTACGTGACAAAAGTAAATAATTGCTCGAATAATGAATCCTTAAAGTATGACTTCTTACGCGGCAAGAAACCAATAAAACATTTATGTGTGAGTATGAGACAAACATAACTTCATTGAAAATTCAACCTTATCAACACTTGATTATAAGTCTTCATTATAATTTCATTCCCTTCCCCAAGTATCACCACATCAGCTTTATGCTTCTTGCGTCCGGCAGACTCCCACATCCCTCACCAAGTCATCGGTTTACCTTATAGAAGGCCTTCCGTTGCCCGTTTCCCGGTATGTGGTCAGTGATCACCACTCCAGGGCCTCGAGGCGATCGGCCAAGCCATGGTTCAGAGCGAGGAGGCATGGGAAGCGGTCACCTCCTTCTGCGAAGCAGTAATGCTAGCGAAGGAGGAAGCCGAACGCGTGAGAGAGATGGAAACCTCACGCCCCAGCCGCCGCAACAGAAGAAGATGCCCCGGGCGTCGGGATTCGCAGCGCAATTCTCAGCTACCCTAGGCGTGGGCCTGCGGACGGCGAGCATTGGGTGGCTCACCGTCCGATCAGAACCGGGTCGACGGCGCGCTGTGTTCCACGCGCGCCTCAAAGAACTGTCAGCATAGAAGCAGGGGTCCGCTAGAGCCAGTGCCTGCCGGGGCTGTGGAATTTGTTCAAAGGAGTCACCGCGGTCCTGGAACTCAAAGGGCATTAAGAGGAACACGGATGGGTTTTAGTCAGTAGGAGTCGGATACTCCCTTCTGCTTCACCCGAAACAAATGACTCCTCATTTGTTGATTTCCCATCCTTAAAAAAAGGGCCTACAAGGCCTGCTACGGAAGTTTTTCGAAAGAGCCACCGCGGCCCTGGAATGAAAAGGGCATTAGGAGAAACACGGATGAGTTTTAGTCGGTAAGAGTCTGACACTCCCTTTTGCTCGGCCTAGATCGGAATGAGTCATTTGATGACTTCCCATCCTTAAAAAAAGTGTCTTTAAGGCCTATCAGTCATCAGCAGTTGAATCTAGTAAGACTTAAAATCAATTACTACAGAGGCATAAGTAACCAAAACACTGAATTTATCACTAACCACCAAAACGGACTACAAAGCGATCACGATACCAAATACAATTTAAATCGGCAAAACATGGCGCTAATAAGTAATCCACCTAAAACACACAAAATTATTGTGAACCAATTAATGTTTGGAGTTCAATTAACCGTTAAATAGGTAGCCGCAACAGAGAACTCGTACCCAATACCCAGTACCTACCGGGTCACACTATGAAATAGGATGGTAACTCTAATTTCCGAAATTCGGATCTAAAATTGCTTTTTGACCACCAACTGACCGCGGGCAGCTGTATTCTGGAAAACAGGATATATTTTAGTGGATTCATTATTGGGTTAAAAGTTTAGTAAATTATGTGTTTTGGTTTTAGTAATGTAGAATAGAATAGAATCTTTAGTATGTATACCATATAAGTTACAGAAAAGATAGATGAAGAAAACATTACATAAGGTGACACAATGGGCGGCCTTATCGCTAAAAGCGATATTTTAAAGACAACCTTTGGATGGATTTTACTGTAGTTATTGATGAGTTTAATGTTTAACTAGACACGGTTTTACATCATATTAATTATTACAAAACCACCAAAAACATTTTATATAAATTGGTTGCCGACTCACGGCAAGTTTTTAACACTTTTGCTGTTTATTTATTTTTATTAACTATGGATTTCAAAACTTTTTAACAGCAAAAGCTTAGTTTATCAAATCTTGAGTCAAGCCAAACCCTATAAAATCTAGAAGGTCAAGTCTATAAACCCCTGTACGAGTATATTTGTTAAAAGTATGGCTGGGACTTAATATTCTTAAAACTATTGCATGACACAGTAACACCAGTAGCACTCTCTAGTGTTTTATCCAGACCAAAACCATAAAGGGTTCGAAAATACGACGACACGCTTTGAGAAAGAGTAAGTAGTGCCGGGGGCTTACTTTGGCTCGTCTTGGCTGGGGGACCTGTCGTATTCTCTGATCAAGGAGGAGACAAAGCTCAGCCGTAATATTTCATTTCAGAATGACGATCTGTCAACTTTTGCTATAAAGATAAGGGGCCTTTAGAAGTAAGCGCCGGCGCCAAATTCCACTTCAAAATGGTTCCCATAATTGCTCAGCCTAGACAATAAAATTCTTGTTTGAGAAATAGGACAATATTACTAAAAAGAAACAGAAAGCATGGGAAATAGTTTGTTGTTTTATAAGTACGGTACCAGATAATCAACATTAATATATTAGGTCAATGCTTGTCACTATCCTCAGCAGTTGGGATTAAGCCATTTTTAAGTAATCATACTATTGCGTGTGTGATCTAAGATCATAATTACATTTGAAACCAAGCAAACGATCTTAATTCCCTTTTCCACACGTAAAAGGATAAATAGAGATGACAACTCTTAAGTTCAACATGTAATTCTCATAGGCTGCATTGAATTTATGTAACTACCAACGTACCAATAAAAATACTTTACATCTCTACAAGTTGGCACAACTGTAAATGCTAGTAGCAATGAAGCAGTGAACAGCAATGTAACTATAAGTCAATTGAAGTCTAATTGTAGGAAACCAAACAGTTGAAGACGTCATGATGTTGGAGCGATGTAGTTAGTAGTTGTAGTTACTAGTTTGGTAGCGTTAATGCTGAGAAACCACTTGGGAAGCATGTGAACTATCTTCAGGCAATTCGTTTTGCATAACTCTTGTATGTGTAATTGTTGGTGTCAATCATTACTGTAGAACCCGACTGATAAGGCGCGTCGTGAATCTTCGTTCGCACAGAAAAGAAAGCATGGCCCCGAAGATTAACGACAGAAAGCAAACTTACAATCAACCTTAGATCACTACTATAAGGTTCATAATACACTGCAGCTGTTAGTTCTGTCTCACTCGCAAGTAATGTGCATGCCACGCGGCGCGCGCTAACATGGCGGCAGCTGCTGACTAATAGCAGTACAGGAAAAAAAAGCGCGTTGCGTGGAGCGTACCGATTGGTCAATAGCATTTCTCGCGCTTTGAAAATTTATCTTCTGCGCAGGTCAGTTGGGTACTACTGTACGAAGATTTCGGTATAATATCCATACGTAACCTGAATATCATATCAGTTTTAAAGATCTTAAGAATAATTTGGTAAGAGATCCACTGATGAAGCAAGCGAGCTCAAAACTGAAGACCTCGTAGTATGGCACGGGCCCTAGCTAGGTGGAACGAAGGGTTGCGGAATTCGCTCGAAAGCTCAGAGCGGAAGGAGGCATTTGATGATCTCCTATACTTCAAAAAATAAGTTGGTCTGACGACTGGTAGCTGGGTAGTGGTAGTAAATTTGGAAGTTAGTGGACTAGTTGCTGTCGCGCAACTTTTGAAAAATCTATGTTATTATCCAGCCGTGGACCGTCATAGGCTGAGTTAATCTACACTTCTACACTAATATTATAACGAGGAAAGATTTGTTTGTTTGTTTGAATTGAATAGGCTCCGAAAGTGCTAGACCGATTGAAAAATTATTTCACCATTAGAATTCTTCATTATCCCTAATGAATATAGGCTATAGAATATTTTCAAAAAAGTTAAGGATCCGTATGAAAACTTCGATAATGTAACCCAAGGTGTGAAAAAAATACCAAACAAAAAAGATCCTTATATCGCGTACGCTGCGGAAACTATTGACAATAGAGCAAAGTGATGTACTACAGTTTTATAGAAGATATAAATATCTACAAAAAAGTCTCCAGGGATATGTAACTAACTAACTATTATCGTTAAGTCACAATGACCGTTTTTTTTTTCAAATTATTCAATCAAAACCCGGATGAAATTGAATAGTGGTGATTTTAGTATCATGATATTAATCGTTATCTATTTAAATTAGTTAATAATTAAGGTTGGTTATGTGCTTGTAAATTACAATTTAAATTATTCAAATCGGACCTTTCGTTTAAAACTTACGACGGTTTTAAAAATACTCTAAGTAAGAAAAATGTTGCGAGTGAATCGCCCTACGTTTAGTCTGTTAATAAATAATTTACACGTACCCTTGAAGAGGTTAGATGGGAGATAAAGTTCGTGGAGTACCAACTAAACCCGCGCGAACAAAGTCGCGGGCGAAGTACTAGAAGAAAATAAATAACTTCCAAGAAATCGTACTTACCTATAATTTACAGACAAAGGGACTTCTGTAAGCACGTATAAAACAGTACCAACTATTTGTAGGTAAAGTAAATAAAACCATAATCAAGGGCCATTCATCTTTGTAATTTATATTAATTACAGTATACTAATTAACTTTTTTGTCTCCTTGTATGCGCTGGACTGCATCCAATGAATTAGTTTTTACATTAATTAAGAACTGAGAATGGGCAACTCCATTTTTTACTAGCAATCCAATATCCTTACTAGTACTTGTATTTTCTTTGTCCGAAGCATCGTAAGTTGTCTAATCAACCATGTCGTGGGAATCAGATAAATAGGTTGAAATCGTTTTGTACTGCTCTAGTTTGGGGCCTTTATTAATGCACTACAGCTGTGCTGTCTCCTGAGGGTCTGTTGACTTCAAACGGAAGCCGTGACGTCATTAATAACTGTCATAATTAGTACTGATTTGTAAAAGAGATGACGAACAAGATGTTGATAATGATGCGTTAATAGATGAAAAGGAAAAATGTAAAGAGATAAAGATTGGGCAGATAAATGGTTAGGCGATGGGAGGTCGTGTGCTGAATAACCCATAATGCAGAATGCTAGCTGAGTTCAACTCTATGAACTTTAAAATAAGGTTCGCAATCGCATCTCAGTAGCAACTTGTCAAAAATGGATGGAAATTGAAGCTATTTTAACCGACTTCCAAAAAAGGAGGAGGTTCTAAATTCAGCAAGTATTTTTTTTAAATATATATTCACCGATAACTCCGAGGTTTCTAATCCGATTTCTGTGATTCCTCTATAGTTCGATGCGGTATACTTGCCATTTGGTCCGGCAAAAATTTGATTCAGTTTGGTTCAGTAGTTTTTATTTTATGCACAATTTTTCTTATTTCAATTTCTGCGTAGACGAAGACGTCGTCGAAGTATCACCACTTAAAAG
Organism: Lacanobia wlatinum; assembly: GCA_947578705.1. NCBI lineage: Eukaryota > Metazoa > Arthropoda > Insecta > Lepidoptera > Noctuidae > Lacanobia > Lacanobia wlatinum. The sequence goes on from OX388039.1 coordinate 18,443,837, forward strand.
TGAAAAATAAAAAACTTTTTCCAAAAAAATATAACCGACTTTCAAACAAAACACTATAAAGTAAAATAACCTTAATTTCGGTAATCGGTGTTTTTGGTTTTGTTTCTTTGTTTTTTAACACCGACTTCCGAAATTAAGGTTATTCTATACTTTATAGTGTTTTATTTGAAAGTCGGTTATGTCATGAAAGTAATTCAAATAATAGGAAAAAAATCCTATAAGAAAAACTCAATATTTCATTGATTTCCACCTGATGCCAGTGAACAATTTTTATTACTTTCCTGAGATAATCATTTAATACCAAACTCGTGTATCTTCTTTAAGTAAAGGCTAAATATAGCTAGCACCAAGCGGTCCGAATCGGAACACTCAATCCAAGCTTAAAAAACCCATTTTTATTTTCATTCTACTTTCACAAAATGAGGAGTGACATATTATCAAAGAACCTATTAGCCTAAACGTGCCTTGCATGGACAGTGTCAATGAAGCCCTCCTGTTTGTAAATCTGTTCAATTTTACGTGAATCAAAAGGCAATTTCATTTTAGTCGTGTACGTACCAGCAGTTTTGAATTTAATCTCGAAGTTGATGTTTTATTATAATGATATTTTGTTCAATGATGTGAAATCCTAAATAAAAAAAAAACTTGCCAAGTGCAAGTAGGACTCGCGAGAAAAGGAACCGAACGAATTTATTTTTTTTAACATGTTGTTTTAAAAGTATAAACTTCTTATAGGTTTTTCTGTAATCTGTAGGTAAAGATCTATTATTTCAATTTTATTTTCAATATTTTAGGCTCAGTAGTTTCGGAGATAAGGGTCATTTTTCGTCTAATTTCTTGAATAACTTCAACACCATTTATTTTAAATTTATGACAAAAATATAATTATTACTCTCATAGTAAGCCCTTTCATTTGATATGTCACACGATTTTGTTCAAAAACTTCTTTTTTGAAATTTTCTAGTTTGACCCCCAAAAGTGACCACTATACTAAAAATTTAATGATTTACATGGTCACAGAAGTCCATATGTGTACCAAATTTGAACAAAATCGGTCCAGTGGATCCGGAGAATACTGGCTGTGACAGACGGATAGACAGACAGACACCCGAGTGATCCAATAAGGTTTCCTTTTTTTTGTTCGGAACCCTAAAAATTCTTCCATAACTTACTGATTGAGTGACTGAGTGAGTGACTGATAGACAACGCACAGCCGAAACTACTGGTCGTAGAAAGTTGAAATTTGGCATGTAGCTTCCGTACATTCTATAGGGGAGCACTAAGAGGATTTCCCGTAATTACTACGGGAACGGGAAAAAACGGGCTATGCGCGTATGAAGTCGCGGGCAAAAGCTAGTAAACCAATATAATAATCATCAATCTATTTCTATCTACATCTACACTTACATAATATTATAAAGAGGAAAGATTTGTTTGTTTGAATTGAATAGGCTCCGAAACTACTGGACCGATTTGAAAAAATATTTTAGCATTGAATAGCTACATTATCAGGGAGTAACATAGGCTATATATTATCCCCGTACTCCCACGGGAACGGGAACTACGCGGGTGAAACTGCGTGACGTCCACTAGTACTAATATATAAAGCTGAAGAGTTTGTTTGTTTGCTTGAACGCGCTAATCTCAGGAACTACTGATCCGATTTGAAAAATTCTTTCAGTGGTAGATAGCCCATTTATCAGAAAGGCTATCATCACGCTAAAACCAATAGGAAGTAGGAAGGAAGCTGCGCAGCTCAACTAGTATTTTAATAAAAATACTATCATTGGAGTGAACAGTTATTCTCCTGTTAGCATTGTATTGTAATTAATTATACTAGGATTTCTAAAGTATGAAACGTTTGATTTGTTGATTACTTTCATGAATATTATTTAGTATTTATTCGTGAGATACATATTTTTCTATAATGGGTGTATTATAATAATGTTATATTTAAAATTATGGTTTTGATTTTCCTTATAAATTTTTCACACGGTATCTACATCTCTTTTTTTCGAGTCTCCTTTCGCTGGTATGTTGGAAGAGATTTCTATGGAAATGAGTATTACATTTATTTTATTGGAACGAAGTTCCTTATCGGGCGTTGCGAAAGGGGGCTAGATGGAAAAAATTAAGACCAAAAGTTGTAATGACACTTTTTGCTATAGTTGTAAGCCGTGCGGCGTGCGCGTGTTTCTTTGTCTCTCTCACTCTCTCATAGAAAGCAAGCCAGTTATTTTGACAAGCCAATTATTACTAAAATTGAGCCTACTGATTAAGTTTATATTATATTATATTATATTTGTTAATAATAAAAACATATTATTATAACGTAAAAAAAACAAAATTAATATTTTTTTACAATTTCTTGACACCTCTCAAGTTTTTTTAGTTTGTTCCTTATGTGGATATAAATGGGTAAATCAATCTATATATATATAATTCTTCCGTTACTGGTGACGAAGTGACTGACAGACAACGCACAGACAAAACTACTGGTCGTAGAAAGCTGAAATTTGGCATGTAGCTTTCCTTCACTCAATAAGGGAGCAATAATACAGGATTTCCCAAAAATTTTATGGGAACGGAAAAAAATGGGACACGCGCGTACGAAGTCGCGGGTAAAAGCTAAAAATCAAATAAAATAAAATTAATAACGATATAACAAATTGTTTTGGCATAAAGTCTTTAACAATAGTATTTCCTTCTTTTGCATCGGTTATAATTATTATTGTCATAATAAATAAATTAACTGCAGCAAAAACACTATTGCTCTTCCTTCCAACGATACCCTCCATACGAACTTTATAATATTTAAAGAGTAACAAAAAAATCAGACAAAAATATATAGTTTGCTCATCACATACAACCGGAAAATACAGCCTCCGATCAGTTCACGTAAATTTGTCACATGAAAGGACGTTTAATTTGCTGTTTCACTAGTTGCTAATTACAACTTTGATTGCCGTGGTCATAGTGAATCGTGTCACGGACAGTTCCGGCCGCTCTGTACACCGATTGATGCGTCTTTTCAGGATGAAATTTTGATTAGCTTTCCTATATCAACGTCTGTTCCAGGGGAAGCCATTAGGATGTTCTGTGATTTATTGTTTGGGGTGTTTTGTTATGGTAAATGTTAGAATATGAGTAAGGTCGTTTGTTTTGATGATGGGGTTGTTAATTTTGAAATTTTTGGTGGATTGGTTGTCGGATTGGGCCGGAAAAGTTTGTTTGGTTAATCAAAAAAAAAGTAAAAAGAATATAGATTATTTTTTCGACGGTTAATTTAAAAGCGATATGTAAATTTATGAGTAAGGTATTAAAATATAACGAACAAATTACTGACATACTCTGACTGGTAGAGAATGCCTTGTTGCATTAAGTTCGCCCATGTACCACTGTTGTTCATAAAATTAAATAAATAAAGTACAGTAGATACCAACATTAACGATTCTGAAAATAAAATTAACAAAACAGCATCAGAATATAATTTAAAACAAGTTGGCGGCAGAAACCAAGCAAACAGAAGGAAATATTAATTGAAAGCGATTAATAAAAGTGTAATAACGACCTCATAAAGAAATTAAGAAACACTTTCCTAGTAAATAGACGATAGCGATCGAGTTTCAAAGATCTCAGATATAGATATCTTGAGCCAGAGTAACCGAGTCGACGGCAAGACGGCAAGTAAATGAGTGTTCTTAGCAATTACGCTGTCCTCTTTGGTGTGTGATAAATTCAACGGAATTCCGTTTGTAAATAAATCCTGCGATCCCCAGATAGGTAGTTAGAGGCAAATCCAGCCTTTTGTTTTTGAAATGAATATTGAAAAGCGCAAAAGGCGAGAGTTTTTTTTTGTTCTATTACATAAATTGGGAAGTAATGGTCTCCTGGCAATTATAAATATTTCTGGGTATATTTTGTTCTTTTTTTATTATTATTGATATGCTCGCCAACGGAGAAATACTAACCAATCATCATCATCATATCAGCCGAAAGACGTCCACTGCTGAACATAGGCCTCCTTCAAATTGGGGGGAGGGGAATTTGCCATAATCGCCACGCTTGGCAGGCGGGTTGGCGATCGCAGTGTATGGTGTTGCGTTTTACAGAGAATGCTGCTGCCCATTCTCTGGTGAGTCCCTTAGTCGCCTCTTACGACACCCACGGGAAGTGATGGGATGGTATTATTCTTTTACGGCACCATACGGCACCGGCCGACACCATACGGCAAACCAACCATTATTAATTAATAATGTCAGTCAAAATGTCAGTGACCCACATGGTGCGGTGATTTTATGTAATTCCATTGGTTAAAATATAGGTAAATGGTAAATATAAAAGCAGTAATACATAAGTACGTAAATTGTAAAAATACATATTCTCAAATCCAAGGGGGATCGGAACTGTCACTCCTTCTTACAGGTTATACTATAACCTAGTTAGGAGATCAGAGCTGCACCCACTGCATAATTGTAGCAAATTTGTAATTTTACCGTGTTTAAATTATATACCCATGTACTGCAATTCTTGTAAAAAGATCAATAAAGAATTATTATTATTAAAATTTCTCCGTTTTTCCGCTCCGCTGCCTCGCTCTGCTGTAATAGACAGGCAACCTTAATGTGGTGGACAAAGGAGTACACTTGCCTAGAAGTAACTTATTCACTCTTTACTTAAAGACTCCATGTTCTAGCTATCAGGCTTATGATGACAGGATGCTTTTCAAAATAACGCTAAAATTTCTTGGTAGTTGCAAACCACGGCAAAAATAAAGGGGAATGAAAACAGCTGAATACCTCGATTATTATTTTTAAAATCTATGTTTATAGATGGAACCAAATAATCGAATATAATAAAGTACATACTCTACCATTCAACCAAAAATTATATGTAGCAATCAATGTAAACGATTTTACGAGTATAACCGAATTTCGATGGGCGGAAGCGATTAATCGCTATACATGGTATCTTTAGATGCAATTACATTTTATTGATTAGTCAATCTGGCGCATTGCCATGCCCTGTACCTTTTGCTATGTTTATGGGCCGAATTTTGTGCGGCTTAAAATAAGAGTGCATTCGGGGTTTTTATCTTGCTAAAGCACCAAAAAGTAGGTTGTAGTTGGTATTAAACATACTCACTATATGATTTTTTTTTAACCGACTTCTAAAAATTATGTGGGTTTAGATAACAAAATATAGCTCTTCAAAAACTGTAACCGTTCCTAAAATACTAACTTAAAGAAAATAAAATACACACAAAAATGTGACGCAGACGAAGTTGCGCGGGTCAGCTACCTCGCAACTTTGTCTGCGTTACATTTTTTGATGTAATAACGTCTTATAAATAGATGAAGTCTTAACTGCCTCCGTGGTCGAGTGGTTTAGGCGTTTGCCTTGTGACCCGGTGGTCGTGAGTTCGATTCCCACGGGAAGCATACTTTGTAAAGTTGTTTCCGGTTTGGCTAGGACATTGCAGGCTTGAATCACGATTGTCTGCTAAAAAGATGATTCCGTACTTCAGAAGGCACGTATAAGCCGGTGGTCCCGGCCGCCAAATGGCGATCGTCAAATAAACCATGTCAGAAGCCCTCGAGGCGGTTTCGAAACTCTGACACTAGGGTGTGTGGGATCGTTAGACCTTACTGCTCACACGATAAGAAGAAGAAGAAGAAGAATAGATGAACGTCGACTGCACACACGAAAAAGTGTCACGTTCCGTAAGCGAGAGCGCGGAACAAGCGATAGGCACGATCGGCCTAAGCGTTCGGCTTGTTTGTTAAGAATTCAATTGTTTTCTTATGACGTTATCACGCAAAGTTATTGTCCGTAAACTGACTTTACTGAAAACTATTTTTTTTATTAATTTTCCGCTCCTATTGGTCGTAGCGTGATGCTGTGCGTGTTTTGTGTGTTGTGCGTGTTGTTGGTCTATAGCCTTTCTCGATAAATGGGCTATCCAACACTAAAAGATTTTTTCAACTCGAGCTTGAAGTTCCTCAAATAAGCGCGTTCAACCAACCAAACAAAAAAACTTTAGCTTTATAATATTATTATGGATTAGGAGAAAGCGTCTCGCAGGACGTATAGACGAACATCATATTGTTAATATAATTTGGTGCGTGATTCATTTCTTAAATCGTTAGCCAATTTTTTCATCGTTTATGTGGTGTTTATTACATCTTGGCTCGCAAACCGTGAACCTCACTAGTTCAAGATTTAAAAAAAAACGAATTATAACCGCAAACATAATCTACGAAAATATATCCTCGCGAGCAATGACCGTTGACATAAAAATAGTTGAACAAACGCGTTAATAAAATGCTTGCTGGCAACAGCGCATAATGAAAGCTGCGTACACCGAGAATTACGCGGCTGACATACGGATGTACAGTTTGTACATCATAATCGGCGAGCATTTCGGTGCTTTGTTTCGTGCACTTTCGTTAGATCACTATTAAAGCGTTCTTTGTTACAATTCTATTACTCACTGAGTTACTTTTAAGAATGCTACAAATTAATTAACAAACATTATAGAACTTTGTAGCTTTCTTGACCCAGTAAATCAGGGTAGAACATTTCATTTGCCTGCGTAAAATAGTGATCTGTTAATAGTGGTCTAAAAAGGTCACTTTAGCAGAGTCATATTGGGCTGCGGACTTTGTTCGAAAGAGTCACCGCGACCCTGGAACGCAAAGGGCACTAGGAGGAACACGGATGGGTTTTAGTCAGTAAGAGTCTGACACTCCCTCCTGCTTTACCCAGAGTGGGAGGAGTCATTTGATGATATCCCATCCTTAAAAAAAAACTGGCCAGGTGCGAGTCGGCCTCGCGTGCAAAGGGTTCCGAACGAATTATTTTTTTTTAACATGTTATTTTAACACTACAGACTTCTAATAGGTTTTCCTGTAATCTTTAGGTAAAGATCTATTATCTCCATTTTTTTCAACATTTTAGGCTCAGTAGTTTCGGAAATAAGGGGGGGGGGAATGGTCATTTTTCGTCTAATTTCTTGAATAACTTGAAAACCATTTATTTTAAAATTATGAAAAAAATATAATTACAATTCTCACAGTAAACCCTTTCATTTGATATGTCACACGATATTGTTCAAAAAACTTTTTTTTTTAATTTTCTAGTTTGACCCCCAAAAGTGACCCCCATACTAAAAATTTAATAATTTACGTAACGCGTCCGTGTTTGGGTCATAGAAGTCCATATGTGTACCAAATTTCAACAGATTCGGTCCAGTGGATCCGGAGAAAACTGGCTGTGACAGACGGACAGACAGACAGACAGACAGACAGACAGACAGACAGACAGACAGACAGACACACGAGTGATCCTATAAGGGTTCCTTTTTTTTCGGAACCCTAAAAAAGCAGAGTCATATTAGGATCATAATATTAATCATTAAACAATTTTAATTTTCATCTTTATCGCTAAAGCAATAGGTTCAAGGTTGATTGGGAAAATTTGAAAGTTTCGGGTAGCTTGATGTGCTGGCTGATTCTACTAAAGTAACCTTTTTAGACCCACTGCCTGAAGTTGGCAAAATTACAGATTTAGTCAGATTTAATCTAACGAGAAAAAAAAAGTAGGAATTCTTTTTTTTGTTTACTTTAGAAAATATTTTAAAACAATACAGTATATTATTAAGTCACCAAGTTCTTCTGTTTTTACTGCTACTCCATAGATCCTTATATTATAAATGCAGAAGTGAATTTATTTGTTTGTTACCACTTCACGTCGTAACGGCTGAATGGATTTGGATGAAACTTATCACCCAGATAGACCAAGTCCTGGAATAGGACATACTCGTAAGATCCTTTTCATCTCGGGTATGTTCCATTGGGATAAATATCGATTTTCAAGAGGGCGGGGTAATGCTAGTAAAAGCTAGAAGAGTAGGTACACTTTTTTGTACATTTTTGTTAAAAATCATTATGTTCTTATTTGAAATTCATTTTCCCTAGACAAACCAAACACAACATAAAGTTCACAGAAACACTACATTAGGTACCTACACCTGCTCTCGTTGACATTTTTTTTTTAAAATAAAATGTTGCACGCGTATCTCCGTCTCTAACAGGAATTTAATTTTTTTTTTCCAAGAAACGAAGTAAATACTGAGAAGGATATTTCGATTTTATAGTCACTCGCTTTGAATTTTGCATTAACTGTAATAAAACCTTTTAAATCTGCGACATTTCTTTCCTAGACGTTCGCATTCTTGTCAAATTTTCACCTTGTATTATTTTCTTTAAGCAGTTCTGTTGGTGTGTTTTATTAACAATGCTCATCATCTTCACTGTTTTCTTTGAATCCGATTACAGTTATTTGGAAACTAGTTTTATCGTTTCTTTCATTTTGATCATCAGCGCTATCCAAAAGACGTCAAATGGCTGACAATATCTCTTCTTCTTCTCATGTGGGCAGTTAGGTCTAACGACCCCATACACCCTAGAGTCACGTGGTTTATTTAACGACCGCCATTTGGCGACCGGGACCATCGGCTTGTACGTGCCTTCCGAAGCATGGAATCATCTTTTTATCAGACAATCAGGTGATTCAAGCCTGCAATGTCCTAGCCAAACTGGAAACAACTTTACAAAGTATGCTTGCCGTGGGAATCGAACTCACGACCACCGGGTCTCAAGGCAAAAGCCTAAACTACTCGACCACGGAGGCAGTTACAGAAAAATGTAATATTGTACTTGTTCAAAGATAGTTTGTTGATTAAAATTTATTTCTAACCAATGCATTGCTGTTGTTAACATCTACTTTTTAAAGAAGTGTAACAAAAAAACATATTCCTCAAACGGTTTCTCTTCTTCGAATAACCATCTATTTATAAGCCAGGAACTATTTATGTTCTTTATCCTACATGGAAGCTCAATCAAGAAGCACTCAAGTCGTGAAGTGTCGACTATCACGCCTAATGCCATGTTTTATTTACTGATACGTTTATCTTGAGATAAGTTTCTTTTACTGCACTTAAAGCAAACGTTTGTTTGAATAAATAGTATTATCTAACACTTTCAAGTTCTTTGTACGTACGACTGCATTTCCAGCTATGCTGGTCTAGTCTAAGCTGACCTTACATCGTTTAAGCTGTCCTTACAGTGAGAGGTCAGCTTGTACTGGAAACGAGTGCTTGATAAACCGTTGTGTTTGAAATATTTTGTTTTGTAGTATTATGATGGCTTTGTTTAAGACAGTGATTATGAGCTGTTAAGGTTTCTGTGATAAGAAAAGTCATTGTTTTTGTAGATATGTGTTTACTTAAAGTCCCAAAAAATACGTTTGGGTATACGATAAAAAAAAGCTTTTACTAATATTATCTTTTTCATTCAAACCTTCATAATACGCTGTAGCACTTTAGTCTTAGTGTCAAATATATATGTTTAACAATATTGTGTTCAGAGGGAGAGGTATCAGGGAGGCCTGTAGTTGGAAAATAAAGATTATTTTGATATTGCATTGATAACAAAAGATTGTGTCATAATTAACTTTGATTCCAAAAAGAACACTTACACACAAAAAGCTTAATAATTTCGATTTTAAAGAGTAAGGCAAAATTAACGAGTCCATTGCTTGGTAATCCAGTTGACCATTCTTTGTGAAACTAAGTAAAATAGCAAAGAATTCACTATAAGACCGTGAAATAACTTGCGCGGCCTTAAACTTTCGTGACCCTACCACATTTCAACGTAAGTGCGTATAAATAAGATACTAAAAGATACTCTTATTGCCTTCGTCATTTACACAATTTTATGTCCAACGGTATATACAAGATGGGTAAATATTTAGTCGTATTGAGTTAATACCATTTCGTGGGTCCTGGGAAGTGACGAAAATGAAAATGGATATTATCTTTACCAACAGGACAAATGTTACCTTCGGAAGCCAAGTCTTATTTTGATGAGCATAGTATTTTAACGAAAAAGTTTAGTAATATTTAAAAACGGCTTCTGCCCATGTCAATGAACAATTTTCTTAAATAACGTCATAATTCATTTCGCAAAAAGAAAATCGTAAGTTCTCCCATATTAATTTTTACCAGCCGGTGACATGGCAACGCGGCCAGTCTTTTGGGCTCACTTCCAGTCGATGGCAATGCGGACGAATTTTTTGACGCCAGAATATTTAAGTTAGGAGTTTTTGTTTAAATATATACAGAGCTATTTCATACAAAATGCAATATTTAGTCAATGAAAATGTATGAAACAGCTGATATTCTTTTCGAGTTTTCAGGGTTGGTCTCAAAGTAAAAAGTTGTTAGTAATCATGTGTACTTTCACTGCTTAAGAGGTTGTTGGTGTTTTACAAATAACATAGTTCGATTAGTATTCAAAATATAAAATGTACATGTTTATACAGCGTGTAACAGAATAAACGCAATACCTCTTAAGGGGCCATTGTACTCATCATTATGAACAACTTTTACTATGGGACCAACACCGAAATCGCAAAAAAAATCAGCTGTTCAGTACATTTTGTTGAGTTGCGCGCACAAAAATATATGGGGCAGTCGATTTTTTTTTCGCGATTTCGGTGTTGGTCCCATAGTGAAAGTTGTTCATAATGAAGATTTCAATAACTCTTTAAGAGGTATTACGTTTATTCTGTTACAGGTTGTATTTAAATAAAGGCGAAGTTTTCTCTAAAATTCCAGATAGCTAAAGATTCCATCAACATTATTTGAACTAGTAAACAGGTAAATATTGATCTTTCCCCACCAATTTTCACCGTATTGCCTCGATCAACAATAACCACATGCTTTATTGAGTTTCCTTTCTCTGTTTCTACTCTTGCTCTAAAAACACCGTTTCCGTCATAATTTCCTTCGACATTCAATCCACATAATATCCGAACCACTGAAGCATGTCTCTTTTCATTTTTCCGACCTTTCCTTTCAAATAATTCAATAAAATGTTCCTATGTTGAATCAAAACCAATGATTCCGGATTTAATCTTCTTCATGTTTCAATTACAATGAATTTGATTTTTGTTCGAAGGATCCTTTATAATTTAGGGTTTCATTATGGATTTACTAAATGTTCTTGGTTTGATTATAATACTGTTATGTAGATTGGAACGGATTCAATTCAGCATTTAACAATTAATTCTTCTTTTGTCTGGTTTTAATAATCGGCCTCTGCCTAGAATCTACCTAAATTTTTCGCTGGTGGTTGAATAATCTAATTTGACTCATCTGCGAGTATTTGCGCTGTCAAGTTATTTGATACCCGACAAACGACTCACTCATTTGTTATATATGTATATGCAACAACATTTTTATGAGCTCCTAACGGATCACGGTCCGTGTACGTCACGGTCACTTCTTGGCTATGTGTGAATCAACCTTAAGTCAATGACGAAGTCTGCAAGAAATCCATTTCATTTCTCTGAGGTAGAGTTTCTAGTTATGACGGGATAAAGTCAGTCAATACTCGCTTCCCCAAGGCTTACACGTCACGAATTCAATTCCTTTCAATTTGAACACTGTCGTAACAACTTTAGCAGCCAAGTCAAATAAAAGTTCCTCTGTTTGGTAAACTCTACAGGAGTTGTTAGATATAACGGGAAAGTTAGACATTTCGTCAGGAAGCACCAGCAAATTGTCACATCAACGACATTTTATTTTCATTATAAAGACGCATTTGAAATGGCATGTCGCAGTGTAATGGAAACAGCGCGTAAGATGATGTGGAAGCTCAAGTCAAACGCGAAAGCCTTGTAGATTTTTTTCTTTCAAGCATTTTCCGTATTTTTTCGTTTATTTCGTAACTATCTCCCATAAATGGATAATCTTTTAGCGATTTCATAGATTTTATTGGAGTACAAATCGATCAAACTCCAAAAAAACACTTTCACCTACACTAGGCTACTGATCAAAAGCTTAAGCTAAATCCATTCACGTTATTGACCATGAATCAGTACATAATATTACGCCTGTATTTTCCAAAGGGTAAAGCAGAGGTGTACGTATAGTGCACCTATGCGTACACCTCTGCTTTACTGAAGCAAAAGCGATCCGTCAGAGCCATGTTTGGGCTACAAGTAACAGACAGTTGTGCACCATATTTAAAAAAATACAAAATTCTGACACTAACGGCCCTGTACATTTATGAAACTGCCTTATTTGTTAAGTTAAATCCACATTTGTTTCCTCACCTATCAGATAATGTTAAACGTAACAGGCGATATGATACATTACGCGGACGGAGAGCTGAAACAGCCCTAATGAGGAAAAGCATATTCTGCATAGCCCCGCAAGTTTACAACAAGATTCCAAACTCAGAGTTTAAGACCGCATACCGAAAGACGCAACGTTGGAAGGCCTCCCACAAGGTGGACCGATGACCTGGTGAAGGTCGCGGGTAGCCGATGGATGCGAGACGCACAGGACCGGTCGTTGTGGCGATGCTTGGGCTCCCCCAAGCGTTGCCACAACGACCGGTCCTGTGCGTCTATGTCCAGCAGTGGACGTCTTTCGGCCTAGGAACTAAACAGACAAAACTTCTACCCATGGTCTGTTTTGTTAGCTTAAGCTCGTTCTTGCTTACATCTTGCACCAAGCCACATCACTCGCGATAACATATGTACGAGTGCGAAACTCGTAGTAGGTACATAAGTTCCTTGTGCGAAACAACGCAATTTCGCGTCACTTTTACGTAACACGTCGTTTTATCAAACAACAGCTGCTGGATGATTCGGGCTTTATGAGATATTTCTTTCTTTTAACCCGATGATGATGGAATGTAATGTACTTGTCTTTCTTTGTTCCTATTTACCCTTGTTTCACGTTTGTATGTGGATGGAAATGGAATTGTATTTACCTCTCTGCTTCAATAAAGTAGAAACCAATCAGTTTGTTTGAACGTATTAAAGTTATTTATTGACGATTTTGATGTTTTATTTTTAACCACAGACAAACCGCTGGGAAAAAATATCTTAATATGTTCAGAAAAAAAATGCTTATAAGACTACAGAACTTAAAAATATTTTTCTCGATAAATAGAAGTATGAAGAACAACGTTACGGATTGTCAGAACCCATAAAAATCTGACTACTTTGTAGTCTGTCTTGTAAAGAAGTACCGTGTTACCCAGTTAATGGTTGTGGAGTTCTGGTAGACAGCCGCTCCACGTGAAATACTGGTATTCAGCTGAATCTGGCTTGACTGGAAACCGAACCCAATATAGTTGGGAAAAGGCTAGGTAGATATTGATGTGGAAGAACGTGCAAGGTTCCTCATCCTCTATTGAAAAGGAACGATCCTTTCCTATAGAAAGAGACGATCCTCTAAACACTGTCTGTTTAGAGGATCGTCTGTACCACAAACTGCTACAGCAGTATCTGCCAAGAAACACATTCGCCTTTCAAGTCCTTACTAGGAACAGGTGATGTTATTTCATTGGGATAGATATATATTTTTTCTGGAAATTGGAAAACCAGCCTCAACCTGCCGAGGTAAAGACGATCGGGTCGTGTAATGAAAGCAAAACATGGAACACGCATGAAAAACTTTTTAATCCATAAAAAGTCCATTGCAAGCGAGGTTGCATGCTGTTATAAAGAATTTATTGTATTACTAGCTTTGCTCGCGATTTCTTACGCGTGTATTCCGTTTTTTAACATTCCCGTAGGAATTTCGGGAAATCATCTTAATGTTTTACATTCCCCAAAGAACCTTCATGCTACATTTCAGCTTTCTAAGACTAGTCGTTTCGGCTGTGCGTTGTCTGTCAGTCACATTTTGTCAGTCAGATTTCATATTATGTTACTGTCTAGCCCTGTTTTTGGAATATCTTCTTTGGTAAGTAATGCATCGTAATTTGCTATTATGTACGTTTAATTATGTTTATGTTTGTAGAAGTTACTTAAAAACATTCTCAACATGTTTATTCAACAACAGCTATAAACTCTATCATTATGGCCTGTGCGTTTATTAAATTCCCAGACAAATGTTTTACACAATAATAACCGCATCCATAAATTGATTAAGTAAACCAAAATATATAGCTACAATTGGCGACGATTAATAAAACAATTAAGTTAAACCGAAGAAAATTGAACCTGATCTGAATCTACGAGGCTTGGTATCGGAAACCAATCTATTGTGCTGACACTATCCATGTCCACTGCAGCCTCACACTGTGAACAAGCAAGAGGAAATTTAACACCAAAGACCACATACCTTAGTGTTATCGTAATTTATTTTGCACGCTGTTACCAAACACTACATGGTATTCCTACCAGAAAATTTCGACCTCCCTCCAAAGGAAAATCTCCTTTATACATCCACAGTCAAGATTCAAATTGTCACTATATGCAGGCCATCTTAATTTGGCTAGTCTGTGGCTCGTGCTAAGGAAGCGTAGCTTTATGGTACCCACTGTGACCGCATCGTCGGCACATAGTCGTTGCCCGATTTTACACAACACCCGACTTTGTAAGCTATTAATTTATTTGCGATGCGTTTATAAGGGGATATTCTCACTTTTAGCTTCTAAAGAGGATGGTTGATGTTGGGAAACTATTTGTCCAATCGTGTTTCTTGTGAGTTTCCGACAGCATATGAAATCCTCATCCTTTATTTCATTTACGTATTATACGTTTTAGGAGGGAGGAAATATTGGTAGCAGGTGGTATTCCTGTAGTTTTGCTTTCCTCATTTGGGAATAGGCGAGAGCTTGTGTATGTTATTACATAAGTTATCAATCAATATATCTAATCTAATATATAAACGTCACGTAAATGTCACGGTGTTTGTTACAGAACTCCTCCGAAACGGCTCGACCGATTTTCACGACATTTTGTGTGTATATTCGGTAGGTATGAATATAGGTGGTAGGGAATTTTTTTGTATGGCAAAACAACGTTTGCCGAGTCAGTTTATATATAAAAATTCTTTCGTTCCTGACTGATGCTAGATACTGGTCGTAGAAAGCTGAAATTTTGCATGTAGGTTTCTTAAGGAGTGTAGAAGAGCCAGGAAAATACGGGATATACGCGTACGAAGGCGCGGGCATAAACTAGTAAATTATAAAATGCTTCTTAGGGTTCCGTACCCAAAGGTTAACCAACGGAACCCTATTACTAAGCCTCCGCTGTCAGTCCGTCCGTCCATCCGTCGGTCTGTCTGTCAGCGGGTTATATCTCAAAAACCGTAATAGGTAGGTAGACAGTTGATTTTTTCACATGTTGTCTATTTCTGTTGCCGCTATGACAACAAATAATAAAAATTAAGGTTAGGCACGGAACCCTTCGTGTGCGAGTCCGACTCGTACTTGACCGTTTTTTTTTTTCGTTATAGGTAGCTGATTCACAAGAAAGATTCGAAGCAGCTTTGAGATTGAATGCTATTGTTGATAAGGCCGGAGATATTGATACAAACACAGCTAATATAGCAACACAACGTAACTGATTTCCCTCAGGACAGTTGCAGAAGTCAAGACGTTTAGTAGCAAAAAGTGATCAATAAATACATGTATGGATATAACAGGCGACACGATTGGTGCAGTGGTTGAGCGATTGGCTGCTGCGCTGAGTGTCGCGGGTTCGATTCGCGCACGGAACAAATATTTGTATGGCCTACAGATAGTTGTTCTGAGTCTGGCTGTTTGTGTATGTGAGTATGTATATTTTTGAAAGCACCCACGATACAGGAGAAATTCCTAGTGCGGGGAAACGTTTTTTATAAAAAAAAACAGTATCAATATTTATACAACGAATCTGATAAAACAAAATTCAAAGCTGATATAATAGTTCGAGGAACAAGGCATAAAAAACCATGATCAAACGAAAATAATGACATCGACAGAATTTCATGCCAAGCGAGCATTCAAATTGAATGTGGCGTTATCGATAATCCGTTTAACAAATTTACAATAAGCTGCACAGAATAAAATGTTTAACATGGAAAGTTGATTATTTGCTTGTGATTTTATCAGAATATTGTGGTGTATTTCAAATAATTATGAGGAAATGCTGGCGGAGAGACTTTGTATGTAAAAAGTCATAATTCGAGGTTTGGCTCTCGACTGTTTTCTCCTCCAATGTTGAACCGATTTAAGAGATATTTCACAAATTAAATAAGAAGGATATGTACCGTGTTCTTTTGTGTTTTCCTTTTTGATGATTTATTAACCGTATAAGCACTAGAACCCTCACAAAATGCTCAAAATTGTCCGATAAATTGTTGTCAACGGAGTCCTAGTGTACAAATTTGGCAACTATCAATCAGAAAGGAAAACATAGGGACACAGTATATATTCTTCTTATTCAGTCTGTGAAATATCTCGTGAATCGGTTCAATATTGGAGGAGAAAACAGTCGAGAGCCAAACCTCGAATTATGACTTTTTACATACAAAGTCTCGCCAGCATTTCTTCTTAAACGATTTATCATTTTTGCATATAATATTTACATTAAAAAAAAAAATCAGAGACATGAAAGTTTTGGAACGCGAGTCTCAATATTTAGTGACGACATAAAAATAAAATAAGAATTACTAAATTGAAAGTACTATAATGAAGCTCAAATTAATAACTCTAGAATCTGCTGCTTTTCAACATCCAGTGCGGTGGAGTGATAAACGTAAAATGGACGGCTTTATGAAAGAGAGTGTAGGTACTGTAGACGTTCAGGTTAGGGCTTCTGAAACGTCTGGGTATCGACATGAATAAAAATACTTTTGGTGATTTAAGAGATCATTATATTGAGCTGGTGCTCTCAAGAAAAACTTTTACAGTTCCTTTTTGAAAAACAAATCAATCTACGTATGTCATTATTTGAACCTATTCTAAATTTCTAATTCTTCTAAAGCTTTTTTTATGATCAAGTTGACGGAGGTCCCCGGAGGGTGAGCCAACCAAGGAGGTTGTGCCACAGTACCATTGAAAGGTGGTTCAATGAAATCATGGCAATGATGAAGAACCAATTAAGTTTAATTGCTATGCTATCAGACAAGTACAGCTTGGTTATTAGTTAATTCAGAAAATTCCCAGAGTAGCACATAACAAGAAATATTGGCTTCTATCAACAGCCATCACAGGAAAACCCAGCCCAGACTGGAAATATAGACTTAATTACTGAATAAATAGGCAGTCATGTACTCGGTTTTAAGATCACGTTATTAAATGCTACGGCGCTAGTTGCCACCACATTTATTATTGTAATTACGAAGACATAACTAATATGCAGTGTGTTTCTACTAATCTAGGATTAAAGGGAACAAATATAGTGGTTCGACTGATTTATTAATAGGAAATGCAAGTGGAGAAGATATTAATCTATTGGTTGACAAAGTAAGAATCTGCCGAAGGATCGAATATTATTGGGATTCTGCTCAAAGCTTTATCTGTCTTAAGTCTAGTAGGGGGAGTACTATTATTTGAGTGTAGGAAATCTATTGCGAATATATGCCAATGTCTGTAGACATGTGCAGATATATGCTAGAGTGGAGACCGCGTATAGGCAAACGTAGTGTGGCCCTTTGACAGTACGTTCAACAGTGGAAAGCAATTGGTTGATATGATAGGGAATCTATAAGGATTTGATGGATCGACCAGCAAGTTCAAAAATATTTTAATGGGGAAAAATGCCATATGGGACCTTTGCCCACCAGCGGGATAACTTAGGCTAAAAATAGAAAATATTGGTGCACAAAACTCGGATAATAACTATGACTCCGTCTGCATACAAAATGAGTAGTAAAAAGACCTTAAACTATATGAATTCTGAATGGGAATAAAACTCAAAAAGCTCGTAAACTTTAATATCACCAATTCACTTCACATTCAGCTGATGTCACCCAAATTGACACCATGATATCCGAGTTAACGCTGACAATATGGCAGGACCGTCTGAAGAGAATAACTGACATTTTCGTACTTATTACGCTTTCACAGTCGATTGTCAACGCGAATTGTGTTGTAACTACGTAAATAAAGTAATGATTTTGTGCTCGATGCTTTCTTTGTTGAGTTTCAATGGCTGATTCAGAACAAGCTATTGTTAAAAGTGCATGTTGTGGGGAAAACTGTTACGCGGATGTGACGAATTGTGTTGTTAGTGCTGTTACTGTAAATACTACGTAAGCTTTCGAAGTTGCTGTGACAAGTGAGTTAGTGACCCATTGAGTTGGAAGTTTTGAGTTGCCCTAGTTACTGTTTTGTGTTGAAATGCCGATATATGTGATTTTTTCATTATGCAAAGAATGATTCGTGAAGATGTAATTAGTACCAGGATGCGACTTCTAGATGTTTCTTGAGATTACATTGGTCATAGATTTTAAACCTTAATTTATCGCTACCATAAATTAAGCAGTGTAAGACTGATGGGAAATCCCATTAAGAAGAACATTGCGCTTGTCGTTGTACGTCTGAGCGTTCTGAGGGCATACTTATGTCGGCTCTAGACAAAGTCCTTAAATCAACGCGACAAAGGTGCTGGACAAAGTCAATTTCTAGCCGCCAATTGTCTAAAACTTCCTATCCATACGCACAAAACGTTTTGGGAGTACTTTAATTACGCGTAGGCATAGCCAAGGTGTGGAATTCCCTGCATGAGTCTATATTTTCTGGTAGATCCTAGCTGGCGGACTTTATGTTGTTGTTGTTTAATATGTTACTTGTGGGCAAGCGTGCTCTGTTGTCGACACATCATCGCATCTGTTTGATGAGAAAGTGCTACCATAAAATGAAATATAGTTAAAATAAACTGACACGTGGCCTATTCTAAATGTTTTCGGTATTAAAACAGTCGTTTTCGTTGAAAGAACTTCACTTAGTCTAGTCTTTAGCCTCTAAGAGCTTGAGGCTTCTTCATTTGGAAGTCATAAGTTGTCAAGTCGATGTATTCCAAGAATTCTTCACTTATTTTCACTACCAACGATCGTCGAAAAATATGAAACGAAAACTGAATTCCCAGAATCTGTTCAGATGACGAAATTAATTTATTATCATGAGAAACGAATGGTTGACACAATTACTGACGGACGTTCGTTCGTGCCAACGGATTAATTCTGCTCGTAAAATTTATACTGTAGACTGTGCTTATTAAGCATCGTTTCATCGCGATGACGCTTCGTATTGTACTGTTTGATATGTATTTTGCATAGCTAGTACATGGAAATTGTAGGTAAGGCTACACATTTTAAATTTACGGTTATTCCTTCAGATTTGAACGTGAGTCAGCCAACCGATCACAAATTCCACATAAGCTTCTTTCTCAGAAATAATAAAGCTATGCATGTTTACTAACAACTTTTGTTGTAGGTGCATTCGTAGCTTTTTTTTTTTAACGTTGGGAAATCCTCATGGCTGTCCTCCACCCTGGGGCGGGCAGAGGGGTCTGTCAGACTCTTACAGACTAAAACCACCCCGGTGTTCCGTCTCTCACCTACGCCGGGGATCGTGGGATCTTATGCGACTTCCGTAATCCCCGGCTGGTGCCGGCGGGCCACCTCGGGTCAGCGGGGGGAGTGAGGTGTTTAACTCCCCCCGCGACGTCAAAGAGGGGCGCACGGGAACACCACGCGTCGCCACCTCGGGTCCGGATGAATGGGGGACGACGGACATCCCCAAGTCCGTCGCCCCTGGACCCAGTTAGGGGGGCCGGAAGAGGGCAGCGTATGCCCTCCGACGCCCGGTGCGCCTGCTGCGGGCCGGGAGAGAGGTCGAGATCTCCCTCTCCCTTTCCGCAGCCTCCTTCTGTGCGATGACTATGTCACAGAAGGAGACCACCGCGTCCCAGGACTCCTCGCCGTCAACCATAGCACGGACTACGGCTGGCAGCGAGAGGTCATGCATGCGTAGCTTGGTGCAAGGTAAAATGATGTAAGGAAAGAAGTTTTTATTGGTTGTTCGCTATTTGTCATAACGCCTTTGGTGGTTAGTGGTTAACGGACAGATAAACGACCGATAGACGCCTCAAAAACCGACAATTAAAGGCAAGGTAACTAACTAATATTGGCTACCAGCAGAGTAAGCTTCCCTATACCAACATTACCAACTTGAATTCCCGATGAGGAACATTCAACTCCTGCGCCGTGCACGTCACGGCGTCACTGGCGAAAGACTCCACAATCATGGCCTTCAGAAGACATCATAAGTATGAGTTGCCAAGCACTTTACGCGGTAGCTATAAAGTTCTTCAGCAAAATGACAACACAGGACGGGAAATAAATTCTAAACATTGTAATAAATTAACTGAAGTGCCATATCAACTAGGGTTGAAGCGGAAGTTTGCTTCCCCCTCCGCAGATGCCGAATTTCGGCATGAACTCGTGTCTTTGCATCGAAATCCGCCTCTGCAGAGTTCTGTTTTTAACGGAGGTTTACTAAGCATGGACGGATTCATGTGGTGGTGATATAGGTAAAAAGATACAAGTTTTATCTCCCTTCTGCTGTTTTTAGATTATTTACTAATTCAAACTATCTGCCTAGCCTTTTCCGAACTGTGTTGGGGTTAGTTCCTGTCTAACTAAATGGGTATCTGACCTCCAAATCTCAGTAACTAGGTAACGATACCCCTTGGCACGACTAGTGTCAGATTTTCTTCTTCTTCACTTCTAGTTGAGCTCTATTTAGCGGATTGTTTAATTAAGAACCACTTAGAAATCTCCTACAAAGTTATAAAGTCGTTATTAATTTATATTTTTGTTTATTACAGTACCATCCCCGTTGGCGGAGGTCCAGATCTACAATTTCAACCTCGTTCAAAAGGCATCAGTGACATCACTAATATCAACAGTTACTTTATAACGTCCCGCGACAATCGCCAACAGTTTCACGTATTATTATCGTTTTATTATTTCCGGATGATCGCTGGTTTATTGCTTTCGGCTTAAAGCCCTTCGCAACTATGTATTTAGCGTTTAATATTCTAATCGGGGAGAAGGCGTGAGTTTATTGTTGTATTACTTATTCTGATCGCTTTTAAATTCGCGTCAGTTAGTTGATGAATTGGTATGATGTCGCTTGAATACACAATAATATAGCTTTTTTTTTTGGTTGCGTAATGGCATGTCACTTAGGCCTAAGTATGCAAAATCGTAGCTGTAATGAATGGTCAAAAAGGTAATTTCCGTGACATAATAGCCACACATCACTGATGTTTATAGCTGCCGGTGCTCTGAGGTGGCTTTACCAATTCATAAGCATGGTGTCGGTTTCTGACAAAGTGACTGTTAGCAATAAAAATGTCAAAAAGTTCGAAATTAATGGGACTGTCATCTACCAGCGAAATATCACGTATTCTATCAATGGTCAATGGTGATGGTGGTTCTGATGAAATGTCACTTTGTCTGGAGCCAGGGGGGCTACTCTAAGCCTAAAGTCCTTAGTTTCGGGCTTAGTTGCGGGTGTATTCTACTCCGTATCATCTACGGACTTACGACTAGTCCCGAACCCGAACTAAGAATGAATGACAACACGATTTGAAAGTAACTGATAAATCGTGTTGTCATTAATTTTAGTGGTGAGGTGATTCGGAGTATAATACGCCCGCAACTAAGCCCGAAACCACGGACTTCGGGCTTAGAGAGTAGCCCCCCAGAACAACGTTCAATATTTTGTCCCTTTTTCAGAAGGAAAAAACGGAACTCTTATAGGATCACTTTGTGGTCTATCCTTCCGTCCGTCCATCCGTTCGTCCGTCCGTCCGTCCGTCTATGGGTCAAGACCCTTTATCTCGGGAACCATTTACCTACTCAAGTCTACAGTCCCTTGAAGCTGTGAAAAAGTCTACTTCTAAGCTTACTTGAAAAAAAGAGACGGCCGTTAATGCCGCAAAAAACGTATATTTTGACACTCTCAAGGGAATCAAAATGTATAGAGTTTCCCGTTGACTTAAACTATCAAATTTGGCAAGTAATACGCCAGTAATCAATTTTACTACAAATATAGGGAAAAATCTGAAAACCATACATTTCTGATTAAATAATAAAAAAGCATACTTTAATTTCAAGTAATATGTACCTACTTACGTACGGAATCCTCGGTGAGCGAGTCCGAATCGCAATTGTCCGGTTTTTTTAAGGGTGGGAAATCATCAACTGTCTCCTTCCACTCTGGAAGGAAGTGAACTCTTACTGACTAAAACCCATCCGTGTTCCTCCTAATGCCCCTTGCGTTCCAGGGCTGCGGCGACTCTTTAGAACGAATTCCTCTAAAACATTTCCCCCTAATCTTTGTGTCTAATCTGCAAGATCTGGAAAGTGAGTTTACCGGAAGATGAAAACACGCTACATACAGAAGAGATATTTTTTTTCCAGAAGACTGGCATAATTTCTTCAGGCAGTATACCGGTGACTTCACGTGACGACACAATCTCAACTACCAGTATTCAAGAGTTTTAAATTCATTGATTCGCTGAGAGAACAGTGACTTGCCTAAACGCGACCCAGTTTCACTTTACTAACTCTCAAAACCATTTTTCGAAATTATATCATACAAAATAGCAAGTTCTTATTTTTAACCGACTTCAAAAAAAGAAGGAGGTTCTCAATTCTCTTGTATTTTTTTTAAGTTGGTTACCTCATAACTCCGTCATTTATGAACCGGTTTGAAAAATTCTTAGTTTTATCTGAATATACTTTCTGATTGATCCCATAGAAATTTTATCAAAATCGGTTAGGAAGTTTGGCTTTTAAATCAAAATAGCTGGAATTCGTTTACTTGGATGACGGTTTTTTGTCATTCAAGTATACGAAACTGCGTATTTTGCTTTCCTGCGATTTTTCAGTGGCGTTGTTAGGTGTGGGGTACCAATAAAAAGTCAAAAATAAAAAACTTTTTACAAAAAGATACAACCGATTTGCAAATAAAAAAAAACACTACAAAGTAAAAAATAACTTAAATTTCGGAAGTTAGTGTCAAAATACGAAGAAAGTACCAAAAACACTGACTTCCAAAATTAAAGTTATTTTTTACTTTGTAGGGTTTTTTTATTTGGAAATTCGTTTAAAAAAAAGTTTTAAGAGAGAGAACAAAATTTTAAGTTTTATTGATAAAACGCTCTTGCAACTTGCAAGTTTGTATAGAGTAATCAAGGATCATCGGCGATGATAGGCTCGTCGCGACGAAGCTCCAAAGTCTTGAGCATCGACGACGAGTTGCTAGCCTGTCGGTTTTCTACCGGTTGCATTTTGGGGAATGTGCGACGGCATTGCATAATTAAATTCCGCCAAGCCCGTTCCATCATCGGACCACAAGACAAACGGCGATGCGCCAGCGGTACATGGTGGACATCCCACTTGCACGCACAAAACATTTTGGGAATACATTCATAGTGCGTACAGCTAAGGAGTGGAATTCCCTGCCGGAGTCTGTGTTTCCTGATAGCTACAACCTGGGAGTCTTTAAGTCAAGAGTGAATAGGTTACTTCTAGGCAAGCGTGCTCCGTCTTCGACCACATCATCGCTTATCATCAGGTGAGATAGTGGTGAAACGCGTGCCTATCAATAGTAAAAAATAACTGTAAAATATATGTAGGGCATATAATTTTTTTATAGTATATTTTGCTGATGGAAAATCCCATCACTCATATGACTTGGAGTTGAGAAAATTAGTACCTATTGAAACTAAACTGGACAATGATTTAGGGTCAAAGACATACAGACGATGAATAGATGAGACTAGAAGACGATTAATTATAGCAATACTTGGTTCCTCATTAATTAAGAGAATTCATTAGGTTGATAAATGATTTGTAATCTTGTGTAGGTATATAAATAGCTTCCTAATAAATAATCACTTTCCGTGGGTGTGGTTGAGAAAGATGACTAATTGTTTTTGTCTAATATGGTTTCGGGAGCAGTATGACAAAGATATTATAGGCACTTTAAAAACCAGGCTGTGACTTTTTGTGTATTATACTACTATCACAGTTTACATAGATATGTCGTGTGTTACCCTTAGGGTACCCCCTGAGGCTCTCAGGACTCCCCATAAGTTGACTCGAATAAGTTAAGTTCAAGAAGAGACTAGAGTGAGCGAGCAAAGCAAGCGAACTAAACTCCCGTCATCCCATGCATTCATGTAAGGTTCCTTTAAACCCTGCAGACAGACGTATGAGCCCCGAGCGGCGGAGCTCCGACGACGAGGTTAGATTTGCGGTGGTAATTTCATGAAGTGCCCAGCCATTTCATGAAATTACCAACTTTACAATATGACTACGAGAGATGTTAGAGTTCAAGCCAGAAAATTCCGCAACATGTTTTTTTACTTTTGATAGGCACGCGTTTGACCACTATCTCACCTGATGGTAAGCGATGATGTGGTCGAAGATGGAGCACGCTTGCCTAGAAGTAACCTATTCACTCTTGTCTTAAAGACTTTACTTAAACATCGCAGTGTTTTGCTCCGATTAGTATAATCGGTGCTAGGAATTAATTGACAGATAAGACTGCATCTTACTCTCAAGAGTATTTACTCCACAAGCTACTTCATACAACATTTACAACTTACAAGTCCTTATTATTTAAAATGAAAACACCGATTTTCTTATTAATTTCTAAACAGTAAGAATTAGCAAATTGTGATATTGCGAGAGATAAATGCTCTTTAGTTTAGCGACGAAATGCGTTTGGACACACCACACTTGAGTTTTGACGGACGACATTCTAAAGCAACAAATACAACTAAATTGTAACAGAAATAAAAGTCACTAACTGGTCCTAAATTCTAATAACTGTCACTAAACTAAGGGAACAATAACGTTGATTAACGATCCTAAGAACTAATTTTATTTTAGAGGTCTGTTGTTAAAAGTTGTGCGGAGTCTTAAACGTTTTCATTAGTTTATCTTTGAAATAATCTAGGCCAATGAAATTTTAACTTGTCGAGCTGTTTCTAAGATTACGGTTTACTGGTTTGTTTCTTAGGGCTGTTCCAAAGAAGTTTCAAGGCTGAAATCTTCTGAAATTATTCGAGTTTTTATTCTCAACTTAAAATAGCTTCTAACATTTTAGTATGTTCGCTAAATATATGGAATTGATTTAGTCGTTTTACAACGGCAGCCCACTTCAATTCATTACAAAAAGTATGAACATTTGAATTATTTAATGTATTTTATAATAGGAAAAATATTTACTTTGCAATCACATTAAAAGGAGGAGCTTTTAAATAAACTTGAGCGTTTGCAAAATATTTGTATTCGTTTTGTTTTCAACCTTAAAAAATACGATCATGTTTCTGGATTTCGCAAGGTACTCAAGAGGCTCCCTATTCGACTTTCCAGGAACTCTCGGATATTGTGTTTGGTATATAACATCCTTCACAACCCTAAAACGCCTTCCTACCTGCGAGAACGCTTCTCCTATTCCCGTCCTTCTGATGCGCCTTGCAGGTCGCACCTGAGAAATCTCCTTAAGTCCCCTCCCCACGCTACTGAGTTTTACTCCAATTCCTTTACTGCCCATGCGGTTAGGCTGTGGAATTCACTGACGCCTGACATTAGAGACTGCAAATCTCTTTCAGTTTTTAAAAGAAGAGTGAAAGAACACTACCTTTCTTTACCGTCATAGTTGCATATAAGTATGTGTTATTATTTATCTTATAATATTGTGTAGTGTTATTATTTAGTATGTATTAGTGTATATTTATTTTAGTAATATTTATGTATTGTATGTTATATTAAAGTTTATTGTTTTATTTGTAAGTACTTATACCTTTTACCTACCTCCTTTCGCAGGTATGCTGGAAGTGATTTCTTTTGGAATAAGCATTACCTTTGTACCTATTTTTCTGTTTCCATCTTTTTATCTTTGTATGTAATGTGTGTACATAAATTGTTAAATAAAAATAAATAAATAAAAGTACTGAGAACTTAGCACGAATGTTTTTGACGTATAGTAACGTAACGTAAAATTTTACTATTACTATAATACTCGTTTATTTGAATTAGATACTATATTCATATTTTTGTAATGATAGAAATTGTGTATGTCGCATAAAATTAAACCAACATAATATAGGGTTGTAATTTTTTCATCATCGTCATCATCATATCAGCCGAAAGACGTCTACTGCTGGACATAGGCCTCCCCCAAGCGTCGCCACAACGACCGGTCCTGTGTGTGTAATTTTTTATATACAAAATTTACCTACGTTAACGTTCTATATGTCATATGTCGTACTATATGTCAAAACATTCGTGCTAGGCCCTAAAATTCAATTACGAAAAGTTTTTTTTAAATTTATAAATTGGTTCATTTTTGACCTCAATCTCACCTGTATAAAAATACTGAAGCCACGGGAACAAAACCGCAAGAAACAGAAAGTAATAAACACATGAAAATATCTAACGTTACGAATTTTAGACAAACTTTACTGAGAAGTTAAAAACAATAATATTATCTCTATTCCCTTGGCGGCCATCTTGTATTTTCCCCCACGGAGCGACTTTACTATGATTGATCCATAACATGGTCCATTAAACCTCAAGATGAACAAATATAGGGTATTTATGTAATAGCTTTCATGCTATTTTGTGGGATATTATTAACATATTTATTGTTCTTTTTTTTAATCTCACTAGTGATTAGTTCAGTATGCCTCCTACACTAGCATAAGGTCATTGAACAAAACTTGTATCTAATATTAATAAACACTACCTTTCATAAAAATTAGTATCTTACGATGAATAAATAGCTCATTAAAAACTCATAGAACGAAACAAAAAAGAAAGAAAAAGAGTTTTTTTGTACCAAACATGAAAAACTCAAAGAAAGAAAGAGCGCTAAGCATGACGCAAAAAATAAAGCATTTATTTCAAAAAGGTAAACCGTATTTAAGCACTTTTGAATTTTCAAGATTGGTTAGTCAAAGACATGAAGCTAGTTGCACATTCCAAAGCGTTGATCCTGTGTAGAAGAACGTGCAAGAAATCACACACTGTTTTTATTATAATTATAATATGTTAGAAAATCCTGGTAACATTTTTATTATTGCTTCTACAATAAATATTTCGGATTTACCTAAACTTTTTTATTTTACATTGCGTAAATTCAAAAAAGTTTAGGTAATTGGAAATCAAATATTTAACAAACGAACTTAAATCCCAATCCAATCATTAAATACTTGTTAACGACCTTAAAAACTGACAATTCAACAAACCAGCGAACTGTAATCGCGAAATAAATTGCTTCGTTCCCTCACAACGCCAGAACCCCTGTTATAAATGATGTAGGATATTACCTCAGCTACCGTATTGTTTGCCTAGATTATTTCAGGCCTTATTTCATGAAAACATCGCAATAATACCTCGTATTATGGAACCCGGGGATATAATCTGGTGGAATGAGAAAACTGACATAGCGGAGATCTTGCCGAGTGTCGGATAGTCAACGTGTGCTTGACAATGCATAAATTAATCTAGTGATGTGTCTGGGAATAATCTTTTATGTTTTGGTATCTTATTTTGTGTAAGGTTTTGCGGATTTTCCCTGAATGTTATTTTGGAGGAAGATTACTTTGTGGGTACATAGTTACGTTAGCTATCATAGGATACTTTATATGATTACTCAAATCGAGATACTGACACATAACTTTTCGTAAGTTTTGGAAACATTTACGTCAAAACATTCATATTTTTTTATGTTTTAGGGTTCTGTATCCAAAGGCTAACACCAACGGATCCCTACTACTAAGCCTTCGCTGCCCGTCCGTCCGTCCGTCTGTCTGTCGGCGAGCTGTATCTCAAGAACTATAGGTAGACAGTTGAAATTTGCACAGAATGTGTATTTCTGTTGCCGCTATAACAACACATAATAAAAATTTAATTAAAAATTAAAGGGGCACAAAAACGTCTTTTTTTTTTCGGTTTATGGTACGGAACCTTTTGTGTGGGAGTCCGACTCGCACTTAGCCAGTTTTTTTTATTCCTCTACTGTGATGCTCTGACGAATATTTCAGAATCAAAATCAAAAGTCGTTTATTCAAATTAGGCTGAGAGCCAGCACTTTTTGAACATCAAGTTTTACAAAAGACAGTCCCAAAACGCGGGCGCCCGTCACCACTTCCTAGTGTTGTGTAAGAACTTGAATCTATATAAAAGTATGCTAAGTAATTAATAAAAAATACAAAAAAAAACATTAATACATGACACGAAATTTATAACTTGTTAGCTAGCACAGATACTGATAATGATAGAAATGTAAATATATATAAAAAAACAATGAATTGACCTACATAGTCAGATAAATAAAAAAATAATATAAAAAAAGAAAAAAAAAAAGAAAAATATTATATGAATATAACCAAACAACAATACATAATAATATTTTTGGCTGCGTTACCCATTTTTTTTTACTGGAAATCGTATCACTAACTCTGTTTTGTTTCTGGTTATGATTTTAGCTTGCAGGAGTTCCAATGGAATAGCATAGTGAGCTTGTCCAAATTAATTATTTCAATAACAGAAACATGAAGGTGCGGCTGCTACGTAACCAAGTAAATATCTAGAACTAAATGATTGGCAGTTACACTCAGCAAAATATCAGAGGGTGTGTAGAATATGGTTCTTTATGTACTAGATTGCAAAAGTGTTTGACAAAATGTCTTATAACTAGCTTAAAACCAGTATAAGCTGCTAGGTAAGTAATCCGTTTACGAATTTTGCTACTCTGTTGAAATACGCCATAGCTACTGATTGAAAACGTCAGTATAAAGTTTAAATTTAGTGTCATTGATTTGATGTAAGGCTGTATACAGACTGAGTTAACTGTCTATTACATAGGCCAGCTCAATGAATATAATAACTGCGTGCACACTGGCAGTAAAATAGGCTAGCCTTTCTAAGTACTCTACATACCTTATAGGTGTATGTAGTTACAGGAGCTCTTAGCTTAGTCATAATAACCACACGAGACGATGTTCAAGGCTAAGCAACAAGCCTCAGAAACCACGCAAGTATTTATAGTAACGTAGCCAAGACGTCAATCTGTCACTAGTTTTGCCAATACACGGGTTTTCGTTTTGACCCAGTTGCTAGGATGCAACGTTCAAATAAGCAATCTTTCCATGTAAAATACTGAGAATCAGAGTTTAATACCAGTATTTTACATAGGTATCTTTCATTAATCAAATTATCACAATCAATATTTTATCAAAGATTGTTTTCGGTAGACCCGTAAATTATTTCGACCCAATAAAAACAGATTTTGAGGGGTTACCCGAAGAGTAAGTATGGGTCTGTCTGTCAGCGGGCTAAATCTTAAGAACCGTAACAGGTAGACAGTTGATTGCAATTTTCACAGAGTGTGTTATATTGCCGCTATAACAACTATATTAAAAATTATTTAAATGTAAAAATTAAAAGGCTCCCATACAAGAAACATGTTTTTTAAACCCTTCGTGTGAGAGTTCGACTCGCACTTGGCCGGTTTTTTATTTTCTCGAGACTAGTGTACGCTATCGTTTTCTTATTGATTGAATTTATTATTGATTAAGTAATAGACTACTTTTAGTTTTAATTAATTTTACATCTGTCTGTTTTTGTGCGAGTCCCAAATAAACATTTTTCTTTCTTTCTTTCTTTCTTAGACCCTAATTTTTCGTGGCTCAGTTTGCGCGCAGCCTAAACGTGTCATTGATTCTGAAGTAAATAACGTTTATGTTCCCTGATTCTGTAATTACATGATCAAAATTTAGCAATCCTATTTGCTAACATAACCCGAAACAAATTGCCTGGTGCCTGTAGGCGAATTCTAAATAGATAATCCAAAGGTAATCAATATCTGGGCTTAGTGAATGCGTGTTTATGATATTCGTGCACTAGTAGTCTGGTTTTGACTAGTCAGTGACAACTTATTTGAAACGCTATGTATTCGATACGTGCTGCATTTGAAATGCTTAAGTGGTATTGGGATTAATTGCAAATACATTTGTGGATTGAAATTGATTTCAATTTAAACCTAAATTGTAAGAGGAGATCGGATTAAGAACATTATTTCATTAGTAGTAAGATACATTGTTGCTGAGTGTTGACACCGGATGGAGGCTAATTTAATTGCAAAAAAATGCACAATTCCTGTAGATAACCCACAGAAATCGTGAGTTTTTACTGGGGGGCGGTGGGGATCATCATCATCATCATAACAGCCAAAAGATGTCCACTGCTAGACATAGGCCTCCCCCAAAAGGGGGGGTTTGCTAAAATCGCCACGCTTGGCAGGCTGGTTGGCGATCGCAGTGTATGGTGTTGCGTTTTACAAAGAACGCTGGTGCCCATTCTCTGGTGAGTCCCTTAGTCGCGTCTTACGACACCCACGGGAAGTGATGGGATGGTATTATTCTTTTACGGCACCGGCCGACATAATACATCGGTGGGGATGCCGTGGAAAAAAGGCTAGATATTTGTTTGGGTTATAGTCACAGTTCATTTAACAGATCTTTTAGCACTTAGTCAATAACTGGTTCCCATCGTACCGCTTATTGGCTTGCAATGCTGCGAATTTTACCATACCCTCGTTTTCGACTCGTTCGATAAATTCACCTCGGCTTTAAAATCACTGAGTTTTTTTTTTAACTGTTGATTTAGAACTGTGTTTCGGTATGCCATATGGTGTCGGCCAGTACCCTATGGTGCCGTAAAAAAATAATACCATCCCATCACTTCTCGTGGGTGTCGTAAAAGACGACTAAGGGACTCACCAGAGAATGGGCAGCAGCGTTCTCTGTAAAATGGAACACCATACACTGCGATCGCCAGCCCACTTGCCAAGCGTGGCGATTATGGCAAACCCCCCCTTTGGGGTAGGGCTATGTCCAGCAGTTGACGTCTTTCGGCTGTTATGATGATAATGATGATAGGAACGCGTTTGACTACGCTAATTTTTCCTTGTCTCTTCTGTGTTTTATGACTATTTTCTTTTCCTTCTAATGCAACAGTCCATTTCGCCGGCACAAGCTTTAATTATTCAAAAAGTAAGCGACAGAAACTAACACAATACACACCAACCAGATATTAACATGACAACTCACCGAAGAACAGTTAAACACAAGGCACCCATATACATGTCGAACGACCGGTATACAATTACATCTCCGTATATCCCCTCGACAATTACAGCTACGTTTTAGTGAATTCCAGTTATTAATGACGCCCCAAATGATTAGTAGGTGGGAAGTAATACGGTGCCCGATCCGCCGATGGCCGTCATTAGGTCCGTCCGTTCCGAATTACATACGAATGGGTGATGACCGTGAGTAGGGGATGCCTATTAACTGCACGATATTTGTATACGGTTATTTTAGTGACTGGTTATTGAGATCGTCATTAGATTTAGTTCATTTGTTGTTTACTTTTATTGGACCGATGACACGGTAGGAGATGGTGGGATGAGATAGACTAAAGAGAAAACCAAAAAAAAACTTTTTTACAAAAAATATAACCGACTTACAAAAACATAACACTACAAAGTATTAACTTTAATTTCGGAAGTCAGTGTTTTTGGTTAATTCGTTTTTTGACACCGACTTCCCTTGGAAGTCGGTTATATTTTTGGTAAAAAAGTTTTTTATTTTTCACTTTTAGTGGTACCTGCGTACCCATTCACAGCGTATCGACGTGATGTTATGTTATGAACTGGGGCCTATTTAATAAAACTTACTGTTTTCGGTGTGAAGGTCTCGTCAATACAAATGAAATAAGCCCAAACACTTGGTACTTCCTACATACCGATGTGGAGTTCCCTTGACTCTCTGTCGTCTCCATCATCAGGTCTGGTCCAAACACACGAATATCAAGTTTTTACCAGATGCGTGCCTAAAATTTTCGAGAGTTTCCCTTGATTTCTTAGGGTTTCCATCATCAGATCCTGACGTGGTGGTAATGGAACTACCTCGGCAGCATACCCTTTCATATAAAAAAAGATTCATCGAAATCAGTTCTTAAACGATGACGTTATCCGCGAACAAACATAAAAAATATATATATTCGCGGTCGAATTGAGAACCTCTTCCTTTTTTTGAAGTCGGCTAAAAAGACAAATCGAAAAAGTAGCCCAACAGTTGAATAAAACAGGCTAAAGAATCTTAGCATAACATTTTAAGAAAACTTTAAAGTAATCACATTAAAATGTTCTTAAATTTTTATTCAAGTACGAGTTTAGAGAAGCCGATAGAGAATAATAATTAAGTTTTCAATAGAAATTGAGAAACAACTGTCGCTTTTCCTCTAAACTCTTATTCGAAAGATCTCAAATAACTTCTTAGACCAAAGTATCTTGACTATGAATTTTTCTTACATCTCAATTCCAAGAATAAGAACTTGCCAGTTTTCATGAAATACCATGAGAAGCAAACACTTTTAACCTTAGCCCTATACCTGCTACACGTGATAAAATATTGACACGCCAAGTTACTTCAATCGAAAACGATTTAACACAAAACCAAATATTATGAACTCACTTCGTTGTTGTTAGGCTCAAAATCATCAAACAATTAAATTGAAGGCAACATCAACAGAGCTCCCACGTCTTGTTATTGTTTACGAACTTTCTCAGCAAATCAACATAAAAATTAATTCAGTTTATTCCTATTTAGGACACGTTATATAGCAGTTTATCTATTAAAGTTAATTTATTATTTCTCGCGGCATCATCGCGTCCGTTTAGAAGATTGATTGATGTTATGTGTGAATGACTCTTGGTCTTTTATTGTAAGCTTAAAAAATGGAGCGTGGATTGGTATGGATGCGATGTTGCCTTCGAAAAATTCAGTAGCGGCATCCATATTATCACCACACAGTAGTGTTTGGATAGCTTTCACGAGGCGGGCCGATGACCTGGTAAAAGCCAAGGAATCTGCGGCATCCGAGAAGCACGAGAGCAGTCAATGACGTGACCCTAGGGGTAGAACATGGGATATTTGTCGGCTGAAATGAACATTATGCTGAATGCTGAACATTGCATGTTTATTGGCTAAAATGCATTAATTAACGTTGGATGGCGAAGATTTAGCTATCACATCGATACACATTATGTATGTTCACTATGATGTCCACAAATTATGTGAATAAGGCTGGTACAGAAACGTGGGGATTGGTACAAGAAAAGAGAGACCTATGCTCAGCAGTGGGCAAAGTCGGGCTTTGGATGATGATGACTTAAAAATGTTAACACTACATCAAAGCCCAGTCCTTCACTTTTCATCATCATTATCATATCAGCCGAAAGACGACCACTGCTGGAGATAGGCCTCCGCCAAGCGTCGCCACAACGACTGGTCCTGTGCGTCTCGCATCCATCCGCTACCCGCGACCTTCACCAGGTCATCGGTCCACCTTGTGGGAGGCCTTCGAGCGTTGCGTCTTCCTTCACTTTTACCCTCACCTAATTGTGAATGTACTGTAAGCCCGACGCTGCATGTCCATTGTGAAACATCAAACACCTGTGCAGGTTATATGCATTAGGTACGTATTATATAATCCCGGTAACTTAGGCTCGCCTGCCGTATGTGTAACCCGCGAGTACCAACGTCCTGCTCAAGTAACTTGTTTCACGTACAACGGAGCTGTTTTATATATTTACAAAAGGATGTAACTTAAATATAAATAAACAACTAGCCTAATAAATAAATGTAGTACCAAATAATAATGCACTAACACATACAATACACACATATAATAAGACCTCATTAGGCACCAAAAAAAATAATCCACATCGCTGTCAGTGGGAAAAAACCCAGCCTTCTGATTCCGTGAAGAGATGACCAGCTGTTTTATTAGTGATATCTTGAAATTATCTCTTTGTACACATTTCAAATGGCAACCTGCCTCGAGCAGTCCAGTATTCCTTACAATTTATCTGACAGCTACAGGTGTATGGAAACACTCCCCTATTGTACCAAACAAAGGGACGAAACAGTAGCTTTACGAGCATGGCTTTGTCTATTCAAGTATTCAAACACCACCATAATCACTTTATTCTATACGTATGTCACCCGGATCCCAGTGCCCCATAGCAAGGAATGCATACTATTGAGAACCTCATTACTATTAATAAGATTTGTATGCAAAATCAAAATCACGTATTGCGCCAAATACCAGCTTATTCTGTAGTCTGAACTATCGGCTACTTGTGAGGTGATGTCATTCTCTCAAGTTTATGGTAAAGCACGCGCGGGAAAACCTAGGTTCCGCTTTACTTACTAAATTGCCGTTTTTTTCTTTCAGGCTATTTAGATCTATGAAAACTTCGATTGATTTAGAATTCTGAATTATTTTTTATTAAGTAATTAAATAAAAAAAACTACAATTTCATAAGTACAAACCTTATACATCATTCGATACCAAAAATATTCAATTGAATCTTTAGCAGCAGCAAATTTTAAAAACTTGCACTTTCCAATTATAATTTCTAACTATATTAATAGTGATAATTTAATTTTCATTTGCTTCACACGTAACTAAAGCAATAGATCGCTAAACGCATTTAACTTGAGACTGTCTGTGTCGTCTTCAAACCATTGACAAAACGATACCGGAAGAATCAATACTCGGCCCTTAGCTATTACCCAAAAGCCAAAATGTCACTTATGACAACCAATGTAAGGGCTATTTACCCAAACCGCCAAAATGATCCTTACGTTTATTGATACTTATTAAACACCACCCCCTCCCTCTCTCCTTTCTCCTTAAATCCGATTACATTTAGAATAATGTAAGTGCTTGGTTAACAAGATGTGACGTCATGCAAGCACCTGCATTTAACTGACACAGATATAGGATGCAAAATAAATAAAACATTACGATTTGAGATGTGCTTCGATAGAACAATTTTATTCCCATGGTCTTATCCATAATATTGCTTATGCATTTACTGTCTCCTATCAATGAAGAATAATGAAATTAGTGGACCGAGGTTGAAATTTAAATACAGCGACTGTTTAGGAGTGTTGTCTGTACCTACATTGTACATTTGTCTGAATAATTTTATTAGATTTTGATATGCTGGGAATTATTGAATTAATTTCATATTAAAGCTATTCGCTTCTGTTGCGGTTTGGTATATGTATAAACCTTTTGGTGAATGATATATGAAGTTCAAAGACTGGAAGAGTAATTAAAAAAATATATATTTAAAAGGCCCTGCCTCTTTTGTACTTAATATAATTTATAAAACTATTCCGTTACTGAGTGACTGATAGATAACGCACCACTGAGATGATTTCCCGAAATTCTTAGGGGAACGGGAAAAAGCGAGATATGTGTGTACGAATTTGCGGGCAAACCCAGGCTCCATAATATATTGGGAGAAAATGTTTTGAGGCAAAATCAAGAGCCTCAATACAGTATAAGGAACTAGAGGTCTAGTATCATTAATCCTGAAGTATAGTTAACTAAGAACATCAGCACAATATAAGAAAATACTTCGCTTGGGCAATTTTATGATCATAGTATAGTATTAGTATTTTCCCAACTATATTGGGGTCGACTTCCAATCAAACCGGATTCAACTAAATATTACGCGGAGCGGTAGCCTACGGGACCTCCACAACCCATTAACTGGGTAACACGGTACTCCTTTATGATTTTAAAATAAAATCGATTCTAAGCCGAAGTAAAAATACATAATATTAAGCCAGACATACTCGCGTTCAGCTCCTAGTTCACATTAAAATCATTTTGCGCTCCCATACAAAGTAATGCGTCACGTCCTATGCATCATCGTGTACCATTTAATCGACGATTTGTGACCAGGGTCGGTAATACAACGCATAATGCCATAGAGGACAGAAAGGCCTGGGTGGCCATATTGCTAAATTCACTGGGGGCAGCATTGTCAAAACTTTGAATACCAACTATAAGCGCATTAGTGAGTACCAGTCAAAAGCTTAATATTTGTCTTATTAAGGCTTGTATACATGCCATTGACCTTGTGCATATAAACGTAGCTAACTACTCCTCTACGCGCCACTCCGCTACCCGCATTTTTAAATTATTATAAAAAATAAGACATATTTAAAAAAAGTAACAAAACCAAATTATTTTCGTTTGTATTGCAAAGCAGTTGATATTTTTTATAGACTGTTGTTAAAAAATGAAGGAGTAAAATGGTTTCACCTCAACGATTTGGAGGTGATTTGGTGTTTTTTTTATTATGTAATACCGATACATACATTCTAGCTAAACCAAATTACGTATCATATATGTACAGTAATCTGATCTGATGATATCTGAAAAAAAATAGGTATTTTTATCAGATGTAATTTCTCAGTCAATGCTGACGAAAAGTTGCTTCATCTGCACGATGTTTTTAAGCATTTCTCGAGAGAGCAACCGTAACATAACTTACGAGTACATAGGCACTACTAATAGTATCGTTTAGGCATTTTAGCCAAGGTTTAAGTATAATGTCATATGCATGCTAGTGTCACTACACTAGCAAAAAAAGCTACAAAGCACTAGCTAAAAAGTATCTACTGTCACTACAGTAGATACTTTTTCTTTCTTTTATTCGTTTTTCATCTTTCATGAAATTGGTGCCCCTTGATAAAGCCACCAAAATCTAATAAGTTCGATTCGACAGCTGAGTAGACAGGGATAGAAGATTGCTTTACCACTAAGTGCGAAAGAGGTTTATTTTTATGTCTCTTACTCGTAAAGCAATGATGTATTCTACTGTCAAAACGGGACTTTTATTTTTTGACAACTATAATTGTTGTCATAACAATGTCAACTATTGGCAAGTTTTGGCTGTCATAACCATAGTCAGGACTATTCTGACTTTTGCTATGACAGGCAAACATTTTGATCAGTGCAACGTTGATTGGTAGCAGGTAGCTTCTGCCAGCAGCTCCACCTGCGTGAAATATGGAATCTATACCAAAGGAACTAACTCCTTGTAAAATCCAGGACATGTTTTGGTAGCGTGAAAATGTTCATGCTTGGCGCAAATAAAGGCTTTTTCTTTCTTCTTCTATATAAATTCGCTCAAATGTTAAGACGCGACGAGGTAACAAATTTAATAGACAGTCAAACTTACGGACAAACAGGCAGAATTACTTTCGCATTTATAAAATTAGTACGGAAAGCGTCTTTTACCATCGCCGCGGCGTTTCGTGGGCTATGGAGTAAAGCGTTATTTTAAACGACAATGATTGCACATTCTCTTTTATGGCAACATTAGGTAGCCGTTAATCCATAAATATTGAAATTCATGTCAGATTATACTTTAAAAGCGGTTTTATTTAGCTTAATATGGATTGTGGATTGAGCCCCGCTAGACAGCTAGGTAACGACCGCTTTAAGAAATTGAGATACAATGATCCAAATGTTTATAAGAAATTCTAAACAAGTTGCTAGTAATGCAGCGTTGGATGTTGTACAGGAGCGTTATGCTCATCAAAGGCATAAAGATTTTCAAAATGAGGTCAATTTAGTAAGTCTGAACATGACTTTATAAGAACACATTCATGTTTTATGGAAATAGATAGAACACATGAAAATTTTATTTATTGCATCTATGAATGACTTAGCAATGTTTTGTCGATCGCTTGAAGTTAAATTTTGTAAGTACCAAGTCTAGGGAGAATACATAATTAGTTGTATTTGATGAAAAGTTTGGTACTGTTATACGTGGCTATCGGCCGATGCCGTTTGTTGCCGTAAATGAAATAACACCATCCCATCACTTCCCGTGGGTGTCGTAAGAGGCGACTATGGGACTCACCAGAGAATGGGCAGGAGCGTTCTCTGTAAAACGTAACATCATACACTGCGATCGCCAACCCGCCTGCCAAGCGTGGCGATTATGGCAAACCGCCCCCTTCTGGGGGAGGCCTATGTCCAGCAGTGGACGTCTTTCGGCTGTTAAGATGATGATGATGATACGTGGCTATAGATACTCTAAAAACTCAGCTGAGATAGCAATATTAAAGTGAACAAGCTTATACTATGAATGCCATCGCCTTTGCCCGTGTTATAGTCGAAAATATCAGTGGCCTTAGTGCGAGTTTTTTAACGTGCTCGATCGCGTTAGCGGAACCGTCAATTTGTATTGAAACTGATCAAGCGCCATCTTATGACAATAAAGGAAAACCCCCTTTATTAAGGTTCTTTACCCAAGGGTAACCAACGTAACCCTATTACTAAGCTTTCGCTGTCCGTCCGTCTGTCTGTCAGCGGGGTGTATCTCAAGAACCGTACACAGTTGAAATTTTCACAGATTGTTTATTTCTGTTGCCGCTATACCAACAAATTATAAAAATTAAGGTTTATATATGGTACGGAACCCTTCGTGTGCGAGTCCGACTCACACTTGACCGATTTTTTATTTGATATAAGCGAGCGTTTACCTTAACGCAGTCGAGTCAAAAAGCTCGCACTAAGCCTGCAGGAACCTACCGGAACAATAGTATTAACATTATCTTCTGATCCAGGTCGAGCTCTTGATCCAAATCTGCACAAATATTGACGTGCCATTAAAAAAAAAAAAATACTGTCTCATTGAAAATTACAAACGTAAGTGAAGCACTGAACTCCACACTAGGATTCCCTGTGTTGTGGGGTCCAGTCTCTTTCAGTCCATATTCAGATGGTACAGTTACAAAAACAATAGTTTAGGTATTGATGATTAGCAAACATTTCTAGAACTAATTCAACCGTTTATTTAAAATTTCGTAGGACACAAAAAAAATAAAGGGCCTCCACATTTTTGTCAAGCCTAAAATCATTTGCTGCCACGTTAGACACTTGTACCCAGTGGAGAGGCACGCACCTCCAAATATTTGGCCCGGCCGGCAGTGTTAGAACAAAAAATATTCTAGCCACGCCATATTTTGTTAGCAAAATTGGGACGTGCCTATTTGTCGACATTCGGGCCTAATAGCTGCTAGCTGAAACCAACGTTTTGGCTGCAATATACAGTTCGCAAAAATTGCAGCATCTAGCTTATAGTTTTTTTATTGAGAAATAATCTGACATGAATTGTTCTGAGCCTATTACCTCTTCTTTCTGATTTGTGGAAGCTTATTTTTTTATCAAAGTTAGTTCTCTTATAAATAATCATACTTTTCCCATGGCTATAGGCAGACCGCCATTCAGTTAGTTTTTATCAAAATATTATGCCAAGCGTCTTGCGCTTCTATTGTTATTACAAGAAACGTCAATTTTCTCTGACTGTCTCGACTATAACAATAACATTACCTCTACTTTATAATCATCTAGCTTTTGCCCGCGAGTTCGTACGCGCATATCCCGTTTTTTTCCGGGAATTTCGGAAAATCCTTCCTTAGTGCTCCCCGACACTCCTCAATGTACATGTCAAATTTCAACTTTCTACGAATAGTAGTTTCGGCTGTGCGTGGTCTGTCAGTCCTCAGTCACTCAATCAGTCAATAACGGAAGAATTTTGTATATTAGGATAGCAAAATAGATCAAGCTTTTCAAAATGTTCCTTGAAAGCGTATAAAAAAATCGGTAAATAACTGACGCCCTTTCGTTATGTACTACTGCCAATTTCCTTATGATTATACTAAAACGTAGCAAGAATATCCAAAACACGAATAGAAAACACGCAGCATTGAACATCCGACAGTCGGACGCAAACGGTGAACCCACACGAAGATCTATTGTCTAAGGAAGTGAAAAACGAACAAAAAGGTGGCTAGACACCGTGCACATGTCATGACGTCTATTATTATGCAACAGTGAGCACTGAGCTAGCCTGTTATACATCACAATACGTCTAATAGAAGTATTTAAGTTGACGAGGGACTCAATTCTGGTATCACACGTTAAAGGGGTTTGGGGTTTGAACTTTTTTCTATGGGCGCTGGCATAGCCCCCCCCCCCGCCGCCATTGCAATATTTTCAAAGTTGCAGCGCACGATCTAACATGCATAATGGGTAGAGAACACTTAAAAAAAAAAACAAAAAATGTTAGCGACACGTGACACTTTAGGGCACCATTGCCCTAAAGTGTCACGTTGCCGATATATTTGAAGGTAAAGTCGCCATGTGAGAACGAACGAGCATTAGATTGTATTTTAATGTAGTTCTCGGCTTTATTTAATCATATATGAATTAAAAACTATTATTTTGAGAAGTTGCTAACAAAGTAGTTTTCACGTGGTCTTATTTTTACTTTCTTCTAATAAATTATTAAATCAAGCTGGTACTATTATTTGAATTTAATCTAATGCATTTAAAACATAATTAACTCATTTTAAATAATAGCCATGATTGTCAGATGGTGTCTTTAGCTCGAAATATCTTGACAACGTGACACTTTAGGGCACCACGTGTCTAACATTTTTTGCATGTAGATCGTGCGCCGCAACTTTGAAATAAAAAAAGAACAACAAAATAGCGGCGGGGGGCTATGCTATGCCCTGTTCTATGCCCTTTGAGTTTCATTAGATAAAAACCTACTTAAGAGGAAATGCTGGCGGAGAGACTTTGTATGTAAAAAGTCATAATTCGAGGTTTGGCTCTCGATTGTTTTCTCCTCCAATATTGAACCGATATACCAGATATTTCACGAATTGAAAAAGAAGGGCATATACATCTTTTTTTGATTAATAGTTGCCAAATTTGTACACTCGGGCTCTGCTGACAGCGATTTATCGGACTATTTTGAGCATTTTGTGAGATATCTAGTTCTTATACGGATAATAAATCATCAAAAAGGAAAACATAGGGACACAGTATATATCCTTTTCAGTCAGTTTGTCAAATATCTCTTAAATCGGTTTTATATTGGAGGAGAAAACAGTCGAGAGGCAAACCTCGAATTATGACTTTTTACATACAAAGTCTTGACGCCAGCATTTCCTCTTAAAGCTAGATTATTTAGATTGCAAGATTTTCTAAGTCATTAGAAGTGTTGATAACAAACTTTGGATATCTCCAGTACATTAAAAACGCTTTTTCTTTGTCTTAAAGAATACCTCTGTTTTACACATTGTTATCCGTTACGTGATCGTTCGGGTGGTTCGTGATCGATGGGTTCGCTTCAATAAGTAGGATCTACCGCAGCAAGTAGCCTTTGACCTCGAATCCTATTGCGCATTGGTCTCTGGTTCGGTACAGATGTACCGATTAGTTGATTAGAAC
Source organism: Lacanobia wlatinum (assembly GCA_947578705.1). Taxonomy (NCBI): domain Eukaryota; kingdom Metazoa; phylum Arthropoda; class Insecta; order Lepidoptera; family Noctuidae; genus Lacanobia; species Lacanobia wlatinum. The sequence goes on from OX388039.1 coordinate 18,484,917, forward strand.
ATGACTTTTTATGATAACGTAAGATTTAGATGGTCTTGCTTAAGTTGAATACTTCCGTCAACCTCAAGATTAACATCTTTTTAACTTCCCGCTTTGGAACGTATTCAAAAAATAATAAAATTAATTAATAATTGATTTAATTTATGTTCAAATTGACGAAGGATTAGTATTGTGACATATTACGTTATATAATTTTTGGTACTTAAAAACAACAATTAAGTGGTGGGGATAAAGTGATTCTATCACAAACGAGGAAGACATCATCGATAATAATATACATAACTACTAGTAAGTACTTAATTATTTCTATACTAGCCAACCTGTGCCCACTTCGTTGGGCGGTATTTTTTGGGTTTTGCCTCTTTATAATATTAGTATACTATTTTACCGGGTTCATACAATCGTTTTTTGTTCGGAACCCTAAAAAACGTTTCGTTATTATTCATGTTTAAACTTATCTTAAAGTTATAAAAGCTCTCTAATAATTCATGATCTTCAATACCAATTCAATTCTACGATCTCTATTCCACAGAATCACTCGAATTTTACGATTGCGAGTGCTTTAAGAATCAACCTCCTGGGGTATAAATTTTCGCATTAAAATAACATTAGGCCCCCGTGTGCATACATTTAAACGTTATGAATTATGATTTGATAACACTCAGTATGCGAAGCATGTTTCTTATCACTCGGGATTTTAGTCTGCCTTGGAAATTAATGCGGTTTGCCTACTTTCTAGTGTTTTTATTAATGTAATGATTTATGAATAAAGTTTGGGTTATTTATCAGTAAACGTGCTGTTGGAGATAAGAGAAGGTGATTTTTTATGCAATAAAGTAGAAAAAATATCTTGTAGCAACTGATAATTCCTCCACAAAATTTAAAGAAAATTAAAACTTGTTTCTTTGTTAATTTATACTTTAAATTGGTTTGTAAAAGGTCATCATCATTTTAGCCAAAAGACGTTCACTGCTGGGCATATGCTATTCTTCCCCCAAGTGTCACCATATCTCGCATCCAGCGGACTCCCAGAGGCTATAGACAAAGTGCCGCTCTATCAGCGAATACGATAGTCGAAATGCCAAAATATAAGGGATTGATCACGTGACATTTCGTCAGCGTTTGTCAATCGCATACATTTTTGACGTTTTGACAATCGCATTCGCTACGCTACCGCTGATAGAAAGACAGTTGTCTAAGGGCTCAGGGCTTTCACCAGGTATCGTCCCACCTTGTGGGAGGCTTTCCAAAGCTTCGTCTTCAAGTACGCGATCCCGCTCCAAAACCATTCCTTGTAGAAAATAATTTCTGAAAATTGGTAGGTACGCTTTCGAAAATTATTTCACTAATAGAACGCTACACTATTGCTGAGTTAAGCTAATTGCAGGAAAATACTAGTACATATTAAATCACCACGTAGCAACTGTTAAACCCCACACAAAATTCAAATTTTATGAAACTTTAATGCCATTTTAAACACAATAAATTAGCTGCAATTAAAACTTCCCTACTAAATCCATCCTAAGTTCTATTAAGTTAATTATAACGACTGCATAATTACACACGCAATTAAAATAACTCACGATAATAGTCGACGCCATAAATAAATATAATTAAACCAAAAATGTTACACACTTAATTAAATCGTGCAACATCTAGTCATCATGGAGGTATTACACCATTAATTCAGTCTCCAGCTATTAATTACTTAGTGCTTATTTGCTTAGACGCGATCTCTCGCATCTATACATACTTAAGTTTGAGTATTTACATATTCAATGACCTGTGGCTTAGGTTGGGTGCACAATAGTTAAGCGAACACTCGCAAATTCGCAACTTAATTTATTAAGGTGGAAGTTTAAATGTAGTGTTCAGATTTTGGCCCAGGTGTAAACCTGGCCTTAGATATTTTAATGAAAATGTTGCCAGCCAAGACTTTAGTAGAACTTATTAATTATTTATTAAAAGTAATTACTGCTAATAATAATTCTCACCTCAAAATTTTTAGCTTGATGAACAAGCAATTAAGCAATTTGCTCATTCATTTGATGTTTTTTCCGAGAATCTCCATGTTGAAAGGGGATTCCTTGAAGTCTTTTAACAGAAATTGACTTCAAACCATTTGAAGGAGGGATAATTTGTCTGAGTGAGACTTTACAGTTGATATGAACTACAAGCGAGAAGATGCCGCGCTATCTTGGATCTTGTTGGTAAAAAATTCAAATTTTTACCAACCTACATAGAGTGAACTTGTATTTTGAACAGCATTATACTTCAAGGATAAGATACCGAGGGATAAATAGATATTTAGGTCGGCGTTCGGGAAGTTGCGTGGTATCTTCTCGTCTTCCATACCACACCGACCAGTAGCTAGGTGATACAATACTTCTTGGCAAGACTGGTGACAGATTTTTTTACTTCTTGATACCCGTAACTCAATGACCTGTCCAACACGTACCTAAAAGGACAGCCAGAACAAACAGCTTGACGTGCTTTTCGAGGCATGGAGGAATCTTGTTTTATGAAGATGGGACCCATCCACAGACCGACGTTGTCGACCGTAGAGAGACACATGCAGTTGTTATTATGTAGCAAAATAATTGTGTACTAGAAAGATAAAACAAGAATTCTATGTTTTATCCAGGTTTACCCGCATTCTAAATTTCTTCCAAATGCGACGTGATTGATTAACAAACATCCAAACTTCCACATTTGTAGTATTAGGTAGTAGGAAAAACTGAAAATACTTGTCACATTCTCTGAGAGCAGAAGTCACTTTTCAGTAGGAACCCAGTTGTTTTCCTAAGTTACTAGAGTTTAAAATGTGTGTTCATTGCCACTGGAATTATTCTTCAACATACCTCCCCTATATGACTAAAGTAATAAGTCGAGTTGACGTTCCAATTGCATAGCAAACAAGCCGCGGCTCCATCCATACAAGACTAACGCATGCGTCCTAACCTTTCTATTAGTGAAAATTGTTTCAAAGTGTAGACTTTTATACTAAGTTCCCTCTCCCTTTTCTCCCTTAAAGTTAAAATTTCCATAAATTTGCGGCGAAAAATTGTAAAATAAACCTTTATTCCAAACAGCTTTCGACAAATTTAGTAGTTTGGCCTATGTTTTAATATTCAGTCAGGACAAAACATTTTAGAAGAATGTGCTAGTATAGAAAATAAAGGTATCATCGTCCACAGCCTGACTTCGCCCACTGCTGAGCATAGGTCTCTCTTTTCTTGTGCCAATCCCCACGCTCCTGTGCCAGCCTCATCCAGGCTCTTCCTGCGATGGCAACAATGTCATCCGTCCATCTCGCAGCTAGTCGACCAACACTTCTTCTTCCAGTCCTTGGACGCCACTCGGTCACTGCCTTACTCCACCTATCGTCACCGCGCCTTGCCAGGTGTCCTGCTCAGCTCCATTTTAGTTCCGCAATTCGTTTTCCGATATCGAAAACCTTCGTACGTCTTCGGATCACGACAATATAGGTATATTGGCATGAAATACTTTTCCATACCCATATTTTACGACTAAAATAATACGTCGAGTCCTCTGCCTCGATGTTCCAATTGCTTCGCAAACAGGACGCAGCTCCTTCCATTACAGGACTAGTGCATGCGGCGTCTTCAGCGCACCTTCTATTATTCAACGGCGGATACAGACTAATTACTTGTATGCGACGATCGCTCGAATTGATGTTAATTAATTATTTGATGGATTGGCTGTCGTTTGAGGTCGCCGACAGGGCTTTTGAGAAGTCATGTTAGTAAGTGTTGATGTGGGTAGATATAAATGTTTAAAGTAATCTGTATTGCGGTACGTATGTAAGTGCTATTAGTAAATGAATTGCAATAGTTGCTGCTTCATTTCGATTTTTGTTATTGCTATTTCCCTAAATCTAATCTAGTCTCCATCAAATTGGAACATTAGATTCCGTAAAAGGTAGCTAAAACACACCACAGGAGGTCCAGAAACATGTTTATTGCCTTTATGTAAATAATGTGAAACCGTAATATGCTCTAGAGATTTATTTATTTACCTCATTTACATAATTGAAACAACTTCGGGATATAGAAAGTCTATCATTATAAAGAGTTATGCACGTTATATGTTGTATGTAGATCGTTTCTCCGGGACTCGTCGAAGTTCATTCATTTTGCGTTTTTTGGTGGTTGCCACTGTCGATTCTGGCTTTCAGGAGTTGCAGTGGTTGGGATTGTGAAAAAAAAAACTTATCAGGGTAATTTTACTGACAACAACACAAACTGTGAATGTCGATTGGATCCATGTACCACAAAAAGGACAGGAAAGACCATAATCGATACAAAATTTATGATCAGATTAAACCGTCTAGCAATTTCAGTACTACTGAACTGTTAAACCTGAGGCAATAAGGCAACATTATTTACTATGGTGTTGCCCGTTGAATAATCCACAGCAAGCTCAATTTCACTGTCAGTACAAAAATAAACGAGAGCAGTTGCGGGTTATAAATCGCGCCTCGTGATTGGCTGCATCGCCAATGATTATTCATATATTTTAATAAATATTTATTTTTGGCCGCATACGACTGCGGACGTTGACGGGTTGACAACGTGTTGCTAAAAATGATGAATGCAGAATTTTCTCGTGTGAATTTTAGATAGATTGCCCATCGGAATTTCTAGCGAAAATATTTTTATGCATATTAAATGCGTGTCAAACGCTGTTCCGGTGAATAAATATTTTAAAGGTGTGACCCATCCCAACTGCCTGCTGAACCATGGAAGTACTAGAGTTCGGTTTAATAAATATTAGATGAATACCTTGATTACTGTGGGCTAATCGGCAAGAGAGCCAATCGATGGATATAAACAAGGTACACAAGGTCCGATCCTTCGGGCTATGTCGGTAACCTTGTATACTAGGATACCGACATAGCCCGAAGGATCGCTAAACTGAAGTGGCAGTGGACAGGGCACATTGCTCGCAGAACGGATGGTCGATGGGGCTGAAAAGTTCTGGAGTTGCGAACGCGTACCGGAAGACGCAACGTTGGAAGGCCTACACAAGATGGACCGATAACCTGGTGAGGGTTGCGGGTAGCCGATGAATGCAAGACGGACAGGGTGTTGTCACTTGAGGGAGACTTATTATTTATTATGTCCAGCAGTGGACGTCTTTCGGCTGATATGACGAAACAACATACTTGTATTTTAAATCTGAAATATTCCTTGGTATAATATGTAATACATCATTTAATAAAAATAGAAAGGGCTACGTTTTTAGTTTTTCAGAAAGAAATTCATACGGGAGCCAAATAACTTAATTATAAAACTTAAGTGGAAATAGTAATGAAAACATTGCTCACTGAATGTATGGCCTATGAAGTCGAAAGACTCTGGAGTGGTGAATTCGTATTGGAAGGAAGGCGTCGCGTCGTCGGAAGGTTACAAAGCGTCCAAGGTTCTGGAGGTACATGGTGGACATCCCACCCACACGCACAAAACGTTTTGGGAACACATTCATAGTGCGTACAGCTAAGGAGTGGAATTCCCTGCCAGAGTCTGTGTTTCCAGATAGCTACAACCTGGGAGTCTTTAAGACAAGAGTGAATAGGTTTCTTCTAGGCAAACGTGCTCCATCTGCGACCGCATCATCGCTTACCATCAGGTGAGATAGTGGTCAAACGTATGCCTATCTATGGTAGAAAAAAAAATGTTCGAACGATTCACTGCAGCCCTGGAACATAAAGGGCAGTAGGAGGAACACAGATGGATTTTAGTCACAAAGAGTCTGACACTCCTTTCCGCGCCGCCCAGAGCGGAAGGAGTCAATTGATGATTTCCCATCCTTATAACAAAAAGGTTATTAATGATGATGATGAATCAAATGACATGGTAGACCAGGGGGGCTACTCTCTAACGAAATCCGTAGTTTCGGGCTTAAATGCGGGCGGGCGTATTCTACTCCGTATCACCTAACCACTGAGAACTAATGATAACACGATTTGACAGTTACTGTGAAATCGTGTTGTCATTCATTCTCAGTTCGGGTTCGGGACTAATCGTAAGTCTGTAGGTGATACGGAGTAGAATACGCCCGCCCGCAACTAAGCCCGAAACTTCGGATTTCGTTAGAGAGTAACCGCCCAGGTTCCGTAGCTGCTACCAGGTGTTACTCAAGTGTTGTCCAGGTGTTGTTATAGGCATGCTCATGAACCAAACACGAAATAAAGACACCTAAAAATGTTTTCGACATTTCAGTGTTCTATGTGGGACGCTGTATCTAACTAAAACGGTCATGTCTAAAAAGTTTGGTCATAAAAACACCTAGTGCCTGCTATAAAATTTTTTGCAATAAAAAAGTTTAACAAAATTCCGATGGAAAAGCGTAAAAATTGGTAGAAGTTTCTTTGAAGTATTCAAACAACTCCCTGTGTAAATATTCCGATCGGAATTTACTCATTTATGAGGTTTACTGTGTGATCCGATAAAATTATACACTAATAGTTTATTAGCTTGTGGTTATTAATTATTGTGCTATTAAAAGTATTTACTTTTAGAATCTAAGGAAAATATACATAAAAAAGATTTCTCAACAATAGCTTATCGATATTCACCTATTCTGCTTACACTTCGAAATAATAAACTCTGAAATAGGTAATAAAACTACGCAAAACCACCATAATAAAAATGTATACTTGATAAAAATGGGGAGTTAAAGCAGTATTGATGGTAGGTTCCGTAGGTATCCCAGGGGTAACCAAGGCAACCCTATTATTAAGTCTCCGCTGTCCATCTGTCTGTCAGCGGGCTTTCTGTCTCATGAACCAGAAAGTTTATTTCAATTGCCGCTTATTTTTTTGTTATTTAAATATAAAAAATAAAAGGGACTCGTGATTTTCTCGGTGTATGGTAGAGAACTCTCTGTATCTACTAATTCTACAAATTTTTAAACAAAGTTCGCATGCGCTATTTTTCAATTAGTAGAATTGGGCCCTCTCATCATGATGATTTCGTTTTAAAGCTCCTTCATAGTAAGCTTATGACAGTTTCTAGGAGTTCATAATATATTTGTTTATTTCATTGATATATAAAAAACCCAAGATACACACTCAGCATCTCAAAAACGTCCGCAAAAAACAAGCGCAATATGTATAATTGGGCGCAAGTTTCAAAAAGTTTCGCATCGCTCGCCATACTGCACTGCTTTGTAAAAACAACTTTAACCGATCCGTGTAAGGTTGAATTTGCAAAAAAAAAAATTGTTTATACTACACACAACTCACACATGACACTTGATACATGTCAGTTTTTGACGACAGTTTCGAGTGTTGCATTTGTTCGAGACTAAAAAGTAACTAACGTGACTAAAAAGACTAAAAAAACCCAAGATGCAATCTTGGGTTTTTTTATATATCAATGGTTTACTTATATGTCTGCAGAGATCAATTTTTTTTTATGAATTGACGTAATACTCTTAATACAATGTTTTTTTTTATTTATAATTGAGTGTATTGCAACATGTGATTAACTAATGACTTAGACAATTGTTTGCTATTATTCTATCCTGAGCAACCGGCAGCAAGTTCGTCATGCCCCCTTAGATTTTTCACTGTTTGCGGTAGCGTCGGAGGTCGGGTTACCTCTTTCCCTCAAATATGGCGAGGGGGGTAATGGCTGATCTTTGCGTTATGCTCGTGAACAGGTACTGCTTGTGGTGAATGGACGTCTTGTTAGCCATCGTTTTTTTTTTTTTTGTTAATGTTACAACGATTAACTGCTTCTTGTTTAATTTGGTGGCCCTAGTTTATCACTTGTGGCGTCGAGCCACAGATAAATTCTTAGATTCTACCCCTGTACGTGTAGGCGGGGTCGCCCTTTATGTCTGGAGGCTTACCTATTAAGTTTGGTTTACATTGTTTTTATGCTTGAGTTGTCTGATTATGATGGCGTATTGGAGTGTGCTAGCTAACAGGTGGTAAATGATTTAGTTTTTAGGTTGTACGTATTACCCATGTTCTATTGTTTTCTTTGTAATAAAACTTTTACAAACTATTGTGTAAATGCGAGTTCTTCTAACTCAACAGACATGTGTTGCTGGGGAGTTTGTTGGCCACTTCTTCTCCACAGCTAAAACGCTAGGAAGTGGTGACGGGCGGGCGTTTTGGGGGACTGTCTATTTGTAAACGTTGCAAAAAGTGCTGGTACTCATTTGAATAAATGACTTTGGACTTTTGATGTGAAACGACCGATCCTGCATGGAGTATTGTAGCCACCTTTGGGATGGCTCAGCTATGTATCAGCTTGCCGCGCTTGACTCGGTGGAACGCAGAGCTAAGAGGCTCATCGGTGACGTAAAACTGGTGGATACCAAGCTACATAGCTTGGCTCATCGCCGTAAGGTTGCCTGCTTGTCGGTCTTCTACAGATTGTACTTCGGTGAGTGTGCCCAAGAACTCCACGACCTCATTCCACCGGCCCCCTTCTACCATCGGACATCCAGACGCATCTTACCATCCCTACCTTGTTACTATTCCACCAATTCGCACTAAGCGTTTCCACACGTCTTTTATAATGCGCACAGCAAAGGAGTGGAACTCTCTGCCTGCGTCTGTGTTTCCAAACGCTTACAACCCTTATCTCTTCAAAGTTAGAGTGAACAGGCTCCTTCTGGGTAAGCTTGCTCCATCGTAGACTTTGTCTCTGTCATCTCTGACCTAGACTAGAGTCAAGAGCAAACCAATCACAAATAATATAAAAACGACTTATTCAAGAAGCCTTCCTTCAAAACTATATTTTACGAAACCCTCAATTCAGTTACAATACGTGACCCAATTAAAAACTTCGTCCTACATACAAAATCTCTTGAAAGCATAAAAACAAACAGTTTAGTTAAAAACGCTATCTTCATTGATTATAATGATGAAATATAGCTTTTTATTATTAGTCGGCGCCCTTATAAATTAATCTTGTCCGTTGAACGGTTATAATTTCGTATTAGGGTTCCTCAGTCTCATTCGAGATCAACTAATAGAATTACCGTGTATTACATTCACTTCTCGCGACTTTGTTCTCGTGTCGCGCATTTTTTTAGATAACAGATTTTTATATCCATGGTACTTAGCAATAGTACACCATTCTAACTATGAAACAATTTGCGGAATCGAATCAGTACGTCAAGATTTTAGAATACTATCTATTAACTAAATCCGTTTAGATTTCTATTTATTAACCGACTTCTAAAAAAGAAGGTGGTTCTCAATAAGACAGCGTATATATATATATTTTTTTTGTTATGTGTGTTCGCGGATTACTTCGTCGTTTATAAACCGGTTTCGATGAATCTTTTTTTAGATGAAAGGGTATTCTACCGAGGTGGTCCCATTCCCACCACGTCAGGATCTGATGATGAAAACCCTGAGAAATCGAGAGCAACTCTCGAAAATTGTAGGCACGCATCTGGTAAAAACTATATATTATATTCGTGTGTATATCGGGTGATACTATAAAAGGAATGAAGGTTTGGACCAGACCTGATGATGGAGACGACAGAGAGTCAAGGGAACTCCACATCGGTATGTAGGAACTAACAAGTGTTTGGGCTTATTTCATTCGTATTGACGAGACCTTTACACCGAAAGCGCTTAGTAACTTTCATTTTCATAACATAACATCACGCCGGTACGCTGTGAATGGGTACGTAGGTACCACTAAAAAGTGAAAAATAATAAACTTTTTTACAAAAAATCTAACCAAGTGGGTGTTTTTGGTTATTTCGTTTTTTGACACCGACTTCCGAAATTAAAGTTATTTTATACTTTGTAGCGTTTTGTTTTTGGAAGTCGGTTAAATTTTTTTAGTTGTACATATAGGTAGTCAGTTACTAGGCTTAAATTAATAATACCAGAAAATGAACTTAATATCTTGCTATGTAAACAGCCAGACCGAACAAACTAATTAATTTACGTAAAAGATCCTTCGCTGTCTTTAATTTATTTTAGTAAATTTTCTTCTGTCTTTAGTTTAATTTAGATACTGTTTCTGTTTAATGTTAATTTAGTTTATTCTCATCTTTCAATATCTATTTTTGGGCTAGGCAAAGATTTCTAGGCAGGCAAATCTTTAGTTCGCTCTCCTACCTACGACGGTACGGTAGGATAGAAGGGCCGCGAAGCTTGGTTGAACATTACTTTAATTAGTTTTATCAGGGGCTTAGTTCCCTTGAAATTAAACTTTAACAAAGGAAAGCACTACTAGGATAAAAAGTTTCCTATATCATAATAGTTCTGCCTGTATTCCAAATTCGATACAAATCAGTTCAGTCGTTGATACGTGATTGAATAAACATCAATCCTGTTTTTTTTTTCCGAATTTCGGGAAATCCACTTTTATGTAGTACTCCCTAACGCTCTTCAAGGATCCTACATGCCAAATTTTAGCTTTCTCTGACCAGTAGTTTCGGCTGTGCATTGTCTGTCAGTCATTCTCTCAATTACTCAGTAACGGAAGAATTATAATTATATAATACTAGTGGACGTTACGCGGTTTCACCCGCGTAGTTCCCGTTCCCGTGGGAGTACGGGGATAAAATATAGCCTATGTTACTCACTGATAATGTTGCTATCCATTGCTGAAAGAATTTTTCAAATCGGTCTAGTAGTTTCGGAGCCTATTCATTTCAAACAAGCAAACAAACAAACAAACAAATCTTTCCTCTTTATAATATTGATTGATGATAAAGTGACCTTGAAAACTATTACTCTAAAATAAACTAAAAACTAATCATAGTTAAACAAAATAATAGACTCAGATATGGAACCTCAAACCAAAATCGAACTCGCTCTTCACAGCCGGTTTTAAAGAACTGCCGAGAAAATTGAGAGCGGCAACTTTTATTGCTTCCGTCTGAGTATTATGTCATCGAGTAAATCCAAAATCCCTTCTGTACAGAGTTATATTAAACTCTGGAAAGCACTCAGGAATAGTAATTTAATCGCGGCCACTTGTTCGGTAAATTAAATCATATTGTTACCTGGGCAACGGGTGTACCTCCCGAAGTTACAATTCCGAAAGTTATATTGACTTAGTGTAAATGTTTTGCTTGATATTTGAGTTGGTTGATGTGTGCTTAAGATTCAATATTAATTACTAACGGTGTAATTAAATGGTACTAGCGTGTGGCTTTTGTTGAACTGTATTTCCAAATTCAGGAGCTCGTGGCTTACGGGCGCTGTCAGCTGGTCATTTCTCAGTTGCCATGGTTTGTTTTAAATATTTCTTTGAATTGTTCCTTTTTTCCCGGACGCTTTTATCCTGCTCGTCTTTTACATCGTTCTCACATATTTGTATAATTTTAACTTGATGTAAACAAAACTTTGTAACAATTTATTATTTTTAAAAGAGTGTCCGTGGAGTTTCTTGCACGTTCTTCTCCATAGAGATCTACGCTTTGGAACGTGCAAATAGCTTCATCTTTTTGTACTGACCGACCTTGACAATTCAAAAGTGCCTGTAAATGGTTTATTTGAAATATACGATTTGATTTGATTTGAATTGATTTGACTGACATTAATAACAACTGCACAGGTCGATTGCAGGTTAAACGACGCTTGCTGCAGTCAATTCTGGGATGGGTGACCATCTATCTTATAAGGAGACCGCGATTCCGCCCTCTACGCTCTCGACCAATTGGTTCTTTTCTGTAATCATCTCACTGTATAAACTTTAGTGAGGGCGAGCTTAAAATGGAAGTCCATCTTGAATGTAATTGTGCCAGCTAAAAAGAGAAGAAGGGATTGAGACCACTGATTTGATGTTCAATTCACCTAAGTTTTCAAGGTGAGTTTTTCCATCATTATCATATTGCTAGTTCCATTCATAAGCCATTAAAATACTGCTAGTTCTATCTATCCACCACATGTGGACTTTCTCCATTATATGTGATTGCAGATGGCGCAAGTAATATCGATCTACTTCAACAACAATCATACTTTTATCGTAATAATGCTTAGGCTTAGGGCAAGGCTTTATTCAAATTATTAAGCTAATTTAGGTAGCTAAATCCAGTATTGCTATTGGTAGCTAGACCAAGGTAATAGTACCCGCTTGTTACCGAAGTTCATCATCATATCAGCCGAAAGACGCCCGCTGCTAGACATAGGCCTCCCCCAAATGTCGCCACAACAACCGGTCCTGTGCGACTCGCTTCATGCATCGGCTGCATGGCTCACCAGGTCATCGGTCCACCTTGTGTGAGTCCTTCCAACGCTGCGTCTTCCGGTACGCGGTCGCGACCCTTCAGGCTATGTCTGTAACCTTGGTTCTCTTGCTGATATCATCATTCCTGATTCGATCACTCATTGCCCTCTCCATTATCCGTTGGGTGCCTTTTAGCATTCTTCATGCCTTTAAGCTTTCTGATGAGAGAAATTATTACAGGACCACAACTGGAACATCATGGGCTCGATCCCCAGGGATTCATTTAATATTCAAGGTCAGCAACAACAGCAACCATCATGAGAGAACCGACATGTCATAGCTTAAACTGGAAACCGGTGACATGTGATATCCACCATGTTTTTGAATTTTCGTTCTTTCACTCGCAGTCCGATGGGACGACAATTCGACACAACCAGAGAAAGTGATGAACCAACAGCTGACTATTGTGCTTTCCGAGGCATAGGAGAACATTATGAACTACTTATGCTGTATGATTATTCATTAAATTTTAAATACGGGACCAAATGGGAATATACCGCATTGAACTAAAAAAAAAACACAGAAATCGGATCAGAAACCTCGGAGTAGTCGGTGTACATACATAAAAAAAGTAGTCACCGAATTGAGAACCTCCTCCTTTTTTGGAAGTCGGTTAAAAACAAAATATCATTATTATCCTAACAGCTAAAACGACGTCCAAACTGACCTTAATGACCTCAAAAATTATTGGGTAGCTCAAATCAAACTCTTTCTGAATACATAAATCATACAAAATTACATTGTCAATACGTAAAGGGACTTTACATGCACGTTTATTTGCCTGTAATTCTGTGCTTGAACCTTGTATTTACTTTCTGTATCTCTATTTATTTTTGTAGTTTATTGTTAAACAGTAAACGTTAGATAGTCACCAAAATTTAACTTGCACACAAAACTAGTTCTATACGGAGGTATATTTTCTGCAGTTTCAATTCAATTCAAATTATTTATTAGCAAAACATAGGCACAATAATAAGATTTATGTGTGATGTTTGTTTGTGTTGTTGATCAATGGTGAAAATTATGTGTGTTTATGTCTTCTTTGTTCTTGGCAAACCTTATAATTAACTTAAAAGCACTATTGAATTACATTTTTGTTTTAGTCCAATCTAACTAGCCTATATTGACCAATATTGACCCAATGTGCGGCAAAAAAGTCTTTGCCGCACATTGTGTCAATATTCCCCTTCCTTTTTTCAATTCGGTTTCCTGCTACTGCAGGCCAGAGTTTTCTGTAATAAATGAAATCGTCCTGCTATCTACGTCTCGGTTTGATAAAAAATAATGGAAAGTTAGGGAATGGTTTTAGTTTATGAACCAGCGCGTATAAAATAAAATTCACTTTGTTTTATTCATGTTACTAGCTAACCCACGCAACTTCGTCTGCGTCACATTTTTCATTAATGCTCCACTCCTATTGGTCGTAGCATGATGTTATATAGCCTATACTTATAGCCTTCATCAATAAATGGGCCACCAAAACCCTAAAAGATTTTTTCAATTCGAGCAACTGAGATAAGCGCGTTCAAACAAATAAATAAACTCTTCAGCATTATAATATTGGTATAGATAAGTATTATATACAACTGCCTCCGTGGTCGAGTGGTTTAGGCGTTTGCCTTGTGACCCGGTGGTCGTGGGTTCGATTCCCACGGGAAGCATACTTTGCTCAGTTGTTTCCAGTTTGGCTAGGACATTGCAGGGTTGAATCACCTGATTGTCTGATAAAAGATGATTTCGTGCTTCGGAAGGCACGTATAAGCCAGTGGTCCCGGCCGCCAAATGGCGGTCGTCAAATAAACCATGTCAGAGGCCCTTGAGGCGGTTTAGAAACTCTGACACCAGGGTATTTTTTTTTTACTATTTATAGGCTCGCGTTTGACCACTATATGTGGTCGTTAAACCTTACTGCCCACACGAGAAGAAGAAGATAAGTATTTAAGCAGAGATATAGATTCATCATCATCATATCAGCCGAAAGACGTCCACATAGGCCTCCCCCAAGCGTCGCCACAACGACCGGTCCTGAGCGTCTCGCATCCATCGGGACTACCCGCGACTTTCACCAGGTCATCGGTCCACCGCGTGGGAGGCCTTCCAACGTTACGTCTTCCGGTACGCGGTCGCCACGCCAGAACTTTTCGGCTCCATCGACCATCTGTTCTGCGAGCAATGTACCCTGCCCACTGCCACTTTAGTTTGGCGATCCTTCGGGCTATGTCGGTAAACTTGGTTCTCTTGCGGATATCATCATTCCAGATTCGAACATGCAAGGAAACTCCAAGCATTGCCATCTCCATTGCCCTTTGAGTGACTTTGAGCCTTCTGATGAGGCCCATTGTAAGCGACCACGTTTCAGTTCCGTATGTCATCACTGGCAACACGTACTGATCATAGACTTCCGTCTTGCGAAACTGTAGTATGTGGGACGAGAAGATAATGCGACTTTCCGAATGCTGCCCAGCCGTGTCGGATTCGACGGAGATATATATCACTATAGATTTATTGGTCCACATACATTAGTCCATTAATATGGACTATTTGTAAATAAATAAAAACTTATACTAGTTTTCAATTACCAGGTCGTTGTAATTACAGGTGAGTCAAATAATTGTAGATCTTCGTAATGACGAGACTTAATACTAAATTATCTGAGTCATTAGTTCACCTGTGGGTGTGTTAGTTGCACCTAGGCTGTTCGTGTTGCTTTTGAGATTTACGTCTCAGAAAATTAATGTTGTTCGTGACTTTTAGACGACTTAAAGGTTTCTTAGTGGGTTGGTTGGCCTCACATTATTGATACATTTGCCTTTAGAAAATTATTAGAGAATTCAAATGAAGTAAAAAACCTGATAATAGTTTTGAAAGAAGGACAGAAGGTGAAAAATTGTCTGGGTTTATTTTATGCCCAAGTTAAAGATCAGACATAAGATTGGACATTGGTTTCCTAACTGATGGCATGTTCAATACAGTCGTAATTAATTTCACAATATACTTTGATAATGTAATTGTATCACAAACTTAGTGGTTAAGATATCAATAGAAGCCCAGCTTATTTCTCGGAATAACAGTGTAACTTTTATGTAGACTAGCCTGGACTCATCTTTTAAGGTCACAAGGGAATCGTTTTTTCCGGCTTTTATTTGGGTGCTAATTGGCATGAGCACATTCTTAGCGTATCTTGATTATTACAGCAGCAGAGATGGAAAATATCTTTAAATAAACTGATGCAAGTTCAGATTTTCTAAGGCCACCTTTCCACCTGCAAACAGCTAATATGCAAGTTTGTTTAAATTGCGGAGCCCGATCGAGTGATTGGGCATATTATACTTCGGTAGCCCGCAATATAATTCAACTTGCATGTGAGCTAGTTGCTGGTGGAAATGTGGTTCAACGATATTTTCCATCTCTGCTATTTAGCAAGTTTAGCAAGCTTGGTGATTAATGCTCGTGCCTTCTTTTTACGAGAAGAACAGGTGCAGGCGTAAGAGCACTTGGAACACTCCACAAATATGGGTCGTGTTACGGACAAGGATTGTAAAAAGTTGATGTTAATTAATTGGCACACGACAAAAGACATTCTAAAATGACAATCGTATATCTTTACATTAACTTGATCGTATATTAATACTTACTAAAATTCACTGTTTAAGCCAAGACCGGGATGACACACACACACACACACTTACACATAATCACTCACACGCACACACACTCACCTCTTCAGATTAATTAAATGTCTTAAAATTATAAAATGTTCACGTTCACAACTAATGTACCTACCTAAAGCAACCAAATTGTAACAACATCTATGACTGAACACTGAGTCCCAAAATACAAGCGACAGCTTAGTTTGGGAACCAGTATCAGCAACTTTTGCGATTACTGTTCCTTTTATTTAGATGTAATAATATTGTGAATGATTTTTTTTGGTACCAATAAACAACTTTTTTTTTATAACGTCATTTTGACAGCAATGGTCGCACAGCTGTCGCTCAATAGTTGTTATTTAAATGAAAGTGCTCAATGATTTTGTTATAACATTGATTAATGTTATCGTTCTCACAAACAGACCTTTTAATTGGTCTACACGTGCATGTAGTAGATAAAGTAGTCGAGATTATAGTAATTAATTTTGATTACAATCAGTTGACTGCGATTTTAATCGTTTAACTGTAACATATTAATTTATACGAAACTTTTTTTGGTGTTGTAAAAATAAATGGAAACCTCAATTTAGACTATTCGTGGATTATTTTTAGCATTATCATTGTAGCTTTGAATTGTTCATGCGTTAGATTCCATTGACTGCTTTAAGGATTATGTTGTAGCTTAAGCCGCATGGTGTCGGCCGGTGCCGTGTGATGCCGTAAAAGAATAAAACCAACCCAAATAATACCATCCCATCACTTCCCGTGGGTGTCGTAAGAGGCGACTAAGGGACTCACCGGAGAATGGGCAGCAGCGTTCTCTGTAAAACGCAACACCATACACTGCGATCGCCAACCCGCCTGCCAAGCATGGCGATTATGGCAAACCCCCCCTTTTGTCTTTAGGCTGTTATGATGATAATGATGATGATAATGAATAGCTTACATATGTGTTGTTACCATAAAATTGTTAATCCTATATGCTATTGTATCGTAATAATATTCAAGCAAGTCTGTATGTTTGCGTTAAGAATAATCACGCCTCCGGCTATACGCATTTGAATGACACTGGAGTCATAGGTAAACCAAGACCTGTATGTTTCTTTGGAGCATTTCTCATCAAGTCGCGAGCAGCTAATTATAATAGGTAGCTTCAGCTCGCATTTTCAGTATTTACTGACAATTAAAATCCCTCCTTCCCTTGAATCGTAACGACTACATCTATCAAACAGGTTATACCTAGTTTGAGCTCAAATATACTCTTGTGTACTTTTAGTTTAGATTGTAAAAAAACAATGTACATATTTATCTGAATAAACATTATTATCTGGAACAGTTTTTCTCTTTATTCTTTCTTTACGGACCCAAGAATCATTAGTATTCCAGCCAAATAATAAAAACTGGCCAAGAGCGAGTTGGACCCGCGCACCGAGGGTTCCATACCATCATAAAAAAAACTGGCCAAGTGCGAGTCGGACTCGCGTGCAAAGGGTTCCGAACGAATTTTATTTTTTTAAAACGTTATTTTAACTCTACAGACTTCTAACAAATAATCCTGTAATCTTTAGGTAAATATCTATTATCTTCATTTTTTTCAAAATTTTAGGCTCAGTAGTTACGGAGATAAGGGGGGGAATGGTCATTTTTCGTCTAATTTCTTGAATAACTTCTTAACCATTTATTTTAAAATTATGAAAAAAAATGATTGATTGATTTGATATGTCACTCGATATTGTTCAAAAAACTTTTCTTTTAATTTTCTAGTTTGACCTCCAAAAGTGACCGTCATACAAAAAAAATAATGATTTACGTAACGCGTCCGTGTTTGGGTCATAGAAGTCCCAAATGTGTACCAAATTTCAACAGAATCGGTCCAGTGGATACGGAGAAAACTGGCTGTGACAGACGGACAGACAGACAGACACCCAAGTGATCCTATAAGGGTTCCGTTTTTTTTTCGGAACCCTAAATACCGCTTGCTTTAGTCTTTACTGTAAAATGTTCTGCGCACAATTTTATTTATTTACCTTATTTGAGGTTGGTGCCAATTAAGCTAGTCCTCTAAATTGTATTAGCGCCCATACAACTCAGAGGACTATCTTAATTGGTGTCAACTACGTATGTATGGGGACACCCTTTAATATTAAGAAAAATTTTGGTACTAACAAGTTTTCGCGAAAATCTAAATTTGCCCAAATCTTTTTATCGTGTTGACTCAGGACCTTGACTTTTATACATGTAATGGGGACTATAGACTTCAGTATCTGGTATAAATTTCAACTTGCTAGGTCTACCCGTTCCTGAAAAAATCTGTGGTGACACACGGCCAGACAGACGGACAGACGAATCTAATAAAAAGGGTTCCTTTTTTACCTTTAGAGGTACGAAACCCTAAAAAGAATGTAATTTCAATAATAAGTAACGTACGTAATTCCTAATTTGACTCATGAGCGTATGAAGTGATTTTCTTAGAAAGCATTGCTTGAAAAAATTGTCTGTGTTTATGGTCTGTGATCAGCCTCAAACATTTCAACAACGACAATTCGATATTATGCGCAATTTCGTTAAATCAACCATGTGTAAATCTTTCAGTATCATACTAATAAAAATATTTACTGCTCCAAAAGTTCATTGAACGCTCACACATCAAATGTTCTATTTCCATCAGCTTTATGATTAAAAGCTGATAATTTTCCTAAGACCGCTTTATCACACACTGTGCATTACTGGAACCATCGATAATGTTATACTTTTTATGGCAGTGCTTGTTTTATTTTTAGCTGACAGCAATCCCTTACCATGAGCAAGATATTTCTGTAATTTAAACATTCAATTCTTGCAAAATAGAGGCTGAATTCTGAAAAACATTTCTAATTTTAAGTCGCCGTTATTATATTTTATGCTGTACCTGTTATTTGCGACTTGCGACCCATATGCAACCTCTTCAGCTTTTTAGTTTTGTATGCAACGAAAGCTTTATGGTTACTATCATCCACATGTTCTTAATTAAAGCGGATATTTAAGTCTACAAGACTGACCGGAATTGACAAATCAAGTAGCGACGCTTGAGACAGGCATTTTATTTCTGAAACGCCTAAGCCGTTTACTAAGATACTTTTGGCTTTTCAGATGATAACGAAATTTAAATAAGATAACACCTCATAGGGCTACCAGTAAGTAAGTATTTATTTCAGTATGTGGTACATTGAGATCTTACATTGTACATCGTTTCACACATACTATCATTGCTGGTGTAACACATGCAAAACAAAAAACTATTTTACTAATATTAATTACAAATTGACTAATATTATTATTGTTTGATTTATTTATTTATTCATATATTATAGCTATATCCAAAAAAAAAACTACGTAAGGTAAGGTTACGACGACGATTTCAAACATTTTTCCTTCAAAGAATGATCTTTATTCCTTACACTTCATATCCAGTTTACCCCAAATACCACTTCCAGTTCATCCGTCCATTTGGCTTGAGCAGCCCCAAACTATGTTTATTTATTTAGTGCACGTAGTTTTGAGGGTGTGAGATGAGCGCAAAGCTTCACTAATTCCCGGGATTAGAGATATTAATACTTTAGTGATACGTGAAGGTGATGTGGTTTATGTCATTTTGTGGGTTATATGGGTGGTAAATTATTCATACTTATAGGTTATGCATGGTTTTGTAAGGTAAGCTGCCATTACGAACCCTGTTGAGAAAATTTTGAAGTTGTTGTTAATTATGAGTTTTGATTGTTTTTAGGGTTCCGTACCTCAAAAGGAAAAAACGGAACCCTTATAGGATCACTGTGTTGTCCGTCCATCTGTCTGTCAAGACCGTTTATCCCGGGAACGCGTGGAGGTATCGAGTAGAATTTACCATATACTCAGGTTTATAGCCCCTTGCAGCTGTGAAAAAATCTAAGTCAACGTAAAAAAGATACGGTCGTTTATGTCGCAAAAAAACGTATATTTCGACACTCAAGGTAATCAAAATGCGTAGGGTATTTCCCGTTGACCTAGAACTGTGAAATTTGGCCAGTAATACCGTCTTATACTACAAGTATAGGAAAAAGTCTGAAAACTATTTTTTAAAATAAAATCATAAAAATTATAGTCTTTATTTAAAGTAATTTGTAGTTACAAGTTTGTACGGAACCTTCGGTGGGCGAGTACAACTCACACTTGGCCGGTTTTTTTAACTTAAGTTATCTTTTTCATTAGTTCCTTATAATTCGTCGAAAATTATATCTTATTTTTAAGATTTAATTCCCCACCCTCCTCGAATATTCACAGATCTCGACGTTCATTTTGCTGATAGTGTAGATAATCATTACTTGTGAATAAACTAAGGATATCAGGCCTTTTCCACTACTTCATAAAATATTATTTATACGTACATTCCAACAAAAAGTATTTTCCGTAAAAATATTTTTCAGGTATGAAAAATTGCCTTACTTTAATTCTTCATTATTTTAAACGCTCAGTATTTCACTACCTCCTTTGAACAGCTGATTAATACGTTACAATCACGACAAATAACTTTGTTCGAATTTATCATGACTAGGCGCAATCGCG
This sequence comes from Lacanobia wlatinum, assembly GCA_947578705.1. Lineage (NCBI taxonomy): Eukaryota > Metazoa > Arthropoda > Insecta > Lepidoptera > Noctuidae > Lacanobia > Lacanobia wlatinum. The sequence continues at coordinate 18,505,387 of OX388039.1, forward strand.
TTAAATCTCGACTGGTTCGCGTGAAAAGTGATCGTAAGCCAATGGTATAAGGGTCGAAAGTACAAAGTAGATAAGTGCAGAAGGTCGACTCTATAGTATACAAGACACGCACACATATGACAAGCTAACAATTGTAGAAACGTTCCTTGTTTGAAATTAGATTCAAATTTGAAACAAATAATTATCTTCCTGCCCTTTTCCCATGTTACTTGGGGTCGGCGCAATACGTTTTTTTCTTCCATTCTGTCCTATCAGCCGTCACGCTATCACTAACTCCCTATTCTTTCATATTCAAGTTTAATTTAAGCGGTGCGTTTTTTATATTGTGCTCACACCATAATTTACATTATGTTTTTATACGTGAGGATTTGTTATTGGCTTGCTGGTGACTACGGTTTCCTATTTTGTTTGTCTTTATTAGCTGTAAGTCCTCCATGTACTAAATAAATAAATAAATAAATATTGCTCCTCACACAATCCATCCATTTTTTCTTCGGCCTTCCTCTCCTTCTCCATCCATCCACCTACCACCATAACTTTTCTAGTTACATACGTTTCATCCAAATTTTCAACAAATACGGAGAGTGAGAAAAAAACTAAGACCGTGATTTTTTCAATTACCTTGAATTTTGGATAGCCTACGGGGTAATGCTCTTTAGACTTTTACATGCGGAAAGAATTTAACCCGGTTGCAACATGATCTAAATAAGTTTAAGCTTCACTGGAATAGCTGTTGTATTTTTAATGAGTTAGCAGTAATTCATAAAAAGTAAAATAAACAAATAATTTTGTTTCCCATTTGTGTGTAAACCGCAAACCGTGTGAGTATGAAATACGTTTGAAATCAAACTAAGCCAACCAAACATCTCTTAGCTCCTTGGTCTGCAACTGGAGGCAATGCACATTTTCTCGTTTGATCAAACGTCTAAACTCACATTAAGATCGCCCCTGTTTTTCACGTCTATGTGTCCACTTTCGCCCATTGAATGGAACTGACCTTCTGTACTTATTTACTTCTTCCAAAGGGCCCGATTAAGTCGCATCCGACAATGTTGAGATTATAATCTTTTGATTAAGGCGCCTGTAATAATAGAGAACGGTTATTTATGGAAGCTCGTGCTAAAATTACACACGATTCGCTTACCCATATGATCATATCTGCGGGCTGAGGAATTTTGTAAGAATGTTTTAATTTGCTTAAGAAATTGCTTGATCGGTTATGATGTCAATTTGGTATTCGGAAAGTTTATTGGTAAACTAGAATTTTACTAGCCAATTCTAGTAATTTTAAAACATCGTAAGTGTAAGGGCAGGAGCCTTTACACTTAATGTTGAATGTTAATAAAATAAATGTTAATGTTCAAAAAGGTATTTAATACGAAATTACACTAAATTAACTAAATAATATAAAATGTTGTAAAAATGTTATAATAAGGTTACAAAATGTTGAATGTTGCGCGAGCTCGATATTAAACCGAAGACTGACGTACTTCTGTACGTGACGATACTACATTTTCTAAATTATCGAAATTTGCAGTATTTTAACTAGGCCAAAGTACAATGTGCGGTTGCTGACCGTACAGTAAGCCTTCGCATGTCTGTCACCAACGGTCAAAAAAACCTTAATCAGCCTTAACTCCGCAAAATTAAAAGAAAATAGAAAGATAATAGATAGGTAGTTGTCCCGAAAGCGACTTACGGAGCCTGACTGGTTTTTCATAATTTTTTGCCAGATTGCGCCTAAGATGCGAATGTTGTTTAAAAAAAACTGGCCAAGTGCGAGTCAGAATCGCGTGCAGATGGTTCCGAACCAATTTCATTCTTGTTACACGATTTTTTTAACACTAGACATTTCTTATAGGTTTTTCTGTAATCTGTAGGTCTAAATTTTTTTCAAAATTAGTAGTTTCGGATATAAGGGAGGGGGAATAAAAAACTAGAAGAAACTATCTATTTTAAAATTATGAAAAAAAAAAATCTAATTAAAACCCCCACTATAAATCCTTTCATTGAATATGTCACACGATATACAGTATAAAAAACTTTTTTATTTAATTTTATAATTTGACTCCCATAATTGACGCCCATGCCTACCCCCAGTGAGACTCAAAATTTATTTATTTACGTAACGCGTTGGATAAAAGAAATCTATATATGCACAAAGTTTCAACAGCATCGATCCAGTAAATCCGGAGAAAACTGGCTGTGACAGACGGAGAGACAGACATCCAAGTGATCCTATAAGGGTTCCGTTTCTTATGGATGTACGAAACTCTAAAAAAAGTAGAATTGGCACTCTGTTTAATCTAGAGATCACGTTTCACTGTTAAAAATCTGCTTCGATAGTAATTACGAAAAAGGTGTTTCAAGAGTTTCACATGAGATCTAAAGCTCCCTTTAATCAGGGTAACGGAAAGGTGTGGTCATATATTAAAAACTGTTTCTGCCCATTGTGGATTAACAACTTTCTTCAAATAGTAGTACATTTTTTTTTATAGGGTTATGTGAACCCTAGAAACGGTGAAGGAAAACATCGTGAGGAAACCGGCATGTCCTAGAACCAAAAATTCGAAGACATGTGACATTCACCAACCGGCATTGGGCCCGCGTGGTGGATTACGGCCCATTCCCTCTCCTAGAGAGGAGGCCTGAGTCCCAACAGTGGGAATATTATAAGGCCGACTATGCCTGCTATGCTAAGTATGTGAACCCTATCAAAAAAAAAAAATATACTACTTACTAATTCACTTAAGTACTTCAGCGTCAGGTGTTGCCAGCTGGCATTATGTTGAGCTGAGGCTCGGTTGGCGCAGTGGTTGAGCGATTGGCAGATGCGCCGCGTGTCGTGGGTTCGATTCCTGCACGGAACAAGTATTTGTATGGCTTACAGATAGTTGTTCCGGGTCTGGCTGTTTGTGTATGTGAATTTGTATATTTGTAAACGGTGGGGCAACGTTAAAAAAAAAAACAATTTTCTTCTTTCTTTTTCTTTCTAATTTCTTATCTTTTTCTATCTTCTATCTTTCTTATATTCTTCTATCAGCGGTACAGTGGGCTCCACCATCATAACTCCACTTTCCTGTCTGTTACACCCTGCAGATACATTATCTTGAAAAAGTTTAGTCTCGGTTGTACAGCTTATTGGCCAATCTAGTTTTGGTACTTATATTCTATGCATCTCGTAAGTAAGTGTTACGTGTACCTTAATGGAATAACTTAAATTAATACCTCTCCTATGACTGAAGTGTTTTGCTGAGGACATTTATTACTACCCCGTCACCACGTCATTAAATTTAGGGTTTTGCCTTCAGGCACTTCGACACTTCTACGGGCGATAAATTATTTTGGTCGATTTCTGTTCCAGTTTTCACTTAAGTTTTCAACTAAGATATCCGAGGTAAATCGCTGGAAGTGTTCAGTTTTATCGTGGAAATGGTTTCAGTATTTTTTTTTTTTACTATTGATAGGACCGCCTTTGACCACTATCTCACCTGATGATAAGCGATGATGTGGTCGAAGATGGAGCACATTTGCCTAGAAGTAACCTATTCACTTTTCACTTAGACTCCCAGGTTGTAGCTATCAGGAAATATAGACTCCGGCAGGGAATCCCACTCCTTAGCTGTACGCACTATGAATGTGTTCCCAAAACGTTTTGTGCGTGTGGGTAAAATGTTTACCCTGTACCGGTGGCGTATCTCAGTTCATCTTGTGGTCTGATGATGGAACGGGCTTGGCCGAATTAAATTATGCAATTCCGTCGCACATTCCCCAAAACCGCAACCGGTAGAAAACCGACAGGCTAGGAAATCGGTGTCGATGCTCAAGACTTTGGAGCTTTTGTTTTGGGTAGAAAAGCTGTGAGATGACGATAAATAGTGATAACAACAATCTGCCTAGCCTTTTCCTCACTATATTGGGTTTGCTTTCAGTCTAACTGAATCCAGCTAAATATCAGTATTTTAATGGAGCGGCTGCTTATCTGACTTCTACAACCCAGTAATTGGATAACACGTTCTGTCTAACTAGCCTTGCCAAGGGGTTTCCTTGAAAAGACTGGTGTCATATTTTCTGGCTTCTGAATATCCATAACCACTGTCAATGATGTTCAAGTGACAGCTGGGACCAACGGTTTAACGTCCTTTCCACAGCAAGGGGGCAACTTGTTATGTAATTAATGATCACTCATACGAAGGTAAGAGCAGCTTAACTTTGGCGCTAAAAATAGATAATATGACGAAAAAGAATCTACAACGACCTCGAATAGAGACCTATGAATTAGGGCGGGAGGAGAACTATGTTGGTTTTTAGGGTTCCGTACCCAAAAGTTAACCAATGGAACCCTATTATTAAGCCTCCGCTGTCCGTCCGTCCGTCTGGCTGTCAGCAGGCTGTAGGTATCTCAAGAAACGTAACAAGTAGATAGTTGAAATTTTCACAGATTGTGTATTTCTATTGCCGCTATAACAACAAATAATAAAAATGAAGATTTATGATACGGAACCCTTCGAGTGCGACTCCGACTCGCACTTTGCCGATTTTTTATTTAATCGAATAACATTTAAAAAAAATCACTATAGAAGATAGCTTCCTTGTAAGAATTTAAACCCTTGAAGATCAAAACAACAAACAAAGTATATTATATAGTATAGTAACAAAATACATATTATGGCAATTATTATTTTGCTTACACACAAGGGCGATTATCCCTTAAACTACAAAAGGAATCTATGCTTATTTAATTTTGAAGTCTTCGTCGCTCCATGTATTTAAATATTCAATTCCTAGGAATTGTATTGAAATTAGGTATAATTAAGAACTTTTAATCAAACACTGTATTTGTTTTCGTGTTTAGAATTTGCCTGACAAAATTCGAGGAAAACCGACTGTAAAATGTTCATTTTTGGTTTAATAAATATTAACATAGGTACGATAAAGTTGTCTAGCTTGAAAATAACTCGTTTTAAACATGTTATGTTTTTAATAAACACGGCCTTCATAATCAATTAGATTTCATTCAATGTACTGATATTGCGATGCAGTGTCGATAACTTACACTTTTTGAATATCACAAAAAATAAATAATTTTCCTAGTGCACAAAATTTATAGAACCAAACCAAAATCTCATGGTTTCCTCCATTTCATTTATAACAATGATCACAAGCAATGTTTACAATTATTTTGCGTAACCCGAAATTCAGCAACGAAAGCTCACGCCGGACATTACGACGTATACAAGTTCCCATACTTTTCCATAGATGGCGCTGTCTGTTGCGGTAATAAGAAGTATGCTTACTGAATTTGTTTACGAAATCAGATTGGTACACATTTGCAGAACCGTTCCAATAAATCAGTATGGTATTAAAATATGATGTTTTATATAATTTCTTGTCAATGATTTAAATGAATTTATGGTCTCAGACCTGTGATTTGTGTGAATGCCTCCCATTAAAATGAATTTTCTTTTTTATTTATTTTTTTGGTATGCGTCATGCTTGGCGCAAATAAACGCTTTTTCTTTATTTCTTTCTTTCTATTCAACAATAATTTATTTGATTTCTTCGATCAAGACTCAATTTCTCTTGATAAAAAGCAAGACCAGAATAGAATAGAACACTCTTTGCTATATACACCATGTAAGTCCAGGAACATTATCAAAGTTATAATTAATTTTGCAATTTATTTTAATAACTAGCTGACCTGCGGAACTTCGTCTGTGTCATATTTTCGTTAATGCTCCGCTCCTATTGGTGATAGCGTGATATTATATAGACTATAGCCTTCCTCGGTAAATGGGCTAACCAAGCTTAAGATAATTTTTCAATTCGAACCGGAACTTCCTGAGATTAGCGCGTTCAACCAAATGAACAAACTCTAATCTAATTTAATATATAAAAATCTCGTGTCACAGTATTTGCTATCGTACTCCTCCGAAACGGCTTGACTGTTTTCTATGATTTTTTTTGTATTGTTTGGTAGGTCTGAGAATAAGTAAGTATTTATATGGCAAAACAACGTTTGCCGAGTCAGCTAGTATTAGTATAGATTTATTTTTCACCTCACATGACAAGAAAGTGCGCTCGAGTTAAATCGCCATTTACTTAATCTGTATTCCCTTTAGTACATAGCCAAGCTTTGAGCTGGCAATATGCCTGTAGATAGAGCAGTTTTATTAATTTTTAACTCACACATTTGGCCAAATGCGGTTTCAATTAGAGCTTTGGCAAAAAACAACATTACAGCACAACGCGCCAAATATCAATATTTTAGTTGAAATATAAATATAATATAAATAAAAATAATATACCTAAGTATAATATAAATAATATATAAATGAATATGGCGAAAACGCAATTAATGACGAACAGCACGAAGCGCAAAGTAGAGATTGGGGGTGTTGAGGTTGAATATGCCCATGAGTACATATATCTTGGCCAAATAGTCTCATTCCAGGCGAGACAAGATAAAGAAGTTGCTCGACGCACCGAAAACGCCTGGAAGAGCTATTGGTCGATGAAACACCTAATGAAAGGACCACTTCCACTCTGCCTTAAAAGGAAACTCATGGACATGTGCATCCTCCCCACCCTCACGTATGGAGCGCAGACGTGGTCAGGATAACAGACCGTATAAGGAACAATATACTTCGTTCCAAAACTCAAATCGCAGATGTACGCAACACAGCTGCTAAATTGAAGTGGAACTGGGCAGGCCATATCTGCCGCATGCCAGAGGAGAACTGGGCAAAAATAACGACGGATTGGGTCCCGAACATCAGGAACCGGCGACGCGGTAGACCCAAACGGAGATGGCGGGACGAGCTGGACTCCTACCTGGGGGATTGGACTCGGATTGCTCAAAATAGACTGGAGTGGAAAGAAGGAAGGGAGGCCTTTGCCCTGCAGTGGGACACCACGGGCTTATAATAATAATATAATAATAAATATAAGCAATTTCTGTGAGCTACTAATGCCCGGTTTTTAGGTTCTTGACATTTATCTGTCCGTTAACGCTATTTATCATAACGCCACTGGTTGGATAGTGGTTAACGAACGGAAAAAACAACCGATAAAGTACCTTATAAACCGAACATTAGTCAAGCGTTTTTTAAATCTCTGCATAGAATTATGCCATTGTTTTGGAAAAATCAAATTCTTAAAATATAACTGGACTAACGAGAAGCGATATTTATTATTTATTAATATGTACTTCATGCAACACATAGAGTTACAGAGGCGGCCTTAAACATTCTCTAGTCAACCAAGGAAAAGGTGGAGATATAACATGGTAGGTTAATTAAAAAAAAGACCGGCCAAGTGCGAGTCCGACTCGCCCACCAAGTGTTCCGTACAAATTTGTAGCTACAAATTACTTTAAACAAAGACTATATTTTTTATGATTTAATTACAAATGTATAATTTTCAAACTTTTCCCTATACTTGTAGTACAAGACGGTATTACATGCCCTATAAACTTTGATTCCTTTGAGAGTGACGAAATATTTTTTTTTGCGGCATAAACGACCGTATCTTTTTTTACGTTAACTTAGAAGTTTGATATTTTCACAGCTGCAAGGGGTAATAATTGTACATAATCACTAATCTGCATGGTTCTTAAAAAATTATGTAATATAAGTGTGAGGACTATGTAGGTCGTTATTTTAAGGATTGATTTCATGACTGTCTGGCAGTTTGAGTATATTATGCGGTTTACCCAAATGTCCTTACTTTGGTATTGTTCGTCGGTTCGTTGAGCTCCCTAAAGTTCTGAGTTGAGCTGCATGATAACTGACAAATGCTTACACTGCCTGGACAAGCCCACTTAAACCTGCGTGGTGCTTTCCTCAAAAGGCTACCTCAGACGTTAACCTACATGTTTTTCATATGTTGTTGGTGATTGTATGGACTTTAAAAGAGACTATGACCTCTGAGTTTGTTTCGGTGTTTCTTCTCTGGGTAGTCAACAAGGAAACATCCGGCCTCATCTAGATTTATTTACCTACACCTAGATTTTTTTTTTGCCGGCCTCATCAGGCCGGCAAAAAAAAAATTGACGTGAGTGTAAAAGAGTTACTTGTAACCTATTTGCAAAATATATATCATTTATCGTTATCATTTACATGTTTAAAAAAAAAAAAATATTAGACAATGAAGAAGTAATATTTTTTTAAGCTAACCTGCTATGTTCTCCAGTTGGGCCTCCCTTATCATGCTTTCAAATCTCTTGGTCTTGTGCAATTTCCGTCCATTTTGACTGCAAACATGATCTGCAGTGTGTTTCTATAATACTCTGAGGTGAAGTGAATATTATAATTGAGCTGTCAATTCGAACAAAAAAGATGGAATGAGAAATGATCACACCACCTAAGTTTATTCATTGAGACGTTGACAGAATAGAACTGAGGGCTTAGCACGAATACTTTTGACGTCTAGTAACGTTGACGTAAGAGAATTTCGAGTATTAAAAACTGCAACCCCATAGTATTTTGGTTTAATTTTAGGCGACATACACAATTTGTATTATTCAAAAATATGAAGATATTATCCAATTCAAATAAATATTGTGCGCAGAACGAGTATTTTAGTTGTAGTAAAATTTTACGTTACGTTACCAGACGTCAAAAATATTCGTGCTAGGCCCTCTGCAGATCTGAAAACCACCTTTGCAAATGTCAACATCAACGGTGACGTCTTCTGGAATCCAGAGAAAGAAAATCTTCGCCCATCTCATGGGATGCATTCTTGTGACTTGGCCAGTCCACTCCCACTTCAACCTAACAGCCACTGTTTTTCTCTAACATCCGCCATACTTGAGTTATGGAGCACAGGGTGGTGTTTCTTACTAAACTATAATAAGATAAATTATGTATTTCAGTGGATTTTTTCTCAGAATTGGCAGGGTGTCAATTCCTGTCAAATCCACTGAATCAACTTCCTACATAAACATATGACATTTAGACCCACGCGGGACACAAGTAAATAAATTGAATAGTTCAAGGAATATTGGGAAACTTGTATGAATATTAGCTTACCTTTTCTTAAAAGCAAAGGAGTGGGTAGTAGACAATTAAGTGGCCACGAACTTAAGTCTCATTTATTAAGATGCTAGACCGGGCTTCTTACTGGAAAATCTCGAAATTCTACCTGTAATATAATAAGCTGAAACATATTTAATTATTAACAAAATAAGTTAAAGGTTAGGTTTTAAGTTGTAGAAAAATACACTGTGTAATACACGATGTAGGTACATAGTAAAATCACAGATGCTTTGTAGAAAGAAGATAATTTTCAGTTATATTCAGTTCCAAAATTATATTCAATTTGTTTTTAACACGTCATTTGGGCTAAAGCCCAAGGTATCCGAGTACATCATAATTTGTCGTATATGACTGTTGGATACTTTTAACCTTAAGGCTGCCCTGTCGAGAAATACTTAAAAACAGCGTGTACATGAAACAACTTTTCGTCGGCATTTACTGAGAAATTACATCTGAAAAAGTAGTTAGTAATCTACATGATATGATACGTAATTTGATTTAGCCCGAATTTATGTATACGGTATCAAATAATAAGAAAAAAAAATCACCAAATCACCTCCAAATCCTTGAGATGAAACCAGTTTATTCCTCTATTTTTTAACAATAGTCTAAAAAAAAAATATCTACTGCTTTGCAATACAAACGAAAATAATTTGGTTTTGTTCCTTTTTTTTTAAATTTGTTTTATTTTTTTTTCATAATAAATAAAAATGCGGGTTGTGGAGTGGGGCGTAGAGGAGTAGTTAGCTCCATTTATATGCACAAGAGCATTGACATGCATACAAGCCTTACTCAATCTGCCTTGTCTTTTTCCAAAGATATTGAAGTCGGCTTTCATTCAAACTTGATGCAGCGGATTACCATTATCTTACATACACTGCCTATCCAACCTCCACAATCCAACTACTGGGTAACACTTTAGAGGGATGCGGTACAAAGAGTAAAGTCCCACAAACCTTCATTGAAAAGGGAGGATCCTTGTTATTTAAAAGGAGGGATCGTTGATATTCGGGCTGATGTATATGTTCAAATCGCACGGTAAACTCTGATATCGCGATGCAGGATTTCGACGTAGTAGGTCGCTGCTAGATGTATAGATGGCGTTGTGGTTCTTTTTGTTGCGATGTAGATTTGCTCCGTTGGTTTTTTATTGTGGCGGCATTGATACCCCGTAGCAAGACTGTTGTCTGCTGATTTTCGTGCTTCTGACTAACAAATGTCTTCAAATGACAGCCGGGACCAATGACTTAACGTGCTTTTCGAGGCACGGTAAAATCTCGATATGTTAAGATGGTCACCCATCCACAAAGCGATCACGGCAAGCGCTGCTTAATTTCGGCAATCGACCCGTTGTTATTTATCCAAGAGCAAATGGGTGTCAAAAGTGATTCTCAAATAATAATTTGTCTGACTGTAAATACCCCTAGCATATACCGTAGCTGGAAGCACCGCAGAATATTTCGTTAACCTTAAAAGAAAGAAAGATTTAAGATAAGTACAAAATGCCACGAGAATGCTAGACACGCTAATTAGATTTCGCGAAACTTCTGTTTATTTCAAATTAATTGTTTTCTTTGATGTAAGCATGAAAATTCAAAAGATTTTTTTTTTGTTTCTATGCAGTTGACAGCAAGAGAAACGAAACGAAAAGCTTTGATTTTTATGGCAGAATTATTTTTGAGTATATAATTATGAAAGATATGTTAATTAAATAATTTTAATTAGTGATTGTGGTTTCAGTGTTTTGCGGTTTGTTTGATTAATTATTTAAGCTATAAATCCGAAACATTCTGTGGTTTTTAGGGTTCCGAACAAAAAACGGAACCCTTATAGGATCACTCGGGTGTCTGTCTGTCCGTCTGTCACAGCCAGTTTTCTCCGGATCCACTGGACCGATTCTGTTGTTTGGTACACATATGGACTTCTATGACCCAAACACGGACGTGTTACGCAAATTATCAAATTTTTAGTATGGGGGTCACTTTTGGGGGTCAAACTAGAAAATTAAAAAACGTTGTTGTGTGACATATCAAATGGAAGGGCTTACTGTGAAGGTTTTAATTTTATTTTTTTCATCATTTTCAAATAAATGATTTTGAAATTATTCAAGAAATTAGACGAAAAATGACCATTACCCCCCTTATCTTCGAAACTACTGAGCCTAAAATAAATAAAAAATGGAGATAATAGATCTTTAAAATTACAGAAAACCTATAAGAAGTCTGTAGTGTCAAAATAAAACATTAAAAAAAAATCGGAACCCTGCACGCGAGTCCGACTCGCTCTTGACCGGTTTTTTAAATTATTTCGGGCCCATTTTGACAATGTGGCTTTTCAATCATGGTAATACTAGATCAACAGCTAAAAATGGTGTATTTTGCGCTAGTGGAGTCCACAATTAGATATAGCATACTTCATTGGGGAAATAGTTATGAATATAATAACAGGAGAGCTTTTGTACTGCAAAAACGTGCAATTCGTACCATGGTCCGCATTTCACAAAGGGAAACTTGCCGGCAATATTTTATCAATTTAGGCTTACTTACTTACTTACTTATTATTATTATTTCGTTTATTTATTCTTATTTACATATATATTACATTTTTAAATATATCTTAAAAAAAAACATTACAAAATACATTTAAAAATATAAAAAATAGTAGTCCGCCGGTGTCGGGAGCAGAGTCCAAGCTACCGGTGGTTAGGGCTCCAGAGAAAGGAACCTCCTAATTATTATTATTACTAGCTGACCCGCGCGGCATCGCTCCCGTCAACTGGCTACTCTACCTACCGACCCTAACCTAGCTACCCTACCTACTTACTCATTCTTTTTTTTTTTTTTGTATTTTAATTCTTATTATGCTATTCCGGACGAAGACTAATCCAAAAACACAAAAACTATGAAAATGGGTCCAGCCGTTCTCGAGTTAGTTAGAAAAGTGTTCGAACAAACCCGACTTTGTTTTATATATTAAGAAGATTAAGATTTTTGCTATATTGTGAAAGATTCGACCTTTTTCTAGAAGACATTTTTATATTTTCGAGACAGAAATAAAACGAATAAACTGAAGGAAGACGGACAGCGGCAGCTTATTAATAAAAAGGGTTCCGTTAGCAAACTTGGTACGGAACCCTAAATATCGACTTGGTTCGCACGAATCAAAATCGTACGTGAAGGCTTAAATAATAGGGTCCCATTAGCAACTTTGGCACGGAACCCTATAATTTGCCTTGGCTTGCAAATCGAACCGTTTGATACTTAGCACGAATTAAAAATTTAGTTGCGGGCAACCTGGGAGTCTTTAAGACAAAAGTGATTAGGTTGCTTCTAAGCAAACGTGCTCCATCTTCGACCGCATCATCGCATACCATCAGGTGAGATAGTGGTCCAACGTATGCCTATCTACAATAAAAATATATATATTCTACTCCGTATCACCTAACCACTGAGAACTAATGATAACACGATTTGACAGTTACTGTGAAATCGTGTTGTCATTCATTCTTAGTTCTGGTTCGAGACTAATCGAAAGTCTGTAGGTGATACGGAGTAGAATACGTCCACAACTAAGCCCGAAACTACGGACTTTGGACTTAGAGAGTAGCCCCCCAAAATCGATCGCTCCCGTCACCGTGACCACCTTTGGTACGGTACCTTATTATTATTAGCCTTGTTTCGCAAATCGAACCGTTCGTTGCTTCGCTCTAAACGGAATCAATCGCGGAGGCTTAGCAGTAGGGTCCCATCAGCACAGCACCTTTGGTACGGAACCCTGCAGGCCTGGGGGGCTACTCTCTAACGAAATCCGTAGTTTCGGGCTTAGTTGCGGGCGGGCATTTTCTACTCCGTATCACGTAACCACTGAGAACTAATGATAACACGATTTGACAGTTACTGTGAAATCGTGTTGTCATTCATTCTCAGTTCGGGTCCGGGACTAATCGTAAGTCTGTAGGTGATACGGAGTAGAATACGCCCGCCCGCAACTAAGCCCGAAACTACGGATTTCGTCAGAGAGTAGCCCCCCTGATCCGCAAGTCGAACCGTCCAGTACTTCGCAAAACTAAATCAGTTTAAGACTCTACGATAAATTCACTTTAAACGAAATCAGCACAACTCAGAAATTTAAGCAATTTTGGTCCCTAACAGTTTAAGACCTTTCAGAGACCAAACCGAAATTACCACGAACTATGACTGTGTTTAAAAATCGTGTGAGGTTATTCTCCAGTGGAAAATCTTAACACCACAATTCAGAAAAACGCGTCATCAGTGCAACGTCATCTATCGACCATGTAAACTGACAAAATATTTGGCAGCAGAAGACGTTAAATAAGAACGTATATAACGATAAATAACGATAAGGTATTAAAATGTTGACTTTTATTTTGCTACGTCTACGTATTAAAAGTTTCACGAATAACTCAATCAATGTGTTTTGGTGTAACATTCACGCTTTCATGCATTTTTTGGTTCCTCAATAGATGGCGCTCTGACTGATCAGAATACATTAGGAAGTTTCTTACTAAACTAAAAATTCAATATATTTTGATTTTGTGGATCGATTGTAACGATAAAATATAATGAAAAGGTATAAAAATGATCATTTTTATTTTGCCACATATTAAAAGTTTCACAAATAACTCAACAATTTTGAATGCTTTCGTGCATTTTATTTTTTCTCAATAGATGGCGCTCTGACTCATCAGAATACATTAGGAAGTTTCTTCCTAAACTTAAAAATTCAATATCTTTTGATTTTGTGGGTCGATTTTGATGAAATAAACGCTAAATGTTACTCGGGTTATCACTTAATATTTTTAATTACTTAGATTTGCAATCCAATCTGTGGTTTATGCGTGATGCTCCCACAAACGCACAGACAAACAGATAAACAGACAAACAGACAAAAATTTCAAAAATTGCATTTTTGTGTTTTGTACCTTTTTCCTGAGTTTTCTGTGTAATTTTCATGCAAAAATATTCAATGTACAGACACGGTTAGTCTACGATTTTATTATATGTATAGATTACAGTACCAAGTTTTTATGTAGTGGTACTTTTAAGTAATATGGCCAAGAACATGCATGACTATGAGACAGTGGAAGAACGACGGATAAGGGACTACTCGAAGACTGGATTTGAAGAATAATAATTTAAGTAATCATAACCTCAGAATTGTTGAACACAGTCCACGATATCAGTCCGTAAAATTATTCAACAGGTTTGCAAAGGCAAACCTAAATTTGTTTTGCAGAGGCATACAAAGTGCTGTCTACAGTAGCACTTTCAAAATGAAACTAAAAAAAATCCTATCGAATAAGTGTCTGTATTCTGTAGAAGAACTGTAATTTTAAGTATAGTTTTCTAGAAATTTGATTTATTGATCGAAGAATCTATACTAATTTATCTTTAATTCATTATTTTGTTGTTATTGTTTTAAATTTTAATGTGTTGACCATATGTTTTAAATTCAAATGTTCATAAAAAATATTTTTAGTATAATAGGTACTGTAATTGTGTAATTTTATGTGTAAATTCAGATACAAGATACTTGTTCATGAATAAAATGACTATGACTAATGGTGCTAAGAATTAGGACAACGATCTTGCTGAAATTATTTGCATAGAAAGTGATCATCTAACAACAAAAAACAAATCTTGTCACACAGGTTTACCTGTCCTGAAATAGTGATTAGGTTATACAGGGTAATGAGAAAGCTGACATGTTGGCCAAATATGCAGACGAACACGGAAAAGAAACCAAAATCACCCTTGATTACTCAGAAATGTTGCCTAAATTCAAAAATGTTTGTCATGATCATTGGAAGGAATACTTTGACAGAATGTCACTAGAAAAAGGAATATGGTATAAGACCATACAATGTCAGCCTCCTCGTGTACCCTGGTTTATAAATAATGGACGTCACGCGTAGTTCCCGTTCCCGTGGGAGTACGGGCATAATATATAGCCTATGTTACTCCCTGATAATGTAGCTATCCAATGCTAAAAGAATTTTTCAAATCGGTCCAGTAGTTTCGGAGCCTATTCAATTCAAACAAACAAATCTTTCTTCTTTATAATATTAGTGTAGATAATTTAAGCAGAAAATTAGTGGTTATAGCTCACAGACTCAGATCTGGACATATTCCATGCAACAAATTCGCTTTCTTGATGAAAATAAATACCTCTCCAAACTGTGAGGTGTGTGGAATTCTAGAGGACATGCATCACTTGTTGATGGAATGTGTTCGGTATGACGTTGATAGAAGTAAGTTGTTCAGGGTTTTGAAGTTGAACAAGAACGATATAGGTACATTCCACCAAATATTAAATAAGCCGAGCTGTGAAGATGCGAGAAAGTTGTTCGACTTTATGGCCCTGATACATTGATCTTATTGGGACTGACATACGCTGTGCGTTATAAAAGTCCCTAAAATTTAAAGAATAAAAAAAAAAACATTTATCTTTCACGTAGGTGAAGCCGTTGGCAGAAACTAGCCAGAAAAAAAAACCCGCCAAGTGTGAGTCGGTCTCGCACACGAAGGGCTCCGTACCATAATCCTTAATTTTTATTTTTATAGCGGCAATAGAAATACACAATCTGTGATAATTTCAACACTCTACCTATTACGGTTCTTGAGATACTGCCCGCTGACAAACGGAATGACGGACGGACGGACGGACAGACGGACGGACGGACGGACGGACGGACGGACGGACGGACAGACGGACGGACGGACAGACGGACAGAGCTGAGGCTTAGTAAAAAGTTCTTGTCCACGAGACTTTGAAGGTTCTTAGAAACTAACTGACTTGCCCAACATTTTATCATTAATGCTCTACTTCTTTTGGTCGTTGTGTGGTGTTATATACCCTATAGCCTTCCTCGATAAATAGGCTATCTAACACTGAAAGAATTTTTAAAATCGGACTATATATATCATCACGCTAAGACAAATAGGAGCGGAGCAGTAATGAAAATTGTGACGCAGACGAAGTTGCGCGGGTCAGCTAGTATTATATATAGAATAGATTAAGTATAGGTTTCGACTATTTGAACATGAATGTGCTTCAATAGAAACAGGTATCTGATGTAAAGGGTGCATGCAGGGGGGAGGGGTATACTTTTGAAGTCAGTGTGATAAAACAAAATTCATAATCATATAAATGTTCAAACCAGTCATATTTAGTTGAACTAGATTTAATTTTATTTCTGTTAGGTTCTTATCACTCCAGTCGTCTACACTTATTCATATGGTAATCGAGACTACTTTCTGAGGTGTGAATAATTCAGATTTCTCAACGATTAAAAAGTGGTTATAGACGATACCATTTTAGTCGGCGTACAACGGCAGGCCACTTCATCTATCCAATGACTACTACACATTCATGAAATAAATTGATATTTATGAACATAATAATTACCTATTAAAGAAATATGACGCAAGCCACTGCGATCGCTAACCCGCCTGCCAAGCATGGCGATTATGGCAAACCCCCCCATCTCGGAGGAGGCCTATGTCCAGTAGTGGGCGTCTTTCGGCTGAAATGATGATGACGATGACGCATGTCGTAGTTTGAAAAAACCAGGAGTGAGCGTAGTCCGAACCCTGTGTTCCAAGGACGGCGCAGAATGCAACGGTGACATTGTTTTGATACGTAATCATTATTTACGGGGTGTTCATAATTCTAATGATTTATTTATTTTTATTACACTTATGATCTTAATGAATTATTAAAAAATATAATCGCGTCTGGACGGTGTTTATATTGGGTACATTAAGTTTGCCGCCTTTGTAAGACAACTAGCAACGTTAGATAGTGGTCAAACGTATGCCTAACAATAGTAAAAAAATAACTAAAATGGCATCATGCATACCCAACACCTGGCCAGTAGAATGAAGCTAATTTATCAACTTAAGGATAAATCAGCTTCGTGTATTAACGCATATCGTGTTCTAGCTTTTAACGAGTATATCGATGAATATGAGTATTGCTATTAATATCGATTAATTTCGTACCCAGATAATTTGCAAACACAACTACTCAACAAGACATAAAGCAAATTAATCCGCGGGTTCTAGTCAATCTTAATGACAATTTGGCCCACTTTGAAAGTCATAGAATAAAATGATTGGTTATGCTAGTTAAGTCAGTGTGGACTCGGATTGCTTCACACTTAAGAGGTGGTGTTGATTTAAAATGTCAAAGCAAAGTGAACGTAAATCATATATTGGCAATGTTTAAGTGTTTGAAATGTCTTGTATTAACTTTTAAGGAAACAGAGATTTCGAAGGCGAGAAATAATAATTGTGTTGCAAACGGATTAAATGCAGGCACAGGCAATAAATCCTGTCACAGCTGATATTTGTGTTCAAATTAAAATCGTGATTACTGGGTGTCAATGTACGATTGAATGGCGCAGGGTAATAACGTGTCTTCGAAAGAGTAGGTACCAGAAGGCTCATTCTCGTACTTAAAAAACGTTCAAATTCAACTACATCATCTCAGCGACAAATCTACATAAAAAAACTGATCAAGAGCGAGTCGGAGTCGCGCACTGAGGGAATCTTTTTCGTCATAGATTTTTAACACTGCGGTGTATATTGCAGTTTTAGATCAGCGCCATCTCTTGACTACTAGTGGAACTAATGTAACTTTTGATGATTATAATTTTATACCATAGATAATTATATTAATATGATTACTGAAATAGTGTGCTAATTAGAGACACTGTTTTAATTTTCCTGTATTCTTTACATAAACTTCTTTACAAAACATAATTATTTCAGATTTTTCTATATGCAAACTTTGGAGATAAGGCAGTAAAGTTAAATGTAAACAATTTGACCATACCCCCAGTCAAACTTTTTAAATTTTTCGTCAAAATTCCAAAACAATGCGGCCTAAAAAGAAATTGTTTGAGAATGTGCAAATAGCGTTCATTTATATGATACCGGGGACATGTCCTAGTAGTCCCACTTCGAATTTTTAAGAATCCCTTTCATTCGTTGTTGCAAAAAAAAAAATTAAAAAAAATTGATTTCTTTCTTATTTGCAAAATAGTTGAACAAACTTCATCTAAAACTATTCAAAATTTCAAGGTGATTGCATTAGTAGTTCTTGAGATATCCAGCTGTGACAGACGGACAGACATAGTTACACCATAAGGGTTCCTTTTTATCATTTTGGTAGGGAACCCTAAAAATTCTCAACATGTAGGAAAACTAGGAGTTTTTTGGCAGTTAGTAACTGGCGATGCAAATACGAGCGCTTCTTAAAATACGAGAATTACTCTACTGAAATTCTAAGCTGTAAATTCTAATAGTGATGTTACCGTTCAAAATGTTTTGTATATTGGTCACGTGCATTAGCGTATGATAATATTCAGATAGACATTTGACAAACATCATTATTCATCATCATCATATCAGCCGGAAGACGTCCACTGCTGGACATAGGCCACCCCCAAGGTTTGGGGGGAGGGGGTTTGCCATAATCGCCATGCTTGGCAGGCGGGTTGGCGATCGCAGTGTATGGTGTTGAGTTTTACAGGGAACGCTGCTGCCCATTCTCTGGCGAGTCCCTTAGTCGCCTCTTACGACACCCACGGGAAGTGATGAACGTCTTTATTGTGTTAGTATGTAATTTAAGCTGTTTCATCTTATTTTGTTTTTTGTCTAGACATTTTATATAACTCGACACTTTTTATGTAACTCGAAATTGTGCATTTTTCAACAGAGCTTCCATTCGACTTCAGCTGGCCTTTGTTGTCACTCGGCCCATCAGATAAGGGCATGTCATAGGCTTTGTTTGTTTGTCCGAGATGCCTTCTCAAAGAAGTTTGTGTATTTCTAGCTAGCTGTCTTTCGTCAAACACAAGAGTACCGCCTTTGCTTTCTCGCAGCTGTGTCGGGAGCTCCAATAAGAAATTCATGCTTAGTGCATTGGGTTATCCTAAAACAAACATATATCCTTCTTAAAAACTGATGTAACTTTTAAATTAGAAAGCACTTAAATAAAAAAAAAAAAATTCTTAACTAAGTAAAACTAAAAGTAATCTAAAATATGGTGTCGATAAATTTGTCCGCATCGCTGGCCACTGGTAATGTGCCCAAAAGGCTGGCAGCTTTGCCATGTTGTATGGCAATACTTATCCTTTGTCCGGGTAAAAGCCAGCCCTTGGATCTCATGAAGTGTCAACTAACGTCTTGATAGATCTTTAAAAAAATTAAGAGCACTCGGACCCCACAAACTGAGAGTTTCAACCCCAAACGGCTTGAAAATATAACTACTAACAAGGTTATTATATTTCCGCCGCTTGAGGTTCTCTGCAGCTGCAGCGGCAGCGCCAGCACAACATGAAGAGCTAGTCAGATGGGCTGGCGCAAGAGTGTCGACGCAAATGTTTAAGTAAATAGTATTAGTTATTTAGATGAATAATAAATATATATAGTGTTTAATGAAAAATTAGAAAGTAAATTATTTTCGTTTATATATTCGTTAATCAATCACGACTCTATGGCTTTAGAATTTTAGTTTCAGTTCGGGACGTAGGATACTCTTTATCTCGGTCAGCTGGGAAATGCAAGTTAATATACGCACACGAATTCACACTTATACTGACTAATACACACTCGTATACACACAAACGCAAGCGCACTCACGCACACACACATAAACACACCATAACACACCCTCGCATACATGCACTCCTATTTTTTTTAGTTTTCTTTCCTTGTTTTTTCATTTAAGTAGTATTTTATTTTGTTATCATTACTATTTTTTTTGGAAATTTTCTTTATTTTTAGATGTCTTACAAAGAAACTCATAATAGTTTAATGATTTATATATATTATATACAACAAATGCATTACTTTTATAGGTATACTTTTAATCGTACGGAAGGACTGGACCCCCACGACACAGGGAATCCTAGTGTGGGGGCCAGAGATATATTGTTTTTTTTTAGTGTTTAAATCTGCTGAAATAATATGTTGTATATGTATTGAACTAATTTTGGAGCGAATAAAGATATTATTATTATATTATTATTATAATATGTAGTATTTTTTTAGAAAATTAAATGTGTCCATTTTACTTCTTTGTTATGATCATTCTTTTCATTTTAATTCTCTTAAATAGTAGTCCAATGAATCAGTCAATTAAAATCACCCACTGAATCGGAACCACCACCACAATATCCCCAAGTCCACCCATCCGTCATCATTACACTTACAAAAACACCATAACTTTATCATTTCGGCGCGAGCTCGCATTTACATAGCCCATATAAACCCAACGATTAAATATGATTTATGTGGCGTGACGTCATGATATCGTAACTCCTGGCTCCGAAGGGAACCATACGAATACCCCCCCAGGGAACCACAACGAGCGTGAAATTAGTAATTAAAAGTCACGTGCGACAGAGCCAAGCTCTTACTTGGAAAATCTTTGCTCCCAAAAGGCATCTTTGGGGAGACTTACAGGTTCCTCCGAAGGTATATAGCTGGGTAATATTTTTGGTAATGGTGGAGTAAGGCCATTTTCTTTCGCTCGGTCGTTCTTCATTCAGAGGCAGTTCTGGGCTGTTAAAGCTCAGATTAGGGGAGAGACACGCGTTTATAACAAGACATCTGTTTCATAAAGCGTTCACGAGACGTAGCGCGTTTTATTAGGACATTTTGCACGTGTGATAGCGTCAAGTGGCTGTTACGTGAACGAAGCTTTATTTAAGTCAAAAGCGACATGACGTGGTTTTGTTAAATCGTGGTATCGTTCGGCAATTAGAAGACAATTTAGTGGCAAGCTTTTTATCGGTATCTATACCTATCGTCGTCAATAGGTAACAGCACATCTAGATACCCGAATTTTTTTCCCAATCTAACTTGAACCGAACGCTTTAGCGACAAAGTTGAAAATCTATTAAAGAAATTTGACAGATTGTAGTAGCTTGATGTGCTGGCGTCTGTACAACAAAGTAAGGTTCTTCTGGGGTTGATTTATGTGGGATGTCAAAAACGAATAAATAATTGATGAAATCTACACATATATGCAGTGGAAATCATACTAACGAGTTTAATACTCTTGCCCGAAACCGATATGGAAGCTTCAATCGACTAGTCCAAACGTTTGAATTTCTCGTAACCAATTTGTAACTCGGATTCTGTACTACTAAGCTATATCTTCTGAATTTCAGGAATACGTTACAGATTCATCAGCTAACAAGGTTCTCAACATCAATGGTCTACAGTCAGAGAAGATTAATATGGGATTTTACTATACACATAGAGAATGCACTGAGCGTTTGCTGTCCAGGTACGATGTGAATACGGACATCAAAGTAACAGTTGTATTTGTCAATAATTGTTGTTAGGTGACATAACATGCTTGTTACACTCCGACCCTTGCTCGACCCAACCCGCGCCGCAGAGCCTGTAGTTTTAAATTCGTCCTAAAATATCTTATCTTGGTTTGTCCTGTCCTTTGCTGTTCTTCCCCCAGCGACGCTCTAAGCCGAGGTCCTTAATCCACAGGGGAGCCCTTAGCGTGTAAGCGCTTAGTTTTAAGTTTTTTGTAGCCCTAGCTGGAGGCTTTAATTTTTTCGGGCAAGTACAGTTGAGCAGACGACCAACTCGTAGGCTGACCTGAAAAAATATAACAGGCTTGTAGTGTCGCCTCATTTCTTCTACCCTCAAAAAATAGATCCGTATTTTACTTCATCTCTTTCTACTAATTGGACAATTTTTATATAATATGTAACAAAATAAACGCATACCTCTTAAGGAGTCATTGTTCTCATCAGTATCAATTATAAACAACTTTTACTATGGGACTTACCGCGAAATTGAAATCAGCTGTTCCATACATTTTGTCGAGTTATGCACACATAAAATACGTATGGTGCAGTCTATTCTTTTTTCGCGATTTTAGTGTTGGTCCCATCGTTAGTTCTTCATAATGACGAGTACAATTACCCCTTAAGAGACATTTCGTTTATTCTGTTAAATGTTGTATAAGACATACTAGCTTTTGCCTCATTTTTACTCGTATATCTCGTTTTTTCCCGCTGTCGTAAGAATTTCGGGAAATCCTCTTTTAGGGCTCCCCTACACTCCCCAAGGAACCTAGAAGCCAAGTTCCAGCTTCCTACGACCAGTAGTTTCGGCTGTGCGTTGTCTGTCAGTCACTCAATCAGTCATTAACGGAAGAATCTATACTAATATATAAAGCTGAAAAGTTTGTTTGTTTGTTTGCTTGCTTGCTTGCTTGAACGCGCTAATCTCAGGAACTACTGGTCCGATTTGAAAAATTCTTTCAGTTTTAGACAGCCCATTTATCGAGAAAAGAACAATAAGAGCAGAGCAGACGAAGTTGCGCGGGTCAACTAGTTTTATATATATTGATTGATTGATTGGTCAGTCAATTCTATATGTTCATGGGTTTTACGAAACCACTCTGCTAACCCTATGGATACTTAGCGATTTCCCGAATCAGAGCAGTGGGAGCGATTAATTTTAATCTATCTTCAGTTAATCGTCAAACTTGGGCGATTAACAGTCTATTCCAAACACTGAGAGGGTTGATTCGGTACATTCTTCAATTGAATACGTGTTTAATGGTCGCGATCAAATCTCTTAAGATTTAGCCCCAATTCTTAAACGGGGCTTCAAAACCTTTTTATTGGAAGTTATTTTGTTTGTGTGAAAAAAAAAACATGTATAATAGCTAGAAAGGTGACGACGGCTAATATAAAACCTATGGAAAATAAGACACTCCGAAATAAAATATGAGGGCATGAGAGTGATGATTAGAGAAAAATCTTGTTATTTTAATAGTTTGGGGTTAATTCGTAAATAGCTTCAGTTTATTGTGTTCTGAATTTATTTATTTAATTAATTACAACGGTTGACAACCAATTACAGTAACTAAAAACAAAGCAAAGATCTAAAAATATACAAAAAAAAGAAAACAAACACAGATAAAGTTTAAAAATTGAAACAGAAAACAATAAAATAAAATAAAGGTAAACAACTCTTTCATGAATACCTCTCACAGTACTTCTGACATACCAATAAAATCTTCGTCCATTCATCCGCAAACAGATCGTTTGTGGGATTAGAATCCAAGAGATCATTAAGTGCAGCCAGAGTGCGAGGTATTGGGGACTTAGCACGCGCAACAGTGCAACACGGAGGCACAGCAAACAATCTGTGCATTATAAAGACTCATATATCCGTATTCGCCTCAATTTTTGTCTAGTTTTTCATTCCAAGCTCTTAATAATAAACGCTACATATTTTAGAACTTTTTCCCAAGAACCTGTATGTTCCCAAAGATACTTAAACATCATCTGCCTAGCCTTTTCCCAACTATATCGGGGTCGGCTTCTAGGCAAACCGGATTCAGCTGAATACCTGTACGTGTACTGTGTTACGTGGAGCAGCTGCCTACACCTCCACAACCCATTAACTGGGTAACACGATAGTACTTGTACCTAAAAATACTTCATTCAACACTCGTCATCAAAAGAACACGTTACCGAAACGACGTCCCTAACTAAAACAAAGACATAATAAATCGATAAAATATCAAAGACTTGAGTTATTTGAGGATACTCGATTCCATAACGATGTTTCCTTATAGAAAGGTGAAAATGTCAAACACAGGAACGGCCCGAATTTATGCTTTGGACGTGAGAGTAAAAAAACACGTATTTATTTCACGAAAATATGTTGTTCGAGACTTGTTTCGGTAGGGTAAAAAGTATCTTAAATGTTAGAGGTTATGTATACGTAACATTGGGACCAACAGGCAGATTTTGGTCAGGTAGCCATTTTCTCTAGTGCCATCACTCATGGTCAGCTGTCAAGTGCTCGAAGGCATTTTTTTTAAGATTGGGATATCATTAAATGACTTCTTCCGCTCTTGGCGGAGCAGAAAGGAGTGTCAGACTCTTACTGACTAAAATCGCTCCGTGTTCCTCCAAAATTCTGTGTTTCCAGATAGCTACAAACTGGGAGTCTTTAAGACAAGAGTGAATAGGTTGCTTCTAGGCAAACATGCTCCATCTTCGACCGCATCATCGCTTACCATCAGGTGAGATAGAATAGAATAGAATAGAATATTCTTTATTATGTACACCATATAAGTTACAGAAAAGATAGATGAGAAACATTACATAGGGTGACACAATGGGCGGCCTTATCGCTAAAATACAAACGTATGCCTATCTATAGCAAAACAAGGGCCCTTTGCGTTCCAGAGCTGCGGTAACACTTTAGAATAAATTCCGCAACAGTGCTGGCAAGCCTAAGGTACTGTTTGTTGACTATAAAATTCCCGGATGGGGAAATAAGTTATTGGTTCTTAAAGTCTAAATTCATGCGTCATTGGTTAATAAAGGCTCGCTCCCTATTACATGCGCTCTTTATATATGTGAAACTTGTGAAATATTAGTAAAACTTGGTTTATTCGTAGCTTTGTCGCTTGGTTATTATTGTTTGTTTAATTTTATTTTGTTGTTTGCCCTGTGCTGGTTGCAAATAAATATTTTTCTATCTTTCTTACTCTGTCCAACCCTTCAGGTGCGTTGAGATGTTATGTTCATGTTTGAACATTCATTTCAAGTACCTATTCATTATTCCACCATTACACGCCACTCTAATATTCGAACAAACGATGTAAGTATCTACTTTTGAATTAAACCTGAACGCTTCACTTCCAACCGCTATTAAATCCCAAGATAACAATTTAATCCAAGTCTTCGTCACCACAACCTGAACAAATAATTAACGGGTAATTCCGTACAAGTGTTGTTATAAATTTCTCATGGCCAAACTTCGGCAATAACGTCACGACGTCTACCGGCCAGTAATGACAACATTAGCACAAATGACATCTATATTAGGAAATTTACCCGAATTTTTGGCCAATATTCGATCAAAATTTACTTTTAGAGCCTTAGTAGACGTGCAACTTTTCAATTTTCAGGCGATCAACGATTCAGTCGCTTTTGGGAAGGTGCAGCATACCTACTTACCTATCTCTGTAGCTAATTAGTGATTAGCTAGGATTAGACTTAAATTCCAAAAGGCAAAAGACCTTTTACTCTGTATTGTCACATGAAAGGCTGAGGGTAATAATTATATTTGTGGGTCACTTTTCACCATCTCGATACAATAACTTGCTGCCGCGAACCGCCAATACGCGATGCAGTACCAACCAATTAAATGATCGCTGAAAGATATACTTTTCTAATCGCAACAAGAAATAAAAGATTTGATGTAACATTCTTGCTACCACAAAATCGCCGATACTAAACAGCAAGTCTGCCCTTTTATATGCGTAAGTTTACTAAAAAAAAATTAATAAAGTAGTCAGGAAATTGTCGCCAATGTCCACGTTTTCTGATGAACTTAATTAATTCATTACATAAGTTGTGTGGCCTGTTCGTTGGCCCAATTTAAACCGAATGGCTTTTGGGGTACATAGTTATTTATTACCTCATTAAGGCATATTAATGTTTCGTTGGCACTAAGGTATTTCAGTGCGCGTCAATGGTTTAATTGTGTGTACATTTTTGAGCTGATTTAAAGCCTTGAAAATCTTGAAATTGCACTGGAAATAAAGTAAAGCTATACTAAAGTAAAGATACGAAAAAACATTTTTTTTATAGAAATAAATAAATCAGGGTGGTATTTAACTGTAAATCAAAAATCTTCTCTTTTTATAAAACAACACAATTCTAATAAAAAAAACTGGCCAGGTGTTAGTTGGCCTCGCGTGCAAAGGGTTCCGAAGCAAATACATTTTATTTAACATGTTATTTTAACACTACAGACTTTTTATAGGTTTTCCTGTAATCATTAGATATAGAACTACTACCTGCTTTTTTAATTTTTTTTTTCTGAGATAAGGGGGGAAGGTCATTTTTGATCTAATTTCTTGAATAACTTTTAAACCGTTTATTTTAAAATTATGAAATAAAATATAGTTAAAATCCTCATAGTAAGTCCTTTAATTTGATACCTATGTCACACGATACAGATTGAAAAACTTTTTTTTGAAATTTTCTACATTGACCCCCAAAAGTGACCCCCATACTCAAAATTTATTTATTTACGTAACGCGTCTGTTTGGGTCACAAGTCCATATATGTTTGTACAAAATTTCAACAGAATCAGTCCAGTAAATCCGGAGAAAACTGGCTGTGACAGGCGGACAGACAGACACCCGAGTGATCCTATAAGGGTTCCGTTTTTTATTCGAAACCCAAAAAATACTGATTGCACAGCAACAAAGCAGTCACCTCAAAATATTATCATATTAGCAACAATTTGAGTTCGTGATGCATCGCTATTAATCGAAAAGCGGAGCTTTTTTATGAATCTCGCCGACGAAGTGACCAATCCTGTCCCGCCATCTTCAAGCGCCGCGCTGTCGTTGGACATTTTCCGTCACTTTCGTTGTAGTTGATTTGTTATGCCATAAACCGACACGCTGAGAAGAGAATTTTGATTTCACGAAAACGCACTACCGGAATAACAAAACATGGTCTAACCAGGAAATGGTACACCCATGTTCCAAATTCATTCAGCCGCTAAGACGTGATTGATGATCCTACCATCCAAACATTCGGAGACACAAACTTTCACATTTATATTATTAGTAGGATCATGGCGTAAAATAATCTGTCATCTTCCAAACTCCTGATCAACAAGTTATAATCCCATAAATCCTTAAAACACTGACAGGAACAATAAACTTTATATCTTTGAACATTTTCTAGGACGAGCAAGTGGAACAAATTGCTTAGGTGAAAACCCCGCGGTGTCGTAAAGATCCTAGCTTAGTTTCCGTGGCGTACTTCGAAAATGTGTTACTCTTGGGGACTTACAATCTTTCGAAACAGGATTGGTACGTCCTGTCCGTTTTTAAAAAGTTTCTGTAGTTTATTTAATTGGAAGTTAGTTTTCAAAGCGATATTGAGGTGCTAGATAAAGCACCATGCTATTAGCGAATGCGATTGTCAAAATGTCAAAATATGTTTATGGGATTGATCACGTGACGCTATACATTTTTGACGTTTTGAGAATCGCCTTCGCTCACGCTACCGCTGACAGAATGTTACTTTCGTTTATGCGGTGGGAACATGGATTAAAATATAACGCTGTTAAGAGTAAAATACTACTTTTTAAGGGTCTGAGTAGTGCCAATGTACCCCTCCGTGTTCCACTTTTTAAGCTAAATAGTGGGGCTCTTAGGATGGTGACCAGTTTTAAGTACTTAGGGCACATAGTTACGGCAGACCTGAAGGATGATGCATATGTGGAACGCGAGTGTAAGGCATTGGCGGTCAGGAGGAATATGCTTGCCCGTAGGTTTGCAAGATGCTCGGTAGAAACAAAGATTACGCTCTTTAAGGCATATTGCCAGTGTTTCTATTCGAGTGGACTATGGGTGAACCATACCCGCCGGGCCACCAATGTCTTGCGAGTTCATGTTAGGCCATGTTTTACACAAGTATATGGATGATTCCGAAATAAATGAATTATTATTATTATAACTTGACGACCTTTATCAAGACTACGGGAATGCCAGAAGGTAGAGATGTGTAGGATTTTAGCAGTCTTCAAGAAGAACTGGATGGAAAAATGAAAATTACGCGCCCCACATTTTTGGTTATCTCACAAAGTAAGTTTTGGGGCCAAATTTTTTCTTGAAAATACTCATACTTCAAAAACAATATTAAATACAAATCGCAATATCATCTCAATGACGACTAACGTTACCACACTATAGACTTGCAAAGCATGTAAAAGAAATTATCACTCACAAAAATACTGCAGGCGCTACACGCATGACGTTCACATAACAGACGTTGCTAGATCATTACAAGCAGGCGCACTACGTAAAATAAAGCGTCATCACCCCATTTCAGCCCTATTACACAAAATATGTAAAATTTCGTACATAAATATTATAATACTAAAACGTTAGTACTAATTACGTGAGTATGATCCGAATTTGGCTCGGTTCTGTGTTGTTTTAGTGGGAAGCGCGTTTGGCAAATAGACTAATGAGGCCCCTACGAGTTATGTGACGTTCACCCCAATCAGTTTCGTAGATTTAATCTATATTTCTGCTATGTTATAATAATGTAAGCATGCTGTGTTTTATGTTCTTGAAAATAATAAGGTTGGCTTAAAAAAAAAAAATACGGGCCAAGTGGGATTCGGACCCACGAAGGGTTTCGTACAATAAACCGAAAAACACACATATCTTGTATGGGAACCCCTTTTAATTTTTAATTTAATTCAATTTTTATTATTTGTTATTACAGCGGCAATAGAAATACACACTATATGAAAATTTCAACTGTCTATCTATAGCGGTTCTTGAGATTCAGCCCGCTGATAGACAGACGGACGGATGGACGAACGGACGGACAGCGGAGGCATATTAATAGGGTTCCGTTGGTTACCCTTTGGGTACGGAACCTTAAAAATGTGCCATAAATTATACCAACACTAGTCGACCCGCGCAGTTTCGTCTGCTCCGCTCCTATTGGTCTTAGCGAGATGATAGCCTTTCTCAATAAATGGGCTATCTAACGCTGAAAGAATTTTTGAAATCGGACCAGTAGTTCCTGAGATTAGCGCATTCACTCAAACAAACTTCAGCATTATACACATATATTAGTATATATGTTATAGTCAAACCTCGAAGCTCCGGCGCTCCTAGGTTTGACTCGTCAATCCTCAGGTCTGACTTAAGGTCTTAGTCAAAGCCCAAATAAATGACGTTTTTCGGCCTTTGACTAAAGAATTTTCGTCAAACCTAGGAGAGACTAATTTGGTCAGGCAAACGTCGAAACTTAATTTCACGTAATCGTGGTTTGACCAGTCCAACCTCAATTAGGTGTTAGCATGTCATAGTTTGTGAGATAACGTATAGTAATATTTTGAATTTTAATGTTTTAATATTGTCGTAATTAAAATAAAAAATTTGTCTCACATGGTGAGGCATTATGACATTTAGATCTTTTACATAATTTTGAAGAGCATTTTTTACTAAAGTAGTATTTTATAAAGCCTTGTCCCCCAAATTCAGAATCTTTTGCTCTGATTTTTCTAAGAGACAGCTGAACGTCGGGCACATATACGAAATTAAAAAAAAAATCTCTTTGCATTCTTTTATTTGATTCCTCGAAAAAATTGTGTTTTTTGTTCAGTGTTGACTGACAAAATAATTTATCGGATTGAACCAATGATATTATATATAATTTGATCGAAACACCGCAAGAGAACATGCATAAATCTGTTTAAACATATTACAAGTACAGTACAGATCGATCTTTGACTGAGTATGTCAGTCGCTTCTAGGATCGACAAGGCAAAGCTCGAAACAGATTATTTTTCTTTCGAAGTTTGACTGAAAAGTTAGGAACTTCTAAGTTTGACTAAAAATACTTCAGTCAAAGGCCGAAAATGGAATTTATTTCGGGGTTTGCCCAAAGGCTTTGGTTAAACCTAGGATAAACTAGTCATACCGGGAAGAGACTGCATATCGACCTTTGACTATAACATATATATAGATTTGATTTCCTTATAGTATGTCGACCTACGTTGGTGATAAACCATTGATTTGTCAGCCAATTGATCAAAGGTTTTTCTTTTCTTGGGTCGCATGAATCTCGTGAAATACCTATAATTTTTTTTCCTTTGTAGTTTGATAAAAGAAAGCGTCGTTAAGCACATATCTAATGTTCATTAGAATTGGACAAAAAACAACAAAATGTTTTGTAAACTAAAATACTTTGACGAGATTTCTCTGAAACAAACCTCTAGAACCTCTAAAATCTTACCTCTAGAAATCTTATATAAATACTTACCTAAGCTTTTATCAATTTCTATTAGATACAAATTAGATACTTACGCTGTTTTAGCTGTGTTGCTTTTTTACTTGTTATCTAACTTAAGGAACACAGCAGAAGTAGATACTTACGCTGTTTTTGCTGTGTTGCTTCTTTACTTTTTATATCGCTAAACAATTTCAATTATTTTATAGTTTCTAAAATCACTACTACCATCTTAACCATTATTGAATTTCACACCAAACATTAACTCGACATAGTGAAACAATTTACCCACCTTGACTCGTCTAAGAACTTCGTTAGTCAAATTGTATCAGCTTAGATTTCAAGTAACACGGTAGGTGCATTAACTAATATAGATGTAATTAAAATAGATGAATTTGATTATCCAAGAGTGTGGAACGATGTTATGAAGACAAAGCTATAAGATCGATAGTGTATTTGCGATAACGATTCGATAATTTACACAGAAAGGCACTTGACTGTGGACGAACCCGAGTGTAGACTGTGTATCTTTAGAGTACTAAAGTATGAATAAGCCAAGCTCTTCGACACGGTGCAGAGGATTCATGGACTAATGGAATTCACATTAGCCAGTTTATACCTGTCCTATTCTTATTTAAATCAAAAATTAAAAAAAAACTCAAACTGGCAAAAATTTTAGTGCTTATCAAATAAGTTATTTCGTAAGATATTTAATTAAAATCTTGAAATAAAATCCGGCAAACATAATTTTAACATCTTATTTTAAGTGTATATGTGTACTAAGATCAGCTGAATAGTACCAGTAGATTCGGAGAAAATTTGCTGCGTCTGACAGACAGACACGAGTAATCCCATATTATTAACTAGCTTTTTCCCGCGACTTCGTATGCGCATATCCTGTTTTTTCCCGTTCCCGTAAGAATTGTGTAGGAAAGCTTCATGCCAAATTTCAACTTTTTCGACCAGTTGCGTTGTTTGTCAGTCACTCAATCAGTCAGTAACGGAAGAATTTTATATATATTGATTGATCATTTATTTATTTATGTATATATGTTTTATTGTACACCAAAATATAAAAATATTAAGAAAACATTAAACTTAAAAATATACAATTGGCGGCCTTATAATGAAATAAACACTAATTAATGAATTGATTAATGATTAATGCTGTTATTTATTACTGTCAGTTTTATAAATTTATTTTATTTTTTTGACTGTCGTGTGTGAGCTCTAATAAACATTCATCTTTCTGTATAACGATTCCTGTAATGAATCAAAATAAACACACAAAGAAAAAAATAAGTGGAATGAACATTAACTCACTGAAGTTACACAAGTTAAACTACAAAAGAATCAACTTAAAATCTTAGCGACATAGCATAAATCTAGCAAGAAAAACAAAAACTGCTCCATCTGTAACAACAAAACCATTTCTTCAGAGCTATTCAATTCGCCCTGAAGAAAAGGAACCTGAGCAATACGAAATATTACTTACATTTTTTTCTACGCTGAATCTTTCTTGTATTCTCGTATAACAAAAAAATTGCTCGATGTTTTTCCGATATCAACTATCATTCTGACATCCAGTGCCATGTTTTATATTCATAAGAACAGAACTATTGGAATTCTGGATGTGATTCTGTCTGAATATGATTCATTGTTTTAGTTATTCCAATATTGTGGTTTTAGAAACATTGCTTTTGGGTAAATAAATCAATTGGGAGATCACAGATTAAAGACTCGAGTTTTTTCCTGGGATGCTTTAATTAAACGTATTTTTGATTAATAATAATTAAACCCAAATCGGATGTTTACGATAAAATTCATATACGTATATCAAGTTTTTCGAAATAGACTATACAATAGCGTTTTGTAAAATATTAGGTGTCCTCAGCTGTCATTCCAAATTTTCCACGCGTACAAGAACAAGGTCTACCTAATGGCTAGTCAAAACAGGAAAAGCACTCAAAGCGTTAATGATCTGTACCCACTTACACGCCAACACCAATAAACAGTCCCCAACAAGATGTCTTCCCTCCCATTAAATAGTTTCCCAACTAATCAAGCGCGGACACAATATCCATAACTTCATTAAATGCCGCAAAACATTTTACAAACTCGATTATTATGCCCATAACGGTTCAGCGTCTTTTTATGGCCAATAAAGGACATGTTAATATTCAATACGAAGATTTTATAACAAAACTTTTCTCGTTAGTTCAAAGTTTCCGACGGGTCGGTACAAGACTTGGGTTCCGTAACTGCATACTGCATGGTTCCAATACCACTTTTTCTGCTGGCGGTAACACGGCATGTTTTTGCAAACGAGTCACATATTGCCCGCAGTACGGTGGACTGGCAAGTAGTCTAATATGGGAATACCTACTGTAAGCTGGTTTGGTTTTCAATAAGTTGGTTTTATATTAAGGTTAGTGGGTTCACCGTAGTCGATGGTTCTACTTTTGTTAGTGAAATAATCACAATGGCAGAGCTTAAAAACTAAAAGGCTCAAACCTAAATTTGAAAAACATTTAGCTGATTATGGATTAATTTAGTGGGTTCACCGTAGTTGAAGGTTTTCATTTTGTTAGTGTAAACCATTATGACAGAGCCTAAAAACAGAGATGCTCAAGATCGCAAAAAACAAAGCTGACTATGGATTTATTTTGTCATCTCCATTATTCGTTGAAGCAATAATAGCAATCACAAATCAGACAATAAAGTTAGGAATGCGTGCCAAACACATATACTAGCCTATGTGGCATCCAGTGTGATAGACACTAGACACTTGATTTAATTACATCCATCTAAAGAGCGGAACGTGTGCGATGATGGACGTGAAGGAATTTAGGGCAACGGCCCTCCATTCTGCTTTAACTCAATTTGTTGTGTAATGTAGTTTATTATCCGCTGAAGGAGTTTAAGTACTTTTTAATACCTCTCTCGTTACAGGCTTTGTTTAAATCTAGGATGAAGTACATCTAAGACCTAGTCTTCTTACAAACTTGGACAAAATTCTTTAGCAAGTAATTGCTAGCTCAGTTATTAAAGAATTACTGTCGGAGATTTTAAAATTATGGGACGATTAAGTAGATCGATCATTGTTTTAGTAAAGGAAGCTTTAAGACTTGAAGAAAACTATTTCTAGTTACATAAGAAAGAATACTGAGGAAAAAAATAAAATGTAAGTTTGGCTCTATTTTTTTAGGTAACAACTTCTGCTAACGTAAGCTGTCGTCACGTTTGCGAAACGCGTGAAGAAAAGAATACAGTCACAAAAATGTTGTTGTAACATATCTCTTTTATATCAAACGAACACAACACATTGAAACCAATATCATCACAACAGTGACGTCTGAAAATCTTCAGATCAACATTCAAATTGGCTTTCGTTAATCGTGATAGGTCCCAAAATTTCGACCATCCATTCATCGGACATGCGTAAATCGGGATTAAAATAT
Source organism: Lacanobia wlatinum (assembly GCA_947578705.1). NCBI lineage: Eukaryota > Metazoa > Arthropoda > Insecta > Lepidoptera > Noctuidae > Lacanobia > Lacanobia wlatinum. The sequence continues at coordinate 18,538,755 of OX388039.1, forward strand.
ATCGGTCCACAAATTGGGCTTCAATTCTGTAGGCAGTTAGCGTAATCCGTCTTTGTAATTGGGTTTGCGGGTAGTTCACAGTAAGAGTTAAGTGAATGTTTGACACTTCTGTGTGTTTCGTTTTAAATTACATTTTTAGGTGCTCGGAAACTTCTGGAGTGGTAAGTTTTGACACGTGGATTTTCAATTTCGCGTTCGTGACACTTTCTGTTGGTACTGCTGGGTGGTTAGCTAAACTTTTATTCGGTTACACGATGCCGTTTTTATTTCATAGTTGGTGCGGCCTCTATGTTCATAATCGTATTGTTTCTTCGTAGGATAACATTTTTGGATCATGAGTATTTGACTTTTTTATACATTATCTCTTTTTCTCTTGATTGAGGTTTATATTGGTAGTTAAATAATTTCTAGCTTCTTCTACTTAATAATCTTGAGAATCACAATTATTCTCTTTGATCAAAACATAAGAACTTAGTTCCCAAAATTTCGCATGACTTAACTTTGCCACTTCTTTGCCAAAATTTCAAGACAAAATTCTAAACTCTTCACATCTGCGTCCATATTCAATACTTGTTGTTTGATCTGCTAATTGTTTTGAATAATTTATTTCACTTGACGAGTAATTAAGAACTTTGTTAGGGAGTGGGTACTTTTATGTTAATACTATAGAAATTATGCTGGTTTAAAGTACGTGATCAAAGTTCTAATACGTTGAAACCTTTACTGAATATGTATGGGATTGTCCTGGTGTTGTTTCTATTTGTTTGTTTACTGATTATAAAGGGATCAAACTTCTAAGAGGTTCTTTGTTTATTTATCATAACGTCGGATTCTTAAGTATTTACTGCTGTCTTCTTTGGGTGTTTGTGAAACTGACAAGGGAATTTTATTTTGTGTTTTAATTTATTAAAATCTTTGGCTTACATGTTTATTTTAAGCAAAGTCTATGTTGATTCATTTCAAGAGGTATTATATTTGGACAGCTCTTGACTTAACGAAAGAACACTGATTCGGATTTTGACTCATGAAGAAAAAAATCTTTGGCTTACAGCAAAGTCTCAAGAGGCATTATTTGAAAAACAACGAATACTGATTCGGATTTTAATTCATGAATAAAAAAAATCCACTGTAATGAGAACACAGCATGGATTATACATACTCTTTTTTCAGTTTACAAGTTAGGCCAAATGGACAATACTACAACAGATTAAATGGACAGACTGACATCGATTGCCAGACCGCGATGTGATACGTATTCAATATTATAACCACAACTGGAAATTCGTTTCGCGGTATTTGCATACGCGGCTGGATATCACCCACTTTCTGTGACATTTTAAAAGTAAATAAGTCAAATTAAACATAGATTTACATATAAAATAAGCGTATAGTAACAGAAGTTACAGAACCAACATATTTAAAAACACTCGACACAGATTAAAACTACGCAACGGGATCAAAAAAATTAAACACAACAGTGAAAAAAAAGAAAACACGCCCTGAATTGCTGATTTTAAGCTGAATATTAAAATGGGGTAAGCACAAAGCATGGTAATCCATTTACGTAATTTTATTTTGAGTTCGCATAACCGAACTGTCATTCCTTGTGACGCCATATAAATGAACCGAAGGTGACTTGCTAGACCCAATGATGGATTTTTAAATGTTGGCGACACTGTAATGGGGTTAACGTAATTTATGGGCGTTCCGAAATACTTTGAGTACCTGTTTATGTATAGGAAATTTAGGAGAAAATTCGTATGAAAAGAGTAAAGCATTTTCTCTTAACAACGAAATTCTCGAGTCATTTTCTTCTACATTTGACTTGAATGTGCTGAGGAGACATTTTTGAACAAATACATGAAAGGATTGGATTATGTGGAAGACATTATATTATCTACGTGGTTTACCTTATACTTAAGGTTAAAAAAAGCTCGCTAAGTGCCTAAAGATTCCAGCAGACAGGAGCAATGGCTACGTGACAATACGATAAGATCATAGAAATTGTGTACTAGCATAACCTATGTACAGAGCAAAAGCACTAAAAATAAAAAGCTGTCACGTCGTAACTAAATTTAAAATGAAACTAGTGTAGTAAAATAACGTTTTGCAATAAGCATCAAAAGACACACTATTAGTGTAGCATTATGTGTATATAGTGTAGTGAATATTTAAACACCAACATTATAAAATAACAACTATATTCCCTTCCCTTTCGAAGCTTAATTTACAATCCACAAAGAACATTCAGTCCGCTAGTTACAAATTCACTTCACAAACTGTTAAAAGATTCCCATCAAAAACTACTTTTGCGCTAAGTGAGCGAAATCAAAAAACAATAAGCCAGTTATAATAAACGGGAAACAATTTATAAAACTTGAACTGGGGAGCATTCAAATCTGCTCTGGTGCGCTCGACTTTTCAAAGTCACCCCCTGTAATTCATATTTCTGCAGTCTTTGTAAGAATTTCTTTCAAAACGAGTGTTTTAAGAAATTTCCTATTTCATACTCCGCGGAGTACGGCTTGAGGCACGGTTCGGTGTCTGTTTTATTAACTTTCTTTAGTTCCTTGAGCTGATGTAATGGATGATGATTTAAATGTAGAAAATATAGCTTCATATTTTTTTTTTAATTTTCGTTACGTAAAATTTTATAGAACTTTATGAGGCTTTTTTACCTTAATATGGTCTAACTTTGGTCTTTTTTGTAAATTCCTGCCTACATAATTTGTCTATCTGAATAAACAATATTTTTTTTGAAAAATACATTAAAAAAACTATACCTACGATCAAAGTAATCGTGAGCATAGTATTTTTTTTTAAAGGTTCCCTCTCTAAATTACTATTGTGCCCTTCAAAAGTATGCAAAGAGAGTTAATGTCGGTAAAACTTTTTACAGAATAGAGATTAGGTAATTTACCTTCACATATCAAAGCCAAAAATAATCTATGACAGAACCAAATCCATCCCAATTAACGTTATTTATAATACCGATCTTGTATTAAAAATATTCCTTTTGAAACAGTTCAAAGCTCCAATAAAATGTACAAAGTTGAAAGACTGTTTACCATCTTCGGCTCTAATTTCAATAGAAATGAGGATCGTACTAATCACGCTTCTGAACTGGGTACTTTGATTCCAATCTTCATTGGTATTTTGAAATAATGAATTCTTAAGAGCATTGTATTTGGAGATAGGTGTGTATTGAACGAGATTTTGATTTGGCTGTATCGAAACGCTTTTGAATTTATTGATATAAATGGTGTATGTATATGTATAGCTGTCTAGTGAATATAATTTCCTTTTTGTTTGTTTTTGTTAGCTGTAAGTCCTCCATGTACAACAAAATAAATAAATATATTAATATAATTCTGGAGCGGTGACCGCGTACTGCCAATGACGTACGTTAGGTGTGGCAACTCCTGGAGGAGGCCTATGCCCAGCAGTGGACGTCTTTCTGTCTAAATGATGATGAAAGCGTGTTTCATGCGGACATAATATTGCCTGAATTTTCCGAAGCTGATGGCAAGTGGAGTGGCGACCGCGTACAGGAAGACGCAACGTTGGTAGGCCTCCCACAAGGTGGACCAATGACCTGGTGAAGGTGGCGGATAGCCGATGGATGCGAGACGCGCAGGACCGGTCGTTGTGGCGACGCTTGGGGCAGGCCTATGTTCAGCAGTGGACGTCTTTCGGCTGATATGATGATGATGATGATGATGGCAAGAAGTTACAGTTTTGCTTATGTAATGATGGTTCATCAAATAACACACATACCTAACTGTATCATAAAAATCATAATTTGAGAGTTTATTTATATTGTTAGTTGGTTTGTATACGCCGTAAAACTAAAGTTAAAAGTCAATAAGTATCATGTTTATTTGGAAAACCTGATGGATTTACATCCAATCATAAAAACTGAACTACCCATCATTCAGTGTGGAATTCAAAAGCATATTCTAAGATTAATTATTTTATTTACGGAATAAACGCGCATGTGTTCTTACTTGTATGGCTTTCGAGTAAAAGCCAGTAAAAAAGATTTTATATTTTTCATTCAAAAAGAGAAATATTATGCAATGATATTTACTTTGTTTTAAAATAAACGAAAAGTACAAACAAAAGCTGTACTTACCTATGTTTTTTAAAATCAATTCACGTTCGTAAAGCTTTACTCAACTTTTTCATAGTAAATCATTGTTATAGCCTGTATTTGAGTCCAATACTGGACAAATCAAATGGCTAAGTTCTGCATTGATGATTTCAATGTTTCGATTGAATCTGGGTATCTATTTTATAATCATCATCCGTCAGTAACTTCTTGAGATATTAGGAGTGAGAAAAGATTGTGATATATTTAGTGAGATAGAAAATACAAATATATCTCGTGTGGATCTCACTAAAGAATGTACTCAATTGCTCCTAGAAGAGTTCCATGACGGAGCAAAAATCGCAATGGCACAACTATGCATTATTCCGACACTAAATTTCGTGCTTGTATTCAGCGCCGTATTTCCTAGCCACAGTGACACAAGGTTCCTGCTTCAGCGCAAAATTACTGAAGCATCCAACCAAATAAATTTCACCTCTATATTTTGAGAGTTAAGAGTTTTAGCAGCTGCTAGTGTTAAAATGGCACTTCATTATTTGACAAACGATTTAAAGGTGACTTGCAAAATTTATCGCGGATTTTATTTTGCATCCCCGCCCAAGTTGACAAAGAACGCAACGATAAATTGCTAAAGGGGTCACGTTGGGTATTTTTCGATTAAACAGGAATTTCTCATCTACAGGTGTGTAATGTGAAACGTGCATTGTGCTTTGAAGTATCTATGTGATTGCAGATTTAAATCCTAAACCGGAAATTTTCATTTAAAAGAAAAAAATCAAGTCCAGGGCACCTCTGACAACCAGTATCAATGTTGATACTTTCAGCCAGTGCTGTACTGAGGCATTTGCTGTTATTCAAGCGTGATATTACATGTTTTCATAAAATTCTAAAAATATCTAGGTAAAGTCAAGTCAAGGTGCTTGAAAATGACACACTGACAAGTCAAAACAGGAAATGCACCAACTTTTAGTACCCGCGCAACACTAAAAACGAAAATAGACATTGAATTCTGAACGCTTTGAATACAGAAACTCAACTCGATAAAAATATTCTTACCGTATTACGTAGGAAACGTCTGGAATCTGTGAATTCTGTAAGTGAATATTGAAAGATACATAACTTTGACACGTATCTATGTACGGGGAACATTTCTATTACTTTTTCTACGACTGTAAAGAAAGTGTTAGGAATTTATCTGTCGTGTTATTCATGAGTAACCCTAGCAAGGCGCTGTGATGATAGGTGGAGTAGGGCAGTGACCATGTAGCGTCTGTGGACTGGAAGAAGAAGTGTGGATCCTCCGGCAGCGAGATGGGCAGATAAAATTGTTGCCTTTGCGGGTAGAGACTGGTTTTTTTTTTACTGTAGATAGGCATACGTTTGACCACTATCTCACCTTATGGTAAGCGATGATGCGGTCGAAGATGGAGCACGTTTGCCTAGAAGCAACCTATTCACTCTTGTCTTAAAGATTCCCAGGTTGTAGCTATCTGGAAACACAGACTCTGGCAGGGAATCCACTCCTTAGCTGTACGCACTATGAATGTGTTCTCAAAACTTTCTGCTCTAGTGAGTACACTGTACGAAGGTGGACTAATGCCATAGGCATTTTCTACCAGTCGACCATAGGGTGGTGCAGAGACAACATGGTAGGTGCAACTTAAAGGAACGACAAACAGAGAGAAAAAACCATCTACCTACCTGGTCCTGATACCTATGTTTTTCTTTTGGAGACGACTGGAAGTTAGAGTTTTCGCTATGAAAAACAATTGTAAATTCTTTAAATAAATTAATTTCAAATGATCAATCAGGAGATATTTAGAGTTTTTATCAAGAGCACGATCGCTTGGCACACACTCTGTTCCTTGTGTTTTTGATTACCTTGCTGAAAAACAAAAAGTTACCTAAATAATAACATAATGATAATTATAACAATGATTTTAATTAATATAAATAGCGAAAATACAAACAAACATACATACGGGTCAAATACAAAAACTCTTTTTAGGGTTCCTAACAAAAAAACGAAGCCCTTATAGGATCACTCGGGGTCTGTTTGTCTGTCCGTCAGTCTGTCTGTCAGTCTGTCTATTTTCTCCCGATGCCGATTCTGTTGAAATTTGGTACACATATGGATTTCTGTGACCAAAATACGAACGCGTTACGTAAATAAATAATTTTTAGTATGGGGGTCACTTTTGGGGATCAAACAAGAAATAAAAAAAAAAGTGTTTCAAACTGTATCGTAAGACGTATCAAATGAAAGAGCCTTACTGTGAGGGTTTGGATTATATTTTTTCATAAATTTAAAATAAATACTTTTGAAGTTATTCAAGAAAATACACCAAAATGACCATTCCCCTCCCCCCTCTCTCTGAAACTACTGAGCCTAAAATTTTGAAAAAAAGCAGATAATAATTCGATACCTAAAGATTGCAGGAAACCTATATGAAGTCTGTAGTGTGAAATAACATGTTAAAAAATTAAATTCGTTCGGAACCCTTTGCGCGCGAGTCCGACTCGCACTTGGACAGTTTTTTTTTTGAAGTCGGTTAAATAAAACACATATTCGCTTAAAATTTCACAATGGTCTTTCACGATAGGCTCTCCCTTTCGCAAATTCAAAACCAATATCTCCAACAAAGCTACAAGCAGGAAACAATTTGTCTCCCTTATTAAACTCCAGCAAAATCACCAAAAATAAGCACCTAATCTGCAATATTTTTAGTCTAAAATCACGCGATAAGAACCTACTTACCCTCTTAAAGGCTTAAGAAGCAGTGTCGTTGACGAAAATTGATCTACCGAGGTTTCTAGGGAAGTTGAGGTGGAAATTCGAAAATGAATGTTAAGGTTAGGATACACGACGACAGGAGTAATATTTCAAATCTACTAGACCGATTGTCGGATTACATTACTATAACGTAACACTGAATTTGAGATGTGGACCCCTTTTTTTAAGGATGGGAAATCATCCAATTACTCCTTCCACTCTAGGCGGAGCGGAAGGCAGTGTCAGACGCTTGCTGACTAAAAACCATTCGTGTTCCTTCTAATGCCCTTTGTGTTTCAGGGCAGCGGTGAATCTTTTCATCATGTTCCGCAATCCTGGCTGATGCTAGATCCCTGCTAAACGAAAAGAGACGTATATGGTGTCTGACACAGTCTAGCCTTTTCTAACTTAGTTGAGGTCAGGTACCGGATACAGCTAAATACCAGTACTTACCCATCTAACCTTCCAAACCCAGTACAGTGGTACCCAACTGATAAGGCGCGTCGTGAATCTTCGTTCGCACAGAAAAGAAAGTATGGCCCTGACGATTAACGAAAGTAAGCAAACTTACAATCAATCTTATATCACTACTGTAAGGTTCATAATACACTGTAGCTGTTAGTTCCATCTCACTCGCAAGTCACGTGCATGCCACGTGGCGCACGCTAACATGGCGACAGCTGCCGACCAATAGCGGTACAGGAAAAAGAAGCACGTTGCGTGGAGCGTGCCTATTGGTCAATAGCATTTCCCGTGCTTTGAAAATTCATCTTCTGCGCAGGTACATCGGTAAGCCGTATCAGTTGGGTACTACTGTAACTGGGTGATACGATACCCTTTGACCCAACAGCTGAAATGTCCCAAAAACTGACATTTTCTAATTAAAATACAAAAGATCCCATCACAGTAGCACGTTTTCAACACGAAGAGATGTACGACACTGAATTGAATCAAACTCTCGCGTGCGAGTGTCCGTACAGACAGGCAATTCATTCAAACCCGGATTTGGACTCAATAGAGGATATCGACAAAAAAATCACATGTATCGTAGACATTTGTGTCAAGTGTCGTTGTATCCGTACCTTAAAACTCTCACGTAATCTTGCTAGGGCAAAATGTACGTAACACCTCTTACAATGGGCTGTCCCTTCATATTAGGTCGGCCGTTCGCCTCCCGGGATTATATGGCTGTAGTAAGGAGGTCTTAGCGCGTTAAGTACTTCTTGTTGCAGGATAAAGCGAGGGAATTATGTATTGATTAAATCATTCAGTTATACGATGATTACGTGTGGGTGAGTTTCGTCAACATTTTTAACCGATTTCAAAAAGTAGGAGGTTTTAAATTCGTCGGAATCTTTTTTTTTAAGTATGTTACCCGATTACTCGTAGAAGCCTGGACCGATTTGGAAAAATCGTTTTTTTTTTGAAAGGGTACACTTTTCAGGTGGTTCCATGATCGTCAGTACACAACTCAGTAACAACTTGTGTATGTACACAACACAAAATAAATTACCTATAGAATATTACAAGCATATTTATGTATGTTAAACCACCTTAGGATTTGCGTTGCTTTTATGTAAGTAATATCTACCTCAAACCTCAATAAGGAAAATGAACAATATAATATTATAACTAAGAATAACTCAATTCCATCAACCTAAAATACTCACACCCAATTACCATAATGGGCATCAATAATTTTGATACGTATGTTAGTAAAAAGGTTTTAGCCAATGAGTATAAATATTACTAGCCATACGACCGTATAGCTTGGTGCTAGCTCCACTTAGAGTAAACAGATTATATGAAGAAAATATTTCAACAATGTTTGGTACACATTATCACGCGAAATTTCGGTAGCGCATGTATCCACACTAATATTATGAAGAGGTAATCTACACTAATATTATAAAGAGAAAATGTTTGTGAGGTTGTTAGGCGTAATTTCAGGATCTACCGAACCGGTTTTAAAAATTCTTCTACCAATAGAAAGCCACGTTATTTGTGGCTCTATATTAACCCGAAAAATACCGCCCAACTAAGTGGGCATGAGTCAGCTAGTCGAAATATCAAATGGTTCCCATAGATTTTGGACTTTTAGATCATTATTACTGCTAGAATTTATCCCATCAAAAACTTAAATGTGAAAAAATAAGCCAAAAGTTCAATGTTAATAATATCTGTGATTATAGATTTTAGCGGAAAAATAATTGAGATCTGAATGGACGCCAAGTTCTGTAGATAATCCTGAAATAAAGATTGGACTTAGTTAGTTTTACATACATTTGTTATCTTATATCTGGCTTAATTTTTCATCTTTATGTTATACTTACGCAAGTTACAGTTTTTATACTGAAATGTCGACATATCTTATTCGTCTAAGATTTGCTGGTAAAACGAAAAACTCTGTTCCGATGCAAGAAACGTGCTTTTTCGGTGTATGATACGGAAACTTTCGTGACCGAGTCTGACACGCACTTGAACGGTTTTTTTTAACCATTTTTTAAATTATTGTGTTTTTATGCGTGCCGCTCTTCTTAAACAAATATGTTCAATCGTCTTAAAATTGATTAATGCATGAAAACAGACAAATTTACTGCCCAAAACAAAGAAAATGTATGTGTTGCCAAAAATAAATCTTTTCATTTTCCCCATTCATTGTTCCTGACTAACTTTGACTGTGTTTATTACAACGCTGTGAATACATCCTGGATTGAAACCACTCACTTGACACAATCAAAGAGTCAAGCCGCTTCCTGAAACATCAAAGAAAAACTTCTTATCGCCTGAGTAAGCGAGATGTTGAAGAGTAAAGATAAAGATTTTTATTTCTTTGTGGTCGCAATTAAAACATAGAATTTTGTGCCTTCTGCGAGTATAATTAGAAACTGAAATTGAAGTACATACTGTACTGAATTGTAATAAAGCAGTTGTCATTATCTTCAAATTTTTATTTCACTGTGCCACCAGAGCCGATATAGTTTATGAAATCAATAATTTAATTTTATTAATTTAATTCAAATTAATTCTACATTAAATTATGTTGTTCCTTCAATAACACACTGCAAAACCTTATTAAAAAGGATCTGACCACTTTCTGTGAATAGATGAACACAGACTGTTGTCTACATTTCTTTTTCATTTCTCGTTTCGAAGATTTGCTGGAAGTTAGAAATAAGCAGTGCCTTTGTACTAATAATTAAAATGTTATATCTGCTCTGTTTCTCTGTGTGGACATAAATTGTAAAATCTAACATATAAAAATCTCGTGTCACGGTGTTTGTTATCGAACTCCTCCGAAACGGCTTGATCGATTTTTATGGCATATTTGGTAGGTTTGAGAATAGATTGCAGGCTATTTTTTTAATTTAGTAAAACAACGTTTGCCTGGTCAGCTAGTAAATAAATAGAATTCATGTTTTAGTAAACTTACTACTACTACAAAATTGTGATTGTCAGCAACAATTAATGATGGAAGAAGACCAATTTCAGACACGTTATGTCTCTTTCATACGTGTACCAAGACCAACACCTCATCTTATTAATACCCCACAGCCACACCATTCGATATGGATGAACAAACACATCTTACAATTTGTTTACATTACATTACAATAATATTGTGATCCGTTTTATTTCGTGAAGATGTAGGCCTTTGTGCGATGGTATTGATTTGGAAATGCCTCCCAAACCTTCGGAGGCCTTTGTTATGTGAGAGAATGTCGATGGTATGTATTATGGCTTTGTAATACTACAAGATTTGGCTAGTTACTTTGCTTGCATGAAAGTCGAAAGTTATCCTATGGGAAATTATAACTAGCAGGACTCTTGGCGCTACCATAAGGAACACCAAAATGGACATCTAAAAAATGTACATTCCCTCATTTAAGTATGCCATTTTGGTGTGCCTTTACTATTCTTCAAGATTACAGGAAACCTATCAGAAGTCTATATTGTCAAAATAACATGTTTTTTTTAGAGGTATTTGGAACAAAGAGTAAAGTCCCGCACACCTCAATTGAAAAGGGAAGATCCTTCTACCAGACAGTTGTTGTGTCTGGCGGGCGACTGCCCGATAGTTGATGTTCGGGCTGATGACACTCTACTTGCGCTATGCAAGATTTCGACGTAGTAGTTCGCTGATAGTTGGATAGATCGCATCGCGGTTCTTTTTGTTGCGATGTAGATTTGCTCCGTTGGTTTTTCCGATTGATGCCGCTACACTTTAATTCAAGTCATGGTCTGTTTGTTTTCCAATTATAATAGGGAATATGCATGCGATTTTTTTATTTGCAAAATGAAATACTTATTAGCTCTAATAAACAATTATGAAATTATTTTTTAAATACCTTCATCATCAATGAAGTTATAAAGGTTCAAAGTTTCCAATCAGAAAGAGAAGTCCGATATGAATTGTGACGTCAGAGTTCTTGGCGCCTATACAGCTGCCATAGAAAACAGCGTTTTCGCGAGAGGGACAGATATATTTGTTTAAAATAATTATATCTCGTTTGTTTTTCGAGCAATTTTGATTCTATTTTCACTGTTAGTATTATATTTGTGTATATTTTTAGATAAACTGTATGGATAATAAATATTTTTTTCGTGCATATTCCCTACGTTTAGCCGTTGAGGCATGCTGGCTTAAAAACTTCCAAACATTCACTTAAATAACATTGTTAAAGGATTGAATTTTGAGATTGAAGTTTTCTTCGAATATTATAATGTCTAAGTAAATTGCCTGTTTTTTTTTAAATTGTACAACGTTTGTTTTGGTATGTGTAAAAATCTACATAACCTTACTAATATTACAAATGCGAAAGTAACTCTGTCTGTCTGTTTGTATGTCTATCGCGCTTTCACGCCAAGACTACAGAACCTATTTAAATGAAATTTGGTACAAAGAGAGCCTGAGTTGTAGAGCCTGAGAAAGGACATAGGTTTTTATCCCGGGAGTACCTATGTTCCCTAGGGACCACGCGGGCGAAGCCGCTGGCAGAAGCTAGTAATATATATTTACTGCGCTTTCGTGATATAAACTCATACATTGTAAAAGAACATTCTCTTGCAGTTTGCTACTTAGAGGAACTTAACTTGTTCACAGCTTAGTTTTATGTGTAGCAAGTGTAAAAGTTTTTCTATCGAAGAATCAGTATGATCAAAAAAGCCGTTCCGTCCAGGTTTTAAGTTGTGACTTGTAAAGAGCTATGAAAATGCCGATAAAATATTTTTATCAAAAAATGGGTTTTACTGCACATATTAATAAATACAACTTGATTTTTTATCAACATCCACATTTTTTCTAGGCATAAGGTATCTATTTAATCATTTATGTACACACAGAGGAACAGTACTGTAGCAAATATAACATAATAGTATTAGTACAATGGAACTGCTTATTTCTAAAGAAAAATCTTCCAGCAGACCAATCAAAGACACGATTTATGCAAAGTACAAATCTTAAATGATTAATGGAATTAGTTTAGTTCAGCCAACTGCATCTGCTTGATTGTAAAGTGACTTGTTTGGAACTAAAAAGTTGTTTTTTTTTAATTATGTTTATTTTTCATAAATATATCTAACCGTACTCAAATTCGATTTAATTAAGAATCTGCTAATCATTAGATACACTAAGCATCATGGTTAAAAAAAAAAAAATATTCCAGCATAAGGGAATATGCATGAAAAAATATTTATTATCTATACAGTTTACCTAAAAATATACAAAAATATAATGCTAACAGTGAAAATAGAGTCAAAATTGCTCGACAAACGAACGAGATATTATTATTTTAAACAAATACATCTGTCCCTCTCGCGAAACGCTGTTTTATATGGCAGCTGTGTAGGCGTCATGAACTTTGACGTCAAAGTTCATATTGGACTTCTCTTTCTAATTGCAATCTTTGAAGCTTTATTGCATTTTGCAATTAAAAAATGGCATGCATATTCCCTATTGTTTCATAATATTACATATCAAACACAAACTCCAGCCTACTAACACAAAATGCGCATTACAATTAGAATTTCGAACCGATGTACATAATTTGAATTTTGAACCGGAGCCACGGGTCAGCCGCAGCGACCGCTTGGCACTCGATGGTGCCGTACTTTATGCCCAACGTGACGAATGGGACTACCTACGTACGGCATACGAGCCATTTACGTACCTCTATGCTAAGAATTTATTACCAAGTGTGACTTTCAACAGTTGAAAATCTGGGAATTTAGCTAGGTACGTAATATTTTCGAGTAATATTTTTGGGATTTATGGATTGTGTTGGTGTAACTAGCGAGTAGTTGGGCACGTGTATCGATTGAACTATGAGGCTGTACGATTGTAGCGGCATCAATATCGCCAAAAGAAAAACCAACGGAGCAAATCTACATCGCATCAAAAAGAACCGCGGCGTCATCTATCCAACTAGCAGCGAACTACTACATCGAAATCCTGCATCGCGCTAACAGTGTTTACCGAGTGATTTCAACATATACATCAGCCCGAATATCAACTATCGAGCAGTTGCCCGCCAGGCAAAACAACAGCCAAGTCGGAGGATCCTCCCTTTTCAATGGAAATTTGCGGGACTCTCTGTACCGCATACCCTCCAAACGATCACGAAGTCCTTTTTTTTGTTCCCAATTATGGTACATTTTGCTCCCCTTTTTTGGGCATAAAATAACACAATAATATATAAAGCCACCATAGGTTTTTTTAAGAAATTGTGAGAAGATTTTGGTGTGTTTTATTGAGTGCATTTTTAGTCTGCGGATAAGCAGCAAAGCGATAAAAGGAATATCATACAATTACACTGTCGGAAAACAGACACAACCGCTGAGGTCAAGAAAAGCAAGCTAATCACAAAAAGCCCTTGTAAAATCATATGCGGCTTGCACGCCTTAACCACACTTATATAACTTCATTAGTACTTGAATAATAAATAAATAACCCATTAGAACAAGTTCTAAGACAAGCACGCCATCGTGTCATCAGTTCTTTATTACAATACCTAGATTTACAATAATGATCTTTCCAATGAAAACATACTTAGTTTTGTCATCATGTACTCTAATAATATAAAGAGGAAAATATTTTTTTGTTCATATGTTTGTAAAAGAAGATATTTTTTTACTGAAAGACAGAGAGTTACATTATTGTTGGGTGCGTAAGCTTTTTTTAAACCCGGAAAACATCACTGTTAGGGTACCTATTCATTTGCGCGGAGCGAGGCAGCTGAGCGGAGAAATGGAGAAATATTAACCAATCATGTCAGTCATAATGTCAGTGACTCACGTAGTGTGGAGATTTTATACAATTCCATTAGTTAAAATTCCTTCATTATTCTGCTCCGCTGCCTCGCTCCGCTGCCTGGCTTCGCTGTAATGGACAGGCATCCTGATTGCGGGAAAGACTTTACTCTAAAGTCACCAAAATCTAAGGAGTCCGATTTGACAGCTGAGTAGAGAGGGATAGAAGATTGCTTTACTACTACGTGCAAAAATTTTTACGTCTCTTTCATACTTACTAGTAAAGCAATGTTTTATCCTGCTGTCAAAATGGGCCTTTTATTTTTTGACAACTATAGTGGTCTATCACAGGATAATTATATTGTCATCCGCCTGTGCTGTCCCAATGCAGGGTAAAGGCCTCCTTTCCTTCCTTCCGCTGTCATCGGTCTTCTGCAATTCTGAGCCAGTCAGTCTTTTGAGATGGAGTTCAGCCAGCATCTCTTTCTGGGCCTGCCGCATTGTTGTTTCCTTGCGTTTGGGATTCACTGTGTGGTAATCTTCGCCCAATCCTCCTCCGATATACGGCAGATGAAACCGGCACAGTTCCACCTTAACCTCGCAGCTGTATTTATAAATCATCATCATCATCATCCACAGCCTGACTTCGCTCACTGCTGAGCGTAGACCTCTCTTTTCCTGTGCCAATCCCCACGCTCCTGTGCCAGCCTCATCCAGGTTCTTCCTGCGATGGCAACAATGTCATCCGTCCATCTCGCCGCTGGTCGACCAACACTTCTTCTTCCAGTCCTTCCGGTCACTGCTTTACTCCACCTATCATCACCGCGCCTTGCCAGGTGTCCAGTCCAGCTCCATTTTAGTTCCGCAATTTGTTTTCCGATATCGAAAACCTTCGTACGTCTTCGGATCTCGACGTTTGGGACTCGGTCCATTAGCCGTATGCCAAGCATGGAACGCTCCATAGCTCTCTGTATAACTCTCAGCCTGTACACGGTCTCCTACGTAAGCGTCCAAGTCTCGGCACTATAAGTCATGGTGGGCAAAACACGCTGGTTATAGAGGCGGGATTTCAGACATTGTGGAATTTTGGCTGACTTAAGAATATTTATAAATACCTATGTAAAATTGTTTCTTGGTTTGAAAAATATGAGCTACGAATACAGAAAATTCAACTAATAGAGAAATACACTATCATTCAGAGCACAAGCTAGTTTTATCCCGAAATAAATTCACCGTTATGCGAGGCCAAGGGAGCAAAGCCGGCGGGAAAAACGAGTGTTTAATTCCCGTAATACGAAAGTAAACAAATAGAAAAACTCCGCACAACCAATAACTAGTTTCAAAGATAATTACAACATAGTTTTCGAAGTATCAAACTGTTGCTTGGAGCGTTGAAGCAAGTGGTCTAACTAAGATTTTCCTTTTTATTATTTTGGGGCTAATAAATTATTATTCGTACTATGATGCCATGGTACCTAATACTGTATGTTGCTTTTCATAAGAATAATAATAGTAAGTTTCTATCTCTGGAGCCTTAACTACCCACCGGTAGCTTGGACCCTGCTCTCGACAACGGCGGACTAGTGCTGTATTTTTTTTGTGTTTAAAAAAAATATTTAAAAATGTAAATTTGTACGCAAAGATAAATAAATAAGGAGATAATAATAATATTATTTTGTAGAGAGGACTAAATTACTTTGAAATGAAAAAAGGTACTTTGATTTTCACCCTAAAAAGTTATTACATTTTTAATGGGAATTGGTCATAAAAGCAGTGTTGTAATAACCCTCTATCTATTTTAAAATTTTTCTTTTCAAAGGATTCCTAATATAAAATACCATTTCACATAGTGCATTATGAACATTCAATTTTTTCTGAAATTATCCAAAAACATGGTTACACCACTTTTGCATTACCGTTCCCAAATTACGTTTTTGTTCTCTTGTAAATGGGTTACATACAAACTTACTGCGTCATTCGTTACAGTCATGTGTGAATGATTAATGATAATGTCGTATTAGCAGGGATACACGGTTCAACTCCGCCCTTCAATTTGGCAGATTCAACCAAATTGCATTCTTTCAACATAGCAGTGCGTCACTCAGTGTTACCCATACCTATTTCCTTTTAAGCAATATTCCCATTATATTCCTTACAAAAAAGATTTTTAATTGATAGCATCACATTTCACTAATATCTCACTTGTTAGTACGTGAATATACGATTGACGACGGTGTGCACTCACCAATCGCATTTATGCAGTCAATCAACTTGGTTGAATCCAATATCTCTTTGTCATTCCCTTTTCCTTTTGATTGGGGTCAAGTTTCCTCATAGCCCTGAAGTTTCTACGCCAAAAAAGTCTTGGGTTGACGATTCAGGCAAGTTTGCGCGTCTTTGGTTGAACCGCGTAAGCCTACCTTAAATACAGACTTACTCGAACCTACTTATGGCATGTGGAAAAAGGTGTATCATTACGTATATCGTTAGCAAAATCGATCGATCACAGAATATAAAAAGTGATTAGGTGTGAATTTTTTCAGGTGAATTTTCATGGTTTACGGAGAATTATTAATATTACGTGACGGAAGAGTCATGCATTGTGAATTTCTAGGTTGGTCAGTAGACAGTGACTTGGGAATTGAACTAGGTGTTGAATGAGTATTTTTTTCACGAGAATTTGGTTTTATCATACGTGGGAGTGGAAAGTGAATTCAGTCACGAAATTATTATTTACACTTCTCTGTAATTTTAAGGGTGACGTATGGTAAAGACAAGAAACAAAGACTATTAAAAAAAAAACCGTTTCTTATCAAAATGCAAAACTTGAATATCTTCTTAACAAAAATTGTGGTTTTGCTTCCGTTTTCAACTCCTAGGTAGGAGTGCTTATTCCGGGAAAAAAATATCCTATGAAGGCTCCCAACGATAGATACTATAGTTTTCAATACGTGAAACAATTTTTTGAACCGTATTATCAAAACACGCACCTCCAATTCTTTTATATCTTTTATATTGTTACTAAAAACTTGTTTATTTACATAGAATGCAAAAACCCTCCTGTTTATTCAACCATGTCAAGTCATTTAAAGTAAATTTAAGGGTCTGTAAAACTAGCTAAGCTCTGGCACGCAACGAAATATCGTGGGAGATCGATTGGTAACCAGTAATAACGTTAACTTTGTACTGAAACATTTTTACAGAAGGTTGGATGAGGTCCTTTGTGTGGGACATTAGGGTTTGTACAGATGACTTGGTATCGAAAAAATACCATTTTTTTTTGGGAGTAGAAGAAATCCGTTGATCTGCCTTCCTACTGTGACGTACCAATGCGTCATGTTTCCGTTGTGAGAGAGAGAGAGAGAGAGAGACGGATCTATGCACGACAGTTGCCACAATTTTTTTTTCACAAAGGATACATGTTGGCAACAGGACGTCATTATAAGTCCTGGTGAGGACCGCGAGTCGCAAGAAATACATAAGCGATGATATAACGAAGCTCGAGGAAGGCTCAAGTTAAATTTTGACGACTTTTGGCTAAAATAATGATAATGATGATGATGGAAAGGTAATGAAAACCTTAAAGATACCACCTACTATTATTTCTGTTCATTTTGTCTATGTTGCTGTGAATTTGTGTCTATGCTGAATAAATGTTTTCTATTCTTTCTATTCAATACTTAACTGCAATCGACTTTGTACAGTGTTGGGCTTAGGCCTTAACAACAGTCAATAAACCTTTTTCTGTTATCACAACCGCAATAAATAAAATAATATTAGTAAGTACTAAACTTCAGTAACGCCCAGTAGCAATATTATAACTGACGTAGCCACCACACAGCTGCAAACTTCCATAGTTCTGTAACATTTAAAAAGCGATTTGTCATTCTCTCTTCACGTTAGTACTAGCACAATTTCAAAAATAAAAGTTTAAAAACAACTGTTTTCTATTAGATAATACTAAAAGTAGGTACTGATTGGTGCATTAAACACGTACATTAAATTACGGCCTGTAAGCTGTAATTTAATGTACCATTTGCAGCGAGCATGTTACGTTACGCCGTGTCTTAAAATCTATGTAACATGCCCGTTTCGAACTCTGTTCACCCGTGCTCCAGATTTGCAAGACACTCAGTCAAGATTTTTGATTCAAAGAGATTTCCCAAAAAACCGATAGCACGCGGAGCACTTGGAACGAGCAACGAGCGGCTCGTTGCTCGCGTTTTCGTGCTCGTTTCCATGTACTGACCGCGCAAATGCTCGCTTTGTAACATGTTACATTACGCCCCGTAACACCGGTTAGTCTTTAGAGACGATTCAAGTATAGTTAGACACACTATTAAGGCCGGCGCACATATGGTGGAGCGCAGCGCTGAGCATTTTTCACTGTCAGACTATTATCGACATTGTCCTCATTGAAATAATATCTTAAATCAATTGACACAACAATTAATTAATTAAGGGCATCGAAGCGACTACATGCGAAAGGTAGCACGCAGGAACTCAACTACGCGAGCATGCGCGTAACTTTGCGCATCTGCTTCCAGTCGTACACGTTTGGACTCTGGGAAAATTGCAAAACGAATAACTACGGTGCGTTGAGTATAAAAAGTCTAGCGCATACTCACTCTTCCGCGCACATTCTCGGGAAGAAATTCGTTTAATTTATCACACGTTTGGAAAACTTCGCGGGCATCCTCTGCGCTGCGCTTCACTATATGTGCGCCGGCCCATATAACTATATTTCTAAGGAAATGGTCTTGAGACGAAGAGATTTACGTGGTTGAATTTAGAACGAATCTGACAGAATGATGTCAACTTGACATAACAACAAATACTGGATTTCCTGACAAAATAAAACAGTTTAGTCGAATCGATCAAGAAAGAACTATATTCAAGGAATGGTGATTAAATTTGAAGATTGTAAGAGTTAGTGGATGATAGATGCTCAATCTCAAGTGCTTGGTACGTCATTTTCAATCATTTCGTTATTTCAACCTTTGTTAGATCATCAAAGCGTTTATTTGTTTTAAACTTCTTGCCCGCAAGATACCATGATACCTTTATATATTTCTCTTTCATTCCCTATTTAGCATGAAAACTTAATTAAAATTACAATAAAATGGTGTTATCTCGAAAAGACCAGGAAGCTAACACCGGCTGTTACCAAAAGCGATAGAGTATAAAATATAATACCAAAGGGAAGTTAAGGAAATAGAATATGTTGACTTTGGACACAATTTTTTACATTGATAGCTAGATATACTACCAATATTTAGTAACTCTGCGGTGTTGCCTTGTATGGTTGACTGTGTTGTATTAAGATTCTTAGCATTTGTTCTTCTTAGCGTCCCAATATTCGACTCTAGTTTAGACGCCTTAGAACGGAAAGACCCTACGTTTTTCCGTTCCTGTAAGGTGTAGACTGCATCCTCCTCACAATAATAACACTTCAGGATGGAGTCGTCTATGGTTTAATAGTATATAGCTGTACATAGTCTTTTATATGTAATTCGTAAGTGGTTTGTGCATTTCTCTGGACAAAGACACAAGTAAAGGGTCCAGGTGTCAAGTCTAATGCATTGTGATCGCGTCCCAATGTTTCCTTGGCGTTGTCGCCGTGTCGCTTGTACTCAGTCGTCGCACCCAATTTGCTTATGTAAATACGCAGTTTCCGTTCTGACCTGAATAATTCATTGCTCAACGTGAACGTTTGACTCCCGCCAGTTTTGAAAATCAACAGAAAACGGAACGTCTACACAAATACAAAGGAGTCAAAATTATAAAACTTTCTTTGAAATTAGAATTCGAACGGTCCTGTGGGTACTTCTCATTTGTACGTTTGTTTATCTTCAATTTGAATTTGGAAATTGTTTTTGACCTGTACCCGTAGATAAATAACTTTTTAATAAATTGCAAGTTTATTGGCAAACTCGGACGCGTTATTTGTATTCGTTGGCTGTTTCGTATTGGGTTATTTATCTTTTTGTTTTATTTTTATCTTGCAGTCGTTACGATTGTAATATAATTTTCTTTGTTGTGACTTTTCCTTTATTACGTCCTTGGTATTGGACAGGATACCGTTTTGAATTATTCAAATTTCTCTTATTACGGGACGAGGACAAATTATAGCGAGTCCCCATTAAATTCTAAACAAACCAACCTCTCGTCTAGTACTTCAACTGCACCCTAATATAATAAACTCCACAGCACACCAGACCTAACTACCAACATTCTAAATTGAAAATCCAAACGAATTTTGCATTTCGTCCTCACGAAAGTTTCGTACTAAACGAGCGTTTAAATTGGCGCCGAAACAGATTCGCAACATCATTCGTTCTGAATATTGGCATCACGTAGAGAAAGCCCTTAGGGGGATCGCAATACGAGCCAAGGGGTTCGAGAAAATAAAATCGCTGCCTCCACTAGCGTCCCCAGACGACTCAATACAGGTACCTTAGTAAATTGGACCTTTAAAAATACGACTTATTGGGACTCATTTTTTTTGTTGGTTTGTTTTGACTGTGCAGGTGAAATATTTTTTTCCTGGTATATGGAATTTGTTTATATGGGTAGAGTTTTTATTTTTCTTTTTTTTTACATATGATAGGCACGCGTTTGACCACTATCTCACCTGATGGTAAGCGATGATGTGGTCAAATGGAGCACGTTTGCCTCACTCTTGACTTAAAGACTCCCAGGTTGTAACAATCAGGAAACACAGACTCCGGCAAGAATTCCACTCCTTAGCTGTACTTATGCTGATATAACAAAAAGGGTAGACAACGGTGGCGTATCGAACCATATGTATTGTTCAAACTACATATTTTGTTTATCGAACCATGCGTATTGTTCAAACTATATATTTGGTTTATCGGACCATGCGTATACTTCAAACTACTTATTTGGTTTTATTTTAAGACTCCCTCAGATACGTGCGACGCGACAATCCGAGAACTTGTTTTCTTGGAAATTATTCTACAGTTAGAAATATAAAACAACTTAGTAAACCAAAAAAAAAAAAATCCTTGTGAGTTGTGTACATATCGTCGCCTTAGAGTCAAATCCTCGGGAATGCAGTTTTGCTCAAATTTATTTTATTGCGTTTCTAAGAAGAAAACCTCCCAACGCACATCCTGATTTAACTAATTTGTACATTCGATACTCGTAGCGCCATCTATGACAGTAAATGAGAACCTCGTAAATACTCGCATCAGTTTGGTTTGCATACTAATAATAATTGATTACTTGAGTTTATCCTGCTGTAGCTGTATAATTTAGTGTTAAATTTGCGGGTTACATTTTCATATTAATATAAAAATGCCGTAAAAAAATTAACAGCACGCAGTTTTTTCTTCCTCCTGAAAAATTAGTTCTTTTACACTTACGAGGTTTTCATTCTAAGGCGTCGATATATAGAAATTCGTGCGAACTACGAGCTTTCCAAGTAAAATGGTAATAGGATTTTATTTTCTCCCCAAAGCATTCTCGAATATTTTATCAAAATCTATTTGTGTCAGCCTAATCATGTTTGTACTTGTTTAGGTTGTAATTAGATAATTGTTTGCGTTGGTTTTAGCTTATTACGTGGAGTACAAAATCTTGTCTTACTAGATGAATTAATAAATTATGTATTTTCAGCTTTCAGCTGGAATTTTTTGGGTTGACGTTAACTAGAAGAGAATTTCTTTACAAAAATCATGGTGCTGTTTGTAGCAGGTTTTATCTCAGATTCTCTTTTTATATACATCAAAAGTAAAACAAAAAGGAAACTACACATTATGGGCGACCTTATCACATTCTGCAATCTATTCCAGACAACCTGGGATGGAATGTATTTGCCAGGACATGAAATGAAGCTGTCATTGGTGTGACAAAAACTGATTCAATTATAACAAAATTAACATAAAATTCTATATACTAGATACACACTTATATAAATACCAAGTATAGGTACATACAGTACAAATAAATGACGACTATCGATATCACAACGACAGGTAATGTTCCTTTACAAGTCTTTTAAATGCAGGCGACGACTGTGCGCGTCTTACTGGGACTGGCAATGCATTCCATCGACGAGCAGCCTGTACAGCAAAAGATTTATCCAAGACAGTTGTGGAATGTATTGGCATTTTTAGTCGTCATCCTATTAGACCAATGGTCTAACTATAAAACCCCAGTGAGGTATTTTGGTCTAAGACCAATTTGTCTCCCTATGGTTCTATGCATAGACCAGTTTATCGAACCCTGTATATTATAGACTAGTTATTCTTATGTTTGGTTCCCATGACTTGACATTCTGATTTCGTTCCCATGACATTCTGGAAAAATACACCATTCCGGTGGGATATCGCACCGGAATGGTGGATTTTTCCAGAATTGGAATTTACACAGACACATGCAGATTTTGATGGTTTTACTCTTCGGAATAGACAGGCGCTAGTATGACCAGATACCCCGTCATAGAAATCCCTTAGAAAATAAAATACCTAGTGTAACTACAAAAAACTAATTAAACATTCTTGAAATTTCGATTCAAACTTTCCAAGCACGAGTGTTAATAAGCTAGAATTTTTGCACACGACCTAATTCTGGAAATTTCCCTTTGCGTCCTTTGTTTACTTTGAGTAAATTCCTGTCCCAGTCACCGTTACGTTGTTGTTAATAGAACATTCTGTTAGCAAAGGAAGGATACGGAATAAGGATACATTTCGGTATTACAAAGGAACAATACTGTATAGTTAGTGCTACGTCCCATGTTGGTCTCCTTGTGCCTAAATGTATTGCATTTTGACCTAAATTTTCATTTACAAGAAATGTGGAAATGCCATGACAAACGACTTAATACGGGTAGAAATAATTATTTCTGTTGGTGGAAAACAGGGTACGACTTTCCAACAGGTAGGTTTGTAAAGAAATGATACACAGTCCATGTGCCACACACAGTATCTTATCGCATCAGTATGTTATGCTATTGTAGCTAGCAGAATTCGCGTAGGCGCTGAGGTCGGACAGGCGTGGCACATTTTCATAGAGCTTGTTCGAAATAAGCGTTGCGTCTGTATGCGAGACCTCTTACGAGGAAGAAAACGATGAGTCCAACTTATTAATTATGGATACGGCCTGGATTTCTGCAGCCTTCAGCAGGTCATCGGTTCAATTTGCGATTTTACGACGCTGCATCTTTCGGATCGCGGTCGCCAATCCAGAACTTTTCGATCCCATCGACTCTCCGTACTGCGAGCACATGTACCCTGCCCACTGCCACTTACACATACATAGTCATCACATTGACTGGTTTTGTGGGTCGCACAGACCTAAGATTGCGTTTTGCACCAGAGATGTGCGAGGATGCGATTTGCCTAGCCTCGCTCAGCACAAACGATTCCATTGGTTCCATGGAGTATATAGACGAGGAGTACGATCTTATATGGCTGACAAGTTGAAAAAGTGTCCAGCTATAAGCAGTAAGTAGCATTTCAAAATTCTTCTACAATGGCGCTAGCGTAGCTTTAGGTAGACGGATTGAAGTGTGCCGAGTTTGATGAACTTTTGTTCTCTTTATTTTGAACATAACATTTTTTTATCTTGCCAATGTTATTTTATTTTTTAATATTTACTGAAAATTAATGCACATAATTTAATTATTTCTTACTTGCACCATAACGAAACAATAACGAAACGCAAGTTGTTCTTTCCTTCTTTATTTTTCTACCCTACTCTAGTAATTTTTGACGCTGTTTTTTAAATTTACTCTGATGCGATCGTAATGCCACCCTAATTTAACGCATTTCGACGAACACTATTTATACACAGAGATAGTCCACCTAGCCTTTATTCTCGATGATTGGTTCTTAATAAATACATTCCTCGCTACGCATCCATGCACATTTCTGGTGAAAACGCAGCCTAATGCTGAGGATGAAGCCTATGTCTAGTAGTTGACGGCTTTTGGTGGAAACGTTGATGATGACTAGTTAAAACAAAATGTAGCTATGTAAATTTCTATCTGCCGCTTTCATGCAGACTGAAATTCGATAACGTTCCTACAATATGCACGAGTTAGATGGACAATAATTTAATTAAAATACAAATCATGTCCAACACAACTCTATTCACGCAAACAGTATTCATCAATTACATTGAATTTAGTACCATTGTTACATAATTCTATTGTTCGCATCAATGATTGAATTTTAGACCAGCCACACTGCGAAATTTTGCATAGCGTATCCAAATATTCATACTGATCATAGATTTTTCCCTCCTATCTAAAGTTTACTCATCAAGATTGAAAAAGGAACTTTTTTCAAACGAATCGGAAAAAGCCAGCCAATCACAATTTTAAAGGAACAAATCTCCATTACTGCTGACTCCATTTCCACATTGGTGGAGTCGATGGCAAAAGCTTGCATCTAATAAAACTTTAACACGGAAGTGAACCATCTCGAAGTTTGTACAAAAATTCAAAAACGGAACACTTTCTGGGAGCAATGCGACCAATTTGCTTATGTAAATGTAAAACCATAGTGTTGAATAATACAAGGCACAAACACCTCCATGGAAAATCAACAGTCTCCTTTGTGAATCATGTATGAAACGACTGGCCCCCGTGTTACTTTTTTGTTTACATTTGAATTTGGAAGTACATTTTGTCATGTTATTTTTTATAGTTACTATAATGAGGTTTTAATAGCAGTCACGTCACTTCATTATTTGAACGTAACTTGACAGCACTAAAGCGAGTTGTACTTATTGAATTCAAAAAAAGAAAGCGAGTCATATCAATTTCGCAGAAATAGCCTTCTCAGTGACATAGAAAAAGTAACAGCCAGTATTAATTTCAAACTTCCTGGAAAAAAAAACGAAATCCATTAGAAATTACGTCGGAGTTTCTAAACCTATAAATATTACTGCTAACGAAGTTATGCAGGAGGAGTTCAATAATAAAACCAATTGGAGCGAATATTTACTGAAATGGACTCAGTTAGACCACTGGTCTACCCAATCATTCGCCTTTCTCTTGTTTCAATTGCGCCGATAAATTGGATTCCACGTCAAAAGACTGTCGTTTCAATGATTCAGATTTTGCAACTACAAGCGTTTTATTCCTATTCAATTCCCGGTAGCAGTTCTAAAGAATTTTTAATCATATCATGTCAGTGCTGTCAGTTTTCTCCTATATTGATGGATTGAAACATTCGAATCGTTGTTTAAATATTAAAGTGGAAGGATTTTTCAGTTGTGGATAAAATGCTAGTGTTAAATTAATGAATGGATAAACTGCTATCGTCTTTGTTCACAATTGCATTTTTTAAAAATATAAATGTTTGGTATACTAACGTAGTCTTAAATAACGAACTGAAGGCAACAAACTGAGATGCCTTGACGACCCAGCACAAACATGTCTGACGAAAAATCACGAAGAGTGTCGAACCTAAATGATGGGATGGACCTCATGGATGGAGGAAAAGAGTTTTACGAAAAAGAACAAAGGCGTTTACTAAATGATAAATTCGAAGTTGTTGGAATAGAAAGACACACAAACAACGCTAAAAAAGCATTCAAAATTCGACCCATCAACTCGCATTAAAAAAAAAATATTGACATGACATTGATATTTGATTTTGCTCTACTTTAGGGTCACAAGCCTTGACAAAAAAAAAAAAGAATAAACCTCTTAAAAGAAGTACTAACGGCCCAAAGTAAAATTTATCTGGCAGTCAAACATTAAGTATGTCATATTGGTTTATCACTGTTTGAACAGGCTTCATAAAGGTCAGTTTCTCGTCTCGTGGTCGTTCACTGGATTTGAAAGGTTTACAATGGCCTTTGAACGACAAAGTTATGGAACGTTCAGAGTTATTTTGCAAACATTTGATATGTGCTTCTAATCTTTCTTCTTGCAGTGCTGTCGGTACCAAATTTATGTTTTTTTTTATACCTATGTTTGTCTGAAAGATGTAGTATGTGGGTGTCTCACAGCATATGGGGAGGCTTTTGCGCAGCGGTGAGAAATACTAGGTCAATATAAAAAATATGAATGAGTGCCATCTTGGTACAGTGGCTGATGTATGGGTGGTAAGCAGAAAACCACGTTGAAAATAAAATACTCGCTTGTATCATTACATCATTCCTTGATGTTATGATACAAGTGAGTTATTTTATTTCCAACGTTGTATTATATAATGAATATTTTACAGATATGTTTTTATTTTTTTATCGTACCCGTAAAATATAATTTTTATTTTTGAAATAGTTGCCGAATCGTCGTTGCATAGTTGTGTCACACCTGTCTACTTTTTCACATCTTCAACATCTTTCTACTTACATTTTCACCTCCTCTAGGGCATATACAATATCGCAGTTCTCTAGGCATTGTTATTTCGCCTTAAGTCTTTTCCTTTACGACCAAGTAACCAAGTTTCACAATACATTAATACATAACAACACCCTTCCTTTAGAACGGCGTACAATATACAGTTATGTGTTAGATCTCGTACTTAAGTCCGCGATTAATAAAGTTTGAGCAAACATTTATAACGCGGGTGTAGTTGTTACTTAAATAAACGACGCCTAAGCCTTAGTTCCACCCTCAAACCACTGTGTGATGTTGGCTGGTTTGGAGATTCAATTTTGAATAAATACTGCTGGCTAACTACAAAGTATTTTTTTTTTTCGCAATCTTCCAGGGCTAACGCAATCTTCTAGGGCTAAAACTTCACTTTGAAGACCTTGCCTGATTGAATTAGAAATGAAGACTTCAGCATTAGAACCAAGGTTAACGCCCAGGCCACAAAAAAATTAATGTCAAACTAAAGCAACAGTGGGCAGGTCATATTGCTTGAAGAACAGATAGCTGATGAGACCGAAAGGTTCTAGAGAGACCACCGCGTACCGGAAGACGCAGCTACGGATGGCCTTCTCCAGACCAATGAACTTATAAAGGCTACGGGAATCCGCTAGCTGCGAGACGTACAGGACCGGTTGCTGTGGATACACTTGGAGCGTCTAATAGTGGACTTCTTTCAGCTGAAATGATGACCTATAACGTAACCTAGTAATCTTCTTCTTTTTCGTATCGCTGGCACAACAGGTTTTTTTTTTAGATTTTGGTGGCCCAAAGCGATGCCACCTCCACATCACTGCTAGCAGCACATAGGTCTCCTTGGGTGCATGTTTTGGGGCACAGAGGGTAAGATAGGAGATGGATCATGGTTAGAAAATCGGCTCCACACCCTGCAGATGTAATTATTTGGCAATATATCAAGGGGTGAAATTTTAAATAGAAGTTTAATGAGTGTTATGTATTATAAAAAACTGGCCAAGTGCGAGTCGGACTCGCGTGCAAAGGGTTCCGAACCAATTTTTTTTAACATGTTAGTTTAACACTACATACTTTTTATAGGTTTTAATGTTATCTTTAGGTATATAACTATTATCTGCATTTTTCTCAAAATTTTAGGGTCAGATTATGAAAAAAATGTAATTAAAACCCTCGCAGTAAGCCCTTTCATTTGACATGTCACACGATACAGTTTGAAAAACTTGTTCTTTTAATTTTCTAGTTTAACCCCCAAAAGTGAGCCCCATACTAAAAAAAATATTTATTTACGTAACGCGTCCTTATTTGGGTTACAGAAATCCATATGTGTACCAAATTTCAACAGAGTCGGTCCAGTAGATCCGGAGAAAACTGGCTGTGACAGACGGACCGACAGATCGACAGACAGACACCCGAGTGATCCTATAAGGACTCCGTTTTTTACGGATTTACGGATCCCTAAAAACTATTTTAAATATGTGGAGTTTCAACTGCAAAAGTCCACGCAGTTTGACTTCAAACTGGAGCTAATAGCAAAAAAGTCGCTGCTTTTAACGTGGGATTTCAACTTAGTTGGTAAAATATGGATACAAGGTCTGTACCTACTGTCTACAATTATAATTAGAGACCAAACAGGCGGTGTTGTAGCTCTAGCTAATTGTTTATGCCTTTTGAGTTGAATAAGTGTTAGGTACTAACATGGTACATATATGAATAATGTGAATTAGGTATTAACATAGACCTAAACCTCTCTGACCCCAAAAATATTTACCTGTGTATGCTAGAATTCTCAGTTCAGTGTCAGTAGAGTATGATAACTGAAAATGTTCCCGTACGATCATCGAAGCGTTTCTGACGGATTCACCAACGAAATCCTAAAAAAAACAATGATGGATCGCATCTGTTCGGTTCTATTACAACCCGTGAAACATTGCAATGAATCTGGCAGGATTTCTTAAACTGGAATTGCAACGAAATTTTTCACCTGATACCAATATTTCCAGAAGTCTTGCTAGCGGGATTTTGATGTTCGTGAAAATGCTAAGGTACTAAACCAATACTCATTAAGTCCACAAAAGGCACATGATGGATGATGCCTAGAAAATATAATAAAAATATTGAAATTATATTAAACTTTTCTCAGATTTGTTAGTTTAGGATTCAATTTATAGCCAAATTTAGATGACGCATTTGTTTAAAGAATGTAAAAATACCCTCATTTTAAATGAAGACCGTCGTAAAAATTGGTACCTACGTCTACTTTGAAATTATACTTTTAACGAGAATGCTACAATTTAAATCAGCTTTTTATTCCTTTCCCAAAACTAAGAGATTTTTACGTCCTTTCAGTGACACGAGGTGACACTGAAATGAATGCCTAAATACTGTAGTGCTATTCTGTAACAACATTTTCGTATCTCGACAGTGGAATCCTAGGTGAGTTTCAAATTAAGACCTTTATGTTGTGTGCAATAAACCTCATTTTGTGAGTTTTGTCACTCAAGTGAAGCTCGATATCGAAATAGTTGTTTACAGAATAAACTAGCTGGTGCCCTGTTGGATTTTCAAGGCTTAACACTCAGCTCAGCTTTGAAGATGCAGCATCGCTTTTTGTTGGCTAATTATACTGGAAACGTTAATTAAACTCCGCATTTAAAATGCCTGCACTTACTCCTACCTTAATGATCTCCTAACAAGCCCTTTAACGGACCAGATAACACCTATCTTTTCAAACTAAATTTAGGAACACGTTTTAATACCACACAAAGTACGATAAGCAGCACATATGAGAGATTACCCATGCAGCCGCACCGCCAAACTTAGCAACTCAGCCGTTTGGTATGCAGAACTTACGCTAACTTATCTCAGAGGCCCGCTATCATATTTTGTTTGAGATACTGTTTTGTTTAGTTGCCACGCGAAAATTTTGTTCTGAAGTTCAATAGCGGTGTTCCAGTTCATTAAAAGTAACTCATCGTTTTTTTTTCTAAAATAATCCCTAACAGTATACACAGTGGCCCTTCCCTAAACCATCATTATTCTGGTATAAGAAGAAGACCATACCACTATCCTTTCTTCAAAGCGGAATCATGAAGGCTTTAGCACGTCATATTAGGCTGTTGCCGTCTCTTTCTTCGCTCTTGGCAAAGCAGTCGTGCTCACTTTGAATTAGCGTTGTTATTTATTATTATTAGTATATAATTTCTTGTATGGATGGATTGTGTGAGGAGCGATATGAAAGAAAAGGGACTTAGTGATAGAGTGACGACTGATAGAACA
Source organism: Lacanobia wlatinum (assembly GCA_947578705.1). Taxonomy (NCBI): domain Eukaryota; kingdom Metazoa; phylum Arthropoda; class Insecta; order Lepidoptera; family Noctuidae; genus Lacanobia; species Lacanobia wlatinum. The sequence goes on from OX388039.1 coordinate 18,568,494, forward strand.
GAATGGAAGAAAAAAACGTGTTGCGCCGACCCCAAGTAACATGGGATGAGGGCAGGAAGATGATGATTACTTTCTTGTACACCTCATAAAAACATAGGAAAAACGCTTATAAAAACTAGTGTATAATAGGCGATCTTATCGCACAGGGCAATCTCTTACAGACAACCTTTGGATGGACTGAACTAAAGAAGTTAGATTTAGGGCGGTCAGTGTACAAACATCATAAATAATATTAATCGAGAGACATACATAATAATATTAAACAAATACATATAATAATAAATCATATACTAATAAAGATCAAATGTATAACAGGGAAAGGAGACAAAAAGTTATAGAGAGGTAATGTTCCTTCACCAATTTTTTAAACGTTAGCGTTTGAGCGCACCTCACATCTATGGGTGATGCATTCCACAAACGAGCTGCTGTTGTTGTTATAATTCGCCTGTTAATTGTTGTGTTGTAACAGGTTCTGTTAAATGATAGTGTGTCGCATTCAATTGATCGTTCCACCTTATCGATGATAATTAACAGTACAGTTACTTCTAAACCTCCAAAGAGTTTTATTATAAAATCATAAAAAAAAATTACTCACCCCACAGAACCCGCTTTTATCTTACTGAATACTAGTGAATGGCACAACCACAGTTATTATTTCATCCACGAATGGGGAAGTACACTACTTAATTAATAATTCGTATTTAGTTTCAGAATTTCATGAGGTCAAAACGTGAGCTCTTTTGCCTATTAAAAGTTCCATTCATTAGAACATACAAACGTTGAAACAGATTCTACCGAAGCCAAATGAGTGATTCCCCGAAAGGATGCAGGTGGTCAGTTCAATGGGATTTTTTGACGAACAGAGGAATATTAAGCGGATAGAATAAAAACCGCTGGAAGTTTTGAAATTTCTGGAAGTTTTGAATTCGACTCAGTAACTATCACGGTACCTATGCAAGGATATAATTACTTTTATTCATTTACCACTCTTTAGTAAAGAATGCACTTCCAAAATGTATCGTGGTCAATCCCTAACGTTGTGAAATTTCTGTAGCTCCAGTTCATACGCCACGTCTGAAGTTATATCCGTATGTTATACCTACGCAAAATAATGTCAGCATTGAGATAAAAATGAAACTAAGCAAGCGATGGCATGCTTCCAACGGGTAGGTTAATATCATAAAAGGTCAATATTACATTTTTTTTGTAATCTTAAAACCTATCAATGTTCCTACTAATGCCCTTTGCGTTCCAGGGCCGCGGTGACTCTTTCGAACCAATTCTGCAACCCTGGCAGGCACTGGAACTAGTGGACCCCGTCTACTATGCTTGGTCAATACTTCCTTGGTTCAGAATCAAAAATTGTTAAAATAAGTATCCAGGTAGTTTTAGTAACTTTTCATAACAAATACGTTTAGCAAGTTTCTCAGGAAATTTATACCGATGAACCGCTTCACTCGAGTGTCCTCGCATATGAGAGTTTACGTGGAACATGACAATCATACGGTATGATCAGAATTGCTTTACAAAGAGAGTGTTTGTGGAACTTGTTATATAGAAGAGCCTTAGTTTTATGCTAGCTATGATTTCAAAAGTTTCTACGAATATCATTGATATATTATAAAAAAACCCAAGATACACACTCAGCATCTCAAAAACGTCCGCAAAAAACACGCGCAATATTATGTATAATTGTGCGCAAGTTTCAACCAGTCTTGCATCGCTCGCCATACCGCACTGCTTTGTAAAAATAACTTTAAGCGATCCGTGTAAGGTTGAATTTGCAAAAAAAATTGTTTATGGTATAACAACACACAACTCACACATGACACTTGATACATGTCAGTTTTTGATGACAGTTTCGAGTGTTGCATTTGTTCGAGACTGTGCATCTTGGGTTTTTTTATATATCAATGACGAATATGAGCCTTTTTGAAACTAGTTTTCCAGTTCAACTGATTAAGCAAGGGAGCGCAAATCCTTTTTCATTTTGCTGGATGCCATTGATGTGGTATGAGAGATTCCTCATGATGGGTAAGGAAAGGTAATAGAGTTCTATATTGAAAAACTAGCGGTAGCAGCTGTTGAGCAACATCATGGCAACATTGAACCTTTTTAGGGTTCCTTGCTCCAAAAGGTAACCAATGGAACCCTATTACTAAGCCTCCGCTGTCCGTCCGTCCGTCCGTCTATTTGGCAGCGGGCTTTATCTCAAGAAGCGTTATAGGTTGATAGTTGAAAATAACAGTTTGTGTATTTCTATTGCCGAATAACAAAAAAATATAAAAATTAGGGTTCATGGTACGGAACCCTTCATATCCGACTCACACTTGGCCGGTTTTTTTTGGCGCAGTCGTGAGTCGTTTTTTTACCTTGTCAATTTTTATTTTATTTTATAAGTGTACCTGTCATCTTTTTCTTTCATTGTTTCTGTATAACCCATTTAAATAAGCGAACAACCTTACGTCAAAAATTTGCTCGTTCCGTAACCGAATTTGTTAACAGAAGTACTGTCGCAAACAAAAGTTAGTTTATAAAAATTCAATCCATCACTACAACTAGCCTTTGAGTCATCTAAAAATTTACGTATCACCGATTCACAGCCGGCTCGCATGCGTGAAGAGATGTCGTTTGCAAATCGTATTTTCCTTTCAAACCTGTTTCAATTGCAACTGTAGAAAAAAATGTATGTTTGTAAACTAGTTACATTATTGTTAAGATTAAAAATGCTGTTTTATGGACCAACCTGTTTCAGTTGTTATTGTAGATACAAAGAAATACTATATTTTTGTGAAAGATTTTTATTAGCAAAAACTGCCTATTACAGTGTGTACAGGGACATATAATATACATAGGTTTGGAGTTTTAAAGCTAGTTTTTATGTTTGTAAAAGGTAATCTCTACACAAGAAGATACAGAATTTGCAGTATAAGCCATTCTATATATTTTATGATAGTAAGCTACTTTTCATTCCTGAAAAAACCACTGCGCCGGATAAACCACGTGAGCGAATCCTTCGACCAAACTATAAAAATCGTAAAAACTCGGTCCATTTGGCAATATTTGGGGGAAATTTATCTGCAGTAGTGGAAGTTCTCTGGGTCAAATGATGATGATGAACACTCACTAATTCTACTGCACTTCACTCCAACAATATAGTGTGTTCCAGAGGTGCGGTGTTGGATAGTTTACATACGTACATAAAGGAAAAACAGCAAAATAAAAAAGTGACAAAAGTACTACAAAAACCGACTAAAAAAGTTTCTAACTAATGACGTTTCAAGCAATTCGTTACAGTTGCTGGCATTTACTTTAGTTCAATCATAGATTTGATGACACCAACTGCATTTGCTTCAAAAGTGATTTATTTGAAACTTTCTAATCGGAATTTGTGGTCACTTTTTTGAAAAAAAAAAGGTTTTTTGACGTCATAACGTCTTATAAATCGATGAACGCCAGCTGCACGTCCGAAAAAGTGTCACGTTCCGCCTGAGCCGAGCGTGCAAGCGAGAGCGCGGAACAAGCTATAGAGAGCAACGATCGGCCTAAGCGTTCGGCTTGTTTGTTAAGAATTCAATTGTTTTCTTATGACGTTATCGCGTAAAATTATCGTTCGTAAACCGACTTTACAGACAACTATTTCTTTTTGTTCTGCTATTGTTTCCATAATCTATATTCGCTGCCCAACATCACCCTATAAGGATAACAAACACTAGGTATTCTTAAGGAGAAACCTTTCACTTCATAGTTTACTCGACATAATGAATGCAAAATGCATGAGTTAGTTATTAATAGAGAAGAGCGGATAGTGCATCGACTAGAACTCGGTTCTCCAGAACAAAAAGTATTTTGTACTTCAGATAGTTCTTGAAGCGATTTAGAGTAAAATTGTAGTGCGTTTGTTGAATGGCTCCCTTAAATACTTTTGAAAATGTATCGAGTGAAGTAGGTAGGTACTGTTTTTTTACGATAAGATATTAGCAGCTGCCAGTCTATGCTGTCAAGATAATCGTTCAAACTTAGGTGGAGTGAGCATGAGGTGAACTGTCATTCCATATAGTTTTTATGGATTGACCGCTCATTTTTTCTTCACTTCACGTAAGCTTTCACGGTGATTGGTTTACAGAATCGTACTGCTGATGTCGGTGGCGAGGTGTTGGAGCTAAGCATTTAGCATTTTTTTACTCGTTTTTTTTTTGTGTGTCGGGGCTTGACAGTAAAAATATAGTGACGACCATTAAAATATATTTGTTTTTTTCGCCGGTGTCATGGTAAGACTAATAAAATGTGTTAATTGCATGGAATTATCAGTTATCAAGTTCATATTTAAAAAAAAAGTAAGCTTTTGTTTCGTTGATATTCTTTTATTCTTGAGTAACTTAATTAATTTTCACGGTGCCTCTTAACTTTAGTATCTCGACAATATTTTGTTTTCTGCATCCTAAATTTTAGTTGAATCAAAGCTATGAGTTATGATGGTCTCCAAACTTTCATTATTACGAATTGACGACAGGCCGCATGTGTTGTCCGGAGACACAAGTTTTATACACGATATATTTCATCCGGAATTTCCTTTTAACTACGTAGCTAGCGACTGTACCTGATATTCAATAGTGTTGTGTTTCTAGGTCAACGCCTGTTTATCCAAATATTATCTTTCATTTTGAAATGATCTTCCAGGTTAGAATTTTCCACGTGGAAGTTACTTACAAATAAGTGCTGACATACAGATCACACAATCAATAAACGAGTTCGTATATATCGTGGGTTTTAGCTACTTTCTACTTAAAGGTGGATCGAAGACCTGTAGTGTTATTCTTTAAGTGTCTCGACAGCGGAATCCGAGGTGAGGTATCAAATTCGTATTTGGATAAGACTTATGCTGTGTGTGATAAAGCTCACTTTGTGACCTTTGTCAATCAGGCGAAGCTCGATATCATAATAGTTATTTACAGAATAGACTAGCACAGTAGCGTAGCGAGGGGGGGGCGGCGCGCACCGGGTGACACCCGCTTAGGGGTGACACCTGACTGCCCGTTGACTGGTTTTTGTCACTATCGGGTGGCACCCCTAAACGTATGAAGCCTGTCGGGAGCAGGGTGCAAAAATTTTTGGGCTCGCTTCGCTCGCTTTTGCATTTTGCACTCTCTGACTTCCTGCGTTTTTCTATATAAATCAACGAAAAACTTAAATTTCAGTATGAATGTTCAAAATGTAATAAAACCCTTCCGAGATGAGGTGCAAAAATTTCTTTAGTCCTTCAGGTTTTCTGCATTTAGGGGTGACACTCGTTTGTTGACTTTTTGTTACGGTCGGGCGTCACCTCTTAACGGGCGACGTAATGAAACCCGTCCGTGGTGGGGTGTAAAAAATTTCGAGCTTGCTTCGCTCGCTCTTACTTTCTGCACTCTCTTTTTTATCGAGCGTTTCTGTATGACTCAATAAAATCACTATGTTTGTGTATGAAATTATCAAAAGAAAATAAAACCTTTCAGAGTTGGGGTGCATGAATTTTTGTGCTCGCTTCGCTCGTTCTTGTGTTCTGTCCTCTCTCAGTTAATGAGCTTTCTTGCATCACTCCATAAAGTTATTTCTATTTAAGTATGAATGATCAAAAGAGAATAAAATCTATCCCGGGTGGGATGCGAAAATTTCTCTCTCTCTCTCTTCTGTTCTGCCCTATTTTAGTTCTTAAGTTAACTTGTGTTACTCAGCAAATTTGGGTTTAGATAATGATGAAAACAAAATCAAAACAATCTAATTTTGGAGATTTTGTTTGTAAGTATGATGTAAGAACATTCCTGAAAATAAAAACCTGCAGCGCAAATGGTACACCTTCCCCCCCTCCCTTCCGAAAAATGGCTTGCGATTGTGAATTTCACCAGAACGAAAGGTTAAAGGCGCAACTCATAATTATTACCTTATTGCTAGTGAGATGGACCTATTTTGTTGTACTCTGGGTGAATTCACAAGGAAAGCATTATTTATAATTAGTTATAGATGTTAGTATAAGTTAGGATTAACGCATTTATCGCATTGGGTTAAACCTGTCATGATAGATGTAAGGGGGAAATAAATAAATAAATATTTGGGGGGGGGGGGGTGTTCATTTGTGGGGTGACACCACTTAATCCGCCCCGGGTGTCACCCATGCTAGCTACGCTACTGGACTAGCAGAAGGTTAAAAGCGTTCAAATTCAATTCGTAATATCATCTCAGCGATAATCAGTGTCAAAAACATGTCAAAGTGTAGGCAAATTAACCCGCATGCTTCTTAAAATTATAGGATTTGAAAAAAAATGGTCCCAAGAATCCACTGGATATGAAAAGCGCAGAGGAGGTTGAGGCACTTTACCCTTTGCGTTCCAGCGCTGCGTTGACTCTTCGAACAAGTTCCGCAACCTTGGCAGAAAAGTTTGCCCTAAAACTCCCTCAAACACGATCCCTTTTTAACGAGTAATGTTATCAAATAACATCAAATATGTTGATAGCATATTACCTAATTTGAAGTCCCAAAATTCGTCGATATTTCGTAATAACACGCATCACCTACATACAAGCCCCAGAAATAAGCGTAACATGGCAATTGGCTCAAAATTCCAATAATTCACGAGTTGAATTCTGTTACAATATTAAACCCGTTACAAGGTAGGCGTGGAATTATAGGCCAAAACTCTGTGAAATCGATTTTTTTATTACTGATTTCCAAAAAAATGTGGCAAATATTTTTATAACACGTTTTCAGGTTAGGTCAGCCTACTCAATAATGTATATTGAGTAGGCATGGCATGTAAATCGCATTCATTTGGGACTTCATTACAATTGTTAGAACGCCCCTGAAGTCAGATACACACACATACATATTTTACCACTAGGTCTACCTAGTGGTAAAATATGTGGCATCGGAAACGATTAAGTAACGGTCTACCGTGGCTTAATTTTTTGTTGCCCAAAACCTATGAACTCGTAACATATTTTTTTCATATCTCCTTCCAAATACCAAAACAATGTAGGCGTTACATTTTAAAATCTACAGGGAGTAATCGATATAATCAAAGTTGCTGAGTAAGAACCAAACATAAAACCATGGAAAAAATAATACTACTTTTAACCCAGATTGGATGCCAGGCGGATTCGAAAAAAGAGTAACCTCTCAGCTTTGGAATGTCCGGGTCCGACATCGACACGCATGCATCAGACATCGTGTAGCTCAACCCAATTTTAGGGAACTCAACGCCTCGTAATTTCCTTTTATCGACAGCAAACCCATTGATATTCTCTTCCCCAAGTTTTCTTCGATGACTCAGTTATTCCCTTCTCAGAAAAAGTAAAAAACTTGGGGATATTCATTGACAAAAACTTTTCTTGGACTGCCCAACTGCAGGAAGTTAGCAGGAAGCTATTTGCATCTGCTGCGTCGTTGAGAAGACTGCGAAATTTTCTTCCGATTGCCACCAAGATTGCGCTTGCACAATCACTGCTTCTTCCCACCCTTGATTATGCTGATGCCAGCTATCTTGACCTAACTCAAGAGCAACTAGATAAACTTGAGCGGCTTCAAAATTTCTGTATCAGGTTCATATTCGGTTTACGCAAATATGACCATGTTTCCGAATTTCGTGTGAAGCTCAAGTGGTTGCCAATTCGCCTTCGCCGGAATGCTCATATTCTTTCACTTTTATACAATGTTCTTTTTTCTCCTTTCACCCCTCTTTACCTTAAGAAACGTTTTCAGTTTCTCGGCGATTCCCACACTAGATATCTGAGGTCATCAAATAACTTGCGCCTGAAAATGCCGATGCATTCCACAACTTTCATAGATAAATCTTTTACTGTACAGGCTGCCCGTCTGGGGAATGCATTGCCAGTTCCAGTGAGACGCGCTCAGTCGTTACATACTTTTAAAAAACTTGTCAAAGAACATTACCTATCGCTGTAATTATGTCCATAGCCGTCAGTTATTTTTACTGTCTGTATATTTAGTATTTATGTTTCTAATATACATATAGCGTATTATGTATTTATCTGTGTATCTATTATGTTATAATTACTTCTTTTTTTTTTTTGTCACACCAACGACAGCCCCAATTTCATGTCCAGGCAAATACTGTCCATCCCAGGTTGCCTGGAAGAGATCGCGGAATGCGATAAGGCCGCCCATTGTATGTTTTAGTTTTAAGTTTCCTTTTGTATTTAATTTTTGGTGTACAATAAAGTATATAATAAATAAATAAATAAATGATATTCAGCTATCGAACTAAATGTTATCGAAAATACTTCGACAGCATTTTGGAGCAGTATTCACTGCAATTGTATAATGGAACAGAAACCAATTAACTGTTTGTTTTCAATAACAAATACTGACCGTGCATTGAATTTAGATTTTTTTACGTCTATTTGTTGGCTATAAAAATAGAACCAATACCTTTATCTGATAAAATTTTGTTGAGAGAATTTAAAAAAACAGTTAATAGGTTTCAGGTGTTACTGAAACTCCAGTCTTTGTTCTCGATGCCCTTTTTTAGGGTTCCGTACCCAAAGGGTGACCAACCGAACCCTATTACTAAGCCTCCGCTGTCCGTCCGTCCGTCCATCCATCTATCTGTCAGCGGGCTATATCTCAAGAACCGTAACAGGTGGAGAGCTGAAATTTTCACAGGTTGTGTATTTATAATGTCGCTATAAAAACAAATAATAAAAATTAAGGTTTATGGTACGGAACCCTTCGTGTGCTAGTCCGACTGTTTTTTTTTTTATTTCGTGATGAGCTACAGCGCTCGATCTCGCCTGATGGAAAGCGATAGAAGGCAGACAAGCCGGAAGGGACATATAATACACGTGGTGCTGGGGTTGCTCCGTACGACCCGTTGGGATATCAATCAAGTGAAAATTTTCAACGAAAAAAGAAGCACGACGTTCCTGTTAAACTTAGGAGGTACCGCGTTTGTTGAAACAACGAGCATTGAAATGACATGGTGCTCAATGACGCTTGCTATAAAGCGAGACTACAGTGGAAGCCCTTTATCTTGCGGACATAGGATCTTTTTTAAAGTAAGCGGATGGTAGGGACCTTAGCAAGTTGCGGAATTTGTTAGGAGTCACCGCGGCCCTGGAACGCAAAGGGCATTAGTAGGAACACGGATGGATTTTAGTCCGTAACGCTCCCCCTTCTGCTCCACTCAGAGCTGGAGGAGTCATTTGATGATGTCCCATCTAAACAAAAAAAAACAAGTCCTGCCTTTATTGCCCCCAAGGCACCTATTTTAATGGCCACTCAAAACTTTTATGAAACCAATGAACATTACACACGTAGCAGAATCATAAAAGTGAGGATACTCAGCATGATGGAACTCCCTAATTCATTTTAAATGTTTTAACTAGAAAATCAGAACCGCAACGCTGCAATTTAAACAGGGGCCAGTTTACAAGTGTCATTACTACCAACAAGAGCACTCAGTTACCTACACAACGATTTTGGCAACCACCTTACTTAAGCACTTCCCGAAAATTTTTAACTACCGTATTTCTTGGTCGTAAAGTTCAAAGTCGTTTGGCAGGAATTTGAGTGATATGCAAAATAGGAATTTGCAGTTTTTTAAATTCAAAAAATTCTTGTGACTCCCAGTCTGGCGGGCGCATCAGTGTGAAAAATGCATGAGTCACTGCGCTCGAAGCCAGTTGGAGGAAAAGCGACGGCAAGCCTCATAAACTTTACATACCAAACCGTAGGTGAAATATTCTTTGGGACGAATTGTAACATATTTGCTTTAATTTTATCTCGACGTCTAAGCTTTTTGTATTGAATTTTAAATATTGCTACTTTTATTCGGTTTGTCGGTTGCTTTCGTTGGTTTGTTGATTCTGATTTGGTTTATTTGGAGATTTTATCTATTCCTGCTTTATTTTGCCATCTAAAGTCAGTATACAGTTAATTATATTCTCTACAAAGATGAAATTACATTTCAAAAAGGCCAGTTTTTCATCTAGCATTTTTTGTTCGGAGTTTTGCGACATCGGATCTTTGACACAATGATTTTCCTTATTCGAAAAAAAAAACCGTTGAAATATCAAACGACCGGGTATTTTTGAATCAAATTACTGTAAGTCCAAAACAAAAAAAAAAAAACAATTCATCACAAAAACGCCCCAAAAATAATCACGAAAAGGCGCGAAAAGGGGGAACTAACAGTGCATTTATCTTGACTGTAACTATATTAAATAATGGCCTTATATAAGTCAACGTCACGCTAAAGTTTCCTTTAACATAATAACAAAAGGGCTCTGAAATAAGACCAATTATGTAAATACGCCGATCACAAAGGATTTTTCCCTAAAAAATTTGTTGCTGTTAATTTTCGTGCATGCGGCAAAAGTCATCAATCATGGATATGTATAGGATGATTTATTACTCCAGCTGTAGTATTTTAGTAACAACTCTTTTCTTCGATAGTTCTCGTGCTTAGGCAGCTTTTGGTAGTTTCGTGAAAATATTATGTATTTTTATTCAGGCAGGAAACAGTGCTGAGGAACTTTAAGTACATCCATGATTTGGGCGCGATGGTAGTTGATATAAAGTAAAAGATAGAAGAATGAAAAACCGGCCAGTGCGAGTCGAACTCCCACACTAAGGGTTCCGTACCATAAACCTTAATTTTTATTATTTGTTGTTAAAGCGGCAATAGAGATACACAAACTGTGAACGTTCAACTGCCTACCTATTACGGTTCTTGAGATTATAGCCCGCTGAGAGACAGACTGATGAACGGATGAACGGACGGACGGACGGATGGACAGACAGCGAACGCTTAGTAATAGGGTTCCGTTAGTTATCCTTACGGAACCCTAAAAACGAGTAAAAAGTTCCGATCAAATCGTTTTTCGAGCAGTTTGTTAATGTTGATGGTATTTACTTTAGTTCAATGACAGAATTGATGTCATCAACTGCATCAGAATACTTGAAAAGTGATATTTTTTAACTTTTTAGTCGGATTTTTTGAAGTCACTTTTTTTGTTTTGCTATTTTTTCCTTAATGTTTATCAGCTATCTAACATCACCCTTAAATACGACCACGCACTTTTAGAACACGCTGTAGAAGGCTGCCTGTCCATTTGCGCGGAGCGAGGCAGCGGAGCTGAGAATCGGAGAAATATTAACCAATCATGTCAGTCAAAATGTCAGTGACTCACGTTGTGTGGCGATTTTATGCAATTTCATTGGTTAAAAATACTGTAAAGGTGTGGTGTGTAGGGTGCCTGTCCATTAGTGTGTAGGGTGCCTGCCAAGTAATGTCAGTGACTCACCACGTGAGTCACTGACATGGTTCGTTAATATTTCTCCGTTTCTCCGCTTCGCTGCCTCGTTCCGCGCAAATGGACATGCACCCTACTGGACAGGCACCCTAAGTGGTTGGTATCTGTATATAAGTACTTACTGTATTGAGAAATTGTGTTGGAAAAACAAGATGATAGGAATCAATCAATCTGCTTAGCCTTTTTCAAAATATGTGTGTTGGGTCAGCTTCCAGTCCAACCAGATGCAGCTGCACGACTGCTTATCTGACTTTTATAACCCAGTAACTGGGTTCAGGCGTTACAGATTTTTTAGGTTTTAACTATACGACGACATTGTTCCCATTGCGGGTAAAACCTTTTTTTTTGGATTGGAAATCATCAAATGACTCCTCCCGCTCTGGGCAGAACAGAAGGGAGTGCCAGACTCCTACTGACTAAAACTCATCCGTGTTCCTCCTAGTGCCCTTTGCGTTCCAGGGCCGCGGTAACTCTTTCGAACAAATTCCGCAATCCTGGATTGCGGGTAAAACCTGGATGAGGCTGTCGCAAGAATTAGGGGATTGGCACAAGAAAAGAAAGGCCTATGCTCAGCAGTTGGCGAGATCGGGCTGTGGATGATGACGATGATGATGATGATGAACTATCCGTAACAACTGTCAACGATGCTCAAATGGGGCACACATTGATATATAAAAACCCAAGATACACACTCAGCATATCAAAAACGTCCGCATAAAAAATGCGCACAATTTAAAATTGTGTGCGTTTCAATCAGTCTCGCATCGCTTGGCATACTGCACTGCTTTGTAAAAACAACTTTAAGCGATCCGTGTAAGGTTGAATTTGCAAAAATATTGTTTATAGTATAACTGCACACAACTCACAAAGGACACTTGATACATGTCAGTTTTTGACGAAAGTTTCGAGTGTTGCATTTGTCCGAGACTGTGCATCTTGGGTTTTTTATATATCAATGGGGGCACACTACAGTCAAAGTGGCGCTAGTAGCGCACAGACCAATAACAAAGCAGTTTTTGATTAAAAGATGGGTAAATACTTAGGTAAATGATTACTTTCAGTTTGATTAGATCGTTAAAAACTATTTACAATTATTTTTACGATCCTTAACCTACCTGCATCACATAACCTCACAACCTATAGTGTATGATAATGGGAATTGGATTTTATAAACCTTATAAGAAATCAGACTTTTGGGTAAATACTTAGGTAAATGATTACTTTCAGTTTGATTAGATCGTTAAAAACTATTTACAATTATTTTTACGATCCTTAACCTACCTGCATCACATAACCTCACAACCTATAGTGTATGATAATGGGAATTGGATTTTATAAACCTTATAAGAAATCAGACTTTTGGGTAAATACTTAGGTAAATGATTACTTTCAGTTTGATTAGATCGTCAAAAACTATTTCCAATTATTTGTACGATCCCAAACCTACCTGCATCACATAACCTCACAACCTATAGTGTATGATAATGCGAATTCGATTTTATAAACCTTAAGAGAAATCAGACTGCCTATAATACACAAACAAAGAACAAATGAATCTTAAAGACTGGAATCACAGACTAATAGTGTTAAATCTTACTTTGACAAGGGTTCGTGTAGTGATGGCGCCATCTGAGATCAGCTTTCACTTGCTAACCCCATTACAGCCATTAGTTCTAATTTTCGACAGTGTCATAAAACTATGTAAAGAAGGTTTTGATTTATTTTTAAAAAGTTTGTTGCAAAAAAGCTTGTTCGTCGCATGTTTGCGGTTAAGTGCCAGTCACGCTATGTCGGTTACGCATAATTATAGAGAGTTCATTGTAATTACTAGTAACCTGAGTAGGCCTAGCTTTATTTATTTTAATTACATGAATATTTTGGATTCAAGTCAGAATATCATTTTGTCCAAAAAATGTTAAAGGTGTAGAAAATGAGAAAGAAAACAACATAAAGAATTCGCTATTATCAAAAACTAAATTCATGTGGGCCAGATTGGTAGATACGGCCTACTTCTTCACTACTGATCGGTGTTACAGGCCGTAATGTACTATTCGCAGCGAGCATATTACGTTATACCGTGTCCTAAAATCCGTGTAACATGGTCGTTCCTAACAATTCACTCACCCGTGCTCCAGATTCGCAAGATTCGTAACACTCAAAGGGATTCGCTGAAAAACTGACAGCGGGTGGAGCACTCGAAACGAGCAACGAGCGGCTCGTTGCTCACGTGTTCGTGCTCATTTACACGTACTGACTGCTCGAATGCTCGCTTTGTAGCATGTTACATTACGCCTTTAGTGATCAGGCCTGTGTCTCAGGAATTATAGATGATGCTTCTTGTTTAGAATGTTAAATTTAGCTTACCATCGACATTATCAGCGTACAGTAGTCCAGTACTGGATATAAATGCTTCTCCAATCGCACGCCTTAGGTACACTACGATTCTTAGAAAATCTTATCAAGCTGCTACCAGTTATCCTTATGAAGATCGTTGCTACACCTAGCCTGAGAGCTTAGGGTTGTGGCAGTCATTAGTTGTGAGAGTTTGCTACCGTAGTTTGAGAGCAAGTCTATCGGCCGTTTTAGTTTACCCAGGTGTTGAGACTTTCTAATATTAAGTAATTCCTACAATAGTTTCCTTTTGTGCCATTAAGTCAAATCCATAAAAAATACACACTGCAAAATAACATTATTAAGCCGCTCTTTTTCACATCGTCCCATTGAGTAGCAATGAAAATATTCGCCGTATTTTATCCGTCGGCCAAATGTTTCTTATTAATCTTAGTCGTTAAGGGCCGCGTGCGTTATTTTGTTATTTATCGGATGGTCGGACGTTATTGCCACCTTCATTAATCTCTTGGATTCTTGAAGGAAATCCCGCAAAAAGCATTGTTACCCTTAATGATAAATGTTGGGTAACGGTCCTCCCCCTCTCTGCTTTTTTAGAGAATGCACACATTAAGTGGTGCGGTGCGACAACGTGGCATACGGTCAGTGATGAATGACCGATAATGACTTAGTTAGAAGTGCCCATTTTTCTGCTCCCTCTGTAGATAGGTATCATTACGACTTGTTTGTATACAGTAGGCTGGTTGTAAGTGGTAACACGTTTAATCTCAGTCAATTTCAGCTAGAGAACTGGTTATGAACCTGCCACTGATACACTGCCCTACCTTACCTTTCTTGAATTCAATTGCACCAAAAACTTACTCAGACTTGAATACTAGCACGAGATTAAATAACAAATAGGCATATTAGCAACTAACTCAAGAGTTTATAAGTTAACTCTGGCTGGAGGAAGCATCATTTTTTCTTTTCTTTTAAATCTAGGCAGTTAAAAATACTTATTTCCATTGTACACCTGCCAGCAATCACAGCTACGTCAAAAAAATCTACTATGTGGAAAATAGTTATCTCTAAATTCGCAAAAAAATCGGATAATGTGAAGCCACTCTTACACGCTGTCCCGTTCACAGCTGCGTTTTTAAGGTAAGTGTAATTTATCTATGAATTGTTCGGGACAGTTTTATCTTTTTCTCGAGGTGAGTCGGACGTTCAGGGGTGGTCTGTTTCTTAGCCGGACAGGAGATACGTTTTATGAGGGGAGAGCAGGGGGTGGGGGTGAAATAAAAATTCATTCTTGTGAGTACTTGGCGATTTTTTTGCGTACAATCTAGTGGTTTATAGTTTGGTCATTTTTAAATTTATGTCCTTCATTAAGACTGTAAATATAATACCAGACTGTACTAGATAGAAAATTAAATTCAGTAACTGGAATACAAAAGTAAAAACAGCACAAACCCGTATACTCAAGAGTCAGTGGGTTACTTCTAGGCACGCGTGCTCTATCTTCGACCACATCATCGCTTACCATCAGGTGAGATAGTGGCCAAACGCGTGCCTATCAATACTAAAACAAAACTCGAAATCACAATCTAAAACCTTTTTAAAGGGCCATCCATTTATTGAAATACTTATATTAAATTACTAGCGTGACTAGGACGTCACGCGGTTTCACCCGCGTAGTTCCCGTTCCCGTGGGAGTACGGGGATAATATATAGCCTATGTAGCTATTCAATGCTAAAATAATTTTTCAAATCGGTCCAGTAGTTTTGGAGTCTATTCAATTCAAACAAACAAATCTTTCTTCTTTATAATATTAGTAAATAATAAGTATAGATATCAAGTGATCTGTCACTTAGTAACTTATGACATTATTACAATATTTAATTGCCTAAAGATTTTCGTGCACTCAGCAAACAAAATTAGACCTAAAAGTGACAACCCTAAAATAGGTTCGTCATTTTATAATTATTTGTGTGTAAGCAGTAATTCATTCTCGATTTTTGACGAGATAATTTTTGCCATGATTTAATGAGGAATTTTCTTTGTTTGAAAACTGGTGCCTAATACTTCGGAAATAAGTTGGGAATAAGAACAAAGGCATTCAAAACTCATAAAAGTTTGAAGAAGTTTTTTATTTCTAGTTGTCGAAAACATTCGAGCTGAATGGCAAAATTTCCCTCTTCCTTATATTCTGGAAGGAGTTAGTAACATGATTTATTCCTTTTGCTATAAATTTATTGAGAAGTAGTTTTTTTCAAAGTTTTGTGAGGCATTCTGGTGAATGGCTAAAATGATCTTCAACTTAAGGGTTGCGTTTGATGGTGGTAAAACTATTATGAAAGTAAGATTTTAGATACGATTACGGTAAGATAGGTAACGAAACCAAATGAAAAAAAAATGATAATCTTTAAAGACTTTATAAATTTATGTTTTTTTATACGTTGCATTTTAACTCTTTGCCGCTAAAAATTAAGGTTAGGTACACAAACTTTTTTTGTGAAAACACAAAAATATTTAATTTTAATGTGACCGGTCAAATAGTACCAGTACCTAAAAAAAAACTGGCCAAGTGCGATTCGGGCTTGCGTGCAAAGAGTTCCGAACCAATTTACTTCTTTTGACATGTTTTAACACTACAGACTTCCTATAAGTTTTCCTGTAATCTTTAGGCATATAACTATTATCTGCATTTTATTATTATCTATATTTTATCTTGGTAATTTTTGGTCTAATTTCTTGAATAACTATAAATCTATATTTTAAAATTATAAAAAATATAATTAAAACCCTCACAGTAAGCCCTTTCAATACAGTTTGAAAACTTTTTAAAATTTGATATTTTGACCCCAAAAGTGACCCCCATACTAAAAATGTATTTATTTAGTCCATATGTACAACAGAATCGATCCAGAAGATCCGCAGAAAACTGGCTGTGACAGACGGATAGACAGACAGACATACAGACAGATAGACAGACGGACAGACAGACAGACACCCGAGTGATCCTATAAGTGTTCCATTTTTACGGATGTTCGAAACTCTAAAAATGTATAAACCTAACTTCAAATATTTGCATTACTGAAGCTTTAAATATTACTGGAAAAGTCGAAAATAGTAAAATTGTTTTGTGATTTTTACCTGTTGTTATGGAAAATATTATAATTTACTGACTTATAATTCGATACGCCAAATCAAACATTCATAAATGTGATGCATCACGTACAATCAATGTTCTCATACCTATATATCCCCAAATACATAAGGTATACCATATAAAAACGTCCCTCAATTTTGCCACCGTAACATTTTTTAACAAATTCCGTCAACGGTATTAGGTCGTGTGTTCCTGATTATGGGGCTGTCCCATGTCTCCCCATGGGTATCGTAAACGGCGACCAATTCCTGCCTGCGTGGTGATTACGACCAAATTCTCACATATTGGGGAAGTCCACTAGGACGGCTTTCGGCTGACAGGGCTTGTTATTTTTTCTGAGTAAGTTGAGTTGCCTCAACTTGGTGGTTTTGGAGAGCAACAAAATTGTGGTTCTGTGATTTGGCTCATAAACAGGCACCTTTGTGTCGTAGTTATTGATTCTAAATCTTAAGTTCGAATCTATTTAGATTATTATAGTCCTAAAAACTTTTTACAAAAAAGTATAACCGACTTCCAAACAAAACACTACAAAGAATAAAATAACCTTAATTTCGGAAGTCGGTGTTTTTGGTTTTGTTTCTTTGTTTTTTAACACCGACTTCCGAAATTAGGGTTTTGTAAAAAGTTTTCTATTTTTCACTTTTAAGTGGTGATACTTGGACGACGTCTTCGTTAACGCAGAAATTGAAATAAGCAAAAATGCTCATAAAATAAAAACTACTGAACCAAACTGAAACAATGAAAATGTTTACGGGACCGAATGGCAAGAATACTGCATCGAACTAAAAAAGAATCTCAGATATCGGATCAGAAACCTCGGGGTAATCGGTGTACATACATAAAAAAATACCCACCGAATTGAGAACCTCCTCCTTTTTTGGAAGTCGGTTAAAAACGTCCGTAGGTTCCTAGACCCATGGTTACTTGCTAACAGAAGGTTAAAAGTCCCTGAGATAGCCCTAGCTGGCGCAAGCGGAAAGCGATAAAATAATACACGATTTCAGTCTATTATAATGACTTAGAGAAACGTAGGTATCATGACCTTTATAAAAAAAAGAATGCCGCTATATATTACTTAAACAAACAATACGTAAGTACTCTCAGCTTAAGCCTCCTGAAAAAAAAATCACCGAAAGAAAAATCTTTATCTCAAGCAATACACCTCAATTTCTTCCCCACTTCCTTAATTACACTCTTATGCTGTGACGAACGTTCGCGGTCTCCTAACAATGTACTCATTAACTTAATCGTCGGCCATTTTCCCTGTGAATGAGACATTACAAATATGTAGCTGGAATAAGGAACTTTACGATTTTCTCGTGCATAAAACCGATTCCGTTGAATAATTTCCCGTTTTTTTTGTGTTCGTGTTCGACTCTACTGTAATTTTCAGCGATTTGACGATGATGGATTTATATTGTTGAAGGTGCAAATGTGGTACGGGGTACATGGCTAAATTATAACAGCCACACGGGTTGCCGCCTGCCAAGCGTGGCGATTATGGCAAACCTCCCCCTTTTGGGGGAGGCCTATGTCCAGCAGTGGACGTCTTTCGGCTGATATGATGATGATGATGATGATGCCAAGGTCGGTCTGAATGTAGATGACCATCAATTACATAATGGAGATCCCTCCGTGCCTTGACAAACATAAAAACTGTTTGTCCTGGTTGACATTTGTAGATTTTTGACAGTGATTACGGGTAGTCAGAAGCCAGTAAATCTGACAACAGGTATTACTAATGGGCATAGTTGAAGTTCGGTGTCGGATGTAGACCGATCCTAACATATAGATAATGCTAAGCAGATAGATTACCTAGACGCGAGTGTGGGTAGTTTTTTAGTTACTTTTTTAGGGGCGGATAAAATTTCAATTACATCAAATGACGCAGTACCTTAATGAGTAATTCAAATCCAGCTAAATTTCTATTGATGTGAACCCGTTTAGTTACTTTGGATTTCAGTAATATCGGTCATGTCCAACCCACGGTTTTTGTTTCTGGATATAACATAAACTGGGTTTGTGCCAGTAGCTTCGCCCGTGAAAGTTGAAAATTATTTGACGGGAACGTACCAGCGTCCTATTATAAAAGAGCTTTGTCATTTAAAATTAAGCTGTGCCCGGCAGGTTCCATATTTGTTCCTATTTATTTATACTTACCACCTGTATGTGCTCATTATTGCAGTAAATATTTGAGTTCTACTCCTATCCCAAGTTTTAAATGCCAAATACGATCGACAAATGCCAAAACAAACGCACTTTTACATAATAGTGTTGAATAAAGAAGTAGGATACTAACTACGACAGTATACCCAAGGATAGCTTTAGTATTCACTACTGAGACACAAAATTTTGGTACCTACGTGTTTTGCGCCTTAGGCCATCAAAGTTTTAAATTCAATACTTTTAAGACTAGTCTAAAGGATACTCTGTAGGCACAGACAGGTACCTAAAAGCTTAACACATTCCTTTTTTTGTAGGAATCTTTTCGTATTTCAGTACGAGGCATTAATATTATCCTCGGGATTATTACAGGCGGGAAATATTATAGTGCATAAGCGTGTCCGCATACACAGTTTTTTTTTAAGTTTGGGAAATCATGAATTGACTCCTTCCGCTCTGATTGATGCGGAAGGGAGTGTCAGACTCTTACTGACTAAAACTCATCCGTATTCCTCCTAATGCCCTTAGCGTTCTAGGGCCGCGGTGACTCTGATAAAAAGATAATTTCGTGCATCGGAAGGCACTTATAAGCCGGTGGTCCCGGCTGCCAAATGGCGGTCAGTCGGTGGTCCCGGCTGCCAAATGGCGGTCATCAAATAAACCATGTCAGAGGCCCTTGAGGCGGTTTAGAAACTCTGACACTAGGGTGTCGTTAGACCTTACTGCCCACGCGATAAGAAGAAGAAAGTGCACTCTCTGCTCATTTACTATCGTAGTCCGATAAGACGGCATTTCGACACTACCGGGGACAGATCAGGTGCTGGACCAACGGCTTTACGTGCTTTCCGAGGCACGGGAGTATTAAACCACCAAACTCTGGGCTGCTACTAAGAATTCTTAAATAACATTTTTTTCCCCACCCGGGAATCTAAACCAGGGCCTCACGCTCGGCAATCGCGCTTACGACCTCAAGACCAATGGGGCAGTCAAAAAACTGTATTAATTACTAGCTTTTTCCGCGCTTTTGCTCTTGTGGTTCTATCCCAAAGGAAGCATGCCTTTTTTTTACATCTACACTTCCACACTAATATGATAAAGAGGAAAGATTTTTTTGTATGTTTGTTTGAATTGAACACGCTCCGAAACTACTGGACCGATTTAAAAAAATTTTCACCATTAGAATCCTACATTATCCCCGATGAACATAAGCTATATTTTATTTTCCAAAAATTAGAGATCCTTTAGAAGATTGCAATAATGTAACCCAAAGTAGCAAAATTTTGCCTAAAACGTTCAATATTTGGCGTGCGCTGAGAAAACTATTGATGATACATAAAAATAATGTAGGTACTACATAATTGAAGTCCTCACTATCATCAACAAAAATGTCTGCGAGGGTATATGTCTAACTATAAGACCGCTTTTTGTTCAAATATTCAATCAAAAGCCGGGCGGAATGGATCAGTGGTGATTTTGGTATCATGTTATTAATCCTTATCCATTTAAATGGTTTCATAATTACGGGTGTTTATGTACATGTAAATTATACTTTAAATTATTCAAATCTGACCTTTCGTTTAAAAGTTACGACGGTTATAAAAGCTCTAAGTTAGAAAAAATATGCGGTTAGAGCGAACTGCCCCACGTTGAGTCTGTTAATAAGTAATTTACACATCTACACTAATATATAAAGCTGAAGAGTTTGTTTGTTTGCTTGAACGCGCTAGTCTCAGGAACTACTGGTCCGATTTGAAAAATTATTTCATTGTTAGATAGCCCATTTATCGAGGCTAGGACCAATAGGAGCGGAGCAGACGAAGTTGCGCGGGTCAACCAGTTACACTATAGAGACGGAGGTATACATGAAGTTCGTGGAGTACCTAAAAGCCCGCGCGAACGAAGTCGCGGGCGAAATGCTAGTAAATGTCTAAAACAGCGATGATATAGCTGTATAACATTTAAAAATTATGTAATTAGTTTTTCTAGAGATTACTTCCTATCTACAAACAAACAGCACATTTTACATATAAAAACATAACATAAGATTGCCAGTTTCCTAGTACTATTGTAGACCAAAAGCAAAAATATCCCATTACAAAAATAACCACATCTATCTTTGCGACTGCAAATACAATTTGTGTTCACATCAGCACACCACATAATGTGTGAGCTCGTGATGAATAGAACCCTCTGATATAATCTCTTAATACCCTAAACCCCATGGGTGGGAGACGATTAAAGGTTTAGAGGGACGAGCATCAGCACACAACATGGTAGCACCATACTGGGAAGGGATTAATAAGGAACACACGCCTGATGGATATGGAAATACGTGTTTCTTTTGGGATTTTATGAAAGGTTGATTACGTTCTATTTAGAAAAAAAATCCGGTGGAAATGTAATTATTCAACTTTAACTAGCAAACTTAGTTTGCAAGTTACTTCTTCACTAAAGTACAATTGGTAATCAGAAGCTTACAATCGTTCTTTTTTTTGTTTGATTTGAGAAGCAAAATTACATCAAAGAATATTCTACATCAGGAGTAGGTTGTGTCCGTATTGAAACATATTTTTTGTACTATAGATAGATAGAATACTCTTTACTATTTTGACCATACATACGTTACAGCAAGTTAAATTTTAGAAGGGCTTTTAGTATTTTGCTCTTTAACCCTGTGTAGGGCAAGATACCAATTTTAAAAATAAGGAGTGTAAAACGTTAATTGAAGGAAATAAAAATACACGTGTTTAGTGAAAAAAATTTTTTTTTATTATTTGAAACAATCAAATTTAATTGGAGTGATTGTGAAATGTCACAATGCATCATAAATGTGACTTAACTGGAGGAACATGTTGTGCTGGACCTTTTTTTCGTTTTGATTGTAGTTTGTTTTCGATTGATCGACAGTTTTTCATCTTCGATACACTAAGCTTACATAAAGTTGTAGCAACTTCAAGCCGAAAATCAGCCGAGTTCAAATATTTTTCCAGCAAGCCCTTAGCTTTATGAATTCATTTTCCCGTTCCCTTAGGAATTTTGGGAAATCCTCTCTTAGTGTTCCCCTATACTTCCCAAGGAATCTTCATGCCAAATTTCAGCTTTCTACGACCAACAGTTTCGGCTGTGCGTTGTCTGTCAGTCACTCAATCAGTCAGTAACGGAAGCTTTTTATTTATTAGGATTTATCTTCCATACCATCTTCACTGTCTTCGTTCATTTCAGTCAATACTTTGGCTATTTCGCCAGCCCGAAGAGGTAAAAAGTCATTCTAAACAGAAAGCAAATGAACCATGTAATGAAACACTTCATAAAAAGAACCCACGTTAGACAATGTGACATTTCTGGTATAAACAAACCAGGCACTCAAACTCATCGAAGGCATTCAGAAACATAAAAACCCACAATACACCATTAAGTTTATGTCCTTACCTTGTATATTTTCGAAAAGTACACAGTATTTATCGCGTTTTCCTATTTTTCACAGATTTTTAATCATTTGTAATAAGCAAGTATGTAGTTTAGACCGCGCGGTCAACAATCAAGTGCTGTCACGCGGCACTAACGCCAACTACATTATTTGTGTTAAACTAAATCGATACATCGGTTTGTTACAGTTATGTTACAGTGACGCGAAATGGACTCGAAATAATATTTCAATTTTAAATGGTAAAGAATCGGTTTGTGACAGAAAAGTCACACGGCTCTACAGAGGGTTAAATCAACTTTTTTGCAGGTTTTCACGCTAAGTTTGTATTTTGGAAATACTTACTTCACCTTTGTATATAAGTACGGGAATTACGAGACTTAAGTGTTAAGAGATTGCAGTAATCTCCTGAGTTACGTCGTTCATGGGAGACTTCACCAGAATCCTAAAGAACCACACTAGCACCCAGCTGCAAGCTCAAACTCCCTCATAATAACATTATTCACTTGCTTGACAAACTGTCCCAAGTCTGAATAAAGTTTCTTTAAAGCAAACTTAACGCCCGTAAAATTCTAGCAATTAACGTAATGGTAGGGAGATTGTTTTCCCTAATCTTTTTTGATGGGGAGATTCCTTTTGCTTGTTAAATTGTGATAAATGTGATAGAGACTTCGGTGGTTTGCGAAACACTGTCTCTTGAAATACAGGATAACCTAGTTTAAGAGGCAGAGTTTTACTTATTGCGTACAGATTCCTATGTCATCCAAATGTTTATGTAAATGTTATGTTCGATGTATTGTATGTATTGCAAAAATTGTTAACTATACTAAGACTTAACTGTACCACTATAGATCTGTACTACTATTGGGAAATAAAGATATTTTATTATTATTATTATTATTTTTATTTTTAACTTTCTCGGGTCCCTGGAGACCCGGTCCTTTGATAGGCGTACGAGGGGCCGAAGCCAACTCGCAGAGGCCCTGTTAGACATTTCAAATGGAATGGGGCACCAACCGACGATTATCCCTGTATGCACTATCAAAGTATACCCAAGGACAATCCCCGGTTGGAGCAGGACTATTACAGAATATGGTAACAAAAGATGACATGCTATGGGTTTGGGTGGTTTAGTGGATTCGTTACCGTATACTATGAAAGATCTATTGGCCCCTGCCTGACCACTGAAAATATACACGGCTTTTTAATGGCAGGGGGTGACTTGCACACTCAATAAATGGGCCTCCAAAAACGGTCGCTAGCACAAAGTGACGTAGCGCCAAGGAGGCAACATATCCTGAGGTGCTAGAGGAGTGGAGAGGTATACCACGGCTATCAGGACAATCCCGGAAGTACGGTCAAGATCCCTACCAGCATCTTACTGGATTATACATCCTTCTCCCGAGCACGTTTGCTCTTGCGAATCTCCACTCAGACCGGCTGATTAAGGCAAGAAAGAGGTGGAAGCTCTGTTCCTCTTCAGTGTTCACTCCAGCCAGCCAATAAAGGCAAGCCGGAGATGAAGAACAAGACTTCTCTCGGGAGATCAGATCCGTGGGGTCGCTACTGCCCAACAGTTCGCCACAAAACTGCCTTGCGGATTGTATCTCTCTTTGTCTGGCCCCTCACCCTAAGTATGAGTACCTAAGGTTCATTAGGGCGCGCAAGCCCCACCACGACGTCAACGTAGAGATACGGCGATGGGGTTATTATTATTATTATGGTTTGCGTTTACTGTTTTGTGATTTGGAGTTATTCTTACGTTGATTGATTTTTGGATAAGATAGCTACAATTAAATAATTAAATAATTTTGACCTAGCTCGTGTAGATGATTAGTTCTGTTTGTTTTTTTTTTTAATTATAAATACCGAAGAAATTGATGTCTAAAATTTTTGAAAGAAATTATGCCCAATTAGTAAAACAGAAAATCCATTAAAGATCTGAAGTTATTCGGAATCTCCATCTTAAAGGAACGCAATAATTATTTTTTCGTAAAAGGTTTAATTAGTATTTACCCTCTGTTTGCCGCTCCCAATTAATATTTCTACCCTTTTTAGATTGAAAAAGTTTTTAATTCAAAAATTTACAAACCTTCCGGGAAGTTTGTGCCAATTTTAAATAAATCGATCTAGTGTCGAATATCATAAGAAGCATCCGTAACTTTCTTCATCTGAGTAATTTCGCGGACTTCGATAAAATTTGTTCTCTTCTATTAAAAAAGTTTTTTTTCTACCAACCGAGTAATTGGTGGAAGAAAATTTTCGTTTCAAGAACAGATGCCTTAATTTAAAATTAAAACTTTTCTTGCACTGAGGCCTTTTCCACTTTATTCTAATCGTTAATTACCTAACACCAACTCATAATCTACTTTTAAATAGAGGCTCAAAGAGGAAAATATTAAAAATTCGTTGCTTTACGGAAACACTTTTACTGGGTATCATTAAAAGTTTTCTAACTTCTAAACTGTTTCGTAATAAAATAACTAAAAACCAGCCAAGCGGGAGTCGGACTCGTAAAAGAAGGGTTCCATATTACATAAACGAAAAAAGAACCCGTTTCTACTATGAGAGACCATTTAATTTAAAAAAAATAGAAATACACACTGTGTAAATTTCAACTGTCTACCTATGTACCTGTATACTATGGTGTTAGCGGGCTGTATCTCTTAAGATATTAATTTAATTTAAAAAAAATAGAAATACACACTGTGTAAATTTCAACTGTCTACCTATGTACCCGTATACTATGGTGTTAGCGGGCTGTATCTTAAGAGATACAGCCCGATGACAGACAGACGGACTGACGGACGGACGGATTGACGGATGGACGGACAGACAGCGAAGGTTTAGCAAAAGGATTTCGTTGGTTACCCGTTGGGTACGGAACCCCAACTAGAATTCTTCTGTATTCAAAGTTAAAAAAAAATATCGAGAGCTGTTTTGTGTTGCCAGATTAAACTAAGAAGGTTTTAACTGTAATCTCTTTTGAGACCGGAGAGGAAAATAAAAAGGTTTTCAATTAAATGCATTCGACCTTTCAGTGTCGGCTGAACAAATGGCACTAAGCGGGAGACGAGGGAATGTTTTATTTTAAGCGGGATAACGAATGATTCTGCTGCTTGTAAAGGAATAGTAATTAAATTCTATCTGTTTTTTTTTACTATATATAGGCATACGTTTGACCACAATCCCACCTGATGGTAAGTGATGATGCGGTCAAAGATGGAGCACGTTTGCCTAGAAGCAACCTATTAACTCTTGTCTTAAAGACTCCCAGGTTGTAGCTATCCGGAAACACAGACTCTGGCAGGGAATTCCACTCCTTAGCTGTACGCAATATGAATGTGTTCCTAAAACGTTTTGTGCGTGTCGGTGGTATGTCCACCATGTACCGGTGGCGCATCGCCGTTTGCCTTGTGGTCCGATGATGGAGTCACTGTAGAAGATATATCACTATCTCTGTAACTCATTATTTTGTCTATAGGCCAGTCACCGTCGACAGATTGAACGCGTTTGGTCGCAGTGAATTGCATTGTCCTGATTTTTTGTGTGGTTGTTAGGATAGATGCCAGTAGTGTCCACCCAAATTTTAAACCTTGAAAGACCTGTGCCAACAGCGTGGTGCTCAGACAACTTCTTAATATTCGGTCATTTTTAAGACTTAAGCTTAATTCTTCTAAACGGTTTGTTCTACGGAGAAAGCAAACACCACTTTTAAAAATAAACTAAATTTGCTATAATTTGACTGTAACGGTTACTCTATAGATCTAATTGGTGTTGAGGTGCAGCACTTCAAACATAGCTATTTTTTTTAAAACAAATTTCGAAATTAGAGTTTATGTTTTAAAGTCGGGGTAGGCAATATCGACTTGACAATCCGCCATTTTTCGCGAATTCACGCATTAGTCCCGGGTCAGCTGGGTGAACCGGGACTGGGTGGCGTGTGTGATTCAAATGCCGATATCTCTAAAGTTTTGTAGGGGAACTCTATATGAAACTTATGTTTTTTGAATTGTTACAAAATAATCTATCATATTTAAAATGGATTAGTCCAGTTTTACTTTGTGATATATTCGAAATTCTAGTTTGTTCGAAAGTCAGTGTTAGTGAAATGTTCCCAGATTATTGTATACAAATGGATAGAATTTTAAAAGTAAATCATTATTTCATAAAGTTTTTATTTTATTTACAAGAATATACCCTATTAAACATTAATCAATTAAAATGGTCGATTTTTTTTTCGTTACATTACCATATTTTTTTGGTTGAACGTCGTTTTGTAAAAAACAGTTTCATAGAATTTCGTTTCACATAAAAAAATGTAGCATTATCATTACATAGAATAATCAATACGCAGAATACTTTGAATAAATTTAAATCATATATTTTTGTTACAAACAAAAATTTATTGTTTCCACAGAATAACAACTCAAATATTTTTTATCCTCATATTGTTTAGTTAGAATAAAACTTATTACCAAGAAAAACATTTCATCGAGTGACAGTTTTCAAACTTTTGGCAAAATGCATAACCTGCTATAAAATCACAACACCGCGTTCTCTAAAACAATGCAGGTAAATTCTAGTTTAGCTAAACTTTTCATTCGGGTCCGGTCGACAGAAATCATGCCTGCTGCATGTTGCATGCTCACTTGCATTCTGCATATTGCATGCAGTATGCAGGCGAGCATGCAACATGCAGCAGGCATGGTTTCTGTCACAACTCCGGCGCTGCGGGGCTCCGGCGATCCCACGCGAACAAATCGTCGCAGATGGTTTTAACGCTCACCACCGCAGCTTCGATTTGCTCGCAACTTCAGCCGCGGTGGCGGGCGTTATAACACCCATTCCTAAGCTCGCGGGCCGCTTCGCCCCTCCGCGCCTACGCAGGCTTAAATTAAACTCTAGGGGTAGGGGTAGGGCAGACAAGACTACGTGGAGTCGGTTTTACAGCGATTCGTTTGTGTCAAGTAAATAGTCTTTGAAACAATAATGTTCGACATAATATTATTAACGAATGAAGTTTCTGTCTGCGAAACAAGGGAACACCTATTTTTTTGCATAAATCATCAAAGAACACTTCAATGTCTACACAACGACGTATACATTCTTATGTAAACTTTTCCGTTGTTAAATTGTACAAAAATCTTTGGTTGCACAGAGTGAATCTAGAAGATTTTTTTTTAATTCCCTCCCTGCTCACTGATGTCTACATACGACATTGTCAGTACTTTTATGGGCAAGGTGAATCGATATATTTTGAGAATATATACCACATATGGCGATGCAACCCTTAAATTACGAGAAACATGATTTCTTGGTGACGTCAAAAGCGGTTAATTCCGACTTTAGTATCTATAACTTTTTAAAAACGCTTTCACGTTAAAAGAATCACTCTACAAGGAAATTCGTAAGAGATGCAGTTGAGAACCAGTTGATTTAGGCGGTTTTCTGCTTTTTTCAGAAAATTAATACAGAAAAATCGATTTCCTAGCCCTAATTCACTTTGTTAGGGGTTAATAGATGTAAGGACGCTAAAAATCCTTAACTTCAGTACTCAAAATTTGTCACCTAACTAAGTCATTAACTCCGAACATACTGACAATTACAAAGTCAAGTCACCACCAAAGGTTCTTTTTGGGAAGCTCTTTTTACTGGTGTATGACTTATGGTTATTATGAACTGAACAAAAACCTTAACTTTGTTGCCCATTATCTCCAAACGGACCTGAAATTAGAATAGTTGTGTTTATAGCAAAAGTTCTTCTTAATAACTTTTTCCAGCGATGACTACAATATGGGGCGCTTAAAAATCCATAACTCCAATATTCTAAATTATTGGTCCGTTTAGGTTTAATTTTATTCATTAACTCGAATGAATTCATGATTGACAAAAGTCGAATAAGTAGTAAATGATCTTCTAGAAAAGCGCTTTCCAACGGTAAATGTCTTTAGGATAATGAAAATTCGGGTATCTTCCTGCAGTTGGACGACCATTTTTTTTTTGGGTCGTGGGGAAGAAATTCGCAAGGCGTAAACAGGACCTTACGGTCCTTAGCCATACTAGTGGACTACGACCCCCTTTGCACCTGCAAAGGGGGTCGTGAGGGAAGTGTAAAACATTGGTTTTTAAATTGGGGGGATTTTTCAATTCCAATTTAAAAACCAATGTTTTACACTATCTTATAGGTAGGCACACATAGATACAAATTCCGTCAGTGGTTATTATATACCTAGTTTGCGTAGATCGGATTAACAATTACGGTCACATCAGGCGGACTATTGATCATAATAGCACATTGCATGTTAATCATGCATCGATTAGACAGCCTGTTGCATCTTCAAGCATATTCAAGTAATCCTTAATATACCTGTTATACGAAGATATGTGCCTATGGTAGGCGCCAGTTAAATATGCAGTAACGGTTATTGACCCACATACATTTATTGATATAAAAAACAAACATGAAGACTTTAAGTTGTCTTGAATCGTCTCTTATCGCAATCCTTTACGTTTATAATGAAAAACGATTCATAGCGCACTGCATCTTACCACTCCTACCTTGTTGCTATTCTACCAATTCGCACTAAGCGTTTCCAAACATCTTTTATAATGCACACAGCAAAGGAGTGGAACTCTCTGCCTGCGTCTGTGTTTCCAAACGCTTACAATCCTAATCTCATCAAAGTTAGAGGGCACAGGCTCCTTCTGGGTAAGCTTGATCCATCGTAGACTTTGTCTCTGTCATCTCTGACCTAGACTAGAGTCAAGAGCAAACCCATAACAAATTAAAAAAAAATATTGTTCGAGTATCTACGTAGGGATTGGGGAAAGGTCAATATACCTTATTGCAAGTTTATCTGGCGCTTACCATAATAATTTCGGTATCGAAGCATAAACTATACTTAATCTAGAAGTTTGGTGTCATCATCATCACTCACCTCATCACTTCATATCTCCTAAAGACGTCCACTGCTAGACATAGGGCTCCCCCAAGTGTTCCACATTGACCGGTCCTACGCACCCGGCATCTCAGTCACAAATTCTCAGAAATGTATGGAAATTGAGGTTTTTTTACTGATTACGACTGACATGCGAATGTGAACGTTACTTAAAAAATAATAGAATTGGCCTTCAGGTTCTTTCTATTCGAGGCGATGGTGACCCTTAAATATTTTGTGCCCAGTAGATGGCCACGTTCACAGCGGCATCAGTGGCGTTCGTCAGGTCCTCAATGGTGCCGGTGTAAGGGCACTTGGGGCATTCCAACAAGTGAGCCATATTTTAAACGGGGGCTACGCACTCACACTTAGTTTCAAGCGGATCAATGAAACCCCATTTTGCAAAGTCGTATTTGCAGCGGCCTACTTGGGTGCGCAAACGATTGAGCGCTCTCCATATTGGCCACTGTAGTTCACGTCCAGGTGGCAGGTGTTCCTGAGGTTTCAAGAAATCAGGTGGTGGAGAGTGCAGTTCTGCCCACAACTTGCCTCTTACTTTGGGTGGCAGGTCCTGGACAGCTAATGTGCAGCGAAGAAAACTCATCCGGCTCTTAAGTCTACCCGGGGCCGCTATATGTTCGTAGAGGAGGGCCTTTAGGTCAAAACATAGACTAAGAGCAAGAGCAACAAAATCTGACTTTTTTTACTATTAATAGGCACGCGTTTGACCACTATCTTACCTGATGGTAAGCGAAGATGTGGTCGAAGATGGAGCACGCTTGCCTAGAAGTAACCTATTCACTCTTGAATTAAAGACTCCCAAGTTGTAGCTATCAGGAAACACAGACTCCGGCAGGGAATTCCACTCCTTAGCTGTACGCAATATGAATGTGTTCCCAAAACGACCTTTTGAAAACACAGGTCAAAACCAAAACCTCTTCCTAAAGAATTCAAACTTTTCAAAGTAGCAGAGGTCAGACTGAACAAAGCCCTCCATCCTGTCCTAAGTTACATACCACCGCTTACCTCAGATTGAGTCACCTCCCGAAGTATTCCTTTGGTAAATATTCCGGAATCCTCTCCCTAACTAAAGGGCTTATTAATTCCGTGGAATTCTGATGTCCTTACTTTGAGTAGGCAGGTAGAGCCGAGGTCACATAAAGGACCATCCATTTATATTGAAAGCTCTCCGCCTGTTAGCATAAATAATTTCGTCAACAGATGTACGTACTTGTACGTAATTGTTGGGAATTAAGAAAGTAAACGAAGGTTGTCAAGGTTTAAATATAAATTGGGATGTTTGAAACGGAAGGAGACGTTTTCTGTGAGGGTGTGGAGAGGAAATTATAGAAGTTTGAGCTGGAATTTGGTACTTTCGTTCTTTTGTTTAAGTTTTAATATTGACAAATTCCTTAACGGTGTCTTTTTGTACTTAATATATAAAGCTGACGAGTTTGTTTGATTGTTCGCTTGAACGCGCTAATCTCAGGAACGACTGGTCCGATTTGAAAAATTCTTTCAGTGTTGGATAGCTCATTTATCGAGGAAGGCTATAGACTATATGTCATCACGCTAAAACCAATAGGAGCGGAGCAGTAATGAAAATTGTGACGCAGACGAAGTTGCGCGGGTCAGCTAGGAATTAATAAATTATACGATATAGATATAAGAGCCATTAAAAAAACATGAGGATTCCGTACGTCCGAATGAAAAAATGGAAGCCTTCACTCGTTTGTCAGTTTGAAAAAAAAAACAAAAACCGGCCAACTGCGTGTCGCACTATAAAACGAAGTGTTCCGTACCTAAACCGAAAACATATACTCGTTTCTTGTATGGCAATTCCATTTAATTTGATTTAATTTTTATTGTTACAGCGACAATACCTGTCAGCCCGCTGACAGACAGACGAATGGACGAACAGCAGAGGCTTGGTAATAGGGTTCAGTTTGCTACCCTTTGGGTACGGAAGCCTAATAAATTCCTAACAAAATCTAACAGGTTTACTAGCACAAAGAAGAAGGCACTTAATATTGTAATTTTAATCAAAATCAAAAGGCATTTATTCAAATGAGGCTGAAAATCAGCACTTTTTGAACGTCAAAATTTACATGTAGACAGTCCCCCAAATCGCCCAACCCATCACCACTTCCTAGTGTTTTAGCTGGGAAGAAGAATTGGCCAACAAACTCCCCCGCAACACAACTGTCTGTTAAGTTTAAAGAACTTAAATTTATATAACATTATTATTGAACATTTTATGATAGATTATCGAATATTAAATTAAATAAATGGATGGCACATATCAGCTAGCACACTATTTTATCCCAACAATTAAATATGAAACTTGATAAAACTAATTACATATATAGGTAATTAAATAAGTAAACTCAAGCATATAATACCAATCATGGGGATCTATGGGGGAGCTATGGGGAAATAGTTACAGTTATAACTGGCAGAGAGCGTTCATCTTGCAGAAACGAGCCATAAGGACAATAGTCAGAATTGCACAAAGTGTCTCATGCAGAGATTACTTTAAAAAATTGGGAATATTGACAGTACCTAGCCTTTATATATTGGTCCTCTTAAGTTATTTTGCTAAATATCTACACGAGTTTGAATCACAAAAAGAACGAGAGATAAGAGAGAGCACGCGAAGAAAAACCTTTAAGCAACAAATAGTACCTAAATTTAATATAGTACAGCAATGCTCGAAATACCAAGCTGTAGAGACATTTAATAATTTGCCATCTGAGCTAAAGGTGGTTTATAACACCAACTTGTTTAAAAAAAATTAAAAGCCTTTTTATTAGAAAAATGTCTGTATAGTATTTCGGAACTAAGTTCACACAATAATAAATGATACGTGGGTATTTGACATTATGAAATTTAGAATCTTTTCACATTATAAATTTTATACTCTTTTGACATTATATATTTTAGAATCTTTTGACATTATATTTTGAGAATCTTTTGACATTGTATATTTTAGAATCTCTTGACATTTTTTTTTAAAACTATTTTGACATTATATTAAAACTGTTTTGACATTATACTT
Source organism: Lacanobia wlatinum (assembly GCA_947578705.1). Lineage (NCBI taxonomy): Eukaryota > Metazoa > Arthropoda > Insecta > Lepidoptera > Noctuidae > Lacanobia > Lacanobia wlatinum. Next base: position 18,600,891 of record OX388039.1, read on the forward strand.
TAAACCTGTTAAAATTACATTTTATACTGTTTTGTCATAATATTGAAAACTGTTTCCGCACTTTCGGTACTTTGATTTTCACTAGGAAGGCTAATTCATAATTCTTTGTGTTTGATAGTTTATTGCATATGTATAAATTCGACACAATGTAAATTGTTATTATGAATAAATAAATGAATCAAAATGAGCCTCCCGGGATAAATGGCGTGCCCGCTTACATGTGCAACAATGGAATTTAACCATAAGCTGTGACCCAAAGTCACAAGTGATAAACTAGGACCATCGCAGTTAAATTATAACACTTAAAAATTATAACAATAAAAAACCACGGTCAGAAAGACGACCAGTCACCACGAGTATAACGCAAAGATCAGCCAACCTCCCTTGCCACATGAGAGGGAAGGAGGTAACCCGATCCCCGTTGCTACCGCAAGCAGCGACGTCTAAGGGAGCATGACGAAGAATAATGAATGATTGAATGCTATACAGTACATGACATTTATTTTATTAAACAACTAGCTTCTGCCGGCGGCTTCCCCGCGTGATCCCTAGGCAACATACTCCCGGGATAAAAGGTAACCTATGTGTTATTTCAGACTGTATTCTACCTCTATGCACATAAATATCCTTTCAGGCATTCTTACGTGAAAGAGTAACTAACATCCTCACAAACTTTCGCATTTATAATATTAGTAGGATAGTAGGATCAATAATACAAAATAAAAAATATCTTCCATCACTTTTTACTATTACTACCGTGGCCATAAATTTTCCCCTCTACAAGCTCATTTTGCACGTAACCACAGTACTTTCCGATCAAAACTCTCGCTGTAGCGATCGCTAATTAACGGACACAAAACCATTTAAAGTACATAGGATCATTATTGGTTTCAGGTTGACCTGACGAGATTTATTTATAGCCCATTACGTTGGTAGTCTGGGAGCCAGTGCTGGAATATGCAACTTTAAGGTTTTTGGTAACTGTGTTGGAATAGAACTAAAATTTCATAGATGGTCTGCTCACGTGTCCGCAATATGCGAGGATCTTCACAAATAAGATTGGTTACATAAGCCACATATCGAGCATAGCACAGCGAGCTCACGAACGACAACTATAGCGATGCTGACGCAATCGAATTGACCGAAATTGGTCGGGTCACATCATGATCATCATTGGAGTAGGTAAAAAATAATATAAGGTATCTATCTATTATCATAGCGAAGTAAACTAATCAGGAACAAAAAAGCAGACATTATTTTTTGGTTTAGATCAGTCAACCTTTTGGACGGTTGGATTATTTCTTACTTAAAAGATGAAAAAGAATAAATTTTGCTTAGTTACTATTTGACAGCCTCAATAAACTCGAAAAAACTGATTATGAAATGCAGAAAAACTGTTAGAGCTAAATAAGGAACGATTTAAAACTAAAAATTGACAACTGATATTTCTTTTAGTAACATTATGTCTCAATCATGTCAAATATTTTGATGCATGATATAGATTAAACAAATATATTTTAAGCCTTGAATTTTGAGCTAGTAAAAATCCAAGTTACAGAAGTCACTGCCTTTCCCAACTATCACAAAATATAAGTGTATCTGCACTGCGACCTTGCAATCATTTTACCGTGTATGTAGGTGAAGTGAACAGCTGTCAATCCATGCAAGAGATAGAATGATAGTTCACCTCACTCTCACTTCACCTAAGTTTTCACGGTTAGACGATGTCAGAATAGATCTGCTGCACCACAAACATATTTTGGAGGTATACGGAACAGAGAGTAAAGTCCCGCAAACCTCCGTTGAAAAGAGAGCATCCTCCGACGGGACGATTGTTGTGTCCGGTGTGGGCAACTGCCCGATAGTTGATATTCGGGCTAATGTTTATGTTCAAACCGCACGGTAATCTGATTGCGCGATGGAGGATTTCAACGTAGTAGTTCTTTCAAGTAGTTTTTGTTGCGATGTAGATTTGCTCCGTTGGTTTTTCTTGTGGCGACATTTACCGCTACATATATATATCATTTTCTTTTCATGCACACTAGCTCTCTGACTACAAGGGTATAGTTGAATTTGAATTTAACATCGATATTATGTACTGTTCAGTATTAACAATCAATTTCCTGTGTTATGGCTCGGCTCCCTCTTTGATATTGACCGGTTAAAGTTGATTTCCTGACCCATCGTCTTATGGGGAAATTGGTTTTTCAAGCATGAAATTAGAGGAAGATGTCGTTTTGAAGAAAACTACAGATTTTGTTTTATGATAGTAATATGTGCAATTAAGATAATAACAAGGTGAAGGTACCTTACCTTATGGCTTTGCTAGAATTTTCTTTTATGCAAAGATAAGTCTGTAGCTATATTTAAACATGATATTGTAGATGCGAGCGATCATATTTAAGGGTGATTTTCTGTATCTAAAATAAGAAAAGTCCTGATTGACTAAGTCCACGGACCTGGAAAGCTGAAATTTGTCACAGAGGTTTAGGTCGCGTATAAGATATGTGGAAGGATGTCGAAATTCAATTCTTAAGGGGGTGAAAAGTTTGAATTGAAAATATATGGATAGTGGCAAACTTATCACGCATTCCAAGCTACGAGCAGAACGTGGTACTTTTATTATATTGATAATATAAATAAATCCTTGGCAAATTAATAAAAATATCTAAATTCCAAGTTCTGTTAGTAAAAATAAATTTGCATTTTAGATAGACAGACAGACAGTTAGAAAGGTTGTAATTTAGAAAAGATTTCAAAATCTAATTATTAAAATGAAAATTACAATTCGTTTTTCAAGCAAATTAGTTTTTCTAAATGTATTACATAGCTTATTAGAAAAACTTCACAAGAACAATTCTTAAATTAGTCTTAAAATTAAGTTTTTTTACATAAACTAATTTTGTTTTATTCAATAAGGCATATCAATCCAAATGCCGCCAACTGCCGCCGTGGTCGAGTGGTTTAGGCGTCTGCCTTGTGACCCGGTGGTCGTGGGTTCGATTCCCACGGGAAGAAACATACTTTGTAAAGTAGTTTTCCAGTTTGGCTAGGACATTGCAGGCTTGAATCACCTGATTGTCTGATAAAAAGATGATTCCGTGCTTCGAAAGGCACGTATAAGCCGGTGGTCCCGGCCGCCGTATGGCGGTCGTCAAATAAACCATGTCAGAGGCCCTTGAGGTGGTGTAAAACTCTGACACTAGGGTGTGTGGGGTCGCTAGACCTTACTGCCCATACGATAAGAAGAAGAAGAAGATCAATCCAAATTATGAAAAATGAATGTTCCAAAATTTGATGCATGTAGCATAAGATATTTTCTTAAATAATATAGAGTAATAAATGAGAATAAAACGTCTACTGCTTTATTTAATTACTCAGTACATAATTGAAGACACATTTAAGTTCAATTAAGAACGCTTTTATAAAATGTTTTTGAAACGAAAATGCATGATTAATTATAAAAAAAGTTAATAATTTTAATGATCTTATTAATATTTATAATGAATGTTTCGTGAAAGGCTACAATTTTCTCAAATATTTTTTTTTGCTTTAAACTTTGGTTCAAGCAATTATTTCATATTAACTCAAGAGTTTTACTTAAGTACCTAAAAGCTTCGGGTTCTTAGGGTTCCGTACCCAAAGGATAAACAACGGAACCCTATTACTAAGCTTTCGGTGTCCGTCCGTCCGCCCGTCCATCCGTCCGTCTGTCTATCAGCGGGCTGTATCTCACGAACCATAACAGGTAGACAGTTGAAATTTTCACAAATTGTGTATTTCTATTGCCGCTATAACAACAAATAATAAAATTAAGGTTTATGGTACGGAACCCTTTGTGTGCGAGTCCGACTCGCGCTTTGCCGGTTTTTAAATTTCTCCTCACAATATGTTTCTAAAGTACGTAATACCCATACTTATAACTAGCACAAAAGCATGTCAGCATGCATTGGCGTACCATAAACTCTGAAATTTGTATAGGACATCATCATTGCAACCAGCACCGCAATTCTGTAAAACTCTCACAGTAAAAGCTTAAACTAGAGTAAAGTGAAGATGAAGTGAGCTGTCAAACCATATAAATAAGATAGAATGACATTTCACTTCACGCTCACTCCACCTTAGTTACAAATAAATCTACCCCTCTCGCGAAAACACTGTTTTCTATGGCAGCTGTATAGGTGACATGGACTTTGACGTCAAAGTTCATATCGAATTCTTTGAAGTTTCTTAATATTTCAAGCTTTATCGCTGATGAAGGTATTTAAAAAATAATTTCATGATTGTTTATTAGAGCTAATAAGTATTTCATTTTGCAAATAAAAAAATCGCATGAATATTCCCTATACTAGGACATAGGCGTAAGCGTCACCACATCGTCCAAATTTTTAGCTTCGTGCATCTAGCAGAATTTCTCGACGTTCACCAGGTTATTAGTAGTTCTGGAAGGAAGCAAATATTAATTTGCCGCCTCTTTCCACCAATTATTTTGCACAGTAAATTAATTACACAAAAGAAACATTACATACTTTTGGCTTAAGTTCTTAGCATGTGTAAGCAAATTAACATGCCTCATCATCATCTCAGGCAAAAGACTGCCTCCCATCTGTCGCCACATTTTAGAGGTATGCGGAACAGAGAGTAAATTCCCTCAAACCTCCATTGAAAAGGGCGGATTCTCCGACCAGGCGGTTGTTGTGCCTGGCGGGCAGTGGCCCGATAGTTGATATTCGGGCTGATGTATACATTCAAATCGCATGGTAAACTCTGACTGCGCGATGCAGGATTTCGACGTAGAAGATCGCTACTAGTAGGACAGATGGCGTTGCGGTTCTTTTTGTTGTGATGTGGATTTGCTCCGTTGGTTTTTCTTTTCTTAGCTACAACCTCAACCGATCTTATGCGTCTCGCCTCCAGCGCATTGCCGAGACCTTCAGCAGGTCATCGGTCCGGTGGGAGGCCTTTAGCACTGCGTCTTCGGGTACGCGGCCACCACTTCAAAACCTTTCGACATCACTATCTGTTCTGCGAGCAATGTGCCCTGCCCGCTGTCCCTTACATGCCTCAACGGCTGTAAAATTGATATTTCAGTAACTAACCCAGTAATATCCTTCTTCAAATTAGAATTCCTACATAAATCGAATACTCATCTACGACAGTTCATATTTCAACTCCATAAATTGACTTGAGCTCCACAATCAAAGTTTAACAGTTTCTTGTAAGCGGGTCTGTAAACACGACTGTGTTGGTCACGATATATTGAAAACCAACTGCTGTTAGACATGCGAGGATGGTACGAGTATGATAATTCATGAACATGGTTTCTGTATCGAAGCAAATATTGTGATGTGAAAAGACATCTAATGTTAGGGAAGACCGTACATAAATTTGCATCACTTGACAGAGTTCTGTCCTTCTCAGGAACCAACTTGATTTATATGTGAAAAGGCTTCCTGAGGGTTAGAACATGGACTTGGTTTGATCGGGTATTGCGTAACCTAGACGTGAATAAGGCTAGTGGCCCCGACGGGATACCGGCAATTGTTTTGAGGACTTGTGCGCCTGAGTTGTCTCCAATCTTGACACGCCTATTTCGCCTTTCGTTTGAGACTGGTAAAGTACCGAATGCTTGGAAGCAAGCTAACGTGCAGCCCGTGCCCAAGAAGGGTAGTCGAGCTGACCCGTCGAATTATAGACCCATCTCGGTAACGTCCATACTCTGTAAGAGTATGGAACGCGTACTGAATCGTAAGCTCCTAGCATACCTAGAAGCGAATGATATCCTTAGCGACCGACAATACGGGTTCCGCCGAAATCGGTCTACTGGGGATCTTCTAGCGTATGCCATTCACATCTGGAGTGAGGCCATAGAGAAGCACGGGGAGGCACTTGCGGTCTCCCTCGATATCTCAAAGGCCTTCGACAGGGTCTGGCACGATAGCCTTATTAGTAAGCTTCCTTCCTTCGGTCTGCCCGCCGGATTGTGTGATTGGATTGCAGATTTCCTGAGGGATCGGTCTATCAGAGTGGTCATAGATGGCTGCTCGTCTGGACTACTGGATATTAATGCCGGGGTTCCTCAGGGGTCGGTGCTCTCGGCAACATTGTTCCTGCTGCATATTAATGATCTGCTAAAACCCGGTACCTTTGGGTATGCAGATGACAGCACTGTTGCTGAGAGATACGTGTCCGACGCACGAGCTGGTGGGTCGCAGATCCGGTCTCTCCGGGAGGCTATGGTTGAGCGCTTGAACTTGTCCTTACAGGCTGTCTCAGAATGGGGCGATGCCAATCTGGTCAAGTTTAATGCTGCTAAGACCCAAGCGTATCTATTTTCCGCTAAAAGGAGCCAATTCCACCCAGCTCCATCTTTTCGTGGTGTAACCGTGCCGATAACCGACCGACTGGAGCTTCTTGGTGTTACGTTAACATCTACCCTCAATTTTGGCCCATTCATAGAGGCAAAGGCTCAAGTGGCTGCCAGAAAGTTGGGGGTCCTAGCAAAGGTGAGACGGTACTTCACGCCGGAACAGCTGCTCAAGCTCTATCAAGCGCAAGTTCGATCGTGTATGGAGTACTGCTCTCATCTTTGGGACGGATCTGCCAAATACCAGCTTGATGCCCTTGAGTCAATTGAGAAACGAGCCAAGAGGATCATCGGTAATGACAGGCTCGTCGAGTCGAAGCTCCAAAGCCTTGAGCATCGACGCCGAGTTGCTGGTCTGTCGGTTTTCTATCGCTTGCATTTTGGGGAGTGTGCGACGGAATTGCATGATTTAATTCCGCCAAGCCCGTTCCATCATCGGACCACAAGACGAACGGCGATGCGCCACCGGTACATGGTGGACATCCCACCCACACACACTAAACGTTTTGGGAATACATTCATAGTGCGTACAGCTAAGGAGTGGAATTCCCTGCCAGAGTCTGTGTTTCCAGATAGCTACAACCTGGGAGTCTTTAAGACAAGAGTGAATAGGTTGCTTCTAGGCAAACGTGCTCCATCTTCGACCACATCATCGCTTACCATCAGGTGAGATTGTGGTCAAACGTATGCCTATAAATAGTAAAAAAAAAAAAAAGGCCGCAGGAATACACAGAAGAAATATAGGATCGCTCGACGTGGCGACGCTTCAGGGTGACCTATGTCCAGAAGTGGACGTCTTTCAGTCTTTCTTTTTTAGGGTTCCGAAAAAAAAAGGAACCCTTATAGGATCACTCGGGTGTCTGTCTGTCTGTCTGTATGTCTGTCTGTCTGTCCGTCTGTCACAGCCAGTTTTCTCCGGATCCACTGGACCGATTCTGTTGAAATTTTGTACACATATGGACTTCTATGACCCAAACACGGATGCGTTACGAAAATTATTAAATTTTTAGTATGGGGGTCACTTTTGGGGGTCAAACAAGAAAATTAAAAAAAAAAAGTTTTTTGAACAATATTGTGTGACATATCAAATGAAAGGGCTTACTGTGAGGATTTTAATTATATTTTTTTCATAATTTTAAAATAAATGATTTAGAAGTTATTCAAGAAATTAGACGAAAAATGACCATTCCCCCCCCCTTATCTCCGAAACTACTGAGCCTAAAATTTTGAAAAAAATGGAGATAATAGATCTTTACCTAAAGATTACAGGAAAACCTATTAGAAGTCTGTAGTGTTAATATAATATGTTAAAAAAATTCGTTCGGAACCCTTTGCACGCGAGTCCGACTCGCACTTTGCCAGTTTTTTTTTTCGAAGACGTAATAGAAATACAAATCTTGTGATTTATGAGATACACCTCGCTGGCAGACAGACTGACGGAAAGCCAAGGTTGTCTTTTTTTTAATTATGTTAGCAGATAAAAAAATATTGTTCCACTTCGGCGTAAAGCAAAGATTGCTGTATAATTTTTGAGAGAGAAGTACAGGACCGGAGGGGGATGCAGTAAATGTCTTTCGGTTGAAATTTTGACATTTAGTTACAAGATAAGTTCCCAGTTTTGTAGTTTATCACTAAATTTTTAATCTATTATCTATTTAATTAAAATTTAAAAAATATATCTATTTATCTATATTTTTTAAATTTTATCATAGAAATAGCATACCTACCAATCGTAGCTACGCTCGACGCACTGACTCCTCTACGCGCTTTGCACTATGTTGCTGTAGCAGGCGTAGCTAAAGCATTTAACTATAGGCAGCTATTATCTCTGACGTCAGCAAACCACTGAACTCGGCTAAAACTGGCCGCACTTAATAATAAATCGGCCAGAGAACTGACAGAATTCTAATCCGACCAAAAGTAGTGACCCATTTCTTTTTGCTCCTTACTTAGGAAGATTAATCCGTAGACCACTCTTATTTTTTTTCTACTTCCACTATGACTATTTAAGGCTCCTTTTTGTGTAGAAATTGTGCAGATTTTCATCAAGAATGAACCTCAATTTTACGTTATAAAATTAAGGGACACCAAAATAACTTGCTTTATTGAATAAAACCCTGAACATTGGAAGTAATAAGTTTTGTAAAGAATTTACTAAGCATCGGGAAATTTCTGAGCCCTGAAGGAACGGGATTAAATATTTGCTCAAAATAACTTTGTTTAACCTTTAAAATTGATTCTATGTTTTAATAAAAGTACGTAAGTACCAATTTACTTTTATAAAAAGTTTTTCCGCAGATATATCCTAAAATAGCTGATGGATTTTATTAAAATCTGCTTTTGTCACAAAAAAACTGGCCAAGTGCGAGTTGGACTCTCACAAGAAGTTTATCGTACCATGAACCGAAAAAAAAACACGTTTCTTGTTCCCCTTTAATTTTTGTTTTAGCGGCAAATTATTCCGTGAAAATGACAACTGTCTACCTATTACGGTTCCTGAGATACAGCCCGCTGACAGACAGAAGGATGGACGGATGGACGGCCGGACAGCGGAGGTTTAGTTAGGCCCTTTGGGTATGGAACCCTAAGAATGGTAATGACACAATATTATTTTGTAAACGAAATCCTTTGTCATACAAATGTCTGCAATATATGCAAAAATTCGACTCATATTGGTTTTTTTGTCGCCATTTCATTACAGTGAAACAAATAAATATTTTTTCGGTAAATAACGGAGTATTTATTCAATTTTTAGCGAACTCATCAACGTTGCGTGGGAAATTGAGACTGGATATAAAATAAAAATAAGCAATTAGTGGTCAATGGACAGCTGAAGCGTTAAATGTAATTAGCGGCGTGTGGGGTTGCGAGGAACGATTGCGGTCGTCGCCATCGAGGCTCCGTGGTGAAAGAATCGCTTTTTTATTTTATTTTTTATGGCGTTTTGTGTGAAATGTTGCAATTAAAAATATTGAATTTAATGTTTTTTCTTTTGTTGTTGGAAAAAAGAGTCCTATTTTACGTTTACTTCATTTTATAAAATATGTCATGTGGGTGAAGGCGGCAACAACTGTAATCTCAGAGACATCACAATGTTGCCCACTAAAATAGGTTCAGGGCATGTAGGTTCGAGGATCGCTCGGAGAACACGGTTGAGCATACGGTGGAGGTGTGCATTGCTTCGGCGGAGCGCCTCTGTGTCCTCGTCTAGGCGATCAGCGGCGGCGACCTCTCTCGTCCAGCCCTGATTCAATTCATGGTCTGGAATGAAGAGACATAGGAAGCGGTCACCTCCTTCTGCGAATCAGTAATGCTAGCGAAGGAGGAGGCCGAACGCGTGAGAGAAAGGGAAACGTCACACCCCGGCCGCCGCAACAGAAGAAGACGCCCCAAGCATCGGGAGCCGCAGGGCGATTCCCGGCCACCGTTGGCGCAGGCCTGAACCAGGCCCGGGTCGACGGCGCGCTGTATTCCACGCGCGCCTCAAAGAGTTGTCAGCATAGAAGACGGGGCCCGCTAGGGACAATGCCTGCCAGGGTTGCGGAATTTGTCCGAAAGAGTCACCACGACACAGGATTGAAAAGAGCATTAGGAGGAACACGGATGGGTTTTAGTCAGTAAGAGTCTGACACTTCCTTCTGCACCCAGGGCGGGAGGAGTCATTTGAAGATTTTCGATCCTTAAAAAATAGGGAGTGTAGGTTACAATGATATTTTAAATAAAAGCTGTACAATTTCGATAACCTGACTTTGCTATACCTGCAAGGACCTACAATCTTTGTAGCCAGCCAACTAAGTTCAAATTGTGTTATACAAAGGTCGCTTTTCAAGGACTCTGAGATCCGTGTTTTGAGCTGCCCGTACTAGCACGCATCATCTGAAAACTGCAAGATCCTCTCCTTCAGGAGTTTGATAATTTGAGCGATTTGTCATGTAGATGATCAAAATTTAGTAGAATATTAAAAAAAATGTTTATAAAATAGTAACGAATCTATTTCAGAAATCCAATTAAAAAGCATTTTATTTTACATTGTTAATAATGATCCCAGCATCAATTGAAGCGTGAATAGCAATCAGTGCTGCGGTCAGTACAATTAGCTAATGTGGTCGTGAATCAAAGGAGAAAATGTTCAATATTCTGTTTGATGGTTATCTTTTAATCTTTTTGTAGTGATGTGGTCGAAATAATTTGGATTTATTTGTTATTAGGGTTCCGAACATCCGTGAAAATCTTATAGCATCACTCGGGTGTCTGTCTATCTGTCCGTCTGTCACAGCCAGTTTTCTCCGGATCTACAGGACTGATTCTGTTGAAATTTGGTATGCATATGGACTTCTGTGACCCAAACATGGATGTGTCACGTAAATAAATAAATTTTCAGTATGGGGGTTACTTTAGGGGCCAAATTAGAAAATTAAAAAATAAATTATTTATCAAAGTGTATTGTGTAACATATCATATGAAAGCGCTTACTTTGAGGGTTTTAATTTTTTTTATACATAATTTTACAATTAACAGTTTTGAAGTTATTCAAGAAATTAGACCCTTATCTACGAAACTACTGAGCCTAAATAATAGTTATATACCTAAAGATTACAGGAAAACCTATAACAAGTCTGATGTATTAAATAACATCTTAAAAAATTAAATTGGTTTGGAACCAAAGACACGCGAGTCCGACTCGCATTTGGCCAGTTTTACTACATAGTGGTACTAATGTGTTTTTTGGTACGGTTATCAGCTTGGTTCGTGTTTTTTTTTATATTTACTTCGTGGCTAACTAACAAGCAAGCAACTCTAAAACATAACATTAGTTAACATAAAACAAATAAATTAGAAACTAATTTTTAAAAAGTTTTCATACATTTTTCTAACTACAGTCACTAGCAGACTGTAGTTAGAAAAATGACGGAAATTGACAAAACTCATGGCTGATATGATGATGATGATGAAAGGAATCAAAATCATGACCTCTCGCTGGGCAGTTGCGCGTGCTACCATGTAACTAACGACACAGTACATTCAAGAATTGATAGGAAGGGCCATAAAAAAAAACAATTAATATTCATTAATAGTTATTGTATTTTTTTACTATTTTTGTTCAGCTCGCGTTTGACCACTATCTTACATGATGGTAAGCGATAACGTCGTCGACCATGGAGCATGCTTACCTAGAAGTAACGCATTCATCATCATCATCATCATCATATCGGCCGAAAGACGTCCACTGCTGGACACAGGCCTTCGCCAAGATTTGGGGGGGATTGCCATAATCGCCACGCTTCGCAGGCGGGTTGGCTATCGCAGTGTATAGTGATGTGTTTTACAGAGAACGCTGCTGCCCATTCTCTGGCGAGTCCCTTAGTCGCCTCTTACGACACCCACGGGAAGTGATGGGATGGTATTATGCTTTTACGGCACCATACGGCACCGGCCGACACTATACAGCAAAACGTACGTAACGTATTCACTGTTGAATGAAAGATCCTAGAGTGATCTAGTGTCGATGAAGTTTTGAGGATAGAGAGGACATTTTCCCTAAAAGTCCAAGCGCCTTTTGAAGGTGAACATTCATTCAAAAGACACCTAAACCTTATATCATAATAAATAGTTAATAATTTAGATACATAAAATGTTGCGGTGCCCTAGCAGGGTTCATGTACGAAACTTATACCTATTTGTAACAAGACCTTGTAAACGACATGAATGCAATAAATAAATAAATAACTATTAAACAAATGAGATAATGCAGTGCCATCAATCTAAAATAATATTTTACAAGATATTATTAGGTATTGTTATTCAAAACTATGATATTTCACTGTGAGAGACAAAGCCTCAACCGCTTTGAAGATAAGAAAACCATTTAGTATAATTAAGATAACTTCAGTTACAGGGGTCAGCTGAGAACAATATATTTAGGTTAGAAATCATAAACAAAAGAGAAGATCTTTGAAGTTAAGACTTTTGTTTATGGTAAGCACTGTCTGTCATTATAACTATTTATTCATGGGTATGTAGTGTTCAGTAAAAAAATTATACTAGACCGAATCTAGATCATGCATTATACAGGAAAAAAACTGGCTAAGTGCGAGTCGGACTCGCGTGCGAAGGGTTCCGAACGAATTTCATTTTTTTTTAACATGGTATTTTAACACTACAGACTTCTTATAGATTTTTCTGTAATCTTTAGGTAAAGATCTACTATCTGCTTTGGGATCAGTAGTTTCGGAGATAAGGGGTCTAATTTCTTGACTAATTTTTTGAATAACTTCAAAACCATATATTTTAAAATTATGAAAAAAAAATAATTAAATAGCTCACAGTAAGCCCTGTCATTTGATATGTCACACAATATTGTTCAAAAAACATTTTTTTTTAAATTTTCTAATTTGACCCCCAAAGTGACCCCCATACTAAAAACTTATGATTTACGTAACGCGTCCGTGTTTGGATCACAGAAACCCATATGTGTACCAAATTTCAACCGAATCAGTCCAATGGATCCGGAGAAAACTGGCTGTGACAGACGGACAGACAGACGACACCCAAGTGATCCTATAAGGGTTCCGTTTTTTGTTCAGAACCCTAAAACACATAAATGCTTCCAGATGTAGCATTTCACACCACTTAAGAAAAAAAAACTGTTTAACAAACAATATTAGGTTCGAATTCTACAAAAACAAATTTAAATCAGGCTTACAATTTATTGGCATTTTCTGTCGAATTTTTCCGATTCAAAAGATTTTCCCCGAGTTTCCTCGACTATTGACGAAAGTCACTGTCAACCAATGACGTATCTGGCAGCGTCAGTCAATGTCAGACATCAATTCAATTTTTGACAACCTCACGCGTCAACAGACGAAAAATTAATCAGGAAAAGCATTTTCCTGTTGGGATTCGTATTCTTTCAAGATTTATTATCAAGCTTAGGAACTTAATATTTTTGTTTATTTTTTTTTTCAATAATATTATTTTATTGTATTATTATTATTTTCGACATGGTTTCTGGACAATATTGATTTTGTTATTTTGAATTTAATTCTGATGATTGATTTGATTTTTAATATTGACTAACATAATTTTAATTAACAATAGTGGACATTATTAGTCTCAAAAAAAAATAAAATAAAATTGAATAATCAATCTGCTCAGCTCTTCCAAACTAACAACTAAATACCAGTATTTTACAAGGGTTTTCCATTCTATAAAATTCATACTCAAAACTTAATTTATTACATTATTATGTCATCATAATAAATATAAGAAACTTATGAAAAATCGAATCTAAAGTTTAATCACATTATAACCCAGCGAATGGCTATGAAACCTTTCATATAGCCGGCTTGTAGGAGAGCACCGGGATTATTCTCTTCCGCCTGAATAAGCCATGGCGATATTGCGCCATCGAATACTGGGAGCAAAGCTGCGGTACCAGCTAGTATTTTATTAGTGCAGTAAGCAAGTACTGGCAGGTTACGATAATATCTTAGGTGGGATGTTTTTTCTTTTTTTTTCAAAATGTTTAGACAAAATGTCTGTAGAGGTTAAGTATGACAAATGTAAATTGATAAATATATATGTATTGTTGTTTTAACTTGTTTTCCCTTGTGGTAATTAAAAATATGTTTCCTAAGTGATTTGTGTATGTACTATGACTATATAATAACAAATTGAGAAATGCTGTTGACTTAAATTTATTTAACATTAATGATTTATTATGACATTGACAGTTGATTTATGTATAACTAGTGGACGTCACGCGGTTTCACCCGCGTAGTTCCCGTTCCCGTGGGAGTATGGGGATAAAATATAGCCTATGTTACTCCCTGATAATGTAGCTATGCATTGCTGAAAGAATTTTTCAAATCGGTCCAGAAGTTTCGGAGCCTATTCATTTCAAACAAACAAACAAACAAATCTTTCCTCTTTATAATGTTAGTGTAGATTATCTGGTTTTCCCTTGTGGTAATTATATTATGTTTCCTTAGTGATTTGTGTATGTATTATTCTTTTTAGACATATATGTTTGTGTAAATTTAAACGTTGTACACCGTACGGGTATGTTACAGTGTTACATGTTACAATAATAATTTTTAGGACTGCATTTCCACCTGTGACAAGCAATAAATAAATCTGAATCTGAATCTGAGGTTTTAAAAGCTGTGCTTTTGGAGAATTAATATTATCGATATTTTGGGTAGTTTGTCGTGTATTTTTTTTCCAGTTGTGATTGTTTTAGCCCAAAGGAAGACTCGAAAATATACCATAGGTAATATATAACCTATAATAACCTGCAGCACTGTAGGTTATTGGAGCTTATGGAATCTTAATAATTTAATAAATTGCAGTTCTACCGTGTCTTGTTTAGGCTCGTAAAGTAATTATTAACAGTCATTATGAATGAAAACCATAAAAACATACAAACATCGAGCGCCATCATACAGTGCCGCTATTTTAGTAGTAAAATTTTATCTATTTATAATTTTCGAAAATCTACCCTACAGATACGATTCTAATCCACTATTTTTTTTAAAATCTGAAGCGAAGTTGACGCATCGCTACTACCAATTGAATTCCCTCGGTTCGTACGTCCGAGAGGCGTACTGTTGGTCAAACAAAAGCTGCGAGTGACAACGTGATCGCGTCACGTACGTCACTGCGACGTAGTTTATAAACATGGGGGTACATTTGTTTCTGGTTTTATATACCTATGCTGTTGCAATTTGCAACGGAACATGTGTATTCATCAAATTTTATGACTGATTTGCCTGCTATCCCAAAAGTGAAAGTTTTATTTACTGTCCTAAGTTATGGGACGATGATAACAAATTACACAATCAAACTTGAAACAAAACAAAAAAAAAAGTATTTTTTTCGTTGCATAGTGTAATTTATTTACGCTGTTTTCATAATATGGTTTTTCATATGCGACCACTATCGTCTTTTCTGCTTTTTTCATCTATACTTAATATATAAAGCTGAAAAGTTTGTTTGTTTGCTTGAACGCGCTAATCTCAGGCACTACTGGTCCGATTTGAAAAATGTTCAGTGTTAGATAGCCTATTTATCAATGAAGGCTATAGGCTATATATCATCCCACTAAGACTAATAGAAGCGGAGCAGACGAAGTTGCGCGGGTCAACTAGTAATAAAATAAATTTTCTAAATCGCGCAAATTAACTTTGACAACTCGTAAGTAGCTGCTTCACAAAAAATAAAACACACCAAGCAACTAATAAACAACAAAAAAACGGGAACACAACACACAATCTTAATTAATCAATTTAATCATCGCACCCACACATGTAACCACCCATTCCCATACGTCGCACAGACGTAGAAACACGTGACCTACACCTGTACGGCTTTCATTGTTTATTTTTATTGCTGGGACCAAATTCACGCCCAAATAAATGTGAAGTAAAACCTCTGGGACGTTAATTAAGTTCTTGGCTTTTACGGCCCCTTTGCAGCCTGCGGTGTTACTCGTAATGAGTATTAGGGGGTTAGAATGCCCGTATCGGATGTGTGGCTAAGACTTTGTGACTGGAAACCAATCGGGTTTGACTCGCGTTTGGGAGACCACCAAGGGGATTAAAGCTTTTTCTGCTGTGGGCTTGCCAAAAGGATGATTAGTGGGCGTGTTTTTTGTTAATAAGGTTGGCCGGGTTGAGTTCGTTTTGGTGTGATGGTCAGTGGAGTAATCTAGTCTGTTTATACTCATGCAGATCTGATGCGTCTTTTTCCCATGTGGGTTTCAAGGACTGGTTTATTTTTTTTTGTTCTTTATTACTAAGAACAAATTTCTTAATAATTAATTACGATCTAGCCTAAAAGACTAATAAACAATTTAACTCTAACTTAATACGTTACGTGATATATTATGTTAAAACTAAGAATAGTGTCCATTAGCACGTTTACACAAGTCCCTAGAACTTTCTTAGACTGAAAATTATGTATTTTCTTACTCTTACTCTTAGATCAGCGAGCCAATTCTACTAATCTTTAACCAACGTTCGCATTCGCATGTCTGTCGCAATCTGTCAAAAAAGCCTCAATTTCCATAGATTTTTGTCAGATCGCGACTGAAATGCGAATTCGAACGTTTCATTGAAATAGTAGAATTGCCACTCTGGAGTAAATAAACATAATTCTCGGTCTGATATTATTCTTTGTGGGATCAAAGATAGTTGAAGCGCTTCTCCACCGCTCGTCAAGTTTTACGCCGCGGCCACGAACTCAGCGCCGCGGCGGGCGGCGCGGGCAGTTACATTATACATCTCTGCATTTGACGCAACCAGCGCTGCAGCGACGCGTTCAAATTCAGAGATGTATAATGTAACTGCCCGCGCCGCCCGCCGCGCCGCTGAGTTCGTGTCTGCGGCCTTACTGTCTAGGCGCTTTACTGATTACCGCCACTCTTAATTGTGGCTTTTAGCATTGTATCACTGCAGTGGTTAAGGGTGCGTTTTGAAACGCTTCAATTACCTAGCCTCACTTAGTGCAAGCGATTCTATTAGTTCTTAAAAAACTGGCCAAGTGAGAGTCGGACTCGCGTGCTAAGGGTTCCGAACGAATTTTTTTTAACAAGTTATTTTAACATTACAGACTTCTAATAGGTTTTCCTGTAATCTTTAGGTATCAGCTGACAGACGTCCACTGCTGGACAAACTAGAAGCGAATTAAGATAATTGCATTTCCAGTATAGGTACAGACTTTGTATATTGAAAAAAAAAGGGCAGACCACAACAAATGGTGTCAATATTTCCAATGTCGTTATTTGACCGCTCCGAAAATTTTGTTTTTATTTTTCCGATATTTTTTATTGACAAAATTAGGTTTGTATCGGCTTCGTTATGTGTTAGTATTAGTTATGTGAATTTTATATTGCTTTTCTGTTATTTTATTTACCGAAAATATCTGATTCTTGGCTTCTGATTGACGTAAGCTGTACTTATAACATCTTTAATTATTGTTACTCATACGGAGTTATTTCAGAGTAAAATTACTACATTTTCAGAAAGAGGTTCATATAAGGCCTGATAGGTCAACTATTACTGTCAAAAATACATTGGTAAAACAGTTTTCTCCTTCCTCGTGTATTCTTTCAACTCACCCGCGACATAAATCTATATGGCGTTACCATCTAGATTCCGGGATGAGAGAGAGACGGAACTATATAGGATGTTAAGCAGTTTCCATTTTTCTCTACGTAATCACTATGGCACGTTACAATTATAATATGTAGCTGAAGGGCACTTCCCATATTTTTTATGGAACGTTCGCACTTGCGACTCAGATACTGTCTATCAAAAGCACCTGCAATTTTCCCTTATTTTTGACATTCTGAGGCCATTCGCATATCAGTCGCAATCTGCCAAAAATGTTTTTGACATTCTGAGGCCCTTCGCATGTCGGTCGCAATCTGCCAAAAATGTTTTTGACATTCTGAGGCCATTTGCATATCAGTCGCAATCTGCCAACAATGTTTTTGACATTCTGAGGCCATTCGCATGTCAGTTGCAATCTGCCAAAATGTTTTTGACATTCTGAGGCCATTCCCATGTCAGTCGCAATCTGCCAAAAATGTTTTTGACATTCTGAGGCCATTCGCATGTCAGTCCCAATCTGCAAAAATGTTTTTGACATTCTGAGGCCACTCGCATGTCAGTCGCAATCTGCCACAAATGAATTATGGAAATTGAGACTTTTTGTCAGATGCAAACGTTGTTTAAAAATTTTAAGAATTGCCGCGTAGATGATAATGCGTCCTGAGTTCCAGTAAGTAACACTACAAAGCACAGGGAACACCTAGTTTAGAAACGTTCCGGGCAAAACAAATATTTGTTCCATGCTGGAATTGAAGCTGCCACTCGTGGCGAAAGCCAATCACTTAGCTATTGTGCCAATTCTGCCCTCGATTGTTAAGAATGATTGGTATAACTATCACAATGGCTTATTATTTCAATTTAGATAGGTATATATTTTTGAGTTCTGTAAGGAAAACGAAACCTTTAGGCTGCCTGTCCATTGACGCGGAGCGAGGTAGTGGAGCGGAGAAATTTTAACCATTGGAATTTTATAAAACGTCAGTGAATCACGTGGTGCGGCGATTTTATAGGGTGCCTGTCCACTACAGCGGAGCGGACGAAATTATGCAATTCCATTGGTTAAAATTTCTCCGTTTTGCCGCTCCACTGCCTCGCTCCTTTCCATTCCACTGGACAGACACCTTTAGTGTCTTATAATCTCTACAGTCAGTAATTATCAGTCAAATTGTCAAGTTTTCTCCTACTAGCGACTCAAGCCGAGTTCGCACGCGTGCTAATCAAATCAGCTCTGCAGTTTTTGCATGAAAGAGTAACATACATTCTTACAAACATTCTCATTGAATTTTTTTTATATTTTATTAGCCTGCACTTGAGTCCTACTGCTGAGCAAAGGCCTACTAATAATAACAAAAACCCGCCAAGTGCGAGTCGGACTCGCCCACCAAGGGTTCCGTACAAATTTGTAGGTACAGTCTACAAAGCTATTCGGTATACAGGCAAAAGCATTAATTTTTTCGCAGCACTGCCAATGTTTATTTCCAATGTGTGTATTATATTTTTTAAGCTTTCGACATACTTAGGAGTATGTTGTACAAAAATTTTCTACTCAGCACACTCACAACATTGTTTAAAAGTAGTTGTAAGTTTTTAGGACTTAATTACAAATGTATAGTTTTCAGACTTTTTCCTATACTTGTAGTATAAGATGGTATTAATTGCCAAATTTCATAGTTCTAGATTTACGGGAAATATCCTATACATTTTAATTCTCTTGAGAGTGTCGAAATATATGTTTTTTGCGGCATAAACGGCCGTATAATTTTTTTTTACGTTAACTCAGAACGTTGATTTTTTTCACAGCTTTAAAGGACCGTAAACCTGAGGGTTTTAATTTCAATTCGATACCTCCTCGAATTCCCGAGATAAAGGGTCTTGACAGACAAACGGACGGACAGCAAAGTGATCTTATAAGGGTTCCGTTTTTTTTCCTTTTGATGTACGGAGCCCTAAAAATAATATTAGTAAGTAAATTAGTATTAGTAGGATAATTAGAAGTAGAGTACGATAGGCTTACTTTCACCCCTTGAAAGATTATTTATTTATTAATTACTAGCTTTTTTTGCCCGCGACTTCGTACGCGTATTTTCCGTTTTTTCCCGTTCCCGTAAGAATTTCGGGAAATTCTCTCTTAGTGCTCCCCTATACTCTTTAAGGAACCTAAATGCCAAATTTTAGCTTTCTACGACCAGTAGTTTCGGCTGTGCGTTGTCTGTCAGTCACTCAATCAGTCAGTAACGGAAAAAAAAAATATATATTGACTAGCTGACCCGCGCAACTTCGTCTGCGTCATAAAAAGTAATTATTTACGACATCACATTAGAAACCTCAAAAATAACAGTATTTCTCCACTGTTTAATGGATGTTATTATACTTATAAACCTTCCTCTTCTATCACTCTATCTTTTAAAAAAAAACCGCATCAAAATCCGTTGCGTAGTTTTAAAGATTTAAGCATACATAGGGATATAGGGACAAGAGAAAGCGACTTTGTTGTATACTATGTAGTGATTATACTAAAGAAAAGCAAAAAAAGGAGAAGAAAAAAAGCAAGAAAAAAGAAAAGAAAAGAAAGAAAAAAAAACAAGTAAGAAAGAAAGAAATTAAGGAAGAAAGATTGCCATTAAATTAAAAGCCACACTGTATAAGGATTTGCACTGAGACCAAACACATTGTAATTCAGTACTACAATCAACAACGGTGGTCAATATTGCCTACACCATAAACCGAACCGTAATCCTTCTATGACAGCATTCAAATTATGTTAACGGTAACGTACCTATTTCATTAACGGGTCAAATGGGACCACATGACGTACACATTTCAATCTGCTGTACAGTCGCCACCAGAATCAACTATTAACTAACCGCAGGTTGGTATTAACCGGTGTGTTTATTGTTTTTCGAGTGCCGGTTTTGGTATATTAAACTTTTAATAACTATTTAGTTTTTAACCGACTTCCAAAAAAGGAGGAGGTTCTCAATTTGGTGGGTATTTCTTTTTTATGTATGTACACCGATTACTCCGTGGTTTCTGATCCGATTTCCGTGATTCTTTTTTAGTTCGATGCAATATAGTTGCCATTTGGTATCATAAAAGTTTGATCCAGTTTGGTTCAGGAGTTTTTATTTTATGAGCATTTTTCTTCAACTTCTGCGTTGATGAAGACGTCGTCCAAGTATTCACTACTTAAAAGTGAAAATAAAAGTTGTAAAAAGTTTTAATTCTTAATTTTTCAAGATCCCGGACGTCCGTTTAAAACGTTTTAGGATCTCTCGTTTGTCTGTATGTTTGTTCATCTGTCACTACTAATTTGCACCAAATCCAAGTTCCACATTATATGAAATTCTGTGACTGTTTTGCAGCGGACGCATAAAATGAAAAAAGTTTGTGGTCACTTTTGGGAGACAACTTAAAAATAATAAAAAGTAAACTTTGAGGTGTGCCATATCAACTCGCACTTGGTTTGTTTTTTATCTACTTGTACCTAACGTTTCTCTGCTGGGTAAAATTCTGTCCATAGACTCTAAATTTTGTTTACGTTACTACGATTCAGAACTAATAAAAGCATTTTCTGCTTTCAATTATAAGTGTAATTAGCACCCATATAAGTACAGAGTTATTAATCATTTTTAACCGACTTCGAAAAAAAGGAGGAGGTTCTCAATGCGATTGTATTTTTTATGTTTGTTACCTCATAACTCCGTTATTTATTAGCCGATTTGAAAATTCTTATTGTATGTGAAAGGATATTATATATTTTGCGATTGATCCCATAGTTTGGCTTTTAAATCAAAATAGCTGGAATTCGTTGACTTGGATGACGGTTTTTTGTCATTCAAGTAAATGAAATTGCGTATTTTGCTTTCCTGCGACTTTCCAGTTCCACTTAAAAGTTACAAAAAAATACATCTGACTTCCAAATAAAAAAAAGCGGCCAAGTGCGAGTCGGACTCGCCCATGAAGGGTTCCGTAGCAGCAAGTAACATAGTATAAAAGTTCATGTAGTTCGTTGTAACTTTATAATTATTATTTACTTAGGCACCTATTACGGATTTATTATTAGAAAATAATGTTTCATGGTTTATGCATAAGGTTTATGTTTATGGAACTAAATGTTTTTTTTTATATTTGAGTTTATTGAATGAAAGGTAAATTGCGGTTTACGATTTATGACGTAATAAAAAAAACTACTTACTAGATCTCGTTCAAACCAATTTTCGGTGGAAGTTTGCATGGTAATGTAGATCATATATTTTTTTTAGTTTTAACATTCTCTCTCAGGACACATTTTACCACTTTGGTAGTGTCTCTCGCGCAAACTATTCAGTTTAGAAAAAAATTATATTAAAAAACCTCAATATCATTTTTGAAGACCTATCCATAGATATCCCACAAGTATGAGATTGACGAAAAAAAAAAATTAATTTCAGTTCTAAGTATAGGGAACCCCCATTTTTTTTTCCTATTTATGTATATGTGTGAATATCTTACTGCAGTTCACAGAATACATCTGCTTACCAAGTTACAACAGTATAGTTCTTATAGTTTAGGAAAAAAGTGGCTGTGACATACGACGGACAGACAGACAGACATGACGAATCCATAAGGGTTCCGTTTTTTGCCATTTGGCTACGGAACCTTAAAAACACTACAAAGTAAAAAATGACTTTAATTTCGGAAGTCGGTGTTAAAATAACAAGAAACAATAAAAAACACCGACTTCCGTAAAAAAAGTTTCTTTATTAGAGTGCAAAAACTTTGAATCGCTATTTTTCTTTTTAAAAATGTTGTTAAAGTATCAAAAAGTAAATAAACAAACACTAATCTGACTAATGCACGGTCACTCTTCCTCATTCCAATCCCATTCCCATTCAATCATTCATTCACTCCCTTGCAAACAAAAATCCTAATTTCCAGTCAGTCTCTCTTACTCACTCAACAAGTTACAAGCAATGCGCGGATCCGCGCGCAGGTTTACCGGCTTTCAACAGACTATCAAATCTACCTGCACTGACTTTCTCCAACAATTGGCGAGTGTTAGTGGCAAAAAGGGACGTCCCTGGAACTGTGAGTGAAGTGGCGCCACGATATAATCGTCGACAGCGAAGACCCGTGAGTACCCACCTTCCTCCCATATTCATTGTTCTACGTGACTGTGCATGATTAAAGTTCGCCTTCGGATTTGTACAGTTCTACGAAGGGTTTAGCATATCAAACAACACAACATTTGTGGTCATTCGAGCGGATTTCTATACATGTACCTCCAATTTTAGTCGTAGTCATACACGTGCGGCGTCCAAATTTGGCATTTACATTTAACAAAAAACACGATCATACCTATTTATTACATTATTTAGTGTATTATCACATAATAACATAATTTAACACGCATCATATCATCATATCAAGTGGTTTTAAAGTTTTTTCAACTTCAATAATATGAAGTTTGAAATCTTGAACCAGTTTTGACCGGTCGGCGTAGGTAGGTACTTGAACATTTAGTTCGTCCGTTCCAACAGGAACGTGAATCTGAACATTTCAAGCGTTGTTTTAAGGTGTAACATATAGCATTAAAACATTACTTTATAACCATTTTAACATAATCATTCATTTTGCGTATTTTTTACGTAAGTTTGTTTGCATACGTAAAGGCCTGTTCAGACCTACGCGATATTCGTTACCTAGAGCGGTAGCGAAATCCGAGTGGGTATGCGGTAGTCCTACTGTTCGAACCTAAGCCGCGGAACTCCAAACAAAATACCCGGCGGGATACCCCGCGAAACCGAGCGACATTTATCGTTAACGCTCTAGGTAACGAATATCGCGTAGGTCTGAACAGGCCTTAACACGTAACGGTGCAACGAATACTTTATAACATAATCATTCACTTTATTTGTGAGATTTATAAATAACATATAATTTATAAATAACATATCATCAGCATTTCATCATTTACGGTCCTTCAAATTAAATAATTTTCGCAAAATAGGCATAAAGTTGTGTAAATTGGTAATAGCGACATCTAGTGCGCAGTAGCGTTACCTACAAAACTTAATCGATCGTTCACTGACCATTCAATAATTTCACTCAATCTTCAGTGTTGTCAGCCCCAAGATATTACCATACTTAGAAAATTACTTTTATTTGGTAGTTTTTGAATAACATTTCGGGGAATATTTTCTACCATCGCTGTCATAATACGTAATTAATATTTACGTCATCAAACAATATTTTGAACTATTTCAAAACATCATTACAACTTATTTTAGTAATAATAAGTTACTTTTAACATATTTTACCGAGTAAATTCATCAAATTCAGTCATCATGAGTGAAGCTATGGCAGCTCATCATGAATCAAAGCGCAACATTGCGCACAAGCGATTGACAGATGCTGTTGTCTGCGCTCGCAAATGCATCAATGATGCAAATCTTCGACCGCGTTTAGAAACATGGGGATCGCGGATAGAATCAATTATGGAAGCGTTTAATGATGCTCACACGAAACTTTTGGCTGAATATTCAAACCTTGAGATTAGTGAGGAACAAATGTTGAAACAAACAATTTATCAAGAACAAGCAGATGACATGTATTTTGAGTTTTTAGAAACTGTACGTAAGCTCTTACCTGACCATAAAGCAGATGTGGTAAAGGTTTCCACATCCTCGGTAGAAAACAGAAAACTTACTAAATTGTCTGCGATAAAGCTACCTACTTTCTCAGGTCAGTTTAAGGATTTTCCTGGTTTTATTGATTTGTTTAATACGTTAGTCCATGACAGGATGGATTTATCAAAAGTAGAAAAATTCCAATACCTTGTGACTTCCCTTTCAGGGGAACCAGTTAATCTTATCAGAGCTTTTCCAATTTCAGAAGCTAATTATATTAGTGCTTATGAAGCACTTGTTAATAGGTACAATAACAAGCGATATCTTTCATTTTTATGTTGGGAACAAATATGCAACCTCAAACCAATAACCCCACCGTCGGCTCAAAGCTTGAGAAATCTTTTAGACACATTTTCAGAAAATCTTTCAATGTTGAATTCATTAGGTTTGCCCACTTCCAATTGGGACTTTGTTTTATTTCATTCGCTTTTGGTAAAATTAGATAAAAAATCCCGTGAAGCTTTTGAGCTTTCATGCAACGGTTGTGACTTTCCACGGTTTGATAAATTAAAATCTTTTTTAGTAGAAAGATGCAATGCATTAGAGCGCTCATCTTTAACAAATACTTCAACAGCAGTGGCTTTGCCAAATAATAATAATATCAAGAAGAATTATTCAAATAAAGATAACAACAGTTCATCAACTCAACATAAAAATCAAGCATCAACTATGTTATTGGCTCAAACGCCTCAATCATCAAATTGCATCATCTGCAAAGAAAATCATCCTCTCTTTTCATGTAATAATTTTCTTAATAAATCACCTCAAGAGCGCTTTCAATTGGCAAAGCAACATAAACTTTGTTTAAATTGTCTGCGTTCCAATCATAACACTTCTAAATGTACATCTACTCATGTGTGTAAATCATGCAATCAGCGTCATAACAGCCTGTTACATTTTCCAAAGGGTAGATCATCAAACCAGAGTCACCAAAATTCAAATCAACAACAAAATTCATCAAAAGTTCAGGTTGCTGCAAATGAGGCTAGCACTTCTGATACTGTTGCGCCGGTTACAACATTATCAAACACAACAAAAGCATCTGCTCCATCCTTTGTTTTGCTTGCCACAGTGCAAATTGAAGTCAAAGATAGGTGTGGCACTTATGAAAAGGTTCGTGCACTTTTAGATCCAGGGAGTCAAAGCCATATAATTTCAAATTCTTGTGTACGGAGACTTGGTCTGACTCGTATCAAATGTGACACTCCTATGTCAGGAATAGGGGACACTCCTGCTTTATCAGGTAGTAAGGTTTTTCTGGATATTCGTCCATTGGGCAATTCCAATATATCATTTACAGCAGAAGCGGTGACTTTGGATAAAATTTGTAGCGATATGCCCACACGTGCAATAGATATCAATGATTTCAAACATATATCAAATCTCAAGTTAGCAGATCCTGATTTTCATAAATCTAGTTCTATAGACATTTTGATTGGTGGAGAGATTTTCCCTCAGATTTTGTTACCAGGTAAAATTGAAAGTAGTAATCATACAGCAACAGCAATTA
The DNA here is from genome assembly GCA_947578705.1 of Lacanobia wlatinum. Lineage (NCBI taxonomy): Eukaryota > Metazoa > Arthropoda > Insecta > Lepidoptera > Noctuidae > Lacanobia > Lacanobia wlatinum. The sequence goes on from OX388039.1 coordinate 18,626,550, forward strand.
ACACTATATTCGGTTATGTTCTCATGGGTAGGACACAAGCAGCCAATCCCATTGAATCCATTCCTATTTCAGTCAATCATGTATCAATGGATGCCAATTTAGATATTGCAGTCCAAAAGTTTTGGGATACCGACAACACGCCATCGGAACCAAAACAAACAGCCTCTGCTGACGACATCCGTTGCGAGGAAATTTATCAATCAACATGTAAGCGTGATGCTGACGGTCGTTATATCGTTCATTTACCATTTAGAGATTCATCATTACCATCATTTAACAATTCTTATAGTATTGCGCTTCGGCGATTTAATCAGCTTGAAAAACGTCTTAATCAGAACCAGGAATTTGGAGAAGAGTATAAATCTCACATCATGGAGTATCTATCAAGTGGTCAGATGGAACCTGTCCCACCTAATGAGTGTCAATCATCTTCAGCATATTATATCCCACATCATGCAGTGGTTAAGCCAAGTAGCGTTTCTACACGTCTGAGAGTTGTCTATGACGCCTCAGCTAAGGATAGTCAGGGTCGGTCACTTAATGACACATTATTAACAGGCGTTAAGTTGCAGGCAGATATTAACAACATTCTTTTACGATTCCGACTCCATGCAGTCGTATTATCAGCCGACGTACGTCAAATGTATCGTCAAATCATCATCACTCAGGAGCATAGGGATTATCAGCGTATCTTATTCAGATGTTCACCAGACGAATCGATTCAAGAATTTAGAATCAATCGCGTAACATTTGGAGTGTCGTCCGCGCCATTTCTGGCCATACGTACCATGCATCAGCTAGCTCAAGACGAACAGGAGTCCTACCCTCTCGCAGCAGAGGTTTTGCGGAACGATCTTTACGTAGATGACGTAGTCACCGGCTGTTATAACATCCAACAAGCAGTTAATTTACAACAACAATTAGCTAAAATCATGGCTGCCGGTGGTTTTGAGCTCAGGAAGTGGTCCAGCAACCATGCGGCTGTACTGCAAAACATACCTGAAGAACATAAGATGGTACCAGATTTGACGTTCGACAATGACACCAACTTTATTAAAGTTCTTGGCCTTGCCTGGAATGCTCATCAAGATGTTTTTAATTATCAAGTCAATCAAATTCCACGCGGCTGTACAAAGCGGACAATGCTTTCTGAGCTTGCTCGTATCTATGACCCTATCGGTCTACTTACACCATTAACATTTTTAGCCAAATTTCTTATCCAACGTCTGTGGTTATTGGGAACATCTTGGGATGAACCAGTACCCGATGACATTCATAGCCTTTGGACGAAGTATACGCATCAATTATCAAATCTTTCTCAATTACGTATTCCAAGACGTATTACACATGGTGAAGCAGCATCTTATCAAATTCATGGCTTCTGTGACGCTAGTGAAGCAGGTTATTCGGCAGCAGTCTATCTTCGTTCCAGCATTTCTCAAGATCAATATCAAGTCTGTCTGGTGAGCGCAAGATCACGTGTTGCTCCCACCAAGCGGAGAACGCTACCGAGGCTCGAGCTATGTGGTGCATCATTACTAGCAGATCTCATGAGTTATATCATTAACATATTTTCTAACATCATCAACATTGAGGACGTGTTCGCATGGTCTGATTCCATGATAGTGCTGTCATGGATCAAATCAAATTCAACCAATTTTAAAGCATATGTTGGCAATCGTATAGCAAATGTTCAAAGAAAACTAGCAAATGCTACCTGGAAACATGTGCCAGGCAAGCAGAATCCAGCTGATTGCGCAAGTCGTGGTTTACTACCCGATGAGCTCATTAGCCACGCCCTCTGGTGGACTGGACCGGAGTGGTTATCATTAAATCAGAATCAATGGCCTAACGAGCCAACAAATACAGAATCACACCGCTTCACGGATGGTGATGTAACCTGTGAGCGGCGTATCACAGTGCTAGCAAACAACATAATCGATACCAACCCTTTGGATAATCTCCTTAACAAATTTTCATCATTAAAAAAGACTCAACGTATTTTAGCCTATTGTCTCAGATTCATCAACGCATTACGCAAAAACAAAACAGTTGATCATGACCATATAACAGAAGCTGAGCTAAGCAATGCCCTTATGGTACTTGTTAAACACGTACAACATATTGAATTCAAAGACGAAATCAAACAGTTATTAGCAGGAAAAGTTTTACCTAAATCTTTTAGGAAACTTAACCCATTTATAGATCACTCTGGTGTTTTGCGGGTGGGGGGAAGGCTCTCTCGTTCTGATTTAGAATTTGAAACAAAACATCCATCTTTGCTTCCTCGCAAACATCTTTTAACTCAGCGTATCATTCAATCGGTTCATAACGAGCATATGCATCCAGGATTACAAACACTTCACTTTTTAATTCTTCAAAATTTTTGGATTTTGTCCCCAAAGCGAGCAATCCAACAAGTTTTAGCAAATTGTTATCGGTGTTTTCGTACCAAGCCAACAACACTTCAGCCTAAAATGGCAGATTTACCAAAATCACGTATAACCCAATTAAAAGCATTTCAAGCAGTTGGTTGCGATTACGCAGGACCCTTCAATGTAACCCCCGTCAGAAAGCGTGGAACTCGCGTTACGAAGGCGTACTTATGTCTTTTTGTGTGCTTTGCCACAAAAGCGCTCCACTTAGAGTTAGCATCTGACATGTCGTCTGCAGCATTCTTAGCGGAATTGCGTAGATTGATTGCTCGACGTGGTAGATGCAACATTATCCATTCAGATTGTGGAACAAATTTTAAAGGCGCTCAATCAGAGTTGGCCAACATAATGAAAACGGCTTGTGAGACCGAACATATAACATTTAATTTCAACCCTCCTGGGGCCCCCAACTTCGGAGGACTTTGGGAAGCTGGGGTTAAGTCCGTAAAGACGCACCTCTATCGGGTAATAGGTACACAAATACTGACATATGAAGAACTAAATACAGTTCTAGTCCAGATAGAATCATTACTTAACTCTAGACCATTATGTTCAGTTAGCACGGATCCCAATGACATCACGGTACTCACACCAGGCCATTTCTTAACACTAGCACCATTAACTTCATTACCAACACCAGATTATACAGACATACCAACTAACAGGCTAACTTTTGCAGCGAATGCATCAAGATTTTTGGTCACGATGGCATTCTGAGTATCTTACCACTTTAACGCAACGCTTGAAATGGAATAAGTCCTCACGTGACGTTCAAATCAATCAGTTAGTAATTATCAAAGACGAATGTTCTCATCCGTTACGATGGCGGTTTGGTAGAATTATAAAGCTATATCCTGGTCGTGATGGGATTCCTCGTTCGGCTACGGTCAAGACTGCTCAAGGTACTATTGACAGACCTTTAGTAAAATTATGTCCTCTCCCTGATGGACATGAGTAAATTTTCACCACTTTAAACAACAAAAAACATAATTATCATATTCATTATTAGTTTGCATTGTATTTATTACGGACACAATTACACATCATAATATATCATCAAATCATAATTATTCATCTATCATAATATCATAATAACACACCAGTTTTTGGTTGATATGGACGCAGCTTTCATTGTAGAGTTCTGTCTCCATAGTTTCGCCAGCAGGGGGGAAGAATGTTAAAGTATCAAAAAGTAAATAAACAAACACTAATCTGACTAATGCACGGTCACTCTTCCTCATTCCAATCCCATTCCCATTCAATCATTCATTCACTCCCTTGCAAACAAAAATCCTAATTTCCAGTCAGTCTCTCTTACTCACTCAACAAGTTACAAGCAATGCGCGGATCCGCGCGCAGGTTTACCGGCTTTCAACAGACTATCAAATCTACCTGCACTGACTTTCTCCAACAATTCGCGAGTGTTAGTGGCAAAAAGGGACGTCCCTGGAACTGTGAGTGAAGTGGCGCCACGATATAATCGTCGACAGCGAAGACCCGTGAGTACCCACCTTCCTCCCATATTCATTGTTCTACGTGACTGTGCATGATTAAAGTTCGCCTACGGATTTATACAGTTCTACGAAGGGTTTAGCATGTCAAACAACACAACAAATGTCATTACATATTTACCAATTTCGACCTATATAGGGCATTTGTGCACAATGTGTACTCACTCGTATTCGATTCGCATTCGTGTTTTATTAGCGAACATTATAAAAATGCATCCAAATATTTCCTATAAACTATCACGAATACAAATATTTGCACAAATGCCCTTACAAGGAAAAACCGCGAACCTGTATATTAATAACGCACAAGCATAACACTACGGTAACATCCAGCAGGTGTTACAAGCTTGGCAAAACAAACACAAAACTACAGTTACGACGTCCGCTCTCTTCCGCGTCCCAGATGTTAATGACATTATCTAATGCCCTCACGTTGTGTTACTACTTCCGCGTGAATGTGACAACTACCCGCATTTTGCTGGTGTGCAAATAATCATAATATGGGTTTGTTTATCTATTTCATTGTACTAACATAATGGTCATCGACAAATTATATAATTTAGAGACTGTAATAAAATAGATATTACTATGAAAATTTATACATCTCGCACAGAAGTATAGACATATTGATTTTATCAGTTTAGGTTTAGTGGTCGTGACTGCTGTACACGAGATCCTGATATTGGGAGTCTATTATGTGCTGTGTTCAGTTGATGACATGGCGTGACGAAATGTGGGTGAACATGTTTTCTATATATTTCTTTCTTTCTTCGTTATAAGAATGATGTTATGTATTTAACTTATAGCTTACTAGCATTTCGCGCTGTAATTTTCTTGAAGATCCCTTTTTTTTTCTTGTAATAACTATAACCTACTAGTGGACGTCACGCGGTTTCACCCGCGTAGTTCCCGTTCCCATGGGAGTACGGGGATAATATATAGCCTATGTTACTTCCTGATAATGTAGCTATCCAATGCTAAAAGAATTTTTCAAATCGGTCCAGTAGTTTCGGATCCTATTCAATTTAAACAAACAAATCTTTCTTCTTTATAATATTAGTGTAGATGTAGATGTTACTCACGGATAACGTAGCATTCTAATTGTGCAAGAATTTTTGAAATTGGTCCAGTAGTTTTTGAGATAAATCGTAACAAAAAAACAAACAAAAAATCAAATCTTTCCTCTTTATAATATTAGCTTAGATCTACTTCTGAGTACAGAAAAGATCTGTCAGAGTACCTCCTTGGATTTCTATTGATAGACTTTGAAGTGAGGTCGAAATAGGGAATTTGTGTGCAAAGCTTTAATATTCTATTCACAAGACTCATAATTATTAAAACAGACTATTTTTAGACTGAACCCAATTTATCTTGGCCAATATTATTTCAATGAAATATTATGTTCTATGTTAAGTACTAACAAGTACCTAACGATATCAGCGTTGCTATTTTTGTATCAATAAAATAAGTACCTCTTACGACTTTTCACCTTCGTCGATACTTACGTAGGATTAAATCCTAGAACTGTATTCAGTTCTAGGAATTAATCTTACATAAGTAACATTCAGTCACAACAACATTCAAGTAAAAATATTTTTTGTGAAAATTGGTGGTTTAATATAAGGTAATTTAAACTTACATCCGCATGAAATAAGCACCTGATGTGACTGTTCCTAAATCATCATATTATGATCATCATCATTTCTCAGCCGAAAGACGTCCACTGCTGGACACAGCGCTCCCCAAGTGTCACCACACCAACCGGTCCTGTGCGTCTCGTATCCATCGGATACCCGCGACAGGTCATCGTTATTTTATTATAAACGGTTCACCTTGTAGGAGATCATCGCTGCGTCATCCGATACGCGGTCGCCACTCCAGAATTTTTCAGCCCCATCGAACATCTGTTCTGCGAGCAAATGCCCTGCCCACTGCTACTTCAGTTTGGTAATCTTTCGGGCTATTTCGGTAACCATCATCATTCCTGATTCGAAAATGCAATCAAACCAAGCACGATCTCAGTCTCTCATGTGACTGGTGCCTAAATAACGGGAGGCTGATGAAATGTTTGATTTTCCTAAATTATCCTAAATTTAACGTTAGGGTTGGTAACCCCTAAAACTGAATATTACACATCCTAGGTGGTTGAAAGAATGGAAGACGAAAATATATTGCGCCACGTGTCTCAAGAAGTAACACGTTTCGTTCTTGCCCCTCAAGAACGAAACGTTTAGGTCAGCGAAAAACGATTAAGGTATAATTCTTTATTCAGCAGATTTTTACCAACATCATCTGCCTAGCCTTTTCCCAACTACATTGGGGTCGGCTCTCAGTCAAGCCAGATTTAGCTGAATACCAGTATTTTAGATGGAGCGGCTGCCTACCAGACCTCCACAACCCATTTACTGGGTAACACGGTACTTCATGGCAAGACTGGAGTCAGTTTTACTGGCTTCTGACTATCCGTAACGACTGCCAAAGAACTACAAATGACAGCCGGGACCAGCGGCTTAACGTGCTTTCTGAAGCACGGAGGAAACTCAGTATGTTAAAATGGTCACCCATCCACAGACCAACCTTGGCAAGAGTTGCTTAACGTTGAAGATCGACCCGTGTGGCTGTTATTATCTAGCCATGAGCTCCTTCAGATTTTTACCAACAAAAACATTAATTAAAAAATCTTAAACTCCTCAAAGCAAGGTACAGGCCAACGTTGCGACATAATAAGGCCATAATATAATGTGCAGCATACTCAAAGGCATACCGATTCTGAATCACTCCAGTGAACGTTGGCATCTGAGGTATTTCTCCTCCATGATCCGACCCTTGCCTTATTTTGCATTCTCATAATTCCCAAAGACGGTTTATGGTTTATGAAATATGATGTAGTGGCTCTAAGCGTACTTAGAGCTTTTTAATATGTTTGCTGAATAAAGCTTGGATATTAAATAGCATTGCAATATTGTAGCTTTATGCTGCATACTTTCCAAGCAACTTTAAAATGTGGTTAAATTGATGTCATGATTTATTTTCTGTATCTATCTATAAAGTATAACGCGCTACTTTTTTATTAATATCAAATGAGTTATCCGTAGTAAGAACATGAAGTGAGCTGTCATTCCAATTGATGCATGAGATTGACAGCCCACTTATAGCTTATTTCACTTTTAAATTATCACGATGAGATTGTTAGGCTGCCTGTCCATTGACGCGAAGCGAGGCAGCGCTGCGGAGATACGCAGAAATATTAGCCAATAGAATAAAAAAAATGTCAATATAAAAAAGGCTCCACGCCAATGGACAGGCAGCCTTACAGCATTGCGTTCTGTAGGCATGTTGAAGTGAAGGCTTGGGTGAAGTGATCACAAAGTGAGCTGTTAATCCATGTAACATCATCGCTTACCATCAGGTGAGATTGTGGTCAAACGTATGCCTCTACATAGTAAAAAAAAAAAAAAAAAAAAGCTGGAATGACAGTTCACTTCGCGCTCACTCCACCTGAGTTTTCTTGGTGAGAGGTTTACAGAATCGACCAGCTGAATAGCACTAGGTTCTATTATTTGCTTTGAGGTGATCACTGATCACTAAGGGCGAATTTTACCAATGAAACTCACGTTTACGAGCTGTCAGTGTCGTTATTTTTTGTGGAGTATTGACACTGACAGCTCTTGAACGCAGTTCAGATGTACCGATCGCGTTCAGTTTCATTGGTGAAATCCGCTCTTAGTTGTGTTTGCCATTATATTGTTTTTATAACACACAATTTTGAACCAGTGCATAAAATACTTTCCCAACAAAAACAAACCCACTACACTCACGATAACGCAAATATCTGCAGCATTTTTTGTTCTTTTTCCCTATTAACATGGCGCAAGCAATTTGTTTACGAACAACATTTTAGTCCTTTCAATGGTCCGGTGTAATCCAATTTGCGTGTATCGGAACGCGTGATAGCCGCATCTCACCGGCGAACCTCAACGATTTACACACGTCGGATGAACTCGGCTTTTGATTTGATTCTGTTTGGTTGCGAAGTTTGTTCTTTTGGCTATCTTGGCTTTGTTTTGTTTTACTCTCACCATAGAACATGGAACGCTGCAATGTCTGTGACCAATGTTTGCTGCGGTTTTGAAGTAAAAATATTTGTTAGGAAAAAAGTCCATCTTTCAACAGAGAAACTTGTGGAAGTGTAAATACATACACCCCAACATAACCACACACAACACTCATGCTACAAACACCACAAAATACATGCATAACTCATTACACTCATTACTCATACACACCCCATTCACCAATTCACCCTACAACTACACTCACCACACTAACTGAACGTCAAAATACATCGCAATTACAGGTTTTGTACTGTTTATTTTTTTAGTATAAAGTAACTAAATCTAAATTAACTAAATTATTATAAGTAACTGTTAACTATATTATTACCTTTTTAGCACTTTTTGCATGGAACATCATTCCATTCTGAATCTGGAGAAGGCCGTTGCTAGCTGCGCCACAGTTTATACTTTTGCAGCTATTATCGTTTTACTTGTTGTACTTAATCTTGCACACATTTGACCTAGCGGTCAATCGTCATCAGGTGAGATAGTTCTCACCTGATGGTAATCGATGATGTGGTTGAAGATGGAGCACGCTAGCCTAAAAGTTTAGATTGAATAGGTTATTTACTCTAGACTTAAAGACTCCCAGGTTGTAGCTATCAGGAAAAACCCATGTACCGGTGGTACATCGCCTTACGTCTTGTGGTCCGGTGATGGAACGGGCTTGGCGGAATGGAGTCATCCTTCCTGGGTACAGTTCCGGAGTACTGGCTAAAAGCAGGTACCGAACAATAAAGAGTAACACTGTTGTTTTTTTTACGGTGCACAATAATTAGGGTTGTGTTATTATTTCCAAAGACAGAATTTAATTTTAATGTGAAGGTATATCTGAAAGCAAAAACTGCTGAAGACTGAATACAATAAACCCTACGATAATCCTCCTCAAAACAAGAGGAAGAAAACACCAGGCTAACTAAAAGTTTCCAAATATAAAACGGTCCATTCAGTGGACTGGTCTAATTCAATCTGGCGTGTGCTGTCACAAATAAAAGCCGCATCTCACCGAGCCTACCACAACAATTTATATACATAGATCTATGTTTGAAGGCTTGATTTGATTCCATTTAGAGAGCTCCCGTATTTTTCTGTTTTACTTTTCAGCTAGTGAAGGCAAAATATAGTGTGTGGTTCGGTTTTTATTATAGTCCTAGTGTTTGGTTATAATTTTTAGGGTTCCATAACCAAAGGTTAACCAAAGGAACCCTATTACTAAGCCTCTGATGTCCGTCCGTCCTTCCATCCGTCTGTCAGCGGGCTGTATCTCTGGAACCGTAATAGATAGACAGTTGAAATTTTCACAGATTGTGTATTTCTATTGCCGCTATAACAATAAAAAATAAGGTTTATCGTACGAAACACTTCCTGTGCGAGTCCGACCCGCACTTGGCCGGTTTTTAAATAAAATTTGCCACGTCAGTTCCCAACTACATTGGGCTTCCATTCCAGTGTTTAACAGGAGTACCAGTATTTTACATGGATTCACTGCCTATCGGACCTCCATAAATCAAACACTGGATACAACAATTCCCCTTGCTAAGTCTGGTGTCCGATTTTCTGGCGTCTGACTACCCCGCAACGACTTTTAAAGATTTACAAATGACAGCCGGAACCAACAGCTGAACGTGCTATCCGAGACACGGATAAAACCCGGTTTGATTAGATGGTCCACCTAGCCATGAACCGACCTCGGCAAGCATTGCTTGACCTTGAAGATCGACTAGTATAATTGCTATTATTTAGCCTCTACACGTAATAAAATTATATGAAAACACGTCATCGTATCGTTGTCGGAGTGTCGCACCTGTCTTTGGAAGCCTTTAAGACCACGTGGTGAAACAAGCTATTACGATCATAAGGGCTAAAAGCGTGTCCGCTTTTGGGTAGTCTTCCGTAGAAAAATCAAGGTACTCTGGCAAAGCTCTATTGATTTGGCATAACCTTTGCGTAGCTTGAATTTCAGAGCTCTGTTCTATTCAAAAGGACATTTTCAAGAAACTGGCTTTTAACTAGGATACAGTAAGAATAAACCCATCCAACTACAAACACATCATGTAAAGAATCGAAGAATCAAATACTCTGTAGCAATTTGTACCTCATACCTCAGATACAAAAGCGTGGGCGCCACAATAAAGTTTGACACAATTCCTTTACTCCAATCCTTTCGGCAGTCGTCGGCTTCCTTCCGCTTGTTTCGTTGATGGCACAGAATAGATACATACAGAAGGCTGGGTTTATAGTCGTATAACGTGAAAAAACAGGAGCACGGTACAACATGTTAGAGTTTCCAGTATAAGCTTAACTCACATTGTATAGGCTTTTCCTTTAATGAGAGGATAGCATTAGAATGCATCACTGAATGAATATCGTTTGCATTCCAAGGCTTTTCAAAGAGCCTGGGTCAACCCCAGCTTGATTCGTCACTGTGTTTGTAAGCGATCTCAAAACGAATGACAGTCGCGGCTATGCTTTCAATTGACTGTAAAGTCCGCTCTTTAGGACTTGTACGCCAATTGTCACCGAATGCAAGCGAACTGCGAAGTCGATTGGCAGTTTCTGTCTGTAATTGGCAGGTGTGATTGTGGTCAAACGTATGCCTATATATAGTAAAAAAAAAAAAAACTGCAATGTTGATGATCATTTTTTTCATGCGTTTAGTATATTTGCTCGACATTTAACAAGTCATCGGCAGTCCTACCAACCTTACCTACGCTGCGCCTTTCGATACGCTTTTGCTACTGCATAACCTAGGAGTGTCGAAACCAAAGAACTCCTGCGGCTCTCAACAGGATATGTTTTCATCTTTTGGGAAGTCCATCAGTGTAGTGCTATGTCCTGCAATACTTGTTCTTCTGTACCTACCTATTCTCTGTCGATCGGTTTGTGAAGATATTACCTCGTTCAGGTACTCGAAGCTATTCGGATTATTTGGAGTACCCTGTACGTTCGCGTATTTATTTCTGAGTGTAGGATCTAATACAGTTAAGGTATTTTAGGAGTGGTTATACTCTTTACGTTAGTGAAGTTAATCCTATAGCTAATTTCTGCAGTTCGTTGGGATGAGTGTTTGAATTAAAATGCTATGTGATGCTATACGGCTAAGTAGGTAACGTCATTATCTATAATTTTATATTGATATTATAATGCATGAAAGTTTAGATGGATAGATGTTTGTTACTCAATCACGTCAGAACGGTTAGACGAATCTAAATGAAATTTGGCACAGAGGTAGTTTACAGTCAGGGAGTTAGAGTCAGTCATAGGATACTTTTTATCTCGGGAATATGTATCCTTGGGATAATTTTCGACATTCACGCGGGCGGAGTCGCGGGCGACAGCTAGACGTTTATAATCTGACCTACTGAATTCATATTTTATTGTGCCAAATAATCAGTTATTATATTAAAATATCATGAATTGTCTTCATAGAAGCAGAAACCGAATACAAAGCTTAGGTTTAGGTACCTGTTTCGAATTCGGCGGGAGGATACGCCCGGGTGTCAAAACTGCGAGGATCGCCCGGAGGAGACGGTGGAGCATACGGTGGAGGTCTGCCCTGCTTGGGCGGAGCACCGCCGTGTCCTCGTCGAGGCGATCGGCGGCGACGAACCTTAGCGTTCGGCCCTGGTTCAAGCCATGGTCCGGAGCGGGGAGACATGGAAAGCGGTCACCTCCTTCTGCGAAGCAGTAATGCTGGCAAAGGAGGAAGCCGAACGCGTGAGAGAGAGGGAAACCTCACGCCCCAGCCGCCGCAACAGAAGAAGACGCCCCAGGCGTCGGGAGTCGCAAGGCGATTCTCGGCCATTGTAGGCGCAGGCCTGCGGACGGCGAGCATTGGGTGGCTCGCCTTCTGATCAGAACCAGGCCCGGGTCGACGACGGCGCGCTGCGTTCCACGCGCGCCTCAAAGAGCTATCAGCATAGAAGACGGGGCCCGCTAGGGCCAGTGCCTGCCAGGGTTGCGGAATTTGTCTGAAAGAGTTACCACGGCTCAGGATTGCAAAGAGCATTAGGAGGAACACGGATGGGTTTTAGTCAGTAAGAGTCTGACACTCCCTTCTGCACCCAGGGCGGGAGGAGTCACACAATATTATTATAAAGAGTAAATATATTACTTCAAGCAAGCGTGTTTCATAATTGACCACATCATTGCCTTCTATCAGGTGAAATTGCGATCAAACACGAGCCTATCAATAAAAAAAAACTCGTTGAAAGAATACATTTGAGAACAGTTTTATTAAGAAACTAGCTGACCCGTACCCACTTCGTTGGGCGGTATTTTTCGGGTTAATATATGATAGCTTAATTCATGTCAGCAATATTCGAAATATCAATAAATAGAAGAACATTATTTTAGCGGATTATTAGATTGAACAAGCTTAGAAGATTAGCGTACCCATAAATTATTAATATTAACTTATTACAGTGTTCATAGTACGGTACACAATTAATTTCGTCTTGTATTTCATTTTACTTGATAATGTGGAATGGATTTATCGGTCTATGAAAATGGTGGATTTTGATGTGTATCTACGATTTGTAATGGTTCAACACGGCGCCACGTAAAATTCGTGAGGTTAAATGAATTCAACTTGTCAATCTTAGATTATTTTTTAGGGAAAATGGATATGTTACAGGGAAGCGTGTTTCTTCGTCGACCACGTCATCGCTTTCTTTAAGTGAGATTGTCGGCTCACGCGAGGCTATCAATAATTATGAAAGAACTCTCTCTCTACATTCTTCAGTCTCTTCCACGTCCTCATAAAAGACCATTACTCTTAATTAATTGACCCTTTGTATGTTTCGCCTTTTATATAAACACTCAGCAATTTTAATAAAAGCAACCAAAAGCACTCATAATACCTTTTCCATATTTTCATTGAGCCTCAAAATACCCTTTCCCATTCAAATCACTTAAACGTCAAGCTTGGTTATTCCTCTCACCCCTTTTAAAAATAGGCACGTACAGAGGGCTACTTTATCGCGGTCCCTACCCAACAAGCAATTTTAGATAATCTACTTGCCTTCAAGCTGGACTGAAGTTATTTACAATCAATTTCCTTGGCTATTAAAGGCTTGGATAAATGTTATGCACGTAACGTAGAAGCTCTGTTAGTTATTGTGTGAGGTAACTAATACGGGGCGAATTATATTGTTCAACATACTTTTCAGGGAGTCTAAAATTAACAGTGGTGACAAAAAACTTCCAAGTAAGTGAAATATCTTGATGATCTTCAACTCAAGTTATAAAAGACCAGCTTTTGCTCGCGTAGGCGCATATCCAGTGTTTACCTGTTCGCATAGGAATTTCAGAAAATCATCTCTTAGTGCTTCCCTACACATCTCAAGGTGTGAATTTCCCAAATTTCAGCTTTCTACGACCAGTAGTTTCGGCTGTGCGTTATCTGTCAGCCACTCAGTAACGAAAGAAATTGATTTGAAATATTAGTATAATTTCTTGGTAAACGTGCTTGGTAGTGGTCAAACACGAATTATAATAATTAAAAATTGTGATGATTAAAAACGACGGCGAGAAAACACGTAGAGAAGCAGGCGGTAAAATAATGAACAAAAACAAAGATGTAATCAATTTAAGAGATATTGGAATAATCTTCTTAAACTAACTTAAACTATAAAAATCACACCATATGCAGAGTTGATAGTGCCAAATTCCTTGGACTAACCATTGACAAAAAACTTGATTGGAAAGATCACATTGATGAAATTTGTAAGAAAGTTAGTAGTTCTTCCTACGCATTGCATAAACTCGCCCCAATCGTAAATACGGATACATTGCTTACTGCCTATCACGGACTTGTTGCATCGATCCTTAGATTCGGCATTATTTTCTGGGGAAACTCTACACAGAAAGATGTAATATTCAAAATGCAAAAACGATGCATAAGAGCTATGTTTGGTCTTAAGATTACAGACAGTTGCAAACCATATTTTATTAAGCATCAAATTGTCTCACTTCCGTCCTTGTACATATTAGAAACGGTACTATTTGTTAAAAAGAATCCCCAACTCTTTCCGAGGTCTTCAGATGGTTCCGAAAGAAGTCAACGTGATAATAGGAGACTTCGCTCACATAGTGCTAAAACGGCTCTCATGCGTAAGAGTGTATTCTGCATGGCCCCAAATTTATACAATAAGGTACCAAAGGCATACAAAGACCTAAATATTAATAGTTTTAATAACAGCATGAAGAAACTTTTAATAAATAGGTGTTACTATAGTGTTGACGACTATTCAAATGATGTACTGTAGACATTTTTATTATTATTTTATTTATTTTGACATAATTTTGATGATTTTTTTATTGATTTTGACATAACTATGTTTTTTTTATCGTTTTGACATAACAATGATTTTTCTACTTCGAATTGATTATGATTTTTGATTTTTTTGTATTATTGTATTTGTACGCCTTAGGCAAAACATGTTGAAACTTTTTTTTTTTCTTTTTGTAATCGTTCCAACTGATTATTTAACCTACACATGTTTTTGACAAATAAATATATCTTATCTTATCTTATCTTCGTTGTCTCTCATCACTGTAACGATTGTATGCTAAAAATTTAGTCAGAACAACAGCATCGTCCGTGGCAGCAAAGAAGCGCATGATATGGAAAATCATAGGTAACGTTCATTGAACTTAATACATTTCTTCTTCTTCCCCTTCTTCTGCTTCTTCTTTCCCCTCGTCCTTGTCTCTTCCATGGGGTTGGCTATCTTAATCCTTCGGCCCCATTCCTAAATACAACTAAATAAGATTCTGAAGCTCAAAAATTCTAATATATAAACTCCCGGGTAACAATTGTTGGAATTCTTAAACGGAAATTTCTCCGAAAACCGCATTGCATTGGCGACCATTGAAATTCACGACAAAGTATCTAGAGTAAACTTGAGTCAAATAGGTAAAATTATTTTGAAACTTTGCAGAACATAAATAGGTCTAAAAGTATCTCATGATAATATGAAGCTAGAAGGTCGAGTACGTGCCAACCGACCTACAAATCCTCAGTTAGCCGTGTGGTAAAAGTGACGTTTCTACTAATTTTATGTATGAAAAAACTGGCCAAGTGCGAGTCAGACTGGCGTGCAAAGGGTTCCGAACGATTTTTTTTAACATGTTTTTTTAATACTACAGACTTCTTTTAGGTTTTTTTTTAAGCAAAGGGCGTCCTCCCCCTAAAATAAAATAGAATATGCTAGAGAAGAACGTTTGTGCGAAGGAATTTAGAGAGCGAGTGGTAGACAAAATGATAGAAATGGCAGACATGAATGATCGAAGTGTGAATGAATGCTGGAATGAGATAGCTGTATGTATAAGGCAAGCAGCGAAGGATATTTTGGGAGAGACAAAAGGAAAAGGTACAATAAGGAGAGATACATGGTGGTGGTCGATAGAAATACAGAAAGTTTTGAAAGAAAAAAGAAGAAATTCAAGGAATGGCAGAATGTGAGATTGGAAAGCGTCAGTTTGAAAGCTGAAAAAAAGAGGGAGTATGATGCTTTAAAGAAAAAAAGCTAAGAAAACCGTTGCATTAGCACGAGCAAAAGCTCAGGACAAATTGTATGACACACTGGACAGTCCAGCTGGCCAAAAAGACCTGTACCGGCTTGCAAGAGCCAGAGAGAGGAAGGCGAAGGATGTTAGTCGGATAAGATGTGTAAGGGATGAAGCTGGAATGCTTCTATCAGAGGATGAAAGGATTAAGGATAGATGGAAGGGCTATTTTGAAAGACTGATGAATAATGTAAATATCTGGAGTGGTGTTTTAGAGAATAAACCAGTGAATGAGGGGATAGTGAGAATGGTCAGTGTGGATGGAGTGAAAATAGCAGTGAATGGAATGAAGAATGGTAAGGGAATTGGTCCAGACGGAATTCCAATTGAAGTGTGGAAGTCACTACGAGTAGATGGATGGACGTGGTTAGCTTTATTCTTCAATAAGTTGTTGCTGGAAGAAGCCATACCTGATGAATGGTGCAACAGTTCGTTGGTGCCCATCTTCAAGAACAAAGGCGATGTGCTGGAGTGCAACAACTATGGAGGAATAAAGCTAATGTAAGCACATAGTATGAAAGTCTGGGAAAAAGTTATTGAAAGGCGGTTGAGAGAAGAGAGTGACATCTCACAGAACTAGTTCAGTTTTATGCCTGGTCGGGGTACAACGGATGCCATTTTTGCTATCCGCCAGCTATGCGAGAAATATAGAGCTGTGCATAAAAACCTGCATATGGTATTCGTCGACCTCGAAAAGGCATATGACCGGGTGCCTCGTGAGGTTTTGGGGTGGGCCCTTAAGGAGAAAGGTGTGCCTGGGAAGTATGTGCAGTTGATCCGAGCGATGTACAGTCGATGCAGTACTCAAGTCCGGTCTGCAGTGGGCACTACTGTCAGTTTCAGTGTGGCGGTCGGTTTGCACCAGGGGTCGGCCCTCAGCCCTTATCTCTTCCTGATGATAATGGACGCTCTGACGTTGGACATCCCTGGTGCATGCTATTTGCTGATGACATTGTGCTGGTTGCCGAAAATGGCCAAGAGGTCCAGAGCAAATTGGAGACGTGGTGGCAAAGATTGGAGAGTGTTGGCCTGAAATTGAGCAGAACCAAAACCGAGTACCTGTTCTGCGATTTCGGCGGTCTCTCCAGTCCGTTGCCTATAACTCTCACCGGAATATTATTTCTCACGAATAACTTCAAAACCATTTATTTTAAAATTACGAAAAATATTGTTAAACGATACTGTTCAAATTTTTTTTTTAATTTTCTTGTTTGACCCTAAAAGTAACGCCCGTACTAAAATTTTAATGAATTACGTAAAGCGTATATTTGGGTCACAGGAGTCCATATGTGTACCAAATTTGAACAGAATCGGTCCAGTGGGTCCGGAGAAAACTGGCTGTGACAGACGGACAGACAGACAGACACCCGAGTGATCCTATAAGGGTTCCGTTTTTTGTTCGGAACCCTAAAAACGAGTTTTTTTGACAGAGTGCGACTTAGATGCGAATGCGAACGTTGCTTATGAATAAGTAGAATTGGTCCTCTCATCATATCGGTCTACGTCTTCTAGAAGAGGCCCATGCCCCAGCAATGACTACCATGGGCGTAAGTTTCTTTAGAATGTTATACATTCCATGTTTATAAAAAACTAGCAGACCCACTTCGTTGGACAGTATTTTTCGGGTTCATATATGACACTCACAAATAACGTGGCTAACTATTGGTAAAAGAATTTTCAAAATCGGTTCAGTAGATCCAGAGATTACCTCCTATAACCTTACAAACTCACAAACTTAACCTCTTTATAATATTAGTAAAGATAAAGATACTATAGCCTTCCCTAACAACCAGACAGCCGACAAAGTATAAATGAATAAGACTATTGGATTGTTCTTCACAATTACTTTCAAAGAACTATTTTTCCAATCAATCTAAACGTGAGCAAAGTTCTATGGAAAAAAGGTGATACAATGTAGGCAGACAGACATATTATAATCCTATATCAATAACTGTTGCCAGACTACAAATATTATGATTGTGTCGGCGTGCAAATTGGTTTCGTGTTCTAGGAACTTTTGGCAATTCAAAGCATTTACTGAAGGAACGTTTCTTATTATTTCTTGTAGATTGTGATGCTTCTAGGAAAGTATTGAGTATGAATTTTGATGGTTTGTAGGAATTAAAAAAACATCAGTGAAAGAAGCGCTATTTATAAAAACTAACCATATGCTTCGTTTAAATACTGATTAGCAGATTGTTCATTCACATTTTCCATAGAGAATTTAAATGTAGGGTCTGATAATCAGTATTTAAACTAAGCATAGGGTCAGATTTTTTTATGAACTAGCCTGAATATGGCTCGAAACAGAGAGACGCTAAGACGACGACTAATAGAGAAGTATGGCAAATAAATAAATGTTGCACCAGCACAAAATAAATTGGAATACTAGAAAGAGAATGACAATGACTTCGTACAATATGAAGTGCATATATTTACTTGTTGGCTCGAAAAATACTTTATGTTTAGTGCAAATATTATTTCTATTGACTCCCAAGTCATGCCCACCTACACTTGCCTCTATTTATTATTCTCCTCCTTCTATAACCGAAAACCCTCCTGAATATAAAACTGCGCCATTATTCCGAACTCCACTGTCTTTCAATCTACCCACATTACATATTCATTGTATAACACATCCACCGAATCCTAGTCCTTTAAAAACGTTCCAAGTCACGAACATGCATCCGAGCAGGCGGCCATGTAAACGATTTAGCTTCAAGCCTTTGCAGCAAATAGCCCTGCATCAAAACATGTAATAGGTGTACTAAGAAAACAAGTTGTAGACCATGCTCTACTGCCTTAGAGCCTGTATAATAAAATCTGTGAAAGTGGAGTATCTTTAGTAGGGTTTTATTTCAGGGCTGTGCCGTCAAAACGAAAAGCGAAACACGCGAGCGATAATGCCGATGGCTTATGGTTAGTGGTATGGCCCGCAGTGGATGCTTGGGTTTGTCTATAAGGATAATAAAAATTCGGACTACCCTTTGGTAATGTTTATTGGTGGTAGTTTTGGCTATGTGAAAGAATGCGCGGTGGAACTGCAAGTGTTTGTTTGTTTTGAGGACTGTTTGGGCTATTTACTTTTGAATGAACTTTCAATTTTGTTTTTTTTTTTATATATATATAGCTGTACTTTTGTTACTTCAGATTAGATATTCATCTTCATGTGGTTAGATTGAAAGCCAACTGAAACCATAGGTTGAAAAACAAGTCAGATAACGATCTGTGATGTTAGAAAGGATATTGTTAAATAAAAGACATGATATGTCCTGCTCTAGCTACCTTCACAAAGTACAAAATAACTTTTTTTATTGTTGCATGTTCTCGCTTTGATTTTTTGGATTCTGCACCCAAAAGGTAACCAATGGAAACCTATTACTATGTCCGTTCGTCCATCCGTCCGTCTGTCTGTAAGCGGGCTTTATCTCAAAAACCGTACTAATAGTTGATTTTCACAGAATGTGTATTATAAAATTAAAAATTAAAGGCGGCTCCCATACAAGAAACCTGTTTCTTTTTCGGTTTATTGGTACAGAACCCTTCGTATGAGAGTTTGATTTGCACTTGGCTGCTTTTCTAGATGACAAATCAAAGTCAAGTCCAAGGTTCAAGAAAGAACACCCAAAAAAAACATAAAATAAAACAAATGGCTACCCTTGAATAATACATTTTACACGGACCATTAAAATGGTGACATAACTTGTATATAACACAGACTATACATTTTACGACTGGCAGACATTACGAGAAATATGAATTATTATTATTGTCTTACCTATGCCGCGTCGAATCGTAAATTCCAACCAATAAAATTAGTATGCATGGAATAGTCTAACATTTGTATAAGGCTATGATACTAAAGTTTATGTCTATACAGTTATTACTGAAAATCTTAAGATTTTTACAGACAGCTTTTATGTCCATTAACTTTATAAATGTGTGGGTGATGGATTTTATGATCTTTGCAATCTTTATTATTTTGTTTTATTACTCTAAACTTCTAAAGTATTTATATTCTTATAGAAAAGAAGTTATTTATAACAAATCTTTGGCAAAACTGCTCGAAGATACACTGAAAAAAACTGGCCAAGTGCGAGTCGGACTCGCGTGCAAAGGGTTCCGAACGAAAGTGTTATTTTAACATATTATTTTAACACTAAAGACTTATTGAATTTTCCTGTAATCTATTAGTAAAGATTTATTATCTCCCCTTTTTTCAAAATTTTAGGCTCAGCTGTTTCGGAGATTTCGTCTAATTTCTTGAACAACATCAAAACCATTTACTTTGAAATTATGAAAATAATATAATTAAAACCCTCACATTAAGCCCTCTCATTTGATATGTCACACGAAATTTATTGTTCAAAAACTTTTTCTTTTAATTTTCTAGTTTGACCCCCAAAAGTGATACCCATACTAAAAATTCAATAATTTACGGAACACGTCCGTGTTCGGGTCACAGAAGTCCATATGTGTACCAAATTTCAACAGAATCGGTCTAGTGGATTCGGAGAAAACTGGCTGTGACAGACGGACAGACAGACAGTCGGACAGACACTCGAGTGACCCTATAAGGGTTCCGTTTTTTGGTCGGAACCCTAAAAATACTTCGTTATGCAAGTTTCTAGGCTATTCAATCATTATCATCGTTCGAACCAAAAAACGTCCACTGCTGGGTAGGCCCACTCAAATGAAGAAGAAAAACTAAAATCTATTGATGAAAATGAAACATTAATTATTATGAAATACTAGCTTTTACCCGCGACTTCGTATGCGCATATCCCGTTTTTTTCCCGTTCCCGTAGGACTTTTGGGATATTCTTACTGCACCCTACATTCCCCAAGGAACCTTTTTTTTAGGATGGGAAATCATCAAATGACTCCTGCCGCTTTGGGTGAAGCAGGAGGGAGTGTCAGACTCTTACTGACTAAAACCCATCCGTGTTCCTCCTAGTGCCCTTTGCGTTCCAGGGTCGCGGTGACTCTTTCGAACAAAGTCCGCAGCGCCAGCAGGCACTGGCTCTAGCCGGCCCCGCCTTTTATGCTGACAGCTCTTTGAGGCGCGCGTGAAACACAGCGCGCCGTTCCCCAAGGAACTTACATGCCAATCTTCAGCTTTCTACAACCAGTAGTTTTGGCTGTACGTTGTCTGTCAGTAACTCAGTCACTCAGCAATGGAAGAGTTCTATGTATATTGATGAAATATTTAGATACTGTTAACTTAAGCCGTTCAAACCCAAATAACCGTATCTTCGATTTGAATGCTACATAGCTGCACCAAAAACAATACCCGATGCCAAAGCCACGTCACTATGAAATACAGCATGCTATTGTATCACTTACCACCATTTGCATACACGACAGACTACTGATACGCTACATGCCTTTCTATAGATTTAGGTGCATTTTGATGGGGTATTATGGAATCACAGTACACCCCTATGACTAGTTATGGAAAAGAGACTATCCCTACCTATTGCACAGCACTACTTCTACTACCTTTTTCCAAAATGGGGGTCAAGATTCCTTGTGGGTAGGCTTGACAAGAAAACAAACTTTTATAGCTCCATATTTAATATTAATTTTAAAATAGTTTTTTTTTTTAATATTATCATCAGTTTAAATGTGCTAAATAACTTATAAACCCACCTGTACTTCGTATTCTCCTTTAACTTTCTCTTTATCACCACCACAACACTTGGACTATTACTTCTTCTAAACATGGACAGCAAGCTTGTACACAGTATGGAGGACCTTGAAAAGTTGTTTAGCTACCGCATGCGTGAGTATGAGGGTAAATTGCAGAAAGCTACAGCTGGTGCTGACACCTCTCACTCGGACCTTGCCTCGCTGTCAAGGGATTTCTCAGACTTCAAGTCCTTTGTTTGTAAAACTCTTGCTCACTTCAAAACGCAGATAGAGCTTCTGTCAAAGAGTCTAGACAGCCATGAGACTGCAATGAGGAGGGAGGTGTTACTTTTTCACGGTATCACTGAGAAGTCCGGTGAAAAGTTCAGAGACTCAATTGTGGATGTTATCTCGAAGCAGCTTCAGATTGATGACTTCAAATTGGACTACCTGAATTTGTGCCACAGACTCGGAGCCCCCAAGGGTAAAACTAGACCTGTGTTGATACGTTTCAACGAGATAGAGCATCGTCGGCTGGTGTGGGACAGTAAAACGTCACTCAAAGGCAGTGGGATCACCATATCTGAATTCCTGACCCAAACACGGCATCAGGTATTTATGGCTGCCCGAAAACACTTCAGCATCAACAGCTGCTGGTCTACAGAGGGGAAGGTTGTTGTTATAGTTTCCCGTTGACCTAGAAATATGAAATTTGGCAAGTACTACCGTCTTATATCACAAATATAGGAAAAAGTCTGAAATCTATACATTTGAAATGAATCATAAAAATATAGTCTTTATTTAAAGTAATATTTACCTACCTACAAATTTATACGAAGTCCAGCTCGCCTTTGCCCGTTTTTTTACTAACTATCCACACAATTCTCCACTTCATCGGAAATTATTTCACTGTATGACTAAACAAAAGCCTTATTTACGTTTTCATTCACACATTAAAACCGTTTATGCCCTAACATTTTTGTCATAAAACTGCATATCTAGGCTATTAAAAGGAGCACGCAACATGTTGACACGCCTAGAAAGTTCTATTATTCTAGTAACTGGAGTGAAGGGTTTTTATTTTTTACAGCAGATTTTCACATTAAACTGCTGGATTTACCTCCGAGTCTTTTTCTACACTTGACTCAATCAAAATTGACAATTTTTATTTTTGAATTTTTTTATGGTTTTTAGTATTTCCTGCTGAAAGGGCAGCCAACGGAAACCTATTACTAAGCCTCCGCTGTCCCTCCGTCTTTCAGCAGGCTGTATCTCAAGAACCGTAACAGGTACACAGTTGATATTTTCACAGAGTGTATACATCTATTGTCGCTATAACAACAAAAAATAAAAATTTCATTAAATAAAAAATTAAATGGAGCTCGCATACAAGTAAGGTGTATGGATTATGGCGCTGAACCCTTCGTGTGAGAGTCCGACTCACACTTGGCCGGTTTTTGTGTTTCTATATAAAAAACGTAACCCTTACATGACCACTCGTGTTTTTTTGTGACCACTTATCACAGCCGATTTGCTCCGAATATGAAAGGCCGATTCGTTTGAAATTTGGTACAAATATGAACTTCATTTTCAAACCTAAACATGGACGCGTAATGCAAAATAATAATGAACATGAGGTCACCTTTGGGAAAAAAATAGATTACTAATCATGGGTATTGGTGGGCCTTTCGGAAAGCACGTTAAGCCCCGGCGTCATTTGTAGATCTCTGACTGTGATTACAGTAGACAGAAGCTCAAAAATTTAACACCAGTCTTGTTAAAGGGTATTGTTATCCTGTTTTTAAAGTTGTGGAGATCAGATATGGAGTCAATACAAGCAAAATACTAGTTAGTACTGAGCTGCATCCGATTAGACTTGGAGCTGACCCCAATATAGTTGGGAAAATATTCAAACTCAAAATATTTACTTCAAATGAACTATTTACAGGCACTTTTGAATTGTCAAGGTCGGTCGGTCCAAAAAGATGAAGCTATTTGCACGTTCCAAAGCGTAGATCTCTATGGAGAAGAACGTGCAAGAAACTCTACGGACACTCTTTAAAAATAATAAATTGTTACAAAGTTGTTTACATCAAGTTGAAATTTTACATACATGTGAGAACGATATAAAAGACAAGCAAAATAAAAGCGTCCGGAAAAAAATGAACAATTCAAAGAAATAATTAAAATAAACCATGGCAACTGAGAAATTACCAGTCCCAACTGACGGCGCCCGTTCACGAACATGACGCATGCGCTAGCACCATTCGGCTCAACCATTTTGAAGGGAGCCAACGCACACTACATAGACATTGTCATAAAATATTTATAGCAATCAAATCTAGGGTTTCGCCAACTTATTTTATTGATCCTGTAAAGCACAGTTTGATAAAGATGGCTAGGTCTAATATAGTTGGGAAAATACTACATATACAGATGGATTGTGTTAAATATTACAATAAAATACCTTGTGACATATTAGAACTAAATGAAAGAAAATTTAAAACGTATATCAAAAGCACACTTTTTAAACAAGCTTGTTACAAATAAGAATATTACATTCAGGATTAAAATGCTTGGAAGCATGCTGGTCCTGCTCCATAGGACAATCAAGGGTGTGGACAAAAACAAACTGGTTACTTTATGTATTAACTTTATAGATGTTCTGTTTCTTTTTTGTTTTTTGTATTTTTCTGCTAACTCACACACTGTTAATTAGTGATTCCAAGTATTTGTAAATGTGTGGGTATCATGTACTTATTTAGATAATTAATAAGTCTACCTCTGCATACCCTAGGTGCATGGTCCTCACATATAATAACTAGATTTTTTTGTATTCCAAATATTGTAAAAGATTTATTTGAAAAGAGTAACTAAGGAGTGCCTTGTCTGTTCTTCTCCATTAGAATCTAGCTTTCCGAATGGACAGTAGATTCACTTTAGTATTTTTATATTATTTGAAATGTGGATGATGTTCAAAAGTGCCGTTAAATGGCCTAATTGGAATAAACGTTTTGATTTTTGTCATAAAATATTTATAGCCATCAAATCTAGAGTTTCGCCAGCTTATTCTATTGATCCTGTAAAGCAAAGTTTCATAAAGCTAGCCATCGCAAAGCACATAATGTTTGACATTCGGATTCAATACTATAGCGGCTAAATAATGACAATGTGTGGATCGAGAACGATGCGACGGTGGCGCCGCGTCACGGCTATAATGGAAACAGCTTTTAACTTATGGCGACTGCATTGTGAATGTGGCGGGCAACGTTATTATGTTCCTGTCTTTTCATTTGTTTCCTCTGCTACCCTACTTTCCCGCTAATATTATAAATATGAAAGCTAGATAGCATTATTAAAATTTATAGTACACCGAAAATAAATAGACAACCCATTTTAATAATTTAATGGGTACCATTGATATATAAAAACCCAAGATGCACAGTCTCGAACAAATGCGACACTTGACACTGTCGTCAAAAACTGATATGTATCAAGTGTCATGTGTGAGTTGTGTGTAGTTATACTATAAACATTTTTTTTTGCAAATTCAACCTTACACGGATCGCTAAAAGTTGTTATTACAAAACAGTACAGTATGGCGAGTGATGCGCAATTTGTTTTGCAAATTCAACCTTACACGGGTCGCTTAAGGTTGTTTTTACAAAGCAGTGCAGTATGGCGAGCGTTGCAAGACTATTTGAAACTAGCGCACAATTATACATTGTGCGCTTGTTTTTTGCGGACGTTTTTGAGATGCTGAGTGTGTATCTTGGGTTTTTTAAATATCAATGATGGGTACCTACAGTAGCGGTCTTACTGATGACAGTGATATCAACTAGGCAGCCTTTGGATTGACTGTAAAAACTTAAAATAAAAAGGTAACTGCTAGTAAAAACTAAAGCAAGTTTAAGATTAGGTTTCATTATTAAATTAATCTATATAGTGATGTGAATCTATCACGCTTCAACAGCTGTACGGATTATCACATGGTAATATCTGGATTAGACCTTTTTACTCTGCCAGGATCACGGAATTTGTTTGAAAGAGCCAGCGCGGCCCTGGGACGCAAATTTGGGAACAGGCCAGAGTGGACGAAGTGATTTGAGGATTTCCATCCGTAAAAAAAACCGAACATATGTAAGGCGGACTCGCCCACCGAGGGTTCCGTACAAGTTTGTTGGTACATATTATAAATAGTTCAGGTACTGTAAATAAAAACTAATTTTTTTTAATTTGATCACAAATGATAGTTTTCAGTATTTTCCCTATACTTGTAGTATAAGAGGGTACTACTTGCAAATTTCATAGTTCTAGGTCAACGGAAAATACCCTATAAATTTTGATTCCCTTGAAAGTTTCGAAATATCCGTTTTTGTGACATAAACGGCCGTATATTTTTTTTTACGTTAACTTAGAAGTTTGTTTTTTTCACAGCTTCAAGGAACTGTAGACCTGAGTACTTGGTTTTAATTTCAACTCGATACCTTTACGCGTTCCCGAGATAAAGGGTCTTGACATACAGACAGACGGACGGACGGACAATAAAGTGATCCTATAAGGGTTCCGTTTTTTACTTTTGAGGTACGAAACCCTAAAAAGGAAAAAAAGCCGCGTGCAGAAGCTATTTAGGAAGGTTATTAATGATAAGAAAAAAAAAGTTATCTTTGTTAGTTTGCCACTGACTTGGTCTTTAGTTTAGCACACCGGACAGGGTTGAAGGCAATGGGGTGGACCTTTCGCCAGTAGTGGGATAGTATAGATTGATAAAAAAACTACTTTCCAACGTCTGAACCAGCTCTTACTTTCTAGATACGTTCACTTTTCATTAGCAACCAACCAATGTATTTATTAAATAAAAAATCCATGTACAAGAATTTGTAATTCCACTCACGTTGGATGTTCAAAGTAAAGATTTTACTTTCAAGATTTCGTTGATCATTTTCTCATATTACATTTTTTCTGTATCTAATATCCGTTTTTTTTTCGATTTATATGAACATCAATATTTGGAGTTTCAATTCTTTTCTCATTTGAAGACGTTGCTCTCATCTGATCAAATAAATCAGGGGAATAATAATAGTTATATTTTCGGGGAGGTCTTGTACATTTACTACTATTAATCATTGATATATAAAAAACCCAAGATGCACAGTCTCGAACAAATGCAACACTCGAAACTGTCGTCAAAAACTGACATGTATCAAGTGTCATAAACAATTTTTTTTTTTGCAAATTCAGCCTTACACGGATCGCTTAAAGTTGTTTTTACAAAGCAGTGCAGTATTATTATTATTATTTTTTTATCATAAACAAGTTTACAAAAATCTTTGTTATAACTATGCCCCACAAAACCATTTACACGGTGTGTCTGCGGGAACGGAACAAACTGCTGCTACAAAATATCTTATAGTATATCTTATAGTTACAGTAGTGCGGACACGTATTATATATATATATACGATTACTTATTAACCACTTATAAATCTACAAATTCCTGAGAAAGAACTGCTTAACTAACTTGGCAAATTTACTTTTTATTTTTTGGCTTCTTATATCAGCAGGTAATTGGTTGAGAAGATATGGTACTCTTTTATCAAGCGTTCGGTCGCCAAAATAATTAGTTATGCGAGACTGTTTGAAACTAGTGCACAATATTATACATATTGCGCTGGTTTTTTGCGGACGTTTTTGAGATTATGATCTTGGGTTTTTTATATATCAATGCTGTTAGTGGGTTTATTTCCCTAACCTGCGGTGCTTTCCTCAAAAGGCCACCTCAGACCTTAACCTACATGTTTTTCATATGTTATTGGCAATTGTATGGACTTCAAAAGAGACTGTGACCTCTGAGTTTGTTTCGGTGTTTCTTCTCAGGGTAGTCAGCTAGGAAACATCCGGCCTCATCTAGATAAATATGTCAAAAAAAAAATTGACGTGTAAAAGAGTTATTTGTAACCTATTTGCAAAATAAATATCATTTATCATTTAACCGACTATGGACTGGCAAGGAAAAAAGAAACGTGGCTGTTCCCTTTAGGATGCGTTATCACCAGAGCTGTGCGAGTATGCGTGGCTAGGGATGTGTTTGTGAACCAAAAGAATCGCTTCATTAGACGGGACGCTAGAGGTCGGCCAACTAGCGCAAGGGTTTGCCGGTGCCTAGGGGAAGATGACAGGAAGGATGGTGACGTGTCTGGCTCGCCAATTGATTTTATTGATTGTTAACTTGACTGTCATTTTATTTTAATTTTTCTGTTTTTGAAAGAAAGAAAAAAGAAAGAAAAGCGCATTCATTGGCACAACAAAAAACACCTTTACAATCATCGAATACAATTATTAGTAGGAGAACAATATTGTGCCAAAAGGGCCTCAGCTCAGCATAATGTCAGGTGGCAACACTAGGTATTACCACCTAACGCTGATTTTCAGCTGCAGCCCACAGGTGCCATTCACTCGAACGTGCAGTAAACATTTAAATAAATAAAAATAAAACAAATAAATAAGAAAAGCAAAAAAGTGAAGGTGTTAACATAATATATACAAAGTGAAGTTAAAAAAGTGTAGAATGAGGTAGATACACGGTAGATTCCAAGCGATTCTATTCATTCTTAATAAACAGATCCCTCTGTTTGAATCGCAGCCTTAAACTTGTTGACGTGCAATGTTGGTAGAAGTGATGAGTATCGGAATGATGTGGAGCGAGGTGAAGCGGGAAGCTCAAGACCGCTCGCGATAAGAACTAATTTGGACACCCTTTACCCCAGTTAGGAGTCATAGGATCTTAAGCAAGTAAGTCAAGTGGCTTTATCAACCCTAATGCATAAAATTCTTCCGTTACTGAGTGAGTGACAGACAGACAACGCACAGCCGAAACTACTGGTCTTAGAATGCTGAAATATGGCATGTAGGTTCCTTGGGCATAGTAAAGGTGCCTGACCATTACAGCGGAGTGAGGCAGCAAAGCGGAGAAACGGAGAAATTTTAACCAATGGAATTGCATAAAATCTCCCCACCACGTGACTCACCGACATTTTGACTGACATGAGTGGTTAATATTTCTCCCTTTCACCGCTACGCTGCCTCACTCTGCGCAAATGGACAAGCACCCTAAGTGAGCACAAGGAGAAGATTTTTCGAAATTCTAACGGAAACGGGAAAAAAGGGATATGTGAGTACGAAATCGCGCGCTAGCTAGTAAAATAATAAATTACTGTTTTTTTTTCTACGGACCCCATGACCCTAGCGTTTCGACTCCAAACGGCTCAAAACTGCAATTACCAATAAGGTAAATAAATTACTTCTTGACGATCACAAAACACTAACCATTTTGATACTGCACGTCCTTATAAAACATTTCCCAAAATTCGGCAAGTAACTTTCTTACCAGCAATTGTAGTATCGAATGAATAGAAACGTTGCAACGCTGTCTGTCATTTAGTCGTTTGAAAGCAAAGAGACATTTCAGAATTTGATATTTGAAATTTAGCTCTAGGGTACGTACCGTGAGCTAAATTGCGACATCTAAAGTTGGAACAGACTTAACCAGAGATTTTGAGACACAAAGACATTCACGAATAGGTATTTAATATATAAATTTATTAATAAGTACCAATTGTGTAGGGACCCGAACATTTTTTAGGTTTTACAGTAACAATAAACATTATTATATGTTCGTAAGGTAGTATGTACAAAATAATATCCATATTACCAATAACATAGTTCAATTTATATGATTGGGGTACAGTCGGGGTATAACATAAACTTTTGGATTTAAAGGTACTATATATAAAATACAACAAAAAATAAACAATATTGTGATATTTTTACGGAGCTACTTTATTTAATTAAAGATCAAAAAGAAAATGGAAATCTTATTTCGGTATCTTTATTGCAAAGGTATTTCTTGCATTAGCTAAATTTGATTTTCGTCGTAACTGACCATTGGATAAAAACGTAAATGATATTTCTTTATCCGTTTTTACATCAAGGTAAATCAAATCCGTTTTATTTTTAAAATGAAAAAAGGTTGGAATACCTATGTTATAACATAACCTGCGTCTGTGTTTCCAAACACATTCAACACTAATCTCTTCAAAATTAGAGTGAACAGTGTTTTTCTGGGTAAACTCACTCCATCGTAGACTTTGTCTCTGTCACCTCTGACCTAGATTAGAGTCAAGAGCAAACCCATCACAAATAAAAAAAAAACGGCCAAGTGTGAGTCGGAGTCACCCACCGAGGGTTCCGTACAAATTTGTAGCTACAAATTACTTTAAATAAAGACTATTATATTTATGATTGAATTACAAATAACTTTTCAGACTTTTCCCTATATTTGTAGTATAAGACGGTATTTCAAATTACTTTAAATGAAGACTATTATGTTTATGATTTAATTACAAATGTATACTTTTCAGACTTTTTCCTATATTTGTAGTATAAGACGGTATTTCTTGTCAAATTTCATAGTTCTAGGTCAACGGGAAGTACCCGATACATTTTGATTCCCTTGAGAGTGTCGAAATATACGTTTTTTGTGGCATAAACGACCGTATCTTTTTTTACCTTAACTTAGAAGTTTGATTTTTTTGTTTTTCACAGCTGCAAGAGGCCATAGACTTGAGAATATGGTTTAAATTTCAACTCGATACCTCCACGTGTTCCCGAGATAAACGGTCTTGACAGACAGATGGACGACCAACAAAGCGGTGCTATAACGGTACCATTTTTTCCTTTTGAGGTACCTACGGAACCCTAAAAAACAGTTTTTACTCACAACAGCAAATTAAAGCAGCGGTCAGACAAAAAAAAAACATTTTACTGGAAAAATATGTGTAAACTCCTAGAAATAATCGAATGTGGATTTCAAAGTAAACAAGTTCAAGCCTATACTTTATTCTGTAGCTTATTATTATTCAAACAAGAGAAAATTGGTAGCTAACAAAAATTATTACAAAACCCATTTAACCAAGGCAAACGTTTTAGGTCCGAGATTTTACAAAATGTAATACCATTATCATTACTTATGGTAATTTTAAAATGTACATAAAGGGTAATATGCGGACATAAGCAAACTGACCCTTCGGATAAGCAATACGAAATAAAGCCTCTGCTCTATATTAAAATTCACATTTCCATTACGAAAATCGTACCCTTGCCTTCGACCACTTTGTACGAAAATCTAACACCTTTAATTTACTCCAAATCCCCTTTAATTTAACGGACGGCACGTTTCATACATTTCCATGACCCCGTTTTATTAGACAGATTATTTTAACACATTCTCGTGTCTAAAAACTGACAACTTTATTCAGAATGATATAATGAGTGTTACCTCACTTCAGACCAGCTGCTCCGTTGTTCCTGTCATATTAAAGTTTTATCCACATGGATACCATTGCATCCTGACTTCCATTTTCTATCTTATTGCACTAGCTATAAGATCACATTTTGTTTATTTGATAGCAAAATGTAACTTTGCACAATGGATGTTTCAGACGCCTCCTATATGTGTTTTGACGTTTTTATCTTGTTTAGTGCGGGTTTGTGTGGTTCTGCATGTTTTTAGTATTCCATTTCTTCTTAGTGTTATTACGGTTTAGTGTGAAATCCGTACCTTTATCAAAGAGATCTTTCTAAATAGTTTTTCATAACATGTTTATCTTCAAGAGTTATTATAAGGTCAGTAACCGTATAAGTTGCTTATTAAATGTCTATTTTACCGCATAATCTCGGAGCATAGAGACTTGAAAGAGACTAGAAGAATAGGTAATTTATCTAACTAGCTTTTGCCCCGCGACTTCGTACTTCAAATATGTCGTTTTTTTCTCGTTTCCGTAAGTATTTTAGGAAATTCTCTCTTAGTGCACCCTTACACTCCCCAAGGAACCTACATGCCAACTTTCAGCTTTCTACGACCAGTCGTTTCGGCTATGCAATTTCTGTCAGTCACTCAGTCACTCCTCAGTAAGTAAGTAGTATATGTCATATTGATGATAATATCGAAGTATTTATCAGTTACAAATAAGACACAAATCTCATAGTATTTTGACGATAACAAAATAAACCTACTACTAATGATTTCGGAGATAATCTTCTAGACGTAGTAAATAATACCGATGATATCAACCTCTTTCTCTATACCTACGTAGTTCAAGTTCTAAAAATAAAAGGAGCACTTTTGGTCGTGTGAACGCGAACATTGAAAACCTCGTACAAAAATCACAAGTACTACTCACACTGTAGATTCAAACGGCTTCTGACTTCTTCAATGAAATCGGATTAAAGCACCCCGGATTTCGAACAGAACCAGCATTGAATAGCCAAGACCTAATTTAGAACACTGAACGCCCTATATACCTGTATCTAGAGTATAATCTACTAGGATTTACCCGCTTCTTCGCTTCCATAGCCTATGGAACCGTAGCTTTTTCCGAGACAAAAAGTATCCTATAGCACTCAACAACGTTTGTAACAATAAATGCAATAAAAACATGTACAAGCAATGTTACCGCAGCCTAGCCTTTTCATTGAATGGCGCCTTTTATTCAACGGCCTAAATGACATCCAGCTAATGCGTCAAAAAAATTAAAAATTTTAAAAACCCCCGACAAAAAACCTGGTCAATGCGTCTTCGCCTCGGGAGACCGCAAATCTTTTGTAAGTTTTATTAGCGGTCTCCCGACGCGATGACGCATTGACCAAAAAATCGTACCTATATTGATCCTTTTAGTTTAAAAGGATCAATAGAAATTATTTTTAACTTTTTAAAGGTTTTTTGTCGGGGGTTTTTTCAATTTTTAGTTTAATTTTTATTTCTTGCTTTTTAAACTTACTTCTCATTTCGTTAGTTAATATTCCTCATTCCCTTTCAATATAGCGTACATTATTCTACTAGTCAAGCCCTTTCATTACCATATTGAGGAAAATGAGACAAAAAACGTAATTCGCCATTTTGTGATGGCGGCCATCTTGGATTTGAAATTTGTCATAGTGTATAATATTTTACTAACCAAGCCCTTTCATTTGATACCAATATTGTTGGAGTTGTGAAAAAATATGTCATCCGCCATTTTGTGGCGGCGGCCATTTTGAACCGATTTTCATCAAACATAGCTAAAAACGCTCCCGACTAATTCACCTTTCAAACAAAATCAAAATTGGTTCATCCGTTCGGGAGCTACGATGCCACAGACAGACACACACACACACACACAGAAACTTATAACACCCCGTCGTTTTTGCGTCGGGGGTTAGCAACATTTAATGAACGGGCTAGAGATGCTTCGGCCGTTCATGTTCGAATCGAACTTAACCTATCCGTGTCGGGATGCCTTAAGCTTCCTGTGCCCTATGTTCCCCTATATGTCTAGGCAAGTAATTAAGCGATATTGAACTAATTAATTTGCCTAGCTGGACAATTAAATTTCGGAATACTGTCATCTAGGCCGTTTATTAAATGGCGCCATCCAATAAAATAGCTAGGCAGCCAGTTGAGCAAAGATTGTGTAGATATCACAGTCGGATTGTATAAATCGCCGTATTACATTACGGCTAGCCGTTTCCAAAAACAGGGCCGTTTTGTATTGCGGCAGGTTAACGAATTTTTACTCGTTTATCGCTCTTTTTATTAGTGAAAACCGTATCAAAATATAAAAGCATTGTTTAGAATAAGTAAGCGGATAATCAGATAGGCAGACAGTTATGGTCTACATTATTTTTTACACCACTTGATGATGTTGTAACGATGGAGCAAGCTTGCCTAAAAGTAGCCAATTCACTCTTAACTTAAGATTAAGAACTCTACATAGGAAATAAAAGTTCCGTATATTTTCATTCATATTCCGGATTAGGGTTATTCCCTATGCCAGCTATAAATTTTGCCAAAATTCAGACGTTATGATCCCAATTCCGCACGACTGAATGTATGCATGGATCGTTTACGGCATTAAGTGGGGGAGATAGGAAAATTATAAGAGGTAGAATGGGTAAGTGTAATGGACAAGGAAGACGATATAGCTCCCGTACTATGTCTTTGCATTTTTTTCTTGAATTAGGTGATTGTAAACAAAAATGTGCTGAATGGAGTAGTAGGTAGAACCCTGTATTTTTTTTTTCGTCCAGTAATTTTTTTTTTGTTTATAATCTCATCACACTCCCACTCTAAGCACACGTCAAGGCAGACAGACGCGTAAAAAAGAAATAAAAAGGAAACTAACCTTGCGTGGAACCAGTAAGTATATTATTTTCATACGCTCCAAAGCTAGTATTTATTTTTCACCTTGGCAACGTCTCATAGCAAACAGTGTCAACGTCAGAAACTAATTCTCAATAATTTGTTTTACAAAATTACGAGCTATGTTTGGCGGCTCTCCCTACCTAATAAATGGTTCAGCAGTGACATTGCGGTTCTTTTTTTTTCACCCATTTATTACATTGGTCTCGTCATATAAATGAGCAGTGACGCCTTTTTGCGACGCGGCGGTCGATAGCCTACATTTCATTAAAAGGTTTCTGGCGAAAGTGAGGCGACTTTTTTGAGCTAGTTACCAAGTTTCTCCGAAGTAGTTACATGTTTTGGATTGCTGAAAAGCTTCAATTTTTATTCGACTTTTTGGAGAAACTTGAAGTGCTTTGCGAGAACTGAAAGCTGTGAAGTTAAATTGGTGCCATGACATCGTGTTTAATGAGATCTTTTAAATATTTAAGTCTATTTCCATTATTAGTACCTATAACAATATTTTGCAAATCTTATGTCATAAAAAAAAAACAGAAAATAATAATAATAATAGAATAACAATAATACAATAATGTAATGTAGTCTCTGCTTTTATAATAAATAAAAGCAGAAACTGACAGACTGATCGATCAACGAACAGCCGAACCTGCTGGTCGTAGAAAGCTGAAATTTGGCATGTAGCTTCCTTACACTCCGTAAGGGTGCACTAAGAGACGGTTTCCCAAAATTTCTACGGAAATTCCTACGAGAACGGGGAAACAGGGGATTTGCGCGTACGAAGTCGAGGGCGAAGTCAAAATATAAAAGATCCCCTACCCACTGGTAGATCCCTATTTTTAATTCCGCACACAACCTCTGGTTTTGGAGAAAATCTATCACTAGGAATGTGAACTGTGAAAATTTCACATTTGTTCTTGCACACACTGTTTTTACTTGTTTTAAAAACTAGAGATAAAATTGCACCGAATAAATGGAAGAGAAGAACGTAAAACGAAAACCCTATCACATGCAAATTCGTTGCTGAAAAAGTCAATTCAGGGCGATGGGTCGCTTTGGTAGGCAATGCATGCCAGCTACTAGGCGCACTGTTGTAGTTTTTTGAAACTCCAATATCGTCTAGTTACAACCTGTAACAGAGTAAACGCAATACCTCTTAAGGGGTCATTGTACTCATCATTATGAACAACTTTCAGTATGGGACCAACACTGAAATCGCGAAAAAAAATCAGGTTAAATCTACATGGTTAAATCTCCATTGGTTAAATCTCCACTGGCTAAATCTTCATTGGTTAAAAATCTCCATTGGTTAAATCTCCATTGGTGAAATCTCTATTGGTGAAATCTCTAATGGTTAAATCTCTATTGGTTAAAGCTCCACTGGCTAAATCTTCATTGGTTAAAAATCTCCATTGGTTAAATCTCCATTGGTTAAAAATCTCCATTGGTGAAATCTCCATTGGTGAAATCTCTACTGGTTAAATCTGTAATGGTTAAATCTCTATTGGTTAAATCTCCAGTGGCTAAATCTTCATTGGTTAAAAATCTCCATTGGTTAAATCTCCATTGGTTAAATTTCCATTGGTGAAATCTCCATTGGTTAAATCTCCATTGGTTAAATCTCCATTGGTTAAATTTTTATTAGTTTAAAACCTTTAATTTTGACGCATTTTTGACATGCGTTACCAAAATTGCACAAGAAAGGAGTTTTCGGCAATTATGATTGCCGAAAACTCCTCCAAACGCTGAAAAAGTATCAAGTGTCAGTATCTACAGCCCAAGACTCACAGTTTACTTGATCATCGCATGTCTGACTTTACTAAAGTAGAAATGGTATGCGTGTATGTAAAAATATTTACATAAACGCATTGTAATAAACTGTAGTTACGTACAATTATTTACTTAGAATTATTGTTTGAATTTCATACTCTTGATATTTCTAGGTTTTGTTT
This sequence comes from Lacanobia wlatinum, assembly GCA_947578705.1. NCBI lineage: Eukaryota > Metazoa > Arthropoda > Insecta > Lepidoptera > Noctuidae > Lacanobia > Lacanobia wlatinum. The sequence continues at coordinate 18,662,004 of OX388039.1, forward strand.
GTTGGATTACTTTCATGGTTTTATAATAAATTGGAATGTTTTTGCTGTGCGTGTAAATTTGAGTTTTATGTTCATATTTATGATGATATTTAAAGTAATGTTAGTAATTAATTGTTCTAGTGTAAACTGAGGTATATTTATGGAATATTAAAAAAACAACTCAATTAAAAAACCTTCTTTTATTTTCAAAACAATCTGTACTTATTAAGTACAATAAAATTTTACCTAGCGTTCGTTTCTTTAACAATGAAAAATTACAAGGTCCTTATTATTATTAGGTATATTTCATTGACACTTACAATTTGATGCGTCTATGAAATAAAATAAAAAGAAACTTTATTAGCTAAATAATAGAGTCGACATTTATTTTATATTGACTTATCACAGGAAGACTGTTCTCATGCTATGATAGTGTCGCGTTGGCATTGGCATCCAAAAGTTTTTAAATTAAAAGTAGATAAAACTTTGTACAAAATATTGGGTATAAATGATATGTGGTTACAGGATGCCTTTTTATGATAAATAACTTTATATTTTAGGAATTTTTAATGTGCAGGTCTTTAAATATACTTTATTAATGGCAATTTCACGTCAGTGTCGATGTTTTTGATGACGGACGGACATAATGTGGTCACTATAATTATATTTACATTCTTTATAAATACATAGCATGCGAACAGTCTCAATATTAATATACAAAAAATATATACAGAGAAGATACAACACTAAATCTAGCTATTATAATATTAACATTTCATTTAAAATACATTTATAATTCATAAATTAGGCTTCTAAGGAGGAGGCCGTCATTGAAACTTATTAATTATGAAATAACACTCATTTAGAATTAATTTACTCATTCATTTTTATTTCAACAAGTTTTAGATAAATAATATACTATACAAATTACAGTTATAATATTTAAAATAATTATTAAATTTTGTATAAACGCATTATTGAATAAAATGATTCAGAAAAATTAAGAAATTTATTTACATTCGATAGTTATTTAGATAGAGGCAGAATTATGTTATCTGTTATTTACAAATCTACGGAATAATATTCAACTGAAAAAGTAGTCATGCTTTCATAAATACAGTGACGCCGATAATTTTTTTTCCAACTATCTTCATAATTTAATGGTTATCATTCTAAAGATGGTCAAATTAAAATATTGCTAAATTATTTGCATCGCTATAAAATAGATAGTCTAGGTTATTTTTTTTTTGTTTGTTGTTAGAGTATACCGATTAAAAAAAATTGGTACATCGCATCACTGCCTTCAAAAAAGCATAACCTAAAGCAAATAGCATTTTTCATTTATTTGAGATATATTGTCGATATGTTCCACCGGAATCATTGCTTTAACCAAAACGTATTTATCTACATACAATTTATTTACAGTCTTCACAATTTTTTTCACTTAAAATCTAATAAAAATAGCTAATCAATGTCTATAACTTTCGCCTAGTTTCGTTTCTTTCTTCGATATCGTTTGGAAATTGTATCTTCTCTGATGCATTGCGATACCTGTGAGGAAGAAATAATTTTGAATTTTTTTGTTTAGTTTATTCTTTTTAAGAATTGGCATCATAATCTTGTTGTTAAGGATCGAAAAGACTGACCATGATTATTTTTTTGTTTTTTGTTCAAAACAGAGTAAACCAAAAAAGTATGTTTCGACTAATTTTAAATGATCTTGATATACGTGAAATTTCTCTAAAACCTCTGAATGTATAGATTTTTAATACCTGGTTTTGGAGAGGTTACTTTTGTGATATTTCTATTAGGTTCATAATACATTGGATACTTTGTGTTTTAGGACCTTCGATATTAAGACTTGGCTTAAATATCTCGTGTTCTATCTTTCTTGGTCTACCGCATCAATGAATAGATATCGATAGTTTAATTATTATCTAAGGAACTTAGAATCGGCTAGGCGTGAATAGGAAAGATTGAAACATAAAAATACAGACAAGCCTTCACATGAAATCTAAAAAAATATGAGGCAATGTTTACGATACAGAAATTCTCTTAAGTTTAAAAGAATTATACAAAGTGAATATTATTTTAATATTGTATAAAATGTAAGGCTGCAGTAAAATTTTATTTTACCAAGCTGCAAATATTATGGAGATTTTTTAAAAATAGAAGTAAAAGAGTTTTTTTAACTAAGAGTGTTTACTTACTTGGATCGTTTTTTTCTTCTAACTGTATCTACTGGCGTTGCTTCCACGCATAAAACTATTAGTCTACTACTGCATGAATATCTGTGGAAGAGATAAATTTAAATACATTTCAGATCTATAAGCGTGATGGTTGAAGAAGCATCTTGGTACATGTTTTAGGAATCCATTATAACTGTAAATTCTCTTATTTGTTCAAACCAACTAGGTATTTCAAATCTCAGGTTTATTGTATCATCATCATCTTCCTGCCCTCATCCCATGTTACTTAGGGTCGGCGCAACACGTTTTTTTTCTTCCATTCTGTTTTATCAGTCGTCACTCTATCACTAAGTCCCTTTTCTTTCATATCGCTCCTCACACAATCCATCCGTCTTTTCTTTGGCCTTCCTCTGCCTCTCCATCCATCCACATTCATGTTCATAACTCTTCTAGTTACATGCGTTTCCTCCCTCCTCTTCACATGACCATACCAAGACAAGCGATTCCCTTTTAACTTCAGGTTTATTGTATAAAAACATTATTTTATTATTTTTGAAATTATTTCTAATTGGAAACATGAAGAAAATCACGGAAATAATTATTTCTAAACTCGACATAGCACCATGCCTACTTTCACAAAGAAAATATCAAACCACTTACGTTTCTTGGTCTAAAAGCTTATTGGAGCGAAGCGAAGACGCGAGTCCGAACTTGTCCGGATTACTGCTGTGCCAAGCATCGCAGTAAGCGTCCATTGCTGGCTCACCATTCGGATTAGCGCCGTGCCACACGGCTTTTGTAGGCCTAAAGAGCAATGGATATCAAACATTATAAATTCTGTCGCAGCCAGCGTAGATCGTAATTTCGTAGATGCTCTTTGGAGATATTGGTTTTATTAGAGGCAATATGAACATAAATATTATGAGTATGTAACACAAATTCGATAAGCTTCAGATTTCATAAGACTGACTGAAATAAGGCTTGTTAGAAATATGAATTTATTGATGAAACCGTTAAAGATAATGCGGTTTGATGTGACAGGATTATGTTTAATTAGAGATCATGACTTTATCGTGTAAATAAATAATGTTTATACTTATAGAATTCATAAGAGAGTGTAGTCATTAACAAAACCAGTACATTTAATAGACTAGACTCCATTAACTGTCTCCTGTGGCCTAGATCCCTCTCATTGTTTAGGTTATGTAAATACCAATTCTCTGTATTGGGTAAATTAAACGTCAATTTCACAGTCTACAACAATACAACTATTTTACAATGAACTGTCTTTGTCATTAAAACATTGTCTGGGAACTCTAATCACCCATTCTTAAGTACATATTTCTTTGGCGGGATTACAAGGATTATCTGCGTCGAGATTGAATAAATTGATAGGACGCCCTTCTTCGGGGCTAACGATTATTTTTAATTAGAATATCTGCTTTTCGGTAGCTGAACAATTTAAGAAGTCGAGGCTTCGATATTTGATATATTCCAAGAAATAATGCTTGTTACGTAACATTATTACTTAAAGCTGAAGAACATGGAAATTTTTGAAGCCTTTTTAGATTGAGTTGGTGGAAATCGAACTGCAATAGTATTTACAAGAGAAGCAATATGTAGTAGTAAATACTAATAAAATGAACGAAGGTGGGAAAACCAATAAGACGCCAATGAAACCAATCCAAGTCTCGCCAATACCAAGAAACCAGGACCGTTTACACTTTCATTTCTTGAAGCAAAGGCAATACAATATCCCAACCTTGGCTAGCTTGAGTGTATTGGGTTCAAAGATTGAAATACGGTAAGTACTCATCCCACCAGTCGTTTCCAAATTGCCAGAGAAAATAAGGCAGCTTATTTCTAGGTTATCTGATGCGATAAGGACTCTTTTTTGCGTTCCCCTTTCTCCAATTTTCTTTCATGTTCAATTTGTCATAGTGTTTCTGAAGAACCTGTGTCAACAGTTTCGTTTGTAAGCAAACGTGCTTTCGTTTTTTAATTATTCGTATTGGTAAATGTTCTATCATTAATAGGGCTTCCAGTAAAGCCATATTAAGCGGTCGATATTAATACAACGAATATTTTCGATTCTTCAGTTTCAGTATTGAATTTACTTTAAGTTAATCAATTTGTGTCGTAAGCAATGCAGACTGTACGACATAAAAGACAAATCAAAACAAATAAAGAAGATTCGTCGGCTAAGATCATACCATCCAGGATCCATGAGGACGTTCTTTCCACTGAAGCTGTAGATCCTGGGAGCATGCGCGAAGAGTGCTCCCGAGCCGTCGAACATCTCGCCCCAAGAGTTGAAGAGCACATCGCCCCTTGTGTTCACAACGGGTATCTCTCTGTCTACCCAACTTACGATTGAGTCTATGGTTTGAACCCTGGGAACAAAGAAATGATTTTAGGAACCGTTACTGGTTTCGAAGATTTCTATGAATTATCATGAAACGTCATCTTGTAATGGTCGAAAAATACATCCTATAATACAATTCTAAAATGACACCGAAACCAGTAAGTTGTTATTTCATATCTAACATATTTTTATACCTTTACAGCTTATCTGAACTTTACTTTCTTTAGAACGTACTTTCATGAATGAAAATACCTGAATTCCCTATCTTTGACCCGAATTAAAAGCCTTTTAACCTTTGATCCCTCCTATAAATTCCGATAGCTATAAAAGAGTCACTTACCTTGACGATATGAAGGCTCTAAAAGTGCCCTCCATGTTGGCTCTTTGAGATTGTCTTCGACATTCGTAATTACTGCCGCTTACACCATGCATATCACCGGTATGCGGCTCATTTAGGGCTGCTAGACGTAACTAATGGGCAAAAAGAACAAATGAGGGTCGAAAAAAGTAGTCCAGGTTCTACAGACACCGCATTAAGATTTCATAAAACGGATTTGTCATCAAAAGAGTCGTCGACTTCATTTTCTATGAATTCCGTCCCTGAATCAACAGCGATTCCATTAGGCTCAAAGAAATCCAGTATTCAAAGAAAAATCTTGTCAAGACTTGAAAATTATGAATGCCACCAGGGCAAAAAGTGGTTTTGCAAAGCGCTTAAAGATTATTTTTTTTTAAGCCTTGAGTTGTTTTTAGCCTAGAAACTGTTGTAAAATGTCAGGTAAGAAAGGTCAAGGTTGTAAAAGTGTTGAATCATCAATTTCCTACAGCATTTACACAACCGGGTGTTTTGCATAATTCTGGCTTTTAGTGTAGTATTTTAATAGAAGATAACTTTGTTTCTTTTTTTCTATTGGAATTCAATGTCTTATTTAGAAATTATTAGATAAATATAGTGAAAAATAATAATAAGTCTTACGATAATGTGAAAGAACTTACCACAGGTCCTTCCACAGCTGGGTTCTTATGATGAACTAAACTGGAAGTTTCTAGAATGTTCTGCAGAGGCGTTCGAGTAGGGCCTCCGACTGGAGGTGTGTGTATAGCCAGTAACGAGCCCATCTAAACAAAAACAAAATATATATAGAAACAAGTACATTAAATTGTTCTTGTTATATAATTTTTTTTTTTAAGTACAGCTTTTCTTGTTTTATTTATTTTCTCAGCAAAGGAAATGAGAAATAAGTCGTTGACACAAAACATTGATAGATGTGCTTCAAACGTAGATACCGCTAAGACTTTCCTCATAGTCACAGAAAACAAGTCTTCTTGGTATAATACTTTCTGCAATTAATTCTGAGCTTTAGCCACGGGCTTTAAGATTCAAATTAAAATATTTTGAAAATTGTAAAATTGTTAACTCATTCAGATGTGTATCCATTGGGAATAGGAATAAGTTTCGTTCAAATAACAAGACCCGAATAAAGGCGGAGTTCCTTATTCCCAGTAGGCTAAGGAAAAGAAAATTTTCTTTATTACTCATGAATATTTAAGGTCTGAAATCTCGTGGTAATAATATTTAGAAATCAAGTTTCTTTCGTCGATGACGGGGTCTGTTTTAATCCAAATGAACAGGCCACTGGGGTCGATAGGGTGGGGCGCAAAAGTTATGAAACAATTTTCATTGAATATTCAATAGCCCGTTGTTTCAATAAACAAAATATCTGGGTGGATGCCATGTTTAGATTATAATTAATCTGTGACTAATTAAACGTTTTCAGCATTTAATTACAAAACCAATTTCTCAGTCATTTCAAATGCAATGGACGTCAGACAGGGAACTGTTTTTAACAAGTTTTTTAATTGCTTCATATTGTGTTTTTATTTTCAATTACTTTAAAATTCTAATTGTCATAAAGTACTTATTCTAGCTTGTTAATAATTCCATATTCTATTTCATATTCCATTATGTGTCGTGTTAAAAGCGGGTGTTTCAAATTATCTAACCGCAACCGTACATTAACTACCACGCACCCCACTTCACTGTATTGTCAGAGAAAATTACTGAAATTAACTCCGTTTTAATAAAGTAAACGACAATAGACATGTAATTTCAATTTTCAAATTGGCTTAAAATACGTTAAAAAAAAAACTGCTTAAAAAGGTCTAGAAAAACTGGCGACAAGAAAAAAAAATTGAAAATTTTGGTCATGACATGAAATACGTTGCCGTCACTTGTTTTTTTAACATTTATTTTTTTTATTTGTTTATCACAACACTTCTATCATTACAGGATATCCCAAAGCGATAGGGTGGTACATCGTTAGTTTACAAATTGTAACATAAATGGTAAGCAGTTATTCTTGCGAATTCATTCAATGAACAGACATCAAACCTTTGATTTCGCTAAAGGTTAGAACTAAGTCCTTCTTTCTGATGGAATGTCTCTTTATCAAGTCCCTCATGTAGACCAACGAAAAACAAAATCACCAATGAATAGAACAACATAACTTTTGTTTGCAACGTAGGGATCCTATTTCAATGAAGAGCTTACTGATACGATATTGTACTATAAGACCAAGGTACTCGAGACGAACAATAGAAATATATTCATAGAAGATACTATAGATACGGGAAGGTACGGTCAGGCCTGTTCGGCCTATCAATACGACAGTGATACGGAGATATTGTTATGAATTTCAATAGGAACGATGCACCCGCAGGTATTTCTAAGCTTGGTCGAGGAACTGAATGACAATGGGAGGCTAGAACTATGGAAGACTATACTTACATAATAATTTAAAAATTGAACAAACTGGACCAAAACTGATGCATGATAAAAATTATACTGTTGTACTCACTTACATATAAGCTACCAACGCAATGTTTGGTGTTAAAAACTATTACAATCTGCGCTGAAACAATATTTGAAGCTGCATTTTATTGATTGCAGCAGTTTTTCGATTTGAGCCATGCATGAATGTTCAAAAAATTTTATTTTTTATTTTTGCATTTATATAAAAAACTAGCTTCTGCCAGCGGCTTCACCCGCGTGGTCCCTAGGGAACATATTCCCGGGATAAAAAGCTTATGTCCTTTCTCAGGGTCTAGACTATCTGTGTACAAAATTTCATTTAAATCGGTTTAGTAGGTTTGGCATGAAAGCACGACAGACAGACAGACAGACCGAGAGTTACTTTCGCATTTATAATATTAGTAAGGATAAGGATTGTAAAAAGGCGAAGTTAATGCTTGATTTGTTACCAGTCATCCTTAGGGTAGTACAGAGACATTATGGCAGCAATATTGTTTACGGTTTAAAAATATTACTTACAGCTACATACTGCCAGCCGTTGTTGACGCGAACAAGTAGCGCTTGTTCTTGTATGACGTACGCCAAGGTGCCCAGGGGACTGTTTGTGCCAAGCTGTTGGAAAAAGTTCGATTTAAAATTTCTTGCTAGTTTGCGATCAATACCAAGACAATCTATATAAAGTGATACTAGGTCCCAACGAAATACCCAGAGTTTCTTTTAGAACGTTAAAAAAACTGTAAAAAAAACAAATATGTGTAGGGGCTTGATCTCGTGACGTTACGACAGCGGTTGTCAATCCCATAAATGTTTGACGTTTTGACAATCGCCTTCCCCACGCTACCGCTAACAGAATGTCACATATCTAGAGCCTCTCAGAGCTTAAACAAAACGACATTCTAGCTTGTGATTAAAATGCGCTACCGAAATGTCACGGATTTTTTCGAACAAAAAGTTGTTGATTGATAGTACTTTTCATCATCTGCCATCAGTTATCACTGAAGGAATAAACCTTTGTCTACTTTTTCGGGCTTTTGGAGGCCCGATAAAATACAACTTACCCGAATCAAAGAGTCCGTAGTCTTGAAAAGAATTGTCCCAACTATAGCTCTACCATCTTCATCGTCATCAAAATCACCATTATCTCCAAGAGGATCCAAAGGATCGCGGTATGCTAGAAAAAATACATTTTATTTCATAAACTATCTTTAACAGAAACAGTGTTCAAGTTTGAACCAATTTTTGCAACATTAAAATGTAAAAAGGAATTTTTCAACTCAGCGAGTTTCAAAGTTCCCGGTGTATAAGAAAAACAATCCTGACTTAGTTCTCGGTAAAAGTGTTTGTAAAAAACTATTGCGTACCGTACGGCTCTTGGCGGTATTGTACCAGATGGTTCAAGTTTCTTAAAATTTGCAGTGGATCGCGTTGTTTTCCTGTTGAATAAAAATCAAAGTTATTTTTAATGTGACGGGAAAAAAACTTACAGTACTTCTTTACCAAAATTATATACGAAATAGAAACATCAATTTTATTTCTTAAGCAGTCTAGATACTCAACAACATTTTGTACACACAAAATCCAAACTTCAATTTTTTCTCACACTTTATCAGGAAAACTGTTACTAACCTCCGGTGGGCTCGAGCCGATTAATCCCAGGGCTATCGGTCAGTGAGTCTGGCACTTCGTTCGGGTAAACACCGGGTGGACCCGGGGGGCCCGGCGGTCCCGGGGGCCCCGGAACGGTCATGTACTGGATGTTAGTTGCAGGACTCCCGGGGGGTCCTGGTGGACCCCGAGGCCCATCCTTTCCAGCTGGCCCTGGGGCACCGTCGTACCCACGGTCGCCTTTCTCGCCCTTCACCTTAATTTACACAATTTTATTGCTATCATATTCTTTCTTATTCAGATTTATTTTTGAAAACTATTTCAATTTACTCATAGTTTATTTTGAAGAGTATGCGCAGCACAAAAATGCAATTCAAAGAATCATGGAGAAACTTGGAGAGAATCTTTTAAGTTATTTTTTTGCTTTGTTTATCGCAACTTCGGTGTTTTGTGGGATGTTTGGAAAAGATTAAAAAGCTTCTCTTGGTTCGCTCTACTTCTAGTAAAATGGAAATACAAAAGCGTTTATGTGCAGCTGCATAGTCTTGGCATCTATACAAATACAACCATGATACAAGCCACTGCTAATACAAATTATTTGGCTTGTACTTGTAGTTGTGATGAATTTCGAAAATACAGAAACGGACATCTTGGCATTTTGTTCTACCAATTTCGTCATCTGCAAAAGTCAGAGTGGCTATGGATGTACGCGTCCAAAACCAAAGGCTCGTATAAGTCTATACGAAACAAAAGCGGATTGTTGGCCACATGCGGGTTCAGTTTACACTGCATATTCTAGCCCCTATGTTGTTTTTGGGTCGGAGTTTTTTGATTTGGGGTAACCTCTGCGGAATACCGAATAAGCTACATATCGACGGGAGGAACCGTAACCAAAAATATGAAAACGGAAATTTCTTTGAAGCAAACATTTTTTCTATAAAACTCTGCTTAGTTCCCTTCTAGTATTTTATGTCAGAATTTTCCATAAGGTTCATCCAAAGCTAAAAAACGTCCTCAAACGAAAAATCAAAACATTTCCAAGAAAAATACTGAAGCTAATTCGATTCTTTGAAAGCATTCCGTGCGAACACGCCTTCAGCTGTTGTATCATTCAGAGCGCCACTCTTCATAAAGGAAAGAGGGAAAAAAACAGACATATTCAAACGTCCAATTAACCTGGTATATGGTATTACCTTTTCTAAGTCAAGTGGGGCCCCGCCAGGATCTCCTTTTTCCCCTTTCGGACCGGGAGCGCCCGGCTGCCCGACGGCACCGGGCGGGCCCTGTCAAATGTATAACTGTAATTATGGTTTATCCGGAATGTAGGGTGAAGGACAATTTAATATGAATTTTGGGCCCATACTTACTTGAAAATGTTTCTGTGAAAATGGTTGGAATTCGAGAAATGTGTTTAGACGGATTGGCAAACATTTTTTAACGTTGTAGCAACTGGGACGTATCGATAAAGTAAAGTTAAAGTAACCAAAAAAATCTATTTTACGGTTACGTTGTCGTTATCAAGTTCCTAAAATTCTCATCTACATCTACACTAATATTATAAAGAAGAAAGATTTGTTTGTTTGTTTGAATTGAATAGGCCCCGAAACTACGGGACCGATTTGAAACCTTTTAGCATTGGATAGCTACATTATCAGGGAGTAACATAGGCTATATATTATCCCCGTACTCCCACGGGAACGAGAACTACGCGGGTGAAACCGCGTGACGTCCACTAGGACAGAATATTCTTGGGAGTTCATTCTATCTTTTTAAATTGTTAAATCTACTCGTAAAAGTTGCATTTTTTAAAATGACGACTATGTTGGGTTCAGATGAATTCCAACTTCCAATGGCTGTAATAAATCTTAGTAAATAACTCCGTGTCTCACCGTCCATCCAGGTAGCCCTATATCACCAGATATTCCATTGTTGCCTGGGGTCCCTGGTGGTCCAGGTACGCCTGGTGGGCCCCTGGGTCCAGGGGGGCCAGGATGTCCTCGTTTGCCCCTCGGACCTGTATCGCCTTTATCACCCTGATTTACAAAGAATTGATCACATTAATATGTTTGCCAGGCTTGATAATCTTTAGTTAGTATATCAAAGACATGTAGGTACAAGATTTTGCTCTTAGCTTCGAACATTAATCATCTGTTGTGTAAATTATTATTCGAAACAATGTAAAGTCTTGGTGTAATGAAATCATTCTGGGACGTAGCGTCAAGGGTACAAATGGACTGTTAAAATTTGTAAACAAAGAGCAAGAAAGTAGGGTTCTATATAAAGCGTCACGTTTAATTATGTAACATCGTAGAACATGATTTTTACATCTCACCTTTGTCAACACTAACGCTTCATCTCTTGAAATTGCGACAGGTCCAGGGGGGCCGGCATCCCCTTTGTCTCCCTTAGGTCCATTTAGGCCCGGTGGACCCTGCGTGCCAGGTAGGCCGGATGGTCCAATGTCCCCGCGCTCACCCGGTTTGCCGTCAGTGCCCGGAAAGCCTTGGGGACCTTCCATACCTCTGAGCCCTTTTTCACCCTAAATAAAGTATTGAACTTTAGTATTTGGTATCGGCACGTTTAACATAACTTTTTTTCCCGTTCGGAAATGTGTTAGCATACTTTATGTTTTGCATAGTACTTACCTAAAGTTTTTGTTGAATCAAACATTGTTTAGAAGAAAAAATAGTCTTTTTTTGCATACCTCTAGATACAAAAGGTATAGGTAAATATTTATTGATGTTTACACACTAGATTATAATTATGTATTATATGTCTGATAGACTTTGTGGTTATTGACTCTAATAATTTGAAGCCTAATTAACATGTGTTCTTCTTTTTGAATCGATGGACAACTCCCTAGATCGTTTGGGCCAAGTAGATGGCTACGTTAATTGCAGCATCAATGGCATTCATTAAATCCCCAAAAGTACAGCTGTATGGGTACTTGAGACACTCCAAAATGTGGCTCAATTAAAATGTGATACTAAATGTTTTCGAAGTATGTAAACGAACTCTCAAAAATCTTTTGCTGCTTCTGATTATTGTATTTTATCCGAAAAGACGTGTTTTATTTGCTTGTATAATTACCTTGTCTCCTTTCTCCCCAGCGTCCCCTTTTCCGCCTTTCAGTAACGCCGCTTCTGTGAAAATATTATTTTGATTTATATTCAGCGTGTAACGAAATACATGGAATAGGAGCTTATGTTATGACTTACGAAGGGAGGCAGTTATTTGTGTTAACAACGTGTTCAGATGGTATTAATGAATGTTGTTCTATACACAGAGTTATAAGTACTAGTGGTTGCCCAGTGGTCGAATG